>OY728166.1:760138355-763081084 GCA_963277665.1 Viscum album
TCCCTTCCCATGGTCTAAAAATGAATAATAATTGATCATGAAACAATGATTCAAGTGGTTAGGTGGTGTGGTTTATGAATCAATGGCATTTGGGTTACTCACCAATAACTAATTATATGGGGCTAGTGACTCTCTGAGGGAAGAAGTGGAGGCCATGCTCAATGGTCATGAAATGTGACACTATAAAAAAATATTGAATGGCTATTGTAGTGATGGACACAAAGATTATATAGAGCACTTTGTAAGGTCTCTTTAACCTCATTGTGATATCACTTACCTAATTTGTAATTCAAAATACCTTCTTCATGTTACTATTGAGTTATATCATTCATTGTGGTATGGAAATAATATGGCTAACTTCCTGGCTTGAAAAGCCTCTCTAGAGGTCTCCCTCAGAGATATTTATATCATAGGTTATTGTACCAACAGGGGGTGTTGTTATTGTTATTATAGACACTCTTGGTATCCCTTTCTATTTTCCCCCTATATGATCTTGTACTAATTTACATTTAATATAACTAATGGTATTGGTTAGGGGTATATAAAACAAAAGAAATACCCTCTATGTGGTATACAACTATGAATTGTCTCACACACTACATACTCACATTGGTGGGTATGTAGTATTGAATTCCTTAGTATGTATCTAAATTTTTAGTTTAAAGTTTGGATTGTCACATCATCTTAGGAATTAGATGTTTTTGGGTTATACTAGTAAATTGTGGATTATATGATGATGATGTGGTTAATCACATGAAATGAATAATTTTTTTTGGATCATGTTGTGTATTGGTCTCTTTATCATTAGATGATTTCATTAGTCCCATGTTTTGGAATGTATTATATTTTTATTGAATGTTTTCATTTTTTTGGGAATTGTTTTCTTAATTTTTTTGGGTTATCCCAGGTTTATGTTCTTTAATTAGATATTTTATTTTATTGTTGTTTTTTATTTACTTATTTTCATTGGATGACTACCCCATGTATGGACACATCTTGTAGGGTTTTCAGTTGAAAATAGTTATTTTTTTCATATTATGGAGGGTTAAATCAATCACACATATTATATTTTCATACTAGGGAACTAGTTTCTAAATCAAGGTGATCATGAACAAACCATGGGCCTTTGTGGAGGTCTAAACTAAGTGACATATCAGGATTCCACGAGCCTGTTTCTTATAGTATTCTATGATGATGAGGAATCAAGTTTTTGAAATTCTAATAATATGATTCAAACATTTGTTAAATAAAAACACTTGTAGTGATACAATAATGGTGTAAAAAATCCACTTGAGAAATGGGTGGGAAGGATGGTATGTTCCCACCATGAGAATCAAATTAAGTATTGAAGGATTTGATGGGATACAGATGAATTCTAATCACATTCAAAATGGGAGATATATTACTATACTTGGACTATGAATAAATCCTCTAGAAATTTTACCCTATATAGGATTCTTTCTATGATTATGTCATTCTATATTTTCTATAGAGGAATCCACATAGAAATGAGAGGTTAATCCACATAGGAATGTACCTTTGATTGGATTTGGGTTGACATTATGGAATTGTTTCATTACTATATGGGAGCTAATTTAGTGTTTGGTAGAAAGATGGTGATTTAGATAACGAGGGGAAAAGGACTGATTATAAATGTTAGGTATTAATTAGAAGAGTTTGATTACTCTTTGGGATACACCATTATGCTTTCTACATATTGATGGGGGTGTACTAGGAAAAGTGGAGTGTATTAGAGGTCGTGTGAAAAATGAAAGTGCTAACCCATGTGAGACATAGGTGGAGGGCCTGATCATGATATACTTAAAGGATCTATATGATAAAATAGGTATCCAATGTAGGGGAATATATCTTCTTCCCTTGGAGATACGTTCAATAGAGAAAATTTATTATTAGACCTAATGCGAATTGGGATCTCAACGATTAGATGGTTGATCTAAAAGGAATATTAACATAGTTTAAGGTCATCATTAAATTACCATAAAATTTATATATTTTAAGGTTATATTGACATTATCATCATCCTATATCAAGAAGATAATGTTATCATCACCATATCAAATGAAAAATACATAGGACCTAGTTTCAATCTTGTCCTTTTCATTAGAACCAATATTCATGTATGTTATGCTTATGATGTATCTGTGTGATATTCTTTTGACCATTTTACAAACCATTAATCCTATAAAATTTCCATCCGAATAGCTGTTGATGGACTTGATTTGGCATGGCATGTGACAATGTTGAGTGGATTCATCCCAAATCCATTGAACAATACAATGTGAAACCAAAAAATTCTATACTTCTCTATCAATATCAAATTAATTGTCTTATCCAATCCATTCAGTTTTAATGTTATGATCATCTTATTATCACACATTATCACCTTCCTCTTACTAATTTTAAAACAGTTGTATCTGGTGTACTCACCAATGTTGTTGGAATACATTAATTGAAACATTTGGCCACACTCACTTTCCACCATATCATTATTATGAATGTAATAATGAAATATATCATACACAGGATTAAAAAAATAAATCCAAAATTTTATTATAGCATCACAAATAAATGAAACCACATAAAGTGTAACTCTAAGGGACTTGATGGTGGATGGTCACCAAACATCAGAATTAATAAGTTCTATCTTATAAACCATAGGAATCCATCCATTTATATTAAATAAAACCCTCCTTTGTTTCATTAGAATAAAACTCTCACATATTCATTTTTATGATTTATCAGTCGTCAATATGAATTTTTCTATTATAACCTTCACGTTATTTTCAATAAGATGACCATATTAGGAATAAAAATCCTCTACAAGTATTGATGATGAACATATTCCATTGCAGTTTCACCTATTCTCCTCGTAAAATATAATATCCCATCCTTTGAGCCTTTTGTAACAAACATGGACCCCATGTAATATTCCATACTTATTTGGAAAAAGTAGTTACATACCCTACTCATCTAGGTTTCTTTATTATTATTATTTCTTCCTCAACCCCATGATATTTATATATTCATTTAGCTTCAATGAACCACCATTATTTATCCAGATATTTGGATTCTATTTTCCAAGGAACTATTTTTCTTCATCATTCACCAAATTTACATTTCCAAAACTACCATATACATAATTTTCAATGCTTATTGTCTCTCGAATTGAATGTAATGATTCACTCAGTATACTACAAGTGAATTCCTTTCAATTTATACATATAGAAAAAATCCAACTACCTCCTTCCATTGTAATAATGGAACTTGATATTCTATAAATTTATATTCTTCCATATCATTCCTTATAACTCCTACTGTCATTCTTAAAGAATCCAATTTTCTCACATTTCTATCATATTGGTACAGGTCAAAAAAATCCCTTAACACTTCTCATGTATCTTATATTATACTAACTTATTTTGATAGTCATATTTTCTTTAAGGTTTTAATAATTATCCTCCATCATTTAGATTGTTTCTATATTATTATTGGATTTCCCTCTAATTAATTTTATTATTAAGAATGAAATTCCAAATATCATCTAATAAATAGTCATTATTTTCAATAGATTTACTATTGGAAGTCATCATCACATTCAAAGTATTCATAATTAATGTTGTATTAAGATCACCCACATATCTGCTATGAACATTAAATTCACATATTTTAGTTACTGATAGATTATATTGAAATAATTCATGTTATCTATCACTGGTCTTCCTTCCGAGAACATTTATTTGAATATAATTCACATCAGGAACACTTTTTTGATAGATGTAGTTTTCTCAAACATTTCTTATAGAATATCCCTCACATATTTCATTGTATTTATTTTAAAATGTTAAATATAATATTCCACCCTGTGTATATACTCATAAAATCTAATACCTTATTATCTATTAGTTCCTATAATCCATTTTCATGATTCTCTGGAAAACACCAATAATTAGAGAATCATTTTCCTTCTAAATCAGATGGTAATCCATACAGATTCTCTAAAAGAAAAAATCGATTGCATAAAAATATTCTACCCAAACTATTATATCACCTAAAAATATATATTGTAATGTTAGTGAACCCCAATTAAAATTGAGACATTTTCATAGCAAGAATAATGATGCCTTATAGGATTGAATTTAACAAAAATATTTAATACCAATTGTTGGGGAAAACTAAACTTGGGAGATTCTAGAAAAAACAAAAAATATTTTTGCACTATCCAATTGATGATAAAATGATGTATCACAATGAAAAGAAAAACCCAAAATCTATAATTTCCCATTTCCATGACTGATTATAGTGAATGTAGGTACACATTTCAATATTATCACCACAATTTTCATCGTTAATTTCAGAATAATACTATATAACATTATAGAAAATGGAAAAAAATTAATAGAAATTGACAATGTTAAAAATAAGCACTGGATATTATCCTTCTATAGACAATGAGTCCTATGTGGATGGGATAAACACCACTTCTGATGTTGTCTTAAAATACAATTACATATGTCATTATAAACACATTACAAGTGGAAGTTAATTATTTATAACATATTATACTTTTAATTAACTATTTGTATATTTTTACATAGTAATGAGGTTTGACACAGTTATATAATAAGATTAATCTATTCAGTAAGTAATATACACTCCCATGAATTCACATATCACTAGACATGATCCCCTTATCTTGTAAACAAACCTGGTTGACCCTATTTCATTTACATATTTATAGAACACTAGTTTCAATTAAAACATTATATGAAAATGTTAGCTTCGAGTCACCCTTTTACCCATTGAGAAGATGAGCTTCTGTGGTTTGCGTACCACACTGCTCTAAAATATAGTGACCATAATTCCATTTAACTGTGTATATTGGATGAAATTATAGTGAACTAAACCAAACTTCACTAACCTACAAAACAAAATATATGATCTGTAGAAACATAATGCAGATTAAAACTATATCAGGGATAAATACACATAGTTTAGGGTTATAATGCGTTTCCAATATGGGTGAGGATGTTTAAGGTAATATAGGATTGAACTTGTGGGTCTATCTATATAGGGTTTTATGTATTGGACCAGATCTCGAATAGGATATTATCATCTCAACACATGACATGTATAAGTGAACTAATGAGGAGATCACCAGTCATAATGACATGATGGTGTGAAAGTATTTTAATTACCTAAGAGGTGTAGGGATTATGAAAAATGACAATTTGAGGATCCTGTGAATGTTTATATAGGTTTCACTACATATCTTTCGATGTCATAATAATAAAACACGATGTTTTTATATGGGAAGGTCTATATATTGATCTGTATCATACACAAGAGGTTTAATGGAACTATTTTTCAATTGTTTGAAGCAAGATGTGATTGCCATGGGTTAATAAAGCATCCCAACACTATGATATAATTAACATAGAGATATTTAATGGGACTAGAATTATACATCTTTGAATAATTACATATCCCATGAAAAGGAACTCATGAATATGTAATTCTTATATGTAGTGGGGATGGTGAATTATACCAATGATGATTTGTGGAAGGAGACCAACAACTATTAAATAAATTATTCTATTTTATGAGGATTGATGAATTAGATAGTTAATGTCATCTGATAAGGAAATCTCATTTAGTTTAAATTCATAAAGGTAGGAAATTGATCACGTAGATTAATGTCCTATTGTGAGAATAAAAACTTAATAGTTTAACATCATACAAAAAATATGTTAAACAAGCAGTTTAACATCATATGGCGATGATGAAAACCCTATTTATTTTAAATTTCAACGTTTAATTTTTAGTAGGGGAATTAGATAGTATTTATATTAATTGATCAAGTCAAACATACATATCAGACAACTAATTATAAAATAAAATACCTCATAAATGGGTGCAAATAGTTTAAGGATGTGATTTATAGACCATATTATTGCTTATGTTTAAAGTGATATAAATTTTCTATGAGTATGTGTAGTTTAATTCAATATATCTTGGATCAAGGGGAATTTAGACTATAGTGATCGTATCATGTCCACGGGAGTTATAGACTAGAACTAGAAGTCCTATATGAGTCATGATCAGTGTGTCAAATAAGGGACAATAAGAGAATTATCAAACAAGATAGACGAACATGTGTTCATGGGTTAGGGTCATAATGTCACATTGAATATTTATTAAGAACCTATGAAATTGGGTAAATCATTAAATATTTAATTTAAAAAAACTAATTAACCATAATAATTTGAAAAATTGCATTATAGTGTAGTACTGAGGGTGATAAAACTTTACATGAATAATTAATGGTGGATAGAGTATAAATTTTGATATCAAAAATATAAATTGAAAATGAGAAGTGATATAAATGATTAATATGACCATTGAACAAATTAATAATATAGTTTCCATTTCAGTAATTTGAAAAAATGTGGAAAACAAGATTAGGCTGACCAATGACCATATTCAAAAAACAGACAAATCATACCTATGCTAATATTTTTATTCGAGGATGTGTACCTTAGATGTGATGGGGACCATGGGGAATTGTGATTTCACCACAAGGGATTACAATTAAATATCAAAGTATGAAAATAAAATTCAAATTCTAGAAACATAGAGTGTGTAGATGGGGGAATGAATTATTCTCAATAGGTATTGAAATATCTAATATATACACCATCGTGCATACTAAGAGATTTAAACATAATTAATCATGAAATAATATCTCTAGGGGGTATTGTTATATTATTTAGTTACATATAGTTTAATATTATATATCTCTTTCAATGTATCCTTGTTTAAGGTCAACGAACACATACATGGGAGACTATGATTTTAGGTTACCCAAATTATGTAATAGAGAGGATGGGTTTATAGTTGTACTACATTAATTAAGGGGACCAAATTCATCTACAGATAATTTGGGAATAAAAAAAATGATACACTATTCTTACTATTGGACTTTTTATTAAATTGTTTATAGATTTAATTTTTTTTCTTTATGTTTCCATGTTCTTCTAGTGACTCAAGTGTTTTTGGGACCACTGGCTATAGACTGTGATATATCCTTATGAATTTTAGAGTGGTGTCTATTCACGGGGATATGAAAATACCATAGGAAATTTATTTCTAATTTAGAGGGGTTTGTGCATGTGTATAGAATTATTCAGACCCTTATATATTTGGAAGGTGTACTGCACATTATTGAAAGTGGGTTTCACCATGGTGGGTGCAACAAAAGGGTTTAGTTTTTTTAAAGGCTATGGCCACCTAATATGAGGATATAATGATTTTTGAAGATCCGATCCCTTTTTGTGATCAGATTTACCATGGTCTACGGACCACATTATATATGGGCCTCCTTGATTAGTGTTGTTACAAGTTGTTCAGGGCCATTCCAAAACCCATTTCTTTCCAGTTTTTATAAATAATGAAATACACCCTTTACATTTGTAAACATTTTGTATTCCCTCCCTCCTTCACCCTAAATTTCATTCAACTAAAGGGTAATGTGATGAAGGTCATTCTCCCTCCCACTCCTCTTCATTTTCATCCTATATTATTCAATTACATGTGAATTTCATGAGGTATATTCTTAATTATTCTTATCCTTATTCCCTATATTTATTATTTCCTATTGTTTTAATTTTGGTCACAAAACCCTAAGGGATTTATTGGAATGGGTTTGTTTAAGGAGTTTTTCTAATGTTTGGATTTTTTAATGTGTTTTCTGGGTTATCTTTTTCTTTTTTATAGGTCTTCTATAATTATGGTTACACAGTGTAGCTTGTCTTAAGTGGTTTTCACTAAAAAT
Organism: Viscum album; assembly: GCA_963277665.1. NCBI lineage: Eukaryota > Viridiplantae > Streptophyta > Magnoliopsida > Santalales > Viscaceae > Viscum > Viscum album. Next base: position 760,146,208 of record OY728166.1, read on the forward strand.
TGGGTATTTTTTTTGGAATTTATTTTATTTATAGTTCAATTTTTATTGATAATGATTAATGTTATTTTATAAAAATATCTATATGTTATAGTTTTAATCAACCATAAAAAATCTCAATGGGATTCCACACATGGACTCTTGTGTATTTAATGGTCTTTCTGATTTTTAAAGTATCTTGGAATGCCAAGTGTCTTAAAAATGATTCATGGACTGGTTATAAAATGTAATTTTTAAGGGTAAAGTGTACTTATGATTTTTGAATCATGGTATGAATTAAAGATATTTTTTTTATAATTTATATGGTTATATATAATAAATGTTTTGATTGATAAATTAGGTTCAAAATTGGTTTTAAATATAATGTTTTAATAAATGTATTATATGATATTTTTTAATTTTAAAAAGTACTTGTTACTATTCATAAAATTTTGATAAGACTAGTTTTGATCTCTTTAAAGGTTTATAATGTATGCGAGTATAAAAATTTTTCCTTCCCCTTATGCTTATTCCAGTTCATATGGGTGGTGCATGATTATATAGTCATCAAGTTGTGAACAAAATGGTGTTTTTTTATTGAAAGTGGATTGGAGGTTTTTGGTGAGTAATTGTTTATACACTATCATTCTTCTATAGAGTGATTCGGAGTGTTTCTCAACATTCCTTCTTGGGTCATAGGTGCTCGAGTAGCTAAGTGGGAAGTCTAGACATATTCTACATTAGATAATCTCACATTAAAAGTGTCCCCTTTAGGGATAAATAGAAATATATGGTAAGTTTCCCTAATGGTGATAGATGTAGGATGGTTTTCTCTGTTACGGGATTTATGATGCAACATAGGATGAAAGTCGGTCCACTTCTTTTTTGGTAAAGTATATGATTTTTGAACAACATAACTTAGGGTATATACCATGATAGAAATTATTTGACTAGTTCGATGATGTATGAGATTCATTTGACTAATTATTTATATCCCATCAAGATTAACTTGTACATAACCTATGAATTTTACTTGTTTTATTTATTGGTGATAAGAGACCTTTGGATTGACCTTTTATTATATGCAGTGTGAGTGAATTTTCTAAAAATTATTAAAAAAATTTAATGAAAAAATGTTTACTTTTTTGTGGCATATGCAATTTTTAATGAAATATTTAATATTTGACTAATTTTTATAAAATAGAAATCACATTAATATTTCAAAAATGTTATATGTGTATTTATGTTTCTTTTTTATTTTCCAAATAAACATATGAAAAACAATAAATTTTATTTTTATTAAATCGATATTGAATGAAATCAAATTTAAAAGAATTATAAAAACACTTTAGTGAAATAATATTGAGATCATTTTTCTCACACCTTGTATTTTCTAATGGGAATATAAAAATTTTATTTAATCCTTTCATGTTCTGCAGATATAATCTCCTTGATTGGTTGAGTCAAATGATTTATTTTTATACTTTCTAACCAAATATATTAAAATAATTAAACAAGTCCTTAAAATATTATTCTTTTCTAACATTTATACTTCACATATTATTAATATTTTTTTGTAGGAATTATTTTTACCCGATGTATAATATCTTTTCCAACCAAGGGAAATTACATAATAGTTGAAAAAGTTTTTTTTACATTAGATGGAATAATATTACAATCTACATATGGTGGATTATAAATAATTATAGATAATTTATTATTAATTCTATCAAGTGCTGTTTTCTAAATATCCCAAACCACCTTCATCAAAATGAGGTAGAGACTCTTTCAGAATGATCCTTCAGAAATACTACTAGAAACATGAACTTGATACATTCCACTATATGAACCTTTTTTAGTCTACCATATTGAATCTAAAATCATGATAATGGATATTTATTAATACGATAATGAGATAGAGATCTATGATGATAATTTCAATTAAAGATGGAGTTCATCTTATTTCATTGCATCCAAATCCATAATATATGGAATATGATCATTGGGAGTACACATACTAATAAATATGTATTCATAGAGGATGAATATTTTAATAAATTTTATACTATATTGTATCTTTTAATATTTGGGAACATATTTTGACTTCATTTTTCTCCAAACTTTCTTTTATCGTCATATTTGTAAGGTATCTGTGAATGGTGTACTTTTAATATATTCCTTATGACCATCATATTTTATAATTAATGTGCCATATTTTTTGTGATGCATTGTATAAATTATGAAGGAAAATATTAGTTATTCCAATTATATTATTGATGGTTTTCAGGGCTAGGGTAATAGAGGATTTGTTCAATATTAGTATTGAGGGATTTTTTTATAAATAATGATTGACATCAATTTAATGTTAATTCCATGGATACCTTGTGTCTGGTTATGGATTTCATAAAACCTAAGGATAATGTGTATACATATACTTGTTAATGTTTCTATATTTTTCTAACTTACATTATATATTATTGTCATTAATTTGTTTGTCATTATCTTATTCCACTGATCATGTTTTGAAAAATTTAATGTCGTTTGTTATAAAATTATTATACTTAGATTATAAATTTATTCAAAAAAAGTAATACTATTATTTTTTTAGAGATTGGAAAATAATTTCTTTTTAATTTCATAGACTAGAATCTATCACCCCATATTTTTGACCAATACATATTGTTTTGATCGTATATTTATTAGCAGAGTTGGTTCTACTCGATTTAAACACCTAAATTAACCTGATTTTTCAAAAATAGTTTTTTTCTTTCTAAAAATGAAGGTTTATATATCAAAACAATAGTTAATATAAATAATATTATAACTCAAAAAGTTTATGTTTTTTTGAAAATTAATAATATATATCATAAGAAAAAAAATTATGACTACTATTTTTGAAATTTTTCTCACGATGATTAAAAATTATCATGTACATGATAACTATTTTTTTAATTTGCTTATGAAAAGGAAGATGAAAATCAGATCAATTATAAGGTTGGAAAAAAATAATATAATCAATGTCTACAAGTATATAATGTTATATTTCCTTGTGTGAAAATGCAAACAATATATCAAATAAATTAGAAGTATCTCATATTGGGATTACCAATGATATAAAAACTAGAAGATCCATGTTAAGATAGTATTATAGAGATTTTCTATTTACTACTGAGAGAATTAGCTGTTAAAAATCAATAAATATTTCTGACCATGGTTTGCAGTCTAAAATATCATAGTTACAAATACATGGGTGATGAAAAAATAGTTGAAAAAAATTAATATTACACCCAATGAATTGTAAAAGTGAAAAGAAAATATATGCCAAAGTATTTATAAAATTTTTAGGTGAATGGATTTATAATGTTCTTCCAAAAATACTTCTACTGATATAAGTGATGATTATAAAATCATGGGATTGTATGGACACATTTTAAAGACTAATCAATAGTTTATGGAAAATGTATCTTTTGAGTCCTTAAGTAGTTTATCTATTACTGTAATCTATAAAAACTCTGATGATTAATGATATATTACTTATGATAAAGGAATTTTTTTCTGATGATGAAGAAACTCAATGTAGCTTTGAATATGTTTTTGATATACTTCTTTGTTAGAAGAAATAAAATTTTTACAAAAACCTTGAACATAAAAAGTTAGAACTTTCAAAAGAAAATTCATTAATTTCAAAACATTAGATATAAATTTATAATATTACAAAACAATATATAATAAATATTTTTATACCTCATCTAATGAAAATAAGAATTTTGTTTTGAAATGAAACATAGAGATATATAGTCCTAAGAATCATCTATAAAAATTTTCCAATGGAAAGGAAAATTTTGATAATATATATAGAAAGATGAGACATCATGTAAATATATTTTGGAATGGGTTTACAATGTAAAAATTTACATTTACTAAATAATTACATTGCTTTTAAAATTTCTCTCATCTACACTAAATGTTTGAGAGGTGGACATAAGAATAAGAAATGTTCTCTAAATAATGTGAATTCATATCAGTTTTCTAAGTCCAACATATCTAATGATTGGGAAGTTTTTATTGTCAAAAATGACTTGGGAATATGTAGATTCCTAACTAATAATTTTTAATAATTGTATACATAAAAATTTGGGAAAAAATTAAAATGAATTATTTCATGAAAATAAGAAAAGTGCCATTATAAATAGATGTTACAAGGATAATAGATGTTATCAACATAGAACTAGTAAAAAGAAAATTTTCCAAAACATTATCAAGATGAAAGGTGGAAAATTCACTTTTAGAGATAATGATCATGGAGGAATATACATTATAATTAATATTGTTCTTCTTGAATAATAATGAATTTAATTTTTTTTTTTATTTTTTTACGGTATAATAATTACTTCATCATCATAAGTCAGTTATATGATGAAAGATAACTTATGAAATTCAATAATTATAAATGTATTGTCATAAGATTAGAAGTTAAATTTATTTTTTCTTCACATAGGCATTATAATGTTTACACATTAAACATATAAGACCTTAAAAATACAAGATCTACCTCAACTTATTATATTGTATAATAAATCAGGGTTGTGGAATTTAATTTTAGGATACTAAAATGTTATAACATTAGACAAAATTTATTGTTCTTTTTATTTTTTTTAAATGGAATTGAAGCACATATGCCTCTTTATTGAATCAAACGAATTGTAGCAAGATACAGAGGAATCAAAAACAGAGGTAAAGGAAAGAAAGAACACATTTAGGCCATTTTAGAACGAGTGTTCATATTGTGATGAGGGGAGAATCCACCCCACCCACGAGGATGCTTCCCTCTTCTCCCAGTTTTGGCCCGCGTCCATGGTCCCCCTCCATCATTAGGAAATTCAGCATCGTCAGCGTCTTCCATCTCATCCAATCCACATGCATGAACATCACTTTGAACCTCTTCCTCACTACTACCTGACGCAATCAGCTCAAAAGAGTTACGATTTCATACCTTTACAAGACTTTTGTATTTCATGCTTCGAGCATTTTCATTCTCTAGAGACTTCAAGACTGAAGTCCTATTGACAGACCATTCTGAGCACCCATCCCCCTTTTGATTGAGATTCTACGGAACAGTATTCTTAATGATCCTGTCAACTGTTTGAATGTCATCAGTGGTAGTTGGGTACATGCCTATGCGCAGGACAAGAGTAGCATTTTTGGGAAAATCCAGCCTGCTCCTGCCCGATCCAGATTGGGGGTTGTCTACCCTCTATTTGGGTTTGTCATGGGCATGATGACCTGTGCTTGTGAGCTGGATAGATGCATCATCTTGAGATCCATAAGGGACCTGCTAGCACTTACCAGGTCCTAAATTTTGAGGGTCTTCCATCCTCAATTCAGCTATGTCCTATCCCGAGGCATCAGGGAATGAGGATGAAGTTGCTGCTTCTTTTGAAGCCATTAGTCTAGGAGGATTCTGGTCTCCAGGAGCTTTCAATTATATAGAAACAGATTTTCTGCAATTTAGAACAGGACCATGCTTGATTTTGTGATGAGGAGCATACCGAACATTTATGGATGAAGCCCCTTATAATTTCTTCTTCCCCATACGACTACATGAAACCAAATTCTACTCTTGCCAAAAATTAAAGTCCACCTCATTTTGAGAAGAAATTTCCATGTATTCTTGGCTATCAGATGACTCATCACCCTCATCATCATCCATGATGTCTTTAGTCAAAGAATCCTTGAATGAAAAACCAGTGCGAAGACCATCCTCCACTGTATCAGCCCAAGACACCTTGGATTTATCAACTTTCCAAACTGGTGGAACCAGGCTATTGGTTCTTTCAGGAAATTCAGTTGGAAAATCATGTTATCTATACAACCGTCAATGTACAAAATAGGTGCACTGCTTTATTGAGTAGTACCTAAGGTGACATGTGAACCAACATGCCCATTGATAGGATTAGGATTATTGGAAATAGGAACCTGAACTACATTAACAGTTTTAGCATGCTGGATTATTGCTTTACTAGACCTTCTACAACTCTGGGAGTCATGGCCTTTTCTTTGACAGTTTGGACATAGAAGATCACTTCTACAATTATCCCTTGAGTGGCCAATTATATTGTAGGCATCACAAAAGGGCAGATTCTTCTCATATTTGATTCTGAGAGTTATTTCATCCGGATGTGTGGATAGCACAATTTTGTCAATCAGTGTTGAGCTTATATCAACTTCAATTAAAATCCGAGCGAAGTGACAATAGCTGACCAACTCAGTGGTGGTATCCATCCTTACAAGAGTTCCTATTACAGCAGCAATATCGTACAAAATTTCAGGATTCCATAAAATCCAATTTAATCCATGAACTATTATCCACATTGGTGCGCAGGTTTCTGTAAAATTGTTGAAGTTGAAGCTTAGGTTCCCTTCATGAAAATGCATAATACCCAGTTAAAGGTTAATTGATCCAGAACTCCACGCTTAGTTTTTCAATTCTGCAGAGGGGAATAGCAAATGGAAGAGACCCCTCCCAACAGAAACACATTTGAAGTCTGAAAACCACCAAATGACAGCTAGACGATCAACTAGATCTATCACCTTCCAAGGCTTCATTCTAATTGATAATGAGATACGAGAGATAAACAAAAACGTACATATTTCGATCCTTTCTAAAACTGTTCCATCTGAAGCCGCAACATGAGCAGTCACCCCTTTCCGAACTATCCATTGTGAAGCCCTAAGTTTAAGGGAGATGAACGAACCACCTGTGAAACTAGAAAAGGAGGAAAGACTATGTAAATTTCGTAGATGATAACTAAAACTGAAATAAAATTTTCTATTTCCCAGATAAAAAATCGAAAAAAATTTATATATTTTAAAATAGTGTAGAATGGGAAAAATTAAAAAAAACCATACATTTGGTAAAAAGTCATAGTGACCACAGTAGATAATTCTTAATTTTTTTTCAAACTATTTGTAGTATGAAATTTGTTATAAATTTTTTTATAGCACCTAATACACCACAACAAAATGGTGTTCTTGAACGAAAAAATATGTTTATGTAATATATTTCTATAAACTTATTGTGTGAATAATCAATTTCTAAGCATTTCTGTGTTGAAGTAGGTATGATGACCTATTATACAACAAAAAATCGACTTAGACCATTTCATAATAAAAATAAATAATATTTTTGGATAGGAAGAAATTCAAAACATTCATAATTCAATGTTTTAGTATTTAAAGTATTTAGTCTGAATGTTAATGATATTTTTCATAACATTTATCGCAAATATAACAAAATAATTTAATTTTGATACACTAAAAAAATTAAGGGCCGTAATTTTTTAAATAACTTATAAGTATTGTAGTGTTAAAAGTCTGTGTAAAAGTTCATAAAAACAATCCTTTTTTTAAACACCCTAAAATAAAACATTAAAACTATTTTTCAAAAAAGAATTTTTATGTCATTTTATATATCTATTCTAATTTGGAAATAACTAAGAAATAATTTTATAATTTTACACCATAATAAGAAATAAAACCTATTGTTCTAGAATAATTTTTGAAGAACTGAATTAATTATATTTTCCTTTAGCATCATCCCACTTATAATATCATTAGTGATGTAGGGAAACCAGTCAAAAAAAGTTTCTTAAAAAAATAATTGGAAAATTTTTCATTTTTGTAATAATTTATACTAATGTATCATGATGAGCCATTAGGTTAATATTATTGGAAAAAAAACAATATATGATGAGCATAATAAATTTGAGAGGAACCATATTTGGAATTTTGTATTTTATCTGATTATTTATCATACAATTAGAGTAAAATGGATATTCCATAATAGAGATGACTAAAATGAAAAAATTGATAGAAAAAAGACATATATAAAAGTGTTAGAATTTATAAGAATGAATACTATATAAAGTATCATTTTTACTATTTTATCTAGTGTTGGAGATACTTGTATCCTTATATATTATATAATATTCTTAATTTATCACCTCTTCAAATGGATATGATGAGTGATTTTCTTAATAGATATGTATAGGATGAATTTTTAATAGAATAACCACTGGTCATGAAAAGACTAAATAAATTGATAATGTTTTTAGATTTACTAAGGACCTTATAGACATATAAATACTCCAAAATCTGGGTATGATATACATAACATATTTTTCATATAAAACTATTATTTTAATGGAGTTTCAGATCCATTAAATTTTAGTAAATATTTATGGAAACTATGAAAATGAAAATTTATATCTGTGAAATTATATTTGGATTGACTAAAAATCACTTTTTTTTCATTTGTCTCTTATGAAATCTGAGGTTGAAATGAGCATAATTTGAAAACTAAACATTATCATGGGTTTCCAAATTTCTCAAAAACCCAATTGAAAATTTATATCTCAAAAAAATTATAAAAAATATTTACCCGTATATAAGTATTTGTAATCATATAGGAACCTCAAATTCATTTCCTATAAATTAATTAATTAAAAATTTTGATCAAAATATTCTTAGATGATTTTTTATAGTTTACTATACAATACAGCTATCCAAAAAGATTTAATAATTTTTGTATTCTTTTTTTAAATATTTCATGATAATAATAAATAATATCATATAAATGTTTTCAACAAATCAATAATTTTTATACGGGATCTATAGATCCTGATATATTTTATTCCCATAAAAATTATTTTCAATTAAAATATTTTTTTGATACTAATATTGGATGATGCAAAATGGATAGAAATATTATATATAAATCTTTTCTTTTCTTAAGAAAGGTTTTACTATCACAATATTACAAGAAATTACACTCAATATAGCTTCCCACTATTTAAGGTGAATATAAAATAGTGGGATGTTAATATGATCAATTATTAAGGATGAAATTCACAATAATTGGTAAGGGTTTTAGAAATCCTTCAATTTTATTATAACACAACTATCATAGGTCTTAGTTAAAACCACGAAAATCTTCATGGAGCAATGCACTCCCACAAAAATATATATGGAATAATTTCATTAGGGATTACACAAATAAATTTGATATCAATTTAAATTTTATTAGAACAACAGGAGAACTTGTTGTTATTTTTATAAAACCCCAACATTATAATAGATTTGTATATATCAAATAGAATCTTGAAATGGTATTTATATAATGATCATTTGGGAAATTTATATTTTCCAATATTCATACAGTAATGAAATTATTAATAAGGGGGAGAAAATTTATTTTTTGTTTCTTAAAAATATTCTATGTTTTTTAAAAAAATTCATATGATTTTAAAGCTTCTTCCAAAATTTTAAATACATTTTTTTAGAAACACATTCTTTTCATATTTTTTAAATAATCTATTCAAAAAAATTTTTAAAAAACTATTTTCCTGAAATATTTTCTTATAAAATTATACTTAATTTATTTTTGAAATACTTTTCATTTAAATTTTTTAATAAAATATTTTTCCTTAAAACATATATTATAAATTTTTTAAAACTATTATGGAAAAAAAATTTATTAAAAAATTTCTCATTTTTTTATGAAACATATAATATATCATTGGATTGAGCTTTATCTAAATGGTTTTATGGAATAATATTTAAATATTTTATCTAATAACCATAAAATTCACATTACCATACAAAACATTTAAAAATAATTTTTATAAATTTTATCTCTAATAGTTAAATTTAAAATTTTTTGTTATATATTTGCCTATATATTGTTATAATCTGTTATATTCTATAAATAACATTTACAAAATTGTTTCCTAATTTTTTTTAATGTTTATTTATATTAATTTATTCCAATGTATTAATTTTCATCAGAAAAACGATCATCAAATATATCCCATATCGAAATTCTTAAAACATAGAGAGATCAAAAATTTCAATCCCTGATTTGAGAAAAATTATAAACCATCGATCAATATAAATGTATTAATCAATTTCTATGGATATGGAGATTATAACCCATAAATCTATTTATGTATATATAATTAAGAAGTGGATGACCAAATCTTCAGTACCAAAGGTATTTTACTTCATAACTCCCATTATATTCATTTCCATATGACTGATCTTTTTTACGTTTGAACATTATTAATCATGTTATTTAGAGAAGATTATTGAATACTCAAGTGATTTTTATAATATTATGGTTGGTATGAAATTATAATAGTGGGAGAATGGTTTGTAAATATTGATCCATTACTATCGTCTGTGATAATTCCTAAAGGATGGGAATCCTTAACTATCTCTAAAGATGATTCTGCTTTCCACTCTACTAAAACTGTAAGAAGGTTTTATAAATCATTTGATTTTAATAAAGAAAATGGGATAAGAAAAATTTTTCATTTATATATTTATAAATTCATATAACCTATATACCTAGAAATTTTTGGGTTATTTGTGATTCCATTAGAAAATTAAACTAAACTTGTTACCCATAAATCACAATGAAAAATATTTATTTTTGAATCATCTAGATCTAAAACATAATAATTTATATCACATGATAGATTTAGGAATTTTTCTAATTTATCATTGGATTCAAGAATAGTGTCCTTGTGGATGAAAAATTATATTATCACAACAAAAGGGGATAAAGATACATTCAATTTTACAGATATTTATGTATTTTAATTTTTAAGAAACATTAGAAAGATTATTTTAATAAAATTTATGTTTAGTTTCATAGATGTAGTGAAATTTGGTTCAATTAAATTCAATATCATTATTTAACCATGTATTATTAAAAATTTATTGGTAACATTATAGATGTTAAAAATATGAATAATGAAGAAACTCCAGTTTGAGAAAAAACTTCGTCTATCGGTAAAGAGAAAATCCATTACATAAAGCATATATATATTACTTCGCAGTAGAATTTTAAAAAAAAAAATGATACATTAATTTATGAAATTGAAAATAAAAAGGAAAAAGTTTTGGATAATAGTAAACTATGTGATAATTTACCTCTAATAACTAGAAAAAATTTCTAAAATAATATCAGATAAATAATTTCGAGCATTTCATAAAAAAAGGTGAGATGACTTACGATAGTAAATCCATTGGGTTCAATGTGGTTGATGCATTGGATATAAAATTGAAAAAATATAAAAATAATATATATTTGGAAAAGAGTGAAATTCACAAAAAAAATGTATATAGAAAAAAGATGATGTGTAGATATTTCAGAAAGTGGATTGTGTAAATGCCATCTAAATTTCAAGTTGCAATGAAGGGAAAAGTTCCTCTATCAATTCAATCAAAACTACCTGTTTCAATCAATGGATTGAAAAACCTACTCATTGTTATGATCAATCATTTCTTATTTAAGAGGCAAATTATAAAGAATATTTTGTTGTAAAAATTTTTCTAGAAAAGTTTCATGAAAATGTTGAGAATGTTGTTGAAAATCAGGAAAGGGAAAGATAGTGAAGAAAATTTATATTAGTGAGGAGTTAAATAAATATCAAGAATTGAGGAGATGTTTTATGGAATATCACCATCCTTGTCCTCTCAATACCATAAATATGCATATCCTAGTGAAACATATAATGAATATCATTAGTGGAATAAGATCAATAATAAAAAACATAAGCATCAGTAAATATATAACATATGAATATATAGAACTTAAAAAAGATTCTCTAAAATATTATAATTAAAGAATACAATATCTTTCTCCCTATAGAACATAAGATTTATATTTTAAGGATTCTCCTTTTAATTCAACAAATAGAGATCAAAACTATAGTATAGAGTGAATATAGATGAAAAAGAATCATATCAATGATGCGATCGATAGACATGAAGGTATATTGAATCTATTTCTAGAAAAAAATACTAGGTTCAACTATATTCATGGAAGGATTGATTTTATGTAAAATAAATAATCCTTAAAATTCTTATTGATATAGTTATGAAGATTGACATTGGGTTCAAGGACATAAAAATAAAATAAAAAATGGACTTCAAATAGATTAAAACCGAAATCAGTTGGGTAAAATACATATATAGAGACATCAGTTTTAAGGGGAAAAAATTAATAGTTTAAGAATATCTATGATGTTTTTTTCCATATTTATGAGCTCCAACATTTCTGAACATTTTTAATGACCTGGATCTATTAATAATTTGAAATATCTAATGATGAAAAAATATGATGAAATTTCAACTAAGTAAAGAATATTCTTGCTTCGGTATAATATATTACATTATTGAATTATGATAATAATATTATTAATGTCTTGTATAAAAAGGTAGTAAAATGTATGTATGTTTCTAATGAATTAAAAAATTACTAAGGACATTTCATGAAGATAAAAAATTTAAAAAATATTGATAAGAAATACTTTATTTTTTTAACTATTAAATGTCATTGAATGGAATACAACATGGAAAACTTTTTGGATGTATATTTTCTGGTAGCTATTATTCTATATATTATTTAAATATTTTTTAAAATATAATTGTATAAATGTTTTTCCAATTTTATTGGCTGAATTTATATATTATTTTTTGGATGAATTACTACTTTAATATAAATGGTTTTGAAACATTTTTTCCATCATTTTAGGTAAAAAAATTTACATCATAATTCCTTTTTTAAAATCAGTAATTTGGAGAATGGGTTTAAAATTTTGATAAGGTATATAATTTTTTAAAGATAAATGAGAATAAATGTGGATAAAGGGAACCATAATGAAAAAATGGAGATCTAAATAATGATATAACATTTTAAGAAAAAAGGTAAAATATTATAGTTTATTTAAGATAGAGGGAGTAATTATTTGAAATGCTTATCTTTAGTTTTTCTCATTTAATATTCTGTTTTGTGATTTTAAAAATTGGGTAGTTTTGTTGAGTCAAAATATTTCACTATACACTTTTTAAAATTGATTTTAATATCATAGACCAATTCCTTAGAATATTATAAATTTCTAAATGTTATGCTTTTGATGTTCTTAATAACATTTTCATGTGAAATTTGTATTATCATCTTCAGAGTATACTTCCTAATGGATGTGACATCATTACTATATGAACTAGAATTTTTCACATTGAATGGATAAATATATTTTTCATGAGGTGGAGTCTTATAAATTCTAGAATATAAAGTATAAGAAATATCATTGGATTATGGATTTCAAAATATACTAGATATAATTCACCATATATAGAAAGAGATGTTTTCTTGTAAAACATCTATAAATCCAACAAGACAATAATATTTCACTCATTAAATCATAAAAACATCATCGGTATACCATATAGAATAAATAGGAATTGTAATGGGGATTTTTAAGATTCCCATTGGATGGAGATGATGAGATGTACATTTCATGTGAAGAATGATTTTTTCCAATTTCATTTCATCTAACTATCAGATATACATAATATCACCATTGGGAGTGATCCTTTCATTAAAGTATCTTTTGAGGTAGAGGATGATTTTTGTTACTCTAATGATCAAATTTTTTTGGTGAATCATTTGTAACTTCTTGTTATTTCAGTGAAAACCATTTTAAAGTTCATATATTGCTTTTCAAGAGGTATTAATTTGAGGATTACATTTTAAAATTGCTTACAATATTTTATTTTGAAAATGCTGCATTCAATATGGTGTGATCAAGGGATTCCATTGTGATGGAACATAATTATTATTGTTATATTATGATCGATCATTCCCATGGATTGGAAGACCAATTATTTTTTTGATCATAGAATTGAGAGATACTTTTTTTAGTAAATACATACATTTAATGTAATATTAATCTCGTTGATACCATGAGTATGGTTAATAAATCATTTACACATAAGGATATAGCGTGGAAATCTTCTTAAAAAGGTTTCTTTATGTTTTATTATGTTATCCCATCTAGGTAAAATACCCTGAGAGGGGGGTGAATCCAGGTATGATAGATTAAAAAAATGCCCCTTCAGATCATGTTTCATCATTAATCAAAACTACACACTCTCTCTTTCCCATAAAAATTTATAAAAAGAAATTAAATAATGCACAAGACACCATAATTTTACATGGATCACTCAAACTAGGATATACTTAAAGACTATACAAATTTAATGTTCCTATGTACCAAATCAACAAAAGAAACCATCTGTTACAATTATCAGAGTAGACCCACTCTCCCTCCAAGATTAAAACTAATCATAGTATGAAAGTTTACCGCTCTCTCAACTAATGTGTTATCACTACTTCATTAGAAAATAATCCATTGATTACTTAAATAAATATTTTATACACATAATTTAGTTTATAATAATGTTCCACATTCATCCATAAGATGAATACCACGTCAGTGTGGATTTTATAGGAAATATCTTTTGGTTATCACCATTCCATTCTCGCGACCATTGGATGAATTGAGTGCTTCTTAATCACTTTTCGCACACCAGTTAACGATTTTTCATAAGTCAAACTTGCAAAAAAATTAGGCCTTACTTGAAACCCCCTTGGTTTAGGTAATAAAAAAAGCAGCAAATGAATATTTTATTCATTGATTCATATAATTTCCCTCGAACTCAACTTTAGTATCTTCCTTTCGAATCGTATATGATTTAGAGACCTGCTTTTTTCTGATGGTTTATCTTCTGAACTAAAGGGGTGGAAAATAATTTATACAACTAGATGTCCCAGAACACAATGTTATTCTGAGATATCCTATATACGTGCCACTTTACACATGCATGAAAGTTCATAATTGACATCGCATTTGACATGTAACATTATTTCATGCTAATTAATTCATCTTTATTTAATGGGAACATAGTAGTCGACTCATGTCAAGAAATTTCATCTTTCAAAAAAAAATTAGATCTTGTTCATACTCATGCATTTTTCAAATTTTGATATGGTGATTATGAATCTTGACATTGACATGAAATTGAGAATAATAAAAACCCTTGTGTATAATGTTTTTATATTATTTCAAAAATACTTCCATTCACAAAAATGCCACATTACTTATTATAGATTGCATACCCGATTTTTTTAAAACACTATGATATTATTCATCTTTGTAAACACATTTATATGTATCACCTCCATAGAATCCATTCCTCTGTATTTGATCTTTTTCCATATACCATGTCACAATATATTTGGAACTCCAAAAATTACCATAGAAACTAGTAATTTCAAGGAACACAATCAACCCAAAAACCATACGGTGTTACCTTAAGATATTTTTCCCCAACAATATCCCCTTTCGTTTTGTCAAAAAACGCGTCACATATTGATACCACATTAAATCTTCATACATATTCTACCAACACATTCAACTTGTGATTCAAGTAGTGATCAATGATTTACTCAACACATAATTTAATTTTACATGATCATTGATCATTATGAGAAATAAAAGTAACACACAAACATCAACAATGAAACAATTCATGATGATAACAGTAAACTAATTTCATCATAAACTCCATATGTCATGATATATATTGTTCGATCGATCACCCATTTAATCGTTAGATTTAAAAATTAACATAGATCGCTATTTTGGTTCTCATGCTTTGATAGAAAAAAACATTTTCATACTAAGATATGATACACATAAATTATTTCCACATAGCATCTAACTCTTATCATGTCAAAGAATAATTTCATGGAATGTCAAAAACTAGAAACCTTTAAAATGATAAAACTCCCCAATTGACAATATTCTCCATATCGATGTTGGCCCCTATATTGAGTAATACGTTTTCTCCCATTTATTTGCCACAATTTTTCCCCCTTTGTCAATGAAACTGATTTTCAACTCATTGTTATCTCCAACTAGGGTAATGAATATAGATCGACGCACTAGGTAAAAGCACACTAAATATCAGGTAGAGGGGGTCCCACATTCACAAATATTCATGTGTTGGGAGTTTAATGAACTCCGAGAGAAAATTGATTCCGCTAAAATGATTCTTTCGGTAAGACCTTTTTCAGAATGTCTACAACCTATATTTCTATAGTAACATACCCAAAGACCACTATCCCTTACTCAAACTTCACCATGATAAAATTATATCTTATTTCAATATTCTTTATCCACGAGTGATGAACTTGATTTTTGATATGATTTATAACACTTGAATTGTAACATCCCAGGTAAATAAAGAATAAAACATTTTCATATTTATTAATATTTACGAATTTAATATTAATTTTAATTTAAAGGGATTGTTATGTTCGATAGCGTACCCAATACCCAATAAAGAGTTTTTTAGAAATCTTACGTTGCACACTAGAAATAAAATAATATTATTTTAAATGGTAGTTAACACATAGTCATTGTATTGGCGGTAATGAATATAAATAACTAAAATATGATTATATATATTTTTTAAATGTTTTTATATTTACCCAACAAAAGATAAAGGCTTAAAATAAGAAAAGAATTCAAATTTAGGCATAGATACTCTAATATTCACTAAAGGTCCACTTATCGCCTTTTCCTAGAGAACCTTATTTAAATATAGTTTTGGTCACTCTTATACTTTCTATTGGACCAAATAAAACTCTCCTTTAGAATCGGGATATCAAAATTTACTTCATGTAGATTTTTTGTATTTTTCCGATAAAGTTCATTTTTTAATGAATAGTGAAAAATGTTGTATTTTAATTCAAAACCTATTTTTAATCTAATTTATTTATATGATTAGATTATCTTTTGAATTGGTTTTAAAGTGAAATTAGAGTATATTTTTACCATTAAATCCAATAGTGGTCGTTGGAATTAATTTCACATTGAAATCAGACTTAAACTAGTGTCAATCTTTTGATACGTTTTGTTTCATAAAAACACGCTATTTGCTCTGACAGCGGAAATTAATTATTAAATTAATTAATGCAACTCATATTTTTTGAATGTTGTAAAATAGACCTCATTTTTGAATTCTAAATATCAAATATATATTAGGGTTATGTTTTGGTATTTTTCTGAAAAACTTCAATTTTTTATGAATAGTGAAACCACTAAGTGGTACTTAAAAACTGATTTTTCGTTTAAATGAAATTTTACAACCTCTGTGCTTTGAATTTCCAAAATCCAAAATACATGGTTGTCATTAAGATGTAAAATTTGGTTCAATGGGATTAAAATAATTTTTTGGTGAATAGTATCTTTTAAGTTTTTAATCGTGATTAGAGGTAATTAGTGTAATTTAAGGTAAAAATAATGTTTTAATAATATGAAATGAACATGAAACATGTCCTACCCTTATTGGATGTCTCAGGGTCGACCAAGAAAATACATGGGTCAACTTGGGGACCCCATGGAGCCACTTTGGAAGGAAAATGACATTAATATCTTTTTATTTAATGTTAAAGTAAAAATGACACAAACATGAGTTGTTTTACTAAAATAATTTTTAAATGGGGTTATAAAAGTCATATTTTTGACTATAAATAATCATTGGAAATATAAAACGATTTCCTACATCATAGTATTTTTTATTGAATTTTTAGAAATTAAATAAATTAAATTATTTATGACATCATGATGATGAAATGATTACCTCATTAATGAACGATTTAAATAAAATGAAAATATAATGTAAAATCTAAGACATAAACTTGTCAAAGACCTATTGGATGAGTATATTTAGAACCCTTATCACCTTATCCTCGAATTATATCAATGTGGGACTTTTAAAATCCGAAAAGCATTTTATAATAAAGTAAACTTTTATAACTTTCCAAGAGTGCCCCTCCTCTCCTCTTATAAAAGGCCCCCACCTCTACCTCCTTACACACACTTCCAAAGCCATTGGCTCGGCCAAACCCTACCCATTTTCTCTATCCAGATCCCTCTCTTACTCCTTGAATCCTCATTTTGGGGAGAAGTCTTCCCAAGGAAGCCCTTGAGCTCAAATAAAAAAGATTTACCTGTTTCAAAGGATGCTAAAGAACGATCGAGTCAAGTCAGACCCGAGGTAAGGGACTTCATTTCAATCTCCTTTCATTGAGGCAAATTTTGTTTTATACACAACTTTCTTTTATACGGTGTATAAACCCATTTGACTCTTACTTTTATACAAAAGCAATCTTTTTCTACGAAGCGTTTTACTAAACGACAAAAAGGAATATTTCTTTTAACGTACGCGGTGACAACGACCTTTTCATCCGCCATAAGTATTATTTGGTCTTTGGATTCCTCAACAAGACGTAATGTTATTAAAATGAAATAAATACCATATACTCATTTATGTATTTTGGTATTGAAAATCATTTTTATAATGGATTTGTTATGTCAATATATTTATGTGATATATTGTGATCAAAGTGTGGAAATGTTTTCTTTCCATTATATTTTTTTTATGGCTTATGATTTTATAATGGTACTTGGAAATTTGATGGGTGGTTACATGATAATCCATATGACGGGTGGTTCCATGAATACCAGGATGGGTGGTTACGTTATAACCTCCAATGCATTGGGTATGGAAGTCGGCCGTATTGCTATTCCATTAAGTGATATGTGTGGAAGTCGACCGTATGGTTATTCCATTTTAGTATGTTTATGTACCAAGTTACCTTTATATGTTATGTGATATTTATATGGGTTTTATGGTTATATTTTGGTTACAAAAGGGTATGTAATGATATTTTATTCAGTGAAGAGTTTTTACTACTTCATTAAGGTGAAAAGTATTACTTTGATAAAGTATTCATGGTTTACTTGTTGTTTTTATAAACTAACAGTTTTCATTCTTTGTGTATCCCTTACTGAGCTTTTTATGCTCACCCCGAGTTTTTTTGAAATGTTTTTTGTAGGAAGTAATGTGGAATAGTTTCAAGTATGGGATCAAGGTAAATTCATTCTATATAAAACATGGAACTAGACATGTTTCTTTTTAAGATTTTTTATTCTATGGAACCTTATTAGAAGTGTCTACTTTGTAATTTTTTGAGATGTAATAGATATGTCCTAATTCTCTAAAACACTAAACCTGAAGAGATCCTCAATGTGAATTATTCATTTAATTCAATATTACGTATGGTTTAAGGCCAGGGCCGTATAGTTGGTATCAGAGGTCGGTTTAGACAACATTAGGAGTCAAAAAAGTGTTAAATTATAAGTTAATTTACGGTATGATTGAAATGATATAGCATTTAAGGATTACCATGTTGCTTCGACTAAGATATTTCTATTTTTAGAATGGTTTTCCGCAGAGGAAACAAAGCAGCTATGTTGGGATGACATAAGGAGGAAGACAACCTTCAAAATCAGCAACCTGAGATGGTCGGAATCGGAAGTGAGCAGTTTGTTGCAGTAATGGAACAATTGACTCATGCTATAAATGGTGGTGGTATCCATGCATGAGATCATCCAGATCAACCGCAGAGGAACATGTCAGTGGTTGAACATTTCATGAGGCAACATTCCCCATTATTCAGAGGATCATCTGACCCCGTCCTAGCTGAAGGGTGGATTAAAGCACTGGAGAAGATTTTTGATGTCATGGGGTGTTCAGAACATCAAAAGGTTAGTCTTTCTATTTACCGTTTTGAAGGTGAAGTTGATCAGTGGTGGTCGATGGTGAAAAATATCAGGGATAGTGATGAGATTGATGATCTTCACTAGGAAGAATTCAATGGTATGTTTCTTGAGAAATATTTTCCTGAGGTGGTTCGTCTTAGGATGGAAAAACAATTCCTAGAATTGAGGCAGGAGGATTACTCAATGGCTTCTTATGAAGTAAAGTTCAGTCAGCTGGAAAGGTATGCTCCAAACATTATACGAGGTCTCGATAGTAAAATAAATCATTTTTACTCAGGGTTAAATCAAAATTATCGAAGGGCTTTAGCTTCTCATGAGTTCAAAAGTTATGAAAAACTTGTTCGATGGGTGGGGAAGGTGGAAATGGAGTTTGTCGATGATCAGGTGTTCTTTGAAGAACAACATAATAAGGGGTCCAGTTGGCAGGCCAAGGGGAAGAATTCATCAAAGAAGCAAGGAGGTAAGAAAACCAAATATCCATCCTGTGAGAAGTGTGGTAAAATGCATCATGGAGAATGTTTATCCAAGTCTGGAAAGTGCTTTCGGTGTGGTAGGTCAGGTCATATTGCTCGTAACTGTAAGGAAGATGAACAAGAAAGAAATGAAAAGCCAACAGCAAGATGTTTTAAGAGTAATGAAATGGGTCATTAGGAAAATGAGTGTCTAATGAAGAACTCAACTGAGGGAAAGCATCCAGACTACAAGAAGAAAGGGGTGGTGAAATCCTTTGAATCTACTTCAGTAGATGTTGGCCGTCAAATGAAGTAGTATCAGGTACACTGTTTGTTTGTTTAGATTATGCCAATGTGTTGTTTGATTCAGGGTCTACACATTCTTTTATTTCTGAGAAGTTTTCTAGTAAATTGGAAATTCCATCTCAAGATATGAATCCTGAACTTATGGTAAAAACACCCGGAGGAAACATTGGGACAAAAAGAAATTATAAGAACCTTCCTTTCCTTGTGTGCGGAAAGAATCTACCAGCAATCCTTATTGTTTTGCCTCTAGTAGTGTTTGATGTTATTTTGGGCATGGATTGGCTTTTTGTTTATCATGCTATGATTGACTGTAGAGGTAAAATGGTTTCTTTTCAGAAAGATTTTCAGTTTGTGTACAAGAATGAACCCTTGATTTTTATAACATATCAGGAAGTTTAGAAACTATTAAAAGATGGAAGTGAATGTTACCTAGCACATATTGTTGAAAATAAAGGAACTGTTTGGATTAATGATGTGCCAGTGGTAAATGAGTATCTTGATGTTTTTCTTGATGAGTTGCCTAGTATTATTCATGACCGGGAAGTTGAATTTGTTGTTGACTTAGTTCCCGATTCTAAGCCAATTTCAAAACCCCCTTATCGAATGTCTCAAGTTGAACTTTTAGAGTTAAAGAAGCAATTGCAGGAGTTATTAGATAATGGTTTCATTTGACCTAGCACATCAACATGGGGTGCTCCTGTCTTGTTTGTTAAAAAGAAAGATGGCTCAATGAGAACATGCATTGATTATAGAGCTTTGAATAATATTAATGCTAAGAACAAGTATCCTTTGCATCATATTGAAGATTTGTTTGATCAGCTCTAGGGAGCTCATTATTTTTCGAAGATTGACTTGAGGTCGGGGTACCATCAGTTGAAAGTAAAAGAGGCAAACATTCCTAAGACTGTGTTCCATAATAGATATGGCCATTATGAATTTGTAGTTATGCCTTTTGGGTTAACCAATGAACCTGTTGTATTCATGGACCTTATTAATATAATTTCCATGAGTTCTTGGATAAGTTTTTGGTAATTTTCATTGATGATATTTTGGTGTTTTCTAAAAGTAAGGAGGACCATGAAAGTCATTTCAGGGTTATCTTTCAAACCTTAAAAGAAAAGAAACTGTATGGAAAATTTAGCAAGTGTGAGTTTTGGTTACAAAAATTTTCTTTCCTTGGTCACATTGTTTCAAAATATGGCATAACTGTTGATCCTGCTAAAACAAAAGTTGTTGAAAAATGTCCAAGACCCACAAATGCAACTGAGATCCATAGTTTTCTTTGTTTGGCAGGTTACTACCGATGTTATGTTGAAAATTTTTCACGGTTATCTAGTCCAATGACTAAGCTAACTCGGAATGGTGTTAAGTTTATCTGGAAAAATGAATGTGATGATTGTTTTCAGGAGTTGAAAAGAAGATTGGTGAATGCTCTAGTTTTGGAACTTCATTCCTGAAATGGTGAGTTTGTTATCTATAGTGATGCATCATTAAAAGGACTTGGTTGTGTCCTTATGCAGAATGATCAGGTAATTGCATATGCTTCACGTCAGTTAAAAAATCATGAGGTAAATTACCCTACACATGATTTGGAATTAGCTGATGTTGTTTTTACTTTAAAAATTTGGAGGCATCATTTGTATGGAGTAAAGTGTGAAATATATACTGATCAAAAGAGTTTTAAGAATATATTCACTCAGAATGAATTGAACACGAGACAGAGGAGATGGCTCGAATTAATCAAGGATTATGATTATACAATTCATTACCATCCAGGAAAAGCAAATAAAGTGGCTGATGCTTTGAGTTGAAAAAGTAATGCTTCATTAACAATGTTGCATTTGGAACGTGATCCTTTGGTTATGGATTTGATGAGCTTGGGCATAGAAGTTGTTTGTGCAGGATGTCCTTATGTTTTGTTTTAGGTATTAATGAAAGCTTCTTTATCAGACAGAATCAAGAAAGCGCAGAATCAAGACAATGTGTTGTAGAAAAAGCTAGAGCTGGTTCTGAAGGGTAAGTTGCCTAAATTTAACATTGATAATGATTGTGTTTTGAGGCTTGGGAAGATATTATGTGTGCCTAGTGATTCACAGTTGAATAATGAGTTTCTATGTGAGGCTCATAGTTCCCCATTTTCAGTTCATTCTGGTAGTACTAATATGTACATAGATCTGCAGGAGTATTACTGGTGGGATGGAATGAAAAGAGATATTGCTGATTTTACTGTGTAGTTTTTGACTTGTCAGTAGGTTAAAGCAGAGCGACAGTTACTAAAAGGGATGCTTCAGCCATTACCAGTGCCAGAGTGGAAATGGGAAAATATATCCATGGACTTTGTTGTGGGATTACCGTGGACATCTCAAGGTAATAATGCAATCTAGGTTATTGTTGATCGATTGACTTAATCTGCTCATTTCCTTCTTATTCATGATACATTCTCTCTAGATCAACTTTCTCGATTGTATCTTAAAGAGATAATAAGGTTGCATGGAGTTCCCCTCCCCATTGTATCTGATCGTTATCCTAGGTTTACTTCTAACATTTGGAAAGGCCTTTAGAATTCATTGGGTACTGAATTAAATTTTAGTACAGCTTTTCATCCGCAATCAGATGGGCAATCAGAACGAACAATTCAGACCTTGGAGGATATGCTACGAGCTTGCTCTATGGATTATCAGGGAAGTTGGGACCAACATTTTTCTTTGGTAGAGTTTTCTTATAATAACAGTTTTCATTCCAGTATACAAATAGCACCATTTTAGGCATTATATGGGAAGCGGTGTCGAACTCTAGCTTTT
This sequence comes from Viscum album, assembly GCA_963277665.1. Taxonomy (NCBI): domain Eukaryota; kingdom Viridiplantae; phylum Streptophyta; class Magnoliopsida; order Santalales; family Viscaceae; genus Viscum; species Viscum album. Next base: position 760,169,287 of record OY728166.1, read on the forward strand.
TGGGATGAAGTGGGTGAAAGGAAGCTGATGGGACCAGAATTGGTAGAAGAGATGGCAAAAAGTTCAGTTGATTCAGAAACACATGAGAACAGCTCAGAGCAGACAGAAAAGTTATGCGGATAACCGGAGGAAGGATCTATCTTTCGAGGTAGGTGATCTTGTTTTTCACAAGGTTACTCCATGGAAATGTGTGATGCGATTTGGTAAGAAAGGAAAGCTGAGTACAAGGTTTATTGGACCATATGAAATTATGGAGAAAGTTGGATCAGTTGTTTACCGAGAGGCGTAATCCCTGATTTTATCTCAGGTACACAATGTTTTTCATGTTTCGATGTTGGGAATGAATATTCCAGATTCATCTCATGTTTTGAGCCCAGAGGTAGATCAGTTGGAATAGAATATATCTTATGAAGAATAACTTGTCTAGATTCTTGACCGAAGAGAGCATGTTTTGCGAAATAAAATAATTCACCAGATAAAGGTTTTGTGGAAAAACCGTATGGTTGAAGAGGCAACATGGGAATATGAAAATGCTATGAGGCATAAATACCCCCACTTATTTTGATAAGTGAATAAAATTGCGAGGACACAATCCCCAAATGGGGGGTAGGATCTAACATCCCAGGTAAATAATGAATAAAACATTTTCATATTTATTAATATTTACGAATTAAATATTAATTTTACTTTAAAGGGGTTGTCATGTTCGATAGCATACCCGATACGCAATAAAGAATTTCTTTGAAATCATACGTTGCACACTAGTAATAAAATAATATTATTCTACATGGTATTTAACACATAGTCATTGTATTGGAGGGAATGAATATAAATAACTAATATATGAGTATATATGTTTTTTAAATGTTTTTATATTTTCCCAATAAAAGATAAAGGCTTAAAATAAGAAAAGAATTCAATTATAGGCATACATACTCTAATATTCACTAAAGGTCCACTTATCGCCTTTTCATGGAGAACCTTCTTTAAATATAGTTTTGGTCACTCTTATACTTTCTATTGGACCAAATAAAACTCTCCTTTAGAATCGGGACATCAAAATTTACACTGTGTAGATTTTTGGTATTTTTCCGATAAAGTTCATTTTTTAAATGAATAGTGAAAAATGTTGTATTTTAATTCAAAACCTCTTTTTAATATAATTTATTTATATGATTATATTATCTTTTGAATTGGTTTTAATGTGAAATAAGAATATATTTTTACCATTAAATCCAATAGTGGTCGTTGGAATTAATTTCACATTGAAATCGAACTTAAAGTAGTGTCAATCTTTTGATACTTTTTGTTTCATAAAAACACGCTATTTGCTCTGACATCATGAATTAATTATTAAATTAATTAATTCAACTCATATGTTTTGAATTTTTTAAAATAGAATTCATTTTTAAATTCGGAATATCAAATATAGCTTAGGGTGATGTTTTGGTATTATTTCTGTAAAACTTCAATTTTGATGAATAGTGAAACCACTAAGTGGTAATTAAAAAACTGATTTTTCATTTAAATGAAATTTTACCACATCTGTGCTTTAAATTTAAAAAATCTGACATAAATTGTTATCATTAAGAAGTAAAATGTAGTTCAATGGGATTAAAATAATTTTTTGGTGAATAGTAACTTTTCAGTTTTTAATCGTGATTAGAGGTAATTAGTGTAGTTTAAGGTAAAAATAATGTTTTAATAATATGAAATGAACTTGAAACATGTTCTACCCTTATTGGATATGTCATGTCCGACCCAGAGAATCCATGGGTCAACTTGGGGACCCCATGGAGCCACTTTAGAAGGAAAATGACATTAATATCATTTTATTTAATGTTAAAGTAAAAAATGACACAAACATGAGTTGTTTTACTAAAAAAAATTAAATGGGGTTATACAAGTCAGATGTTTGACTATAAATAATAATTGGAAAGATAAAACGATTTCCTACATCATAGTATTTTTTTTTTAATTTTTAGACATTAAATAAATCAAATTATTTATGACATCATGATGATGCAGCGATTACCTCATTAATGAACGATTTAAATAAAATGAAAATATAATGTAACATCTAAGAGTTAAACTTGTCAAAGACCTATTGTATGAGTATATTTCGAACCCTTATCACCTTATCCTCGAATTATATCAATTTGGGACCTTTAAAATCTGAAAATCATTTTATAATAATGTATACTTTTATAAAATTCCTAGAGTGCCCCTTCTCTCCTCTTATAAAAGGCCCCCACCCCTACCTCCTTACACACACTTCCAAAGCCTTTGGCTCGGCCAACCCATACACATTTTGTCTCTCCACATCCCTCTCTTACTACTTGAAGCCTCACATTGAGCAGAAGTCTTCACAAGGAAGCCTTTGAGCTCAAATCAAAAAGAGTTTCCCGTTTCAAAGGATGTTAAAGAACGATTTAGTCAAGTCGAACCCGAGGTAAGGGACTTCATCTCAATCTCCTTTCATTGAGGCATATTTATTTTTATACAAAACATTCTTTTATACGGAGTATAAACCCCTTTTAAATTTACTTTTATACAAAAGGAATATTTTTCTACGAAGCGTTTTACTAAACGACAAAAAGGAATGTTTCTTTTAACGTACGCGGTGACAACGACGTTTTCCGCCGCCGAGAGTATTATTTCGTCTTTGGATTCCTCAACACGCCATAATGTTTTTAAAATGAAATAAATATAATATAATCTTTTATGTATTTTGGTATTCAAAAATGTTTTTTATAATTGATTTGTTATGTCAATATATTTATGTGATATATTGTGATCAAAGTGTGGAAATGTTTTCTTTCCATTATATTTGTATTATGTCTTATTATTTTATAATGGTACTTGGACATTTGATGGGTGGTTACGTGATAAACCATATGATGGGTGGTGCCGTGAATACCATGACAGGTGGTTACATTATAACCTCCAATGCATTAGGTATGGAAGTCAGCCGTATGACTATTCCATTAAGTGATATATGTGGAAGTCGACCGTATGGTAATTCCATTTAAGTATGTTTATGTACCAATTTACCTTTATATGTTATGTGATCTTTATATGGGTTTTATGGTAATATTTTGGTTACAAAAGGGTAAGTAATGATATTTTATTCAGTGAAGAGTTTTTACTACTTCATAAAGTTGAAAAGTATTAATTTGATAAAGTATACATGGTTTACTTGTTGTTTTGATAAACTAACAGTTTTCATTCTTTGTGTATCCCTTACTGATCTTTCTATTCTCACCCCAAGATTTTTGGAAATGTTTTTCACAGGACTTAATGTGGAATAGGGTCAAGGATGGGATCAATAAAAAGTCATTCTATATGAAACATGGAACTGGACAAGTTTCTTTTTAAGAGTTTTTATTCTATGGAAACTTAGTAGAAGTGTCTACTTTGTAATCTTTTGAGATGTAATAGTTATGTCCTAATTCTCTAAAACTATAAACCTGAAAATATCCACAATGTGAATTATTCATTTAATTCAATATTAAGTAAGGTTTAAGGCTAGGGCTTTATATGAATCATCACAAAGGTTTCTGATCAGAGACTTCACTTCAACCACCATATCATCAATATTATTCTTCATAAAAAATAACTATTTGAATTATTGAGTATCCAAAATATTATAATTTCCTATGGTTCTTAATGAAATGAAGTCTTTTTTATTTCTTAGGTAATTAATAATCAGTCCTCCAACATAAATGATTCCACGAGAGAATTAAATTTATATCATTGGAAGACCTAGCCCAATATGCGTATGTGTAGCCAAACCCCTACTGCAATGATTTTTCATTGTATAAAGATGTAATCCTCCATTCCATCTGATATACTAATGTATTATTTTTATGGAAGCAATGAGGAATCCCTTTTGACATCATTGATACCATATTTCTTAGAATGACGAAAAAATATAAACTTATGTGACTATCATGTATAATAGACTACCAATGATTTAGTTGTATCATGTTATATTAAATACATTTCCTTTATCATCCCCTGAAATTGTCATCTGTGTACCCACTGGATCCATCATCACCTTTGAATTGTCTATTCCAAATTATCTAATAATCTCAATTGAATATTTATATTGGGGAATAAATGTTTTATTAATTACATATATCACTTGTAAATAAAGGAGAAATGTTGTTTCACAAATCATGGACATTTAATACTCACTTTTCATGAATTATTCACACGTTCTATAATGATCGTCGTCTGATCCACCAAATATTATGTCATTCAAACACACCAGAACCATTATTCATTGATTAATTAAAATTTTTAATTATAGATTATAATCAATTACACCATGCTGAAAGCTGAGCGTATTAAAAATGGATCAATCCTTGAATATCATTCTATTAGTTCTTACATCAACCCATATATTTTATTTATTAGTATAAAATCAATTTTATCATCTTAATGAATGATAACACATTCAATATAACAAATTTATACTTCGTATTCTAAAACCCCATTCCGACATTTTGACTTCACATCTATCTATAAAACTTTAAACGTTATTAGCGTAGTTATGTCCATGAATAATTTGATTGTCTATATCATTAAAACTTGTTAAAAAACACCAGCAACATCGATACCCTCAAACTGGGAGTAACATTTTCACACTAGTAGTAATTTTTTTTTGAATAAATACACTGTCTTCATTCATGTTATTGAGAAAGACTCAATTAGTTTTAATGGAATTCTTATCCTTTGTTCGGGAAAAAATATCCCATATCAGATTCTTCTCAATTTGGTCTAGCTGAAGTTTTATTTACAGAACCCCATTTTCATAAAAAAATGCTTCCTCAAAACATGTAGGCACAACCTTAGATAAGAAATATGACCGTTATATATACATCATTATCCATTTTTGAACTGGTAGTTCCGGATCACCGTTGATATTTTTCTTGTCGATTACATCTCTTCATTTTGGATTTTTTATAGACATAGATTCCAATTTTTCATACTCGTCTTCAGTATTCTCTTCTAAATAATCATTTTCTACTCCTTCTTCCCATGCATTTATTACATCCTCATCACATTCAACATGGATTTTTTCACTACAGTATTGATGATTCTGTTCATTTTTCACTAATGTGACATCATAATGTTCAACTAAATTTCCCATCCAATAATTGAAGAATTTTTATAATTATTTTTCATGGCTATCCAAATAATATACCCACTTCTCTAAATAAATCCAATTTTGAGTGTTCATATTTATTGATAATAAAAATATTACTTAAAAAGATTCGAATTTATTATATTGTTGGATTACTTATGTACCAAATCACATAAAAATCATTTCCTTCCATTGATCACAATAGAGCCCTATTAGATATGTATACAGATGTAAAGACTAATCCTTCAACAATTTATATTATATGTCTTTTTCATTAAGAATTATTTCAGAGATTTTGTTGATAATATGATTTCTCCTCTATACCACGTGATTTTGGAGATTATTTCACACAGTTGATACTTTATGTCTTATACCATGTTTCTCAAGATAATACTCCACAAGGATTTTTTAAATTTAATACCATTATTAGTATGAATATGCAAATTATTCTAATCTACACATCCTTCATAATTCCCTATGATATTTTATTATTAAATAGAACACATAGATCTTTTGGGAAATAAAAATACCCTTTCCATACTTTTAAAATAATAAATTAAAAGAACATAATACCTCTTCCCATAAATATCTCTTGGTGATATAGGTCCACATACATATTTATGTACCAATTGAATCACTTTGGATGACTTTTTTTTATTTTTCATTATATGTATTTTTGATGGTCATCCCATATTAAAAAATAAACAAAGATATGAGTAAAATCATGTGACAACTTTGGAAGGTATCAAGCTACATCAAATTTGAAAAGATCATCCAAGTATTTCTGGAATAGATGGCCAAGACATTTGTGTCACCCACAATTTTCTATCCTCTCTTAATAAAAAATATGTATCTTATTAACCAATTAAAAGGTATAGATTCCCCTTTGTTCCTTTTCCCTATAGAACAACTCCAACATCTCTTCATTTGAAGATACACATTTTTTTGTAATTATAATATCAAGCCCAAAGTCACATAGTTTAATAAGACTAATAATGTTGTGATTGTGACCTTAAATGGATATGATATCAGTGTGTCCCGTTCCCCACCCGCAACATGGCTTTTCATGAGCCAATTACCTACATTCCGTCATCATTTGAAAATTTGACAACACTTTATTTTTCATTTTTTACACCTACAACAAGATCATTATTTCCTATCCTATGGGTTGTGCATCCACTATCAAGGATCCATACAACTGAAAGATTAGATGCTTTTGGTATGATTTCCACAATAATTAACTTCTTAGATATTTTCTTTTTGTTCCATGTTTTTAACTTCATACGTGGTTTAGCATGATAATATTAATCTTCCTTGGAGTATTTTGGACCATCTTTATCTTGCAGTGTTGCATATGGATTTTGTGTTTTCATCACATATGAGGATTCATTAAACCAAAAATTACAACCAATTTGGGTCTCATTCAGCACATTACTTGACATGGTTAATATAGAATATTTTTCAAAGTTTCTAAATCCTCCATACAAAAAAGAATGAAACTTAGAAGATACCCTAGAGTATTAAGAACTTTTTTGATGTATCTTTTGTTCTTGTTCCTTTCAGGATCTCTTGGCTATAGAATAGAAATTTCATTAGTGTCCCATATTTCCATAGCAATAACAACTGATACATGGTTAATTCCTATGTGTCACATAGAATCCAATGATTTTCCATTTAGTTCTTCAAATTCTATAGTTCTTCATCAAAAACAAATCACTCTTCAATAATGGAGTGGGTCCTTGTGGTATAACATCAATTATAATAGATTTTTTTTACTCAAGCCCCATATCATCTTTATAATTTGATCATGGTGATTTCTTCTAATATGTTAGACCCCTATGCTCAACTTATGTCTTTTATATTACCCAAAAGATATATTTTACATATAACATACCATGAATTAGTAATTTTATTGATCTTTATATTTTTTAGGACGATGAATTTTACTTCAAGTTCATCAATGTGTTTGATTTTTTCATTCACTACGTTATTAAAACCAATGATAACCATTTAATGTTCATCAACTTTGATTATATTTCCACTAATGATTTATATGTCCTATTGTAATGAAGACTTATTATTATTAATTTCCACAATTACCTAAGACTTCACTTCTTCATACTACAAAATATAGACTTTGGCATTAGAAAACACTTTTTTTGGATTTTCCTATTTTGGCTCTAAAAATATCTATCTCTTCAAAAGAAGCATCCAATTTAGGCTACATATCAAATATTCTGTAATCCTATTATTTATAAACGTATCTTTCTTACCTTTATCTGAATTACCAACATCTTACACTATATCATTATATCCATTATCTTTGATGTTCTCTACCTCTTCTACCTTAGACTCTTCTGAACTATCATTTTATTATGAAATAAGATTAACCTTTTAATGAAATTTCCCTTGAATTGATTATTTCCGTACACATAGTAGGAATATTTCATCATTATAATTTCAACATAATCCTTATCATCATCATTAATCTTTTTCGTAACCATGGTTTAAGATTTCCAACCATTCCACATCAGTTTCATGTAAGTGGGAGTTTCCATTTGGACATTCCTTTTCCTCTTTGAATATTTGAGGAATAGAGTGACATTAACTCATCAATATCATATTCTTACTATCCATATTCAATTACGGGCTTCTGTAAGGCCTTGAATTATTCTTTTTGTTATTCACTTTTTCTAAAAATTCAATATATTGGTTTTTCATCTTTCATGCAACAAGAGTATAGAGTAATATCATTGGTTGGAATCCCACCCATTCCTCCCATGAATGTGCCCCATCTCATAGGGATGGGGGAATTTTCATCATCATAATAATCACATATAGAATTAGTATTCTTTATGTTGGGTGGTAAATATAAATGGTTGGAATCTCACCCATTCCTCCCACCGCAAGACAAACCTCTGTTGATAAGGTCTTGTTCAGAAACCATTATTGGAAAATCCCTCATGTTAACTATTTATAGACCATGATATGAGGAGAATAAAATGAAGGTTATAAGACCCCTCTAGGGGATAAAATCTAAAATAGAAAAAATATGTACAAGGGTTCGAACAATAGCCTCGATGAATGTAGTGTAGAATCATAATGTTATGTCAAAAGTAACGGTACAACCACCATTTCCCAATATGTCTATGTGAATGTCACCACCATCAAATCGACAAAATTTGTAGATCAAGGTGAAAATGTAGTGGGAAAAAATGTAGAAATCGTATGTATAGAGCAGGGTGATTTGGATGTACCAATTAAGACTGCACACACCAATAAATAGACAATGCTCCAAAAATATTTTACATCTGAGTATCAAGATTCAACCTCTCTAGTAGAACATTTCCATTGAAAAAGGGAATCCCGAGGATACATTCCAATCACCTCCCAGAAGATTTTATGTTGATTCCATAAAGAAATAGTTTTCATTATATGCTAGTGAGATAAAACATCTCAGAGCAATCAATATGGAGTTAATCAGGGGAAATATAACCACTAGTTATGGTATTTCTAAAGAGACAAATATGATCCCTCCAATGGATTATCTGCAAACAATTGAAGATTCTGAGTATCAGAAGAGCTCTAGATCTAGGTAGATGGTATACATATATGAGGAAGTCCCAAATGATCTTGAATTCCCTTATCTATAGTGAAAAACTCTCCCTCACTAGGGAGATCATTCAGTATTAGGACGAATTGAGAATTTGAAGGAGATGAAGGTAGGTACACCTCGTCCCACACCACTAACTCCATATAAATGAATGGTGACTCAGAAAATAGTACCAATAGATCCACATAATTTCATCGAGTTAATGGATACATCAATGGAATCTGTAGAAGGGTAACACACACTTAGGAAACCTAAGAGGAATTCATATGCTGATCAGGGGATGACACATTTCCTCCACCCAATGTTAGTAATCCTATATTCTATACCTTTTGACAGTGAATTCAACCCATACAAACATCTCACAAATTTATATCTCAATGTATGATGATGATAGGCCTTCAAGATTAATAGGAAGAAACCATGTTGAGGTGTTTTGTGCAAAATCTGATAGGGCCCTCCATTTTTTGGTACTGTAGTCTTCCAGAATGATCTATTGTAGAATAAGAAGAACTTCACTGTCAATTCCTTGATCAATTTCGCTACAATATAAGGAAAATTAAAATTGTTGACCTAATGAATATTATTTAACGTGAAAATTAGAGGGTGTATAACTTCATGTCCAAATAGAATGGTATAACTTATTCATTCATCATAATTCTTGAACAGAAGAAACTACTTCATCTCTATGCTAAAAATAAATGGGATGAGTTGCAGACACATTTTACCCCAATGACGTATCCATGGGGGTTCTGTGAGCACACAAAAAATGAAATTATTTCTTCTGGATGCTCTTCAAAAAACTAGATCCTTGTTTTAAATCATGCCCTAAGCATCCAAGGAAAGGCTAGGAAAATTAAAAGCTACAATTATCTCTCTCAATCCAATAGAAGTGCCCATCCACACACATAGGATTAATCAGAATAGAACATCACCTCTAGTCATGTGTCAAGAACTATAGAATCACCCTCGACCATAGGCACATTAAACTCAGTTTCTCCCAGGATTTTAGGAACATATGAATAAATCATGCATCATTTGAAGTGATCAATTCCCAAGTTATTTGTTGGTATCTATAGATAGAATATCTCTAAAGGATCTATAACCTAGGAATATCAATGTGGTGAACCACACTAGTGGTCTCAACTAATAACCTTTCTATAGAAGAAGGGGTCATAATATCCATGAATAATTCATCTCTAATGATTTCCTTCAAGACTAGGTTGATTCCAGCCACGTGTTGTTACATAATCTATTAGAGTAGGGGAATACATAACTATTACCCAATCTGAATTATAGGATGACTGAATGAATGTTTCGGCATGCCGTGAGTAGAATTTCTAAAACTATGTGAATTGAAAAAAATGGATCAATCTAATTCCACTCTAAGATAATATTTGTCAAAACCCAAAATAGCTCCACCACCCAATGAAGTAAAATTAGATATTCCCCCAAATGGTGTTCATGAACATTGGAAGGTGTGAAAACATAAGGGGATGAGTCTTATTGTACACTAACACAATCTGTAACTCTTGTACATTTCTTCCCTACCAAAAATGAAGAACGAGAACCACCCAACCATGTGGAAGAATAATTAGAAGAAGAGATCATATTTGGTTTAGTCAATATGACACACAAGAAAGAACATTATATGATTATGAATATTCCTCAGAATATGAGATTCCAACACATATCCTAGGAACATGATCCCACGTGAATAGTAACTAAGGATACATAGGGAAATGAGATTGCAGTCAAACATAATATTTTAGTCACATCACCACAAAGATTATATATTCATACGAGACCCCTATAAATGAGCTCCAACATGCCCAAAATAGTCATGTAGGATTTCTATAACCCTATAGAGGTCACCCATTCCGAGTTGTGTTACATGACCACCTAGAAGGTGGCTAAAAACCAGATTATCCCAGAAATCAGGGAAGGCTGGCATGGCCCATTCCACCTCCAACAGCTGCTATAATGACCTCTACACAAGAATCAAGACCTTCCACCTAATTTGTATTGCCTCCGGAAGAACATGTTATGGATAAACCCACCTCATGAATTGAATTCACCTTCTATAAAAGTATGTTATTCTCAATTATCTGGATGTTTCCCCATCAAAGATATCAATCCCTGATGTGCTTTATATTTCATAAAAACTCAGGAAGGAACTTTTTAAATCCCTCTACATCCCATAGGATTTTATGACAGATGTCTTCCCATATGAGGTCTATAAAATAGAGATCATGTCCGTAAAATTCCAGGTCTCCATGTTATTCATAGATAATGAATAGAAAAAGGAATTCTAGGAACACACTAGGGCCTTTATTTGTTTTTTTGAAGACTGAATAATGTCGAAATGCAATGGGATCATACTCATAATGGTTCCAGGATCAATATTTTTCTGGTTTTAACCCACTGTTGATTGGGATATAGTTAAGGAGGCTTATATCCCAAAAAATGACCATTCATTGTAATGATAAGTGTGAGAAAAGGAATATCGGGAAGCTCAACCTCAATACTTAGTTTGGTGATCTCACATCTAACACTGAGTTTGTGGTTATCCTGTAAGACACAGAATACATTGTCTATATGGGAAGGCCATTTCTCCATAGTCATATGACAGTACATTCAACAGTCCATCCTTGTCATAAATACCCCATCGATTGAAAGGAAAACAAACTACATAGTAACAACACCCCTTTGATACATTCAAAGAAACATATGATGAAGTGTTTTCTACAAAGGGGTAGAAAAAAATCCAATTGCGGATGATGATATGAAGGTTTCATCCCCTAATGGTTTGGGGAACACCCTTGAAAATCACAATAGGTTTGCGTGAGTGTCCACTTGTTCCTCACAAATATAATAGAGGTAATAGGAAAGGACCTAAAGACTCATTCTCCTTCCATCCCTAGTGAAAATGTATGAAAATAATCTCGGAAATCTCTCTATAATGACTCATTAAGTAGGTGATGGTAAAGAGTCTCTTCAAGACATCTCTCTACTAGATAGTGATAGAGAAGCTTCCAAATTTCTAAATTCATCTGAAATTATTTCCATATACCAAAATGTGGAATAAGGTGAGGATTACCATAGGAATAGTACTCATTAATTAAGGAATGTGTCTAAACCACCAATATGAGATAAGATCTATAAATTGGGGAACATAAGAAGACCAAAATTCAATATTCATTAGTGACACCCTTCCACCAGAAGATCAATATATGTACACCACATTTCTCAAGAAAAATCGATATGTGATCTCTTTGAACTATACATAAATTTAAAGACTAAACCCTGATGTGGATAAGAACCAACTCATATTATTTAATGAGTGTCCAACCTTCAATCAGGTAGTCAGTAAGATGGATCCATCTAAGACCATAAATGTATATTCCAATATTAACAAGGTAATCAAATACAACGTTGTCTAAGAATTGTAAACCCATGAATTTCAAAATCGATCATCCCTATCAAGATAAATAATGGGAATGTTAGTGTCTACATTAATTTTATTTGTCAAAATAGGTATTTCCAAAAGTATGAGGTCCCATTTCCTGTCACATTACTCTTGATCGATGAAAATGATATCATAAAATCTCTTTCCATTATGGATGGGTATTCAAGGTACAAAAAAATAAAGAAGCCTTGTCAAGATGAATAATCCACTATCTTTAGAGATCCCCAATGTTTATTACATGATTACGCGATTTCTTCTAGATAAAATAATACTGACACCCACCTATCAATATAAATTTTTTATATCATTAATCCATTATTGGTAAGGATGGCTGAATTTTATGTAGATGGCCTAGTTTTCAAATCAATATTGAAATTTGATGACTTCATGGATCTAAAATCATTCTTCAATAGGTTGTGAATTCAGAGTTTGAAGATGAATCCAGTAAAATGAAATATTGAGGTAACATCCAGGTTTTTACATGCCCTTGTGGTATACCACCATAGCATGAATGTCCACCTGGATAATACTAGTTCTATTTTTGAATATTCATCCAGTATAAATATCAAACAACTATACAGAAACCAAGGGACAGTCAACAAAATTTTGAGAGTCATAGCCCAATTTGATGGAAAGGATCCCCTTCACTATGATAATGATGAAGGGAATCACCTATCAATTGGATGATGACATTTAATATGCCACCAAAAGTATCATGTGTACCATACTACACCAAACAGTTTTGGTGCCTACAGTGGAACGGTGGCTAATCACATTATATGTGGTTTCCATGGAACACTCACAAGGATCCCCCCTCACATAGATAACTAATTTCAGGGGTGAGAATTATTTCTACAACCTTTTCCTAATGATGATAGGTATGGAAACCTGATACTCTAATATCGAAAATAACTACTTCGAACTCATCTGGATAGTGGAAAAGATGAGGCATTACATGAATCACAAAAATTTAAATCTAGTAACTCGTTTTTATCCTCTCAATTAAATAGATTTCCTTACTATACTGATTGGATGATTTTCCAGATGGGCATTAATTTTGAAATAATATGAAATGTAGTTTGTGTCACATAAGATAGTGAATGGGAAAGACCTGACTGATTTCATCATAACACATCCCGGCCCATAGATACACTTGTGGACACTAAGATTCTATATTAAGTGGCCATCTATTCCCACCAAACTCCTCGTACAAGGGAGATGAATTTTGAATACACATCAGTTAGTCTTTTAGTAAAAAGGATAGAAAACTCATCATTCTCCCCTATCATAGAATACTCATGCTAACACACTGGATAATGTAGCCACCAGCCTGGCCAACCCAATGTAGGATGAATCAATATTCTATATCAAGCACCGAATAATGGTCTCATTGATCATTATATATGACCTGGAAAAAATAAACGAGGTCAACACATCCTTATACCACTTTTAATTGTCATCCAACCCTTGATAAATGGGGCCCATAATAGGTTATCTCCAAAACATGGCTCTCTATGTAGACCAAACTAGAAGGGAATAGATTCGGTGTTGTGAAATGAACTTCACCCTACAGGATGCTCCAAATGAGAATAAATCCCTATAAAATAAATGTGTTGATATAATCAACCATATATTCATATAAGAAAGAGATATTTGTGTGGTCATGGAGGAAGTTCATGTTGGATCCTATAGTGCTCCTAAATATGGGACCTGGCTCTCCCACCAAATGAATGAGGTTACTAATAGAAAACCATGATACAAAACTGTGTGGAATTCACAAAGAAATATCACTCATTCCATATCCCTAAGAATTTCATTAATCAACCCCCATAATTTCTACATATAACTACATATTCTTGGCTATTTTCCATTTGGGGAATATATGTGGTGGGGTCATATCCCCCAACCTCGGATATATAGTTCAAGTACACAATTACCCTATTGTTTTCATCTAATAGGCATAAGGAAATACCTATCAAGGAAGATGGTAAAAATACTATCATTATATTTTTAATTTACCATATCATCACTAGGTCTAGGGTCCCTAACATAATATTTACCAAAAACTACATCAACTTCTATTCTATGGAGTTAAAAAAACATTACCTGAATTATAATATCAAGTCAAATCACTCATCTCGATATCATACATTGGAAAATGAACTAATAGAGGAATTTAATAATTCTATGAAAAATATAATCTAGATGGTGGTGAGAATGGATAAGATGTTCTGGAAAGACAAGCTCATACATGGTTTATTGACCTACCATACTACCATGTGTACTGCTACATAATAAACAATATACTAATTAGTTTATTGGAATGAGGTAGTTGTACTAATAAAAGTATCAACGAATTTTACTTAAATATCCTTTTTTGGATATCTATTAGATGATGATAAATCACAAAAGCACTTATATGAATTAGAGAAACTCAATGAGAACATGCTATGTACATTACCCAACCCAGAAGTCTAGTATAAATGGATCATATAATCCATTATTAAAAAGGTTAACCTATTTTTATTCCTTGGTGAAGAAATTTCATTATACCTCAAAACACCAATAATGATAGAAAATAAAAAAATAAATGTTAAAAAACAATGGATGGTCCTTACATCATCAATAAGATCAATGAAAATGTAGCCTACTAATTTTCTGCAATGGTTGGGGTCCATGTCACTCCCACCAATATAGGATTTCCCAAGAAATATATCACATAACATTTATCAAGAACATATTATCCTGGTTACATGAAACTAAAATATATTAGGACATCCTGACAAGATGATGTTAAACAATCAGGAGACATCTTCACAACATTACTTTAAACTGAACAACATATTGTACTAGCACATGAAAATAAACTATATAGATTTTTCTTTGAATATTTTCATTAAACATCAAAATGTTTCACAACCTAATCACATGAAATTAAACTATTTTGAGACTTCCTTACCATATGATGTTAAACATCATGGATAAATTCATCATTTCCTGATGATAAAGTGTATGGAAAATGTCACCTCACTACGACTAACCATATAAAAGACAGATCTATGTGAAGGTATGATGAAATACCTAATCAATGTGTGAGAGTAATATTAACAAAGGGAATCTCTTCATCAAAGAACTATGTGTAGTATGATTCCATCCATTTCAATATACATTGTGATGCTCAAACCTCTAGTCTTAGACCCATCTAGAACATAACTTTTCCTTCACATCATTTAATCCATGTATTTACGTACATATGTTAAACGTAACAGGTTACAACATTTCCACATGACATTAAACTGTACTAGTCTTATTGAATAACTTTTTGTTTGATTCTCATTTTCAATGAGATACATAGGGACACCATGATCATATATCATGGACCAACAAACAAATGATACAAAATTCCTCTGATCATATCCTTAATTTCCCTTAAAAAGTGAGAGAAACCCTTTCATTCCTTTTTATCACAATGAGTATAGATCAGAAAAACATAGGAATTTTAGTAATGACTTCTTTGAAAAAAAGGCATAGAAGCACGTGAAAGGCTCATCATGTTTCTGAATGAAGGACAATAAAAGGAATACCACGAGTCCCCACAACATCAAATTAAATGACATTGTCGAAGTCCCTTGTAGGATTTAAAATTATAAATACCTATAGACCTTTCCTTTGAGAACCAAGATTATTGGAATTAGGTTCACACCAAAAAATTATTCAATAACGAAATGTGAGTTAATTCTTGATATCACATGATACATAGTGACACATAGATCATCATTCATAGGTAATGTGCCAACAGTTAAAAAATTTCCCCTTCACTGTGTATCTTCTAGACATGTAAAAGAATCTCATTTCTCAATAACTACATTTTGATTGATTCATATTACCATAGGATATATAGTGGTGCCCATATTTCAATAATTGGGTCCAATGAGAGACTTCACTATCAACGTGATGTTTTTTAATGCGCAGCATGCACCTCCTTTTCCCCCTGTGTTTTGACCGTTGCGGCGGTGTCGATCCCTACTGACCCGACGGATCAGCCTCCCTCATCGGCGACCGGTGCAGCGTGTGTGCCTCTGAATCCCTCGCGGAAAGGGATCCTACTTAGATTCCCCTATGGTTCTACCTCCGTTCTAATTCTCGGTGGTCAGGATGGATTCTCCTAGTGTGGACAAGAGGGACGACATCCCGGTCCTCTCCTTCTCGCCACATGCCTTTGATGAGGCTTCATCAATGCTTTGTTGATCCCTTGCCGCCCGGTTTGGGATTGATAAACCTCCGCTAGGATGATTTCAGGCGTTTGTGCAGGGGTGGGGCTTGGATCAGCCGGCTAGGGTGTCGGACCTCATCAATAAGACTTACCTCATCGTTCTGCAGTCGCAGAAGGATTTCATCCAGGACTGGGCTCGGAGTCCCAGATCTCTCGACCGATGGCGCTTTCATCTCTCCTGGTGGTCCCTGGATGTCCACCAGGGTCGGGAGTCCCCGGAGTTTGTGGTGTGGGTTAAACATCCCGGCCTACCCTTACCTTTCCAGAACATAGCCTTTTAGATGAGATCGAGAACTAACTTGGTGAGTTCCTGTGAGTGGATGACCGGAATCTTCGCCTACTTGACACAGCTACAGCCCGGATCTGCGTTGACGTGGATCTATCATCTCCTCCTCCCACTCAGATTATCCTCTGTGTTAGGGCATCCATGGAGTGGACTTAGCATCTACTCTACCCTTCGACGCCTCATTTTTGCGGCATCTGTCACATCCATGGCCACGCGTCCTCCAATTGTAGGAGGCGTTCATCGCACCACGTTCCTTTAAGGAAACAGAATCATTTTGAGAAAGGTGAATCTTCTACTGCAGCGGCCTCCCATAAGCCACCTCAATGCCTGGTGGACCCTGCTCCATGTTGTCCTCTCTCTCCAGTCCTTCCCTCTCCTCCTCCTTTTCCTTCCCCCACTCCCCCACCTCCTCTCTCTCTGCTTCCCTCTTCTCTGCCACCCCTTGATTGGCCAGGATTCATGTTTTGGATTCCTCGACCCCACCTTTCCTTACCCCTCGTGTCCCCTGGGCCCTCCTCTTTCCTAGCCCCCTCTCCCTGCATGGCACTGATCCCTATCTCACCCGACTCCCCTACCCTGGTTATTTTTCCCATAACCTCGGTCAGGCTGAATGGCCCTGCCCAGTCGTGGTCCCCGATTTCCAATGACAACTCCATCACAACCTTATCTACTATAGTGGAAATCTCATCCCTAAGACCACTGTGCGGAAGGATAGGACGCCTCGCCCGGCCTGGCTTTGAAGATTCTTCTAGCCTGACTTCTCCCCACATATCTTCATCAATGAGGATTGTAACCAGATCATAGTCTAAAGGTGTTATATCGGCTTCGATGGAGCTTTTCCAACCGGCTTCGTCTCCTAGGTCCAGTACCAGGTGCACATTGTTCCAATGATCACCCTCATTATATGGAACACCCTTGGTCATGGGGCCAAGGTGAAAACAGACTTCCTCTTGTCCCCGATTTCTCTTCATAAGGTTTTAATTGTTGTGGTCTTGGAGCCCAAACAGTGTCCTCTCAAGATTATGGAGTTCACTAAGCGAATCGGCTTGTGGTATTTCATGCATGGCGAGCCGGTGAATCATCACATCTGGATCTTCTAGAGCTCTAGTTTAAATATCGACCTGCTTGCATCGTCGTACCAACATCTCTAGGTCAAGGTGTTGGATGGGAACCGGTCTTGGTCCTGTTTCTTTATTTATGCTAAGTGCGATGCTAACCTACGGGATCAACTCTGGATGGACCTCAGGTCTTTCAATCTGGGAGAGGAGCCTTGGATCGTGGGCAGAGATTTCAACACCATCATGCACCCTTCTGAGAAGAAAGGTGGTACGAATCTCCCTCTCAATGACAGGTTGGATTTTTCCTCTTTCGCTGCACAAGGAGGGCTTCTGGATCTTGGCTTTATAGGCGACAATTTCACGTGGTGTAATAACCAATGGGGAAATAGAAGAACTTGGTGCATACATGACCATTGCCTGGGTAACCTCCACACAATCTCGTCTTTTCAGAATATTGAGGTCCATCATATGGTATGTGCTGTGTCTGACCACTCTCCCGTCCTCATCCATATGAGATCGAGCCCCCCATCTCCTGGCCGATTATTTTTCTCCATGTTATGGTCTCAAAATCCTAGGTTTCTCAAGGTTGTGGAACAGTCATGAAAATCCCCTTTCCAGCAAAGTATTTGGGTTCATCACCACACCATGCTTCGACGCTTGAAGAAGGTTCTCCTAGTTTGTTACACTTCACAAGAGACTGACCAGCTGATCATGGAGGATACTATGAAAGACATTGAGAACACTGAATTTTCATTAAAAGATTGGTGGGATGATGAGGTTTTTTCCACACTATATATAAAAAAACAGCGTTTTAATGAGATTATTCTTAAACAGGAGCGTCACCTTCAAGATTGAACATGTATTTCCTAGCTTAGAGAGGGGGATTGTAACATAGGTTTCTTCCACGTGTTCCTTAAGGAGAAGCATTGAGTCCATGTTCCCAATATTAGTCTTGAGTATGGGACCTTCTCCAGTGACTCAGAGATGATTGGCGCGATGGTGTACTCCCACTTCAGATCCCTGCTATGTGATCATAACCCTCACTTCCAGAACAACTATCCCACTGGACATACGTAGTTGTTTGACTCAATCCCATGTAGTGTTTCCACCCATGCAAATGACATTCTTCGCAGTGCCCCGGATGAGAAAGAGATATGGGAGGTAGTGATCTGCCTCAACCCTGACAGTGTTCCTGGCCCAGATGGCTTACCAGACTCCTTCTACACCCATCCGTGAAACATTATCAAACATGATCTCGCTGAGGCCGTCCATGATTTCTTCAGAGGTGGATTTCTCCCACGCATGGTGACTGCTACCACCATGACCTTGATCCAAAAGGTTTCCTCTCCCTCCTCCATCTCGCATTACCATCCCATCAGTCTATGTAACTTTACCTATAAGATTCTTGCTACCAAAATGAATAGTTGGATCTACTCCTTCACACATCAGTGGGTTTCAAATGAGAAGCATGCCTTCATTTGAGGGAGATCAATTGAAGGGGTTGTTGGGGTCACCTAAGAGATGGTTTGGGATTTGAATAGGAAGGTTGTGGGTTTGAATGTGGTTATCAAACTGGATATGGATATAGAATATGACTGGATGGAGTGGTCCTTCACCATCCGCACCATGAGATGTATGGGCTTCTTGGAAGCTACCATTAACATCCTTTTCCACTGCTATAGTTCCCCCTGGTTTAACACCAACATGGTAGGGAAACAATGTGGGTTTATCAAGTCTGTTATAAGACTGCTCCAAGGCGAACCCCTCCCCCCAACATTTTTATTCTGGCCCATGATGCCCTTAGCAGGTACTTCATGATAACCATGCAGCAAGGCATTGTCCGCCCTTTCCACTATGGGTCTCAGGTTCCTAGCATTTCTCACCTCCTTTTTGTGGATGATGTGATGATATTTATCACAGGGAGGATCCCCTCTATCAGGATCTTGGTGAGGATCTTGGACGAATATTATCATTGGAGTGGGCAACTTATCAACCAACAAAAGAGTGGTGTGTTCATTCCTTCGAACTGCCCGAGAAGACGCATGGCGATTATTGAAAGTATACTTAGGAACCATGGGAAGCAGTTTCCCATGACCTATTTGGGGGCTCCTATTGCTCCTGGGATGATTCGAGTTCAGAATTTTGAGGATCTCTCTAACAGGATTATTAGCCGCATCAACAATTGAGAGAACTGTTTCCTATCCCTTGGGGGGAGGATTTCTCTCATTAACAGTGTGTTTTCCTCTATCCCCATGCATGTACTCTCTGTTCTAAAGGTCCCTCAATCAGTCATCTACCGGATGGAGTCCATCCTTAACTCTCTCCTTTGTGAGGCTCATGGTGAAGGTCGGTGCAGATTGGCCTCTTGGACCAGATTAGTAAAGCCTATCGAGCATGGTGGCATCAACGTGAGAACCTTGGGTGAGTCCATGTTCTTCTTGCAAGGAAATATGGAATGGGAAGTTGTCAAGGGACAGACATTATGGATTCGTTTTATCATGGGGGAAGTATGGCTTCGGGCTCAAGGAGAATGGCAGGAAACCTTTCCCCCTCTGGAGCTCCCTCCTCACCCATGTGTCCTCTCTTCGGGAGCACTCCCAATGGATTATCAGGAAGGGAACCTCAAACTTCTGGGAGTGCGACTGGGGTAGCTGCTTTCTTAGCTTCTTGGGTTGTCCATCTCCCCACCTATCAATTAAGGATGCCTCCCCCCATCCTTCCTTCCTCAAGGCTATCCTCAGCCCCCCCCCCCAGGAGGCTCGGTTCCACGACATCTATTTGGACGAGTCCACAGATAGGTGCATCTTCAAGGGTTCTTCTTCAGGAATATTCTCTACAAGGGACTACAGGACGGCCTTTCTTAGGCAGCCGCCTAGTGATCCTTGGGGAATCATTATTGGGTGCAATATTATCCCATCCAAGTTCAACTTTCTAATCTAGAGAGTCAGATCCAATGCTATCCCAATGGAGATGGCTTTAAAGTCAAACTGTATTCCACTTGCCTCAAGATGTTGCTGCTGTTCAACACCCAAGGAGGAGACATAGACCCACCTCTTCCTTCAGAGTGACTGGGCTGGTCAGCTATAGACTACCTTGGGGGAGTATATGGCATTTCCAGGGATGATTGCCTCTTTTTTGGAGCTCTTCTAGCACTGGTACAGCGGTGCTTCCACCAAACATGATGAGGACTGCCGTTCAGTTATTCTCGTTGCTGGCATTTGGAGCATCTGGAAGGCGCAGAACCATGTGAGGAACCACGGGACACACCCCTCTTCTCACGGTTTGATCATCCGGAGTAGGCTATTAATTTCTGAGCTATCCTTGCCCCATAAGCATCATGAGGCAACGCCCTCCCTCAATCACTACTCCGGCGCTCTATGTTCACTCAGTCCCCCACCTCCTTCTATGCCCAGTTCTTGGGTAAGATGGAACCCTCCTCCTCACGGGCTAAAGATCCACACTAATGGGGCGTGCGGCCAAGGGGGAATGAGAGGAGGAGGGGCTATTCAGGATATAGATGGATACATTGTCCTTGCTTTCAACGCCTCCTATGGAGCTGGAGACCCTCTGGTGGCGGAGGCCACGACCATGATCAGTGGCTTAGATCATTACTCCTTGAGGGCTCTCCCCTTGACTATAGTGGAGACTGTCTCAAAGATCGTTTGGAGATCCCTCAAAGGTAAAATCTCCCCCTTGTCAGATCACCTATATCATATGAAAATGCAAGGCACTTCTTCCCCATGACACCATGATTCTCCACACATGGCGCGAGGGTAATCGACTTTCCGACTTCTTGGCCTCTAGGGCGACCCCCATCCCCCCTCTCTTGGTATTCAATTCCCTTGGATCCCTTCCTTCGGGCGGAGTGGACATCGCTATCGGGGACGCTCTTGGTCTTCACTTCTTCATTCCTCCTTGATTTTCATATTTTGGTTTTAGTTTTGGTTTGGTTTTGGTTTTGGTTTTGACTTTGTTTTGGTTTTGTCTATCGGGTTGCTTTATTTTTGTAGTTACTTTCGTATATATAAAAAGCAAAGTAATTATTGAATCATTGGGTCCAACAAAAATTCTCCTTTTCGTGTCTGGAATCCCACATCCATGTTGTACAGTGATAAAAATGAGTTTCTATTTGGGACAAAATGATAAGGCTGATAATATTCATGTGTTATCAAAAAAAATTTAATGATTTATAATTAGAAAATAATGTTTTAAGAATAAAATAAAAAACCTCACTTTTTATAAAAAAATCGGAGTTACCATCATATTCCAGAAAATAAGACACACAATGGTTGAGATTGTTCACCTACTGAGATGTAGTTTTCTAGATGAAAAGGATCATTAGAATCATCATGGGACCAAACTAGAAGAAGAGATCATAACGAAATAGATTTAGAGTTAGTAAGACTATAATATAAATGTAATTATACTTTTTAGATTTGTGAGTTCTCATAAATTAGAAGTCTTATTCCAAACTAGTGATGAAAATTTAATAAAAAAATGTGGTGAATAGTTGATGGAAATCATATGTAGTCTGATTATAATAATTTCAATCATATGTAGTCTACACCAAATAGAAATATATATGTTGGAGGAATGAGACATTATAATATATTATATAGCAAGTAAGAAAATTCCATAGTTGATCTACACCTTTTTCCAAGTAATCCAAGAATCCTTGATACAAGAAGTCTTTTTTAAGAGAATAAATTTAATGAATCCAATGATTTTTCGTTTATTGATTATTTTAATTAGTATTCTAGATGTACATTTTTTGAAAAGATTAGAAGGATTATCGTAATAAAGTGAACGAACTAAAAGTTGTTAATGATGATCCATATGATTTGGTATAAAATTATATTCATCAGAGACATAATTTTTTGGGAAAAAGACAATGGTATCATATTCAGAAGGAAAAGAAGTTATTAAAGATGATTTTGATGATACTGATCCATAATAATAAGTATGTCATCATAATAAATAGAGGATGAATAATTTTTGACTGATGAATGAAAATAAAAATAAAATAATGTGGTGACCAATGCGAATAATAAGTTTGAGGATTAAGAAATATTGTAGTTAACCATTTCTAATAGGTTGATTATACTTTTCTTTCATTAAAATAGACCTATATAGAGATGAAGAAGAATATACTAATTTAAAATTTTCTGCATCATAATGAGATATATCATAATGAGAATTAGAATCAGACTTCATAAGGCTTGAAGGAGATAAAAACGTGATGGAAAGGCTATGGTTGAATTTTGATGAATATGTTTTGTTTACATGATGTTTATAAAGAGAATTGTAATGAGAATGAATACTAGGAAATCAGAATAATGACTATTTGTTCATATATGAAATTGGTATAGAGCATCATAACGATGAAATAGTAATGAGAAAATCAAAATGGAAAATATGAATTGGACTGGGTTTTGTGAATAATGTTACAAGATATCTAATGTGTTTAGATATAGCATCTCGCCTTCTTATCACAAAAACATTCATTAGATTTTACAAAACTGAGGATATTTAAGGTTTAGCATCTTGGAAACCAGGAACATAAAATATGAAAACATAAAACATTCTTCTTAAACACTTGAAAGGCTTCTCCTCATGTTCATCCTAGGTTCATTACTGCATCTCATAACCTGGGGACATACATCAAAAGAAAGGGTGAGCAGAATGCCCAGTAAGGGAAATAAGAGAAACATTTTACATGTGAACTTGAGATACTTCAATAAGGTCATGAAAAGAACTTTTAAGGCATGAGAAAGAAATCATGAGATATATCATAATGAAAATAACATTTTTCCTAACTTGAAGATGTGGCAGCAACATTTAATATTGACAATCGTTTCTTTCACCAAGGTCTATCTCGAAGGTTTCATTAAAAATTACCAAGGTTATTCACTAATGTATCAGTCTAAAAAGTCATCTCTAGAGATTAAGTCTTTACCCAATTCATTAGAGCGCTATCTGGGCGCACCCTTGACATGTATTTATTATCATGTGAGCCACATATATCATCATCAATCATTTCATAAATAACCCATATAGCATAAACGAAATGGGTTTCATTTCATAATCATAACGTTTGAAAAACTTCTTTAAAGACATGATCTTTATGTCACTTTAAACCCACGAAAAGGGAAAGCGGGTTTCATGTATGAAAATCTCAGAATTTAAAAATAGAACATTTTGATATATATGTGAATACCCATGTAGAAATAAGAAAGTTTAGTATTCACTTAATAACATGACATAATTTTGAGAAAAAGAGAGATACATTTTGAGATGAAAATTCTGTAGCATAACAGCTACGTTACAGGGTTTTAGAAAACAAAGAAAAGAGAGGGGACATGGGTCAAACATTCATAAATGACCCATAAAATAGTAGAGGGACAGAATATAAGGGATTTAAGAACATGGTAAAGAATTTTGGAATTATACCATATGAAATTAAGAACATGAAAGGAAGACAAAAATAAGATTTCTCTTATGAAAATTCGGTAGCCTAACGCCGTCACTTAAACTTCAAAAAAATGAATTGATGATATCAAATAGGGCCTCTCATAATATGAAAATAAAGGATAATTATGATAGATATAGAGATCATACCCCAACATAATAAAAAGGAACTTGAAAGACTTGACATGATAGTGGAACTTTGAAATCTGAGTAGGGCGAAAGAACCACTTAAAAATTCGGCAGCTTAACGGCGCCACTTAATACTTCAAAATACTAAATTGAAGAGATCAAATGGGGTCTCTCATCATATGATAATAAAATATCACTATTATATATATAGATATAATACCCCAAAATAATTAAAAATGAACTTGAAATACTTGACATGAATGTAGAACATTGAAAAATGAGGAGGGTGAGAGAAGCACTTAAAAATTCGGCAGCTTAACGGCGCCACTTAAACCTTGAAAATACTGAATTGAAGAGATAAAATGGGGTCTCTCATAATATGATCATAAAAGATCAGTATGATAGATATAGAGATCATACCCCAACATAATTAAAAATAAACTTGAAAGACTTGACATGAAATTAGAACTTTGAAAAGAATGAGAAGGGTGAAAGAATCCCTTTAAAATTCAGCAGCCTAACGGCGTCACATAAACATTCATAAAACGAAATGATGAGAGTAAGAGGGGGTCTCTCATATTATGAACATAAAAATGACAGTATAATTAAGAAAAAATAAAATACTCCAACATAAGAATATGGAACATAAAAGAAATGACAAAAAAGAGATTACTTGAAAAGAAAGAGAGAGGTCGGATCCCTTACCTTAAAATGCAACTCTTAAAACTCAATGTTTTGGACCTTGAGGGCTTGGGGGAACCTTGGGAGGACTCCATGGGAGGTAAGGAGACCAGAACTTCGTTGAGAATGATTTTGGAGTCCAAAGGATGGGAGAATGGCTTGGTATTTATAGGGAAAGTGAAGGGACAAGGCATTGATGGCCAATGGACACCTCATAAGTGGGTTTCTCAAAACCATGTGCTCTCCAAAGATATTTCGCATGGAGTTAGGCCACATGGGGCCCCCAATACAATAAATCATCACCTTTGGTCAAAAAACCCATAAAATATCTCATGACATATCATGACACAGTTATGATGTCATTAAACATACCGAAACCCTAAAACTGTATTTTTACTATTCACCGAAAATTCAACTTTCTTAGAAAAATCCCAAAATTTCACCTTAACCAAATATCAATGCTATGATTTCAAAAATGAACTCCATTTTATAAAAATAAATTTCTAAATATTTTTATTTTTTTAAATAAATACACTATTCACCGAAAATTCATTTTTTTCATAAAAATTCCCAAAAATTAACTTAACATAATATCGATGCTCTGAATTCAAAAATGAAATCCATTTTATAAAATTAATTTTCTAAATATTTTTAATTAAATTTTTAATTAAAAAACACTATTCACCCGAAAAAACTAATACATGAATAATAATTTATGAAACCGTTATTTAACCATTTTATTGAATCACATTACTTAATCAAGGTGCCTAAATTATATTAATACTTTCTCTAAGTGATATCAATAATCCATTTGGTCACATTACTAATCCTAATCATAAAATCACTATTCATAAATTACAATTCATCAAAAATCAAGTTGATCTTATTAGACTCTAAATTTCGTACTGAACATAATTGTAGAAGACCATTTTTTGAATATCATTACACATTTTAATTATTTAAGGTTTACATAAACATTTTTAAAATATCCTTTTTCTAAAATTCATCAAAAATATGCATACTATATTTATCCGGTCTTTTGAAAATTCATAAATATCATCATAAGAAGAAATCCCAATTTTTATTTAAAACAAAGGATTACACAAGGAAATTACGGTCTCTTTACATAGCCCCTTATCATAACAGCCTAGGACCTAAGTGTAAGGTGTGCTAAGATGAGAGAATCCGAGGGAGGCTCGGCCAACATCGCAAGAGTAGTAATTTCTATCAGTTTGAACTTCTCGCGAAGGCCATCCTGTTCTAGCTTAACACGATGAAGTTAAGCTTGGGTTTGGTCAGAGCAAATCCCAGTGGTGCTAACTCCTTCCCAAGTTCTATTAGATGGGCTTCGATCGGTCCTAGACTACTGGGTGAGGCCATCGAATATTTTTTCTATAATAATTAACCAAGATTACTTGTATTTAGAGAAAATAATCAAAACGTTTAGTTTATAGCAGTCATATTGACCAATTGTCATATAAAAGTCAAAAACCAACGGTCTCATTTTAATTATAGTAATTTTATCAAATGAAATATTTTTGTTGAGTATAAAAATAAAATTTAATAACACACAAAATTTGGAAAAAAGATTTATTCAAAATTTTGGGTCGTCACAATCTTCCCCCCTTAAGAAATTGCGTCCTCGGAATTTTTAAAATTGGGTTTCGAAATATCATTGAAAGTCCCACATCGGAAAAGGAGTAAGTAAAGCTATTACTTTAAATGAAAGAAAGGGAAGTACAAAGGTCACCTTAGTTAACCCACACTAGGATTCAATGTATGAAAACATGGACATGGAGGAGAAAACAAAGGGTCGTGTTCTGAGGGAGAGTGATAGAAAACATGATTTGGAGAAAGTTAACCATAAGAAAATCCCAAACTTATGGTGTGTGTAAACGGTCTTTGATTACCTAGTAGGAAACTTAAACCAACAACATTTTTGTTTTATGTTTCTTTTCATAATTTTGAGAAATTCACTTACCAAATAGAACAAAAACATAAGAAAATATACCTACCTTCAATTAGAGTTTCGTACTTTAATAAGTCTCTACCAAAACTAATATTTTTTCCAAATGATGAGAATTCATAAACACTTGGTCTCATAAAAAACACAAGAATCGTATTCTATAGAATCACATAATCCACAAAAGATTAACTATCTATTTCTTCTATCTTTAAAAATTATCCCAAAAACAGAAAGGTTAAGGTAAAACAACTCTTCAAAAAGAAAGAATCCCATAGGAATGGATACTACATTTAAATATTTAATGTTCCATGGTATAACTCAAAGTTCATCATAGACCATTCCATAAATAACGGTCTATAAAATTCCTAAAAATAAAGCAAACTAAGATTGAAACCCAAATACAAGAAGGATTTGTTAACATAGTCTTCCAAAATAAACTTCATTGTTCATCTATGAACAACATCAACAACTCCTAACATCTTATAAAAAATGTAGCTAACATAAACATATTTTACCCACGATAGGTTAATCATTCCCATAAGTAACCAAAATTACTATAAGTCCACCTTAAATTCATCGATTCTTCAAAATATAAGTCAACCATACTCCTCAATGAAAATACCGTAGTAATATATTTACCTCGATCATATAGGGTCCCCAAAATAGTGAACGTCTTCCAAAATAATAATCATCCTTTAATCCCCTAATCATCTTTGTCATATTAATACGGAAATCGTCACATTTCCTATCACATTGGTTGTTGGGACATGTTCTTCCATTTCCCACCATTAACTAAGAAGAGAAATTATAATTAGGGGCTTAAATACTGATCCAATAACCATGAAAAAGAACTTAAAGCATATAAGGATAACTTTTAGAAGAAAAGTATACCCTAACTTGTGATCCCCTAGTTTCCCATCTAGGTTATCCATGATCATATATTCTTATGTGAATCTATATTTTATTTTATCTTTGTTCCTTTAACAATGGTTCATACTAAGCTTATGAATTTACCAAAGCATATCCATCGGGAGCATCGTAACCAAGAGTGCAGCAAGGCCCATTGTTGTGTACCAGTTCCTGTTTGATTCTAGCTCAAAGCGGTGTTTTCAGGTTTTACCCCTATGTACATCTGTGCCAGAGCCACCTCTACCTGCTCGTATCCAGACATGGATGTATTTTCTTGGCAACCCATTACTCAATACTCACCAAAATACCCGAAAGATTTCCTATATATAAACCTTTCTATAGGATTCTTCCTAATGTTTTCATATCTGAATTTCCACAAATATCTAAACCATCATTTGATACCAACTATATAATC
Organism: Viscum album; assembly: GCA_963277665.1. Classification (NCBI taxonomy): domain Eukaryota; kingdom Viridiplantae; phylum Streptophyta; class Magnoliopsida; order Santalales; family Viscaceae; genus Viscum; species Viscum album. The sequence continues at coordinate 760,197,703 of OY728166.1, forward strand.
CCGCCTTTTATCACATAAACTTTCATTACATTTTACAAAACCGAGGATCTTTAAGGTTTAGTGTCTTGGAAACCAGGAACATAAAACATGAAAACATAAAACATTCTTCTTAAACACTTGAAAGGCTTATCCTCATGTTCATCCTAGGTTTATTACTGCATCTCATAACCTGGGGACATACATCAAAATAAAGGGTGAGAAGAAGGCCCGGTAAGGGAAACAAGAGAAACATTTTACATGTGAACTTGATATACTTCAATAAGGTCATGAAAAGAACTTTAAGGCATGAGAAAGAAATCATGAGATATATCATAATAAAAATAAAAATTTTCATAACTTGAAGATGTGGCTGAAAAATTTAATATTGACAATCATTTCGTTTCACCAAGGTCTATCCCCATGGTGTCATTATAAATTACCAAGGTTATTCACCAAGGTATCAGTCTAAAAAGTCATCTCCAGAGATTAAGTCTTTACCCAATGCATTGGAACGCTATCTAGGCGCACCATTGACATGTCTTTATATTCATGTGAGCCACATATATCATCATAAATAATTTCATAAACAACCCTTATAGCATAAAAGAAATGGGTTTCATTTCATAATCATAACGTTTTAAAAAATACTTTAAAGACAAGATCATTATGTCACTTTAAACCCACGAAAAGGGAAAGCGGGTTTCATGTATGAAAATCCCAGAATTTAAAAATAGAACATTTTTATATATATGTGAATACACCTGTAGAAATAATAACTTTGAGTATTCACTTAATAACATGAAATAATTTTGAGAAAAAGAGAGATATTTTGAGACGAAAATTTTGCAGCATAACAACTACGTTACAGGGTTTTAGAAAACGTTGAAAAGAGAGGGGACATGGGTCAAACATTCATAAATGACCCATAAAACAGTAGAGGGACATAATATAAGGTATTTAAGAACATGGTAATGAAATTTGAAAATATACCATATGAAATGAATAACATGAAAGGAAGAAAAGAATAAGACTTCTCTTATAAAAATTCGGCAGCCTAACGCCGTCACTAAAATTTCAATAAAATGAATTGAAGAGATCAAATAGGGTCTATCATCATATGAACATAAAATATCAGTATGATAAATATAGAGATCATACCCCAACATAATAAAATGGAACTTGAATGATTTGACATGAAAGTATAACTTTGAAAAATGATAAGGGCAAAATAACCACTTAAAAATTTGGCAGCCTAACGGCACCACTTAAAACATCAAAATACTGAATTGAAGAGATCAAATGGGGTCTCTCATAGTATGATCATAAAATATCAGTATGATATATATAGATATCATACCCCAACATAATTAAAAAGGTACTGGAATGACTTGACATGAAATTAGAACTTTGAAAAATGAGGAGGGCAAAAAAAACCACTTAAAAATTCAGCAGCCTACGGGCGCCACTTAAAACATTAAAATACTGAATTGAAGAGATAAAATGAGGTCTCTCGTCATATGAACATAAATTATCAGTATGAAAGATATAGAGATAATACCCCAAGATAATTAAAAAGTAACTTGAAAGACTTGACATGAAATTAGAACTCTGAAAAGATTGAGAAGGGTGAAAGAATCCCTTTAAAATTCGGCAGCCTAACGGCGTCACTAAAACATTCATAAAACGAAATGATGAGAGTAAGAGGGTGTCTCTCATCATATAAACATAAAAAGGAAAGTATAATGAAGATAAAATAACATCATCCAACATATGAACATGGAACATAAAAGAAATGACATAAAAGATATTACTTGAAAATAAAAAAAGAGGTCGGATCCCTTACCTTAAAACGTAACTCTTAAAACTCAAAGGTTTGGACCCTGAGTGCTTGGGGGCACCTTGGGAGGACTCCTTGGGAAGTAAGGAGACTAGAACATCGTTTATAATGACTTTGGAGTCCAAAGTATTGGAGAATGGTTTCGTATTTATAGGGAAAGTGAAGGGACAAGGCTTTAATGGCCAAGGGACACCTCATAAGTGGGTTTCTCAAAACAATGTTCTCTCCCATGATATTTCCCATGGAGTTAGGCCACATGGGGCCCCCAATACAATAATTCATCACCTTTGGTCGGCAAACCCATAAAATATCTCATGAAATCATCATGAAACAGTTATGATGTCATTAAACATACCGAAACCCTACAACTGTATTTTTACTATTCACTGAAAATTCAACTTTCTCAGAAAAATCGCAAAATTTCACCTTATCCAAATATCAATGCTCTAATTTAAAAAATGAACTCCATTTTATAAAAATAATTTTCTAAATATTTTTAATTTATTTTTTAAATAAATACACTATTCACCAAAAATTCATTTTTTTCAGAAAAATTCCCAAAATTTACCTTAACATAATATCGATGCTCTGAGTTCAAAAATGAAATCTATTTTATAAAAACAATTTTATAAATATTTTTAATTAAAATTTTAATTAAAAAACACTATTCACTTGAAAAAACTAATACTTGAATAATAATTTATGAAACCGTTATTTAACCATTTTATTGAATCACATTACTTAATCAAGGTGCCTAGATTATAAGAATACATTCTTTAAGTGAGATTACTAATCCATTTGGTCACATTACTATTCCTATGCATAAAATCACTATTCATAAATTATTATTCATCAAAAATCATGTTGATCTTATTAGACTCTAAATTTCCTACTGAACATAATTTTGGAAGACCATTTTTTGAATATCAGGACACATTTTTAATTATTTAAGGTTTAAATAAACATTTTTAAAATATCCTTTTTCTAAAATTCATCAAAAATATGCGTACTATATTTATTCGGTCATTTGGAAATTCATAAACTTCATCATAAGAAGAAATCCCAATTTTTATTTAAAACAAAGGATTACACAAGGTAGTTATGGTCTCCTTACATAGCCCCTTATCACACCAGAATAGGACCTAAGTGTAAGGTGTGCTAAGATGAGAGAATCTGAGGGAGGCTCGACCAACATCGCACGAGTAGTAATTTCTATCAGTTTGAACTTCTCGCGAAGGAGATCATGTTCTAGATTCACACGATGATGTTCAGCTTGGGTTTGGTCCAGATCAAAGCCCAGTGGTGCTACCTCCTTCCCAAGTTCTGTTAGATGGGCTTCGATCGGTCCAAGACTACTGGGTGAGGCCATCAAATCTTCTTTCTATAATAATTAACCAAGATTAGTTTTATTTAGAGACAATAATCAAAATGTTTAGTTTATAGCAGTCATATTGACCAATGGTCATGTAACAGTCAAAAATCGACGGTCTCATTTTAATTATACTCATGTTATCAAATGAAACAGTTTTGTTGAGTACAAAAATAAAATAAAATAACACACAAAATTAGGATACAGGACTTATTCAAAATTTTGGGTCGTTACATTATATGATTTGGGAATGTTTGACATGAAACAGGAAGATTTTAAAAAAGTTGATGAAGTAAATATTCACATGATGTTCAGGGAAACATGACTATTCATCTAATTTGGCTAAGAGGTATTGTTATGAGGAATCCCTTATAAACCATATTTGGTGTGAGTATAAAAAGAGAAACACAAATTATATGTTTCTGACTAATGTACTAATCAGTATAAGAAGAGCAAAGGTGGATCTCTATATGGGATAAGAGTTTCAATATTGGGTTTTTCTTGATAATGTCATGTCAGGAAACAAAGAAAGGAGAATAAGAAATATTACAACACAATTAGCTAACCATCATATTCACTTAATTTTTATATTCAGTTGGTTGTCATATTGAGTATGATTATCAAATTGGTTTTTCTATACTGAAGCAGAATGTGATCTAAATTTCCTCAATTGTATTATGAAGAGTTATATATTTCTATATTACGAAATTAGAATGGAAAATCAAACTGAGATTGATTACATAGTCTAGGAATTTCATACTAGTTACTGGGTAAGAAAGTGCATAATTTATTTTAATATTTATATTTCTAAAAGATGATAAAGAATCTCTGTAATTGTTTTTGTTACGAAAACATTCTATTACTTAATTTTTACTATATGGAGGAAGCAGATTATTGGATTCTTTAAATAGTGATAAATATTGAATGGGAAAATCCTTCTCAATGTATTATACAGTGAATGAAAATTTTCAAGTAGATTGTATGGTATTTGATCATTTCCAAAACATAACAAGGAAAGAGATATTTTTAATGAATAAGGAACCTTCTAAATTTTTGTGCCCATATAAATGTGTGTATGAATTAGTTTTTTCAAGGAATTAAATCATTAATAGGAGACAAAGGAACTTTAATTTTATAAGGAAACATAAACTAAAATATATCACATATTCACCCCTTCCCCCTCAAAGATAGAATTATCTGGACTAGGTACTTACAGTTGGTATAAAAGCCAAAGGTTCCCTTCATTTTTCATTGCTGATGTTTAGAGAAAAAGTTAACATAGAATCTAAACTTTGTGAACAGTAACGATATCCCCAGTTTCAATTGTAGAACAATTATATCTGGAATGGTATAATGTTTCCTTATATTGTGTATATTGGTTATATTGTTCTTGAAGCCACAATGGATTGATTTCCCTTATGGATGATAATGTTCCTCTAAAACATATTGATAATAATAATATTAATAATGATGGAAGGGTAAAGATAATTACAATCATCAATTCTAGAATTTGAATTTCTAAGGGTGAAAGGTGTTTCCACATCCAAAAGGTATACATGGAAAGTTGAAAATAATTTTTGAAGGTAATATAGAAGTGAAGAAGGAATAACTACCAATTTAGTGGATAAAGTATGATGATATTGAAATGGATGAGTATGAGTCTGTTGGGGACATCATTATAAAGGAAAATGACATTGTAATCACTATCATATGTCTTAGTGAAAATTCATATGATTTTACAATTATTGAATAGATATTGAGAATCCTATTGATATATATGATTCAAATGTATCATAATTGAAAGATATATTTACTAATAAATTATATCTAGATTATTTTCATAGAAATGTTATCACTTAGGAAATGAAAAGGAAAAAAGATATGAAAAAAATTATAAGGAAATGTTCTTCAAGGATTACAATAAAGTGATGTTAAAGAAGATGATTATTTAGGAATATGATGGCCATTCTGATTCATTAAATGTGGTATATTTAAATCTTTATGGTATTTTATTCTGGGTGTCTATGAATTTTAGAAGAGGAATAATGAAATATAAGAGGAATCATCTTTTAAAATTCATTTATTGTGGAGTTGTTGGGAACATTTCTTCTAAATGGCCTAAAAATAAAACGAATAAGATATTGATGAATAAGAATGATGCAATTAAGATCATGTATGATAAAAAGTGATAAGGATAAATGTTTTTTCTAGATGGAATCTTAATATTTTATTCACATTCAAAAGAAGAAGTTTATTATCTAAAGATAATGGAGAATAAGACAGTGATACTATATATGAAACTTATACTTAGTATGTTGGTGGAAAAACAATTATTGTAATAGTGAATGATGAATAATTTGAAATATGAAGATATAAATAATAAGGAACTCAATTAGAATATTATTTGATAAAATAATTGAAATAATCTTTGAGAAATATTGGATTGAAAGGAAAAGAAACAAGAAACTAGAAAAATACTTGTTTCTTATAAAAAAAAGAAGATATTAATGATGAAAAAGTCATGTAAATGAACGAAATTGATGATTCAACAAAATATATTGAGGAAATGAATCATAATGTACATGTGGTAGTGAAGATAGTAGAAAACAAAGAAGAGTTGAAAAATTTCTAATATAATATTTCTAAAAATTAATAGGGAACTACATGTTTTAAAAACTCTATCTTATAAGATAGTGAACATATTCATAAGGAAAAAATTGAGAAGGATCATCAAATGTTGCCTATAATGGATGACAATAAAGCTATAAGTGTTTTTGAAAATAATAGTGATGGGAAATTTATGTTTGTATCCAAGACTAAGAAAGCCAATAATTCTGAATTTTCAAGAAATCCTAATTCAAAAATTGAATAAAAAATTATGAATTTTTTTTCTATAACATTAGATATCGATAAGGCTAAAAATAAAATAATGGTTTATGGTTTAGATAATATATAAAAGTAGGTTTCTAAGATACATGGTCACAAATTCAATCAGTATGGATGTTTCAAAGGAAAATAATAATTATATGGATTATATAGGTATTTTGATGGATTCATACCTATAGAAAATATTTGTTTTTTTGAAAAAAAAACATTACAATTATAACATATGTTATGAAAGGAAATGATTTTGAGAGATTCAATACTATCAAAATAAGAAGTTTGATAATGATGTTCAAAAAACCCTATGAAGGTTGTTGTGAAAGATGAAAATTTGTTCTATCATTTGGAAACTGTTTTTGAATGATGTGAACAATTTTCACACCATTAAAACGGATTTCCTGTTCTATTTCCAAAATAATTTTTTTTTTGACAATTCTTAGAACCCATATGTGAAGAATGAAAAGAAAGAAGAAAATTCTCATGTAATTGAAAATACATTAGATTCTATTTATGGTGAATGACCTTGGTTTATTAATAGTATGTGTTCTTATTATATGAATGGGAAATTAATTTTATTGAATAATTTAATGTACATCAATAAAAGAACAATGAAATTTGGTAATGTTGAATCATTGAGAATAAATGTGTTGGTTCAACCATTATTTCGAATGAAAAGATAAAATACAAGAAATAATTCAATGTTGAGGGGCTGAAAAAAACATTCTGAGTGTTTCAAAACACTGTGAGGACGGTTCGAATTTATTATTAGAAAAAATGGGTTCAATTTCAAAATTTAGGGAGCTGTAAGGATTTCTACTAGAGGCCAACGTACAAAAGGAAACATATTAAAATTTTATAAATAGAAAACTTTTCTTTCTTGAGTTTTGTGGAAGATAATTAGTTATGTAAAAAAGGATTTGAAGCATGTTTCATAGAAACATGAGAATATAATCAATGTAAATAGTGTCAGTGATATTACTGATTTTCTAATTAATGTAAATTATTGCTGAAATATTTTTCAATAAGGGTAGATTACAAATTCCATGCATTAGAGAGTTGAGATTTTCGGAAAAAGTAACCCATTTGAACTTATTCATTATGATATTTTTGGGAAAATTAGAAAACAAAAAATACATAGAGATAATTATTCATCATATTCATTGATAACATTACTCACATTAATTGTGTTATGTTTATGAAACATAAGTTATATGCTTTAAAATTTTTTAAAACATTTATGCAAAAAGTAGAGAAGGATTGTGAGTATTTAGGGAAGAACATTTGAACTGATAATGGTGGTGAGTATAATAATAATGGATTTTAATGTTATCATTAGAATCGTAGAATTCAGCTTAAGTATGTCTCCCCATACACTCCTCACCAAAATGGGGTCACTAAATTGATGAATACAAGTTTGGTGCAAATGGGGAGAACTATGTTACTCGATCATAATCTCTCTCATTAATTCTGGAGTCAATTTATGAGTTTTTTTGTATTCATTTACATTTGGTGTTTTGACAATAAAAATTCAAATATGAATCCATATGAAATTTTTTATGACAAAACAACATGTTTGATGAACCTATGACTTTTCGGGAGTCCATACATTATAATGAAGAAAGGTGGAAACCATGGAATGTTGGAGTAGAAAAGTGAAGAATATATATTTTTAGGCTATCCACTAGAAGAAGGAGGACAAATATGTTTCATTAGAGAAACTAGAATAATGTTTGATTATATTGATTTGATAGTTATTAATAATCTGATGGAGGTTAAACACACTCATACTGATAATGAAGTTGAAGAAGTTAAGGATTTTTTTTATCAACAATTCTAATAAGGGTATAAAGAAATATAATCCTAATCAAGAAGAGGAATCAGAGTCAGTTATTTCATGTGATGAGGAAGATACTCAGAAATATCATCATAGGTTAAGGAATCATGTGGAAAATGACAACATTTTAGGTGGTGAACATCAAAATGTTCATACAAAAAAACCATAAAATAATATTAAACATAATTCTTTATAATCAAAAGTTGAGCCAAATGATGTGTATGAAGGGGTTAAGTATCCAAAATTGTACTAGTATTTGAATGAATATTTGGATCATATAGAAAATAATGATACAAGGTTACTCATAGTTAAACAAAAAAAAAGTTATTGTTAGAAAGTGGGTTTTCTGGAACAATCATAATGAAGAAGGTGAAGTGATAAGAAATAAAGAAATATTATTGTGAAATGGTTATTAAATAAATTGATGTGTTAATTTTGATGAAACATTTTCTCTTACATCAAGGTTAGAAACAATCAGATTATTTCTTTCTATTACTGAATAATGATGTTACAAAAAATTTCAAATGCCTCTAAAGTCAACATTTCAGAATGCGGATCTTGATGAGGATGTTTATGTTAAATAACCAAGTTGTATTTTCATTTATAATCATGAATGTTATGTGAAATGATTTACGAAAGCCTAATGTGGGTTGAAAAAGGCACTAAGTGAATGGTATTCCAAATTGTTTACTTTCATATGGTAGATTATTTTTACAAAATGAATTGTTTATAGAAGTATTTACAATAATGAATGTTAGGTGTATTCTCTCAACATAATTGATTATGTTGATGACAGTATATTTGATTTGAATGATGAATGATATTGTGATGATTTTATGATGACATGAAAAAGTATGTCAGTATTTCCATGATAGGGGACTTTAAATACATTCTTTGGATAAATTTTTTAAAAAATAATACACCCAGTTTTCTTTCATAGGAAAAATATGCTAAAGATGTACTTAAAATGATCAGCATGGAAAACTCAAAACCTATTTCCACAGTGATTTTAGTCAGAACAATGTTGTCTTATGATGGATAATGAAATTAAGATGATCTATTTTTTTTTTAATATGATTGGATGATTGTTATATTTTACTACATCAAGACTCAAAATTGTTTGTTCTGTTATATTTTGTGAAATATTTCTAATTTCTTCTAATGATCATGTTTGTTTTTTAGAAAAACAATCTCAGATACATAAAAGGATAAAAATTATATTTCATGTATGGTAGCTAGAAAATTATTGATTTCTTCAGTATTTAGATGATGATTGGGTACAAAATACTGATGAAATAAAATCACCATCAAGGGGAGTTTTCTTTGTGGGAAAGGGTTCTATCAGTTTGAATAAAAAACATAATTTCGTAACTCTTAGTAAAGTTGACATTGAGTATGTTGCTTCAACTCCATCATATACCCAAAAAATGTGAATGAAGACTTGGACAAAAGATTTAATTATAGAAATGAAGCTGACCATGCTCTTGGATTGTGATATTCAAAGTGAAATTAACCTCACCCAGAATGCGTTAAATCTTTCTATTTCATAACCTATTTTTATCAAATATCATTTCACTAAAGAGCATGTGGAAAATAATGAATTGAAGTTGGAATATGTTCGCATATTGAAACATGTTGTTGAAATTTTCACAAAACCATTATTGAAGGAAGATTTTAAAAAATTTGGGAAGATCATGGGCATCAATCCTATGTCTCATTAAGGTTGAGGTATTTGTATTTTCCCCTATCTCATCTTACAATTGGATAATGTTTTCAATGGGGATAATTTTTTCATAAATCAATTCTTATGAAATCATCTAAATATGTGGAGTATGTAGATAAGTTATGAATCCCTCATTGTATGTGTGTATACTATTATAACTATTTGTTGGAGTGGTTACAGGAAAAAAATATTAGTATTCTAGGGATATTGAGTATGTGGATAAAGATCATGAAGAATGTTGTAAAGAAAATATGAAGAGGTTTGAAGATCACTTCTTCTGGAAAACATGGTATTTTTATCAATAATTCTTATATCCTATTATGAGTCAGTTCATGTATTCTTAAAATTGTTGACGAGTAATCCATATAATGAGGACAAAAGGATTAGTGATGTGTGAATTTTGGTTTACAAAAAAATCCAATAGAGGATATTATTTGGACCAAGCTGATAGGGAAGATCATATTAAGGGGTTTTATTTTGTGGTCAATAAATTTTAAGAATAGAATACTATTTTATGAATAAAATAAATCACCTCACTTTTTATATTGGAATATAGACTGACCGTCATATTCCTGAAAATCGGACTAACAATGGATGAGAAAGTTCATCGAATTGAGATGTAGTTTTTTGGATGAAAATGATAATCATAATCATCTTAGGTCTAGACTAGATGAATAGATCTTACCGGGGGAGATTTAGTGTCTTTTTGACTATGATACAAGTCTGAGGATGTGTTGTTGATATTTTTTATCCCATAAAACATTTGTATTCTGTAAAACATTTGATGAAATCCTGATAAAATAAAGGTGGATAAAAGGTGCTGGAAACCATATTCAGTCAGATCATAATCATATCAATCATATTCATGAAGATAATGAAATAATGATATTGACGGAGGAATGAGATGTTAAAATAATTTCAATTTTAATTTATATAATGCCAACGATGATCTACAACACATTCAAATTCTTGAAGGAATTTATTATATAAGGAAAAGTTTGTGAGAGAAGAAATTTGATGAAGCTGATGATTATCTGTCTCAAGACCATCGTAATGATTTTTTAGAATCATATTTTTCTAAAAGATGAGAATTATTATAGTAATGAAGAGATTAAATAACTTGATGTTTTTTATGATGATCCATTGGATTCAGTATACTCTTGCATTCATCAGAGAGATAACTTTTTTGAATATAAGTCATTGGTATTTTATTCATAAAGAGAGATATTTATGAAGTTGAATTTTCTAATATCGGTGCATTGTACTCTGTATATCATCATAATCATTGGAGGAATAATTTTTTGGAATGAATAATGTAAAGAAAATGAAAGAATTCGATAACCAAAGTAAAGAAGAAATTTAGAAGATAGAAAGAATGTATCCATCCAGTTACATTAGGTTTAATTGCATTGTTTTTCATTCAAATGTATCAATAGAAGAGATGAAGAAGAATACACGGATTTACATTTCTATTCATCTTAATAAGACAAATCATAATGAAAATTATAATTGGTGTTCATGGAGCTTTGAGGATATAGAAAAGTGCTGGAAAGGGGAAGCATGAATTGTGAAGAAGATTTTATTTGGTTTAACTATAGTTGAACAAAGCATTATAATGAAAAAATCATACCTGGAGATACTAATTGTGTGTTTTTTATATATGAAACTATTAAAAATAATCATAATGAATAAATCATATAGAGATAATCAAAATTTGACTGGTGTTTATGAAATTATAAAAAAGAGAGATGAAGTGTTTAAAACATTCCAAATGTATTGAGAAGAAATGGGAAGAGTTGAGAAATGTTGAAGAAGTCATGATGCCCCCAAATTAATGAAGAAAAGAAGATATAAGGGTAGAGAATATATTGAAATGTATTTACTTGTTCATAATATTCTTCTGATTACTATATTTAGTCAGTTTTCAAATTTGGAAGGATTATCGTATTGGGGTTTCTGGACTGAAGTAGAAGTTGTTCAAAATTATCTCAATTGTATTCTATAGAGTTATTTATATCGTTATTGGGAAATCAAAATGAGAAATTTGTCAGAGATTTATTACAAATTCCATGAAGCTCTTACCTATTTATGGTTAATAATGTGATGAATTTCATTAAAATTTTATATTTTTGAAAAATGAAATTGAATCACTGTAACATGATTTAATACAAAATACTTTTTATTACATCACATGTTCTAGGAATAGCACATGTGGTATTGGATTTTTTATATAGTTCTACATGAGTGAAAGTGAATATATAAATCATCATATTCCACAAAAAATATTTTTTTCTAGTTATTTTTTGGTATTGGATCATTTCGAATCTATACTCTGGATGTAGCTATTCAAAATGAATATAGAACCTTGTAAATTATTATATTTTTTTGGATGCGTGTTTTAATTGTTTTTTGTTAGGAATGTAATCTTTAATAAGAGGAAATGGTTTTTTAATTTTCTAAGGACACATTAATGAATAGATATCATTGATTCACCCCCTCCCCCTCTTAGTGATACAATTATCCTGATAAGTAACTTAAATGTTCGTCAAGAACAATGTGTGGCACGATTCCTATCATAATAAGATTTTTAGTGACACATGTATCCATAATCCTAGTCCTATATATAACAATCAATGAAAACAATTCCCACCTCAACATAAGTTTTCTACCTTCATTGATTTCTTATCATTCAACAAATAGTTATGGCTTTATTTCTATCATAATAAGATATCTATTGATACCCAGATATCCAATCTTGGGTCCAACTATAACAACAGATAAAATAAATTCACCCCATCTACATTGGGTGAAAATAACACATGCTAATTTTTTCAATGTATGTGCCATAAAAAATATACATTTATTTTTTATTCAATATTTTAGGGAAAAATATTTCACTTCGGTCCCTACATCAAAAATGAAAGATGTAAACTATATGGAAAATTTCATGGTTGCACGACCTGAAAACTGCACAATAAAAACATCCATAAGTATGACGATAAACTACATAGAAACTATCCCTACTAAATTTTATTTAACAGCAAAGAGAAACTCCCAAATACATGAATGTACACTATATAGGTCATTAATTAATTTCTATCCCGTATCAAATGACCACAAGATCCTCAACCTGATCATCCATAGTAGGAGGTGCGTCTTCCATCCTATAAATCACCTCCATCCAATAAACTAAAAATCATGAATTCAGTGAATTAGAACACCAAAACCATAAATGGACATTGTAAATGATACCTATCTTCATAAGCCCCATTGTTTTACAATTCATTAATCTCTATACCTCATACATACGCACATAAGGTAATCAACCAAATTCATATTTCTACAAAAAGGTTTTCCCAACCCCTATAATCCTGGACATCATCATGGTAGAACTAAACACCTCAGTGTGGTCTAATCTACTACTGATATGATTTTATTATATAATTAATCATGACCTGAGTATCTCAATCCCTGATTTAAAAAATTCCATCCACTTCTCATAAGGATGTTGTGGTACTCGGGACCATGGGTATCCTAACTGGGATCTTGTGTATCACCCCCATATTAGGTCTATATGATTCATGAACATAAAAACCCTACACATTAGTCAAATATTAACCTCTTTAAACTATAACATATAATGTTCTAAATCACAAGACCTTAAACTTATAGATAAAGACACACAAAACATTACATCTTGAAAAACTATTAAAGGAATCCTTAGAAAAATTCATGTCTTCCCTCAATAAAAACATCATCTCCAGAGATTCGTAAAAAATTAGGGTGAAAATAAATTAAGAAAAATCTCATTGGGTCCACTCTATATCCCCAGTAAATGTAGAGTCTTGTTCACTAGAACACCCTGTTCATGAAAATTTTCTTGTAACGACTTTTCACAACTCCTCCACAAGAAAATATGTTTTTAGGTGACAGAAAACCTTTTACGTTTCTCAAACCCTTATTTGATATTACACATTACATAATTCACAGTTCATGATTTCAGTACCTTGGCTCACCAAAACCATCCATTAATCATTGAAGGAATACATGTCTTCAACAGAACCTTTTCTTGTTTATTATTTTTTTTCATATGGATCATACAAATTTCCCTATGGAATTCAACCAAATGCATCGCTCTGGAAAAAGTGATTTCCAATCCTCATTATCCATAAAATCATATCAGTAGAACCCATTACCTCAATGTGTTTTGGGTCATCCCCTATATGATTTTATAGTATCATACTTTATAACTGAGAACTTTTTACCATGATTTAAAATTTTCATATCAAAGAATCCAATATGATTCAACATAATTAGTGTTATATAACTATGTTTTGTACCATTTCTGAAGGTTGTAATGTGACAATCATTTCATGCACCTTTGATGGCCCAAACCATGTGATTTGAAACCAAAGGGATTAAGGATAGTGATTCATAATAAAAAATTATCTATACATTCAAGCCAAAACCAATCCTAGATAACATTACTCCCATACCCAACCTCATCATCTAGATTTTTGAGAATTAAAAAATCATTTATGGACCTCAAGAAGTAGTGGATTTAATTTTTTCTAGGCCATGCTATTTGAGTGTAAGATATATGACATATCTAATAATGGAATCTACTCCTTTCCATAAATGATTTTCAGTCCTTATGATCCCTAGAAACACATTGGTAGAACTTGGTACCTTTGAGTGTTATGGGTAATCCAAAACATTTTTTCCACATCTCATATTCATTGACTCGATCTTTTGGGTTATGATTAACATCACCCATATTCCATCTATCCAGGAGGACCTAGTATCCAAAATATATCTCCGTAAAGAAATATTTCTCCCATAAACCTTCTATGACCCTTGGAAATGAGTGGATATTCCACTTTCTGGATATTCTACTAATACAGAATTGATTTGGGAATCTAACTCATAGAATCTCAACCTTATAGGAAAGGAGCTATGGTCAACATGATCTTTGGAAACACCATAATAAAACCCATAATCTTAGTTTTTATTAGGTTATTCGTGATAAATATGAACCATACCCCTTGATCATTAATCATGACTATGTTAAATACCATAAACGACATGTTTAGAATAAATTTTCTCAACAATACTCTATAAATATTATTCAGTTTGGTTCTCACAAATACCCTGGTTTGTTTAAATAATGATATTACCCTAAGGGAATTTCAGGAAATTAGTTTTCATTGAAATATTTGTTCTAAAATTATATATAATTCATTGATTTAAAAGAAATATTTGATAATGTATTCAGAATTTCTTTTTACATAATCTAGAAATGTTGTTTATACCCTACATGTGAATGAATAATGTAATAAATAAACCCTATTTTTGAAACAATATATATTGAGCATATTTCCTAAAATTTAAAAAAAATCATGGTTCATCAACCATTTCTTTTGATGAAATATTATATTTTAAAATAAGGAATTTTCAAATAAAGAACCCAACATTCAGAAGAAATCCAATGTATGAGAAAACAAACATCTGATTAATCCACCCAAATTTGGTAATCAACCATATGTTGTTAATCCTAGGGTTGGAGTCCCGTCATCACATGAAGAAGCCGAACATTTGACTATTCAAGGATGATGTTTAAATTTTGTGATATTATATGAGGTTTATACAACTATCTCTATGAAAATAATGATTAGTTCAAAGCTATTTTTTATCAATATCGAAGGCTCATATTAAATAGAGTGAATTGTTTTTATTTCTTAGGGGTGTTATGACTATCTTGAATGAATCTAATTGAAAAACAATGACATAATTTAGGTGAAATTTTTGAATATTATTAAATAAAGGAAATATGTGTTATATATATATATATATATGACTAGAGTATTATCTCTTTATATATAGAATATAAAATTATACACTCTTTTGAATATTATTTGACAAAAACTACTTCTAATTTCAAGAGACTCTACTATTTTATGAAGATATTACACCTTTAAGATATATATATTTCAACCTCGTTATTTTGTATAACAGATGGTGCTTGTAGGTTTCTATTCTTACTGAAGATCATTTGTAATTTGGATCCCTCTAGTGTTATTCTAACTAATAAAAATTCATCTCTGTAGTAAAATAAATGTATTCTAGAAGTTTCTACTATAGTAGGAATCTGGAACGTGTCAATTCAATAAATAAAATTATTTTAATATAATGGATTTTCTTATACTCAAAATAAGTTAAAAAATAGTATCATCTCTTCAAACTAAGCTATAGAGTAATTGGTTCCCTATAAAAGCACCATAAGGATTCGTTTAAGACTTGTCGTAATGGTGTTAACTACATACACTTTGTTGGGATGGGCTTATGATAAAAATAACATGTATAGTGAAAATCCCCAAACTCCTAGAGAGAACACTGGTGGATTGGAATATGGGATAATTGTGCCTCGAGACACTATAAATATTTCAATATTCTTATTTACTGTTTATCTGCTACTCAAATTACTTACATAAGTGAATATTGAATTTCTACATAAATTGTAAAAAAACATAAAAGTCAGAATCAATCAAGATTATCAAAATGGATTAATTCACCTCCCTCTTTTATATCATTGTAGTATTTTTACATATTAATTGGTATTATGGGAAGGATTTTGTGATAAATCACTAGAAATCTCAAAAGTACATGGTCTATACAAAGTAAGTGTCAATTTCTAATCCTAGAGAATCTCTGTCTATGAGTCATTCTCCATATTTTGATGGTGATATTTATGGATGTTGAAAATAATGAATGATCATATACATGAGGAATCATGGATTTAAAGTGTATATGAATATTAGCACTCTTTACATAATTCCTAAGAAACCAAAAAGATGGGGTGTTTCAAAATAAAAAGCATATGAAGTCAAATCAAAATAAATGAATGTTATATTAATTGGAATTTGTCCGGATGAATTAAATAGAGTATCACTATATCATACTTTTTAGGGAATTTTTATGAAAATCATAGTTTCATATAATGCAACTGATCATATTAGACAAATGATATATATTACTGAAAACTATGGTTTCACACGTTTATAATGTATGATGGTGAAATCATCACTCAAATTAATAGATGGTTGACACATATAATTAATAATATTATTGAAGTGGGAAATCTAAGTACTCAATATTATGAAGTATTAAATGTACTAAGAGTGATTACCTCAAAATGGATGGTCATATATGTAGCTATTCGACAATTATCTCCAGTCAAAAAAATTACAATGAATGAACTAATTGGTACTGTAAGGACCCGACCATAAACATTACATAATCTTGAATTATGTTAATTATTCACATCGGGGATCTTTTCATGTTTAGATATTTAGATAATTAATTCATAACATGTACATAACAACTTGAATATTACATGTATCCACTTCTACACAGTATCCATTTTTTCAAAAAATAAAAACTCTTAAAAAATAGCCATGTCCTATTCCATGTTTAAAACATCTTGAATTTTCCATGATCCTAACCTTGACCCTATACATCATTAAGCCCCGTGTAAAAAGTTTAAAAAACATAGTATGGGAATTAAATGCTCTATAAGGGTTATAAAACAAGGAAAGAAAACATTAGTCCATTTAGACATACATATCAAAGAAATCAAACAATTCAACATTTAACATACATCACAAGCTCATAAGATTTAGGAATAACACATGGAAATCATAAATCATAAAGGTAAGTTGTGGGATTCATAACATTCTTACGTAGTAGCTTTCATAGCTACGTAAGGAGTTATATTTGGAATACCCATTGTAGTATATTCCCCAAATCTCATAGGAGAAACAATAATGTTTACCTCCATCACGTTACAAAATGCATTGAAGAGCTATCTCAGGCTTACTAGCCCTAGGTTTATCACAAAACTAGCCGCATATATAAACAATGCCCATGAACCATAACACATTCACAATACATAAAACCTACATAAAAACGATAACATTTCCACATTGAATTCAAAATATATCATTTAAATATATTTACATAACCAATCCATTATCAAAACCATTCCAAATACCAAAATACATAAAAATAGTATATGGTATTTATTTTCCTTTAAAAAAACATTATGTCTTGTTAAGGATTCCTAAAATCAAATAATACTCACGGCGGCGGAAAGTTCACTGTCACTGTGTACATTAAAAAGAAACATTCTTTTTTCCCTTTATTAAAATGCATCGTAAAAAAATATCCTTTGAATGATAAGAAAATACAAAGGTGTTTATACACCGTATAAAATAATGTCGTGTATAAATCACAATATGCCCCAATGGAATAAGATTGAGAGAAACTATCTTACCTCTTGTCCAACTAGACTCATTCATTCTTTATTCTCATGAATAATTAACATAAGTTAATTTATACATGATTAAGAACATTTTTCATGTTTATTGTTCCTTTTATATCACTTATTACCATGTTATAACCATTATGTAATTATTTATGTTAATAATGGTGGTTCTGTCGATATTTGGTACATGTGTCAAAAATGAACTTCTTATAATTACAAGTTGATCATGATGAAAAAGTCCATTGTCTCGATAATTATATTCCAAATTTTGATATCATATATTTTATATATATACAGCATATTTATGTATATATAGCAGTACAAAACATTTTGAGATATGAAATTAAATGCACCGTTGATGGAGACGGTAAGTCGTACGTACTCCTGAACACATCTTACATTTCTATTTTATATTTTAATAGAATGAAAACATAATGATACATAGTTATAGTATAATTCTAGTATAATATCATATATAATTTCATTAAATCCACCCTTTATATGTCAAATGTATGTCATGAATGATTCATACCACTTTGAGGGGGTGGTATTCCGCACTTCCTCAAATAAATTATCTTATTTACCCATTATGGAAAATATAAAGGTATGATATAAATGAAGAATTAAAAAGTATAGAGAGAGTATAAATATTATATATATCACATATAAATATATTTCCATCTTAATGGTCACCAAAAGAGGTGGTAGGAGAGGATTGAACAATCATCGTTTCATGAGGTAATAGTTCAATGTCCACATAAACAGTATGTTCTTTACCCATTAGACAGAGGTGTGTGTATGTTTAGATCAAATAATTCTCATAACAATAGCATTGTATATTGAGTATACTGTTGTTGTTGTAAAATAATGGTATAAATAGTTTATAGGGGGTGAGAGAAGTATAATAAAAGAAAATAACTTAAGAGAAGATGCTACCTTTAAATCAAGTATCTCCCTTTGGTTTGAACGAAAAGGTTTACATGAATTTTCTTATGCATAAGGGAATGATTCTAGGAGTAATAGAGGGATGTAGGGAGTTTAATTGAGAAGTGGTTGGATGAGACAAGAAGCATGAGAGGTGTGATTAAAGGGTTAAAGATGATGGCTTTTTATAAGGGGGAGGAGGCAATTTTTAGGAATCATTGAATACATAATTTTATTATATACTAGTTTTCGGTTTCATATGATCCCAAACTCATTAAATTTGAATATGTGATAAATATTGTTTGAAATAAAATCATCCAATAAGAATTGGACCGGTTTTGGATGGTTTATTAAATTATATAATTTGATTAATTTTAAACATTTATTAATAAGGTAATAAATGCATCATCATTGTGTCATAGATAACATTATTTATTTAATATCTAATGTTTATAAATTAAATACCATGATTTAGGAAATATTTTTAGATTTCAAATGAAAATTTATATTCGATGAGATAATTTATATAACCCCATGTAAAATTGATTTAAATATATATATATGTTTATGTAATTTTGTAATTACTTTAAAATAAATAATATAATGTTTCATTATCGTACAATATGATAACGACATGTGATAGGGTAATTTAATATTATAATAATATTAATTTTCAACCTTATTTACCAGATTTACCTTTTTAACCATTGTAAATAAAATATTTACTGAAGTAAATATTAATAATTTCTAAAATCAAAAGTTACTTATTCACATAATTTAAAACTCTTCATTATAAATATGGAATCCATTTTTCCTAATTCAAAACACGTAACTTTCAGAAATTAATATAAAAATAATTCTCATTGTCAGAACAAAAATCCTGTTTTTACGAAATAATAACTATCAAAATATTGGCACTAGTTTATGTCGAATTATAAATTGAAATTACTTCTAATGACCCAAATTGGATTAAATGGTAAAAATATAATTTAATTACACTTTAAAACCAAGTAAAAATATAATATAAAAAATTAAAAAAATTATATTAAAAGATAGTTTGGAATTAAGATACTGTATTTTTCATTATTTCATTAAAAAAAAATAATTATTTGAAAAACACCAAAATTTCATCCAAAGTTAATTTTGATGTCACTATTCTAAAGAAGAATATTATTTTGTCAAATAGAATACATAAAAGTGTCAAAAACTAGATTTAAATAGGGTTCTCCATCAAAAGGAGATAAATCTACCCATTAATGAATGTAAGGGTATTTATTCTTAAAATTGGATTCTTTCTTATTTTATACCTCTAAAATTTATTGGATAAATGAAAAAACTTCTAACAAACTGGTATAATAATATTGTAGTTAGTTCTGTTCATTGCCACCATTACACTAGATAGGCGTTAACTACCATTTAAAATAATAATTTAATATTATTATTTTTCATTATAACACAATGTTGTTTGAAACATAAGATTTCGATGAAACAGGTTGTCGCATATCATGTACATCATCAAACAGAACATTCCTTTTAAATTAAAATTAATAGTAAATTCACAAAAAATTAATAAGTATCAAAATATTGTTTTTCATTATTTACCTTGGATGTTACATCTTTCCCCCCTTTTGGAAATTTTTTCCTCTCAATTCTATTCACTCATCAAGTAAATGGGGGTATTTTTTCTTTATATAATTTTCTAATTCCCACATTGCCTCTTCAACTATATGGGTTTTCCAAAATAATTTTACCTGATCGATTACCTTATTCTACAACAGTTGCTATGTTCGGTAATTAATCTGGATTGGTTGTTCCTCATAAGAGAGATTTCTTTCCAACTAAACTACCACTGGGCTCAAAACATGAGATGGATCATGCGTATATTTCTCAACATTGAAACATGACAAAATTGTGTACCTTGGATAAACGTGGAGGTAAAGCAGCTCTGTAAGAAACTGGTCCAACATTCTCCAGTATTTCATAGGGTTAATTGAACCTCAGACATAGTTTTCTGTTTTACCAAAATGCATCACACTTTTTTTCATGGATATACATTGAGAAATACATGATCACCTATCTCGAAAGAAAGTTCCTTCCTCAGGTTATGTGCACAACATTTCTGCTAGATCTAAGCTATTCTCATGTTCTTCAGAATCAATTAAACTTTTCTACAATCTCTTCTACCAATTCATGTCCATCAACTTCCATTCACCTACTTCATCCCAAAAATCAAGAGTTCAACACTGCTTCCCATAAAATGCCTAAAATGGAGCCACCTATATACTAGAATGAAAAATATTATTATATGAAAAGTCAAGAAAAGATTGATGTTGGTACCAACTTCCTTGATAATCCAATGAACAAGCACGTATCATATCCTCTACGGTCTGAATTTTTCTCTCTAACTTCCCATATGCTTGAGGATGAAAAGATGTAATAAAAATAAATTCAGTACCCAATGACTTCTGATGGCCTTTCCAAAAGTTAGAATATAACCAATGACCATGATCATATAAAATGGATATGGGAAATCCATGAAACCTAAATATATCTTAAAAATATAACCAAGAAAGTTTATCTTGATAAAATGTATCTCTAATAGGAAGAAATGAACAGATTTAGTCAATTGATCAATAATAACCCATATTGCATTATTTCCTCGAGATGTCTTCCATAATCCCAGAACGAAGTCCATGGATATATTTTCCCATTTCAAATCTGGAATAGGTAAAGAATGAAGCATCCCTTTCAGAAACATCCTCTCTAATTTAACATATTGACAAGTGAAACACAACACAGTAATGTTAGCAATATCTATTTTCATTCCATCCCACCAGTAATACTCTCATTGATCTCTATACATCTTAGTACTATAATGATGAACTAAAAATGGAGAAGTATGAGATTCATATTAAAACCCAATCTCCATATTATAATTACATGGAACACATAACCTCAATCCCAATCTCAAAAATACAATCATTATCAACGTTAAAATTAGTCAACTTATCCTTCTGAACCAACTATACCTATTTTTGAAACTCACTGTCTTCCTTCTGTGCATGCATAATTCTCTCTAATAGAGATTATTTCACTAACTCATGAAACAAAGTAGAGGAATTTCAGGAACCAAAAAATTATATTCCAATTCTTATCAATTCTTTAATCATATGATATTATTCTAAATGAAACAAGGTTAATGTAGCATTACTTTTTCATCTCAAATCATCGAACAATTTATATGCCTTTCATGGATGTTAATGAATTGTGAAATCATAATCTTTGATTAATTCCAACCATCTCCTCTATCTCATGTTAAATTCATTCTAAGTAATATGGAATTCAAAATTTTTCGGTAGGTATATATTTCGCATTTTACTCCATACGGTTGATGTCTCCAAAGTTTTAATGCAAAAACAACTGCAGCTAATTCCAAATCATGTGTAGGGTAATTAACTAATGAGGTTTCAACTGACGTGAAGCATAAGCAATTACCTGGTCATTATGTATAAGGACACTTCCTTGTCCTTTCAACAAAGCGTTACTATAGATAACAAACTCATCATTTATGGATAGTAGTGCCAAAACATGAGCAGTCACCAATCTTATATTCAATTTCTGAAATCAATCATCACATTATTTTGTCCAAATGAACATAAAACCTTTTTGAGTGATCATAGAAATTGGGCTAGATAAAAGTAAAAAAATTCATACAAACCTCCAATAATAACATGTTAAACCAAGAAAACAAAGAATCTCTGCTATATTGGTAGGTCTTGGCCATTCTTCAACAACTTTTGTTTTAGCAGGCTCAACAATTATTCCATTTTTTTAAAAAATGTGACAAATAAATGAAATTTGTGGTATACAAAACTCAACCTTTCTAAATATTCAATAATTTTTATTTTCAATTAAGGTTTTCAATACAACCCTTAAATGGATTTCGTGTTCCTATTTACTTCAGAAATAAACCAAAATATCACCAATAAACACAACCACATACTTTTCCAAGAACTCAAAGAAAATTGTATTCATAAGATCCTTAAATACATTAGGTGCATTGGTTATCCCACAAGGTGTTACTATGAATTCATAATGGCAATATCTAGTTCAAAACATAGTTTTTAGAATATATTCATCCTTTACTTTCATGTGGTGGTTCCCTGACCTCATGTTAATAATCAAAAAATACTGAACTCCCTGGAGAAGATCCAACAAATAATTGATATTAAGATAATGATACTTGTTCTTAATAGTGATGATATTCCATGCTCTATAATCAATGAAAATTCTCATTGAACCATCATTATTTTTTAAGAAACAAGACAGGAGCACCCCACGGCGATGTTATAGGTCGAATGAAACCTTTATACAATAAAACCTACAATTTCTTATTTAACACTAAAAGATCAATTTGATCCATTCAACAAGGGGGTTTTGAAATTGGGTTATCATCAGGAACTAAGTCAACCGTAAATTCAAAATCTTGATCAGGTATTATACCAGGAAACTCCTCTAAGAAAAAATCAAGATACTCATTTACCTCTATCACATAAGTAATCTGAATAGTTCCTTTGTTTTCAAGAATATGTGCAAGTTAACATTCATTTCCACCTTTTACTAGTTTCTCTGCTTACTGATATGTTGTCAAATGTATGGGTAAATTCATGTACAAAGACTGCAATTAATACTGACAAAATACTATTTAGCTTTCCAGTCAATCTTATAATGGTAAAAGGAAAGCCAATCCATACCCAAAATAACATCATACTCAACTAAATGATAAAATATAAGGATTGAAGGTAGATTCATTCCACACACAAGGACATGAAGGTTCTTATAATGTCTTTTTGTATCAACATTTCCTTATGGTGTTTTTTCTATATGTTCCAGATTTATACCTTGATATGGATTTCCGAATTTTCTAGAAAACTTTTCCAAATGAAAAATTGCGTAAATCCTAAATCAGAAAACACATTGGAATAATCTAAATATAAAAATAGTCTGCCGGATACTACATCATTAAATATCCCAACATATTTTGAGATAGTTTTAAAGGATTTCACCACCCCTTTCTTCTTGTAGTCTGGCTAATTTCCCTCAGTTGAGTTCTTCGTTGGACACTCATTTTCCAAATGAACCATTTCATTGCACTTAAAAACTTTTACTTACTATAAATCATATTTTTTCTTACCATTACCCAGATATTTTGTAGTGCCGTTATGAGACTAATGTCCTATTTTACCACTATGGTAGCACTTACCTAAATTCAGAAGACATTACCCATAATGCTTTTTACCACAATTTTCACAAACTATTAACATATGATTCTTAAAATCATAATTTTTAGAATAATACTTCCCTTTCATCGTCCACCTCGACCTCTTCTTCTATTATTTATCAAAGAACACCAGATCATCAGAAAACTCTATTTACACATTCTCCACACATCAGACAAGTTTTTTTCTTATCATTTGATTTCATGATAAGAAAAATTCATTCGATACTTTGTCTTTAATCCTGAGTAAAAATGATTGATATTACTATGAAGATCTCATGTGATGTTTGGAGAATACCTTTACAATCGAGTGAATTTTGCTTCATTAGTAGCCACTGAGTCATCTTCCTACCTGAATTCCATTAATTTTTTTTCAATCCTAATACTAACCACATTAGGAAAATATTTCTCAAGAAACATACCTTGGAATTCATCCCAATCAAGAGCATAAATATCATCAATATACATGATATCTTTTACCATCGATCACCACTGATCGACTTCAACATCAAAACAGTAAACAACAAGGCCAAACTTTTGATATTCTGAACACCCCATGACATCAAAAATCTTCTATTGTTCATTAATCCCCCCTTTAGCAAGCATAGGTCAGATGATCCTCTGTATGATGGGGAATGATTTCTAATGAAATGATCTACTATTGACATTTTCCACTGTGGTTAATCTGGATTATCTCGTGCATGGATACCACCACCATTTATAGAATGATTCAAGTTTTTCACCACTACAATAAAATGATTAGTTCTTATTGATACCATCTTTGGATTCTAATTTGGATGTTTTTCTTCCTCTTGATGTCATCCCATTATAGCTACCATGTTTCCTCTGTGGAAAACCATTCTGAAAAAATTAATATCTTTGGTGAAGCAATATGGTAATCTTTGAATGCTATAATAATTAAATTTGATCATAAATTAATTGATGGACATTAATTTATCAATACTATAAATCTTAAATTTGTCTAAACCATCCTCTGATAACAACTATAATAACCCAGCATTAAACATTACATAATATTGAATTAAGTTAATAATTCACATCGAGGATCTTTTCAAGTTTGGAGCATTACATAATTATGTAAAAAATTATACATAAAAACTTGAATATTATATTTTTACACTTCTACACAGTATCCATTTTTTTCATAAAATAGAAACTCTTAAATAAAGTTCCATGTCTCGTTCCATCCTTTAGACGACATGATTTTTCTATGATCCCAACCTCGACCCTATTCATCTTTAAGTCCAGTGAAAAATATTTCAAAACATGGGATGGGCATAAAAAGATCAGTAAGGGATATAAAACAAGGAATGAAAACATTAGTACATTTATACATAAACATTAATGAAATAATACTTTTAAGTCAATAACATACCACAAAATGTCATAATATTTATGAATAACACATGGAAATCGTAAATCATAAAGGTAACTTGTGGAATCCATAACATACATACATAGTAGCTTTCACAGCTACGTAAGGAGATACATATGAAATAACCATCAAATTATATTCCCTAAATATCTTACAAAAAATATTAATGTTTACATCTGTCACGTTACCCAAAGCATTGGGGAGCTATCTCAGGCTCACCCAACATAGGTTTTTCACAATACCACCCACATACGTAAACAATTCCAAAGAACCATAACAGAATCACAACACATAAAAAAATATATGAATGATAACATTTCCACATTGTAATAAAAATATATAATTTAAATATATTTACATAATGAATCCCTTATCAAAACTATTTTCAATACCAAATTCGTAAAAAGTGCATAATGTATTTATTTTTCTTTTAAAAAACATGATACATTTTTAAGCAAGCCAAAAATAAAATATAGCTTGTGGTGATAGAAAGGTTGTTGTCACTGCATACATTAGAAATAAAAATTCTTTCTGTCAAATAGTAAAACAATTCATAGAAAAAGATTTCATTTGAATGAGATGAAATGTAAATAGTGTTTATACACCATTTAAAATAAAGTCATGTATAAATCAAAATATGCCTCAATGGAAGGAGATTGAGAAGAAGACCCTTACCTGATGTCCAACATGACTCGTTTGTTTTTTAATCTCCTAAATAATAAACAATGTTAATTTTAATTTCTTAAGATCCTTTTTCATGTTTATTATTCATTCTTATCACTTATCACCATGTTATACACATATGTAGTCATTTAAGTTAATAATGACCATTTGGTCGATATTTGGTCCTTTAATCAAAAACGAACTTCTAATAATTAAAAGTTGTTCATGTGTTCCAAATTCCATTATCTACAAAATTATATTCATGATTTAGAAATCTTATATGTCATATATATCCATTAAATATTTAGGACAACCATGTTCCTTATTATACACTTAATAAAGATTTGTTACATAAATTAAACATGATAAAACATAGAAAATCAAGAGGTATACTTGCTTTGGGGCTTAGGACCATTACATAAAAACGTAAAACATAACATACAACATCATTATTGAAAACATCCTCACATGACCCCTACACTCCTTCAAACATAGCATTGCATAGGAAAACTTGAGAATATAAATAAGAAAAGGGTGAGCTATAAAGCCTAGTATGGGAATAATCATGGAATAACATGAATAATACAGTATGTTTTAGAAAATAGGCATATCATTTGAGTACAAGAGAAACATAAATGCATGATAAAGAATGATAATCATAACATGAAAATGTGGCAACAAAACATAACATGGAATTAACATCAGCCAGGGCTCATTGCACATGAAGCATGAGTAAACCCTCATTACACTTGAAGCACGAGTAAACCCTCGTTGAACTTGAATTATCATGATTAAACATCTATTTCAAATGACATATCTTGATAATATACTTTACCCAATGAATTGGAGTGCTATCAGGGTGCACCCTTCTTAAACATTTCATTTCATGCAAAAGTGTGCCACAAGATCATAGAACATGAAATCATAAAACATCATAATTTATTCATGATTAAGGATTGTGGAATAAATACATGAAACTATTACATCAATAAGTAAATGTTCATAATGGTGAATACCCTTGACAAAGAAATGGGCATGGTATTTAGTACACATTAATTTTGGCTTGGAAAATTGCGGGGGCAATTTCGATGGCATAACGGTATGACATAAGACTTCCTAAAATTTTGTAATGATATATAATGGAGTGTCTCATTATATTTGCAAGAAATTGATAATAAGGGTTTCATATAGAGAAATGTACCATCATAATTAAATGAATTTAAATTCATAATACAATGGAATTGCTTGTATGTAAATGTGGAGAGAGTGATTCCTTACGGAATTTCGGCATGGTAACGGGTGTACATGGGAGGAATTTCCTAAGATTGAAAGGGGTATATCATAATTAAAATATAAAGAGGGAATAATGGTAGAGTTCAGGAATCATACCCAAATATTTTTTATGTAAATTAAAAGGGTATAACAACATAATGAAATTGAGAAAAAATGAGAAAAGTGGAAATCCGTTACATGGAAGTGTGATCCCAAAGGCTTGGGAGAGGCTTGATAGAGGATTAATGGGAGCGTGGGGAACCTTGGGAGGATTATAGAGAAAGTATTTCAGAGGATGGAATAACTCCAAATTATTTTAGTGAAGAGGAGGTGGGATCTTGGGTGGGTTTATTTCGGAAAGGAGGGGGAATTCTTTATTATTTAGGTTTGTGTCACTACACATTAAACTAATCAATACCACAAACCAGACAATGTTTATTTCCCATGGTTGTTTCCAAATGGGAGGATAAAAAAAATATTTTATAAGGCCACTAGACGAAATTCTTAAAATAATAGGGTTTCTTATGTGGAGGTGAGTGACACTCTCAAAGAAATTCATTTAAAAGTGAAAATGTTTTATAACTCTTGGTGGGTCCTCTAAAGTCATGTAAAATAAATCAAATAAATATAAAATAACATTAGTTTAATGGTAAAACATATATTGATCTAAAAAATCATTTTTTTATTTTATGACATCACTATTGGGTCATTATGATGTCATAAAACACATTATATATTTAAACGATATTTAATTTTTACCCCAAAATTTGACTGTCTCAGATAACTTTGAAAAATTTACCATTAGATAATTTCAACGTCATGATTCCAAAAATAATATTAATATTATCTAATTAATTGTCTAAATATGGGAATTTTTACTTATGAATTAAAAACATCCATTTATCAAAAATTCATGGATTTTGACAAAAACAGATTTCAAACCTTAATAAAAATAAAAATTTCATTCATAACATTACCTGATCATTTATATTTTTAAAAAATTTATTTAATAATAATAATATTTTATTAAAATAGTATTTAATTCAAAAATATATTAATTCATAAAAATAGATTTATTATTTGAATATTAACTAAAAATAAAATTTTCCATTTAAAAACTATTTAAAAAGTTACATTAATAATATGAATGTATATTCATTATTATATACATTAATAAGGAACATAATCATAGTGATATGGTCTTGTTACATCCCCCTTATAACAATGAAATAATATAGAAGGGTAAGGTGTACGATGGTGAAATACTTTTGGGGTGGCTTAGATAACATCGCTCGAGTGGTAATCTCTATTAACTTCCACTTCTCCCATCGGTGGTTTTGTTCAAGATAAACATGTTGAAGCTCAGCTTGGGGTTGGTCAAAAGAAAATCCCAATGATGCTACCTCCATTTCGAGCTCCAAAAAATGGGATTCATATGGGGAATGTTTACTGGATGAGGCCATCGTTTCTTTTGTCTATGTAAATTGGATTTGTTAAAGCCATATATTAATAAGAATCATGTGATTACTGTTCAACCACTATATTAGCAATGATCAAAATTCATAACGGAATTTTATAACCTAAAAACATAATACCAATGACGTTCGAATTTTATATAAACATTTTACATAATAAGACATTTAATTAGATCGATTGGAATTTCCATTAATGAATGGTTAGGTTGTTACAATCTTCCCCCCATTAAGAAATTTCTCCCTCGAAATTTTCTTTTCCCACACAAAAACTGATGGGGGTAACTCGACATCATCATTTTGTCTGATTCCCACATCACTTCTTCAAAGTAGTGGATTCACCACAACATGTTAACGATGTGAATTATCTTATTTTGTAGAACTTTTTCTCTACGATCTATGATCTTCACTGGTTTCTCCTTATAAGAATAATCATCATCACATTCAACCACAACTGAAGAGAGTAAATGTGAAGGGTCTGGTATGTACTTCACTAATTGGGATACATGAAAGAAATCATGTACTTTGGCCATGGTAGGTGGATGTGCTAGTCAATACGCTGCAGCCCCGACATGGTCAAGAATCTTCAAGGGGCTGATGTAACTAACACTTAACCTCCATTTACATCCAAACCTCATGAACATCTTCCACGGGGATTTGTGTAGAAATACCATGTATCCATCTTTAAACTCAAGGTCTCATTGATGGTTATCTACATAACTATTTTATCGACTATGGCATTCCTTGATATACCATTGAATGGTTTTCACCTTCTCCACCATTTCTTCGACCATTTTAGGTATTAGTAGCTTACGTTCACCGACATCATCCAAACATTCATGTATTTTGCACCATTCCCCATAAATGGATTCATATGGTGCCATTTGGATGCTCTAGTGGGAACTTTTATTATAGGGTAATTCAACTAGAGGAATATGTTGATCCCAACCTCCAATAAAGTCAATTGTGAATGCTCTCAACATATCCTCATGTGTTTGGATACTCTTCTCAGATTGTCCATCAGTTTGTGGATGATAAGTTGTACTGTCGTTCAGCTCAGTATCAAGATCATGTTGAATACACTTCCAAAACATAGAGGTGAATCTTGGATCTTGATAAAATACATTACATAGTGGTACTCCATGTAGCCTTACCACCTCCCTGATATATATCTGTGCCAGTTGATCCAATGATAAATCCTCTGGAATTACAATAATGTGTGTAGACTTTATAGGAAGATCCACAACAAACCAAATTCCATTGTTGACATCGCATGTCTTTAGAAGTCTAGTGACAATGTCCATGGTTATGTTATCCAATTTCCATGTTGGTATGGGTAATGGTTGAATCATCCCCTTAGACTTCTGTCTCTCAAACATCTCTTTCTTACAAACTAGGCATTTCGATGTAAATTCAGCGACCTCCTTCTTCATATTATCCAACCAATAATGCTCTCAGAGAACTCAATACATCTTTTAGTTTCCATGGTTAATAGAGAAATTTGAACTATTTTCATCATCCAGATGTTCCTTCTTCAACACTGAACATTATAGGACACATAGTCAATTCCCAAATCATACAATTCCTCCCACCCTAACATTAAACTCTGATGATTTCCCTCTTCAAGCAGCTTCCACTTAATTTTGAATTCCCAAATCATCCTTTTGAGCATCTTTTAACCATTCTAAAAGAGACGTTTGAGCAATCATTTGTGAAACGATTGATGATGTTCCCTTATTTATGATTCACATTTCCATATTCATCAAATATAATAAGATTATATCCTTCTCAATTCTCATTAGTTATTGAATCACTAGGTCCTTTCTATAGAAAGGATCTTCCACCTTTTTCGATTTCCTAGGGTGGTAGTGGATTGAGTAGTCACAGTTTTTGATCACCTCTAACCATATTCATCGCCGTATATTTATATCTTTCTGTGTGAACATATACCTGAGGCTTTTTTGGTCCATATATATTTCACACTTCTCCACAAACTGATAATGCCGCCAAATTCTCAAAGAGAAGATCACTGTATCCAACTCGAGATCATGTGTTGGATAGTTCTACTGATGAACATTAAATTTCCTTGAATCATAGGAAATGACATTGTCATTTTTCATCAACACACATCACATGACCTTCTTCAAAGCATCACTAACTACAACAAGAAGTTATACACTTGTGGGTAAAGTGAGGATGGGCGTAGTGATAAGTATCCTTCTCAACACCTTGAATCATTCAATGCATTTGTCACTCAAATAAAACATTACTCCCTTACAAGTATGGTTTGTAAGAGGGTTGGAAAATTGTGACAAATTTCTCACAAATCATCAATAATATCCAGCTAACCCAAAGAAGCTATGGATATCCGTTACCAATGATGGCATCGACCATCACTCTATTGTAGCTGTATTGGAGGGATATATAGATATCCCATTAATTTTGATGATATGGCCCAAGAATGAGACCACCTTTAACTATTACTCAAACTTTATGTACTTGGCATTGAACTTCTCCTTTTGAATGGTCTCTAGTACAGTTCTTAGAATTTCCTCATGATCCTCTTTGGTTTGAGAGTATATCAGAATATCATCTATAAAGACTAGCACAAATTTATCGAGGTAATATCTAAAGACTATATTCATAAATTCCATGAATATTGCTGGAGAATTAGTGAGTATGAAAGGAATTACTATGAATTCATATGCCCATATCTTGTACGAAAAGCAGTCTTGGGGATATCTTCCTTCTTCACCCTTATGTAATAATATCCCAACCACAAATCTACCTTAGAGATGTATTGTGTTCCACACTGATGGTCAAACAAGTCATCAATTCATGGAAGAGTATAATTATTCTTTATCATGATTTTTTCGAGCTCACGATAATCAACGCAAAGGCGCATTGACCAATCCTTCTTCTTGACAAAGAGGACTGCTACACCCCATGGTGAAGCACTTAAGCGAATAAACAGTTTATCAATATTCTCTTGTAGTTGTTTTTTCATCTCTTCAATCTCCACAACAGCCATTCTACATGGATTCTTGGATATTAGAAATTCCCCAGGTATAAGATTAATTAAAAATTCAATATCTCTTCTAGGAGGATGACCACGAAATTTCCAAGGAAACACTTCAGCAAATTCCCTCTCATTAGGCATGTCTTCAAGGATGGTTTCCTCATTTGACTCAATCTTCTAATCCAGATATTCATGCTCATAGGGAGGTAATATCCATGCTTGAGATAATGGATCTAATGAAGATTCATCTTCCTCCTTTCAATTGTATAAAATCGAGGGTCGATTCTACACATGGAGAGTGATTTCCCTATCACAGAAACTTATGTTGTCTCTATATAGGGATAGCCAATCCATGCCAATAATTCCATAAAATTACACCAGGTGGAGTATGATGAGGTTTTCTAGAAAATTCTATCCACCGATTAAGACAGAGGATAAGTTATATTCATGGGATGCATTGATTGCCTCATTTTTCATACTCACCGACATCTTTACTTATGTGATTTTTGGTTGTTTTGGGATTGTTATCCTAAATGTTTGGGATATAAAAGAATGCATAGAACTTGAATCAAAATTTAATTTCTCTATTCTTGAATAAATAACTAGCATACATATAACCAAATCATTATTGGGGTTTAATTTGGTAGTAGTGATGGAATAAAGCTCCCCCTTGTTGCCTTGGAGGTTGTTGGTTGCCTCCAAAATCCGTTGGAAAAGGTCACTGATATGCAAGGTGACCCGGTTCTTTGCAGTTATAGAAATGAACAACGCGTTGAGCTTCAAATGAAGCAATCCTCTCCTCTGTTGCAGTTGTGATTTTTTTGCTGATATTTAATGGCTTTGTGCCCTTCTCTTCCACACCTAAAGAATTTTCTCACCCCTTTCAAGCAATTTCCAACACACTTTTTTCCACAAAATTAGAAGGTGGGGTGATGGATCTTCTTAGCACTACTGGATTAGTCCATCAGACCACCAAAATTGAAGTCCATATTAAGATTCTTATCTACATGATACCCCTAAGATTCTTCGATCTTTATTTTGACCATGAGGGCACACCAGACAATTTCCTCATAGCTGTAAATGTCACAAAAAGACAGTGCATTCCACATGATAGGTTTTAGCACACCAAAGAAGAGGTCAAACTCCCATCCGGGGGTAACAACAAAGACGTAGGCATATCATGGAAGCATTGTGAAGTTTGCCTCACATGCTCCGATAGATTCTTCGTCTTTTAGCTTGAGAGAAATGATGTCCCTTTCCATCTTAAGTCAGAGGGTGCACGGAACATATTTATCAAAAAACATGTCCTGAAAATCCTTCTATTCCAATCCCTCGATCTCCTCCTCAGGCATTGTATTTTTGATCAACGTCCACCATTGATTCACTTCACCCTCCATAGGATTAACATCCAGGAGAACATTCTCTTATTCAGATCACTAAAGTATTGATAAGATCTTTTTCAATAGAGTTGATCCATTGTTCAATGATTAAGGGATCTGATGATCCATTAAACATAGGAGATCTTTATCTCATGAGGCTCTTGATAGCGACTTGTTCTTGGGGGGGGGGGGGGGGGGGTCAAAAGTTCCTATTGACCCATTTATTTATTAAAATCTTGAGTTAAATGAGAGAGAAGTGTGACAAAGTTTGTGATTCCCACTCCCATCAGATTGGGCATCTCAATATCACATTCATCACATTGATCTTCACATAGGTTATTAGCCCGAATCCTCCTATTACAGACCATTGGCTGGTATAAAATAATAGTTAGGAGTAAAATATAAAGGGAAATCCAAGGAAATAACCGATGACTTGTAAATAACCATTATTTCCTTAACTTATGAATCCATAGGCTTCAATCTATGATATTCATGATCTACTTTCTAACATATATTCTTAGGGGCATTTTTTAATTCCATTCATAAGGGTTAATACTAAGCTTATGAATTTACCAAAATATATCCCCAAGAAGCATCCTAACCAAGAGTGAAGAAAGGAACGTTGTAATTTACCATGATACCGCAGGTCAATACTGAAAATCCCTATCATGGTTTCCCCCTAGGTAAATCATTCCCAGAGCCGCCTCTAACTGCTTGTATCCAGACATGGATGCATTTTCTTGATAAAAAAGTTACTCACTACTCATCAGAACATAGGGATATGTTTATTTTACTTAGTCTTGTCTGTAAGGCATTACTAGGGTTTTCTAATCCTAATCCAAAAAGAAACTAAACCTATCCTATGATACAAACTATTACAACCTTATTTTTTTATTATACACATAAACATGATTTATTAGATAAACATCACTTGATACAACCTACATGATCAAGAGTTATAGTGTATTTGGGGCATAATACCATTACATAACAACATAAAACATAATATATAACATCATTATTGAAAACATCCTTCACATGAACCCTATATTCGCTTATACATATCATTTCATATGATAACCTTAGGACATGCATAAGAAAAAGGTGAGATATAAAGCCCAGAAAGTGAATAATCATGGAATAACATGAGGAATACAGTACGTGTTATAAAATAGGAATATCAATGGGGAACAAGGGAAACATAAAGGCATGATAAAGTATGATAATCATAACATGGAAATGTGGCAACAATAGTTAACATGAAATTAGAATGTTCCAAGGCTCATTGCACATTGGGAAAGAGAAACCAAAATTGAACCTGAAGTATGAGTAAAACCACATTGCAATTGAATTAGCATGAGCTAACACCCATCAAAAATGACGTATCATGATACTATACTTTACCCATTGCATTAAAGTGCTATCAGGGTTCACTATTAATAAAAATTTCATTTTATGTATAAGTGTGGCACAATATCATAGAACATGAATTCATAAAACATCATAATTTATTCCATGATTAAGAAATGTGGAATTCATGATTAAACTCTTACATCAATTTTTAAATGTTCATAATGTTGAATATCCATGATAAGGAAACGGGAATGGTATTTACTACACATTGATTTTGGCTTGAAAAATTGCGGTGCAATTTCGGCAGCATAATGGACTGACATAAGACTTCATAAAAATGTTTGATGAGAGAGAAAGGGTTGTATCATCATATGTACATGAAATGGATGGTATGGGGTTCATATATAAACGTTTCCAACCCTATTTAAATGAATTAATATTCATAATACAATAGAATTTCATGAATGTTAATGAGGAGAAAGAGATTCCTTACTGAATTTCGGCATGGTAACAGGTGTACATGGGAGGCATTAAATTAGAGTGAAAGTGGTATCTCATAATTCAAACATAATAAAGGATATATGGGGGATGTGATAAATCATACCCCAATATTTTTAAAAGGGTATAACAACATAATGAAATGGAGTCAAAATAAGAAAAGATGAAATCCCTTACTTTGAAGTGTGATCCCAAAGGCTTGGGAGAGGCTTGAGATAGGATTAATGGGAGATTGGGGAACAATGTTAGGATTATAGAGAGAAGACAGTAGAGTTCGGATAAAGTCCAAAGGCTTTGATGGATGAGTAAGTGGGAGATTGTGTGGGTTTATATAAGAAAAAAAGATGGAATTATTTATTATGTAGGTTGGGGTCACCACACATTAAATTAATCATTTCCAGAAATCATCCCATGGTTTTTTCCAAAGTGGAGTGGAAAAAAATATTTTTTAAGGCCAATGGCCGAAATTACTAAAATAATAGGGTTTCTTATGTGGAGACCAGTCACACTCTAAAGTAAATTCATTTAAAAAGTGAAAATTGTTTATAACTCTTGGAGGGTCAACTAAAGTCTTGTAAAAAAAATCAAATAGACCTAAAATCACATTATTTTAATGGTAAAACATATATTGGCCAAACAAATCATTTATATTATTTTATTACATATCTATTCAGTTATTATGATGTTATAAAACACATTATATATTTAAACAGTATTAATTTTTTCCCAAAAAATCCAATATCAATGGAAATTATAAAAAATTTATTTGTTTTATAATTTAGATGTTTTGATTCCAAAAATAATATTCATTTTATATAAATAATTTTCTAAATATGTTAATTTTTAATTTAAAAATAATAACGTCCAATTATCGAAGATTCATAGGTTTTGATAAAAAAAAGTTTTCAGGCCTTAATAAACATTACAATTGAATTCGTTACATTATAAGATCATTTATATTTAAAAAAAGTAAATTAATAATAATAATAAGTTATTAAAATATAGTTTAATTAAAAATTCATTATTACATCAAAATAGATTTCAGAGTTGAAAATTAACTAAAAATAATATTTTCCATTTAAAAACTATTTACAAACTAACAATAATAAAATAAATATATATCGATTATTATATAAAAAAATAATACACACAATCATAGTGCTAAGTACTTGTTATATAAACCCTCATAGCACCAGTATAAGACCGAAGGGTAAGGAGTCCGATGGTGATAGACTCTTGGGGTGGCTCAGATAACATCACTCGAGTGGTAATCTCTATCTACATCTACCTCTCCTATAGGTCTACCTTTCCTATAGGCGGTTTCGTTCAAGATTAGCGTGTTGAAGCTCGTCTTGTGCTTGGTCAAGAGAGAAGCCCAATGAAGCCAGCTCTTTTCCAAGCTCCAAAATATGGGCATCATACGGGAAAAATCTACCGGATGATGTCATCTCTTCCTTTTTCTGAGAAAATATTATTTGTTAAAACCCTATATTTATACTAATCATGTTATCACTTTTCAACGGGTATATTATCAACAATCACAATTCTTAATGTTAATTTAAAATCCAAAAACTTAAAACCAATGAAGTTTGAATTTTATATAAACATTTTAAATATTAAGACATTTAATTGTATCAAGAGGAATTTCTATTAATGAAATTTTGGGTCATTAAAATATATATGTATTTATAACAGTACAAAACATTAGGTGATTAGAAATGAAATGCACCGTTAAAGTAGATGGTAAGATGTACAAACTTATGAATGATACTTTATTTTCTATTTAATATTCTAATGGAATAAAAACGTAATAATACATAGGTATATTATAATTACATTTTAATATCATATATAATTTCATTAACTCCATCCTTTATATGTCCCATGTATGGAATGAATGAATCATATCACTTTGAGGGGGCAGTAGTCTACACTTCCTCATAAGAAATTATCATATTTACCAATTATTGAAACCGTAAATTTATTCTATAAATTAAAAATACAGAAGTATAGAGACAATATAAATATAATATTAATCACAAATAATTATAGTGTCATCTTTATGGCCACCAAAATAGATGGTAGGAGAAGATTGAATAATCATCGTTTTGCGAAGCAGTAGTTCACTGTCCACAGAAACAATATGTTATTTACCCATTAAACAAAGGTGTGTGTTGTTTTAGTTAGAATATATCTCATAAAAAAACCTTGTATATTGAGGATAATGGTGTGTTTATAAAATCAAGGAATAAAAAGAGTTTAGGGGGTTGGATTAGTAAAATAAAAGATAAGAACTTAGGAGGAGACATTATTGTTAAATCGGTTATCTCCCTTTGGTTTGAACCAAAATGTTTACATAAATTTCCTTCAACCTAAAGGAAGGCTTCTAGGAGTAAGAGAGGGTTGTAGGGAGCTTAATTGGGGAGAGGTTGGATGAGGAAAGGGTCTTGAGATGTGTGACTAATGGGTCAGATATGATGTCTTTTTATAAGGGTGTGGAGGGGCTCTTTAGGAAAGTTTGAAAAAAAATATTTTGAAAATATTTTTATTTTCAAAAGGTCCAAATCACATTATATTCGAAGATAAGATAACTAATGTTTGAAATGAAATCGTCTAATATGGATTGGACAGGTCTTGTA
This sequence comes from Viscum album, assembly GCA_963277665.1. Classification (NCBI taxonomy): domain Eukaryota; kingdom Viridiplantae; phylum Streptophyta; class Magnoliopsida; order Santalales; family Viscaceae; genus Viscum; species Viscum album. The sequence continues at coordinate 760,235,544 of OY728166.1, forward strand.
TAGTGTTTTAAATTTTATAATCTCATCTATTTGAATTATTTTTTTACAAGGTAATCATTCCATTATTTTGGTGTCATAAACAATTTTATTTATTGATGTATAAAGAATATAAATAAAACATAATGTAGTAAATTTTGTTATATTTATAATGAATATTTATAGTCGAATATATAAATTATATAAACCCAGATAAAAATTGATATACTAAAATATATATGTTTATGTTATTTTTGTCTTTAATTTAAATTAATTAATATAATGTGTCATTGTCACTCCTCAGTGGCTCAACGGGGTCCCCAAATTGACCCAAGGATGCCCATGGTCAGAAATGTATCATTAAATTATATTTGGAAACATTTTTGTCTAATTTATTAATATTATAATATTATTATTTGCCCATATTTACCAGATTTACCTATTTTACCATGATAATTAAAATATTTTTTGAAAAAAATATTCATAACGTCTAAAAATAAAAGTTAACTATTCACACAATTTGGACATCCTAACTCCAAATGTTGATTCCATTTTTTCAAATTAATCACACAAATGTGAATGAAATTAATTTAAAATTAATTCTTGCTATGAAAACAAAAAATCATGTTTTTATGAAATACTAACTATCAAAAGATGGACAGTTGTATATTTCCATTTTCAATGTGAAATTTTATCAAATGAAAAAAATTGGATTAAATGGTATAAATATAATATAATTAATATTTAAAACCAATTTAAAATGTAATATTTCAATATAAATAATTTCTATTAAAAGGATGTTTTGAATTAAAATAAATTATTTTTAAATATTTCATTAAAAAATGAACATTTTCAGAACAATATCAAAATTTCATCCCAAGTAAATTTCAATGTCCCAATTCTATATAAGAATATTATTTTGTCAAATTGAACATATAAAAGCGACAAAAACTAGATTAAAAAAGTGTTCTTTATCAAAAGGCGGTAAATCGACTATTTAATGAATATTAGAGTATTTATGCTTAAAATTGGATTCTTTATTATTTTAAGCCACTAATATTTGATAGATAAATTGAAAAACATTTAAAAGACATATATAATCATATTGATGTTAGTCCTATTCATTCATGACATTACAACGACAAGGTCTTAACTACCATTTAAAATAATAATATTATATTAATATTTTTCAGTATAACATAATGTTGTGTGCAATATAAGATTTCAAATAAACCCATTATTGTGTATCTATTACACCATCTAATAGATCATTCCCTTTAAATTAAAATTAATATTTAATTCTCAAGTATTAATAAGTACGAAAATATCATATTTCTTTATTTACATTGTATGTTACATGTACAGTAATCATGTATAATCCATATATCATGGCAGAAGATGATGATCAAATGATAGTAAAAAATGATAAATATATTACATAAGTATAAATCTCAAAATAATGATATAAAATCAAAATAATATATCAAAATATAATTTTTTTAAACAAATCAGATTAGGAATTGGATCTTTCTCAGGTACCTATAAAATTAGGAAAATTATATATAAAGAAGGGAGGATTAAAAAATTCCATTAGGAATCATTTGAAAAGGTTTAAGAAGTAAGATTATATAGATGAAAATATATGGGTCATATTACACTGGACTGTGCCAACGAATGAATTGAAAAAAATATGGAGAGAGATAATCAGATAAAAACTGATTATGTGCGTAAATAGAAAAGATCTATGAAAGGTACAGGATGTGTTAAAGAGACTCCAATAGATCTACCAAGTCAAATTTAAAAAATGTTCCACAAAATCTAAAAGAAAACATGAGCTTCATGGAAAATGAAGAAAATGAGGTTATAGACCTATTACACTTATTTTTCTCATTCGGATAGGTTCTCAAATAAAAACTAGGTTGTCTACTACTATATGATTGATAAAAAATATGAATCACTTATGAAGAATAATAAGTCATTGAAAAATATATAGAAATTTTTTTCTGTTAAAGTGTAAAATGATAATATAACATGAAATAAATAATTGAAAAAATCAATGCATCTACATAAAATTTTATTGTTAATGAATATATAATTAAATAATTATTGGATTAAGTAGAATCATTTAAAAGTGTTTCTATTTTTTTATCTAAAGTGGAAAATTACCAAAATGAGATATCTTGTAAAAATACGATTAAAATTTAAAAATAACGAAAAAGAAGAAAGAGTGAGAAAAAAAACAAACATTATTTATCTCCCATCTCTAAACATTAAATAAACATCTACTAGAGAATAAAAAAAGACTATTCTAACAAAAATTACATAATAAATCCACCAATAAATGTAATAAAAAATTATTCCACTTGTAAAAATATATTTTAATAAATAAATATAAATTTTGGAAAAAGAAGGAAAAATTAGATTCCTAGATCTTTGCTTGATGACACTGCTAGACCCAAGAGAATATGGGTAACAAAAAAACATGAATTTAAATTATTTTTTATAAAAAAATCACATGAACATAATTGATATATTGTATAAGGATAATGGATGCTCAAGACGTATGAGTGGAGACTCCTCCAACATTAATACACTTACAAAAATTGATGTCGGACTAGTCACCTTTTTGATAATAAAAAAGGAAATATATTTGGAGTTGGATAAGTTGGAGATCCAAAGAAATTATCAATCAACATGTTATTGTATAAGTAAAGTTTAAATTAAAACATGATAATTATTTCTCAACATAGAGATGATGGAATTTATGTATATTTCTATAAGAATTATTTGTCAATTTTCAATGATAATGTTAATCAATTTAAAGTACTTAGATTGAAAACATTTTAAACATTGGATCAAAATTTATTGTGTGAAAAAAGTGAATTATTATACTATTTAGAGAAATGAGTCATGGATATGGAATAAAATACATGGAAACAATAACCCATTATCCTTAACATGATCCATGCAGTGACCTCATAGCCATTGAGGAGCTAATTTGTTGAAAATATATTAGTACATTCTTCTTTTGAATTTGTGGATCATGTTTGGTTATCTTTTTGAAATCATGAACCTGTAACAATTAAATCGTGTAGTATTTTGGATCTTGCATGGTTACCACTAATCCAAAAGGAGAATTTTATAAATTCAAAAGAGAGATCTATGGAGTAATATATTTTCATTGTATAAATTTTCTAAGAGCATTTATAATCATATTTTGCAATTATTAAATTTTATAATTATGTATTTTGTGATCCATGTCAAATTGGAAAACAAAACAAATCATCTTTCACTGAAATTATCAAAGTTATTATATCAAAACCATTAGATGTTATCCATATATTTTTTTGGACCTTCAAGAGTAGAATTATTTGTTTTAATATTGTATGTTTATGTTTTAGTTGATGAATCGTTAATATTTACTTGGTTTTATTTATTCAAAATCTAAAATCAAGTACTCAATACATTTTAAATGTTTATAAAATTGTAAAAAATGAAAAATATTTTAATATAATTTCATTAAAAAGGGATCATTGAGGAGAATTTGAGAATCATTATATTGATTTTAGTTTCAAATTTAGTTACTAATCACACCATTTCTATACCATGAAAACCTCAATAGAATGAGAATATTGAATGAAGAAACAAAAATATTCTAGAAATGTGTATAAAAATTTTGAAGGAATAAAGTATTCCAGCCTATTTTTATGGGAGAATTTGTATGTAAAACATGATATATCATGAAGATAGTCATAATATGTCCAATTATTCAATAGACTCCATAAGAACACTGGAATAATAGAGTCTGAAATGTAATGTACTATAAAATGTTCTGATTTAAGATTTATATCTTGAATACTAAAGAATACATTAATAAATTTTATCCAAATACTGATGAAGGAATAGTTTTTTTGGATATTCAACTATATCTAAAGCCTTTGAAGTGTACGATAAATTTTAATGGATTGTTGAAGAATCAGTTCAATTGAAGTTTGATGAAACAGACCCTCTTGATAAATGTAATGATCAAACAGATGAATTGTTTACTCTTTTGACACATGAGGCTTGATTCTTCTAATATTTATTTTGAATATAATATAAATGTAATTAAGTCGAGTCCAGATGAATATGAGACTGAAGAACTTGAAAAAATCATATCTCGACAACCAATAACCATAATAGACCATCCTTTAGAAATAGTTATATGAAATTTAGATAAAATAGTATGTATTAGAAGAGATTTTGGAAACATATCTTAACTTTATACATTTCAATAACAATTAGAACCTATTTCTATTTAACAATCTTTAAATGATAATAGTTTTTAATATATAAACAAGTAGAGTTTGATCAATTTATTATAAATATTTTTTTGGAATTAGTAGACAGACATACCAATTATCCATCGATAGGAACAATATGGTTTTTTAGGAATAAACTGGACAATAAATTGATCATTATGAGAAACAAAGTAATATTAGTAGAAAAAGGATACAACTTGGAAGAATGAATAGATTATGTTGAAACCTATTCACATATTTTTAGAACATAGGCAATTATAATCCTTATATATTGTGAATATCAAATGAATTTTTAATTATATTATATGGATGTCTAATATTACATTTTAAATATATATTTTATGGAGTAACATTATATTGATCAACCACTATGTTTTTAATAAAATAATAAAACAGATTCATTTTTAAAACATTCCAAATATCCTTGTGGACTTAAATAGGAACATAGATCTTGGTATGAAATATTTTGCTCATTTTTATTAGAATTGGATTTCCTCTAGGACTATAATATCCTACTATTATTATCAAAAAATTATACTCTAATATATTATTAGTTAAATTTTTTTATTATGATCTTATTTTTGGATAAATAAATAAAAATCAATGTAATTACATTTCAAATCACATAAAAAACTATTTGAAATGAGTATGAAGGGAGAATTTATTTTTTGTATATAAAATTTATCCAAAATCATATGGAAAGTTTTTAAATCAATGAAAGTATATTATTAATATATTAATAATTTACTTGAAAACAGTAATGCATACACATCTCCCATGTGTACTGATGCAAAACATGATTTGGATGATGCTTGAAAACTAGTTAACAACCAGTTATACAAGGGTATGCTTGAAAGATTACATTATGTTACACCAAAAATAACAGAAATAATGTTTTTTTGTATATTTAGGTGATATATTTTCATCAACACCAAAATATTTTCATCATACTACTATTAAATGTATTTTTAGATACATAAAAGTAACCATTTTCAATCTCCAAATTACCCCCAAATCCTTTGAAATAAATTTAATTTCATATTCAGTTGTTGATTATGGAGTATATGGATAAGATTAAAGAAACTCATGAGGTACCTATAACTCTTTAAGAAAATGTTTAGTTTCAATGTCAAGTAAGAAATAAAATTCAGTTTCATTATTAGCAGTCGATGTGGAATACATATGTACTGGCAGTTATTGTGCATAAGTGTTGTGGATGAATCAACCCTTATAATAATTTGTACAAAATTTTAATAATATACCTATATTACGTGATAATTCCAACATAATTAATTTTTCCAAAATTATCATAACACATTCATGAAGAAAGAATATTGTTATAAGGCTACATATTCTATGTTATTATGTTCATAAAAACATTATATCACATCAATTAATAAATACTGAGTAACAACTTGATGATATTTTTACTAAGCCACCTCCTGCTGCAAGTATTTATTTTAGTGAGGGGGAGTTAGGTATATTTTACTTTATATAAATGTGTATTGATTTATTTTGTAAATATATCTATTAGTAGTATTATTTTATAATGGTCATTCTTTATTCATTCTCATATTTTTAAAATGAAAAACTAAAACTTATTTCACTTTTTAAAAAAATAAATTCTTAATAAAATAAATTATTAAGGATTACAGTATGTAATCCTCTCCACAAACACCATCATGCCACCCAAACTGTCAAATAAACCTTTATCTCTCTATTCCCTTATATACCCCATGAATTTAAACCCTTTTGTATACTAGCACTCTCATTTCTATTTCAAAACTCTGGATGTTGAATCATTCTACTCTTAGATTCTCAGAAAAGTCGATTGTAGAAGTAAGAGAGAAGGGTGGAATAAATAAACGCATTACATGAGGTATTATTCTTCATGTAACGGTAATATATTTTTAATGCGTCAACCCAAAATATATCCTTCTGATGAATGATCATGATTTTCTAGACATAGAATCTCTTTTTTGAAGGAAAGAATGATTATCCATTTTATATAGCGGTAAAAAAGTTCTTTAAAAATTATTAGTTTTGTTTTAAAGACACATAGGATGTCACAGTATCTATGATATATAAGTTATTTTTCAATCCCTTATATTGAAATAGAAAAAATTTCTATATGTCCCCATAAATGGAGTTTTTCATTTTGTAATCGGGTACATAAATAAATGAATTTTGATGTCTTTTTTATTCAGATTCACCAAGATAATAAAAATGATTATTAATGATATTTATGTTGTCCATAAGGTACTGGAAAAGATATCTCAATAATATTTAATTATAAAAACTAATAAACATGATATTATTCATTATACATATATGTATTTAATGTTTTCTATGTTGAGTGATGGAATGTTCATTTTCCCAATGTAGATGTTAACATACAAGAACCACTACTTCCTAGAGGAGGAAAAGATGTCTTTTTATCATTTTTATAAGGTCAATATTAGTGAATCTTCATAATAAATGTCTGATTAGATAAGTTATTATTAATTCCAAATTTAACCATGACAACATTCTCAATGATGGATCTCTATGGAAAATAGATTAATTATTGAGTAATGTACAATGAGAACAGTTGCCTATTGGTAGAAAGAACCAACATGGATCTGATGCAGCTACTTATAGGGAACAAATGATTTTGGGATCTACTACTATGATCAATTTCACATAATCAATAATTGATTATGAAACTCCAAAAAATATATTTCAAATAAGTTAAGTCATATTTGACATAAAAGATGAAAGAAATTTCATTCCATCTCTTGAAGAAAATTTCAATGAAATAAATGATAAAACCCTTTTAGTTTGTCCTAAAACTATTGATGAACATTTCATTTAGGAATTTTCTATTCAGGAACAATATTTATATGTTTCTACAGGTGGGGAAGTAGCCCCACCAGAAATTCATCCAATCAACTTAGACGAGAAAAAAGCTCTAAATCAAGATGAAAATCAAATTTATAGCAAGGAAATATTTGGAATATTTAAAAAGATAAACTATTCCTAGTGATGAATTTGAATATTTTTGAACACATATAAATTATTTGAGAGATTGATATGTTTGATGAAGAGATTTTTATGCTTTTAGAATAGATATGTTTGATTAGTTTGGAAATCTTCTGGAAGAATCTATTTTAAAAACAGATTTTGATGTTTAGAAAATTATTTGGGGGATCCAATTTGAATCTATCATAAGAATGACCAATAAATCCAAAGAATGTATATATGTAGCACAAAAATCCCAAGACTTATTTAAAAGGTTTAAAGATATTACTATAACACCTGATATTTGGTGAACTATTTTTTTATTAATTTAATTTTTTTCATATTTTGTATGTCACACAACACTGAACATATTGTTTCGTTATGAGAAAATAGTAATATTGGATTTTTATTAAATTGAACTCCAAATTGGATTATACTACACAAAACACTCTCTTGTCTTATTATACAAGAAGATAAATAATTTTCTGGTGTATCATGTAGACTAGGCATACACAACATGCAACACTGACTAGGTGTACATTACCTAAAACACTGATTTTCTATGAAACATCATTTGTTTATTATAATTATCTAAATTGTATAATAATAATGTAGTCGTTAACCATTATAATATGATAGAGATAAAAAAATTTCAAATATTTTTTATATCGGTTTTATATAAATGAAACATATTGATGGTGAAATATACATTTTTTGGTAAAGTCATTATATGTTTAAAAATATTATTTTCTAAAATGAACTATTATCAATAACCGTCTATGAAAAATATTAAATGTAATTTTAGACACATTTTAAAATTAATTTGATAAAATAAATTTATATTTTTAATTTATAATGTCGAAATTATCTTTGGGTAAATTTTTGGGATTGTTCTAGGAAACATCATTTTTAGATAAATATTGAATAATATCAGATTTTAAACTACTCTTTCATCAAATTTATTTATAAAAATGAGTTATATTTTAAATTGGTTCAAAATTTTAATTATATAATATTTTTATCAACTACTCTAATATAGGTCTTCATATTCAATTTTACTTAGAAATTGGGTATACAAACATAACAAAATATTGGACATTTCAACATTAATAACCAGCACTGACGTCCCATCAATGAGATTAATTTTAAATTAAATTCTACCACTTTTATTATTGTAATTTTTAAAAATGGACTCCATATTTTTAATGATAATAATTATTAATTTCAACTAAGGTCAAATTTTTTTTTGACATAAAATATTAGTGAAATTAAATAAAATTGATTACTTCTATTGTGGTAAAATTAAATTTAACTAATTAAAAAATCATAAATTAAAGCCAAACAATGACCTAGAAACTTGTTAAAAACCCATTATATAGAAATTATTCATTCATTAACCCTACATTATTTAGTTTTGTGGATTTTTATGACTTATGTTAGGTTAAAACAAGGGTATAACTACCTTTTTCCAAAAAATGGCATCTGTGTCCTTTCCCTTCCCTATAATGGGACACCACATCTCCATATTCTTCTCACCACTCAAAACACATAGGTTCAACCATCATCTAACCAATTCACTTATTAAAATCTCCTTATTCCTCCTAGAAGCCTCCACTTTGTAGAAATCGATCTAATGAAGACTTTTTCCATAAACGAAAAGCATTTACCCGATTAAGAGGTGACATCTTCTCTCAAGATTTATTGTTTCATTTATTTCTCTACCTATATAATGTCTTTATTATATTATTTTATAAAAAATAGTATAATAAACATAATAGGATGATTATATGATATGTATTCGACCTACAATTATACATAACTCAATCTAATGGGTAACAAACATACTGTTTATGTGTACATCGAACTACTGCCTTAATAAATGATGAATTTACATTATTCATTTAGCACATTTCATGGTGGAAATATTTATGGAAATTATATTTAAATAATTCACATGTTATATTTATTATTTATTTATTCTCCTTTATTTATTTCCATAAAACATATAATTTTTACTTTCTATTTTACATTAATATGATAATTTGATTTGATGATGTGTAGACTACCGCCCCCTCAAAGCGATATGATTCATTTATACCAACATGGAATGTATTGAGGATGATTTTATTAAACATATATGATATATATGATATCATAATACAACAATAATAATGATATATATATACACATAAATTTATTTTACAATCTTTTAACATGACAGCGAAATTGAAATAGCGTTCATGTGTGTGTACTGTCTGTCGTCCCCATGAATGGTGTATTTCATTTAAAACTTATATTATATATATATTATTACAATAAAATTATACTAAATATAAAATTTATTTATATTATAGTTTAAATTCTAGAATTCATGATGTAAGTATAAGGACGAATGATTTAATAAATTAAGACACACACGAAAAACAAAGCAGATATTACCCAAACTGAAACCATAACAATGAATTGTTAACGAGATAATAATATAAAGATATAATAAAATGATATATGGAATTAAGAGTAATTATATGGTTATTTTATAGTTGTATAATAAATTTAAATTTATTTTTCATTAGGTTTGTATGATTATGAAGAGAGTCAAGACAAAAGGTAAGGGGATTTCATCATACTTTTTATTTTTGTGAGCTACAAGATTTATTCACCACCCATTACTTTTGTATTATAAGGACTTGTAATTAAAACATTACTTAATCTTGAATTAAATTTAATAATTCACATTGAGGATCTTTTCAGTTTTAGTGTTTCAAAGAATTAGGACCTAATTATTACATCTCAAAGATTACAAAGTAGACACATCTACTCAGTTTCAATTTTGTTCACAAAATAAAAACTCTTGAACAAAAAATTCATGTCTAGTTCTTGTTTTAGATAGCATGACATTTCCTTGATCCCATCCCTGACCCTATTCCACTTTATGTCCTGTGAAAAATATTCCAAAAAACATGGGATGATCATAAAAATCTCAGTAAGGGTTATTACAATATGGAAAGAAAACATTAGTCCATGAATACATAAGAATCAATGAAATCGTACTTTACTCATAAAACATAATCAATTTAACATTCCTCGTGAAATCATAAGATTTATGCATAACTCAATAGAAATCATAAGACATAAAGGTAACTTAAGGCATTCATAACATTCTTACATAGGGATTAACCCTCATGGTTACGTTTGGAATACCCATCACAGTATATTCCCTAAATCTCTTCGGAGAAACCTTAGCGTTTAACTCCTTGGCGTTACCCAATGCATTGAATTTCTATATCGTGCTCACCCGCCCGTAGTTTATCACGAAACCACTTGTCTTAATAAAAAATTCCCAAGAACCATAACATAATCATATAACATGACTTAAGCATAAAGGAAAAAAAATTCCCACATTGCAATAACAATATAACATTTTAAGATATTGAAATAATGAATCCATTCTAAAAACCATTTTCAAAACCATTTAAAACATTTAATAAAAAGATTTTTGAATCAAAGTGTCCCATACCACATTTATACTTTTAACATTTTAAACCATTAATATCCATATAAATACATCATTAAAACCATTTTGAATACATGGATATTAATGAGAAATATTTATAAGAATAAATCATTAAAACATTTAAAAGGATATTTTAGTTAAAGGGTTTTTAACAAAATCAGAGACACTGGAATACAATAATTGAGGAATAACATTTAATCAGAACTTTATAATATCATGAGAATAAAGGGATTCATGTTATAATATTCCAAAGGACAGTATATACACCATATAAGAGTGAATTGGTTCAAAACAACAATGAAGTGTCAATAGAAATGTAAAATGAGATGAAATCCCGTATAAAGAAGGTATCCTTAAATTAAGGATAAGTAAATATCATAATTATGTATAAAAAATATAAATACACGCAATATAAGTGGATATTAAGTGTAAAACAATTGAAGTTCATTCAAAAATATTCAAAGGATGACATATTCAATAACTACATGTTGAACCCAAAGAAATCGAAATTGGGTTAAGAAGTTCCCATGGTAAAATTTGACAGCCATACAACGTCACTAAAAAAATCATAAAATTAGTTCATGAGAGAAAAAATGGTATCTCATAACATGGAAATAAAATTTACATCAATAAGGATATAGAATAACATATCCCAGCATAAAAAATATGTAAATTAAATGACATAACAAAATAAGTCGTTTTTAAAAGATTAGGGTGAAAGGTTCCCTTACCGATTTGTGTAACTTTCGAAACGTACACCTCGTGAAAGGACTATAAAACATTGATGTAAATACTAATAAACGAAATTATGTTATAAAAGTGTAGAATAATGTGTAGTACATATACCACTCAAAAGAAATGGTGGAAAATGTATCATAAATCTCACGTGAATAAAAGTGAGATGAAAAACCCCTTACGAAAACTCGGCAGCCTAATGACACCACTTAAAACTTCCAAATAAATGGATTGATGAAATAAAATAGGGTCTCTAATTATATGAAAATATAATGTACAGTAATAGAAATATAAAATAACATCCCCCAATTAAGAAAGAGGATCTTAAAAGAAACGACATAAAAGAGAGTACTTAAAAAGAAAGAGAGTGGTAGGATCCCTTTCCTCATGTCCAACTTGACTTGTTCGTTTCATTATATTTCTGAATAATAAACTTTGGTAAATTTATAATTACTTAAGGAACTCATTTAAATATTATTATTCAGTTCATATCACATATTATAATGATATAATAATTGGTTAATAATCTGAGATCATATTAGAAGTTTTTCTCGATGTTTCCTACATCAGTCAAAAATGAACTTGTTTAAAAATGATTCTCCATGTAGTTATAAGTAAATAATCTCCAGAATAGTATTAATGATTTAAATATCCTATATATCGAGTACATATTCAATTTATACTATTCCATAACATTTGGAGATAAAAATAAATGAAATTCACCGTTCATGGAGACGGTAGGTCGTATGTACGCATGAACGCTAATTTCATATCTTTGTAATATTAATTTAATTAAAAATAAATGAGATAAATATATATTATAATTCTAGTATAATATATATTCTATATATTTCACATATTTTCATTAATCTCATTCTTTATACATTCCATGTATTGCATGAACGAGTCACATCACTTGAGGGAGCGGTAGTCCACAATTCCTCATATGAAATTATCGCAATTGCACAACATGCAAAGGATAAAAGTATCTTTTAAATATAAAATAAATAATCATAGAGAGTACATAAATATAATATATATCATATGAAAATAGTTACAACATAATGGCCACCATGAGAGGTGGTAGGAGAAGATAGAACAATCATCGTTTCGTGAGGCAGTAATTCGCCATGCACAGAAACAGTATGTTCATTAACCGTTAGACGGAGGTGTGTGTAAGTGTTGCTAGAATCCTTTTCATTAAAACATAATAGTATATTGAAGATACTGGTTTTGTAACAAAATAATGGAATAAAAATAGTTTCGGGGGTTGGAGAAGAAAAATAATACAAAAGAACATTAGAGAAAGACTTTACCTTTAAATCTGGTAACTCCATTTGGTTTGAACCAAAAGGGTTTCTTGAAGAGCTTTCTAACTAATATAAGGCTTCTAGGATTAGGAGAGGGATGTGGAGAGATAACATGGGCAGATATTGGCCGACTCAATGGATTGAGAGGTGTGGGTAAGGTGGTAGAGGAGGGGGCCTTTTATAAGAGAAGAGGAGGGGGACTCTTGGAAAGTTATAAAATATTACTTTATTAAAAAATGATTTTCGAATTTTAAAGGTGCCAAAAGGATATATTTCTAGTATAAGGTGATAAGGATTCGAAATAAACCCATCAAATAGGTTTGTGATAGGTGTAAGACTTATATCGTACCCTATCTTCTCATTTTATTTAAATCTTTCATTTATGACGTAATCACTGCATCATCACAGTGTCTTAAATAAAATAATCTATTAAATGTATAAAAAATAAAAAACAAATATAATGATATATTAAATCTCTTTATCTTTTTAATGAATATTTATAGTAAAAAATTTTACTTCTATAACTCAATGTAAAAATTGTTTTAGTAAAACAATACATGTTTGTGACATTTTAATTTTAACATTAAATAAAAAGTTATTAATGTCATTTCCTACCAAAGTGGCTCCATGGGGTCCCCAAGTTGACCCATGGATCTTCGTGGTCTTCCATGAATCATCCAATAAGTGTAGGACATGTGTCATGGTCATTTCATATAATTATTACATTATCTTTACCGTAAATTACACTAATTACCTCTAATCGCGATTAATAAAACATAAAAGTTACTATTCACCAAAAAATTATTTTCATCCCATTGAACCAAATTTCACATAATAAAGACCACCATGTATGTAGGATTTTTTAAATTCAAATCATATAAGTGGTAAAGTTTCATTTAAACGAAAAATCTGTTTTTTAACTACCACTTAGTGGTTTCACTATTCATCAAAAATTGAAGTTTTTTAGAAAAATAACAAAAATTCACCCTAAGATATATTTGATATTAAAAAATAAAAATGAGGCCTATATTAAAAAATTCAAAACATATAATTTTCATTAATTAATTTAATAATTAATTTCTGTTTTCAGAACAAATAGCGTGTTTTTATGAAACAATATATATCAAAAGATGGACAGTAGTTTAAGTTCAATTTCAAAGTGAAATTAATTCCAATAACCACTATTTGATTAAATGGTAAAAATATATTATAGTTGGACTTTATAACCAATTAAAAATATAGTCTAATCATATAAATATATTATATTAAAAAGTGGTTTTGAATTAAAATACATCTTTTTTCACTATTCATTAAAAAATGAACTTTATCGGAAAAATACCAAAAATTTAAACAAAGTAAATTTTGATGTCCTAATTCTAAACAAGAATTTTATTTGGTCCAATAGAATTTATAAGAGTGACGAAAACAATATTAAATTGGGTTCACCATCAAAAGGTGATAAATCGACCTTTTAGGGAATTTTAGAGTATTTATGCTTAAAATTGAATTCTTTTCTTATTTAAAGCCTTTATATTTTATTGGATAAATGTAAAACAACATTTAAAAAACATATAAAATCATATTTTAGTTATTTCTATTCATTCCCACCAATACATTGGCTAGGCATTAACTACCATTTTAAATAATATTATTTTATTATTAGCGTGCAACGTAAGATTTCAATGAAACTCGTTGTTGCGTATTGGGTATGCCATCGAGCATAGAGTTACCTTTAAAGTAATTATAATATTTTATTCAAAAATATTAATAAATATGAAAAATTAATATTCATTATTTACCTAGGATGTTACATCCTTCCCCCCTTTTGGGAATTTCATCCTCGTAATTTTAAAATTGGGCTTGGAAACTTCTTTGAAAGCCCCACATCGGAAACAGAGTAAATTAAACCGTCGCTTTAAAAGAAATAAAGGGAAGTACAAAGGTCACCCGAGTTAACCCATACAAGGATTCCATGTAGGAAAACATGGCATGGAATAGAAAACAAAGGGTCATGTTCTGATGGAGAGTGATAGAAAACATGATTAGGAGAATGTTAACCATAAGAAAATCAAAAACTTGTGATGGGTTAAATGGTATTTGATTCCCCAGTAAGAAAAGTTAACAGACAACATTTTTGTTTAAAGTTACTTTTCATTGAGGAATTTATTATGAGCTTAAATAAATCAAAAAGGAACATAGTCACTTATCATGTAAACTTTCATCGTTTACTAGATTTCTAAGACAAACTCATACTTTCTCCAAATAATGAGTATTTAGGATGACTTGTTAACATTAAGAGAGCTATAATCAACATCTAGAGAATCACTTAATACACAAAAGAGAAATATATATTTCCCATGTCTTTAGACAAAAACAAAAACCAAAATTGTTAGTACGAGACCAGATAATACCCAAAAAGGATAATCCTTTATAAAAAGAAAATCTATTCTTAATCTCCAAAATTTTTCCAACAAAACCCAAAGTTCAACTAAGACCATTTGATAAACAATTTGTCCACAAAATTCATCAAAGTAAACCAAACTAATATTGAAACCCAAATATTTGTAGTATTTAATCACATAGTCTTCCAAGGTAAAATTAACATTTATCTCCAAGTACAATTAGTTGCTCTTAAAGTCTCATCCTGAAAAGTAATTAACCTAATCATATATCCTCCATGATAGGTCAATATTTTCCTAGATAACCCAAAATCAACTTATTATTGATTCATAATATTATATAACTAAAAATAATAAGTCATACTAACCAGGGACTTCACGTAGTCTAGTGGTAGGCGACACACCCTTGTCTCCCTTCAGTTGTGGGTTTGATTCCTGCGGCCTTACCAGATGCGACGGGTTTTCACCCATCCTACGGGTTGTCCTTTTTATAAAATGCAAAAAATAGCCCTAACATGTTTCAACCTCAATGGTTTCCTAATACCTCAAATTTTCTTCCAAATTCATTATAATCTCCACATATTATTCCTTGAAGTCTTATTTCACCACCATAAGATAAAATAAAATGATTCCCAAAAATGATGAACACCATACCTTGATCATGGTGTCCATTTGGTTTCATTATCATTCTGTTTACGTAGGTAGAAGGACCATGCATTGCAACAATGATTTAGAGAGCCCTCAAAATCATTTTCATCCTCCATCCAAATACACCTTGTAAAACATGGGTCATATGGGTGTTCATAGGAAAACAGTTTTGGAAAATAATCATGTATGGCATATAATTTCAAGACATCTGATAAGACATGATTTCTATAAAATAGTCTAACTGAATTTGAGTTGAAACTTTCAATTAATGGTCCATTTAAAATACCATAGGTATCTGATGAGAGACTATATTTTAAAAGAAAATATAAATAGGTTGAAATAGGGTCTCCTTCTTCGGGACCTTCTTTAAAATCATAATATGCTTAAAAATCTTGTGATAAGGTAAAATATTTGAAAATTCCTTGATAATATCTACCTTTCTTGAAAATATGAGAATATTTTTAAAATAGGATATTTCTAAATACAACCCATGATCCACGATGATAACGAGGTATAGTGGAGGGGCTTGATATCTCAAACAGCTGCTTGTAGTGAGTTGTATGCTAGAAAAAGTTTCACAATCATCCGAACAAGACTTTGCAATAATTATGGCAAGCAAGTCATCAGGAAGAGATAAGAATGTCATTTGAGATCCTCCTCCTTCCATTTCCTTGATCTAAAAAAGGTATAAAACAAGAATTTAACTAAGATAATAAACATAGGGGCTAATCATGTGTCTAACGAAAACTCATAATCCCTAAAGTTGTCTAAACCAATCTTTGATACCAACTATAAGGAGTCGTCCTTAAAACATTACTTAATCATGAATTAAATTGAATAATTCAAATTTAGGAACTTTTCAGGTTTAGATTTTTAGAGAACTAGGACATAACTATTACATCTCAAAGATTACTAAGTAGACACATCTACTCAATTTCCATAATTTTTACAAAATAAAAACTCTTGAACAAAAAAGTCATGTCTAGTTCTTGTTTTAGACAGCATGACATTTCCTTGATCCCATCCTTGACCCTATTCCACATTATGTCCCATGAAAAACATTTCAAAAAACATGGGATGAGCATAAAAAGCCCAGTAAGGGTTATAACAATACGGAAAGAAAACATTAGTCCGTGTATACATAAGAATCAATGAAATCATACTTTACTCATAAAACAAAATCAATTTAACATGCCTCATGAAATCATAATATTTATGCATAACTGAATAGAAATCATAAGACGTAAAGGTAACTTTATGCATTCATAACATTATTACATAGGGAGTAACCCTCATGGTTATGTTTCGTATACCCATCACAGTATATTCCCTAAATATCTTCGGAGAAACATTAGCATTTAACTCCTTCGCATTACCCAATGCATTGAAGAGATATATCGGGCTCACCCGCCCATAGTTTATCATGGAACCAACCGTCTTCATAAACAACGCCCAGGAACCATAACATAATAATAGCACATAACATAAGCATAAAGGATAGATAACAGTCCCAGATTGCAATAACAATATAACAATTTAAGATATTGAAACAATGAATCCATTCGAAAAACCATTTTCAAAACCATTTAAAACATTTAATAAAAAGATTATTGAATCAATGTTTCCCATACCACTTTGATGCTTTTAAAATTTTAAACCATTAATATCCACATAAATAAATCCTTAAAACTATTTTGAAAACATGGATATTAATGAGAAATATTTATAAGAATAAATCATTAATACATTTAAAATGAAATTTTAGTTAAAGGGTTTTAAACAAAATGAGAGACACTTCAATACAATAATTGAGGAATAAAATTTAATTGTAACTTTATAATATCATGAGAATAAAGGGATTCATGATATAATATTCCATAGGACAGTATATACACCATATAAGAGTGAATTGGTGCCTAACAACAATGAAGTCTCAATAGAAATGTAAAATGAGATGAAATCCCTTATAAAGAAGGTATCCTTAAATTAAGGATAAATCAATATCATAGTTATGTGTGACAAATATATATACACCCATTATAATTGGATATTAATTGTAATACAATCAAAGGTCATTCAAACATATTCAAATGATGAAATATTCAATAAATACATGTTGAACCCAAAGAAATTGAAATTGTGTAATGAAGTTCCCTTGGTAAAATTCGATAGCCTAAAGGCGTCACAATTAAATTCATAAAATTAGTTTATGAGTGAGAAAATGGTATCTAATAAATTAGACATAAAATTTACATCAATAAGGATATATAAGAACATATCCCAACATAAAAAGATGTAAATTATAAGACATGAAAAAATAAGTCTTCTTTAAAAGAGGAGGGTGAAAGGTTCCCTTACCGATTTGGGTAACTTTCGAAACGTACACACCGTGAAAAAAGGACTATACAACATTGATGTAAATACTCATAAATGAAATTATATTATGAAAATAGTATAATAATGGGAAGTACATATACCACTCAAAGGAAATGGTGGAAAATGTAGCATAAATCTCACGGGAATAAAAGTGAGATGAAAACCCACTTACGAAAACTCGGAAGCCTAACGACACCACTTAAAACATCCAAATAAAATGGATTGATGAAATAAAATAGGGTCTCTCATCATATGAACATATAATTTACATTAAAAGAAATATAAAAGAACATCCCCAATCTAAGAAAGAGGAGCTTAAAGCAAACGACATAAAAGAGAGTACTTCAAAAAAAGAGAGGTAAGATCCTTTACCTCAAGTCCGACTTGTCTTGTTCATTTCTTTATATTCCTAAATAATAAACGTTGGTCAATTTATAATTTACTAAGGACCTCCTTTAAAGATTATTATTCAGTTCATATCACATATTATAATGTTATAATAATTGGTTAATAATGTGAGTTCATATTAGACGTTTTTGTTGATGTTTGGTACATGAGTCAAAAATGAACTTGTTTGAAAATTATTGTCCATGTAGTTGTAAGTAAATCATATCCAGAATAATATTAATTATTTAAATATCATATATATACAGTACATATTCATTTTATACTATTCCATAACATTTGAAGATTAAAATAAATGAAATGCACCGTTCATGGAGACGGTAGGTCGTACGTACGCATGAACGCAACATTCATTTCATTGTCATATTAATGGAATTAAAAATAAATTAGAGATATATATATTATATTTCCAGTTTAATATATATGTTATATAGGTCAAAAATGTTCATTAATCTCATTTTTTATACATTCCATGTATTGCATGAATGAGTCACATCACTTGAGGTGGCGGTAGTCCACACTTCCTCGTATGAAATTATCGCATTTGGACAACATGAAAAGCATAAAGATATGTTTTAAAAATTAAAATACAGAATCATAGAGAGGAAAAAAATATAGTATATATCATATAAAAATAGTTCCATCATAATGTCCACCATTAGAGGTGGTAGGAGAAGATAGAACAATCGTCGTTTTGTGAGGCAGTAATTCATCATTCAGAAAAATAGTATGTTCTTTAACCATTAGACAGAGGTGTGTGTAAGTGTAGCTAAAATATTTGTCATAAAAACATACTAGTATATTTAAGGTACTGGTGTTGTTACAAAATAAATGAATAAAAATATTTTAGGAGCTAGCAGAAGCAAAATAAAACAAAAGAACATTAGCGAAGACTTTACCTTTAAATCGGGTAACTCCCCTTGGTTTGAGCCAAAAGGGTTTTTTGAAGAGATTTATGCCTAAGGGAAGGATTCTAGGATGAGGAGAGGGATTTGGAGAGATAAAATGAGCAGATATTGGCTGATCCAATGTCTTGAGAGGTGTGGGTAAGGTGGTAGAGGTGGGGGCCTTTTATAAGAGAAGAGGAGGGGCACTCTTGGATGGTTATAAAATATTACTTTATTATAATATGATTTTCAGATTTTAAAGGACCCAAAAAGATTTATTTCAAGGATATGGTGATAAGGTTTCGAAATCAACCCATAAAAAAGGTTTTTGACAGGTCTATGACTTATATTTTACCCTATCTTCTCATTATATTTAAATCATTCAATTATGAGGTAATCACCACATCATCACGGTGTCATAAATAAATTAATTTTTATAATGTATAAAAATTATAAAAAAAATATCATGATGTATAAAATCTTTTAATACTTATAATTAATATTTATAGATAAACATATTACATGTATAACCCCATGTAAAATATTTTTTAGTAAAACAATACATGGTTGCGACAATTTAATTTTAACTTTAAATAAAAAGTTATTATTGTCATTTTCCTACCAAAGTGGCTCCATGGGGTCCCCAAGTTGACCCATGGATTGTATTGGTAGTCCATGACTCATCCAATAAGGGTAGTACATGTGTCAAGGTCATTTCATATTATTATATTATTATCCTTACCTTAAATTACACTAATTACCTTTAATTGTGATTAATAAAACGTAAAAGTTACTATTAACCAAAAAAGTATTTTAATCTCATTCAACCACATTTTACATCCTAAATACATCCATGTATTAATTATTTTTTAAATTAAAATCACAGAAGTGGTAAATTTTCAATTAAACAAAAAATCAGTTTTTTAAGTACCACATAGTGGTTTCACTATTAATCAAAAATTGATGTGTTTCAGAAAAATACCAAAAATTAACCCTATGATATATTTTATTTTCTGAATTAATAAATGATTTATATTTTAAAAATTTAAAATCATATAAGTTTCATTAATTAATTTAATAATTAATTCCTATTGTCAGAACAAATAACATGTTTTTAAGAAAAAATATATATCAAAAGATTGACACTAGTTTACGCACAATTTCAAAGTGAAATTAATTCCAATGACCACTATTGGATTAAATGGTAAAAATATATTATAATTGGACTTTAAAACCAATTAAAAAGTTAATATAATCATATAAATATATTATATTGAAAAGGAGTTTTGAATTAAAATAAAACATTATTCATTATTCATTAAAAAAGGAACTTTATCGGAAAAATACCAAAAATTTACATGAAGTAAATTTTTATGTCCCTATTATATAGAATAATGTTATTTAGTCCAATAGAATTTATTAGAGTGACCAAAACTATATTAATGAGGGTTCACCATCAAATGACGACAAATCGACCTTTTAGGGAATTTTAGAGTATTTATGCTTAAAATTGAATTCTTTTCTTATTTTAAGCCTTTATATTTTATCGGATAAATGGAAAACAGCATTTAACAAACATATAAAATTGTATTTTAGTTATTTATATTCATTCCTGCCAATACAACAGCTAGGCATTAACTACCATTTAAAATAATTTTATTTTATTAATAGTGTGGAATGTAAGATTTCAAAGAAACTCATTGTTGCGTATTGGGTATGCCATTGATAATAGCATTACCTTTAAAGTAATATTAATATTTTATTCAAAAATAATTATAAATATGAAAAAGTAGTATTCATTATTTACCTGGGATGTTATATTCATGGTGGGTATACTACCCATGGATGTAATCAATGATTATTATAGTTTAATTTATGGGAATTTACATATCAATTATATGATATTTATTTAATGGGATTTTGATTAAAATTTTACCAAATTGGTAAAAATTTTTTGTGTCAATTTTCATTCATTAAGACTCAATATTTTTAATGTACCAAAATTCATTTTGAAATGTATAGTCATCAATTTTACAAGATATATAAAAAATCTCAAAATTTTATTAATATTATAGTATTCCTTTATATTAATTTTTTGAAATGGATATTGTGATCCAAAATTACCATTTCATAAGAGTTTAATGAAACAATTTCATCTATTGGCATGATTGATTAGGTTTATGCGTAATTTGATGAAATATTATAACCATTCTATGATGAAAATTATTTCTGTTTATACTCCTACGGTTATTCAGGATATATTCATGTGTTGGTACCATATTTATAATCATTATTACATTATATAGTTATGATAGTGTACCTGAGAAATCCGGACTTTACCCTCTCTTTGTTCAGAAATATATGTTTTCTAAAAAAAGGTTGTGAGAATATCATACCATTATACTATAATCCAAAAATAAATCCCATTTTTCAATTATTTATATATTCAAAGTATTATTCTTATAAATTTATGAAAAGGAATTTCACTAAATGTTTTAACGTGTAATAATATTATTCTTTTTAACTCGTAGGGAATGTGTAGCTTTACCCACATTCATTTCATTGATTTCATATTTTTATTTTTAAAAGTATTATTTTTAATTTTTTTTAAAATTTTCGTATAAGGGAATTTGTTTTCAAAATGATTCAAAACATAGTTTATATTTTTTATGGAACATTATTTTAAAAATGTTTTCAAGCCTTATTAATAATTTTTCAAATAAGTTTCAATGAATTTTTTTTCAAAAAAATTCAGGATTCATTCATATGTTTTCATGGAAAATGGTTTTCAAATCATTTTCAAGAATTATTTATATGTTTTCAAAGTGTTCAAATAACATCTTTCTTAAAATATTTTGAATCTTATTTTTTATGTTTTTAAATAAAAATGTTTTCAAAAATGATTTGGAGTCTTCTTTATATTTTTTCAAGGAATATTATAAGAAAATAATTTCCAAATGGATTTTTGTATTTAAAAATAAATATTCAAAGAAAAAAATTGATATTTTAATAAAGTAATTTTTTTAAATGATATTTCAAAATAATTTTCCATCTATGATTACATTTGTTTCTGTCACTAATTACCTTCTAGGAAATGTTATAATGGTTCCATTCATATTATTTATATGAATGTGTAATTTTTAATGTTATGGTCTTTATGAAACATGTTTCTCTTTTATGGGTTAGATGTTTAGGAAATATGTTTCTCTTTCACAGGTAATTATTTTGATGAAATTATTATGACACCTATATATTTTTTCATAGTTTATGATATGTTAACATTTTTATGTTACCAATTTAATTTTTTACTATATTATCCGATTATTTATAATTTTGTTGCACATGTATGTGTGATTTAATTTAGATATTGGTGGGATATATATCGCCCCCAATGCATTGTGTAATGATTTCTATCTCCTGATATATAAATGGATTGAATGAGAAATGAAAATTGTTAAGTATTACACGATTGTAACAATAAATGATTTAGGATTTGTAATATGGGACTGGAATAAGGATTTATCTAAATTATGTAATAATGGTCTGGAACGAGGTGTGAACTCGGCTCAGCAATACAGGGATGGAATGCAGACTGAAATTAGTTTAGTAAAACATGGAGAGAATGGGGTTTGAACCCAATTTAGTAAAATAATTCTTCTACTAAGATGGCCTTGGCAACGATTCCTTTACTACTATAAAAATAATTCTATATACTTATATGTCTTCCCAAATTCCTGGTTTTATTCCTATGTTATCATTTCATGGCTAGTGATATTTATTTAATTTTGATTAATGTATAATTAAGTACCATTATTTATGAAATTATTCATGTATATAATCTACGATATTTAGGGTATTATATTCTATTTTCATGATCATGTCCTTATGCTCATAAATATTCTTACATATCTCCCTTATTTACCCTCACTGATCATTTGAGATCACACATTTTTCATTTTCCTTCCCCATTTTAGGAAGATAAGTATTATGTTTTATGTGTCTAAGAAGGTTTCTAGTCAATAAGAACATAATGGGAGATAATTTATATCATTTACGTACCCTGGATTATGTGTACATGTTTCCAAAGGCAATGGAATAGTATGATCTTTGGGAATATTTGGTATAATTTTTTAATTATTCTATAAAATTTATGTAATGTTAATATATGAAATGTGAGGGTATCCATATTTGGTATCAGAACCAATTTTCATTTTTCATTATGAGGATATGATGATAAAACCTTAGTGATTAACATTTGTAAATATATGAGGAAAAGTATATGGATAATTGAATTAATAGGAAAATTTCCTTGAATTTTGTTAATGGATTGAGTGGTTGGTTTCTTAAAAATTACATCCTCGTCTATACATTACATGGGTAAGTGGTTCTGGAATAGATTTACCTATGGGTAACTACTCTAACAATATTTTCTGGGCTGGACTCATGTTAATCTAGTACACGATATTGGACCTTGTTGCACCCTTGGTTTGACCCTCCTAGAGGGATATTATTTAGGAATTAACAAATTATTCCTGAACAATCGATAAGGATTTAAATCTATATTTGTTATGAATAACCAAGGATGAACCTAGAGTGTGATATATTAAGGATTGTTTCATTATTTAGATATCCTATAAGTAATTATATTCATGACTATATGGTTATCTGCTATTATAAGTAATGATATCACTATACATTTGGTTTTAGTCAACGACGGGAACTAGATTAAAGTTGAAAATGATGGATGATTTTATAATGAGAAGTAAATTCGGATGATCACTAGAGTGATACATTTTGTGATCATGACAAATCAGTTTTTACAGAACAAGATTAAAATAATGTACCTTATCCAACTCTAGGACTTACTAAGGAAGAGAAAAATTTCACTGAGAGTTAGGGTAAATGAAACCATGGAGGAATGAAGATTTATTTTCCTTTCTGTTAATAATGTAGAATTAATAACCTATGTGAATGTATAAAGGAACAATAAAATGTTTTAAATGTGAAAAAGGACACAAAGAAAGTTACTCGAAAGTAAAATTGAGGATTTCGGTTAATGAAATGGATGAAAATACTGGCCACCCTAAGTCATCATTAATGTTTAAGTCTTTTAAGGGTGGATTAAATGGTCATTATCCATATTAATGTTCCATAAAGAAATCTCATGAAGCGAATCAATAAGGTGGTGTAGAAATGGTTACATTGGATATTATGAAGAGAATACGAATGAAATTGGAATGGAAAGAGGCATTGTTTAATATGATGAGTTATATATTCTAATGGAATAAGTATAAAGAAGAAAAATAAATGTTTTTATGTATTTTACATTTTTTTTGTTTGAGTGGTGAAATATATATGTGTTGTTCAATTAATATTTTTTGGTATAGATTTTCAAGAACACATTGAATGGTTCAAAGGGAATAGAAAAGTGATATAATGGATTGTTTATGTTCAATGAAACAACATTATAAAGGGAAATATTACACAAAATATGTGACTTATGTTATGATAATTTTTCTGGATAAATATATGTGGGATATGAATAAGTAAATTAGATGGTATTGATAACCTTGGAACTAATTATGGACATGTTGAAATGTATTTTATGTTATCATGAATGAAGTTTAAAACCTATTTTATTTATATAATATAGCCTATAATCTATGGAATAATGAATCATTCAGGTTTTTTGGAAGTATTTAAAGTATCTCAGGTTGTAACCAGGATCCATGATAACTTACTATGAGGGTATTCACATGTTTGGAATGTGATGACCAAGAGCTAATTTTTTACATATGGGGCTTAATGTCAAGATAACCTCGTGAATCTCATTCTAATGATTTTTGTTTTTATCTTTTAGAGGGGTTTTAATGTTTAGCAATCGTGAAAATATTATGTTAAACATTAGAGGATGTTTTTATGTATTGATTTTGTATTTAAACCTTAGGTTAAAAGTCTATTAATGATTAACCTTATTTAAAATATATCCATCTATATTGTAAATTATATTAGGGTGGTTTTAGAGAAGTAAATCATTTATGTTGGTAGACATCCCATAATGTATGGAAATACTGTAGGTATTGAATCCCTAAATGATGGATGATAAGTGTTTCAATCCTACCACTAGCCTGTGAAATGTCCGGGTTAACGTATAATTAGTTTTTATAAATTATTATTTATAATTAAATAGTAGTGTTACATTTCATTTTTACAGAATTATGTATTATACATATTGATCTTTAAGAACTAGTATAGATAAAAAGTTATACCTTTCATTCTTTTAGGTTTCTTAATATATGCTTAAAGTATATTTTATTGCTTCAGAAATGAATGTTAAATTTTGAACAATAATTTCCAAAAGTAATTGATTAATTTTAAATAGTTACAATCACAAAAAAAAATGAATTATTTTCTACAAAACCATATCATGTTAGAGATTTCTTGGACAGAAAAACTTTTACTCAAATATGTGTTAATGATAAAAAAATTCATAATACCTTAATTTTTTTTGAACCTATTGCCTTATAAATCAATGATGTTTTATAAATTTGAGACACTAAACTTTTGTTTGATTATTCACTTTTTGTTATTGATTACTTCAATAACTCCCTATAAAAATTTATTCTTTTCCTACATGTCTGATATTCACTCCCAACATATGTTATTCTATGAATAAATCGTGTATTATGTTATTTCGTGTAACCATTATGGTTCTAAGTTTCCTTTTTTAAGAGAAGATTTAGTATTAAATTTTACGGTGTGGATTTTTATGAATGAAACATTCAAGTATTAAAACATTGTTAACCTAGATGAATTTGCTGGGTAAAATTAATTTTAAGGGGGTAGAGTGTAACGCCTTGAGATTTTTTGAAAAATATTTTTCTTGAAATAATTTATTCGTTTAGATATTTTTATGTCATACAACACTAAAAGAAGATTATTTATGAAAAAACACTATGTTTTCATTTCATTACATCCACCAACTACTTTTATTACACTACATGAAACACCGACTTCAATTGAACTACTTTAAAACAAAAACGTTTCATGGACAAAACACAACATCAACTTGGATTATTAAACACACAACACAAGCTCGACATACGTTACATGCAACATTGAGTTTCTACAAAATGTATTATATTGTTATAATTATTTAAATCATAAAATAAGAATATAGCTGTTAAGAATGGAAATATAAATAGTGTTAAAAAAAATTAAATATATTTTTAATTATTATTTTACTTAAATATATCATATTGATGATGAAGGGTATAATTTTTGATAAAGTCCTTAAATGTTTAATAATACTATTTTCTCAAATGAAGTGCTTTTAATGTCCTTCTGTTAAAAATAATAAATGTAATTTTAGACCCATTTATAAATTTAATTTGATAAAATTTACATCATTTTGGAATTTATAATTTTGTAATTAACTTATAGAGTATTTTTTAGATTTTTCTGAGAAACATAATTTTTTGATGAATAGTGACACATATACAGTTTTACTTCAAAATTTATTTTTAATTTAATTTATTTATAAAGTTAAATTAAAATTTTGTTTTGTTTCAATGATTGATCAGATAATATTTTTATCAATTAATCAAATATGTGTCATTGGAATAAATATAACATTGAAATTGGATATTCAAACATAGAAAACGTATGGGAGTTTATACTATTGTGTGTTCTGTATACTTCCCAGGGATGTAGTAATTGTTTCTTATAGTTAAATTCATGGTTATTTACATATCCATTCTATGAAAATTATTCAATGGGGTTTATGTTTAAAATTTTTCTAAATCAGTAAAATAAATTTGTCTCAATTATCCTTCTTCGAGAAACATGTTTTTTATGCACCTAAATTCAATTTGAGGTGCATATACATCCATTTTTCAAGATATAGAATCAATATACATGTTTTCGTGATATTTTATATTTTGTGTAATTTCATTTTTTACATGGAGATTATGATCCCAATTAACAATGTGATAGGATTTTATTCAATAAATCTAATCACTTTTCGAGATTGTTTCCATTTAAGCTACCTTTGATGAAAAAATAAAATCTATCTCTCAAGAAAGTTGAGTAAATGTCATCTCTTCTCTCTATTCATGATATATACATGTATTGGTACAATATTTCTAATCTTCGGTACACAATATATTTAGTAATATGTTTTAATGAAATCATTACATTACCATCTCTTCGGTCAAAAATTTATGCCATCTAAAAAGGGTTAGAAATCATCCTCTCATCCTATGGGTTTTCCCCAAAAAATATTTGGAGGGTTCCATCTCGGTTTCATTAATCCTACTTATCCCCCTCTCTACACTATCTCATATTCTATGTCATCTTATATCACTATCTCTATAGTTATTCATTTTCCTGGTTTGGGCTCTCGATTGTGTTGTTGGCTTAGATTTGTTATCAATGATGTCTGACCAGATTTTTGATGGTCTGGTGTTCATCACAGACTACTATTATGAATGGAATTTTGTTTTTAAACTTTTAAATTATTTTTTTTATAAATGGGGTTTAGTAATTCATGGTTGAATACGCTGGCGACTTAGACCCCAGCTCAGACCTTTCATTCCACTACTCCTTTCCTTGTTGGGTTTGGATGATATGTCACTAATAGGTTTTGGGTTTTGCAGCTTGATGGTTCACAGACATCAATTCTCTTTGGGTGTCAGCTTTCTTCTTTTCTAGCGAATTTTTTTCTTCCTCGTCGATGATGTCGTGGTTTGGATCCCTCAGCAACAAATTCATTTCTTTGACCTTTTATTCAATAATTAATCTCCAAGAAGGATATAATTTGGTGGTTACACTATGGTTTTTCCGTTATTGATTGGAGATTGTTTGTGTTCATATATCGGGCATCCCAACGATGATGATTTTCAATTTGTACTTTGGCAATGACTTGGAAATGATTCATTTCTCTAAAATGGGATAAAGTTTCTTCCCATTTTTTGATGGATAAGGTTTCATGTGTCTTATCTTTGATTGATTATCTTATTATGTTGTTTCTTTAGTGATATTTCATTCTTGGGTATGGTTTTTGGTGTTATTTATTCCTTTTCAGGGTGGCGGTCCTCGTCGTTGACTGCATCAGTGATGAGATGATGATAGTGGATTTTTTTGGTTGGATCACGGTCAATGATGTCGATTGGTAGAGAGGTTGAAGGGATATTCTACTCCGGTCATCATCTCCGACTCTCAACATCAACGACGAATACTGTGTTCCTATATTGATGATAGATTGGTGATTATTTGGCATGTAATGACATTGGTAAGGGTATGTATCATGAGGCAGTAGACTAGAGGTTTATTATGGCTCCTTATTTGAAATATGAAACCTGGTGTGTTTTTTTGTGGCTCACTGATGATGGGTCAGTTTTAAAATTATGAAATTTGTAATATTTAATGTGGTTTATTTTTTTATGGTATTATGACACTGTGGTTCCCCCATAACATTAAATTTGTTTCTCAGTAATTTTAAAAAATGTCGTTGAGGAAAAAAGGGTTCCAATAGTATTGGACCATTATCCAATAATCTATAAAAGCCATTTTTATCAAATATGAGTTTTAATGATATCTTCAAATTAATATTCTTTTCTATTTCAAAATAAGTAATTTCTTAATACTTTTACCCTGAAAAAGAAATATTCTTTTTACCTTTTACGACATGTGAATATTTACTCATAGTTATCACTTTGAAGGTTCCTTCATATTTTTATAAGATTAATAATTAAGAGAATGTTTTAAAAAGTTATTTTGAAGGAAAATTAATCTCAAAATTTTTTCAAAATTGTTTATAGGTTTTGAAACAAAAAATATGTTTTAAAAATATTTTCAGAGATATGGTTTCAAAAAAACATAAAGTGTTATTCAAATGTTTTCAAATAAAATGGTTTTCAAAACATTTTCAACCCTTTATTTTATGTATTCAAAGTGTTGTCAATGGAAAATGTTTTTTAATTATTTTGATGTTCATGATATTTATTTTAAAGTAAAAAAGTTTTTAAAAATTATTTAATTTCTTCTTTATATGTTTCAAAGTTCTTTTCTATGAAAATGATATTCAAATGGTGTTATATATAGAAAATATGTTTTTCAACGAAGAATGGAAATTTTCTTCATGAGAAATTTTAGAGAGATATTTAAAAAATATTTTCCATCTAAGATGAAATCATTTGATGTTATATATTACATTGTAGGAAATTATCTAAAGAATATATTCATATAAGTTATTCTTAATGTCAGGGTCTTTAGTTAACATGTTTCTCTTTCATGGTTTATATGTTTATGAAATAAATTTATCTATCATGGGTTATGATTTTATGAAATGGTTATGAAACCTATATCTTATTCCACAAGTTGTATTATGTTTACTTGTTTATGATACCCATTTCATTTTAGAGGTTTCGATATTATGTGTTATGATTTTTTGGAACATGTAATTGTGATTTCATTATGTAATGGGAGGTACCTATATCACCCTCTAACCCATTGAGTAAAGATTTATATCTCAAGAGATAAACTTGGTGAGATGAAAAAATGATCACAATTCAGAAATATAAGGATGAAATAATAAATAATCTTTTTTTGGTAATACATGTCTAGAATGAGTAGTGAACATGGTTCAGTAAAATTTGGGATAGAACGAGGAGTGAACTTGGTTCAGTAATATATAGATAACATGAAAGGTAAACAATGTTCAGTACTAAAGGGTTTTAATGGGGTGTGAAATCAGTTCAGTAATAGACTTTTCCCAATAATATGACCTTGGTAGAAAATACTTGACTAATATAGAAATAATTAAATATTATCATTTGTCTACCACAATTCATTGTTTTATTCCTATGTTAATAAATCATGACTTATATTCATTATTTCTTTATGAGTCATGTCTTATGAACGTCAATGTCACATGAAAAGATTCATGTATATGATCTTTGATAACCAGGGTATTGTCTTATATTGTCATGGTTATGTTGTCGTACCCTTATTCTCAAAATTATGATTACATGTCTGCCTTATTTACCATTACTAAGAATGTGACCTCCGATCTTTTTATGTGTATTTTCCCAGGTTATCATGATAAGTATAATGATTTATGTTTATAATAAGGGTTATATTCAATAAGAACATAGTGGGAGATAATATAGCTCATTTATGAAGTAGTGTTTACATATCCATGTTTCCAAAGGTACTAGACTGGAATGGCCATTGGGAATTTTTATAATGTTTTAAGTCTTCCAAAAATGTTATATAATGTTAATGTATAAAAAACTAAGGGTCTCTATAATTAAAACCATAATTTATAATTTCAATGACATACTTCATACACTTCGATTTCTATAGTTCCCTTATCAAGGTTTTGTTTGACAATCAAAGAGATCATATTAAGAAGATAACATTATTAGATCCTACCCTAAGGAATCTTATTAATCAATTGGGATAAATCCATTCTCAATTTTTTCAGTATGATGAGAATGTTGGTTAATTTTTTAAAGTAAATTTGATTAAATGATTAAGGATTGGGAAGGAGTTAATGATTTTGATTAGGTATTTGGCTGATAATCTCATAAAAAATTAAATGGAGAAATGAAAGAATTGAAATAAGTTATTCAGGATGCTCATGATTCACCAAAATATAAAACATATTCTAAACCAACCCATTATCCATCATCAATCCCTTTTATTTGATCATTCCTTATCCATCATTATATTATTTAAATCAAATAACTCTTTTTTATTACTATTGAATATTACATTTGATTTGATTTTATTACTTCAAGTTTCTTCTACCAGAACACCAATATCTTAATCATAAATAGAATGAAACTGTCATTTATAGTGATGTGCTATATTCAATGTATTTTTATCTATTTTCCTATATATTAATTGTGATATCACAATAGGGGGATAAAATTTTGTAAAAACAACACTCTTAATTTAACTATAAGTTACTATTTTTAATTCATCGATATAACACTATGAATAATTAAATTTCAATAATAACAGTTTTATATTTTTAAGATATATTATTTGTGTTCACAAATCATATATTTTATTTTATTTATTTGATGGTATTTGTGATCAATAAATGGGGGAAATCTTTGTAGATGTACTATCTCAAAAATACAATAAAAACCTAATTGATATTCATGCTCAAATGTACCATTTTTTAAAAAATGAAATTACATTAAATGAATTTTAGAAAATTAATATTCATTGAAATATTTATTTTGGATTTATATTCTAGTCATTGATCCATGGGAAATATTTTTTAATGCATTCAAAATGTTTCTTATGTATTATGGAAACACTATTCATATACTACATGTTGAATCATATCATAAGGAATAAAACATATACTAGAAAAAAAATTCATAGATTATATACTAAACATGGTAAAATAATTTATGGTTAATCAACCCTACATTTGGATGGAACAATACATTTGAAAATATGGAATGTATGGATAAATAACCTTATATTTTGAAGAAACCCTACATTTGAGGTAGAAAATTTATGGTACATAAACTCTATTTGGTAATCAACCATACATTTTGAACCATATGTTTGGATTTTCATCATCACATGAAGGAACCCTAGATCTGTCTTTTCAACAATTGAGTTTTAGATCCATGATATTATATGGGATTCATGGAACAGTATTGATGGAAAGAAATGTGCATTCAAATCTAGATTATGAATGATTCAAAGTCTTTTATTAAATAGAGTAAATAATTCCAATTTATATGATATGTTAATATACTATTAAATGATTTGAATTTAAAATACCGACAATATTTCAAGAGACATTATTAGATATTCTCAACTGAATGAAATTTTCTTATTCTACAAATATGACTCCAATATTATCTCTTTATATATATGATAAACAAATATATACATTTGATTATATTCTATGTATAAAGAACTACTACAAATATCAAGTTACTCTACCATTTTTTGTAGAGGTTACACGTTATGTGTATATATATATATATATATTTCAACTTCACACTTCTGTGTAACTATGCATACTTGTATATTTCAATTATTTGTAAAGATAATTCAAAATCAGGATATCTTCAATGTTATTATAACATTATGGATTTCATATTTCAAGTATAATATCGATATTATATCAGTTACTTCTAAAACATTTATCATGAACCTATCAATTAAAAAAATAAAACACTTTTGATTTATTGGCGTTTTGACTGCTCAAACTCAGTGGTGGAATAATAATAACATCATAGACTAAGCTATGGACAAATGGTTCCATGTAAAAGAACTAGAAGTCTATTTTTTTGGCATTGTAGTAATGGTGTCAACTACCTACACTCATATGTGAACATCATATGTTAAGAGGTAATTGTCTAGTGAAAATTACCAACATCACATTGATATAAGTGTTGAAGTGGACTAGGAGATCATTATGCCCCAAAGCACAATAAATACTTTTATGTTATTATTTACTATTTTACCATATATTGAATCTCTTATAGAAAATTTTTTACATATCTACATAAATTTATAAAAAATATAAATTCCATATGGTCTCACGATTATCAAAAGGTTACAATTCATCACCCCTCTAGTTTATTGTTTTGTTATTCTGACAAACATTATAGTGATAGAAGGTCCGAAATACCAAACCCTAAAATGTAGAAATAGATATTCAGATTTAAAAGACCCTAAACTACTTTGATATAATGTCTAAGATAAAACACCCTCAACCACAGTAATAGAATGTTTGAGATAAAAACCATAAACTATATCGATAGATGATCTGAGATAAAAGTCCTTAAACTAAAACGATAGAAGGTCTAGGAAAAAATACCCAATCCTATAGCAATAGAGGGTATGAAATAATTGAACCTAAAGTACAATGATAAAATTTCTTATCTAATATAACCTAGACTATAGTGATAGAATGTTGAAGATAAAATTCCCCAAAAATACAGGGATATAAGGTCTATTCTATATGACCATAAATTACAGTGGTAGAAGGTCTGATATGAAATATAATAAACTACCCCGATATAAATTATGAACTAAAAGACCATAATTTGTAACACAACATTGATTAAATGCGTAAGAGATTATAGGGACCACCATATGACCTTAGAAAACAACAAATTTATTTTATCAAGCATACCATTTTTGAAAAAATATGGTGCACTCTCCCTTCGGGACTGGTATTGTACCAAATTATCATTTTGTAAGTCATGTGATATCAAGATTACTAAAATAGATATATAAATGAGAAACCTCATGTGTGTGGGAAATGCTGTGTATTTCTAGAAAATAACCTATTATAACTTCAAAATACAATTCGATGAATTCTTGTTTACTTGATATTATAGATGGGATGTGTATTATTGGTGGTTCATACTATATAATAATAGTGATAATTCATGTATATCCTAAATGAAAAAAACTAGACCACTACATTGATTTTTTTTGGAAAATTCATTCACTAATAATGTTTAATATGGTGGAAACTCTACATTTTGGAGTCTCTTTAAAAATCTCAACAACAATAGAGTACATCTAATTACAATAACATTAGGTCTATAGAATTTTCCATGTTAGAAATAGTTTGAAAGGAAGCGTCAATTGAACATTGGAGTCATATTCACCCAGCCTCATTCACATCTACTCCATGAAAGATAGTCTCGATTAATGTAGTCAGATCATCAACTATTTTTTGAGCATTTTCTCGTAAGGATTACGGTGTTAAAAGGTCATACCTCATGTGAGCTATGATTTGTTATGTCTTTATATTTTCATCGTGCATGAATCCATCGAGGATTTCAGTTTAGATATCAAATAGAGTCCCTTATTTAATTCCTCTAATGCCTCATACATAATCTTAGAATGGGCCCATTATTTGAAAAATCTTTCAGGTGCCTCTCTTTGGTTTCCAAATCTCACCAATTCAAGACGATTTACTCTATGATTTCATACAATGTTTTTTTATTAAAACCACATACCTCCAAGTCCTGAAATAACTGACGAAGGTGTTCCCCATGTTCATGAAATGCTTCCAAAGCAGTATTAGTAATCAGGGTAGGAATCTGATTCCAGATCATCGGACGTTGTATCAAATATTCTTTGGCTGGTGAATCTCATGTTCCAAAAACTGTAATAGTCGGCTTAAATATCACAACATCAAAAGATACATCATCTATTACTTGTGTCAGAGGGCTTATATCCTCATTGAATTATCTCCCACAGTCCTGATAGTCATTATTAGGACGAGGGAGCATCCTCAAGGGCTCAGTGAAGCCCGTAATCATCTGCTACTTTTAAATGTACTGAGGGGTTGTTGAAGAAAAAGGGCATGTCAACAAGATAAATCATCCACCTTAACATAAAATCCAGAAAATATTCTACACAATTGTGATAATAATCTATCATATGTAAGGCATGAGAACAAATAGGTAGAAGAATGATCTCATCATCATTTACATCAACTGAAAACATCATCCAAAATTAGTAGATGATCCCATGGTGTATCTCTTCTCATATTCCAACCAAGACAAGTGGGGTGACCCTTTTAGAGCATACAAACTAAAAAGAAAAATTATAAGGGGTGTGTGGATCAAATGTAATCATCTCATCCAGCCAATTTTGTTGAACCTCATCCCTAAGAGAGATAATATTTGGCATTTTATTAATAAAACAACAACTGTTATCTAAAAAACGACATAGTAAGTACATGATACGAGGTAAAATCAAAGCTACCTGGTTGTCTCAACACATCCCTAACCTCATCAGGGATAAAAGACACATCCCTAGCCATATATTTGATTAGTAGAATAGAATGGTTCAATGATCTGAGATCTTAATTGTATTTTAGTATTCATAATAATAGAAATACACCCCTATCAAACCAAAAAGAATGTGGAATGGAAAAAAGATATTGTAGGGAATTCAACATTTTTGAGTGTGTCCCAAGAGTTGGTAAAATAGTGGAAGGCCTAACACATCAATACTGGGATGTTTTACTTCTGCTAGCTACATTACAATAACCAGCATGCTTAAATGGATCCATGAACAAGCACCCCCATCTCGAAAAAATCCATCCATTCAAAAAAATTCTTATAAATCCCTCTAACCTAAGGATTGGAGAGATCATTGATTTCACTCAATATCCCCATGAATTATAATCCCTATCATCCAAAATTTCACAATATGATCCATAAAAAATCTTAGACCATCTGGGAAGGACACCAATGAGGGAGGATAACTATTTATTTATCACTTCTATGCAAAAGGAATAGATTGATGTAGTATTTGAAGGAGATGAGTGACCACATCGTATATTCATTCCTCAGCCTCTCCTTTAAAATTTTGTGTATATTACTCTCCATGATTGGTATCTAAAATGGGTTACCCTAAAGATATACATAAAGGATGATCTCATAATACATCTCTTTTAGATGAAGATCCAATACAGTTGGTATATTTCCCAAAGGATAATGCCCACTTAACCATGGGGAAATGGAATTTGTTGGTTTAAAGGATCCAATGACTAATTAGTAATCTCATATGAACATGATGGAGATAGAAAATAAATTGGGAAATTAAGGATCCATAAATATAAAACCTTTATAAAATATCAGTGAACTCTATTCAACTTTACCTGACCCATACGGGTCATGCCCATTCATTAGAAAACATTCATCTGAGAAAGAGATCACATTTCAAGCTCTATCTTCTAGAAAGATTGTTCAGTGAATAAGAAATTTTACTAGAGTAGTTCATAGTAATATGATGCTAAGTGAAATTACACCCATCTTGCCCCAAGGAATATATTACCAATATATTACAGAAATATTGGGGTTGGTTTGTGACCAACTATCCATCCTTGATAATTTTCATCTAAACATAATGAGAAAAGGTTGACAAGTAGGGATGTATAAGATTAAAGTCCAAAGGAGGGATGTAATCATCATCTAAGAAACTGAACTCGTATAATGGAATCTAGTGGGATAGAGGATAATACTCAAGCCTAGATGTGAGCAACCTCTTCAAAATCCTTTTATAAAAATACACATGATATTAGGGGTTAACATTGTAGTTTTAGGCAATCATGTCCCTTTAATAAGAATTACCCAAGTAACCTTTGAGAGGACAAGAATCCTTTTAAATAGAAGTATGTGGCACACGATAGAAAGATAGAATAGATTATTTTCAACGAATATTAATAAACATCTAGTATCATGTGTGTTAAATGAATCAACAAGGGAATTCATAAATCGCCTTGATGGATAATGAATCACATCATCACTGAAGAACCAATGGGTCACATTACCCCACACAACATCACAAGACACATCTACCCTCAGATACTAATGATCGAGTGAACACAGCATGGTCCTGAAAGAAACATGATAGTCGATGTTTCATGTGATCAATGGAGAAGGTCCTATATAACCCTCTTGATGTAAAAAAAAATCCTCTCATACAAGGATAAAAAAATTAGCAAAATTTTTCTTTCTGTTGGTTTGAGTGAGAACCTGAGAAATAGATATCTTGTGCATCAATTATCATGGAAAAAATATACTATCAAGGTCTCATGATTAGTTCTTATGAAACGGAATGGTGACAAGTAAGAGATATCTAGAGGAATGATTAGCTGGTGAGTGAATAAATATGCCCTCCACTATTTTAAGGGTTTCCTGTAGGATATCAAACGTTGCATGGATGTCTTAGTGGCAACCAAGATACTGATTCTGGACAATTCCAATGACTCGTGTGAGCATTTAGTTTCCATATACATGAGACCTTGTCCTTGAGTACATCGCTCCTGAGGGGGTGGAATTTGTTAACGCTTGCCAAATGAGAATTAAAAAATTCAAAAAGGAAGAAATACCTGAATATTAGTATTGTTTCTCCAAAAAAGTAAAGGATGAAAAATTTCTTAATGATATAGAAAATAATTTTCACCTGATGGAGAAAAAAAATCTCATGAACAGAAAAGTATAATAAATAGAGGAATATATAGCGTATAACATATAGTACATCCAGAAAACACCCTTTTTACATACCATTCATCTCTCGAGAAGGAACCAAAACAATCCATGATCATGCAATTGATACCACGAAACACCCCCATGACATGTGGATTATCTATCGATAGGATGCTAACATACTATCCTAAAATCCTTTTAAAATATGGGAAATTTTCAAAAGGTCGAGGCCTCATTAATTTGAAAAACTCACATGATGGATCACCGATGGAAAGAATTTATTTCCCAGAAGTCATTCAAATTTTTTTTAGATCCATAAAAATTTTAAAACAAACAATGGAAATTATTTGTAGGAGGCATGATTTTTTTCGATCATAACCCATCACATGACGTCCCATGGTGGCATGTAAGACACCAAACTCCATAAGTTATGTGTCCACATCATCTCAAAAAATCCTATTAGAATATCATCCACATAATTAAAACAGTATCAGGTATGTCTAGGTAGCCTCACCCCCTCCCTTTTTCTTCATCCTGACAGACAGAGGGAGTTTTCAATAAAAAACACATGCATCTCTGTAAAAAATATTATCTTCATCTAATGCTTCACCAATATGTAGAGTTATTTTTAGTGAAAATAATAACAGAATCATGTTACATCGACAAGATGTTCAAAATAAATTAAGGGAAATAATTAGGAGAAAGGTGGGAGCCTATCATGGTTGTAGTCATCTTATGTTTCACTAAGGGTATCTATGTCACAGTCTTGGAGGACCCTTAGAGAAGTCGACTAGATCCAATGCATTCCCTCTAACATGCCATCCGATTCTCATTAAAATATCCCAGACAAGATTATAGAGATCATCCATATTCCTTTTTATAGATGTATTGATCATGCCAAGGTCCTTGCACACGTCAATAATATAATATGAAAGTCCTTCATAATCCCCACATGATCATCAAATGCCCATCAATTGGAAATAAGTCAGTAACAGAAGAATTAATGGGATGGGATCATGGTTTCTGAAAAGCTGGTGATTTCTTCGAGGTGAACCATGATAAGGAATCAAAATGGAAAGTGACACTTAAGACCTCTTCCATCCCCCTCTTGGATCCTCACAGAATGTGTCGTACAATGAAAAGAATGATTGGGATAGAGAGGCCTATAAATCCTCCACCCCTGCCACAAAGTTGTTGAACTTATTTCATCCAAACACATCTGCATACCCAAGAAACAAATAATATTTATTAGTGTGGTTGATTTCATGACTCAGATGTTTTCCATCTGGTCATATATTAGGTAACAATTGATATAATCTTAATGAATTCAAAAATCACTTCGTATGATGACTCATATATCACATGTAGGACATCTGAGAAGAAAAATGTAGAACATATTGCACATCTTCTAAATCATGTGAGATTTAAAACCAAATAACATTGAAGAAATAATATTAATTCACAATATAAAGGCTGGAACAAAGACAATATGATGGAAGAATTAAGAAAAAACACATACCCTAATCCTCGTGTGCTTCAAGTAAACCACATTGGACATGTTGAAACACCAGGAAATGATAAACATATCTTAGGAAACTCCTTTGGTATACTATTTGGTTCATGCGAGTTCATCTTGGTGTGACAAAGAAATTCATATGGTTCCCCTCCAGAAAGTAACAAATGTATCATGAAACCCTCTAAGCACGATATCCAAGCCTCACGATTTCCATCAGAAATGTGATCAAATTCTTATGGAGGCACAAAATATTATTAGATGAGTTGTGTAATAGAACCCCAATAAGTCAAATGGCTCATCTGATTCCCTCAGGGTATGTTTATTATGTATGATGATTCCATCCATATATGTCAGCTAGGTCATTCGGCACCCTCTAAGACATGTCATATTGGATCACATGATTCCCTCCATGTATGACAATTAACTCTCATGGTGACACAATGAAATGTTAGTAGGATCATCTGTAACCGTATAGACATGTTCTTAACGATCATGTGTTGTCTTCCTAGATCAACAAGGTCAGTCTAGTGATGTTCTCTAGACAATTAAGCCTTGATTTTGAAAAAAACATCACACATGGAAACCAAATTATATTATGTACTATAAAAAGTCCAATGGGCAATACAATTATCTTTAATCATGTATGGAATACATCCTCCAAAATTTCTAATAGAAAATTAAGTCAGGTTGAGTATAAAATCAATACACCATGGACATTAAAATAGGCCAGATCAACATGGTGTCCTGGTGCCTGATAGCATTGTCCACCCTCAATGTGTTATCCCTAAACAAAGGGTACCATCATTGTGTATGCCTGAACATCGTGGAATTATGGGGCCTGATAAGATTGTCCGCTCTTTGGGTGTAATCCCCAACCAAAGGGAAGCATCAGTTTCTAAGACCCAATCAAAGGGTAGTATCATTATTTAAGCTCTGAATAGTAGCATGACATAATATTCTCTACATAAGGAAAAAATAATCAGTGTGTAATATCTGACAAAAGGTTACCTTCTGTGTGCATGCCTCAACAAAATGGAATCCAAGGGTTCGATAACTTTTTTACACCCTCAATATGTAATCCTTGACTGAAGGTAAATGACGATGTGTAAGCCCTGACCAAAGGAAATCATAATTATATAATCCCCGACTCGTATCATGAAATTTAACGATCTATATATAAATGAAACATCTGAGTGTATTCTTGGACCAAATAAACTACAATGAATCTAATTCCTGTCAAAAATATGATGTGTAGGATGCTTCTCTAATGACTGAGTTCTATATTAACCTCCACTAAAGGGTGGTACAAGTGCATAAGTCCGTCATCCATATTCAAGTAGAATGATCATTCCTTATCCCATGTTTCTCACAATGATCATAGATCAAATGTGATTTGGAATTTCATATAATCATATATTTTTCACCCTATTCCTCAATCATGATAAGGGAAACCTTAGTGGGTAATCTCTGATGAGTGGAATAATATTATATTACCAGCATGAACAAGATATGTCATTGTGTATCCTCCGACCTATTTTATTATACAATGGCCTTCACTTAAGGGAAGTACCAGTAAGAAATCCCTACCCAAATGAACTATGAGGTCTCTAATTTTATCCATAACCAGGATACTTAGGGTCTCTTCTAAAGGCCTGATCCAAAATTCAAATGGGCATCCAGCTCAGTGTAATTCTTACCAAGTCTATGAAATTTCTACCATTAGGTCCCAATGATTCCCATGGCCTGAACATTCTCCCACATCCCTCGTAAGACTATGAAATCAAATGGATTAGGTCATTGATTCTTGTCAGATCTAGGATATATACAAAACCACTATGAGGTATGAGCTCAATATTAACATATTGAGGGTTTTCCAAGGGCATAATCCCCACATCCGTATGTAGTGATGAAAATTACTTATTATCCCTTATTTCTCGCACTGATTTTGGATCATGTGAGATTAGGGAGTTCCAATAGTCATATTACTTACATTATGAATCTCTACCAACTGCGGAAATGTATGTGTGTAAATCACCAATGAGTGGAATGATAGATTAGTCTTCATATAAGGGAATCAAGCATGGGGGTAGTCTCAAGGGCATGACTAACCTATGGGAACTCCCATTAATACAATAACTAGTATACAAGGGACACCATCCTAGGGCTCAAACTCAAATGAGAATTCACCATAGTTTAAGTCCCCCAATGTCTCGAACATCTCAACAATCAAGACCCAACCGTTCCCATGGGCTTATTATTATACATAATCTATTAGTGGACTGAGAATAAAATAGACTATGAAAAATACAATTATTTCCATAATCAGAATACATAGGGAATATCCTCAACACTCGATCTTGAGTACACCGTTCTTGTGAGACCACTTATATATTCATTTTGTATGATGGAAAACTACATGGGTTAAACAAAATATGTTAGTTTAGGTTCCTGAAATAAAAATGATATAAAGGATGACTCATAATGGATCAATTCCCTCCCCAAAATATTATCCACTAACCTATGTGGCAGAATATTCTTAATCAATAGGTTATATGTCTTTATCACATAAGAATCTACCTAGTACAAGGGAAATAGATGAATAACATTAGGTACATAGAGTTGGATTCACTAATGAGATCACCATCATCAACATATAAATGTTACATAACCTATAAATAATTATTTATGGTAACTGGAAAAATATCGATATTATGAAGAGATTAATGAACATATATTAAATGTATAAGAGTGTCCTTGAGGAGAAAAATATTACCTCCAGAAAGGTGTGAGATGAGCCTGACATCCAATCCTCCCAACTAATGTGAGTCCCCAAATGTCAATGGGTCAAAAAAATTCAATTGGACACCTCACAATGGAAATATGGTTCGTACACATTTAACGATGGGGGAAACATTGGGAGTTTCTAATAAAAATGAAAACCCTCACCAAATGATATTATTTGTTCATGATCTGAACCACTCACAACTGACCATTGAGCAAAAATGTAGCTACCTCAATATCAGTTCTTTGTTGTCTACTCCTTGAGAAAATATCCTTTGTGGGGAAATAAAAATCTTATGTTCATCCCATGCAATGAAACAAGACATTAAATATAATCATGTTTGAATTATTTGATCATGTTCCATTGGTGCAGATTTCGGGGCCAACATAATTGATTTTTTTATTGATGTATCTAAATTGGGGATCTTATGAGTGATTTAAATTTTAATGGATCATTTTTATTGGTTTCCTGTTTAAGAAGGTGTTGAGGTTGTTTATTATATTGAGGTTTTATTATTACGTAATGGTGATTTATGGATGTTAATTTATGTAGGGTAAATGTTTTGCTTATGGTAATTCACTATTTTATAAGTTCTTTTTATTTCATGGATATTTCATGTTTCCATTATGTGGTTTGAGGAAAAGTTTAGTTGAATCTATGCCATTTTGATATATGCTTCTTATCTTGATGTTCATGTGTTAAAATTATTTAGTATTCTAAAATATGTTTTCATTGTGTATTGAAGAAGGGTAACCCCTTAGTGATAGAATTAAGTGGATAGGTTTACATGAGTTCTCATAAGATTGAGCATCATAGGGTGAGAGATATTTTTACTAGGATTACATAAGGTTCATGTTTAATCTAGATGTTACAATGAACTTTTTTTGATTGGTGGTTCCTAGGGTTTGGAACCCATATTGTTTGCAGATGTGTTTTGTATAAGTGTTTTGTACTTCTATTGGGTAATTTAGTTGGTCTTATGAATGATGTGGATATTTTTTGGTTTGGGAATTCCAGGGTTTTTTGTAGAAGCATTGCTTTTATGGATTTTTTGTGGTTTCTTCATCATCACCTTTAACTAATTTTAGACGAATTATAAATGTTGGGGTAACATATACTAGGTATCTACATTTTTTGGTATCATTAATTATGTTCATGGTTTCATTATTCTTGGATATATTTGATAATTCTTATACAAAGGTTCCATCATCTTATATGAGTGTTTTTGTTTATATGTTTTTGTTAATTTGGATCCACTGAATTCATTTTCTGAGTCACGCACCATTTAACATGAATTACCATCTTATTTATTCACTTTTCTATGTCTCTTAATTCCATGTAAATTATATGGTATTTAAATTACATCGAATGTACAATTATGACACCACCATGTTATGATTGGGATTTATTATTTAATTCAAGGGTTGTTATATATTTCCAGGTGTTTTTCCTATGTTTTGGAGTGTTTTAGGTAACTCTAATAGTTTTTGAAAGTGTAGGTTGCAGGAATAAATATTTTGAACAGCCAAACTCAGTCTTAGAATTAGTATTGTCGTTTCTATGTGGGGGAAAAGACACCACCATACCCCACGTAATTTTAGTGTGGAGGGGATATATATAATATTATATTCTTATGTAGACCCTTATATGGGTTCCAGGTGTAGTCTACCCCATATCACGTTGGATCTGTCATCGTGGGAGTCACATAACTATGTCACATTAGAATGTAAAATGTTTTGATGAAGGGTACGTACATATTTTAGGAAAAGATCATCATAATGGATGGTTTCGTATAATGGTTTAATGGGTGTTTCATAAGGGTATGTGATATGAAAAGTTGGAAATTTTATTATAGAGGGGATTCAAATACATCATGGAATGAAAGCCATGTTGTAGATGGATAGGGTGAGGGGCCGGTCCATTCTACATTTTTATGATGGTTATACCGTGGTCCCTAGACCAAACTATAATATGGACTCCCCAAGAAGCATTGTGACATAGTGGTCAAAGCCACACTACAACCCGAGCCTACTCTATATTTTCTAATGGGTGAAATGACCCATTTATCCATATTTATTTTATGTTTTGATACCCTAATTCCACCTGCATTTAGTTTAACTAGGAGGTTAACATGATCTATATTGTTCTATGACCCTATCATGTTCCTTTTTAGCCACCAATATTCAATTCCACGTGGACTTATTGAGTTATACCCCTATTTTTTGTTTATTAATCCGATATTTTCATTTATTCTACCATTTTATATTGGTTTAAATTGTTTCCAAGATCTATTGGGGATTTGGGCCAAGATTGGTGTCCAAGGGTGGTTTTGATTTCGAGATTTGTTTTTCATAAGGGTCGTATGGATCATCATCATCATTGTTTGAGACTTTATCATCAAATGTGTTT
Source organism: Viscum album (assembly GCA_963277665.1). Classification (NCBI taxonomy): domain Eukaryota; kingdom Viridiplantae; phylum Streptophyta; class Magnoliopsida; order Santalales; family Viscaceae; genus Viscum; species Viscum album. The sequence continues at coordinate 760,279,804 of OY728166.1, forward strand.
CATTATGGCTTGTTTCAAGGTATTACTACTTCTAATTAGGTAGTGCTTTTAAATCCTTCTATTATTTGGAATTTTATTATGTTCCTGGTAATTCTATTTTTTTTATTTCTTAAATTATATCGACAGGTGGATTTTTTATAGGATTGTAAACATGTTCAAATTGATTCCATAAATGGAATCATAGTAATTTGAATTTTTTTTATGTTTATAAATTATTTTTTAACTAAATGTTTCAATGAAATGTTAAATGGATTATTTTTATAATTTGTTTTTTGATTAGTAAATATTTTTGACCATATTGGGGTCATGTGATAAATTATATTTTTTATCTTTTAAGAAATTTTTTTTAAAACAGTGTGGAGATAATAAAATTGTAATGAAAATTATTTTAAAATATTCTGTATCAAGATTTTTTTATAATTATTTTTGAATTTATAAAATTACATTGTACTATATGTTAACTTTTAGGAATGTTTGTTGGAAACATTCAAAGGGTTTTAAAATCATGGGTGTGTGAACCCATTTTTACACACCATATTAATGTTCCCATTCTTATGGGTGGTTCATGATGTTTATAATGATCAGGATATGAAAGAAATGGGTTGTTTCTTATAATATCATTAGATTTGAGGATGAGTTATTTTGTATTATCAATGATGATTTTATTTAATGATGATAATTGTTACTCATCTTCACTTTGTTTTGTCCTGGGATCCTAATTATCTATGTGAAAATGAAATAAATTTTCTAAACTATATTTTCACACATTAATAGTTTCAAATATAGTTAGAAATATTATTGGATTGGGATATTCATTAATGAATCTGGGTTTAGTATACTAAGGTGATTTGTGGTATTTGAGATGAAATTTATGCCTGGGGATGGTTATTATTTTAGGTAAAGTCGCAGATTTTCTCATAATTGGAACTACAGTAGATCCAAATGACACTTATTATATGATTGGGTGGATTAATTTAGGGTTTAATTTAATTATTTTTTATATAACATAAAACAAACCATTACTTTATGATATATTTCTCTCTAATGAAATTTTATTTCTTTGATATATTGGTTTATATGCAACACTGAATTTAATCTAATCTGTATATACTATTAGAATAATATTGTTTAATGTCAATTCCTTTCCATTGGAATGACTAATTTATCAATAAAATATTATTTATACATGTATAAAATGAAATCATTGTTTAATAATTAATTTAAAATTAATACAAATGCATAAGAGGAAAATTTATTCTTTCAAAAAGAATATAATTATCTACATAATGTGATTTTATCATAACAAATTATGTTAATCTCAATTTATGGAAGATTTTAATGAAATATATATATATATATATATATATTATTTTATATAATTGTTCTAAATATTCATCCAATGGTTTTTCTATGCATGGAATATGATTAAACACTTTTATACATAGATAAACACATTTGTTTCTTGAAATTATTTTCAATCAGTTTTATATGCTTATTTTAAAATTACATTTCCCACTTATAGAAATAAATTTTACAAAAATATATTCCATATTTATAATAATAATAATTACTATAATTTAATAGGTTCAACGTTGATTTTTTTATTAAGAATAGTAACCATGGTAATGATATATCACCATAGTAAAAGGGGTAAAACTGTGTCAACACTACGTGGTAAATCTATATAATATCTCTAAAACATTCTTTTATACAATTGGATGAGTGGTTTCTAATAAACATACGTTCAATGAGTTAAATACTCTATTTTATAATTTAAAATGGATATTGATTACTCAATATTGACTCATGTAAAGATAAGTTAGATTGTATTTAAATTTAAAAATATTTTTGGTTTTTATAGATAATGGCATATTTGAAAGATTACATTTAGTCATGGAATTATCCAAAATAATAAAAAACATCATTTTTTATTATTTAAAAAAATCATGAAAAATTACTTATTAATTGATTTCAAGGTGATATTATTTTTATTCTTAAATCATGTATTTTCATGAAAATTATTTTTCATACATTATATATTGTAATAAAAGTATTTTCTATACACTATATGTAATGAATTTGACAAAAAAATTGTGAAATTATAATTATTTTCAAAAATAGAAGGCCTTGTTTATTTTTACCCCTAAAAAAATATGTTATCATGGTTAAAAGTTATGTTATCATGGATGATGTTAAAGTCATTTTAAAATGGTTTAACACAGAGATAAACATTAAATGCTTCAATAAATTCAATAAATTATAATTCTTTATTTTATTTAGACCATATAAAAAACTATATTTTAATTTATAGCCATATGGTGTCAGGTTGAATGATTAAGATATATATATATATATATATATATATATTATTTAATCTCTTAATAATTCCATGTGTGTCCATTCTATAACATATTAAAGGGGACATCTTCTCGTCCATTTTTCAAAATATTTTATGCTTATAAATCCGAGAACCGCTTACATAATAACTTACTATATTAATTCCCCATTCCCTATAGATTATAGTCATTACAAAATTTAATCCTTTAAAGGATTAATGTTCAATCTAAAAAAGGGTTCTCAATGAATAGTTATAACACTTAACTGAGTACTTTAATATTTATTTCTTCTTATAACCTCTAAAAATATATGGTATTAATTATAATGTAATTTATTATTTATATCAAATATTCACAAATGTTATTAATATGATGAAACAATAATTTTCCTCCTTTCCATCATGTGGGAAAAGAAAACATTGCTCATGTGTATTATGGACTGCTACCATAATGAATAGATGCGTTTTTGTTTCCATAATCATGTAATTTAGATGATTATAATGATGTCTTTATGGAATAAATTCAATATTTATGATATTTTTATAGTTATATTATGTTTAATTATTATTTCATTTTATGTTATTAAATCTATAAAAAATTAGAAACGTCACTCATGTGTACGTACAGACTACATCCTCCATGAATTGTTGTAATTGATTTTTCATCCCAGATTTATATAAGTAGTAATAATATTGTATATAATGAATTAATATTATATTTAAATATTGATTGAAATTATATATATCATTTAAAAATTATCAATGTACAATGGACAAGACTTCAAAATAGAAACATGCATGAAAAACAAAGTAGTTATCACCCAAAACAATTGTTAGAATTTCTAAAAAATGGCTGAGAAGTTATTATATGTAAATTATATATGCTATGATATATATTACTGTGCTTATATAATAAATTTATAATAAATATATATTTATTATACGTTAGTTTTGATTACATATGAATATGTACAAATCTAGTGGTATGAGAATTATTTTTTAATCTCATTTTTTATTAGGACTGATTATTATTAAATTTTAATTCATGAAAATTATATGATCCTTATATGATAAAACACATCAATTATTATTCATTTTTTTATAAATTTTTTGTGTTTTTAATATTTTTATTCTTTTATTTTTACACTCTTTGGTATTAAGAATTGGTGAGAAAATTATTTTTTAGGAAAAGAAGACCTTATTTCTACTTTGGCCTAATAAGTTTTTATTCAATGTCTGTGATCATAAAAATTATTTTAGGAATGTTATTAAATATGTATGTAATGTTTTATGATTTTAAAATTAAATAAAATTGAATTTATTTTAAATGTTTTAAAAATAATATTTCTAAATGTTTTCAAAACACTAGATTTTTTACTATTTTGAAATCTATGAAAAGAATGTTTTCTATCATTGTATACATCATGGAGAAATTTTCATTATATCAAGAATGTTATTTTTCATAATGAATAATTTAAATTTTTTCATGGTTTTTTTAAAAAAATCATAAATATTTTGTAAATGACTTTATTTTACGTAAGTTAATTCAAAAATAATATAGTATATTCTTCTTGAAATATTATAGTGGTCTCTTAAAATAATTTATCAACTTTGATAACATACTTGGATGTTACGTATGATTTACTAGGGATATGATACTTTGATACATAATTTATTAATTATTTGGTAGGTTGGTGCTTATTTAGAACTTATGTTTACGACACCCATTTATTTTCTATGGGTTATTTTATAATGATATAATGAATGTTTTATATTTTTTTTGGAATAAAGACGAATGTATTTTGAATATGTGTTGTGGGGGATTAAAATTAGATATCCATATATTATATTGTGTAATTATGGTATAGTATAGAAAATAATAAGATAATTTGGATTTCATAAACTTTGAGGATTTGATTGAGTGAACTTGATGAATTTCACTCTAGAGAGATTGTTGGAAACGACAAGGTAGTCATTTCCATTATAGGACTATGTCCACAAAGATAGTATTGGGATTGATCTATGACCAGCAATGTTATTTTATATCATACTTTGTATGATAAAAACGAATTTTTTATTATTATGATATTTTCTCATTTCTCATGATTTATTATTGATGATTACGTATACTTAAGACTAATGACTTTTTCATGAAAATTCATTATTCAATGATTTATGAATAATAATATTTGACGGATTAGTTGTTATTATTATATTTTTTGATCATGTTTTGAAATCCTTATTATTATATTTTTCACACTTATGATAATGTAATGATATTATTTTTAACTTTTCTGATAATCATATTTTAACATTTCTTATGTTTCTTTTATCTAGGTTATGATGATGTGATTTAAGTAGGGTATATGTAAAAATCATAATTTAAGGGATGATATATGTGGTAGATATTGAATATGATTAATGAAATATGTTTCTTAAATATCTATTCTCCAATAAAACTATATAATTATGGTTCTAGGTCATGTGTTCTTATAAAATGTTTTATATATTCATATAAAATGATATAATATATATTTAAGTAATTCTTGGCTTACCACAGTTTGTATCATATGATGGATTTTCCTTAGACACAAGGTTTAGGAATTTTTTTGAAAAGAAATGTGATAAGTCTATTTATTGGATAACATACATTTTTTTGGAAAGGTATTTATTGTGTGGTTTTACATGCAAATCATCTCTATACTGATCTACAAGTGGACCCCATTTTTTCAGGAATGAATCTATTGGTAATAACCCCCAAAATAGTCAGTTAGGTATATCTCAGTTTTCATTATGGTGAACAATTAATGGGCCCTCACAAATAACATAGTTCCACTCTACCAATGGATATTATTAGGTCAAATCAAATCTTAATTATGAACTCCAATGACGAATTTAAATAGACTATGAAACTAAATGACCTAGGGTAAAGCAAAATTTTCATATATCGAAAATAATTGGTTATTATTTAGACATCCAATGAATGATTCTTCATGATTACATGATTACTCGATATAATTATTATTTATCACACTATTTTCTTCGGTTTAAGTAATCAGATTAACATAGGAAGATTCATGCTAAATTAAATGTTATTGAAAATGTAATGAATATATTCATGACCATAAAAATTAAATTTTATTTGGGATACTAAATCATGAATCTATAATCACTCAAATATATTAGTGTGTGAACAGTAAAATGATTCATTTTGATCTTCCATACAGATAAATGAAGGAACACATAAATATTGGGTATTTTAGGTGACAATTTCCACCATCCTTCAGTGGTTATTCTATTCCACTAACATATTTTTGATGGATTAGTACCATTGAAATCTTATTTTACAATATCAAATGATTCAAAAATAATAAAAATATATTTATAGTATATCTTTTTAAAGGGGATGCATATTATTAGTGGACTCTTATCATGAATGTGAGGTAAGAAGAGTAAATTGAATTAATGACATGGGAATGGTCTGAGAATGTATTTTTCAATAAGTATTTACCAAAAAACATTTCATTAAAATCAAAATAGAATTACTGGAACTAAATATGAAGGATGAAGAATATATTAGTACATATGTGGAAACTTTCATATGGCTTTCAATGTAAGGTTCTTGTTTTATCAGCAATTGTGAAAATAAAGTTGGCTAATTCATCAGTGTCTTGGGATCATGTATTTGAATGTCATTGTTTATAACATACTTTGATGGTTATGAATAAACGGTTTTAAATGCTCTCATGATATAATTGGAAAATTTATACTCTCATTGCTCTCCCAGTTTAGGGTATAAAAATTAAAAAATGGAATTTCAATGATATTTTATTAAAAAAACACATGTAGGAATGAAAAATAATCTTATTTCATATCAAAATTATGGAAGGAAGCATGGGTAAAATTTAGATAAGGTTATGGTAAATGTTTTAATTATATAAAAAATTCCATTGAAAAAATAATTCAAAAGTAATATAATGATGCCCATCAATGTAAGGAATTGTGAAAAAAATCAACTGATTGTGCCACCTACAATCTGGAGATATAATTTCAAGGAGTATGGTCATTATTATAATTAGTGTCTGAATCTAAAGGTTAATAATAATGATCAGTATTAGAAACCTGTGAATCCATTTGAAAACTCAAATGATTATATGGTGACAACTTCATAAGTGGGTCAGAAGGATAATGTTTTGAAATATACAATAAGCATCCACTATAGAACTATTTTTTTGTACGGGAATCTAAACTACCCTCTCTTAAATTTATTTTGAATTTATTAATTGTGTCACACTACCACAGATTAATTAGATTTCAATTTTGTTGGGAAAACTCCAAAATTAATGATGATCACATCTCTTGTCTATATCTCATCTCTGTGAGAAGTTTGTGGGAATTTCATTCCTAAAAATCTAATGATTCCCCCTATAGTTGACATTGATATGATTTTTGGAATATATTGGATCCCTCAATACATATCCATTATGATTTTTTGATGGAGGGAATCTATGTTAGAGATATGAAATCAACCTATGATACCATCTTTATAGGAGAATGAATTTTATATTACAATGTAAGTAACATCTATTGTATGGGGCATGATACCTATTCACAAGGGATATTTCTATCAATTGTTTTGGGGAGATTCCCAACATTGAATACATACATATTGTTTGGGATTATGTTGATGTATTTCATTAATAACTTAGTAGGATTTCCCAGAATCATGATGTTGTGATTTCAATAGAACCCATGCACCATGATATATTTATTTCAAGAATTCAAATAGAATATACATGATTGATTATCAATAATTATAAAATAAAGTCTAGGAGGCTCTCAATAAGGGATTATACTGACTAGTGTGACACCGTGGGATATGTATATTCATTTTTGTAAAGATTAATATCGTCCAATGCGTCATTTCATTAATTATAAATGACATAACAAGATCACTATGAAACAATTACCATTTTACCCCGTAATTGTGATATGTTTAACATATACAAGGAGAAAAATATTTTTCAAATGTTGAACTATGATATTGATATCATAAATTTAGAGTCATGAAGGAGGATATAACCAAGATAGTATTCCATTAAAGTTATAGTCATTATGAATTTATATTTACATTATCTGGATTTACAAATAATCCTGTTATTTTCATTTTTCTAATGAATATAGTCCTTATAGATTAACTTGATAAGTGTTTGGTAGTATTTATAGATGATAATATGATCTATTAAATGGAAAAGGAAGAGAATGAAATATATATAAGGATTATTATAAGGTCCATGAGGATGGATAAGATGTGTGATATGTTTAAAAAGTGTAAAAAAGTTCCTATTGAGAGTCACATTCTACAGTCATATAATCTCAACTGAGGGAATATTGTTGGATCCATCAAGGACATATGTTATTAAAAATGGACCACACCAACCATGGTAACTGAGTTAAATATTTATTTTGGTTTTTATAGATACTAATAACTAATTATGATGTATGTATCACATATTTGTAATACAATAAAAATATGAATCATATTGGGGTTATGTTCTATTGGGTAGATGAAGGTGAAGATGGTTTCAACGAGTTGAAGAGATAGCCTCATGTGCACATGTTCTCACAATAACCTAAAATGAATAAGTGTTTTTACTTATAATGACGATTAAAATAAGCGAAAAATATTTTTCATCATGAAAAATGATGTGGTAAAAGCTTATGCCTTGTGGAAATTAAAAATCAATGAGAAAATTTACCTGACCAGTGATTTGGAGTTAGAAGTAGTAGTTATTTCACTTGAAATATGGAAGATTAATATTATTTTTAAAAATGTGACATGTATACTAAAGATAAAATAATTAATCATTTAATAACAATAAAATAGTAGAATATATACCAATAATAATGGTTAGAGTTTATTAAATATAATTAAAATCAAAAATATTACCACCATGGGGAAGTGAATATGGTTGTTGATTATTGGGGTAGAATATACCATGAATGCTTTTCCCTGGTGTGGATTGAAAGAGATACCATATTTATGTATACTTCAAATATGGATATTAAAACCAAGTGGAAATGGTACCTATAACATCATTCTCAGATAAATGTTCGACCATCCATCCATGTGAGGGTTATTGTAGTGCATAAGGAAGATATAGATCTCTGAAATAAAGTGAGTAATTTAACCATTGTCAAATATGATTGCGATGGTATTATTAGTATTTGTAACTGTGTATATGCGCCACAAAAATAGAATATATAAATAAGGATCTATTGGATGAATCTCAGAAAACATCATTCTATATACATCCTAGAAGTAAAAAAGATGTATAGTGTTTACAAATAGTATTTCTGGAGGGACAATAAGAAAAGAGACATTGTAGAGTATGTATATTGATGTTTAGTATATGTGAATGTTTTTTTAGAGAGAATGAAGTATAATTTTATTTTATAACCATTGTATATTATATAAATGAAATGAGATTACATTTTTGTGGATTTCATTAACATACAATAAAAAATATTTAGTGATCATAATACGATTTGGGTTTTAGTTTATCATTATAAAAAATCAGAACATTTCATTACCATCAAATAATACTTCTATATTGATCAAATTTCTAGGATGTATATCAAGAAATTAGTAAGAATTCTTGAGGTACCACTATCTATTATATATGATTGGAATCTATGTTTTACATCAATGTTTTGGAGAAGTCATTAGTAGGATATGAATAAAGGGTTGAGTTAAATTAATTTTAAATATCCTCATAAAATTGATGGTTTGATAGGATTATTCAAAATATTTAAGTAATATTTATAGCTTTCAACTTGTATGTGAAAGGGGATCGAGTCAAAAAACTACCTTTGGTGAAATGTTTCATGTAATAATAGCTTTCAGTCAAGCATTAAATGAATCCTTACAAATCTCTATATGTAAGGATGTCTAAAACTACAATGAGATATGATAATGTTAGATAAAGGTATATATTGGTATTGTATCTAGTTGAGGAAATTGAAAATAAGGTTATAAATATTTAGTAGTACCTCATGGTGGAACAGAGTTGATAGAAATGTTATGCAGAAATTTATTAGTGAGATATCGAGTTTAAAGTTGGTTGAAAATTATTCCAATATATATCTCCTTAAAAAAAGTTTATGAATTCTCTAAATAAGGGAAATATGATATCTATATATTTTTTCCCTTCGATTTTTTGATATTATTGGGATTTTATCTTATCTGTTGGAACTTCCATCAAATATATCTCAATTTTACGATTTGTTCCATGTATATCTCAAGAAAATGTACATGTATGATCCTTTATTTGTACAGAAATCAGATGTCAAACCAGTGGGGAGAGATTTATCTTCTGATGAACAAACATATGATATATTAGAAAAAATATATAAATACAATTGAAATAGGAACACTATCATGGGAAATGTTATATTGGTTAAACCTTAATTTTTGGGATGTTATGGGGTACTTGAAGATGTGATAAATCAGAAGTACCATCAAATATTTATATTATAGTGTTGATATTTTGGGGGATAAATTATTAGAGGGGTTATAATTTATCACCCTAAGATTTTATGATATATGTCACTTTAAATAAATTTCATTTCTTCAATAACCTTCATTATTTATAATGAAAAATTTAAATGAACTATGAAATAATATTAAATTATTATTATTTAATATGATTATCTATCCATAGGATTATTGGGTATGAATATAATTAACTAAATTAAATGATGATTATGTTTTCTAAATTTACCAAATTAATTCATAGGTCATTAGTCATTTATAAATAAAAATAAAAACATTTTAATTTAGATCAATAGTATCTCAGAAAATAGTTTTTATTCATGAAATGTATTTTTATAAAATTAATTTAAATTAATAAATTTTGATTCATTATTATAATAATATTTATGGATTATATATTCAATTAAATATTTCTATATTCACCAAATTGTTTTTATTTGACATTGAATGTGATTAAATACATTTTTATAATTAAAAATATATTTTTCATAAAATCATTATCAATGCCTTTGTAAAACTTATTTTAAAATTAATTTCAACCATCTATAGAAATATGATCTTATAAAATTGATTCCATATTTTTAATAATAATGATTAATATAATTTAATGGGCTTAACATATTTTTTGTTATTATGAATGTTAACCATGGTTTATGCCACATATATTCAATATCATGTTCTCATTTCATTATGATTATCTTATTATCACTAATGATCATTGGTTTATGCCACTTATATTCATCCTTATTGTGAATATAAGTTCTCCCTTTCATATGATTCATTTATCTTCATTATGAAGAGTTTTTTATATTGGGTATGATTAAAAAGTTAAATATAGGGGAACTCCTTTATGGAGGTTGTTAAATGTATTTCATTAAACAATATGCGTATATATCTAGTCTCCAAAGACTCCAATCATGTACTATTTTATGCATGAATTGTCTTGATATTTATTTAATATTCATCTAAAATAATGTTATATATATGTATGAAATTTCATGGGTCACCTCATCCCTGATTAATTATAATTTGTTGATGTTATGGATAATTTATTTTTTTACTGATGATATAGATCCCTTCGAATGAAATTTACTAATGGATTTTGGAAAATTTTAACAATTGAAGTTTTAAATAAAAAAGTGCTTATTTCGTATATTATTTGGGTTTATTAAAATTTTTTTTCAAATTTATTGTTTTTAATTAAGGTAAAATTAGGATAAATGAATATAAAAATGGAATAGAGTAGATTTTTTTCTTCCATATTTAATGCACAAACATGTCAAACATTTATTTTTTGATTATTGTTAAATTAGATCACATAAAACACCATTTGAAAATAAATATCATAAAATCATTCGTTGAATACTATTGGGATAATTTTTCTCACACTTCATATATAAATATGGGTATATATAGATATTATGGCTTCATTTTTGGTGATCAGGATCTAGTATATTTTTGTATGGTCGGGATACTGGGGTTACAATAGTGGGGTGTGGTGAGTGGTTATGGGTTACATGGAGATGGTTGTATGTGTTCTGCTTTTGGGATTTATTTAGGGATGTTTATGATTTGGATTCTTCTATCCAACCTATCTTTTCCCTTTTTTATTTTATGACACAAATTAATTTATGTTCAGTTTATTTTCGATTGATGGTTGTGTGGTATTGTTTTTCTACTAATAATTACTCCAATTATATTTCACTAATTCTTTCTATTGGTTTTTTTCTAAATTTTTAATATTGAAAGGTTTCATTCCATTTTTTGGGTTTAAGTCCTTTAGTTGGTTATATTATTTATTTCGTGAAAATATTCCCATGTATGTTCCCATAATGCATAGGCACTACTTTCTAGATCCTTTGGATCAATAACACCATCATGTCATGGCTTGAGAAAGATAAGGAGATGAGTTGGGTTGACAGATGACAGTTTCTAAGAATACCAACATGAGTTGTGGTCCCAATGATATTGTATAATATCATGGGGTAACTATACAAACATCTTAAGATCATGATACAAAATACAATGGAGTATCTAAACTTCGATGTCATAGATATTAGACAAAAGGGTGATTCTTTATTATGGTCAAGGAGATCAGATCTTGGGACAAAGGTAGTCTACATATTGAAGTGCACTATGTTGCATTTGTTGTCAATGAGGTAGGTTATTGTCAAGGAATGAATGGATGGATGTCAAAGAGTTTCAATATGTGAATGACAAAGGATGTGATGGTGTTGGTGATGAATGGAGAATGGCCATGGTACTCAGATGCATGTCACTTAGGAGATTCACTAAGTGACATAGGATGTTGTGGTTGAAACATTCTCTATGAACATCAGACGATTGATGAGCTGATCCTTAAGTGTAAAGAACTTGTATCAAGATGATACAAAGTCACAACATGATTAGAAGACCATGCATTGTAGTGACAATGCATGAGGAGTTGAAAGTGAACCATCCATAAGTTCTAAGTGGATGAAGTGGTTTTAATGAAGTCCATGCACTAACTCTTAGTGCATGTGAATTGAAGAAGTTCCAATTTGATCTCTGATTAGACCAATAAAGAACATTGAAGATTATAAGTGATTCAGGAGTTCGGTTGATGAAGATGAACCTTCGGGAATTCGATATCCTAAGTGAAGATCATATGAGAGGAGGATTGATGAATTCCTAAGAAGAAGAGAGAAGAAATGGCTTAGAGGAGAAGAAGAGAAAAGAAATGGCTTAGAGGAGGATGGCTTAAGTGGTATTTGGCATATTTCACTTGGGAGTACTTTGTTTTTATACAAAGTATTATTCTGTCTCTTTGCCAAAAAATATGGCCAGCCAAGGCACCTTGAGGGTTCAACCCCAAGGCATGGGCGCTAGGGCACCACGCCCATGGGGGAACCCGTGGGGCGAGCCAGGGCGGCAGGGCACACCCAAGACACCGCATGGGCGCCTGGGGCACGCCCGAAGGAGCGCGGCAGGGGCGTAGGAGCGCGCCCCAGAGAGTGTCAGCGTGCATAGAGGGCGCATAGTGCGCGCCCGAGTGGCAGGGGTGGGCGCAAGAGCGCGCCCGCAGAGAACACGGTGCGGGGCGGCACCGTGGAGGGAGAGGATTCAACTGAGCGGGCTGGGGGAGCGGATGGTTGATAAACCGCGGAAGTTCCGCGAGTTGCTTCGATGTGGGACACGGGATTTTGCCGTGGAAGAGATCATGGCCGCCCATCCAATCGCGCGGCTGATCACAGCCGCTCATCGCATCCCGCACGCGATGATCTGATCGCGGCCGTCCGAAGATCTGATCTGACGGCTGCCACATCGTCTTCCTCGAGCTCAGCCGAAGACCACCCCGCGAAGCCGCCGCTGAACTAGAGGCCCTCCGAAGACGGATTTCGAGCTCCTGGCCACCTCCGATCGAAGTAAAGCGTCCATTGGGTTCGTCTCGACGTAACGAACACGATCATACAATAAAATATGCATGCATGCAACGAGGGGAGCATTTCGAGTTCGGCCGACGCAAACAACATTGCCGAGGCCTCGGTGTATTCGTGCTTTGCGTGGATTGTTTTTAAACGAAGGTATGCATGCATTTTCATGCGCATGCACGTAGAGGAATGAAAAACAAATGAACCCGCGTGGAAACAGAGAGATATACAAGATTTCACAGAATCTTGAAATAACCGAAATCTTCGGGAATTTAAAGATATCACACGTGGATGGACCGAGGCTCTCCTCGCCTATAAAAAGAGAGCCCGAGCACTCTGAATTGGCTTGCTGATCCTTTGTTGAAGATCTGTTGATCCGTGAGAGCCCTCTGCCTCGCGAAGAAGAAGCCCCGTGCAAGTTTACTTGCACGACTGGAGTCCCTTGCGCGCAACACCTTTGCGCGACTAGAAGAGGAGTCCCCTGTGCGCCTCACTTGCGCATCAGGAAGAGCTCTCTCTGCCCGCACACTTGCGCGGCAGGAGTAGCTTGCGCGCCCAAGGTGTCCTCACCCTTTTGGCTTGCGCGCCTCGTGGTGTTGCATCCTGCACACCCGAGTGCTTGTGCACCCCGCGGCTCATCAAGCACTTGCGCGCCTTCATATGGGCAGTAGGAGATTCGGGTGATGAGAATTACACACCAAGTGTGTGTGTGCTAAAAGTAGAAAATACCCTCGCGGTGGACAGTGTGTGTGCATAGTGAACAAGAACTTGGCCGTAGCCATTTATGTGAAAGAAGAAGAGGCCAAGCTCACTTGTGTGCAAAAAGTGAAAGAAGTGTGTGCAAAGAGCAAAGAGGCCGAACCTTAGTGTGTGCCTAAGTGGTGTGTACACACTAAGAAGGAGAAGAAGAAGGATACTTCACACTAAAGTAGAACACACATTTAAGTGTGTAACCAATAAGAACAAAGTGTGTGAAGTAAGTGAGAAGGTGTGTGCTAAAAAGGATTACACCCTTTGTGGGTTTATCACACCAAGAAGAAGGAAAGGGAAGTGCATGCATGCATGCATGCACGCGCACACCGAACAAGCTTAAATCAGTGGTGTGCGTTTGAGTTGACCAAGACTGAAAGTTCTTGAAGAATATTTTGAGAAGGCCATGCAATCACTGCATGAAGAGACAGAGTTGCCATGCACTCAGTGCATGAAGATAAAGTGATGTGAGACTGGACCAGACTAAAGTTAAAGACATCAGTTGTCTGAGTATTCAGTAATTGAGAAGAGCCTGATCAACAAAAGTGATCAGAAGCTGTGAGAAAGACCAACAGACCTTATCAGAGGCTGTTGAAGATTCTTGAGGAGAGAAGCCAGGTTATCCTGAGAAGTAGGAGATAAAGCCTGAGCAAGACGAGAAGACCTGATCATCACAAGTGATCAGAGGTATAGAGCAAGGCCAGCAGTCTTTATCCCAGACTGCTGAAGATACTTGAAGAGCTGAACAAGAAGAAGAGCTACTCGTGTGACTCGAGCAGCTAGGAGAAGACCCCTGTGAGACTCAAGGTGGAGGAAGTCTCCAGTGGGATTCTGGAGCAGGCCAGTGGGACTCTGGTAACACTGTGGGACGCAGTATAAAGACCCTCATGTGGGACTCAGGAGAGATACAGTGGGACTCTGTATCGACCATTGTAATTTTAACAGGTTATAATGGAGAATCCATGCTTGGAGAGCATGGCAAGGATGTAGGCCTTTGGTGCCGAACCTTGTAAATCCTTGTGTCCTGTGCCTTTTCATTACTGCATTATCCGGGAAAGGTTGAGAGACATAAGAAGAGTGGATCGAGGCCTTAACAAGCCATAGAGGTTTAATTAATTAAGAATCAATTAATAAAAAGTTTTAAAGGATCACTGATTCACCCCCTCCCCCTCTCAGTGATTCACACTGATCTGGGCACTTCAATTGGTATCAGAGGGAAGTTTGCCTCTAAAAGATCCAAGAGAGTCTTTATGAAGTGCAGATTTGAGGAAATGAGCGACTAGCCTCAAATGGAGATATCTGCCAAGACTCAGAAAAATAGAACGAAGAAACAGGCCAAGAAGATGAAGAAAGCCTGTCCTAGCTGTGATGAAGTTGGAACAATGAATGATCTTCAAAATGCACTCAAATATCTTCAGAAGACTGCCCCAGGGAAGTAGCAATGTGTATTACTACTGGCATCCTTGATCTTCAAGAAGAAAAATTACGGCTAGAAGAAGAAGCCAATACAATGGAAGATCAGTTGGCTAAAAGGGTTGGCATAACCAACACTCACTGAAAGCTGGTGAAGACTAAAGATGAAACCGTTTCTCTTTGCAATGAAAGATATGAAGACACTGCTGAAGAATTGCTGAGAAGCCTTTCTAAGAAAGAATTCTTTAAAGTAATGGTCAAAGAAGTTTTCAATGCACTGGAAAAATTGCACAGAGTGTCAATGAATGTCAGAGATGCTCAACTCGAAGACAAAGTCAAAATGGTGAAGGAGCTTGACAATTCATAGCAAGAATAGAAAAAGGTTCATGATGACCAGATGAAAGAGCTGAAAGAAAATTGGGAAGGAAAGCTAAGAACTGTTGAGGATGAGAAGAACTCCCTCAACATGAAATACTTAGAACTGGAGGTGATATTGAAACATCTGCAATCACCTAAAGCTGAATCCTCCCAGTCAGCTGGAAGAAGACATGTTGCTACTCAAGTATGCTTTGAGCAGGATGATTCTAAGAGAAAGACATCCTCTGATAAAAGTGAAACATCTTCTAGAAAGAAGGTACCATCCATACCATCTTCTACTGATGCTTCTAATTGTGTTTCCACAAAAAGTGCATGATGGAAAAATAATTCCAAACAAGTATGGATGAAGAAAATGAAGAAGCAGAGCTCTCCTGAAACAACACAGCAGCTCCAGAAAAGTACCCTAAAATCAGAAGGACTGAAGAAGTCAAGATTTGTGGGTCAATGTTGGTGTTGTAATAAGTATGGGCACTGTGGAAAGGATTGTTGGTACAATCCACTAAATGTCAAAGCACAATGGAAGCCCATGCCAAGGGGGAGCAAGCCAGAGGAAAAGAAACAGCATCCACAGGTCCAGAGACATCTGTTTACTGCAAATAGATTTGGATTACTTGACAACATCTGGGATGATTGCAAAAGTGGTCAAAAAGATACATGTCAATCTCCAACTGTATCCAGAGCTCAAAAGAAGAAATGATCACAGAACCTGGCTCAGAAAGAATCCTTGGGAAGCAAAAAGAAAGTTGAAGATGCTCCCAAGAAGGTTTTGAAAGTGGAAAATAAGTCCTTGGATTCTAAATCCAAGAAGGGTGATGCATCCAGAAGGACCACCAAGAAATGCTTCTACTGTGGAATGAAAGGACATATCATGGATCTTTGTAAATAAGCCATGAAATTCAATAGAGGCAGACTGGACTCAAACAGACAATCAATCCAGAAGAAGTAGAAGGGATTGGTTGAAAATAAGTTGCCTAAGAAAGGTGGCTTAACAGTATCAAAAGAACCATGTGGAATTTCCAAAACTGAGGCCTCACTTCCAAATGACTTGTTAGTCATATGGCCTAATCAGTTGCAACTTGCCAGAGAACTGCACAGATCTGAAGATGAAGCACTGGCAATTGCTAAGGCAAAAAGGAAACAAAAGATTTCACATGAAGATGTGTTGAGATCCACACCAGCACAAACATCATTGAAGATCAAATGTGCAAGTGTGAAGAATGGTGAAAATGGGACATCTCGGTTGAGAAAATCTTCTCAACCTTGTTGTTCACATTGATGAACCAAGGAGGTTCCATCTTATTCCCTAATCACCTGTATTTACATGTGCTAACATTGCAGGGAATTGAAGATGATGATCATTCTCATCTGGAGAGTGGTTTGGACAGAATGGAGTGCACCCCTTGAGGGGGAGCCAATCTGGAGAAGATGGTATTCTGAGATTTAATACCATCTTGAGAAAAGTTGAAGGTATTCCAATCATACTTTCATCCCTTGTTTCTTAATTGTATTCATCGTGACAATTAAGGGGGAGTATTGATTGAAGACAAATGAATGAAAGGGGGAGCTTTATCTTCGCACCTGAACTTTCTAATGAGTTTTGTGAAGTATGTGCAGTATTTAGCAATTCATTGTTATATCTGAAAACATCAAACCCCTGAAGCATGATTTCACATGTACAGTGAATGTTGGACAACATTGAGTTCCTTGGTTACATCACTCTTGTTTTCTACACCGGGTTAGCCCAAGTAGACTTAGAGTTGATCTACTAAAGGTTCATTGCTCAAGAGAACATGTGACATCATCCCTCTCTTAGTGTTTTTCAAGAAAATACTTTTCAAAGGGAGGAAGAGATTTTTGAAAGAGAACCACACCACACCTTTGCATTTGATTTCCAATAAGGGGGAGAAATATTGGCACACATATTGACCCATTCATATGTGCTCTAGTGTATTGCCAACAAATACAAAGGGGGAGATTGAAGTGCACTATGTTGCATTTGATGTCAATGAGGTATGTTGTTGTCAAGGAATGAATGGATGGATGTCAAGGAGTTTCAATATGTGAATGAAAAAGGATGTGATGGTGTTGGTGATGAATAGAGAATGGCCATGGTACTCAGATGCATGTCACTTAGGAGATTCACTAAGTGACATAGGATGTTGTGGTTGAAACATTCTCTATGAACATCAGACGATTGAGGAGCTGATCCTTAAGTGTAAAGAACTTGTATCAAGATGATACAAAGTCACAACATGATTAGAAGACCATGCATTGTAGTGACAATGCATGAGGAGTTGAAAGTGAACCATCCATAAGTTCTTAGTGGATGAAGTGGTTTTAATGAAGTCCATGCACTAACTCATAGTGCATGTGAATTGAAGAAGTTCCCATTTGATCTCTGATTAGACCAATAAAGAACATTGAAGATTATAAGTGATTCAGGAGTTCGGTTGATGAAGATGAACCTTCGGGAATTCGATATCCTAAGTGAAGATCATATGAGAGGAGGATTGATGAATTCCTAAGAAGAAGAGAGAAGAAATGGCGTAGAGAAGAAGAAGAGAGAAGAAATGTCTTAGAGGAGGATGGCTTAAGTGGCATTTGGCATATTTCACTTGGGAGTACTTTGTTTTTATACAAAGTATTATTCTGTCCCTTTGCCAAAAAATATGGCCAGCCAAGGCACCTTGAGGGTTCAAAACCAAGGCATGGGCGCTAGGGCACCACGCCCATGGGGGAACCCGTGGGGCGAGCCAGGGCGGCAGGGCGCACCCAAGACACCGCATGGGCGCCTGGGGCACGCCCGAAGGAGCGCGGCAGGGGCGTAGGAGCGCGCCCCCGAGAGTGTCAGCGTGCATAGAGGGCGCATAGTGTGCGCCCGAGTGGCAGGGGTGGGCGCAAGAGCGCGCCTGCAGAGAACACAGTGCGGGGCGGCACCGTGGAGGGAGATGATTCAACTGAGCCGGCTGGGGGAGCGGATGGTTGATAAACCGCGGAAGTTCCGCGAGTTGTTTCGATGTGGAACACGGGATTTTGTCGTGGAAGAGATCCTGGCCGCCCATCCAATCGCACGGCTGATCACAGCCGCTCATCGCATCCCGCACGCGATGATCTGATCGCGGCCGTCCGAAGATCTGATCCGACGGCTGCCACATCGTCTTCCTCGAGCTTAGCCGAAGACCACCCCGCGAAGACGCCGCTGAACCAGAGGCCCTCCGAAGATGGATTTCGAGCTCCTGGCCACCTCCGATCGAAGTAAAGCATCCATTGGGTTCGTCTCGACGTAACGAACACGATCATGCAATAAAATATGCATGCATGCAACGAGGGGAGCATTTCGAGTTCGGCCGAGGCAAACAACGTTGCCGAGGCCTCGGTGTATTCGTGCTTTGCGTGGATTGTTTTTAAACGAAGGTATGCATGCATTTGCATGCGCATGCACGTAGAGGAATGAAAAATAAATGAACCCGCGTGGAAACAGAGAGATATACAAGATTTCACAGAATCTTGAAATAACCGAAATATTCGGGAATTTAAAGATATCACACGTGGATGGACCGAGGCTCTCCTCGCCTATAAAAAGAGATCCCGAGCACTCTGAATTGGCTTGCTGATCCTTTGTTGAAGATCTGTTGATCCGTGAGAGCCCTCTGCCTCGCGAAGAAGAAGCCCCGTGCAAGTTTACATGCACGGCTGGAGTCACTTGCGCGCAACACCTTTGCGCGACAAGAAGAGGAGTCCTCTGTGCGCCTCACTTGCGCATCAGGAAGAGCTCTCTCTGCCCGCACACTTGCGCGGAAGGAGTAGCTTGCGCGCCCAAGGTGTCCTCACCCTTGTGGCTTGCGCGCCTCGTGGTGTTGCATCCTGCACACCCGAGTGCCTGTGCACCCCGCGGCTCATCAAGCACTTGCGCGCCTTCATATGGGCAGTAGGAGATTTGGGTGATGAGAATTACACACCAAGTGTGTGTGTGCTAAAAGGAGAAAACACCCTCGCCGTGGACGGTGTGTGTGCATAGTGAACAAGAAGTTGGCCGTAGCCATTTATGTGCAAGAAGAAGAGGCCAAGCTCACTTGTGTGCAAAAAGTGAAAGAAGTGTGTGCAAAGAGCAAAGAGGCTGAACCTTAGTGTGTGCCTAAGTGGTGTGTACACACTAAGAAGGAGAAGAAGAAGGATACATCACACTAAAGTAGAACACACATTTAAGTGTGTAACCAATAAGAACAAAGTGTGTGAAGTAAGTGAGAAGGTGTGTGCTAAAAAGGATTATACCCTTTGTGGGTTTATCACACCAAGAAGAAGGAAAGGGAAGTGCATGCATGCAAGCATGCACGCGCACACCGAACAAGCTTAAATCAGTGGTGTGCGTTTGAGTTGACGAAGACTGAAAGTTCTTGAAGAATATTTTGAGAAGGCCATGAAATCACTGCATGAAGAGACAGAGTTGCCATGCACTCAGTGCATGAAGTTAAAGTGATGTGAGACTAGACCAGACTAAAGTTAAAGACATCAGTTGTCTGAGTATTCAGTAATTGAGAAGAGCCTGATCAACAAAAGTGATCAGAAGCTGTGAGCAAGACCAACAGACCTTATCAGAGGCTGTTGAAGATTCTTGAGGATAGAAGCCAGGTCATCCTGAGAAATAGGAGATAAAGCCTGAGCAAGACGAGAAGACCTGATCATCACAAGTGATCAGAGGTATAGAGCAAGGCCAACAGTCTTTATCCCAGACTGCTGAAGATACTTGAAGAGCTGAACAAGAAGAAGAGCTACTCGTGTGACTCGAGCAGCCAGGAGAAGACCCCTGTGAGACTCAGGGTGGAGGAAGTCTCCAGTGGGATTCTGGAGCAGGCCAGTGGGACTCTGGTAACACTGTGGGACGCAGTATAAAGACCCTTCTGTGGGACTCAAGAGAGATACAGTGGGACTCTGTATCGACCATTGTAATTTTAACAGGTTATAATGGAGAATCCATGCTGGGAGAGCATGGCAAGGATATAGGCCTTTGGTGCCGAACCTTGTAAATCCTTGTGTCCTGTGCCTTTTCATTACTGCATTATCCGGGAAAGGTTGAGAGACATAAGAAGAGTGGATCGAGGCCTTAACAAGCCATAGAGGTTTAATTGATTAAGAATCAATTAGTAAAAAGTTTTAAAGGATCACTGATTCACCCCCTCCCCCTCTCAGTGATTCACACTGATCTGGGCACTTCACATATAAATGGGATAATTGATGTGAATGGGCCCTAATAACTATAAATTAAACTTGTAAATTAATTTTACATAATTTTTATTTATAGTGGATAGATCGTTAGGTTTTTAAATTTTATGATCTTACAACATTAATTATTCATGAATGATAATCAAAAGGAAAAATAGGAGTAAAAGAATAATTAATTGGGAACACAATGTTGATATAGAATTCATCATGGAAAATGAGTTTACGGTTTAGCGTCCCAATTATTGGATTATGAGGGATTTGGATTGATATCATGAACCAATTAACAATTTCCCCATTACTATATATGATGTCCCGATGCTTGGAATGCAAAAGAATATTAATGGGGTGGCCCTGTACATCAAGATATGGTGTGGGTAAATGATAAAGTTATATCTTGGACCAAGATAGGTGATTAAAGTGAAACCAAATTTCCAATATAATGGGAATCACATGACATATTTTTTGTAACCTGAAAATCCTTTTAAAATCTGTCTCATATGTATAGATGGGTAGAAATACAGAACAAGTGCCAAATAAGGATAAGGCTGACCATGTATTGACATGAATTAATAGAATTCTTACTATAGTATATTTCACAATAATGATCTCTTACATATATATAGCACATATACATGGGATTTATAAAAATAAGAATCATCGAATATATGTGTGGGAAAGGGTCCTTGAAGTGAATATCAAGAGAATTTTAATTTCCATGATGAAATGTGGATGAAATTTCAGACTAGTACCTGGAATGAAGAATAATGCAATTACTATGTATACCATGAAATGGGAATCAAAATAGATTTAGTTCTTATAATGGTGTAGTAGATGACAAAAAATAATGAAATTGCATAATATAAGACCTGTATCCCATGAGATGTGTCCCCTCATGTGAGGATTAAAAAATCATATTGATTTAGGCATTACGATTGGGATTGTACCATATAGTTTCATTATATATGGAAAGGAAATTATCCATAGAGTTTAATATAGACAAATTAGGATTATATTTATATAGTTTAACATTTTTTGGTATGGATATTGACAACATATTTTAACATCAAGTGATGTGGAAGATAATCATGTTGTTTAACATCATGATTTGAGGAAATTGATAATGAAGTTTAACATTATAAAATGGATAATAATGGGGGGATCCTTATTATGAGCATATTGTATCAATATATCTTTTTGAAAATGATAAACTAAAAATCCTAATTCTAGAATATTTATACGCGATGTGGGAATGAAAATGTATGGGAAGATAAATCATGATGCATGAGAGTGCACTACAATGGTGGATGGGTTAGGGTCATAAAGCCACATCAACCAATAATTAGAATCACACGTTATACAGGGAAAAGTTTCGAAGGGTTCTACAAAAATAATTTTCCCCACCCACATTCCTTGATCTTGATGGTTAACAACAACAGTTTCCAGGCATTACTTTAATAATGGAAGGTGGATGTGAAGTAAACTATAAACTCTATGATCTAAATCACAAGTGGAGTGAAATAAAATTTGCAGAGGATTGATGATGAAAGGAGATTTTTTTTATTAATGTATTATCAAGGATTAGGGAAAATAATCCTTGTTTGACCATTGACCATATTCAAAACAAGATATCCATCATGTTGGAAATGAGAAGTATCCTCCCGGATGTGCAACCTAGACATGAGGTATGACATGAAAATGGTGTCGTTAAATTATTTTAAGGGAGTATTTTTGGACATGAAAGGATGAGGGGGATTGAAATTTAGGAGGAATAAATAGTTGTATGCAATGGGAGAAGTAAGTTGAGTTATATTACAAATGTTTTGAAACTACAGCATCATGTGTTGAAAATATCAACAGGTTGTACCAGAATGGATGTAGGGAGAACCCTCTATGGACAATAGAGAAATTATAAATCAAGTATCTTGGAATTTTTTTGATCACATGATTGTGGGAAAATAAATATATTAGGGGAAAGGGAAATCCTGACATGAATTGGGAGCCCAATGCTAGTGCGGATAGCCCTGGGTGAATTTACATAGTTTAGTGTCATGATGATTGGACTGCAGAGTTTAATTTATAGGTTAAACAACATGGACCATGGGCATTAACTTAGTATATTTAACATCGAATAGGGAGATGACCCATTTGGTATTTATGATCACAATTCCAATAGAAGTGGCCCCAATATTTAAGAACAATGTTTTAAGTCAGGGTACTCCGACCAAAAGATACACTACGAGAAAAATGGGTATTTGCGACGGGGGTATTTACGCATCGCAAATAATTAGGCTTTTGCGACGGGATTGCTTTCCCCGTCGCAAATAGTTTTCCCGCGATGCGCGCCAAATCGCGGGAAAACTATTTGCGACGGGAATATTTTCCCGTCGCAAATAACCGGTGACGGTAAAAGGTATTTACGATGGGAATATTTCCCCGTCGCAAATAGTATGTCAGCAGGTGGTTATTTGCGACGGGACCCATCCCAAATAACTATTTAACCGTTGACCGTAATAAATGTTGGCTAAGGTATTTGTGACGGGTACCGTCGCAAATAACAGTATTTGCGACGGGAATCCCGTCGCAAATGGACCCGTCGCAAATAATCTAACCTATAAATACCCCCATCTGTTTTTTTCAGTTCATTCTCATTCTTTATCTTCTCCTGCTCTCAAACTGTTGTTTCTAAAGTTGAGTTTTTCTTCAGTTTAATTTTTTTCTCCGGAGCTGATATTAAAGTTTTGAAGAACGATCAGAGCAGATCAATTTTCAAGGTATTTATGTTGATTTTAATTTAATATTTATTTCTTATTTTTTATTAGTTTCAATTATTCTTAATTAGTTTTAATTTAATTATGTTTACATTTTTTTCTTACTTAATAAATTTAAATTATTAGAATTGTTCATAGTTAATGGTAATTACGAATAATTAGTAATAATTTTTAATAATTAAGAATAAATATTAATAATTAGTAATAAATAACAATAATTAGGAATAATAACATTATTACATTATTGGTATATTTTATTATTAATATTAAAATAATATAATTTTTTATATATATACAATTCTCTTTTCATCTGTGTGTTTACTGTATTCACATGTATTATTTGTATGTGGAGATAGAAAACGCACAGATGAAAGGACAATTGTATATAAATCAGAAAATTATATTATTTTAATATTAATAATAAAATATACTAATAATGTTATTATTTGTAATTATTGGTAATTATTCCTAATTATTGGTAATTATTCATTTAATTACTAATAATTAGGAACAATTATCAATAATTATTAATAATTATGAATAATTTGTAATAATTAGTAATAATTACCAGTTTTTAGTAATAATTAGTAATAATTAGTAATAATTATCAATAAGTAGTAATAATTACCAATAAGTAGTAATAATTACCAATAATTTGGAATAATTACCAATAATTAACAATAATTAGTAATAATTAGTAATAATTACCAATAATTACCAATAATTAGTAATAATTAGTAATAATTACCAATAATTACCAATAATTACCAATAATTGCCAATAATTACCAATAATTAGGAATAATTAGAAATAATTAGGAATAATTAGGAATAATTAATAATAATTAGAAATAATTAGTAATAATTAGTAATAATTAGTAATAATTAGTAATAATTAGTAATAATTAGGAATAATTAGGAATAATTATTTATAATTAGTAATAATTAGTAATAATTAGTAATAATTAGTAATAATTAGGAATAATTAGGAATAATTAGGAATAATTAGGAATAATTAGGAATAATTAGGAATAATTAGGAATAATTAGCAATAATTACCAATAATTAGCAATAATTAGCAATAATTTGCAATAATTAGCAATAATTCGCAATAATTAGTAATAATTTGCAATAATTAGTAATAATTAGTAATAAATACCTAAAATTAAGAAAAATTAGAAAAAATTAGGAAAAATTAAGAAAAATTATGAAAAATTAGGAAAAATTAGGAAAAATTACCAATAATTAGGAAAAATTATCAATAATTAGTAATAATTACCAATAATTAGTATTAATTACCAATAATTAGTAATAATTACCAATAATTAGTAATAATTACCTATAATTAGTATTAATTACCAATAATTAGTAATAATTAGGAATAATTAACAATAATTAGTAATAATTACAAATAATTAACAATAATTAGTAATAATTAACAATAATTAGTAATAATTACCAATAATTATCAATATTTAGTAATAATTAACAATACTTACCAATAATTACCAATAATTGCCAATAATTGCCAATATTTGCCAATAATTACCAATAATTAGTAATAATTATGAATAATTAGTAATAATAACGAATAATTAGTAATAATTACGAATAAATAGTAATAATTACGAATAATTAGTAACAATTACTAATAATTAGTAATAATTACCAATAATTAGTAATAATTACCAATAATTAGTAATAATTACCAATAATTAGTAATAATTACTAATAATTATCAATAATTACTAATAATTAGTAATAATTACTAATAATTAGCAATAATTAATAATAATTAGCAATAATTAGTAATAATTAGAAATAATTAGTAATAATTAGCAATAATTACTAATAATTAGTAATAATTAGTAATAATTAGTTACAATTAGGAATAACTAGTAATAATTACCAATAATTAGTAATAATTAGTAATAATTAGGAATAATTAGTATTAATTAGGAATAATTAGTATTAATTACCAATAATTAGTAATAATTATTATTAATTACCAATAATTATTATTAATTACCAATAATTAGTATTAATTACCAATAATTAGTATTAATTACCAATAATTAGTATTAATTACCAAAAATTACAATTAATTATCAATAATTAGTAATAATTACCAATAATTAGTAATAATTACAAATAATTACCAATAATCAGGAATAATTACCAATAATTACCAATAATTACCAATAATTACCAATAATTACCTATAATTACCAATATTTTCAAATATTTTCCAATAATTACCAATATTTATCAATATTTTCCAATAATTACCAATAATTACCAATATTTTCCAATAATTACCACTATTTACCAATAATTATCATTATTTAATAATAATTAGAATAATTACCAAAAATTATGAATAATTACCAATAATTTGGAATAATTACCAATAATTTGGAATAATTACCAATAATTTGGAATAATTACCAATAATTTGGAATAATTACCAATAATTAGGAATAATTACCTTATTACATTATTTGTATATTTTATTATTAATATTAAAATAATATAATTTTCTATATTATATACAATTCTTTTTTTTTTCTGTGTGTTTTCTCTCTCCACATGTAATATTGGCATTCTTTTTCAAAATTATCAACCTACTCGCCAATGGAGAGGTGAAAGTGAATGCCAATATTACATGTGGAGACATAATGATAAACACACAGATGAAAGGAGAATTTTATATAATATAAAAAATTATATTATTTTAATATTAATAATAAAATATACTAATAATGTAATGATGTTATTATTATATAATTAATATTTATGAAAAAAATTATCTTAGTATTATTAAAAAAAATAAAAAATCAATATAATATTAAAATTATCAATATTTTATAACAGGTTTTGCTTTATTCTCAATATATTCAATCCTTCCTTGAGTGTTTTTTCTAACAAATTATTCAAAACCAGTAATGCTTTTATATTTTATAGAAAAATATGGAACAACGAGGTCGTCAACAGTCATTATTAGATGACCGCATATGGATAAATCAACGTAGAAATCCAAATGGTTCTGGTTTAAATCCAGTATATATAGAGGGTGTGGAGATTTTTTTATCATTTGCGGCATCAAATCCAGAATTTGTTTCAGAAGGAAAAATAAAATGCCCTTGTAGAAAATGTGCATTGAGAACGTTTGACACGTTTGACAAAGTGGGGGAACATCTCTTGCGTTTTGGTTTTCAAGCTGATTATGTTTTTTGGTATCAAAACGGTGAACGCAGTTCCAGAGCAGGTGATACCAACTTGATTTCGGATCCATCCCAGTTTCAAGATTTAGTACATGATGTTGCAGGTTCATCTGTTCAACATACAAAAACTCCGGCTGATATAGCTTCAAATCCTGAGTTGGGACCGTCTGAATTTTATGAGTTGTTGAAGTCTGCAGAGGATGCATTATATCCTGGCTGCAAGATGAGCAAATTAGAAGCAGTTTCAAAGTTTATGGCTATCAAATCAGATAACGGAATGTCAAACACCTGTTTTGACCATATATTTTCTTTGCTGAAAACACTATTACCCGAAGGAAATGTTTTACCTGCAAATTACTATGAAAGTAAGAGGTTGGTTCGAAATTTGGGACTTACTTGTTAGAAGATTCATGCATGTTCAAATGACTGCATTTTATATTCTGGGGAAAATGAGTCGTTGGATAGTTCTCCCACATGTGGGAAACTGAGATATAAAGAAGGACAACACGGGAAGTCTGGTTTGATTCCTGTAAAACAGTTGAGATATTTTCCGCTTACATCCAGACTTCAACGTTTATTCATGTCTAAGAATACAGCGACAATGATGTCATGGCATAAAGAGAATATTTCAACCGATAAAAGCTTGAATCATCCAGCCGATGGTGATTCATGGAAACATTTTGATAGAGTGCATCCATCCTTTGCTTTAGAAGCTAGAAATGTTTGACTGGGCCTTTCCACTGATGGTTTCTGTCCGTTTGGATCTTATGGTAGTCAATATTCATGTTGGCCTATTTTTTTAACTCCGTACAATTTACCTCCATGGATGTTGATGAAGGAGCCATATATCTTTTTGACTTTACTAATTCCAGGACATCCGAAGAAAAATATTGATGTTTATTTGAAGCCATTGATTGATGAATTAAATTTATTGTGGAGTACTGGTGTCAGTATATATGATGTAGCAACGAAACAGAATTTCATACTGAGAGCAGCATTGATGTGGACAATAAGTGACTTCCCAGCTTATGGGATGTTATCTGGCTGTAGTACACAAGGTCAGAAATCATGTCCTTACTGTATGGGAGAGAACAAAGCATTTATGCTCATTCAGGGAAAGAAACCTTGTTATTTTGACTGTCATCGCAGATTTCTTCCAGCTGATCATCCTTTTCACAGAAACAGATCTCATTTCAGAAAAGGAACAGTTGAAATGGATGGACCTCCAAAAATGCTATTAGGTTCGGAGTTAAAATCAGTTGTATTTTCATTAACTCCCATCACTTTTGGTCCCATAATAAACCAACAGAAAATTTCTGGTTTTGGGAAAGAACACAATTGGATTAAACGTAGCATATTTTGGGATTTTCCATATTGGTCTGATTTGTTGGTCCGCCACATGTTAGATGTCATGCATATTGAGAAGAACTGTTTTGATAATTTGTTTCATACAGTTTTGGATATGCCAGGAAAGAGCAAAGACAATGTAAATGCACGTTTAGATCTTGCCCAAATTTGCAGGCGTCCAGAATTGGAACTATTTGAGAATGTCAGAACAGAAAGGTTACTGAAACCAAAAGCATCTTATACACTGTCTAAAGAAAACCGTTTATTATTTTGTCAGTGGATTGCAGATTTGAGACTTCCAGATGGTTGTGCTTCCAATTTGGGTAGATGTGTAAAGAATGGTCATATTACTGGATTAAAAAGTCATGATTGTCATGTTATAATGGAGAGACTTCTACCCATTGGATTAAGAGGTCTATTGAATTCTGTGATTTGGGATTCCATAACAGACATGTCTCATTTTTTTCTGGAAATTTGTGCGGCTACGGCAGATTATGATGCTCTAGGAAAACTTGAAAAAGATGTTGTTGTAATTATATGTAAACTGGAAAAAATATTTCCGCCGTCTTTCTTCGACTCAGTGGAACATCTAATGTTACATTTGCCATATGAAGCCAAATGTGGAGGTCCGGTACAGTTTCGATGGATGTACCCATTTGAAAGATGCATGCAAAAATAGAAAAGAAAAGTACGTAACAAAGCATCTGTTGAAGGATCTATTGCATAAGCTTATTTGAAAGAGGAAATATCTTTTTTCTGCTCCCATTATTTTGAATCTTAGTATCCTTCAAAACACAACTGAATGGGACGGAACGAGAGGAATATTGATGAAATCGACAATCAATTATCTATTTTCAACTAGTCAGAGCTTGGTTTTGGTGGAGTTTATGAACGCTGGCTTTCAGATGATGAACATCAGAGAGCTCATATGTATGTTCTGTTCAACTGTGAAGAGATGACATCAGTTGTACTGTAAGTGTTTATATCACTTATTCTATCATTTATGTTACAGTAAATAACTTTGGTTTTTATAGGTTGTATGATAATCATATCAAGAAACAAATTCCACAAATTACAGCAGCTTCTCTCGAAGAACGTCGACTGAAAAATTTCACTCAGTGGTTTCAAAAACTGGTAACATAAATTCTTTATCTTTTAGCAACTCATTCAATGTATAGTTTACTATATTGATAATTATTTCACAAATTTTCAGGTGTCTCGACATGCTGATAAAATTGACAAACGGCTGTGTGTATTGAGTAACCCACCTTCCAAACTTGTTAAAACTTATAATGCATATGTTGTGAATGGATTTGGATTCCAGAAACATGCTTATGGGGAATTGAAAAAAACAATGAACAGTGGAGTTAGCTTGAGAGGATCTCATCATCGAGAAAATGAAGTTGACTTTTATGGCATACTTGATGAAATCATTGAACTCTGTTATCTTGGACAACATTA
This sequence comes from Viscum album, assembly GCA_963277665.1. Lineage (NCBI taxonomy): Eukaryota > Viridiplantae > Streptophyta > Magnoliopsida > Santalales > Viscaceae > Viscum > Viscum album. Next base: position 760,309,664 of record OY728166.1, read on the forward strand.
CATAACCATGTTCAAATGTCGGTGGTTGGATACAGAGAGAGGTGTGCGTGTTCATCTGACTCATGGAATCATCGATATTAAATGTAAAAGTGTTCTCGCAGTAAATGAACCATTCTTATTGGCTCAACAGGCATATCATGTTTATTATGAAATGTACTGTGAAACATCAAGAGACTTGATTGATTGGTGGAGTGTAATAAAAATCAAAATTCGAGACAATCAATTTAGTCAAAGTGAATGTGCTTTCACTAATGTGCAAAGAATTGAAGTTTTTCAAGAGAGTACTCAAAATCAATCTTTTTTACAAAGAGACATGAGTATCGATGACGACAGCCCCCATTTAAGAGTCGGTGATGACGATGATGTTAATGATGTCACATATGAATTTGAAACGGTAAGAGATGAAGCAACTATAACTCGAATGAATATCGATGATGTTGAGGAGGAATATGAAGATGACATTGACATATATGAAGATGATGATGAAGATGAACACAGATAGCATTTCATGGTATTTATATACAATCATAATATGTATATATTTATATACAATAGTAATTATCAATTATTTGCTAACATTAACATTTTCTGTTTCAGATGGATGACGCCACATTTCGTGAGTTGGCGGATGCTGACCTGACTTTTGATGCGGATGAGTTGCTGACAAATGACCCTCAGCCTGCAGGCGCTCCAGGGAGTACGCGGAGGGGGCGCGGTCTCGCACGATTGATGATTCCTGACCCCGTCCCCGAGCAACATCCACATCTTGGGTTTGATCAACGCACACTAAGGTGTGATAACATGTGTGATAACCTGTGGATTTGACTAAGATTTCATTAATCTATTCACATAATAAATGTTAATTATTTTTTCAGTTTTCCGCATATAGCAGTTGGACAGGGCAGCGCTATTTTTCTCAACTATTTCTCTCAGTCGTGGACCACATGGGAGCAGATTCCCATTGATGTGCAGCAGGCCATGTTTGTCCATTGGTTGGTATGTACGTAAATAAATAATTTTTATTTTGAAAATTATTTCATTTCTAACTTGATATTTTGATTTATTTGTAGGGTTTATGATATCCGATTGAGGATACCATGCGTGACGCCATCCACGAGGCATGGGAGGTGGCCATGCGTGATCGCCTTCGTCAGTTTTTGCACAATTTAAGAAAAGCTGCGATGAAGAAAGCAGGAGTGTCAGATTTTGAGGAGTCATGTAGAGCACACCGACCAGAGTATATTTCATCCCATGAATGGGATGGATTATGTGCGCACTGGTTGAGTGGTGCCTTTCAGAGGAGATCATCGGTGGGGAGGCAGAATCGGGGGAGACAGGAGGTGACTCATCGAGCTGGGAGTCGTTCTTTCAGTACTCATAGACAGCATCTGGTACGTACATTATTTATAAATATTTTATATAACTATAAAAATTAACAGATTTTTTTAGTCTTATAGGCTGTCGAGCACCCCGATATTACAGAGTACGACGTATATCGGAGGATGTATAATGATCCTACTATTGGGGAGCTCAGAGGTGATCGTCAGCATCACATCGTGGTCAGTATTATTTTTTTTCAAGTTTAAAAATTAACTACATATAATATATTCACAATTTTAATTTTAAATTGCAACTATAGGAGTCATATGAGGCCGCAGCGGCACAGGACCGACCTGAGAGTCAGGCCGAGTCATCAGATCAGACCACTTCCCATCATTTTGATGAGGCGGCATGGATGCAGGCCACCCAGTATGCCTTCGAGAAGGGCCGGGTAGTTGGTATCGGCTCTCGACTGACTCCCGGAGATTATTATGGCAGTGCTGCGATGTCGGCGTCCAGCTCGAGAGGAGCTCGTGCATCTTCTTCTACACAGTATGAGGATCAGTTGCGATCTCAGACTGCACAGATAGAGAGTCTCCGACAGGAGCAGGAGCAGATGTGTCAGCAGCATGAGGAGGAGCGTCGACGCCAGCAGCAGTTGTACGAGGAGCAGGCGAGTCGGTGGCAGCAGCAACATCAGGAGTTGATGGAGTACATGCGCCGACTCACTCATGCTTTAGGGATGGAGTTTCCTCCACCACCATCTGCAGATCCCCCACCTCCCCCCCTCCCCCCTCATTCAGATTAGAGTTTGTATATCTGTTATAAAATTTGTGAAATCAAAATATTTTTTTTCTTCTATTCGTAGTTTCTGTCTCATTATAAAATATTAATAATATTATATTTTTAAATAACAATATTAATATGAATAATAATATTATTTATATTTTATAATATTAAATTTTATATATATATTAAAATTTTACATATATAATAAAATTTTATAATATTATAATTTAATTATATTTTTTGTAATACTTGAATTATTTTAATATTTGAATGTAAAATAATTCTATTATTTTTATATTAATTAAAATAACTTATTAATATTTTTTTTATTTATGAATTATAATTGTAATATTATTATATTAATTAAATCATTTATTAATATTCTATTATTGTTTATTTTTGAATTATAATTCTACTATTATTATAGTAATTAAAATAATTTATTATTTTCATTTGTAAATTATAATTCTATTATTATATTAATTAAAATAATTTATTAATAATTTATTTTCTTTATTTTTTTTATAGTATTTGCGACGGGATACTATACCCGTCGCAAATACTAGTATTATTAATAGTTTTTTATTTTTTTCTAAAAAATAGTATTTTTGACGGGATACTATTCCCGTCGCAAATACTAGTATTATTAATTTTTTTTTTAAAAATAGTTTTTGCGACGGAACCGTCGCAAAACCTAATTTAAAAGTTTTTTACAAAAATACGGAATACTATTTGCGATGGGGAGAATGACCGTCGCAAAAAAAGGCTTTAGCGACGGGCCCATCGCAAATAAGTATAGTTACGACGGCGTTTTCATCAACGGGCTATTTGCGACGGGACCCCGTCGCAAATACCTGTTTTTCTAGTAGTGATAGTATAATTTTAAGGACATCCATCTACAACCCTCACATTATAAGGGTGATAGCACCTAGACATTCAAGATAAATGGAATCCCAATAGTGATTCATCGTGAAAAAATATCAAGGGAACGATAATAAGAAATTGGTGGCTAGGAAAAGGACATGACATATGGATGGCACTATAAATCTGTGGAAGAATAATTAAACCACATATAGTTCTTCAAGGAAACATTCTTCTATATAGATCTATCTAATTTTAAAATTGATAAAGGGAATAAATTATATAGATGGCCCTGGATAAGATATTAGGGAGTCATTATGTATCCCATTGAGTGGGAGTCAATACATATATAGCACTAAGAGGCAATGTGATAGGTGGCCATAATTGATGGAAATGGGGAATCCTTGAGGAAATGAATCCAACATATTTTTATAGTTTAAACATCATAAAAAATATTCTTACAATTTCATTTTAATCAAACATCATTGACTATGTATAATGAAGTTTAACATTGTATAGAAAAGAAATATATCATGCCATTGAAAATCATATGATGGGGATTATATAATACATAGTTTAAGGTCATGTAGTTGGGAACTATTTGTTGTGAAATTTATGTTCCTTTTATAAGGGCCAATGAACTACCTTGTTTAACATCATATATCTCAGACTATATGTTTTTTAGTTTTTGGTCATGTGAAATAAATCAAATATAATTAAATTTTATGCCATTTTACACAACCCAATATGCGGCCTTTTCATGTCACACACCCATGATAGTTTCTATGTAGTTTTAATTCATATAGACTAGTCTCTTATTAACCCAACATAGTGTTATGCATAATATTTCTTAAGGATTATCTTGTTGGGGGATGATGTGATGTGAAAACCATCTATAGTGACCAATATATATACACTATTGTAGTAATTCTTGTGAATGGTTAAAGGGACCTCACAATTGGTCTCTAGATTTATGATTTTCTTTTTAGGAATCATTAGAATAGTCAAATCCTCCACTAATTTGTGTAAAAGGATGTTCTGATGGTGAAACTTGTTGGTTAATTCTAGATCCACTCGGTTCATATCGATTTTAATATTATGAAAAACATGGATCCAATTTTCATAAAAGGCTTCCAATATTGTAAAATTTTCTTTATATATTTTATCTATGTTGAAATTATCTTAGCAAAATATCCAAATTTATGGTAGCTATAAATTATTTGAAAATATTACTATTTTCCTATACAAAAGAGGATAATTAGTCGCCTATGTGGAATTCTAGGTTTTCATATGATATTCCCACAAGGTATTAAAGTGATTTTCATGTTACAATTTTTTTTAAGAAAATATTTATTGATGAGAATTTAAGGGAATAAATTTTGTTAATACCATGATCTATATATTTAATGATGCATCATAAATTAAATTATGGTTGTACCCAATTACATACATAGAATTTAACATTTCATCTTGGAAACAATAATGTTTGTTATATTTTCTTTAATAAAGGGGTGAGGTATCTCAAAAAGATCAATGACTTAGGGATTCAAAAACTCTATAATAGATTGAGTTCTGACCTCCAAAATGGGAAAGTATTCATCACATTTTTAGAATAAATATATAGAAATGAGGATAAATTTTAATAGCTCAATTTCATCATCTGCTAGGGACCCATGAAGTGAATTCTCCATGTAGAGAACACCTAAGAGTATATATTGGTGTAGAAAATATACGGATTCTGATAATAATGTGGGAATAATCCTAGAATGCAAGATACCTCATAGAGAATTCAATCCAATCAGTAAACATTGTGGGATAAATTTATCCATGTGTTTAGATCAAATGGGAGAGATCCAGTCCGAAAAGGGGATCCCCAGAAGTTGAGACATCATCCTCTGGAAAGACATGATAATTTTTTTCCCTTGGTTACAATTATGAATGATTCCATAAAAGATACATCAATTGAGGACTCCCATTGAATTGTGAACTTCATGGATGGTGAAAATTTCTTACCTTCCATGAATATTTTCATACTTTACATGATTAGTGGTTAGTCTTCTATATTGGGGACGTTGATCAAGGGATTCATTCTATGATGTGAATTTTTTAGATCAATTGGGGGTCCCACATGAGGGTAACTAATATTGAACTTATTAAACTCTTGGCCTTACATGTAAAAATTAGATGAGATCACCATATTATGCACCACATGGAAGACTATTTCATGATAACCAATATCAACAAGGGATATGACTACATTTTACTAAGTTTCTACTCAATTGTTTGTTGATTGAGGAAAATGAGAAATCATCCAATGAAATTGATATTTGGCTATCAGTTTGGGTGTGTGTTAAATAAATATGACAATATCATAATTTCTGATTGTATAGTTTCCAAAAAATTTATTAATGAATCATATAGAGTCACCCTTATATGAAACCTATACACTATCTTCTTGAGGGCCAGTTCAAGACTTGTTTGGAGGGATTTAAAATATACCTCATTGTTATTTAACCCCTATAAATGGAGTAATGTGTAAAACATGAGATCCATTGAGGGATTCATGATGATAAATCCAAGGTCATCCTTGTAGATCATAGGATTGTTCATAATTCATTTATTATGGATTCATAAATCATTGTGAATGTTTATCGTACAACATGTTTATTCTTTATAAATAAAGAGGATGCAATCATATAAAAATTTTACAATTAGGGGAATGTGTTATGGGGTTTTATAAATTAAAAGTTAATATACCAATTTATAACCCTAGAGAGGAATCTAGGAGATTAAATTAATATCAATATTTGAGGGATCATTTTATATTATTCTCCCCACCTAATAAATATGGGCCGGATTATGATGTAAATCAATATGTATAAAAATACGATAAATTAGACCTTATGATGTTATATACAATATTACAACTTCAAAATAATGAATATAAAAAAGAGTTAATTATTATTAATGGGATAATATCTGAACATTTCCTCTAGAATCATTAAATTAAGGTAATAAAAAATACTCTCATTATCCCCACTATTGTAACGGTCTAGGTGGGGTGAGGGATTATTCCATGAATATAACATTAAGGAACAAAAATATCCTCCAGAAAAGTATAATCTAAACCGAAGGATATAGTATAAAATTTAGAATATTATTAAATTTATTTAATCATTATTTATTGTGGTGGTAGTTAAAATCATTTTCATCAACATTGATAAGTTAATATATTTTCAATTTATGTTTCTAACAAAACACCATATGTAAACCACATGGACTTGATATCCATATAACACTTTATGATTTTGTGGGGGTGGGGGGATTTCAGTGATGTAATTGATTTTCATTTGGTTGATATAGATGCCTCTATACTGGGAAATGAATTTCATGAATTTGTCATAGGTGACCCCGTATGAAAACATCATAGGGTTCCTCTTATGTATATGAAGATAAATAATTCCAAACACATTTTCTATATCTTTGAGGTCAAAAAATAATTCAATTGAATTTAAAACCCCTTATTCTATATATAATTACACCATCATTCCAATTAGGGGATTGTATATGTATAACATATCCAATTGGTTGGGTTACCAAGTATTATTACATCAAAATAGCATTATTGAGTAGTTACAAGTACCCCAGGTTGACCTAAATTCAATGACCTCTTCATCATATGGGGCTATCCAAATTTGAATTTTTATTTAATATAGATTAAAAAGCAGATAACATGTATATTGGTATTTATGTCAATAAATAACTCCATTTCCATAGTGGTTAATTCATCCATAGTGCTGTGGATGTTGATGTTTTTTAATATGATACAAAATATTAGATTTTTGTTCTTCTTCACTATTGAGAAAATGATGACCAACCACTTGGGGTACTATAATACCATAAATATGTAATATTTTATTATATTATCTACTTTGGACTAAATCATGGAGCTATATTGGATTAAAGGAATGAAAATATAGTCAAAGGTTCCCTAGCGATCATGAACTGCCATTTTCTTATAATTAGGTCAAAATAATTCATAGTATCACTTCAAGAATGCGAAATAATTATATTTTCCTTGAGTGTTATAATGAAACCAATCAATTTCAGCCTGATATCTTCCTCGGTATTGATTTCTTCCTGTATTATCTCATTGTTTGTGGTGGATAGTAATTCTTCAATGAGAGTAGGAAAATTAATGAAGTCTTCTTAATTAGAAGCATGAGGACTAAAACAATGATATTATTCCTCATAAAAAAGAACCTATAAGGGGGAATAACTATTTTATTTATGGTAATAACATTTATAAGATGTTTCCCACCATTATATTTCCATAGAGTCGATGGTGGTAGAATACAAGGATCACAAACCATGTTGCCTTCTCTTCTACGGTCCGTCTACCATGTTGAATAAATATTAATCAGTTGACTACCAATAAATAAATACCACTCATTAGTATAACAGATGATTATATTCGTTGTTTTTTCATGTGAAAAAACACATTTTCACATTCTGATGGACATGCATTCTAGTGATTCAGAGGAACTATCAATCATAGGAACAGAAGATGATCCAAGTACACTTATTTTTCAACATTGTAAAATGGTTCACGAGGTCTAGGTATATTTCATAATGATAGTGAATCAGTGGTTGAAACATTATCCATAATTCAACCCATGTAGCTTATAAATTGGATGTCAACCTTTTAATTCATTTATATTGTCTGGACCCGTCCCCTGAGGCCCGTGCCATGACTACCCCAAGCCCGCCATCCACAGGCCAGTGGATGGCGACAAGCACCGAAGGTTTAATCCCTAATATTAGGAAGGAATTTCCTTTATAAAATGTCAACTCATTTAATCAATCACATATCAAGATACGATCACAAGTAAACTGGATAGTAAACAAAGTGTGTACAATAAGTAAAAAGGGGCCATAATACAAGCCCAACTAGAAAGTACAAGAAAACTGAAAAGAAAAAGTAAATTGAATAGATCCTATGAACACCCTAAAAGGATCCAACCTGAAGGGTAACTACAACTATCGAATGGTCGTTTCACATAGTTCACCTCATCTAGGCCCACATCTGAGCTACCTTCAGTCCTGGTACCCTCAACCTTAGTCAGAGCTATCCATCGTCTGAACCAAACACCACAGGGTGCAGGAGTATCCTGTGCAGGGGTGAGTATAAAGATACTCAGTTTGGAACATAATACCCTCAAGGTCTCACAATATCTAGAAAGGATAAACCAAAAAGTATGAAATCAACTAACAACCATTCTTAGGTATATGCCCATACTTATACCTATGTTATCAAGTATACCCATCTTAGTCATGATGAAACACGTCGTCCAACTCAAAATCCCAAAGCTCAACTGTTCCAAAAATGAAGGAATACCACAATGGTAAGTACCACACAGGCACACCACATAGAATAATACCACCAAGGAATCACCATGAAAGAAAGTACCACACAGGTACAAACTCAACTCACACAAGATATATCTTAGATACAGTAGTAGATATGATTAGATGTAACTACCGAATCATCTTACTCTATTAAGAGGTAGACCCACGAAGGATCCTGAATCATCATCAGGCCCACAGAGGATCGTACTACATCTTCATACTGACACATGATCCTAGTACCTTGTCAGACCAACACAGGATCCTTGTACATCGTCAAACCCATACAGGAACCTAGTACATCGTCAGTACATCGTCATACCCACACAGGTTCCTAGTACGTCATCAGTATGTCATCATACCCACATAGGATCCTAGTTCATCGTCAATACCTCGTCAAACCCACACAGGATCCTAGTACAACATCAGTACATCGTTAGACCCACACTATATCCAAGTACATCTTCAGACCCACAGAGGATCCCAGTTCATCTCCAATACGTCGTCAGACCCACACAGGCTCCTAGTACATCATCATTATGTCATCAGACCCTTACAAGGTCCTATTACATCATCTGTACATCATCAGACCCACAAAAAATTCTAGTACATCTTCATTTCATCGTCATACCCACATAGAAACCGTGTACATCATCAGTACGTCTTCAAACCCATAAACGATCCTTGTACATCGTTAGAGCTAGCATCAGGGTACTCGCACTAAGCTAACTTGTCTCTGGACGGGTCCAATCCTCAAGCCATAGGTCAATCCTTTAACTATCACAATGTCCAACTAAAAATTATCCCAAAAGACTGCCACATCATTGGGGTTTCAATGCAACAAACGGTGTGTCAATCAGATGCTCGGTCTGTATGTTATTATCCCTTTAGTCTCGAGGACCCGATTGGATTTGTGCTCAATCCAACCCAACAATATCCCAACCTTATATGAATCTCTAGTGGGGAATACCAAAGGGACCATCTTACTCCAATGTTTCTATCACCCCAGATGGTCTGTCAAATTGATTAATAGTGCTAATGTTGTTGTCAAAAGTATGGAATGGGTCGAAATTTTTTTGGGTATGGTCTGACCCGGTCGGATTGACCCGGACCGACCCGGTCCGGTTTGGGTCAGCCCAGACCACTGGGTGTGGCCCGACCCATGCTGGGTAGCCCTGACCGCACTGGGAAGCACTACCAGGTGGCCCGACGGTGAGGGGAGGCCTCGGTGCGGCGGGGTGCCATGGTATAGCGTGGCGACCACGGTGCAACAGACCTCCGCGGTTAGCCGAATGACGAGCCTTCCTCCCTTTGCTGACGCGGAACAAGCTATGGTTCTCTGTCATCATGTGGCATGGCTGCACCATCACCTTCATCACAGCTGGCGGTGTGCCATATGCAGTATCCGAGTCCCACCGGTGCCATTATCCATCACTGTTCGCTCCTCTCTTCCATTGTATGCAAGACAACAAAAACATCATGGAAATGTGTATAGGTGGGTCCATGATTGTTTGCCCCGCACACCCACCCCCCTGTGCGTTAGGGTTGTAGAAAGCCTCTTAGTTAATCTTGTATGAAGAATGTCAAGAATGGTAAGGAGGGGTACTAAAAACATCAAACCCTACCTTGAAGGATCATAGACGTTGGTGAGGAGAGAAGGGAGGACATCGGTTTGTTATCATTGAAGACGTCCCATGTGTGAGGATGTCACGAGAAAGAAGCTGAAGCTGTTGTAGAATGTTGGTGTTCTTAGTTGGAGAAGCGTTCTTCATTTGGAGAAGCTTTCATCATTGGGGAAGATGAATTCCTCTATGTTCTCTCCCACACATCTCCCTTTGCAATCAATTTCTACCAACAAAAACATGTTTGGAGAAACACCAAATTAAATTAAGTTAATCAATTTAATTTTTTGGCAAAATTAATTGTACCATGTTGGCATAATCAAATAATTGGAGGAAGCTCAAGAGTTATATACCATTAAAGGGGGAGTTTTAATTTCTGGTGGTCCCCACCATTTGAATTCAAAATGGGGGGTTTTTAGGCTCGGGTGGTCCCACCAATGATCATTCAATTTGGTGGATAAAAATAAAATAAAATATATTTTGTATTTTATTTTTATTCCATGAAAAACACAAAAACTAACTTCCACCCTCGACCAACTACCGTCGAGGTGAAAGTCTCCTTATGCGAATACTGGCACTATGAGTTCAACAGTGTCCTCAGATTTCAATTCTGTTCACCAGTTCAAAAGTTACTAAAACCTGCTCTTACATTTGCTGAACATACCCATAAGAAATTTCATAAATTCATTCTAGGCACCCCAGGCCTCAGAATCACGTGCTGCCTATTTTTGAGGGCTCATAAAATTCTTATATAATTAAAAATATTATATGGAATTTTCGGGTCTTTACATTCTACCCACATCAGGGAAATACATCACCATAAGACACATCTAAAAATAAGGAAACAAGTGGGGGTTCTGAGCATTAATCTAAGCCTCCCGCTCCCATGTTCTCTCATAGAGGTTCCCATGCTACCAGCGAACGCGCACCAGACGTATCGACCATCCACGAAGGACCCGCTCAAGTCGATCCCCAATCTCTATGGGAACCTTCGTAATTGTTGTCCCTTTGTCGACGTCTAGCTCGCCATGGTCAATGATGCGAGAGGGATCGTGTAAGTATCTCCTCAACAAGGATATGTGGAATATGTCGTGCACCCGATTCAACTGAGTTGGAAGAGCAAAGAGATAAGACTGCTTGCCAACTCTGCTGAGGACCTGAAAAATTCCGATGAACCATAGATATAACTTGACGCCCCTGTCGAATCTCCACGAACCTCATCGCGGTGAGACCCGTAGAATGTAACAACCTGAGATTTTATAAGACTTATTCATTTTAATTTCCTTGATGTCTTGTTTTGTACGCTACACACTGATTATCTTGCGCTATACGCAACACCATATTAGCTTGCAGTATAGGCAACACTATTCTTGGATTGTGTTACACACAATTTCAAGTTCATTTGATAATAGTCATTCTACGCAACATTGAGTGTATATATATATATATATATATATATTCAACGTTTAAATGAAATAAGGTTGGATTCTGTTATACAAAACAACGAAGGAGTCTTTTAGAACACGCAACCCTGGCTTGGATTTCATTACACGCAATCGCGACCTTCCTCGATAGCGTGTGTAGTACTCAATATCGGGTTTCACTAAACAACGATATATTATTATAATATTTTTATGGACAAGCCATTATGAATAGTATTATCTAAAATTTTAATTTTATAACATTATTATTCATCTTACATATTTCCTAGAATATGGTATGAGAACAAAATCAATTTTTCGTGTAAAATATGTATTTTTCAAAAACTATTGTTTTCCCACCTTTTGATGGTACACCGACATTAAATATTGTTTTTGACATGTCTATATGTTAAATTTGACATAATAAAATTCTTATTCTGAATCATGATATAAAAATTTACTTTAGATATATTTTTCTTATTATTCTGATAACTTTCATATTTTAATGAATAGTAAAAACACCCTATATTTTAATGAAAAACATGTTTTTTTCATCGCAATACATTATATGTTTAGATTATATTTTTAATTGGTTTCAAAGTGTAATTAGAATTTATTTTTAGCATTTAATCCAATGTGGGTCATTGGAATTAATTTCACTTTAAAATTGGAAATAATTAAGTATCAATCTTTTGATAGTTATTATTTCTTAAAAACACGCTATTTGTTTTGATAATAGGGATTAATTTTAAAATTAATTAATCCCACTTCTATGATTTGAATTTGAAAAAATAGACATCAATTTTGAAATTGGAATATCAAATAATTCTTAGGATGACGTTTTGGTATTTTTCCGAAAAACATCAATTTTCGATGAATAGTGAAACCAATTAGTGGTAGTTAAAAAACTAACTTTTACATTTAAATGAAATTTTACCACTTCTGTGAATTGAACATTGAAAATTAGAGAGACATGGTTAATATCAAGGACTAAAATTTGGTTCAATGAGATGAAAAATATTTTTGGTGAATAGTAACTTTTTACTTTTATTTACCACGATTAAAAGTAAATAGGGTAATTATGGAGAAAAATGATATTATTACTACCCTAACACATGTCCTAATTCTATTGGATAAGTGTGATTCGACCAAAAACAACCTTAGTGATAAAATATGACCATTTAGGTCCACTTGTCTTAGATTAGGACATTTATTATTAATTTATTTAAAGAAGGGTTAAAATAGTTAAAATCAAAGGTTAATAACTAAATCATTTTTAATATAGGGTTATACATAAGATAAATTCGAATATAAATATTAATTATAAATATAAAAATCTTTCCTATCTAATGGAACTTTATTTATAATTTTTAGACATTAAATAATTTATGTTATTTATGACACAATGGGGATGCAGTAATTACCTAATAAATGAAATATTAAAATAATAGATGTTATAAATACCCAAATAAATGTAATTTGAAACTTTTTATGAATTCCAATAATTTTATAGGTTCATATGACATGATAGTATTGAATTAATAATCCTTTTTCGAACTAATCATGTTGTTATTATTTTCATAAAAATCCATTACCAAATAGTGTCTAAATTGACTTAAAATAGTTATTAAAACAAATATTATATTATTAATTTTTATGATATTCCTAAAAAATCTAAGGATCGGCCAAGATACTTATATCATCATATGTGTATCATTAATGTACCACTTAGGGGTCTCCTGGATGTATATGGTATGTTTATTAACTATATAATATAAAAATACAATGTGACATGGTAATTGTCAATCTAATTAAGTAAGAGTAAAAACTAAACGATAAGGTTAATATAATGACCCAAACCTGTATAAAATGTATTGGTTGATAGTATTTATACCCATCCCCACCTTATCTTAGAAATAAATAAATTTGGAGCTATTAAAAAACCGAATATGACTTTATTATAAAACAATATTCTTAGTTTTTCTAAAGGTGCCCCTCTCCTCCCTTATAAAAGGGTACCCCTTCCCTCTTCTCTTCACATTCTTTTGAGCCTTGAAGCTCGGCCAAAACCTTCCCATGTCTCTTATCCACTTTCCCATCAAAATATTGGAGGTTCTGGTATTCTCAAAATACCTACTCTACCTCATTAAGAGGAAGTTTAAAGGAGTCGCATCAAAGAAGAGGTAATCTCTTCTTCCGATTCTCTCAAGTTTCTTTCTTCTTCTACATCTTATTCTTTAGTTTTATCAATATAAAGTAATAACATCAGTATTAAATATATACTGATATGTTATTATAAATATGAAACAACCTTATTTTACCTTTTATCCATCCTACGGAAAACGAAATCACCGTGCGTGCGTACGTACGGAATATCGTCTCCACGCCGTGGTGTAATCTGTTTTCGACCACCACCTTACATGGATGGTTATAATGGTGTAAATAAATTATTATATATGATTATTGTAAATATATATTGATTGTAAAATATTATACATACACTTAAATACAATTCCATGATCATGGGAATGATATCATCGCTCGTGCGTATGTACGGACTACTGTCTCCACGACGCGGTGAGATTCATTCTCCATGTTAACCATTCATGAATGATTATAAAGTATATATAATAAATAATAATGAAATATATGAAATAATAATTATAATGGATTTATGTATATATATATATGTATTTCATCCACATAATTCTATTTAATTCAATAAGAAAACGAAAACAATGTTCATGCATACGTACTACCTACCGTCAGCATGAACGGTGTATTTCATTCCATTTATCAATATATCATATATATATATATAAGTATATGATGAATATATATTTTATATTAATCATGTTTTAAATTACGGAATTATTTAAATCAGTATATAAGTAATAATATCAAAAACAACAAGTTGAAACACGTACGATAAATGAAACAATTTTACACAAAATGCTGCTTTAACATGGAATTTACAAAAGAACGGGTAATATAAAGTCATAAGTTAACCATATATGATATCATAACAATGAATATGATTCTGTAATAAGTCAATAAAATTATTTAAATCATTATACAGGAGGTTCGGAATCATATGAAGCATATCAGATGTAAGTTAAGGGATAACTTTTCCAATCTCATTCTTATCCGAGATTGTTTATTAGTAAGTATTTACTTGGGTTATTGTTATCATCAAAGTCATTGTTTCCTAAAAATGGTTTCATGTATGTTTAAAATCCTTTTTACCAAATTTTGACTTTTACTACATGGTATTTAAGGAATATTTTTTTCCATACGAGGTACTTTTTGACTTTTCTGGAAAAAGTATGAGAAGACTGTTTTTTTAACTTATACGGCACAAATAGATTTTTACAGTTTCATAACACCATATTTTCAAGAAGATTACTCTACAATATTTCATGATCATTTTCAAAAAAACCCTTTTCTTTTAAAATTGCAATGAATTTTGTGAAAAAAAAAATTATTTTGATGAAGAAAGGATATTTTCCTCAAGATTTCATTTCAAGTGTTTTATCAAAAATATTTTGAATCTAAAATGACATTATTTAATATGTTTATGTTTCAAGTATAATGTCCCCATTATTTACATGGTTTGATTTTTCTTATGATGAAATGATATCCATTTTTTATATGGATTATGTTATAATGGCATGATGTTTAAGAATCTCATTCTATTACATGGGTTATGCTATGATGTATGATTTTTGATTTTGTGGCACACAAAAGAATGATTTCATTATGTGATCGGTGGGACCTATATCTTCCTCCAATGCATTGGGTAAAGATTTATATCTCATGATATAGTCATGGCTGGAATGGTAAGTTAATTCGGTTCAGTAATATAGGACTGGAATGAGGAGTGAACTCGATTCAGAAGGGGACTTTGTCCACTAAGATGGTCTTGGCAGCAATGCCTTGGATACTATTAAAATCATATCATGTGCTTAATGGTTTCCACAATCACATGTTTTATTCCCATGCTATTTTAACATGATTAATGTTTCTTTA
This sequence comes from Viscum album, assembly GCA_963277665.1. Lineage (NCBI taxonomy): Eukaryota > Viridiplantae > Streptophyta > Magnoliopsida > Santalales > Viscaceae > Viscum > Viscum album. The sequence continues at coordinate 760,325,112 of OY728166.1, forward strand.
TGATCTATGCCTTATGTACTGCCATATTTTATGTCATTGCCCATTATTTTTATGTTTAAACATTATGCTCATGTTTTTTAGTTCAAATGTATATGATTTGTTTTATTTTATCCATGCTTACCCTTACTGATCGTTTGAGCTCACCCTTAATATGTTTTCTTTTCCACAGGATTTAAAGAAAGGTTTTAGGAAAGAAAATCAAAAGGGAAAGATCTTTATGTGAGATGTTGAAGATCCTTCACCATGATTAGAAGATTACGTTCCGAGTTTCGAAAGACACTAAACTATTACGGTCCTTGTGTGTCTGTTTTTGTTATTTATTAAGTATTCTTCAAAAGTAATGTTATGTCCATGTACGTCAAGATTCAGGTCTCTACTGTTGGTATCAGAGGAAAGGTTTAGTTAACCTTTGGAAACTAGGACACGAAAACTTTAGTGAGATCCCTAGAGATATTTCTAAGGTATGTCTAGGGATGTCCGTAAGGTTAAGTATAAGTATAGGTTATTGTCCTAGAATTACGGTAACGATCCTAGAATTAAACCTAAGATGTTAGATATTAAAATTACTCCCCCTTGAATATGTTGTCTTTCTAGTACGAGTTTTTCCTCTCATACTATTATTTTTGGGTTTTAATAAATGGTAGGAAACATGAGGATTCATGTTAATGGAGAATATGTTGGACAATGGAATGATATTTTTCATGAGCAACCAAATGAAATGGGATTTGGAAGTCCAAAAATCATTATGATGCCGAATTAGCAATCTCATAATATGATCAATTAAATCAAATTTGGTATGCTTACTAACTCAGCTAATAATGGAATGAAAGAGTTTCATGATGATCATAGAGGAAAGAAAGTTCAATTTCCCCTATGTAAATCATGTGGGAAGAGGCATTAAAGAGAATGTTTCAATGTAACTGGAAGATGATTTGGGTGTGGAAAAGAATGAAACAAAGCTAGTATGTGCAAAGGAAAAGGTTCACATAACACCATGGACAAGGATAATGGTATTACTAAGACCACAACAACGGTCAAATGTTTTAAATGTGGGATGTACGGGCATTATGAAAACCAATGCCCTAAGGTAAAGTCTCATGAAGAGAATCATCATGGTCTTATGGGTAGTATTTATATTGATGATAATGAAGAGACTACAAATGATACATGAGATGAAAGAATTGTTCAAGCTCAGTAAATGATTTAAGAAGGCAGTGGAATGATTTATGTTTATCAGAAGTTACGTTGTATAGGTAATGGTACTATGGAATAATGACACATCTAAGGATTGTTACACTATTGTTTTTCCTAAAGTATTTGAAAGTATATATTGAATGGTACCGGTAACCATGAAAGGTTATTCAAATATTTTTAGAAAGTAGATGATATGCGCATAATGAAGGTATAAGGAGATAATGAGATGTTTGATAGTATTAATGAGATCATGACTGATATAAGGACAATGTGATATCATGGTTTGTGTATATAGATATTTTTTGAATTTGGTATGTGGAAAGAGATAACTTTTTACAGCATTCATGTTTTCACTAAGTTTCATTGGGTATTCAAATTTCAAGAGAATATATGATTAAGGTATTCACATGTTTGAAATTTGACCAAGAACAAGATATATGTAATGATATATGGGGGAAAAATGAAGGAATTCACAGGCTCGGTAGATGAAATTTATAGTAATTGGACAAAAGTATTTTCAATAAGCCTAAAGGTTGGAATACACATCATATAGTATTTCTTAAGGCTATAACTATTTGTTTTTATTTCTGAAATGATATGATAGTATAGTTTTAGAAAAATGACAACTTTTAGGATGGGTGACAACTCGTCGTGTCGGACAAGGATGTGGGAATCGAACCCACAACCAAAGTGCAACATGCCTTTATCGCCTACCACTGGACAACAGGAATTCCCTAGTTATTAGAAACAAGTTTTATTATATTAAGTGGTATGATAGAGGAAGTATAATTCCATTTTTGGAATCATATACGATTAACCTCACCACATATAGACTTATGTATATTTGATAACTTTTTCTAGCCTTTTTTTGAGACAGATGGAATGACCCATCATTCTATCCCATTATATGCTAACACTTTACAGAAGACAAATTCAACTTCATTTCTTTATAAGATGATGTGGAAATTGTTCAAGGCACAAAAAACTATGAGATTGTACCAAAATCAAGTAAGTATTTCTTTTAATTATTCTTCAACTTTAGGGTAGTGATCTTGAAAACCAAAAATGTTGTCCTAATGTCCTCATATCCGATGAATTATATTGTACGTTAAATCATCACACATTTATGGCTTTGTGATTGATGGCTTTTTCATAGCCATGTTCTCTACCACTCTCCATTAGAACACGATGGTTATATTTCTCTTCCATATCCATATTTTCACCTATGTTATTCTATGTGGAAACCAAATTCTATGTTACTTTCGGTGACCATTATGATTCTAACTTCCTTTTTTAAAATGAGGTACTAGTATTGCTTTTTAAGATGTGGGTTTCTAAATGAAAATTTGAAGTAGTAACCCATTTATAACCCCGATGAATTTCGAGGTCAAAATTCATTTTAAGGGTGGTAGAATGTAACAACCCGAGATTTTATGAGAATTATTCACTTTAATTTATTTGATGTCTTATGTTGTACGCTACACCGTATTAGCTTGCAGTATACACAACACTATTCTTGGATTTTGTTACACACAATTTCAAGTTCATTTGATAATAGTCATTCCACGCAACATTGAGTGTATATATATATATTTTATTTATTTATTTTATAAATGAAATATTTTTGGATTCTGTTATACAAAACAACAAAGGAGTCTTTCACAACATGCAACCCTGACTTGGATTGCATTACAGGAAATCACGACCTTCCTCGATAGCGTGTGTAGTACGCAATACTGGGTTTCACTAAACAATGATATATTGTTATAAGATTATTATGGACTAGCCATTTTGAATAGTATTAACTACATTTTGAAATTTATAACATTATTATTCACATTACACATTTTCTAGAATGTGGTATAAGAACAAAATAAATTTTTTGTGTAAAATATGTATTTTTCAAAAATTGTATTTCTCCCACCTTTTGATGGCGCACCAACTTTATATATTGTGTTTCACATGTCTATAAGTTCAATTTTACAAAATAAAATTCTTATTTGCAATCAGGATATAAAAATTTACTTTAGACAAATTTTTCATATTATTCTGATAACTTTCATATTTTAATGAATAGTAAAAACACGCTATATTTTAATTAAAAACAACTTTTTTAATCACAATAATTTATATGGTAAGATTATATTTTTAATTGGTTTTAGATAGTAATTAGAATATATTTATATCATTTAATCCAATGTTGGTCATTGGAATTAATTTAACTTTGTAATTGGATATAAACAAGTATCAATCTTTTGATAGATATTATTTCTTAAAAACATGCGATTTTTATTGATAATGGGAATTAATTTTAAAATTAATTAATCCCACTTCTATGTTTTGAATTTGGAAAAATAGACATCAATTTTGAATTTGGAATATCAAATAATATATAGGCTGAATTTTTGGTATTTTTCTGAAAAACGTCAATTTTAGATTAATAGTGAAACCACTTAGTGGTAGTTAAAAAACTATCTTTTTCATTTAAATGATATTTAACCACATATGTGAATAGAATTTCAAAAATCCTAGAGACATGGTTAATATCAAGGACTAAAATTTGGTTCAATGAGATTAAAATATTTTTTGGTGAATAGTAACTTTTTACTTTTATTTACTACTATTAAAAGTAAATAGGGTATTTAATGGTAAAAATGATATTATTATTACCCTAACACATGTCCTAATTCTATTGTATAAGTTTTATTCGACCAAAAACAAACTTAGTAATAAAATATGACCATTAAGGCCCACTTGGATTAGATTAGGACATTTATTATTAATTTATTTAATGAAGGGTTCAAATCGTTAAAATCCAAGTTTAATAAATAAATAATTTTTAATATAGGGTTATACATAAGATAAATTCAACTATAAATATTCATTAGAAAGATAAAACGATTTCCGATCTAATGGAACTTTATTTATAATTTTTATAAATTAAATAATTTTCTTTATTTATGACACAATGGTGATGCAGTAATTACCTAAATAATGAAATATTAAAATAATTGATGTTTTAATTACCCAAATAAATGTAATTTGAGACTTTTTATGAATTCTTCTAATTGTATAGGATCATATGACATGATAGTATTGGATTAATTAACTTTTTTTGAACTAATCATGCTGTTATGAGTTTCAAAAAAATCCATTACCAAATAGTGTTAAAATAGACATAAAATAGTTTCTAAAACAAATATTATATTATTAATTGTTATTATATTCTTAAAATTCTATGTTTATGCCATGTTACTTATATCATGATATTTGTATCATTAATGGACCACGTGGGGGTCTCTTGGATGTATATGGTATGTTTATGAACGATACAATATAAAAATACAACGTGACATGGTAAATGTCAATATAAATAACTAAGAGTAAAAGCTAATAGATAAGGTTAATATAATGACCCAAAACTGTATAAAATATATTGGTTGAGAATATTTCGACCCATCCCCACCTTATCTTCGAAATAAATCATTTTGGATCTATTAGAAAACCTAATATGACTTTATTATAAAATAATATTTTTAGTTTTTCCAAAGGTGCTCCTCTCCTCCCTTATAAAAAGGGATCCCTTACCTCTTTTCTTCACACCCTTTTGAGCATTGAAGCTCGGCCAAACCCTGCCCATTTATCTTCTCCACTTCCCTATCAGCATTATGGAGGCATTTTTCTTCTCAAAGTCAAGATCTACTTCCTTAAGAGGAAGCTTAAAGGAGGCACGTCACTACAACAAATTCCGGTCCTAGCGGCGGTTTTTTTCCGGTTTAGCGGCGGTTTAAACCGCCGCTATATTGTGTGGCGGCGGTTTACAAAAACCGTCGCTAAGTTTGGCGCCGGCAATCTATTAGCGGCGGTTTTTTTGATTCCGCGGCGGTTTTAGAAATGTGTCGTAGATCCGTCATTTAGCGGCGGTTTCTCTTCATTTGGCGGCAGTTATATGGGTATCTTATTTGCGGCGGTTTTAACCGCCGCTAAATTCAGGCGTTTGATGCGCCTATTCTGCAGCGGTGAATACCACCGCTAAATATCAACATAATATATTTAGAGGCGGTTAAAACCGCCGCTAAATTCTGCGCAGTTCATCATTTAGCGGCGGTTTTAACCGCCGCTAAATGATTTCCGGTTATTTAGCGGCGGTTAAAACCGCTGCTAAATGCTCACAGGTATGGCATTAGCGGCGGTTAAAACCGCCGCTAAATGTTGAACTGGAAAAAAAATATGTTGGATCTGCTCCACCACTGCCCTAAATTTTCCAAAACCACAGCCACATCTCACCCATCAGCCCCACATAATATCACATCCACACATATTTGTAATGTACAACATCTTACAACATTATTACATCATTACCATTTCATATTCCATCACTAAAAGAATACTACCACAAACCACTACACACAAAAACCAACATCCTCATAATAGTGACCATAACATCTCTTACCATAATAAAAACCAACATTAAAAATGGACACAGGTCACACATGAGTGGTAGCGGTCACACCGTGCCTCGGATTGAGGCAGGGTTGACTCGTACACGTCACCAAGGACATGTGGATCCTTCTCCTAAAGGATGAAGGCAATCCGGATGCGTCTGGTCCGATTTACGTAGGTCAGTTGTTGATTCCAATTAAAATGGTGTCCATTTTAAACAAGAGAGCGACTCTTTGGGTGGTAGCGGTCACACCGTGCCTCGGATTGAGGCCGGGTTGACTCGTACACGTCACCATGGACCTGTGGATCGTTCTCCTAAAGAATGAAGGCAATCTGGATGCGTCCGGTCGGATTTCCGTAAGTCAGTTGTTGTTTCCAATTAAAGTGGTGTCCATTTTAAACAAGAGAGCGACCCTTTGGGTGGTAGCGGTCACATCGTGCCTCGGATTGAGGCGGAGTTGACTCGTACATGTCACCAATATCCTCATAATAGTGACCATAACATCTCGTATGTCGGTTCTTGATTTCACTTAAAATTAAGTACATTTTTAACAAAACAGTGACACTGTGAGTGTTGTCGGCCACACCGGGCCTCAGATTGATGCGGTGTTGAATCGTACACGTCACACATGAGTCATTTATTGTCGTGAAAAAGTATCAACACAATCAGAAGCCGTTAGATCGGTTTGGCGTATGTACGTAAAATATTGTCCATTTTAAACTAAATACATACACTTGGAGTGATACCGGTCACACCGCGCCTCTAATTGAGGCGGGGTTGAATCTTACACGTCACTTTTGACCCATGGATAGTTGTCCTTAAGTTTCAATAGAATCCCAATGTGTTTGGTCGGTTTTCCGTATGTCAGTTGTTGATTTCACTTAAAATTAAGTCCATTTTTAACAAAACAGTGACACTGTGAGTGGTGTCGGCCACACCGGGCCTCGGATTGATACGGTGTTGAATCTTACATGTCACACATGAGTCATTGATCATTGTAAAAAAGTATCAATGTAATCAGAATCCGTTAGATCAGTTTGGCGTATGTACGTAAAATATTGTCCATTTTAAACTAAATACATACACTTGAAGTGATACCGGTCACACCGCGTCTCAGATTGAGGTGGGGTTGAGTCGTACACGTCACATATAACCCATGAATCGTTGTCCTAAAGTTTCAACACAATCCGAAGGCGTTTGGTCGGTTTCCCGTATGTCAATTGTTGATTTCTCAGTTAAAAATAAGTCCATTTGAATAAAACAGAGGCACTTGGAGTTGTGTCAGCCACAACAGGCCTCAGATTGAGGTGGGGTTGACTCGTACACGTCACATTTGAAGGTGACTATGCATACACGATAGTTGACCTTCTTAGAGAAGAGTTTCTGGAAGAGTATAAAAGACATTAAGCAATGAAGATCATTAGAGTGTTGGAGCAAATGTGGTTGCTACAAACAATGTAGAAATCGGCTTGTGCAAAGCGACCTAAGTTACAACTTGCAGGTATTGTACTCTATTTGTTTCTGGAAGGTTTCAGTTTAAATGCATTTTGGAATGATCATTGCTAGCCATTGTCTTTTAGGTTTTTTTGACAGCCGAGGGGAAAGGGTGGGGTTTGAAGACATTATAGGATATGTCGAAGGGTGATTTTGTGTGTGAATATGTTGGAGAAATGTTAACTCCCACAGTTCTGAAAAGAGTCACTATTTAAAAGAAAGTCACAAGTTTAGATACATCTCAAGATGGTCAGTTTAAAGAAATTTTGAGGGACACTACTAAAGACATGCTCAGATATGCACACATCCCCCACTTTTAGATCGTTGTCTACTACAATGATCTTCCAAACAAGATATGCATTAGAACGCTCATGATACATAGAGCAATTCACTGGCCACCCTCGAGAATGATCTAAAGCACAAACCATGACAGCATTATGTTTTTAACTTCAGCACCTCAATTGAGAATGTGACACCTTTCAGGACTTGGCGCCATTGTATGTCGTTTCGTCCACTGAATGGGTCTATCCTTTTATTTAATTTTTTTAACTTCAGTCAAATATTCTAGAAAGATGCCGCGGCAGATCCTTCACCATTTTGTTTTGCTGAACATCTCATTACATTGTTAAAAAAAAGCAGGGTGTCTTGCGTGGGCAATACGTTCCTGTATTGAAGATGATGCACTCCCATTTATTCGAACCCACAAAACCACCCCGCATGAGAAAATAGGGACTCATATTTTTTTGGAAGGCGGGGAGGAACCCAGGCACCTGCCGATGACCACCGCGTCGTGGGGTGGTTTTGTGGGTTCGAATAAATGGGAGTGCATCATCTTCAATACAGGAACGTATTGCCCATGCAAGACACCCTGCTTTTTTTAACAATGTAATGAGATGTTCAGAAAAACAAAATGGTGAAGGATCTGCCGCGACATCTTTCTAGAATATTTGACTGAAGTTAAAAAAAATAAATAAAAGGATAGACCCATTCAGTGGACGAAATGACATACAATGGAGCCAAGTCCTGAAAGGTGTCACATTCTCAATTGAGGTGCTGAAGTCAAAAACATAATGCTGTCATGGTTTGTGCTTCAGATCATTCTCGAAGGTGGCCAGTGAATTGCTCTTTGTATCATGAGTGTCCTAATGCATATCTTGTTTGGAAGATCATTGTAGTTGACAACGATCTAAAAGTGGGGGATGTGTGCATATCTGAGAATGTCTTTAGTAATGTCCCTCAAAATGTCTTTAAACTGACCATCTCGAGATGTATCTAAATTTGTGACTTTCTTTTAAATAGTGACTCTTTTCAGAACTGCGTGATATGAAGGTATTTTGGAGATTTTACTGGTTCATGCATGATATGAAGGTATTTTGGAGATTTTACTGGTTTTTTTCCAAAGGCCAATGAAATGTGGTCCATCATTCTTGCAATCTGGATGCGTCTGGTCAGATTTACGTAGGTCAGTTTTTGTTTCCAATTAAAGTGGTGTCCATTTTAAACAAGAGAGCGACTCTTTGGGTGGTAGCGGTCACACCGTGCCTCGGATTGAGGCAGGGTTGACTCGTACACGTCACCAAGGACCTGTGGATCGTTCTCCTAAAGAATGAAGGCAATCCGAATGCGTCCGGTCGGATTTCCATAGGTCAGTTGTTGTTTCCAATTAAAGTGGTGTCCATTTTAAACAAGAGAGTGACCCTTTGGGTAGTAGCGGTCACACCGTGCCTCGTATTGAGGCGGAGTTGACTCGTACATGTCACCAAGGACCTGTGGATCGTTCTCCTAAAGGATGAAGGCAATCCGGATGCGTCTGGTTGGAATCTATGTATCCCTTCAGTGACAATGAGTTTGTGTCACCATTATAATTTTGGTAACTAGGTGAGGTGGTGCTAAGAATTTTGGGCCATGAGTTGTGGAGAGGATTGGAACAAAGGTGTTCTGATTGGCTCTCCACAGGGTAGTGTAGTGCCTTATCGATATCCTCTTGTGCGGTGGTATAGTAACATTACCTAAACCTTTAATGTTCATTTGATGTTGATAATAAATAGTTGAGAGATGAACTTTAGTCATTTTTATTGAAAATACACACTATAAACCTATCAATTATCCTTGAGAGATGAACTAGGGTATTAACTAGACCATAAACCAACTTTAAAGATATAATCAATTTGACGTGTCATGAAAATGTGGTCAGTTCCTATTGGCGAAACCAAGGGGATCGACACTACAATGTAGATTAGGAAACCCTAAGAGTGGGAGAATCCACAATGGGAGATTTCGGAACCATCCTCACAATAAAATACACAAATCAATCACCATTTTCCATGATTAAAATTTCATTTATTCACTTAAAATAGGGAGTTAAATTACCTATATGTTGTTGTCGGTGCTTCCCTTCATTAAATATCTTAATCACTATTCGATGATAGAATGTTTACTCAATTTATTTACTTTATTCTATTTTTAGATTAATTATTTGGGAAATACACCTCACCCTATTCATTTGAATGGTCATGGAATAAAATCCCAACCATGAAAACTATAAAAAATACCCCATTAAATCATCATATAATCATTCTATAATCACTGATTAATCATAACACCACTTGTTCACACCAGGCTTCCCCACACTACTGAAATTCTATCACATCAATGACTGTACTTGTACCCACCAAAATGAAGTGTGAGCTGATCACTAGATGAATTTACCCCCACCCTCTTACATGTTTCTCCATAATTTCTAGATCTCCCACAATATCTCACCCTAGTGGATTTTTATAGACCACTTTACATGGTCAAGATGAAATTTCCCTTGATTTCAACCCCAGATGAAGACTCTTACCACATTGATATTTTATTATTATCCCATTATATTATGATATACATGTGAATTAAGATCCAAATCAACCAACCTTATCACCTATTTACAAAATCACCACCTTAAATCATTAGTACGAGTGTATCCATTTCCTAGAATTCTTTCCTTACACCCCATATTTGAATCACCTTGAAAAGGTTTCCTTTTCCCAAAACCCCATTAATATTGAATGTATTTATATTTCTTACTCTTATCTTAGTGTATAATTTAGTTATCAAGACTTCCATGCATTCCAACCATGCTTCTAAAAACTTACAATCATCCTAATTTCCTTATGAGTAAAATAATTATACTAACATGAAATCCCTATCTCAAATGAATGATAAGTATATTATCAAAGGTCACTTTTTCCTTGATTAACTAAACTTTATAAGGATTATTATTGATAACTATCCAATTATTATTTCACCTGGATGAATCATTTTTCCACATTATCCAAATCATCCCAAGACTAGGCTGAATATGATATTACCTTGCAACCCCAAATCAATATCCCTATTTTTCAACATCTGAGAATAAATACATACTGAATCAAACCCAATTCAAGTACCAAATCCCTTAAAAATCCTGTAAAAATAAAAAACACAAATCATCCTAGACATTTCATAAGTCCTCACCCCTATCATAGAACTAACCTTCAGTGATAATAACACCCTCACCATAGGTTTCACCAGATGGCCGGGTCTATGGGTACGATTAATGGATCATAAACTTGGTCATTATATCTAGTAAAACCTATAATACAACTTGAAATACATTTAAATTTTATATAAAAATCACAATCAGTCACCCCCATCAATATAAAATAATACCACAAGGATAGTCACACTTATATACATCGCATATCTAGTATATTATGAAGTAAAACTCTTAGATCTTGGCCAACTAAGATATCAATGATCAACCTCTTAATTCATTATCAAGTGATCATTGGTGATGTTTAATCCAACTAACATAACCCTAATCTATAATTTACCCTAGTCTATTAATTAACTTTACACCAATTAATCATTTAATTCCAAATTAATTACTAACCAATAACTTTTAATTAATCCAAGACTGTTCTCATTTTCATTTAAAAACACTATCATATCATCATCAAAATAATGCATCAACATTGTATCCACACAAATAATTTTCTCATTATGAAATTTTATATGGTACATGAATAATCACGAGTATGTCAAGCAGTACACATAGAGAAAACTCACTTTGGGGCCGAAGTCGAAGCGAGAAAGGTCGTCGGGAGAAGGGGGTCGCGGGTTTCCGGTCGCAGGCACCGCCGGAGGAGGTCGCTGGGTCGCCGAAGGAGGTCGCGGGGTCGCCGGAGGAGGTCGCGGGATCGCCGGGGGGTCGCGGGGGGCTACGGGCGAGGGTTGCAGGGAAGGGTCGCGGGGGGCTGCGGGCGAGGGTTGCAGGGAAGGGTCGCGGGGGGCTGCGGGTGAGGGTTGCAGGGAAAGGGGTCGGGGTAGGGAAGGGTCGGCGTTTTTTAAAAAAAACAACGGTTTAGCGGCAGTTTATTAAAAACCAACGTGAAACGTATTTCGGAAAACGTTTAGCGGCGGTTTTGTGAAACGCCGCCACAAAACCGCCGCTAAACACTGTTTATTTTGTAGTGTAAGAAGAGGTAATCTCTTCTTCCGATTCTCTCGAGTTTCTTTCTTATTATACATATTCTAATTTAGTTGCCTAATTATAAAGTATTAAAATAAGTATTACATATATAATCATATGTTATTATAAATATTAAACAACTTTATTTCACCTCCTATCCATCCTATAGAAAACGGAATCACCGCCCGTGCGTACGTACGGAATACAATCTCCACGCCGTGGTGTAATCTGTTTTTGACCACCACCTTAATTAGATGGGTATAATGGTGTAAATAAATAAATAAATATTATTATTGTAAAGTGATATTTATTCTAAAATATTATACATACACTTAAATAAAATTCCACGATCATGGGAATGATATCATCGCTCGTGCGTACGTACGGACTACCATCTCCACGACACGATGATATTCATTCGCCATGTTAACCATTAATGAATGATTATAATGTATATATAATGAATAATAATGAAATATATGACCTAATAATGATAATGGATTTATGTATATATATGTATGTCATCTACATTATTCCATTCAATTCAATAAGGAAATGAAAACAGTGTTCATGTGTACGTATGACCTACCGTCTCCATGAACGGTGTATTTCATTCCATTTAGCGATATATCATATATATATATGTATATGATGAATATATATTATATATAAATAATGTTTTACATTATTTAATTATGTAAATCAGTATATAATTAAAAATATCAAGAACAACAAGTCAAAACACGTATGATAAATGAAACGATTTTACCCAAAATGATGATTTAACATGGAATTTACAAATGAACGGGTAATATATAGTCAAAAGTGAACCATATATGATATAATAACAATGAATATGATTCTATAATAATTAAATGACATTATTTAAATCATTATACAGGAGGTTCGGATACATACGAAGCATATCAGACATAAGGTAAGGGATAAATTTTCCAATCTCGTTCTTATCTGAGATTGTTTATTCGTAAGTATTTACTGGGGTTATTATTATCATCCATGTCCATGTTTCCTAAAAATGGTTTCATGTATGTTTATAGTCCTTTTTACCAATTTTTTTCTTTTACTACATTTTATGTAAGAAATATTTTTTTGTTTACCGTACAAGGTACTTTTTGTCTTTTCTGGAAGAAGTATGAGAAGAATGTTTTTAACTTATACGGCGCGAACGGATTTTTACGGTTTCATAACCCCTTATTTTCAAGAAGATTAATCTACATGATTTCATGATTATTTTCAAAAAACCCCTTTTATTTTAAAATTTCACGGAATTTTGTGAAAAGAAAATGATTTTGAAAAAGAAAGGATATTTTCTTCAAGATTTCATTTCAAGTGTTTTATCAAAAATATTTTTCATCTAAAATGACATTATTTATTTTGTTTTTGTTTCAAGTATAATGTCTCCATTATTTACATGGTTTTATTTTTCTTATGATGAAATGATATCCATTTTTTTATATAGATTATGTTATGATGGAATGATGTTTAAGAATCCCATTCTATCACATGGGTTATGCTATGATGTATGATTTATGATTTTTTAGCACACGAAAGAATGATTTAATTATGAGATGGGTGGGACCTATATCTGCATTCAATGAATAGGGTAAAGATTTATATCTCATGAGATAATAATGGATGGAACTGTAAGTTAATCCAGTTCAGTAATAAAGGACTGGAATGAGGAGTGAACTCAATTCAGAAAGGGACTTTGTCCACTAAGATGGTCTTGGTAGCAATGCCTTGGCTACTATGGAAATCATAGCATGTGCTTAATGGTTGAAACAATGAAATGTTTTATTCCCATGCTATTTTATCATAATTAATGTTTCTTTATGATCTACGCCTTATGTACTTCCATATTTTATGTCATTGCCCAAGATTTTGATGTTTAAGCATTATGTTCAAGTTTTTATGTTCAAATGTATATGATTTGTTTTATTTTATCCATTATTACCCTTACTGAGCATTTGATCTCACCCTTTATATGTTTTCACTTCCCCAGGATTTAAAGAACAGTTTTATGTAAGAAAAACAAAAGGGAGTGATCATTGTGTCAGATGTTGAAGATCTTTCACCTCGATTATAAGATTACGTTCCGAGTTTCAAAAGACACTAAACGATTACGTTCCTTGTGTGTCTATTTTTTTATGTATTAATTATTCCGCAAAAGTAATGTAATGTCCATGTATGGCAAGATTCAGGTCTCTACATAGAAAGACATGGTCACCATCCTCGATCTCTAGAAGTCTCCATCTCCTATCGACATAAGAAATCTTTCAACTCTCTGCAGTCTTCATCCACTACTAGATGATCTGCACATTCTCTGTAGTATCACATCCATCTCTGGTCCCACGAGTGCTGAATCCCCTCGGTCAGTCCAACACAAAGGTGATCTGCAAGGTCACCCGTACAATGCCTCAAAAGATTTCATCCAAATGGTGAATTGATAGTTGTTGTTGTATGAAAACTCCACCAATGACAATTGATGCTTGGAGCTGTGATTGAAGTCGAGGATGCAAGAACACATGATGTCCCTGAGGGTCTGAATGGTTCGCCTAGTCTAGCAATCCATCTAATGATAGAAGGTGGTGTTCAAAGAAAGCTGTATCCCGAATGCCACCTGCACCCCTTCAATAGACAGTAAATAAAACGTGTATCACAATCGGAGATAATCATCAAGGGTACTCCATGTAGCCGCACAATATCCTTCACATATAGGAATCCAAATCTCTCTACTGAACCCTAACCTCTAATCGGTAAAATGTTGGCCGACATGGTGAGTCGTTCGATGATCTCACAGATAGAGTCATCACCTCTACATGTAGGTGGAAGACCTGTCACGAATTCCATGGATATATCATCCCACTCCCACTCGAGGGACTCTAAAGGATGAACCAAGCATGTTGGTACATGATGCTCCACATTCACTTTATGACAAGTGAATCACCAAGAGACAAACTCGGAAACTTCTTTCTTCATTCATGTCCACCAGTGTTGTCGTTGGAGATCCCAGTACATCTTCGCCACTCTTGGATATACCGCTAGAGGGGTTGTGTGAAACTCCCTCAAAACATCCTCCTAAAGATACACTGTTACCATGGTACGTCCTCTAAAGAGCATGACGTGCTTCCCACCTTCAAACAATCCATTAGCTGTATATCCTGTGGATATCTGAGCACGTCAAGATTCGCAGTCAGTATCCCCACGCCGCGCCTCAATGACTCGCTGGGGAAGTGGGGGAGTGATTGTAAGAGACTGAAGAAAGGCTTCTCCATCTAGATCCACAAAGGTTATCTGCAAAGCAGATAGCTACTTCGTCGCCTTTCCTAGCAGTTGTATACTGGATCTACTGCAGAGTGCATCTGCTACAATTTTTCCCTTCCCAAGAGTGTAGACTATCTCATAGTCAAAGTCCTGGAGGAACTCTAGACAACATAATTGTCTCGGGATTAGGTCCTTCTGATAGAAGATATACTTGAGACTCTTGTGATCCAAGTAGATTGTAAAACGCTCTCCTATCAAGTAATGATTCCACATATTCAAGGTGAATTCCACTGCTGCTAACTCTATGTCATGGGTAGCTTAGTTCTGCTCATGTTTTCTAAGCTGTTGAGAACCATATGTGATCACTACTCGCTACTTCATCAGGACACATCCGAGACTGGTCCCTAATGCGTCATAGTAGACTACATACCCTACACCCTCTTCTGGAGGCCTCATGATGGTGGAACTAGTTAGTCTCTACCTCAGCTATTGAAAATTCCGCTAACATTTCATTGTGGAAAGGAAGGGTTTCCCCTTCTTTTCCAATGATGATAAAGGTGCTGCAACTCAATAGAAATCTGGGACAATCCTTAGGAGGTATCCAGCCAGACCCAAGAATCTTCGTACCTCCATCACACTCCTGGGTGGCTTCCAAGAATGTACCACCTCAATCTTTGATGGATCTACTGCAACTCCATCCTCTGATATGACATTTAGCAGAAATTTAACCTCTCAGATCCAAAACTAGCACCTCGAGAGAATACCATAAAGATGGTGATCTTAGAGTGTGTCTGGAACTATCTTCAAATAATAGGCATGCTCCTCCTCATTAGCTAAGTAGATCAGAATTTCGTTGATGAAGACTACTACAAAGTGATCATGGTGTGGCTAAAAGATCATGTTCATGAGTCCCATGAATTATATTGGGGTGTTGGTCACACCAAAAGGCATAACAAAGAACTAATAATGGCCACAACGACATCTGAAAGCTGTCTTATGCACATATTCGTCTCACACTCTGAGCTGGTGATAGGCTGATCTGAGGTCTATCTTTGTGAACCATTGTGCTCCCTTCAGCTGATCTAAGAGGTTGTTTATCATCGAGAGTGGGTAGTTGTTATTCACGTTCACCTAGTTCAGGTGCTGATAGTCAACACAAAGCCTCATGCTCCCATCGGCCTTCTTGGAAAATGAAATTGGGTCTGCCCATGGAGAAACACTGGGCCGAATTAACCCTTTCCCTTGTAAGTCTTCCAACTGTACCCACAGTTCATGAAGCATTGTGGGAGCCATCTGATACGCTGGTGTGGATATCGATGTCATCTCGGGGTACCAGTCAATGTAAAATTCCACCTCTATGTGAGGAGGTAGACCCGAAACATCATCAAGGAAGACATCCGGGTACTATTCCACCACTACAGGATATCTCGGACTCTCCACATTAACTTCACTGAGGGTAAGGCAAGCCAACTGATGTGTAATTGGCAACACCCTACTCTGGGTAAATCCATCATGTGCGGCAAAGGCTCCCTTCTCAACGGTGAAGGTAAACCTAGTCCCATCCGTGTGAACACACCAAACTTTGAGCCTAATAGAGTCAATCTAAGCATGGACTGTAGATAACTACTCCATACCCAAGATGACATTACAGGGCCTCAACGCCGCTACTTGGAGATCTCACCTGAAACTCTCGCCTCCTAGAGTAAGATGACACTGCCGGAACCTTTGTGTAATCATCGAATCCTCTCCCATAAGTGTCTTTAGCTGTGAGGATCAAGATAATGACTCCGTTGAAATCTATGAGCTCTAAATGAGGGCAGTGGAACAAATGAATGACTGGAACATGTGTCTATAAGTACTGTAGCTATGGTATAGCAGACACATATTGTACCTCGTATCATCTCTGGAGTGCCATGGTCATAGGCCTCAGCTGCCTGGAGCTGAGCTCTCCCCTAACCACATGCTCTATGGGGTCAGGGTGGACCACCTGGTGGTGGTGCAAGTGACATCTTGAATCGTTGCCACCGCCAGCTGCACGACCAGCTCCTCCACCACATCTGCCTACTCCCTTTGGACCTCCTCGGTCAATCCCATGTCTTTATCTGGGTGGTCCTTCAAACATCTACTGATCATCCCTATGGTGGGTCGGACAGTCATGAGCATTGTGACCCTGCCCACCACATGTGAAACACTACTTGTTCCTCGTATGACAGACTCTGTCTCCGGTACCCCGCACAACCAATCCAGAGTCATGTGTTCGTCCACCTATAGGTCTGGTCATCTTGGGCCTCTATGAAATCTATCTACTTCTAGCTGCAGAAGACTCCACTATGTGATGATTGGTGGTGGGTCTCGCTATTGGTGACTGCTCAACAAGAAAAATCTCTACTAAGAGGGATCACATTAACACCCCCACCTGCGACGGAATTTTTAGAGAAATCATTGAGGCCATAATTTACTTCCTGAGTCCCTACACAATGGTCCTGGCCCTGAAGAATGGGTCTTGAACCATATCATTGGAGTACCCTGAGAGGTCGGTGAACCTCACTATGTACTGAGCCACAGTCATACTTCCCTACTACAGATGAAGTAGGTCCTATATATGAAATGCGTGGATAGTCACTAGGATGAACTCTGCCTAAATAGGCTCTCGAATTCTTCCCAGAGAAGCGTCCCCTCATCGTGAACCTGGAGTATCAAGCTCCACTATCTACTTGATTCTTATTGTAGAATACTGGCAGCCATGATCACCATAAGATCAGTTGGGGTCCCTACTAGTCTGAAGACTCTCCCCGCGGCCTCCAACAAATCCTCAGACGCCTATGGGTCATTCTCTCCCCAAAACCTAAGTGGCCTCTGGCACTGGAAGTCATGCAACACACTCAAGTGGCATGCACCCTCTATTGTTTTGGATGGTGGCATCGATGGCCAACAGTTAATGGTACTGTTGGTGCCTCCACTTGTGCCTCTGCTGAAAGAGGTCCCAACACCGAGTCCTCATCGCTCGGTGGACTGTCAGTGCGTACTATACCCGGAACCCAAGCATGAAGTCTGTGTGGAGGAATCCTTAAAAGGAATAGGTGTTCCACAATCAAAATGTTATACATGGTGAGCTGACTCAAAGAGATCACAAAGAAAATTCTTGGAAACACACGTGCAATCAGTGTTTTCATGCACAGAGTCAGAAATCAGAAGTCAGGGTCCTTGTGTATGGATATGTCTGCTGCCTCACCAACAGTAGATTCCCTAAATTGATAATCACAGTGACTAAAATTATCACTATTTCCATTAGAAACATCATCAGAGTCCAATGTTCTACGGTAGAACCAACTCCTCTGATACCAATTTTCACGACACGTCCCCTGGGGCCCATGTCGTGTCTACACCAAGCCTGCATTCCATATGCCTGGGGCTGGTGACTGGCACCGAAGGCATATTTCATAATACTGGGAAGGAATTTCCATTATAACCTGTAAACTCACATAACCAATCACACAACAAGATATGATCATGAGTAATCTATATAGCAAACAGAGTGTACACATTAAGTAAAAAGGGGCCAGAGTATAGGCCCAACTAGAATGTACAGGAAAACTGAAAAGAACAAGTAAACTGAACTGCTCCTATGAACACCCACCAAGGATCATACCTGAAGGGTAGGTACAACTCTCAAACGGTCGTCTGGAAGTTTCGCCTTGACTAGCTCCACCTCTGAGCTACCTCCAATCATGGTACCCTCTTCCTCATTCAGTGTTGTATGTTTTCTGTACCCAACACAACATGGTGTGAAAAAATCCTGTGTGGGGATGAGTATAACGATACTCAGTAGGGACCCTGAGACCCTCAAGGTCTCACATAATCCTAAAAGGATAAACCACAAAGCATGAAATCAACTGACAACCCTACTTAGGTATAAGCCCATACATATACCTATGTTATCATATATACCCATCTCAGTCATTAAAAAAAATAAGGTCCAACTCAAATACCCAAAGCTCAACTATTCCACAAAGGAAGGAATTCCATGAAAGTAAGTACCACACAGGTACGCCACATAGAGGAATACCACCAAGGCATCACCACGAAGGAATGTACAACACAAGTACAAACTCAGCTCAAACTAGGCATATCATATATATACTAGTAGAGATGATTCGAGGTAACAACTGAATCATCTTACTCTGTTAAGAGGCCGACCCATGAAGGATCCAAAATAATCATTAGACCAATAGAGGTTCGTAGTACATCATCAAAACCACACAAGAACCTAGTACCTTGTCAGACCCACACTGGATGCTTGTACATCGACAGACCCACAGAGGATCCTAGTACATCATCATTACATTGTCACACCCACACAGGATCCTAGTACATCGTCAGTAAATCATCAGACCCACACAGGATCCTAGTACATTGTTAGTACGTCGTCAGATGCACACATGATCCTAGTACATTGTCAGTACCTCTTCAGACCCACACAAGATCCTAGTACTTCATCAGTACATCATCAGACCCACATAGGATCCCAGTACATTGTCAGACCCACACAGGATCCTTATAAATCATTAGTACGTCTTCATACCCACATAGGATCCCAATAAATCGTCAGTACGTCATTAGACAGACACAGGATCCTAGTACATCGTCAGACCCACACATGATCTTAGTACAATGTCAGTATGTCTCCAGACCCACACAGGATCCTAGTACATCATTAGTACTTCGTCAAACCCACACAGGATCCTAGTACATCGCCAGATCTAGCATTAGGATTCCCTCACTAAGCTCGCTTGTCTCAGGGATGGTCCGCACCTCAAGCAACTGGTCGATCCTCCAACTATCACGAAGTCCCAAGATAAAGTATCCCAATGGACTGCCAGGTCATAGGGGTCTCAACGCAATAGATGGTGCATCAATCGGACTCCCAGTCTGTAAGTTATTACCCTTATAGTCCTGAGGGACCAGTTGGATTCTTGTTCGATCCAACCAGACTGTACCCCAACTTTATCCAAATCACCAGTGGGGTATGCCAAAAGGGCCGCCTCACTCCAAGGTTTCCAGCGCCACATATGGTTTGTCAAATGGACGCCATGTGACAATGTTATGGCCAAATGTATGGAATAGGTCAAAAATGGTCTAGGTTTGGTCTGACCCGGTTCGGGTCAGCCAGGCCTGTTGGGTCTAGCCCGGCCCGCGCTAGGTGGCCTGACAAGGTTGCCCGATGGTGTGGGGGTGGGCGCGGGGCGGCAGGGCGGACGTGTTGCCATGGGGTGGCCGCGGTGTGTGTGTGTGTGGGGGGGGGGGGGGTGGCGTGGCATCCGTTTTGCACCGGGGTGGACAAGGAACGATGAGGATTCTGCGGTATAGTGTCCCACCAAGGCCTGCTGGATAGCTCGCTATCTTCCCTTTGCTGCCATGGCATGAACCGTGGTTCTCTTCCGTTGGACAGCACAGTCACGTCGTCCCCTTCGTCATGGCCTGTGATGTGCCGGCCGCTGTATCCGAGTCCCACCAGTGCCATTCACCATCACCGGTCTCCGCTCACTTCCATTGTGAGGAACATAACAAAAAAATCAAGGAAATGTGGAGTGGGCGGGCCATGTTCGTCCCCCCCCCTCCCCTGATGTTAGGGTGGTAGAAAGCGGATTAATAAATCATGAATGAAGAAATTCACGAATGGTAAGGTGCGGTACTCCAAACATCAACCACTACCCCGATGGATTATAGACTTCATAGAGGAGGGAAGGGTGGAGGTCAGCTCATCATCATTGAAGGCATCTCCCAATGGAGGATGTCACAAGGAATATGTTGAATGTTTTTTAGAACGACAACATTCTTAAGTTGTAGAAGCATTCTTTGTATGGAGAATCATTATTCATTGGAGAACAAGAATTCCTCCAAGTTATCTCCCAAGCATCTCCCTTTGCTAAAAATTTCTCCCAACAAAAACAAGTGTGGATTCAACACCAAATTAATTTAATTTAATCAATTTAATTTCTTGGTATAATTAATTTTTGGAACAATTAATTGTACCACTTTGGAATAATTAAATAATTGGAGGAAGTTGAAGAGTTATCTCCCATTAAAGGGGGATTTTTTAGTTTGGGTGGTCCCCACCATTTGAATTTAAATTGGGTAGTTTTTAGGCTCGGTTGGTCCCCACTGCCGAGCTTTCAATTTGGTAAATAAAAATAAAATAATGGTAGTTTATATTTTATTTTTATTCCAGGAAAACATGAAAACTAAAATTCACCCTAAAACAACTGCCATTGAGGAGAAAGTCTACCTAAGAAAATACTGGCACCACGAGTTCAATAGTGTCCTCAGATTTCAATTCCGAGCATCAATTCAAATGTTACAAAAACCAGCTAGCACGTTTATAAAACGTACCTAAAAAAAGGTCAGAAATTCATTCTGGGCGCACCGGACCTCCGAATCACATGCTATCAATTTTCACGGACTCAAAAAATTCCCATATATTTGAAAAACATTACATGTAATTTCTGGGTCACTACATATTTGTTTAGTATCATTAACCTGGGTTACATCCTCTCTCTTTTGTAATACCCAATATTATGGTAGCTAGTCTCAGATAGGCCCAAGGGGGAATAATCTACATGAATAAACCCAAATAAACCATTGAGTGAGTACTTGAGGTATTGTTGATACAATAAAGAAATGATCATATGAAGGTGGACCAAATGAATTAATAGTAAATATTTTAAAGTTGTGTCTTGTGAGACAAAACTAAATTTTATATTGGATAAATAATAACAAAAATGGGTTTCAGTTAGAAATTTTGAAGTGTGTTATGTTCTCTCTTATCATATAAATAAATTTTCATGTATAATAGGGTTAGATCAGAATCAATATATTTTTATCTTTTAGATATTTTGGAAGAAGATTATATTGATCATAGAGATCATGTCTATAAAGAAACAGTGGTTGTTAATATCATTGAGTTTCCCCATGAGGTAAAGTGGTTGTATGTGGAATAATATTATTCTGAAATCATCTTCCCTTAAGAATGTGATGATCATTCAATAGTCCTAAAACACATCCTACTATGCATGTTAGGCTCTATAAATAGAAACATTAGTTTCAAACCCTTTATAGACCATTATGTTCTCAATGAAGGCCTTACAAATCACCATTTAAAGGAAGAGAATGATAAGAATTGAGATATAAGATAGAATTATGGAAATATACTTAACCACTGTATAATTTAGTTTCTAGACACATTTTTTACATGGGTTGTTTCTCCATGATTTTCATCATGGAGAGAACCACTAGTTGAAATTGAGGTCCATTATTAGCAACAACTGAATTATATGTTCTCCTAGATAATTCTGGATCAGGCAAGTGATCAAGAATATAAATTGGTTATAGAGTAGAACATGAGGATTTACCCATGGTGTTTTTCTCTTGTTATGCAAGGAGAAATGATAGCCCTCTCATCTTAGTAGCAAGGAATTTTTTTTGGGAAATGAACATATAGGATTGAGCTCCCTTGATGGGAATTTTACCTTTCCATGATAGTGTCAACTAGATCCCTATAGTGGGGCTCATGAATGTTCTTCCCCTTGGACATCGAAATAGTGAAGTAGTAACCTGAAGTCATTGACGAATTCATATATATACTACTCATTAGTCTGTTTCCCTAGAATCAAATTAGTAACGGTAACTTCACTGATGGAGGAATATTCCCCCTATTTATTGGAGGATTCTACTAGAATATGATGGGTTATGGGGGCCTTCATCAAATATTGTGGGAGTGAAATCCATGTGAGTGCACAACATATTTTAAATTTAGGGAGTAAAATAATATTCATTTTGATTTTGATATAAAATCTATTAGTATTTAAAGAGAAATGTTGCTAATATTTTTTTCAGAAAGGATAAACCAGTTGGGAATGGTGCATGCTGATTTAGTCGTGCATGAATGATACCATGTGATTGATTGATTGAATTTCAGTATAAAAAATTATAACACCTTGTTTACCTTATTTAAAAAACATTATATCATTACATAGTACACTAATAATCTTCATGGGTGGTAGATAATCATGTATCATGCAGAAGAGGATCACTTATTTCATGTATGCCATGAAAAAGCATTCCTTAGAACTAATCAGTGAAGAAAAATAATTCAATAATGGAATATCCAGGAAAATTGTGGAAAGAATGTTGTTGAAAAAATTATTAATCATAACCTATTAGGTATTATTAATATCTATAATCTTGGTCAAATTATTATCCCAGTAAAAAATGAAGATCATAAGGACATGGTAATCACTAATTATTAGACTTTATTATTTTCGTCTATGAAAATTTTAGCTACTTTTCCAAATCCATATTCATGGGAAGCATTTTAGGTGTGTGTTTTTGCATCTTGATGATTTTTATATTAGTCTTAAAAAAGATAATGTGATTAGATAATATGTTTTGCATGATAGTATTTGTTTAAAATCATTTTGGATATTACATAGGTGTGGGAGATAAGGGGTGATACCAATATTGGGTTTTCTGAATGGATTCCTCCAAATAATGATTTCTCTAGGAAAATTTTCTTGATTCACCATTGTATTTCTTAGAGTGAAGGATAGGGATCATATCATTATAGATTTTCAGGACACTCATCCCCAATAGTTTTTAATAGGGAATTTTAATATAATGAAAATTCATTATCCCATTCCAATGAGTGATGAAGCTAATGATATGATCAATTTCATACTTTGTGCACCTAAATTAGTAAATGAAACTCATCCTTCACATGGTGGCTTTAATCTGATAGATCAGGAACTAATAAATATCCTCTCAACTGTTGATTGAGCTTCGTTATAGAGTTTTAAACTAGAAACCTACTGATCCTTCCATTGTCTGTACGAAGAATCAATGAATGTATTCCTCATAATGCTCTAGGGTTCTAATCATTTGACCAAAACAAGAGAGTAATAGGGAATGTATTGCTATTGGTCACCTATTCCATTAATGGAGTTATATATATATTGTTAAAATTTTGTGTTGGGGGAACGTGGTCCAGCCACTTTAAATATATCATTCATTAAGGTTTCATAGAGGCTCATTGTGTCTAAAAAAACTCCATTAGAGATGCGATGGTATTTATCAGGTCATCATAAGTGGTATTCCCATGGGTGTACCCCATGGATAGCTAAATAACTCATGATGTGGAGCATCTATGTTCAAACTGTGGGAGGTCACATTTATCTATTAGAGGGGAATCACTGTAGAATACCAGGAAATGACATGGGTGGGAAAAACACCATGATTTATTCCTAGTTGATCAAATGTGGATTACCAGTTGTTGTGGATCTAGGGGGAGTGTGATGAGGTCACACTGAACACCCCAATAGTTTGTATGGTACCCATAGAGTATATCAACATTGAAAAGCCTGTAGAACTCGATATATTAAAGTAAAGAGGAAACCCATGAATACATAGAGACTATCGCAATAGATTTCGGAATTATATATGGATCAGATGTTCATTTTCCCATGTTAAGGATCTAATGGGTTTTAGAAAAGGTAGGTTAGATGGGATTCATGGACTCATTTCCTATAACTAGTGATAGGTGTTCACATTACTGTAAAGGTTAATCAATCCACGATTTCATATATATGAAAAAACTATTTCTGTGAACCATAAATGGTTTAATACTCTTGATTATGAAGCGGAAAATTTCTAAAAACATTCACCATGGAAGGGGTTAGTGATGGAGTGTTATTGATACCATTAGGGGAGATCACTCTAGGACTATTTCTTCATTGTTTTATATGAATAATTGATAGTGTGTTATAATCATAAATCTTATGATGTGTACATGCATATATACATAATTAAAAATTCCTTAAATTGCATCATAACTTTTAATACTTAAAAACAATAAGATCTAGTAATATCCATCCATATCTGGTAGTAATGTTACTAGGATCACTGTTCGATCAAAATTTTATCAGTTTTGTTAAATGTATTTAATGTTCTTGGGGATTATATTGGAAGATATTTAATGGATCTGAAGGTAGTAGAATTCATCTTATAAGTTTTAATAGATACATAAAACCGAATTTTATATTTAAACATTTTGATGGGGATGTGAAAAGTTTTAGTTTTCTAGAACATGATCATTAATTCATTAGTGGTTAGATATTCATATTTTATTTCATATTCCATTTAATAATGTTTCATGTATAGACATACATAGTCTTGATCACTATGGACCTATAAAAAATCTTGATATGCCACATAAGCTAGATATAATGGTATATACTACTACATATCTCTAGGTGGTGGAATCATTTTTGGCCTCCCTTCCTATAATATGTAGGTTTTCCATAAATTTGGCATATGTTTGATCCGTATTCCCTTATAGAATAGAGAAACTACATACTCTTATTAATAAATACCATCTAGATCCTGTAGCTTGATCAAATATTCCCCTTCATCTGACAGCGTTAGGATAGATCTCAATTCATCGACTATCTTTATCTTATTGGTTTTGTGGGGGGGGGGGGAGGTGTAATTAGTTGTAGGTATGACTACATGGAATATTTTTGAAATTAATATAGGACATCCTTCACTTATAAGTTGATGTAGAGGTTCTTTGAGACCATGTTCACATTAGATTCAATAATGGACATCCTTTACCAATGGATACCATATCCAAGTATTGGTGGTTGAAGAAAAAATATCCCCTGAATTCCTCTATTGTCTGGATTCAAAAATATCATATTTGGCATAGCATTGTTTCCCCTTGTATCTTCTTAAGTACACATGTTGATATTCTTTGATAATTTTTTGTTTATAAGGACTATTCTCATGGTCATGGGTGGTGTCACTTAGAGGATCTCAATGGAGATTAGTTGTAAAATATCTAATATAATGACCCTCTTATATGTTTTAATAAACTCAGAGAGGACCTCAATGATGGTTTGTTAATAATGACTGAGGCCAAACGACTCGAGCAAGCATACATGTTGAGTGGTATGGATCTTGATTCTAATCTAGAGAAGACATATCCTTATGTGCCAGTCATGATGTTAAGGGATGTGGATGAATATACTAGAGTGGCCTCTTGAGAATCATGAGTGGTTTACTTCCAATAGATTTGGAATTATATGGATTTTACTAAAGATGAAATTGTGATAGTACAATTTATCTATTCTATTTTGGAATAGCCTATTCAATATAGATTATGATATTGGGTGGTAATATCCCACTATGGTAGTTTTTTGTGTGGAAATTAATGATAAAATACCTAGAATATACTTAACCATCTCTTCATAGATAAAGGAGACACCATTGAAGTTTAGGAACATGCTCCTCAAGAAGTTGGTTGTGGAAATGGTGGGCCTTTCTCTATATGTGAACATCATTTCTAGTGAAACTGACATGGAATCCAATCATCCGTATTCTACTAATCCATTTCCCTTGTAGGAATTACTCTCTCAAAATTATAACATAGAACCAAATTATTGATAAAAATCCATATAAAGATCTCAATTGGTGAAATTGGTCAAGGGAACTTGGGATCTATGGGTGAGTTTGTAGATGCATGAGCATATGTATGTGGGATTACAGTATAAGGGTTCCCATGAGTTTTTACAACAATGTTGGTGGCTCTTCTTCCCCCACACTGGCTTGTGGTGGTCAAGTAACATTTTATGTAATGTTAAATAGTTTTAATCATATAGGTAAATGTGAATCCAACTATTAGTAAATATAAGATTAATCATAATATTCAAATTATTAGTCATCCTATCACTATTGAGGTAGAAGGGATTAAAATCAGGTACACCACTGTGTGAAGCTAACACCTAGTGTCCTTTCTACTAATTCCATAAAACTATATTTATTTTTCATGTTTTATGAGAATAAATTCCTTTCGGGTTCACTATTATGTTATCTAACAATTTTTCTAGGACCACTATGCTAGACTACATCATGATGGTCATCATCTAGATCCTTGATTCCCTCACTCAAATGGTGGGTGACCTCATATCACCATAGTGATGGTCTTGGGTCCATGATTGTAATTGGATGATGGGAGTTAATCTTTTCTATGGAGGGGGTCCTTCACAATGTTTTTTTCGTACTACATGACTCCCTTTTATATTAAATTTATTTTCATGAATCTCATTCCTGTTTCTATATTCCTACGGTCATTTTTTAATTATCTCCCTTATTTCCTTCACAATACAACAACCTTATAGTCATAGATGATGGATTTTAAAATAATGCTGAGAATATGGGAATATTTTGTGTCTAAAAATATATTCCACATGTATTTTCACTGGGGTATCATTTCATAATAAAATCATTCATATTATGATTATCATACAAGGTATCCTAGGTTCATAACCAAATTAATATTATGATATTTACATGAGGAATCCTTTTCTTATCACATAAAAAAATTGACTCATCACATAATTCATCCACACTAATGATATAAGTACATAATTCAATGTCTGTTTAAGGATGATCATGTGTTAGAGTTCATTGGTAAAACTCAGGTTTTAAAGTCCCATGGGGTCTCTTTAATTATAGGACTTATGGTTTCACTCATAATTAATAGTCATTAGGATACACTCATAGTTTAGCATTTTGTGGGGAAACTGGTGGTTGAGGATCTACATAGGACACTCATAGTTTAGATTCCTATGGTGACTTCAAGGTTTAGAGTACATGGAGTGACTAATGGTTTACAATCCAAAGGGGACTATTATACATATGATATTCATGTAAGTGTATGAATAGGTCAATGCCTAATGGGAATATTAATGTGGTTTTGTACACTCTAAGATGATGATAATGTTTCAATATCACATCTCGAGGGGGGAATAAATTGTGTTGATGCATGGACTGAACCTCATATAGATATCATACATTCCCTATTTCGAGAAAAATAAAAAATACCCAAAATTATAGTGGTAGATTTTATGTTCATGTGATATTATTGATCCATTCAGATTAATATCATGTAGTATGGATGTATTTTGTGAAAGGAGAGACAACCAATTGTGGTGTGGGGATTACACTATGGGATACATAGTGGATTCATGGCTCATTGAATAAACTATTAGTAAGAACCTCAATGAGATCATAGTAATGGATTATAAATAATAGGAGGCCCAATGTACTACTTAAAAGTACTAAGGATACCGAAGGGGACATATCGGTGATGCCCAAGTGTGGAAAAAAATATAAAGGATATATATAAAGCTGATGGTTTCACATAATGTTTTCATTAAGGTAAATGGTTTTGAGTAATAACCATCTTTTACTATGTATCAATTAGAATGCTTGCTTCTTAACCAACTCTTGGTGAAAAGGTCTCTTTTGTGAATGGAATGAATTCTAGTTATCTGTATGCATTTGGAATAAGTAATCCTGAATTTGGTTGTTATCAGTCCTACGTTCACCAAAAATTTGTAACAGTTTATGTTGGAAAGGATTCACCAAATTGGCTTCGAAGGATTTTATTTCACAAAAGATGGTTGTTTATGTTATCATGAGTTATACAATTCTAAATTCAATATCATGAATGATGTTCTTGATGAAATAAGTTCTGTGAATCACCTCAATAATAAGAAAATACTTTGAAGGATTTACATGAATTAATTCCTATAAAATTTTACTTTGAATCCTTGAGATATTATTGGGGATTCTTTAGTGTGAAGAATTATAAGTTGTTTGAGATGATATCTTTCATATCAAAATCCCAATGGATAGATCAATGAACCCTTCAATAGGTGAGATGACGGATATTTATCAGCCTAAGGCTAATGTAAGATGGTTGGATCATAGATGAATTGTAAAAACATGCAAATATAGATTTTCATGGAACCTAGGGATATATAATCCTATGATTCAATGTTGTGTAAAAATTCTGATATTTCCTTTAATTTCTTCTCATGGCTATATATTCACCTGGATCCCTACTGGATGTGTTTAAATTTTAAATTCCATGGACCATTTTGTCCCACTAATGTGTATGTAATGTTTATGAAAAATATAATAATTATCATCCCCCATAAGTTCCCCTAATATAATCCATCATATATTCTATATATGTACAATATGATATGTAATAAATATGAACCCCTAAAATAATATCATCATATCATTGAAAGAAAAATATGATTTTGGAATGAGAAAACCTACATGTTTGGATTGTGGTGATATATGGGATGAAGTTTTCAAAAGTATGAATAAAATGTGTCCTTAGTTTTATAGACTCCATTAATCACCCTATAAGCTCAAAATTTAGGTACTCTATCCTTCTATGTATAAATTGCCCATAAAAATCACAATCAATAATTAATTTGGATCATGTATGACCCATCAGTACTCATCACTCTTATAATCCTTGGAGAACCTATGTCCAACTAGTCAATGGACATATGGATCACTAACATCAAAATATGTGTTCCCCTATATCTATCCCCATGATAATCAATATGAAATACGTGTGTAGTCTTTGTAAACCTATTATATGCTCCTCACAATAAAAACCATAATATTATGTACTAACATATATCACCCTTACATAGTTTTTGAGGCACACCAACTCAAACATGAACACCCCTTGGAATGAATGTCCAATCCTAAACCTCTAAGGTCCTACCCAAGACATCCCCATTCCCACCTCCAATAGTCCAGGTGATGGAGACCATCACCGAGTAGGCATATCCAAAAAATGGGAAGCATTACCCTATAGTGTCTACACACACACATCTCCAAGACCACACAATCCTGAAATGTAAATCAACAAAAACCAACGCCATTATACATCTATGATCCCACAATAGAGTTTGACAATAAAGTACTAAAAGTGAAAATAGGGTCCAAATACAATCCCAAACAAAACAATAAAGATTTTAACCAATTCCTGTAACACCCTGAGATTTATGAAAAATATTATTTTTAATTTTATTGATGTCTTGTGTTGTACGCTACAACAAATGAGTCCTGCACAACACACAACCCTAACTTGGCTGCATTACATGCAATCGCGACCTTCCTCGATAGCGTGTATTGTACTTAAAACTGAGTTTCACTAAACAACGATATGCTATTAAAATATTATTAAAACTAGCAGTTATGAATAGTAATAAAAACTTTTTGAAAATTTCTTCTTTCAAAATGGACTTCATTTTTGGATTTGGAATATCGAAATTAGCCTAGGGTGACGTTTTGGTATTTTTCTGAAAACTTTCAATTTTTGATGAATAGTGAATACACTAGGTTACTATTTAAAAACCGACCTTTTATTTAAATAATTATTTATTCTATTTAAATTTATTTTAGGTCAAAATTGACACATAGTACCTATATAAGTTCAATGTAATTCATTAGATTCATTTTATAATAATTTTAGATATATAAAAAGTTTATTGAACTTCTGACCGTCTTTTACCCACCTCCTAGGAGAATTTCCAAATCCACATAAAACATAATTTTACCGCTTCAATGAGTGGAATTTAAAAACTCCAAGAGACACGGTTGATGTCATTAAGTAAAATGTGGTTCAATGAGATGAAAATAATTTTTGGTGAATAGTAACTTTTTACTTTTTTTTACCACGGTTAAAAGTAAATAGGGTAATTAAGGGTAAAAATGATATTATTATTACACTAATACATGTCCTAATTCTTTTTGATAAGTGTAATCCAACCAAAAACAACCTTAGGAATAACATATGACCATTTAGGCCCACTTGGATTAGATTATGACATTTATTATTAATTTATTTAAAGAAGGGTTAAAATAGTTAAAATCAAAGTTTAATAAGTAAATAAGTTTTAATATAGTGTTATACATAAGATAAATTCGACTATAAATATTATTTAAAAAGATAAACAGATTTCATACATAATGGTATTTTATTTTTAATTTTTAGACTTTAAATAATTTAATTTATTTATGACACAATGATGATGAAATAATTATATTACTAATGAAATATTGACATAATTGACGTTATAAATACCTGAATAAATGTAATATGATACTTTTTATGAATTAAAATACTTTTATATGTTACTATGACATGTTAGTATTGATTTAATTAACTTTTATCGAACTAATCATTTTGTTATGATTTTCACAAAAATCAATTACCAAATAGTGTCAAAATTGACATAAAATAGTTTTTAAAACAAATATTATATTTTTAATTGTTATTTTATAAATAAAAATCTATATTTCATCCAAATGACTTAGATAAGTTTATATATATTAATAATAAACAACTTGGGGTTCTTTTGGCATGTTATAGTAAGTTTATTAACCTTATAGTGTAAGAAAACAAGAAGACATGGTAAAAGAATTTTTTTTAACTTAATGTTAAATATAGATGATGATGTTAAAATAGAAACCTAAACTTGTATAAATTCTATTGGATGAGAGGATTTCGACCCATACCCACTTTAGCTTCGAAATAACTCAATTTGGAGCTATTAAAAACAGAATATGACTTTATAATAAATTAATATTTTTAGATTTCCAAATGTGCCCCTCTCCTCCCTTATAAAAGGGAACCTACTCCCACTCTTCCACACACCACATTGAGCTTTCATGCACGCCCAAACCCTGCCAAATTCCCTTCTCCACTTCCCTAGAAACATCCTAGATGTCTTGGTCTTCTTCAAAGACCAATTTTGGTGCCCTAAGAGGAGATCTCAAAGAGGCACTTCAAAGAAGAGGTAATATCCTTTACCGATTCTTTCAACTTTATTTCTTCTTCCACTTCTTCTTATTTAGTTGTTTCATTATAAAGTAATAAAATCAGTATCACTCATATACTGATATGTTATTATAAGTATAAAACAACCCTATTTCACCATCTATCCATCCTACAGAAAACGAAATCACCGCGCGTGCGTACGTACGGAATACCCTCTCCACGTCGTGGTGTAATCTATTTTCCACCACCACCTTACTTGTATGGGTATAATGGTGTAAATAATAACTATATATTATTATTTTAAAGTGATATTGATTCTGAAATAGTATAAATACACTCCAATACAATTCCACGATCATGAGAATGATATCATCGTTCGTGTGTACGTACGGACTAGCATCTCCACGACGCGATGAGATTCATTCTCCATGTTAACCATTCATGAATGATTATAAAGTATATATAATATGTAATCATGAAATATATGACATAATAATGATACTGGATTTATATGTATATATACGTATGTACTTTACTTAATTTATTTTCATTCAATTCAATAAGGAAATGAAAACAGTGTTCATGCGTACGTACGGCCTACCGTCTCCTTCAACGGTGTATTTCATTTCATTTAATAGATCTATCATATATATATATATATACTAAAATATATATTATATGTAAATCATGTTTTACATTCTGGAAATAAGTAAATCAGGATATAAGTAATAATATCAAGAACATCAAGTCCAAACACGTACGATAAATAAAATGATTTAACCCAAAACGTTGCTTTAACATGAAACTTTCAAAAGAACAGGTAATATAAAGTAATAAGTGAACCACATATGATATCATAACAATAAATATGAATCTGGAATAAGTCAATGACATTATTTAAATCATTATACAAGAGGTTCGAAAATGTATGAAGCTTATCAGACCTAAGGTAAGGGATAAATATTCCAATCTCATTCTTATCTGAGATTGTTTATTCGTAAATATTTACCGGGGTTATTGTTATTATCCATGTACATGTTTTATAAAAATGTTTTCAGGTATTTTAAAATTCCTTTTTACGCATTTTTGACTTTTAATACATGGTACGTAAGGAATCTTTCTTTTGTTTTACGTTATGGGGTACTTTTTTGACTTTTTCGGCAAAAGTACGAGAAGAATATTTTTTTAACTTATACGGCACGAACTGATTTTTACAGATTTATAAAGCCTTATTTTCATGAAGCTTCCTCCAAAAGATTTCATGACTATTTTCAAAAAAATCCTTTTCTTTTAAAATTTCATGACATTTTTTGAGAAGAGAATTATTTTGAAGAAGAAAGGATATTTTCCTCAAGAGTTCATTTTAAGTGTTTTATCAAAACCATTTTTCATCTAAGATGAAATTATTTCATATGTGTATGTTTCAAGTATCATGTATCTATGATTTACATGTTTTCACTTTCATTATTATGAATGATATACATTTCTTTATTTGATGATGGGATGATGTTTATGAAACCCATTTTATTTATTGGGTTATTATGAATGATGTATGTTTATTTTGTGGCACAAGTAAGAATGATTTCATTATGAGATGGGTGGGACCTAAATCTCCCTCCAATGCATTGGGTAAAGATTTATATCTCATGAGATTGACATGGCTGGGATGGTAAGTTAATCCGGTTCAGTATTACAGGACTGGAATGAGGAGTGAACTCGATTCAGAAAGGGGCTTTGTCCACTAAGATGGTCTTGGCAGCAATGCCTTGGCTACTATGGAAATCATTACATGTGCTTAATGGATTCCACAATTACATATTTTATTCCCATTTTATGATATCATGATTTATGTTCCATTATGATCTTTGCCTTATGCACTTCCATGTTTTATGTTGTTGTTCAATATTTTGATGTTTAAAAATAATGTTCATGTTTTTAAGTTCAAATGTATATGGTATGTTTTATTTTATCCATTATTACCCTTACTGAGAATTTGAGCTCACCATTTTTATGTTTTATTTTCCCCCAGGATTAAAATAAATGTTTTAGGTAAGGAAACAATAAGTGGAAGATCTTTATGGGAGATGTTGATGATCTTTCACCATGCTTAGAAGATTACTCTCCAAGTTTCCAAAGACATAAACTATTACGGTCTTCGTGTGTCTGTTTTTTTATGTATTATGTATTCCGCAAAAGTAATGTAATGTCCGTGGACTTCAAGATTCGGGTATCTACAGTTGGTATCAGAGGAAAGGTTTAGTCTACCTTTGGAAACTGGGATGAGATAAATTTAGTGAGATCCCTAGAGATATGTCTAAGGTATGTCTAAGGATGTCCCTAAGGTTAAGTATACGTATAGGTTATAGTCCTAGAATTGAGCTAACGATCTTAAAATTTAACCTAAGATGTTAGATATTGATGGTACATCCCCTTTACTATGTTATTTTCCCTAGCATGATTTTTGTCTCTCACACTATTTATTTTGGGTTTTAGAAAATGGCTGGAAACGTGAAGATTCAAGATAATGGGGGATATGACGGACAACGGAATGATATAATTCCTAAAGAACCAAATTAAAAGGGATTTGGAAGTCCAAACATCGTTATTATTCCTAATCAAAAATCTCATAATATGATCAATAATCTAAACTTTGGTAAGTTTCCCGACTCAGATAATAAGAGAAAGATGGAGTTTCACGATGATAATAGATGAAAGAAAGTTCAATTTCCCTCATGTAAATCATGTGTGAAAAGGCATCCGGGAGATTATTTCAGAGGAACTAGAAGATTCTTTGGGTGTGGAAAAGAAGGACACAAAGCCAGTATGTGCAAAGGAAAAGGTTCAGTAAACAGCATGGACAAGGATAATGGTTTTTCTACGACATCAACAATGATTAGATGTTTTAAATGTGGAATGTATGGGCATTATGAAAACCAATTCCCTAAGGGAAAATATCATGAAGAGAATCAGTATGGTCATATGAGTAGTATTTATGTGGATGATGATGAAGAGATCACAAATGAAATATGAGATGAAAGAAACGATGAAGCTCAATTAGTGGTTTAAGAAGTTAGTGGAATGATTGTATGTTTAGAAAGAATAATGTATGGTACTATGGAATAAAGAATCATCTATGTATTGTTACACTATTGTTTTTCCTAAAGTATTTAAAAGTATATGTTGAATGGTACCAGTAACCATGAAAGGTTATTTAGATATTTTTGGAAAGTAGATGATATGCGCATAATTAAAGGATAAGAAGATAATGAGATGTTTGATTGTATTCAAGATCTCATGGCTGATATAAGGACTAAGTGATATCATGGTTTGAGTATATAGAGTTTTGAGGATTTTGGTATATGGAAAGTGTTAACTTTTAACTGCATTCATGTTTTCACTAAGGTTTAATGGGTATTCATTCTTCAAGATAATACATGATTAAGGTATTCACATGTTTGTAATTTGACCAACAAGATATATCTTATTATATATTGGGGATAAATTATTGCTTTCATGTGATTGTTATGTGACATTTCAAGTAATAATTTTATTTATACTATGAGCTTGGACCAAAGTATTTTAGATAAGCCTAAAGATTGGAATGGATTATTTTGGACATAATATAGTATTGTTTAAGGATTGAACTTTTTTCGATATTATTGGTCGGATGTTATAGTTTTAGAAAAAGGACAACCCGCAGGACGGGCGACAACCCATCGCGTCAGACAAGGATGTGGGAATCGAACCCACAACAAAAGTGTGACTGGCCTTTATCGCCTACTACTGGCCAACATGAAGTCCATGTTTAGTAGAAACTAGTTTTATTATATTAAATAGTATGATATATGAAGTATAATTCCATTTTAGGAACCATATATGATTAATCTCACTATAGATGAACTTATGTATTTTTGATAACTTTTATAACCTTTTGTTTGAGATAGATGGAATGACCCATCATTCTATCACATGATCTGCTAACACTTCACGAATAACAAATTCAACTTCATTTCATTAAGATATGAAGTGGAAATTTTCTAAAGAACGACCAACGGTGAGACTGTACTAAAATCACGAAAGTATTTCTTCTAATTCCAATTTCATCAACTTTAGGGAAATGATCATGAAAACCAAAAATGTTGTCATAGTGCCCTTATATCCGATGAATCACATGGTACCTTAGATCATCACTAATCTATGGCTTTTTGATTGATGGCTTTTTCATAGCCATGTTCTCTACCACTCTCTATCAGAACATGATGGTTTTATTTTTCTTCCATATCCATATTTTCACCTATGTTCTCTAATATGGAAACCTAGTGATGAGTTTCATTGGGTAATTGTTACATTTCATACATTAGTTTTTTAAATTAAGTTTTATTATTCCTTTTTATGATGTGGGTTTCTATAAATAGTAAACGATTTATAACCCCGTCAAATTTCGAGGGAGAAATTTATTTTAAGCGGGTAGAATGTAACACCCCGAGATTTATGAAAAATATTCTTTTTAATTTTATTAATGACTTGTGTTGTACGCTAAAAAAAGGAGTCTTGAACAACACGAAACCCTATCTTGGCTGTATTACATTCAATCACGACATTCTTCGATAGCGTGTGTTGTACGCAATACTGAGTTTCACTAAACAAAGATATGTTATTAAAATATTATTAAAACTAGCCATTATGAATAGTAATAACAACTTTTTGAAAATTTCATATTTCAAAATGGACTTCATTTTTGGATTCCGAATATCGAAATTATCCTAGGGTGATGTTTTGGTATTTTACTGAAAACTTTCAATTTTTGATGAATAGTGAAAACACTGGGTTACTATTTAAAAACCGAATTTTTATTTAAATAATTATTTATTCTATTTAAATTTATTTTAGGTCAAAATTGACCAATAATACCTATATAAGTTCAATGTAATTCATTAGAGTCATTTTATAATAATTTTAGATATATAAAAATTATATTGAACTTTTGACCGTCTTTTACCCACCTCATAGGAGAATTTCCAAATTCACATAAAACATAATTTTACCGCTTCTGTGAGTGGAATTTCAAAAATCCTATAGATACGGTTGATGTTAGTAAGTAAAATGTGGTTCAATGAGATGCAAATAATTTTTGTTGAATAGTAACTTTTTACTTTTTTTACCACGGTTAAAAATAAATATGGTAATTAAGGGTAAAGATGATATTATTATTACCCTAAAACATGTCCAAATTCTATTGGATAAGTTGTAATCGACCCAAAACAACCTTAGGAATAACATATGACCATTTAGGCCCATCTGGATTAGATTAGGACATTTATTATTAATTTATTTAAAGAAGGGTTAAAATAGTTAAAATCAATGTTTAATAAGTAAATCATTTTTAATATAGGGTTATACATAAGATAAATTCTACTATAAATATTCATAAGAAATATAAAAGGATTTTATACATAATGGTATTTTATTTTTAATTTTTAAACTTTATATAATTTAATTTATTTATGACACAATGATGAAGCAGTAATTATATTATTAATGAAATATTGACATAATTGACGTTATAAATACCTGAATAAATATAATATGATACTTTTTATGAATTTCAATAATTTTATATGTTAATATGACATGTTAGTATTGATTTAATTAACCTTTTTAGAACTAATCATTCTGTTATTAATTCCACATAAATCAATTACCAAATAGTGTCAATGTTTACATAAAATAGTTTTTAAAACAAATATTATATTATTAATTGTTATTTTATTCCTAAAAATCTAAGGATCGGCCCAATGACTTAGATAAGGTTATATATTTTAATAATAAACAACTTGGGGTTCTTTTTGCATTTTATAGTACGTTTATTAACCTTATAGTGTAAGAAAATAAGAAGA
This sequence comes from Viscum album, assembly GCA_963277665.1. Taxonomy (NCBI): domain Eukaryota; kingdom Viridiplantae; phylum Streptophyta; class Magnoliopsida; order Santalales; family Viscaceae; genus Viscum; species Viscum album. The sequence goes on from OY728166.1 coordinate 760,362,626, forward strand.
CACGGTAAAAGAAAAATTATTTAACTTAAAGTTAAATCTAGATGATAAGGTTAAAATAGAAACCTAAACTTGTCTAAATTATATTGGATGAGAGGAGTTCGTACCATCCCCATATTAGCTTATAAATAACTCAATTTGTAGCTATTAAAAACCGAATATGATTTTATAATAAAATAATTTTTTTAGATTTCCAAAGGTGCCCCTCTCCCCCCTTATAAAAGGGAACCCCCTCCCTCTCTTCTACACACCACTTTGAGCCTTCAAGCTCAGAAAACCCCTGACAAATTATCTTCTACACTTTATTAGAAACATCCTATAGGTATTGGTCTTCTTCAAAGAACTATTTTGGTGACCTAAGAAGAGATCTCAAAGAGGCGCTTCAATGAAGAGGTAATATCCGTTACCGATTCATTCAAAATTATTTCATCTTCCACTTCTTCTTATTTAGTTGTTTCATTATAAATTAATAACATCAGTATCACGAATATACTGATATGTTATTATAAGTATGAAACAACCCTATTTCACAATCTATCCATCCTACGGAAAACGAAATTACCGCGCGTGCGTACGTACGGAATACCGTCTCCACGCCGTGGTGTAATCTATTTTCCACCACCACCTTATTTGGATGGGTATAATGGTGTAAATAATAACTATATATGATTATTGTAAAGTCATATTTATTATGAAATAGTATACATACACTCCAATACAATTCCACGATCATGAGAATGATATCATCACTCGTGCGTACGTACGGACTACCGTATCCACGACGTGATGAGATTCATTCTCCATGTTAACCATTCATGAATGATTATAAAGTATATATAATAAGTAATAATGAAATATATGAAATAATAATGATTATATATTTATGTGTATATATATGTATGTCATCTACTTAATTTAATTTCATTCAATTCAATAAGAAATCAAAAATAGCGTTCATGTGTACGTACGGCCTACCGTCTCCATGAACGGTGTATTTCATTTCATTTAATCGATGAATCTTATATATATATACTAAAATATATATTATATGTAAATAATATCTTACATTATGGAATTAATTAAATCTAGATATAAGTAATAATATCAATAACAACAAGTCCAAACACGTATGATAAATAAAATGATTTAACCCCAAATGTGGCTTTAACATGGAACCTACAAAAGAACGTGTAATATAAAGTTATAAGTGAACCATATATGATATCATAACAATGAATATGATTCTTTAATAAGTCAATCACATTATTTAAATTATTATACAAGAGGTTCAGAAACGTACGAAGCATATCGGACCTAAGGTAAGGGATAAATATTCCAATCTCATTCTTATCCGAGATTGTTTATTCATAAATATTTACTAGGTTTATTGTTATTATCCATGTAAATGTTTTATAAAAACGTTTTCATGTATTTTTAAAGTCCTTTTTACCCATTTTTTACTTTTACTACATGGTACATAAGGAATCATTCTTTTGTTTTACGTTATGAGGTACTTTTTTGACTTTTTCGGCAAAAGTACAAGAAGAATGTTTTTTTAACCTATACGGCACGAACGGATTTTTACGGTTTTATAAAGCCTTATTTTCATGAAGCCTCCTCCAAAATATTTCATGAATATTTTCAACAAAATCCTTTTCTTTTAAAATTTCATGACATTATGTGAAAATAGAATGATTTTGAATAAGAAAAGATATTTTCCTCAAGAATTCATTTTAAGTGTTTTATCAAAACCATTTTTCATCTAAGATGACATTATTTCATATGTGTATGTTTCAAGTATCTTGTCTCTATGATTTACATGGTTTCACTTTCCTTGTTATGAAATGATATCCATTTCTTTATTTGATTATGGGATGATGTTTATGAAACCCATTTTATTTATTGGGTTATTATGTATGATGTATGTTTATTTTGGGGAACAATTATGAATGATTTCATTATGAGATCGGTGGGACCTATATCTCCAACCAATTCATTGGGTAAAGATTTTTATCTCATGAGATAGACATGGCTGGAACGGTAAGATAATCCAGTTCAGTATTACAGGACTGGATCGAGGAGTGAACTCGATTCAGAAAGGGAATTTGTCCACTATGATGGTCTAGGCAGCAATGCCTTGGCTACTATGGAAATCATTACATGTGCTTAATGGATGCCACAATTACATGTTTTATTCCAATGCTATGATATCATGATTTATGTTCCATTATGATCTATGCCTTATGTACTTCCATGTTTTAAGTCGTTGCTCAATATTATGATGTTTAAACATTATGTTCATGTTTTTAAGTTCAAATGTATATGGTATGTTTTATTTTATCCATGCATACCCTTACAGAGCATTTGAGCTCACCGTTTTTATGTTTTATTTTCCCCCAGGATTAAAAGAAAGGTTTTAGGTAAGGAAACAAAATGTGGAAGATCTTTATGGGAGATGTTGAAGATATTTCACCACGATTAGATGATTACGCTCCAAGTTTCCAAAGACACTAAACTATTACGGTCCTTGTGTGTCTGTTTTTGTTATGTATTAAGTATTTTGGAAATGTAATGTAATGTCCATGTACGTCAAGATTCGGGTCTCTACATTTCCAATAGAGAGGACTAATTCCAAATGAAATCTCATTGTAAGAATCATTGTCTAATAAGCTCCAGCTATATTCCACATGCTCCCTATCCTCCCATGACACCATAAAATGGTCCATCTCTTTCGTATTATATGATGTTTTTGAGAAAAGTCCATCCCAGGGTTGAGTATAACAATACTGAGTTGGACACCCGAAAAATAATAAACATGAACAACCCAGTATATACATATTTGTACAATATATCACAATAAATTTATAACATAAAAACTCATATATACTCTTGAAACACAACACACCACTAGGAAGACATAAAAAACTTCTAGATATATGATTTATTTCAATGAAACCCAAATTCTGACAGAACCCACTCACCACTACATGATATCATATGAGATAATTAATAAAATGTTATAGATCATTGACCACTCCCAACCAAAATCATTGGTTTTGAAAGGCTCTCATTCTCAGATTGGGTTTCACACTCATAACTTCTTGGGGACACGATGAACCAAATCTAGATCAACCAGCTATGTAGGGAATTTAATTCCAATTATACTGCAGACCCTCCTAATACATTATTCTATATGTAGGATCAATTGATTTCTCATGGAATTCATCCTCATTTGTCAGTGATTATGATATGTAGTGGAAAATAGAGAATAAAACATCCTACCTGGAATTTTCATTGATCATTGATGAAAAATAGTTTTGTTGAAATCATTGATGAGATCCACAAACTCTGTTAGTGGAACGATCCACTATCTGATCCCAATCCATTGTCGTTCACAATGAAAGCACTCCATTAGTTGTCTTAATTTCAAGGCATTGAGTTGTCAATACTAAAATAGTCATATAACCATATCATTAAATGATACATCATTCGTTATGTAAACATAATAAAAAAATAGTTTTATATATTTATCCATTTGATGAATTTTTTATAAATGGACCACATCGACAAGGATTATTTCACACCTAGGGTAAAACCTACATCATGTACTCAATGGTCCCATCATATTTCCAATTTGATCCCATGTTCTTGAGTTATTATTGATTTTTAATAGAACCACTCATTTGTTCTATATAATGTATTAAATATATTTAAAACATTTATTTTGGGAACACTAGGCCTCATAATCACACATCATCTCAGAACCATATCTACAATATAATCTTTTTAATATCCAATAATAATCCACAAAAGAACCAAGAAATTATATTCTCCCTACCATATATATTTTCATCCTTAGAATTGATAAATTAAATGAAAAATATAAGGGTAATGGATTTGCTTATGTGTATCCCACTCTCTGGTGGCCACATGAAGATTCATGTTATGCCACCAAACACACACAAGTGGAATTGAACACACAATAAGTGTATTATCATGTCGATAAATAATATATACTAGGTAATCTGAAAATGTATCTTCATCCTTGAAGTACATATCCCCCAATCGATAATGTGTGATTGTTCTTGCACATGTCTACTTAACTGCGACATGTGAAAGACATTGTTTTCCCTATATAACTGCAGTCGTAGAGTTAAGTTGTTTTCCATCTTTCCATATCTAAGCAGTATTTGTAAGGGACCAGTGAATCTCATATATATATAACATGTCCATATGAACAAATATCATAAATCCACGTTTAATTGAGACCTTTTGGAACTCATGGTCTCCCTCTTCAATATCCATTGTTTTCCTTCATCAGTCTTCATATGATTTATAAAGGATCTTTAGAGTCATTATCCACTCCTAGATGATCTGAGCCATTTATATAGTATCACACACTAACTATGGGTGCATGAGTTCTAAATCGAATGGATCAGTCAAACAAAGTGGTACACTTCAGATCTTTATATAAAAAGGCTTCAATGGTGATATACCAATGGTTGAATGATAACCATTTTTTTATGAAAATACTACCAAGTGTAGTTGATCCTCCACACTATGGACAAATTTTATCATTCAATTCAACATCATGTCCTCCCAGTTGTGAATGGTCTGCTCAATCTGGCTATTTTTATTGGGGTGAAACTCTAAGAACAAACTTAATTGATTCTCAAAGGTCTCTAGTAATTCTCTCTATAACATAAATGATAAGAAAGAATCATGGTCAGTGATTATCATCGAGGTAACTCCATGTAGTAATACTACATCTTACATTTAGATTCGACCCAATATCTATACTAAACACCTCTCCCAAGTATCAAAGAAGTGGAGAGACATGGGGAGTTGATCTAAAATCACATAAATAGAATAATTTACTCAAGATGTAACTTGTACGAACATCATGAATTCATTGAACATCCCTTATCACATACACTATGGAACCTCAAGGTGTTGGTAATAACCCACTAGAAAGTGGTGCTCAGCTATCAACTACTGATAAGTGATTCATTATGAGACAAACTATAAAACTCCCTTTCATCGTACTTGGAAACATGAACTGACATCAAAAGTCACAATAATTCTTTTCCAAACCTAGATGTATAAACAAATGGGATTTATGAAACTATTGAATCAACACATCCCACAAGATCAACTATACCAATATGTTTCCTCTAAAATGGATAACATTCTCCACACCTTCTGATTTTCACTCAGGATCATGTTTAGTGGATATATGATTATGCAATGTCTCACAATATTTCTCTATATAAAGAACATCCTTGAAACAATATAAAAGTTGTTAGGGGTAACAACCATTGAGTAAATATAATAAGCAACTTGTTTTTTCATGAAGTAAAACTACAATGAGGATAACAATTCTGATGCCTCAGTCAACAACTGATAAAAATATCTAATTTAGGGATTCTCTCCCACCATATTCCACATTATTGGATTATAGAAAATATAAAAGTAATATCATTGGAGGAAGTCTATCCATAGTAGCTATCTCTAGTAAAATCCAAATATAGTATGATATATGTGCGACTCTTATGGTTATAGTAAACGACAAACAGCTCACCCATTAGGTACTATCGAAACATATTCAGTGTGAAGAATGCCACTGCCAACTCAATAACATGTGTCGTGTAAATATGATAATGTGTCCTCAAATGACATGATCCATAGGCAATAAATATTAGCCTTTGATTAAGAACACAACCAATTCCAGTCCCTATTGCATCACATAATAGTACATACTCAACACCATCCTCTAGAAATATCACTATGGTTGAATTCATTATACTCTACCTCAACTCTTGAAAACACTTATATCACCTCTCCATCCACACAAAATAATTACCCTTTTGGGTCAATGCTGTCCAGGGTGGTACCACTTTGGCGAAATCTTGTACAGTCCTCTAATAGTACCATTATAACCCATGAAATTATCTTATTTCAAAAAAAACACTAAGGGGTCTCCCAAGAAAGAACTATCTTCACCTTCGATGAGTCCACTACAACTCAATCCTTAGAGATGATGTTTCTTAGTATGTCGAACAATCAAATCCAAAATTTCCACTTAGAGAGATTCCTATAATGTCAGGGATATCAGAGCATCCTAGGACCATCCTCAAGAGTCTAACATTCTCATCCATTGATGAATAATACACTTAGATGTCATCGATGAATACTACCATGAACTGATCCATGAAGGGATGGATGATCAAATTCATGAGTCTCATTAAGATTTATGAGGTATTCAACACAGTGAACAACATCACCATGTACTCACAGTGACCTTATTGACATTGGATTTTCAATATAAATATATCCATATATCGTACTCAAAGCTAAAGATAGCTTGATCTGAGTTCAATCTACAAGAACCTATACTCCCTTTACAACAGATAAAGTAATTCCTCAATCCATAGTATTTGATACTTATTATTTAGGTTAACCTGACTCATGAACTAGTAATCTGGTCATAACTTTAAACACTTATCTACATTCATGGAAAACAAAACTAGGCTAGCCAAGGGGAAACAATGTGTCTCAAAATGTAATTCTCCTACAATTCCTCCACCTATATCCTCAACTATCGAAACTCTATTGGATCCATCTAATAAGCTAGTGATGATATTGGTGACATCCTGAGATGCATGTCAATGTTGAATTCAAACACTCAATAGGGAGGTAAACCAAGGAAGTCCTTAGCAATGACAACATCATACTCATTCAACATCATAGAAAACTGATATTCCAACACACACAATAATCCATGAATAATTATAGCGAACTGGTAAGTAATAATGTTTGCTCTCATAGGCATGTTTTCATACTACCCCACCATGGTTTCCTTTTAACTTAATAGAAAACCAAATTCTGTCACTATAGAAATACCACATCCTCCTTCTAAAATAGTCAATCTATGAATGATATGTGGATATCCAGTACATACAGAAAATGTTATCATAAGGCCTCATTGCTGCTAAAAATACATTCCATACAAAACTCACACTGATAAGTGTCAGGTCGTGCTACCCGAAAAAGTGTTCGAGCATTGAGTCACTACCTATTGGAGTCTCAAACTACAAAGGTGGAACCAATGCCTCAACCAAAATATATATGTATCAAACCATAGAATTATAAAAATGGTGTGAATGAAAAGTAATTACATAGAATTCCAATGTATTTTTTTATAGTATATGGGAATTTTACGAGTCCACGAAAATTGACAACGCGTGATTCTGAGGCCTCGTGTGCCTGGGATGAATTTATAAACTGTTTTTCAGGTACGTTCACTTAACGTACATGGGGGTTTTTGTAATATTTGAATTGGTGCTCGTAATTGAAATCTGAGGACACCAATGAACTCATAGTGCCAGTATTCGCTTAAAGAGACCTTCACCTCGACTTCATTATGTCGAGGGTGAAAGATAGTTTTATGGTTTTTTGTGGGAATGAAAAATAAAATAAAATAAACATTTATTTTGCTTCTCATATACCTCCCATGTGAAGGCTATGGAGGTGGGGACCACGATATGTTAAAACCTCCCAACTTGAATGCTCGGTGGTGGGGAACACCCGAGCTAGTAAAACCCCCAATTCAAAGCGTAGGGGTGGGGACCACCCAAACCCCTCATTATGGGAGAAAAACCTCTCAACTCCCTACATTAATTTTTCCAACTCTCCTTTAATTAATTATTCCAACTCTCCTTTAATTAATTAAGCCAATCTATTTTGTTCCATTATTAAATTAAACAACATATTCTTTTATGTAGGCTACATTTCATTTTGGTGGAATAGGGAGAGGAGAACCTTTGGGAGGATTACTCTCTCCAACTAAGAACATCGATGCATGACTTTGAATTCTTCATTGGGACATCCTCTAATGGTGGACATCTTCAATAATGAAGAACCACCTCCATCGAAGAGCATTTGTCTGATTAATGATCTCGGATTGATGGCGTGTGGTGGGCGTGATGAACGTAGACATCTTCAAATTCTATCCCGCGCCAACATCAACAAACATATGAGGTAGGGTGGTTGTTTGAATTAATTTACCTGACCTATTCTTGACAATTAATCGTAAATCAGGAAGATATTATAGCCGCTTGCATCTGCTCTAACGTGGACGGTGTGGGCCAAACAAACATGGCCTGACCTCTATGTAATTATCATGATAAATTGTTATGTTATTCCCAATGGAGGAGGAAAACAACCATCCTCGGTGGGGCACGAGAATGGGGGCCAGCACCACTGCCGGCCTCGATGAAGGCAGCAAATGGAGGGAGGATGGTCAAGCCGGACGCCGGTGAAGGTACGACGTGCGACTGGGCTACACAACCAGCCACAAATAATTTCCACCATGTGGCCTTACCACGCCGCCCCATGGCCTTGTCACACCATGGAATCACCGCACCAGCCCGCGGCCTCACTGCACCGCTCCTTGGCCTCATCGCACCACCTGGCGGCCCCCCCGCGATCTTGGTGGACCCCTGGTGGCCCTCTGCGGCCTTCATGGCCTCCGCAACCACCCTATGTCGCCCAAGCTAGGCCGCCCTGTGCGAACCAGGACGGAACTAGTGGGTCGGACTGGGTTGAAATAAACCGGGTCGTTCCAGGTTGGTTCGGGCTGGGTCGGACCAGACTCGAACCCACTCCGACCCATTTGAGCTCTTTTCGCCATAACGTTTTCACCACGCATCCGTTTTAAAAATAATCTGTGGAATCAGAAAAACTTGAAATAGGTGGTCCCTTTGGTAAACCCCACTTGAGAAATGGATAATGTTAGGACATAGTCGTGTTGGATTGAGCACGAATCCTACCGGGCCCTCGAGACTAAAAGGATAATAACATTCAGACCGAGTGTCCAATTGACACACAGTCTGTGCTGTTGAGACCCCTATGATGTGGTAGACCATTGTAAAACTTCTTCATTGGACTGCATGTTAGTTAGAGTATCGATCAGTGGCTTGAGGAGAGGACACTCCTAGAGACGAGAATTCCATGTACGGGAACCTAGTAGCTGGCTATGACATGAATAATGAAGAGCGGTCATGTGTGGGTCAGCACTGAGAGATCCTGTGTGGGTGAGTACCGAGCGATCCTATGTTGGTTTGCACCAAGGAATCATCTATTGGTTAGGACTGAGCGATCATGTGTGAGTCATCACTGAGCATTCCTGTGTGGGTCATCACCAAGGGATCCTATATGGGTCAGAACCGAGCAATCCTGTGTGGGTCATCAGTAGATCCTCTTAACATAAAAAGATGATATTTACATTGACTAATCATCTATACTTATGTACTAATGTTATACCTGGTGTGAGCTGAGTTCATACCTGTGTGGTTTTTCCTTTATGGTAATACCTTGGTGGAATTCTTCTGTGTGGCATACCTATGTGGTACTTACCTAGGTGGTATTCCTTTCTTTGTGGAACAGTTGAGATTTGGAATTTTCAGTTAGAATCTGTGTTTCCTCCTGATTGAGATGAGTATACTTGATAAATTTTGTATATATATGGGAATATACCTATGTAGGGCTGTCAGTTAATTTAATGCTTTGTGGTTATTAATTGTGGATTTTGTGAGTCCTTGAGGTTCTCAGGGTCCTTACTGAGTATCGTTATACTCACCCCTGCACGGGTTATGCCCACACCTTGTTGTGTTTGGTACAGATGACAGATATCCTAGACGAGGTTGAGGGTACTAGGACTGGACGGTTCCCAGAGGTGGCCCATATGGTGTGTCAGTACGCAGAGGAGACGGGCAGACGTAGAGTGATGAGGAGGTGATCTGTACCAACCCTTTAGGTAGGAACCTCAGAGGATGATTCAGTAACTGTCTTTCTCATTCATCAGTTGTATTGAATTTTAGTTGTACTTGTACCTTTACTCTTGGTCTTGTATTTCGTCCCTTCTTACATTTAGCAATCTTTTTTCTATACAGTTTTACTTGTGTTCGTATCTCACTGTGAGCTTGTTTGCGTGTGTTTAAAGGTTACAAAGGCAATGCCTTCCATGTTTTAGGGAATACGCCTTTCAGTGCTATTTGCTAGCCCATGGCCTATGGAAGGTAGACTTGGGGTAGTCAAGACATGGGCTCTGGGGGACGGGTCGTGAAAAATTGGTATCATAAGAGTCAGTTATACCATAGAAAATAAGACTATGTTCTTTTTAATGGAAATAGTGTTAAGTGTAGTGTGTGTGGTTATCAGTTTAGGGTATCCAGTGTTGGTGCAGTGACTGACGTATCCATACACCAGGACCCTGACATCTGATTTCTGACTCAGTGCACCAAAACACTTATTGCGTTTGTGTATTGAAGAGTTTTATTTGTGATATTTTGAGTTATCTCAATAGGTATACAATTTCACCGTGGCACACATGTTTCTTTTCAGGATGCCTCCACGTAGATAGCCAGCTAGGGTTCTGAGAGTAGTAGCCACCGATAGTCCCCCGAGCAATGAGGCCTCATTGCAAGGCCCTCTTCCAATAGACGCACCATTGGAGGCCCCAGTGGAACCATTACCCATTGGGCCACCAATGCCATCAACCCCAACAGTAGAGGGTGGATGCCACTTGAGCGCGTTGTCTGAGTTCCAGCGCCAGAGGCCTCCCATGTTTAGGGGAGAGATGAAACCACAGACGGCTGAGGATTGGTTGGAGGCCGTGGTGAGAGTTTTTCGACTAGTAGGGACACCAGCTGATCTCATGGTGATTCTTGTCACTAGCCTACTGTAGGAAACATAAGTCAGATGGTGGAGCATGATGCTCCAGGTTCACGATGAGGTGATGCTGCTTTGGGCAGACTTCAGGAGCCTGTTTCGGGAAGATATTGTTCCAGAAACTCTTCATGTAGTGTGCATACAGAAGCTACTTCATCAGCAGCAGGGTAGCATGACTATGGATCAGTACTCAGTGAGGTTCAATGACCTCTCACACTACTCCACAAGTATGGCCTGGGACCCATTCATCAAGGCCTAGTCCATCAAGGAGGGACTCAGGTGGGAGATCCTGGCTTCAATGATCTCACTCAGCATCCCGAAACATGAGGGGGTGTTACAGCGAGCCCTTTTAGTAGAGAGGTTTCATTATGAGTAGTCACCAGCAATGAGACCCACTATGAGTCTTCACGTAGAGGAGTCTTCTGCAACTGGAAGTAGATAGATGACACCGAGGTCCAAAATGACCAGACCTATAGGTGGATGACCGCAGGATTTATGGTCGGTTGTGCGGGGCACCTGAGGCAGATCCAGTCATGAAAGGAGCTGGTAGTGTTACACATGTGGCAGGTAGGGTCACATGACTTGTGACTGTCTGACCAACCATACGGATGATCAACATATGGTCGAAGGACCGCCTATACAAAGACATAGATTCGACTAAGGAGGTCCACATGGACCAGGAGGACGTAGAAGAGGAGCAGGTCGTGCAACTGGTGATGTGCGATGATTCGAGATGATACCGCCACCACCACCAGGTTATCCAATCTGACCATAGGGAGGAAGTTGATAGGGGAAAACTCATCTCCAGGAAAATGAGGACTGCAATCATTACGCTGCGGAGATGATATGAGGTACGATCTGTGACTACTCCACCTTAGCTGCAGTACTTATAGACATAGGTTCCAGTCATTCTTTTATTGCAACTACCCTCATTCGGAGCTCGGAGATTCTGATGAAGTCATTGGATTGTCCTTTATATCTAGAGACCACTACGGGAGCATATTGGATGATTACACACTCATTCCAGTAGTGTGAGCTTACTCTAGGAAGAGAGAGCTTTGTCTGGGAACTCTTAGTAGCCGCATCGAGGACTTACGACATCATCTTTGGTATGAACTGTTTATCTATATTCCATTCTCAGATAGACTGTATTTGGAACAATGTGCACTGTGTTTGCACGGATGGCACCCAGTTTACCTTCACCGGGGAGAAGGGAGCCTTTGCATCACAGAATGGAATTACCTGGAGTAGAGTGCATCTGATCACTGATTAGTTGGCTAGCCTTACCCTCAGAGAAATTGATGTGGAGATTCCAAGTTACCCTGTAACGGTGGACCAGTACACGGATGTCTTCCATGATGATGTTATGGGTCTACCTCTTCGTAGATAGCTGGACTTTTACATTGAATTATACCCTAGGACGACACTGGTATCAACACCAGTGTGTCGGATGGCTCCTGCGGAGCTTCGCAAGCTGTGGGTACAACTAGAGGACTTGTAGGGGAAGGGATTCATCTGACCCAGAGTTTCTCCTTGGGTATTTGTGATTTTGTACACCAAGAAGGCGAATGGAATCTTGAGGCTTAGTGTTGACTATCAGTACCGGAACTAGGTGATCGTGAAGAATAAGTACCCACATCCGAGGATTGACGACATCTTCGATCAGCTGAAGGGGGCACTGTGGTTCTCAAAGATAGACCTCAGATCAAGATATCACAAACTCTGAGTACGGGATGAGGATGTGCAGAAGACAGCATTCAGATATAGGTATGACCACTATGAGTTCTTGGTTATGCCATTCAGTATGAACGACACCCTAGTAGTGTTCATGGGACTCATGAACAAGTTCTTTCAGCCATAACATGATCGCGTTGTAGTAGTCTTCATCGACGACATTCTGATATACTTGGCTACTGAGGAGGAGCATGCCTATCATTTGTTGGTAGTACTAGGCACACTCTGAGAGAACCAGATTTATGGTAAGCTCTCAAAGTGTGAGTTTTGGATCAAAGAGGTTCACATTCTAGGACATGTCAAATAGGAGTCAGGACTTGTAGTAGATCCAGTGAAGATTGAGGTAGTACTTGCTTTGGAGCCACCCAAGAGTGTGATGGAGATACATAGTATCCTAGGTTTGGCTGGATACTACCAATGATTTGTGCTAGATTTCCCCAAAGTTGTAGCACCATTGTTAGTATTGATGAAGAAGGGGAAACCCTTTATGTGGTCAGAGATATGGCAGAAGAGTTTTTAGGAGCTGAGGTAGAGGCTGAATAGTGCCCCCCATCTCGAGGCTTCCAAAGGAGGGAATAAGGTACGTAGTCTACTATGACGCATCTAAGACTGGGCTCTGATATGTCCTGATGCAGGAACGAGCGATGATCACGTCAGGTTCTTGATATCTAAGACAACATGAGCCGAACTACGCTACCCATGACCCGGAGTTAGTAGCAGGGGTTTTCTCCTTGAAGATGTGGCGACACTATCTGATGGGTGAACATTTTACAGTCTACTCGGATCACAAGAGTCTCATGTACATCTTCTATCCGAATCACCTGAACCTAAGACATCTATGTTGGTTTGATTTCCTCTAGGAATATGACTTCGAGATAGTCTATACTCTTATGAAGGGGAATATTGTAGCAGATGCACTTTGCTGGATATCTAGTATACTACTACTAGATGAGGCGAAGGAGCAGCTAGCCACTTTGTAGATATCCTTCATGGAACGTGATGGAGCATCTTTCTTTCAGTCTCTTACATTCACTCCCCCAATTATTCAGTGAGTCAGGGAGATGCATCATATGGATGTTGACTGCAAGGCTCAACGTGTTAAGATATCCACAGGGCAGGCACCTTGTGGGTTTTCTGATGGTTGGGAGCACACCATTCTCTTCAAAGGACATACCATTGTACCCATGTATCTTTGGGAGAAGTGTTGAGGGAGTTCCACACATTCCCCCTAGCGGTACATCCAGGAGTGGTGAAGATGTACTAGGAAATCTGATGACCTCACTGGTGGCCGAAAATGAATAAATCATTTGCAGAGTTTGTCTCTCGGTGCCTCACTTGTCAGCAAGTGAAGGCAGAGCATCAGGTACCAACATGCTTAGTTCATCCATTAGATGTCCCAGTGTGGAAGTGGGATTGGATATCCATGGACATCGTGACATAAACTCAATGTACGTCCAGAGGCCATGATTCTATCTGGGTGATCGTTGAACGACTCACAAAGTCATCCCACTTCTTACCGATCAGAGAGCATGGTTCAGTACATTGATTTGGACACCTCTATGTGTAGTATATTGTGCAACTACAAGGAGTACCCTCGATGATTGTCTATGATCATAATACATGTTTTACTTCTCAACTATTAAGGGGGTTGTAGACAGATTTCGGGATGCATCTTAATTTGAGCACCGCCTACCACACACTGACGGATGGCTAGATAGAGCAGATCATTCAGACACTTGAGGACAAGCTACATTCTTGCATCCTCGACTTCATTCGTGGCTAGGACGATTAATTTCCTTTGGTTGAGTTTTCTTACTACAAAAGATATCACTCCACCATTCGGATGGTACCTTTTTAGGCATTTTACGAGCGACCTTACAGATCACCTTTGTGCTGGACTAACCTAGGGAAGTCAGCACTCGTGGGACCAATGATGGTTCGGGCTACTAGAGAGAAGGTGTCGATCATCTACGAGAGGATGAAGACTTCACAAAGTAGGCAGGAGTCTTATCTGACAGGGGACAGAGACCTCTGGAGTTTTACTATGGCATCCATGTCTTTCTACTGGCCTCACCTTGATGAGGATTATAGAGATTTGGATGAGGTGTCAAGTTATCGATGTGGTTCATCGGACCTTTTTAGGCCCTCTGTAGAGTTGGTGAGGTGGATTACCGCTTAGCTCTTCCACCTCAGTCACACAGGGTGCACGAAGTCCTCCACGTATCTTAGCTAAGGAGATACGTGCACGACCCTTCTTACATCATCGACCATGGCGAGCTGGACATTGATGATAGGGCTACATTTTTGGAGGTTCCAGTGAAGATTGAGGATTGACTGGAGCGGGTCCATCTTGTGTAGTCGATACCTGTAGTGCATGTATGTTGGCAGCAAGGGAACCTCCAGGGGAACACATGGAAGCGAGATGCACAGATACGTGCTCAGTACCCCCACTTGTTCCCTTATTTTGAGTTATAGCTTATGGGGACGTAAATCTCTTAGTTGGGGAGAATGTAAAGACCCTAAATTTCCATGAATTTTTTTATAGTATATGGGAATTTTATGGGTCCACAAAAACTGACGGCCATTGATTCGAGGTTGGGTGTGCCCTGGATGAATTTCTGAACTTTTTTTCAGGTACATTTTGTTAACGTACGAGCGGGTTTTTGTAACTTTTGAACTTGTGGTTGGAATTGAAATCCAAGGACACTGTTGAACTCGCAGCACCGATATTCACTTACGGAGACCTTCACCTCGACCACATTAGATCGAGGGTGGAAGATAGTTTTTGGGGTTTTTCGTGGGAATGAAAAATAAAATAAAATAAACATTTATTGTATTTATAATAAACCTCCCATGTGAAGAATATGGAGGAAGGGAACACAATGGGATAAAACCTCCAACTAGAATGCTTGGTGGTGAGGACCACCCGGGCTAGTAAAACCCCCAATTCAACGCTTGGTGATGGGGACCACCTGAACCCCTTATTATTGGAGAAAATCCTCTCAACTCCCTACATAAATTATACCAACTCTCCTTTAATTAATTATTACAAATCTACATTAATTAAATAAGCCACCCTTTTGTGCCAATATTAAATTAAATAAATTATTCTATTATGTTGGCTACATTTCATTTTGGTGGATTTGGGAGAGAAGAATCTTTGGGAGGATTGATCTTTCCAACGAAGAACGCAGATGCACGACTTCAAATTCTTTCTTAGGACATCCTCCAATGGTGGAAATCTTCAAAAACAAATAACCACCTCCATCGAAGAGCATTTTTCCGTTGAACGAGCCTGGATTAGAGGGGTCTGGAGGGCGCAACAAACGTCGACAACTTCAAATTCTTTCCTGCACCAACATCAACGAACCTTCGAGGTGTGGTGGTTGATTCAATATCTTCCCCTTACCAGTTTTTGATGATTCATCATAAATCAGGAAGATATTATAGCCTCTATCTATTGCTCTAACACGGAGGGTGTGGCCCATACAAACATGGCCAGACCTATCCACAATTCTCATGATAAATTGTTGTGTTCTTCGTGATGGAGGAGGATGGAAACCAACCTTTTTGGGGCACAAGAATGGAGGAAAACACCACCGCCAGCTGTGATGAAGTTGAAAAATGGAGGGCGGTTGGTCAAGATGACCACCAGTGAAGGTACGACATGTGACTGTGCCACTTGGACAGCCTCGAAGGATCGGCACCCTGCGGCCTTGGCACGCCACCTTGCGGCTTCACCACCCTCGGCCCCTGTGGCCCTACAGCCTTGCTGCACCGCCTTGTATCCCCCTACGACCACTGCAGCCCCTTTTCGGCCCTCTGTGACCCACATGGCCCCTGCGGCCCCACTGCGCCGCCCAATCCTGGCCGCCCAGGGAGGGTTGGGTTGACCCAAATCGAGTCATTCCAGGTCGGGTCGGGCAGTGTCGATCCGACCGGGTTAGACCGGACCCGAACCCACTTCAACCCATTTGCGATCTTTTGTCCATAACATTGGAACCATTGAAACATTTGGAAAACCATCTATGGCACAAGAAACCCAAGAGTGAGACAATCACTTTGGTATACCCCACCCGAGATTTGGACAATGTTGGTACATGGTCGAGTTGGATCGAGCACGAATCCAACCGGGCCCTCATGACTAAAAGGTTAATAACTTACAGACCGGGTGTCCGATTGGCGCACCATATATTGAATTGATACCCCTATGATATTGAGGACATTTGGGATACTTCTTCATGTGACTTCATGGCAGTTGGAATATCGACCAGTGGCTTGAGGAGCGGACCCTCCTGGAGATGAGTAGGCCTAGTATGGGTACCTAGTAGACGATTGTGACGTGAAGAATGAAGAGTGATACTGTGTGGGTCAGCACTGAGAGATCCTATGTGGGTCAGCACCGATTTATCCTATGAGGGTCAGCACCAAGAGATCCTCTGTGGGTCATCACCATGCGATCCTGTGTGGGTCAGCACCGGACGATCTTGTGTGGGTCAGCACCTAGGGATCCTCTATGGATCCCCACCGAGTGACCCTCTGCGTGTCAGTAGCAAATCCTCTTAATAGAATAATATGGTCTAGCCTTCGACTAATCATATGTAATTTTGTACTTAAGATATACAAGGTGTTATCTGAGTCCGTACCTGTATGGTATTTTCCTTTATGGTAATACCTTGGTGGTATTATTCTATGTGGCGTACCTGTGTGGTACTTACCTAAACGGTATTCCTTCCACTATGGAACATTTGAACTTTGGGATTTTGAGTTAGACTACATGTTTCCTCATGATTGAGATGGGTATAATTTATATCTTAGGTATATGTATGGGAATATACCTAAGTAGGGTTGGTAGTTGATTTCATGCTTTGTGGTTGTACTTTTTGGATTTTGTGAGACCATGAGGGTCTCGGGGTGCCTACCGAGTATCTTTATACTAACCTCTGCACAGGCTTTTCCCACACCATGTTGTGTTTGGTGCAGACAATAGACAACATTGATTGAGTTTGAGGGTAGGAGGACTGGATGGTTCCTGGAGGTGTACCATACTGTGTGTCAGTACACAGAGGAGACGAGAAGACTTGGAGTGCTGAGGAGGCGATCTGTACCTACCCTTTAGGTAGGAACCTCAGAGGATGACCTAGTATCTGACTTTCTATTTCTTCAGTTGTACTGTATTTTATTAGTACATGTACCTTTACTGTTGGGCTTGAATTCCGGTCCCTCTTACTTTCATCAATATTTTCATTATACAATTTTACATGTGTTCATATCTCGTTGTGTGCTTGGTTGTGTGTTTTTACTGGTTATGAAGGAAATGGCTTCCTAGTTTTAGGGAATATTCCTTTCGGTTCTAGTCAACAGCTCTAGGCCTATGGAAGTCGGGCTTGGGGTAGTCACAGTATGGGCCCCAAGGGATGGGTCGTGACAAATTAGTATCATTGGAGTTGGTTCTACCATAGAACATAGAACTCTGATCTTTTTAACGACAATAGTGTTAAGTGTAGTGTGTGTGGTTATCATTTTAGGGAATCCAGTGTTGGTGCAACGACCGATGAATCCATACACCAGGACCTTGAGTTCTGATTTCTGAATAAGTGCATGAAAACACTGATTTTGTGTGTGTTTTGAAGAGTTTTCTTTGAAATCATTTTGGTCAGGCCACCAGGTATAACTTTTGACCGGGGAACACATGTTTCTTTTCAGGATTCCTCCACGTAGATAGCGAGCTAGGGTTCCATGAGTGGTATGCACTGATAGCCCACCGAATGACAAGGCCTCGGTATAGGGCCCTCTTCCTGTAGAGGCAGCTGTGGAGGCACCAACAGTACCGTTACCCATTGGTCAACCAATGCCACCATCCCCAGCAGTAGAGGGTGGATGCCGCTTGAGCACATTTCATGAGTTCCAGTGCCAGAGGACTCCCATGTTCAGGGGAGAGATGGACCCACATGCAGCTACAGATTTGTTGGAGGCCGTGGTGAGAGTTTCTTGAATGGTAGGGACACCAGCTGATCTAATGGTGATCATTGCCGCCAACCACCTACAGGAAGCAACAGACATATAGTGAATCTTGATTCTCCAGGTTCACGACGAGGTGACGCTTCTATGGGCAGACTTTGAGAGCCTGTTTCAGGCAGAGTTTCCTCCTTCGACTCTTTTTGTAGTGCGCATAAAAGAGCAACTTCATATGTAGCAGGTCAACATGATTGTGTCTCAGTACTCAGCGACATTCACTGACCTGTCACTCTACTCCACATATATGGTGTGGGACCCATTATTCTGGGGACAGACCTTCAAGAAGGGACTAATGCGGGATATCTGGGTTTTGATGATCTCACTCAGCATCCGGACGCCGGAGGGGGTGTTAGAATGATCCCTTTTAGTGGATAGTTTTTTTATGAGCAGTCACAAGTAGCAAGACCCACTACGAGTCAGCAAGTAGTAGATACATATGGAGCTGCAAGTAGATAGATGACACAGATGTCTAAAAGATCCAGCCCATCAGGTGGACGAATGCAGGATTCAGGGTTGATTGTACGGGGCACCCGAGGTCGAGCCAGTCATGCCAGGAGCAGGCAGTGTTACGTATGCGGTGGGTAGGGTCACATGGCTTTTGACTGTCCTACCTTCCATACGGATGATCAGAATATGGTCGAAGGACTTCCTAGGCATAGATATAGATTCGACCGAGGAGGTTTGCAAGGAGCAGTTGGACGTGGTAGAGGAGTAGGCCATGAAACTGGTGGTGGGAGACGATTCGGGATGTTACTGCCAACACCACCAGGTGGTCCACCCCGACCATAGGGATCAGGTGTACAGGGGCGAGCACAACTCTAGAAAGATGAGGCCAACTGTCATGGCACTCTGTATATGATACGATGTATGACTTCTGTATACTCCACCTTAGTTGTAGTACTTATAAAAACATGTTCCCATCATTATTTTATTTCCACTGCCCTCATTCAGAGCTCGAAGATTCCCTACGGAGCCGTTGAATCGATATTTACGGCTAGGGACCCCTACGGGATCAGATTTGATGATTACGCACTAGTTCTAGGAGTGTGAGCTTACTATAGAAGGCGAGAGCTTCGGCTGGGATCTCCTTCTAGTGGCATCGAGACCTTATGATGTCATCTTGGGTATAGATTGGTTATCTATAATCATTTCTACTATTGACTGTATTATGCACAAAGTGCGGTGTGTCCGCATAGATGGGATCCAGTTTACCTTCACCGGTGAGAGGGGAGACCTTACAGCACATGATGGACTTACCTGGAAGAGAGTGCATCTGATCACTCATCAGTTGGCTAGCATTACCCTCGGAGAAGTTAATGGGGAGAGTCCGAGTTATCCTGTAGTGATGGACTAGTACACAGATGTCTTCTCTGATGATGTTATGGGTATACCTCCTCCAAGAAAGGTGGACTTTTACATTGACATGTACTCTGGGACGTCACAGATATCTACACCAGCGTATCAGACGGCTCCTGCAGAGCTTCACGAGATGTGGGTACAACTTGAGGACTTGTAGGGGAAGAGATTCATCTGACCTAGTGTTTCCCCTTGGGGAGCCACTATTTTGTTTACCAAGAAGGTGTATGGGAGATTGAGACATTGTGTTGACTATTGGCACCTAAAACAGGTGACTATGAAGAACAAGTTCACACTACCGAGGATTGATGAATTCTTTGATCAGCTGAAGGGATCACTATGGTTCTCGAATATAGAAATCAAATCAGGCTATCACTAGCTCAGAGTACGGGATAAGGATGTGCAAGAGATGGCTTTCAGATGTTGGTACGTCCATTATGATTTCTTGGTTATGCCATTCGGCGTGACAAATTCCCTAGCAGTGTTAATGAGACTCTTGAACAAGATATTTCATCCATACCTTTATCTCATTGTAGTTGTCTTCATATATTCCATTTTGATCTACTCAGCTACTGAGGAGGAGCATTCCTATCATTTACAGGTAGTACTGGACTCACTCCGAGAGCACCAGCTTAATGGTAAGCTCTTGATGTGCTAGATTTGGATTTGAGAGGTTTACTTTCTGGGACATGTAATATCGAAGGCTATTGTTACAGTAGATCTAGCGAAAAATGATTTGGTACTTGCTTGGGAACCACCCAATAGTGTGACATGGATACGATGTTTTCGGGTTTTGGATGGATACCACCTGACATTTGTGCCAGATTTTCTAGAGTTGCAGCACCGCAATCAGCACTGATAAAGAAGGGGAAACCCATCGTGTGGTCAGAGAGATGCCTACATAATTTTCAAGAGATGATGTAGAGGCAGACTAGTGGGACTATCTTGAGGCTTCAAGAGGGGGGCGTAGGGTATATAGCATACTGCAACACATCAGGTACTAGGCTCAAATGTGTCCTGATGCAGGAGCGAGCAGTGATCGCATATGGTTCTTGACAGTTGAGACAACATGAGTAGAACTACACTACCCATGACCTGGAGTTAGCAGTAGTGGTATTCACCTTGAAGAGTTGGCGACCCTATCAGATTGGTGAACATTTTACAGTCTACTCAGATCACAAGAGTCTTAGGTATATATTCTCTCAGAAAGACCTGATCCTGAGATAGCGACATTGGCTTGAGTTCCACCTGGACTATGACTTCGAGATAGTCTACACTCCTAGGAAGGGGAACATTGTAGTAGATACACTCTGCCATAGATCTAGTATACAACTTCTAGGTGAGGTGATGGAGTAGCTGGCCGCTTTGTAGATATCCTTCATGGAATCTGATTGAGCAGCTTTCCTTCAGTCCCTTAAAGTCACTCCACCACTTCTTTAGCATGTTTGGGAGGCGCATCTTGGGGACGCTGACTACGAGGCATGATGTGTTTAGATTTTCAAAGGGCAGACACCTGATAGATTTTATAAAGGTGGGTAGCATGTCATCCTCTTCAGAGGTCATACCATGCTACCTATGTCACTTCAGGAGGATGTGTTGATGGAGTTCCCCACATCCCCTATAGCGGTATATCCAGGTGTGGCGAAATGTACCAGGATCTCCGAGGACAACACTGCTAGCCAGGAATGAAGAAAGTAGTTGTAGAGTTTGTCTCTAGGTGCCTCACTTGTCAGCAAGTAATGGTAGAGAAACAGGTACCAGCATGCAGGGTTCATCCTTTAGAGGTCCCAAAGTTGTTGTGGGTAAGTATATCCATGAACTTCATGATAGGACTTCCTTGTACGTATAGAGGTCATGATTGTATCTTGGGGATCATCGACAGACTCACCAAGTCAGACCACATCCTATCAATTAGAGAGAAGGGTTCCATAGTGATCTTGGGAGTTCTCTATGTGCAGAAGATTGGGTGGCTACATGAAGTACCCTCGACGGTTGTCTTTGATCGTGTTACACGTTTTACTTCCTGGATATGGAAGGGGTTGCATGTGGCTTTCGGGATGTAGCTTCAGTTGAGCACCGATTTTCATCCTCAGACAGATGGCCAGACTGAGCGGACCATTCATACCCATGAGGGCATGCTGAGTGATGCGTCCTTGACTTCGATCGTGTCTTGGAGGATTACTTTCCTTTGGTAGAGTTTCCTTACAACAACAGATATCACTCCACCATTGGGATGCCACCATTTGAGATGTTGTATATGTGACCTTGCAGATCACCTTTTTGCTGGAATGGCTTATGGGAGTCAGTACTCGCGGGACCAGAGATGGTTCGGGCTACCACAATGAAGGGGATTATCATTCAGGAGTGGATGAAGACTACACAAATTAGGCAGATGTCTTATGCCGACAGGAGATGAAGAGCTATGGAGTTTTAGGATGGCGACCACATCTTTCTACAGGTCTCACATAAATGATAATTACTGAGAATTGGTAAGGTGGCAAGTTATCTTTGAGGTTCATCGGACCTTTTAAGGTCCTCAACAATGTTGGAAAGGTGGATTATGGCTTAGCTCTTCCACCTCTGTTGCACCAGGTGGATGACGTCTTCCATGCATCCCAGATGAGTAGATATGTGAATGACCCTTATCACATCATCGACTATAGAAAGTTGGACATCTATGATGGGGTGACATTTAAAAATATTCCAGTGAAGATTGAGGATCAATAGAAGTGGGTCCTTCATGACAAGCTGATACCTCTAGTGCATGTACGTTGCCAACACCAGAACCTCCAGGAGAGCACATTGGGGTGGGAGGCTCAGATACATGCTCAGTACCCCCACTTGTTTCCTTAGTTTGAGTTATGGACAATGGGGGCATAAATATCTGAGGTGGGGAGAATATAAATAACTGTAATTTCCATGTAATTGTTTTATAGTATAATAGAATTTTACGAGTCCACGAAAACTAACAGCGCGTGATTCTGAGGCCCAGTGTGCCCGGGATGAATTTATGAACATTTTTTTGGGTATGTTCAGTTAATGTACAAGTGGGTTTTTGTAAATTTTGAACCAGCGATCAGAATTGAAATCTGAGGGAACCTTTTAACTCAATGCGTTGGTATTCTCTTAAGAAGACCTTCACCTCGACCGTAGTAGGTCGATGGTGAAAGATAGTTTTTGGGGGTTTTCGTGGGAATGAAAAATAAAATAAAATAAACTTTTATTTTATTTATAATAAACCTTCTATGTGAATGCTATGGATTTGGGGACCACAAGGCTTTAAAACCTCCAAACATGAATGCTCAGTGGTGGGGACCACCCGAGCTATTAAAACCCCAAATTCAATGCTTGGTGGTGTGGACCACCCAAACCCCTTATTATGGGAGAAAAACCTCTCAAATCACTACATTAATTAACCAAATATCCTTTAATTAATTATGCCATGTCTCATTTAATTAACTTAACCAACCAACATTATTCCAATATTAAATTAAACAAAATATTCTATTATGTTGGATACTTTTCATTTTAGAGGAATTGGGGGTGGAGAACCTTTGGGAGGTTTACCCTCTCCAATGAAGAACACTAACGCATGACTTCGACTTCTTCATTGGGACATCCTCCAACGGTGGAAAGCATCAATAATGAAGATACACCTCCATCGAAGAGCATTTTTCTGACAAACGATCTCAGATCGGAGGTGTGCAATGGGCGAGACGAACGCCGACATCTTCAAATTCTTCCCCGTACCAACATAAATGAACCATCGAGTTAGGGTGGTTGTTTGAATTTCATACTCTTACTTATTCTTGACGATTCATAATAAATCAAGAAGAGATTATAGCCACTTGCTACCTCTCTAACGCAGATGGTACAGGCCAAACAAACATGGCCCGACCTCTCTGCAATTCTCGT
Source organism: Viscum album (assembly GCA_963277665.1). NCBI lineage: Eukaryota > Viridiplantae > Streptophyta > Magnoliopsida > Santalales > Viscaceae > Viscum > Viscum album. Next base: position 760,386,377 of record OY728166.1, read on the forward strand.
GATAAATTATTGTGTTCTCCGTGATGGAGGAGAACGAAAACCATCCTCGGTGGGGAATGAGATTGGAGGCCGACACCACTACGGGCCGCGATGATGGAAATAAATGGAGGTAGGCCATTCAAGCTTTCCATCAGAAAATGTTAGGCGCACGACCGCACCGCGTGGCTCACCACAGTGGATCGCCGCCCCGCGGCCATGCCCTGCGGCATCTCGGACCTGCAGCCTCGCCGTGATACCCCGCGGCATCACCGTTCCACTATGAGGCCTCACCCCACTACCCCCATGTCCTCGCTCCACCACCACGCCATCCTACAGCCTCGTTGTGCCACCTCACGGCCACCCGTGACCACCCGTGACCTCCCAAGCCCCCTCACGACCCTCGACAGTACTCCGCGGCACCACGGCGCCGGCCAGACCAGGCCGCCTAGCACATTCTGGGCCAGACCCAACGGGTCAGGCTGAGTCGACCCTAACCATGTTCTTCCATGTCGGGTCAGGCCGGGTCGGCCCAGCCCTGAAACCACTTTGACCAATTTGCGATCACTTGGCCATAACATTGACACCATGCATCCATTTGACGAACCGTCTACAGCACCAGAAACCGTGGAGCGAGATTGTCCGTTTGGTGTACCCCACATGAGATTTTGATAAAGGTGGGACATGGTCGTGTTAGATCAAGCTTGAACTGAACTGGTCCCTTGGGACTAAAAGGCTAATTACTTACAGACCAGGTGTCTGATTGATGCACCGTCTATTGCATTGAGAAACCTATGACGTGGTTGAACTTTGGGATACATCTTCATTGGACTTCATTGCAGTTGGAATATTGACCAGTGGCCTAAAAAACAGACCCTCTCGAAGATGAGAAATCCTAGTGTAGGAACCCAATAGCTGGCCTTGACGTGAAGAATGAAGAGCTATCCTATTTGGGTCAGCCCCAAGCGATCCTGTGTGCGTCAGCCCCAAGCAATCATGTGTGAGTCAACACCAAGAGATCTTCTATGGGTTAGCACCGAGTAATCATGTCTGGGTCAGCACTGAGAAATCCTATGCGGGTCAGCAACTAGCGATCATATGTGGGTCAGAACAGAGAGATCCCGTGTGGGTCACCAGTGGAGCCTCTTAACAGAATAAGACGATCTAGCCTTCAACAAATCATATGTACTTCTGTAATTAATTATACCTGGTGTGGGATGAGTCCATACCTTTGTGGTATTTTCCTTTGTGGTAATACCTTGTTGGTATTCTTTTGTGTGGTGTACATTTGTGGTACTTACCTATGTAGTATTCAATTTTCTGTGGAACAATTTAGCTTTGGGATTTTATGTTGTACTCTATGTTTCTTCAAGATTGAGATGGGTATACTTGATAACTTTGGTATATGTATGGGCATATACCTAAGTTGGTATGTCATTTGATTTTTAGCTTTGTGGTTATCCTTTGTGGATTTTGTGAGACCTTGAGGGTCTCGGGGTCCCTACTGAGTATCGTTATACTCACCCCTACATAGGCTATGCCCACACCTTGTTGTGTTTGGTGCAAATGATAGAAATCATGGATCTACATTGATGGTACCATGAATGGATGGTTCCTGGAGGTGGACCATACGATGTTTCAGTATGCAGAGGAGATGGGAGGACATGGTGTAACACCCCAAGCTTCTACGGTACGCTTCTCTTTGAATAATGCGATAGCGTGTGTTGTACGCAACACCGAGTTCTAACAACCAATCAAACTAGCCGTTGTGAATATTAATACCTACCTTTTAAAATTATATATATTTTATATTTCAAAATAGACTTCATTTTTGGATTCGGAATATCTAATTTATCCCAAGGTGAAATTTTGGTACATTTCGGATAACTTTCATATTTTGATGAATAGTGAAAATTACTAAATTTTAATTAAAAACAACTTTTTTAATCAAAATAATTAATAGTGATAAATTATGAATTTTAGTAGTTTTAAAGTATATTTAGAATATATTTTTACCGTTTAATATAATTTTGGTCATTGGACATAATTTTACAATTAAACCGAACATAAACAAGTGTCAATCTTTTGATAGTTATTATCTCTTAAAAACACGCTTTTTGTTTTGACAGCGGGAATTAATTTTAAATTAATTTCTGCAACTTCTGTGTTTTAAATTTAGGAAAATGGATTCCATATTTGGAATCAGGATGTTCAAATTGTGTAAATAGGTAACTTTTATTTTTAAATATTTTGAATAATTACTACGGTAAATATTTTATTTACCATGGTTAAGGGTAAATCCGGTAAATAAGGGTTAAAAAATAATATTATAATAATACTAAATTAACCTAAAACGTGTCTTAACCCTATTGGTTGATACATGGTCGACCATGGGAATCTTTGGGTCGATTTTGGGACCACATGGATCCACTTGTAAGTGATAATGACACTTTATTTTAATTAAGTTAAAATGAATACAAAAATGACACAAGCATATATCGTTTAGTAAAACAATTTTTACATAGGGTTATATATGTTGTATTTTAGATTATAAATATTCATTAGAAAGAAAAAAAGAATTACTACATAATGATATTTTATTTATAATTTTTAGACATCAAATAATTTATTTTATTTAGGACACAATGATGATGCAGTAATTACTATAATAGTGAAAAATTAAAATAATTGATATTATAAATACCCAAATAAATATAATATGAAACTTTTAATGAATTAAAATAATTTTCTAGGATAATATGATATATTAGGATTGATTTAATTGACTTTGTTCGAAGTAATAAATCTGTTATGAGTTTCACAAAAATCAACTATTGAATAGTGTCAAAATTGACAAAAAAGAGTTCTTAAAACAAATATTATATTATTAATTGATATTAAATTCCTAAAAATCTAAGGTTCGGCCAAGAGACTTATATCTTGATAGGGTAATCATTAATGGACCACTTGGGGGTCTCTTGGATGTATATAGTAAGTTTATTAACCATATTATATAAAAATACAAAGAGACATTGTAAAAGTGAAACTAATTAACTTAGAGTTAATACTTAAATATAAGGTTAATATAAGTACCCAAACCTGTCAAAATTATATTGGTTGAGTGGTTTTAGACCTATCCCCACCTTAACATTTGAATAATCAACTTTGGATCCATTAGAAACCGAATATGAATTTATTATAAATTAATATTTCTAGCTTTTCCAAAGGTGCCCCTCACCCCTCTTATAAAAGGGCACTCCTCCTTCTCATTTCTTCACACCTTCAAAGCCTTGTGGTTCGGCCAAACTCTGCCCACATACTCTCCCAACATCACTCAATACAACCTAGAGGCCTTATTTGGATCAGAAAGCCAACCTAAGGAGCCCTTTTGATCAAATCAAAAGGAAGAACCCGAAGAAGAGGTAATGTTTTCACCACCTCTTTTCAAGTTCCTTTCTTTTTCCACTTCTTCTTTCATTGTTCTAACCATTCTAATATAATAACTCCATTATCTTACATATACTGTGATGTTATTATAAATATGGTACAACCATATTCAGTATTCTATCCACCCATTGAATAACATGTCACCATATGTGCGTACGTACGGCTTACCGTCTCCACGTCGTGGTGTAATTGTTATTCAATATATTATTATTTGGATGGGTATAATAGTGATGTGTAACTCATGTAAATAATAAATATAACATGTTAATGATTCTTTATATATGATATACCATCCATTTATATATTATTTTAATATCAAAAGAATGATATTGTCGCTCGTGCGTACGTACGGACTACCGTCTCCACGAAAGCGATGAGATTCATTCTCCATCGTATCCATTCAAGTATAATTATCATTTGATGATTTAAAAATGATGTTTAAGGACTTGATATCATTATGTATATGAATAAGATACAACAAACATGGCTTATGTAACAAAACATATAAAAGAAAATGAGTAAGTTAACACCCGAAACGACGATAATTCTAAGATATTATTAACAAATCAATGTTAAAAGATCATATATGATATCATATTAATATATATGATTCTTGTATAATTTAATAACAATTATTTCACCATTATACAGGAGGTTAACCTACCCTAACCAAGGAAAAGTACAAGGTAAGGGGTTTTCATCTCACTCCTTATTCCCGTGAGATTCATGCCATATTGCCACCATCACCTTTTGTGTGGTGTATGTACTGCCCATAATTATATTATTTGTGTAATACACTCTAATTTATGTGTATTTACATATTAATTGTATGATACCTCTTTCATGGGTTGTATGTTTCATAAGTTACCAAATTTGTAAGGGTTATTTCACAATCTCTTCATTATCCGGGGTTGTTTATACGTAATTATCTACTGGGATCTCTTTATCATCCACATCCATGTTTCTTAAAAATGTATTTAAAAACATTTTTACAATTTACTAGAATATGAGTTAAAGTCATTTATACCCCTTTTGACTTTTATAAGTGGTTTATAAAGGAATCTTTCCGTCGTTTTCAAAACAAGGTCCTTTTTAACCTTTTCGACAGAATTAAGGTAAGAATGTTTTTTTTAACTTATATGGCGGGTCCGAATATTTTCCACCGTTATAAAATATTCAAAGCTTCCCTTACAAGCTTATAAGAATATTTTCAAAGAAAATGTTTTATTTTATATGGATATTAAATTATTTCAAAATAAAAGGATATATTTCTTTATAAAGATTTTTGATTTCATCTATGTCAACATCCTTTGATAGATTTTAAGATTATTTGAAGTTGATTTATTATGATACAAAACTTCTATATTGTATTGAAGGTTTTGTGATATATTAGACTGTGGATGTTCTATTTTTATACCATTCATAGTTTATGGTGAAAGTATTGACATTTCATATCCTAGTTTTAATACGAATGTTTATGTTATGTTTAAACATTTTCATATAGGAATGCATTGGACTTAATATGTGACGGGTGGAGCCCGCTATAGCTCCTCGATGCATCGGTAGGTCTCATGAGACAAACTAGTGTCTTGGAACAAGGCCTTGACAAAATCTTATTTGTAGTCTTGGCACGAGGCCTTGGCTATGTGGTTATAATAGTCTGGCATTATGCATTCCATCATTATGAAAGTGGTTATTGATTTTGCATGTGATTATTCAATTAGTAGAATAACCATGTGAATAAGTAAATGGAATTATCTCATTTTATTTATGCCATACTATGTTAAAAGTTCAAGTTTAAAAGGCTTCTGTTTTAGTTATACATTGCCTTAAATGTTTATTCTTATTTATGAAAGCTTCCGCTATATTTTTATCCTTACTGGGCATTTGAGCTCACCCCTTTTCTATGTTTTATTTTTCCCAGGAAGTGAAGAAGTAAATTATGAATGACCTACAGGGATATTATGTGGGGATATGAGTGTAGATTATGGAGACAATATGTTGTTGTAGTAGTTTTTCATTTTATGATGTAATGTAAGACTTATGAATATATCTAGTGTTTCCAAGGATACTAAACCAATCGGTCTTTAGAAATTTGATCTTTCTTGTGATCATTCCAATGTTATGTAATAAGGCACCGACTCTGGGTAACTAGGGTCGAGGCGTTACAGTTGGTATCAGAGGAAGTTTAGTACAAACCTTGGAAGCTAGATTTAGATAAACTCTGATTAGAGCACGTAGACCTAAGATGAACATTGAGGATTAGTATAGAAGAACTTCCTAGAATTTTGGTATTGTAGGTATTTTGTGATTTTTCCGAGCAATACATCCCTGTCTGGATATGAGCAGGTAGAGGCGGCTCTGGCACAGATGTACCTAGGGGTAAAACCCGAAAACACTGCTTTGAGCTAGACTCGAACGGGAACTGGTGCACGAAAACGGCCCTTGCTGCACTCTTGGTTATGACACTCCTGGGGGATATGCTTAGGATAACTCTCATTTTTCATTATAAATCATTTTGAAGGGATTATGAGTATATACTTCCTCAAAGAAAACATTCTTATGATTATGGATTATATCCATAAATAGTTCAATTTATGTTAAGTGTTTTATAAGTATGGGATTATGTATTTTGATTCATAAACTGATCTAGTTTATGCCATTATTTAGAAATGGCGCCTAGTGGAAGAAATGGAAACCGTATCAATGCACGCACTCCATGTAGGGATTTCCCTCCTGCTCAAGATAATTATAGTGGAGCTGGTGATGCAACTGGAGCCGATCAGCTAATCACCATACTGCGACAACTTACTCAGGTTATGAATAATAACCTTACCCGTATGGAGCACCCTGATCCGCATCGTGGAGGATCAATGTTAGATCGATTCATGAGGCAACAACCACCAACGTTCAATGGGAGTACAAATCCCTTAGTAGCTGAGCAATGGATATTTTCCCTAGATAAAATATTTCAGGCTTTGGGGAGCAGTGAAAGGGAAAAAGTTATCATGGCAGTTTACCGCCTCACTGGAGATGCTGATCAATTGTGGTAATTGATTCAAAATACGAAGGAAGATGATGAAGTATCAAATATGGAATGGAGGGAGTTCAAAAATCTGTTTTTAGAAAAATAATTTCCTCGCGACCATCGAGCAGATATGGAAAGGCAATTTCTAAGTCTGAGACAGAAGGAGGATGAGAATGTCACAAAGTATGAGGCTAACATTACAAGGTTATCAAGGTACGCTGGTGATTATATACGTAACCAAAGAAGTAAGATTGATCGTTTCTTTGATGGGTTAAAACCATTTCTCCGTCGAGCATTAGTCTCACAATCCTTTTCATCGTACGAAGACATTGTCTCATGTGCTATCAAGACCGAAAAAGAATTCTCTATGTCTTATGGCTTTAAAGCAAAGAAAGAGAAGAAGAGGCCTGCTGATCAATCTGGGAATGGAAATAAAGGGAAGAAAGGAAAGGTTGAATATCCATCCTGTGGTAAATGTGGGAAGAAACACCCCGGTGCTTGCTTGAAGGGAATGGGAGTCTGTTACAAGTGTGGTGAAAAAGGCCACCAAGCTCGTGATTGCAAAGGGAAGAAGGAAGCCACCAACGTTCAGTGCTACAATTGCAGGGAGATGGGACATTATGCGAATGAATGTCCTAAGCGTCAGGAGAACTTACCTCATAAAAGGCCAAGGGATCAAGGCCAAGCTTATGCTATCACTACTGCTTAGGTAGAAGCTCCGAAAGACGTGGTGGCAGGTAATTTAATGGTTTCCTCAAGTTTAGAAAATGCATTATTTGATTCTCGATCATCACATTGTTTCATATATTCCCAGTTTGCTATGAAAATTAGATATTTCCAATTTGATTTAACAAGGGAGTTGTCAGTTAAAACTCCTAAGGGAAGTATCATTGCAACAAAGTTTTGTGAATCAGTCCCCATTAGAGCACATAAATGTTCGTTATCTGCTGATCTCATCGTCATACCTATGATTGAGTTTGATATAATCCTCGGTATGGACTGGCTTTCGGACTATGATGCGAAGATTTATTGTAAGAAGAAAGAGGTTACGATTCTTGATGATAATGATAAGGAACACCGTATCTTTAGAGCAGAATCGTCACCACCTAATTCTTATTTAGATCCACCCCCAGTAGCTCAACTTAATTCAATTATTGGGGAGGAAGAGAATGAAATAACTGTCGTTGAGGAAAGGAATGTTCAAATAGAGGATGTACCTGTTGTGAAAGAATTTGTAGATGTATTTCCGGAAGATTTACCTGGACATCCTCCAGAACGAGAAGTTGAGTTTTCCATTGACTTGATTTCTGGATCAAGGCCTATATCGAAGACCCCTTATAGAATGGCCACTGTAGAGTTAGTCGAACTAAAGAAACAACTAGAGGAATTGAGTAATAAGGAATTTATTCACCCTAGTGTTTCTCCATGGGGAGCCCCTGTTCTTTTTGTTAAAAAGAAAGATGGATCTATGAGGTTATGTATCGACTACATGGAGATCAATTCTATAATGATAAAGAACAAGTATCCCATACCTCGTATTGATGATTTATTTGACCAAATGCATGGAGATCAATACTTTTCAAAGATTGACCTTCGATCTGGATACCATCAGTTGTGTGTGAGGAAGGAAGACATTCTGAAGACAGCATTTCGAACCAGGTACGGGCATTACGAGTTTACTGTAATGCCGTTTGGATTGACTAATGCACCCTCTGTATTCATGGATCTGAAGAATAGAGTTTTCAAGGAGTATCTCAATGAATTTGTGGTGGTATTTATTGATGATATCTTGGTATACTCTAAAACCTATGAAGATCATGAAGATCACTTGCGCATTATCTTGAAGACTCTGAGGAGGCATGAATTATATGGGAAGTTTACCAAGTGTGAATTCTGGCTTCATGAGATTTCTTTTCTTGGCCATATTGTCTCTAAAGATGGAATCTCTGTTGATCCTTCTATGACCAAGGCAATCCAAGAATGGCCAGCACCTACGAGTATAACTGAGGTACGTAGTTTTATTGGTTTGGCAGGTTATTATCGACGTTTCGTCCAGAATTTTGCCCGATTGGCTAACCCATTAACGAAGCTCAAACGTAAAGGGGTTAAATTTGTTTGGACAAAAGAGTGTGAATAATGTTTTGAAGAACTGAAGAAAAGATTAGTCAATGCTCCTATATTGACTCTACCATCAGGGAATGATGGGTTCGTTATTTATAGTGATGCATCGAAGAAAAGACTTGGTTGTGTCCTTATGCAGAATGATAGAGTTATTCCCTATGCATCACGACAGTTGAAAATTCATGAACAAAACTATCCTACTCATGATCTCGAGTTAGCAGCTGTGATCTTTTCTTTGATGATATGGAGGCACTACCTCTATGGTGAAAAATGTGAGATTTATACTGATCACAAGAGTTTGAAGTATATTTTCTCACAAAAAGAACTCAACATGAGTCAAAAGAGATGGCTTGAATTACTCAAGGATTATGATTACACGATACACTACCACCCGGGGAAAGAAAACAAGGTGGCAGATGCTTTGAGCAGAAAAGACCATGGAGTTTTGAACAATATGAGAATTGAAAGGGATCCAATTTTCATGGATCTAGTGAAGATGGACATGGGAATAACCAGGGAAGGCGAAACATCATTTCTTTTTCAAATGGTTTCCAAACCATCTTTAATATAAAGGATTAAGAGTACTCAGACCGATGATGAAGAATTTCAAGAGAAGATTAAAGCTGTGAATGATGGGAGATTGAGAGACTTTGTGTGTGAAGATGGAATTTTGAAATTTGGGAAGAGACTTTGTGTTCCCGATATACCTGATCTAAAAAGGGAATTGCTGGATGATGCTCATAGTTCCAATTTCTCTATACACCATGGGAGCACCAAAATGCATAGAGATTTGAAGGAACATTTTTGGTGGGACAACATGAAGAGGGAGATTGCTGATTTTGTGTCAAGATGTATGGTTTGTCAACAAGTGAAAGTTGGAAGGCAACAGCCTGGAGGAGTCATGCAACCTCTTCCCATACCGGAGTGGAAATGGGACAATATTACGATGGACTTTGTCATGAGGCTACCAAAGACTCCTAGAAGGAACGATGCAATATGGGTTATTATTGATCTTCTTACTAAGTCAGCACATTTTCTTGCTATAAGAGAAAATCTACCCCTGGAATGTCTAGCAAGACTATATATTAATGAAGTTGTGAGACTACATGGAGTACCCCTATCGATTGTTTCTGATCGTGATCCCCGTTTTACTTCAAGATTCTGGAAAAGTCTTCAGAAATCCCTAGATACTGAACTTCATTTGAGCACTGCATACCAACCTCAGACAGACGGACAATCAGAACGGACTATTCAAACCTTAGAAGACATGTTGAGATCTTGCTCACTTGACTTTCAGGGTATGTGGGATCAATATTTACCTCTGGTAGAATTTTCCTATAACAATAGCTTCCATTCAAGTATTCAGATGGCACCATATGAAGCGTTATATGGAAAAAGATGTCTTACACCAACCTGTTGGGATGACGTTGGTGAAAGAAAACTTGTAGGCCCAGAACTGGTGGAGGAAATGGTGGAAAAGGTGAATGTAATCCAAAATCACATCAAAGCAGCTCAAAGTAGAAAGAAGAGCTATGCCGATAATCAAAGGAATGATTTGGAATTTCAAGTCGGTGATCATGTTTTCCTTAAGGTATCTCCGTGGAAGGGAGTCATACGTTTTGGTAAGAAAGGTAAACTGAGTCCCAGGTACACCGGACCTTTCGAAATTCTAGAACGAATTGGGGTTGTAGCTTACCGATTGGCAATACCGCCAAGTCTCTCCAAAGTTCACGATGTGTTCCATGTATCTCTGTTGAGGAAATACATGCCTGATCCAACGCATGTACTCACCTATGAAGAAATAGAACTGGAACCCGATCTTTCCTATTGTGAAGAGCCCGTCAGGATTCTTGAAACGAGAGAACAAGTACTGAGAAACCGGACAACGTGTCTGGTAAAAGTTTTGTGGAGAAACCATAAGATGGAAGAGGCAACGTGGGAACCCGAGGAACTTATGATGAAGAACCACCCGATTCTTTTCATGCGATAGTAATCTAGAAATTTCGAGGACGAAATTATTTGAAGGAGGGGAGAATGTAACACCCCAAGCTTCTACGGTACGCTTCTCTTTGAATAATGCAATAGCATGTGTTGTACGCAACACCGAGTTCTAACAACCAATCAAACTAGCCGTTATAAATAGTAATACCCACTTTTTATAATTATATATATTTTATATTTCAAAATGGACTTCATTTTTGGATTCGGAATATCTAATTTAGCCTAAGGTGAAATTTTTGTACTTTTCGGACAACTTTCATATTTTGAGGAATAGTGAAAATTACTAAATTTTAATTAAAAACAACTTATTTAATCAAAATAAGTAATAGTGATAAATTATAAATTTTAGTAGTTTTAAAGTATATTTAGAATATATTTTTACCATTTAATATAATGTTGGTCATTGGACATAATTTTATAATTAAACCGAACATAAACAAGTGTCAATCTTTTGATAGTTATTATCTCTTAAAAACACACTTTTTGTTTTGACAGCGGGAATTAATTTTAAATTAATTTCTTCCACTTCTGTGTTTTGAATTTAGGAAAATGGATTAAATATTTGGAATCAGGATGTTCAAATTGTGTAAATAGGTAACTTTTATTTTTATACATTTTGAATAATTACTACGGTAAATATTTTATTTACCATGGTTAAGGGTAAATCCGGTAAATAAGGGTTAAAAAATAATATTATAATAATACTAAATTACCCTAAAACGTGTCTTAACCCTATTGGATGATACATGGTCGTCCATGGGCATATTTGGGTCGATTTTGGGACCCCATGGATCCACTTGTAAGTGATAATGACACTTTATTTTAATTAAGTTAAAATGAATACAAAAATGACGCAAGCATATATCTTTTAGCAAAACAATTGCTAAATAGGGTTATATATGTTGGATTTTAGATTATAAATAATCATTAGAACGATAAAAATATTTCCTACATAATTATATTTTATTTATAATTTTTAGACATTAAATAATTTATTTTATTTATGACACAATGATGATGCAATAATTACTATAAAAGTGAACAATTAAAATAATTGATATTATAAATACCCAAATAAATATAATATGAAACTTTTAATGAATTAAACATATTTTATAGGATAATATGATATATTAGGATTGCTTTAATTGACTTTTTCGAAGTAATAAATCTGTTATGAGTTTCACAAAAATCAACTATTGAATAGTGTCAAAATTGACATAAAAGAGTTCTTAAAACAAATATTATATTATTAATTGATATTAAATTCATAAAAATCTATGGTTCGGAAAAGAGACTTATATCATGATAGGTTCATCATTAATGGGCAACTTGGAGGTCTCTTGGATTTATATAGTATGTTTATTAACCATATTATATAAAAATACAAAGAGACATTGTAAAAGTGAAACTAATTAACTTAGAGTTAATACTTAAAGATAAGGTAAATATAAGTACCCAAACATATCTAAATTCTATTGGTTGAGTGGTTTTAAACCTTTCCCCACCTTTACCTTTGAATAATCAACTTTGGAGCCATTATAAACCGAATATGAATTTATTATAAATTAATATTTCTAGCTTTTCCAAAGGTGCCCCTCACCCCTCTTATAAAAGGGCACTCCTCCTTCTCATTTCTTCACACCTTCAAAGCCTTGTAGTTCGGCCAAACTCTGCCCAAATACTCTCCCAACATCCCTCACTACAACCTATAGGCCTTAGTTTGATCAGAAAGCCAACCTATGCATCCATTTTGATCAAATCAAAAGGAAGAACCCGAAGAAGAGGTAATGTATTCACCACCCCTTTTCAAGTTCCTTTCTTCTTCCACTTCTTCTTTCTTTGTTATTACCATTCTAAAATAATAACTCCAGTATTTTACATATACTGTGATGTTATTATAAATATGGTACAACCATATTCAGTATTCTATCCACCCTTTGAATAACATGTCACCATACGTGCGTTCGTACGGCTTACCGTCTCCACGTCGTGGTGTAATTGTTATTCAATATATTATTATTTGTATGGGTATAATAATGATGTGTAACTCATGTAAATAATAAATATAACATGTTAATGATTCTGTATATATGATATACCATCCATTTATATATTATTTTAATATCAAAATAATGATATTGTTGCCCGTGCGTACGTACGGACTACCGTCTCCACGAACGCGATGAGATTCATTCTCCATCATATCCATTCAAGTATAATTATCATTTGATGATTTAAAAATGATGTTTAAGGACTTGATATCATTCTGGATATTAATAAGATACAAAAAACATGGCTTATGTAACAAAACATATAAAAAAATGAGTAAGTTAACACCCGAAATGACGATAATTCTAAGATATTATTAACAAATCAATGTTAAAAGATCATATATGATATCATATTAATATATATGATTCTTGTATAATTTAATAACAATTATTTCACCATTATACAGGAGGTTAACCTACCCCAACCAAGGAAAAGTACAAGGTAAGGGGTTTTCATCTCACTTCTTATTCCCGTGAGATTCATGCCATATTGCCACCATCACCTTTTGTGTGGTGTATGTACTGCCCATAATTATATTCTTTGTGTAATACACTCTAATTTATGTGTATTTACATATTAATTGTATGATACCTCTTTAATGGGTTGTATGTTTCATAAGTTACCAAATTGGTAAGGGTTATTTCACAATCTCTTCATTATCCGAGGTTGTTTATACGTAATTATCTACTGGGATCTCTTTATCATCCACATCCATGATTCTTAAAAATGTATTTCAAAACATTTTTACTATTTACTAGAATATGAGTTAAAGTCATTTATACCCTTTTTTACTTTTATAAGTGGTTTATAAAGGAATCTTTCTGTCGTTTTCAAAACAAGGTCCTTTTTAACCTTTTTGACAGAATTAAGGTAAGAATGTTTTTTTAACATATACGGCGGGTGTGGATATTTTCCGCCGTTATAAAATCTTCAAAGCTTCCCTTATAAGCTTATAAGAATATTTTAAAAGAAAATGTTTTATTTTATATGGATCTTAAATAATTTCAAAATAAAAGGAGATATTTCTTTAAAAAGAATTTTTATTTCATCTATGTCAACATCCTTTGATGGATTTTAAGATTATTTGAAGTTGATTTATTATGATACAAAACTTCTATATTGTATTGAAGGTTTTGTGATATGTTTGACTGTGGATGTGCTATTTTTATACCATTCATAGTTTATGGTGAAAGTATTGACATTTTGTATGCTAGTTTTAATACGAATGTTTATGTTATGTTTAAACCTTTTCATATGGGAATGCATTGGACTTAATATGTGACGGGTGGAGACCGCTATAGCGACTCGATGCATCGGTAGGTCTCATGAGACAAACTAGTGTCTTGGAACAAGGCCTTGACAAAATCTTATTTGTAGTCTTGGCACGAGGCCTTGGCTATGTGGTTATGATAGTCTGGCATTTTGCATTCCATCATTATGAAAGTGGTTATTGATTTTGCATGTGATTATTCGATTAGTAGAATAACCATGTGAATAATTAAATGGAATTATGTCATTTTATTTATGCCATACTATGTTAAAAGTTCATGTTTAAAAGGCTTCTGTTTTTGTTATACATTGCCTTAAATGTTTTTTCTTATTTATGAAAGTTTCCGCTATATTGTTATCCTTACTGGGCATTTGAGCTCACCCCTTTTCTATGTTTTATTTTTCCCAGGAAGTGAAGAAGTAAATTATGAATGACCCGCAGGGATATTATGTGGGGATATGAGTGTGGATTATGGAGACAATATGTTGTTGTAGTAGTTTTTCATTTTATAATGTAATGTAAGACTTATGAATATATCTAGTGTTTCCAAGGCTATTAAACCAATCGGTCTTTCGAGATTTGATCTTTCTTGTGATCATTCCAATGTTATGTAATAATGCACCGACTCTGGGTAACTAGGGTCAGGGCGTTACACATGGAGTGGTGTGGGGGCGAACTGTACCTACCCTTTAGGTAGGAACCTCAAAGGATGACCCAGTAGCTATCTTTCTCTTTATTCAGTAGTATTGTATTTTAGTTGTACATGTACCTTTACTGGTGGGATTGTATTCCGAACCCTCTTACATTCATCACTATTTTTTCTATATAGTTTTACTTGTGTTTGTATATCTTTGTGTTCTTGGTTGCATGTGTTTAAAGGATATAAGGCAATGCCTTGCCAGTTTTAGGGAATATGCCTTTCAGTACTGGTCGCCAGCCCCTAGCCTATAGAAGGCAGGATTGGGGTAGTCACGGCATGGGCCCCGGAGGACAGGTTAGGGCATCACTAGAATATATATCAGTACAATAAATAAAGTATAAAATACACATGTCATACCTCATATCTTCCATGGATCATTGGAGTCATAGGAATCCATAGGGCACAATAGGCCACATCCCTGTCCACGATCTCCCAGAGCCTAGTATATACCCCCTAGGGGTGGTGGTAGTAATAGGTCAATCATAGGAACACATATTATTACCATGTCATCCCCTCTAACATGCCCCTCCAAAGATACCAGTCTTCTCCAACATCTATCTCTATATTAGCAGTCCCATGAATGTAATACAATTATCTATATGATGGGTTAGACCACCCTAATCTGGATGTCCCTGACAATCACATGGGAATCATCTGCACATACTCGTCTAATTTAAGCCATGATGACAGACCATCACCATTGACCCTATGTATTGATATTACCTCTTGAAGTGTTTTACATGGTTATATCCTTGTGACTGCTGTTAGTTTTCTTTTTTTGAGGTCTCAACTACTATGTGCCAATTACAAGCTCCCAATATCAGTCCCTTCTCTTCCAAAAATATATCCACTACCAAGGATTTATAAATCATCACAACATAGGTTGGAATAAAAATGGATACCACTAATTCCCTAATGTATTGGCCCAATCCGGTCCAAGGTTCGAGATCTGAGGAATTGTTCCCGCACCATATCCAATGGATAACATGGGAAATCTGCAAACCTCGTTGAGTATTGTGTCGTGATCAAACTTCCCTATCAATGATATTGAAGCTCTATTATGCATACTTATTGCAGCATGGATGGATTTTACTACTACTTGATGAAAAATTCCATGACTTCCCTGTAGTGATTTCTATCATCGTTTGAATGATTCACCAGGATCCACCTTCATTGATCAGATCCTTGAATAAGGCATGCCACGTGGAGCACCACTTGATATGTAGGCATCATAAAAAGGGAAAAACATGAGAAACTGCCTCGAGCAATTCCAATTCCACATGGGGGTCTATAAAAAACATGAATGTTTTCTTTCTCTAACTATCATGAAATTCACTAAATTTTTATGTATCCACATCTGGTACTTTCAGTGTTAGCTACTGCTCAACAGATCATGGTATAGCTAGTAAACCACTCATAGGTTCTATATATTTTATATTCCCTTTTCCCTATACCTCATCAGTTGGATAATCTCCCTAGTGATCATGATGTGGAATCCTATCCGGTTGGCTTCATAGAGGAATCCTGAAATTAAACAAGATATACCGTAGAAAAAATAGTATATCATGGGTGCTAACAAAAATAGGACATGGAAAACA
Organism: Viscum album; assembly: GCA_963277665.1. Classification (NCBI taxonomy): domain Eukaryota; kingdom Viridiplantae; phylum Streptophyta; class Magnoliopsida; order Santalales; family Viscaceae; genus Viscum; species Viscum album. The sequence continues at coordinate 760,402,573 of OY728166.1, forward strand.
CAACCTATTACTATATAATTCATGTACTATATTTTCCCCTAAAATAAATTATTACTTGTAATGAGATGAAATATATCTGATTAGAGTCCTAGTGTGTGGAAACATCGACGACCATGCCAACAAGAGAGTCCCCAGCCTGAATGCCAAACTCAAAAAACTAAACACTATTTCCCAAAACTAGTGTCGTTGATTCATGTACAATAGTAGAACCGTCTAACTATGATACCACACATTCATGTACCAACCCACTTATGAACTAAACATGACCCACAGACTACATATAATTGGCCATTGGATGGTGACTAGAATAGAGTAATCATGTCCCACAAATTGGAGGCATTACCATAATGTTCTGACACACATGCAAAAATCTCCAATCCAAAAAAATAATGAAATTTTATACAACAGAAACCAGATCATGTATACATATATGATCCTACAAAATATTATGATAGTAATGTAATAAAAGCATAAAATGGTCCAAATAGAAGAAAAAAAACTAAAAATAGTCCAACATCCTCCAAGGGTGAGGACTAATGTTAGATGCAATCTCCTTGTAACCACATCAGTCTAAAAATCTCCATCTATGCTTCACCCACTCCCGGTCCTCCTAGGACAATATTAAATGTCTTGTATTCTGCATAAGGCATGTCATGTGTAGGAATCCCACATAGAGGTGTGATTTTAATAATACATAGTATGATACCTAGAAAAAACTAAACACAAAGCACCAAGAATATTCAACTAAATACAAGATATTACAATAAATTTATAAGTGAACCACTAGGAAAAACTCAATAAAAACACCATTAAATTAGGTGGTCAAAACCAAAAACCAACCATAGGTTTTATCGTAATGAAATAATCATTCAGGGAGAATTTACTCTATAAGACACACTACCGTCGAAGAAACTCATCAAATATGTTTAGATCATTGGTTCCCACCCAAAAAATCTCTATGGTCTAGGATGGCCATGATACTCAAATAGGGGTCATACCAAGAACCTCATAAGGAAACCAAGATCCCAATACAGATCAAACCACTACATATGGGATCTTATTACAACTATACCACAAACCAACCATATATGGTTTGTTAAATGGAGGATCAATTCTTGGCTCAAAGAGGTAAAGCTAATTCCAGAAACCCCACATAGATAAGAAATATGATATAGGATCACACTCCAGTCTTAGGGAGGGAGACAAAACTCTATTTGATTCTTGAACTGTATAGTGGATCAAAATCAAGTTATATGGATGTAATGATACATCATACCAATAAGGTAATTGACCAAGGGAACACCCCCAAACTATACTTTTACCAACTATGGAATCAAAAATAAAAACAATACTGAAGGGGGTATATGGAATGTACTCGGGTCATACATAATTTCTAAATATCCCCATGTATTCATGTAACACCCCAAACTTCCACGATACAGTACTCTTTCAATAATACAAGATATTGCATTGTACCCATCTTCGAGATTCTAACATACCGTGAACAATAAAAGTAGCCATTATGAATAGTAATAACGAATTTTTGAAATTATATTACCTTTATAATTCAAAATTGACTCCATTTTTATATTCGGAATATCGAAATTATCCTAAGTTGATTTTTTTGTAATTTTCTGAGAACTTCCAATTTTCTATGAATAGTAATAAATACTTAAAAACAACCTTTTTAATCAAAATAATTAACAGTGATAAATTATAGTATTGAGTTGTTATAAAGTATAATTATAATACATTTTTACCATTTATCCAATGGTGGTAATTATAATTAATTTCACTTGGTAATTGGACAAAAACAATTGTCAATCTTTTAATTGATATTGTTTCTTAAAAACACGCTATTTGTCTTGACAACGGGAATTAATTATAAAATTAATTAATGCACCTTATATGTTTGTAATTTTTTAAAAATAAATTATTTTTGAATTCATAATATCAATTATATCTTAGGGTGAATTTTTGATATTTTTATGAAAAACTTCAATTGTTTATGATTAGTGAAACCACTAAGTGCTTGTTTAAAGACTAATTTTTCATGTAAATGAAATATTACTACTTCTGTGTATTTAATTTCAAAAATCCAACATACATGGTTTTCATTAGGGAGAAAAATTTGGTTCACTGAGATGAAAATAATTTTGGGTGAATAGTACCTTTTATGTTCTATTAATCACGATTAAAGGTAATTAGTGAAATTTAAGGTAAAAATGATATGATAAAAATATGAAAATATCTTGACAATTATACTGACCTCATTGGATGAGTCATGGTTTACCCATGGAATCCATGGGTAAACATGGAGACCCCATGGAGCCACTTGGGAAAGAAAAGAACATTAATAACTTTTTATTTAAAGTAAAAAAAATTGTCACAAACATGTGTTGTTTTACTAAAACAATTATTACATTATGTTATATAAATTAACATTTCGACTATAAATATTCATTGGAAATCAAAAATTATTTCCTACATCATGATATTTTTTTCATTATTTTTAGACATTAAATAAATTAAATTTGTTATGAAACCATGATGATGCAGTGATTACCTCATTAATTAACGATTTAAATAAAATGAAATGATAATGTAAAATTTAAGACATACACTATTCAAAAACCTATTAGATGAGTATATTTATAACCCTTATCTCCATATCCTAGAAATATATAATTGTGGGTCCTTTAAAATCTGAAACTCATTATATAATAATGTAACATTTCATTAGTTTCCAAGAGAACCCCTCCCCTCCTCTTATAAAAGGCCCCCACCTATACCACCTTATTCACATCATCAAATCCATTTGGCTCAGCCGACCTCTGCCCAAATACTCTCTAAACTTCCCTCTATTACTCCTAGAAGCCTCCATTTGGGCATAAGTCTTCCCAATGAAGCCTTTGGCTCAAATAAAAAAGAGTTACCCAATTTTAAAGGTAATGTCTTCACTTGTGTTATTTTGTTTTATTTTTCTTCTCCGATCCCTATAAACTCTTTTTATTCCTTTATTTTGTAACAATACAAGTATCTTAAATATACTAGGGTGTTTTTAAGAGAGGGATTTCATTTAAACTCATACATACCTACGTCTAATGGTTAAAGAACATACTGTTTCTGTGGGTGGCGAATTACTGCCTCACGAAACGATGATTGTTCAATATTTTTTTAACACCTCTCATGGTGGACATTCTGATGTCACAATATATATATGATATATATTATGATTATGTTTTCCTTATGCTTCTGTATTTTTCATTTATGGCATTCCTTTAAGATTTCCATTATCGGTAAACGCGATAATTTCATTTTAGGATGTGCGGACTACCGCCCCCTAAAAGTGATTTGAATCATTAATTCCATATGTGGGACGTGTAAAAGATGGAGTAAATGATTTTATATATCATATTATACTGGAATTAAAATACACCTTTATATCATTATTATCTCATTCCATTAAATATGAAATAGAAATGAAAGTATCGTTCATGCGTACGTACGACTTACCGTCTCCATGAACGGTGAATTTCATTTCGTCACTCTAAATGTTATGTAATATTATAAATGAATATATATACTGGATATATATGATATATAAGATATCTACATCATGAATATAATTCTGGATATAATGGATATTTTACCACATGAACAACTTGTAATTATAGGAAGATTATTTTTGACTCAAGTACCAAAGATCGACAAAAAGACTATTTTTAACTTAAATAATTACATAATGTTCATAACATGGTAATAAGTGATATAAAAGGAATGATGAACTTGAAATTTTTTTAAGCAATTCTAAATTTACTCTAGTTTATTATTCATGAGGTTAAAGAACGGTCAAGTCAAGTCAGGAACGAGGTAAGGGACTTCGTCTCAATCTCCATTCATTGAGGCATATTTTGTTTTATAAAAAACATTCTTTTATACGGTGTATTAACCCCTTTGAATTTTACTTTTATTAAAAAGGAATATTTTTATACGAAGCATTTTTACTAAATGAAAAAAGTAATTTTTTGTCTTACGTATGTGGTGACAACGACTTCTCCACCACCATGACAATTATTTGGGTTTCGGCTTCCTCTACAAGCCATAACATTTGTTAAATGAAAAATAAATACCATGTTATACTTTTCTTTTATTTTGGTATTGAAAATGGTTTTATTATATAACTGTTTTGTATTTATATCTTGTTATTGAAATGTGGAAATGTTATGTTTTCTTTATGCATGTTTTATGTGATACGATTATGTTATCGTTTATGATATGTTTAAACCTGTTCATATGAGGACTGCATTGGACTTAATAAGTGATGGGTGGAGGCCGCTATAGCTCCTCGATGAATTGGTAGGTCTCATGAGACAAACTAGTGTCTTGGCATGAGTCCTTGACAAAATCATACTTGTAGTCTTGGCACGAGGCCTTGGCTATGTGGTTATGATAGTCTAACATTATGCATTTCATTATTATGAAAGTGGTTATTGATATTTCATTTGATAATTAGACAAGTATAATATCCATGTGAATAAGTAAATGCCATTATTTCATTTTATTTTTCTATATTATGCTGAATTTCATGTTTAAAAGGCTTTTTTTCAGTTATACATTGCCTTAAATGTTTATGTTTATTTATGAAAGTTTCCGCTATATTTTTATCCTTACTGGGCATCTGAGCTCGCCCCTTTCAATGATTTAATTTTTCTAGGATGTGAAGAAGTATTCTATGAATGACCTTCAGGGATAGTCGGAAGGGGATATGAGTGTGGACTATAAATACCATGTTATTGTAATTTTTTATTTTATGATGTAATGTAATGTTTATGAATGTATCTAGTGTTTCTAAAGCTACTAAAATAATCGGTCTTTCGAGACATGATCTTTTGTGATCATGCCAATGTTACGTAATAATGTACAGACTCTAGGTAACTAGGGTCGGGGCATTATAGTTGGTATCAGAGGCAGTTTAGTATTAACCTTGAAAGCTATATTTAAATAAACTCTGATTAGAGCACATAGCCCTAAGATAGACTTTGAGGATTAGTATAGAAGAACTTACTAGAATTTTGGTATTATATAGATTTTGTGAGTTTTCCGAGCAATACATCCCTGTCTGGATACGAGCAGGTAGAGGAGGCTTTGGCACAGATGTACCTTGGGGTAAAACCCAAAAACACCGCTTTGAGCTAGACTCGAACGAGAACAGGTGCATGACAACGGTCTTTGCTGCACTCTTGGTTACGACACTCCTGAGGAATATTCCTAGGATAATTCTCATTTTATTTACAAACCATTATGAAGGGTTTATGAGTATATTCATCCTCAAGGAATATTTTTTTTTGATTATGGATTATATCCATAAATATTTCAATTTATGTTATGTTTTTTGCCAGTTTGTTATTATGTATTTTGATTCATAAACTAATCTAGTTTATGCCATTGTTTTGAAATGGCTCCTGGTGGAAGGAATGGAAACCGTATCAATGCACACACTCCATGTAGGGATTTCCTTCATGCTCATGATAATTATAGTGGAGCTGGTGATACAACTAGTGCTGATCATCTTATCACCAAACTGGGACAACTCACTCATGTTATGAATAATAACCTTACTCGTATGGAGCACCCTGATCCACATTGTGGATGATCAATGTTAGACCGCTTCATGAGGCAAAAACCACCAACATTCAATGGGAGTACAAATCCCTTAGTAGCTGAGCAATGGATAAATTACTTAGAGACAATATTCCATGCCATGGGAATAAGTGAAAGGGAAAAGGTTATCATGACAGTTTACCGCTTAACTAGAGATTCTGATAAATGGTGGTCATTGATTCAAAACACAAAGGAAGATGATGATATATCAAATATGAAATGGAGGTAGTTCAAAGAACTTTTCTTAGAAAAATACTTTCTTCATGACCATCGAGCAGATATGGAAAGGCAATTTCTAATTCTAATGTAGCAAAGTATGAGGACAACTTTACAAGGTTAGCGAGGTATGCTGAAGATTATAGACATATCCAAAGAAGTAAGATTGGTCATTTCTTTGATGGGTTAAAACCATTTATCCATCAAGAATTAATCTAACAAAACTTCTCATCATATGAAGATATTGTCTTGTGTGCTATCAAGACGAAAAAGGAATTCTCTATGTCTTATGACTTTAAAGCGAAGCAAGAGAAGAAGAGATCTTCTGATCAATCTGGAATTGGAAATATGGGGAAGAAGGGAAAAGTTGAATATCAGTCCTATTGTAAATGTGGGAAGAAAAACCACGATAGTTTCCTGATAGGGAATGGGAGTCTATTAAAAGTGTGGTGAAAAAGGCCACCAAGCTCATGATTGCAATGGAAATAGAGTTGATGTCAATGTGGAATTCTATAATTGTAGAGAGACGGGACATTATGAAAATGAATGTCCTAAGGGTCAGGGGAACTTACCACAGAAGAGGCCTAGTGATCAAGGCTAAGCATATGCTATCACTATTGTTGAGGTTGAAGCTCCAAAAGATGTGGTGGCAGGTAATTTATGGTTTCCTCAAGTTTAGAAAATGCATTATCTGATTCTGGGTTATCGTATTGTTTCATATCTTACCAGTTTGCTAACGAAATTAGATATTTCAAATTTTATTTAACAAGATAATTGTCATTCAAAACTCCTAAGGGAAGTATCATTGCAACAATGTTTTGTAAACCATTCCCCATTAGAGCACAGAAATGTTCTTTATCTGCTGATCTCATTGTCATACCTAGGATTGAGGTTGATATAATCCTCGATATAGAATGTATTTCGGACTATGATGCGAAGATTTATTATAAGAAGAAGGAGGATATGATTTTTTATGATGATGATAAGGAACACCTTATCGTTAGAGTAGAATCGTTACCACCTAATTATTATTTAGATCCACCCCAGTAGCTCAACTAAATTCAATTATTCGGGAGGAAGAGAATGAAATGACTGAGGGAGAGGAAAGGAATGTTCAAATATAGGACGTTCCTATTTTGAGAGAATATGTAGATGTGTTTTAAGAAGATATACCTGGACATCCTCTAGAACGAGAAGTTGAGTTTTCCATAGATTTAATCCCTGGATCAAGGCCTATATAAAAGAGCCTTTATAGAATGGACACTATGGAATTAGTTGAACTAAAGAAACAACTAGAGGAATTGTGTAATAAGAGATTTATTCATCCAAGTGTTTCTCCTTGGGGAGCCCCTGCCCTTTTTGTTAAGAAGAAAGATGGATCTATGAGGTTGTGCATTGACTACAGGGAGATCAATGCTATAACAATAAAGAACAAGTATCCCGTACCTCGCATTGATGATTTATTTGACCAACTTCATGGAGCTCAATAATTTTCAAAGATTGACCTTCGATCTGGATACCATCAGTCATCTGTGAAGAAGGAAGACATTCTGAAGACAGCATTTCGAACAAGGTATGGGCATTACGAGTTTACAGTAATGCCTTTTGGATTGACTAATGCACCGTATGTATTCAGGGATCTAATGAATAGAGTTTTCAAGGAATATCTTGATGATTTTGTGGTGGTATTTATGAATGATATCTTGGTATACTCCAAAGGCTAAAAATATCATGAAAATAAATTGTACATTATCCTGAAGACTCTTAGAAGTCATGAATTATATGAGAAGTTTAGAAAATGTGAATTCTAGATTCAGGAGATTTCTTTTCTTGGCCATATTTTCACTAAGGATGGAATTTCCGTTGATTTTTCTAAGACCATGGAAATCCAAGAATAGAAAGCACGGACGAGTATAACTAAGGTATGAGGTTTTATTGGTATGACAGGTTATTATCGACGTTTTGTCCAAAATTTTGCCTGATTGGAAAACCCATTAACGAAGCTCACATGTAAAGGGGTTAAATTTGTGTGGAAAAAAGAGTGTGAAGAGTGTTTTGAAGAACAGAAGATAAGATTAGTCAATTCTCCTATATTGACTCTACCATCGGGGAATGATGGGTTTGTTATTTATAGTGACGCATCAATGAAAGGACTTGGTTGTGTTCTTAAGCAGAATGATAAGGTTATTACCTATGCATCACGACAGCTAAAAATTCATGAGCAAAACTATCCAACTCATGATCTCGAGTTAGCTATTGTAATCTTTGCCTTGTAGATATAGAGACATTATCTCTATGGTGAAAATGTGAGATATATACCAATCACAAGATTTTAAGTATATTTTCTCACAAAAAGTACTCAACATGAGGAAAATGAGATGGCTTGAACTACTCAAAGATTATGATTTCATGATACACGACCACCCAGGGAAGGAAAATAAGGTTGCAGATGCTTTGAGTAGAAACCATCATGGAGTTTTGAACATGATGAGAGTGGAAAGGGATCCTATTTTCATGGATCTAGTAAAGATGGATATGGGATTCAGCATGGAAGGTTAAACATCAAAACATTTCCAATGGTTTCCAAACCATCATTACTAGAAAGGATAAAGAGTTATCAGGACAATGATGAAGAGTTGAAAAAGAAGATTAAAGCTGTGATTGATGGGCGATTGATTGACTTTGTGTATGAAGATGGAATTTTGAAATTTGGGAGGAGACTTTGTGTTCCTGATATACCGGATTTAAAGAAGGAATTTTTGGATGATTCTCATAGTTCCAATTTCTCTATACACCCTAGGAGCACAAAAATTTATATAGATTTAAAGGGAAATTTTTGGTGGGACAACATGAAAAGAGAGATTACTAATTTTGTGTCATGATGTATGGTTTTTCAACAAGTGAAAGCTGGAAGGGAATAGCCTGGTAGATTATTGCAACCTCTTCCCATGCCTGAGTGGAAATGGGATAATTTTACAATGGACTTTGTCGTGGGACTACCAAAGACTCCTAGAATGAATGACACAGTATAGGTCATTGTTGATCATCTCACCATGTCAGCACATTTTCTTGCAATAAGAGAATATCTACCACTTGAATGTCTAGAAAGACTATATATTAATGAATTTGTGAGACTTCATGGAGTACCCCTATCTATTTTCTCAGATCATGATCCCTGTTTTACATCAAGATTCTGGAAAATTCTTCAGAAGGCCTTGGATACTGAACTTTGTTTGAGCACTGATTACCACCGTCAAACAGATGGACAATCAGAATGAACTATTCAATCCTTAGAAGACATGTTGAGATCATGCTCACTTGACGTTTAGGGTATGTGGGATCAATATTTACCACTGGTAGAATTTTGCTATAACAGTAGCTTCAATTAAAGTATTTGTATGGCACCATATGAAGCGTTATACAGAAAGAGATGTCACACACCAACCTGTTGGGATGACGTTGGTGAAAGAAAACATGTAGGCCCGGAACTAGTGGAGGAAACGATGGAAAAGGTGAAGGTAATCCAAAACCACATCAAATAAGATCAATGTAGGCAGAAGCGCTATGCTGACAAACGAAGGAAGGATTTGGAATTTCTGGTAGGAGATCATGTTTTCTTAAAGGTATCTCAATGGAAGGGAGTTATACGTTTCAGTAAGAAGGGCAAATTGATTCCCAGGTACATCGGACCCTTCGAAATTCTAGAATGAATTGGGGATGTACCTTACAGTTTGGAAATTCCGCCAAGTCTCTATAAATTTCACGACGTGTTCCACGTATCACTGTTGAGAAAATACATGCCTAACCCAACACATGTACTCATCTATGAGGAATTATAACTGGAACCCGATCTGTCTTATTGCGAAGAGCTAGTCAGGATTCTTGATACAAGAGAACAAGTGCTAAGAAACTGGATGACTTTTCTGGTAAAATTTCTATGGAGAAACCATAAGATGGAAGAGGCAACGTGGGAACCTGAGGAAATTATGATGAAGAATAACCCGAGTCTATTCTTGCGGTAGTTTTCTAGAAATTTCGAGGATGATATTATTTGAAGGAGGGGAGAATGTAACACCCTAAGCTTCCACGATATGCTTCTCTTTCAACAATACAAGAGCTTGCATTTTACGCAACTTCGAGATTCTAACACACCGCGACCAATTAAAGTAGCCGTTATGAATATTAATAACCACCTTTTGAAATTATACTAATTTTATAATTCAAAATGGACTAAATTTTTGTATTCGGAATATCGAAATTATCCGAAGTTGTATTTTTCATAATATTCTGAGAACATCCAATTTTCTAGGAATAGTAAAAAATAATTAAAAACAACCATTTTAATAAAAATAATTTATAGTGATAAATTATACTTTTGAGTGGTTTTAAAGAATACTTAGAATATATTTTTACCATTTTATCCAATTGTGGTCATTAGAATTAATTTCACTTTGAAATTGGACATAAACAATTGTCAATCTTTTGATTGATATTGTTTTTTAAATACACGCTATCTGTTTTGACAACGAGAATTAATTATAAAATTAATTAATGAAACATATATGTTTGGATTTTTCTAAAATAGACATCATTTTTGAATTCAGTGTATCAATTATAGCTTCGGGTGAATTTATGGTATTTTGCTGAAAAACATCAATTTTTGATGAATAGTGAAACAACTAAGTGGTAGTTTAAAAACTATTTTTTCATGTAAATGAAAAATTACTACTTCTGTGTATTGAATTTAAAAAATATGACATACATGTTTGTAATTAGGAATAAAAATCTGGTTCAATGAGATGAAAATAATTTATGGTGAATAATAACTTTTAAGTTTTATTAATCGCGATTAAAGGTGATTAGTGAAATTTAAGGTAAAAATGATATTATAAAAATTTGAAAATATCTTGACACTAGTACTAACCTTATTGGATGAGTCATGGCTGAAAACGAAAATCCATGGGTCAACTTGAGGACTCCATGGAGCCACTAGGGTAAGAAAATGACATTAATAACTTTTTATTTAAAGGAAAAATAAAATTGTCACAAACATGTGTTGTTTTACTAAAACAATTATTACATGGGGATATATAAGTTAAAATTTCGACTATAAATATTCATTGGAAATATGAAAATATTTCCTACATCATGATATTTTTTTCATATTGTTTAGATATTAAATAAATTAAAATTTTTATGACACCATGATGATGTATCGATTACCTCATTAATTAACGATTTAAATAAAATTAATAGATAATTTAAAATATAAGAATTAAACTTGTCAAAAACCTATTGGATGAGTAAATTTCAAACCCTTATCACCTTATCCTAGAAATATACAATTTTGGGACCTTTAAAATCGGAATCTCATTATATAATAATGTAACATTTCATGACTTTCCAAGAGTGCCCCTCCTCTCCTCTTATAAAAGGCCCCCCCACCTCTACCACCTTATTCACACAATCAAAGCCATTCGTCTCAACCAACCTCTACCCAAATACTCTCTCAACTTACCTCTCTTACTCCTAGAAGCCTCACTTTGGTCATATTTCTTCCCAAGGAAGTCTTTGGCTCGAATCAAAAAGAGTTACCCGATTTTAATTGTAATGTCTTTACTTGTGTTCTTTTGTTATATTTTGCTTCTCCAACCCCTTAACCTCTTTTTATTACTTTCTTTTATAACAACAACAGTATATTAAATATACAAGGATGTAGTTAGGAGAAGGATTCGATTTACACTTACACATACCTTCGTCTAATGGTTAAAGAACATACTCTTTCTATGGGTAGTGAATTATTGCCTCACGAAACGATGATTGTTCAATATTACTTTAACACCTCTCATGGTGGCCATTAAGATGTCACTATATTTATATATGATATATATAATGTTTTTTTATCCGTATGATTCTGTATTTTTCATTTATGGCATACCTTTATGATTTCCATTATGGGTAAACGCGATAATTTCATTTTAGGATGTGCGGACTACCACCCCCTCAAAGTGATTTGAATCGTTAATGCCATATGTGGGATGTGTAAAGGATGGAGTAAATTATATTATATATGATATTATACTGTAATAATAATACACCTTTATATCATTATGAACTCATTCCATTAAATATTAAATAGAAATGAAAGTATCGTTAATGCATACGTACAGATTACCGTCTCCTTGAACGGTGCATTTCCTTTTTTACCTCTAAATGTTATGTAATATTATAAATTCATATATATACTAGATATATATGATATATATGATATCTACATCATGAATATAATTCTATATATAATGGATATTTTACCATATGAACAACTTGTAATTATAAGAAGTTTATTTTTGACTGAAGTACCAAAGATCGACAAAACGACCGTTATTATATTAAATAATTACATAATGTTCATAACATAGTAATAAGTGATATAAAAGAAATAATGAACTTTAAAAATGTTTTTAAGTAATTATAAATTAACTCTACTTTATTATTCAGGAGGTTAAAGAACGGTCGAGTCTAGTCAGACACAAGGTAAGGGACTTCGTCTCAATCTCCATTAATTGATGCATATTTTGTTTTATTCAAAACTTTCTTTTATACGGTGTATAAAACCCTTTGACTTTTACTTTTATTCAAAAGGAATATTTTTATATGATGAATTTTTACTAAAATACAAAAGGAATTTTTTGTCTTATGTATGCGGCAACAACGACTTCTCCGCCGCCATGACCATTATTTGGGTTTAGGCTTCCACTACAAGCCCTAACGTTTTAAAAATGAAAAATAAATACCATGTTTTAATTTTATTTTATCTCGATATTGAAAATGGTTTTATTATATCAATGTGTTGTATTGATATCTTTTGATTGAAATGTGGAAATTTTATGTTTCCTTGATGCATGTTTTATGTGATACGATTATGTTATGGTTTATGATATGTTTATACCTGTTCATATGAGGAATGCATTGGACTTAATAAGTGATGGGTGGAGCCCGCTATAGCTCCCCAATGCATCAGTAGGTCTCATGAGAAAAACTAGTGTCTTGGCATAAGGCCTTGACAAAATCTTATTTGTAGTCTTGAGAAGAGGCCTTGACTGTGTGGTTATGATAGTCTGGCATTATGCATTTTATCATTATGAAAGTGGTTATTGATATTGCATGTGATTATTTGACTAGTAGAATATTCATTTGAATAATTAAATGGAATTATTTCATTTTATTTTTCCATATTATGCGGAAGTTCATGTTTAAAAGGGTTTTGTTTCAGTTATAAATTGCCTTAACTTTTTTTGTTTATTTATGAATGTTTCTGATGTATTGTTATCCTTACTGAGCATCTGAGCTCACCCAATTCAATGTTTTAATTTTTCCAGGATGTGAAGAAGTATTATCTGAATGACCTGCGGGGATAGTCGGAAGGGGATATGAGTGTGGACTATGGAGACCATGTTATTATAGTTTTTCACTTTATGATGTAATGTAACATTTATGAATGTATCTAGTGTTTCCAAGGCTACTAAACTAATCGGTATTTCGATACTTGATATTTTCTGATAATTCCAATGTCACGTAATAATGCACCGAATCTAGGTAATTAGGGTCAGGGTGTTACAATTATAATGGGTTATATTCCCACATTGAATGTAAATATCATGAAAAAACGTTTGTAGATGGATTACACTTTTTGTAGATACCACTTTATGATTACTTGTGTGCAGTTGGATGTGTACTTGTACTGTTTCCAACCTATATACTTGCCTCTTTACAAGTGGCCATGTACATGTACACCTGCCGTGGTCTGTGTCTAAATACACAATGTGCAACTGGCCATGTACTATTTCCCTTTTTTACTTCCCATAGTACATGTTGATGAAACACAGAAGGGTCACATTGTGTGCAACTAGGTCACACAGCATGTGATACTAATCTCTAGATGAAACCCTTGTGTCACATCCAAGGGGCCCCACAAGGCATGTGACACCACATTACAAGCAGTGTTGCTTGGGAATTTCAAGATTCATTAGATCTTCTATAATGTAATCAGCTAAAATGCTAGATCCATTTTTTTTATTGGAATATATTGATCTATATTTGACCAATCCTTTCCATCACCACATTCCAGGACTTGGGTCCTCAATCTTCTTAGAAAACCATTCCTCAAGATCTTCATCATCGTGAAACACACTGAGAAAAAGAACCCCAAAATCCATTTTGATTCATCTCCGATCATCCACCACCACAATCACCACACAATCATACCATAGATCACAAAATGTACCCACAGTATTGATCCAATGAACCAAATAACATTTGTGCAGCTACCAAATACTATGTATTCATCAAACCATGTTCCAAAAAAAATTCATAAAATCCAAATATGTGTAATGGGAAAAGAAATTCCTAAGCCCCAAAATGATTAATGAATGTCATCCATTGTTCATTTGTCCTTGATCTATTTTTATATAAAGATAAGAATGAAGAGGGATAAATTAAATGATAAAATAAAAATTCAAAAAAAATTATTTCTACCAATAATGAGTGTATCTATTCTCTTGATGGAATGGATCCATGTTAATTTAGGACTAATAAACAGAATGAAAAAAACAACCAACCTAGAGTTTTTATATATTATTGAAGAATAATGGTTGAATTTCCATTGTTGATTAGATCTGCAAACATTGTTGGCGCAATGATCCCTGATCCGATCTGGACACATCATCATTCTCCATGAAATCAATCCAATGGTTTTTTGAATCTCCTTGGTTTGGGAAGCCAATGATGAGGAAATACTATAACTATATATTTTAAGGAGATATATATCATTGAGTCATAATTCAAGTATAAATATATATTTTATTTTATTTATTTACACCCATGATGTCTTCTTCACAAACATACCACACCGATAAAGATTATGTCATGAAAAGGGTTAAACATACATTTTAAACTCAATTGTTCCCTCATATTTTTAATATAGTCCCCTTATCGTTATTTATTCAACATTTTATTCAAAAACTCCCATGTATGATATTTAATATTTTTAATATTTTTTAAAAAATCATAACAGGAACACTATTCCATAGAATCACATGTAGTCTCAGTGCCTAGTCTCAAAATTAATCCATATATATCAAAAAATAATGAAAATAAAATATGTTCCAATAAAATTTATATATTTATCTCACAATCATCCCTTTCCATAGGAACATACTATAAAAATCATTTAAACCCCATTAAATTACTCTAAGGCTATTATTTTATTAGTTAATTTCAAAATGTGGCTTCTTGCTTATTAAAGATCATCCTAAGGGAAACATTGAGGTAAAATAACTCACATTAAATGAATGACACCCTACATGGGATTCTGATTAAGTTTAAAAATTGTTTCCCAATAGGGTATGTGTACATCGATAGATATGTGGTTATATAGTAGCACCCATATTATCCATTATGTTCCAACAAGAATTCACTCATCTCTTAGCAATCAAATATATTTATTTCAGTTCTTTTCCATGCCATCCTAACCCTCTCTCTAGAACTCATATATAATATGATACAATAAGTTCTTATTAAATTAATGTAAATTCTATGGACCAACGACAACATTTATTTTTGAACTTAGTCATCAAATAATATAAGGTGATTCATCCTCAATTGATGAAAACAAGATACTTTAAATGATCTCAATTTTTTGGAATTATAGTGAATCATGATGTTTTTATGAGAGAAATAATTAATTTGAATGAATTTGAGGCTATGATTACCAAAACTAGATCAATGAAATTTTTTATTGTGTCCATTACGAAATTATAAACAAGGGTCAAAATTTGTGGGGGAGGGCATGAGAATCTCAGTTTCATAACATGTCAGAAAAAAGGATGATATGTGAATTAAAATAATGAATAAAAATATCTTAATTAAAATTTTGAAAATTGGGGAGCAGGGTCCCATTGGTTTATTTTTAGCATTCACTAGAGATTTATTATGCTACAAAGTCTTCAATGTTGACCTCAGACCTCTAAGTGGTGTGCGGGTGACCAAATACCATGGTCACTTGAACTATAAAGGCCCACCATTGAGGTTTTTATGGTAATATATAACAAAATTTTTACTTTAAATCCTTAATTAGTATTCTGTTTTTTGTTCCATACATCTTCTAACAAATTTTACATTAAAAAATTCTAAAATATGCATAAAATGTACCAAATTAAATGAATAGCATACCTCATTATATGTGGGTTAATTTATTATTCCAACCAAAATTAAATTAGTCCTCAAGATACATTACTAATCCTTATTAATGAAAAACATTATTTACTGAGATTATATATTTTCCGCAAAATCTCAATTTCCGTCCAAAATACAACCATTATACTACTAGATTCATAACCGGGGTGGAAACTTCCCATGAAGTATATTCTCATTTTAATTAATTATACACAAATTATAATCCTTTAATGATAAATAAACATAAATCTTCACATCATCAAAATTGATCACATGAGAGGAGAACTAATCTCATCTTTGATATTTAGATACCTAGAATACATAATGAAAAAAACATTATCTCATAATAAGTTATAGTTGATATTTCACTATATCAATCCACAATATGATCTTGAACAAACACATATAATGGGGTGAAATCATATCATGCCTCCTTAACTATTGGTGTCCCAATCATGGTTATAGAATCAAGAATAAATGATTTATTACCTCAAATAGAATAGGTTTTCATCAATAGAAGACATAGGGTTATTTCATGATATGAAATTCACTAAAAATATTTTAATCATCTAAATAAACAATAAATTATCATAGAAAAGAGTCATAATACTCCCTAATTAATCTAATATAACCCAAAATAGATAGATCAACATTTCCTAACATCAACTGCATGGATGGGTTCCATCTGAATCGATGCATGATAATTATTTTCACAAGAAAACTCTTATAGAATGATATGATCCTCCCAAACTATAATAAATTCTCAAAACATTATCAAACATACCCCAAATATCCCTTATCACATTCTCAAACATATCATCCGTTATAAGATGTTATTTTTTTAATATGTTTCACATGATTACACACTTCTTAGTACAATCCCAAATGAAAATAGAATATTTATTGAATAGATTGATCTAACATTATACTCATTGAAACACTATGGATTAATATCATCTCCAACATAAATAAATTTCCAATATTTTTATTAGATTATGGACCATTATTCAACAATAGGTGGATGAGCATATTTGACTATTGAATGATGATCTACATTATATCCTTGCCTTTGGGAAATGATGATAACCCTACAAAAAATTCCATGTTGACCACATAAAATTTATATACAAGAATAAAAATTAAATATATAATACAAAAATTTCTCCAGTTATGGTCCTTTAACTACTAAAAAATAGGAAAAATGATACATCTCATGTTATATTCTCTTTTATCCCAAACAAAAAAATTCATCACCAAATACCATCGAACATCATAGTAAACAGAACATATAAATTCAGTTTAATTTCGTGGTAATCATTACTATTATTCATCTTATAATAATTGGAACCGTGACCCTACAATGTGTGTAATGTGACATCCCGAACCCGGCTTCCCATCAACCTAATCCATGAGCCTTGTTGGCCTCATGACCATAGTCTCGTCTCCCTATAGGTCAGGGGCGGCCGAAAAGTAGCGGTGGTGTAATGGTAAGTCAGTGGGGAGACTGTACCCCCATGTTAGGGTACACAGTGGTATAGGAGAAAAGTAATAGAAATAGTGGAAGCACAACTAGTGGATAAACCGGAGTAAAAGGAAACATCCAACCAAATAATAGAAGTAAGGAAAACCCATATAAATATAAAAAATCCACACAGTCAGTGTCTAATTAAAAATGGAGGCATAGAATGCTAGTATAATGGAAATGGATGACAAGCATTCCGTAAAATAAAAAAAATTAACAAAAGTAGTCCACAAGAATATCTAGCACAGCTCGATTCTCTTCTCTGGAACTCCAGCTAGAACATACATGTATCAACAACTTGTAGTTGGGCCTTTGACCCTACTAGTACCTGTAGAAGTAAGGTCTACATGGGTTCCCAAGAGGTCGCTTTGGTGGGGTGTGAGACAAGTCTCAGTAGGCCACCACCAACGACGTCTACATGTAATCCAAATATGTGCTTTCAAGCAAAGTTAGTAATAGACTGCAAGTAAAGCAAAGTAAATAAACAACCCTCCCACTCAGGTTCCGGAAGGACACCTGGAGGGTCTACCTGCTTCATCTGATGACTGGTAAACTGAACGATCATCAGATGTATAAGTACATAGATATAGGTTATCACTGGCATGAGGTAAACATGCCTCTCTTCCATCCTTCTGACATCTATAATAATCATCTCTGGCCCGAGGTATGAATGCCTCTCGTCCACAAGAACTGTAACCGGGATAGGGTAGAAATGCCTCACACCAATAAAGGTTATATGGGCACGAGGTATAAATTCCTCTCGTCCACAATCATTGTAGCTAGAGTGGGGAAAAATTCCTCCCACCTGTAATGGTTATATGGGAATTAGGTATAAATGCATCTCTTCCTCATGTACTGAAATTTATCTGGCACGGGT
The DNA here is from genome assembly GCA_963277665.1 of Viscum album. Lineage (NCBI taxonomy): Eukaryota > Viridiplantae > Streptophyta > Magnoliopsida > Santalales > Viscaceae > Viscum > Viscum album. Next base: position 760,421,085 of record OY728166.1, read on the forward strand.
TAAGAATGCCTCCCACCCAACACACGGTGATTCATCTGGCACGAGGTAAGAATGCCACCTTCCCACACATGGCTTATCATAATCATGTCAACACAACAAAGCATTACCATTCACATCACAATATATAAGGAAAATCATCTTGTATTCTATCAAATGAACAAAGCATGGTAATTCCATCTTTTAATACCACATAATCACATCTCAAGGAAACATACACTTCAATTCATTCAAGGGGTTCAGGCTATCTCATCCTAACCAACCTCTAACCTAGTCATCTCATTTTCCTAACATGGAAAAATCCCTTTCAAGGAATATCGTTAAGGTTCAAAGGTGAAAAAGGGCCAAATATTAAAGATTATCACCTATGGTTGACAACTCCTGGCCTATACCAAATCTAAACACACTAAAAATGTTAGATTCATCACTCTTATACCACACGAGTCATTTAGACATGAAGCAGTCATTATAAATATGGGGTTTGGTGAAATAAAAACCATGGCAGGACAACAATAACTCAATATGGAAAAATCCAAAAATGGAAATCACGTGGTCACCTACCTTAGAGCTATAGGCATAGGCTCTCTTGATATCGACCTCAGATTCACAGTAGGTTGGAAGAGATCTGAGTTCCAGTCCAATACCCTAGAAATAGGGCATAGGATCCTGCATCAAAATAGTGAAATGAATACCAAGATTCACCGAGGAAGGAAGCTTAGGTGTGGTTAGCCTTACATTGGGTGATACAACTCCTTATATGGATCAAAGAACAGTTTTCGGAGGAAGAAATGGCAAGAGATTGAGAGATGAGAGGGTTTGGAGCTCAAAAAGAGGTCCTCCCCTAAGTTGTGTCCACTAGAATGAAAAAGGAATGGCTTAAGGACTTAATGATATTTAAGGGAAAAACAGTAAATTCACCCAGAACAGGGTCGCACGGTGTAGGCGCACGGTTTACCAAACCGTGCGCAAACTGTGCGCATATCACTACCTTCAGATAAAGGGTCACATGGGTTAGGCGCACCATTTACCCAAACTGTGCGCAAACCGTGCACACCACCCTGCCTTCAGACCAAAGGCCGCATGGTTTACCCAAAACTTGTGAAAGCCATGCGCTGGCCATTCGCCCTTGTCAGTAAGTCCATTTCTCAAACTCTCTGGTGCTGAAAAAACCCAAGACACTCCCCAGACCTTCCTTTGAATATCACAAAAATTAAAAAAGCTTTAAGGGAAGATTTAAAAGAAAACCTAACGATCTGTACCTTTTCCAATAGTTCTGGTCATTACAACCTCCCCTCCTTAAAACAACTCATCCCCGAGTTAGCCTTCCGAGGGTACTGAGGCGTCATCAATGAAATGCTCTGGCCCTTGAGAACGTATATCAGCCTCTCACTCCCAGGTCATGTTCTGTACCCGGCCGTGCTACCATTGTACCAGTACAAGAGGAACGGACCTGCCACTGAGTGTCTTCATGCTCTGGTCAACAATTCGCATCGGATACTCCTCGAAGGAAGCATCAACATCCAGTTCAACCTCATCAGGATGAAAAAATGAGTCATATCTGAAAAGTATCAGCGTAGTTGAGATACAAGAAAAACATCATGCATGGCCTAATATCTCTGTGGAAGTGAAAGCTGGTATGATACTGGTCCGATCCACTTCACCGCCTCAAAAGGTTCCTATAAACCTCGGTGAGAGCTTAAACTGCTTCTGTATACATCTCTACCCCAACCTGGGTGAGACCTTCAAGAAAACCCAGTCCCCAACCTCGAACTCAAGAGGTCACCGATGCTTGTTATCATAGGACTGATGTCTAGACTGAGCTTTCTGCATATGCTTCTTAATAAGATGTATCGACTCTGTAGTCTCCTACACCATATGTGGTCCTAGAACATCTACCACCCCTTCTTTAAGCCAACACAAAGGCGAGCGACAAGGCCTACCATATAAGGCTTTATAGGGATCCATCTCAATGGTAGCCTGGAAGCTATTATTATAATTAAACTCGAAAAGACGAATGTGTTTCTCCCATGAACGTCCAAAATCGATAACACATGCATGTAAAATATCCTCTAGTACCTGTATAGTCCGCTCGGTCTGTCCGTTAGTCTGCAGGTGATAGGCCGTGCTCAAAAGTACATACGTACCCAAGGCCTTCTATAAACCCTGCCAGAACCGAGATGTAAAATGAGGATCTCTGTCCGAGACAACAGATCGAGGTGCTCCATGAATTCTCACTATTTCCTTGACATATAGTATTCCCATGTCATCAACTGTGAAAGTATCCCACACAGGTAAGAAATGCACGACCATCGTGAGACGGTCGACCATAACCCATACTACATCATTGCCACGAGGTGACATGGGTAAACCAGTTACAAAGCCCATAGGAACATCATCCCATTTCCACATTGAATTGGAAAACACCTGTAAAAACCCTACTAGTCACTGATGTTCTGCCTTCACCTACTGAAAGGTGGAACCAGACATAATAAACCGGCTATCTTCTGCTTTATGTTAGGCCACCAGTACTATCGTTGCAAACCCTGATACATTTTGGTGATGCCTAGGTGACATACCCATGTTGAGGCATGGAAATCTCTCATCAGCTCCTCTATGATTTTTTCTGGGACCCATACATGCCCATGGGGAAATAAAATATCACACTAATCCATGGTCCAATCTGTAGAGGCATCATCAACGACACTTTCACATAGAATAAGGTCTTCCGGATCTGATAATTGTCTTCCCCTGACCCATTCCAAAAGGGTAGACATCACCGCTAAGGTTGAGAGAACAGTTTGATTCTGACCCTCCTAAACCACAATGCGCATCTCTGAAAATAGGGCCATCAACTTCCACTCCTCATTAGATTCCTGAACCACTTGCGACGGAGTTTTCGAACATAGCGCATCAGCTACTGAATTCCCTTTCCCATGAGTGTAGTCTAGTTCGAAATCAATGGATTGCAGGTTCTCAACCCACTTGTGTTGCCTGAGATTTAGATCATGATGAGTAAATATATATTTGAGGCTTTTGTGGTTAGTGTATACCAAAAACCTCTCTCCCAAAAAATATTTTCTCAAACAACGTAAGGCATGTACAACTGTTGCGAGCTTGAGGTCGTGCGTCGAATAATTCCATTCATGAGCCTTTAACTAACGAGAACCATACGCAAAGACGTGCTCATCCTGCATCAAGACAAATCCAAGCCGGATACATGACGCATCACAATAGATTGCATAATCTCTGCCTGGGTCAGGAAAGATCACTATCGGTGCTAAAGTTAGTCTTCCATTCAGTTCCTAAAAATCTACTTCACAAGGTTCTGACCAATCGAATATCACCCCCATTTTGGTCAAAGCTGTAAGCAGTGCTTTTAGGTGTGAAAAATCCTGAATGAACTGCATATAATATCCAGCGACCCCCAAGAAACAATTGATATCTAATACGTTCTTGGGCTACTCTGAAGAAATTACAGCACTCACCTTCTCAGGTTCAACTGAAACTCCAAACTCAGAGATAATGTGACCTAGGAAGTGAACCTTATTTATCCAAAAGTGGAATTTACTGAGATTAGTATAAATTTGATAATCTCTTAGTGTATTTAGAACGATTTTATGATGGGTTGCATGGTCGTGTCTCGAGCGTGAATAGACTAAGATATCATCCACAAATACAACCACAAAATAATCAAGGTAAGGGTGAAAAATCTGATTCATGACAGCCATAAACATTGCAGGAGAATTTGTAAGACCAAATGGTATGACTAGGTACTCATAAAGACCATACCTGCTCCTAAACGGCGTGTGAGGTATGTCTGAAGACCTAACACGTACCTGGTGATAGACAGACATCAAATCTATCTTTGAAAACACCTTCACTCCTCAGAGCTGATCATAGAGGTCGTCAATTCGAGGTAAAGGATACCGATTCTTAATAGTCAGCTGATTTAACTAACGATAATCCACAGAATGATGAAGGGTACCATCTACCTTCTTGAAAAAACTTAACTGGTTATCCCCAAGGAGAAGTAGAGGGACGTATAAAGCCTTTTGCTTCTAGGTCCTCCAGCTGACTCTTGAGCTCCAGAAGTTCCTTAGGTTCCATGCTATAAGGAGGAATGGTCAATGGTGCTACTCTTCGTATAAGATGTTGAGTCAATAAGGTTTTCCTTATGACTTTTTCCATTGCTTCTTGTTTTGAAAATCAAAAACACCTTATACTTATACAAATCAATATTTTACATCCATAATGAAAATTTTATCCTTTAAAGAAATTTACCATAACCTATATTTTCTTATACATAGATATATTTTTCTTAAGTATAAAAACTGGATTCATGCCCAAAACCCCGAAATCATATAATAAAAAGATTCGGAGTATTCTGTTTTTAGGATCCAAATTCTAGATACGAACATTCATGAGTTCGACTCCAAACTCTTATGAAGTTCGACTCCGAACATTCATGAGTTATACACCGAACTCTTATGAAGTTTGACTCCGAACATTCATGAGTTCGACTCCGAACACTTATGAAGTTCCACTCCAAACTTTCATGAGTTCGACTCCGAACTCTTATGAAGTTCGACTCCAAACATTTATGAGTTCGACTTCGAACTCTTATGAAGTTGGACTCCGAACTTTCAAGAGTTCGACTCTGAACTCTTATGATGTTCAACTCCAAACTTTCGTGAGTTCGACTCCAAACTCTTAAGAAGTTCAACTCCGAACATTTACTAGTTAGACTTTGAACTCTGCATGTTCAGATTCCAAACTCTGGTGTAACTAGACTCAAAATTTCCGTAGAAATTCAGACTCCGGACTTCTACAGACATCAGGTTCTAAATTCCTATAAAACAGAATCCGAACATCTTTGTATTATAGATTCCGAATTTCATTTTAGTTAGACTCAGAACATTTAATTTGCATACACTCCAAATTTTAGAATGGGTTTTTCCTAAATATGCTCCATTACAAAACGATGTCATGCATTCAGTTATACATGGTTTTCTATTAAACAATGTCGTCCATTCTGTTTCAAACTAACCATTGGTTGATTTACACGTGTACATGTCCATCTAAATTTTATGGAAAATATTACCGTTGGAGAGGCAGCCGACCGAGCCTATAAATAGGATGTCATTTAAAAGAGCTCAACAAGAAGTTGATCGATCTAGAGACCACACGTCGTTATGGTGTTTTCTAGAGAGAGAAGGTTTTCATGCTTTGTGCGTACTGAACTGCTCGTTCAGACTACTTCAGGCGACTCCGAATGTTGGTGATTACATTCGAGGACTTTTGGGGAAAGGAAGACAGAGGTGTAGACTACCTTGAAGTTCGAGGGCTTCCTTACTGAGGAAGATAGAGGTTCAAACTACCCTGAAGATGAGGGATTGCGGGGATAGCGATATAGAGACTCCGATATTTGTATCGAGGGATTACCCTGGTGTGGGTAAGACAGACTTTCTTTAAAGTTTAAATCAAGGGAACTTTATCCAAGGTTGTTGTATACCCTTCTCTTTGGGTTAAAAGACTTATATCTTGTTACTTTTAGTTTTACTACTTGTTTTTTCCACAGTATATTGTATTGTAAGGAATGTATAACATTCTTGTATTTCATCACACTTGTACTCTGATTCTATACTCTTTAAGGAAGAATCTCATATTGTAAACTTTAGTTACATTTTAATTTTCGGATTCATATTTCTGGAACCTGTTTTTTGGAATAACTTTCCAGACTCAAGAAAGTGTGTAGAATTAGAATTTTGTAACTTCATACTTTGTTCCAATTTCCAATTGGAGTTATAGGTGTTGTGAATATGCTTAGATTAACTTTTTTAAACATAGATTCTTCCTTGTTTAAGGAAAATTTTAAAGTATAAAATTCGCCCCCTCTTGAATATTGAGAATCTACAGCATCATTTCGATCCTACATAAGATCAATAGTAAACTCCACCTCTCGTACGGGAGGTAGACTAGAGAAATCATCAGGAAAGACATCACTGAAAAACTACACCATTCAAGGATAAACAGAGGGTTGTAACCCTTGGTCATCCAGATAAAGACTGGAAACTTGTGCCATGAAACCACCCAAACTCTGGTGTTCTGGTCCTGCTCGTGTTGCACTAAAATCCCATTCTCCCTTATGCATATATGTGTCTCCCTCTAGTGACGTAAATGACACCCTCCGACAATAGCAGTCAATCCGGGCCCTATAGGGAACTAACCATTCCATCCTGATTATTACATCAAAACCTGTCATAACTAGAACATACATGTTCCACACGAAAAGGTAACTGCCCACCTTGAGGGGAAAATTCTAACAACGAAAAACACCCTCTGAATTGATACCTAATGGGGTATTGAACATGATCATACCATGATATGACTCAACGTCGAGGCTCAAACATCCAATAATACTCTCTGATATTAATGAGTTTGAAGTGTCTGTATCAAACAGAACAGACACTAATGTAGAGACAACTTGAATCATACCTCACACAATAGATGGTCCTACACACTGCTCCTGTGGCGTAGGCGCGACTGCATATAGCTGTCCAGTACCACGGCCCTGAGTCATAGACTGGATACCCTGAGCAGTCCTGGCCTACTAGTGCTAAGAGTCATACAGCTGATTACCTCTTCCTCGACAACTTCCATGACCTGACCGGCTGGCGGTATTCCAGCCGTTTGACTCACATGATCCTGCCAATCCATCACCAGATTGTGGGGTAGGTATAGATCCATGTTCACTGGACCTTGGGGGAAAAGTCTTACAGAAGTGGTGGATATGACCCAGCCAACCACAACCACTGCACTCCACTGGGTTTCACATACACTCCCTCTTCATATGTCCTGACACCCCATATTGGTGACATATAAGAGTACCACCTGATAAAAGGTTCTGACCACCACTAACACCGTAAGAGTCCACAAAATGCTGCTTCTTCTCAGAAGTAGATCGACTAGAACCATTCGGTGCCGAATCACCCTGGTTCAAATTGTCTGATTCTCTCAAGTTCTTTCACTATGATCAATGCCTAATTGATAATTTCTAATATGGTCGTCAATCTGAACACATTAACCTATGACCGGATGGTGTAACACAACCCATCCACTAAACACCTAGCGGCTGTGAGATCATCAGCAGCTAGTGTAGGAGAAAAACTCAAAACTTTGTGAAACTGGATAAATAATCTATGAATTTCATGGCCCCTTGTAGTAGATTCATGATCTCCCAAGCTCGGTCAGCCCTCAAAGTATGGGGAAAGAAGTAATCGTAGAATATGGTCTGGAAATCAGTCCAGATCATATCTCTTTGCCGTCCCAACTGGGTTATGACATCCCACCACCTCCAGGATGAACCATAGAGCATATAATCTGCGAGCTTGACCCTCCACTCTGGAGGCGTCTCAAGGTTCTTGAAGACGGTCAGAATAGCTTCCAACCAGGACTCTGCAGCAAGTCATCTGCCATCTTCCATAAAAGTAGGAGGATGATGTGACTGAAACTCGTGGGTAAACTCTACCATACTCGGGGGAGGTCCCACTCCACCTTGCATACTATACATCATATGCAAGCTGCTCTCACAGAACTGGGCATTGACGCCCATCTCAGTAATAGAAAGTGGAGCAGAAGCTGGCTTTATTGGAAGATGAACTGGCGGCTCTAGGCCCGCCACATCAGGAACGCGATCGTCGCCGCCTTCAGCACACGTGACTTGAGGACGTCTTGGAGGCATAGTTCTAAAATGCCAAACTAACGCCTCAAAAGGAAAAACCAACAAATTAAAGGATGAACTCTAGAAGCTAGGAAATGTACCAAGCCTTACTACTGAAAAGATCACATATCCACCCCCATAAGAATTCTTAATAAAATCTGCAACTGTTCATATTTAACATAATCCAGTGATATGGAATTTCCTAGCCCATAAGGGCCCATACTCCTCATGAACTAAATGATGACACAAAATTGGATGTCATTTCTCATTTACTTGTGAAAATTAAGAATTTGAATTTCCTTTAAGGAAAGTGAATGGTTTAGTTGGAATGTCAATTTATGATCCATAAGGGCCCATACACCTTATGAACCAAAGAGTGACACCCACTAAAATCACATCATTCCCCAATTCAAAACATTCATGATGATTTAGAATAGCTACACACTTAGTAACTAGGCATGGAAATAAACTACAGGCAATGCGCGCTGAAAATTTAAACGTGGCAAGGAAAGATGCATGGCCTAATCATAATGTGCCCATCGTGATGAATGTTCTAATGCATAACTCTCATTTAATCAGGTCAAACCCTGAAATCCAAATTCTGACATTGCAAATATCTATAATATCACAAAACATGTGATGCACCCAATGGTGAAACGGTATCAACAGTAAATAACAGGAAAAAAACAAAATTAAATAGGAAACTTTGTTTTTCCCCCGTATATGGGTTCGCGATACCTGAGAACGACTTATAACTAAGTCCCTAAGAGTTCCCATTCTCCATGTATATCATCACCAAATATTAATGCAAGAAAGAAATAAATAAATCATTTGATACCAATTTGTGACGTCCCGGACCCAGCTGCCCCTCAACCCAAGCCCCAAGCCCAGTTGGCCACATGACCCCTCGCTTTTCTCCCCCATATGCTAGGGGCAGCCGACTATCAGTGGGGTGTAATGGTAAGTCAGTGGGGAGACTATACCCCAATGTCAGAGTACACAAAGGTATAGGAGCAAAGTAATAGAAATAGAGGAAGAACAACCAGTGGATAAATAGGAGAAAAAGGAAACATACAACCAAACAATAGAAGTAAGGAAAACCCTGATAAATGTACAAAAGCCACACATGCAGTGTCTGATACAAAATGTATGCATGACATGCTAGTACAATGGAAATATAAGAAAATAATGCTATACAATAATTCAAAAAGAACAAAAGTATTCCTTGATAATCTCTGTCCAAGATCAATCCTCTTCTCTGAAACTCTAGCTAGAACATACATTTATCAACAACTAGTAGCTGGGCCTTTGCCCCTACTAGTACCTGCAGCAGTAATGTCTACACGGGTGCCCAAGATGCCGCCTGAGTAGAGTGTGAGACAAGTCTCAGTAGGCCATCACCAACGATTTCTACATGTAATCCAAATAGGTGTATGTAGGAAAAGTGAGTAATAGACTGCATGTAAGTAAATCAAAGGAAAAAAACAACCCTCTCACTCAGGTTCCAGAAGGAAACTTGGCGGGTCTACCTACTTCATCTCACTTCTAGTAAACTGAACGATCACCATAGGTATAAGTACATAGATATAGTTTATCATTGGCACAAGGTGAACATGATTCTTGTCCATACTTCTGACATATGTAATAATCATCTCTGGCTTGAGGTATGAATGCCTCTTGTCCACAAGCACTGTAACTGGAGTGGGGTGGAAATGCCTCCCACCTATAACGGTTATAGGGGAACGAGGTATAAATTCCTCTCATCCTCAACCACTATAGCTGGTGTGAGGTAGAAATTCCCCCCACCGATAAAGGTTATATGGGAATGAGGTATAAATTCCTCTCATCCTCAAGCATTGATATTTATCTGGCATGAGGTAAGAATGCCTCCCGCCCAACACACGGAGATTCATCTGGCATGGGGTAAGAATGCCTCCCGCCCACACACGGGTTATCACAAGCATGCCAATACAACATAGAATAACCATTCACCTCACAATATATAAGGCAAACCATCTTATATTCTATCACATTAACAAAGAATGGTAATTACATCTTTTAATACCACATAATCACATCTCAAGGTAATATAAAATTCAATTCATTCAAGGTGTTCAGGCTATCTCATCCTATCCAACCTCTAACCAAGTCATCTCATTTTCCTAACACAGAAAATCCCTTTCAAGACATATCATTAAGGTTCAAAGGTGTAAAAGGGACAAATCATAAGGCATATCACCTATGGTTGACCACTCCTGGTCCATACCAAATCTTAACACCCTATCAAGGTTAGATTCATTACTCTTATACCACACAGGTCATTTATATATGAAGTAGTCATTATAAATATGGGGTTTGGCGAAAGACAGACCACAACACCACAGCAATAACTCAATAAGGCAAAACGCTAAATGGAAACCACATGACCACCTACATTAGAGTTGTAGGTGTAGTATCTCTTGAAATCAACCTCAGATTCATAGTTGGTTGGAAGAGATCTGAGTTCCAGTCAAATTCCCTGGAAATAGGGCAAATGAGCCTTCTTCAAAATAGAAAAACAAATACCACGATTTACTGAAGAAGGAAGCTTAGGTGTGGTTAGCCTTACCTGGGCTGATCCATTACTTTCGACGGATATAATAACGGTCACCAGATGAAGAAACGGATAGAGATTGAGAGAGGAGAGAGTTTGGAGCTCAAAAAAGGTCTTCCCGGAGTTCTATTCGCTGGAATGAAAAAGTAAAGGCTTAAGGCCTTTAAGATATTTAAGGGAAAAACTGTAAATTCACCCAGAACAGGGTCGCAGGGTTTAAGCGCACAGTTTACCAAACCGTGCGCAAACCGTGCACATCTCACTGCCTTCAGATAAAGGGTCACATGGGTTAGGTGCACTGTTTACCCAAACTGTGCCCAAACTGTGCCCACCTCCTTGCCTCCAGACCAAAGTCTACACGGTTTAACCAAATGGTGCGCAGGCCATGCACAGGCCCTGCTCCCTTGTCTGTAAGTATATTTCTAAACCTCCTGGGCTCTGAACAAACCCAGGACACTCCCCAGACCTTCCTTAGAACATCACACACATTAAAAAAGCCTAAAGGAAATATTTAAAAGAAATACTAACAATCCATACCTTTTCCAAAGGGTCGGGTCTTTACATGTAATTAACATTGTCATCACACCTAATATGACCCTGGAGAACCCCCCCCCCATCCCACATATTCACCCCATATTACATAATAGTCCAACGTAGTTTTTTGACACTACTACACAATTTATTATAATAATGATTTGATTCTTAGATTAGTCAATGTAATGATCCTATGATAATTCCTATCATCCAAATAAAACATATCAAAAATTATTATCAACATCCAATAATAACTGTCCATACAAACCACAAACTCTTATGACTTTAAATTTAATGAATATAGAACCAAATTACAATTTCTAAGAGTATAAACATTTTTAACATTTGATGGAATACTATTACTCATCCAATCTTCTTTATATATGTACTGGGTTTCATTGACAGAATGTGCACCTAGCGATATTTTGTTTTGTATAAACCACTTAACTATCACTATGATGGGATTGATGCCAAAAATATGCACATAGACTACATTATAGATCTCTAAATAATTTGATTTATGAATTTATATGGTCTAAACTATTGATATAAGTAAGTGGAAAAACTATCATATATTAATTCTTCACAAATTACAGCTCAAGATGAATAAAAAACCAATATAATGTTTATGTACATAATGAAAATCCATGATCATATAGGAATTAAATCCCATCATTATCTCATATAAATGCATGTTACAATAATCAATCCACTTAAATGACTAAAACATCTTGCAATGAAACATTATAGGTATTATAAATCAAACAATGTCCAAAATCAACTGAAAATAGGGTTAACTAATCCTATAAATATCTATATCTTGATTAAATTATTTTATTTATCCAGAAATAAATGTGTTATACTTCTTTGGGTATAAAAAAATTATTTTACTTGGATATCACTTTCCCGAAGAAGTGCACTCCTCGAATACATAAGTTAACCATTGAGAGATATGTTTAATGTCGATTATATCTCAATTTAACTAGTATTATCCTTAGATATATTTTATAATACTAATGAACATGTAAATATTATATGGTATTATCAATAAATACAGCCATAATTGAATTGATATGCAAATTAAATATATTAATTATTTGGTCTATGAACACAAATGATGTGCTTATCATACTGAATGAAATCTCATGGAACTGATATAGTTCACACATTATCTAAAATGAATCCTTGGGAATATCCCCTATCATCACCCTTAGTTAGTTATGAAATAGACTCAAATAAATTTTATAAAACTATAAGGATACACATAATTGATTAAATATGTTTTCAATATGAAGAAGGGGGTCAAATTATTGATCAATACCTTGTTCATTCTTTAGTTATCCATATGATAAAATTGGATACTAGAAAACATTATTAAGGAATGAATTTAAAAACCACATGGATAATTGATTAATTAAATAAACCCATATTATCTAGGAAATATATTTATTGATCTATTTCCCTTAACATTTCATGTTTCATAACAAATGAAGGTATCTATATATGATTTGATCCTATCACCGGGTCGATTTTATGTGATTTTCCTATATAAGTAAGAGATATTGAGAAATAATTGAGAAGGATATCTTAATAATAATAAATGAAAGGTAAAAATATTTCCTATAATATATTATCTATTGACCCAAAAAATATCTTTATATTAAGTATAATCATTCCAAACAACTAGTGATCAATTTTTTCTCGACCTAACTACAAGTACCAATACCCTTAAATAGTGGAACAATCACCTCCATGTCAAATGAATTCCACCCATATCCTACATCAATTTATATGATCTCCATGGTTATTGAAATAATATATAATTAAGATAATAACAAATTTGAAAAAATCTAAAACAAATTCATTTGATTCTCATACCCACTCACTACTATATCACATCCCATATTTCTCTAATTATAATTAGATAACATCCCTAGAGTAATATCAATGTTCATAATCCCAACTAACCACTCATGAAACTAATCTCAAATCCAAAGATGGTTTTTCATAGTCGAATCTGATAAAACAATTAATCTATATTGACATAACTTAAAAATGTCCCTTCTTTAATGTGTATTAGATGAACCTATTATATAACAACAACATATATCACTTCCCTAATAGAAACGATTAAAAAAATTATTTTATCTACTATACAATATGTTCCCTAACCCATAAAAGGCATAAACTAAACTAGAATACCACCCTCCACCAGGTTACCCATGAATAGTAGTTTTGGAATAAACCATCACATTTCGACCCATAGTGTCACCCAAATCAGCCCACCATAAGGCTTGAAAGCCATTATTGATAGCCATCGATTAGTAACTAGAAAATTTATATTAGAAAATAATAATCAGAGAATGGTTTCAACCTCAAAAAACATATGACAGGATAAAATGAAATAGTGTGTCACAAAAAATATCTAGGATATATAATATGTTAAAACAATAGACTATAAATTATTACATACAACATCTAGATAACAAGATATCGATGAAAAATAGGAAGTCCATCAAAAAATCATTTATAAAAAAACTCATGTGTTTATCACTATGTTACACATTCCACCACGATCACAACCCACTAGAAAAGTATCATGTTAATGGAGAGTCCATATCTATATAATTTTTCCAATTATAGATGCCCTATTGAACTGTATATTTTATAACCCAATGCGAAAAGTAGGGTGTGAGATCAAGAGCCCAGTGGGATACCACCTATAATATTTATAATTTATAACTACTTACATCCATTAGTTCTTGAATTGAATATATTTTAAAAAAATTAAAAATATATATTTTCCATTTATAAATCATGCCATTGTTTTCATTCCAAATAAATTACATTCTTTACATAGTCATGTTGTAATCAAATAAACATGTAAATTTGAAATATGAAATATCTAATGAAATATACAGATATATAAAATAGTTTTCAAGATTTAATATCCATATCAAGATCAAGTGGTAGAATATAAATATCAAAATATCATGCACGTAATGTAATCTTAGATTAAATAAAGAGGTAAATCCATGATGTGAGGGTGAACACTACAAAACCACTAAGACAAAAAAAAAGAACAAAAACCAAAATTTATGCTCCTAAAGTCTAGTAACCTTGTTATCATGAACATTATACCCCAATCCTTCAAGTAACAAATCAATCCTCTTACAGTGATTGCTAAATTCACTAAGGATCAACCTTGTTTAGTTTTATACTATTCACCAAGGTCACCCATTGTTATATTGCGACATCATTACCTTCATGGAAAACAAAAAACATATTTCATAAAACATTATCCATTGCTAAATACATATGAAAATCATCGAACAAATTTCATAAATCATTTTATATACTAATAAAAGCCATCTTCAATGTTTGAAGAATGATTTCCCTTTTAAATGATCATTGCATAAATTAGAAAAAAATACCATGTTTCTCAAATTGTTTAAAAATTCTTTTTTAAAAATGATTCACATTCATTAATGATTAGGTCAGCTATAATTATGTTCAAATTATAACTTTATTTAAGAAAAACCAAGTGAATAATAAGAAAATAAGTTATGCATATGGTTATACCTAAGGATAGAGACACAGTCCCCAATATTGATGAAACATATGTATCTATTTAGACTGGGGAAGGGAGGAGAATAAATTAGATTATCAAGAACAGAGATACAATAAAAATAAAATAAATTATCTCTATAAATTCTAGATAGAGTGATTAATCTCAATTAAATCAAAAATAATTTAGAAGAAGAGAATAAAATGGGTTGAAAAAGATCCACTTATCAATTCGTAATCGACATAGACCATATCTTCAAATTCGCAACAAGATTAACTAACAATTAAATGGAGTGATATAAGAAAAAAAAATTGGAAACAATAATCCATGAAAACCTATATTTTGGTATTATGGGTCAAATTAAAAGAGATAAAATAGCTTTTGGGTCAAAATGGCATTTTCACCCTTACTAAATCATACGCCAAATTACATCACTGATGAACCATTGGGCCACATTAGTGGGTTTTTGGGTAGATTTATATTTCATGTAACTCTATTCCCCCTATAATAGTTTGGAAATAAATATGTCAAAATATATTTTTTCCATCCTACATCGTATACCTTGTAGAGAGAATTAACATGTTAATGTCCTGCTGCTACCAAAAACTGCAAAAAATTCATCTTCCAATATAAATGAATAAAAAATATTCAAAAATAGAATGAAAAAACAATGATATGTACCTATTATTACATACTGGGATGTGATAGGTTCCTAGTTCAAAATATTATAAAATATTCAAAATGGAATAATCATACCTAGGCTCATATAGGATAACTCATCCCATACTCAAAATTCCTAGCCCTAGCAGCATCAAATTATCGAATAATTTTGCAAAAATTATACAAATTCACAAGTATGTAACAAAATCCATCAAATAAAAGTAACCCTAGGTGAGAAATATAAACACATTTCAATTATCTATAATCTATTCTCTAGGGTAATGCTAACCAAATATATTTGTATGGGAGTCATTTATAGAATACACATTATTTCTAATAGCCTAGACATGAACATCCCACATGTTAATAGATGGCCTACACAATATATATGTTTCCAATATCATCTTCTTACCATCCATTGTATTAATTTTATTGAAGATACATTCAATTATCTAATTACAGTTCATAGTATAAAACAATACACATTTAACCAAGAATATGAGTGTGTAATATAATTAAATATCATAGGGTGTGGTTTGATATAGAAAAATCATCAGTAGGATCGATTTCATCCATATATTGAATCACCTAAAGAATGATCTTGATTTTCAATTGATTCATAAATGCATCTTACACTACCATATGTTGTCTATTCTCGTCTCCTCAATCATATTACTCAATTATAGTTCATCATGGAGGTATATCACATAAATTTCAAATTTATGGATTGAAATATTTTAGACACATTACTTGATAATAGTTTTATGAAAAGTAGCAATACAAAACACATCCCACTACTAAACACTCCATATAGAGGCTCCATAGTAATGATTTTATCTATGTATAATTATCTTAGACACCCCACTCATATAAGAGTTCTTGTTCAACCATGAGAATTCTAATGTCCAAATATACCCATTCATCATGTTTGGTTCATAATATATATAATTCATATAATAAGTAGTTTTTTATCAGACACAAATGAAATGATTCATCACAGGTTTAGTCCTTAAAAACATCTCCAATTATTTATATTGTAATGAAATAAATAATCTAATATATATACACGAATAAACTAAAACCTTTTTTACAATAATTTGATCAATCATATATAGTCATGGTCATCTCTTTTAAACATATATATTGAATATAATTTATGTATTTATGTCCACTTTACACTCTTTGAAAATAGAAAATTGATAAATCGCATCATATATATTATATTCCTTGAAATAAAAAATGATAATATTCAAAAACCAATAATCACAATCCAATAATCCATGTAACCTCGATTTCCCCCATATTGGTGCTAGTAATGCTCATGTACAGTTTATATCCTAGGTTATGACCATCCTATCTCTTTAAACCATATCTAAAATATAAAACCAAATAAATTCTTATTTTTAATAGTATTTTGTATCATTACAACCTAGAGACCATATATATGATATGAACGAGTGATTTACATATTTCATGTCTGTTCTCCTCACATGATAAAGGATTCTATATTGTGGAGAGGGTTTAAAAATCCCACTAGCTGAATATATCATTTTATTAGATAACTATGAATAAAATTGAATTAAAAATTATTTGATTTATACATTACCACAATGTAATATGAATAATATAATGATTGTGAAACCATAAGAAATATATCATGTGCAATAATAAAATACATGATCCATATAATATTATAAGATTACTACAATAAAAATGGGTTTTCTAGTTTTTCAATCATATAAATGGTATATTCCAAACAAAAAATGGACACATAATAAAAAAGGGTTTATGTCCTTTACATGTACCATCTCACAGTCCCCTTCATCTACCATCATCTCACTCATTGATCACTAGACCCGTAACCTTTTTAAAGTCGTGGACTATGAGTTTAATATCACCTCTATAGTTCTAGTGAATGGTGTGAGAAATATACCCTATTTTCCAAAAATAGTAGTTCCAATAAAAAAATATATGATATATTTTGTGTTTATAAAAATATGATATGTAATAAATATTAATCATATCAGTATTTTTTTCATTATTGGACACTAATTATGATACTCAAATAGGTTATCCTACCTAATTCATCCAATGCTGATAAATGGGTTTCAATTTACAAAAGTATGAAAACAACATATCATAGGAGATTTAGATTACATACAACCCATTAATCTCATCACAATTAGGGTATATTTGATCCTAAGACTAACCTATGTGCAACTATCATGGTAAAAATAAGAAATCATCTTGTGTCTCACTAATCAGTACTCATCACACATTTAAGACATGGTTGGGTGGTTTCCAACAAGTATATAATCACTATGATCATACACATTAGAGGCCATGTAAAACTTAATTTTCCCTATCTTGGATCCTAACAGATAATTTTTAGGTCAGAACACACCTATCTACTCTGTATTCCTGATAGGAAAACCCTAATTCATAAGAACAATATTTTTTAACCCTACTATCATGATTTTAGAAACTCTAGATTAGGACCAACCACTAAATAACATGTCTTACTATATCTCAAAATTACCAATTTTCCATAGACATTACCATACTATTCATGGTTAACCTATTTTACACCTTTACATCTATGATCTCATAATCTGATCACATAATGAGACTCCTCCTTAATTCATGTTATCATAATGGATTCTTAAATTCACACAACTCAATCAACTCATTTTGTTATAAATTCACTATAATATGTGTTTCCTAATAGGTAACATGAACATATATGGCTATGAGATCAATTAAAAACACTTAGATGAGTTTCTTTTATCCTAATGAACCCCACATTATACTAAAAAAATAAAGGATACAATTTTTTACAAAATTATAGGACATTTTTTACTTATCAAATCACCTGATTATCATATATTGAAATAAATATATAAAAAGTAGGGGAAATGTAAGGGAATCCATCCAATTTTTTATATAAACCTACTCTTTGAGGTTCATATGGTTATTCATATTTATTCAATGAAAAAACCAATTAAATTCAACTAATTTTAGGATTTTGAGTGAGTCACAAAGAGGTAGAGATATAAATATTTAATTGTAAAACAAATGAGGTGAAAATTTAAATAAAGATATTATCAAAACTGAAGGTGATTGAATCTATTAATAAATTCGTGTCTTTGAGAAAAATATACATATACAATAGGGGGTTCTTATTTGTTACTCATACATGGAAAAGAGGAGAAATTATTGAATTATTAGAAATTGAAAAATTATAGTTACTAAAAGGGGAACTATAAAAATATTGGATGACATCCCACTAGATTATCTCTATGACACTATTTATAATATACTCGTTGTTGGCCTCTCATTATTGTTTTTGTAAACCACTACCATGAACACCAGAATATTGATGCCCTACCAGTAGGGTTTTGGATGGAATCTTCTAGTTTTAAAAATACTACATCATAAGATGTCACTATTTCTGATTCCCAACATCTTCTAGTCACTCCTATTGTCGGAAATAATATACATATACATTTATAATCGATAAAATAAAATTTTAACCATATGTTGATATCTATGGTTTGTTACATTATATATGAGAGGTGTAATATTCATAAATCATTTTATAAATATAAAATTATTAATGGTACTTCTCATATGATCCTTATGATTTATTGTGATAATGATTTGGAATGACTATAGTAAAATCTAAAACTAGATCATAATATGGATTTTACCTTCAATTAATTTCTAGATAGATTTTTGGCAATTAATTTCTATTTTGACAATGATTGAGTTTTCCGAGATTTTCCTAATATGTTTATTCTGTTAAGGTTCACAAAAAAGGATATGGTATGTACAATATAATGTTTTATAGTGACATAAAATAATATAAGGATAAAAATTATAGCAAGTGTAATAATAATAATGGTCCAAGAGAGTCAAAATCCATTTATTTGAAATTGAAACGTGGAAACACAAATTAATGAAAATATTTTAATTTTTTTAGATAAGATATTGAAAAGAATTCCCCATAATAATAAAATAAAGTTAAGAATCCACATGAAGGTTCAATATCATATATTTAGCCTATAATAATAAATTATTCTATTTATAATAGTATTTGATTTTAAATCTAAAATTAATAAAGCATTGTTACATTAAGGAAATAATCATTTGACATTGTTTTATGGATTGGAATGATGAATCAAATTTATTTTATTTTATTTCATTTGATAGTAAAATTATATTTAATATATGTATGTAAATTTTTTCCCCAAAAAATAAATGATGATTAAATCATATTCTTTATATTATAATTATTCATAATATAACATAGTTATAAACATAAGACACAAATTAAAATATATATTTCAATAAGATCAAAATATTAACTATTTTATCCATAAATTAAAATGTGATTTTTTCATTATTTTTAATATTATTTTCAAGTATTTTTTCTCTAAATAAAATTTATATTTGATATAATTAAGTCATATGAGATATTATTTTGAGTAATTATTCTTAGTTTAAAAGATAATTAATTTATATGGGCATGATATAAGATATGTACATTGAAATTCCCACTCAATGTTGATGTATACATTATCATTTTTGCTATATATTTTCCTAGGAAAATCGACTCCACCCCAACTATGGTTTTTCTTCACCCATTTTCAATGATTGATTTTTTGTGACTACTTATTGGATGATACTATCATGCTGTGCTATTTTATATTAATTTTCACGTTCACACTCTATTTTTTAATATTTACTTTATAGAGATAAGAAAATTTCATAGAGATATGATTTTGAGTTTATTTATTGAAAATAACATACTATAAAATATGGTTTCTTATCACTACAAAAAAATGTGATTACATCTTATAATTATTTAATTCTAGAAAATAAGACACATGTGGAAGTTAATATTGAGATCATAAAGTTTAAATTCAAATAAACAAAAAAATATTATAAAAATATCTATTTTTTTGTTATAATAGTTTGATTCCATGAGAAATTCCCTATTACGATATTCAATATAATTGGATTACTATTTTGAATTATGTGTTGGTACATTAATAATTTAATATAGGATTTACATTATTTATTATTAAAAATTATCCTCAGGATGTTTTTTGTTTCTTATTACTATTACGAAGGTTCCATGTGTTATCTATTTTAAATAATAAGTTTTAACATACATCATAATATTAGATAGTGTTATGTGAAGAACGTTGGATGAAAATTTAAAGTATTAAATTTAATGACTAATAATACCAATAAAACCATTATGTAAATATAATTTTTTAAAGATGTTATATCATGAAATAGAATTGTGGGGGAGTTATATTTTCAAATAGTTATTTGGGGACATAACATACTTCGATAAAAATAGTAATGAAAATAAGAATATAATTTCATTTATGGACCTTATATATTAGGGTATGTTATTAATAATTCTGTTATATATGTATCATTTTCATTATATTTATAAAAGGTTTTATGTATTTAAAAATTATTCATGTTATGAAAAGTCATTTCTACGTTATCATTTATTCACGTATATTTCATATAACACGGGACTTGAATAACAATTTTAACGTAGATATAAATATATAATTTATCTCTTGTCAGGGAAAATCATGGAATGCATGGTTTGTGTAGATACGTTAATATCGATGTTCTTAGGGGTTTATATAGAGATATATAATTCACTAATAAGGAAAAAGTGAGATTTTTTGGATCAAACTACCTTGTATAAAAATTGTAATTTCATATATAACTTCACAGGTGTGCTTGGGAGAATATGTCATAGTAACACCAATTACATGTTGTTAAGTAGACCCCATGTATATATACTTTCATACATTCATAAACTAATTTATCTACCATTTTGGATGAGCAAATAATGGGTGCATGGTTTGTTTTTTTGATCATTTCTTGTTTTTTTGATCATTTCTTGTTTTTTCATAACAATGCTGTGGTTTTTATTCTGTATGATAGAAATGAAATTTCTGACCTCTATGAAAAATACTAAATAAGTATATGACTATACCTTATTGAGTGATATGAGATGCACATATGATGTATTCATACGGATGAATGATGTATGACCTAATAGTTATTCTTCTTATGTAAATATTTAAAGTATCAAGAATATATGAGTAAAAATATACAATATGGACATGTATCATGTATCATGGTTTTAATCAATATTTTGAAAAATCTGATATAGTATTATATATTATTTATGAGATATATTTTGTTGATTTTTGTTTGTATATACAATTTTTCAATAAAAATCACTATAGATCCACATATAGTTAGGGTATTAAATAGGTTTTTCTAGAGTATACACTAATATTATAGTTATAAATTGGTAATTCAAAATCACTATAAATGCTATAATATTCTACAAGGTCATTTAAAATGTTTTTCAAATGATAATTTATTTTATTACAATGTGTTTCTATAAAACCATGTGGTTTATATAATATATTATAGAAAAAAGTGTTTGGGATGATATCCCTAATAATTTTGGGTAATATTCCAAAAGTTATTACATATTATATAAAATGAAGTGATGTTTTCGTAAAGTCCTAGAGACTTTACTTAATGTAGGATATTGGAATATGTTTTATGCACTATATTCATATGATAACCATGATATTATATATTCTTATATGTGATATAGTGAGGATAAAAATGATAAATTAATATCACTTGGAGATAGTTTATTTTGTTTAGCATAGTTATAGGGGTGATGAAGCCGTGTTATTTGGATATATGTGTGTGTGAAATGGGATATCATGCACTTACATAAATTTTATTCCAATAAATAAATCATATATTTTTTTTAATATCATTATATAATACATATTGGAATTATACCCAAACAATTTTTTTTAAAACACCAATCATTCATGTTTTGATTCATTGAGTAATATAGTGTATATTTAAAGAATTACAATGTATATAGTATTTATAAAATTTTATTTTCTTCACTCACTCACCCCTTGTATAATGAAATAATTTTTTTATAAAGGAAACTAAAACATAAATTATGAAATCCAATTCATGGAACCAAAATCCAAATCTTTACTAATTCATTTATTCCTTTTTCAATAGTAGGAACTAACATAAGATGGGAGATAATAAAATTGTTATAAAAAACCTTTTAATAAATTTGGGGTTGTGTTGAATAGACAATTATGGTGGAAATTATATTATAGTAACATAAAAAATTCGATAATCATTAAATATATATTTAATAATTTTTGAAGAAGTTTTTTGAGGTATTATCAAGAGATATGAAGGACACAATCAACCAGATTGTATTTTTGTGAAAGGTTTTGACCTACCTTAAAGAGGATATGGTGATTTATTGATTGTTGGTCGGAGTGGACACTCAAGAGGGGGGGTGAATTGAGTTCCAATTAAAATTTCTGTTAAAAACAATTTCTATTAAAATCCCCCAATCTCAAAAACAAATTAAACTGTAGTGAATTTATATAGATTATAAAGGTTCAATTAGTTTCTCAAAGATTGATTAATTCTCAGTTAACTTAATCTTATGATTAAAATAACTTTTGAAACTAACTTACTGATTTATAACAAACATAAACACTTGCGAATTTAATTATCAAAGTAGCTTTGAAGATAGATTATATTTCAAAGTAATAGCAGCGGAATATGAAATAAATATGTAGTATGGATATAGAGTATAACTATAAGCACAGAAAATTAACCAAGAGGTTCAGTCTCAAGCCGAGACTTAGTCCTCTCAAAATTTTATATAAGAATGATCCACACCCTGGATCGGGGTTAACAACAGTGAACACACTGTCCAGGTCACAAGACCTCTACCACAGTTCTTCGTGGGAAAACAAACAACAGCGGCAAGCTGTCCAGGTCACAAGACCTCTACCACTATCCACAGTGGGAAATGGAGTGCAAAAAGATTTGCTGAGGATTTACAGATCCTCCAGTGAAAGTACAGGAGTCAGTGTGTGTGTTTAATACAGCAGATAACACACACTGCTCAAAATGTAGAATAAATCACAGAACAAGAGATGTAGAGTTTAGAAGTGGTTCTGGTGATCTCAGTGTAGCTCTTGTATTCGATCAGAAGAGAGTTTGAGTCCTCTTCTCGTTTCTGTTTGAGAAACAGAGTGTCGTATGCTTCAGGTTCACAGGTAGTGAGAATGTAGTCGATGAAGTTCTTCAGGGTTCTTCTTGTATGCACAGAACACTTCTCGAGTATACTTGATTGACTATATGCTTCTCTGTGTTCTTGATGGAGCTCGTTTTTATCTTCTTGTGTTTCTGGTATATTTCGTCCACCACGCACTTCTCTGGTTCGCATTCTCATTCGCATTCGCATTCGCATTCGCATTCGCATTCGCATTCGCATTCGCATTATTTTTGGGCAGCGTAGTCTTCTTCGTATTTATCTCCCGACAGGGGACAGAAAAAATTTCTTTTCAGCAGGTACGAGGTACGGGTTCCTGACATCCGACAACCTTTATCAGATATTTGACAAATCATCAAAATGTATGATATGACCGTTAGATAAATTAAATACATTAAATGTAGGAAATAAAGAAATTAAAACAGTGAGTCGAGAATGTATGTCACTGTTGACTTCAACTGTGGTCTTCCAACTGTGGACTTCCAACTGTGGACTTCCAACTGTGGACTTCCAACTGACTGCTGATTTCAACAAAAGGCTTGCTGTCTGTAGATTTGCAATGGTAGCTTTTACTCCATGTAACTGTAGCCTCTCTAACTGTAGACTTGTAACATCAAATTTGTAGAGCTGTAACCTTTGTCAACTGTAGACTTCGATCATCTGTAGACTTAGTAGACAAAAGCTGTCTAACTGTAACCTTGACTGTAGACTTATGACTGTAGGCTAGTTCGTCTGCGAACTTGTTTCAACTGTAGACTTGTTCGACTGTGAACTTGAGCAGAGAAAACTTTGAGCAGAAGTCTTGTAACTGTGACCTTCGTCTGTGAGCTTTGATAATAGATAGCAGTAGACTCATAACTGTAAGCTTGTATTAGTCTTCGACTGTAACCTTGTAACTGTGAACTTATTGCAACAATAACTTAAGGTGACAGTTAACTGTAACTGTGACTTTGAGAAGAAAAACTCTGACTGTTAGCTAACAATACCAAACTTATGTAAATATTACTGTAAGCTGTTACAGTAAAGTTGTGAGAGTAAGAATATGAACTGTTTAGAATAAAATACGTTTAAGCATAGAATAATAAGATTAATGCAAAGGTTTAATACATCATAATCAATGTTTAAGCATGATTTGGGATTATCAAAACAGGTGATTCCAACAATCTCCCCCTTTTTGATAATCACAAATTATTTCAGTATGAAATATAGAAGTATCAGAGAGAAGTGTGCAAAACACAGTATTAGCAATATGAGCACAAAAATTGGGTATAATCCGCAAGGATTTCTCCTCTTTGTATAGGTTCATTTCTCCCTTGAGTTTTCCTATTTCTCTCCATTTCTCCCCCTATCTATTGCATCTTTATTTCTCCCCCTTTGTGATTAACAAAAAGAAAGACAGAGAGAGAGAAAAGAAACATTGTATTAATAAGGAGTACAATACATGACCCAAAATGTGAATACATGATCCCTATAAAAAAAAACAAAAACAGACTCAATCCTCTTCATCTGGAGGTAAGGGATCTTTTCCTTTGGAGAAAGAAGATGGAGCAGGAGGTGAAGGAGCAACAGGCTGAGGAATGGCAGCAGGAATGTCTGGAGGGGCAGCAACAAAGGCTCCTGAAGGCCGGTAGTGAGTAGCTTGCCGAGGGATCAGTGGTCTAAGGCTTCTGAGGGCATCAGCAGGAGACATTATGGAAGAACCATTGGGGTTGGAGACAGGTAGGGCAGGAGGAACTATAACAGGTGTGCAGTCCACATGAAGAAAAGGTAGGAGCAGATTCCTGAAATCCATGATAATGTTTCCTCCTCTGTCCATGGAAGATAAGAAGTCATCTTTGTTTTCCAAGAATTTATCCAAAGCCGGGGTCAACTCTCGTAGCTTGCTAACTTGTTCTTTGAAGGCTTGAGTTACTGGAGGCAGCTTCATAGTCTCTAGCATGAGCTTGAAGTGATTGTTCAACTGATGCTTGGTGAAAATCCGATCAAAGTAATAATCCACTTTACTTTTGATGGCCTCCTGAGAAGCAGTAGCAGCCTGCAGGTGCTCACGAACAAAGCCACTGACTTCTCTTGTAGTAGCAAGGATCTGTAGGTATGATGTGTCATTTGCACGGGCCTGAGTAAGCTCTTCTCTGAGCAGGCTTCTAAACTGCTCAAGGTCCACAGGAGAGCTAGATGAAGGAAGGGACTTGACTGAGAATGCCACTGTCTCCTTGAAAGACTGAGTCAGATTTCCAATCACTTTCTGAATGACAGCATCCTGATTGCTAAAGTGTTCTTTTACTGATTTCTTGAAAGCCTCAAATACTTCCACAAACTGCTTGACCACTTCTTTGATGTATCGAATCTCACTAGCCACTTGTGTCTGAGAACTGCTCAGGGCAGTTAAAGAAGCAACTGATTGTCGGAGGGCCACTACTGCTCCAGTCCAGCATTCAATTTGAGTGTGGCACACTTTCATTTCATCCATCAGTTCTTTGATTGGACTTCCCACAACACATCTTAGAGATAATTCTAAGGATTGTTCTACATTTTTCAGCTCATCAAAAAGACTGGTTTTCAATTCAGCAACAGACTGTCTGATGGTCTCCTTCATTTCATTCTTTAAGGATTCAAGGTCTTCCTTGGTGGCCAATCCTTCAGTTTCTAACACTGCAGAGCTGTTAGGTAGGATGACTGGATTTCTTGGTGGTTGGTTTTCCTCATCTGAATCCTCATAATTGAGTCCTAACACCATATATCCTGGATCTGAGGTCCATCCTTCTATATTATACAGTACAGAGACTGAACCAACACGCTCCCCCTCACTTGGAGGTCCTTCCTAAACACTTTCTACTATCTGCTCAACTCTGGGTAACTCTAAGTTTTCTTCTGTAGCTCTAGCAGGTTCCATACTTGCTTCCTCTGTAGGTTCAGCAGTGAGGTTAGCCTCCTTCTCTGTTGGGTCATCAACCACTTCCATGACAACAGTAGTAGAGACCACTCCTGCTTCCTGGTCAGACACTGACTTGTCTGTATACCCTATCAGAGGGCTCATACTAAGTTCTTCTGCAACAATTTCTTGATTTTCATTTAAAGCTCCAGCCTCTTCTGCTTCGACTGTATCACCCTCATCAGAGGTGTCCTTGACAAAATATTGAGATTCTTCTTCTTCATCTGTAGTCTTAGTCTCACTGTC
This sequence comes from Viscum album, assembly GCA_963277665.1. Classification (NCBI taxonomy): domain Eukaryota; kingdom Viridiplantae; phylum Streptophyta; class Magnoliopsida; order Santalales; family Viscaceae; genus Viscum; species Viscum album. Next base: position 760,447,502 of record OY728166.1, read on the forward strand.
TCTTAGAACAGGTTCTCTACTGGGTAGTTCTTTTGGAGGGCTTGCTGCTCCAAACATCACTGTCCTGACAGGACTGTGAGTGGTATCAGGATCACTCCCTTCATCAATTGGAGTGTTCTCTCTTGCAGAGTTACCAACTACTGCAGTATGTTCATCATCTGAGTATACAGGTTCAGGCTCATCAGGCTTTAAGCCTGGATCTCTCCTATCTCTCGGTCTAGAGGGATGAGTAGAAGGGCTAAAATTCTCATAGATTCTCTCCTCATCATTCACCCATGATTTCTTCCAGGGATTCCAACTGATCTTCATGAATTTGCAGATTACTTTCGAGATACATACACTGTTCTTTGCCACCATCAACTCTTCCTGACTTCCAGCTGCACCTTTCACTTTCAACATAACCGAAATGAGTTTAGCATGAAACAAGGCACTTGATTTTGAGCTTGCCTTTATCATGTCCTCCATCTGAGCCATCAGCAACCTACAAAGGTTGACCTTCCTTCCATGTTTTAATAAGTACATCAAGTAAATATCCTGATGCTTCAGAGTTTCAAAATCTCCTCTTCTAGGACTCAGTACATGCTGGATAAACTTAAACAGAAGCCTGTCCTCTCCATTCATTTCAGTAGCAATAATCTTCCTTACAGTGCCATTTCCTGTCAATTCTTCCAGAGCTGTCTCATGATCAAAGATTCTAATATTTGGAGGAGCCGCTCCAGAATAGTAGTTGTAAATACCCTCATGAGGAATTCTTAAACAAGCAGCCCATTCAGCGGATGAGAAACTGACTTCATTGCCATTTACTCTGGATACCAGTTTATGCAGATCATCCTCTTCCTCGAACTGTAGATATTCATAGAACTCCTTCACCAGCTTCGGGTAGTATGGTCCATTATTGTTTGCGAAGCATTCGGTCCATCCTTGATCATTAAGCACTGCCAGTACTAATGATCTGCTCGATAAAATCCACTCTTCACTTAGCTCCTTCTCAGCAACTATTTCTCTCTTAGTCAGATGTGGATTAACAGGTCTTATCGAGGCGTTCCCGGTGCCACTAGATTCGACTTGAGTCCTCTTCGGCATTGGTTCATCTTCATTGACAGTCGGGGGTCGCTTTGTTCTGGCCGTTGGAACTGAATGAGGTTTCGAGGTTCGGTTGAAGGTTTAGGGTTTAGGACTTGAGAGAGCAAGGGTCGAGATGAGTGGATTGAGATATGTTCGATGTTCTCAATTTTATCATTTAGGGATTTAGAAATAAAAAAATAAAGAAAAGAAACGGTTCGAAATCCCGCAAAAATAAAATAAGATTAAACAGCGAAACAGCCTACAGAGAGATGTAACAGTGAGGTACACCGGTGAGGTCTAACTGTGAGGTTTCAACTGTGAGGTCTAACTGTGAGGTTTCAACTGTGAGGTTTCAACTGTGAGGTTTCAACTGTGAGGTTTCAACTGTGAGGTTTCAACTGTGAGGTTTCAACTGTGCTATAGTTAATCATACCTAACTCATGTTTGATGTAACTTAATCTCTCAGAATTCAAAGGCTTTGTAAAAATATCAGCTAACTGATGTTCAGTGCCAATGAACTCAAGAGTGATATCACCTTTTTGATAATGATCCCTCAGAAAGTGATGTTTCACATCAATATGTTTTGTCCTAGCATGAGATACTGGATTTTTTGAAATGTTAATAGCACTTGTATTGTCACACCTTATAGAGACATGTTTGAATTGATATCCATAGTCTAGTAAAGTGTGTTTCATCCACAAGATTTGTGCACAACAGCTACCAGCAGCTATAAACTCAGCTTCGGCAGTAGACAATGCAACAGAATTCTGCTTCTTACTACACCAAGATACTAGTGACTTGCCTAAAATGTGACATGTTCCAGAGGTGCTCTTTCTATCTAACTTGCAGCCAGCAAAATCAGCATCAGAATAACTTAATAAGTCAAATGATTGTCCTTTTGGATAAAATAATCCCAAATTGGGAGTATGTTTTAGATATTTGAAAATCCTTTTAACAGCAGTCAAATGAGACTCTTTTGGATTGGATTGAAATCGAGCACACATGGATACACTGAACATGATGTCAGGTCTACTGGCAGTAAGGTACATTAGACTACCTATCATACCTCTGTAATTGGTTTGATCAACTGGTTCACCAGTTTCATCACTGTCCAACTTGCAAGTGGTGCTCATAGGTGTGTCACTGCCTTTGGTGCCATCCAAAGAAAAACGTTTTAGAAGATCTTTAATATATTTACTTTGGTTCAAAATAATACCATTTTTATTTTGAAAGATCTGAAATCCAATGAAAAATTTGAGTTCTCCCATTAAACTCATTTCAAACTCATTTTGCATTATTTTTGAAAAATCAACACATAAAGAATTTTTTGAAGATCCAAAAATAATATCATCCACATAGATTTGTACTATTAAGACATCTTTAGAAATCCATTTAATAAAAAGAGTAGGATCAGCTATCCCTTTAGTAAATCCTTTTGAAATAAGAAAAGAGCTGAGCCTATCATACCAAGCTCTTGGAGCTTGCTTTAAACCATATAAAGCTTTAGATAGTTTAAAAACATGATTAGAAAAATGGGTATTTGTAAAACCAGGAGGTTGTTCCACAAATACATCCTCAATTATATATCCATTTAGAAAAGCACTTTTAACATCCATTTGATATAGTTTGAAATTCAGATGAGCAGCATAAGCAAGTAATATCCTAATGGCCTCTAGTCTAGCCACGGGTGCAAAGGTTTCCTCATAGTCTATTCCTTCTTCCTGACTATACCCTTGTGCAACTAGCCTGGCTTTGTTTCTGATTATATTTCCAAACTCATCAACTTTGTTTCTAAACACCCATTTAGTGCCTATGGTAAGAGTGTCTTTAGGTCTTTCCACTAATTCCCAAACTTTGTTTCTTTCAAACTGATTTAGTTCTTCTTGCATAGCCATTACCCAGAATTCATCACTGATAGCATCATTGACATTTTTGGGTTCAAGCTGTGAAAGAAAAGCTTGATGTTCAACCTGATTTTTTAGAGAATCTCTAGTTTGTGTTCCTCTATCAAGATTACCAACAACAACATCTAAAGGATGGTTCTTTAGAATCCTAGTTGATTTGGTAAAGGTTGGACTAGAGATTTCAGGTTCATCTATAGGTTCGGGTTCCACAGAGGAAGATTCTGGAAAAAGTCCAGAACTAGATGTTTTTACTACAGGTTCTTTAGATTTGTCATTTAGGTTCAGAACAGATAAGTCTTCTTCAGCATCTTCAAGAGAAGTTTTAGACTCATGTGGATCAGTCTCATCAAACTTGATGTGAACAGATTCTTCCACACATTTGGTTTTCTTATTGAACACTCTATAGGCTTTACTAGACATAGAGTAACCTAGGAAAATTCCTTCATCACTTTTTGGAGCAAATTTATCAAGATTATCTTTAGTATTCAGAATAAAGACTTTGCAACCAAAAACTCTAAAGTAATTAACCTTAGGCTTCCTATTATTCCACAACTCATAAGGGGTTTTCTTAAGAATCGGTCTAATCAAGACTCTATTAATGACATAGCAAGCTGTATTAACAGCTTCAGCCCAAAAGTAAATTGGCAGGTCATATTCATTAAGCATAGTTCTAGCAATTTCTTGCAGGGTTCTGTTTCTTCTTTCCACTACACCATTCTGTTGAGGTGTCCTAGGAGCAGAAAAATTGTGAGCATAGCCATTGTGTGAGCAGTAAGATTCAAATTCTTGATTCTCAAACTCACGGCCATGATCACTCCTCAAGGTCTTAATCTTAAGTCCACTAAGATATTCTACAGACTTAGAGTATTTAACAAAGGAAGAGCAGGCTTCACTTTTGTGAGCTAGAAAGTATACCCAAGTATATCTAGAAAAGTCATCTACAAGAACATAGACATAGTGCTTCGCATTTAGACTTGAAATTCTTGATGGTCCAAACAAATCCATGTGAACCAGTTCAAGTGGTTGAGAAGTTGAAACTTCTTTCTTTGGTTTAAAAGAAACTTTGTGTTGTTTTCCCTTTTGACAGGGATTACACACTTTGTCATTTGGGAATTCAAGCTTAGGTAAGTCTCTAACTAGGTGTTTCTTAGAGAGTTTTCTAAGTGAGTGAATGTTGCAGTGTCCTAATCTTCTATGCCACAGCCAAGACTCTTTATGAAAACCATTTAAGCAAGTAACATTATGTTTAGATAAAGTGTTTAAGTCAACAGCATAAACATTTTCATTTCTTAAGGCAGAAAATATTAAAGCATTTTTGGAATTATAAACATCACAAGAATTGTTTTCAAACTTGACATTAAAGCCATCATCACACAATTGAGAAATGCTAAGTAGGTTGTACTTAAGTCCATCAACAAATAAAACTTTGGAAATTAATACTGAGTCAGTGTTACCAATCTGGCCTAAGCCGATGATTTTTCCTTTTGAGTTATCACCAAAAGTGACATATCCTCCATCAACCTTTATTCAGCTTTTGAAGCACGAATAGTCCCCAGACATGTGTCTTGAACATCCACTGTCTAAGTACCATACCTTCTTGTAATTTCTTTTCAAACAGATTTCCTACAGAACAGATTAGACAAGAAATGACTTTGGTACCCAGATTTTCTTGGGTCCAGATATGTTAGCAATCAAGGATTTAGGTACCCAGATTTGTTTTATGGGTCCCATACAATTAATAGATGCAACAGATTTAGAGAGATATACTTTATTTGATCTACAACTATTTAAATAACCAGTTAAGGCATATGAATTTCCAAAACTGGAACTAGCAGGATTTTTTCCAGACTTAATAAATCGGGTTTTAGCAAACTGTCTTTGTCCAGGTTGGTATCCCAAGCCAGTAGCATACTTAGGTGCAACTTGCTTTCCTAGCAGTTGGGTTAGAGTATCTTTTCCATTTGTGAATGTTTCTAAGTCCTTTCTAAGTTGTTCATTAGATAGTTTCAGTTCTGTATTCTCCTTTAATAATTGAACATTTTTCTCTTTTTGTACATCAAGTGCAGACTTGACACTTGCAGTAAGAGCATGCTGTTTCTTTAAAGACTTATATTTATCCTTTAGTTCATTACACGTTTCTTCCAGCATATTACAGTATTCAGTCAATTCATCTTTAGACATATTTTCAGAATCAGAACTAGATTCTGCTTCACCTTCAGAATAATAAGAGTTTAAAGTGGGAGTGTCTAAGGTTACCTCAGATGTGTTTGTCATGAAACACATATTAGCACGATTTCTTTCAGAATCACTGGACTCTGATTCACTTGTGCTGTCTTCTGAATCACTCCAGGTGGCCTTCATAGCTTTCTTATAATTCTTGTCCTTGTACTCATATTTCTTCTTGAATTTTAACTTAGGACAGTCAACTTTAATGTGTCCTTTCCTTTTACATTCATAGCAAACTATGTCTTCTTCTTTATCAGTTTTCTTCCAATCTTTCTTCCACTTACCTTGTCTATCATACTTACCCTTGTAGTTCGGTTTTCTGAAGAACTTCTTCTTCCTATAGAACTTCTTGAATCTCCTTTCTATTTGTGCCATCTCGGCATCACTGTCAGAATCTAAGTCTTCACTGGATGAGCTTTCAGTTGGTATATGCACTTTCTCCTTGTCTTTGCTCTTTGATGCAGTAGACGTAAAAGCTACAGATTTTCGTTTTGGTTCCTCATCTTCCTCTTTATTCACCTTTAGCTCTTCTTCGTACATCATCAGCTTACCAATTAACTCCTTGACAGGCAAAGTTCCAATATCACAGGATTCTCTAATTGAAACGGATGTGCCTCTCCATCTGTCAGGCAGACATCTCAATAATCTCATGATTTTCTCCTTTGCTGGAACAATCTTCCCGAGTGAGCTCATTGTGTTGACTATCTCATTAAACCTGAGATACATATCAGAAATAGGTTCATCAGCTTTCATCTTAAAGTTATCATATTTGATAGTATAAGTGTTTAACCGCATTTCCTTGACATTAGTTGTTCCTTCATGAGAAACAGCTAAGGTGTCCCAGATTTCAAAAGCAGTTTTACATGCAGAAATTCTATTGAACTCCTCATCTCCTAGAGCACAGTAGAGAGCATTCACAGCCTTACAATTATTATTGTAAGCTACTTTAGTAGGTTCATCCCAAGTTATTCTTTCAGTTTCTGGAATCTTGTATTGAGACTCTATAGCAGTCCAAATATCAAAACCCATACTTTCCAAATGAATTTTCATTTTGAGCTTCCATTGGGCATAATTCACACCATTAAAGAAGGGTGGCCTGTTAGTAGCATCACCTTCTAGTCTATTATCCATAAGGAAATTCTAGAAAATGTTTTAAAGAGATAAAATTTAGAACTAACAGAAATTTAAGATCTTTTAGATAAAACTACAATCACAGTATAAAAACAGAGAGTTAAAATAAAACTTTGAGCAAGTATAACAGAGATAAACACAACCTCTGATACCAAATGTTGGTCGGAGTGGACACTCAAGAGGGGGGGTGAATTGAGTTCCAATTAAAATTTCTGTTAAAAACAATTTCTATTAAAATCCCCCAATCTCAAAAACAAATTAAACTGTAGTGAATTTATATAGATTATAAAGGTTCAATTAGTTTCTCAAAGATTGATTAATTCTCAGTTAACTTAATCTTATGATTAAATTAACTTTTGAAACTAACTTACTGATTTATAACAAACATAAACACTTGCGAATTTAATTATCAAAGTAGCTTTGAAGATAGATTATATTTCAAAGTAATAGCAGCGGAATATGAAATAAATATGTAGTATGAATATAGAGTATAACTATAAGCACAGAAAATTAACCAAGAGGTTCAGTCTCAAGCCGAGACTTAGTCCTCTCAAAATTTTATATAAGAATGATCCACACCCTGGATCGGGGTTAACAACAGTGAACACACTGTCCAGGTCACAAGACCTCTACCACAGTTCTTCGTGGGAAAACAAACAACAACAGCAAGCTGTCCAGGTCACAAGACCTCTACCACTATCCACAGTGGGAAATGGAGTGCAAAAAGATTTGCTGAGGATTTACAGATCCTCCAGTGAAAGTACAGGAGTCAGTGTGTGTGTTTAATACAGCAGATAACACACACTGCTCAAAATGTAGAATAAATCACAGAACAAGAGATGTAGAGTTTAGAAGTGGTTCTGGTGATCTCAGTGTAGCTCTTGTATTCGATCAGAAGAGAGTTTGAGTCCTCTTCTCGTTTCTGTTTGAGAAACAGAGTGTCGTATGCTTCAGGTTCACAGGTAGTGAGAATGTAGTCGATGAAGTTCTTCAGGGTTCTTCTTGTATGCACAGAACACTTCTCGAGTATACTTGATTGACTATATGCTTCTCTGTGTTCTTGATGGAGCTCGTTTTTATCTTCTTGTGTTTCTGGTATATTTCGTCCACCACGCACTTCTCTGGTTCGCATTCGCATTCGCATTCGCATTCGCATTCGCATTCGCATTATTTTTGGGCAGCGTAGTCTTCTTCGTATTTATCTCCCGACAGGGGACAGAAAAAATTTCTTTTCAGCAGGTACGAGGTACGGGTTCCTGACATCCGACAACCTTTATCAGATATTTAACAAATCATCAAAATGTATGATATGACCGTTAGATAAATTAAATACATTAAATGTAGGAAATAAAGAAATTAAATCAGTGAGTCGAGAATGTATGTCACTGTTGACTTCAACTGTGGTCTTCCAATGTGGACTTCCAACTGTGGACTTCCAACTGTGGACTTCCAACTGACTGCTGATTTCAACAAAAGGCTTGCTGTCTGTAGGTTTGCAATGGTAGCTTTTACTCCATGTAACTGTAGCCTCTCTAACTGTAGACTTGTAACATCAAATTTGTAGAGCTGTAACCTTTGTCAACTGTAGACTTCGATCATCTGTAGACTTAGTAGACAGAAGCTGTCTAACTGTAACCTTGACTGTAGACTTATGACTGTAGGCTAGTTCGTCTGCGAACTTGTTTCAACTGTAGACTTGTTCGACTGTGAACTTGAGCAGAGAAAACTTTGAGCAGAAGTCTTGTAACTGTGACCTTCGTCTGTGAGCTTTGACAATAGATAGCAGTAGACTCGTAACTGTAAGCTTGTATTAGTCTTCGACTGTAACCTTGTAACTGTGAACTTATTGCAACAATAACTTAAGGTGACAGTTAACTGTAACTGTGACTTTGAGAAGAAAAACTCTGACTGTTATCTAACAATACCAAACTTATGTAAATATTACTGTAAGCTGTTACAGTAAAGTTATGAGAGTAAGAATATGAACTGTTTAGAATAAAATACGTTTAAGCATAGAATAATAAGATTAATGCAAAGGTTTAATACATCATAATCAATGTTTAAGCATGATTTGGGATTATCAAAACAGGTGATTCCAACATTGATGCATACCTATTTTAGATCAATGAATAATTTAAACATAATGAAAGCAGTATAAATGAAAAAATATCTATATAAGATTAAAAATTAATGAATTATAGAATATGGAGAGAGGATCATTATATAATATAATATATCATTTCATAAAGTGGTGAAGTTGTTCCCATATATGAATGTAATGAAAAATAAGTGTTCCACATAAAATGGAAGTTGTGTCATGAAAAATAAATAGTTTGATTAATGGTGTCTTAATGAAATATATTGAAAATAAAACCCTAGTGTTAATATTTGGGTCAAAATTAGTTCGTGGTATAGTTATTGATGGATGAGAACACTTAACTTTAATGAATATTTTTAGGAAGTGATGAATTTGAATTAAAAATATTTTTATGTTACATTATTCCTATATTTCAAATGGAAAATTTTGATTCAAGTGATATTTATTTATATTAAGATTTGAAGACGATTTTTAATTATTTTTCACCATAAATTTTATAATAATTTAAGGAATTAATTGAGGTAAACACATATATTCTCTTAAATATTAAATATGATATCTTCCTTAAAATAATGTGAATAATAAGTTCGATAATTCGATATAAAATTCTGAATAATTGAAACTTTTATACTTCTAGAATTAAAAAATAAGTGGAGGTATTTAGGGTATATATCTTATATATTCATGTATATTTAAAATGATTGTATAAATTGTGTATATTTCTATACATACCTTAGTGTAATTTTTAATCATGGCTTGTGGATGATAAATGTGTATCTTTGAGGATTAGTGAATTATTTTTATGTTAGGAGAGTAGTGAGTTGTTAAAAAATTTTATGGGTTTTAAATATAGAGGATTATTGAGAATTATTTGAAATTATGATGAAAAATAATTTCACTAAGAAGAATTTGGAACACTAACACATCACTGAGTGAATTCTCTTTGGGATGTATCCTAGTGAGGGTTAACCCAGAAAAACTATTATCATCTATATTTTATTTTTTTACTGTTATATTCACTATATGAGAGAGAATAGTGTTTTTCATAACTAGATAACAAGATCCCAAGGAAGGTAATATTTTATAGAGAAATCACTTATTCATCCCCCACATAGTGTGTATACCTTATAGAAGATCGAAAAGACTTGATTGAGTGAATGTTTCAATTGAGAGTGTTCTCTATCATGGGAAGCAATGGAAGTAGTGTATAATTACAAGGTTGTTCAAATATTTTATGAAAAAATTTAAAATCTAAATGTATTAGATATAACACTACTTTTTATCAATAAAAATTTGCGTGTTTATGGAATTCATGCATGTAGATATAGTCAAATATTAAAATAAAGGATTTATCAAAAATAGATCATAATGTTTTTTATTTCAATTCCAATGAAATTAATTCTATAGAGAGAGATTTTCACATGAAATATACATGAATATTATCTTGGGTAAATACTCACATATCCTTATTGAAATGATTATAAATATATATGATGGTGGATTGATAGTAACAAAAAAGCTAAATTTATGGTTCTTTGGATCATGTACAAGTACATGAGGACTTACCTAAATGAATAAATTAATGAATTATTTGATTGGTTGAAGGTTCTTGTATAGAATATTCCTGAAATATGAGAAACCATTGATGATATTAATTTTTATGTGAATTCTAGGAATATTTGAAACTTTTTCAATATTAATTTCATAGTGCTCAAGGAAAAGTATCTAAAGAGGGATACATTAGATTGTATGTGTTGTCATATTTTCATATACAATATAATGACTAATAGAGATGGTTCAATTAAAAATTAAAATCATCCTAAACTAGATTTTATGTCATTGATGAATATTTTGTTAGATGATGAACTTAATGAAATTATGGTTGATGAGGTTAAGTCATTTCATTACATAAACCTATGAAGATGGAAAGGAATGTTCAAAGGAAAAATTATAGAGGAATTTTTATTTTGGAGGATGGGTAGGAATCTCATTTATATGTTTTATAATAAATATTTTGATGAATAAGAAAATTATCAACAACTAGTAAATTATTCAAAATACGTGAATGTAAAGATCACTAATAAAAATAATATAAATGATAAAATTCCATTCAAATGATGAAAATAAATTAGTAGAACCAATGTGATGGATATAGAGTATTAAAGGACATTAAAAAATATTCTCTTATGGTTGTGGTTGGAAATAAAACTAAAGATAATATTATTGGTCATTATACTAAATTGAGAGTATATTATACATTAATAGGAAGATGATTGTTTTAATTGAATAATTAATTGTTATAGGAAAAAAAATATTAAATCTGATAATTTGGAATAATATACATAACTCCATATTAATAAATAATAATAGTACAAGGTTGAGTTGATATCTAATATTGAGAAACTGAAATGAAAAAAACTAGAAAACTTATAAATTGTTATTTAGCTCAGGATTAATGTGGAATAGTGGGATCAAATCATTTATTGATAGAATAACCACAAGATAGAATATGTAAAATATATTTAGGATCATGAAATAAAATTCATTGAATTAATGAAAAGGATTATAGATCAAGAGAGAGACATGAATCCTTGAATGACATCATGATGTTATATTTTATAGGATATGAAGAATGTGAAGGATAAGTATGGATATCTAATAAACTAGTTAATGTATACTCATTTGTAAAAAAGGTTCTTTCAATAATTCAAAATCAGTGTCGATATTGATTGAAAGATGGGAATTCATATTTACAATGTAAAAACTACAAGTATCCACTATTTAGAGGAATGTTTGTTTGGAAAAAACTAAAAACCATTCCAGAGTAGTAGTGATGTTGCACAAGAAGAAACCGTAAATAATAATTTTTTTATAAAAATAAGGATTCCCCAAGAGGTGTGTTATATAGACATATGGTACATAAATGAATAATATATATAAGGAAATATGATCAGAATTCCACATAATATAATGTTTTTGATATCTAATATTTTTTAATGGATATATATATATATAATAATGTAATTTTCATTAATAATGATGATGAATAGGATGAAGAAGAATAATATTGGTAGAATAAAGTTTCTTTAGGGTTCATTAAGATCGATAAAAATAGAAAATCAATTTATATATTTATATGATTAGGAGGACCCGACATATTTGGAGAAGGAGAATGTATACCAATCCCTAACTGATGTGAAGAAATTAGGTCAGTCTAAGAAATAAATGGATGAGAATTTCTTGTAGAAATTATTTATTTAAAATCAAAGGACCAAGACACTGTGTTTATTATTCATTGATAATGTACATCTGACATGATATAAAAATGGTATCATTACCCATATAATAAATATGATAGGAAAAGTGACATTTGATTCAATAATGGTGAGGGAATGGAGATATTTTTCTCTAGAGACTACAAAATCTATTAAAATTATATTATAAAGAATAGAATATTTTTTATTAAGGTCCTTGATCAAAACCTACTATGTATTATACATTTTTGTGACTTTTGATATGAAATTTACATGAACGAGAAATCTATTATCATCATAGTTAAGGAATGAGAAATTGTGATTTTGGAAAATGACATGAATTGGAATCCCTACCTTATCTATGGTGAAATAGATCTAAATTTTATATCCATGGAAGATAAAAACCTATTATGATATATATTTCACAGTTAATTACACACAAAATCCATTGATGAGAATGTAAAATATTATTAATAGCATGATATTCCTATGATTATATTTTATGATACTTCTAATTGTGACAAATTTCGAAAGGAAAGGATTATTTGGAAGTGTTTTAAGAAAACAAATAATAAATCATTGTGGTAGTTTGAATTAGTGTACATTGATTTATATAATCTTATATCCCCATGATATATTAATTTAAATAGGTATTATGTCATATTAGTTGATTATTATAGGTGGATTTAATTGTATATAGAGATCACTCATATGTATTTGGTGTTCAATTTCATTATACATTTCTAAATATTATAGGAGAAGACTATTTTGTTGAAAACTATCGAATTCAAGACTGAAAATTCCATAGAATTTATTTTCAACCAAGTATATGATTATAAAGGGAGAATTACGATAAGGTATCAAGTATCAATGGTCATGAATCCTTATCAAAATGATAATTTTTATATGGATATCCATATTATAAAAAATATATATATTATTTTGTTAATTGAGAAATACCTACTAAATATGTTTTGGAAGAAGTATTACTAAAAGTGTTCTATACATAAAATTGATCTTGAATGTGTGTACATGATGAAAAGTATTCATACTATTTGTATTATTTAAATAAACCTTCATTGAAGCACTTTATAATATTTTAATGTAAATGTTTTTCCTCCAGAAAATGAATAACTATTATACGTTTCAGTTTCATGGATAAGGGTGAATATCTCATAGATAGAATATTAAAATCAAGTCATAAAAATAATTAAAGAAATTAATTATAATTTTTTTGGAATAAAAAATTTCACTTTATAGAAGATGATTATATATTTAAAATAATCAATGAAGAAAATTTGAAGGAAAAATCGATGTGTTGATACACTGAGGTGAAGGATAAGGGGATGTGTAATAACCACGAACCTAGAAGTTGGGAGCCAATTCCTTAATTAATTACATTGGAATGATTATAAGGAATCACATAAAAAGATAAAAAATATTTTATATGTCATGGAAATCCAAATTACATACATTAGAGTCATATTACATTCGGGGAATGAAAATAAATCATAAAAATTTTAAAATCTCATCATCCTAGAAAATAATTCGAAGAATTCATCTTCTACTACCATGGAAAGGAAAAAAATAAGTTTAAGAAGAAATACATTATAAGGGTCAAGTACATCAGAAGAAATAATGAATCAGCAAGAATAATCAACCTGGAATTGTATGTAACTAAGAAAACATTCCATTTATATAACTGGAAAAGGAAAAATTAATACAGAAAGGTATATGACTAAAACACATGTCATTTAATCAATAAACGAAAATGAAATATATCCATTAATAACGTCAAAGTAAAAAAATCACAAATAAATAATTATTTAATATTAATAAATGAAATGTTGTATTATTTGATGTCATGTTTTCTTGGTGATGATACCTTTACCATCAAGACCATTCACAAATATTTTTTAACATATTGGGTAAAACCCCATCCCATTGGGAAAATGATTCATCTCATTTATCTATTGATTCATATTGGGTATATCTATAATTTAGAACCACCAGTTTCCTATATTTTTCTTGACTTCCTCCTCTATCTAATAAAAAATTTAATTTATGAAGAATTTTCATTATCAAATATATGCATTGGTAAAAAAATATTAATTTACTAAAAGTTACTTAGATAATAAAATATCATTCAATGTGTACACTATATATAAAAATATTGTACGATTTAGGAAATAACTATACCCATCACATAATATAATGGATATTTTAAATTAATTTAATCTTCAATGGAAATTATTCATATATATCTAATTGTTTTTATAGGAATCCAACAACCACAAAAGAAAGTCATATTACAAAGATAATTTTTACAACATGATATTTTTCAAATCTATCCCTTTGGATGATAAAATTCAAAATGATATGTAATATACCTTGAATTACGAGTGACTTGTGATACTAAATGATAATGGATATCTATATAAACTACATTAACATTGATTTCTTAATAATAACAAATAAGTCTCAACTGAATCTCAATTGAGACAAAATTTGTTACCTTAAACTTAATTTTGGTTGAACACTCTTTAAAGATATAAAAAATTATTTGAATAAAAATATTATCTAATAATAGAACTATAATCATATTTATAATATCTTATATGATCTTCTTATAAAATTTTGTTAACCATTTGTTAATAATCATTCATTATTTTAACAATTTCATGTGTCAATTGCCTCGTCTCTCGAGTGTCGTTTGACTTGATATTTTTTATGATTACCTCAAACATGATTTCATCATATCCATAATTTAATACATGATGTAAATATCATATATTTTTTGTATATATTTATTTAGTTTAGTCCCTAAAATTCACTGATAAAAGAAGAAATGTACCATTCATGGAGATGGTAGGCCATACTTACACAAGAATGATACATCCATTTTCATAACAAATTAAAACAAGGAAAAATAATATATATATATATATATATTATAATTGTAATATAATTTTTATGTTATATATATCATATATATTTTTTAAAAATATCCTTAATAAATTATATGTAATGTGTGAGTGATTCAATCGCTTTAAGTATGAGGTAGTCCACAGGTCCACTAATGATGTTATTGTATTCACAAAAAATAAATTAATGAAGGTATATGTTAAGTAATAATTTTATAAAATTAACTTATTTATAAATATCTTATATTATATATATATATATTATAAATCCATCATTATTCACAACCATGAAAGGTGATAATGGATTAATCAATAACATGGGTTCGTGAGGTGGTAGTCTTCCATACACACAATCTATGATTTTCTATAAAATATGATGGAAGTGAATAAATATTTAGGTCATAAACATAACATAAAAATATATATTAATATTTAATATAATAAATTTTTTATATAATAATGATATTAGAACAATTTAATTAGATTAGAAAGATATAAAACACAAATGTTTGTTCAAGAACATTACATCTTCTTCGGGTAGCAATATTTGGTTTTCAGCAAAGGACTCCCTTGGTATAATTTAGGACCAAATTTAAAGATATATATTTAGTTTATGGATCATGGTAGTTTATTTTATAATCATTTTTATGATAAAAATGGCTCAAGATGTGTGAATATAGGGGGAGATGTGGTGACCTTCTATAATGTAGGTGAGCGGATCATTTATAAATACAAACAATTTAAACAATATTAAGTGGTATCTCTTACAAAATGTGATGAAATTAAGGGATTTATTTAGATATAAAAATGGATATGGCCAAAAATGTACATCCAATGGGTTTTGGACATGTTTTTCAGTCATTTAGCCCCTTAAGATTACTGTTTAACCACTATGTAAACTCATTTTTCCTTAAACATTAGAATTGATTTTAATTTAATTATTTGTTAAAACTACTTTAAACCATCTAGATATTATAATATATTATTAATAAAAATATGAAACTCATTTATAATATTTCAAATCATATATGCGGATGAAATTAATTTTAAATTAACCACATAGACGGGACAAGACAACACATTTTTAATGGGAAAATGCTCAAAAGTTTATAATGTTTTTATATAAATATTCAACATAAAAATTATTCTAATGATTGAAATTGTACAAATATATGTATAATGTATTCAATTAACCTTTAAATATAATTTAAAATATAATTTATCGTTATAAATTATTTAGAAAAAAAGTTGAGTTTTAATTAAAACTCAGTATTTCAACTATTATGAAATAAATAAAACATTTCATATAAATATCTAAAATTAATACTAAGATAAATTTGAAATTATTCTTTAAAAATGAATATTATTTGGTCAAATATAACTTATTAAATTTTAAAAAAATCTTTTAAAAATAAATTCACCATTAGAAGGAAACCAAAATTACATTAGATCTAATGCAAGATTTCATATGTAAAATTAGATTTCATCTCATCTAATGACAATAATTTTTTTTGATAAATGAAAAAAACATTAAATAACATAAAGTATTTACATTTAATTACTATCATTCACTACTAGTAATTAATATAATTTTCTAGGATAAAACCCATGTAGTGTATAAAATTAGTTTTTAGGAAAACAATTCCTTATATTAAATTGGTTTTTATATTAATTTATTATTAATTTGTAACCATTTAATTATACCCTATATTTTCAAAATAGTGTTAAAAAAATTCATAATTTCTAATTAAATTTATATGATGTAATTATTATAATAATTTTAATAGTATTTTGTAAAACTCTATGTTTCATGTAATAAAATCTATAGAAGAAAGTCATCATTACATGTAAAAAAATTGAAATCTGTATTGAATGCATTGAAAGCTATAAAAAGATAAATTTATTCAAAAAGTAATTTTTTTATACTTTTGGTGTACTAGATTCTATTATAATATTGGGTTTTCATGTCATACGTAGTATTGAATAATGTTTTGTTATTTAATAATTTTAGTGTGTTACATTATCCCCACTATAAATAAATTGGATTCTCACAATTTTAAATAGATCTTATTGTTTCCAGGTTTAACATGTGTAAATACAATTGTGGAATGAAAACTACCACATCATAAATGATTTAATAAAATATCCTTTAAATTATAGAGAAAAGGAAGTAAATAATTCATATAGAATAACAAATAACTTGTTTTCTGATGAGGAGAACATAGGTTGGGAAAGAAAACAAAGACATGGAAGATAAAACTACCACTCAAATACTGATAATGACTAATTGAGGGCATTTATCACTATAATGTGATCGATCAATATAAGGTTTAGGAATGAAAAAAATAAACATGTGATGACTTAGAAGGCTGTAAGTTCAACAAATATTATGGTATTAAGATAACAATTTGGTTTCAACACATTTTTTTCCAAGATTTGAGAAATTACTTCATTCTATAAAAATATAAGGAAATATAATTAATTGATAATTTTATATCTCCTAATAATTTTTCTTCATTTGGTTGTACTGTGATATATTTCCACTTCATCACTTATCATGGGTTACATTATATAGGGACGTATTACATTGATATTTAAAACCTCATCCAAAGGTAAACATACATCATTTTGGAAAAGTTTAAATGTTAAAAATTTAAAAATATTATGATGAAAAACATTAGAATTAGTTGTAAGATAGTTATTAGTTTCCAATATACTTTTTCTATATCAAAAATATCTTTATCAAAAAATCATACAATCAGTATTAATAATATATTAATCATTATCTTTGACTAAACCATTTGTTTTGTAAAAATATTAATAAGATACTAAATTAAATTTATGGGTACCAGTAATTATATTCTATAAAATCCATAATAAGATAATATTATATTACATTCCTTATATATTTTATAATCTATATAATGAGAACATAATAAATAAGATAATTTCACACCATTTTCCATAGATCCAAATATAGTAGTACATTATTCATTCCACATTAGGTGTTTCAATAACATATTCTTGAACATGATATGATATCTTATTAAAATGTATATTCCCTTGATGCTTGCATAATTTATATTTTAATGTCCCATTTCAATATTGTAAAAATGATAAATATAATTTTTTTTCTTCCTTCCATTTTCTTAATTTCTTCAGGTTAACCTTTTCTATGTATTTATAAAAAACTCCAAACAGTTTAAAGAATTTCACAGGGTGATTATTTACATTATCATAACATTTGAAAAAAATACATCTTTTCCACATTCCCTTTCCAAGATCTTATTTTTCTTTCTCTTCTTCTCTTGCTTCTTATTAAAGGCATAATATTTGGAGAATTATTTCTCTATCATGATAACTAATGAAACTGTTTTTTCAAAAAAAGATAAATCATGATACACCAATTCCCTTAATAGACATAGATTAATCCCTTCAATGAAAAATGAAATATTGCAATCTTTTTTGTGTATAAAATCCATAAAATACATTGCTAACATATTAAATATAGAGTCAAACTTCGATACACTTTAATTCAATATTTTATTTAAACTAATGAATCTTATCTTCCTCTTAGATTATTTCTTAGGAGGGAAATATTTGTAAAATAATTTCCCCATTAAATAATTTCATTCCATGAGTTATATTTTACTCCCTAGTATTCTGCATCAATGGGGACAATTAATCAACATCACCATTAAGATAATACATTTCAATTGCAACCTTTTAATTTTCACTGTATCCCATGTCCATAATGATACTCTCTAGAGACTCAATACATTTATAAACCTCTATCAGATTATTAATCCCACTCCATGATATGGTCCTCTATCACATAAAGTGATCCAACATATGGGAATATATATATGGAATAGGTTTCTCCATTCATGCATGGTTATGTGTCATAACCTTATTAACATGCCCTAATATATCCAAAAATTTTATATTTCTAAAAAAATTTATATCAAATTTATAAGAATGTAAACCTCAACAATTTCCATGATAATTGACAGCTTTCTTCCAACAAATTTTCACATCATAATAATGTCATATACTAGATTAGATCCAAACACTATGAAAAAAAATTAATAATCCCAAAAATAGTTAGATACATAACATAAATTAATAATTTTTTCTTATCCATTATTATAATCATGAATATGGTTTCATTGTGATTTTCTTCTACATTTATCACAAAATTATGTCAATGAGTTATAATCTCAAGTATATGTTTTGTAAAACATGTTTCCAAGGTTTCAATTAAACCGTATTTTGATACCAATTGTATTGACCCCAACGTCCAAATCGTGGATCCGATGCCTTAATTTTATACATTGGAATGATTACATGGAATAAAATATCAAAATATATAATATTTTATCTCTTTTGTGAAACCAAATTTCCTAAATGATAAAAATATTACATTGGTGAATGAAATAAAATAATAAAAAAATTACAGTACATCATCGTTAAAATTCATTCTATGAATTCAGCTTCATGTATTGTTGAAAGAAAACGAAATAATTTTGAGATAAAATGTTTAATAAGGGTTATTTATAGTGAAAAAATATTGAATCCATGATCATAAACAATAGGTAAATGTAGGTATCATAGAACACATATATTTCTAGATAAGGAAAAATCAATATAAAAGTGTATGTGACTCTGGAACATTCCATTTTTCCAATAAATTGGCAATGAAATGCATCCAAAAAAATATCAAAGGAAAAATATCATGGCTATATAATAAGTAAATATGAATAAAGAAAAATATTTTTTATCACATTATATGTTTTTTATTTACATTTTTACATTACTATAAATACTTATTATAATATGGTTTATAAGATACAAGGAAAAATCCCATCTGATTGGCCAAATGATTAGTCTCATTAGGCTACTGATGCACCAAGGGTGTATCTATAACTCAGACCCACCCATTTTAGTACTTTCTAAATCATTCTTCAAATATAAAATAATCGATTTATTTCATAAAAAATCTGCCTTTTAAAATATCCATACTGAGTAAAGTAAAATGATTAACAAATATTTCCTTATATAATCAAATATCTTTCAAAGTGTATAAATTATGTAAAAAATGTATAAAGATTAGGAAATTAATATAGACATCACATAATAATAAGGATATTTAAAATAATTTTAATTTCTAATAGAATATATTCATATGGAAGATATTTTTTGAAGATAATGTTAACAATCACAATATAAAGTGAGATTGAAAAGATAACATTTACCACTAGCTAATTTTCACGTTGAACCCCTTGAATGAGCTAATTAAAATTAAAATATAATATACAATTAATTATTATTAAATCATGAAAAAAAAAATTTAATGGGGGGTAGTATGTACACATCATTATATTTAATTGGTTCATAATAACAAATAATTCTCAAAGGAATGTAAACGGAGATGAAATACATTATGTTGTACATCCATTTGTTTGGACAATATTTAAACACTGTTATAATGGTTTTATGATTGTAATTTAAAAATTACATAATTACAATCATATTGAAAATATCATATATGGTCTTATTATATAATATTATTACCCATTGGTTAATAATATTTCATTATTTTCACAATTTCAAGAGTTAAATGATGAGTTGTTTTAGTATGTTTTGACATGTTACATTTGTTTCCACATACTTTGATCATTATTTCATCATATAACTAATATAAAAAATTATTTAATTATAATATATATTCAATATATATTTATTTATAGAAATAAATTATATTTAATGAGAGGATATGAAATTCACTGTTCATGGAGACGGTAGGTCGTATGTACGCATGAAATTTGCTTCCATTTTAATATCATATTAGAAAAATTAAATGTAAATTACATATATATATATATTTAATTGACATTAATATTTTTATTTCTTAGATATCTTATATTTATATTGAACCCATCTAAAAAAATTCCATGTAATTCCTGAACGAATCACATCTCTTTAAGGAGATGATAGTCCACATATCCACAAATGATGTTATCACATTCACATAAAATAGAAATCATGAAGGTATGTGTAATATAATAAATACAGAAGACAAATTACATTTTAAACATCACATGTATCGTATATAATCTCTAAATCCATTATTATTTCAAATCATGAATGGTTGTAACAGAAGAACGAATGAGATCAGCTCTAGTAGAAGTAGTCTTCCATACTCACAAATGATGACTGTGTTTCCCATATGATTGATGTGTGTGATATTTTAGGTCAAAAACACCTTTAATTTTTAATATACATAGGTTATTGTATAATTATTATATAATTATAATTTATGTGGTTAAGAATGTAATAAAACAAAACTTGTCATTGAAAAAGGTTGCCACCTCTTCGGGTAAATCCTATTATTTTGTAAAAAAGTAATTAATTGGGATGATTTATGAATAACAAGAGACATATAGGATTAGGGTAGGGATAATGAAAATTATTTATGTAGGGGTTGGATCATCAAAAGATCTTTATAGTTGTGAATAAAGGGGGAGAGGTGGTGATATTTATATGAGAGGTAAGTGGAAAACTTATAAATACCAAAATGTAATACACTCTTTGGAGGTATACCCTAAATATTGTGCCTCAAATAATATTCCACTCTAGATTAATAATGTAATATGGTAGAAATAATTCCATAAAATGGGTTTTTGGAATGTTTCTAGGTCATTTTTTCATATGATTAATATTTAACAAGTAAAATCATTTCAACCTTACTTGCTGTACTTAATTTTAATAGTTTTCACTAATATATATTTTTTAAAACCAATTTAACATTAATATAAATTATATATTATTATTATTCCAAATATGGAACTAATTTTCCAAAAATAAAATCACATACGTGGAAGGAGGGAATTTAAAATTAAACCCGTTTACGTGACGAGGTGGTGGGGTTTTATAGTGAAAATGTTCAAAACAATACTAAGTTTTTATATAAAAATTCAAAATAAAATTAATTAAAATAACCTAAATTGTATGAATATATGAATAAATTATCTAATTTAAAATTAAAATTAATTCAAAATATAAATTCACATTATACATTGATTGGAAGAAAAAAATGGTTTTCAATTAAAATTCAGTATTTTCAGTATTCATAAATAAACGAAACATCTCAAGGTAATACAAAAAAATAATACTCAAATTGATTTGAAATTACAATTTAAAAATTTAGGTTTTATTATTCAAATAAAATTTATATAGATTTCAAAATTTCGTATAATTACATGTTCTCTATTTAAAGGAGTCAAAACTGCCTTTAGAGAAAAATTCACATATTATGAATAATTTTATATTTTTCTTATTTTATGATTATGAAATTTATTAGATGAATGTAAAATACTATAAGTACAAAAATAATATATAAAAATTATTAATATCATTATATAATGTTAAATTATTTAATTAATTAGTATAAAATCCTTTTGGATATAAAAATTGGTTTTTATAAATACATTCACTTATATTCAAATGGTTTTTATATTCATTTATAGTTAATTTGTAACCAATGAATTAAACCATATATATTAAAATGTATGATAAAGATATTAATTACAACCAATTTAACAATTATGAGATAATTATTATAATAATATAAATATTATTTGGTAAAACTCGGTATTATGTATAACACAAGCTATCGAAGAAAGTCATCGTTGAATGTAACACAATATAAATCCATATTCCATTTATTTAAATCTATATAAAAATGTTAATTTAGTCTAAAATAAAAATATTTTAATGTCTTAGGATGCCATATTCCCTTCTATTCATGGTGTTGCTTGTCATACATACAATTAAATAAAATGGTATTATTTTTAAATTTCATGGTGTTATAGGATTTATTCCATGAATGTGAAGTAATTAATAATGTGGATAAAGAAAAAACTTATTTTTCTATAAGTAATGAAACCGTTTTGAAATCAATGATAAAAACTATTTTTGGTGGCTATAGATCTCCCATGAACCCACTAAGAAAGAATTCTCTAAAAAAAAACCGATTTATATCCCAGGTAGATCACAATGCTTTCTTTGATGTTGTGAAGTGTAAGAGTAGGATCATGGTGGTGAATTATTGTATTGAAAATGTTATTAAAAATCAAACCTACAGAATTGGATCGAGTAAAGAGGATAAAATTTTTATCGAATGCAATTCAGTTTATTTTAAAAATATGATGAAGTGATTTGGATTGAGGAATGATTGTTGTGTCATGAATCACATCTGGTCACATTCAAAACGGCACCCAATCTAGCCCATGGAAATCCCTGAAGGGAAATCCATATCCCTATGAGCTCACACAAGTGCTGAAGTATGATAAATTAAAAATTGGGAACGATTTACATGAGTTTATAAACTTAAAACAACATGTGAATCCCATAAAACAAATATATATTTCTCAATCCAAAACATCTTTTATTAAATTTCAGAATTTAGTTACACAATTTAAAATAATGTTTAATGAATATTACAAGGAAAAAAAACCAAAAATGACTACTGAAGAACCTCCTCATGAAAAGTGGCGTCTCCCTTAAGCTATCTCCATGACACCACACCAAGTTGGGCCGCTAGAAACCCGTTCAATTAGCACTAAAACATTTTCCAAAAACTACGACCAAATAACCAAGTATACATACACTCAAGGTTTTGGTAGGGTGTGATAAAAATCCTAGTATGATGCCACCAAAAAATTTCCATGTGATAAAAATTATATGACAAAATTATTGTATGTTTTGTAAACAATAAATTCTAGTAACAATTTATAAAAGAGGAAACATTAATTAAAAACATATTTCAATTTGGTATCTTTATATGAATTCAACACTTTTAA
Organism: Viscum album; assembly: GCA_963277665.1. NCBI lineage: Eukaryota > Viridiplantae > Streptophyta > Magnoliopsida > Santalales > Viscaceae > Viscum > Viscum album. Next base: position 760,470,968 of record OY728166.1, read on the forward strand.
ATACAATGAAAAAGATACTGAATTTATGCAGCCAAACATACCATATGTTGATGGTAAGCATAAAATATATAATGAGCACTAGCAATGGAAAACAATCATAGGCACTAACTCGATTTTTCTCCCTGGTACATTATACTCGGTGAAAGTAACAATACAAATATCCATTCTTGTGAACACGAGCAACTAGTAGGGATCATACCCATAAATTAGTGGTTCCCCAAAAACATCATCATCATCAAAATCATAGTTTAGTTGTTGTTTTCATCTTTATACATTCTATGTGAATTAGGGGAAAACCCCCCACGGGATCACTAGCATACTAGTACACATCCACGAACCTAGATACCTGGGTGTTCCCTCTTGTGCTAAAAAATGTTTTAAAATCCATGAAATAAAATGTGTACATGTAAATACCATGTAACTCCCTGAACCTAGTTACCCATCGTCGGTGCATTATTACATAACATTGGCATGATCAGAAAAGATCAATTCTCGAAAGACTGATTATTTTAGTTGCCTTGGATCACTAGATTCATATATAAGTTCAACATTAAAACTTGAAAAGAAATACAACATGAATTTATTCCATTGGAAACATCCAAGCCTCCTAAATAATGCCTGCAATTCACTCATAACTAACTTCTTAATATCTTGGTAAAATGAAACATAAGAAAGGGTGAGCTCAAATTCTCAGTAAGGGTAAGTAATACAGTAGAAAATGACATAAATATTGAGCATGGTGAATATTTGAAACCACATTCCTTTACTAATAATAAACATTAATATTTTTATGGAAGGAATATGAGATGAGTAAATAATTCCATAATAAAACATAATCATGGGTATTCTACTAGTTGAATGACCACATGAACCATCAATATTATTTTCATAATGAGGGAATGTATAATGCCGAAAATTCTGAAACATTTTGTCCAGGCCTCAGCCAAGATGTCTAAAAATGATTAATGCATCAGCCAAAACCATATATAAAATTGGGAAAATGCCTCATCGAATTCCATTTCTAGTTGACTCATGAGACCTACCGATGCACCAAGGATCTATAGTGGGATCCACCTGTCACTTACTATGTCCAATACATTCCTCATATAAAAAGGTTTAAACATATCATAAACATTCGTATTAAAAATAGCATATGAAATGTCAATATGTTAACCAAAAACCATGAACAGTATAAAAATAACACATCCACAGTAAGACATATCACAAAAATTTCAATACAATATAAAATATTTGTATCACAATAAATCAACTTCAAATAAACTTAAAATCCATCAAAGGATGTTTACATAGATGAAATCAAAACCCTTTTTAAAGAAATATCTCTTTATATTTTGAAATCATTTAAAAGTCACATAATTATAAAGAAAACATTTAATTTAAAAATATTCTTATAATATTGTAAGGGAAGGTTTTATGATGTTATAACGGCTGTAAATAGCCACACCCTACGTATAAGTTAAAAAAACATGCATACCATAAATTTGTCGAAAAGGTCAAAAAAGGACTTTGTTTGGAAAACGACGGAAATATTTCTTTATAGAAATCTTATAAAAAGTCATACAAGGGTATAAATGAATTTAACCCATAGTCTATAAAATAGTGAAAATATTTGAAATAGATTTTTAAGAAACATGGATGTGGATGATAAAGAGGTCCCGGTAGATAATTACGTATAAACAACCGCTGATAATGAAGAGATTTTGAAATAAACCCTTACCTTGTACTTTTCCATGGTCGGGGGTTGTTTTTGTAACGCCCCAAGATTTTATGAAAAATATTCTTTTTAATTTCATTAATGTCTTGTGTTGTACGCTACAACAAAAGAAGCTTTCACAATACGCATCCTTGACTTTCCTTCCGTTACACGCAATCGCGACCTTCCTCGATAGCGTGTGTAGTACGCAATACTGAGTTTCATGAAACAACGATATGCTATTAAAATATTATTAAAACTAGCCGTTATGAATAGTAATAACCACTTTTTGGAAATTTTGTAAATTTTATTTTTCAAAATGGAATTCATTTTTGGATTCGGAGTATCGAATTTAGCCTAAGGTGAAATTTTGGTACTTTTCGGATAACTTTCATATTCTAATGAATAGTGAAAATTACTAAATTATAATTAAAAACAACTTTTTAATCGAAATAATTAATAGTGATAAATTATTAATTTGAGTGGTTTTAAAGTATATTTAGAATATATTTTTACAATTTAATACAATGTTGGTCATTGTTTGTAATTTCACATTTAAACCAGACATAATCAAGTGTCAATCTTTTGATAGATTTTGTTTCTTAAAAAACACGCTATTTGTTTTAACAGCGGAATTTAATTATAAAATTAATTAATGCAACTTCTATGTTATGAATTTGGTAAAATAGACTTCATTTTTGAATTCGGAATATGAAATATAGCTTAGGATGAAATTTTGGCATTTTTCTGAAAACTTTCAATTTTTGATGAATAGTGAAACCACTAAGTGGTAGGTTAAAAACGGAATTTTGCATAAAACTTAATTTTACCGCTTCTGTGAATGGAATTTCGAAAATCCGAGAGACACGGTTAATATCAAGGACTAAAATGTGGTTCAATGAGATGAAAATAATTTTTTGGTGAATAGTAACTTTTTACTTTTTTTACCACGGTTAATAGTAAATAGGGTAACTAAGGGTAAATATGATATTAATATTACCCTAACACATGTCCTAATTCTATTGGACAAGTGTAATTCGACCAAAAACAAACTTAGGAATAAAATATGACCATTTAGGCCCACTTGGATTAGATTAGGACATTTATTATTAATTTATTTAAAGAAGGGTTAAAATAGTTAAAATCAAAGTTTAATAAGTAAATCATTTTTAATATGGGGTTATACATAAGCTAAATTCGACTATAAATATTCATTAGAAAGCTAAAACGATTTCCTACATGATGGTATTTTATTTGTAATTTTTAGACAGCATATAATATAATTTATTTATGACACAAAGATGATGCAGTAATTATCTTATTAATGAAATATTGACATAATTGATAATATAAATACCAAAATAAATGTAATTTAAGACTTTTTATGAATTCCACTAATTTTCTAGGTTACTATGATATATTAGTGTTGATTTAATCAACTTGGTTCGAATATATAATTCTGTTATGACTTTCAAAAAAATCATATATCAAATAGTGTCAAAATTGACACAAAATAGTTTTTAAATCAAATATTATATTATTAATTTCCTAAAAATCTAAGGTTCCGCCAAATGACTTAGATAAGGATATATGTATTAATAATATACAATTTGGGGTTCGTTTGGCATGTTATAGTAAGTGTATTAACCATATAGTGAAAGAAAACAAAAAGACACGGTAAAAGTTAAATTATTTAACTTAGAGTTAAATCTAATTGATAAGGTTTAAAATAAGATCCAAACATGTATAAATTTGATTGGTTGATGAGATTACAACCCTATCTCATCTAAGCTTCGAATATGAGTCATTTTTGGAGGTTTTTAAGTGGGGTTATATTTATTATAAATTAATATTTTTAAGAATTCCTAAGGTGCCCCTCTCCTCCCTTATAAAAGGACACCTCCTCCCCCTCCTCCTCACACCAATTTGAGCACTCAAGCTCGGCCAACCCCTGCCAAAATCCCTTCTCCACTTCCCTAGCAACATCCTAGAGGTTCTGGTCTTCCTCAAAGACCAATTCTAGTGCCCTAAGAGGAGGTCTCAAAGAGGCACTTCAAAGAAGAGGTAATTACCGTTACCAATTCTTTCATCTTTATTTCTTCTTCCACTTCTTCTTCTTAGGTTGTTTCATTATGAAGTAATAACATCAGTATCACTCATATACTGATATGTTATTATAAGTATGAAACATCCCTATTTCACCATCTATCCATCCTACGGAAAAAGAAATCACCGCGCGTGCGTACGTACGGAATACCGTCTCCACGCCGTGGTGTAATCTATTTTCCACCACCACCTTACATGGATGGGTATAATGGTGTAAAGAATAACTATACATAGTTATTACAACATCATAATGATTCTGATATATTTTATAATCCACTCCAATTCAATTCAATATTTATAGAAATGATATCATCGCTCGTGCGTACGTACGGAATACCGTCTCCACGACGCGATGAGATTCATTCTCCATGTTAACCATTTAAGAATGATTATAATGTATATATAAGAAATAATAATGAAATACATGACATTATAAAGCTACTGGATTTATGTATATATATATACATATGTATGTCATCTACTTACTTCCATTTCAAGACAATAAGGAAAGAAAAACAGCGTTCATGCGTACGTACGGACTACCGTCTCCATGAACGGTGTTTTTCATTTTATTTATCTATATATTATATATATATATATACTGAATATATATGATATATAAATCATATTTTATATTCTGGAAGTAAGTAAATCATGATATAAGTAATAATGATGTCAAGAACAACAAGTCAAAACACCTACGATAAATGAAACGATTTTACCCAAAACGCTTCTTTAACATGGAATTTACAAAAGAACGGGTAATATAATGTCATAAGTGAACCATATATGATATCATAACAATGAATATGATTCTGTAATAAGTCAATGACATTATTTAAATCATTATACAGGAGGTTCGGACACATACGAAGCAAATTGGACCTAAGGTAAGGGAAATATCACAATCTCATTTTTATCTGAGATTGTTTATTCGTAAGTATTTACTGGGGTGTATTTTATCATCCACATCCATGTTTCATCAAAATGTAATATTATTTCCATCCACCTACAATTGTTTAAATCCATTTTTACCCTTCGGTGAGTTTTTAGTAATATGTATGAAAGGAATCTTTTGTCGTACGAGGTACTTTTTGACTTTTCCGACAAAAGTACGAAGAATGTTTTTTTTTAACTTATACGGCACGAACGGATTTCTACTGTTTTATAAAGCCTTATTTTCATGAAGCTTCCTCTAAAATATTTCATGACTATTTTCAATAAAATCTCTTTCTTTTAAAGTTGCATGATGTTTTGTGAAAAGAAATTGATTTTGAAGAAGAAAGGATATTTTCCTCAAGAATTCAATTCAAGTGTTTTATCAAAATTATTTTCCATCTAAGATAATAAAGAGTTCTGTTTCTATCAATATTTTTACATTGATTTGACTATGTTGTGATGGAATTATGTTTATGAATTCCTTTATCTTATATGAATGGTTTTATGATGTCATGTTGTTTAAGAATCCCATTTTTATTACATGGGTGATGAAATGATGTATGATTTATGATTTTGTGGCACACATAAGAAAGGATTCATTAAGAGATGGGTGGGACCTATATCTCCCTCCAATGCATTGGGTAAAGATTTTATATCTCATGAGATAGACATGGCTGGAATGGTAGGTTATACCGGTTCAGTGAAACAGGACTGAAACGAGGATTACTCGATTCAGAAAGGGACTTTGTCCACTAAGATAGTCTTGGCAATGAGTCTTGACTAACAAGAAATGATTCTCTATGATTATGTGTGTATGCCACAATGAGTAATGTTTTAAGTTATGATTTCATTTCACTACTATGATTTATCCCATGTTATGAAATTATGCTCTCTTTTGCAGGTTAAGATTTCCAAAAATGTTATGTTCTTATGAAAATTATGTGATTGATATTTCCTTTGTTTACCCTTACTGAGCATTTGAGCTCACCCTTTTATGTTTTCTTTTCCCCAGGATATAAAGAAAGGTTTTAGGTAGAAAAAAGGGATGACCATTATGGGAGATATTGAAGAACTTTCACCACGATTAGAAGATTACGTTCCGAGTTTCCAAAGACACTAAACTATTACGATCCTTTAGTGTGTGTTTTTTTTATGTACTAAGTATTCCGCAAATGTAATGTAATGTCCATGTACGTCAAGATACGGGTCTCTACAGTTGGTATCAGAGGAAAGGTTTAGTCAACCTTTGGAAACTAGGATGCGAGAACTTTAGTGAGATCCCTAGAGATATTTTTAAGGTATGTCTAGGGATGTCTCTAAGGTTAAGTATACGTATAGGTTATGGTCCTAGAATTACGCTAACGATCTTCGAATTTAACCTAAGATGTTAGATATTGAGGGTACTAACCCTTTATTATGTTGTTTTCCCTAGCATGATTTTTGCCTCTCACACAATTCTTTTGGGGTTTTAGACGATGGCTGGAACCCGAAGGAACCGTGTTAATGCGGAATGTGATGGGCAATGCAATGATTGTACCCCTGAGCAACCAAACGATATAGGAGCTGGAATGAAAAATCTTGTAGCCATGCTCACACAACTTTCTCAAGCTATGAATCATGCAGGACTTCCAAACGAGCAAAGGAAGGAGCAACATTCTGTTGAATCCTTCATGAGGCAGTGTCCACCTTCTTTCAGTGGGTCTACTGATCCATTAGTTGCTGAACAATGGATTAGTACTACTGAAAAGATATTTTCAGTTCTTCAATGTTCTGAACATGATAAAGTCATCCTAGCAGTGTATCGTTTGGAAGGAGATGCTGATCAATGGTGGAATCTTATTAAGAATACAAGGCAAAGGGATGAAATTGAGTCTATGGAATGGGACGAGTTCAAGAACTTATTTTTCAATAAGTACTTCCCTCGTATTCTTCGAACAAAGATGGAGAAAGAGTTTCTTGAACTGAAGCAAAGGGACGATGAATCTGTTGGTACCTATGAAGCAAATTTTACAAGACTTGCAAGGTATGCTTCTGGAATTATCATCCAACCTGAAAGTAAAGTTGATCGATTTTTCAGTGGCTTAAAACCAAGTCTTCGAAGGGCATTAGCTATAAGAGACTTCAGTAGCTATGAAGAAATTGTGCGTTGTGCTATCAAGGTAGAAATGGAAGTTGGTGTTACATATCCATCTCATGGTTTTGACAAGAAACGAAAGATGGAGTTCAAGGAGAAATCTCAGAATAATGGTGAAAAGAAGATGAATGTTTCCTTATGCACAAAGTGTGGAAAGAAGCATGGTGGAGATTGTCTAAAAGGGACTAGAAAATGTTTTAAGTGTGGAAAAGAAGGTCATCGAGCAGCTGAGTGTCGAAGTAATGGAAAAAGGGTTTCTAATGATAAAGCAAACACTGCAGAGAACGCACCGCCAACACTTCAATGCTTCAAGTGCAAGGAAATAGGGCATTATGCTAATAATTGCCCTAATCCAAGGGTTAGTGATGATCAACATGAGCAACCACAGAAGGCAAAGGACAAAGGGAAATCACATGCGATCACTATTGGCAATGTTGAATATGACAACGATGTGGTGGAATGATTAAGTGTTTATGTAATGGGATTCCAAAATAATGTTGTATCATTGAGTATTGCAATATTTATTGATGTGGTATTCAAAGTGATTGAGATATTTTTTTTGGAAATAAGATGATATGCGCATAATGAAGACGAGAAAATGAAATGTTTAATAGTATTCATGAGCTCATGATTGATATAAGGACTAAGTGATATCATGGTTTGAGTATAAATAATTTTGAGGATTTTGGTATGTGTAAAGTGTTAACTTTTAACTGCATTCAAGTTTTCACTAAGGTTCAATGGGTATTCAAGAGTATACATGATTAAGGACTTTGAATGTTTGGAATGTGACCAAAAAAAAAACATATCTTATGATATATGGGGATCAACGATGATATTAAATCTCTGGTAATTGATGTTATGAGAGTGGACTGCAGTATTATGGATAAGCCTAAAGATTGGAATGGATTGTGTTGGACGATATTATTGATGGGATGTTATAGTAACGTAGTTTTAGAAAAAGGGACAACCTGCAGGACGGGCGACAGCCCATCGCTTCGGACAAGGCTGTAGGAATCGAACCCACAACCGAAGTGCGACTGGCCTTTATCGCCTACCACTGACCTACAGGAAGTCCCTGTTTAGTAGAAACTAGTTTTATTATATTAAGCAGTACGATATATGAAGTATAAGTCCATTTTAGGAACCATATATGATTAATCTCACTATAGATCGACTTATGTATATAAGTTTTGCTAACCTTTTGTTTGAGACAGATGGAATGACCTGTCATTCTATCACATGATCTGCTAACACATCACGAATAACAAATTCAACTTCATTTATTTAAGAGATGAAGTAGAAATTGTTCAAGGTACGAACAAAAGTGAGATTTTACCAAAATAAAGTAAGTATTTATTCTAAGCAAATTTTCAACTTTAGGGAAATGATCTTGAAAACCAAAAATGTTGTCCTAGTGATCTTATACCTGATGAATCAGATGGTACCTTATATCATCACAAATCTATGGATTTTTGATTACTGGCTTTTCCATAGCCATGTTCTCTACCACTCTCCATCAGAACATGATGGTTAGATTTTTCTTCCATATCCATATTTTCACCTATGTGGAAACCCAGTGATTAGTATATTTGGGTAATCGTTACATTTCATACTTTAGTTTTTAAATCCATGTTTTGGTATTCCTTTTTACGATGTGGGTTTCTATCAAAGAAAATTTTGAATAGTAAACCATTTATAACCCCGACGAATTTCGAGGGCGAAATTCATTTTAAGGGGGGTAGAATGTAACGCCCCAAGATTTTATGAAAAATATTCTTTTTAATTTCATTAATGTCTTGTGTTGTACGCTACAACAAAAGAAGCTTTCACAATACGCATCCTTGACTTTCCTTCCGTTACACGCAATCGCGACCTTCCTCGATAGCGTGTGTAGTACGCAATACTGAGTTTCATGAAACAACGATATGCTATTAAAATATTATTAAAACTAGCCGTTATGAATAGTAATAACCACTTTTTGGAAATTTTGTAAATTTTATTTTTCAAAATGGAATTCATTTTTGGATTCGGAGTATCGAATTTAGCCTAAGGTGAAATTTTGGTACTTTTCGGATAACTTTCATATTCTAATGAATAGTGAAAATTACTAAATTATAATTAAAAACAACTTTTTAATCGAAATAATTAATAGTGATAAATTATTAATTTGAGTGGTTTTAAAGTATATTTAGAATATATTTTTACAATTTAATACAATGTTGGTCATTGTTTGTAATTTCACATTTAAACCAGACATAATCAAGTGTCAATCTTTTGATAGATTTTGTTTCTTAAAAAACACGCTATTTGTTTTAACAGCGGAATTTAATTATAAAATTAATTAATGCAACTTCTATGTTATGAATTTGGTAAAATAGACTTCATTTTTGAATTCGGAATATGAAATATAGATTAGGATGAAATTTTGGCATTTTTCTGAAAACTTTCAATTTTTGATGAATAGTGAAACCACTAAGTGGTAGGTTAAAAACGGAATTTTGCATAAAACTTAATTTTACCGCTTCTGTGAATGGAATTTCGAAAATCCGAGAGACACGGTTAATATCAAGGACTAAAATGTGGTTCAATGAGATGAAAATAATTTTTTGGTGAATAGTAACTTTTTACTTTTTTTACCACGGTTAATAGTAAATAGGGTAACTAAGGGTAAATATGATATTAATATTACCCTAACACATGTCCTAATTCTATTGGACAAGTGTAATTCGACCAAAAAAAACTTAGGAATAAAATATGACCATTTAGGCCCACTTGGATTAGATTAGGACATTTATTATTAATTTATTTAACGAAGGGTTAAAATAGTTAAAATCAAAGTTTAATAAGTAAATCATTTTTAATATGGGGTTATACATAAGCTAAATTCGACTATAAATATTCATTAGAAAGCTAAAACGATTTCATACATGATGGTATTTTATTTGTAATTTTTAGACAGCATATAATATAATTTATTTATGACACAAAGATGATGCAGTAATTATCTTATTAATGAAATATTGACATAATTGATAATATAAATACCAAAATAAATGTAATTTAAGACTTTTTATGAATTCCACTAATTTTCTAGGTTACTATGATATATTAGTGTTGATTTAATCAACTTGGTTCGAATATATAATTCTGTTATGACTTTCAAAAAAATCATATATCAAATAGTGTCAAAATTGACACAAAATAGTTTTTAAATCAAATATTATATTATTAATTTCCTAAAAATCTAAGGTTCCGCCAAATGACTTAGATAAGGATATATGTATTAATAATATACAATTTGGGGTTCGTTTGGCATGTTATAGTAAGTGTATTAACCATATAGTGAAAGAAAACAAAAAGACACGGTAAAAGTTAAATTATTTAACTTAGAGTTAAATCTAATTGATAAGGTTTAAAATAAGATCCAAACATGTATAAATTTGATTGGTTGATGAGATTACAACCCTATCTCATCTAAGCTTCGAATATGAGTCATTTTTGGAGGTTTTTAAGTGGGGTTATATTTATTATATATTAATATTTTTAAGAATTCCTAAGGTGCCCCTCTCCTCCCTTATAAAAGGACACCTCCTCCCCCTCCTCCTCACACCAATTTGAGCACTCAAGCTCGGACAACCCCTGCCAAAAACCCTTCTCCACTTCCCTAGCAACATCCTAGAGGTTCTGGTCTTCCTCAAAGACCAATTCTAGTGCCCTAAGAGGAGGTCTCAAAGAGGCACTTCAAAGAAGAGGTAATTACCGTTACCAATTCTTTCATCTTTATTTCTTCTTCCACTTCTTCTTCTTAGGTTGATTCATTATGAAGTAATAACATCAGTATCACTCATATACTGATATGTTATTATAAGTATGAAACATCCCTATTTCACCATCTATCCATCCTACGGAAAAAGAAATCACCGCGCGTGCGTACGTACGGAATACCGTCTCCACGCCGTGGTGTAATCTATTTTCCACCACCACCTTACATGGATGGGTATAATGGTGTAAAGAATAACTATACATAGTTATTACAACATCATAATGATTCTGATATATTTTATAATCCACTCCAATTCAATTCAATATTTATAGAAATGATATCATCGCTCGTGCGTACGTACGGAATACCGTCTCCACGACGCGATGAGATTCATTCTCCATGTTAACCATTTAAGAATGATTATAATGTATATATAAGAAATAATAATGAAATACATGACATTATAAAGCTACTGGATTTATGTATATATATATACATATGTATGTCATCTACTTACTTCCATTTCAAGACAATAAGGAAAGAAAAACAGCGTTCATGCGTACGTACGGACTACCGTCTCCATGAACGGTGTTTTTCATTTTATTTATCTATCTATTATATATATATATATACTGAATATATATGATATATAAATCATATTTTATATTCTGGAAGTAAGTAAATCATGATATAAGTAATAATGATGTCAAGAACAACAAGTCAAAACACCTACGATAAATGAAACGATTTTACCCAAAACGCTTCTTTAACATGGAATTTACAAAAGAACGGGTAATATAATGTCATAAGTGAACCATATATGATATCATAACAATGAATATGATTCTGTAATAAGTCAATGACATTATTTAAATAATTATACAGGAGGTTCGGACACATACGAAGCAAATTGGACCTAAGGTAAGGGAAATATCACAATCTCATTTTTATCTGAGATTGTTTATTCGTAAGTATTTACTGGGGTGTATTTTATCATCCACATCCATGTTTCATCAAAATGTAATATTATTTCCATCCACCTACAATTGTTTAAATCCTTTTTTACCCTTCGGTGAGTTTTTAGTAATATGTATGAAAGGAATCTTTTGTCGTACGAGGTACTTTTTGACTTTTCCGACAAAAGTACGAAGAATGTTTTTTTTTAACTTATACGGCACGAACGGATTTCTACTGTTTTATAAAGCCTTATTTTCATGAAGCTTACTCTAAAATATTTCATGACTATTTTCAATAAAATCTCTTTCTTTTAAAGTTGCATGATGTTTTGTGAAAAGAAATTGATTTTGAAGAAGAAAGGATATTTTCCTCAAGAATTCAATTCAAGTGTTTTATCAAAATTATTTTCCATCTAAGATAATAAAGAGTTCTGTTTCTATCAATATTTTTACATTGATTTGACTATGTTGTGATGGAATTATGTTTATGAATTCCTTTATCTTATATGAATGGTTTTATGATGTCATGTTGTTTAAGAATCCCATTTTTATTACATGGGTTATGAAATGATGTATGATTTATGATTTTGTGGCACACATAAGAAAGGATTCATTAAGAGATGGGTGGGACCTATATCTCCCTCCAATGCATTGGGTAAAGATTTTATATCTCATGAGATAGACATGGCTGGAATGGTAGGTTATACCGGTTCAGTGAAACAGGACTGAAACGAGGATTACTCGATTCAGAAAGGGACTTTGTCCACTAAGATAGTCTTGGCAATGAGTCTTGACTAACAAGAAATGATTCTCTATGATTATGTGTGTATGCCAAAATGAGTAATGTTTTAAGTTATGATTTCATTTCACTACTATGATTTATCCCATGTTATGAAATTATGCTCTCTTTTGCAGGTTAAGATTTCCAAAAATGTTATGTTCTTATGAAAATTATGTGATTGATATTTCCTTTGTTTACCCTTACTGAGCATTTGAGCTCACCCTTTTATGTTTTCTTTTCCCCAGGATATAAAGAAAGGTTTTAGGTAGAAAAAAGGGATGACCTTTATGGGAGATATTGAAGAACTTTCACCACGATTAGAAGATTACGTTCCGAGTTTCCAAAGACACTAAACTATTACGATCCTTTAGTGTGTGTTTTTGTTATGTACTAAGTATTCCGCAAATGTAATGTAATGTCCATGTACGTCAAGATACGGGTCTCTACAGTTTTACCTCCGGTATAATGGATAAATAAATGTTATTAAATTATACAAGAATCATATACATTAATATGATATCATATATGATCTTTTAACATTGCTTTGTTAATAATATCTTAGTATTATCGTTGTTTCAGGTTTTAACTGATTTGTTTTCTATTATATGATTTGTTACTTAAGCCATGTTTTTTATAGATAGTTTGTATCTTCATCATTTCTAGAATGATATAAAGTTCTTAAACATTAATTTTAATCATCAAATGAGAATTAGTCTTGAATTGATATGATGGGGAACGAATCTCATCACGTTCGTGGAGATGGTAGTCCGTACGTACGAACGAGCGGCAATATCATTCTTTTGATATTAAAATAGTATATAATAGGATGATATATAATTTATAAAAAATAATTATAATGTTATATTTATTATTTACATCAATTACACATCATTATCATACCCATCCAAATAATAATGTTTTGAATAACAATTACACCACGACATGGAGACGGTAAGTCGTACGTACGCATGTTTGATGACACGACATTCAATGGATGGATAGAATACTGAATATGGCTGTACAATATTTATAATAACATCACAGTATATAGAATATACTAGATTTATTATTTTATAATTGAAATAAAAAAGAAAGAAGAAGTGTAAGTAGAAAGGAACTTGAAAGAGGGTGGGGAAAACATTACCTCTTCTTTGGGTACTTCATTTTGATTTGATAAAAGGGCTCTTTAGGTTGGCTTTAGGATCAAACTAAAGCCTCTAGGTTGGAGAGAGAAATGTTGGGAGGATATTTGTTCCAGGGTTGTCCGAGACAAATGGCTTTGATGGTGTGAAATTGAGAGAAGGGGGAGTTCCCTTTTATAAGAGGGGTGGGAGGCACCTTATGAAAAACTTAAAATATTATTTTATAATAAATTCATATTCATATTATAATGGCTCCAAAGTGACCTATTTCGAGACTAAGATGAAGATGGGTTGCAATCCTTTCAACCAGTATATTTTATACAGGTTTGGGTAACTAAATTAACCTTATCACATATATTTACCTCTTAGCTTTATAGTTTGACATTTACGATGTCTCTTTGTATTTTTATATTATATGGTTAATATTCTTACTATATACATCCAAGAGATCCCAAGTGGTTAATTATTAATATATATAACCTTATCTAAGTCATTTTTCCAAACAATATATTTTTAGGAATTGAATATCAATTAATAATATAATATTTCTTTTAAAAACTCTTTTTTGTCAATTTTGACACTATTTGGTATTTTGTTTCTGCTAAATTCATAACAGCATGATTACTTCAAAACTAATTCCTTTAATCAACCGTAACATGTCATATGAACCTATAAAATTCGTGGAATTCATTAAAAGTCTCAAATTATATTTATTTGGGTATATATAATATCAATTATTTTAATATTTAACAAATAAGCTAATTACTGCATCGTCATTTTCTCATAAATAAATTAAATTATTTAATGTCTAAAAATTATAAATAAAATATAATTATGTTGGAAATCTTTTTATATTTCTAATCAATATTTATAATAGAATTTATATCATGTATAACACTATATTAAAAATGTTTTATTTATTAAACATTTATTTTAACTCTTTTAACAATTCAATGAATTAATTATTAATAAATGTCCTCATCTAATACAAGTGGACCACAGAGGTTATTATTTTATTCCTAAGTTTTTTTTGACGAATTATTCTTATCCAATAGAATTAGGACGTGTTTTAGGGTAATAATAATATCATTTTTACCCATAAATACCCTATTTACTTTTAACTGTGGTAAATAAAAGTAAAAACTCACTATTCACCAAAAATTATTTTTATCTTATTGAACCACATTTTACACATTGATATTAACCGTGTCTCTCAGATTTTCGAAATTCCACACATAGAAGCGGTAAAATAATGATTTATTTGAATTTTCAAATTCTCTTTGGAGATGGGTAAAAGACAGTGAAACTTCAACAAAATTTTAATATATCTAAAATTATTATAAACTGGCTCCAATGAATTACATTGAACATATATAGGTATCATGTATCTATTTTGACCAAAAATAAATTTAAATAAAATAAATAATAATTTAAATAAAATTTTGGTTTGAAACTATAACTTAGTGTTTTTCACTATTCATCAAAAATTGAATGTTTTCAGAAAAATACCAAAAATTTACGCTAAGCTAAATTTCATATTCTGAATCCAAAAATGAAGTCCATTTTGAAAGATAAAATTTATAAAATTTCAAAAAGTGGGTATTACTATTCAAAAAGGTTAGTTTTATTGGTTGTGGTGTGTGTTAGAACTCGAAGTTCCATACAACACACGCTACAGTATTATTCAAAGAGAAGTGTATCGTGGAAGCTTGGGGTGTTACATTCTCCCCTCCCTCAATAAATTGCGTCCTCGCAATTTATGTTCAGTATTGAAAACTTGGGGTTGACTTTTCAAAATATCTTTGTTGAAATCCCACATCAAAAAATGGATTAATGAGGCCTCAATTTAAAAGAAAGAGTGGTAAGTATGAAGGTTACATAAAATAACACATACTAGGGTTCCATGTAGGAAAACATGGATATATAAGAGAAATATAACCATCAATATCTAATAGAGAGTGGTAGAGAACATGGCTAGGAAAAATCCAGCAATCACAAAGCCATAAATTTGAGATGGTCTAAGGTACCATCTAGGACAAAGTTTTTGTTCTAAGTTCCATTTCTTAATGTTGAGGAATTTATTTATGGGAATGGATAAAATAATAAGGAGATATAATTACTTTATAATTACTGTTTTATCCATTAATTAATTTCTACCACAAACTCATCTTTAACTTTAAAAGTTAATAGAACTTAAAAAAATATATTCTATTTATCCTATTCGTATAGGGTTCTAAAAAAATGAATTTATAATTCATCAACCAGACCCATTAAATTAACTAAATTATTCAATCTGGGACAACACATGGGTCAGTGGTAGGTGATAAACCCTTGTCACCCTTCGGTTACGAGTTCAATTCTCGTGGCCTTGCTGGATGTGACAGGTTACCGCCCGACCTCCGGGTTGCCAATTATCTGGAAATCCAAAAAAGAACCTCAAACAAGACTTATCCAAAATACTTCTTTCCAAACTCACAGTCCAAAATTTATTGGGATGAGAAACACAATGAAGACCTGTTTTGCCATGGAATAACATGTGAACACCTTCATCATGTATTCTTTTAAAACACTACAACATCCGGAATTACCATAAAACCTTATTGATCACATTCAAGATCCCTTATTCATTATAGAATACTCGATATACTCCTTCTATCAAAAATATGTTGTAAACAAAAACAATGATGGAATATAAAAATCTTTCATCAGTTTCAAGGTAGTCAATAATATCAAATATAATTTATCCAAATCAATTCATGTATTATTCCAAAATTTCTACCTCGGTATCATAACCATATTATGGTTTATCATTCTCTCAACCATATATTTTCCAAAAATTTAACCTGCTATTAAATCACTTTTCTTTGTTCCACACAATCTCAAGTCCTTAATGAAATAATGATGCAGTAGAATCCTTATATATATCACATTATTCTTATAACCAGAATATAGTTCTTGAATCCAAAATCAAAAATACAATACTTATTCAATATCAACTGTAGTAACAACATGATCTTGGCCTTGTTCCCTTGGCCTTTTATGAGGTAATTCTGCTTGGTGATTAGGACATTCATTTTCATAATACCCCATTTATCTACAATTATAGCATTAAACATTGGTAGCATCTTTCTTTACTTTATAATCACCACCTAGATGGCCTTTCTATCCACATTTGTAGCAAACTACTTTTCCTTTTAGACAGGAACCAGGGTTCTTCCTTCCGAAATTATCACTGGGTGGAAATTCAATTCTTCCATTCTTCCATGTTTCCTTATTTCCTTTACTAGAGTGTTCAGAAGATCTATTCTTATCTTGCTTGGATTTAAAGTCATAAGTCTTAGAGAATTCCTTCTTTGTCTTGATAGCACATGAGACAATATATTCATATGATGAGAAGGATTGTGATACTAATTATCAATGGAGAAATGGTTTTAACCCATCAATGAAACCATCAATATTACTTATTGGGTTACACATATAATTTGCTGCATGCCTCGCTAACCTTGTAGAGTTAGCCTCATACATTGCGACATTCTCAACATCCTTTTGCCTGAGACTAAGAAATTGTCATTCCATATCTGCTCGATGGTCACGAGAAAATTATTTTTCTACAAAAATCTCTATGAACACCCTTAATTCCATACTTGATACTTCTTCATCCTCATTTGAGTTTTTAAATCAATGACCACCATTGATCAACATCTCCAGTGAGGCGGTAAACTACCATGACAACTTCTTCCCTTTCACTACTCACCATGGCATGGAATATTTTCTATTAGGAATATATCCATTGCTCAGACACTAATGGATTTTTACTCCCATTGAATGTCGGTGGTTGTTTCCTCATGAAGCGATCTAACATTGATCCTCCACGCTATGGATCTGGGTGCTCCATACGGGTAAGGTTCTTATTCATAACCTGAGTGGGTTGTCCTAGTATGGTGATAAGCTGATCAGCACCAGTTGTTTCAACAGCTCCACTATAATTTTCTTGAGGAGGGAAATCCCTACAATGAGTATGGGCATTGATTCGATTTACTTTCCTTCAACTAGGTTCCATTTCTAAACAATGGCATAAATTAGATTAGTTTATGAATCAAAATACATAATTACAAACTTGTAAAATACCTAATGTAAATTGAACAGTTTATAGATATAATCCATGATCTTAAAAATGGTTTCTTTGAGTAAGTATATACTCATAAGCCTTTCATAATGGTTTGTAAAAAAAATGTAAATTATCCAAAGCTTATCCCCCGGGAGTGTCGTAACCAAGAGTGCAGTAAGGCCCATTGTCGTGCACCGGTTCCCATTTGAGTCTAGCTCACAGTGGTGTTTTCGGGTTTTACCCCTGGGTACATTTGTGCAAGAGCCACCTCTACCTTCTCGTATCCAGATAGAGATGTATTGCTCGGAAAACTCACAAAATCCCAACAATACCAAAATTCTAGGAAGTTATTCCTTACTAATCCTCAATGTCTATCTTAGGGCTATGTGCTCTAATTAGAGTTTATCTAAATCTTGTTTCCAAGGTTTGTACTAAATTTTTTCTAAAACCAACTTTAATGCCCCAACCCCAGTTACCCAGAGTCGGTGCATTATTACCTAACATTGGCATGATAACAAAATATCAAGTATCGAAAGAGAGATTAGTTTAGTATCCTTGGAATCACTAGATTCATACATAAGTTTAACTTCACAACATGAAATGAAATACAACACGAATTTATTCCATTGGAAAAATCCAAGACTCCTAAATAATTCCTACAAGTCACTCATAACTAAGATCTTCATATCCTAGGAAAATGAAATATAAGAAAGGGGTGAGCTCAAACGCTCAGTAAGGGTAAGTAATACAACAGAAAATGACATAAATATTAACCATGGTGAATAATTGAATCAACATGACTTTACAAATATTAAACATGAATACTTTTATGGAAGAAATATGAGTTGAGTAAAAAATTACATAATAAAACATAATCATGGGTATTATACTAGTCGAATAAACACATGAACCATCAATATTATTTTCATAATGAGGGAATGTATAATGACAGACATTCTGAAACATTTTGTGAAGTCCTCGGCAAAGACGTCTAAAAATGATTAAGCCCTCGGCCGAAACCATATATTAAATTAGGAAATGGCCTTGGCCAATTCCAAATATAGTTGTCTCATGAGACCTACTTATGCATAAAGGAGCTATATCAGGCTCCACCTATCACTTAATAAATCCAATACATTCCTCATATGAAAAGGTTTAAACATATCATAAACATTCATATTAAAACTAGCATTCAAAATGTCAATACTTTAACCATAAACCATGAATGGTATAAAAATAGAACATCCATAGTCAAACATATCACAAAACCTTCAATACAATAGGAAAGATTTGTATCATAATAAATCAACTTCAAATAAACATAAAATCCATCAAAGGATGTTGACATTAATGAAATCAAAACCCTTTTTAAAGAAATATCTATTTCTATTTTGAAATAATTTAAGATTCACATAATTATAAAAAAAAATTTATTTTGAAAATATTATTATATGGTTTTAAGGGAAGCTTTGATGATGTTATAACAACAGAAAATATCCGTACCCACTGTATAAGTTAAAAAAAAGCATTCTTACCTTAAATTTGTTTAAAAGGTCAAAAAAGGACCTTGTTTGGAAAATGATAGAAATATTTCCCTATAAAAATATTATAAAAAGTAAAAAATGGGTATAAATGACTTTAAAACATAATCTATAAATTAGTAAGATTGTTTTTAAATACATTTTTAGGAAACATGGATGTGGATGACAAAGAGGACCTAGTAGATAATTATATATAAACAACATCTGATAATGAATAGATTTTGAAATAAACCCTTACCCTGTACTTTTCCTTGGTCCAGGGTTATTTTAACTCTTGTATAATGATGAAATAATTGTTATTGAATTATACAAGAATCATATACATTGATATGATATCATATATGATCTTTTAACATTTCTTTGTTAATAATATCTTAATTTTATTGTTGTTTCGGGTGTTAATAGATTCGTTTTCCTTTATATGCTTTGTTACGTAAGCCATTTTGGTTAAGGATAGATTGTATCATATTCATATCAAGAATAATATAATGTTATTAAACATTCATTTTAATCATCACATGGGAATTAGTCTTCAATTGATACAATGGGGAATGAATCTCATCGCGTTCGTGGAGACGGTAGTCCGTACGTATGGACGAGCGGCAATATCATTCTTTTGATATTAATATCGTATATAATTGGATGAAATATAATATATACAGAATACTTATAATGTTATATTTATTATTCACTTCTATTACACATCAATTCCATACCCATCCAAATAATAATGTTTTAAATAACAATTACACCACGACTTAGAGACGGTATGCCGTACGTACGCACGTATGGTGACATGTAATTAAAAGTATGGATAGAATACTGAATATGGTTGTAACATATTTATAATTACATCACATTATGTAGAATATACTGGAGATATTGTTTTACAATGGAAATAACAAATAAAGAAGAAGTGTAATAAGAAAGGAACTTGAATGAGGGTGGTGAAAACATTACCGCTTCTTCGTGTTATTCCATTTGATTTGATAAAAAGGGCTCTTTAGGTTGGCTTTATGATCAAACTAAGGCCTCTATATTGAATTGAGGGAATGTTTTATGATATTTGGGAAGGGGTTGGCTGAACCAAGTGGCTTTGAAGGCGTGAAATTGAGAGAAGGGGGAGTGCCCTTCTATAAGAGGTGTGAGGGGTGCCTTTTGAAAAATTAAAATATTATTTTATAATAATTTCATATTCTGTTTATAGTGGATCCAAAGTGACTTATTTCGAGAATAAGGTGGGTATGTGTTTAAATAATTTCAATAAATATATTTTAGACAGGTTTGGGTCACTAAATTAACTTTATTATTTATATTTAACTCTTAGTTAAATAGTTTGACATTTACCATGTCTCTTTGTATTTTTATATTATATGGATAATAAGCCTACTATATACATTCAAGAGAACCCCAAGAGGTTAATTATTAATATATATAACCTTATTTAAGTCAATTTGCCAAACCATATATTTTTAGGAATTTCATATCAATTAAAAATATAATATTTGTTTTAGAAACTCTTTTATGTCAATTTTGACACTATTTTGTATTTTGTTTTTTCTAAACTCATAACAACATTATTACTTCAAAACTAATTCAATTAATCAATCATAATATATCATATTAACCTTTAAAATTTTTTTAATTCATTAAAAGTCTCAAATAATATTTATTTGGGTATTTATAATATCAATTATTTTAATATTTTACTAATAAGGTAATTACTACATCATCATTTTGTCATAAATAAATTAAATTATTTAAAGTATAAAAATTATAAATAAAAAATAATTATGTAAGAAATATTTTTTTCATTCTAATTAATATTTATAATCGAATTTATCTTCTTTATAAACCGATATTAAAATTTTTTATTTATTAAACCATGATTTTTAGTCTTTTTAACTCTTATTTGAATTAAATAATAATCAACGTCCTAATCTAATTCATGTGGGCCAATGAAGTTTATATTTTATTCCAAAGGATGTTTTTGGTCAATTTATACTTATCCAATAGAATTAGGACATGTTTTAGGGTAATAATAATATCATTTCTACCCTTAATTACCCTACTTACTTTTAACCGTGGAAAATTAAAGCAAAAAATTACTATTCACCAAAAATTATTTTTATCTTGTGTTGAGTCAATAAGGTTTTCCTTATGACTTTTCCATTCCTTATTGTTTTGAGAATCACAAACACCTTATCTTTAAGAAAATTTATTTTATAAAGAAAATTGCTTTTATAAGGAAATTTGCTCTTATAAGAAAAATCGCTTTTATAAGGAAAATCGCTTTTGTAAGAAACATTATCCTTATCATATTTTCATCCATATTTTTCTGAAGTGTAATATTTGGATTCATTTCTATATTCTCGGAATTGTTTGAAACTTTGATATGAGGTATTCTGCTTTTAGGATCTAAATTCTGGACAAGAACTGTAATAAAGTCTCACTTCGAAATCCAGATGAGAACTGTAATAAGGATTCATTCCGAACTCTGAATACTAATTAAGTTCTATATCAGATTCAGGATGCGAATCCTTATGAAGTTCAACAACTAATTCTCATTACGAATTCTGATTCTGAATTCTTATTACGAATTCTGATGATGAAATTTCATTACGAATTCTGATGATGAATTCTCATTACGAATTCTGATGATGAATTCTCATTCCGAATTCATCTATTAAACAGATTCTGATCATCTCTGTTTTGAACACTCTGAATTTATTCAGACTTTGATGTTTCACTCCAAACCTTCATTTTGCTTCTGCCTTTATATTTTGTCTACTCATTATTATTTTCTTTACACTCCAAAATTTCACTCCAAACCTCACTCCGAATCTTTTGAGTTAGATTTTAAACGGTGTGGTACATTCTGTTGCACTTGTTTTGTTATAAAACGATGTCGTCTATTTTGTTATAAACTAACCGTTGACTAAGTGACACATGTACAGGTCCCTCCAATTTTTAAGGAAAATGTGACCGTTAGGAAGGAGGCCAACCTTACCTAAAAATAGGAGCTCATTTGAAAGAGCTCATAACAGATGGATGGATGAACAACTTGGTTATTGTGCATACATGCTGTTGAAGTGATTTATAGAGAGATAGGCTCTTATTAACACTCAAAGATTCGTGCGACTTTAAATGTTGGTGATTACATTCGAGGACTTCCGGGTATAGGAAGACAGAGGTGCCGACTACCTTGAAGTTCGAGGGCTTACCCTGGTGTGGGTAAGACAGACTTGCTTGAATGTATAAATCAAGGGACCTTTATCCACGGTTGTTGGATACCCTTCTCTTTGGGTTAAAAGACTTATATCTTGTTATTTGTAGTTTTACTACTTGCTTATTTCCGCTGCATTTTGTATTATAAGGAAAGTATAACTTTTTTATACTTAGTTACTTGTACTCTGTTTCATTTAGATTCTATACGCTTTAAGGTAGAATCTCATATTGTAATCTTTTGTTAAGTTTCAATTTCCGGAACCATATTTCTGAAACCCACGTTCAGAATCTCTTTCCAAGTTTTCATTTGGTATTAGAGGTGTTGTGAATTTTCTTATGTTTAATTTTGTTAAAATTAGACCTTTCCATTGCTTAAGGAAAACACAGTTATTCATAACTAACTTTAAAGGTTCCAAAGGAATTTTTAAAGTTTACAATTCACCCCCCCCCCCCTCTTGTAAATTGAGCATCTACATCATTATTTCGATCCTACAATTGGTATCAGAGGAGGTCTCTGAAATACTTGTACTAATGTACATGTTTTTCTTTCTCACTTTTCCATTCCGAACATTTCCATTCTGAACTTTTTCATTACGAATCTTTTCTACTAACAAGTTTGTGTGCCGAAGGTTATTATAAGTATGGTAGGAATTAATGTTGGTTCAATTGATAATCTAAATCCTAAAAGACCACCAATCATTTATGGAAATGATTATGAGTACTTAAGAGATTGAATGAAGACTTTTGTTATCAATTCTGGAGTAGACAATTTTGTTATGCTTACTGGTGATTATAAAATTCCTGATAAGGAAGTTAGAACTTTTAATAACCAGGAAAAGAAAGTATATCAACTCAACTATAAGGTACGCAATACTATACTTTTTTCAATGACCAAAAATATATATAGCCAAATTTCTTCTTGTGAAGCAGCTAATTGTATCTGGAAGAAGTTATAGGTTACACACTTTGGAACTTCTAAGGTGATTGAGACTAGGAGAGCTATGCTTAGATCTGAATATCATGGCTTCAACATTCTTTATGGTGAACCAATCTGTAATGTTCAACAGAGATTTATGACTATCGTAAACAACCTATAGTCTATGGGAGAGAAAGGTTTAGATAATGAAGCTCTTGTGGATATGATAATTGATATCATGCCTAATGAGTGGGAGTCAAAAAGAACTGCTATAGATGAGAACAAGAAAGTTACTCAGATTTCTCTTGATGAGCTTTTTGGAACTCTTCTCCAACATGAAACCAAAATGAAGAGAGATGATGACAACATAAAAAAGAAAAATAGAAATGGTACTGTTGCTTTCAGAACAACATCAAATCATATAAAAGCTAAGACTCCTGGGAGAGTAACCATATCTAAGTCGAAGAAGATGGTATTTCAGTCAGATTCTAGTGAGAGTGAAATATCAGAAAATGAATTAACCAATCTTGCTCGAAGGATGAACAAGATAGATGGCCAGAGAAATTTCCAATCCAAGTATAAGAAAAAGGAAAGGAAAGATAAGAAAGATGGAGAAGTTACTTGTTATGAATGCAAGAGAGCTGGACATATAAGACCAGACTGCCCTATGCTCAAAAAAAAGAAAAGAAAGTAAGACATTCAGACAGGAACAGAAAGAAGTTTTATAGAGAAAACGCTAAGAATGTTATGAAAGCTAATGACACCTGGAGTGCCAGTGGTGGTGACTTTTCAGATGAATCTTCTAATTATGAATCTTCAGGACAGAATAATCTTGGTCTTATAGCCAGATTACCTATTGATAATCATTGTTTTATGGATAAGGTACGAAATGATGAATCGTTGACCAATGTTTCTTTAAATTCAAATTATAGTAAGTATTATAACTCTTTTGATGAACAATCCTCTTCTGATGAAGAAAATACTTTACCTACTGATGAAGAAGTCTCTAGGATTGATTAACTTCTTGAGATTGATAATTCCAAACTCAATAAGAAACTTGATAAGGCAAACTCTAGGAATTCTATTCTTACAAAAGAGATATCAGATCTTTCTAAAGATCCTGATAAGAAATGTGATGATTTTGAAAGTATTTCAAAAAATCTTGAGGAAGTAAGTTCTGAGAAGAATAAACATTCTAAAGAATTAGAAAAAGTAATTTCTAATAAAAATGTTTTCGAGCCTATCTATAGTTCTAAAACTAATGATTTTGAGGTTAAAAACTTGGTTATAAAACTGAAGTCCAAAATTTTTTCCTTAAAGAAGTGTTTATCAAACTTTACCCATGGTAAGGAAAATTTTGATAAAATGTATTACCAAATACAACCTTTAAGAAATAAATCTGGATTTGGTTATACCCATGCAAAACCAATTTTCAGTAACAATTATTTTGTTACTCAAAGTTCCCCATTTTGTACCAAGTGTCAATGTGGTGGTCACTGGGCAAAGAATTGTTCCTTAAAGAAAACCCAATCTCTAGGATTTTACAAATCTTACTTTTCTAAGAAGATGTGGGTACCTAAAATTTTATTATCTAGAAATCTCGGATCCAAACAAGTTTGGATTCCAAAAGTCTAATTTTCTTCTTGATTTCAGGAAAATAAAGAGAGTACCAGCAACAATACATGGTATATGGATAGTGGATGTTCCCGGGACAAGAATGGTAACAAAAGCTATTTTGAAAAGATTATCAAAACGAAAGGAGGAAAGGTAACTTTCGGAGATAATGCTAAGGGTGAGATTGTTGGTATTGGTAATATTGTTTTTCATGGTAAAACGTTGATTTCAAATGTTCTTTTTGTTAAGGGTCTTAAGCACAACCTTATTAGCATAAGTCAGTTGTGTGATAAAGGTTACCTTGTGAATTTTAGGAATGATAAGTTCCTAGTTCACAATTCCAAGGAAAGAATTTATTCCCTCAGCCAATAGGCAAGAGAATGTTTATACGTTAAACTTAGAAGATCTTAGAATCCATGATTTACCTTGCCTTAGTGCAATGGAAGATCATTCCTGGTTATGGCATAAAAGACTAGGCCACTGTAACCTTAGGAACTTATGTAAACTCACTAAGAAGAAATTAGTAAAGGATCTAACAGAGCTTATATTTGATTCTTCTAAATTTTGTGATCCTTGTCAATATGGTAGGAAACATAAATCTAGTTTTAAATCAATCGGTGAAGTCTTAAAAACTGATGCATTAGAGTTAGTGCACATGGATCTTTTTGGTCCAACACAAACTGGAAGTATTGGAGGAAAATACAATGTGTTTGTTCTAGTTGATGATTACACTAGAATTACTTGGGTTTATTTTCTAGAAAAGAAATCTGAAGTTTTTTCTTATTTCAAAAGTTTTAGAGCTCAAGTTAAAAATGAGAAAAACCTTCCATTGAAAACTATTCATAGTGATCATGGTGGAGAATTTCAAAATTCTGATTTTGAAACTTTTTGTAGTAAAAAAGGTATTACTCACAATTTATCAGCACCTAGAAATCCTCAAAAAAATGGTGTAGTTGAAAGAAGAAATAGAATTCTTCAAGAAATAACTAGAACCATGTTGAGTGAATATTATATATCTAGAAATTTCTGGGCTGAAGCTGTATGTACTTCTTGTTATACTATAAATCGAGTTTTGATTAGACCTTTTTTGAATAAAACTCCATATGAGTTATGGAATGGTAGAAAACCAAGACTATCCTACTTCAAGGTTTTTGGTTGCAAAGTATTCATTTTGAATAGTGAAGATAACTTACATAAATTCGCACCAAAATCCGATGAAGGAATTTTCTTAGGTTATTCCACAACATCTAAGGCTTATAGAGTTTTTAATAAAAACACTTGTACTATTGAAGAAACAGTACATGTAAAATTTGATGAGTCAGATCCTTTTGTTTTTAAAACATCTCAGCCTACATCCTCAGATATGTTTTCAAAAACTGATTATCAACCTTTGATAGAAGAACCTTCTGATAATGATAATGTTCAAGAAGATATTCATAAATCATTTACCCCAAAATACTTTCTACCCTATGTTGATGAGCAGGATTTTCAAAACCCAAATCAGACGTTTCTTAAGAATCATCCCAGTGATAGTATCATTGGTGATGTAAATCAACCTATAAGGACTATAATTTCCTTAAGAAATGAAGTAGAACGTCTAGCATTTCTTTCCCAATTAGAACCTAAAAGCACTGATGAAGCTTTAGGTGATAATGATTGTATTAATGCCAGGCAAGATGAACTAAATGAATTCGAAAGGAATAAAGTCTGGACCTTGGTTGAAAGACCTAAGGAAACTTCTGTAATTGGAGTCAAATGGGTTTTCAGAAATTAATGTGATGAAAATGGAGTCATAGTAAGAAATAAAGCTAGACTTGTTGCTAAAGGCTATAATCAACAATAGGGAATAGACTATGAAGAAACCTAGGCTCCAGTAGCTAGACTTGAATCTATCCGTATTCTACTTGCCTTTGCAGCATTCATTAATTTCAAACTTTTCCAAATGGATGTGAAATGTGTTTTTCATAACAGTTATGTTCAAGAAGATGTTTTTGTTGAACAACCTCCTGGATTTGAAGATACAAAACATCCTGATTATGTTTTTAGACTTACCAAAGCTCTGTATGGCCTTAAACAAGCCCCACGAGCATGGTATGATAGACTCACTAGATTTTTTCTTCAAAATATCTATGTTAAGGGAAATGAAGATCCAACCCTTTTTATAAAGAAAGATAAGAAAAATGTTTTTATTGTTCAAATTTATGGTGATGACATCATATTTGGTTCAACTCAGCAATCTTTGACCGACTCTTTTGCAAGTCTAATGAAATCTGAGTTTGAAATGAGTATGATGGGTGAGTTAACATTTTTCCTTGGTTTTCAAATTTCTCAAAAACCAGAAGGAACCGACATATCACAACATAAGTAGATTAAAAATATTCTTAAATTGTATGGTTATGATAACACTAAGAGTATAAGTACTCCTATTGGTACCTCAAACTCATTAGATCTTGATGAAGCTGGGAAACTAGTAGATCAAACATCTTTTAGAGGTATGATAGGAAGTCTACTATACTTAACAGCTAGTCGACCAGAATTAATGTTTTCAGTATTCTTATGTCCAAGATATCAATCCAATCCTAAGGAATATCACATAAAGGCAGTAAAAAGAATTTTTCGCAACCTTAAGGGAACCATGGATTTAGGATTATTTTATACTTCTGGAAATAATTTTATCCTAAAAAGCTTTTCTGATGCTCACTTTGGTGGATGTAGAATGGATAGAAAAAGTACATCCGGAACTTTTCATTTCTTAGGAGATTCATTAGTTTCTTGGTCCTGCATGAAGAAACATTCTGTAGCACTCTCCACCGCTGAAGTTGAATATGTAGCAGCTGGAAGTTGTTGTGCTCATGTGTTGTGGATGCAACACACACTCACTGACTATGGCTTGAGTTTTACTAAAACTCAAATTTTGTGTGATAACACTAGTACCATTTCCCTCAGTAAGGACCCTTCACATCACTCCCGTGCAAAACACATAGATATTAGGCATCACTTTCTTAGGGGTCACACACTCAAAGGAGATATTATTCTTCAGTTTATTGGAATGCAAGATCAAATTGCATATATTTTCACAAAATCTTTACCTTCTGATAGATTTAAATACATTAAATAGAAGTTAGGAATGATAACCGTAAGGTAATCCTTCTTAATTAACATTATATTGAAAAAGTCTCCTTACAGCAATAAACTTCTTTTCATAAGGGGAGTACATTTGATTGTTAGTTTTACAATGTTTTTCAAAATTTGTGTTCAAACTTTTCAGAACTAAAATTCCGGAATGGCATTTCCAGAACAAAAATTTTCCAGAATGGATACTTTCATACAGAATACTTCTGAAATGGAAGTGTTCGTATTGAAAACATCCGGAATGGAAAATTTCTTACTGATATTTTCATAACGGGATTTTTGTACCGAATCTTTCATAATAAGTTTTTCGTTTTCAAAATTTTGTAATGAAATTTTCGTACTAAGTTTTCCCTACAGAGTTTGTTTTTCGTAGTCAGTTTTCCGAATTTTGTCTTTTCGTAATAATGTTTTTTTGTTTTCGTAAGAATATTACCCATTACGAATAATCCTCCTAAGCCAATCCAAAAGGTATTATTTCCATACACATGTTTTTGTAATCATAGTTTACTTGCTGGAATTTTCTTATATTTTGTTTTCAGATTATAGTTTTTTTTATTCTTTGTTTTAATAAAAACCTCAAAAGATCGGATTCAAGAGAATTGGTTTTTGACCGTCAGATCTGATCTCAGCTTATCACAACCGTTTGATCAATCGTGGAAGTTGAACCGTTTTTTCATTGCCTATATAAAGGGGACCCCAAATGATTGTCCCACATCAGTTTTCAAGCTCCAGCGTCTCGAAGCCCTGCCTCTCTGTTTTAAGGCCGTTCTGAACTTCAGTTTTCTCAGTTCTGAACTTCTCATAGGTCTTCAAATCTAAATGTCTGTGGAAGTAGCTTCTCAAGACATGTCTTCATCTAAGCCGATCTCGAAGTGGTTAATATATAGAGAGAGGCTAGTTCATCCGAATTTCTTCAACAAGAACGATTCTATTATTTCTAAGAATATCAAGCTTAATGGTTGGGAAGATGTTGTGGTGTCAAAACCCGGGAACCAAGATGAAGTATATTCAGATTTTCTTATAGAGTTCTATGAGACTGTTTCTTTTCTCAATGATGATGTAAAGGATAAATTTTCTTTTAAGTCTTATGGTAAGACTTATAAGCTTTCATATGCCAAGGCAGCCAGCTTGGTAGGGCTAAATAATGAAGGTGAAGCTGAATTTATTTCTCATGTGTTGCCGGATTCTAAAGGTAGCTTCGACAAGGAAAAAGCTTTAAAAACTCTCAGACTGGAAGGTGACAAGGATCCGAAGATTTCTAGTTTATCTACAAATTTCTGGTTTCTGGAGTTATGGGTACAGGGTCTTATCGTACCAAGGAAAGGTGAAAAAGATAGCTTGAAGAAGAGAGAGATCTATATCCTAGATTTTCTGATAAATCTGAGGAAGTTTAATTTAATGAAGCACATTCTTATCACTCTTGAGAATTTGAAGAAAGGAAATCTGAGAGCTCATATTATTATGTATCCAGCAATCCTCTCCAAGTTGATAGTCCGGTGCCTTGCTTCTTTCAAGGAGGCTTTCAAATCTAAGCCAAGAGTTTTCAAGATTATGTTGGTGAGGGATGGTACACTCAAAAGAATGGATGTAGCCTTTGACAAGGAAGAAGAAATCTTACCCAGATGAGGTTGTTACTAAATGGAGGGAGAGGAAAGAAAAGAGAGTGCAAGGGGAGCCTCAGTTTGGCTTGGACCCTGCGGAGGCTAAAGCCTTGAAGGAAAGAACTGCCGATGAGCTAGAAAAACCAGCAAAATAAAAGAAGCTCAAGAAGATGTCTGAGGATGAGGTAGCTCAGGCTTTGTTAAAATTCAATGAGATGGTTTCTGCGAACATTCATGTTCTGAGATCCGTTTCATTGGAATCTCTACCTGAGACTCTAGGAAGAGTGTTTGTTGCTCTGGAAGAGGCAGTGGCTAAGCCAGTTGAACAAGGTGAGCAAGTTGAGAAAGTGGAAGAAGAAGAAGATGTTGCTGAAGGAAGTGGTGAAACCAGAGATGTGTTGAAACAAGTAGAGGATTATAAGGGGACACCTTCGGAACACTTATTGCTCTAAACATCAGAAGCTGAATCTTCGAATCTAGTTACTCCAGTAATGGAAGAAGAGAAAGGAGAAGAAAAAGTATCTTATCATGGTGAAGAAGAAGAACTTTTACATGATATTGCTCACATGGAAAATGTAGAGGTTGGTGTTCATGAAGTTTCTGATGAGGAAGATAATATTTTCCATGTCTCTGATAGTGAAAAGAAAACTCCGGAACAAGATTATATTCCGAAAAAAGACAAGGGAAATCAAATTCATGCTGATACTCCGAGCTCAGAAGTGATGAAGAGAAAGGAAGTTGGTAGTTCTTCAAAGAGAAATATTGACCTTATTGAAGAAGAAAATTCTCCAAGTAGAGTCTCGGATTCGGAGTCATCTTCGGTGGGGCATGACTTTGTTGTTCAGTCTTTAAAGAAGTTGGTGGGAACCATTCCGACCATCTCAAGTATTGACTCAAGATTTCAGATGCTCCAACAAGCTTTAAATCAGAAATTAGACTCCGTATCAATGGTTATGGACAAGTGTGTTGAAAAAGAGGCTCAATTCAAAACGTTCTTTGTTGGCTACGAATCCCATAGAAAATCTTGCATGAGGATGACAAACTGGTCGAGGAAGACTGTAGAAGAAATGAGGTTATTTGATAAATTTCAAGACAATGTTAAAGATGCTTTTGAGACTGAGGGCAGGAAGATAAATGAGCTGACTTCTTCCTTTGAAGAGAAGCTGACAGATGAAAAGAACTTTCGGATTCATGAAGTCAGAGATCTGAATGGGAAGCTAAATTCGGTCTCTCAAAACTGGAAGTTTGAAAGAGAACATCGGATTGAGTTTCAAGAGAAATTGAAGGCTCAGGAAGAAAATATCAAATCTCAGGAAGAAATGATTCAAGCCCATGAAGAAAAGATTGAAGCTCAATATGCAAGAATACTGGTCTTAGAGAAGCAAACTGAAGAAGATCATAAAGACTTAAAGAAGATAAAGACCATTCTAAAGGGTCTCATGGAAAAGGAGAAAGATCCCAAATAGACAGATCCGATATTTTGTTGTACCTTAACTCTTTTGTTGTTGAAATTTTCAATCTTAATGAAAAATTTGTGCTTTCTCATTTCTTTTTATTGTCACTACTAATCTTTCAGGTAATTTGTTATATTTTCCATTCTCTTGTATTCTTTTTGAAATTCAAAAAGCGGGAGAAGAAAAATAACTCTAATGAAAGGGAAAACGAATCCTAACAAAGGTGAAAAAGAAAACAAACTCTAATAAGAGTTTATCTAAGGGGGAGTTTTTCATTAAAGAAGACTTTATTATTCTTAATGAAGTGTCACTCCGGAAATATAGAATACGATCGTTAGAGTTTGAAAGCCTAAGGGGGATTTAGTCGTATTCATCAATATCCTTAAAGAAAAGGGAGATAAGCCTTAATGTTTTTCTTTCTTCTTAGAATTTATTTTTCAAGGTTGTTTGTGCTTTCCAAAAAGGGAGAGATTGTTGAGTCAATAAGGTTTTCCTTATGACTTTTCCATTCCTTCTTGTTTTGAAAATCACAAACACCTTATCTTTAAGAAAATTTCTTTTATAAGGAAAATTGCTTTTATAAGGAAAATTGCTCTTATAAGAAAAATCGCTTTTATAAGGAAAATCGCTTTTGTAAGAAAACTTATCCTTATCATATTTTCAAACATATTTTTCTTAAGTGTAAGATTCGGATTCATTTCTATATTCTCGGAATTTTTTAAAACTTTGATATGAGGTATTCTGTTTTTAGGATCCGAATTCTTGACAAGAACTGTAATAAAGTTTCACTCCGAAATCCAGATGAGAACTGTAATAAAGGTTCATTCCGAACTCTGAATACTAATTAAGTTCTACATCAGATTCCGGATGTGAATCCTTATAAAGTTTGACAATGAATTCTCATTACAAATTCTGATGATGACTTCTCATTACGAATTCTGATGATGAATTCTCATTACGAATTCTGATGATAAATTCTCATTACGAATTCTGATGATGAATTCTCATTCCGAATTCATCTATTAAACAGAATCTGATCATCTCTATTTTGAACACTCAGAATTTATTCAGACTCTGAAGATTCACTCTGAACTTTCATTTTGCTTATGCCTTTATATTTTGTCTACAACTTATTATTTTCCTTACACTCCGAACTTTCACTCCGACCCTTCACTCTGAATCTTTTGAGTTAGATTTTAAAGGGTGTCGTACATTCTGTTGCACTTGTTTTGTTATAAAACAATGTCGTCTATTTTTTTATAAAGTAACCGTTGACTAAGTGACACGTGTACAGGTCCCTTCGATTTTTAAGTAAAATATGACCGTTGGGAAGGAGGCCAACCTTACCTATAAATAAGAGCTCATTTCAAAGAGCTCATAACTGATGGATGGATGAACAACTTGGTTGTTGTGCATACATGTCGTTGAAGTGATTTGTAGAGAGAGAGGCTCTTATTAACTCTCAAAGCATCGTGCGACTCCGAATGTTTGTGATTACATTCGAGGACTTCCGGGGATAGGAAGACAGAGGTTCTGACTACATTGATGTTCGAGGGCTTACCCTGGTGTGGGTAATACAGACTTTCTAGAAAGTATAAATCAAGGGACCTTTATCCAAGGTTGTTAGATACCCTTCTCAAGGGACCTTTATCCAAGTTTTCATTTGGTATTAGAGGTGTTGTGAATTTGATTAAGTTTAATTTTGTTAAACTTATCCCTTTCCTTTGCTTAAGGAAAACACAGTTATTCATAACTAACTTTAAAGGTTCCCAAGGAATTTTTAAAGTTTACAATTCACCCCCTATTGTAAATTGAGAATCTAAATCATTATTTCGATCCTACATCTTGTTAGACTATATTTTACTCCTTGATATTAGACATGTCTCTTGGATTTTCTAAATTCCACTCACAGAAGCAGTAAAATTACGTTTTATGTGAATTTGCAAATTCTCCTAGGAGATGGGTAAAAGTCGGTGAAAAGTTCAATAAAATTTTTATATAACTAAAATTATTATAAACTCACTCCAAGGAATTAAATTGAACTTATATAAGTATCATGTATCTATTTTGACCAAAAATAAATTTAAATAAAATAAATAATCATTTAAATAAATATTCGGTGTGAAACTATAACTTAGTGTTCTTCACTAATCATAAAAAATTGAATGTTTTCAAAAAAATACAAAAAATTCACCATAAACTAATTTCTATATTCCGAATCCAAAAATGAATTCCATTTTGAGAGATAAAATTAATAAAATTTCAAGAAGTGGTTGTTACTATTCATAACAGCTAGTTTGATTGCTAGTGGTGTGTGTTAGAACTCTAAGTTGCGTACAACACACGCTACTATTTTAATAAAAGAGAAGTGTATCATGGAATCTTGGGGTGTTACATACCACTTCATGTAAAACTCACCAAACTGCCCACACAAATGTCATATGATCCCCCTTTTCATTCAAATTCATTTTGGAAATCATGCATACACCAAAACAGCGCACAACATGTTTCACCTCTCTTTCACACTTCAACCAATCCTTTAAACAGTTTTATAAAAACCATTCCATGACAGTACGCATCACATAAATTCCCCTTCTAATTAAAATAGACCATTTCAAAAATAAAATCCTATCAAAACAGTTTGGTATCATGGTTTCACCTCATACATAAATAGAGAAACCATTTAAAAGATTCTCAAACCAATTCCAAGGAGTGTAACCTTGTTTTACACATAAAATCATTCTTAAACCCCTATTTGAATACTAAATGCATACCAATATCACATAAAACTTGAATTAGAATCCATAAAATCATTTAATAAAACTATAACATGATTCATAAAACATCACCAATGAACAAAACATGTAATAAAAACAAAAAATATCTTTTTTGGGCCAAAAAAGCTCATTAATAACCAACAGCATAAAAAATTCTACCAAATATAATTTTCACATAAAAAATTTGAATACAATCATGATAAAAATATAAATACATAAAAACTAACTCTTCCAATTATTCTTACAAATGGAATCACCTACCATTTGCGTAAAAAACTCCAAACCATTGTGTGAATCTTAAATCACACCACCACCACACCCCAAGGAATTGAAATCAAGGCCTAATCCAAAATATTTCAAAAAAATGACACAAAAACATACCCTAGGTATTAAATATAGCAACTAGACATTTTATAGCCTCAAGAAATGTGTAATAAACCATAAGTAAATGGGAGGAACATGAGAGGAAATCCACTTATTTGAGATATCATGAATAAAACCCAACATTACACCAGTATCAGAATTTCCAAAAAGAAAAAAATGAAATTGAAGTTCTAATAAGGATGAGTACGTAATGTAGGAACTATAATAGGGGACATAGTGAAAAATGAAAGAGTTATGAAGGTGATATGTTACATCTTCCAATCTGGACGATTTGAGAATGCTTGAGATGTTTCAACCTAATCCGAGATATAAATGACTTCCAAAGAGGGATACACGCAGATGGGGGATCGACTAGGGATTTAGGCTTTTATTGGGAGGTGGAATAACCTAAAAAGTGTAAAACTAGAATATGATATGAAATAATTTTTTTAAAAACTGGAACAGGGATTATGGACTGGCCTGATTCCTTAAATAAATACTCAAATCCAAAATTATTATGGATTCATAAGGGGTTCAAATTGATATGGTAATGCCGTTTAGTTAGGGGAGGCCATGTTGGATGTGGAATGGGTGAAAAATATTGAAAATGAATGATTTATAAAAGATACAAAAATGGAATTGAAATCTAGAAATGGGCTCATTCTTTGGCCTAAATCCTAAAAACACACCCGTTCCTCAAAAAATGTATGGGAAACTCCACAAATTATAATTAATGGGAATTAAATGAAAAATATTAAATCTAATATAACACCCTGTGTGTTTTTTGGGTATTTCAAATTTCATATCTACTAAATATATTTTATTTTGATTATTTTAAGTGTTAAATGTGTCTTAGGGGGATCAAGGGTATTTTTTTGAGAATGAACCTCATATTGGGGAATCAATAGTTTTGAAATATGTCATCTAGTATAAAATAGAATAGTAAATGGTACCTATTGAAGGCATAAAGAGGAGAAATAGCTCCATTTGGGCCCCAAGGTAACCGGTGACCTTCGAGAAACTATGTGGTGAATGGATTGCGGGTAACTAGTGGGTAACTACTATGGTATTTTTAAAATAATAGATTTAAATAATAAATTTTTATTAATTTTTTTAAGGTGTGATCTATCCTATCATGTTTTTGCAACATCTTAACATCCCATCTGTCCTCTTTAATGATCCCCTCATCCAAGTGTCAGATCCTTCTCATTTATTGCATTATATTTAAGCTAATCATCATGTTGGGTCACCATGAGTAAGGATACCATTATGCTTACAAATATTCAATATTTCATTCACTATTTTACTGTATTTCATTAGTCATGACTAAATTTTGTGATATATATTTTTTTCATGATTTACACCATTTATGGTCGAATCAATTTTTGATATTCTACAAGATGTCTCTTGTGGTTCTATGGTAGGTGGTCCCAAACCATACATATTTATTTAGTCATGTTTCATTTTATTTTTGATACATAGCCTCACCACTTTCATATGATTGGACTAAAAATAAATTTTATTTCTTCCCCATGAATCATATGAGTTGGATGATAAATTCTAAGTACACAATAGACCCATTGATCATTAATCATTGATTCCTTGATTTCCAATGGTTATTGGATTGATCCAATGTATGTTGAAATTAATCTTTACATCTATTGAGATCTTACATGAGTTATTTTTGAAAATATGGGCCTTTATTAGGTTCCCATAGCATACTTTTGTATATGTCAGATGTTTAATTCATTTATTTAAGCATAATTATTGTTCTGTATAGAAATTATGAG
Source organism: Viscum album (assembly GCA_963277665.1). Classification (NCBI taxonomy): domain Eukaryota; kingdom Viridiplantae; phylum Streptophyta; class Magnoliopsida; order Santalales; family Viscaceae; genus Viscum; species Viscum album. The sequence goes on from OY728166.1 coordinate 760,507,030, forward strand.
TTAAAATATTGGGGTTTTATTTTTTAATAGAAATTTGAGATGAGTGTTACTCCAATATAGTTATTTTATTATTATTAAGAATATTCCTTCAATATTTGCTTGTAAATTCATTTCATATGAGAAGACTAAACTAGCATATACTCTACATGATTTTGGATTCTACTCAGATCTAAATTTAAATTTCATATATACTGATTAATGATATATTTATTATGTCTGAATGTGATTTTATTTATGTATGTTAGAAAACATTCCATTTATATTTTTGCTTTGGCTAGGATGTAATTCCTGTTTTTGTTATGCTAGAAATATCTAGGGATAATGTGCCTATTTAATGTTGTGTTATTGACCAGAAACAATTCCCGTTATTTAGGGATGTAATGCCCAATTTTTAATAGAACATAATATCTATGTGTACTTGTTAATGATAGAGATAAAATTATATGAATAATTATTTTCTATTACCCACGAAAGTGAGATATACTACATAGTATGTTATTATTCCATTAAAGGTGCTGATATGCTCATAAGATAATGGTTTCTAATTGGATTTCATTCTTTCTCTTAGGTTATACTAATGCCCAAAACTGGAGAAATCTTACCTCTACTAAGTGTCCATTTCTTGGGATTCTATGCCATATATTTAAAAAAATATTCGATATATGATTCCCACATGTGTGTGATTTCTTGCAGGAATAATTCCCACTAGAAATATTTGTTCATAAGATCATACATCCATTATGATGACTTAATTTTTAGGAAATACCACAATGTAGGGGTCTTTTATGTGTTTAATAGACCTTATACATAGTTGATATGGATTGGGATGTGATGATGAATAATTTATCATGTTATATGTTATGAGATACCATGATACTATACAATATATGTATAGTCACACCCAAATGTCTATGTAGCACTCGCACAACAAAAAAATTAAAATTACCATTGTTTTAAAATGTGTCTTTTTCATTTATTGAAATTACTAAAAAATGCTTCTACTTGAAATACCGCTGAAATATTGATGTTTTAAACATAATGAATATTTTTATGTCTATAAATGTTTTTAATTGGTGAAATTTATAAATGTCACTAAATTTATGATGATTTTAAACATCGCTATTTAGTGACACCTCATTTACTAATGTTTTATAAGAAATTTTGGTTTATAAATGTGTAAAAAATAGTTATTTTTATAGACATAACTATTTCACTAATCTTAAATTTTCTATGTCCTATAAAAACATCTATAAATTGATCATATATTAGTGATGTTTCAAGAAAACAAAGCTAAAGTGTGTAGTTTTGAATTCTAGAGACGTGGATAATGTTTTTTATTTACAAATTTAAATAAAAAACATAAAAAGGGGTTCCCAACCCTAGTATCGACCGGGAAAAATTCAATTATCCTTCCTCTCTCCTCAATTTCCTTGTACATATACCATGAACCTCACCTAAATTCCTCAATTCCCTTATACTGTACCATATCCATCACCTTAATTTTTCAGTTCCCCTGTACCATACCACACCCCTCTTTGAGTGATGTACACAAGCGATGGGGACATCGATTAATCTGAGAGGCCACAATGACCATGAGTATAGATATAAATGATGAGGAAAATTTTAAACATTTACTATTTCTGTTATTCTTCACAAAAATCATGGATGAATAATTATATGAGGAACCAACCAAAAACAATAAGTTGATTTGACCGTTATTATATACTAAATTAAATGAAATATTCTAGATTATGGCTTCACTAAAAAGAATCTGTAATGAATTCCATTTTTTCAAAAGAGTCATTTCCCAGACCTACTTCATTGGGCCTACTCTAACAATCTTGATATTCCTACACCTGATAAGCATGTTGAGCCTAGTTCTGGGTGGGTGGGGGGGATTTGATCCCCCAAAACTATGGCCCATAGCCATGTGTTCTAATCTGTTGAGTCACATGCCCCATCTCCCTTGGGTCTGTTCATGGTAGTACCCTCCCTCAATAAACCCATTTCCTCTCCCTATCAATTTCTATTTCAGATCTAGAAGGCGTGAAGGTTCTGTATATACTATATAGAACCAAACAACGTGTTGATGCTGTTTTATGGAGGGTTTGAATTATGTTTTTAACAATACAACATTTTTGTCAATTTATTGACTATGTATAATAAGAAGGAGAGGTATTAATATTTTTAACATCCATGCATCGAGCTATTTTTCTGTAAGACCTCACTTATAGTTTTATCACTGTAGTAGAGTAGTTCTACTTAGTTCGGGATGTATTGTTGTGGTTCCATATGTCACCCCCACATTTCCCACATCATTTCCTCACTATCACTCACCTCATACTTCCCCCCCCCCCCGTGTACCATGCTCAATTCACCTGTACCACCCTCTCCTCACCTCATACTGAATCCCTGTGTAGCCCCTCAATTCCACTATCCTTTCATCACTCTCAGTTTCCATTTATAGCCTCCAATGTGTAAAATAGAATTAAGGATAATTTAAACACCTATCCTCCTGCTACTAGACTAAACAAGTTACCAACTCATCCATTATAATTTCTACTAAACATTTGTTGTTTCTTGAATATATATAAATAAATTTTATTATTTAAAATAATAATATATATGTGTTTATATTATATATATAATTATATAATAAATATATGAGTGTGTTTATATTACATATCTATATGCTTATATTATATATATTTGGGTGTCGGTTTTTTTATAAATATATATGAATATATTATATTATATATATATATACATGTTTATATTTTATGTTTATTTATATGTTTGTATTATATTATATATTTGTTTTTATTTTATGTTTATCTATATGTATATATATTTATATATTTATATATGTTTATGTGTGTGTTATATATATATATATATTATATGATTATATTAATATATATGTTTACAATATATATATTATGTTTCTTTTAATATATATTTTTGTTTATATATGTGTGTATGTGTATAATTAGCCACATTTTTAAACACTTGTACAAATTCCACTAAAATAATTCTATTTCATTAAAAAATTACAAGATTTAAAAAATCTAACTGTTTTATTATATATATATATTTTAGTATTTAAAATTTAATATTATATACATATACATATATATAATATATTAATATAAATATATAAATATATTTTGTATTTTATATTTTATACATTATGTATATATATATGTTTATATTTTGTTATATATATATTCATATGTTTGTTGTATATGTGTGTGTGTGTTTTTTATGTTCTGTATTATATATATGTGTGTATATTTTTTGTTTATTTCAAGGATTGTATATTATATATGTGTGTGTCAGTGTGAGTGTTTATATAATATATATAGATTCATATATATATATATATAATTTAAATAAATATATAATATATTTATATAAATATATATATATATATCTGTGTGTGTGTGATTATATATATATGTGTGTGTGTGTGCGTCAGTGTGTTTGAATATATAAATGTTTGTACACAAATTATTATAATTATAACTAAATAAATAAATGCATATATATATATATATATAATTTTCACCGTTTTAAAACAGTAGTAAAAATGCCACTAAAATAGCCACATTTTCTAAAAAATGTGACTAAATTATATATATATATATGGCTCTAAATATAAATATTTTCATATATATATATATGTCTTTGGGGGGGTGTTTGTATATATATACCGATATGTGTATATATATGTGCCTATGTTTATATATACTAATATATAAATATACATTTACATAAATGTGGGGAAATGAACTATATATATATATTGAAACTATTCTTGAAAAATGATGATTGTATAAAGACGTTTCTTGACAAACTTTGAATAAATAGTGGTGTTTCATCAAAAAGTATCATTATATAAGCGCGACTACTTAAAAACGTCACTAAATTAGCGATGATTTTTATGAAATGTTGCTAATTAAATGATATTTTTTATGAAACTTCAGTAATTTAGAATCATTTTCAGTAAATATCACTAAATTTAAAAAATACAGGTGTTTTTTAGAATGTCTCCAAATGACAGTTTTTTTGTATTGTCGTTTCTGTGATATTTTTATTATTACTGATATTTCTAATTATTTACTAATGAGAATATAAAATTATACATGCTTCTTTTTATAATATATTTTATATGAATACCACTGGTGGTATCTGATTAAGTTATTCTCACTCTTCTCAGTCATCTGAGTACTCAATAAAACTAAATGAAAATATGAAAATGTTAATTAGAGGGACCTCCCTTATACGGATGAGTATGTAGATCCTTCATAAAGTCAATATATGGGAATTGGTAAGGCATTGCGAATGCATTTATACACAGTCTACTTCATTTTTTTATTTTTTATATCCTATAAATGTATATCCTATAAGAAAAATGCATTTGATATATTTGTTTGGAACTATAGTTCATGTCATTACATTTTTCCACAAATTATGATATTAACTTTCCATTAGTGTGTATATTTAAGGGTCCATATATTATTTATTATTATTATGGTGTATTTTTATGAATTTCATTCACTATTTTGTTGGGGAATTTATACTGAAGAGTGTATGGTATCCCTTTTTCACACATTGACATACAAGGTTATTTTAGAATCCTTTTTAATCAAGGAGGTGGGAATGATGTATGATGAACATGGTTAAGTCAAGATGGAGGTATAACTAGCCAAGTCACTATAATGTAATACCACGACTCTGTTTTTAATTTTATTTCTACTTTCAGATATAGTAGACTACATATGAGTTGTTTTCAGAATCTGAGGATGTCTTTATTCCTGAATTTAGTTAACCCTTGTATATGTTAATACCATCTTATCGGGGAGGATATTATTACTCATGATTTTTGATGTTATGTTTTCTTGTTTATGAGAATACAATGACTGATTTACTTATTTATGGTTTTATTATTATCCTTGGGTGGTAAGATTGTGTGCTTTCCTGAGAAAAGATTGAGACATATTGTGTAATTTTATTTCTATGACTGCTTATGGTTTAGTACATTGATTGTGATGTGGAGATAAATTGTTTAGAGTGTTAGTAAAAACATATATAATAGTTTCATATAAAACATGATGGTGGAATTCTATTAAATAAGTCATGAATTTGGTTTATGTTATTATTATTTAGTAATTGATTATGTAAATCCAATTTGTATTTTATTCTAACCCTGAGAGCGGGAAATAAGGGAGAGAAAGAGTGGTTTTTATTATATTAGACCCCTAGTATTCTTGGTTGATTGTATATCATAGATAGATATTTTATTTGTTAATTTTTATCATTTATGTCATATGTATACAAATTTTAAATGTTATTATTCAAGATTCATTAAGTCGTTATTAAAGTGAATAACTCTATGAATTATGTAATTGGTCCCTATAAATTCCCCTATGGGTTTTTGATATGTATAATGTTATATTTACTTCACCATAAAGAGTTATTTGAATTAAATATCAAATTCATTTTTTGTGAAAATTAACTTCTCAAGGATAGATTAAGTTTTAAGGGAAACAAAACCACTTGAAACTAGTGTTATACATTATTATCCAATGGCCGATGGATTGGCTTACTAGACATGTGAAGGGAAGTGTGGTTCTGATAGGGGTTTTAATATGAAGAGACTAAATGTTTAGGTCTCTTTAATAGGTTCCTTAATACACTATGTAATTTTTCAAATATTGATAATGAAATGATCTTTCTATTGATAGGGAATATGATGTCACCCCATATGTTTTTGGTAAATATTTTTATGTAATTGATAAAAAATTATTCATATTTTTCATTTAACACAACCCTAAATACAGAATGTGTTATAAGAGATAAACAAGTTATTATTTCCTTTTAATGTAAAGAAGACTATGATTTCAATATATGATACCACTAATATAGGTTTGTGATACATGAAATAATGTCCTGGGGTGTGTTTGATGGAACACCGACATGGATTTCATTTTCCTAGAATATTGAGTTTTTATGAAACTACAATTTTATAATAATTAGTTAAAATAAAAAGTTATAAAATAATAATTAAAAAATTATTTTAATATTATTATAAAATTTAAATATTATTTACAATTATATTGTATAAATAAAAAATAATGATGATAGAACATATATGTTTTGGCAAAGCCTTCTTGAGCTTGGAGATGTTATTTTTTCAAACATAATTCTTTATATTAATTTTTTATGAACAACAATATTATTAATTTTACACACTTTTTTAATTGTAATTTTAAAAAAAAATATAATTTTTTAATTTAGAATATCGAAATCATCTTCTTGTAATTTTTTTAGTTTTTCTGAGAAACATCATTTTAGTTTGAATAGTTAAAAATGCTAAATTTTTATACAAAAGTACATTTTCATTTAATTTATTTAAATATTTAAATTATATTTAAATTTTCATTCAATTTCCTTTTATATAAGATATACATCTATGAATCCTCTTTATGTTATTTAAATTATTATTTTATATAATTTAGATATAAAATATTAATGAGCTTCTAAACATTCCCACATAAAAACCAAGCTTTCTCGCCACATCTATGAGATTATCATTTAACATAATTTCGAATATTTAGTAAATTGAATTTTTAAAAATGGAAATACATGGTGGTATTTGGTATTATGTATATAGTAAAAAATATCAACTTACTTCTAGACCAAAAATATTAGTGAAAGTGATAATGAATAATTACAACGATTAAGGAAAATTAAGCTTAACAAGGAAATATGCCAAAACATTAAGGCCCCAAATAGCCTATATAATTTTAGAAAACCTATTTTATAGCCATATTATATCAATAAATCTTCCAATATTTTGTTTGGTTGGCCTAGTATATCTTTTTTTAGGAAAAGCACAGATTCACCTAACCTGTTTTCAAAAAAGCCAACTATGTCCCACCCCTTCCTTATAAAAGGCCACCACATCTACCTCATATTCACACCTCTCAAACCACATACTATCAGATGAGAAATTCTCAATACACAGTCCCAAATTACTCCCATCTTCCTTTAAGCCTCACATTGGGAGGAAGTCTAACCAATGAATCCCATTTGTGGAAACCAAAAGGGGTTACTCAAAGAAGATTTAATATCCTTCAACAAGCTCCTTTTCATTATTTTATCTCCACACCACCTATATTATTTTTATTTTATGATCATATAATAACACATGTATAGTAAATATACTAATCTATTTATTTTATAAGGTTTATAAATACACTTACAAAATCATTCATGTAATGGGTAATGAACATAATGTCCTTGTGTACGACAAACTACTGCCTCAGGAAACAGTGTTGTTCGTTTAAGAGTTACCACCTTCAATTGTTGGGAATTATTCTGTAAAATATATTTTCATATTATATATATGATTTATATGATTTATTTATAATTATTTATTATTTATATAAATCCTATGTTCATTATTTCCATTTTGTGTAAATACGATAATTTGGTTTGGGGAAGTGTTGACTCCCACCCCCTCACTGCACTATGATTCATTCACACACTACAAGGAATTAATTAATGATAGTTTTAGTGAAATTATTTTATTAAAATTAAATATTAAATCTACATTAATGATACTATATATATTCATATATGTAATTTACTTTCTTTCTTTCAATATTACAATGAAAAACTAAAACAATGTTTATGTGTACATACGGCCGACCATATCAATGAAAGTTGAATTCCATTTTAATATTTCAATATTCTATAAATTGTTATAAATACATTTATAATGATTCTAAATTATATTTATTTCAATATTTATATTCTTAAAATAATGATATTGTAATTTGGACAGACAAAATACTCATTTTCACACATTCAAAAAACAAATCAGATACTAACCAAAGAGAAACCATAACTTATATTTGATAATAAGAGAGTAATATAAAGTTAAAAAAGTCAATATTTAGAATTATTTATAAGAATATGGTTCTTCAATATATTTTTAATTAACATGTATTTATTATACATGAGGTTTTTATTAGTATAAAGAGAGTCAAGTCATAAAGTATGAGGATGTCATCTCGCTTTTTATTTTCATAAGATTCATAACACACTCAAAAAAATTTATTTTTTGTGTAATATATACTAACCATGGGTTTATTTTATGATTTGTAAATGAAATTTCTAGGTATTTACATAACCATTTAAATATCTTTCTTTTATGGGGTTTACATTTGCAAAGTTAACAAATTATAATGTAAGTTTTTCACAGTTTTCTTTCTTTGAGACACATTCCATGTCATGCACATATATTTTTATGAGGTGTATATAATTAAATTGAATATTTAAATAATTAATATAGTAATATTAATGTTTTTTTATGATTCATGTAATTTCATTTTCCTACATGGGGAGTATAATTCAATGTTACCAAGTGGACAGAGTTTTTTGAAATAATCTCATCGTTTATCGAGATTATTTATGACTATGCTTCCATTGAAAAAATATTATGATTTATCCATCAATATAACTAATGAAATTAGTTACCCTCTTTATATTTTTGATTTATTGATGTATTGGAACCATTTTTCCACTCATTGGTATATAATATTTTTATGAATGTGTTTTTTGAATGGTAGACTTTGTCTCTCACTTCCACTGAAAATCTATGTTCATTCAAAACCATGTTTTAAAAAAAATGTTTTTTCAAAAAGTTTTTAAAATGAAATAACATGTATATAAACTATTTTAGAAGAAGTGGTTTTAAATTTGTTTTCATGATTCTTTTATAATTTTTCAATGTTCCTAAAGGGAAATGGGTTTCATTATGTTTTTAATCACTCTTTATATATTTTAATGTGTTGTAAAATAAATGGTTTTCAAAAATATTATGAGATTTATTTATATGTTTCCTAGGTTGTTTCAAAGAAAAGGTTTTCAAAATTATTTGAAAAATTATTTATAATTTTTCATATTTATTTTCAAAGTAAACGTTTTTCTAAATGATGTCTTCAATGAAAATTATTTCAACTATTTCAAAGATTTTATATATGTTTTCAAAGTACTTTAAATGAAAAAGTATTTAAAATTATTTTGAAAATTATTTAATAATTTTTAAATTAAAATTCCTTTCAAATTTATTTCGAGAATTCATTCTATGCATTCAATGTGTTTTATATGACTATGGTTTTCAAAAGGATTTTTAACAATATTTATTCAAAAAAAATAAAGGATATTTTCCCCATGAAATGTTTCTAATTGATATTTAAAAATTATTTTCCATCTATGATGAAATATATTGATATTACTATTTCCTATCCAGGAAATGATCCAAAGGTTCCATTATAATTATTTTAAACATGGTTAATGTTTGGATGGAATGTTTCTTATGATACACATTTCTCTTCCACAAGTTATATGATTTTGAAACCTTCTTCTTTTCATGGATTTTTAAATAATTAAATGATTAGGAAACCTATATGTTTTATATAGGTTATTTTGTGATTAAATTTTAGTGATACCAATTTAATTTCATGGTTTTTGATTCAATGTTTATAAAAACACATCTTTTTCATTGGTTATTATATGATTGATGTTCAATTATATTTTTCATAGGAATATATGATTATATTTTGTGATTGATGGGACCTATATATCCCTTAAATGAATTGGGTAATGAAAAAGGTATTATATGATAAATAGGGTACACAGAAGGGCATCCCAATCTTGAAACCATAGGACATCATAATATTTGAACAAGAGAGTACATAAGAAGAAAACCCATGTATGAAACAAGAGGGTAAACATGAGGTTATCCAAATAAAAATAGGTGTCTACAAAGGAGGGCATACCAAGACTAAAATAAATTTCTTTATGGGAGTGAATTCCAATCCCAAAAAAAGATGTTACATAGGAGGGTATTCTCATCTAGAAATAAGAGGGTACATGGGAGGGAATTATAATCCCAATACAAGAGGGCACAAGGGAGGTAATCCTAAGACCAATTTAGGTACATGGGTTATTAGCCTAAGACTAATATTTTATGAGGGTATTTATAGGTATATTTATAATAGGTTATTCTATGTTTATGTGTATTCCATGAGTTCTATGTAGGATTCCTTCATGGGTCTTTCTCCTGTCTAATTTATGATTCATGAATTCTGAACTAATAATATTTATGCCATGATTCATGTTTATGATTTTTTATAAGCATGGTATGATCATTAAATATTATGATCACATTCTCATAACCTTATTCTCATTCTAATTATTATGTATCTCAATTGATTACCCTTTCTGATAATCATAACACACCTAATTTTTGGTTTCAATCCATAGGTTACGATGATATATTTTATGTATAATATGTATAGGTAGGATTATAGTATTGGAGAAACTAGTGTGACAAAATGTATCTCACTCATGTACAAGTGTTTTTGATTACATGTTTCCAAAGGCACTAAAATAATATGGTATCTAGAAATCTGTTTGTATAATATTTATTGTATTCAAGAAAAGTTATGTAATTTCCATATACATAAATCGAGGGTCTCTACTGGTCGTATCAAAGTGATTATTTTTTAAACATTTTAAAAAAATTATGTTAAAACATTATTGAGATCCCTAGGAATATTTCTAAGGATATTTCTGAAGATGTCGCCATAGATAGTATAAGGATGTGTTAATGTTTAGGAAAATGTACTAGAATTTTGGTAATGGATTTAGTGAGTGGGTTCCTAGAATTAAATCCTTTTTTTGATAATACAAGTTATTGTGGATCTGAAATAGATCTACCTAAGGGTAACAACACTGAAAAGGTGTGTCAGTTCTGACTCAGTGTAACTTGGTACATGAAAAAGTTCCTTGTTTCACACCTATTTTGACACTCCCATGGGATATGATTTAGTAATTCACCAACATTTTCCAAACCATAGTTAATGATATAAATATAATATGACTATGAATAACCATGGATAAACTTAAGCGATTATTGAGTAAAGTGGTAGGTGCCTTTTTTTTACATCCTAAGAGTAATTGTTTCTTGATTATGTGTTTTCCTACTATGATGTTTTTTTGTACCCTATACTTTCTGGTTTAAATAAATTTTAGAAACTACATATTACATGGTTAAAATTGAATGTATTATATGTATAATTAGTGGTCATGGGGAAAATATATTTTCTAATTGTAAATATAATGAACTAAATCAAGACGATCCATGAAAATTTGTTATACTAATAGAGTTAAATTGACCAAAAGTTACATGTGAAAGGTATCGAATATTCATTCTATATTTTTTACAATATATTCATGAAAAATTATTAGATTATGGTTTCATAACCTTAATAAAAGACTCATATTTCATATTCCATGAAAAAGGGAATATGGAATATGTTGATATAGCCTACGTAATGGATTAATTATAATGTTGGATGAATGAATTATTTATGTATTGGAATTAAATTATTATTTTATATGAATCATAAAATATATATGTACTTTAATTATATGTTTTTAATTAAGTATTTTTATGGTTATATAGAGTGTTTGTGGTAAGGTAGAAAATTTATTTCATTGAAATGTCATATTTTTTTATAAGGGAATGTAACCCTTAATTTATTCATGATGATGATATAAAGATGCTTGGATAATGGTACGTTGTATTTTATTAAATCCCTTATAACTGATAAATAAATTTCAGAAAAGTTGTCTATGTTATCATGGTTGATGTTCACAAGTTTTAGGATTTAAAGAATATATCATGTAATCCTTATAAATACGAAGCATGCATGTATTTCAAAATTATTATTGATTATAAATATACAAAATGCTATGATATCACTATATGATACCCCAATATAATCATTTTATATAAAAAAACCAACTTTTCATGCATTATAGGAAATGAAAGCTTGGATTGTGTTACAAAAAAACACTTCCTTTATATAAAAATGTATTTTTCTATATAATTAATTAAAATACATGAATATAACCTAGCTATTAAAAAATTATTTAGAATATTAGTATTTAAAAAGGAATATTATATATAATTGTTTTATAAAAATAAAACACAATGAAGATAAAACATATAATTTTTGGTGAAGTCTTTATAAGTTAAAAATACGAGTTTTTTTTAAAAAACTACTTTTTATGTCCTTTTGTGAAAAATACTAATATTAATTTTAAATAAATATGGAAATTAAAATTTAATAATATTAAATTAATTTATTAATAAATAATTTATAAATTATCTTAGGGATAATTATTTTGGATTTTTTATAAGAAACTTCATTTTTTGGTGACTATTGAAAAATAATGAAATTTAATTCCAAAATGGATTTTCATCTAATTTTTATTATAGTAAAATTTGATTTTCATGTGGTTATAAAGTCATAATATATCAATTATACGTATTTTAATCTAATATAGTTCATTTTAATCATATTTATATTGCATTTATACTTGAAATCGTAATCAACTTTTGAATATTCTCACTTAAACGAACTATTTTTTTCACAACATCTTTGAGATTACCGTTAAACATAATTTTTCTACTTCCACGAATTTAATTCCAATAAATGGAAAAAAATTGTTTTAACATGTTTGAAAATTATATTATAACATCATGGAATTATATTTTTACCTAAAATATAATAGAATGTGATTAATATTAATTAAAACAATTAATGTAAAATTAAGTTTAACATGGGAATAAACATTACACATAAGGGCTCAATTGAACAATAAAATTGTCGAGAAACAATTTTATGGATGTATATATCCCATAAAAATTCCATTTTCCTGTTTTTTTTGTTTTTAATGTATTTGTATAGGTTAAAACATTCCTACGCCTAACTTGTTTTCATAAAGGCTAATTGTGTCCCCTCCCTTCCCTATAAAGGCCACCTACTGTCACCCTTCTTATGGACTTTGAAACAAAATATGTTCGACCATTTTATTCCCAATACACTTCCAAAAATTCTTCCCTTCCTCCATGAAGCCACACTTATGGCATAATGCCTACCACTGAAGCCCTTTAATGCAAATCAAAAGTTCTTACTAAAGGAAGATTTAACATTCTTCCTCAAGCTCCTTTCATTTATTGTATATCTTCTCTACATAAATTATTCTTATTATATGATCATATAATAAAACTAGAATACTTAATATATTGAGGTTGTTTTATTATATGGATATTAAAACATTTCAAGCACTTCCATCTGATGGGAAATGAACCTAACATTTTTGTGTACAACGAACTAACAACTCACAAAATGATAATGTTCAATTACCATTACTGTCTCTCATGGTTGTGAAAAAAATTAAAATATATTTTTATTATTTATATTATATTTATTATGTACTTCAACTTATTAATTTTTATATAAATTCTACCTTCATGCTTACCTTTTAGAGTTAATATGATAATTTCGACTTAGGATATGTAGACTACTGCCCCCTCCAAGCGATGTGATTCATTCACACAATATATGTAATGTGTTAAGGATGGGTTTAGTGAAATTATATGATACATATTAAATAATAATATTAATTTAATTATATATATATATATATTTCATTTAGTTTCTTTCTATCAATATTACATTGAAGAATGGTGAAGAGTACATGCGTACGTACGACCTATCAACTCAAAGAGCGGTGTATTCCATTTTAATATTTCTATATTATATAGAATATTATATATACCTATATAGTGATCATAAATGATATTTATATAACGTGTTACATTATTTATTTCATGATAGAAATATTAGGAAAAAAAATATAACAACTTAAGACACATCCAAAAAAAGAGGATATTAACCGAAGAGAAACCTATACTGGGAATTGTTAATAAAATTCTAATGTTAATTTATGATCGAAACATATATGTATTTGATATAAGAATATTTTTATGTAAAAGGTATATAATGAACCTATATATATTATACAGGATGTTTTTATGAGTTTGAATATATTCAATACATATGGTAAGGAAATTTCATCTCACTTTTTATTTTCATGAGGTTCCTTCCTTATTCACCAATCATTTATTTTATTTGGTGTGTACAGATCCCATGAATGTATTTTATTATTGTTAAAAATAGTTTTATTTTTTTCACATGTCCATTTTATGGTCTTCCATTTTGGGGGTTTATGTTTCAAAAGATTCCAAATGAGTATTGTAATGGTGTCTCAATTTTCTTTTTTGAGACCCACGCCATGTTATGAACCTAGATCTTTATACAATTTATATATAAGAAATTTTAAAATTTTAATATTAAAAATAGTTATATTAATTATATTTTGATATTTATTTAACCTCAATTTTTTATAGGGGTTGGTTAATTCAAAGATACCAAGTGGAAAGAGATTACTAAAATGATTTCATTGTTAATCGATATTTTTTTATTATGATTACATTGTTAAAATATTATGATCCATATATCATTAAATCTAATTACTTTTATTATCCTCATTATAGTTTTGAAATATTCATGTATTGTAACCATTTTCCAGTCTTTGGTACATAAGATCATTAAAAAAGTGCTTTTGTGAAAGTCTAACATTTCCTATCGCTTCAGTCCGAAATCTGTGGTCATTCAAAATCTAATTTTATAAAAAATGATTTCAAAATGATTTTTGGATTTCATTATAGGATTTCAATGTATTTTAAAATAAAATTTTTTCAATAAAATTTAAATTATATTTCATATTTCCTCAATGTTTCCTCCATGAAATTGTATTGAAAACATTTCATGAATTATTCAAATGTTTTCAATGTGTATTCTAATAAATTGGTTTCAAAACGTGTATAAAATATCATTAATTTTTTTTAATTTATTTTCAATGAAATGGTTTTCAAAATGATTCAATCATTATTTTAAGGTTTCCTGTTTATTTTAAAATAAATGTTTTTTCCAATGGTTTTATTCGATGAAAATAATTTCAATGATTTTAAATATTCTTTCATATGATTTCAAAGGACATTCATTTGAAAGGGATTTATAAAATGTATTCAACATTTTTTGATAATATTTCACTGAAAAATGTTATCCAATGATTTCAAGAATTATTTATAGGCTGTGAAAATACTTTCTTGTGAAAATGGATTTCAAAATGAATTATATTTTAAAGACCCCTTTTTATTAGAAGAAAGTATATTTTCCGCATGAAAAGTTATAAATGATATTTCTAAATTGTATTCTGTCTATGAAAATATCTATTGATGTTACTAATTCCATTTTAGGAAATAATATAAAGGTTCCATTAAAATTATTTTTAGAATGGTTTTTGTTTTTATGGAATGATTATTATAATATCCATTTATCTTCCAGGGCTTATATGCTTTTTAAACTGACTTCATTTCATAGGATATTATTTAATGATATGATTAGTAATCATATCTATATTCCAAATGATATCATGTGATGAAATTTTAATGATCGAAAAATAATTTCATGGTTTATTATTTGATGTTGATAAAATTGATATTTTTTCATGGTTCATGATATGATGATTGTTTTTTCATCTTGTAGAACATGTATGTATTATTTTATTATGTGATGGGTGTGACCTATATCTCCCTCTAATGCATTGGGAAATGATAAATATATTATGGTATAAAGAAGGAAAACCTTGTAACACCCTGAGATTTTATGAAAAATATTATTTTAAATTTCATTAATGACTTGTGTAATACGATACACCAAGTGGAGCTTGCACAAAATGCATCCCAGACTTTTTTTGCATTACACGCAATCACGACCTTCCATGATAGCGTGTGTTGTACGCAATACCGATTTTCGCTAAACAACGATATGTTATATAAACTATCCATTATGAATAGTAATACCCAATTTTTGGAATTTTGTAAATGTTATTTTTCAAAATGGAATTCATTTTTGGATTCGGAATACCGAAATTAGCTTAGGGTGAAATTTTGGTACTTTTCGGATAAATCTCATATTATGATGAATAGTGAAAATTACTAAAATTTAATTAAAAACAAGTTTTTTAATCAAAATAAATAATAGTGAAAAATTACTAATTTTATTATTTTTAATGTATATTTATAATATAATTTTACCATTTAATAAAATGTTGGTCATTGGATAAATTTCACATTTAAACTAGATATAAACAAGTGTCAATCTTCTCATAGTTATTATCACTTAAGAACACGCTACTTGTTTTGACGACGGGAATTAATTTTTAAATTAATTAATGCAACTGATATGTTTTGAATTTGGTAAAATAGAAATTATTTTTTAATTCCTAATATCAAATATAGATGAGGCCTAATATTTTGTATTTTTCTGGAAACATTCATTTTTTGATGAATAGGGAAACCACTAAGTGGTAGTTAAAAAACTGATTTTTTCATAAAACTTAACTTCACCGCTTCTATGAGTGGAATTTCAAAACTCTCAGACACATGATTAATATCAAGGAATAAAATTTGGTTCAATGAGATTAAAATTATTTTTGTTGAATAATAACTTTTTACTTTTTTTACCACAGTTAAAAGTAAATAGGGTAATTAAGGGTAAAAATGATATTATTATTACCCTAACACATGTACTAATTCTGTCAGATAAGTTTAATTCGGCCAAAAACATCATTATGAATAAAATATGACCATTTAGGCCCACTTGGATTAGATTAGGACATTTATTATAAATTTATTTAAAGAAGGGTTAAAATATTTAAAATCAAAGTTTAATAACTAAATCATTTTTAATATAGGGTTATACATAAGATAAATTCGAATATAAATATTCATTAGAAATATAAATAGATATCCTACAAAATGGTATTTTATTTGTAATTTTTAGACTTAAAATAATTTAATTTATTTATGACACAATGATGATGTGGTAATTATTTTATTAATGAAATATTGACATAATTGATGTTATAAATACACAAATAAATGTAATTTGAGACTTTTTATGAATGAAAAAAAAATTATATATTAATATGACAGGTTAGTATTGATTTAATTAACTTCTTGCGAACTAATAATTCTGTTATGATTTTCACAAAAATCAATTACCAAATAGTGTCAAATTTGACATAAAATAGTTTTTAAAACAAATATTATATTATTAAATGTTATTATATACCTAAAAATCTAAGTTTCGGCCAAGATACATATATCATGATAGGTTTATCATTAATGAACCACTTGGGGGTCTCTTGGATGTATATGGTATGTTTAATAACAACATAATATAAAAATACAAAGTGACATGGTAAATGTCAATCTAATTAATTAAGAGGTAAAACTAAACGATAAGGTTAATATAATGACCTAAACTTGTCTAAATTCTATTTTATGATAGTATTGCGACCCATACACACCTTAGATTCGAAATATATCAATTTGGAGCTATGAAAAACCGAATATGACTTTATTATAAAATAATATTTTTAGTTATTCCAAAGGTTCCCCTCTCCTCCCTTATAGAAGGGAACCTCCTCCCTCTCTTCCTCACACCACTTTGAGCCATCAAGCTCAGCCAAACCCTTCCAAAATCTCTTCTACACTTCCATTGAAAAATCCAATAGGTTCTGGTCTTCTTTAAAGATAAAGTTTAGTTCCCTAAGGGGAGGTCTCAAAGAGGCCCTTCAAAGAAGATGTAATGTCCGTTACCGATTCTTTCAACTTTATTTCTCTTCCACTTATTCTTCTTTAGTTGTTTCATTATGAAGTAATGACATCAGTATAACTGATATAATTATATGTTATTATAAGAATGAAACAACCCTATTTCACCATCTATCCATCCTACGGAAAACAAAATCACCACTCGTGCATACGTACGGAATACCATCTCCACGCCATGGTGAAATCTGTTTTTACACCAACACCTTACATAGATGGGTATAATGGTGTAAAGAATAAATATATATGGTTATTATAACATCATACTGATTCTGATATATTATACCATCCACTCCTATTCTATTCAATAATTATGGGAATGATATCATCGCTCGTGCGTACGTACGGACTACCGTCTCCACGACACGATGAGATTCATTCTCCATGTTAACCATACATGAATGATCATAAAGTTTATATAATGAATAATAATGAAATTTATGAAATAATAATTCTAATGGATTTATGTATATATATATTTATTTCATCTATTTAGTTTCATTCAATTCAATAATGAATCGAAAATAGTGTTCATGCGTACGTACGGCCTACCATCTCCACGAACGGTGTATTTCAATCCTTTTATCGATCTATAATATATATATATGTATATGATGAATATATTATATATATATATATATTTAATTTTTTACAGTATGGAATTATTTAAATCAGGATATAAGTAATAATATCACGAACAACAAGTTCAAACACATATGATAAATGAAATGATTTTACCCAAAACACTACTTTAACATGGAATTTACAAAAGAATGAGTAATATAAAGTCATAAGTGAAACATATATGATATCAAAACAATGAATATGATTTTTTTAATAAGTCAATGACATAATTTAAATCATTATACAGGAGGTTCGGATACGTATGAAGCATATCGGACCTAAGGTAAGGGATAATTGTGTAAATCTCATTTGTATCCGTGATTGCTTAATCGTAAGTATTTAATGTGGTTATTGCTATCATCCATGTACATTTATTATAAAAGTGTATTCATTTTTGTTTAAATTCCTTTTTACCCATTTGACTTTTACCCCATGGTATGGAAGGAATATTTCTTTTATTTACCCTACAAGGTACTTTTTCACTTTTCTGACAAATGTATGAGAAGAGTGTTTTTTTAACGTATACGGCATGAAAGGATTTTTAAGGTTTTATAAAGCCTTATTTTCATGAAGCTTCCTCCAAAATATTTAATGAATATTTTCAACAAAACCCATTTCTTTTAAAATTTCATGACATTTGGTGAAAAGAAAATGATTTTGAAGAAAAAAAGGATATTTTCCTCAAAAATTCATTTCAAGTGTTTTATCAAAACCATTTTCACCTAAGATGACATTATTTTACATGTTTATGTTTCAAGTATCATGTCTCTATGATTTAAATGGTTTCACTTTTCTAATGATGAAATGAAATCCAATTTGTTTCGAATGGATTACGTTATGATGGAATGATGTTTATGAAACCCATTTTATTATTGGGTTATGATGGATGATTTATATTTATATTCTGGAACACGAAAGAATGATTTCAATATGATATGGTTGGGACCTATATCTCCCAACAATGAATTGGGTAAAGATTTATATCTCATGAGATAGACATGGATGGAACGGTAAGTTAATCTGGTTCAGTGTTACAGGACTAGAACGAGGAGTGAACTCAATTCAGAAAATGACTTTGTCCACTAAGATGGACTTGGCAGAAATGCCTTGGCTACTATGGAAATAATAAAAAGTGTTGAATGGTTTCCAATATTACATGTTTTATTCCAATGCTATTTTATCAGGATTGATGTTCCTTTATGATATATGCCTTACGTACTTCCACGATTTATGTCTTTGCTCAAGATTTTGATGTTTAAATTTCATGTTCAAGTTTTTGCTTCCATATGTTTATGGATTGTTTTATGTTATCTATGATTGCCCTTACTAAGAATTTTATCTCACCCTTTTTATGTTTTATTTTCCCCGGGGAATAAATAATGGTTTTAGTTAAGGAAACAAAAAGGGGAAGATCGTTATGGGAGTTGTTGAAGATTTTTCAACATGATTAGAAGTTTATATTCTGAGTTTCCAAAGACACTAAACTATTACGGTCCATGTGTGTCTGTTTTTGTTATATATTAAGTATTATAGAAAAGTTATGTAATGTCCATGTACGTCATGCTTCGGGTATCTACAGTTGGTATCAGAGGAAAGGTTTAGTTAACCTTTAGAAACTAGGTTGCGAAAACTTTAGTGAAATCCCTAGAGATATTTATACGATATGTATAGGGATTTCTCTAAGGATAAGTATAGGTTATAGTCCTAAAATTATGGTAATGATATTAGATTAAACCTAAGATGTTAGATATTGAAGTTACTCCCCCTTTATTATGATTTTTTCATCTCACACTATTCTTTTTGGGTTTTAGAAAATGGCTGGAAACAAAATGATTCATGATAATGGAGTATATAATGGACAATGGAATGATATTCTTAATGAGAAACCAAATGAAATGGGATTTGGAAGTCCAAACATCATTATTATGCCGAATCAGTAGTCTCATAATATGATCAATAAACTCAAATTTGGTATGTTTCCTGAATCTGCTAATAAGAGAAAGATGGAGTTTCATGTTGATCATAGAGGAAAGAAAGTTCAATTTCCCCTATGTAAATCATGTGGGAAGAGGCATCAAGGAGAATGTTTCAAAGGAACTGGAAGATGCTTTGGGTGTGGAAAATAAGGACACAAAGCCAGTAAGTGCAGAGGAAAAGGTTCAGTTAACACCAGGGATGAGGATAATGGTATTGCTACGACATCAACAATGGTTAAATGTTTTAAATGTGGAATGTACGAGAATTATGCAAACCAGTGCCCTAAGGGAAAGTCTCATGAAGAGAATCATTATAGTCATATGGGTAGTATTTGTGTTGATGATGATGAAGAGACTAAAAATGATATGTGAGATGAAAAGAATTGTTGAAGCTCGGTCAATGGTTTAAGAAGGTAGTGGAATGATTACATGATTATCAAGTGTGATGTAGTATAAGTAATCTCATGGTACTATGGAATAAAGAGACATATAAGGATTGTTACACTGTTGTCTTTCCTTGTGTTTTGAAAGTGTATGATGAATGGTACCAGTAACTATGAAAGGTTATTCAGATATTTTTGGAAAGTAGATGATATGTGAATAATGAAGGGATAAGGAGAAAATTAAATGTTTGATAGTATTCATGAGCTCATGAGTGATATATGGAGAAGTTTATAACATGGTTTGAGTATATAGATTTTTTGGATTTTGGTATGCGGAAAGAGTTAACTTTTGAGAGCATTCATGTATTCAGTAGGGTTTTATGGGTATTCATTGTTCAAAAGAATACATGATTAAGGCCTTCGAATGTTTGGAATGTGGCCAATAGGACATATCTTATTATATATGGGGATCAACGATGGTATTAACATGCTTGTTATATGAACTATCTTGTAATCATTTTCACTATAATATGAGAGTGGACTGCATTATTATGGATAAGCCTAAATATTGGAATGGATTATGTTGGACATAAGTTAGTATTGTTTAAGGATAACTGTTTTTTCGATATTATTGATCTGATGTTATAGTAATGTAGTTTTAGAAAAAGGACAACCTGCCGGACGGGCGACAACCCATCGCGTCGGACAAGGCTGTGGGAATTGAACCCACAACTGATGTGTGATAGGCCTTTATCGCCTACCAATTGCCTACAGGAATTCCCTGGTTAGTATAAACTAGTTTTATTTTATTAAGTTGTATGATAGATGAAGTATATGTCCATTTTTGGAACGATATAAAATAGATAGACTTATGTATATAACTATGGCTAACCTTTTGATTAAGACAGTTGGAATGACCCATCATTCTATCACATGATTTGCTAACACTTCACGAAGGAAAAATTCAACTTCATTTCTTTAATAGATGAAGTGGAAATTGTTCAAGGCACGAACAACGGTGAGATTTTAATGAAATAAAGTAGGTATTTCTTCTAATTCAAAATTTTCGACATTAGAAAAATGATATTGAAAACCAAAAAAGTTTTCCTAGTGCTCTTATATCTGATGTATAAGATGGTACCTTATATCATCACAAATTTATGACCTTATTATTGAAGGATTTTTCATATCCATGTTCTCTACCACTCTCCATCAGAACATGATGGTTAGATTTTTATTCCATATCCATATTTTCACCTATGTTCTCCTATGTGGAAACCCAATGATTAGTTAATTTGGGTAACTATTACATTTCATACATTAGTTTTTAAATCCATGTTTTGGTATTCCTTTTTACGATGTGGGTTTATATTAAAGAAACTTTCGAGTAGTAAACCACTTATAACCCCGACGAATTTCGACTGCGAAATTCATTTTAAGGGGGGTAGAATGTAACACCCCGAGATTTTATGAAAAATATTCTTTTAAATTTCATTATTTTGTTGTGTTTTATGATACACCAAAAGGATCTTGCATAACATGCATCCATGACATGGCATGCATTACACACATTCGCGACCTTCCACGATAGCGTGTGTTGTACGCAATACCGAGTCTCGCTAAACAACGATATGTTATATAAACTAGCCGTTATGAATATTAATTCCCACTTTTTGAAATTTTGTAAATTTTATTTTTTTAAATGGTCTTCATTTTTGGATTTGGAATATCGAAATTAGCTTAGGGTAAAATTTTGGTACTTTTTGTATAATTTTCATATTCTGATGAATAGTGAAAATTACTAAATTTTAATTAAAAAAAAATTAATCGAAATAATTAATAGTGATAAACTATTAATTTGATTTATTTTAAAGTATATTTAGAATATATTTTGACCATTTAATACAATGTTGGTCATTCGATGTAATTTCACATTTAAACCAGACATAAACAAGTGTCAATCTTTTGATCGTTATTATCTCTTAAGAACACGCTATTTGTTTTGACAACGGGAATTAATTTTTAAATTTATTAATTCAATTGATATGTTTTCAATTTGGTAAAATATGCATCATTTTTGAATTCATAATATCAAATACAGCTTAGGCATAATTTTGGGTATTTTTCTGGAAACTTTCATTTTTTGATGAATAGTGAAACCACTAAGTGGTAGTTAAAAAACAGATTTTTTCATAAAACATAATTTTACCGCTTCTGTGAGTGGAATTTCCAAAATCTGAGAGACACGGTTAATATCAAGGACTAAAATGTGGTTCATTGAGATTAAAATAATTTTTGGTGAATAGTAACTTTTTACTTTTTTTACCACGGGTAAAAGTAAATAGGGTAATTAAGGGTACAAATGATATTATAATTACCCTAACACATGTCATAATTCTATTGGATAAGTTTAATTCGGCCAAAAACAACCTTAGGAATAAAATATGACCATTTAGGGCCACTTTGATTAGATTAGGACATTTATTATTAATTTATTTAAAGAAGGGTTAAAATAGTTAAAATCAACGTTTAATAACAAAATAATTTTTAATATAGGGATATACATAAGATATATTCGACTATAAATATTCATTAGAAACAAAAAAGATTTCCTACATAATGGTATTTTATTTGTAATTTTTAGACTTAAAATAATTTAATTTATTTATGACACAATGATGATGCAGTAATTATCTTATTAAAGAAATATTGACATAATTGATGTTATAAATACACAAATAAATGTAATTTGAGACTTTTTATGAATTATAATAATTTTCTTTGTTAATATGACATGTTAGTATTGATTTAATTAACTTTTTTCGAACTAATAATTCTTTTATGAGTTTCAAAAAAATCAATTACCAAATAGTGTCAAAATTGACATAAAATAGTTTTTAGAACAAATATTATATTATAAATTGTTATTATATTCCTAAAAATATACGGTTCGGCCAAGATACTTATATCATGATAGGAGTATCATTAATGGACCACTTTGGGGTCGCATGGATATATATGGTATGTTTATTAACTATATAATATAAAAATACAAAGTGACATGGTAAATGTAAATCTAATTAACTAAGAGTTAAAACTAAAAGATAAGGTTAATTAATTACATAAACTTGTATAAATTATATTTGATGAGATTATTTCGACCCATCACCCCCTTAGCTTCGAAATATATCAATTTGGAGCTATTAAAAATTGAATATAACTTTATAATAAAATAATATTTTTTGTTTTTCCAAAGGTGCCCCTCTCCTCCCTTATAAAAGGGCACCTCCTCCCTCTCTTCCTCACACCACTTTGAGCCTTAAAGCTCAGAAAATCCCTTCCATATTCTCTTCTCCACTTCCATAAAAATATCCTAGAGGTTCTGGTCTGCATCAAAGACAAATTTTAGTGCCCTAAGAGGAGGTCTCAAAGAGGCGCTTCATAGAAGAGGTAATGTCTGTTACCGATTCTTTCAACTTTATTTCTTCTTCCACTTCTTCTTCAATAGTTTTTTCATTATTAAGTAATTAAATTAGTATAAATCATATACTGACATGTAATTATAATTTTGAAACAACCCTATTTCACTATCTATCCAACCTACAGAAAATGAAATCACCACGCATGAGTATGTAAGCAATACCGTCTCCACACTGTGGTGAAATCTGTTTTTCCACCAACACCTTACATGGATGGGTATAATGGTGTAAAGAATAACTATATATTGTTATTATAATATCATACTGATTCTGATATATTATACCATCCACTGCAATTCTATTCAATAATTATGGGAACGATATCATCGCTCGTGCGTACGTACGGAATACCGTCTCCACGACGCGATGAGGTTCATTCTCCATGTTAACCATTCATGAATGATCATAATGTTTATATAATTAATAATAATGAAATTTATGAAATCATAATGCTATTGTATTTATGTATATATATATATTTATGTCATCTATTTATTTTCATTCAATTCAATAAGGAAACGAAAACAACGTTCATGCGTACGTACGGCCTACCGTCTCCATGAACGATGTATTTCATTCCTTTTATAAATATATAATATATATATGTATATGATGAATATATATATGTATATGATGAATATATATTATATATAAATCATGTTTTACATTCTGGAATAATGTAAATCATGATATGAGTATTAATATCATGAATGACAAGTCAAAACACATACGATAAATGAAATGATTTTACCCAAAACGCTGCTTTAAAATGGAATTTACAAAAGAAAGAGTAATATAAAGTCATTAGTGAAACATATATGATATCAAAACAATGAATATGATTTTTTAATAAGTCAATGACATTATTTAAATTATTATACAGGAGGTTCGGATACGTACGAAGCATATAGGACCTAAGGTAAGGGATAATTGTGCAAATCTCATTTTTATCCAATATTGCTTATTCGTAAGTATTTACTGGGTTTATTGCTATCATCCATGTCTATGTTTTATTAAAGTGTTTTTATGTATGATTAAATTCCTTTTTGCCCATTTTACTCTTACCCCATGGTATGGAAGGAATCTTTCTTTTATTTACCCTACAAGGTACTTTTTGACTTTTCTGACAAAAGTACGAGAAGAATGTTTTTTAACGTATATGACATGAAAGGATTTTTACGGTTTTATAAATCCTTATTTTCATGAGTCTTCCTCCAAAATATTTCATGACTATTTTCAACAAAACACTTTTCTTTTAAAATTTCATGACATATTGTAAAAATAAAATGATTTTGAAGAAAAAAGGATATTTTCCTCAAGAATTCATTTCAAGTGTTTTATCAAAACCATTTTAATCTAAGATGACATTATTTCACATGTGTAGGTTTCAAGTATCAAGTCTCTATTATTTACATGGTTTGAATTTTATAATGATGAAATGATATCCAATTTTTTCATATGGATTACGTTATGATGGAATGCCGTTTATGAAACCCATTTTATTATTTGGTTATGATGAATGATTTATGTTTATATTTTGGCACACGAAAGAATTATTTCAATATGAGATGGGTGGGACCTATATCTCCCTCAAATGCATTGGGTAAAGATTTATATCTCATGAGATAGACATGTCTAGAATAGTAAGATAATCTGGTTCAGTGTTACAGGACTGGAACGAGGAGTGAACTCGATTCAGAAAGGGACTTTGTCCACTAAGATGGTGTTGGCAGCAATGCCTTGGCTACTATGGAAATCATAACAAGTGATGAATGGTTGCCACAATTACATGTTTTATTCCCATGCTATTATATCATGATTGAGGTTACATTATGATATATTCCTTACGTACATCCACAATTTATGTCTTTGCTCAATATTTTGATGTTTAAATTTCATGTTCAAGTTTTTTGCTTCCAAATGTTTATGGATTGTTCCAAGTTATCTATGTTTGCCCTTACTAAGCATTTGAGCTCACCCTATTTATGTTTTATTTTCCCTAGGAAATAAAGAAAGGTTTTAGGTAAGGAAACAAAAAGGGGAAGATCATTATGGGAGTTTTTGATGATTTTTCAACATGATTAGAAGTTTATATTCCGAATTTCCAAATACACTAAACTATTACGGTCCGTGTGTGTCTTTTTTTGTTATGTATTAAGTATTCAAAAAAAGTAATGTAATTTCCATGTACGTCAAGCTTCAGGTCTCTACAAACTTGTTGGAATCCAATGCCTAAAACAAGACGGAATATTATTCCTGAAACAAGAGGGTACATGGGAGGGAATCCCAAGCATAAAAAAAGACGGTAAATGAGAGGTCTTCCCAAGCCCGAAATAAAAGGGTAAAAGGGAGGGAATCCCAGGCCTGATATAAGAGGGTACATAGGAGGGAATCCCTAGCCTAAAATAAGATGGTTCATGTAAGGGAATTTCAATTCCGAAATAATAGGGTACACAGGAGGGAATCGCAATCCCAAAGAATGTACACGGGTTTTTAGCCCAAGCTTAACATGTTTTGATGATACTGGTAGGTAGAACAGCCAAATGATTTTCATTTTTTATGTGTATTCCATAACATCCATGTATTTTTACATCATGGACCATGATCTTGTCTCCCTTATGATTCATGAATTATGAACTGCTAATATTTATGACATGATTCAATTTTATGATATTTGATATGCACTGTTTGATCATCTAATATTATGATCAAATTTTTACACCCTTATGATAAGTTTTGTGATTATGTATCTCCCTTGTTTACCATTACTAATAATTTGAGCACACCCATTTTTATGTTTCCATCCCCATGGTATGAAAATATATTTTGTGTATGATATGTCTTAGGAGGGTGTTAGTGATTGAGAACCTAGTTAGGGATAATGTAGATCTCTCATATACAAGTGTTTATGATTCCATGAATCTGATGTAAATAAATTAATATTGGATTTGGATATATATTTTTGTAATGTTTAATTTATTCTATAAATTTGACCTAATTTCCAATTACATAAAGGGAGTGTTAGAATATATGATGACCTTGATATCATTTATATTCATCGGGCTAGTTGGAAGGATTTTGTGTTGAGCATTACTTTCCCACCATTATTTGATTACCTTGATATATATGAACATGGTTTATTTATAATAGTTTAGGTGATTATATAAACTTATGTCTTGGAAAGTGAGATGAGTGATATTATATATCTTTAGAGTGATTCGAGTGTGATCATCCTTATGAGGTATATTAGGATGTCTTGGGAATTTCATTATGATAAGGGGTGTTGTGCCCACTAAATGATGAGAATGATACTAAAGGATGAGTATGAGATAGGGGAACCTATATACGGTGTCATGTAGGTGATTAGACTTACGGGACATTATGGTTACCCTATTATTATATTGATTCAAGAGTTGCGTTGTTCCAGCAGGTAGGTATCGTCGATCACAGGTGTCACCTTTGAGCATAATGATTGATGTGAATATCCTAGAATAACTCTCATGATTGAGATGGTTTTGAGTGATAGGATCAAGAATCGTTAAATATGGAGAAGTATTCAATGATTTTTTAGGCTAGGACTGCGTGTCTAGTGCCCCGGTAATGAGAAATTGATCTCATATATGGGATATGATACATGATGTTCATGTAGTGTGTGCTAGTGTTACGGAAAGAGCATATCTTTGAGTGTATGATATGATCTATTTGAGTTTCCTATTGCGGTGTAATTACACCCTTTAATTACTATAATCTATAATCTGTTTCTCAAATCAATGATTCTTCCCCAATGTCTCCATATGAACTATTTTATTGAAGAAGATTGTTTACTTCCTAGGTATTAGATGTCACTATTTATTTTTCAATAGGGTGTGAGTGTTCCCCTAAGTCACCTGATGATTTGGTTCATAGCATCAAACAGTCTCATTTTTTTTATTAATATACTTGATTTTTGAGGGACATATTATTCCCCTAAGTTGTAAATGTTTTTTTTCTTTGAAGGGATATTCACATCCATAAGTTCACATATGGGTTTATTTATTTAATGACATGGAAACCCCCACCAGCACTGATTTTAAGACAATTTCGTTCTTATATGGGGAGATTAAAACCACTAAGTTATTGTCAAGACAATTTTTTTCCCAGTATGGTGTATTTATTCTTCGATGTTGAAAAGGATTGTTATATGAAAATATATATTTAGTGATTTCCCATGTATTTATAGTCAACCACAGGTTTCACCTTAAACCTTAGGATAATCATCTATTATTTTGATATGATTCCTTTAATTATTTATTATATTACACTTATCACATGTTGATACACCACATTGACTATTTATTTGGGAGACCAGATTGGTGGTGCTATAGTTTTTTTTAGTCACAGCCAATATAGGTGCATGTAAAAATTGGGTAACATATATATTTCACTATAATAGGTTCAGGTAAGGAAAAAACCCAATATTTCATGATTAGGATAGAACATCTTGATTGAGAGAATATGATGAGATGATAATTTAAGATTGTACTAGATATTCGTTTTTTATTTTATTCTTTTTATATATTTTTATATGTAATCATATTAGTGGGTGATTAGTTAAGATGTATGACATTATGATTTATTAATAATTTATTATTAATGTTTAGGTTTTTTTGATTATTTATAATATGGTTATTTATGATGGATTTTATTTGGTTAGTTCTTTCTCTTATTTACACTAATATGATGGTATAGTCTCCCCAAAAAACACTTTAGACCATCACTACTAGTCAACAACCTCTAGAATGTGGGGAGGACCACCTAGGGTTTCAAAATATACTTCAAGTACATTTTATATTGAGTGGGTAAGACATCTAACTAGGTATTTACAAAGGCTTTAATTCCAAAATTATATTTGTAGGTGAATAAATCACTCCTTTATATAAATGTGTGGATACGAAAACCATAAGAAATGATTTTCACGGGGAAAGCTATAACCTGATCCCTATGAAAAAACCATGAGGGTGTGGCCTAAAGTAGACAATATTCGCATCATGGCGTAGACTCTATGATTATATATTCTATTGGAACAAGATTATCAATATAATTAAGTGAGGTTGTTAGGCCCTTCTGGGGTGGTCTATTCTAAAATCAATTATATATATTTGAGAAATAACCATTTAAATGTGGTGTGTAATCCTATACCATAACAAGGAACTATATAGGGGAAATCTATTTTCGGAGCCCAGAAGAAAACCTTGTGAGAGGCACAAAGTGGAAAATATCATAATCATGGGCTAGACTAGTCCATTACAAATTATGTCTAATGTGAATAGATTTAGGCATAAATCCATTTATATGATTTGTAAGAAAATACCTCATTCCAAAGTGAAACCTATAAATGTGTATAAATTATGGTTAGTTGGTTATAATGCAACATTTGGGAGGGGATATTCACGAATATAAATGTATCAATTCATTGATTCATTCTGAATAATAAATGGGAAGGATAGTTAGGTCCATGTATATTCCTCTTCCAATCGTATAAGGCCCCTACTGACTTGTTATAGGAGTGACTATCCATAGAATAATCACCCTTAGTTCCACTGACCTCCTATAGAATTAAAATATTTTGTGTAGATGGAAAATCAATAGTGTGTTTTTAGATCTATTCCCAACCTGATATTGGTCATGATGATATTAAAGATATATAATGAGTAAATTTATTTGATTCTTTACTATAGTGAAGTTGTTGGAGTTATTTTGTTCGGAAAGGGTGTGGAGATGTTCATATTGTCAAAGTTTATAAAAGTAGGAAAAATATTACTCTGTTTGGTATTTATTGAATTGGAGATTGGGGAAGATGTTATGGTTAATGCCATATTCATTCCATTATGTAATCTCATATAGCTCAGGGCGAGGGGTCATTGATTTCCTAATGTATAATCGTAGTTGGATCACCCTACCATCTATTATATTCATTAAAAATGTATCTAATTATTTTATATATTCATTTTTTTCAATGGATTTGGTAATAGAAATTAATTTTCTTAATGGGGTGATGAAGATCAATAAACTATTATGGGTGTGATATGAGGGTATTTTAGGATGTTTAGAGTGTAAAATTGTGATCATTTTATATCTATGTCTCTAGAATTTCATCATGTTAGTGATGTGTAGCTCCAATTAAATCTTAGGTTGTAATTTTTAGACTATATATTGTTCATACATTGACTTATATTACTATTATATATTGTTTAAATACATTTATGGTTACCATTATACCATTTTTAGTGGGGGAGATTTATAAGTAGGATGTATAGGACCCGACCATTAGACACATGGTGATATTTTCATGCTAGCTATCTAGTGGTGTTTTGAATGATTAAGAGATGGGTCATATGGGTTTTACTCCAATTTATAACTAATTAAATGATAAATATTTTTAGTAATTTGATGGATTTTCAATTAGGAGAGAAATATAAATTTAATTATCAATTTAATGATAGGTACGAATACCATGTCCTTTCTTCCTAAAAGGATGGATCTAACAGAGCTTAGAGAGAATAAGATTAAATATGATGATTTATAGGTAAAAGGTTCCAATTTATCAATAACTACCCATTAGGGTTATAAAAAGTTTTATTACTATAAAATGTTTTATTTCAATTTTAAATGGATTATAAAAGGTTGAAACAAGTGGAATTAAACAACTAGTTTCATCTTCCTCACATCAATATCATATTCGATCTCCTAAGAGGTGATATGTGGTTCTCCATGATCAATTTGAGGATGGGTTATCGGAAAAAATAAATAATATTGTTCGATATTCCATGTATTGATTTTCGTATAATATATGAGTATCTCATGATTCCATTCAGATACTTGAATATGGATGTGATTTTTATTGGCATGATGAATCTAGTCTTTTATCCATATTTTGTTATTTCTTTGTGGATGTAGTTTCCATTTATTTCCAGGTATACTTATAGTCACAAGAGATTATGCTTGATAATTATAGATTTCATTATTCAAAATTAGGGAGATAAAGATGGATAAAAAACAATATTTTTTCAATTGTGGATTTGTGTGGATTACATATTAAGGAATATGATATCAGGGGATCATATATTAGTAGAACATGAGATGGTACATGTAATTATTTATTAAGACTATATATATAATGTTTTTGAGATCTATATATTCCTTGGATTGAAATGTTACTACATGATATTCATTTATGACTTCTCCTAACTAATATCAAAAATTAAAACATTCACTAAGAAGTTGGAATTGTTTATAGGGTCTGATACATATGTGAATGATTTTCATGAGATGAAGGGATGGTTAACATATACACTAGTTTTGTCCCTATATATTTATTTTAATAATTATACAATGTATTTTTAGTAATTTTATTTTCTTTTGGAAGAAATTATAATGTAGTATGGTCATTCCATTTAGTATGGTTCTAGGAATTTGAGGTCATATGAGAATGGCAATTTCACTGATGATTTGGAGCTGGAGAGGGTTGTGTATGAATTATGCTATTAGTATCACATTTTTTTAGTTCAGAAGGATGTATGGAATATGGACCTACAAATCATTGGGTATATTTTCATCCGAATATGAATTTATCCTTCCATTGATAATGTTTCTTAAATATCTATAGTCATTTGAATTTGCGAAAGTATTTAATGCAATAATGGGTAATTCCATGAATGATGCACAATGTTGGATGAATTCGACACGTGTGGTGTAGGAGGATAAAAATAAGTGGTAATTGATGTTACTCTTAATTGATATGTATATTGTTATTATAAAGTATCCGGGAAAGGAAACCCTTCAGTATTTTTGTATTAACTCATCACTCTACTAGAGGATGAACTTGAGTAAATATTCTAACTTTTATAAATTATTTTGTGGGAAAATTATAATATGGAATGTTACAACATTAATATCCCCTTTTAGGTGATAAGATCATTTATATGGAAGGTCATGTTGAGATTAATAATATTATTAATGGGGATATGATGCTATATTCAAATGCCACAATATTATTTTTTCACACAGAAAATAAAAATATGTACCAAGACACGTATAGGTTGTTTTGGTAGACCAATATAAAAAAGAAATATAGTGGGGTCCATTTCTGGATTCCACTCCCATTAATAATTGATGGATGTTCATCCGAGACTCATAAGACATATTTATTCTTTTACTATTTTATGAGGGAATGGGGTGATAAAATGATTGATGTTTTGATGGCCATACTAAGGTTGCCTCATGAAAGCCTTATGGTATGTGTTTTTTTCAACTAGTTTTTAAAGGTTAAAATATTATTATTGATCAAGGAGAACTAGTCAATTGAGGAGATTGGCTAGTTTTAAATCCAGAATATAGTATGTTTAACTGGTGTAACCTGGAGTGTCTTCTTGAAATGGAATTCCTGATTCAAATGTCACATATGGAAATTTATATTCAAGGTTATTGATACTCAAGTGAATTTTATGAAAACATAGAATCCTTTGACTGATCGAAAGTCTTAATGTACTATCCTTATTTTTTTTTGATTTTTTGTCATCATGTGTAATTAGTTTCAATAATTCATAGGAGAGTCATATAATTATTAATGAGTTTGACTATTATATTAGTTATCTAGCATTGTTGTAGATATAACCTTTTAAGGCCTTTTATGATTGTCCATTTTGATCAAGTCTATCCATGTTATACGCAAGGTAGCATTATCTTATTGAATAGAGTCCTGTTTATGGGAGATAATACTACATCAAATTGATCTAGTATTATTTAGCTATTCCACATAGTAGAATGTGTTCATATATAGACTACAGATATCATCATATGGAGTTTATGGTGGGAAACCATGTCTTCATAAGAGACCTTCATATTTAGTTTTAGGGGATGTTATCATGAATAAATGTGGGGCCTTTGAGGATATCTATAGTTTCAATATAATTTCCAATATATCAGTGATTTTTTAGAGTATTTGTGCAATAGATTATGTATTTCATATATATCAACTCATAATATCTCACGTAGATCCTTCTAATGTGACTAGAATATACAATGAAAATTTTTATCATGATGTTGTTTTAAAGGAATGAATACCATATATTGTAGATCTGATCTAGAAGATCCTTCATGTAAAAACATTCCCTATATAATTATTTTTTTTCATAGTCATATTCAGAATGATTCTTTAGTCTTTGAGTCAGGTATGTGGACAGAGTCGTCATATGTATTTTTCTGAAAGTTCTATTAATTCATCTCATTGAAGATATTTCATATAGTAGGAAGGTTTTATGTAATTTGATTTTTTCTAGGTTTATATTCAATTCAATTTCAACCGAACCACATGAATTTTGAGTATTTTTATATGTTGGAGGTGTTATTGAGGGGGCTAGTGGGTGCTTTTTTTAGAGAAAAGTATTTTTTTACAAGATAGATTTTCTTTTGATATATATCGACGACTACTCATTTTATTGGTACTGGGAACATGGTTGATGCCAAAAGTGGGGAAATTTCTCCGTCTAGGAAAGAAGGTGGACGATGAACCTAGAGTGGGTACCCGATCTACACCAGGTGCATGATCAATGGATAATAGGTACTTGGGGTTTAATTGCAATTTTTTAAATGCAATTTTTATTTAAAATATTCAAATAATATTATATTAATTAAAATAACAACCATTTAATTATTTTTGGTCTATAGTGGATCTTATATTCTTTATTATTCTATTCATTCCACTATTCCATGTTTTGGTTTCACATTTTCCGTTGTTCAATATTTTACGCAATAATCCAGTTGGGTTACCACTAGTATAGATACCCTTCATTTTACATGTACATTATTTCATTCATTATTTCTCTATCGTTCATTAGTTATGCATAAATTTAGTACATTTTCCATATTTCTCAATTTAATCATTTTAGTCGAAATAATCATGTGATATTAAAAGGGGAGTATTATATAGTAATGAGGTAGGTTTTTCAAAACCATCCATGATGTTTTTTGCATGTATCATAGGTTGTGGGATAAGCGGTCTCACTAACCATGTGTGATAGAACTGAAATTAAACATTATTTGTTTTTCCTGAAGAATATTAGTAGGTTAACGACTATTTAGGTCCATGATTGGTCCTAGTATAACTATTCCTTGATTCATTGATCAGTGATGGTCATAATATTGAAGAAAACTTCATAGAAATTATACCCATGACCCATTTAAGGATTACCTAGATTTTTTATGACACATAAGTTCATGGATTAGTTCCTTTATGTGATTAAAATATGGGATATATGTTTATTTGAGATATATTAGCATATGAATTATTTCACAAGGAAAATATAAGTTGGGATTTTTGTATTATATTCTTTAATTAGTATTTTTAGTTGGTTTTAACCCCCCATTATTATTTTTATAATTGGTATGTTTATACTATTGGTTTATTCCAATGAATAGGTATTTTATGACAAAACAATTATACTATAAGAGAGATTAACACAATGCTACCTTGAATATAAATTTATTATATAATATTTCATATGATATTTATATTTTATTCCATAGTTTTTGTTACTAATATGGTTAAATATTAACTTTACACTATTGTTGGATTTTTCAAGGTTGTAATGCCCATTTGTATAATGATTGATATGATGAGGGATACAATGACCATTATATGTAATTATCAGGACCGGAAAATTATACCCTTTATTTGAGGATATAATTCCCATAAAGAGATATGATGTGATACCCATGTAGAATTAGTAATGGTAGAGAAAGAGAACTATGCCTAACCAATTGTTATTACCAATGGAAGAGGGATGTACTTCTCAGGATGCAATGCTTCACAAGAATGGGATAAGATTTCCATATGTGAATGGATACTTATTGGAAATAGTATCTTCACATATTTAATATTAAGGATTGATTATAAGGAATAATATACCTCTTATGAGTTATCAAGGTCCGGGGTTTCCCCAATTGTTGATAATGTATGTGGGATTTGATGCACACTTGTTTTTTATTTCTCTAAGACATTGTGTTCATTATGGACTGATATCATCGAGAAGTTGTTCAAATTTTCAAGATGACATTGTTGTAATGATCTTCCCATGTTCCCTAATCTATTTTTAATGTGATTTTATGACCACTTAATATAAATTTGGACATGATTCCCATTAGTATTCATTTTTATATTAAAGGATACTCTACTTCTAGTTAAAGTATGTTTGATCACACAAGGTTGTTTGTATAGAACCTATTTCTATGTCACATTTGTTATATAATTAATTTTCTTTATGTTGACACTCTGTTATGTCACATAGTCTAAAAAATGACACTGTTAAATTCCATAGAAAAAATAGGAGAAAAAATATGATGAAAATCAAGATTTGAAAATGTAGGAGCTTTGAATTGTCGTAGTTGGACCAAGGGGTCGTCGATGTGCAACCTACTTGCACACCCCCATCTGGAATGCAGCCTACATGCATGCCCAATTTCATTTCTCCCATGGTCCTATTTTTTCTTATAAATATACCCTTAGGTCCTTCATTTATACGGATTAATTTCCCTAATGCCCAGTTGCTGCTCTGGTCTACCTAGTTCTTCGCCCAAGTCATTCGAGACATTCAAGGTAGTTCGTTAACACATAGAGTAGAGGATCTAAAGGAGGATCATAGGACTTAAGTACTTTTATTCATTTAAATCCATTACACCTTAGCATCTAAAGTGGACAACCTCCCTTAATTAGAAACACTTGCACGCCACCAATTCCATTCACATGAACTTGAGCGCCCTACTTATTGGAATACCTATGAATTATCATAAAGGCTTGAGTCAAGTATCACCCAAGTATTATCATCCAGGTTGTTCGTTGCTTAAGTGAACATCAGTTCACTGTTTTTTAAGATTTCATTGGGGCGTGCACATCTGACTGCTTGAGGATGAAGGATGCAGTATTGTTTCCCCACATTCTTGATTTCCAAAGGCGGGCGACATCCATCATTTATTCAGGGATTTTTTCACCTTGATCGAAACGGGACGTTGGGATGTATGCTCTTCCTTCCATAGATTCCCCATCGGATCTTATTACCAAATCAGGGTTTCCCTTATAGTCATAAGATGTTGTTCGTGAAACTCTTCCTGGTGCCATATCACCATGGACGCTTGCTAATTATGTTGCTTCTCTTAGGACATTCCAATGGGTCAGGCCAGGGCAGCAACCGTTAGTTGGGGGAGTAGTCACATTGGGCATCACTGGCGTGTCTGGGCACTGGGACACTAGCGCATCTGTCTTTTTACCCTTATTATAGGGCTTCATGAGGGCATGGAAGCCTTTGGCATCCCGCTTCGAATTTGAGGAATTATATTCCATAGTCATGTCTCTGAGGTTTTCCTCAGCTTCCCATGTTTAACGCAGGGTATGCAACAAGTTTAAAACCCAGCAGAGACAGATCAGACAGATCAGAACACTGACTAGAGCAGATCAGATGAGTGTAACCCCTGTATGACACACTGATGTAGATGGGTTGACATGACCTCATCGGGATGTGGTGGCCCGGGTAAGAATCAATATGGATCATGGGCTGCTGAGTGAAATGGGTGGTGAATGGGATGGAATCACTGTGAGGACGACTGTAATGTTGGACTTGAGTGTCAGAGAGACTTCCTACGTATCACTGTGGTAGGGAATCGATGTCTGTGTAGTTCTAGAGGGCGATGGGATGCCTACGGAGGCGGCTTGTGAAAATGGATGCGTGGATGGGACATAGAGGAAGTGGAATCTATGGTATGGGGAATAAACATTACGAGACACATAAGCTTGAGGAAAGGTCGGGAGATGAGCTTGAGTTTGGGTGAACACATAGGACAACAACTCAATGATCTGTATGGTGGGTTATGCATATTTAGTATCAGGGGTTGGTCTGATGCCACCAGGATGGATCCAAGATGTAGGTCCCAACGAAAGGGATTACAACGTATTCACATTGAATAGGGGATGCAGTGGCTTACTTCTGATTGGGATACAACGGCTTATCACTGATTGAGGGACATAGTGTCTTACCGCTGACTGGGGGACACAATGGCTTACCCCTGTTTGGGGTTTTAGTTTAACATCATATTTTCCCTCTGGAAGGGGGTATGATCTCATTGAGTAAAGATTAAATCATTCCAAGAGGTTCTTAATGGGTTTTTTCAAAGAACCGAAAACATCTAATGATTCTATATCCATTTGAACCATCTTTCCAAAGGTAGGCGCTCATTAGTTGTGGACTGATGAGGCTTAGGAATTTGCAGTGGTCGAGAGGATGGGATGTCGGACTCATCACACCTTTTTTAGGGGAATTATTGTCTACTTCGGAATTCTCTTTTTAGATTTAAGTTATGTTCGTGAATCCTTATTATATTACTAAGTATAAAAGGAGTTTTCCTTTAGATCTGACAATCAATGATTGATATATAGGAAATTTATAGAATCATTTATATGTATTCGAGGTTCTTCATCGATAGAGAATCATCTATATTTGTTTATAGATTCTTAGCCGATAATATCCTTTAATACATGAAAGTCTCTTGGTCATTATGATGACCATACTGGTTTTCTAGCCACTCAGTGGGGCACTTGAAGTTTATTTTCATTCAAAAGGACATTAATTATTTCAAAGTTGGGATCGTACCTGCAGATGGGCTACCTATGTATCCTTTGTTTTGGAAAAGGAATCAGAACCCACATAGTTCGAGTAAGGGAGTATGATGCTTATGCATTGTTAATGGATCAAAGAAAGATTTCATGATTACTTTTACACTCTAAGCTCACGTGAGTCATGCTCGGTGTGATAAACAAGAGGTATTGGTGAAACCAGACAATTGTGCCACGAAAGATGTAATGATGTGGGGTTTCTGTGTGTATGACTACCCAAAAAGATGAGGATTAAGATTTGCTTCAGGGAAGAAATCTAGGGATAGGGTCCATAAAGGTATATGTGCTTCATGAAGATTTGGATACTCTAATCTTGAGGATTACTCTTAATGAATATTCCCATGTTAGGAGGAGACTTATGATTGGGTTTTACTCCTGAAAAGGAAGCCCAGATCAAATGGAAATTAAGACCGGGGCTTACTCTTGAATGGGAGGCCTAGGTTAAAGGGATTTTAAAATTAAAGACGACTTGGGGCTTACTCATAAGATGGATTCCCATATTTGAGACTGGCGATTACTCTTCAAAAGGAAGCCTGGGTTAAGAGAATTATGGTTGGGGCTTACTCCTAAGGAGGATGCCCAAAATTAATGGGAATTATGACTGGGGATTATTCCTGAAAAGGAGTACCAGATTAATGAGGACTTGGGGCTTACTCCTAATGAGGATGCCAAGTAATAGGGTTCTCTCATCTTAAAGGATGAGGTTGAATGAATGAAATCTCAAATTTTAGTGAAATAAAGATGTGTAAATCATTATTTTTTTAGAGATGTTTCATGGAATTCCTTTCGAATAAGGAATTAAATCAAGAAAACATCCCATAATTTGATTTGACGAGTGTCTTGAAGACTGAATCTTTAACAGGAGAAATGTAATGGCAAAAGAGGGCTTAAATGGGAAGGAAGGTTACCCAATAAGATAGGGGCACACAATTCCTAGAAAGTGCGTAGGTACTGCCTGTGTGCGCAAGTCCATGGTCGCACAGGTATACCTACGCGACACATGGGTCCTTGCACGATTCTCAGCACTTAGGGTAATACATGGGTGAGACTTGGCTCAATCCCTTGGTATTGTCCCTAGAGGCTGTCCCGAAGATGGCGTGCAAGTTCTGGTGAAGAGGTAGGGTGGCTCGCAAGTGTGTCCATTTCCCTTAAGGTTACAACACTTAGGTGTGCAAGTGTTAGTGAATTCTAACACATAGACCTTACTCCTCTTGTTTAGACCTTCCATTCATGGTAAATAATTACCTTATAATTTTTCGGAAGACCTGAAGAAGAGACTTGGGCGTTCAGAGCTCTGTATGTGAATTCTGGAAAAATTCCTCCCCAAATGGCGGGCCCATCGGGGGTATTTATTGGCTGGAGAAGACCCCGGGTGTTTATCACTTAGGGCGCGCAAGTGACTTGCACGATGAAAATGAGGCACGCAAGTGTACTTGCGTGACCATGGTAGAACTTGTACGACCATTGTGCAATGTTCTTCTTATTCCTTCCTTTGTCAATTTTTGAGATTTTTTCAAAGGATGAATCAGTTTGGGCTATGATATTCCCCTTTTCCAGTCTTTTGACTCTGTGATGAAAGGAGAATCCACAAAAGTCTCCCCCCCCCCCCTCAGAGTTTGATCCAAAAGAAATGAGGATTTGACTCTGAGGAAATCAAGAATCAAAAGGAAATTGGGGTGGGCAGGGTATGGCGTGCAACTAAGCTTCAGGCGCCCAGGGTCTGGTATGCAGGGTCTAGCACGCAGGGTATGGCCTTGTCTATAAATATAGGGCCTCACTTCGTGCAAAGAACCCGAATCTTTCTTGTTTGTTTTGCTCTCAGCGCGCATGTTAACTCCCATCTCTCGCTTTTCCGTGCTTCTTGCTTCTTGTGGCGTGCTTCTGTTTCTTGTGTCGCGCTGCTGTTAAGGTATATAGACTTGCGCGGTGAAACCTACTTTAAATTTTACCTAAGCCAATGGGCCTAGTATGCATAGTTTGATTTTTTTACTAGGATTAATGTAAATACCCCTACAAACTTTGAATCATTTAAATTTCTCAATATTACCTAAATCATACAAAATGTATGTTTACTGACCTGGAACATGACTTTCATTCAATGTTCCTTTGTCTTTTGTGTGCAGTTTAAAGTCATGCACGTCAGACATAAAGAGGCTAATGTTTAAGGTCGAAATAGCTTTGACCGAAATGGATTAAAATTTACTCAATTCCTTGACAATTTATCTAAAAACATATTACCATACTCAAGTATGAGGGAAAATATAAAAACTATGACTAAAAATATTTGAATCTGAGGAATGATATGAAAAAGATCTAAAAGGAATTATAAGAAGTCGTTCCAAATAATGAAGTTACCATTATTTAACAAACTCGTTAGGGGGTTGAATTATGCAGGGCCACCTAAGGGCATTGGCTGCATAGTCAAATAATAGCATCTTTTGGCTGACAGGTCTGTTATGTAGACTACTTATGCAAGGCCGCCTAAGGGAGCGTGCTACATAGTTAGGTAAAATAACTCTCAGAAATTTACCTTCATAGTGCTAAAAATCCAGTGAAAGTTTATGGAGATTCAAATTTTACAAACTATAGAGTTCGTTGTATGGAAAGAGGTACTTGAATATGGAGAAGATATTTCCAAACAAGATTATCGAAGAACTGGATAGATATCACTCCTACAACGGTCTGACCCAAATGATGGGATGAAGAATATAAACCATAGACTTGAATACTTCCATATCATGAAAAGGATATGGGACAAATATGTTAAGGATTGTTATTTTTTTGTGGATCCCTACATATTATCGCGACAAATAAAGACAAAAGAGGTTTTACTCCCACGAATGAAGTTACCACTATTAAAAAAACCCGTTAGGGGGTTGAATTATGTAGGGCCACCGAAGGGAATCGACTACATAGTAAAATAATAGCATCTTTTGGCTGACAGGTCCATGATGTAGACTTTTTATGCAAGGTCACCTAAGAGCACATGTTACATGGTCAGGCAAAAGAACTCTCGGAATTTTAGTCCATTTGTGATTCGACGTTAAGAAAAGGGTTATGAAGATCTGAAAATATTTAAGGTTAGGATTATGCCACATAAAGATGGGTATTGTCCAATGTATGTAGAGATACACAAATCAATGCTAACCATAATCATGTTGTGGTTGGGTCCTGAATGGAAATGTTGGACTTCACTACGTATCCCATAAGGATGGGAATCAAGCCATATGTTGTTCTTGAACTATAGTTTAATGTCATGTAGGAAAAAAGGATTGGATATCTTAGTTTAGGGTCATAGAGCTCGGAAAATTATAAGAAATACACAGTGTGGGTTATCATGAAGACGTTTCAGCTAGGGGACTGAAAGAGGAAATTGGGTTTAGGCCTAAAAGACATGGGGCAGGATTTGAGGGACACTTGAATGTTCCTACGTATCCCATAAGGATGGGAATCAAGCCCACATAGTTCTAGAACTACCGTCTGTACAAATTAGGTTCATACTTATGAAGGTTGAAAGGGGATTTTAGTGCAATGATCGTTTAACCCAAGATAAAAGGTTCATGTATTGCCATGTATGCACGTAGTCTTTGAAATGAAACATGATTGAAAATAAATGTAAATAATTATTCCCTCTTAGGTGAGGGTATTAAAAAATATTGTAGTTTATTTTCATAATGGAAAAAAGTGTTTTATATTTTAACATCATATAGCAAGGACGAAAGTGATCCAATGTAATGATATTGATTCTTGGGGCAGTTTCATGAATCAACATCGTAGGAGATGGAGGTGAACTGATCTAAAGAGATTGGTTTTGGGCTTGAACCTTGGGAGGTTGACTACGTACCCAGCCTAGAAGGCAAGGATCAAAGTCTGCATAGTTAAATTAAAGAATGAATTAATGATCAAGCTGTCCTTGGCGACAACGACCTAAAAAATAGTGTTGGGACTTACACATGGTTAGTATCCCAGAGAGAGTGTTATGGTTGAAGTTTTCTCTAAGCTCACGTGAGTCATACTCGGTGTGAGAAAAAAGAGATAGCAACAAACCTAATGATGCACAGTTTAATGTCATGTAGGACATATAAAGGGACTATGCAATTTTAAAGTCTTGTAGTTAGGACTATTGGTGCTGCATAGTTTAATATCATGTAGTAGGGACAAAGTACATTTCAATTTCATGTAGGACATATTAAAGGTATTTCTGTACATTTTAGTGTCATGTAGTTAGGAGGATGGGCACAATAGAGTTTAATTTCATGTTGGACAAAAAGAGGACTGTGCAGTTTAATGTCATGCAGTGAGGACAAAAGAGTACACCATTTAACGTCATGTTGGACAAAAAAGGGATGATACAGTTTAACATATTTTTGGACGTAAGGGACTTTTATATAGTGTAATGTCATATAACAAGGATGATGAAGGGGACACAGTTTAACGTCATGTTGGACGAAAGTGCGAATAGTTTATGGTCATATGCATTAACCCTGGATGGTGCAGTTTAACGTCATGCTAGACTTAAGGGACGTGCTAATAGTTTAAGGTCGTATACATGGACTGTTGTTGTATTTTGTTTTTATACAAAATATTTCTTTATAAATCTAGCATTGGTTGGAGTAGTGATGAGTTCTCCATCCATTGAGATTAAAGAATAAGCTCCACTGGAGTAGACCTTATGTATTGAGTAAGGTCCTTCGCATTTTGGCTCAAGCTTGGGAGGTTTCTTTCTTGGTATCATTGGAGTTCCGAGATCTAATACCAATTCGCCCTGAGTGAATGAACGAAGATGAAAATTTTTGTTGAGAGCTTGTGCTATTCGATTCTGATAGACTTCCAAGTGGTGCAAAGTGCACAATATTTTTTCATTTAACCGTTAAAATTCATTCAATAGCTTTTTATATTGTTCATCTGTAGATGACTGATCACAAATGGCTACTCTGAGCGAGGGTAGTTGAACTTCAATGGGCAAGATTGCTTTCGTTCCATATACCAGTGAATATGGAGTTGACCGCGTTGCAGTGAGGGTGGTAGTCTGATAAGCCCATATAGCATGAAAGAGTTTATCAGGCCATGATTTATTATCTTTACCCACCATATTTTGAAGAATATTTGAAAGAGCCTTGTTGAAGGATTTTATCTAGACATTGGCCGCTGGATGATACTAAGATGAATGGTTGGATTTTATGTTGTATTCTTGATACAACTTCTTCACCTCAGATGAACAGAAGTTGGTGCCATTGTTCGTCAATATGGTATGAGGGACACCAAATCTGGTAATGATGTTAGAACTGATGAAGATAACAATTCATATAGAACTGACTTCCTTAAGAGGTATTGCCTCTGCCCATATGTAAAACAAATCAGTAGCAGTAAGAATATACTTAAACTGCTTGGTCGTAGCTGAAGGTTAAGGTCCCACCACATCCATTCCCCATCTGGAAAATGGCCCTGAATATTTAGATGTATGATGCAACTCTGGAGGTTGATGAAGGAAGTTGGCATGTACATGGCATGAATGAAACTTCTTTGTGAAATCATCACAATCTTGTATCATTGAAGGGCAATCGTATCCAAGCCATCGAATCTGATCAGATAGTCTATGTCAAGACTGGTGGGCACCATAGACTCTTGCATGCACTTCTTTCATGGAAACCATTGTCTCTTCACCATCAATGCATCTGAAGAGAACTCCATAAAAACCACGATTGTAGAGAATTTTCTCTATGTGATCTGGGCTATCATAAAGAGTAAAATTGAGCACATGTCTTCGGATTTGTTCTTTCCCGGCTCTATCAGGTGGAAGCGTTCCATTTTGAAGGTATTCCCTGATAGGTGACATCCATCCTATAGTATGACCATACAGTTCAGGAATGGGACTAATTTCATTAATTTCAACTCTTCTGGTTCGAACATACGGTGAAATTTCACGACGGTGGGCAATACTGATGGTTGTCTTGCCCCGATATGGATCTACCAGAGTTGTGGCTATATTAGCTAGTGCATCATCTTGAGCATTTTGTGATCTTGGGACATAAGAAAACATCGGTTCCGAAGGGAATTCCTCCATTAACTCTCTAACGTAATCATAAAAAGGGATTAGTTCTTCTTTTATGATGGCATAATCCCCATTGACTTGTTTGATTACCAGGTTTGAATCACCTTTCACCTTTAAGTGATTCACTTGTGCTTGAAGCACCAATTCCAAGCCTGCGATGAGAACTTGGTATTCTGATTCATTATTGGTACCACCATCCCACAATAAGAAAGAATAAGGTAAAACTTCCTTTTCTGGAGAAATATGCACAATTCCTAAGTCAACTTTGTTGAATTTAGGATTTTCCATTTTCCTCCCTGT
Organism: Viscum album; assembly: GCA_963277665.1. Taxonomy (NCBI): domain Eukaryota; kingdom Viridiplantae; phylum Streptophyta; class Magnoliopsida; order Santalales; family Viscaceae; genus Viscum; species Viscum album. The sequence continues at coordinate 760,551,214 of OY728166.1, forward strand.
TGGACTTCTGGAAGAACCATCAAAATACATTTCCCATGCCTAAGGACTTTCTTGAATAGAGAAGACTTCTTAATCCGGGAGTTTAATATCTAAAGATGTGTCTTCCACTGAAGGGTGTTCAGCTAGGAAATCAGCTAGATCTTGGACCTTTATTGCCTTTTGAGACACATACTAAATGTCGAATTGCTGCAAATTAACTTCCCACCTCTCCAGACGTCCTGTAAGAATTGGACGACTAAGGTTGAATTTGAGCAGGTTATTGCGAGACACCAACTGGACCACGTGATGTTGCAGGTAGTGTCTCAACTTTTGAACTGCAAAGATTAATGCCAGGAAGCACTTCTCAATACTTCAATACCGGGTTTCAGCTTCAAGCATAGACCGACTGAGGTAGTAGAGGATGTTTTCATTTCCAGCATCATTATTCTGAGCAAGAAAGGAACCCAATGATCACTTTAATGTTTTCACGTAGAGGATAAGTGGTCTTCCATCAACAGGTGGCTTGAGTATCGGTGGACTCAAGAGGTGTTTCAGGAGAATATCAAATGCTTCTTGACATTCTTCAGTCCACTACTATGTGACGCCCTTCTTCACCAATTTGGTGAAGGGAAAACTTTTATGTGCCAAATTGGCGATGAAACGTTGAATATAGGCTAACTGTCCTTGAAGTCATCTTAATTATTTCAAATTTTGAGGAGGTGACATACTAATGATTGACTTTGTCTTCATAGGATCGACTTCAATGCCATGATGGTGTACAAAAAAGCTGAGATATTTTTCTGAGGTTACCCCAAAATCACATTTTAAGGGGTTCCTCTTCAAATTATATTGTCGAAGCTTGAAGGATATGACTTCTAAATCATCCAAGTAATTATAAAATTGTTTGGATTTGACCACCAAATTTTCCACATACCATTCAAAAAACGTCCCTAAAAAGGGTTGGATGATACGATGCATGGCACGCTAATATGTTGCACCCACATTCTTTAAGCCAAAGGGCATTACTCGGTAGCAAAACACACCCTGAGGGTCTCCGAATACTGTGGATTCCTCATCTTCTGGGGACATTTGGATTTGATTATATCCAAAATATCCTTCCATGAATGAAAGTTATTCATACGCAGTTGTTGCATCAATTAAAAGTTCTGTAATCGGAACTGGGAATTCATCCTTAGGACAATGCCGATTAAGATCTCTGAAATCGATGCACACTCTAATTTTTCTGTTCTTATTCATTACAAGGATAATATTAGACAACCAATTGGGATATTTAACTTCTATTACGATTTTAGCTTTGATATGCTTATCCAATTCAACTTCAATTTTGGAAGAAAAAGTTGGGTGTGTTCTTCTCACAGCTTGCTTAAATCCTCGATGTTCTTCTGGTAAACCCAAATGATTAGTAGCAACATCAGGATCAAGCCCATACATCTCTGTATAGTTCCAAGAAAATATGTCTTGATTATTCGTTAAAAAGGAAATATACACCTCTTATTCTTCAAGAGTCATGTCTGCACTAATTAAAGTGGGGCGTGTATCTTCTTTTGTACCCAGATTTATTTCTCTGATTTCATCCATGGTGGTAGAGTAACCCTCTTCAAATGCTGGAAGATAATCTATGAGATCTTCCCCTTCTTCTTCAACATGTGTTATTTTTTCCACTTTTACATGAATAGTAGATGATAAATCAGAATTTCCATGATCAGAAGAGATGTTAAAATGTGATCATCTTGAAGAAGAAGCTTCCATTTCTAACCTGATTGATGATGAAGGGTCTTCCTTGGGAAATAAAGAGGAGATGATGGAATGAGAATCATCATCATTGTTCACCTTCGATGTTGCTATAACTTCTTCTGGCCTGATTGGCGATGTATATACTTGTTGTATTTCAAAAGATGAAATGAAGATGTCACCATTTGGGCTTTCATCACTGCTTGGTGGGTCACCAATTTCTCTCATGTTGTCTAGATCGATTGTCGTAATTGACATTATGGATCATTCCATAAGGGTATTTTGATTTGGGTCTATCTTGTCAATTTGACTGATAAGCAACACATAATATTTACTCACATATGTAAATGGTTTTACTAGAATCTTCTCCAAACCATATAGAGCATTATCTTTAGTAATCTCCTTTGTTGTGGATTTATCCCTTCCATTAATATGATAGAATTATACCTCAATGTATTGAGATTCACATGTCTTGAATGGGGTCGTATCACCATACAATGTCCAAACTTGACAATCAAAACAATATTTGAGACATTTATGGTATGATTAAGGGATAGTTGCATGTTTATGTAGCCAGGGTCTTCCAAGAAAGATGCTGAAGGCTGAGTCTTGATCAACTACTATGAAATATGAATTGCATACAAGATCTCTAAACAGTGTTCTGAGTGTAACTTCGCCCAGTGGTTCTTGTTCATTTTTATCATATCCTTGTAACATCATCGTATAAGGAGATAAATCCGATTCCGTGAGGCCTAATCGACGAAGTGTATGAATGGGCATGAGGTTGACTCCTGAACCATTATCAATGAAAGATATTAGGATGTCTACACCATTGACTCTTCCAGATAGGTAAAAAGGACTAATATGTCCATGAATGACATCATCTTCAGCTTCATCAGTAAATGATATTACTGCAAGGAATTCTGCAGGTTTATTCTCCACGTGATAGAATTCAGCTGCAACAACTTCAGTTTAAAACTCCTGAGGACTTGACAAAGCCTTGATGAGTGCCTCCCAAAGATCTTTTGACAGATTCAAAGCATCTAGAATTGATAACATGGCTGGTACTTGGGACAAGTGTTTCAATACATCATACTTTTGATCTGGAGGTCTGAGTTTCCCAACATGAACATGTGGCTTAGCAGGTTCCTTGGTAGTTGATGCTTTGGAAGTTGATGCATCTTGTATTGGGATAGTATTTGGCAATATTCCTGGCTTTAAAATATTAGACTGATTAGACCCATTTACTCGCTGAGAGGAAGAAGATGGAACCTTCAACCGGTCTTCCAGAATAAATGTGCTAGGATAGAATTTGCTATTGGTGGAAGAACTTTCTTGTTCTTGGTTAGCTCGCTGAAGGGATCTTCCACGAGTTTCTACTGCATACACAGTTCTAGCAGGGGTAGAATTGGAATAGTGGATTCTGAAAGATCCACGTCTTCCCCTGTATCCTAAGCCTCTGGATCATCATCTCATTCCTCTGTTTGATACAGGGAATTCAGGATCATCAAAATTGAAACTTTGATTGGCATATGGATCAATTAATTGAATCATATTAACAGAACCTGAGATTCACTCTTCATCTGATGAGGACTCTGCTTGAGTAGCCAATTTAGGCTGTACCGTTTGGTGGGGAAGTGCCCGTGTCTTCGAAGTAGATGGCATGAAATATTCATGTGTCAATGATAGCTTAGGCTTTGACACATACTCATCTTCTTCTGATTGTTCCTCTTTCTTCGAACTGTGCCATTTCATTGAAATTTTCCCTCTCATGAAAAGGGTTTTGCTGCGGCATTCATGGTATAAGGAAAAAATGGTTTCTTTAATTGAGTTCAAAAAATAGCATGAGTTCATTTGATAATATTTTTGACCATCCGATCATCATATTTATGTGAATTTTTGCTTTTGACTTCATGCCACTCGCCTTCCTCCTCTGGAACGGTAGTAGTAACACATGCTACCTGAGTTGAAGAACATTTCAGTTTACCTAGTCCCAAATAGACCATTTTTTGCAGGAGGTCCTTGAAAACAAAACATTCCTGAATGGGATGCCCCAACATTTGGTGAAATGGGAAATAGTTGGGACAGTCTTCATCGTCTTCCTAGTTTGGCCTCTTGGGCCTTGGGAATTGAACCAAATTATTTTCTAGAGCTGAAATGAAATAACCAGGAACTTGTTCATTTCAGAAAGAGTAAACTTTTCTTTGAAAATCCTCAAATTGTTTTCATCTTTGATATTTTTGTTCATCTTGATGGAACAGCCTTTGTTGTTGACCCTCAAGAGGTGGAGCCCTTCGGGGAGATGATGGTTTTGAAGTAGAAGCATGTACATGTGCTTTCTTAAGCATAACTGTAGCTATCTCGACTTTACCCATTCTCATTCCTGGAGCTGATTTAATTACACGAGATTTAGCCTTAGTCTATATAAAATAATCTTCAATCTGTTTAGAGATTGAAGTAAGGTCTCGAAACCCTCCAGTATATTTCACAGGGATCAACGGTGTGCGTAATTCGTCACACAGATTTTCCACACAGATTGGAAACAGTTCCTCTTGAGGGAGTGCTAAGCTTAGGGAATATGTTAATCCCTTCCAGTGAGCAATGAAATCTAAGACCCTTTCAATCTCCCTTTTCATACATTTTTTAAATAAAAAATGTTTTCTTTGGCAACATTGATCTAAATTGGAGAAGGAATTTTTGGCGAAGATCTTCCCATCCGGTAATTGACTGGGATTGCAAGCCTTCATACCAAACAAAACCTGGTCCTTGCAAGGTTCGCACGAAGCATCTGAGATTCTCTGATTCTTTATATTATAGATTTCCCATCATAGGATCGCAACAAGACACGTAATGCATCAAATTTTGTTTAGGATCACCTGATTCATTGAAAATATGGAATACAGGGTTCCCAAAACGTGATGGGGGAAGAGATTGAATCCACCCATTCAGGGTAAGCTTTCTTTTCTGGTTGAACCTATACACTATTTCCCTCCATAGCTTCCAATCGATCTATTAATGTCTCCATAGTAGTTATTAACTTTTGAGAAACATCTGGTTGAGCTTGGACCTAAACAGGTGCACTGACTAGAGCTTGGACAGGTATGGCAGCTGGTATTGCAACTGATGGCAGCACTTCCAATTGTTATTGCACATGACCTTTAGGATTAGACCTGTGAGGGTGTACTGATAAAGGAGGATATTCATGATTCATCTCAGTAGATGCATCAAACTCCCTTGGCTGACGGACTCGTGCATGCTTAGGAGGATGACTACCTTGAATTAGTTCTGCGTTCAACCTCCTCAATTCTTTGATTTCTTCCTCTTGTTGTGCAAACCTTTTCTCTTGTGAGAGCGATTGGCCTTATCCAAAGGAAGGATATGTAACCTGATTCATTCCCTTCCCCTTTTTTGAACCCCTTCGGAGAGGGGGAAGTGTATTATTTGAAGGATTACCTAAATTCTAAGCAATACTTTGATTTTGTGTACGCACACCTTCTTCATTTGTGTCTGTGCATACAACTTCTTGAGCAGGAACCTCTTCATCTGAGTCCCCTGAGTGAGCCTCATCTAGTCGATCAGAAACAATGGCATTGATGACATTAATTGATGCTTAACGCATCGCATCCCTTCTATCATCATTTCTGTGACATTGTCTTTTACCATGCCCCTGACGATACAATGCCTTTTGTTGATTTGATCCCTCAGGAACTTCTTGGCGAACCATAATTTGGACCAAATATCCTAATAATTTTAATCTTCATTCTTATTGAGGGTTCTTCCCCTATCGAGAAAAGGCTGACTTTCTCTAAAGAGTGGTTGATGATTTGAAAAAGTCCCCAGTCCGATGGACTGGGTCTGTTCCTGTTGTCTCTGCTCAACTCCTCAAATCCTATTTTTTGATTCTGATGGTTGGTTTAAAGAGTCCCCAGTCTAGTGGGATGGGGTGGCTCTTGACATGCTATGTCTGACACTTTCTTAAGATCTCTACTGATATTTCGGACCTTTGTCCAGAAATTAGCTGGATGCATCAATTGACATCCACTTTTATCACCCGGCTCGAAAGACCGTTGGATGATTTCTGACACTTCATTCACTTGATGATGTGCTTGCTCCATATGAGAGGCCTATTCAATATTCCCATTTTCTTGATGCAGGAGTAATTCAACAACTTGTTCACTATATTCTTGATTTTGAGAAGAACTAGTTGAGGCCTATTCTTGGGAAAGCCATTTTTTACAAAGAAATCCAGTTGATTGTGGCCGGCCACGGGAAATAACATTGCATGAGACCATTTTCGGCGGGCTTTGCTAACTGGAGAGAACAGTGAAATGTAGTGCTCCATGAACACCCCATCCTCTAACATGAATACCAGACAGGGCATTGGCAATTGACTAGCACAATCTTCTTAGTGCTCCAAGGCATGAACACTGAAGGGCTCTCTACTGCTTTTCAACTTATAGATATCGAGAGACTGATAGAGATGCCAAATCAATCTGACATTGTAACCCTTCTATTATCTTAACATGATTTTCATATTCATCATAAGATAATACTTTCTTTTTCAATTGACAAAGATTTTTCCATATGTTGAGATGAATATCATGAATTCCATATTCCGTCAACATCTCTGGAATGTCATACTGAGAGTTAGCCAGATGCCAAAACATGACTGGAAATTCACCTGCTGCCTGTTTTTTTCTCATGTTCAACATTTTCTCTTTATCATTAAATGAAGATTCTTCTACCTGATTTGACCAGAGCCGGTGCTTCTCTGTTTCTCTATCAGATTCAACAAGATTGGTAGAGGGATCACTGATCAAACAAGAAGATGCATGAATTAGGTGTGGTTCAAAGAATGACCTAAACCCTGGGCTATCGTCCGATTGAGAAAGTATTTCAACTGCTAGCGATGAAGCATCAGACATAACTAGTTTCACATTTGCATATTCCTAAATATAAGAGGGATTTCTCGGCAATACGTTGTCCATTAGAGCATTTTCCGAGCAATGTGCATCACTACTACAGAGAGGACTTTCATAGTGAAATTCGTCATCATGGGGAGGACCACCATGGTGGGTTATAGAAAAAGATGAGATCTCTTGCTCTATGGTCTTCTGACCACACAGAGGGTTCCTCTGGCTCTCATCTGAAGATAAAACTTCGAGATCGACCGTATTTTCATGAAGGAAGCCTTCATGAGGAAGTTTTTGTTGAAGACCCTCAGAATTAATGATCCCACTATTGGTAAATGAGGGAGTAGAATCATGAATTCCATTAGATAACTGTCTGAGGGCTTCAAGAACTCTAGCATCGAACAAGTCCTTGTTATAGATTGGATCTTGATCTCTTGACTGTGCTGGGCGAGTCTTCTTCTTAGAAATCTTCTTACTCGCCTTGGAAACCACTTGTTGACAAAAGTGGCTGCTCTGAGGAGGTGTATGTTCCTGATCCGAATAGATGGACATGTTAGGCTGATGATCTCTACTCAAATCAGGTGTGTGTGCCTCACTTGGTTGTCCGTATGATATGGGGGAGTATTCCCCCACAACCCTCTTGGATTGAAATAGATGTGTGTGTCTATTCTTGAGTGAACTGTTGATGTGTCACTCCACTGATAGAGATAGATTTATGTGTTTTTCCCTTAAATGTTGCTGAAGCTTTTATAATATCCTGGCAAGCAACCAGAATATGAGTAGGGATTTTCTTCTGTTCTTTCACCATTGATAGAATATGCTTGCTGCCTTCAGCTGCCAGAACAGGGATATACGTCCATTACATGCTTGGAGTAGGTGTATGTGCCACCTCATGTCCTCCTTTTCCTGTTTGTGAATCCCGAAAGTACTCAAGTGTGGGGGAAGAATTTTGAGTCTGCCTCCAATTTGTCAGCAGAGCTTTCTTACTGACTTCTCTGTGTGCTACCAAGCGAGACTATTGGTAGGCTTGATCAATACTAGTAGGTGTATGTGCCTGCTGATTTCACTTCGCCAAACATGGTTGAAGAGCTCCAACATATGTAGTCAAACAATCCCGCTGACTAGCTGATGATGTATAAACAGCTATATGTTCCTGCATATAGTACTCCACCGCAATTGCCTGGCGGGATTGGCCTGATGCTTCCATAAGAGTCTGCTGGACAGTGGAATTAATATGGCTAGGTGTGTGTGCATGCTCGTTTATTTCCACCAAGTTAGGTTGGTGGACTTCTCCAGAGATGGCAGAGATGAGAACCTAGTCACTGTTAACCGGATTTCGACTCTGGCGATTCGTCTTGCCTGCTCAGGTTCAAGGAACCTGAGCCGAATGCCTGGAGTCGGTACCCTCATCATGTTGAGGGCACACTACCGCATGAGTATGGTGGAGATTGTTAATGGGAGCCCTCATGAAGGACTCATGTCTCCTTGAATTAATTCCCTGAGGGACCTGATCATTCACCTCCTCAAAATATGGGAGTGAATGGTGATTACGTTCTGGGGATAACGACCCAAAATGGTTGGAGACGGTGGTTAGCACCACCTGCTTCTTGATCACAGGTCGTCGTTGTGCGGACGACCAGGGTGAATTGTTCACTTGGAGGGCTCGTCGAGCAGCCTCCAGAATTGGAATAGTACAGTTTTGACAGTACTCATTAACCAGCGCATTTGATACCCAGCGTTGAAGACGCTGAGTAGGTGATGTTGTCCTCAGAGCGGACGACGATTCAGCAGAAGTAGTAGTAGTGGCATTCAAAACAGCGGTATTCATAGGTGTGAACTTGAGAGCAGCCATTTCTTAGAATGCATAAAATCTTGGAAAAGAGTGCCTGTTTGATATAACAGACGTAATCAAGATAAATTCATCCACTACATCTTTTGGATGAGCACATATGTCAATGATTGTTTTTATTGGCCCTCTCATTGAGTTTTAAATAGGGGCCTAACAAATAAGTAAAACATCATTTTAACTTGGTTAAGGATTCATGTCGGGTTCACCATTTTTTGTTTCCCTCTGGAATGGGGGATGATCTCATTGATTTAAGATTCAAACATTTCAATCGGTTTCTAACGGGTTTGTTTGTAGAACCAGAAACATCCAATGATTCCATATCCATTTGAACCTACTTTCTAAAGGTAGGTACTCATTAGTTGTGGACTGATGAGGATTAGGAATTTGCATTGGTCAGGATGATGGGAGGTCGGACTCATCACACCTTTTTTAGGGGAATTATTTTCTATTCCGGGACTCTCTTTATTGATTTAAGTTGTGTTCGTGAATCCTTATTACATTACCAAGTATAAAAGGAGTTTTCCTTTAGATCTGACAATCAATGATTGATATGTAGGAAATTTAGAGAATCTTTTATATGTATTTGAGGTTCTTTATTAATATATAATCAAATGTATTGGTTTAGAGATTCTTAGCCGATGATATCCTTTGATACATGAATGTCTCTTGGTCATTATGATGACCATACTGGTTTTAATGCCACTCAGTGGGGCACTTGAAGTTTATTGTCATTCAGAAGGACATTGATTATTTCAGAGTTGGGATCATACCCACAGATGGGATACCATTGTATCCTTTGTTTTGGAAAAGGAATCAGAACCCATGTAGTTTGAGTAAGGGAGTATGATGTTTATGAATGATTAATGGCTCAAATAAAGATGTCAGGATTACTTTTACACTCTATGCTCACGTGAGTCATGCTTGGTGTGAGAAACAAGAGGTATTGGTGAAACCATACAATGGTGCCATGAAAGATGCAATGATGTGGGGCTTATGTGTGTATGACTGCACAAATATATGAGGATTAAGATTTACATCAGAGAAGAAATCTAGGGACAATGTTTATAACGGTATATGTGCTTCATGGAGATTTGGATACTCTAATATTGGGGTTTACTCGTAAGGAAGATAAAAAAGTTAAGATGGGACTAATGATTGGGTTTTACTCTTGAGAAGGATGCCCAGATTAAAAGGAAATTATGACTAGGGCTTACTCTTGAAAAGTAGGCCCAGGATAAAGGGATTTGCAAATTAAAGAGGACATGGGGATTACTCCTAAGGAGGATGCCCATATTTGTGACTGGTCCTTATTCTTGAAACGGAATCCCATGTTAAGAGAATTATGGTTGGGGCTTACTCCTAAGGAGGATGCCCAGTATTACGGTTCACTCATCTTAAAGGATGAGGTTGAATGAATGAAATCTCTAATTTTAGTGAAATAATGTTGTGTAAATCACTAGGTTTTGAGAGATGTTTCACGAAATTCCTTTTGAATAAGAAAGTCAATCAAGAAAATATGACATAAATGGCTTTGAAGAGTTTCTTGATGACTGAATCTTGAACAGGAGAGGTGGAATGGCATAAGATGGGTTAAATGGGAAAGAAGGGAACTCAAAAAGATAGGGGCATAGAAGTCCTTGCAAGCACTCAGGTACTTCGTGGGCGCGCAAGTCCCTGGGCGTGTAGGTATACCTGTGCGGCACATGGGTACTTGCGCGATTCTCATCCCTTAGGGTAATAATTGGGTGAGACTTGGCTCAAACGCTTAGTATTATCCCAAAAGGATTTCTAGAAGATGGCGTGCAAGTTCTGGTGAAGAGGTAGGGTGGCGCGGAAGTGTGTCCATTTCCTTAAGGTTAAAACACATAGGCGTGCAAGTGTTAGTGAATTCTAACACCAAGGCCTTACTCCTCTTGTTTAGACCTTCCATTCTAGGTAAAGAATTACCTTATAAGTGTTCAGAAGACCTGAAGAAGAGACTAGGGCCTTCAGACCTCTGTATGTGAATTATGGAAAAATTCATCCCCAAATGGGGGGCCCACCGGGGGTATTTACAGGCTGGAGAGGACCCCAGGCGATTATCACTTAGGGTGTGCAAGTGACTTGCGCGACCAAAAATGCAGCGAGCAAGTGTACCTACGCGACCATTGTAGAATTTGCATGACCCTTGTGCAATGTTATTATTATTCATTCCTTTTTCAATTTTTGATACTTTTTCAATGGATGAATCACATTGGGCTAAGATATTCCCATTTTCATGTATTTAGACTCTGTGACAAAAGGAGCATCAAAAGTCATGTAGAACGAAGGAGAACCAATGTGAATAAGGACCTAGGTTCCAGATGGATGGTGTGGGTGAACCGACGTGAAGGGGGTCGGAACGACTGGGTGATGGACTTGAACCTCATGGATGCATCCTACGTACCCTGCCTTGGAAAGGATCAAAGTCCTCATAGTGGAGCTTGGCGACCCGATGTGAGAATGGTCAGGGCCACTGGATAGTGGTGGGGATGAACCTTATGGAGGCTTCTAAGTACCTTGCCTAATCAAGGATCAATTTCCTCGTAGTTTTGGTTGGTCATTTGGTGAACCAACGTGAAGGAGTTCAGGACCAATGGTTTTTGGGCATGAACCTCATGGAGGATTCCTAGGTACCATACCTTGACAAGGATCAAAGACCACATAGTTCAGGTGATGTTTTGTGAACTGACATGAAGGGGTTTTGAACGAATGGATGGTGGGATTGAACCTTAAGGAGGCTTCCTACGTACCCAGCCTTGGTAAGGATCAAAGACCATGTAGTTCAGTTTGGTGAACCAATGTGAAGATGGTTAGGGCCAATGTGTAGTGGGATTGAACCTCAGGGAGGCTTCCTATGTCACTTGCCTTGGTAGGGATCAATGTCCACGTAGTTCAGATGGGTTGGGGGCTTATAGTCTAGGCTGCCCGGAGAGGACCTCATGTTCGATGCTTGCTCTAAACCCACGTGAGTCATGCTCAGTGTGAGAAACAACAGACAACAAAGACATGATGATCATGTCGCGAAATTTCCTTCCATGGGCAGTGAAGTGGTGCTCATGCGTGGTTAGTGGTCCAAAGTGGAAACAAGGTCTAACACACAGTTCGTAGCACATGGAGATGGAGATTGGGACTTGATCCAGGGTGGCGGCCTAGGTGACAAAGCCCATCAGGAGAAGGATTCAGTACAAAAGAGAGGAGGATCACCATTCCCCATCATGCCCTTTGCAGGCCTAGGGCACCAGAAAATATAGGAAGTTCAATGTTGTTACCCCCTGCAAAAAAGGCTAGGGGATTACTACTAGGTGGTTTCCCTTCCCCGCGGATAGGTGCCACCTTAGCAGAGAGGATCTAATTCCATGTGAGGAATATTTCAACCCTGTTGAGAAAAGTGAACGTCAAGAATGTCCAAAGTGGTGGACCACGCCTAGGATGCATAAGGTGAGTTAAGATTTTAATGTCATGTGCTGAGGACGATGGTTCTTGGCTGTTTAATGTCCTGTAGCTCAGACGAGGGAGGGTTCAATACACACCCCTAGGACTTATATAACTGGTACCCTATGCACCTTGGGTAAGAGAATGGAAAGGCAATGACATGGCTGAGGGGTGTCATGAAGTGATCCCATTGGGGTTCTAGGTTAGCGTTTCTATCAAAAGAAGAAATAAATTTTATCATGCCTATGAGAAGGAGAATGAGGGGAAGCAACTCAACGGGATGTATAGTCCAAGGGACCCCGAAATCACTTCATGCAAACCTAGAGAGTCGCATGGGATAAGGAATTTCAAATAAAAGGAGTTCATTGGTAGGGGCCCTGTGAATCTCTGGTGACCCACTTAGTGTGGGGTACTTGTGAAGGGTTGTTCTTAACGAAGTGGAGTGGCATAAACTAATCATAAGGAATTGGTTCATGTGGAAGGTGCTTCGGGAAGTGGAAAGGAATTTCTGGAGAAATGCCTCATGAAACAAGGGTGCTTCACGACTCATAGGGTTGTGAAGAAGGGTGCTTCAAAAGGCATAGTGGACCTTCCTTACCATACATGCCAAATGTGCGTGAGGGGTGTTTCGCGCAGTATAAACACACTGCGATGACCTAGGTCATCTTGGGGATTCCCTTCCTCCGCAGAGGCCCGTAGACTCTGTGAATGGCATCTCTCTCTAAATAGGGGAGGAATTAATGCATGGGGGAGGAATTTCAGAATGAAAAAAAATACCTCGTGTAGATCATGGTTCGTAGAGCAGAGAGCGCTTCGTGAATCGGGAGATATGATGTTTAATGGTCAGATGATACGTCTTTTGGGCTCAAGGGGAGCCCTGTATTTTTAGGCTAGGGGAACTGCGAAGCAGAACTCTCTCACTGTGAAGACGAAGCTTGCTCTGCGGTGGGTTCATGAACGTCAAAGTGTCTCACAGAGCCACCCACCTCCTTGATCCACGGTGGGTTCACAAAGGTCAAAGTGGATCAGGAAGCCTCCTGCCTCTTTTCTCCATGGCGGGTTCATGAACGTCAAAGTGTCTTGTGGTTCCTCCCACCACCTTGCTCCATGGTAGGTTCACAAACGTCAAAGTATCTTGCAGAGCCTCCCACCTCTTTGGTCTATGGTGGGTTTGCAATAGTCAAAGTGGCTCATGGATCCACCCACCTCCGTGCTTCGCGGTGGGTTCGCAGACGTCAAAGTGGCTAGTGGAGCCTCCCGCCTCCTTGCTCCGTGGTGGGTTTGGAGACATGGAAGCTCCACTGATAGGCTTCACGTGGTAGCTATGGAGGCTTCCGTATTTTCTTCTCTGTCCCCAATATTGGCGCCAAAAAATGCCCCCCTCAGACTTGCAGGGTCCATGTATGAGGGGCAATCGCCAAAATCCACCAGCCATTCATGATGATTTGTCGCGTACAGGTCTCTCATGGCTGATAGGAGATGTGTAGGCCGAGTGCACTGTGATGCTCGGTGCGATATGGACATGTCGTGAAGCTTCAATGGTCATCGTCTATAAGTAGGGGAGATGTCATCTCTCTTTTCATTTCATTTCCCTGCGAATTTGTATTTTAGCAATCTCGATTCCTGAAGATCCTGATTACTCCATAATATCTCTCCAAAAATCCAGTCTTCTTCTTTGTGGTACATGGCAAGGCTTAAACATTACGACAAGGCTTTGTGATCTTGTACGTGATGGTCAGGTAGGGTTTCGCAAACCATCTTCACGAACGCTCTCCGCGATCATGCTCTGGGAATGATCATCGCGAACAAATCCCAAAAATCACCCCAAATAAGAACTGAATAGCTCGGCAAAAGGATTCTAGGGGGTCCTTGCGGATGCTTAAAAATGGGGGGATATGGAGAACAGATTGGGGTTAGGGGAGTTAATACGGAACCATTATGACCATGGTTCATTGGTGGAGCTTCAATCGGGGAGCCAGAGGAACTAACCACTATGTAAAAGGTTACCTCTATATGGCATTGGGCTGAGGGATGATGTCTTCATTCCTGAAGAAATTTAGGACAAGCTAGCATATTGTTTCAGGAGTACGTCATGACAGCGCCAGTAGTTTAGGGAGGTTGGCGTCCATGCCCGGGAGGACTTCACACCCGCCATCGCAGACTGCCTATATAATCACCTGAATAATGTGGATGAGAAGGCATTGCAGCTGGAGATGTCTACCCCTCTGTACCATACTATATTGAAGGAAGCTTTGAGGAATCCAGGAAAAGGGTGGTCCGAGGAGTGGGACCTATGTTAGGGCCGAAACTTCACAGACAATTGGGCTTCAGAATACTAGGCTGGAGTTCCATGTGAGGAGTTCGGGGCTGAGAAAAAGAGGGTGGGATGGTATGATTCGACTTGTTCCTCCCAATTCCACATTTATCAACTGAAACAGCTGATGCCAGAGCAGTTCAAAAGATGGTCATCGGGGACCAATCCCATCCAATTACACCATGGGGAGGTCGGGATCAGTTTGTGGGATTTATACCAGATCTCAGGGGTCCCGATACATGGGGCTATGTAAGATGAATTCCTCCCTTTTATGGGTTCATGGGATGATCCAGAGAAGATGACACCATTGGCGATGGCGTTGATGTTTCTGGTGCCCGGGGGACCAGGAAGCAGTAAGGGATGTCCATTTTAGACGGTGGATCAAGTGGTTTATGAACTTCCCGGAAGACATGCAGTTCCCAAGGAGGCCTTAGACTATACTGATGGGGGCTCAACAAGGCAAGGATAACTCGTACAAGTGAATGCTGGAGGACAGCCAGTGGAAAACCTAGGGGTTTAGTGTCAGCCCGAAGTAGCAGTCGATAGTCAGGCTGCTAGCATTCATCGCGACTCTCATCTACGGTTGGATCTTGACGGTGAGGGATACAGACATGGGCGTGCGACCAAGAACATTCTTTATGGTGTCCATGTTGGTGAAAGGAGGACGAGTCAACCTGATGATCTCGATGCGTGCCAAATTGTATAAGATGTTGTGGCATATCAGTGAGGGGAAGAGTCTGTAGAGGATATGTGGGCCATTACACCTCTTATATGGGTGGATTTCCACACACATCAGGGGGGTTTATGTATACCTGAACCCCATCTCTCCTATGGGGTCGAACATCCGCCCATCCATCCTGAACATTGCTTGGAGGTTTCCATCCATGTTGACCACACCGTTGGTACTGAATCCGGTGTGGAAGGTAGAGGAGTTCAATTTTCACCTATTTCTATTGCTGATGGGGGTGCTCACTAAAAATGTCCATGGAACAAAAGAGATAAAGGCCTATATTCTAGCCTTTTGAGGTGGAGTCTTGGTGGCTAGGGTGGACCTCAAGCCTCTGTGGGAGCTGTATACCCCGCATCGATTATCCAGGAAATTTCGATGTATGAAATTTCTGACCCCACTGGTCAATCTGGGGGTTCTCTATGAGGAACACACATGCATGATGAGGAAGGTGTGGCTCATGTTCAAGTGGGAGGATGGGAAAATTTGGATTGTACTACCTCCACCAAAAAATATCTTCAGTTTGGTGAAGGGGTATGCCATAAGTAGGGAGTCGTTTTATCCAGGGGAGATGCTGAAGCATCCAACCATTCAGGTCGGTGATGGTGAGCTTCCCCTACCTCAGGGTCGGGGCCAGAAGTTAGCAATGGAATATCGTGGTGGCAGGGCTACCAAGGCGGAAATACCCAAACCAGTTGAGGGTGAGGCAACAGTAGCAGATATAATAGCTGTAGCAGGCCCAACTATTCTAGATGAATAGAGCCATCCTGAGGGGAGGCCACCGAGAGGATTCTGCGGAATATCTATCTAAGATCCAGGAAAACGAATGTGTCATTCAAACATTCTAGATAATGTTGTCTTCCTAGAGTCTTGGGACATCTAGGATGTCAATAGGGAATTCCCTGGCCCGTCCAAGATGTGTCAACACCTGAACCATCTCGAGATGGATTTCCCGGGGATAGGCCCTTTCAGGGATGACATTGCGGTGTCCAAGATGAGGGGGAACAATATAAGGATGATATGGAGTACTTCATGCATTCCAGCAGTGATCCTTATCTAATGAAATATCGTGTGAAGGTGTTTCTAGATCATACGCCCCCCTGTAGTTTTGGTCACTGATTTAAGAGAACTGTTCCCTTAGTCGAAATAGTAGGAAGAATCTTCCTATGGGGAAGAGGCCGAGGGAGGGATCCCATTGGAGGAGGATGAAGATGGGGATCAAGACGCAGATCTTGAAGAGTTTTCAGAGGTCATTGAGTTAAAAATATGAAACCCCTTCTTCAAGGCCAACATTGAGTTAGTTCTGGACTCTTTGCTAACATTTGAATTGTGCATGAGGGTCTCATACACAGAACTCATTCTCATCCCTCAGTGGATGCAGATTCAGGGCCTTCGGTATTGTTGTTTTCCACAACATTAATTTCTACATCAAGCGAGGCCAGTAAACCTAAGGTGACCCCTTCAGAAATTTCAGATCTCTTTATAATATATGGGGGGACCACACCTCAGGGTCCTGGCAACATCAAACTAAGAACGAGAACAAAAATTAGATCACTGTAAGTCTATTCTGACATACTCATGGATGTCACCCATTGACCATGATAACTAACGTCCATGCTCATTTGAGGCAAGTACAATTATCCAATTGGCATGGGATGCTATGGCGAGGTTGGTCAGGACATCTGGCAGCACCACTCCCTAGGAAATGCCTATGGATGCGGAAACAAATATCCAGACCAAACTAACTACGGAAATCCCGATCATTGGTGGGACCATCAGTAGGGATGTGCATGAGATTATTGAGGTGGGATCTGATTATGTGGATCAATCAGATAGACCATGTCCCACCATGCCTGATAAAATTCCATATGAAGACCCTAATGATGAGTTCTTGAGGGAGTTCCCCTCATATGAGCCTACCAACTGCCTTGACTGGGACAAAACAGCCTCTGATGAAGCAGACAAAAAAATAGGTCATCACCGATCATGGAATCTGACCACACGCTTTGTTAATAACACCCCCAAGAAATATGGATGGATGAGATGGATATTATTCGCTCACGATAGCGTGAACTATGTGCTGGGGGAGTGGATGCCTAGCGTCCTCACATGCTCTTCCGAGATCACATGGCGGAGAGGATTCAGGAGTATGATCGTGGCCTTGGTGTGGGCTGGGAGCAGAGGAAAGTTGTGAACATCAAGAAGTTTTGGGAGGCTATAAGCGAAGTTCAGAGGCTACAACGCTGGGTGTACATGCACTCAACCTCACTCCAGGTGCAGTCAGAGCTAATATTGGGACTAAAGGCCCATCTGGCAGAAGCTGTAGAGTGCATGAAGCAAGCCTCTAAAGAGATGGCCATCATTTAGACCGACGTGGAGCGGGCCCAGATCACAGTCAATTGATTGCACCCTATTTCCACCAAGGAGGAGCGAGAGATGAATAAGCGGTAGAAAATCCTGTATTCCATAAGCTAGAGGGTCGTAGAGTTACAACTTTCTTTTGATTGGATTAACCTGTCCATGGGAAAGATAGACCCTCAGGTGCTATAGAGATTACAAACCCATTATGGTATTTTCATGCTTTGATTATTTTATACTAGTTTCATGCATGAGTCCCCTTATTTGTGTGTGTTTATTGAATTTATGTGGCATTCGTTGAGTGTCCATCGATTATTCCCTATGCTCACGTGGGTCGGTCCCAATGTGAGAAACAAGGGATGACCACCTTATTACTCCATTCAAATGTGGGAGTACAAAACAAGATTTAGTTATCTCTGGGTTGGGACAACCGATTCAGATTTCCAAAAAGAAAAAGGGAAGTCTGACCAGAGAGATATGCTCTCACAATAGTCAAATTACCATTTTTCCAGTGTGCTCTTTTGAATGGACGGGGTAACATCATGAGCATTGGAATTAATGCGAACATAGGGGAGTGGAACTTGTGAATCATGATACCCAAAATTTAGACACTATAGGGGTTGCATGAAAATGAAGGATATCTGCTGATTGTGTTTGAAACATAGTATCCTAATTATGTTATCCTGAAATGGGAATAACAAATGGGGGCCTACCACTGACCACATTCGAAACACATGGCCTAACTCGAAATGTTATCCATTAGTCTTACGAAACGTTATCCTTGGATACTATGTGATCCATAGGCCTAACATCCATACTTTTAGGGGGATCCTTTAGACGTGGAAGGGGATGAGGGTTCGAATTAGTGGCACACAAAGCGTGTAGGGTGGAGTGAAGGGTTGTTCTAATTGAGACCAACACTCTTGAAATTACACCACCATGGTGGAAACACATTGGGTGGGTGCATCAGTCAGATCAGAGATAAAACATAATTCCAAATAGGACCTCTCTGGTGAGAAAACTTTTTCTTCCCAATGTTATCGCATGGTATCCTGGACTTCTTCATGGAAACGGTGCAAGGTTCCCTAAAATACCTTGGGAAAAGGTGGAGAAAAAGAGGGGGGGACCATATTTGCGATTATTGGGGCTAGACCCAAAGTCAAGGTGCTTGGCCGTTTATACGTATCCCATGAGGATGGGAATCGAGCCATATGTTTTTCTGGAAGATGTCAAGCGGTTTATCATCTTGCGGCAAGGATGTGGAGGGATCACAGTTTATGTTCATAGATATTGGAACATGGATTGTTAAGGAATGTGGGGGACACATGGTGAGGTAATTATGAAACCTAACATGAATGAGAACCCGAAGTCCAGATTACCATGTATTCCTTGGGGAAAAGTTTAGGTTAACAGACCAAACAAAAAAGTTAGTGTGGGTCCATAGATAATTGTTTGGGTGTTTCTATGTATCTCATGAGAATGATAATCAATCCGAACATAGTTTTTAGAGGTGGCATGATAAAGTATCGGTTTCATGGATAAAAAGGGGAGTGCGGGTCTGGCCGTCGCACCAAAAGAAGCGGCATTTGATATGACTCGTTTATCTTTTATGGTTAATGGAAGTGTGTTTTTTGTGATGCTATTGTCCTAGACTAGAGAATCTATGCATCATAATAATAATCAAGAAAAATCAATGCATTGACAAATGGTATGGTGTTTAACCGATAACAAACATGATGTCCCTTGAGGGAGGACATCAAATTGTAGTGTCGTTTTTCGTCCTACGACCAAGACGATAATGTGATATTTTAGGGTCATGTGATGGGACCAACCATGAATTATAACATCATGTGGTATAGACGTAAGAGAAACGAGGCTAAAGGGGGAATGATCACGGTGTGATAAAGAATACCTGATGTGAAAGAGGACAATCTCCACATCCCACCACGCGTGATTCCAAGAAAAGAAACCATGGGCTGAAGGGCCTGGAAAAGATTCGGGGATATGGGATTGGAGTGGCTAACTCTAAGTTGATATAGACCTAAAAAAGAGATGTTTGAGTGTTCCTACGTATCCCTTGAGGATGGGAATCATGCCGTACATAGTTTTTTCAAAGGGGAAATATGAAAAGATCTTAGTTTAAGGCCTTAGAACTTGGACCATGGAAAAGCAGACTATTCCAAGTAAGTGCAGACCTTAATCCGATCCCTAACCCGACGTGAGTCGAACTCAGTGTAGGAAATAAGGGTAGATAAGTTATTTTAAATACAGGAAATACATGTAAAGGGGGGATCAGTGCGAAGACCATAATGATTTCCTTATTGCGGATTTTTCCTCTGAACGTGCGGATGTACACTATGGTACATTACTAAGATTTTTTCCGTTCTACTTGGACATGATGAGGTGGAGAAGGATATGAGTCATGTAACTAGAATTTTGGGCTTAATGGGGTTGGCATGATGATGGAGGATAACTGTGGACTATGTTTGAAACACCGCATCCATATCTTGCGACTTGAGATGGGAACAACAAACCAACGTCAACCGCTAACCAAATTCAAAACACATGACTAGTATCGATTTTTTGCTCAAAATACTTAAGGATGATGGCCTGTAATGGTAGGAAGGACCTTGGACCGAGCATCCATGCCATTCAGGGGGGTACCTTTGGATGTGAAAGGGTGATGGAAGCCCTAATGAAGGGGAACATGAAGCCTGTGAAATGGGTGAAAGCATGTCCGGGTAGAATCCGACATATGAGGTGCAAAACTAGAGTACCCTTGGGCACATTGGTGAATCACCAATGAGGATCGAAGGGCACATCTTGAGAGTGGTTGATTATAAAAGAAAATTATAGAACAAGGGGACAGAGAACTCTTAAGAGAAGGATGTAAATGGCATGGTTTTTGCCAAACCCAACGTGAATGAGGTCGTAATAACATGCCACACCATATACTCCTCTACCCGGGGGAATACAGGCCTAAGGGACAAGATGAGGTAGGATCCAAAGGCTAATCTTCTAGGAGTTCCAACGTATCTCATAAGGATGGGAATCAAGCCATATGTAGGTCTAGAAGAGACAAGCATAAGGGTAGGATACCCCAACTAGGGGGTATACGACAAGGCCAATAACCTAACGTGAATGAGGATGTAATCCCATACCACACCATATGACGCCCTGTGAGAACTTGGGCTAGAGACCTGAGAAGGCTAGAGGACCTGAGTTTGGGACATAGATAGGATGTCGCAGCCAGATTGTAGTTTAACGTCTTCTAGTGAGGATGAAAGTGGGTAAGATAAACCTACGAGGTTGTGTACGGCATGATTAGTAACCCAATGTGAATGAGGATGTAATATCATACCACACAGTATGACTTCATGTGAGAACTGGGGAAAGAGGCCCGAGAAGTCCAAGGGACCTGAGATATGGGCGTTCCAGCCAACTAATGTCATATGACCTCTTATGCGGGTGATGCTTCCTCATATCTCCTATACCCACATGAACAATGCTCGTTGTCGGATAGATGGAGTAGGACATGGATCTCTTGATTATATAACAGGAAGATAACTGGCATCACCAAAGGGAGACCACATCTTGAAGGTGCGACGAGGCAGGATGAACCACTACACTCATTATTTGGGACTTATGGGGGTGGCTATAATGACAAAGGATAACTATTGACCATGTTCAAAACACAAAATCCATATCATGTGACCTAGAATGGGAACAACAAATGAGGATCCAAAACTAACCATATTCACAACGCTAGACTTGAATCAATTTGTTTTTCAAAATCCTAGAGGACGTTGGCCCAAGATGGTAGGAGGTCCCTTGGGCTAAGAATTCATGTCGTTCGGGGGTCCTTTCAGACATGAAAGATGATGGAGTCCCAAGTAAAGAGTGTGAGTGAAGAATAAGTGTGCCTATACATTACTACATCATGTAGGATAGTAAAAGAGGTGGAAGTATCTGGGGGAATGGGACGCACGGAGGGACCATGATGAACTCAACGTGGATTAAGGAAAAAGAATACACCACACCATATGCCTTGACCTAAGCGGAGACTTCAGAGTTTGGCCTGGGCCAACAGGAAAAATATCTGGATGTTCCTACGTATCCCCGGAGGGTGGGAATCAAGCCTTACATAGTTCTTGAAGGCCATGCAATTTAGCATAGTGCAATGAGGACATTGGAGAAAAGAATGAGGAGGAACCACATAGTGTAGTCATCACAATTCTGACATGAGTGGGGCCAAAGAGGCCTTCACTACACCATGTAATGACCATCCTAGAGTACTACACCCACGGGGGGATAGTCAAAGAGAAGAGTTTGGGGATGGAAT
The DNA here is from genome assembly GCA_963277665.1 of Viscum album. Taxonomy (NCBI): domain Eukaryota; kingdom Viridiplantae; phylum Streptophyta; class Magnoliopsida; order Santalales; family Viscaceae; genus Viscum; species Viscum album. The sequence goes on from OY728166.1 coordinate 760,572,901, forward strand.
CAAGACGAAGCATTTGCGCATTCCTACGTATCCCATAAGAATGGGTATCAAGACTTATGTAGTTATTTGGGTTTATTTTAGTGTCTTAAGGGATGGTATAAAGTTAAAGTCATGCGGGATGTAGAAGTTTACGGACTTGCCAGACCCAACACAGTTTAAGGTCATGTCGGACCAAAGCAGTTTATGGTCATGCGAGACCCAATAATTTATGGTTGTACATGACCGCTAGACTTAGGAAAAGTATTTCATGAGGAACTTGGTATTAGTGGGAGGAGTTATATGCTCACCATCTATGGTTATCAAGGTGTATGCACCATTGTGATAGACCTTGTGGACCACGTAAGGTCCTTCCCATTTGGGCTCCAACTTCGGTGGTTTCCGGTCAGGTATCATTGGTGTTTGGAGGGACAATACCAAGTTACCTTGCAAGAATGAACGGAGGTGAACATTCTTGTTGAAATTTCCATCCATCTTATTTTTATGCCCTCTTGGATTGGGATGGCCATGAAGCATGTTATCATCATGTGCTTCCAATTCAGCCAGATTAATTTCAACTACTTTATCTGGTGCATGCTGATCCCAGATCATTTTGCATACTGAAGGAAACTGAATCTTGATAGGCAAGACATCCTATGTACCGTACACCATGGAGTATGGGGTCACCTGGGTGGAATTACGAGTAATTATATTATAATTCTATACGGCATTGGGGAAATTTTCCAGCCAACTCTTCATATTCTGACCAGCCATTTTCTATGAAATGTTATAGAGGGATTTGTTTAATGCCTTAATCTTCCCATATGCTTGCGCAATTTAGCTGGAGGTATCATTAGAATGTATATTGTGCATGGAGTAAAAATTCTTCAACTCGGCCTCCCGGATGTTGGTTCCGTTATCTATGATGATGGAGTGAGGGAATCCAAAATAGTAGATGATATTTGAGCTAACAAAGTGGATGATAGAACATTTCTTGACCTCCTTGAGTGGGACTTCCTCTGACTACTAGGAAAAGAAATATGTAGCGGTCAGGATGAACCAACACTGGTGAGCTGTCACCAGTTGGTACGGTCCCATGACATTCAGTCCCTAGACTATGAAGGGAAAAAAGTACATGGTAGTGTGGAGAGGCTCTGGTGGCTGATGCATAAGGTTGGCATGAACTGGATACGCATGAAATATTTTGGCATACTCGATGCAATCATGGATCATGGAGGGGAAAAACTACTGCAGTCTCTAGATCTGGTGAGATAGCTTTGGCTCGGTCTGATGATCCCCGCAGGAACCGGCGTGAACCTCTTACATGTCCAAATAAATCTCGACTCCTTGGATGCAACAGAGGAGAACACCATTAAACCCGCACTTGTAGAGTATCTTCTCAAGACTGGGACCAATCTTGAGGGTAAACTACATTGCACAGCAACATATTCCCTCGTGCTTGGCCCGATCAGTCAAGAGGTAACCATTTTTAAGATACTTGACAAAGGGTGCTCTCCAATTGGGATTTAGTTCAACCATTGAATCTGAGGGACTAGGGGTCCTGATGTAGAGGATCCAGTGGTAAGATGGCTCACCAGCAAGCTGTCTTCGTCACCTGGGGTGACGAGAGCAATGACTCTCTAATGTTCTATGTGGATAATCAGATCATCCAACTCAGGTTCAGAAAGTGATATAGCCAAGACGGCCATGGAATTCGCTCAACCGTTCGGAGATTGAGGGACATGGGTAACATTCGGCCGAGATAGAAAATGGACCATTAGCAAGAGGGTGTGCTCCAAAAATGGTACAAGCTATGTATTTCTAGCAACTTAGTCACTGTTGATCTACATGATTACTAGATTGGAATCCCCTATCACATGCAAATGGGGCACATCAATCTCGAGATCCCGCTCATGGCCAGTGATAAGAACCGGATACACTGCCTCATTGTTGGTTCAAGCTTCTGACAACAAGAATGAGTACGACAGAATGGATTGATCTTGGGTAATAAAGGAAATACCTAGGACTAATCTATTGAGTTTGGGATCATTGAGCCTCCTACCCGTGGGACTCCGTGAAGCACCATCGAAGTGCATCTACCAACACGGAATGACATGATACACATAGAAGAATTAATCATTAGGATAATCGAGATCCAAGGACTGTTCAGCAGGAGCGGGATGGGTAGAAAAAAAAAGTCTATCAATGCTTTCCCCTTAATAGATTTCTGAGGGACAAACCTATTATAAAACTGCTGATGAATAACTGCCCACTAAGCTAGATGGAATTTCAACATGGGGAGTCTTAGAATGTACTTATGTGGGTCTACACAAGACACCAGTTGTACCTCGTGGTGATGCATGTAAAGCCAAATTTTCTATATTAAGAATACCAGAGCAAGGAAACTCTTTTTAATGGTGTAGTATCTGGTCTCTATATCGATGAGCATACGACTATGGTAGTAGTGGCTATTTTATGTCCCGTCATTGATCTTCTGGGAGATACGAGTGCTGAGAGATCATTCCAGGGCATCCACATAAATGACCAATGGCTTCTCGGAGACAGGTGGCATTATGAACGGAGGCTGGAGTAGGTACTTCATGATTTCGTCAAACGCGGTCTGACACTCTTCGCCCCACTGATAAACAATGCCTTTCTGAATGAGCTATGAAAATGGCTTACACTTGCCATCTGGATTCGCAATGAGTCTGCTTATGTTGGCCAAGTGGCCTTGTAAGCCCCAATGTTCCCAAATGTTTCTCAGGGGAGACATCTGGCTAATGGCCTTGATATTTTTAGGGTCAAAATTAATTCCCTTTACGAGACAACAAATCAGAGAAACTTCCTCAAGGTGACCCCAAAGGCACATTTCAATGGGTTCATCTTTAGATGGAAAGGACAGAGGAAGCCGAACACTTTCTCATGTTCTTTATGATGGTCCCAAAACTGGTGAGAATTGACTATCATATCGTCCACAGAGCATTACACCAATGTCCCAAGGATTGGCATGAATATGCGATGCATGGCTCGTTGATAGGTGGCACCTGCATTCTTTATGCCATCGAGAATGACTTGGTAACAAAATGTACCTCATGGTTCCATGTAGGCTATAGAAACTTCATCCTTAGGGGAAATCCGTATCTGATTATATCTAGAGTACTCATGCATGATGTAATGTGATTAAAACCCTACTGTAGCATCGATCAGCTGATCCATCACTAAGAGGGGAAAATCATCCTTCGGGCACTGATAGTTGAGATCTCAGAAGTCGATGCAGACTGTAATCTACTCGTTCTTCTTCCTAACTGTCACTATGATTTCTAACCACTTGGGGTACATGACCACCTTGATGAATTTTTCTTTTATGATCTTTTCATCTTTGGGCTCAAACATGGCATGGTAAGAATGGTACATCTTTCTGGGGGCTGCATGAACCCGCGATGATTTCCTTGGAGATGGAGGTGATGGATGACTACCTAAGTATCTAGTCATAGAATCTCTCCATAGCTCCAGGAAAAAACATCATGATATTGTTTCAATGAGTCTATGTATCATTTCTGATCTTTTAGAGGCATGGCATCACCAATCAATGTGGTTCTTGGATCTGCCTCGCTATTGATGTTCACCTGGACAAATTCATCAACCATGGCGGAGACGCCCTCTTCAAAGGGTGGGGGAGAATCCTCAAGATCCTATTATTCAATTATAGAGGAGGGATACCCAGTGGGGGGAGCTTTCTCTGTGATGGAAGGTTGTGAATAGAGGCTGGTATATGCCTGAGCGATGGTAGTCATTGCATCAGGAGATCCGTGTACTACCGAAAACATAGAAATGAAGGCAGTCGACCCAATCCCATCTGCTCATCAACCAAAGGGGCCATGCCTGATGATGTTATAGAAATAGTGGCACGTCGGCATTATCCGGTAGATTATATCCTGGTGAAATAGGAAACTTTGATGTATCGATGTTTCCATGGGACTAACATCTCGATACCTTATGGGACTAGGGGGATTAGGGATCACCAAGTATTGACTTTTATAAGAATATGAAGTGATATCCCGATGTCACTAGGACCTATGGATATGCTTCCCCACTATGCTAGAGGCAACAAAACATTGCCCCATATCAGTGGTCATGGCCTCCAATCGATGGATCGAGAAGATGTAGGTGTCATCCAGACCTGCCCAAGGGTCAGTTGCAAACAAAACATGCTTGAAATCATTGGCCTGAATCTTCTTGTCATTGCTATTATAATACTCGGTATTCAGGTAGCGGGCTTCAGAAGAGGAAAAAAGGAGACACGTCACCTTGGAGCACACCCACTCAACCATTGAGTGAGTATTTGAGGCATTGGTGATACGATGAGGCAACCGACACATGAAGGTGGAGCCATGGTATTCCCATCAATGTATTGTACTTGGTGTCATGGGAGACAACCATAAACTCAGTACAGAAAACTAGGCCACCAAACTAGGTCTTCAAAAGGATCTTGTCGATCTGGGTCTGCTCTGTCCTGTAATATCCATGGATCTTCAAGGCGAAGGGTGTCAAGTTATCTTTGGAATAACCCAGCTTCCATAGTGTCCATTTTGGGATAAGGTTAATCACGGATCCGGTGACAACAAGTCAGTGGAGAACATCCATGCAATGGAATTGGTCTGTGATGTACAGTGGGGGAATGTGCCCCTATATTGGAGAACCATCACATTTCATGAATAATGAGATAATCTCGTGAAATTCAGCATTTTGTATCGCTTCTTCATGAATTTCCTCTATAGATACTGCCTCCATCTCAAACTGGGGGGGGGGGGGCGGCTTCTTAAAGACATAGTGAGGGCCTCACACATATCTGCTGAATGCAGAAGTGCCTTTAGGATGGAATTTCATTCTTGGATGCTAGAAAGGTGCTCGAGAACATCATACTTCAACGCCAGGTGAGAACTTATGCTTTCAAGAGGTCACTCTATGATAGGTGGTATGGTGGACCCTGCCGGTTGGGCCTTCGGCTGACTGGTGTGGGGAATATTCCACATCTCCCTAGTCGGAGCCTACAGAGTGGAAACTAGATCAAGACTGGAGTAATGAGACTGCCCTCTAGCAAAGCATGTCTAGTCGCGACATGGTCGAGGTGGCTCTTCCTGATCTAGTAGCACAAACGATGGTGAAGGCGGTCCGGGTGACACCAGATGAGGAGGTTGCGTGTGCTGAGCTCGGTGTTGGGCCTTCTCTCTAGTGTAAGTGGCGTGTACGTCTTGGATATAAGTGTCGACCAATGTGCCTCAGTGACCCATATGGTCATGGATCCGCCACCTTTGGCGTAGTCTGGGGACATTGGGGAGATCCACCTGGTGCTCCCCATCGTCAGGAGTCATGTAGGGGTTTACCGAATCTACAGTGTTAACCAAAGCATGACCTAGACTGTCACCTGACGGGTTGTCCCCTACTGGGTGGATCCCGGGAGAAATATTCATCTCTAGGGGCATGATTTCTCCGAGAGTATGGGGCAACAATGGAATTGGTGGGGCGCGTTGCTTTCCCTTGCACCACCGGTGTTTGCTCTTCTGGGAAGAGGATAGATGAGATCACAATGCATAAGTGGTGTCCATAGAATCTAAAGGCTCTGGTCGATTTAGGTTTTCATGGATGATAGCATGGGAATGAGCGACCGTTTTTTGAGCCATCCAGTCATTATAATTCTAAGACCAGCTATTAGAAACCTGTTATCAGTCACCCTCGCTGTCGCTAATACTGTCTGGTCGTACGATGACACATGTAACTTGTGTAGGGGTCGAGCCCAACCTGACTATATTGATATTGAACTGGTCTTGAAGCTAGTATTTGAACACATAACACTACTTGATAGTGTGTCCTAGGATCTAGTGATAGGAGTAGTAGTGGGGGTGATCAGTGAGGTTTTCTTCGTCTAGCCTTCTGCACACAAGAAATTATACAATCTACTATTTCAAGGTACTTTGTAAATAGAAGTGAACCATATTCTCATTAAATGAGAAAGTTCAACTTCTTCTATCTGGAAAGGGGGGCCTTGGAGCTTGGCCCTAAAAAGGAGCTGGAGTAGCTTGTCACAGAGGTGGAGCCTAGTTATTCTTCCTAGGTGGTGGCTAGTAATTTCATGGGGGCACCTACCGATTCTAAGGCGGAAGCTGCAGGGCTGGAGGCTGTGCCTATGTTGGGGGGCCACTACAAGGTTGTGCACGCGGCTCCAGAGGTAATAATTCTAGATGTCTAGGGGCCTCTATTTGGGCCACCATGGTGGGCTCGTCTCTGGCATCACTCTCTGCAGGTATTACAGGGGGCAACAGACTTTCCTAGCTGGCCTGTTGTAGGGATTCTTCTAGGTAGTGGGCCTTATCATAGAAGTCTCGGAATCCTCTAGGATAGTTATGGGTGATCTGAGAGGGAACTAGTTTCTTCTTAACATTTTCCAAACACATAGTCAGTAATTTCTCCTAAGTCAGTGGCATTTCATGGGATTATTTAAGCCCATTACAGTAGGAGATAAGGTCCATGACATGTTAATCAGTCCTATGTTTGCACTTGAAGAGGTCTGCGATGCTCGTTTTCTGTGTGGTGGCGCTGAACTGGTTGAGGAATTTCCTACAGAAGTCCACCCAGTTGGTCACTAATCCAATAGGGAGCTGGTAGTAATAGACAAACATAGGCCCCTCTAGTGTCTACACAACACATCAGATCTTGGAAGCCTCCTATTGTTCTGGAGTCCCTAACATGGTCCCTCACCTTGAGGTGAAGTGGGATAGATGCTGTGGAGGATCCCCCATCCCATTGAAGGGGGATAAAGTGGGATTCCCGAAACCTAGAGGTGCTGGAATATCATCCACCCATGCTGGATATGGATTGCAATCAGGTGGGAGTGCCATGTACCACATTTCTAGCGCATCAAGGCCGGCAATGAGTGCCGAAATTGGATCATCTGGGCCAGGGTCCCTGTCTTGATGGGGATACCAAACCATGAGCATGTTGGCAGGTTATTGAACATGTTAATGTGGCTCAATGGCTCGTGGAGTGGTTGGATGAGGGACCTGCATCGTAGTTGGGGGAACCTGAGCTGGATTCCTTGGATTTCTGTGCCATTCTGGAGGGTTTGGAGTGTAGAGACCCGAAGACTGACGTACATTGACATTACATTACATTTGCGGAATACTTAGTACATAACAAAAACACACACACAAGGATCGTAATAGTTTAGTGTCTTTGGAAACTCGGAACGTAATCTTCTAATCGTGGTGAAAGTTCTTCAATATCTCCCATAATGATCTTCCATTTTTTACCTAAAACCTTTCTTTATATCCTGGGGAAAAGAAAACATAAAAGGGTGAGCTCAAATGCTCAGCAAGGGTAAACAAAAGAAATATCAATCACATCATATACATAAAAACATAGCTTTTGGATATTTTAACCTGCAAAAGAGCACATAATATCATAACATGGGATAAATCATAGAAGTGAAATGTAATCCAATAATCATAACCTAAAACATGAAACTTTGTGGCATACACACATAATCATAGAGAATCATTTCTTGTTAGTCAAGACTTAATGCCAAGACTATCTTAGTGGACAAAGTCCCTTTCTGAATCGAGTAACCCTCGTTTCAGTCCTGTTTCACTGAACCGGTATAACCTACCATTTCAGCCATGTCTATCTCATGAGATATAAAATCTTTACCCAATGCATTGGAGGGAGATATAGGTCCCACCCATCTTATAATGAATCCTTTCTTATGTGTGCCACATAATCATAAATCATACATCATTGCATAACACATGTAACCAAAAATGGGATTCTTGAAACATCATGACATCATAAAATAAATCTTATAAGGCAAATGACTTCATAAAAATAATCCCCTCACAAAATAATCAAATCAATGTAATTAAATGGATAAAAACAGAACCCTTTATTATCTTAGATGGAAAATAATTTTGATAAAACACTTGAACTTCATTCTTGAGGAAAATATCCTTTCTACTTCAAAAACATTTTTTCATTTCATAACATGTCATACAACTTTAAAATAACAGAAGTTGATTAAAAATAAACTTGAAAACTTGTAAAGGAAGCTTCTTGGAAATAATGTTTTAAAAATCCATTCATGTCGTATAAGTTAAAAAAAATCATTCTTCGTACTTTTGTCGGAAAAGTCAAAAAGTACCTCGTACGAAAAACGACAAAAGATTCCTTTCATTTCTTTTACTAAAAACTCACCGAAGGGTAAAATGGATTTAAACAATTGTAGGTGGATGGAAGTAATATTACATATTGATGAAACATGGACGTGGATGATAAAATACACCCTAGTAAATACTTACGAATAAACAATCTCGAATCAAAATGAGATTGTGATATTTCCCTTACCTTAGGTCCGACTTGCTTTGTAAGTGTCCGAACCTCCTGTATAATGATTTAAATCATGTTATTGACTTATTACATAATCATATTCATTGTTATGATATCATATATGGATCACTTATGACATTATATTACCCGTTCTTTTGTAAATTCCATGTTAAAGAAGCGTTTTGGGTAAAATCGTTTCATTTATCGTAGGTGTTTTGACTTGTTGTTCTTGACATCGTTATTACTTATATAATGATTTACTTACTACTAGAATATAAAATATTATTTATATATCATATATATTCATTATATATATATATATAATAGGTAGATAAATAAAATGAAAAACACCGTTCATGGAGACGGTAGTCCGTACGTACGCATGAACGCTGTTTTCCTTTCCTTATTGTCTTGAAATGGAAGTAAGTAGATGACATACATATGTATATATATACATAAATCCAGTAGCTTTATAATGTCATATATTTAATTATTATTTCTTATATATACATTATAATCATTCTTAAATAGTTAACATGGAGAATGAATCTCATCGCGTCGTGGCGACGGTAGTCCGTACGTACGCACGAGCGATGATATCATTTCTATAAATATTGAATTGAATTGGAGTGGATTATAAAATATATCAGAATCAATATGATGATGTAATAACTATGTATAGTAATTCTTTACACCATTATACCCATCCATTAAGGTGGTGGTGGAAAATAGATTACACCACGGCGTGGAGACGGTATTCCGTACGTACGCACGCGCGATGATTTCTTTTTCCATAGGATGGATAGATGGTGAAATAGGGTTGTTTCATACATATAATAACATATCAGTATATGAGTGATACTGATGTTATTACTTCATAATGAATAAACCTAAGAAGAATAAGTGGGAGAAGAAATAAAGATGAAAGAATTGGTAACGGTAATTACCTCTTCTTTGAAGCGCCTCTTTGAGACCTCCTCTTAGGGCACTAGAATTGGTCTTTGAGGAAGACCAGAACCTCTAGGATGTTGCTAGGGAAGTGGAGAAGAGATTTTGGCAGGGTTTGGCCGAGCTTTAGTGCTCGAATTGGTGTGAGGAGGAGGGGGAGGAGGTGTCCTTTTATAGGGGAGGAGAGGGGCACCTTAGGAATACCTCAAAATATTATTTTATATTAAAGTCAAAATCGGTTTATAATGGTTCCAAAGGGTCTTATTTCGAATCTAAAGTGGGGAAGGGTAGAAAGCCTATAAATCAATAGGATTTAGACAAGTTTAGGTTATTATTTTAACCTTATCAATTAGATTTAACTCTAAGTTAAATAATTTAACTTTTACCGTGTCTTTTTGTTTTCTTTCACTATATGGTTAATACACTTACTATAACATGCCAAACGAACCCCAAATTGTATATTATTAATAAATATATCCTATCTAAGTCATTTGGCCGAACCTTAGATTTTTAGGAATAAAATAACAATTAATAATATAATATTTGATTTAAAAACTATTTTGTGTCAATTTTGACACTATTTGATATATGATTTTTTTGAAAGTCATAACAGAATTATATGTTCGAACCAAGTTGATTAAATCAACAATAATACATCATAGTAACCTAGAAAATTAGTTTAATTCATAAAAAGTCTTAAATTACATTCATTTGAGCATTTATAACATCAATTATGTTAATATTTCCTTAAAAGGGTAATTACTGCATCATCGTTGTGTCAAAAATAAATTAATTTATTTAAAGTCTAAAAATTATAAATAAAATATAATTATGTAGGAAAGTTTTCTATCTTTCTAATGAATATTTATAGTCGAATTTATCTTATGTATAACCCCATATAAAAAATGTTTTAGTAAATAAACTTTGATTTTAACTCTTTTAACTCTTCTTTGAATTAAATCATAATAAATGTCCTAATATAATCCATGTGGGCCTAAATGGTCATATTATATTCATAAGGTTGTTTTTGGACGAATTACACTTATCCAATAGAATTAGGACATGTGTTAGGGTAATAGTAATATCATATTTACCCTTAGTTACCCTATTTACTATTAACTGTGGTAAAAAAAGTAAAAAGTTACTATTCACCAAAAATTATTTTCATCTCATTGAACCACATTTTAGTCCTTGATATTAACCGTGTCTGTCGGATTTTCGAAATTCCATTCACAGAAGTGGTAAAATTATGTTTTATGCAAAATTCAGTTTTTAACCTACCACTTAGTAGTTTCATTATTCATCAAAAATTGATGTTTTTCAGAACAATGCTAAAATTTCATCCTAAGCTATATTTCATATTCCGAATTCAAAAATGAAGTCTATTTTACCATATTCATAACATAGATGTTGCATTAATTAATTTTATAATTAAATCCCGCTGTTAAAACAAATAGCGTGTTTTTAAGAAACAATATCTATCAAAAGATTGACACTTGTTTATGTCTGGTTTAAATGTGAAATTACATCCAATGACCAACATTGTATTAAATTGTAAAAATATATTCTAAATATATTTTAAAACCACTCAAATTAATGTTTTATTCGATTAAAAAAATTGTTTTTAATTATAATGTAGTAATTTTCACTATTCATCAGAATATGAAAGTTATCTGAAAAGTACCAAAATTTCACCTTAGGCTAAATTCGATACTCCGAATCCAAAAATGAAGTTCATTTTGAAAAATAAGATTTACAGAATTTCAAAAAGTGGATATTACTATTCATAACGACTAGTTTTAATAATATTTTAATAAAATATCATTGTTTAGTGAAACTCAGTATTGCGTACTATACACGCTATCGAGGAAGGTTGTGATTGCGTGTAATGCAAGGCAAGTCAAGGATGCGTTTTGTGCAAGATACTTTTGGTGTAGCGTACAACACAAGACATTAGTGAAATAAAAAGAATATTTTTCATAAAATCTCGGGCTGTTACATTCTACCCCCCTTAAAATGAATTTCTCCCTCGAAATTCGTCGGGGTTATAAATGGTTTACTATTCTAAAGTTTCATTAATAGAATCCCACATCGTAAAAAGGAAAACCAAAACTTGGCTTTAAAAACTAAAGTATGAAATGTAACGATTACCCAAATAAACTAATCACTGGGTTTCCACATAGGTAAAAATATGGATATGGAAGAGAAATCTAACCATCATGTTCTGATGGAGAGTGGTAGAAAACATGGCTATGGAAAATCCAGTAATCACAAATCCATAGATTTGTGATGATATAAGGTACCATCTGATTCATCAGGTATAAGATCACTAGGACAACATTTTTGGTTTTCAAGATCATTTCCCTAAAGTTGAAAATTTGAATTAGAATAAATACTTAATTTATTTTGGTACAATCTCACTGTTGTTCGTGTCTTGAACAATTTCCACTTCATCTCTTAAATAAATGAAGTTGAATTTGTTATTCGTGAAGTGTTAGCAGATTATGTGATAGAACGACGGGTCATTCCATCTGTCTCAAACAAAAGGTTAGCAAAAATTATATGCATAAGTCGATCTATAGTGAGATTAATCATACATGGTTCCTAAAATGGACTTATACTTCATATATCATACTGCTTAATATAATAAAACTAGTTTCTACTAAACAGGGACTTCCTGTAGGCCAGTGGTAGGCGATAAAGGCCAGTCGCACTTCGGTTGTGGGTTCGATTCCCACAGCCTTGTCCGAAGCGATGGGCTGTCGCCCGTCCTGCAGGTTGTCCTTTTTCTAAAACTATATTACTATAACATCCCATAATATCGAAAAACTTCTATCCTTAAACAATACTAACTTATGTCCAACATAATCCATTCCAATCTTTAGTCCTATCCATAACACTGCAGTCCATTCTCATAACATAGTGAAAACGATTACCAGAGATTTAATACCATCGTTGATCCCCATATATCATAAGATATATCTTGTTGGACACATTCCAAACATTCAAAGGCCTTAATCTTGTACTCTCTTGAATACCCATTGAACCTTAGTGAAAACTTGAATGCAGTTAAAAGTTAACACTTTCCACATACCAAAATCCTCAAAATTCTATATACTCAAACCATGATATCACTTGGTCCTTATATCAATCATGAGCTCATGAATACTGTTAAACATTTCATTTTCTCGTTTTCCCTTCATTATGCGCATAATATCTCAATCACTTTGAATACCACATTAGACCAATACATAAATATTCCAATATTCCATGATACAAAATTATTTTGGAATCCCATTACATAAAAACTTAATCATTCTACCACATCGTTGTCATATTCAACATTGCCAATAGTGATCGCATGTGACTTCCCTTTGTCCTTTGCCTTAAGCGGTTTCTCATGTCGATCATCACTAACCCTTGGATTAGGGCATTTATTGGCATAATGTCCCATCTCCTTGCACTTGAAGCATTGAAGTGTTGGTTGTGCATTCTCTGCAGTGTTTGCTTTATTCACTTCATTAGAATCCCTTTTTCCATTACTTCGACACTCAGCTGCTCGATGACCTTCTTTTCCACACTTAAAACATTTCTTAGTCCCTTTAAGACAATCTCCACCATGCTTCTTTCCACACTTTGTGCATAAGGAAACATTCATCTTCCTTTCACCATTATTCTGAGATTTCTCCTTGAACTCCATCTTTCGTTTCTTGTCAAAACCATGAGATGGATATGTAACACCAACTTCCATTTCTACCTTGATAGCACAACGCACAATTTCTTCATAGCTACTGAAGTCTCTTATAGCTAATGCCCTTCGAAGACTTGGTTTTAAGCCACTGAAAAATCGATCAACTTTACTTTCAGGTTGGATGATAATGCCAGATGCATACCTTGCAAGTCTTGTAAAATTCGCTTCGTATATACCAACAGATTCATCATCCTTTTGCTTTAGTTCAAGAAACTCCTTCTCCATCTTCGTTCGAAGAATACGTGGGAAGTACTTACTGAAAAACAAGTTCTTGAACTCGTCCCATTCCATGGAATCAATTTCATCTCTTTGCCTCGTATTCTTGATAAGATTCCACCATTGATCAGCTTCACCTTCCAAACGATATACTGCTAAGATGACTTTATCATGTTCAGAACATTGAAGAACTAAAAATATCTTTTCAGTAGTACTAATCCATTGTTCAGCAACTAATGGATCAGTAGACCCACTGAAAGAAGGCGGACGCTGCCTCATGAAGGATTCAACAGAATGTTGCTCCTTCCTTTGCTCGTTTGGAGGTCCTGCATGATTCATAGCTTGAGAAAGTTGTGTGAGCATGGCTACAAGATTTTTCATTCCAGCTCCCATATCGTTTGGTTGCTCAGGGGGACAATCATTGCATTGTCCATTGCATTGATCAACACGGTTCCTTCGGGTTCCAGCAATCGTCTAAAACCCCAAAAGAATAGTGTGAGAGGCAAAAATCATGCTAGGGAAAACAACATAGTAAATGGGTAGTACCCTCAATATCTAACATCTTAGGTTAAATTCTAAGATCGTTAGAGCAATTCTAGGACTATAACCTATACGTATACTTAACCTTAGAGACACCCCTAGACATACCTTAGAAATATCTCTAGGGATCTCAATAACATTTTCGCATCCTAGTTTCCCAAGGTTGACTAAACCTTTCCTCTGATACCAACTGTAGAGACCCGAAGCCTGACGTACATTGACATTACATTACATTTGCGGAATACTTAGTACATAACAAAAACACACACACAAGGATCGTAATAGTTTAGTGTCTTTGGAAACTCGGAACGTAATCTTCTAATCGTGGTGAAAGTTCTTCAATATCTCCCATAAAGATCTTCCATTTTTTACCTAAAACCTTTCTTTATATCCTGGGGAAAAGAAAACATAAAAGGGTGAGTTCAAATGCTCAGCAAGGGTAAACAAAAGAAATATCAATCACATCATATACATAAAAACATATCTTTTGGAAATTTTAACCTGCAAAAGAGCACATAATATCATAACATGGGATAAATCATAGAAGTGAAATGTAATCCAATAATCATTACTTAAAACATGAAACTTTGTGTCAAACACACATAATCATAGAGAATCATTTCTTGTTAGTCAAGACTTAATGCCAAGACTATCTTAGTGGACAAAGTCCCTTTCTGAATCGAGTAACCCTCGTTTCAGTCCTGTTTCACTGAACCGGTATAACCTACCATTTCAGCCATGTCTATCTCATGAGATATAAGATCTTTACCCAATGCATTGGAGGGAGATATAGGTCCCACCCATCTTATAATGAATCCTTTCTTATGTGTGCCACATAATCATAAATCATACATCATCGCATAACACATGTAACCAAAAATGGGATTCTTGAAACATCATGACATCATAAAATAAATCTTATAAGGAAAATGACTTCATAAAAATAATCCCCTCACAACATAATCAAATCAATGTAATTAAATGGATAAAAACAGAACCCTTTATTATATTAGATGGAAAATAATTTTGATAAAACACTTGAACTTCATTCTTGAGGAAAATATCCTTTCTACTTCAAAAACATTTTTTCCTTTCATAACATGTCATACAACTTTAAAATAAAAGAAGTTTATTAAAAATAAAATTGAAAACTTGTAAAGGAAGCTTCTTGGAAATAATGTTTTAAAAATCCATTCATGCTGTATAAGTTAAAAAAAACATTCTTCGTACTTTTGTCGGAAAAGTCAAAAAGTACCTCGTACGAAAAATGACAAAAGATTCCTTTCATTTCTTTTACTAAAAACTCACCGAAGGGTAAAATGGATTTAAAAAATTGTAGGTGGATGGAAGTAATATTACATATTGATGAAACATGGACGTGGATGATAAAATACACCCCAGTAAATACTTACGAATAAACAATCTCGAATCAAAATGAGATTGTGATATTTCCCTTACCTTAGGTCCGACTTGCTTTGTAAGTGTCCGAACCTCCTGTATAATGATTTAAATCATGTTATTGACTTATTAAATAATCATATTCATTTTTATGATATCATATATGGTTCACTTATGACATTATATTACCCGTTCTTTTGTAAATTCCATGTTAAAGAAGCGTTTTGGGTAAAATCGTTTCATTTATCGTAGGTGTTTTGACTTGTTGTTCTTGACATCGTTATTACTTATATCATGATTTACTTACTTCCAGAATATAAAATATGATTTATATATCATATATATTCAGTATATATATATATATAATAGTTAGATAAATAAAATGAAAAACACCGTTCACGGAGACGGTAGTCCGTACGTACGCATGAACGCTGTTTTCCTTTCCTTATTGTCTTGAAATGGAAGTAAGTAGATGACAAACATATGTATATATATACATAAATCCAGTAGCTTTATAATGTCATATATTGCATAATTATTTCTTATATATACATTATAATCATTCTTAAATGGTTAACATGGAGAATGAATCTCATCGCGTCGTGGAGACGGTAGTCCGTACGTACGCACGTGCGATGATATCATTTCTATAAATATTGAATTGAATTGGAGTGGATTATAAAATATATCAGAATCAATATGATGTTGTAATAACTATGTATAGTTATTCTTTAAACCATTATACCCATCCATGTAAGGTGGTGGTGGAAAATAGATTACACCACGGCG
This sequence comes from Viscum album, assembly GCA_963277665.1. Lineage (NCBI taxonomy): Eukaryota > Viridiplantae > Streptophyta > Magnoliopsida > Santalales > Viscaceae > Viscum > Viscum album. Next base: position 760,588,895 of record OY728166.1, read on the forward strand.
TGGAGACGGTATTCCGTACGTACGCACGCGCGGTGATTTCTTTTTCCGTAGGATGGATAGATGGTGAAATAGGGTTGTTTCATACTTATAATAACATATCAGTATATGAGTGATACTGATGTTATTACTTCATAATGAAACAACCTAAGAAGAAGAAGTGGGAGAAGAAATAAAGATGAAGGAATTGGTAACGGTAATTACCTCTTCTTTGAAGCGCCTCTTTGAGACCTCCTCTTAGGGCACTAGAATTGGTCTTTGAGGAAGACCAGAACCTCTAGGATGTTGCTAGGGAAGTGGAGAAGAGATTTTGGCAGGGTTTGGCCGAGATTGAGTGCTCAAATTGGTGTGAGGAGGAGGGGGAGGAGGTGTCCTTTTATAGGGGAGGAGAGGGGCACCTTAGGAATACCTCAAAATATTATTTTATATTAAAGTCAAAATCGGTTTATAATGGTTCCAAAGGGTCTTATTTCGAAGCTAAAGTGGGGAAGGGTCGAAAGCCTATCAACCAATAGGATTTAGACATGTTTAGGTTATTATTTTAACCTTATCAATTAGATTTAACTCTAAGTTAAATAATTTAACTTTTACCGTGTCTTTTTGTTTTCTTTCACTATATGGTTAATACAGTTACTATAACATGCCAAACGAACCCCAAATTGTATATTATTAATAAATATATCCTTATCTAAGTCATTTGGCCGAACCTTAGATTTTTAGGAATAAAATAACAATTAATAATATAATATTTGATTTAAAAACTATTTTGTGTCAATTTTGACACTATTTGATATATGATTTTTTTGAAAGTCATAACAGAATTATATGTTCGAACCAAGTTGATTAAATCAACAATAATACATCATTGTAACCTAGAAAATTAGTTTAATTCATAAAAAGGCTTAAATTACATTCATTTGAGCATTTATAACATCAATTATGTTAATATTTCCTTAAAAGGGTAATTACTGCATCATCGTTGTGTCAAAAATAAATTAATTTATTTAAAGTCTAAAAATTATAAATAAAATATCAATATGTAGGAAATCGTTTTATCTTTCTAATGAATATTTATAGTCGAATTTATCTTATGTATAACGCCATATTAAAAATGTTTTAGTAAATAAACTTTGATTTTAACTCTTTTAACTCTTCTTTGAATTAAATCATAATAAATGTCCTAATCTAATCCATGTGGGCCTAAATGGTCATATTATATTCATAAGGTTGTTTTTGGACGAATTACACTTATCCAATAGAATTAGGACATGTGTTAGGGTAATAGTAATATCATATTTACCATTAGTTACCCTATTTACTATTAACTGTGGTAAAAAAAAGTAAAAAGTTACTATTCACCAAAAATTATTTTCATCTCATTGAACCACATTTTAGTCCTTGATATTAACCGTGTCTGTCGGATTTTCGAAATTCCATTCACAGAAGTGGTAAAATTAAGTTTTATGCAAAATTCAGTTTTTAACCTACCACTTAGTAGTTTCATTATTCATCAAAAATTGATGTTTTTCAGAACAATCCTAAAATTTCATCCTAAGCTATATTTCATATTCCGAATTCAAAAATGAAGTCTATTTTACCATATTCATAACATAGATGTTGTATTAATTAATTTTATAATTAAATCCCGCTGTTAAAACAAATAGCGTGTTTTTAGGAAACAATATCTATCAAAAGATTGACACTTGTTTATGTCTGGTTTAAATGTGAAATTACATCCAATGACCAACATTGTATTAAATTGTAAAAATATATTATAAATATATTTTAAAACCACTCAAATTAATGTTTTATTCGATAAAAAAAATTGTTTTTAATTATAATGTAGTAATTTTCACTATTCATCAGAATATGAAAGTTATCTGAAAAGTACCAAAATTTCACCTTAGGCTGAATTCGATACTCTGAATCCAAAAATAAAGTTCATTTTGAAAAATAAGATTTACAGAATTTCAAAAAGTGGTTATTACTATTCATAACGACTAGTTTTAATAATATTTTAATAAAATATCGTTGTTTAGTGAAACTCAGTATTGCGTACTATACACGCTATCGAGGAAGGTTAAGATTGCGTGTAATGCAGGCAAGTCAAGGATGCGTGTTGTGCAAGATACTTTTGGTGTAGCGTACAACACAAGACATTAGTGAAATAAAAAAGAATATTTTTCATAAAATCTCGGGCTGTTACATGGAGAGACATAACATTCCCTCTTGTTGTATGTTCTGGCCTCAACCCTATCTGTGGGGGAAGGATGGTCAGGGTCACCTTGAGGTAGCTTGCTGAGGGGAAGTTTTTCATTCCCCTACTGCCCTAGCATCATATTTTTGTAGTCTAGCCCTCACTCTGCAGAGCATTAAGCGAGGAGGTCATTGACTAATGTTTTCTATTTGGCATGTAGTTGGTGCAACGAGACCTTCTCAGGATCCTCCTCTGTCTTCTACTGTAAGCCGGACTGGTCAGGTTGTTTGACAGCTCTGATGTGCTCTTTACCCTAGTCGTGATTTCAACCAAGGACCAATGCCTTGGTGGGCGCAGGGAGACCCCAAAGGCTCCTATGATGATGAGTAACTCTTCCCAATGGATCTAGTAGTTATGGAATTCCCTTATGGGATATGTCCCCTTCATGAATCTCCAACTCATTCTCCTCATCCAATATGTCATCCTTGTTGACTGTGACCCTTCTTAGATGTATTTCCTTAATATATCCTAGAAAGTTAGGATACTGTCGGATATGACTGAAGATGAGGGAATCATATAGCCCCTAGCCACATATTTGAATGTTGGGTGAAGCCTTCTTGATAACCTTGAGGAGCACCATGAAAATATGAACACATTTCTGTATGATGGCCTTATGGTGGCCTGGTGACTCGGGATGCTGGGCCATAGGGAGTGCGGCCAGATCAACTAGAGGATATTTGTCGCGTGTGTCTTCAAAATGCGTTTGGATATTGGGATAAACCCCTCGCAGATGATGAAGGTGAAAGTGCATCACCTAAATGGTTTGGTGGAAACATTCAAACTCATATTGGGTCAGGGATTCCGACACTATGAAATTTGGCTCCGCAACCGGCTAGAATATCTCTAGGTATGTGGAATTCTTGAAGGATATTCCATAATCCCATAAGCTTGGATTTAGGGTATAGCCCTTGGTTTCCCCCTTCGTCGACTGGGGGTGGCTAAGGAACTAGCAATGTCATTGAGGCAGACTGCTGGGACGACAGGCTGGCCAGTGGGGAATACAACAAACGGGCTGACTGGCTGCTGAATCTTGGGCTGTCCTTTGAAGATTGTAGTGATATGGCTACTAAATTGTGATAAGACGGTCTAAGGGCCATAGTTCCTGGAATTTGGGCTAGGGAAACTGGCGATAGTCCACGCTGCTGCTCACCCTCCATTGGTCCCCAGAATAGCTCTCTGTGATCTCTAGTTAAGGTAGAGAGTTCTTCTAGTGACGATGGTGGTGGTTTCACAACTTTAACCTACAGGGTTTCCAAATTTTCATCATCTTGAATATACATGTGGAGAGAGGCGGGAATATTATGCATATCTCTTTTCCAGAGTACTAGGATGATGCACCTTATTCATTCCCCAGCCCTCGACCCGGATGAGCAAGGGGTGGGGGGGGGGGGGGGGGTTTCCCACGCTGAGTCGTATTACGCTCGGAGTCTGAGAAGTGAACGTGATTTATCAATGTCTGGAACTTCCCAAAATCCTTCTTATGGTGGCGACATCATACCTTCCTGCCCCTGGATGGCTCTTCTGGACATGGAATATTTCTAACACTAGGAGGTCCTTCGGCTATACTGGTGCTGGGGCAGGGGGATTTCCTCCCGAAAAAAATGCTGGGGTGTGAGGAGATCCGTGGAATATATCAAAAGGGATATGTGGAGGACCTCTATGGGATGTTCTAGAGAAAGTTGGACCTCTTATCAAGATGGAAAGAGCATGGGGATGACCTCCATGTTTACATCCCCGAGTGACATCAGTGCGAGGAAGGTCCTCATACCGATCGAACTGAACATGGGTAGGCCTTCCTATTAGCGGGTTGATAAAGAAAGTTTTTTCATCTCTTCTCTAGTCGCTGAGGTGGAGAGGACCTTCACCATTAGTTTTGAAGACATGGGGATGTCCCCCAGTTGAAGGAGTGACCGGATGCGCAACTTCCCCATACCAACGGTCTGTAGCGGGATGAATGACTCCATATTCGGTGTAGTGGGCACGGGAGAGACTTCGGTGCTGAGTGTCACTACCTCGGGGAGGAACCTCATTTGGACCGGAGGTGGCACGGGGTATAACTCTAATGTGATCTTGGAAGCGGGGAAGATTCATGCTCTCCATGGTAGTGGTATGGGGAGGACATCTGTACTGGGTGTCGTTTCCATAGGTTCGTCCACAGCAGCCACTTCCTATTCCGATGACCGAGAGAGTCGACCCAGCCTTCCCATGTGGTGGTTGGGCCCTCGATCCAAGTCGGGCATATGAAAATACCTATTCATCATACATAGGGAGTTGGTGGTATGCGTTAGTTGTGGCTTGGGCCATAGCAGTCGCTGACGTTGATGCACCTTTGTGGGCATCCACTTCGGCTTGTGCCCTATGCTGGCATTGGTTTAGATAGACTGGAGTTGGTGGTGTAGGTGCATGGCATACCTACTCCTTTTCCAGTAAGACTGGGCATCATCGTTGATGCATCTAGGTGGGAGCCCTCTCTAGGATCCCGTGAAATGGGACTCTAACCCAGGTGGCCTGTACATCCCTTACCTCATCTACGTAGGGTAGGGAGATGTCGAGGGGTTCTAGGGACAAGCTCCCAGAACGATTATATGTTGCAGTGGGGAGTAGTGGTTTCTTAAGCGGCCCAAGGTGGTGGTGTTGACGATGAGGCATAGAAGCCTCTAAATCTAGGTGGTCCATATCCCTCGTAGCGATAATCCCCTCCTCCTCGTAATGGCACACAAGTTTATTGATTACCCTCCACTGAATAACCTCAGATGGAGATATTGGGTGTGGGAACACCATGGTCGTGGGAATAGTTGCCATTGCAGAAGAGGCGGAGCCCCGATAGACTGCCACGCTGACACTACCCCTTCATCGGTGGGAAGATGGTGATCAAACTCCGGATGCAGCGGTTTGGTTCCTGAAAGATGGGAGAGTAACTCATTAGTGCTGAAAGATAAAGGAATTGACGACAAGTTATCCAGTGCCATTCTGTCTTCCACGGATGGTAAGATGGATCCATGCTAAGAATGTTGCTGACCAGGATGTCCAACGTTCTACTGCCCCAAATTCTAATGAGTTTCACGCCAGGCCTGCTATTTTCTTGGTGGGATCCTGGCACTGGATATCTGGATCTAGTGACACGTTAATGCATTGATGCCTCGAATGCTACTAATATCATTGTCTAAGAGAATACCTTCACATCGAGTTCACCATTTTTATTTCAGACTCCTTCGTTAGGGTGCGTGCTTCCATCTACTTGAGGATGAAATGCGTGGTTTTGTTTCCTTGCATCCCCGCTTCCCAAAGGATGGCGCAATACATTGCTTATTTAGGTACGTTTTCTCCTTGATCGAAACAGGATGATGGGATGCTGGCTCTTCCTTCCAAGGATTCCTCCTCGAAGCTCGTTACCAAGTCAGGGTCTCCCTTATAGACATTAGATGTTGTTTGTGAAATTATTCCTGGTGACATATCATCATGGATACCGGTTAATTATGTTGATTCTATTAGGACATTCCATGGGGTCACACCAGGGAAGCAACCATTGGTTAGGGGAGTAGTCACATTGGGTATCACTGGCGTGTTTGGGTGTTGGGACACTAGCTCATCACTCTTCTATCCCATATTATTGGGATTCTAGAGGGCGCAAGAGCCCGATACATCCTACATCTATTGCGAATATTTATTTTCCAAAGGCATGTCTCTGAGGTTTTCCTCAGCTTCCTTATTTAACATAGGGTATGCACCAAGATTAACCTCAAGTGGAGATGGATCACACTGATCAGAACACTAACTAGAGTGGATCGGATGATTGTAACCCCTGGAAGAGACAATTATGTAGATGGGTTTACATGACCTCATCGGGATGTGGCGGCCCGGGTATGAATCAAAATGGATGATGGGGTGCTGAGTGAAATGGGTGGTGAATGGGATGTAACCGCCATGAGGATGACAATATTGTTGGAATGGACACTCCGTGAGACTTCCTATGTATCCCTGTGGCAGTAAATCAAATTCTGCATAGTTCAAGAGGGTGATTCAATACCTATGGAGGCGGCCTATGAGAATGGACAAATGGTTAGAACCTGGAGGAAGTGGAATATCTGGGTTGGGGAATGACCTTCCCGAGACACATATGCTCAAGGGAAAGGTCAGGCGATGAGCTTGAATTGGTGTGTACACATAGGACAACAATCCTATGATGTTTATGGGGGATTATGCATTGTTAGTATCCCGGGTTGGTCTGATGACACTAGGACGAACCAAAGATATAGGTCCCAGGGAAGGGGATTACAACAGCTTGCAGCTGAATAGGGGACGCAGTGGCTTACCGCTGGTCGGGATATAATACAATACCACTAATTGAGGGACACAATGGCTTAACTCTAACTGGGGGACACAATGACTTACCACTGCATGGGGTTTTCAGTTTAACGTCATGCGGGAAAAAGGTGAACTAACGTGAATAAGGACCTGGGGTCTAGATGGATGGTGTGGGAAAATGATTCGAAGGTGGGTCTGAACGACTGGGTGTTGGACTTGAACCTTAAGGAGGCTTCCTATGTACCCTGTATATGCAAGGATCCATGTCCCCATTGTGTATATTGGCGACTCAATGTGAGAATGGTTGGGGCTAGTGGATGGTGGTGGGCTTGAACCACAGGAAGGCTTCCAACATACCTTTCCTTGGCCAGGGTCAAAGTCCTCCTAGTTCCGGTTGGTTGTTGGTTGAATCAATGAGAAGGAGGTCGGGACCAATGGTTATTGTTCTTGAACCTCTGGGCAGCTTCCTACGTACCCTGCCTTTTCAAGGATCAAAGACCATGTAGTTTAGGTAGGTTTAGTGAACTAACATAAAGGGGGTCAGAACCAATGGATGGTGGGCCTGAACCTCCGAGAGGCATCCTACATACCCTACCACGGCAGGGATCAAAGAAAACATAGTTTAGGATGGTAAATCAATGTGATGATGGTCATGACCAATGGGTAGTGGGTTTGAACCTCAGGGAGGCTTCCTACATACATGGCCTTGGCAGGGATCAAAGTCCTTGTAGTTCAGGTGGGTTTTGCGGATTACACTCTAGGCTGCCCGGAGAGGATTTCATGGTTGATGCTAGCACTAAGCCTATGTGACTCATTCTCGGTGTGAGAAACAGGAGACAACAAAGACCTGATGATCACATCACGAATGGCGCGTCTATGGGAAGTGATGTGGGGCTAATGCGTGGTTAGTAGCCCAAAGAGGAAATAGAGGCTTACACACGGTTCAAAGCCTAGGGAGATGGAGATTTGGACATACTCTAGGGTGGAGTCCCGGTTGACAAAGCCCAGTGGGAGAGGGATTCATCACGAAAAAGAGGAAGAGCATCGTTCCGCATCACGCCCTTTGCTGGCTATGGGCAACAGAAAAGATAGGAAGAGCCACGGTGCTACCTCCTGCATGAAAGGATTGGGGATTATACTAAGGTGGTTGCACTTCCCCGTGGATTGGCACCACCTCAGCAAAGGGGATCTCATTCCATGTGACCTTGATTTCACCCCTGTTGATATGAGCGGACGTGGATAATGTCCAAGGGGGGGGGGGGGGGGAACACCACATAGGATTTATGGGGTGAGGTCACATTTTAATGTCAGGTGCTTAAGATGATGGTGCATGGTAGTTTAACATCTTCCAGCTTAGATGAGGGAGGGTTCACTCTGCACCCCTAGGACATACATATCTAGTACACTCTTCATGTTGGTGAAGATAAGGGACATGCAATGCCATGACTGAGGGGTTTAGTGAGGTGATACCATTGGGGGTCCACGTTAGCGTGGCAATGTGAAAAAGAAATAGCCATTATCATTCTTATGAGAAGGAGTATGAGGCAAAGAAACAAAATGGGATGTATCTTCCAAGGGAATCTAAAATCACTTTGTGAAAACCTGGAGAGTCTCACAAGAAAATGAAATTGCAAAGAAAAGTAGTTTATAGGCAGGGGCCCTGTGATGATAGGGTGCCCCATGTAGTGGGGGATACTTGAAAAGGGGTGGGATTCACGAAGTGGAGTGGCATATCATAATCACAATTCATAGGTGCATGTGTAAGGTGCATCACGAAGTGGAAAGGAATTCACGGGGAAATTCCTCATGAAGAAAGCATGCCTCGCGAAGCATAGGGTATTGAAGCAAGGTGCTTCATTAGGCACAGTGGTCGTGCCTTAGCATACATGCCACATGTGTGTGAGCGGTGTTTCACAAAGCATAAACACTCTGCAATGACCCGGGTCCCCTTGGGGATCCCCTTCCTCCACGGAGGACCTTTGCCTCCACAAAAGGCATCCATCTCTAAATATGGGAGAAATTAATTCAAGCGGGGGAGGTATTTCGTGATGCAAAAACTACCTCGCGTAGCTAATGCTTCGCATAGCAGAGAGAGCATCACAACATGGGAGTTAAGAAGTGAAAGGTCGAATGATTTGTATTTTGGGATAGAGTAGAGCCCTGTATTTATAGTCAAGGGGCACCACAAAGAAGAACTCGCTCGGCGCGATGAATAAGATTTCTCCACGGTGGGTTCACGAACATCTAAGTGGCTCGCAAAGCCTCCCACCTCCTAGCTCCACGGTAGGTTCACGAACGTCAAAGTGGCTTGTAGAGCCTCCTGCCTACTTTCTTCGTAGTGGGTTTGTGAATGTCAATGTGGCTCGAGGATCCTCCCACGTCCTAGCTCCATGGTGGGTTCATGAACATCAAAGTGGCTTGAAGATCCTCCCATCTCCTTGCTCTACGGTGGGCTTGAAAATGTCAATGTGGCTTGCGGAGTCTGCTGCCTACTTGGTCCATGGCGGGCATGGGGTCATGGGAGCTCCATGAATGGGCTTCATGATGCATTCATGGAGGCTTTCGTATGTTTTTCTCTATCCCCAATTATGGCACCGATATTTTCCATAACCTACTGGTGCACCCATACTTGCTCACTAATACCTACTTGGGAGCCCTTATTTGATTAACGTACTCTCTTTAGTCTTCAAGACATTAATACATATTCAAAGACATTCATGGCAAGGATTTTTCTTCATTGGATCCCTTGATTGAAAGTGATTATGTTAAGACCATCACCATAACCGCCTAACATATCAAACCCTAGGGAATGGCACATTACCTTGTCTCAAATATGGGTTTGAATATCCACAGTTAGAGGTTTCCTTCATTTTTTAACAATGGGGTTAGGATTATGGGCTGTCTATGGGTTTGTATGTCGACATTCAGATGGACCATTCTCTCAGAAACTGTTCTGGGAAGTTCCTGATTTAAATGATTGGTGTTTGGGTTGTGACCGTACATTTTCATCTCTAACACATGGAACACGATGTCTCTAGTAGGGATGGTATGGTGCACACACACTTCTCCTTTTGAACATAGGAGAAGTCTCCCTCCACTACCAGGATCAATTCTATGGTAGTTTTCATAGTGTAATCCCCTAACCATTCATGTGTGAGGGTTTCAATGATTCTCCTCTCTACATCATTCACCTTCAATCCTTCATTTCATTGGACCCCTGTCAAATGTACTATGAATATAGGTGAGGCTTGTCGTCTTTCCCTCTTCTCAGGTCAACTAGACCTCATCCTCCCTAGCCACCATAGGCACTCCCTCTTCCACCAGTAGTGGAGGAAATGTGTGTGTGCCTTTTTTGAATTGTTGAAATCCACTTGTTTCTCACACCGAACATGACTCACATGGGATTATAGATTTTTTTATGATCACAACATTTTCCCAACCACTTGAACTACAGAAACCCTAATTCATATTCAAACCCTGATACATAGGTATCATTTTTATGTCCCGATCACATTTGATATCCTCTTCATGAATCCAACCCTAACTATCTTTATCTGGGAATCTTCCTTAGGAGTAATACCCAAATTAACCCCCCCAAATCATCAAGGAATCATTTTCATGATGTATGTCCAAAATAATTTATCTCAAAAGACTATACTTTCCTATGAGACTCATCAAACAATGTGGACATTGATTCCCATCCCTATGTTATATGTAGGAATCCTTTTTAAAGCTCAAACCCAATGCATAAATCAACCATGTTATCCTTTTTTCATATTCCCCACATGGTCTAAACTTACCTGTAAACCCATATACTTTCCATGGTCCTTGGTCTTCTTCAGTATAAGTCCCACACCAATAATTTACTATGAACCTTTTTCTTAGATGTCCTTACCAAATTATATTAAACTGTACAGTTAGGTCCTTATCACATGACCATAAAAGGTATGATGTTTCCCCTTAAGTGGAACTCAACTACGAGGGTTATGATTCCATTCAAAAGGATATGTTGGTAACTAATTTTAGGGGTACTATCCCAATATCAAAACAAACATTCTTCTCCCTGTATGGAAGTAACTTCTAGAGTTCCCCATTGAGTGGCTTAAAAATAAGTATCATCATAATGACAATTAAAGGATTCTATACATTGTATATGAGAGGATACCATTGGTGTAGAACCTGAAATAAAAATGGATATCTCTATTAATGAAGAACCATGAATATAAATAGATGTTTCTAAATTTCACATATGTTAACATGTGATTAAAAATTCCTAGTGAAACTAATGTTATGCACGGTGTATTACTAAGGATTCATGAAAATATCTTAAATTTATAATGAGATTCCCATAGTAGAAAATAATTCCCCCCAAAAGGGTGTGATCAGTCTGACCTCCCATCCTAATAACTAATTCACATTCCTAAGTATTGTAATGTTCAAACATGATGATCACCTTCCTTTGGAAAGCATGTCCCTTTTGGTTAAAGAACTGTTGGGTGTTTCCGGTTCCATAAATAAACCGAATGGAAATAGCCTAAAAGCCATGGTTATTAAAAATAGAACACACATTTTAACGATATTTCAAAGAAAAATTGTAAAACCATTGTTAATCTTTAACCATGTTAATAATGGTACCCACATGTTTGGACCATATAAATTGACAAACTATGGCTAGACAATGGAATCAATCACACAAATATCGATAAAAACGATTTCACTTTAATGAAATTTATTGTGGTTTTAATGATTTTTCTCAGAACTCCCTTCAGTAAAAAATGGATTCCATCAAGAGGACAGTAGTGAACTTCCTAACTGCTGATCTACCTCGATCCTCATCCACAGGAAGAACGCCATCACCCACCCAACATCTTCAACGCTTGGTCTCCAACGTGCTGATAATGGAGTTTTGTCATCAAATTACTATCCCAACCATGGTGGTTGCCCAATGGGAACTCCAGGTCAATAAAAATACATGATCATCAGGCCAATTATGACAAAAATAAATTTAAATGATAATCATTTCTGCTCAATTTTTAAGAAAACACACAAACATTTGGAAAGATTTTTTTTTAATATGAAAAAAATAATATATTGAAATTACTAAACTAATATTTTTTTCTTCACCAACAATTTATTTATGTAGTTTACATGATTCATTCAATATTTTTTAACATGTAATTGTTTTTTTAATATGATCATAATAAAAAAATTAGTTATAGGCAGGTAAAAGAAAACTTATTTTTTCTACAATGAAGAGTTAAGATCCTAAGTTTTAATTTCTCAATATCAAAAAGAAAAAATAGACAAGATTTCATAAGATATTTGTTGAACGAAAATAAAATATATGAAAAATGTGAATATGTGGATTGATCATGGTCTAATACTCTCAATGGTCCCTACATTTTGAATTCCTCAAGATGGGATGTTCTAGTTGGTTGTCGCCAATAAGATTGTAGGTGGAGCTTTATTGAGATGAACCACCAAAAATTCATAATTACATATTTAACTTTTTCTTTTTTCTGATAAAACAATGGATAGATTAAAAAAATTACAACCCTAGGTTAATAAGATACAACTTTCATGTTGGAAGTAGGAAAAATAACGTGTCTTCCACTTTCATGTTTTCCACTTTCACAAACCCTTCTTCATTATCTATTGATTTATCAATGTATGCTTCATTAATGGAATATTCAGAGGGAATGTTTGAGTGTGATTCTATTTGAATAAAATTAATTCATGAAGAATAAATATCAAAATCTTCCCCTATAATGTAAGCATATTAAGTCTCATTTTTCTAAAAAATCACCTTTGATCTTCTTTTGATCTCTCTCTAATAGATGTTCATTAATTTCAATGTTGTTAATACATTCCTCTTCAAATGAATATACTTTTTATTCGGTATGCACCAATTAAATACATGTGTTGGACAAATATGAAAATATTGAACATGGGGTTGTAATACTTAAATAAACTTCATTAATATAAGTAGATAATTTTTTCATAAAGAGATCATTTACCACATTTTTTGAGGTGCATTTTTACTGGGAGGCACCGGTTGAAGTAGAATTTCAATAGATAGTGGTAGGTGGTGAGGATCAACCATCCTCTCTAAAATTCTATAGTTTTTCAAGTGTTCCTTAATTGGCGATGTAATTTATACATTATAGGAAATTGGTGGATCATGTAGTTTCTCACACTCATTCCAAAAGTCATAAAATTATTTTCTATATACTATACATACTTCAGTCGGAAAATATTATTCGTTAATCTACTTTATCATTAATTGAGCTAGTCTGAACATATATTCTCTTCATTTCTTTATGATCTTCTAATTTTCTTCAGCACCAATGTTGGGAAAGTAATTCGCTTCCACCCTTAGCTCGAGATTAGGTTCAGTTTTCCCATTGTATCAGTAAAAAAATCATGTAGCCATTTAATTTTTCTCTCTAGGTCATGTATTTCCTCCAAAAGTTTCTAAAACTGATAATTGTTTTGAATTTCTTCTTCTTGTTCCACCTAGGGAATTTATTTTTAAATATTGTGGGGATCATGGATTTATTTTTACCTCTTCCATTTCATGATATAATTAAAATAATTACTCCTAGGGTTCAACAAATTCATTGCATAATTAATTTAACAATTGGTAATTGAAGATCACATTAAGGTCATGATTGAGACCCTTGAATTTATGCTCCTTGATGATTTAGATTCTATCTCCCCAAATATATCATGAAAATAATTAAACACTATCCTCCATAGAACAAGGAGAGTTAAACATTGGTTCATGCACTTGTGGGAAACTATGATATGATATAAAGAAATAATCATTTTAAAACATTAAGGGAAAATAATTTTTATGGGTTTTTAAGTGTCAAATATTTAAAATTATATTATTGGCACCGCCTCTACAGAAACAACATCGTGTTTTGATACGTTCCTGTCATGGGGTGTGATAGAAAAAAAAATTTCCAAAGTAAAAATTATATAAAGTTGGTAACCTACGATTTCCCATAGAGGATTACTCAACAATTATGTTTTTCACATGAAATTTTAGATAGAAGTGGATTTTTTTAAATTGTTGGGTTTTTCAAATAAAGAACGAAATTAAAATGAATTTTAGAAAACGTTGATGAAGATAGTGATGGTGTAAGGGATGAATCACCTTTTAAAATGAAATACTATTTGTAAAATTTATTCCTCCTCTCATCTGCTTGAATGATAAAAAATCTTCAATTGAGTTTATTTGTCACCAATTGTTAAATGATTTAATAGAAAAAAACCTATGTGCATGAATATTCATAAAACATTCCCACACAACAAACGAATGTCTTGATTTGGAATAGTTGATCCCTAAAAATCGAGAGATTATTCACTTACTCAACATTGGTCCTAATAATCACTTGACCCTCACCAACTAACACAATCTACTCGATTGAGTCAAACTACCCTTGGTGAATGGTGTTTAAAGATCTTTGATCAATGATATCGACATTGAATAATAAAAGAACCAATATATAACTATATTAATAGCATTGGACACCATTGTAAAAAAATATAATATAGTGAAATGAATGTTTTAAATTATATCACATGCCTCTAACATTACAAAACAATAACTCCCCCTTCCCTGGTCACTCAAGAGATTTTCTCTCCAAGTTAGGGGTAGAAGAATTTAATGTAGATGAAGATATAATTACAAATCTATGAAAACATCAAATAGGGAAGTGGAGAAAATTATGAAACTAAGAAATGTGAAAAGAGAAAATATAAAATACATCAATGTTTCAATACTCAAGAACACCTCTTCCTTTATCTCCATCAATCGATTGACTTGAAGTGAACACTCATATTCATATGGTTGAGGGGTGTGAAATTTTCCCTCCCCATTCATTCCTCTGAATGTTTTAGTCTATTTCATAAAATATATAAAAATGTTGAGGGATGTTGTATTCTTCAATATTGTTAATATATATATTTTTAGTGTTCCATAAAAATATGAGCTAATTTCTAAAATATTCTAAAAATATATACTTGAATTATTGAACAAATTTTTTTTCGTGATGAGACTCCTAAACTCCCACCACTTTGTCTCATTCAATGGCTATCTTTATGATAGAAATTATATACAAAATTTAATATTAAAATTTGTAATGTAGTTGTATATATAATTCAGTTAGAATCACTCCATTTGGATTTCCCTATACCATAATATGTCTCATATAATAATGAATGGTCAATTCTGCTATCCAGCAAACAATCTCTACATGATTGATTTTTCAAGAAAGTGTGTTTCAAATTGTATCTTGTTCGAGAAGATAAATATTAAACCCAAGAATAAATAATTCCAAAAAAATGAATCACATTAATTGGACAAAAATAGTAAATATTATTCTCAAAATGAATAATTTCTAGAAATATTATAAATTTCCAGAATTGAGAAATATTCACAATTAATAAAAAATTTCTAAAAAATTATAAAATGATGAATATCAGCAACTATTGATTAATTATAAGTTATTAAATCAAATTGAAATATATAAATAATTATTAAATTATTATTTCTATCATTGACCCTACACTTAGCACTTTTTCCCATGGACATGTCATTATCAAAATCAAAATAAAGATAATTCCAAACACATACCCATGAGATCCAAAAAATCCACAAAAATAAAGAAGATATCACTCCTCATCCATAACCATTAAACCAAGGCCTATATTAAGATCATTAAATATATTTCATGTTCATTTCACGTCCTACACACACAAGACACCCACCTCCCTTGAAATTTTTCTCATCCCAACAATGTTAATTTACAACAAGGATTTTATCATCCAAACCCATGAAAGAGCCAGTAGAGGATTAATAAATTTATATTTCTCCACCCAATGTGAGTCAAGATCATTTTTAGTAATTATTAACTTTCAAGGTTGTTCTTCGACTTCTGGTTGGTAGGATTTTGATGTAGAAAATTCTAGGTCTGAATGAGGAGGGATGGGTTCTTTTTGAATAAAAATAGTTTGATTCTAATTTTCACTCATGTATACTCCCCTCCTCACACCCCATAGTATAAATCCAACACTATCATCCTGAAAAAATCTTGGAAAAGTCACTCTATTTATAATATCAGAAAAAAAATTAAATCATATCGAACACAATTTTCATGAAATATCCTAATATGAACTTCTTTATTTCTCCATTGGATGCTCTAGAAAGGCACGAAATCTCTTATGATGAATGATCTTGAAAAGAAACAGAATTAAATAGAATGATTTTTTTCATCCAGAAACATACCTCTTTATAATTTTAATTTACAATGAAATTTTAATCAAATGCTATTGAACAATACTAGATATGTTCCCCCAACCATAA
The DNA here is from genome assembly GCA_963277665.1 of Viscum album. Lineage (NCBI taxonomy): Eukaryota > Viridiplantae > Streptophyta > Magnoliopsida > Santalales > Viscaceae > Viscum > Viscum album. The sequence goes on from OY728166.1 coordinate 760,604,827, forward strand.
TTTCTACTAGATCTTGTAATTTCTCTTCATGATCTAGTTTGATCTATAATATTGGATTTAAATATGTATAACATATAAAGATATTAAATGGAAAAAATGTACCATCAAGGCCAAAATAAAATAGGATTCTCCTAAAAAGGGTATATAAAACCAAGGAAATTCTTCAATAATTTTAAATAATAATACCTCAATCCCTCTGTTTTAGAATGGGATAAATCAAATTCAGTTTAAGATACATAAGTTATGGTTCAATCACTAAGATATGTGAATGACATTAATAAGAAATAAATGGTTCCTAATCCTCAAAGGAAATAGATTTCGAGGATAAAAACAATGATAAGTGGCATGAGATTCTTAAATCATAGTACTTTAAATGATATTAAAAAACATCTAAACATTTTACAAATTTCATTTTAAGCATTTATTGAAGATTGATTTCTTGGAAGAAATTTTTTCACTCAATTACATAAGATTAAAAATTTGAAATGATAATTATTTGAGAAATTTTTTTTTAAAAAGTGTTTTATTTAAATAGATTTTATTTAATAATTTGATAATATTATAATAAATGGGTTCCCTCCATCACAAATGAATGATGTAGTGTCCTTGATTAATTCAAGTGGATTTAACAATTAATTGATTTTTTATTTTATTCATAAAGAACATGTGTTAAGGAGAGGAAAAAACAAACATATTTTGTGTGCACCATTGAGTTAATGTCCAAATTGTTGATTTCTAAAAACCAACAGGAAAATATTGAAATGATAAAATAATAAATTTATTAGAAGAAAATAAAATATAAATATAATAAGAATATATGGATATAAGTTGGTTTAATCTCACATGTGAACCTTGAGTTTTGACCACTTATAGATTCGAAGTTCCAATTTGTTGTCCCTTATCTAATCAGGGTGGAGCTTCATTAAGATTAACCAGACACAATGTTTTTACATATTGTTCTTAATAATTTTTTTATAATAACTCCATGGATATAGTTCAAAAAATCCTCCCATAGTACAATAAGATACAATATTCATGTTAGGGTTAGAGAAAAGTTTGTGTCCTCCACTTTTATGGTTCCCACTTGAACAAACTCTTCTTCATTATATTGTGTTTTCTCTTAGTATGTTGCATTAATGGAATAAATAATGGTAATGTTATAGGGTAATTATATTTGAACAAAATTAAATCATAAATAATTGATATCAAATTCTTCCCCTTAAATTTATATAGCTTGTGACTCATTTTTCACTATAATATCCACTTTGATATTCTTTTAATCTCCCTCCAATTAATGGAAAACAATTTTTGAGATATACATATGTTCCTCTCTGGATGCATCTAATTTTTCATCTTCAAGTACCATGTAAATGTATGAATTAGAGGAATTTAAAAACTTAAAATAATGGGAGGTAATACTCAATTCAGATTCAACCAAATTAAAATATATGGAGTTCATGAAAAGATCATATACATAATTTTTTTTCAGATTCAATTGTTTCTTCAATGGGAGGTACCTCTTGGAGTTTAATTTCAATATATATGTAGGTATTGAGGATCCTCCACATTCTCTTTAAATTCCATTTATTTGGTTGTGTCTTCCATAAATTGTATTGTATCTTCTACTTTATATTGGATTTGGGGATCAAGTAGTTCCTCACACTCATTCCAAAATTCATCTATATATTTTTCATATCCCATACTTTCATCAGTTCGAAAATAATCATCATTAATATCCTCCCACATTGATTAATCTGGGTTGAATGGTTCTTATTTTAATTTCATAAATTTATCTCATGGTTCTTCAACATCGATGATGAGTAGGGAATACTCATACAACCTCAGATCATGTTTATGTTCAGGATTCAATTTGTATATACAAACATATTCAAGTAGCAATTCTATTTTTTTTTCTATTGGTCCTATATTGGTTCCCAAAGTCCTTACAATTAATCATTTGTTTTAATTTATTCTTCTTGTTACACATTTAGAATTTCTTATGAAATATTACAATTCAAAATAACGAATACTCTTTTTTACAAAGAACATTTCTTCATAAAATTATAGTAAAATAACTTATGGTAAATTAAATCTCCCTCAAATCCCTCCAATATTGCGTATTTTAGGATCACATTATGTTCATGAATGAGATCCTTCAATTAATCCTCTTTGATTATTTAGATTTGATCACCTCTGGTCTAGTAGAAATAATATAAAAACTCTCCTCCATATGCTAATTTCAGTTAATCATTGATTCTCACACCTTCAGTAAATGTTTCATGAATTATAGCAAATAATCATTCCAAAAAACAATAGAAATAGAATTATTTAATTTTTTAAAGTGTCTCACATTTACAATTATATTATTGGAACTTCCACCCTATAAATGAAACAATGTTTTTACACATTCCATTAATGGAGTGTGAAAAAAAATAATATTTCATAAGTTAAACATGAAATAATATGTGTAAACTCTATTGTTTCTAGAAAGAATAACACATCATTCAAATTTGTAAATTTAAATTTTTGAAATAAGTGAATTTTTTCTAATAAGTTTATTTTTTAAAGAATTAAATAAATTAACATGATGTATGAAAAGTTGTTCATAAAGATATGATGGGGTTAGGGAAGGATCACTTTTTTTAATTTCATCATGGTTGTAAAAATTATTCATCACATCTTCTTATTCATTGATAAATTAAAAGATTCCTCGATCAAGTTGTCAATCACCTTTGGTTGGATGATGCAATGTAAACCACTCATGTGTGCATGAATGTTCATAAAATATTCCCGGATATCTAACAAACATCCTATTTGAATTGTTTGATCCTTATAAATATAAAAAAATTACTTCTTATAAAATTGTTCCAATGATCCCTCAATACTAACCACGTACATTAAATTTCTCAATCAAGATAAATTATTCTGGGTAGAGGGATTTTAATGATCATCCATCAATGATATAAAAAATTAATGAAACCAAAACCCAAAATATGACCACATTGATATAATTGGGAACCACTAAAAATAAGTACCATTAAATATAAATAGATTGTTTTACATTGAAGAACAATTGACCAAGATTACAAAATGAATACTCCCCTTTCCCTTGTCACTCAAGAGTTTTACCCCTTCAAGTGAAGTGTAATTGTATTGAATGATGAAGAAGGGAGAAATATTAAACTATGAAATTTGAAAATGGATTATACATATAACTTCATTATTCCAATCCTGCATCACATATAAAGATTTTTTGTTTTCAACAATTAAAATGGATGTGAACATGTATATTTATAGAGGGGGGAAATATACCCTCCAGATTCATACCTCCTAAATATCGAGTCTATTTTTCCAAAAAAATGATAGAATCTCAACATGTTTTATTAATATAAGTTATTCATATATCTCTTTTTTCATATAAAATCTCATCATATTTGTAGATTTCAAAAAAAATAATGCATGAATTACAGAATGACACCTTTTCTTCCCAATGAGACTTTTTAAATCCCACCACATTGTCTTATTCCATGAAATCCATAATGACTAAAATTATCCATTAAATTTTAATTCGGAAATGAGGATTGGAATCCTATATCTAATCCGGATAGAATCAATTTATTTGGTTGTGTCATGATTGGGGTATGCTTCAATTACTAATTTGGGGTCCCTTCCTCCCCCCAATAAGAATTCTACACTTGATTGATTTTTCTAGGCCACTGGGTTTCAAATTTTATATTTTTTCAAAAGGAAATGTTAAATAATAATAAAAATCTAATTCTAAATATTAATAATTTACCTTGGATAATTTTTTTTCGATATTATTCTTGAAATACAAAGGGTCTAGAAAACATCAAAATTTATAGAAATGAGAAATTTTCAAAATTATGCAAAAAAAAACTAAAAAGAATTATTCAAATAAGATCAAATTGATTAATTGGTAGGAATTAAGTAATTTAAAAACAACATAATTATTTTTAAAATATTTTATATATCATTCAAAAAATAAACATGTGGAATAATACAATTACGACAGAAACATTACATGAATATTTTAAAAGTTTTAAATAATTATGTACAATTTGTGAAGGAGACTAATTACATGATAAATTTTACTATATTAACCTTTGATGGGATAATTCCAACACTTCATAGTTTTATTAATGTAACTATATGTGGTGGTAAAATATAAATGATTGTAATAGTAATAAGTACACTCATTAAAAACAAAAGATAAAACAAATTACAATTTAGTTTGGGGTACTGTGAACCCATTAGATAAATATAATATGTGAGGAGAAATAATTTTGATGTGAATTTAGTCACTAAATAAAAATATATACGTGAACATATGTAAAAACAATCACTTTCCCTTTTGAAATCATAAAATTATCCTCAAATACAATTTTGACAATTTTGTCGACACTCACTATATCACCCAATGTATTCAATTGAGAGATTTTTCTATGATTTGTGGAAGAATAATTCTAGATTAAATATGAAAAAAATTTAGGAAAAAAACCATACCATTTTTTCAATTTTTATTTGATTGAAAGCCAACATTTATATATAGTTTATTAATCAGAATGACCTGTGTTTTGTGGAAAAATCACTCATGTGTTGAGACTAAAATTTGAAGGTCTACTTAGGTATGAATTTAATTTGGACTAAAAAATTTACTTATGATCTGTAAACATTTTATGTTTATGATTCCATGGTATGAGAAATATTTTTAATCACGAACAAAACATTTTCATAAAAATAAAATAAACATAATATCAAGAAATAATAAATATTAACACATTTTAGTTATATAATATTTTTTAATTTAGATAAATCTATATTCCTAACATACTTAAAATATATAAATTTGTTTCAAAAAAAATAAATATTTAATTGGAAAAAATTAAAACTAAAAGGAATGAAGTTATCCCAGGACCATGGGCTATGTCACTTTTTTCAGGTAGTTTAGCTCAAGATGACAATCATGGTTTCTTGATCCATTTAAAAATTGTTTGTAATGTGGGCCTTCATTTAGTATATATTGACAAATAAATATGGTATAGAGAGACTATAAAATGGGACCGAATCTGGTTAATCACCCCCAAAATTCAGTTTGGTGTTAATTATATGAATAACTTATGAGAAATATAACAGTTAAAGAAGGTTGTCAATACAATGAAGCAAACAAAAATCCCTTAACCACTATAAATTCATTTCCTACAAACCCATTGAACCCCCTTGTATACCTTATAATAGATACTGAAAAAATGGAAGAAACAATATCCAATTCCTAAAAATAACTAAAAAATCATATATGGACTCTAAACTCCGGTAGGATAAATCACTAGCTTGATGGTTGGTGGGTGGGGGAATCCCAAGTAAATAATTAGGAAAACATATTCCTTAGACTTTTTCAATCCAAAATTTAGAGGATAATTTAGTTATATACCTTAATGTAGTGGTGTATAACTAAATTACCCCAATTTCACTACTACTAACTACTCCTAGTCTAAGGAATCCACCTTACAGATTATCCCTAAAAAAATACTAAATATAATTTATAGAGAGGAATCTCACTAATCAAAAGATAGTGTAAATTGATATACACCTTGTCCTACACATTCCACTTCAATTTCCAAATTTTAAAATAAAATTAATAAAATTAAAACGACCAAATATTAATAAGGAAATATTAGAAGAATTTGAAAAATGTAATTCTTAATTATGTTAATCAATGTAGTAAATCCGAAGACCTAAATTTCCATAATTATAAATAAAATGTTTACCCATAGATTAATGATTGAGCTGATGTGCAAGTAAAATAGGAATTGAATATTTCCACATTGATCTAAATAGAACCTCTAACCAAGTATATATATATTAAATCAGTCTCTGGTCCATGTATAATAATGATGTTTTTTTGATGAAATTATTGACATAGAAACATTAATAAATGTGATACCTTCATATATAAATTTTTTTAATGAATATAAATTTGTAACCAATAGGTTTATTCATTCTACTATAAAATTAAATAAACTCACACCACGTTGGTGTGATAGTGTATTCTATGGTAAATTGTTCATTTTGATATTCTATAGTGAATTTATGGGATAATAATGGTAGATGGTAGGATAAATGGACACATACATATCATTTGGACGATAAACAAATAAAAAATTTAGAAAAAAGTAATTAAATTTAATAATTTTATTCTATCTATATATTTTGGTAGAGACTTGATCTTATTCAACATCCATGATTCCATAAAGCACCCATTCGATGAACATTATTCCCATTTGGACAATTTTTCCAATCTGATCCATATTCCCACAAATAAATATCTTCATTACTATAATACCATTATTAAAAATTCTTCCTTAATAAAATATATATTCAATTATTAATTTGGTGGATTTTTCAATGGATTACAAAATGTTACCCATATTAATAACTTGATGATTTTTACACAATTTGGATCGAATGAGATTTGATGATGCTACTAAACAAATAAAACATGAATACTTATATAATGATGTTAAATTGAGTGTATAGATACTATCACATACCTCATTATATCACATTCACTAGAATCGAACTAAAATTTAAAAGAACTGTTGAATATGATGTACCTCTATATTTAAAATATTCATATCTTTAGAATGAATAAAATTAGTATTTTGAAAATTTATATATTTTAAGAACTATATTTTCCAATAGTTATAGGGATATATTCATAATTACATCCAATAACAATAATTTTTTCCCAAAATTGGGATATGGTAGTTTAATTATCTGAAACCATTATCTAAGTGTAACATTAAAACCTGTGTACCAAAACTACCACATCTAATAGCTAATAAATACATACCCTTGGTGTATTATTTCAATGTTCTTATAATAGAGTAAAAATGTACTATTTTGACAAGTCTCAGGTTAACTAGAATCACATTAGATATTATAGATCTCAATTTATATATAGGGATCTCAAAGGAACACTAATATCCTCACGAGCATCAAACTCATATCCACGTCGAGATAATTGTTGGATGATCATTGTTGGGGAACTGCACACATTGAAAAGTAGTTCTAAAAAACTATTTATATTTTAGTTTTTTTTATTTTAGTTATTAAAGAGTTTAATTTTATTATATATTAATATAATTTAGAGTTTACTGATTTATTTTTTATAGATGTATAAATGTATCTCTTGTTTCATAACTATCTGGTTATAGTGTTTTGATTGTGTATCATGAATTGTTTTGTTTAAATTACACTAGAAATATTTGTTTCCACATATATGATTTCATAATCTATATTGGAATCAATTATACCATGAACTAGGGATATACTATGACTACATTATTATAATGTTCTGGTGTAGTTCGATATTCTTTATTTAAAAGGCATAGATGATATCCACAATAACAATCAATCATTTAGAATTCCATTTTACTAGATATAAAATATTTTAAGAACATGAAACAATATAATATTTGTAACAACATATTATTGGCCATTATTGGTCATAATCAAGTGACGTAACCTAGGTGGTGGGGTGAATCGGGTTATGTAGATTTTATAAATATTATATGATAATTGTTTTTATTCCATCTTTAAGATAAATTAATATTTATCACAGTTACCAACACATTTCAATGGTGAAAGTGTTATATATAATTATTAATTTTACATAGTCAATGTAAATGAGGTAACATATTTATTGTGAATGGAAATGTTATAATACACATGATATACTAAAGCAGACTGCTATTTGTTTGGATACAGAATGGAGTGGCTACACGTTCCCTCTAAGTTTATCACCCTCAATATCAATAGAAGATTCCACTTATCTTCTACATAGAGGAAAAATGACATCTTCTATGATAGCAAGCTTCTCCATTAACTATATATGATAAAAATACACCTATATGGAATGGTAAATGGTAAATATATTGTAACACCGCAATATTTCAAGGTACGTTATTTCTTCAATGTAATTCAATAACTTGCACTACACGTAACACCGAGTTCAAGCGCACCACGACTTACCTAACTAGCCGTTCAAAAGTGTTTATAAATAATATTAACTGAATTTTTAACATTATAAAATCCTTATAATTTTAGAATCCATATTATGAGTTTCATTAACATAATGCAAGAAAAAATTCATTTTTTCTGATAAAAGAAGTATTTTTTAAAAAAAATTTAGCTTTTACCGCCTTTTAATGGTGGAGCCTTTTTAAATACAATATTTTAAACTTTTATATATTCAATTTCCCAAAATATACTTCTTCTACAAAATTAGTACATAATTATTTAGTTTCAATAAATTTTTTGTGTTTTTCTAATATCTTTCACATTTGGGTGAATAGTGAAATACACTATATTTTAACAGAAAAAATATTTTTTAATCAAAAGAATTTGTAGTGTTAAATTATACATTTTAATGGTTTCCAAGTATAAATAGATTATATTTTTACCATTTAATCCAATTATTATCATTTTATGTAATTTCACTTTGAAATTGGACATAAACAAGTGTCAATCTTTTCATAGTTATTATTTCTTAAAAATACGCATTTTGGTTTTGACATCGGTAATTAATTTTAAATTAATAAATGCAGATTCTGTGTTTTTAATTTGGTAAAATAGACTTAATTTTTGAATTCTAAATATCAAAATTATCTTAGGGTCATTTTTTGGTATTTTTCTGAAAACGTTTAATTTTTGATGTATAGTGAAAAACGCTGAGTTATTATTTAAAACCAACTTTTTATTTATATAATTATTTATTTTATTTAAATTTATTTTAGGAAATAATATATAAATAATACCTATATAAGTTCAATTTAATTCATTTTAGTAATTTTATAATAAGTTTAGATTTATATAAATTTTATTGAACTTTATACCCTCTTTTACCCACCCCTCGGAGCATTTGAAAATCTAAATAAATCTTCATTTTACCACTTATTTGAATTGAATTTCAAAAATCTGAGAGACATGGTTGATATAGGTATGTAGAATTTGGTTTAATAAGATAAAAATAATTTTTAGTAAATAGTAACTTCTGACTTTTATTTACCACGATTAAAAGAAAATATGGTAATTAAAGATAAATATGATATTATTATTATCCTAACACATGTCTTAATTCTATTAGATAATTGTAATAGGACCAAAAAAATATTAGGAATAAAATATGATCCTTTAGGTAAACTTGGATTAGATTAAGACTTTTATTATTATTTAATTTAACGAAGAGTTAAAAGTGTTAAATTCTAGTTTTCATAAATAAAACATTTTTAATATAGGGTTATACATAAGATAAAATCGACTATAAATATTAATTAGAATGATAATAAGATTTACTACAAAATGGTTTTTCATTTATAATTTTTAAACATTAAATAGTTAAATTTACTTATGAAACAATGATGATGCAATAATTGGATTATTAATAAAAGATTAAAATAATTGATATTATAAATACCCAACTAACGGTAATTTGAGACATATGATGAATTAAACTAATTTTATAGTTTACTATGACATGTTAGGGTTGATTCAATCATTTTTTTTCTCAAAGTAATCATTCTGTTATAATTTTATCAAAAATCAAATACCAAATAGTATAAAAAATGACATAAAATAGTTTTTAAAACAAATATTATATTATTAATTGATATAATAGTCTTAAAAATCAATGATTCTTCCAAACGCATTATATAATAATATATATGACATTTATAAACCAATTGTGGTTATATTGGCATTTGATATTATTTTTAGTAACCATATAATATAAAATTACAAAGAGACATGGTAATTGTCATACTATTTAACAAAGAGTTAAATCTAACAGTTAAGATTAATATGGTGACATAAACAAGTCCTAAACCTATTGGAAGAGAGTTTTTTGACCCATCCCCAAATTATCCTCTAAATATATCATTTTGGAGCCATTATACAACGAAAATTATTTTATTATAAAATAATATTGTAAGCTTTTTCTAAAGTGACCCTCACCTCTATTTTAAAAGGGCACTTCCACTTCTCTTAATTTCACACCTCCAAAGCCTTTTCGGTCGGCCAAACCCTGCCCAAATATCCTCCCAAATATCCTCCCTTCATCTTCATAGAAATTATCTGGTCAAAAAGCCAACCTATGGAGCCTTTTTATCAAATCAAAAGCAAGAACCCAAAGAAGAGGTAAATATTTCTTCACCTCTTTCATGTTCTTTTCTTCATCCACTTCCTCGTTCTTTGTTGTTTCCATTATAAAATAATAACTCCAGTGTCTTCTATAAATAGTGATGTTATTATAAAAATGGTAAAACAATATTTATTGTTCTATCAATCATATTAATGACAAAGTCACCATATGCATGAATGTACAGATTATAGTCTCCACGTCTTGGTGTTGTTTATTATTCAAACACTTCATTATTTTGATGTATATAATAATGAGTATAACTGATGTAAATAATAATTATACCAAGTTAATGATTATATATATATGATATACCATCCAATTACATATTATTTCACCATTAATATAATGATATTGTGGCTCGTGCGTACGTACGGATTACCATCTCCACAATGCGATGAGATTCATTTCCACGTTCACCATACAATGATGATTATAAAATATAAATCATTAATAAGAATTTAACATATGACATAATAATTTTACTGGATATATAAATATAAATATATATTTATATATTTAATTACATATATGTTATTCACTTAGTTCCGTTCAATATGATATGAAAAATAGAAACAACGTTTATGCATACGTATAGACTACTGTCTCCAAAAACATTGTTTTCCATTTGATATATATGTCTATTATACATATTTATATTCTAAAAATATATGATATATAAATAATTATTTATATTATGGAAGTATTTTAATATTTATCTAAGTGATACAATCAGGTGTATCATGTTATAACACATATAATAAAGAAATCGATTATTACCCGAAATGTTAATTAAAATGGGAATTATTATTAAATGGGTATTATAATGTAATAAATGAATCATTTATGGTATCATAAATATTAATATGGTTCTGTTATAATTTAATAACATACTATGGTCTTCATAAAGGATGTTATTCATACCCATGACTAAACAAAAGTGCAAGGTAAGGGTTAATTTCACAATCTCTTTATTATCCGAGGTTGTTTTTATGTAAGTGTCTACTGGGAAATATTTATTATATATTTCCATGTTTCATAAAAGAGTTTTCAAAGGGATTATTTTTAAGGCACCTTTTTACTAAATCGTCATTTTAAATGTTTTAAATATTTATTCTTTTAAATCATTCTAATTAATGTACATGTTCTTAAAATGTGTTTTTAGGATTTATTTATATGGATATGAATGTTTTTAAAATGTTAATTCCTTTCAAAATTTTCAAATTGGTATGGGACATTTTTATTAAAAAATGTCTTTTAATGTCTTCCTTTAAAAATTGTGTGACTACTAAATGGTTTTATGAAATATAAAAATTTCTGTAAATGAATTTTACAAATCATTTTCATCTATATCAACATGTCCTGATGGATTTTAAACTTGTTTGAAGTTGATTTATTATGATACAAATATTCCATATTGTTTTGAAGGTTTTGTCATACGTTTGACTATAGATGTGTTATCTTTATACCATTCATGGTATATAGATAATGTATTGACATTTGGTATGAGAGTTTTAATACGAATGATTATCTTATGTTTAAAACTTTTCATATGAGGAATTTATTTGACTTAGAAAGTGACAGGTGGAGCCTGCTATAACTCCACGATGCACCAGTTGATCTCGTGAGGCAAACTAGTGTCTTGGCACAAGGTCTTGACTATGTGGTTATGAATTTGAGCATTATGCATTCCATAATTATGTATGTGGCTATTGATATTGCATGTGATTATTCGAATAGTAGAATAACCTCCTCCAATGGCATGAAGGACTTCATTCTTTTTGATTTTTGATAATCCATCATTCAAGTGATGAGGTGGAACCCTTACAAGTCCCGTAGTCATAAGTAATACGTGGCCCGTAGGCCTTAGAAAAATTCATTTTCTCATAGGCTTCAAACATTACATACAAACCAGACTAACTACTTGGAACTTCTCCTTCCCAGCATCTTCATCATTAAATAAGCTCTCCACCATCGCATGGCTATTCAACTAGGCATTCCCGTGCATTCACATGCTTGTCCCAATGGTAGGTTCCATACCCTCTCATTCTTTCAATCCATTTATCTTCTGCTACGGTGAATGCTCCTTACTCATCCTCCTTGTAGAGATTTTTCCTCATAGGTTGTCTGGTTTTCATCTACACTTAAGGTGGCCCAAAGGCCTTGAGGTGACCTGAACTCCTTACTGACCTGAAGGATTGGGTGGCTCGAAGGCCTTAAAGGACTCGAGGACCAAATTGGTGGCCCGAAGGCCCAAACAGGGGCATATTCCTGGCTGCTACAGTGCCAAACAGTACCTGCTACAGTTCCCACTCCAGTACTTGTTTTTGTTTTATACATTGAATTAAATTATTATTCCTATTTATGAAAGTTTCCGCTATATTTTTATCCATACTAAGAATATGAGGTCACCCCTTTTTATGATCTATTTTTTCCAAGATGCGAAGAAGTATATTATGACTGACCTGCATTGATAGTCTATGGGATCTCTATATTGTGTATGGAAACAATGATGGTTTAGTTTTCCATTTAATGATGTAATGTAATCCTTTTCAATGTATCTAGAACTTCCAAGTCTACTAAACTAATCGTTCCTTTAAGATTTGATCTTTTCTTATCATGCCAATGATACGTAATAATGCACCGAATCTGGTCTTCTAGGGTCGGGGCGTTACAGTTGGAATTAGAGGAAATTTAGTACAAACCTTGGAAACTAGATTTAGATAAACACTTATTAGATCACATTATCCTAATATATACATTGAGGATTAGTATAGAAGATCTTCCTAGAATTTTGGTAATTTAATGATTTTGAGGGTTTTTCAAGCAATACATCTCTGTCTGAATACGAGCTGGTAGAGCCTACTCTGGCACAGATGTACCTAGGGGAAAAACCCGAAAACACCGCTTTGAGATAGTCTCGAATAGTAAAGGGTACACGACAATAGGACTTGCTGCACTCTTGGATACGACACTCTTGGGGGATATGATTAGGACAATTCTAATTTTCTTTACAAATCATTATGATGGATTTATGAGTATATACATTCTCAAAGAAAATTTATTTATGAATATGGATTATATCCATAAACTGTTGCATTTATGTTAGTTATTTTACAAGTTTGGAATTATTTATTGCAATTCATAAACTGACCTAGTGTAAGACATTGTATAGAAATGGCACCCAGTAGAAAGAATGTGAACTCCAGTAATATATATGATCCAAAGAATAAGAAATATCATATATTTAACAGTATTAAGCCAATATATTGAAGGGAAACAGCCTCCCATGTATTCTAAACATATGAAGAAATAATATCATGTGTTAATAAGATAAGTAAATAAATCTCTGAGTCCTATGGATTTGGAGGGAAGTAGGAGAAGAAAACGATGGAAGTGAGAAAGATGGATAAAGGGAAGACAGAAAAGAAGGATTTTCCCATATGTGATAACTATGGAAAGAAACCCCTTGGTAAATGATTAAAGGGAATGAGAGTTTGTTATAAGTGTGGAGAAAAATGACACCAAGTAAGTGATTGAAAGGGTTAGAAAAAAGTTTCAAATGTACAATGATTCATCTTCCAAGCGTTGGGACACTACGTGAATCAATATACAAATAATCCAAGTATACCCCAAATGATGCTATTGGATAATAGTAATGTTATGATACTACCATAGATGAAGAGGAATGACTAGTGTTATTATGTTGTTATTATGGAATTATTTCATTTGAGTGTTGTATCAACAATATACTAGTTATATAAATAGTGGATATAAAATAAGGATTGTAATGTAGTACTATTTTTTTAAGGATATGAGATTATATGGTTATATGAAAAATGACATAATAGTAAGCTACACTTTTTGGGAAAATACATGGTTAAAGGAAATGTATTTATTAATATGGTCATGATAAAGAGGTTGTGGTTTTGGAATAAGAGATGGTTGATTTGGATAAATTATATTGGATATTCTTGATATCCTTGGAACAGATTAATAGTTTGTATATTTCATCATTTTTTGAATATTCAATATTTTTGGATATATGGAATATATCATGTATTATACAAATGATATGTGAGAATGAATCTAATGAATATGGTTTTATGGTAATTCAGGGTGTTACCATGTTTTAAAATAATACATGACGAAGGTGTTCACATGTTATTACGTGGAAAAAATAATATTAATTGTGTTTAACTTCCTTTTAAATTATGGAATGTGATTTTTGATAGAAGTATTTTTTATATGTCTACAAGTTTGAATGGATTAGGTTTAAAATTGTATACTATTATGAAGGTTATTTTTGGATTATTAAAAGAAGGAAAACACGCAGACCGTGGGACAATCTGTCACGTCGGACAATGCTTTGGGAATCAAACCCACAACCATAGTGCGATTAGGATTTATCGCCTACCACTGGACTACATGAAGTCCCTGGAATGTACAATCTTGTTTCATGAAGGTTCTGATAGGTGAATTATAAATTAATTATTTTTGGAACCCTATACAATTAGGATAAATAAAATATTTTTTAGAAATCATTTGGAGTGAAAGATGAGTCTGTTGAAGGATGAAACTCTAGTTATCATGTATATATATATAAATATAAATATATTTTTTCCTCTTATTCTATGGGTAAATTAATTATTAAACTTTAGTGATGGTATCTTAAAAACAATAAATGTGTTATCCTAACAACCTATGTTTTGTTGAACCGATGGTATTTTAAATATTCATAGATTGATGGATTTTAGGCCCTCAATTTTACATTTGTTTGTGATTGATGACTTCAATAACTCCCAATAAATATTTACCTTTTCCTCCAACTATGTGTGTCTAATTCCCAGAAATGTTTTCATAATCAAGATCATAATTTTATGGTGACCCTTTCATTTCTCTTTTCCTCTTATTAAGACTAAATTTTATTAACCCAATTTTCGATGTGGGTTTCCCCTCAATGAATTTTTCTATTTTCAAGAAATTATTTTCAATGAACAGTTTAATATTGAGAGGATGTAATTTTTTGAAGGGGGTAATAATGTAACAACACAAGATTTCATAGAACGTTATTTCTTCAAAGTAATTAAATAACTTGCACTACACGCAACACTGAGTTCAAGCTCACCGTGACTTACCAAACAAGCCATTCAAAAGATGTTATGAATAGTATTAACTGAATTGTGAACATTATATAATCCTTGAAATTTTAGAATCCATATTATGAGTTTTTAAGACATAATGGAAGAATAATTCATTTTTTCAGATGAAAGAAGTATTTTTCAAAAAAAGTACTTTTACCACCTTTTAATAGTAAACCCTTTTTAAATCCAATATTTGAAACTTTTATATATTCAAATTGTAAAAATAAACATCATATTTAGAATAGGGACATAATAATTTATTTCTAATAAATTTTTGGTGTTTTTCTGAAAACTTTTATATTTGGGTGAACAGTGAAAAATACTCTATTTTAGCTGAAAACAACTTTTTAATCAGAATAATTTATACTGTTAAATTATACATTTGAATGATTTGGAAGTATAAATAGATTATATTTTTATCCTTTAATCAATTTTGGTCATTGTAAGTAATTTTACATGGAAATTTGACAAAAACAAATATCAATCATTTGATAGTTATTATTTCATTAAAAATACTCCTTTTGGTTTTGACAACAGGAAATATTTTTAAATTAATAAATAATACATATATGTTTTGAATTTGAAAAAATATAATTCATTTTTGAATTTTTAATATCAAAATTATCTTAGGGTGAGTTTATGGTATATTTCTAAAAACTTTTAATTATTGATGAATAATGAAAAACATAGAGTTATTGTTTAAAACTGACATTTTATTTAAATAATTATTTATGTTATTTAAATTTATTTTACGATAAAACATATACATAATACCTATTTAAGATCAATTATATTAATTTGAGTTATTTTATAATAAGTTTAGATATATAAAAAGTTTATAGAACTTTTTACCCTCTTTTACCAACCTCCTAGGAGCATTTGCAAATTTGCATAAAATATAATTTTACCGCATCTATGAATTTAATTTAAAAAATCTGAGAGAAAAAGTTGATATCATTAATTAAAATGTGGTTCAATAAGTTAAAAATAATTGTTGGTGAATAGTAACTTTTGAATTTTATTTAGCGGGGTTAAAAGTAAATAGGGCAATTAAAAATAAGAATGATATTATTATTACAGTAAAACATGTCCTAAGTCTATTAGATAAGTGTAATTCCACCAAAAACAACCTTAGGAATAAAATATGATTCTTTATTTCCACTTGGATTAGATTAGGACATTTATAATAATTTAATTTAAAGAAGAGTTAAAAGTGTAAAATTCAAGATCTCATAACTAAAACATTTTTAATATAGGGATATACATAAGATAAATTACACTATAAATATTCATTAGAGAAAACAAATTCCTATATAATGGTAGCCTATTTTTAATTTTTAGACTTTAAATAAATAAGTATATTTATGACACAATGATGATGCAGTAATTACCTTATTAATTAATGATTAAAATAATTGATATTATAAATTCCCAAAAAACATTAATATGAGAATTATGATGAATTAGACTAATTTTATTTCTTAATATGACATGTTAGTGTTGATTCAAAAAAAAATTTTCGATGTAATCATGCTGTTATGGATTTAACAAAAAACAAATACCAAATTGTGTCAAAATTGACATAAATTTTTTTTAAAGAAATATTATATTATTAATTTTTATAATAGTCATAAAAATTTAAGTTTAATATAAAACTATTATATAATAATATATATGAAACTAATAAATAAATTGGGGTTTTATTGTCATTTTATTGTAATTTAATTAACCATATAATATAAAAATTCAAAGAGATATGGTAAATGTCAAACTATTTAACTAAGAGTAAAATCTAAAGGTTAAGGTTAATATGGTGACCTAAACATGTATAAAACCTATTGGTTGAGAGGTTATAAACCCATACCCACCCTAGACTCTAAATAAATTATTTTTGAGCCATTATAACCCAAAAATGATGTTATTATAAAATAATATTTCAAGCTTTTCATAAAGTGACACCCACCTCTCTTATAAAAGGGAAATTCCCCTTCTCCTAATTTCACACCTCAAAAGCCATTCAGCTGGGCCAAAACCTACCCAAATATCCTCCCAACTTTCCACCCTACATCCTAGAGGCCTTCCTTTGGTCATAAAGACCACCTATGAAGCCCTTTTGATCAAATCAAAAGGAAGAACATGAAGAAGAGGTAAATATTTCATCACCTCTTTCAAGTTCTTTTCTTCTTCCACTTATCTTTCTTTTTTGTTTCCATTATAAAATAATAACTCCATTTTATTTTATATACAGTGATGATATTATAAAAATGGTACAACCATATTCCTTATTCTATCCATCCTATAAATGACAAAGTCACCATACATGTGTACGTACGGATTACCGTCTCCACGTCTTGGTGTAGTTTGTTATTCAAACACTTCATTTCTTTAATGGGTATAATAATGAGTATAACTGATGTGAATAATAAATATAAAATGTTAATGATTATATATATATATGATATACCATCCAATTAAATATGATATCCCCATTAATATAATGATATCATCACTTGTGTGTACGTACGGATTACCGTCTCCACGATGCGATGAGATTCATTTCCACGTTCACCATTCAATGATAATTATAAAATATAGATCATTAATAATTATTTAATATATGAGATAATAATTCTACTATATATATATGTGTGTGTGTGTACTTACATATATTTTATTCACTTTGTTCCGGTCAATATGATATGAAAACAGAAACAACGTTTATCCGTACGAACGGACCACCGTCTCCCTAAACAGTGTTTTCCATTTCATATATATGTCTATTATACATATTTATATTCTTCATATATATGATATATAAATCATGTTTTATATTCTGGATCTATTTAAATCTTTATCTATTTGATGCAATCAAGAGTAACAAGTTATAACACATACAATAAAGAAAGCGATTATTACCTGAAATGTTAATTTAACATGGAAATTATTATTAAATGGGAAGTATAAAGTCATAAATGAATCATGTATGTTACCATAAATATTAATATGGTTTTTTATAATTTAATAACATACTACGGTCTTCATACATGTGGTTAAACATACCCTCAACTAATGAAATTTTTAAGATAAGGGTTAATTTCACATTCTCTTTATTATCCGAGGTCGTTTTTATGTAAGTGTATACTAGGAAATATTTATTTTATATATCCATGACTCATAAAATATATTTCAAAGGGATTATTTCTAAGGTACCTTTTTACTAATTCATCATTTTAAATGTTTTAAATATTTATTTTTCTAATTAATTCTAATTAATTTCCATGTTTTAGAAATTGTTTTTTAGGATTTATTTATATGGATATAAATGTTTTTAAAATGTTAATTCCATTAAAAAGTTTAAAAGTGTTATTGGACACTTTGATTCAATATTGTATTTAAATGTCTTCATTTCTAAATTGTGTGTCTTTTAAATGGTTTTAGGAAAAATTGGATAATTCCCTCAAATATTATTACAAATCATTTTCATATATATTCACGTCCCTTGATGGATTTTAAACTTGTTTGATGTTGATTTATTATGATAAAAATCATCAATATTGTACTGAAGGTTTTTTGATATGTTTGACTGTGGATGTGTTATTTTTATACCATTCCTGGTTTATGGATAAATTATTGACATTTGGTATGCCATTTTTAATAGGAATTTTTATGTTATGTTTAAACCTTACCATATGAGGAATGCATTGGACATAGTAAGTGATGGGTGGAGCCCAATATAACTCTTTGATGAATCGGTAGGTCTCATGAGACAAACTAGTGTCTTGGTAGAATGCCTTGACAAAATATTATTTGTAGTCTTGGAACAACTCCTTGACTATGTGGTTAGGTAGTCTAGCATTATTCATTCCATCTTTATGAAAGTGACAATTGATATTTCATGTGATTATTCGACTAGTAGAATATCAATGTGAAAAAGTAAATGAAATTATATTTATTGTATCATTGCCATATTATGCTAATTATTAGGTTTATAAAGATTTTGTTTTAGTCTTATACATTTCCTTAAATGATTATTCTTATTTAGGAATTTTTACGCTATATTGTTATCCTTACTGAGCATCTAAGCTCACCCCTTTCTATGTTTTATTTTTCCCAGGATGCGAAGAAGTATATTATGATTGACCTTACAAGATAGTCTATGGGATTTCAGTTTTTTATATTGAAACAATGATTTTGAAGTTTACCATTTTATGATGTAACATGTACCTTATGAATGTATCTAGTACTTCCAAGGCTACTGAACTAATCAGTCTTTCGAGACATTATCTTTTGTGATCACGCCAATGATTTGTAATAATGAACCGACTTTGGGCTCCTAGGGTAAGGGCGTTACAAATATAGACAATATTTTTAGTGAGAACCTATTTTTAAAAATACCTGCCACCTCTTCACTAACCTTATTTCATGAAATCGTGGAACATATATCTTTTTTTAGTCATGTGTGTAGCTGAAATGAATACACTACGAATCCTTTATAAATTATCATGAACAGAATAAATACATTATATTTACTTTATCTTTGAGAATATTTTTAAATAATTTTTAGAATACTTATTTTCTTATTTAATTAAAAATAATCTCCTCTTCTGATTGAATAATTAATAATTTTATAATAGAATAGGTTGACATATTTCTTTCTACACCAAGGAAAAAGTCCTTCATGTCTTGAACTATCATAATAGGGCATATTCCATGACTCCCCATGCCTACCCCCAATGTGAC
Source organism: Viscum album (assembly GCA_963277665.1). Taxonomy (NCBI): domain Eukaryota; kingdom Viridiplantae; phylum Streptophyta; class Magnoliopsida; order Santalales; family Viscaceae; genus Viscum; species Viscum album. The sequence goes on from OY728166.1 coordinate 760,624,927, forward strand.
CAGGGATGCCGACTATCACCGAGTAGGAATATAATAACCATGAGAGGCAATAAAATAAGTTACAAGTACACAAGAACACATATCCAACATGAAAAAACTTTTCAATTTAGAAAAACTGGTAAATAATTCATGAATACCACTGAAACCCACAACTAAAGTTTGAAAAAAAGAACTTGAATGTAAATTAGGAAAAATACAATCCCACTACAAAGAGTATGAAAAAATTATAACTTAAAACAATATAAGGGGAATATTGAAAATGTTCCCCCTGAAATTCACCTTATTCATTTTAGATCACTATTATTTTCCTAGACACAATATATCTATTACACCATCAATGTTTCAATCATCTATATAAGACATGACATCTGATAGAATATCCCATGAATGAGTGAGTAAAACAATACCCAGTATGAAAATTTGAAATCTCTTAGTAGATAACAATTAAAATGGATTTAAATTATACATAGGTATATTTTTATTGTACATAAGACATGAACATCTAGATACACTCAATAAATACATATACTATGAATGTAAATGTACCACTATAAATCTAGAATATGAATCATTCTCTAAGGTTTCACTTAGAACCCATCTTAGAGAACATTCCCAATGAGTAAAATATCCCTAATAAAGTATGTACGAGGTTTTTTTCTCATCAAATCCCACCATATGATGTATACAACAGATGTACGAAGAAACCAATACATAGGTGAGGATCACACCAATGTCCATGGGTTATAACAACAACTGAATCTTTAATGATTAGCTATTTAAAGGATCACTGCCCACGTAATGTTGGTAACACCATCACAAAGGACACCATCTATGTAAGATAACGATCGAGGAACTCACTATGGGAATCACATAAGGATTGCAAAACCATGATCATAGAAGTCCCACTGATGGAATTACTATCCTATGTGTAGAACCACATTTCATGCCAAGCATTATGGAATAGATCAATGAAACTATCCCTAAAGAAGAATGTCCATTCTAAAGAGGGAATGGGATCCAAGCCAACATTGAAGGAGTATTTGGTTTGTGTTATGATAACAAGACACGACCCTTCAGAATGGGGTCCTACTTATATATCACAAACCATTACCATTTCAATGTCAATGTACATGGAGTGTATGTGCCAGTGTACTTGTGACCATGTCCATGTACACCACAGAGCCTCCATACATATGGAAAATCCGGGTTCGTTTCGGAGTACTTGACATGTACGTGACTATGTAGTCTTGTTAGTGACATTGTGACCCCTATGGTTCATTCCAATATTCCAATTTGTGTCACATTCCACGTAATTTGGTAACATTTTTTGTAATATATAACATAATAGCAGAGACTCTAGAACAAAATCAGTTGTACAAGGCGGCATGTGTTTATGAACTACATTTAATTTATTGAGGAATTTTACCAAAATATAGAATCTTACTCTATATGATGACGCAAAGCTAAATCCAATATTTTGATTATGAATTGAACTAGTGAATGTGGGTCAACTCTATCTAAGCCTCACCACTATCACTCACTAGATTCTAGCCTTTGAATGTTTTGGAGAATCACCTTGTTGTGCCATCTGTAGTTGCCCAGTCAATCTGAAATTAGTGGGAATCGTCAAACTGACCCTGATCTATAATCAAAATCCCAGTACCATGATATCATTATTAATATAATACTATATAAATGATATAAAACCATTTCAGCAAGAAATTTGTGCACAAAAGTTGAGTTACCAGTATTTATTGAACCACAAGCCCGTATTTTCCCTCCATTGAATGAAGAAATATGCAATGAAACTCATCCAATTTACATAATTTAAATTATTTTTTTCATTATAAATTATAAAAAATATATAATATTATTATAAAAAAGATCTTCTATCATTACGGGATAAATATATCATGTACTTACAATACGCTCGATCCATGAATGAATTCATTATTTTAATGTATAATGTTCATAATATGAACAATAAAACAGTGATAAAATAAAAAATAAACATCCTACCTCAGTTGGATTAGTTTTTAGTGATGAAATAACTCACTTATTTTTCAATATATAAATATAATCATTCTACTACACATCGATCAACAATTCATGATTTGGTGGTTGTTTTCCTAAAAAATATCATCAAACCCTGTTAAAAAGATATCTGAATCTAAATGTTATAGTAAGTAATAATAAAAATATTAGATAACCTTACATTTATATAATTAAATTTATTTATGGTAATAATATATTTTAATACTTTATTTTATTTTATTTTTAATCACCTACCCATGATCGGGCCTCAACCCAAAATACCATTATGTTCAAAGATTATATTGCATATTGGATAAGACCTAAGGTATGAACTAAAGAGAGGCCTATTAATTCATATCAAATAATATATTTACATGTTATGAAACCATTTTAGGATAAATACACTCACATGTTATTTAATATATATAATATATTTGAAACATTTATTCTGTGCTCATATGGATTCAAAATCATACACCATCTTAGTAACTATTCATTAAAATAATGAACATAATATCCAAAAATAAAACATGATAAAATATGAGTTTCTAAATTCAATAGATATTTGGTATTTACATCCCAAAACGAAAAAAAATAGTTATACAAGGATATGTGTATACTGATCACACATCTATGTCTCCCACTCTATTGGGCTCCCATGAAATTTCATGTGATTCCATCAGACATGAACTATGGAAATCGATCAACCATGAAAGATATGCTGAGGTTAATCCTCAATCTCCATCGAGTAAATAGAAAAGGTAGATAAAACCTTATTTTCTATACCACCTCACATGGTTTCACGTAAAATTTCATGCATGTACCTCCTGAGCTATATCATATAGAGGACATCGTGTACCCTGTCTGAATGTGGAAGTAGGGATAAATGGTACACCACCTCACTAACTCCACATTTCATCAAGAAAGGTATAATGACTATTAGAGAAAGATTTCTACCAAAACCTAATTTACTCAATCAACATCATGGTTAATCCATTAATAATAGATGGTATCCCTTATCTAACACCAAAGGCCTCCATCCTAGGTTATCAAATGAAATCTAGGACTCTGTTTAGTACCCATATAATCCTATATGATCGGAACCATTTTTTAGTGGATGACATAAACTTTTGGACCATAAGTGTTCATGCACGTGGTTCAGTATAGCATAGTGGTAACCAAGATTTGGACTATATCCTTCATATAAAGGGAACTCCAGGTTGTCAGACTATCTTATGTAAACAAATTCATCCCAATCTCTCTACTAAAATATTATATCAACTATATAAAAAGTGGTCCAACTTTTTTATTAGTTATATGATCATAAATGAGGAATTGTAGATACCCGATTCCTGATGTACATGGAAATTACATTACTTTTGCGGAATACATAGTACATAACAAAAGCACACACACAAGGACCGTAATAGTTTAGTGTCTTTGGAAACTCGGAATATAATCTTCTAATCGTGGTGAAATATCTTCAAAATATCCCATAAAGATATTTTTTTTTCTAAACCTAAATCCTTTCTTTATGTCCTGGGGAAAAGAAAACATAAAAGGGTGAGATCAAATGCTCAGTAAGGGTAAACAAAAGAAATATCAATCACGTCATATTCATAAGAACATATCTTTTGAAAATCATAACCTGCAAAAGAGATCATAATTTCATAACATGGGATAAATCATAGTAGTGAAATGTAATCCCAACAATCATAACGTAAAACATGAAACTTTGTGGAATACACACATAATCATAGAGAATCATTTTTTGTTAGTCAAGACTCATTTCCAACAATATCTTAGTGGACAAAGTCCCTTTCTGAACTGAGTCCATTCCTCGTTTCAGTCCTGTTTCACTGAAACGGTATAACCTACCGTTCCAGCCATGTCTATCTCATGAGCTAAAAAATCATTACCCAATGCATTGGAGGGAGATATAGGTCCCACCCATCTCATAATGATACCATTCTTATGTGTGCCACAAAATTATAAACCATACATCATAGCATAACCCATGTAATAAAAATGGGATTCTTAAACATTGTGACATCATAAAACAATTCATATAAGATAAAGGAATTCATAAAAATAATTCCATCACAACATAATCAAATCAATGTAATATTAGTTATAAAAACAGAACCCTTTATTATCTTAGATGGAAAATAATTTTGATAAAACACTTGAACTCCATTCTTGAGGAAAATATCCTTTCTACTTCAAAAACACTTTTCATTTCTTAACTTGTAATAAAATTATAAATAAAAGAAGTTGATTAAAAATAAACTTGAAAACTTATAAGGGAAGATTCTTGGAAATAATTTTTTAAAAATCCATTCATGTCGTTTAAGTTAAAAGAAAGCATTCTTCTCGTACTTTTGTCGGAAAAGTCAAAAAGTACCTCGTATGAAAAACCACAAAAGATTCCTTTCATATCTTTTACTAAAAACTCACTGAAGGGTAATATTGGATATAAACTATTGTATATGGATATAAATATTACATATTGGGGAAACATGGATGTGGATGGTAAAATACACCCCCAGTAAATACCAAAGTATAAAAAATCTCGGATAAAAATGAGATTGTGATTTTTCCCTTACCTTAAGTCTGATTTGCTTCGTAAGTTTCCAAACCTCCGGTATAATGATATATATAATGTCATTAACTTATTAAAAAATCATATTCATTGTTATGATATCGAATATGGTTCACTTATGACTTTATATTACTCGTTCTTTTATAAATTCCATGTTAAAGAAGCGTTTTGGGTAAAATTGTTTCATTTATCGTAGGTGTTTGGACTTGTTGTTCTTGACCTTATTATTATTTATATCATGATTTACTTACTTCCAGAATATAAAACATGATTTATATATCATATATATTCAGTATATATGAATAATAGATATATAAATGAAATGAAACACACCGTTCATGAAGACGGTAGTCCGTACGTACGCATGAACGCTGTTTTTCTTTCCTTATTGTCTTGAATGGAAGTAAGTAGATGACATACATATATATATATACATAAATCCAGTAGATTTAATATGTCATATATTTCATTATTATTCATTATATATACTTTATAATCATTCATGAATGGTTAATGAGTAGAATGAATCTCATCGTGTCGTGGAGACGGTAGTCCGTACGTACGCACGAGCGATGATATCGTTCTCATGATCGTGAACTTGTGTTGAAGTGTATGTATACTAATTAAGTATAAATATAACTTTATAATAATCATATATAGTTACTCATTACACCATTATACCCATCCAATTAAGGTGGTGGCGGAAAATAGATTACACCACGGCGTGGAGACGGTATTCCGTACGTACGCACACACGGTGATTTCCTTTTTCCATAGGATGGATAGAAGGTTAATTAGAGTTGTTTCATATTTATAATAACATATAAGTATATAAGAAATACTTATGTTATTACTTTATCATGAGACAACTAAAGAATAAGAAGTTGAAGAAGAATGAAATTGAAAAAAATCGGTAATGGATATTACCTCTTTTTGACGCGCCATTTCTTAACCTCCACTTAAAGAACTAAGGATGGTCTTTGAAGAAGACCAGGACCTCTAGGATGATACTAGGGAAGTGGAGAAGATATTTTAGCAGGGTTTGGCCGAGTTTTAATGCTCAAATTGCTGTGAGGAAGAGAGGGAGGAGGTGCCCTTTTATAAGGGAGGAGAATGGCCCCTTTGGGAAAACTAAAACTATTATTTTATTATAAAGTCATGTTCGGTTTTAAATAGCTCCAAATTGATATATTTCCTAGATAAGGTGGTTATGTGTCTAAATACCTTCATCCAATGAAATTTAGACATGTTTATGTATCAATTTTAATCTTATCATTTAGATTTAACTTTAAGTTAGACAATTTAACTTTTATCGTGTCTTCTTGTTTTCTTACACTATAAGGTTAATAAACTTACTATATCAAGCCAAAAGAACCCCAAGTTGTTTATTATTAATATATATCATTATCTAAGTAATTTGGCCAAACCATAGATTTTTAGGAAATAAATAACAATTAATAATATAATATTTGTTTTAAAAACTAATTTATGTCAATTCTGACACTATTTGGTACAAGATTTTTATTAAATTCATAACAGAATGATAAGTTCAAACCAAGTTACTTATATCAACAATAACATGTAATATTAACCTATAAAAGTAATTTAAGTCATAAAAAGTCTCAAATTACATTTATTTGGGCATTTATAACATCAATTATGTCAATATTTCATTAATAAGACAATTACTGCATCATCTTTGTGTCATAATAAATGATAATAATTTAATCCCTAAAAATTCTAAATAAATTCCTATGATGTAGATAATTGTATTATATTTCAGGAAACTATTCATGTTCAAATATTCATTAAGTTTATCACTAATGTAAAATTATTATACTTATAAGATTTAAGAAAGTGACATGTTGTCACATTCTTTGGTTTTAAAAATAGTTAAATTATTTTCATGGGAAAGAGTCCATAAAATGAATCTAATAAGACCCTTAGGTTATATGGGTCTACCTTTAGCCATCCAGTATAATTTTTCCAAGTTTTGGGGTAGTTTTATAATCTTATTTTTACCATTAATTACCCGATTTACCTTTAACTATTGTAAATAAAATTTACCGTAGTTACTATTCACAATGCCCAAAAATAAAAAGTAGCTTATTAACATAATTTGGACCCACTGATTCCAAATATGGAATCAATTTTTCCAAATTCAATACACAATAGATGCAGAAATTAAATTACAATTAATCCCGTTGTTGAAAGAAAATGGGTTTTTCTTTAAAACATTGCAAAAGATTGAATTGATTTAACCTCCAAATTCAAGTTAAAATCAATGCTAAAGACATATATTATATTAAATGGTAAAAATATATTCTTTTTATACTTTAAAACCATTCAATATTATAATTTAACAGCATAATATATTACGATGAAAAAAGTTGTTTTTAATTAAAATATAGCGTGTTTTTACTATTCATTTAAATATGAAAGTTATCGGAAAAATATCAAAACATTATATAATGTAAATTTTTATATCCTGATTCAAAAGAAGAATTTTATTTTGTCAAATTGAACATATAAACATGTCAAAAACTAGATTTAACGTGGGAGCGCCATCAAAATGCGGCAAAACTGCATTTTTTGAAAAATAATTATTTTACCCGAAAAAATTATTTTGTTCTTATACCATGTTCTAGAAAATGTGTAAGATGAATAATAATGTTATAAAATTCAAAATTTAGTTAATAATATTCATAACGGCTAGTTGAAAATATTATAATAATATATCGTTGTTTATTAAAACCCAGTATTGCGTACAACACACGCTATCGAGGAAGGTCGCGATTGCGTGTAATGCAAGCCAAGCCAGGGTTGCGTGTTGTGAAAGAATCCTTAATTGTTTCATATAACAGAATCCAACCATATTTCATTTATACATTGAATATATATATATATACTCAATGTTTCGTAGAATAACTATTATCAAAATTGTGTGTAACACGATCCAAGAATAGTGTTTCTTATACTGCAAGCTAATACGGTGTTGCGTATAGTGAAAGGTAATCTTGGTGTAGAATACAACACAAGACATTAATGAAATTAAAAGAATATTTTTCATAAAATCTCGGGGTGTTACATTCTACCCCCCTTAAAATGAATTTCGCCCTCAAAATTCGTCGGGGTTATAAATGGTTTACTACTCGAAAGATTGTTTAATAGAAACCCACATCGTAAAAAGGAATACAAAAACATGGATTTAAAAACTAAATATTGAAGTGTAACGGTTACCCAAATTAACTCGTCGTTGGGTTTCCACATAGGAGAACATAGGTAAAAATATGGATATGGAAGAAAAATCTGACCATCAGGTTCTGATGGAGAGGGGTAGAGAACATGGCTATGAAAAAGCCAACAATCACAAAGTTATAGATTTGTGATGATCTATGGTACCATCTAATTCATCGGATATAAGGGAACTAGGACAACATTTTTTGTTTTCAAAATCATTAAAAGATATACTTACATGATTTTGGTACAATCATACTGTAGCTCGTGAATTGAACAATTTCCACTTCATCCCTTAAAGAAATGAAGTTGAATTTGTTATTCATGATGTGTTAGCAGATCATGTGATTGAATGATGGGTCATTCCATATCATTCAAAAAAAATGTTAGCAAAAGTTATAAGTCCATCTTATGGTTATATTAATCATATATGGTTCCAAAAATGAACTTATACTTCATATATCATACCGCTTAATAAAATAAAACTAGTTTCTACTAAACAGGGACTTCCTGTAGGCTAGTGGTAGGCGATAAAGGCCTGTCGCACTTCGGTTGTGGGTTCAATTCTCACAGCCTTGTCTGACACGATGGGTTGTCGCCCGTCCTGTAGGTTGTCCATTTTCTAAAGCTATATTACTATAACATCCCATCAATAATATCAAAAAAAAATTTATCCTAACTTATGTCCAACATAATCCATTCCAATCTTTAGGCTTATATAAAATAATTCGGTCCAAGATCATAGTATAAATAAAATGATTACTTGAAATGTCTTCAACCAAGTATGTGAATACCATCATTTATTCCCCATATATCTTGTTGGTCACATTTCAATCATGTGAATACCTTAATAATGTATTCTATTGAAAAATGAATACCCATTAAACCTTAGTGAAAACATGAATGCTGTAAAAAGTTAACTCATTCCAAAATCCAAAAATTTTATATACTCAAACCATGATATAACCTTCTTCTTATATCAGTCATGAGCTCATTAATACTATCAAACCTTTACTTTTCTCCTTATCCCTTCATTATGCGCATATCATCTAAATTCCAAAAATATATGAATAAACTTTCATGGATACTGGTACCATTAATCATACACTATCAAAACTCAAGGAAAGGCAACAATGTAACAATCCTTTGATGTCTCTTTATTCCATAGTACCATGAGATTACTTATACAACATTACACATGATAAACATGTAATAATTCCACTACATTCTTAAACAATTGACTGAGCTTCAACAATTCTTTCATCTCACATATCATTTGTAGTTTCTTCATCATCATCAACATAAATACTACCCATACGACCATACTAGTTATCTTCATGAGACTTTCCCATAGGGCATTGGTTTGCATAATGCCTATACATTCCACATTTAAAACATTTAACCATTGTTGATGTGGTAGCAATACCATTATCCTCATCCCTGGTGTTAACTGAACCTTTTCCTTTGCACTTACTGGCTTTGTGTCCTTCTTTTCCACACTAAAAGTATCTTCCAGTTCCTTGGAAACATTCTCCTTGATGCCTCTTCCCACATGATTTACATAGGGTAAATTTAACTTTCTTTCCTCTATGATCATCATGAAACTCCATCTTTATCTTATTAGCCGCGTCAGGAAACTTACCAAATTTTACTTTATTGATCATATTATGAGAGTGTTGATTCAGCATAATAATTTTGTTTAGACTTCCAAATCCCATTTCATTTGGTTTCTCATGATGAATATCATTCCATTGTCCATAATATCCTCCATTATCGTGAATCATCTTGTTTCTAGCCATTTTCTAAAACACAAAAAGAATTGTGTGAGAGGAAAAAATCATAATAAAGGGGAGTAACATCAATATCTAACATCTTTGGTTTAATCTAATATCGTTACCATAGTTCTAGGACTATATCCTATACGTATACTTATCTTTAGGTACATCCCTAGACATAACTTAGAAATATCTCTAGGGATCTCACTAACGTTTTCACATCCTAGTTTCCAAAGGTTGACTAAACCTTTCCTCTGATACCGACTGTAGAGACCCGAAGCCTGACGTACATGGACATTATATTACTTTTTCGGAATACTTAGTACATAACAAAAACACACACACAAGGACCGTAATAGTTTAGTGTCTTTGGGAACTCAGAATATAATCTTCTAATCGTGGTGAAAGATATTCATCATCTACCATATAGAACTTCTTTTTTTTCTAAACCTAAATCCTTTCCTTATGTCCTGGGGAAAAGAAAACATAAAAGGGTGAGATAAAATGCTCAGTATGGGTAATCAAAAGATATATCAATCACGTCATATTCATAAGAACATATCTTTTGGAAATCTTAACCTGCAAAAGAGATCATAATTTCATAACATGGGATAAATCATAGTAGTGAAATGTAATCCCAATAATTATAACATAAAACATGAAACTTTGTGGCATACACACATAATCATAGAGAATCATTTCTTGTTAGTCAAGACTCATTGCCAAGACTATCCTAGTGGACAATGTCCCTTTCTGAAACGAGTTCATTCCTCGTTTCAGTCCTGTTTCACTTAACCGGTATAACCTACCATTCCAGCCATGTCTATCTCATGAGATATAAAAAATTTACCCAATTTATTGGAGGGATATATAGTTCCCACCCATCTCAGAATGATACCATTCATATGTGTGCCACAAAATCATAAACCATACATCATAGCATAACCCATGTAATAAAAATCGGATTCTTAAACATTGTGACATAATAAAACAATTCATATAAGACAAAGAAATTCATAAAAATAATTCCATCACAACATAATCAAATCAATGTAATAATAGGTATAAAAAAGAACCCTTTATTATCTTAGATGGAAAATAATTTTGATAAAACACTTAAACTCCATTCTTGAGGAAAATATCCTTTCTACTTCAAAAACACTTTTCATTTCTTAACATGTCATAAAATTATAACTAAAAGAAGTTGATTAAAAATAAACGTGAAAACTTATAAGGGAAGCTTCTTGGAAATAATGTTTTAAAAATACATTCATGTCATATAAGTTAAAAGAAAACATTCTTCTCATAATTTTGTCGGAAACGTCAAAAAGTACCTCGTACGAAAAACGAAAAAAGATTCCTTTCATATCTTTTACTAAAAACTCACCGAAGGGTAAATTGGGATATAAACTCTTGTAGAAGGATATAAATATTACATATTGGGGAAACATGGATGTGGATGATAAAATACACCCCACTAAATACCAAAGTATAAACAATCTCGGATAAAAATGAGATTGTGATATTTCCCTTACCTTAAGTCTGATTTGCTTCGTAAGTGTCCAAACCTCCTGTATAATGATTTAAAAAATGTCATTAACTTATTAAAGAATCATATTAATTGTTATGATATCATAGATGGTTCACTTATGACTTTATATTACCCGTTCTTTTGTAAATCCCATGTTAAAGAAGCGTTTTGGGTAAAATCGTTTCATTTATCGTAGGTGTTTGGACTTGTTGTTCTTGACATTATTATTAATTATATCATGATTTAATTACTACCAGAATATAAAACATGATTTATATATCATATATATCCATTATATATATATAATAGATAGATAAATGAAATGAAACACACCGTTCATGGAGACGGTAGTCCGTACGTACGCATTAACGCTGTTTTCCTTTCCTTATTGTCTTGAATGGAAGTAAGTAGATGACATACATATATATATATACATAAATCTAGTAGATTTAATATGTCATATATTTCATTATTATTCATTATATATACTTTATAATCATTCATGAATGGTTAATGTGGAGAATGAATCTCATCGCGTCGTGGAGACGATAGTCCGTACGTACGCACGAGCTATGACATCGTTCTCATGATCGTGAACATGCGTTGAAGTGTATGTATACTATTTCAGTATCAATATCACTTTATAATAATCATATATAGTTACTCATTACACCATTATACCCATCCAATTAAGGGGGTTGTGGAAAATAGATTACACCACAGCGTGGAGACGGTATTATGTACGTACGCACGCGCGGTGATTTCCTTTTTTTGTAGGATGGATAGAAGGTTAATTAGAGTTGTTTCATATTTATAATAACATATCAGTATATATGAAATACTGATGTTATTACTTTATCATGAAAAAACTAATGAATAAGAATTTTAAGAAGAAAGAAATTGAAAAAGATCGGTAATGGATATTACCTCTTTTTGACACGCCTTTTCTTAACCTCCACATAATGAACTAAGGATGGTTTTTGAAGATGACCAGGACCTCTAGGATGACACTAGGGAAGTGGAGAAGAGATTTAGGCAGGGGTCGGCCGAGCTTGAATGCTCAAATTGGTGTGATGAGGAGAGGGAGGAGGTTCCCTATTATAAGGGAGGAGAGGGGCACCTTTGGGAAAACTAACAATATTATTTTATTATAAAGTCAAGTTCGGTTTTAAATAGCTCCATATTGATATATTTCGTAGCTAAGGTGGGGATGGGTCGAAATACTCTCATCCAATAGAATTTAGACAAGTTTTGGTATCAATTGTAACCTTATCATTTAGATTTAACTTTAAGATAGATAATTTAACTTTTACTGTGTCTTCTTGTTTGCTTACACTATAAGGTTAATAAACTTACTATATCAAGACAAAAGAACCCCAAGTTGTTTATTATTAATATATCTATCTTAATATATGTAATTTGGTAGAACATTAGATTTTTAGGAATTAAATAACTATTAATAATATAATATTTGTTTTAAAAACTAATTTATGTCAATTTTGACACTATTTGGTACATTATTTTTATGAAATTCATAACAGAATGATAAGTTCGAACCAAGTTACTTATATCAACAATAACATGTCATCCTAACATATAAAATTAATTTAAGTCATAAAAAGTCTCAAATTACATTTATTTGGGCATTTATAACATCAATTATGTCAGTATTTCATTAATAAGACAATTACTACATCATCTTTGTGTCATAATAAATGATAATTATTTAATCCCTAAAAATTTTAAATAAATTCCTAGGATGTAGATAATTGTATTAGATTTCTGGATAATATTCATGTTTTATGTTTCATGAAGTTTATCACTAAATTAAAATTATTATACTTATAAGATTAAGAAAGTGACATGTTGTCACATTCTTTAGTTTTAATAATAATTAAATTATTTTCATGGACAAAAGTCCATAAAATTAATCTAATCCGACCCTTAGGTTATATGGGTCTACGTTTAGCCATCCAATAAGATTTTTCCAAGAGTCAGCGTAATTTTATAATCTTATATTTACCATTAATTACTCGATTTACCTTTAACTATAGTAAATAAAATTTACCGTAGTTAATATTCACAATGCCCAAAAATAAAAAGTAGCTTATTAAAAAAATTTGGACCCACTGATTCCAAATATGGAATCTATTTTTCCAAATTCAATACACAAAATATGCAGAAAATAAATTAAAATTAATCCTGTTGTCGAAAGAAAACGGGTTTTTCTTTAAAACATTGCAAAAGATTGAAATGATTCAACCTACGAATTAAAGGTAAAATCAATGCTAATGACATAAATTATATTAAATGGTAAAAATATATTCTATTTATACTTTAAAAACATCCAATATTATAATTTAACCACATAATATATTATGATGAAAAAAGTTGTTTTTAATTAAAATATAGCGTGTTTTTATTATTCATTAAAATATGAAAGTTATCGGAAAAATATCAAAACTTTATCTAATGTAAATTTTTATATCCTCATTCAAAAGAAGAATTTTATTTTGTCAAATTGAACATATAAACATGTAAAAAACTAGATTTAAAGTGGTTGCGCCATCAAAATGTGGAAAAACTGCATTTTTTTGAAAAATACTTATTTTACCCGAAAATTTTATTTTGTTCTTATACCATGTTCTAGAAAATGTGTTAGATGAATAATAATGTTATAAAATTCAAAATTTAGTTAATACTATTCATAACGGCTAGTTCCTGACAATATTATAATAATATATCGTTGTTTATTAAAACCCGGTATTGTGTACAACACACGCTATCGAGGAAGGTCGTGATTGCGTGTAATGCAAGCCAAGTCAGGGTTGCGTGTTGTGAAAGAATCCTTCATTGTTTCATATAACAGAATCCAACCATATTTCATTTATACATTGAATATATATATATATATATATACTCAATGTTGCGTAGAATAACTATTATCAAAATTGTGTGTAACACGATCCAAGAATACTGTTGCGTATACTGCAAGCTAATACGGTGTTGCGTATAGCGCAAGGTAATATTGGTGTAGAATACAACAAAAGACATTAATGAAATTAAAAGAATATTTTTCAGAAAATCTATGGGTGTTACATGAATCATGTTACATATATTTACATGGTAATCCCATCATTAATTCCATGGATATCGCATCACACATTCACTATGTTACCTAAATGGGTTGAGAAAAATCTTCCAGAACATGGTGCTGTTTTTCACTTATTAAAAATAACGGAACAAAGAGACAAATTGTACAACTCCTTTATTCATCCCTAACCAGTAAAATTATTTTCAAAGGTCCCAGTACATCTTTTCTAAAACTCGAAGTTTCGTAGAAGGATATGTATGAGACTCTTTTAGAACCTATTCCCATAAAGTCAGTAGTACCATTATGCAATCTTTGAATTGAATAAAGTGATTGAAACCTTTATAAAATCCATAAAAAGTATTTATATTATATATCTGAGTATGTAGTGTCTCACATTTGGTATCCCAAGCTGGTCTCCATAACTCACTATAAATGAAGTGGGTAACAAACCATCAATTGTAGGTAAGATTATAAATCTTCATCCAAAAAGGATAACTATAACCATGACAACTACACTAATGACAAATTCAAAAATGGTGAAAAAGATATCATATTATGAGAATCTGCAACCCTGTTCCCCTTCTCAGGAGTATATACAATCTCGATGTCATAATCATGGTGGAACTATATCCATCACCACTCATTGAAATATAGATACTTCAAAGAGAATCTATATTTGATACTCTTAAGGACTGAATAGATGATATGAAACTCACCCATAAGTTAGTGTTTCAACATCCTTATTATTAATACTTATTCTTGTAAATAAAGATTTTTAGATTGCATAGTTTTCCTCATGTGGTCTCAAATGCCTTGAACCCTATGCAATCACCTCCTACTTTTACATTAAAACACAACAAAGATGGGTTCCTGATTCATCACAGAACACTATATTCTCGAAATCCTGCTCTCATAACAACGTCATGGCAGTGATCATTAAAATATAGAACAAATCATGAAAATAATTTTGTAACATGACTTTTGTAATGAAATAATTCCCCTTTTAGGTCAAGGATTTGAAGGGAATTGACATCCAATAAAAATAAAGTATGATTCTCTAATAGTAGCCTTAGAACCCCTGGAAACACTAATCCTATATCACATTCATGGATAGATACAAAAATAAAACTTCCTAGGCCTTCACAGGGTCCACTAATACACTATCATATTATATAATATGTCATTTTTTGTAAACCGGTTGAATAAAAAAATGGCACTTTTAGATGTTCCTATAATGTTGGTTCTCTCAATGAATAAACAGGACCATCCTCATGCATCTCGATTTCTCCTACATGGACATTGTGTACACCAGGTTATCATTTTAACACCACATGCTTCCATGGTATTCTTCTCTTTGAATAATACAATAGCATGTGTTGTATGCAACACCTAGTTCTAACATAGCACAACCTATCAAACTTTCCGTTATGAATATTAATACCCACTTTATTAAATTTTATAAATTTTATCATTCAAAATAGAGTTCATTTTTGGATTCGAAATATCGAAATTATCTTAGGGTGAATTTTTGGTATTTCTCTTAAAACCATCAATTTTGATGAATACTGTAAAACACTGTGTTATAGTTTAAAACTGAATTATTATTTAAATAATTACTTAGTTTTTATAAATTAATTTTAGTTAATAAAAGATACATAATACTTATATATGTTCAATGTAATTTGATGGAGTTAGTTTATAAAAATTTTAGATATATAAAAATTTTATTGAACTTTTTACTGTATTTTACCCACCTCCTAAGAGCATTTGAAAATTTACATAAATTTTAATTTTACCACTTCTGCAAGTTGAAATTTAAAAATCTGAGAGACGAGGATGATATTAGTAAGTAAAATGTGGTTTAATGAGATGAAAATAATTTTTGGTGAATAGAAACATTTTACTTTTATTTACCACAGTTAAAAGTAAATAGGCTAATTAAGGGTAAAAATGATATTATTATTACCATAAGACATGTCCATATTCTATTGGATAAGTTTAATTCGATTAAAAAAACATTAGGAATAAAATATGATCCATTAGTTCCACATGGATTTGATTAGGAAATTTATTATTATTTAATTCAAAGAAGAGTTAAAAGTGTTAAAATCAAAGTTTAATAACTAAAAAAATTTTAATAAAGGGTTATACATAAGATTAATTCGACTATAAAATTTCATTAGAAAGATAATGATACTTCTTAAATAATGGTATTTTATTGATAATTTTTAGACATTTAATAATTAATTTTTATACGACAAAACGACGATGCAGTAATTACCATATTAATGAATGATTAAAATAATTGATATTATAAATATCCAAATAAAACTAATTTTATAATTTTATGGAATTAAACTAATTTTATAGGTTAATATGACATGTTAGGGTTTATTAATTGTATTTCTCTCTAAGTAATAAAGTTTTTAGGACTAACAAAAATCAATTATTAAATAATTTCAAAATTGACATAAGTGAGTTTTTGAAACATATAAAATATTATTGGTTGATATAATAATCCTAAAAATCTAATTTTTGGCCGAAAGACTTATATAATGATAGTTTTATCATTGATGAACCACATGGGGTTCTCTTGGATGTTTATAGTACGTTTATTAACCATATAATATAAAAATACAAAGAGTCATTGTAAATGTCAACCTATTTAACTAATAGTTAAATCTAAAAGATAAGGTTAATATATTGACCGAAAACTGTCTAAAACATATTGGTTGGGAGGTTTTCGACCCATCCCAACCTTTGAATTTAAATAATTAATTTTGGAGCCATTATAAACTGAAAATTATTTTATTATAAAATAATATTTCACTCTTTTCATAAGGTGCCCCTTACCCCTCTTATAAAAGGGAACATCCCCTTCTCTATAATTCACACCACCAAACCATTTGGCTTGGCCAAACCTTGCCCAAATATCCTCACAAAAATCCACCATTCATCTTAGGTTCCTTCAATTAGTAAACAAGCCAACATAAGGATCCCTTTTGATCAAATCCTAAGGAAGAACCCTAAGCAGAGGTTAATATTTCATCACCTCTTTCACGTCCTTTTCTTTTTCCACATCCACTTTCTTTTTTGTTTCCATTATAAAATAATTACTCCCATATATTTTATATAATATGGTTTTATTATAAAAATGGTGGAACCATATTCATTATTCTTTCTATCCAATAAATGAAAAATTCACCATACGTGCATACATATGGATTACCGTCTCCACGACATGGTGTATTTTGTTATTCAAACACTTCATCATTTGGTATGGTATAAAAATGAGCATAAATGATTTAAATATAAAATATAACATTATATTGATTCTATATATATGATATACCATCCAACTAAATATTATTTTAATTTCAAAAGAATGATATTGTCTCTCGTGCGTACGTACAGATTACCATCTTCACGAATGCGATGAGATTCATTTGCTATCATATCCATTCAAGAATAATTTTTATTTGATAATTAAAAATAATTTTTAAAGACTTAATATCATTCTGAATATTAATAAAATATATTCTATCCGTAATAACCACTACTGACGTAACAAAGCATATAAAGGAAAATGAATCAGTTAACACTTGAAACGATGATACTACTGAAATATCATTAACAAAGAAATATTAGAAGATCATATATGATATCATATTTATGTATGTAGTTTTGGTATAATTTTATAACAATAATTTAAATATTATACAAGAGGTTACCCTACCCTCGACCAAGAAAATGTACAAGGTAAGGGTTAATTCTACAACCTCTTCATTATTCAAGGTTGTTTATATGCAATTATCTACTGGGACATCTTTATCATCCCCATCTGTATATTCCTAAAAAAGTATTCGAAAACATTTTTAATACATAGATGAATATGGGTTAAAGTAATTTTTACCCTTTTTGGCCTTATACATTTAAAAAGGAATCTTTCCGTCATTTTTCATACAAGGTACTTTATGACCTTTTTGACAAAATTAAGGTAGGAATGTTTTTTTACTTATAAGAAAGGTGCGGCTATATTATGCCATTATAACATCGAAGAATCATCCATTACATGCTTATAAGAATATTTTCAAAAAACATTCTTTTATAATTATGTAACATTAAATGATTTAAAAAAAAGAGAATTAGATATTTCTCTAAATTAGTTTTGATTTCATCTATGTCGAAATCCGTTAATGAATTTTAATCATGTTTGAAGATGATTTGTTATGATAAAAATCTTCCATTTCGTATTTAGGGTTCGGTGATAAGTTTGAGTGTGGTTGTGTAATTTTTCTACCATTCATGATGGATAAAGTATTGACAGTTCATGTTCTAGTTTTTTATACGAATGTTTATTTTATGCTTAAACTTTTCATATGAGGAATTATTTAGATTTAGTAAGTGACGAGTGGAGCCCATTATAGATCCTCGAGGCATCGGTAGGTCTCATGAGAAAAACTAGTGTTTTGGAACAAGTCCTTGATAAAATCTTATATTAAGTCTTGGCACAAGGCCTTGACTATGTGGTTATGAAGTCTGTCATTATGCATTCCATCATTATGAAAGTGGGTATTGATATTTCATGTGATTATTAGTCTAGTAGAATATCGATGTTAGTAAGTAAATGTCATTATTTTGATTTATATGTTCCATAATATGATGAAGCTTATGTTAAAAAGGCTTTTGTTTTAGTTTTATACATTGCCTTAATTTTTTTCTTATTTATGATAGTTTCTACTCTATTGTTATCCTTACTAAAAATATGAATTCACTAATGTTATTAATATTTCCGTGACTTATTTTATACTCATGTTACTTATTTTATAAGAAATGTGCATAATTTCTGTGAAATATTACTGTTTTAATTATTAGTATAATTTCTGAGCATTTTTAGAAGTAGTCCAATTGAGTCAGTTTACTATTTTATTTATAACAATAACCCTAGTGATTAAAATGGTGTGGTTCTTGTTTTTTAGGATTCCTATTTCAATATACAACATTTCAATAAAATGGACCATGGGCCAATTCTGCCATTTTGAGGATCACATTTACCACACAAGATGAGCCAAATAATTTGTAAAGAAACTGGACCTGCCAAGATGATTGAGTTACTAGTCTCACTCTTGAAGCCCATATTTTATGAAACTCCTCCATGTGTTATTTATAATTGAATAGAATCAAGTATAAAATTTTTAGGGCACAAATCTAAGAAAAAGGGGCCAAAATGTAGCTTTGATGTCCATCGCACCATTATGGATAGGAATTAAAATAAGTATAGTATTCATGACATATATCTTGATGTAAGAATCAAGTTGAGATGATATTTTTCTATATGAAAGATACTATATAGTAGGAAGACTTTTTTGAAGAAATCATTCAGCTTTGAAGGCATCGTCCTATTCAAAAACCCTTTCGCATTTTGGACATCAAAAAGACAGGATTGGAATGGAAAAATTAAAATTGTTAATTAAGCTGGCCATTACATTGGCTACATAGGTCCAAATTACTCCAAATATTCAGAGTATTATTTCAACATTATTATATATATCTTTGATGAAGGATATTTCTCGAGATTCTGTTATCTGAATAGCCAACTTGGTGACGCAAGTGGAGGGACAAATTGGGAATGCAAACAGTCAACTCCTTGGGCTATAAATACTCTCCCCTTCTCTATTTGAGAGGGTTGACATTTAAGAAGATATGAGATCATATTGTAACGACCAAAGCCTTTCCAAAGGCTTTAATGGATCTACCATACTCATTTTTTTACATTAGAGACCTTTCCTCCTCTCATTATTTTCATTTACTTTTATGTTCTTCAATGTTGTAATTTTGTAAGTCCTTTCTTTTGTAATTATGCTTTAATGAAAGTTTCTTCTTCAATATATCTTATTTTTATCCACCTTATATAGTTTAATATTAATGTTCTTAATATAGTTTAAATAAATTTGAATCCCCTTCCCTTATTTTTCTTTCTCATTCAATCGAAATTCTATTCTTAATTCTCATTATCGTTTGTGTGCGTGTTCGACACACCAATCTTTTCTTATCCCATTCTTTTCCTTGTCTTTTTAATTTATCATCATAATAATTATAACCAGATTACCAATAATTTAAATGGATGTGTAAATCTACCATTGGGGTGAGTTATAATTTGTGGATATTAAGTGATTGAGATCCTCTGCTCGATGAGTATTCATTGAGTTAATATTGTGTATGTTGAATTTAATATGTCGTTAATTAAAGACATGTTTTGTTTAATATGTGGATTCCATGAATTATTGGAACCAAAAATACACTACCATAAACATATATTGGTAATTATTAGAAACATATGTTATTTTATGTCTTGGATTAAAGATTTAACACTTGGGAATTCCGATCAAAATCGTCTTGTGAAGTGGGTATTAATTTAATGCAATATAAAGAAAATATCAAGGTTGTCATAAGCTTAAATACCCAGTAATGAACTCACCCTAATATTTATCAATTTTTTAAAATCAAACATCATCTTTAAATTATTTCATTATCTCTACAAACAAATCCCTTAATCATAATACAATCAACTAAAAACAAACGACTAATACGAAGTATCATCACCGAGGATTCGACCCGAGTGCTGCTATACACATTAGCAGTGCACCGGAACCTTGACTGGTCGATAAGTGATAATAGGCCGTGTATTTCAAATGGAACCATGTCAAAGGATAGTGCTTTAAGTATTCATTAGTTTCTGGTTATAGTAATAAAAAACTAAAAAAACAAAAATTTAAAAACATTAAAAGAAACACAAAGAAAAACCAGTGTTGTCATAGAAATCATATACTAAAAAAATACAAAGAAAAACATGTCTTCCTATTTCATCCAAATCTCTCTGAATGCCCCATAGCCTTTCAAACAATCCTTCAGATTTGTTTATCCCTAAAATTGAGCGAACCCTTCGCCAACTTAGGAGGAACAAAAGAGATAATCAAATAATTCGAGAACCAGTCCTTGTCCAACCAATTGAATTCGATATGGCCAATCCTTGGGAACAAAAACATGAAGAACTTGATTCCCTAGATATGAATTAACAACCTCTTGGTATTTAATATCCAAACATAAAGGCTGAAATTGAACTCAAATTGGGTTTGATTAATCTTCTCCCTCATTTCCACGGGCTAGCCGGTGAGGATCCACATCTCCACCTTAATGAGTTTCATGTAGTATGCTCTACCATGAAGCCTAAAGGGGTTTCTGAGAAACAAATCAAACTCCAAGCATTCCCTTTCCCCCTAGATGACACTACCTAGTCATGGATTGACTACCTCCCTCATGGTTCCATAACCTCATGTAATGACATGAAGCAAATCTTTTTAGAGAAATTATTTCCTACTCGTACTGCATCTATCCGAACAGAAATAAGTGGTATACGTAAATTCCCAATTGAATCACTCCATGAGTACTGGGAGAGGTTAAAAAAGTATGTATAAACTGGTCCACATCAACAAATACCTGACCAACTCTTGATCCAATACTTCTATGAGGGTTTATTGGATATGGAGAGAACTCTCTTTCATTCCGCAAGTGGGGGTGCTTTTGTTGATAAAACTCCTCCAGCTGCAAGAGATCTCATAATTAGCCTGGCAGAAAACACACAACAATTCCATACTCGAGCACATGATCAAGTCAAACAAGCCCAATATAATCAATCAATTGAGATAAATAAGATGACTGGGGGGACGAGGGATCTTACAGATATTGTGCGACAACTAGTTGTGGAAACTCAATCCCCAACCTCATCATCTTTGCAATCAATGTTTCCTGGACCTGTCAAAAATTGTGGAATCTTCATCTCTTCACCGAATTCCAAAGACACATCTCCACAATTTCAAGAGGATAAATCTGATTTATCTGGACCATTGGAGCTCAATGCAACAGAGGCTCAGTGGAACATCAACCCTCAATTATCAGTTCAGTTTGTTAGAAACTTCAACCCACCTCACTCTGAGCCCTTCTCTTCTTCCTGTAACCAAATCCTTAGGTATGGTAATACCATATCTCATCCCCATCAATTCCTTCCTCAAAAACCAAACTAGTTTCAATATGGTCAAGGTGTTGGTAACTTCCAATAACCTTATACTTTTATTCCTCAACCTCAAATGAACAATCCTCTTCCTGGATTCCATTATCCTAGTGAGCCTTCTCAATATCAAAACCAATACAATAGCTTTACTAAGAACCAGAAACTATGTAATCAAAATACAGGACAACCCTCTTCATTCAAGAAACGATGGGAATGTGTAGTGGAAGATCTTGCATCCTTCACCAGTTCAAGCCTCAAGAACAATGAAACCCAAATTGGTCAACTTGCATCCCACCATAGTCAGCAGCAACCATCCAATTTTTCCCAACTCCCAGCTCAACCATTACACAAGCCCAAGGGTAATGTAAGTGCAATAACACTTAGACTAGGAAAAAAATTCCTATTCCTCAAGATAAGTCCTCCAACCCTCCTTTTAATGTTGATCTAGAAAATGAAAAGAAAAATAAACTTGAAAAGGAACCTGAATCCATTCCTTCACCTCCTTCCATTCCACTTAGGAATCCAATTCCTTTTCCTCAAGCGGTTTCTAAACCAAGGAAGTCCTTTGAACCAGATCCTAAAATGCTAGACATGTTTACTTGTTTGGAAGTCAACATTCCCTTCTTAGATGCAATAAAACAAATTCCTAAGTACACCATGTTTCTCAAGGAGTTGTGTACCCACAGTAGGCAACCTAGGACCTTTGAAAATGTTACCACCCAGCTGTCTATTCCCATAAAGTTCTAGGATCTGGGGACCTTTACTGTCCCATGACAAATTGGAAGTTACAACTTTGATGATGCACTCATCGACCTAGGATACTCAATTAATTTCATGCCCAAATCCATCTTCTCCAACCTTGGTCTTGGTCCCTTACATCCAATGAGTGTTTTCATTCAATTAGAAAATCGAAGCACAACCAGTTCTAAGGGTATTATTGAGGATGTACTTGACTGATTCAATGATCTTATCTTCCCTGTTGATTTCTATATCCCTGACATGGATGGTGAGATGAACTCTTCTCAATATCCACTAATTCTAGGAAGACCATTCCTCCTGACTGTGAGAACCAAAATTGATGTCCATTAAGTCATCCTTTCCATGAAATTCGGTGACCAACTAGTCAAGTTCAACATTTTCCAAGTCATGAGACACCCATATGAGGATCACTCTTCATTCTCAACCCATGCTTCTGAGTACACTTCTAATAGTCAATCGAACCCCAATCCACCATGTTCTTCATGTTCTAAGGACAAAGGACCTTGTGAAATCGGCACCATGATTAACCAAGTCATAAATGGTGAAGTTGATATGGACCTCTCATTCATAGACTCCATCAATCTAGAGGAACGTGAAAACTCTCTTGAATCCCACATCAACTTTGATCTCTACTACTCCACCTTGAAAGTATTAAGAAGAATGAATCAGAAGAAACTGAAGTCGCTTCCTCCATTCCTAAGTTTTCTAACCCACAAATGAAATATGAGAATAATCTGAAACCTTTTTCTGAACACCTGAAATATGCATTCCTTTTCCATGATCACTCTTATCCTGCCATTATCTCTTCTTCACTTACCAAAACTGAGGAGTCCAAACTTTTCTAGGTGTTAAAGGAAAACAAAAAGGCCCTAGGATGGACACTAGATTACCTACCAGGAATCAACCCTACCCTTTAGATGCATCACATCCATCTTGAGGAATCATCAAACCAATTAGACAACCAAAAATAAGAATCAATCCACTCATCCTTGAGCTTGTTAAAGAAGATATCACCAAGCTTCTTCAAGCTGGTATTATCTATACAATTTCTGATAGTGAATGGGTTAGTCCAATTCATGTTGTACATAAGAAGTGTGGGATAACTGTTGTCACAAACGAACATGTAGAGGTAGTCACAACTCGAGTGAAAAAAATGTCGTGTGAGCATAAACTATAGGAAATTTAATGTTGAAACAAGAAAATACGACTACCCTATTCCATTCCTTGATCAAATTTTGGAAAGACTATCTGAAAAGTCATACTATTGATTTCTTGACGGATACACTGGCTACTCCCAAATCCCAATCTCACCTCAGTACCATGAAAAGACTAATTTCACATGCCCCTTTGGAACATATGCATATAGAAGAATGCCTTTTGGACTTTGTAATGGTCCTGAAACATTCCAGAGGTGTATGATGAGTATCATTTCAGAATTAATTGAACACTTCATGGAAGTCTTCATGGATGACTTCACCATTTATGGAGATTCATTTTAATCTTGTTTGAATTCACTCTATCTAGTACTCCAAATGTGTGTCAAGTGTAACCTTGTGTTAAATTTTTCTAAAATGTCACTTCATGGATAAAAATGAGATTGTTCTAGGGCACATAGTTTCAAAAGATGGTATTTAAGTTGATCCTGCCAAAATTAAAGTGATATAATCACTTCCTCAACCCACTTCTGTTCGAGACATCCGTTCATTTCTCGAT
The DNA here is from genome assembly GCA_963277665.1 of Viscum album. NCBI lineage: Eukaryota > Viridiplantae > Streptophyta > Magnoliopsida > Santalales > Viscaceae > Viscum > Viscum album. The sequence continues at coordinate 760,649,740 of OY728166.1, forward strand.
CATGCCAGTTTCTATCATAGATTCATCCATAACATCAGTAAAATTTCCCTCCCACTCACTAGGTTGCTCCAAAATGATGTCACTTTCCATTTCTATGAGGTTTGCAAGAGAGCCTTTGTTGAACTCAAAGCTGCTCGTACATCTTCCCCAATAATCCAACCCCCATATTGGTCCTTACACTTTGAGTTGAAGTGTGATGCTTCTCATAGAGCTGTTGGGGCTATTCTTGGTCAAAGAAGAGAAAAAAATCCTCATGTCATCAATTATGCCTCAAAAATATTGGATGAAACACAATCTCACTACACTGTCACTGAAAAGAAGCTTTTAGAATTGTTTTTTGCCTTAGAAAAGTTTCCGCACTATCTCTTTGGTGCCAAAACAATCATCTTCACATACCATTCTTCTATAAAGTTCTTACTCAGGAAAAGTGATTCCAAACCAAGGCTAATAATATAAATCCTAATGCTCCAAGAGTTTGACCTTGAATAAAAAGATAGACCAGGAAAAGAAAACCTTGTGGCTGACCACTTGAGTAGAATTTATAATTCTTCTCATTCTGAAATCATCGATCCTAAATTCGCCACTGAGCACCTTTCATCTCTCACTCTAAATTTACCATGGTATTCCCCAATTGTAAATTACCTGGTTTATGGTTTTTTTCCTGAATTTTTTTCAGATGAATAGAAAATGAAGTAAAAAAGTGATTCAAAACACTATTTTTGGGAAAAAAATAAACATTGGAAAACTGGGGAAGATATGCTAATTAGAAGATGTGTTGATAAAGATAAACTTTCCTCTATCTTATAATTTTGTCACTCAATGCCTAGTGGTGGCCACTTTTGACTAAAAAGGGCCTCTCGAAAGGTCCTAGACTCTGGATTATTCTAGCTTTCACTCTTCGAGGATTCACATGAGTTCTGTCAATCATGTCCCACTTGCCAATAGTTGGGCACAATTTCAAAGAGAAATGAAATGCCCCAAAAGCCTTTAATTTTCTATGAGATCTTCGATGTTTGGGGTTTTGATTTCATGGGACTATTTCCCCCTGCCAATGGATTCTCATACATCATTATTGTGGTTGATTATGTTTCTAGGTGGTTCGAGGCCAAACCCACTAGAAAGGATGATTCACATATTATTAGTGTTTTTTTAAGTCACACATATTCCACTGATTTGGCACTCCTCGTGCCTTGATAAGTGTATTAGGAACCCATTTTTGTAATAAAACAATGGAATCTATTTTGAAAAATAATGGGGTTGTACATAAAACTTCAACTGAATATCACCCCCAAACAAATGGCATGGCTGAAATTTCTAATAGAGAAGTGAAAAGCATGATTGAGATAATTGTAAAACCCACCAGAAAAGACTGGCCTGAAAGACTTAGTAAAGATCTTTGGGCTAATCGAACTACCTATAAAACACTCATAGGGATGTCTCCTTTTAGGCTAGTTTTTGGTAAATCATGTCATATACCAATTGAAATCCAACATAAGTCTTTTTGCGTAGTGAAAACATGTAATTTTGATCTTGAAAAATCTGGAGATGTAAGATTGTTGCAATTGGCTGAACTAGAGAAGCATCGACATGATTCTTATGAGAATTCTATTCTCTACAATGAAAACTTCAAGGCACTCCATGATAAACAACATTTTGAGAAAGGGATTTCATGACGGTGAAAATTTAATGCTCATCAATTCTCAATTTTATCTTCACCCATGTAAGCTTAATTCTCGTTGGGAAGGTCCTTTTGTTATTACTAATGTTCACCCATTCGGTGCAGTGTAAGTCCAAGACCCCTCTTCCAAAAGGACATTCACAGTTAATGGACAAATGTTAAAGCATCACCATGAGAGGACACACACTCCAGGATCATCATCGACTTCCATGGGATCCCTAACTTCTCCAGTCAATCAACCAATAGATGGAGATGGCGACCCGCCAAATCCAAACTAGGGGCACCTCTTTCCCTTTAACTCTCTCTCTCTCTCTCTCTACCTCTTTCCTATTCTTCCTCTCTCTTTCATTTTTTTCCACTTTCTTTATCAAAACCTCTATTTTTCAATTTCACTTTTGTATGTGTGTATCTTTATAAAAAACCTAAAAAAACCTAAAAAACAAAAAAACAAAAAATAAACAATCACTTAATAAAAGTTCCAAAAAATCTAGAGTCATGCTTACTCACCATAGAGTTTTGAAAATTTTTCAAACCTTTTTGGGGAGTTAACAGCTATGTTTTCATCTCAAAATATTTTTATTTTCATCATGACTTTGAATAAATATTTTTTCGTCAAAATTAACAAATTTTTATTGCTCAATTTTTGATTTGGAAAATTCTTTTCCCAAACCGTGAGGAATAAAATTTGCTTTCATGCTAGGGCCACCTATGGCCATATTTTCAGAATGTGTGTTTTCACCCCCATTTGTGATTCTTGAGATTGTAGACCTTCGAGCTGAATTTCCTACCTTAGCGTGCATTAATATGATAGAGGCATTTTTGAACCACATGATAATCACAATATCCAAATAGCCCGCCATTTCCCTTACATTAATCCTTATTTTGAAATCCCCTTAGAGCCTATGAAAAAATTTTCTTTGATATCCACATTACAAGCCCAATACCTTTTCCCACCCAATATCAACATGGATTTTCATTGCATAATTTTTTGAAATTTATGTGTGGGAGGAATAGATTTCATTATTTGGGTACCCTATTATTGATTTTCAAAGAGTTATCATCTACTTGAGGGAAAGAATCCTTTTCAGTGTAGGGGAGAGGTTGTCATTTAGTGTGTCTTGGGGAATGTAATGTACTTCCATTTATGAAAGTTTGTAAATGGTATTGACAAGTGTTGAAAAAATCCAAAATGTTGAAAAAAAACAAAAAAATTGAAAAAATGGGATGTGTCTTCGGTAGGTCAAAAATAACTCTTCCTCAACCTTTGATCTTGTTATAACTATTACAAATAGTGTTGTGAGGAGATCAAACATGGGTTGTGATATAAGTGTGAGATCTGTTTCAAGGCCATCTTTCAAAAAAACAAAGAAAAAAAAGAAAATGAAAAAAAGAACACTTTCATTATATTATTATGGTGAGAAGTTTTTTGTTTTGTAAATATTCCATCTTCTCATTACATTCATATTTTTCCTCTATTGTGTCTTTATTCAAACAATAATTCCCCTGTAAATATGTGTTCTCATTTCCATCCATGTTTCATTTCCAAAAAAAATGTGCATTTCTTTTTCTATGTTGGTGTTTTATCCCTATTATTCTTTCTCATGGACATTAAATTCCTACCATCCCATGGCAACCAAAAACCCCCTTAAAAAGACCTCTTAATTCTTGTTCACTTTGGATAGGTATTGGAAGCTAAGAGATCTTTCAATCTATATGATTATCACTTCTCGTTGGTGAAATAGTGAACCTCCACAAATGAATTTTATCATCTTGAGAGTTGTGATTTTTGAGTGTCAACATTTTCCATGTCTAAATTTGAGTATGAAAAAATGATTTAATTTTGGAACATTGTTTCTATAAAAAATTTTGGTAGAATTCAAAATTGATGAGTGAAATTGTCTAAACCTTCCCTGATTGATGTAAACAAAATTTTAATATTTGTTGGTGAGTGAAAATGATTTTGTCATGTTTTTATATTTGTTGTACATGAGGATATGCGCAAAACTAAGTGTGAGGGAGTTGATGTTATTAATATTCGCATGACTTATTATATACTACATTTACTTATTTTATATGAAATGTGCATAATTTCTGTGAACTATTAATGTTTTAATACTAAGTATATTTTTTTAGCATTTTTAGAAGTAGTCCAATTGAGTCTGTTTACTATTTTATTTATAACTCTCACCATACTGACTCAAATTGTGTGGTTATTGTATTTATGATTCCTAATTCAATATAAAACATTTCATTAGAAGGGATCATGGGCCTATTCTTCCATTTGAAGGATAAGATTTACCACACATGATGACCCAAAGAATTTGTGAAGAAACTGGACCAGCCAAGATGATTGAGTTACTAGTCTCACTCCTGAGGCCAATATTTTATGAAACCCCACCATTTGTTCTTTATTATTCAACATAATCACGTATAAAAATTTCAGGGCCCAAATCCAAGAAAAAGGGGTCCAAATGATGATTTCAATTACATCCCACCATTCTGAACGAGAATTAAAATTAGTATAGTATTCATGATATATCTCATGATGTAACAATCGAAGAGATATTAGATTTTTCAGTGTGAAAGAATAGATATTGGAGGCCGACTTTGTTGAAGAAATAATTCGGTTTTGAAAGAATCTTCTTATTCAAAAACACTTTCACATGTTGGAATTCAAAAACACTGGATTGAAATGGACAGATTAAAATCGATTAATTAGACGACCATAACCTTGGGTACATACGTCCAAATTCCTCACAATTTCGAGAGTAGTTGGAAAACTTTATTATATAAAAATTTGAAGAAGGTTATTTCTCGAGATTAGGCTTTCTGAATAGCCAATGTGGCGATCCATGTGGAGGGACAAATTGGGAATGCAAACAGTCCACTCCTTGGGCTGTAAATACTGTCCCCTTCTATCCTTGAGAGGGGTTGGTATTTCAGAAGAGAGGGGATCATATTGGCACGAACAATGCCTTTCCAAAGGCTTGGTAGGATCTTCCATACTCAATTTTTCAGTTGATAGTCCTTTCCTCCTCTCTTTGATTTCATTTACTTTTATGTTCTTCATTGTTGTAATTTTGTAAGTCATTTCTTTTGCAATTATGCTTTAATGCACGTTTCTTCTTCAATATCTCCTATTCTCATCCACAATCTGTAGTTTAATATTAATTTTCTTATAATAGTCTAAATATAGTTGTATCCCCTTCCCTTATTTTGCTTCCTCAATCAATTGAAATTCTATTCTTAATTCTCATTATCGTTTGTGTGTGTGTTCGACGCACCACTCTTTTCTTATCCCTTTATTTTCCTTATCTTATTAATTTATCATCATAATAATTATAACCAGATTACTAATCATTTAAATGGATTAGAAAATATACCACTAGGGTGAGTTATAATTTAGGGATATAAAGTGATTGAGAGACTATGCTCGATGAGTATTATTTCAGTTAATATTGTGTATGTTTAACATTATATGACATTTATTAATGATAGGTTTTGTTTAATATGTGGATTACATGGATTATTGGAAAAACAAATACATTAACATAAACAAGTAATGGTAATGATTAGAAACTTAAGTTAGGTTACAACTTGGATCGAAGATTTAACACATGGGAATTCCTATCAAAGTCATCTTGTGAAGTGGGTGTTAATTTAATGCAATATAAAGAAAAGCTCAAGGATGTCATAAGCTTAAATCCCTAATAATGAACTCACCCTAATCTTTATCAATTTTTTAAAATCAAACATAATCCTTAAATTATTTCATAATATCTGCAAACAAACACCCCAATCAAAATACACTCAACAAAAAAATGACTATTACAAAGTATCATTGTCGAGGATTCAACCTGAGTGCAGCTATACACATTAGTAGAGCACCAGAACCTTGACCGGTCAATAAGAGACAATCGTCCATGCATTCCACTCACCCCTTTAATTATTGTATCTTTCCCAGGATGCAAAGATGTATATTTTGAATGACCTGCAGAGATATTCTATGGGATCACAATGTTGTCTATGGAAAAAATGTTGTTGTTGTATTCCATTTTAGGATGTAATGTAAACCTTATTAATATACCTACTACTTCCAAGGCTACTAAATTAATCGGTCTTTTGTGAAATGATCTTTTTTTATCTTTCCAATGGTACGTAATAACGCACTGACTCTAGGATTCTGGGGTCGGGGCGTTATAGTTGGTATCATAGGAAGTTTATTACAAACCTTGGAAACTAGATTTAGACAAACACTGATTAGAGAACATTATCCTAAGATAGACATTGAGGATTAGTATATAATAACGTTATACTATTTTGGTTATATATATATTTTGTGTTTTTTTTATGAAATAAATCCCTGTCTGGATATGAGCTGGTAGAGGCGGCTCTAGAACAGATGTACCTAGGGGTAAAACCCGAAAACACCTCTTTGAGATAGACTCGAACGAGAACTGCTACACAACAACGAGCCTGACTACACTCTTAGTTACGACACTCCTGAGGGATATACGTAAAATAATACACATTTTCATTATGAACCATTATGAAGGATTTACGAGTACATACCTCCTCAAAGAATTTTTTTATGATTATGGATTATATCCATAAAATGATCAATTTATGTTCAGTATGTCATATGTTCGGAATTATGTTATTCGATTCATAAAATAATGTAGTGTATTATATTGTTTAGAAATGGTGCCTAGTGTAAGGAATTGAAACTGAATCAATGAACACAATACATGTAGGGTTCTCCCTCATACTCAAGATAATTATAGTGGATCTGGTGATAAAACTGGTACTGATCAGATAATCACTATACTGGGACAACTCACTTAGGTTATGAATAATAACCTTACCCATATAAAGAAACCTGAGCCGCAACATGGAGGATCAATGTTAGATCGCTTCATGGGGCAACAACCACCAACATTCAATGGGGGGTACAAATCCATTAGTAGACGAGCAATGGATAAATTCCATAGAGAAAATATTCCATGCCATGGGGAGTAGCGAAAGGGAAAAAGTTTTCATGGCAGTTTACTGCCTCACTAGAGATGCTGATCAATAGTGGTCATTGATTCAAACCAAAAAGGAATATGTTGAAGTGTCATATATAGAATCGAGGGTGTTTAAATAAATTTTCTTAGAAAAATACATTCCTCATGACCATCGAGCGGATATGGAAAGACAATTTATGAGTATGAGGCAAAAGGAGAATGAGAATGTCGCAAAGTATAAAGTTAACATTACATGGTTAGAGAGGCATGGTGTAGATTATATAAATAAACCAATAATAATGATTGATAATGTCTTTGATGGGTTAAAACCATTTATCAGTTGAGAATTATTCTCACAATCCTTTGCGTCATACGAAGATATTGTATCATGTGAAATCAAGATAGAAAAATAATTATCTAAGTCTTAGGACTTTAAAGCAAATCAAGATAAGATTAGATCTTCTGAACACTATGGAAGTAGAAATAAGGGGAATAAAGGAAATGTTGAACAACTATCTTTTAGTAAATGTGGAACGAAACACCCAAGTACTTTTCTGAAGGGAATGTGAGTATGTTACAAGTGTTTTGAAAAAGGCAACCAAGCTCATGATTTCAAGGGGAATAAAGAGGCTATTAATGATGAATGCTACAATTATAGAGAAAGGGGACACTATGCAAATGAATTTCTTAAACTTCAGGGGAACATACCTCAGAAATGGACAAGGGATTAAGGCCATGTTTATGATATCACTACTACTGAGGCTGATGCTCCGAAAGATGTAGAGGCAGGAAATTTAATGGTTTCTTCAAGATTAGCCAATGCTATATTTGATTCTGGATCATTAAATTGTTTCATATCTTCCCAGTTTGTCATGAAAGTTAGATATTTTCAGTTTGACATAATAAGGGATTTTTTAGTCAGAACACCTAAGGGAAGTATCATTGTAAAAATATTTTGTGAATCATTTCACATTTGGGCATATAAATGTTCTCTATCTGCTGATCTCATCATCATCCCCATGATTGAATTTGGTAAAATCCTGGGTAGGGATTGGATTTAAGACCATGATGTGAAAATTTATTTTAAGAAGAAGAAGGTTACAATTCTCAATGACGATAAGGAGTACCTTATCTTTATAGCAGAAACATAACCACCAAATTCTTATCTAGATCCACCCCCAGTTGCTCAATTAAATTAAATTATTGTGGAAGAACAGAATGAAATAACTATTGGTGAGAATAATAATGTTCAAATAGAGGATGTACCTATATTGTAAGAATATGAAGATGTGTTTCCAGAAGAATTACATGGACATCCTCTAGAACAAGAAATTGAGATTTCCATTGACTTAATTCCTAGTTCAAGGCCCATATCAAAGACTTCTTAAAGAATAGACAATGTGGAATTAGTGGAACTAAATAAACAACTAGAGAAATTTCATAATAAGGGATTTATTCACCCTAGTTCTTATCCATGGGGATCCCCTATTCCTTTTGTTAAGAAGAATTATGGATCTTTGAGGTTGTGCATTGACTACAGGGAGATCAATTCTATAAAAATAATGAAAAAGTATCACCTTCCTTTCATGGATGATTTATTGGAACGACTTAATTAATCTCCATAATTTTCAAAGATTTTCCTTCGATCTGGATATCATCAGTTGTGTGTGATGAAGGAAGACTTTCTGAAAACAGAATTTCGAACCAGGTACGGGAATTACGAGTTAACAGTAATGCCTTTTGGATTGACTAATTCACCCTATGTCTTCATGGATCAAATGAATAGAGTTTTCAAGGAATATCATGATGACTTTTTAGTGGTATTTTTTATGATATATTGGTATACCCCAAATGCTACGATGATCATGAAAATCACTTGAAAATTATTCTAAATACCCTTAGAAGGAATGAATTATACAGGATATTTAGAAACTGTGAATTTTTACTTCAAGAGATTTCTTCTCTTCGCCATATTGTCTCTAAGGATAGAGTCTCTGTTGATCCTTCAAAGACAAGATAAATCTACGAATGGAAAGAACTGATGAGTATAACCAAGGTACACAGTTTTAATGTTTTAGTAGTTTATTATTGATTCTTCATCCCAAATTTTTCCCGGTTGGCAAACCCATTAACAAAGCTCACACGTAAAGGGGTTAATTATTTTTTGGAAAAAAGAGTGTGAAGAATGTTTTGAAGAACTGAAGTGAAAATTAGGAAATGCTCCTATCTTGACTCTACCTTTGGTGAATGACCGATTTGTTATTTATAATGATGCATCAATGAAATGGCATGGTTGTGTCCTTACGTAGAATGATAGAGTTATTGCCTATGAATCCCAACAGATAAAAATATAGGAACAAAACTATCCCACCCATGATCTTGAGTTAGCAGCAGTAATCTTTGCTTTGAATATTTTGAGACACTATATCTATGGTGAAAAATGTTAGATATATACCGATCACAAGAGTTTGAAGTATATTTTCTCTCAGAAAGAACTCAACATGAGGCAATGACGATGGCTTAAACTACACAAAGACTAGCATTTCACTAAACAATACCACCCGGGGAAGGAAAATAAGGTGGTAGATGCTTTGAGCAGAAAAGAACACGGAGTTCTAAACAAGATGAGAGTTGAAAAGGATCCTAGTTACAAGGATCTAGTAAAGTTGGAGATGGGGATCACACTGGAAGGTGAAACGTCAAAAAATTTTCATATGGTTGCCAAACCATCTATACTTGAAAGGATAAAGAGTTCTCAGACCGATGATGAAGAGTTTCAAAATATCATTAAAGCTGTGAAAGATTGGATATTGAGTGAGTGTATGTATGAAGATGGAATTTTGAAATTGGATAAGAGTCTTTGTGTTCCCGATATACCGGATCTTAAAAGAGAATTGTTAGATGATGCTCATAGTAACAATAACTCTATACACCCTCATACCACTAAGATTTATAGATATTTGAAGGAATATTTTTGGTCGGATGTAACACCCCAAGATTTCATAGTGTGGTATTTCTTCAAAATAATTCAATAACTTGCACTACACGCAACACCAAGTTCAAGCGCACTATGACTTACCAAAAAATCCATTCAAAAGAGGATATGAATAGTATTAACTAAATTTTGAACCTTATATAATACTTATAATTTTAGAATAAATATTATTAGTTTCTTAGACATAATATAAGAACAAATTCTTTTTTTTTATAAAAGAATTATTTTTCAAAATTGCACTATTACCAACTTTAATAGTGAACCCTTTTTAAATCCAATATTTTAAACTTTTATATATTTGATTTGACTAAATAAATTTATTTAGAATGGGGACATAAAAAAATCTACAATGTAACACCCCAAGCTTCCACGGTACGCTTCTCTTTGAATAATACAGTAGTGTGTGTTGCACGCCACTTCGAGTTCTAACACACACCACAACCAATCAAACTAGCCGTTATGAATAGTAATATATAATTTTTGAAATTATATATATTTTATATTTCAAAATAGAGTTCAATTTTCTATTCGGAATATCGAAGGTAGCCTAGGGTGAAATTTTGGAACTTTTCGAATAACATTTATATTTTGATGAATAGTGAAAATTACTAAATGTTAATTAAAAACAACTTTTTTAATCGAAATAATTTATATTTATAAATTATGAATTTTATTGGTTTTAAAGTTTATTTAGAATATATTTTTACCATTTAAAACAAAGTTGGTTATTGGACATAATTTTACAATTAAACCGAACATAAACAAGTATCAATCTTTTGATAGTTATTATCTCTTAAAAACAAGCTTTTTGTTTTAACAACAAGAATTAATTTTAAATTAAGTTCTGCCACTTCTGTGTTTTGAATTTAGAAAAATGGATTCCATATTTAGAATCAGGATGTTCAAATTTTTTAAATAGGTAACTTTTATTTTAAGATATTTTGAATAATTATTTTGGTAAATATTTTATTTACCATGGTTAAAGGGTAAATCCAGTAAATAAGGGTTAAAAAATAATATTATAATAATAAAAAATTACCCTAAAATGTGTGATAACTTATTGGTTGATACATGTTTGACCCTGGGAATCTTTGGGTCAATTTTTGGACCCCATGTTGCCACTTGTAATTGATAGGGACACTTTATTTTAATTAAGTTAAAATGAATACAAAAATGACACAAGCAAATATCTTTTAGAAAAATAATTTTTAAATAGGGTTATATATGTTGGATTTTAGATTGTAAATATTCACTAGAAATATAAAACGATTTCATACAAAATTATATATTATTTATAATTTTTGGACGTTAAAATAATTTAATTTATTTTTGACACAATGATGATGCAGTAATTACCATAATAGTGAAAAATTAGGATAATTGATATTATAAATACCCAAATAAATATAATTTGAGACTTTTAATGATTTAAAATAATTTTATAGGTTAATAGGACATGTTAGTAATGATTTAATTAACTTTATTCGAAGTAATAATTCTGTTATGAGTTTTACAAAAATCAATGGTTGAATAGTGTCAAAATTGACATAAAAGAGTTGTTAAAACAAATAGTATATTATTAATTGATATTAAATTCCTAAAAATATAAGGTTCGTCGAAGAGACTTATATAATGATAGGTGTATCATTAATGGACCACTTGGGGGTCTATTGGATGTATATAGTAAGTTTATTAACCATATAATATAGAAATACAAAGAGACATTGTAAAAGTGAAACTAATTAACTAAGAGTTAATACTTAAAGATAATATTAATATAGTGACCCAAACCAGTCTAAATTCTATTGGTTGAGTGGTTTTCGACCCAACCCCACCTTAACCGTTAAATAATAAACTTTGGAGCCATTATAAACCTAATATAAATTTATTATGAATTAATATTTCTAGATTTTTCAGAGGTGCCCCTCACCCCTCTTATAAAAGGGAAATCCCCCTTATCATTACTTCACACCTTAAAAGCCTTTTGGTTCGGGCAATCTTTGCCCAAATACTCTCTCAACATACCTCACTAAAACTCAGAGGCCTTAGTTTGATCAGAAAGACAACCTAAGGAGCCCTTTTGATCAAATCAAAAGGAAGAACCCGAAGAAGAGGTAATGTTTTCACCACCCCTTTTCAAATTCATTTCATCTTCCACTTCTTCCTTCTTTGTTATTACCATTATAAAAATAATAACTCCAGTATCTTATATATACTGTGATTTTATTATAAATATGGTACAACCATATTCAGTATTCTGTCCATCCTTTTAATAACATGTCACCATATGTGTGTACGTACGACTTACCGTCTCCACGTCGTAGTGTAATTGTTATTCAATAAATTATTATTTGGATGGGTATACTAATGATGTGTAACTCATGTAAATAATAAATATATCATGTTAATGATTTTGTATATATGATATAACATCCATTTATATATTATTTTAATATCAAAAGAATGATATTGTCGCTCGTGCGTACGTATGGACTACCATCTCCACGAACGCGATGAGATTCATTCTCCATCGTATCCAATCAATTATAATTATCATTTGATGATTTAAAAATGATTTTTAAGGACTTGATATCATTCTGGATATGAATAATATACAACCTATATATTAAAAACATTGCTTATGTAACAAAACATGTAAAAGAAAACGAGTAAGTTAACACCCGAAACAACGATAATACTAATATATTATTAACAAATCAATGTTAAAAGATCATATATGATATCATATAAATGTATATTATTCTTGAATAGTTTAATAACAATTATTTCACTATTATACAGGAGGTTAACCTACCCAAACCAAGGAAATTTACAAGGTAATGGTTATTTCACAATCTCTTCATTATCCGAGGTTGTTTATACGTAATAATCTACTGGGATCTCTTTATCATCCACATCCATGTTTCTTAAAAATGTTTTTCAAAACATTTTTACTATTTAAATGAATATGAGTTGAAGTCATTTATACCCTTTTTTGACTTTTTATAAGATTTTTATAAGGGAATATTTACGTTGTTTTCCAAACAAGGTTCTTTTTAACCTTTTCGACAGAATTAAGGTAAAAATGTTTTTTTAACTTATACGGCGGGTGCCGTTATTTTCCACCATTATAAAATCGTCGAAGCTTCCCATACAATCTTATAAGAATATTTTCAAAGAAAATGTTTTATTTCATAAATATATGACTCTTAAGTGATTTCAAAAGAGAAAGAGATATTTCTCTAAAAGGAGTTTTGATTTCATCTATGTCAACATCCTTTGATGGATTTTACGATTATTTGAAGTTGATTTATTATGATACAAAACATCTATATTGTATTGAAGGTTTTGTGATATGTTGGCTGTGGATGTGCTATTTTTATACCATTCATATCTTATGGATGAAGTATTTACATTTCGTATGCTAGTTTAAATACGAATGTTTATGTTATGTTTGAACCTTTTCATATGGGAATGCACTGGACTTAATATGTGACGGGTGGAGACCATTATAGTTCCTCGATTCATCGGTAGGCCTCATAAGACAAACTAGTGTCTTGGAACAAGGACATGAAAAAATCTTATTTGTAGTCTTGGCACGAGGCCTTGGCTATATGGTTATGATAGTCTGGAATTATGCATTCCCTCATTATGAAAGTGGTTATTGATATTGCATGTGATTAATCGATTAGTAGAATATCCATGTGAATAAGTAAATGGCATTATTTAATTTTATTTTTTCCATACTATGTTGAAGTTTAAGGTTAAAAGGCTTTCGTTTTAGATATACACTGCCATAAAATGTTTATTCTGATTTATGAAAGTTTCTGCTATATTGTTATCCTTACTGGGCATTTGAGCTCACACATTTTCTATGTTTTATTTTTCCCAGGATGTGAATAATTAATTTATGAATGACCTGCATGGATAGTATGTGGGGATATGAGTGTGGAATATGGAGACTATGTTGTTGTAGTAGTTTTTCACTTTATTATGTAATGTAAAAATTTATGAATATATCTAGTGTTCCCAAGGATACTAAACCAATCGGTCTTTCGAGATATGATCTTTTTTGTGATCATGACAATGTTATGTAATAATGCACCGACACTAGGTAACTGGGGTCGGGGCGTTACATGTGGTATCAGAGGAAGGTTAGAACAATCATTGATGCTAGATTTAGATAAACTCTGATTAGAGAACGTTGAGCCAAGATGAACTTCGAGGATTAGTATAGTAGAACTTCCTAGAATTTTGCTATTGTCGAGATTTTGTGAGTTTTTTGAGCAATACATGCCTGTCTGGATACGAGCAGGTAGAGGTGGCTCTAGAACAAATGTACCTAGGGGAAAAACCCAAAAACACCACTTTGAGCTAGACTCGAACGGGAACTGGTGCACGACAACGGGCATTGCTGCACTATTGGTTACAACACTCCCGGGGGATATGCTTAGGATAATTCTCATTTTCTTTACAAACCATTATGAAGGGTTTATGAGTATATACATCCTCCAAGGATACATTTTTATGATTATGGATTATATCCATAAACTATTTAATTTATGTTATGTGTTTTACATGTTTGGGATTAGGTATTGTTATTCATAAACTAATCTAGTGTATGCCATTGTTTAGAAATGGCGCCCAGTAGAAGGAATGAGAACTCCAGCAATGCACATGATCCAAATAGAAAGAAGGATCATATCTTTCATGGTCTTAAGCTAGAATTTATAAGAGAAATATTCTCCCATGTATTATCATCATATGAAGAAATAATATCATGTGTTGATAATATAAGTAAATATTTTATGGAGTCCTATGGATTTGAAGGGAAGAAAGAGAAGAAAAGGATGGAAGAGAGAAAGATGGATAAAGGGAAGAGGGAAAAGAATAATTTTCCCATTTGTGATAACTGTGGAAAGAAACACCCTGGAACTTTCCAGAAAGGAATGGAAGTTTGTTATATGTTTGGAAGAAAAGGGCACAAAGTACGTGACTGCAAGGGTAAGAAAATGGTTTCAAATTTACAATGCTTCATTTTCAAAGAGTTTGGACGCTACATGATCCTTTGTCTCAGTCATCAGACTATGCCGTAAATGATGCTATTGGATAATAATCAAGTAATGATACTACCACAGATGAAGAGGGTTGATTAAAGTTCTTATGTTGATTATGTCATTTGAGTGTTGTATCAACAATGTACTTGTTATAGTAATTATGGAGTATATAAGGATTGTACTATAGTACTATTTAATTATGGACTTGAGATTGTGTGGAACAAAGAAAAGTGACTCAATAGCAGGTTAAATTTTTGGAAAATATATGGCTGAGAGAATGATAAACCATAATATGGTTCTGATAACGAGGTAGTGATTTTATAATAATACATGATTGTTTTGGATAAATTATATTGGATATTCTTGACTACCTTGAAACTGATTAATGATTTGTATATTCCATCATTGTTGGGGTTTACAACATTTTTTGATTGAAGGAGTATATCTATTATTTATTTAGGAATAAGGGATCATGAATGTAATCAATAAGGTTTTATGGTAATTCAGGATGTTGCAGTGTTTTAAAAGAATACATGATGAAGGTGTTCACATGTTATTACACGAGATAAAGGATCCTTATTGTTCTTACCTTCCTTATAAATTTTGGACTGAAGTATTTTGGATAGTTCAAGCATGGATTATTTTTGATTGCCATAAAAGGATAACTCAGAGGTCGGGCGGCAACCAGTCGCGTCCGGCAAAGACGCGAGACTTGAACCCACAACCGAAGGGCGAAAAGGCTTTATCACCTACCACTGACCCACGTGATGTCCGGGATTAAAAAATGTAGTTTTTTAAAGATCTGGTAGATGAATTATAAATTCTTTTTTTTGGAACCCTATACAAATACGATAAATATAGTATTTGTTTACGTTCTATTATCTTTTAGAGTGAAAGATGAGTTTTTGGTAGAAATTAGTTAAAGGATGGAACTCTACTTGTCAAGAATATATTTTTCTTCTTCTCTTATTATATGAAGAAATTAATTCTTATACGTTATTTATGGAATCCTAAAACCAAATATATGTTATCCTAATACCCTATGTTTTGTTGAACCGATGGTTTTTCAAATCATCATAGATTGATGAATTTAAAGACCTCAATTTTACACTTTTTTGTGATTGATGACCTCAATCACTACCTATAAATATTTACATTTTCCCTCTAATTATATGTCTCTAATTCCCAACAATGTCCTCATAATCGAGATCATAATTTGGTGGTGACAATTTTATTTTTCTTTTCCTCATATTAAGACTAAATTTTAGTAATCCAATTTCCGATTTGATTTTTCCCACAAAGATATTTTCTATTTTCAAAATTTTATTTTTGAGGAAAAATTTCAAATTGCGAGGATGAAATTTATTGAAGGAGGTGAGAATGTGACACCCCAAGATTTCATAGTGTGGTATTTCTTCAAAATAATTCAATAACATGCACTACACGAAACACCAAGTTCAAGCGCACTATGACTTACCAAACAAGACGTTAAAAAGAGGTTATGAATAATATTAACTTAATTTTTATCCTTATATAATACTTATAATTTTAGAATCCATATTATTAGTTTCTTAGACATAATGTAAGAACAAATTATTATTTTTTTCAGATAAAAGAAGTATTTTCAAAAAATGCACTTTTACCAACTTTAATAGTGAACCCTTTTTAAATCCAATATTTTAAGCTTTTATATATTCGATTTGAATAAATAAATTTATTTAGAATGGGGAAATTAAAACAATCTACAATTTAACACCCCAGGCTTCCACGGTACACTTCTCTTTGAATAATACAATAGCGTGTGTTGTACGCAACTTCGTGTTCTAACACACACCACAACCAATCAAACTAGCCGTTATGAATAGTAATATCTAATTTTTGAAATTATATATATTTTATATTTCAAAATAGACACCATTTTTGGATTCCGAATATCAAATTTATCCTAGGGTGAAATTTTGGAACATTTCGGATAACATTTATATTTTGATAAATAGTGAAAATTACTAAATTTTAATTAAAAACAACTTTTTTAATCGAAATAATTTATATTGATAAATTATGAATATGAGTTGTTTTAAAGTATATTTAGAATATATTTTTACCATTTAATACAATTTTGGTCATTGGACATAATTTCACAATTAAACCGAACATAAACAAGTATTAATCTTTTGATAGTTATTATATCTTAAAAGCACGTTTTTTGTTTTCACAACGGGAATTAATTTTAAATTAATTTCTGCCACTTCTGTGTTTTAAATTTGGAAAAATGGATTCCATATTTGAAATCAGGATGTTAAAATTGTGTAAATAGGTAACTTTTATTTTTATATATTTTGAATAATTACTTTGGTAAATATTTTATTTACCATGGTTAAAGGGTAAATCCGGTAAATAAGGTTTAAAAAATAATATTATAATAATAATAAATTACCCTAAAACATGTGATAGCCTTATTGGTTGATACATGTTCGACCATGGGAATTGTTGTGTCAATTTTGGGACCCCATGGTGCCACTTGTAAGTGATAGGGACACTTTATTTTAATTAAGTTAAAATAAATACAAAAATGACACAAGCATATATCTTTTAGAAAAAAAATTTACATATGGTTATATATCTTGGATTTTCGATTGTAAAAATTAATTAGAAATATAAAACTATTTCCTACATAATGATATTTTATTTATAATTTTTAGACATTAAATATTTTAATTTATTTATGACACAATGATGATGCAGTAATTACCATAATAGTGAAAAATAAAATTAATTGATATTATAAATATCGAAATAAATATAATTTGAGGCTTTTAATGAATTACACTAATTTTATATGTTAATAGGACATTTTAGTAATGATTTAATTAAATTTTTTCGAATTAATAATTCTGTTATGAGTTTTAAAAAAATCAACTGTTGAATAGTGTCAAAATTGACATAAAAGAGTTTTTAAAACAAATAATATATTATTAATTGATATTAAATTCTTAAAGATCTAAGGTTCTTCCAAGAGACTTATATAATGATAGGTGTATCATTAATGGACCACTTGGGGGTCTCTTGGATGTATATAGTAAGTTTATTAACCATATAATATAAAAATACAAAGAGATATTGTAAAAGTGAAACTAATTAACTAAGAGTTAATACTTAAAGATAAGGTTAATATAGTAACCCAAACCTGTCTAAATAATATATTTTGAGTGCTTTTAGACCCATACCCACCTTAAACATTAAATAATAAACTTTGGAGCCATTAGTAACTGAATATGAATTTATTATTAATTAATATTTCTAGATTTTCCAAAGGTGCCCCTCACCCCTCTTATAAATGGGGACTCCCCCATCTCATTACTTCACACCTTTAAAGCCTTTTTGTTCGGCTAAAATCTGCCCAAATACTCTCTAAAATTACCTCACTAAAACTTAAAGGGCTTATTTTGAACAGAAATCCAACCTAACGAGCCCTTTTGATCAAATCAAAAGGAAGAACCCGAAGAAGAGGTATTGTTTTCACCACCCTTTTTCAAATTCAGTTCTTCTTCCACTTCTTCCTTCCCTGTTTTTACCATTCAAAAATAATAAATCCAGTATCTTATATATACTGTGATGTTATTATAATTATGGTACAACTATATTTAGTATTCTATCCATCCATTGCATAACATGTCACCATACGTGCGTACGTACGGCTTACCATCTCCACGTCGTAGTGTAATTGTTATTCAATAAATTATTATTTGGATGGGTATAATAATGATGTGTAACTCATGTAAATAATAAATATAACATGTTAATGATTCTTTATATATGATATAACATCCATTTATATATTATATTAATATCAAAATAATGATATTGTCGCTCGTGCCTACGTACGGACTACCGTCTCCACGAACGCGATGAGATTCATTCTCCATCGTATCCATTCAAGTATAATTATCATTTGATGATTTAAAAATGATGTTTATGGACTTGATATCATTTTGGATATGAATAATATAGATCATATCCATTAAAAACATGTCTTATGTAACAAAACATATAAAATAAAATGCGTAAGTTAACACCTGAAACAACGATAATACTAAGATATTATTAACAAATCAATGTTAAAAGATCATATATGATATCATATTAATGTATATGATTATTGTATAATTTTATAACAATTATTTCACCATCATACAGGAGGTTAACCTACCTCAACCAAGGAAAAGTACAAGGTAAGGGTTATTTCACAATATCTTCATTATCCGAGGTTGTTTATACGTAATAATCTATTAGGATCTCTTTATCATCCACATCCATGTTTCTTAAAAATGAATTTCAAAACATTTTTACTATTTAAAAGAATATGGGTTAATTTCATTTATACCCTTGTTTGAATTTTTATAAGAGTTTTATAAAGGAATCTTTCTGTTGTTTTTCAAACAAGGTTCTTTTTAACCTTTTTGACAGAATTAAGGTAAGAATGTTTTTTTAACTTATACAGTGGCTGTGGTTATTTTCTGCCGTTATAAAATCGTTGAAGCTTCCCTTACAATCATATAAGAATATTTTCAATGAAAATGTTTTATTTCATAAATATATGACTCTTAAATGATTTCAAAGTAGAAAGAGAAATTTATCTAAAAAGTGTTCTGATTTCATCTATGTCATCATCCTTTGATGGATTTTACACTTATTTGAAGTTGATTTAATATGATACAAAACATCTATATTGTATTGAAGGTTTTGTGATATGTTTGACCGTGGATGTGTTATTTTTATACTGTTCATAGTTTATGGATGAAGAATTTACATTTCGTATTCTAGTTTAAATATGATTGTTTATGTTATGTTTGAACCTTTTCATATGAGAATGCATTGAACTTAATATGTGACGGGTGGAGCCCGCTATAGCTCCTCGATGCATCTGTAGGTCTCATGAGACAAACTAGTGTCTTGGAACATGGCCATGACAAAATATTATTTGTAGTCTTGGAACGAGGCCTTGGCTATGTGGTTATGATAGACTGGGATTATGCATTCCATCATTATGAAAGTGGTAATTGATATTGCATGTGATTATTCGATTAGTAGAATATCCATGTGAATAAGTAAATGGAATTATTTCATTTTATTTCTACCATACTATGTTGAAGTTTAAGTTTAAAAGGCCTTTTTTAGTTATACACATCCTTAAATGTTTTTTCAGATTTATGAAAGTTTCCGCTATATTGTTATCCTTACTGGGAATTTGAGCTCACCCGTTTTATATGTTTTATTTTTCGAAGGATGTGAATAAGTAATTTATGAATGA
The DNA here is from genome assembly GCA_963277665.1 of Viscum album. Lineage (NCBI taxonomy): Eukaryota > Viridiplantae > Streptophyta > Magnoliopsida > Santalales > Viscaceae > Viscum > Viscum album. Next base: position 760,669,787 of record OY728166.1, read on the forward strand.
ACTACAAGGATAGTATGTGGGGATATGAGTGTGGAATATGGAGACTATGTTTTTGTAGTAGTTTTGCACTTTATGATGTAATGTAAAACTTTATGAATATATCTAGTGTTTCCAAGGCTACTAAACCAATCGGTCTTTCGAGATTTGATCTTTCTTGTGATCATGCCAATGATATGTAATAATGCACTGACTCTAGGTAACTGGGGTCGGGGTGTTACATCGAACAACATGAAGATGGAGATTTCTGATTTTGTGTCAAAATTTATGGTTTGTCAATATGTTAAAGCTAGAAGGCATCAACCTGGAGGAGTCATGTAACCACTTCCCATACCTGAGTGGAAATGAGAAAATATTATGATGTACTTTATCATGGGACTCCCAAATACTCCTAGAAGGAATGATGTAATATGGGTCATTATTGATCGTCTTACCAAGGCAACACACATTCTTGCTATATGAGAAGATTTACCCCTTGAACGTCTAGTAAGACAATATATTAATAAATTTGTGAGACTTCATGGAGTACCCCTATCGATTGTTTCTGATCGTGATCCACGTTTTACCTCAAGATACTGGAAAAGTCTTTAGAAAGACCTGGATAATGAACTTTGTTTGAGCATTTCCTACCACCCCCAAACTGATGGAGAATCAGAACGAACTATTCAATCCTTAGAAGACATGTTGAGATCATCGTCACTTGACTTTCAAGGTATGTAGGATCAGTACTTACCTCTGGCAGAATTTTTCTATAACAATATCTTCGATTCATGTATTCATATGGAACTATAAGATGAATTATACAGAAAGAGAATTCGAACACCAAAACGATGGGATGATGTTTGTGAAAGAAAACAAATAGTCCCAGAACATGTGGAGGAAACGATGGAAAAAGTGATGGTAATCGAAACCCACATCAAAGCAGCTCAAAGTAGGCAGAAGACATATGCCGATATTGGAAGGAAGAATTTTGAATTTCAAGTTTGTGATCATGTTTTCATGAAGGTATCTCAATGGAAGGTTGTTATACGTTTCAATTAGAAGGGAACATTATGCCCCTGGTATATTGGAAATTTTGAAATTTTAGAACGAATTGGGGTTGTAGCTTACCATTTGGCAATGCCGCCATGTCTCTCCAAAGTCCACGATGTGTTCCACATATCACTGTTGAGAAAATACATGCCTGACCCAATGCATGTACTCAACTATGTGGAACTAGAACTAGAACCCGATCTATCTTATTGTGAAGATTCTGTCAAGGTTCTTGGTACAAGAGAACAATTGCTGAGATACTGGATGACTCGTCTGGTAAATGTTCTATGAAGAATCTATAAGATGGAAGAGGCAACATGGGAACCTGATGAACTTATGATGAAGAACTAACCGAGTCTTTTTATGTAGTAATATTATAGAAATTTTGATGATGAAATTATTTTATGGGGGGGAGAATGTAACACCCCAAGGTTCCATGGTAAACTTCTCTTTTAATATTACAATAGCCCGTGTTGTATTAAACATTAAGTTCTAACACCCCACAACCAATCAAACTAGCCGTTACGAATAGTAATACCCACTTTTCAAAATATCAGAAATTTTATCTTCAAAATGGTCTTCATTTTTTGATTCAAAATACCGAAATTACATTCGAGTGAATTTTTGGTATTTTTCTGAAAACTTTCAAATTTTGATGAATAGTGAAAACACTAAGTTATTGTTTAAAAAAGAATTTTTATTTAAATAATTATTTATTTTATTTAAATTTATTTTATATAAAAATAGATATATAATAACTATATAAGTTCAATGTAATTCATTGGAGTCAATTTATAATAATTTTAGTTATAATTCTTTTTATTGAACTTTTTACCACCTTTTACCGAACTCCTTGGAGCATTTGAAAATTTACAAAGAACAATATTTTACCACCTCTATGAGTTGAATTTAAAAAATCTGACGGAAATGGTTTATATTAGTACATAAAATGTGGTTCAATGAGATGCAAATATTTTTTTGTGAATATTATCTTTTTAAATTTATTTACCACAGTTAAAAGTAAATAGACTAATTAAGGGTAAAAATGATATTATTTTTACCCTAACACATGTCCTAATTCAACTAGATTTGTTTAAGTCTAACAAATATAACATGAGGAATAAAATATGATCCTTTAGGTCCACTTGGATTAGATTAGGATATTTATTATTATTTAATTCAACGAAGAGTTAAAAGTGTTAAAATAAAAGATTAATTACTAAACCATTTTTAATATAGGTTTATAAATAATATTAATTCGACTATAAATATTCATTAGAAAGCTAAAAAAATTTCTTCATAATGGTATTTTATTTATAATTTTTAGACATTAAATATTTAAATTTATTTATTACACGATGATGATGTAGTAATTAACATATTAATGAATGATTAAAATAAATGATATTATAAAAATACAAATTTTTCTCATTCAAGACTTTTATTTAATGACACGAATTTTCTAGGAAAATATGACATGTTAAGGATTATTAAATATATTTAGTTCTATGTAGAAAAGATGATAGGAATTTAACAAAAATCAATTATTAAATAATGTCAAAATTGACCTAAATGGGTTTTTAAAACAAATACAATATTATTGGTTGACATAATATTCATAAAAAAATAAGGATCTACCAAAAGACTTATAAAATTATAGCTGTATCATTAATTAACCACTATAGGTTCTCTTGGATGTTTATAGTAAGTTTATTAACCATATAGTATAAAAATACAAAGAGACATGGTAAATGTCAAACTATTTAACTAAGAGTTAAATCTAAATGAAAAGGTTAATATAGTTACCCAAACCTATCTAAAACCTATTGGTGGAGAGGTTTTCGACCCCAACCCACCTTATATATTAAAAAATTCATTTTTGAGCCATTATAAATAGAAAATTATTTTATTATAAAATAATATTTCAATCTTTTTCTATGGTGCCAATCACCCCTCTTATAAAAGGTCACTTCCCCTTCTCTCTAATTCTCACCTTCAAAGCCATTTGGCTCAGACAAACCCTTCCCAAATATCCTCCCAACCCTCCACAAATCATACTATAGGCCTTTATTTTGTCAGAAAGCCATCCTAAGGATCCCTTTTGATTAAATCAAAATGAAGAACCCGAAGAAGAGGTAATTATTTATCTCCTCTTTCAAGTCCTTTTCTTCTTCCACTTCCTAATTATTTGTTGTTTCCATTCTAAAATAATAACTCTAGTATCTTCTATATACTTTGATGTTATTATAAAAATTTTGCAATCATATTCATTATTCTATCAATCCTATAAATGAAAATGTCACCATACGTGCATACACACATATTACCGTCTCCATGTCGTGGTGTAGTTTGTTATTAAAACAATTCATCATTTAGATGGGTATAATAATGAGAGTAAATGATGTAAATAATATATATAACATGATAATGATTCTTTATATATGATATAACATCCAATTTTATACAATTTTAACAACAAAATAATGATATTGTCGCTCGTGCGTACGTATGGATTACCGTCTCGATGAACCCGATGAGATTCATTCCCTATCGTATCCATTCAAGACTAATTTTCAATTGATAATTAAAAATATTTATTAAAGACTTAATATCATTCTGAATATTAATAATATAAATTATATCCATAACAAGCATTACTTATGTAACAAATCATATAAAAGAAAACGAATTAGTTAACACCTGAAATGACGATACTACTAAAATATCATTAACAAAGCATTATTAGAAGATCGTATATGATATCATATTTATGTATATAGTTCTTGTATAATTTAATAAAATTGATTTAACTATTATAAATTAGGTTAAATTACCCTCTAACAAGGAAAATTACAAGGTAAGGGTTAATTCTACAACCTCTTCATTATTCAAGGCTATTTATATATGATTATCTACTTTGACCTCTTTAGAATCCACATGTGGGTTTTCCTAAAATTGTATTCCAAATTTTTTTTACTACCTACAAGACTATGTGCTGAATTTATTTATACCTTTATTTGACCGTATACATTTTGAATGTAATCTTTTCGTCATTTTCCAAACAAGTTACTTTATGACCTTTTCAACAAAATAAAGGTAAGAATGTTTTTTAGCTTATAGGAGGGTGCGATAATATTCCTCCGTTATAACATCGTCGAAGCTTCCCTTAAAATATTATAAAAATTTTCTCAAATTTTTTTTTTCTTTAATATTTATGTAACATTAAATGATTTAAAAAAAGATTGAGACATTTCTCTCAAATATTTTTGATTTCATCTCTGTCAACATATTTTAATTGATTTTATTCTAGTTTGAAGTTAAGTAATTATGATACAAATATTCCATTTTGTATTAATGGTTTTGTGATACGTTTGAGTGTGGATGTGTGATTTCTCTACAATTTATGGCTTATGGATGAAGTATTGACATTTCATGTGCTAGTTTTAATCTGAATGTTTATGATATGTTTAAAACGTTTCATGTGAGGAATGTATTGGACATAGTATGTGTAGGATCGAAATATAATATGAGATGCTCAATATACAAGAGGGGGGGTGAATTGTATACTTTAAAAATTCCTTTGGAACCTTTAAAGATAGTTATGAATAACTAAAGTTTCCTTAAGAAAAGGAAAGGGCTAAGTTTAACAAAGTTAAACTAAGTAAATTCACAACACCTCTAACACCGAACTGAACTTGGAAAGTGATTCCAAAAGTAGGTTCCGGAAATATGGTTCCGGAAATTGAAACTTAACAAAAGTTACAATATGAGATTCTAACTTAAAGCGTATAGAATCTAAATGAATCAGAGTAAGTAAGGAAGTATAAGAAAGTTATACTCTCCTTAAAATAAAAATTACAGCGGAATAAAAAACAAGTAGTTAAACTACAAGTAACAAGATATAAGTCTTTTAACCCAAAGATAAGGGTATCCAACAACCTTGGATAAAGGTTCCTTGATTTATACTTTCAAGCAAGTCTGTCTTACCCACACCAGGGTAAGCCCTCGATACGAAGATCGGTGTCTCTGTCTTGCTATCCCCGCAAGCCCTCAACTTCAAGGTAGTTGGTAACCTCTGTCTTTCTCAGCAAGAAAGACCTCGATCTTTAAGGTAGTGGGCACCTCTGTCTTTCTCAGCAAGAAAGCCCTCGATCTTTAAGGTAGTCGGCACCTCTGTCTTCCTATCCCCGGAAGCCCTCGAATGTAATCACCAACATTCGGAGTCGCACGAAGCTTTGAGAGTTAATAAGAGACTCTCTCTAGAAATAACTTCAACAGCATGTATGCACAAAATCCAAATTGTTCATCCATCCGTTGTGAGCTTTTTCAAATGAGCTCCTATTTATAGGTAAGGTCGGCTCCTTCTCCAACGGTCATATTTTCCTTAAAGATCGGAGGGACCTGTACACGTTTCACTTAGACAACGGTTAGTTTATAACAAAATAGATGACATCGTTTTATAACAAAACAAGTGTAACAAAATGTACGACATCGTTTTAAAATCTAACATAAAGGTTCGGAATGAAAACTTCGGAGTGAAGGTTCGGAGTGAATAAATTCAGAGTGTATAAAACAATGATAATCAGCTTCTGTTTAATAGGTGAATTCAGAATGAGAATTCGGAATAGGAATTCGTCATCAGAAATCGTAATGAGAATTCATCATCAGAATTCGTAATGAGAATTCATCATCAGAATTCGTAATGAGAATTCATCATCAGAATTTGTAATGAGAATTCTTTATCAGAATTCATAATGAGAATTCGGAATGAGATTTCTTCATTAGAATTCGTAATGGGAATTCTTCATTGGAATTCGTAATGAGAATTCGTCATTGGAATTCGTAATGAGAATTCTTCTTCAGAATTCGTAATGAGAATTCGGAATGGGATTTATTCATCAGAATTCGTAATGAGAATTCTTCTTCAGAATTCGTATCCTGAATCTGGAATAGAACTTAGTCAGAGTTCATACCCGGAATTCGGAATGAAACTTCCTTATAGTTCTTTTCCAAAATCTGAATACTAAACAGAATGCTTTATATCTAAGTTTTTATGATTCCGAGAAAATGAATCCGAAACTCAAACTTTAGAAAAATATGAATGAAAATATGATAAGGATAATTTTTCTTATAAAAGAAATTTTCCTTATAAAAGCAATTTTCCTTATAAAAGCAATTTTCTTAAAGATAAGGTGTTTGTGATTTTCAAAACAAGAAGGAATGGAAAAGTCATAAGGAAAACCTTATTGACTCAACAATCTCCCCCTTTTTGGAAAGCACAAACATCCTTACGAAAAACAAAAAATTCTAAGAAGAAAGAAACACATTAAAGCTTATCTCCCTTGGTTTAAGGATATAGATGAATACGACTAACTCCTCCTTAGGCTTTGAAACTCTAAGGATCGTATTCATATTTCCGGAGTGATGTTTCATAAGAAGATCTTCATTAAGAAAAACTCCTCCTTAAACAAACTCTTATTAGAGTTCTTTTTCCTTGGGTATTTTTCTTTCTCCCCCTTTGATAAACTCTTATTAGAGTTCCTCTTTTTCTTAAGGATCTTTTCCTTAAATTCCTCTTTTTCTTAAGGATCTTTTCCTTCTCCCCCTTTGTGATTTTCAAAAAGAATTGGAGGGAATGGAAAAACTTAACAAAGTACCTGAAAAATTAGTAATGACAACAATAGAAACAACAAGTACGACTTTCATTAGATTTTAAATGTCAGCAACAAAATAATTACAACAAAAAGATCGGATTGGTTTATTTCGGATCTTTCTCCTTTGACATGATCCCCTTAAGAATCGTCTTGATCTTCTTCAAGTCTTTGTGATCTTCCTATACTTGCTTCTCTAAGACGACTATTCTTGCGGACTGGGCTTCAATTAATTCTTCCTGAGCCTTCAAATTTTCTTCCTGAGCTTTCATCTTCTCTTCCTGAGCCTTCATCCTTTCTTCAAACTCGATCCGATAATCCCTTTCAAATTTCCAACATTGATTAACGGAATTGAGCTTTCCATTCAGATATCTCACTTCCTGAATCCGAAAGTTCTTTTCCTCTGTCAATTTCTCTTCGAATGATGCAGTCAGCTCATGAAACTTCTTGTCCTCGGTCTCAAATGCATCCTTAACATTATCCTGAAACTCATCTAAAAGCCTCATCTCTTCCACAGTTTTCTTCGACCAGCTTGTCATCCTCTTACAGGACCTTTTATGAGCTTCGTAACCAACAAAGAATGTTTTGAACTGAGCTTCAATCTCAACACACTTATCCATAACCATCGATACGGAGTCAGTTTTCTGATTCAACGCATGTTGGAGCATCTGGCATCTAGATTCAATACTAGAGAAGGTTGGAATGGTTACCACCAACTTCTTTAAGGACTGAACAACAAAGTCATGCCCCAATGAGGATGACTCCGAATCCGAAACCTTGCTAGGAGAATTTTCTTCCTAAATAAGCTCCAACTTCCTCTTAGAAGAACTACCAGCTTCCTTCCTCTTTCTTACTACTGAGCTCGGAGTCTCGGTAAGAATTTTCTTTCCCTTATCTTTTTCCGGAATAGAACCCTGTTCCGGAGATCTCTTCTCGCTATCAGAAACTTGAACAACATCATCTTCCTCAACAGCAACTTCTACACTTTCCTTCTGAGCAACATCAAGTAAAAGATGTTCTTATTCTCCATGATAAGAAACTTCTTCCTCTCCTTTCTCTTCTTCCATTACTAGAGTAACTAGCTTTGAAGATTCAGCTTTTGAAGTCCGGAGTGATAAGTGTTCTGAAGGAGTTCCCTTGTACTCATCTACCTGTTTTAGCACATCTCCTGTCTCACCACTTCCTTCAGCAGCCTCTTCAACTTGTTCCACTTGCTCTTCTTCCTCAGTATTCGTAGCAATAGCCTCTTCCGGAGCAACAAGATTTCTTCCTGGAGTCTCAGGTAGAGATTCCAGAGAAAAAGTTCTCGGAACTGGAATTGTTGCTGAAACCATTTCATTGAACTTCAACAACGCTTGAACTGCCTCAGCTTCTGACATTTTCTTCTTAAGCTTCTTTTCCTTAGCTTGTTTCTCAAGATCATCAGCAGCTTTCTCCTTCAAAGCTTTAGCTTCCGCAGGGTCCAATCCGAACTGCGGATCCCCTTCTTTCCTCTTCTCTTTTTCATCTCTCCACTTTGAAACAACCTCATCAGGATAGGTCTTCTTCTTCTTAGGCTTTGGAGGTGCGGAGTGGACTTCCTTAGACTTGGGATTTTCTCCTTGTTCTTCCACTTCTTTCAGCTTTCTCTTCCTTACCGGCTTGGATGATTCCGGATTAGCAGATTTCGGAGCCACTTCTTCTTGAGGAGGTAGATCAATAAACTTCCCAGACTTCTTGTCAAAAGATATATTCATCCTTTTAAGAGTTCCATCACTGAGCAACATGATCTTGCAAACATTCGTCTTAGAACTGCAAGGTACCTTGAAAGATTCTAGGCACCGAACTATGAGCTTTGATAATATTGCTGGGTACATTACGATCTGAGCTCTCAGATTCCCCTTCTTCAAATTCTCAATATTAAGAAGAATATGCTTCATCAAGTTGAACTTTCATAGAATTATCAGGAAATCTAAGATATATATCTCACTCTTCTTCAAGCTATCCTTATCACCTTTTCTCGGTACGATAAGCCCTTGCACCCATAACTCCAGAATCCGGAAGTTTGTAGATAGGCTTGGAATTTTCGGAGCCTTGTCATCATCTAATCCGAGAGTTTCTAAGGCTTTTTCCTTGTTGAAGCTACCCTTGGAGTCCGGAAATACGTGAGAAATAAACTCAGCTTCACCTTCATAAGATAACCCTACCAAGCTTGCAGCCTTGGTGTAAGAAAGATTATATGTATTGCCATACGATTTGAACGAAATTTTTTCTCTATTATCTTCCTCGAAGAAAGCAACTGACTCATAAAACTCAACAAGAAAATCAGAATAAACTTCATCTTGATTCTCGGTTTTAGATACCGCAACATCCTCCCAGCCATTCAACTTGATATTCTTCGAAATGATAGAATCGTAGTTGCTGAAGAACGTCAGATGAACTAACCTTTCTCTGTATACCAACCACTGAGATATAGGCTTGGTTGAAGACATTTCTTGAGAAGCTAACTCTGCAGACATTCGGATCTGAAGTACTCTGAGAAATTCGGAACGGATAAAACTAAAGTTCGGAGCGGAGAAAACTGAAGTTCGGAACAGCCTTAAATCGGAGAGGCAGAGCTTCAACACGCAAAATCTTGAAACCGATGTGGGACAAGAAATTAGGTCCCCTTTATATAGGCAATGGGATGACCATTCACCTTCCATGGTTGATCTAACAGTTTAGAATGAACTGAGATCAAATCTGACGGTTGAGAGCTCGAATCCGATCTTTTTGAGGTTTTATTAAAACAAAGAATTAAGAAAACTAAAATCCGAAAACAAAATATAAGAAACTGCCAGCAAGTATAATATGATTACGAAAACTTCAGTAAGGAAATCATACCTTTCGGATTAGCTTAGGAAAGTTATTCTTAATGGGTAATATAAAGACGACTACGAAAAAGTCGATACGAAAAAAAAACAAAAAACTCAATACGAAAAACTCAATACGAAAAAGTAAATACGAAAAACTCAATACGAAAAACTAAATACAAAAAAGTAAATACGAAAAAGTAAATACGAAAAAGTAAATAAGAAAAAGTAAATAAAAAGCTTGTTATGGAAGATTCAGTACGAAAGTTCCGTTATGAAAATACCAGTACGAAAGTTTTTCATTCCGGAAAGTTTCAATACGAATACTTCCATTCCAGAAGTATTCTGTACGAAAATATCCATTCTGGAAAATTTTCATTTCGGAAGTTTTCATTCCAGAAATCTTTGTTCCAAAAAGTTTGAAAACAAATTTTGAAAAACTTTTTTAAACAACCAAATGTACTCCCCCTATGAAAAGGAGTTTATTACTGTAAGGAGATTTTTTCAGCAGAAAGTTAATTAAGAAAGATTACCTTACGGTTATCATTCCTAACTTCTGTTTAATATATTCAAATCTATCAGAAGGCAAAGATTTTTTGAATATATCGGCAAGTTGATCTTGCGTTCCGATAAACTGAAGAATAATATCTCCTTTAAGTGTGTGATCCCTAAGAAAGTGATGCCTAATATCTATGTGTTTTGCACGAGAGTGATGTGCAGGGTTTTTACTTAGGGAAATGGCACTTGTGTTATCACACAAAATTTGAGTTTTAGTAAAACTCAAGCCATAGTCTGTGAGTGTGTGTTGCATACACAACACTTGTGCACAACAACTTCCGGCTGCTACATATTCAGCTTCAGCAGTGGAGAGTGCAACTGAATGTTTCTTCTTGCATGACCAAGAAACTAAAGAATCTCCTAATAAATGACAAGTTCCGGATGTACTTTTTCTATCCATTCTACATCCACCAAAGTCAGCATCAGAAAATCTTTTTAGAACAAAATCATTTCCAGAAGTATAAAATAATCCTAGATCCATGGTTCCCTTAAGGTAGCGAAAAGTTCTTTTAACTTCCTTTAAGTGAGATTCCTTAGGATTGGATTGATATCTTGCACATAACCATACTGAGAACATTAAGTCTGGTCGACTTGCTGTTAAGTAAAGTAAACTTCCAATCATACCTCTAAAAGATGTTTGATCTACTGGTTTCCCAGCTTCATCAAGATCTAAAGAGTTTGAGGTACCAATGGGAGTGCTTATACTCTTAGTGTTGTCATAACCATACTTTTTAAGAAGATCTTTAATATACTTATGTTGAGATATGTAGGTCCCTTCTAGTTTTTGAGAAATTTGAAAACCAAGGAAAAATGTTAACTCACCCATCATACTAATTTCAAACTCAGATTTCATTAGACTAGAAAAAGAGTCAGTCAGAGATTGCTGAGTTGAACCGAATATAATGTCATCAACATAATTTTGAACAATCAAAACATTTTTCTTATCTTTCTTTATAAAAAGGGTTGGATCTGAATTTCCCTTAACATAGTTATTTTGAAGCAAAAATCCAGTGAGTCTATCATACCATGCTCGTGGGGCTTGTTTAAGGCCATACAATTCTTTGGAAAGTCTAAACACATGATCAGGATGTTTTGTATCTTCAATGCCAGGAGGTTGTTCAACAAAAACTTCCTCTTGAACATAACCGTTAAGAAAAGCACATTTCACATCCATTTGGAAAAGTTTGAAATTAAAGAATGCTGCAAAAGCAAGTAGAATACGGATAGATTCAAGTCTAGCTACTGGAGCATAGGTTTCTTCATAGTCTATTCCTTCTTGCTGATTATATCCTTTAGCAACGAGTCTAGCTTTATTTCTTACTATGACTCCATTTTCATCACATTTATTTCTGAAAACCCATTTTACTCCAATAACAGAAGTTTCCTCAGGTCTTTCAACCAAGGTCCAGACTTTATTCCTTTCGAATTCATTTAGTTCATCTTGCATTGCTTTGATCCAATCATCATCACCTAAAGCTTCGTCAGTGCTTTTAGGTTCTAATTGGGAAAGAAATGCTAGATGTTCTATTTCATTTCATAAGGAACTTCTAGTCCTTACAGGTTGATTTACATCACCAATGATACTATCACTGGGATGATTCTTAAGAAACACCTGATTTGGGTTTTGTAAAACCTGTTCATCAACATAGGGTAGAAAGTCTTATGGGGTAAATGTTTCAGAAGTATCTTCTAGAACAATTTCCTTATCAGAAGGTTCTTCTATCAAAGGTTGATAATCAGTTTTTGAAAACACATCCGAAGATGTAAGTTGGGATGGTTTAAAAACAAAAGGATCTGATTCATCAAATTTTACATGTACCGTTTCCTCAACAGTACAAGTATTTTTATTAAAAACTCTATAAGCCTTAGAGGTTGTGGAATAACCTAAGAAAATCCCTTCATCTGATTTTGGTGCGAATTTATGTAAGTTATCTTTAGTGTTCAAAATGAATACTTTGCAACCAAAAACCTTGAAGTAGGAAAGTCTAGGTTTTCTACCATTCCATAACTCATAAGGAGTTTTATTAAGAAAAGGTCTAATCAAAACTCGATTTATAGTATTACAAGCAGTACTTACAGCTTCAGCCCAGAAATGTCTAGCAATAGAATATTCACTCAACATGGTTCTAGTTATCTCTTGAAGAATTCTATTTCTTCTTTCAACTACACCATTCTGTTGAGGAGTTCTAGGTGCTGAAAAATTGTGAGTAATACCTTTCTTACTACAAAAAGTTTCAAAATCAGAATTTTGAAATTCTCCTCCATGATCACTATGAATAGTTTTCAATGGAAGGTTTTTCTGATTCTTAACTTGAGCTCTAAAACTTTTGAAATAAGAAAAAGTTTCAGATTTCTTTGCTAGAAAATAGACCCAAGTAAATCTAGTGTAATCATAAACTAGAACAAACACATAGTATTTGCCTCCAATGCTTCCAGTTTGAGTTGGACCAAAAAGATCCATGTGCACCAACTGTAATGCATCGGTTGTTGAGACTTCACCGATTGACTTAAAACTATATTTATGTTGCTTGCCATATTGACAAGGATCACAAACTTTAGAAGAATCAAATCTAAGCTCCGGTAGATCCTTAACAAGTTTCTTCTTAGAGAGTTTACATAGGTTTCTAAGGTTACAGTGTCCTAGTCTTCTATGCCATAACCATGAATGATCTTCCATTGCACTTAGGCAAGGTAAATCTTGGCTTCTTAGATCTTCTAATTTCAAAGTGTAGACATTCTCTTGCCTGTTGGCTGAGAGAATAAATTCTTCCTTGGAATTGTGAACTAAGCATTTATCATTCCTAAAATTCACAAGGTAACCTTCATCACATAACTGACTTATGCTAATGAGGTTGTGCTTAAGACCTTTAACAAAAATTACATTTGAAATCAATGTTTTACCTAAAAGAACAATATTACCAATACCAACAATCTCTCCCTTAGCATTGTCTCCGAAAGTTACCTTTCCTCCTTTCGTTTTGATAATCTTTTCAAAAAATCTTTTGTTACCAGTCATGTGCCAGGAACATCCACTATCCATGTACCATGTATTGTTGCTGGAACATTCTTTATTTTCCTGAAATCAAGAACAAAGTTAGATTTTCGGAATCCAAACTTGCTTGGATCCGAGATTTCAAGACAATAAAATTTTTGGTACCCACATTTTCTTAGAAAAGTAGGCTTTATGAAAACATAAGGATTGGGTTTTGTTTAAGGAACAATTTTTTGCCCAGTGACCACCACATTGACATTTAGTGCAAAATGGGGCACTCTGAGGAACAAAGTAATTGTTACTGAAAATAGGTTTTGCATGGGTATAACCAAATCCGGATTTATTTCTTAAAGGTCGTATTTGGGAATACATCATATCAAAATTTTCTTTACCGTGGGTAAAGTTTGATAAACACTTCTTTAAGGAAAAAATTTCGGACTTGAGTTTTACAACCAAGTTTTTATCCTCAAAATCATTAGTTTTAGACCTAGAGTTAGGCTCGAAAACATTTTTATTAGAAATTACTTTTTCTAATTCTCTAGAAAGTTTATTCTTCTCAGAACTTACTTCCTCAAGATTTTTTAAAATACTTTCAAAATCAGCATTTTTCTTATCAAGATTTTTAGAAAGATCTGATATCTCCTTAGTAAGAATAGAATTCCTAGAATTTGCCTTATCGAGTTTCTTGTTGAGTTTGGAATTCTCAATATCAAGAAGTTCAGCAAATCTAGAGACTTCTTCATAAGTAGGTAAAGTATTTTCCTCATCAGAGGATGATTTTTCATCAGAAGAGTTATAATACTTACTATCATTAGGATTTAAGGAAACATTGGTCAAAGATTCATCATTTCATACCTTAGCCATAAGACAATGATTATCAATAGGTAATCTGGCTATAAGACCAAGATTCTTCTGTCCTGAAGATTCATATTCAGAAGATTCATCTGAAGAGTCACCACCACTGGCACTCCAGGTGTCATTAGCTTTCAGAACTTTCTTAGCTTTGGCTTTATAATACTTCTTCCTGTTCCTGTCTGAATTCTTTTCCTTCCTTTCTTTCTTTTTGAGCATAGGGCAATCTGGTCTAATATGTCCATCTCTTTTACATTCATAACAAGTAACTTCTCCATCTTTTTTATCTTTCCTATCCTTCTTCTTATACTTGGATTGAAAGTTTCTCTGTCCAGCTATCTTGTTCATCCTTCGAGCAAGATTGGCTAGCTCATTTTCTGAAACTTCACTCTCACTAGATTCGGATTGGAAAATGACTTTCTTAGACATGGATCTGGTTACTCTTTCAGGAGTCTTAGCTTTCATCTGATTCGAAGTTGTAGTAAAAGCAACAGTACCATTTCCATTCTTCTTCTTGATGTTGTCAGCATCTCTCTTCATTCTTGTTTCATGTTGTAGAAGAGTTCCAAATAATTCATCAAGAGTAATTTGAGTGACCTTCCTGTTCTCATCTATAGTTGTTCTCTTGGATTCCCACTCATTGGGCATAACATCAATTATCTTGTCCACAAGAGCTTCATCATCTAAACCTTTTTCTCCCATAGACTGCAGACTATTGACAATGGTCATAAATCTTTGTTGAACTTTATAGATAGGTTCTCCATAAGGAAAATTGAAGCCATTATATTCAGCTCTAAGCATAGCTCTTCTAGTCTCAATCACCTTAGAAGTTCCAAAGTGTGTAACCTCTAACTTCTTCCATATACAGTTAGCTGCTTCACAAGAAGAAATTTGGATATATATATTTCTAGTCATTGAACATAGTAAAGTGTTGCGTACCTTATAGTTGAGTTGATATTCTTGCTTCTCCTGGTTAGTAAAGGTTCTGACTTCCTTGTCAGGAATTTTATAATCACTAGTAAGCATCACAAAGTTGTCTACTCCAGTATTAATAACAAATGTCTTCATACGATCTCTCCAGTATTCATAATCCTTACCATCGAAGATTGGTTGCCTTGTAGGATTCAGATTGTCAATTGATCCAATATTAATTCCTGCCATACTAAAAATAACTTTGCACACAAACTTGTTAATAGCAAAAGATTCGTAATAACAAAGTTCGGAATGAGAAAAGTTCAGAATGACAAAGTTCGGAATGGAAAAGTGAGAAAGAAAAACTTATATGTGAGTACAAGTATTTCAGTAACCTTGGCTCTGATACAAAATGTAAGAATGGTATAGAGTAAGAGGTTTCCAACCTCTGATACCAATTGTAGGATCGGAATATAATATGAGATGCTCAATATACAAGAGGGGGGGTGAATTGTATACTTTAAAAATTCCTTTGGAACCTTTAAAGTTAGTTATGAATAACTAAAGTTTCCTTAAGAAAAGGAAAGGGCTAAGTTTTACAAAGTTAAACTATATAAATTCACAACACCTCTAACACCGAACAAAACTTGGAAAGTGATTCCAAAAGTAGGTTCCGGAAATATGGTTCCGGAAATTGAAACTTAACAAAAGTTACAATATGGGATTCTACCTTAAAGAGTATAGAATCTAAATGAATCAGAGTAAGTAAGGAAGTATAAGAAAGTTATACTTTCCTTAAAATACAAATTACAGCGGAATAAAAAACAAATAGTTAAACTACAAGTAACAAGATATAAGTCTTTTAACCCAAAGATATGGGTATCCAACAACCTTGGATAAAGGTTCCTTGATTTATACATTCAAGCAAGTCTGTCTAACCCACACCAGGGTAAGCCCTCGATACGAAGATCGGTGTCTCTGTCTTGCTATCCCCGCAAGCCCTCAACTTCAAGGTAGTTGGTAACCTCTGTCTTTCTCAGCAAGAAAGCCCTCGATCTTTAAGGTAGTCGATACCTCTGTCTTCCTATCCCCGGAAGCCCTCGAATGTAATCACCAACATTTGGATTCGCACGAAGCTTTGAGAGTTAATAAGAGACTCTCTCTCTAGAAATCACTTCAACAGCATGTATGCACAAAATCCAAATTGTTCATCCTTCCGTTGTGATCTTTTTCAAATGAGCTCCTATTTATAGGTAAGGTCGGCTCCTTATCCAACGGTCATATTTTCCTTAAAGATCGGAGGGACCTGTACACGTGTCACTTAGACAACGGTTAGTTTATAACAAAACAGACGACATCGTTTTATAACAAAACAAGTGTAAAAAAATGTACGACATCGTTTTAAAATCTAACATAAAGGTTCAGAATGAAAACTTCGGAGTGAAGGTTCGGAGTGAATAAATTCAGAGTGTATAAAACAATGATAATCAGCTTCTGTTTAATAGGTGAATTCGGAATGAGAATTCGGAATAGGAATTCATCATCAGAAATCGTAATGAGAATTCATCATCAGAATTCGTAATGAGAATTCATCATCAGAATTCGTAATGAGAATTCATCATCAGAATTCGTAATGAGAATTCTTCATCAGAATTCGTAATGAGAATTCTTTATCAGAATTCGTAATGAGATTTCGGAATGATATTTCTTCATTAGAATTCGTAATGGGAATTCTTCATTGGAATTCATAATGCGAATTCTTCATTGGAATTCGTAATGAGAATTCTTCTTCAGAATTCGTAATGAGAATTCAGAATGGGATTTCTTCATTAGAATTCGTAATGAGAATTCTTCTTCAGAATTCGTATCCTGAATCTGGAATAGAACTTAGTCAGAGTTCATATCCGGAATTCGGAATGAAACTTCCTTATAGTTCTTGTCCAGAATCCGATTACTAAACAGAATGCTTTATATCTAAGTTTTTATGATTCCGAGAAAATGATTCCGAAACTCAAACTTAAGAAAAATATGAATGAAAATATGATAAGGATAATTTTTCTTATAAAAGAAATTTTCCTTATAAAAGCAATTTTCCTTATAAAAGCAATTTTCTTAAAGATAAGGTGTTTGTGATTTTCAAAACAAGAAGGAATGGAAAAGTCATAAGGAAAACCTTATTGACTCAACAGTAAGTGATGGGTGGAGCCCACTATAGCTCCTCGATGCAACGATAGGTCTCGTGAGACAAACTAGTGTCTTGGAACAAGGCTTTGAAACATTATTATTTGTAGTATTGGCACAAGGCCTTGAATATATGGTTTTGACGTCTGGCATTATGCATTCCATCATTATGAAAGTGGCTATAGATATTGCATTTGATTATTCGACTAGTAGAATATCCATGTGAGTATGTAAATGGAATTATTTAGATTTATATTTGCCATATTATGATGATGTTTATGTTGAAAATACTTTTGTTTTAGTTTTATACATTTCCTTAAATATTTATGCTTATTTATGAATGTTTCCACTATATTGTTATCCTTACTGAGCCTCTGATCTCACCCTTTCCTATGTTTTATTTTTCCTAGGATGTGGAGAAGTATATTATGACTAACCTAAAGGGATAGTCTATTGGATCTTAGTGTTCTCTATGGAAACAATGTTTTTGTAGTTTTCTATTTTATGATGTAATGTAAACTTTATTAATGTATCTAGTACTTCTATGGCTACTAAACTAATCGTTCTTTCAAGAAATGATATTTTTTAATCATGCTAATGGTACGTAATAATGCACCGACATTGGGCTTCTGGGGTCAGGGAATTTCAATCATCAATGCATATTACCATGAAAAATTCTAAAAAGGTTAAAATATCTTGTTCATGATTACTATGAGCACATATGAGGAATTCTTGATGGAAAATGGAACTGCTAATTACTCATAATGACCATGAAAACTAATTAATTTCATCATTGGTATATCCTCATCTCGTACTCAAAATTGGTTATATCGTAACATGAGTACAATATTTGAGAACCATCATGCACCTCTAAACTGTTCAAATAGGTCATCGATTATTGGTCGTGGATACATGTTCATTAAGGTGACCTTTTTTTTGGAGATGGTAGTCCACACATAACCTCAAGATACTCTTTTACTTCTCCGAGAAAAATACTAGGGATTCATAGGGGAAAAACTAGGTCACACAAATACCTTCTACTATATGTCCTATGACACATACTCCTCGCATGAAGATATGTGGGAGAAATCAGATATACTAGAATAAATATTGGGGTTGTCAGAGTGTTTAGATCAATACATATTCCTATCTCTCTACAGGGAGATAATCATATAACATCCTCAAAAAATATATCCACATAAACCACCGATATTGGAGGGAACAAAAAACTCATAGAATCCAGTACAACAAGGGTCATCCTATATGATTAATGAGTAATATGATGCACCCTATTATATATGATTTCATCCAATAATACATGGGTTTCTTTATAAACCATAAAAAAACATGTCACATCACAACAGATATATTGTATCATACACCTAAAATAGTCAATATGTATGTGAACTATAGACAACTGGTCCATACCTAACATGACATCATATGGACTCATTTATACTATATAGAGATCCAACAGAAAATCTGACCTCCAAGAGATAGGCCACAATGTCGAACAAAATGTATAACATTGATACGCCTCTATTATGAGTATCTAAGAATAATGGTCATGCCAAAAGATCACCCTGGATCTCTATATATCAGAATGGATAAAAAAAAGGATTAATTAAAACCTATTTCTATTAGTACTGGAACCAAGGCGTAAAAGACATATATCATTTCTCATATCAAACCTGGATCCTCTAGGTCAAAATCCTCAACCGCATGAAGATGCCCCTCCCATATCCATGTTCTCCCCAATCCTCACATGGACCACCTACGGGTGGTGGTGGTAATAAGTCAAATTTTATAACTCCTCTATCTTCTCTACCTGATCCTATTCAATGTATGATTCACTAATGACCTATCTTCTCTCGTCAACAAAGGTGTCTCAACCACTATTTCCCATCCAGCCACACAATGGGTTAGAAAATACCTCATCAAATTTCCACTACCATCAAATGAGAATAATTTACTATACCACGGATAATAAGACCCATCCAATGATCCCTTAGTCATTTAAAATCTATCATGGGATCTCCTACTAAAACGTCACACACATCTAGGTCCCTATGACTGACATCGACTCCCTACTTCCGAAGTCTCTACTCATGAGTGCCCACTTCCAGCAACAACTATCTAAATCTACTCAGAAAGGAAAATCTAAACCACCAAGGATCACTCTATGACCATATCATAGGTTGGAATAAATATTGTTAAATTTTTTTCTCTTATTTTTATATATAGTCCAAAATCGAATGTTCAATCCTAATAGAACTGATCATGAATTATATCTATCGACTAAATTTAGAGGTTGGTGAAACACTATTAAGACTCAAAAAATTTCATACATACATAATAAATCCATAGTCGATCTGGGAAGCATACATCCCTCAACATAAATAGAGGGAACTGCTACCTAAAAAGGATCTCAATCATTGACCATGATATTATCACATCATAAAGAAACAAATTACCATACCCATCCATCAGTCTACAGATCCATGAAGAAACCTCAATACCATAGCCACAATCTGAACTACTGGTGTCTTTAGAAGATTGAAAAATATTTTCAACACCTCAATATAATACTGATCCACATGTGGGTCAGACATACCACAGAACATGAGGGGTCTTTTATACTGAAATTCTTCAAGCACACTAAGTCTGAAAACATAATTTGTTTTCATAGTAGGTACAATGTTCTTTAAAACATGTGGTGGTATAACTGGCGCACAGCCAATAGGTAAAATCTATGAAACATACACCTATATCAATCCCTCATCAAGGTGGGGTAGTTCATGTGATCTTGGTTATGCATCCTAGTTGGAATATATTAGGGTTGAATCTTGAAAAAGATATTATTTACAAAGGTCAATGAGTGTGTCTAGAGAGCTGACTAAACAAGGGCATTGAAACAAAAACCAATTTATATATGACTCATGTTACATTATTTTACATACAACAAGTGTTCACACGTACCAACACAAATTGTATGTGATCATAGTCCAACTTTATGGATAAGTTGGTTGACACCCCAACACTAGAGTCCGTGGCATAAAATATGAACTCAAAACACATAACACTCATTCCCTAAAAAATATAGCTCACTCTGATCCTAAGGTTGAACCAACGTCTCTAATACCAGTCTATCATGGCCCATCCTAATGGGGCCTATTTCAAGACTCCCCCTCATAACCCCAATATTCCGAGGGATAGAGACTAGTGATGAGTGGAAATATCACATAAATGGGAAGTATTATCCTAAATTACATTTACAGACCTACACATCTAGATGAACATAAAATGATGAAATGTAAAAAAAATGGTAAACCATGAATGTATACATCTAAAATGCATACCCACTATATGATAATATGTGATCGAATGTAAAAAAATTCCAAATAAAATCCCACCAAATAGTATTTGTAATGATGTAAAACATAAATAATAGAATTGGAATTCATTAAAGGTAAACTATGAAATACACCTCAATAATTCTTGATCAATATGCTCTTCCTAGTCCAGGAACCTTTAGGACACTGTTAAAGTTTCAATTGACTACAAAAAAATAAATATTGTGGGAATATCCCATAAAGGGGTGAGTATATCAATACCCAGTAATAAACCAAAAAATAACTAAGTATAAAAACAAAATAATAAAATTTAGCACAATAAAATTATTTCAAGAAAAAATACAATACAAATATCAAGATATAACTAATTAAGGAAAATAATATCTAGTTAAAGTGACAACAATAAAGTAAATATAGAAATCACATTTGATGTATCCACATATAACTCATCTAGGAGAACACACCCCATGAATCTGATAGCACTGATAGTGTTTATCCTAGTTTTAATTCTAATTGAGTCCATCCATTAGATTTATATGATGGAAGTATTAGGGAAAGATAAACATATGAGGGTAAAACCCAATTCCATGGGGTTTACCAACAAATCAATTTGAAATGACCCTCAATATAGAGGATCGATTCAAACACCTTGTTGGTCACAATGTTACCAAGAAATCCATCTATAGAAGGATGATAATAATGTATCACACTCTCAGACTCATAGTATAATTGCAAAAACTCAATACATGACTCTCCACTAGATGGATCACTATAGTTAGTGTACGAAGAATTCCATACAAACCCCTAGTGAATAGATCTTAGGAATTATCCCAAACATAACTTATCCAATACTTTGAACAAAACAACTCTTTGCCAACAATGAAGGAGTACACATCTTGTACTGGGAGTGAATTTCATAAACCTTATGTACTAGGTCCTTCACATATATCATGAAAAGTTTCCCTTTCCATGTCATATCAAATTGTTTTACTATGGATGTATATTTATAACCTTGTCAATGTAGAAAAATTTTCTTATGTACGCCAAGCAAGGAAATGTCAATGTCCGAGTAATCAGTGTGTCCATGACCATGAAATATTGTCCTTGTTTATGTACACATTGGGGTACACACTGACCTTCCAATTCAAGTCAAAATCCATGTTATGTTTTTATATACCATTTGATATTTAACATCAACATGGAAACACTAGGGAATCACTAGAGGTCTCAAAAAACTTTTTTTTATGAAATACATGTTGCATATTTCAAAATATTATATAAATATATATTATTTATCCACATAATTTCCCAATCCTCCAGTCTCTGTTTTTTCCCTGAATAATATCTTAGAATGTATATCAACTCTGTCAGATCATTTTCCTTGTCTATTTGGGTAGCTCATCCATCAAAACTACTTTGGAATCACACTATTGTTCCATTCATAGGCACACCACCAATACATAATGGATGACATTCGTCAAACCAATATCGATCCATTATATCAATCATCATAGATAAACCCATCATCAATAGAAAAACATAACTTAGATATGCATATGTTGCACCATGAAACAAGTAAATAAGGGTAGATTTACCAGTATTTATTGAACTGCAGTCAAAGAGGACTTCCAATGATGGATGGAAAAACGTGGAAGAAATTCTTAATTTCAAACTTGTGGAACAAAACTAAGACAATGTCCATGTTTTCATCTATAAATTTCCATTATAATTAAGCATGTATATATAATATGAAAATAACAAATCAATTCCCAAAATCTTATATAAACATTCACCAAACACACAATACAAATGATCCAAGAAACATTTTATTAGTAGATTGATTTATATTTGTCATACAAAAAATAAAACAAGGTTAAAATAAAAAATTCCTCCTCATACATTGATTCAAAGAGTGTTTTTACAGATAAATCAAACATCACTATTATGAGACAAATCCACATATTCAACTTCACACTGATTGGAAATACATAATCTGATGGTTGTTCATATGAGTAAGATCATCCACTACTCTCTCTGACAAATCTCTAGATAACCAGCGTTTAGTAGCTAACTAAAAAAACAGCACACTAATATATTTATATTATTATTATTAGGTTTTATAAAAAAATAAATAAATTTAATAACTTTATATTAAAATATATTCAAATGATTGTTCCTCAAAATGAATTCCATAAACATTCCAAGGATATATCTTTCCTATGGTAAAACCCAAATTCTAAATTCAATGGAAGACTGAAATATCATATCTGACTCACTTTTTCAATTTTTTCAATTTTTTAGGAAAACAATGCATGCATGTTATTTATTGTATATACCATAATTCGATAATTTATTTTGGGCTCAACGGGCCTTGTAATCACACGTTTCTTCAATGACTAGTCTCAAAAACATTCCACATAATATCCAAACAAATCATGAAAAATATGCATTTCTACAGATCCAAATAATGAAAAAAATCATTTCAAATTGATTTCATAATATTCTTCCTATTAATTAATTTAAAATTCAAGAAACATGTTGTTGAATCCATCTCTACATCACCTCCTCCCAATTCAACAATGTGAAACACAATCATTTTTTGTTCCAAAAAATCATCCTAAACACCCACAAAATAATCTATATAACATGTAAATAATGGTCATAAGATGACCCGATATGTCACCTAACTAGACTAGTCTCATGGTTTGAAGGACTCCCTTGATCTCAACATGTTAAAAATTAGTGACTTGGTACCAAGAACAATTGTTTTGGAATTATTTCGCATTATAAATTTAATTATCCTAAACTAGGATACCACTTAGAAATATGGAATGACCCATAATTATTTTGGATGCTGATACCATAAAAATAAATAAATAAATAAATAGAATGAAATGATAGTGATTACATTTAGTAAATAATAACACTATGAATACATGGCATAAAAGAATAATCCGAACATGAAATATTAATCCATATAATAACTATAATCTAAATAAATATGTTTATGCCTGTAAAGCCAAAAAATAAACTTCTTAAAAGGGAAAATAAAAATCCAACCCAAAACCAATATTCCTCTTTATAAACCTCCATCATTAACCACATCCGAATAAAATCATTGAAGGTAAAACTAGATCACAATTCTAAAAAAAACATTTTAATTCACATGAGATAAAACATAACAGTTGAATACACTAATGTTCTATATATAGAGAGCATAAATTTATCCCAATAATATTTTAATGTAGCATTTTTTCCACATCCATTCAAAATCACAATTCAGTCATGCTAATTTGGAATAATACTTGAAAATGGGGGTCTTAAAAAAACAGAAATAAATCAATATATCATTAGATTTTTTATATATCCTAATATTCATAGAATAAGGAATGAAATTTAATATTTGTAATAAAATAATTAAAAAACTAATTTTCTGTAAAATTATTCTCTTTTAATTTAAAATACCCTTGAAAAATAAATTTGGAAATAAATTTAAATGTAAATTTTTATCACAACTAAAATAAATAATAGAAATTCATGACACCAAACATTTCATAAAACACATTAAATGATCCAATAGGACAATGTTTAGAATACTAAATTAATTGATATGGGATATAACTGAAGTGTATAATTGGATCCCATAAGTAATATTAATAATGATTAATCATTATGTTTAAATCCTTGGGATCAATGTAGTATGATAAATGACACGATCACTTTTGAAACAAACTTTATAGGGGCAACCAAGTAAAACCAGAACATCTATATTCAACACCCCTTCAGTTTACCAAATAAAAAATGAATTCCCTTTGGGGTAAAACAATATGGAACTAGATAATGAGTATTACCACACTAGTGAATCATTGATCCAAAACATCTATTATCTATAATGGTGTCTATGAAATTATAATTTTTAGGTCATCAATGAATTTACCAAATCAACATCATTTATCAAAATAAAAAATTTTCAATAATCATCATCACAGAACCTACACCATCATTGGAAACATCCCCTTTACACATAAATTCATAAGAATAATTAATGAAAATCAATATAATCATTATATTAAGGGGTCTTAATCTATAAAAGTCCATCCATCACAAGGGGTTTAACTTAGGGATTCCCTTATTTATGTTGAACTCCTTAAATATTAAAAAATTTAATAAAAATTTATAGCACATGAAAATATGTTTTCTTATATATTAACAATCCATTTCAAAAAATTCCTCATCACTAATAATTTTAAATCACATTTATATCAATTTCATCAATAAATAATTTCAATTTTGAGAAAACATATCTCTCAATTCAAGACCCAAATAGTGTCAAAACCATACTGAAATAACCCAAATTAACTGAAAAACTCATATGAATTTAAAGACACTTTTATATAAAAAATCAAAAAAATCCAAGTAAAATAAATTATTTTTTTATTATGAGTGATACAACCATTCAAAAATTGTTTAAAATCACTATGTCTATCACATGTGTATTACATTTAAAAAATAGGGAAGTCTAATTAATCAAGTGTCTAATAAAATTTCCATTAAAGGAAACAAAAAACAGTTGTTTGACTAGAATAATTTTAAATCAAATCAGAAATGTTTCACTTATAGCATTCAATGCTAAACCCAGAAGTACCATTACTCTATATAACCAAGAAACCAAAACATACAATTAGAATCCAACATAAACCCATATTGTAATCCAATGTATATATTAATTAGATAATGAGGGGGGGAAAATCTTGGATTCTCATGTATAATGAACATGAAATGAACCTGGAGGTGGATAAACATTGATAAATTATTGGGGGAATAGAGATCCCCCGATTCACCTAGTTTAGTTATTCCAGTTGAAATGAAAAATATGGAATTTCCTTTTATAAATCAAGAGGGAGAAGGAGTAATCTATAATTTAAACTAAATATTGTAAGACCATATGGTTTGGATACACAGTTTCCCAAAAAATGTGTCTATTGTGTAGATGACACTATCCATGCAGTAATATGATGCAAGGATAGCTCACATCGCTTATCATAACTATTCATAATCCATGTTATAACACTACAAGATCACATTTACCCAAAATATTTCTATTGGAAATCATATGGTTTGATCCAAACCATGAACTACTCATCAACACCAAACCATGAGAGAAAATAAGAACTAAAAAAATCCCCATGAAAGGGTAACTACATTATTTCCCCGAGAAAATTAAGAGAGGAAAAATATATAGAATTTAAAAAATTCATACAATCCTCTTTAAAAAATTTAATGACACCAAAATGAGATAAAATATTAAAAATGTAATTGATAATCGTGCCTTGTGGCGATCACAATTTTCCCCACCATACCACTCACTACCCCATGAATGTTATTGAAAAACAAAATAGAATGATATAACTAAAAACATCATCACCTTCCCGAAAGTTTGTAGGGTTTGAAAAAGTATAAGAGGGTCCTACAACCAAAAAAAATCTTCCATTCTTGTTTTCTCAAAATAGTGGAATAAAATCCCCAAACAACACTAATCATCTCCATACACAGCCAAACTCATCACTATTTTAAATGGGCTATAGATGGGTAAACACCTAATGTATTCTTCCCCAACAATTATAGTTATTCGATATTTTTTGAATTATGGACATAATTAATCAAGGAAACCACAAAATAATTAATTAACCAAATGAACATGTATTTTCAAAGAGAACACTAAAAGAATAAAAAATCACAATACAAAAAATCCAATTTAAAAATAATCAACTCTATGCCAAAAAATTCCCAACTTATGGAAAAAATTCAAATGTTGACCAAGACAAAATTATATAAATTAATTATACCTAATAACACTAATCTATGGAAACAAACTAACAAAAACATGCCTCAATAAGAAAATTACAAGGTTGATAACCACATTTTTAAAACTAAATTTAAGGGAAAGACTATAAACTAATTATTGGGTCACTATCTCATAAATAATATGACAATATTCGACACAACACCATCTGGTTCATAATATCAACATTTGTTTCACTCATATTATTTACCTAATCCATATATCCATAAGTCACCTAAGTGAAATCTATTAAAACTCAACGGAATAAAAGTCCACACACAAGATGATAGAGAAACCTTACCCATTATTAGGATACGACTATGAATTTGAATAATATTTTTTACCTCCACGTAGTTTCAATTACCATAAATATGGAATATGGGGCAACATGATCTACTATCGGAATTTTGGGAAACCCAATAAACTATGGGAAAATGATGAAACCTTATTACTTAAAATGAATGTAAAGTGACTAGGTATGTTGCTGTGTCCCTCCCATTAGTTTTAGTCCCCATTAGGTGACTTGATAAGTTCTAGTGATGCATGTTGAGTTATAGGGACTGATATTACCTGGTTATGTATGTGCCACAATTCCATGTCTTACTCCTATGTGATGATTTCATGGATAATGCTCCTGATTCCCCTATTAGTCATTATTTAAGAAATATTAATCATTATTAAATGATTTAACTTTTTTTACCATTGATATGAAGGGTGTGATCTTATATAGTTATGATCATGTTCCCATAATTTTGATCTCATTTTATGCTTAATTATCTCCCATGATTACCATTACTGAGAATATAAGCACACCCATTTTTATATTTCCTTCCATGAGATATGAATATATCCATTAACCATAATGTGTCTAAGAAGGGTGATATATATGAAGAAACTAGTGGGTGATAATGTATCTCACTTATGTACCAGTGAATATGTTTCCATTTTATCAATAGAAATAGAAAAATACAGTCTTCTTCCATCAGTTTTTTGTAATGTATTAAGTATTAAATAGAATTATTGTAATGTTAATGTTTGAAAAGTGTGTGTTTCTATAGTTTGTATTAAATTAAATTTTAATTTAACAATTAGAAACTATTATGAGAAAACTATAATGAGGAACTTAAGGATATGCCAAACGATAGGTCTATGAATGAGAAAATGTATATGAAAATGTCCATGAATTATCCAAAAGGATAGAGTGAGTGAATTACATTTAATACATATCTGTGTGGATACTATAAGTTGATGTGGTTGTATCAAATATGTACATAGGAGTATCACGTCTCACAAGTTGTGTTGGGACAAACTCGATTTTAATTTGGTACATTATAACAGGGCTTACTATGCACTTGGTTTGACACGCCTAGTAGATGTGATTTTGGAATTCAAAAACCCTTAAAATACCATCATGAAGGATTGAAAAATATATTGGATATGAATAAACATGCATAAATTTATTCTTTCATAAATTAAGGAAGGTATCATAATTTATACATTCAATATATGTTTTTCAGGATTATGTGGTTCCTCACTACGAAAACAATTTCTTACTCCTTGATTTTTGGATTTATTAAATAGATGTGACCCAAAAAAACTACAATAATATCAATTTTGATAGAAAATGAAATGTTTATTCTCACGATAATCTGATTGTGATGGGATCTAGAATGAAAAACATTTTTTCTATGCTGACACTTATTTCTCAAGCAATGAATTATGTTGAGCGTACAAATATGGAAAGGAGGGAACAATGATACATAGAGTACTTCCTGAGGCAATGTCCAACTTCATTTAGAGGTTCTCATAATCCACTAATTTTTAAATACGAGATAAGCACCATAGAAATGATATTCTCCATTCTCTTGTATTCAGATCATGTGAAATTTATTCCTGTTTTTAATTGGTTAGAAGGTGATGCAGACTCGCGGTCGACTCTTATCTATTATATGATTCGGTATAATGAATTTGATTCTAGGGATTGGTAAAAAATAAAAAAAAATCTTGTATAAGTATGTTTCTTGTGTAATTTAGAAAAATATTTAAAAGGAGTTCCATGATTTGAAGAAAAATGTTAATGATTATGTTGGTTCCTAAGAAGATAATATCATATGACATAAAAGGTATTCTTATAGAATTATCATTCAACACAAAGGTAAAATTTTTAGGTTATTCAGTGTCTTAAAAAAGTCTCATATGGGTGTCACATATTAGAGACATTATTATCTATGAAGAGATTCTACACTATGCAATAAATGTTGAAGTAGAGGTTGGAGTAACAAATCAATCGCATGGTTTTAGCTAAAAAGGATTAGGGAGTTCAATTAAATATCTAAAAACCATGAAGAGAAGAATATGATCCTTACCTTACACTCTATTTATAGAAATTATGCTTTTGAAAATTTTATTTTTGGGGAGAATAAGTGTTTTTAGTTATTAAAGGAATTCCAACGGTTAATTGAATACATCACTGATGGAATGAATTTGGGAAATAAATCAAATAGAGTAATAGCTGCAAACAATTAACCTCCCAAAAATTAATTCCTTAAGTGTAAGGAGTCTGTAAATAATGTTCACCAGTGCCCAAACCCAAGGGTTAGTGATGATGATCAACATCTGAATCCTCTTAAAATGAGATAAAAGGCGAAATCTCATGTGATCACTATTTATGATGAGGGGTGTGATAAAGAAATGTTTAAAGTTACATATACCAACTACTTCAGAACTGCTAATTTCCTATTTAATTGGAGATCTACCCACTCATTCATATTTAAATATTTTTCTAAGGATATTTGTATTCCAACCATATCATTATATTCTATATTGAAATTTGAAACCTCTAATGGTATAATGATTGCATCCCTAGTCAATGATTCCTCTCTGGTTGATGTCTGGGGAATTTACAACTTTTAAATATTTTCATTCTTCCACACCATGAATTTAAAGTCATCTTATGAATGGGTTGGATATATCTACATAAATCCCACATAAAATTTGGAGGATAATAAGTAATATTTTATTTTCCCAACCATCCCAAGACTCTCTATAAAAGTGATGTAATTTATGAAAATCTTATGAAGACTACATCCAATGTAGGGGTCCTAATTCCCATTCATATGATGTTTTTGTTCCAAATAGTTGGGTTTGAACTAAAAAATGAATATATGCCTATTGTGAGGGAAATTAAGGATGTATTCCTAGATTTTTTCCATATCCTTCCAACATAACATTATGTTGAGTTCAAGATTGAACTCATAGCTGGCTCCACAGGAATTGTAATGTCTACCTATAGAATGGCCCAAATTGAACTGCATAGACTGATGGAGTTTTTCTATGGAGACCTTGATAAGGGATTCATTTTCTCAAAGGTGTAACATTTTAGTGAATCTATACTATTTTTGAAAAAGGATAATGAATTAATGATACATGTCATTGGTTATCTAGAGTTGATGAAGATCATGATCAGGAACAAGTAGTATCTTCCCCTAATTGATGAATTGTTTGATCAAATACATGGATATTAATACCATTCCATGATTTTACTACAATATATATATCATAAATTGAGGGTCAATAAAGATGAAACACAAAATAAGTAATTACATTCAAGGAATGGAAAGTTTTATTAAATTGTGATACCTTTTTTTCTTACTAATTCCCATGAAATCTTCATGGATTTTGTGAATTGAGTCTTTATATATTATCGTGATTAGTTTTTGGTAAACATTAAAGATGAAGCAATTGTGTATTCAAATAGAAACTATGAGCCTATTGACCATTTTTATAATTTTACTAATTTCCCTGAGGAATAAAAAATTGTATTAATATTTCACAATGTGTGAAATTATTTGGTAAAATGATTCATTTTTGGGGTACATTATCTCAAAAGATTGTATAAAAGTAGATCCATCAAAGATGAAGGATATTGAATGTTGGACTAGACCAACCACGGTAAATAAGATCCATAATATTAGTGGATTAGATGGATATAATGGATGGTTTGGTAATTATTTATTATGACAATCAAATCCTATGTCCAAGTTAACTCAAAATGATTCAATGTTCCAATTGAAAAATGAATGTGATGAAAAGTTTATAGAAATAAAGAGAAAGTTCATCAATACAAATATTCTTACATTACACTATATATGATAATGTATTGTAATATATAGTGGTGCGTCCAAGGATGAATTGGGATGTGTTCTTATGAAAAATGGCATGGTTATTTTTTTCCTAGTTACAATTGAATATCCACAAGAAATATCCCCCATCTTATGATTTGTATTTAGAAGGAGTAATTTCTTCATTAATGATATAGAGTAATTATATTTATAGATAAAACTATGATAAATGTACTGATCAATAAGCTAAAAAATAAATATTCACATAGAGTGAGTTGAACATGCACCATATAATATGGTTATAGTTAAAAAGGATTAGGATTTTTCAAAACATTACCAACATGGTAAAGTGAACTAGGTGGCCGATGATTTCAGTAAAAAGGATCTTGCTAGTATATCTATTATGAGGATTTAAAATGAAGTCATATTTCTTGATTTTATATGGATGGTTTTAGACATGTTAATAAATAGGGAAAATTTTATCTTTATAAATAAAATTTTCATCACATAATCCATGTGAAAACGTATGAAGACAGAATGATGATGTATAACTATAAAATATGGTTAGAATTGTTTCTATGTTTAACCCTGATTAGGATGAAATGATAAGGTTCTGGAATTGAGTATGTGATACTTCCATACAATATTTGAAGAAGGTAATTATAGTATAATCTCCTAGTTCATTATTATATATTAATCTTGTAAGTAGGAAGATGTATAAAGATTAGAAGGAATAATTTTAGAAAGATCCATGAAGAAGGATATCATAGGTTTTATATATCAATGCTTGGAATGCCTACAAGTTAAGGTAGAAAGAAAAAATTTGTGGAAATGTTGCATTTATTACCCATGCTAGAATTGGAATGGGATTACATCACTATGTATTTTTATATAGCACTCTACAAAGCATCTAAAGTGTTTATTGTTATATGTGCGGTAGTCGATCACCTTAATAATCCATCACAATTCATCAATATCAATGAATAATTCCCTATTGATCAATTTTGTAGGATATATATTACGAAAGTGGTATGGTTATATGGAATTCCACATTCTATTATATTTGATTGGGAATTTAGGTTTACATCTATGTTTGGGGATGCCACCACCATTAACATTGTAAATAATTGAGTTTTAGCACTACTATCATCCTTATAAGGATGATCAGTATGAAATACAAATTCAAAACCTATACTTTATTTAGAGATCGTCATTGTGGGATTTCAACGGTTGTTCAGATCCAACCCGTCATCTACTTGTGTTTTCTTGCAATAATATATTTCACTCAAGAGTTTAGATGGATCCTTATGAATCCCTCTATGGGTAGAAATATATAGATCCAAATTTAAGGGATTAAGTTGGAGAAATAAATCTATAGGGACATTAAATATTGAAAGAAATTAAATTTATGGTTTGATTTATTGAACATCATATCAAGGAACCCCAAAGTGGGAATCAAATTATATTTTGATAAGCATCATAGTGACCTATAATTTGATATTGGTGAGAAGGAGGTTCTAATAATTTTCAAATATAGTATGTTTAGAAGTTTTAGAATGAAAGGGAAACTAATATATAGGTATTTTAGACTCTTTAATATTCAATATAATATTTGAAAACTAGCTTATCAATAAGAAATTCGACTAAATCTATATCTTTTTCACAATGAATTCCATGTATCTCTCTTATGTATACACATACATGACCCACCATATGTACTGATCTCAAAGGACATACTGTTGGAGTAGGATCTTTCTTATGAGGAAAAAATAGTAGAAATTTATGATCATATAGAGAATATTTTGTGAAACAAGACCACACACCTTGTTAATGATTTTTTTAGAGAAACCACCGGTTAGAAGAATCTATGTGGAAACATGGGGATATGATGAGTTTGAATTATCTTCATTATTTATTATCAAAATGAAAAATTTCAGGGGAAAATTTAATCATTAGTGGGTTAGAAAGTGGCAATCAAATATTCTGTTAAACATTTTTTTTGAATAAAATAATTTTCATTAATTTCATATTTTTCATAGTACACTATGTAAAGTGAAGAGGTTACCAAAAAATGGATTGCTCAAGAGATATCGTCGATGAATCCCTTGCTAATCCTAGGGTTTGATTTTAATACCTATAATGTTCTCTTCAATATTCTATAGATCTGTCTTAACATGGAAGCCTTCGACCCTGGATGAGAAAGATCCTTCGTGGATCATGAAGATAAAGTGTGCAACGAATCATACCCGCTGGTTTTCAGACCTAAAGGGATCTATTTCCATGATGCTCTAAATGTTAATAATCTGCATAAAACTACCTCATTGAAGCCTTCCCTTTGCAAAAAACTAGAAAATGGGTGATTTGTAGTTGTGGATGATCCCAAGGCCCTTAAATAGTGTTCTCATCTATATAATTTCTCAGTTATGGGTCATGTTATTTATCATAATGGAGATAAGCCTAGGTATCTCGTCGAACATAATCCTAGGATTTCACATGTGTGTGGATTTACTGAATTGTAAATTGTTCCATTTGGTCGGGGTTACGTTCACATTTTGTTATGCTCGCAAGATGAACATGATCATGTATGGAATTTAGAGAACATTCATCTTAATCCTTGTGTTCTTAGGATCTCTGAAAGGGTTTATAAAATTAACCCACATTCCCATAGGAATTATATAGAAAAAATATGGGTTAGATTCCATGGTCTTAGTTGGTATTATGGGCACCCAATGATTTTGAACAACTTAGCCTCCTGTATAGGTACTCCAAAAAAAATTGATCCACACACCTTGAATGCGGATCTCAGAATATATTCTCAAGTCATAGTGGAGGTCAATATGGACTCCAAACTTTTGGTTGTTATTAATTTTAATGCTAAGGACTATAATATAGAGTTCCAGATTGAGTTTGAGTGTCAACCACCCTTCTGCGAACTATGTAATACAATAGGGAATTCCTTTCTGAATTGTAGTCTAATGTAAAGTAAAGATGTTAAGAAAAATAAGGATGATTGGACTGAGGATAGAAAAAAAGATAAAAACACTTATTTGGAGAAGCCTGAACTTGCTAGGAAGAAAACTGAAATCTGGGTAAAAACACCTCTTTTGGGGGAAGGCTCGGGCACTACATGGAATGTGCTTGTGGATGAGGAAGAGGAGGCCTCCCTTGATCAATCCATTTCAGAATAAATTGAAATGTTGGTAATGTATACCTTTATGAAGTCCCAAACTGAATCTACCTTAGATTTTTCTGAAAGAGGAAACTCCACTATCACTGGAAAACATGTTTTAGTTCATGTGGTTCATTCCAGAGGATTTGATAATAAAGGAACCATGGAGACTTTTGGTACTATGACCGATCTAAAGTAGGATGATATCTTGATTGCCCCATGGGTCCCCAGTATTCCCTTTGATTCCTTTGAGGGCTGCGAGGATACTGTTTCTTTACTACACCAAGGAAAGGGTAGTCTCACGGCTTTGGTTATTCATCCAAATGCTTCCTAGAACACCATGAAATCTACACCTTTGATCTCTTCTTTAGGTGATGATCCTTACTTCAGTAATGTGCCTCTGAGGATATCTCCATAACAGTGGGATCCTATTGCACTCCTACAGGCTGAAAATCGACCTCTTTGCCCATTTCCCACCTGTAAACTTCATTAAACCTGAAGATTCTCCCCCCCGACAGGTCCTTCTCTCTTGGAACCTTCCTCTGGTGGTGTACTTATCAACAGTTTTGCTTCATCTGAAGAAATTCCAGTAGTAGTGAGCACACATCACACTGCCCCAGACTCAAAGGATAGTCCAAGGGAAACCCTTTTGATCACCAATGCACCTGAAACAAATCAGAATTTTTTTAACACCGATACATCAAACAAATCTCAGGTTTCCCATATTGGTAAATAGGAAAAAAATGAAATATTTCTCAAATAAAAAATTAATAATATTACAGAGGACTAAGGGCTCAGTTTGATAAAAAAGGGGGTTCTAATCCCAGGTAGAAGATGAAATGAATTTCTTTTTCCGGAATTTTCAGGGTATTGCGAACTCTGACACATTTATTATTCTTAAAAATTTCTTATCACTCACAGGGAAACAATATTTTCTATTTCGGAACCTAAAATAAATTTTTCATCAAATATAATGCATATCTGTTCTAAATGATATATTATTTTAGGTTCATGAAAATATGGTCTAACAGTAGAATCTATATGGTTTTTTTTCATTCCACTTTACAGAATGTAAATGTTTTCAATGTTTTTCAACCGATGTTTACATCTTATTTTTCTTCTGGTGCCATTAAAATGTTTTGTACAATGATTTATGATATTAATAGATACCAATATTGGAGAACGCTATGTCCAGGTGATTATTACTTAGCTTGAAATATCAAAGAACCATGGTTTGTGATTAGGGACATTAATGTGATTTTTACTTCCAGGGAGAAGATGGGCCCTTCCCACTCTTCTTTCTCTTCAAGATAATTTCATGCTGCTATTTGAAGATATTAATATGATTGAAATTAACCTCACTAGTGCCATGTTCACTAGGTATATAAGAAATCATATTTGAGTGGTGGCTATTTAACTAGAATGGTCATTTATGAATATCCCAACTATGAAAAAATGGGACACCATCTCTAGTACTAGTCTAACTATGCTCAACTCAAATCATCACCCCATTCATGTCAATATTTTTACTAAAAATCTCAGTCCGATCCTTCGTTTCAGATTTAAAAAAAATTGGTCTGCTGAACCTGAATGATCCATCATCATAAATTTTTTTGGAAGTCCATGAATCATCAAAATGATTCCTTTGCATGTATCACCAAATTAAAACATTTTAAGCAGTGTTTGAAAGACTTTTGTAACTCCAGATATAACCAAATTGACAAGTACATATCTACTCTTGCAAATGAACTTATTTAAATTCCAAACACCAACACTTGCCCTATGTTTTCTTTGGATTATAAACTAGAAATTAATACTTCTATAAAAATAAACACTCTTCTTGTTCTTAAATATAACATGTGTAAGTATATATTTAAAACTAAATGGCTTTAAGATGGTGATAGAAATAGTATTTTTGACAACTCCCTTCAAATATTCATAAAATTCGCCGAACACTTAAATTTCATAGATACGAAGAATCCCTCATTAACACTAAGGTGGTCATTAATAATCATGTTGTCTCTTACTTTGATTATATTTTCAATGAACCAGATGTTAATAAAGACCTCCTTCCTGATTTCATTCTAGGTCTAGTGAGTGTGGAGGACAATGAATATCTTTTAAGCACCACTCTTGATCATGAAATCAAAGAAACTATTTTATCCTTAGTCCTAATAATTCCCTCGACCCTAATGGTATTAATAACGGTATCCTTCAATGATACTGGGAGGTTATTCATCTAGATGTTGGAAAACATTTCAAATCATTATTTCCAATGGTGTCCTTCCCCATGGCATAAATTCTCAATTTCATACTTTAATTCCTAAAGGGTAAAATGCCTCTGAAATTCATCTCTTCATACCTACTGCTCTTATTAACACTATTTTCAAAATCATTAAGAATCTTCTTGCTAACATACATACAACTATATGCAATAAAATTTTCCCTAAGAACAAATTCAGGTTTATCAAGGGTAGATCTATATAGGATTCCATATGCCTTGCCTCGAAATGGTCCAACATTTTTAATCATACCAACATAAGAGGAAACATTGACATGAAACTTGATATTATGAAATTATTTGATACCATTGATTGGTGTTTTATCTTAAATGTCCTTGGAGGATTTGGTTTTAATGATATCATCATCCGGAGGATAAACTCCTTATTCAAATAAGATACCATCTCCATCCTTATCAATGGTTCACCTAAAGGCTTATTTAGATGGAAAAAGGGAGTTAGATAGGGAGACCCTCTTTATTTCATACTTTATGAAATTATAGAAGATTTCCTATGCAGAATTCACTCTATCCATGTTGATCAAAACAAACTTAAACTGATAAAAGCCACTAGGAACATGAATGTTCCCACTCATCTATTATACGCTGATGACATCATTTAGTTATTGTTAGGTGATAAGAGGAATATTAAAAATCTCAAAAATGTATTGTCCCACTACAATGAAATCTCTGGTTAGATTATCAGTTTGAACAAATCCTTTTTTTCTTTTGTAAAAAACATGTCTTCTATTAGATTAAATTAATATCATAAAAAATTTAGGCTTAAAGAGGGATCTATCACTTTCACATATCTTGGTGTTCTCATCTTTTATGTAAGGCCAATTTACAACTACTTATCTAGCATTTTTGATCAAGTCATTAGTCATCTTTCCACTTGTAAGGGAAAATACCTCTCCATGGCCAGAAGAATCTATCTTGTGAAATCTATTATTGTTTCCAAAATGGTTTACCTGATGATGGCCTACAAATGACCTAATGGACTTCTTATAAAACATTATATCCACATCAAAAAAAAATTGGACTTGAAGAAATATTAAATGGTAGATTGTGACCATTCCATGGGATACCTATTGTAAACCCATAGAAAAGGCAGGTCTTAACATCAAAAATCATTCGCTCTATAATGAATCACTTCAAATAAGCTAAATTGGAGGCTGATTCATGACAACTCTGATTCCATTTCATTACTAAAAGAAAGAATTATCACAAAGTTAATGAAATAAAATTTGAATTATATTTCATCATCCATCTGGACATCCATTAGGAAATATGTCACTAATATTATGAATAATTCAAGATGGACCCTGCATTTGTTGAAAAAATGGATTGCTACTCCCCTAATCTCCATGCTGACTCCCAATTCTATACTAGAGAACACAAATAGCACTATTAGGAAAATTTTACTTTCTAATAATAGTAATATCCCCGACAAAATCATTCATGTGATTTCCAAGTATCCATTCTCTAATTCTGATGACTTCATGATCTGGGAACCTCCTAATAATGGGATCCTTGATTCCAAAAAATCATACAAGCACTATTTATTGAAATATGATTCTAATAATTTTTGGCTGAAATCCTTTGGCAAAACATGGATCAAACCTTCAAGACATACTCTTGTGTAGAGTATCACTCACAATAAATTACCCGCTGAGGTTTGTCTTCAATATTTTGGGATCCAGCTTTTCTCCAACTGTCATTTTTGTAACCAATAAAGAGAAGAAACTAATCATATATTTCTATGAAGTGCGATTGTTGCAGCACTTTGGAACTATATTTCTGACATTTTTTCTTGCATATGGTTACTCTCTGACTCAATCAGTTCACAACTTAAACATTGTGTGGATTTTTATTCTTATTAGAAAAATAAAAAAAATATAATGGTGGTTGCTGAGCTACTCCATGTGATCTGGTATGATAGAAATTCTCTTCATTAAAATAATTGGTCATTTAAAATTAATGCAGGTCAGATGCGGATTATTATTTCCATTTAAGATATTGCCTCGATTCAAAAAGCTTATTGTGAAAAATCTGTTGGTGACTTTGAGATCCTCCATCCTCTCTGAATTCATGGTATCTAAAAACAACCTAAACACACTTTTGGGCTGTTCTGGAAAGCCCCTCTTTCTGGATGGATCAAAGTTAATGTTAATGGCACCTCTAAAGGAAACCCAGGACCTACAGGATGCAGTTCTATTTACAGAGACAGTCATAATCATTGCCACAAATGCTTCTTTGGCTATTGTGGTGTTTCCTCATCTATGGAAGCAGAAATTATCGGTGTTATCCATGCCATTGACATTGTAAAGAAAAAGGGTTAGAGCAACATTTGGATTGAAAGTGATTCGACAACTATTGTCCACACCATTTGGAATGGTTTGGTGCACCTAGCCTCACCTCTTACTATGTGTTGGATGAACAGTTTAGCAGTGCTTTTGGAGACTATCTTCATTGTCACTCACTCATTTCGTGAAGAAAATATGGTGGCATATGGTCTTGTGAATAAATGAGTCAACCACGACACAACATGGCGGGATGAACTGCCCGATGATTTACCCCCCTTTATTATAAATATTGTAATAAGATTCTGTCTTTCAGAATCATGTAACTATTGTTTTCTACTGAATAAAATGTACACTATTTAAAAATAAGGGACCTCCTTCCATAACAATATAGTAAACTATTTAAAACTTCTATTATATACACCATCTGCGTGGCTTATGTTACACGCAACATAGAGTTTCTATGAAGCGTCATTTTATATTATAATTAATTAAATGAGATTATTATTACCTAGATATTAAAAATTGTAATATGAATAGTAATATCTAAATTTTATAAATATTATTTATAATGGTATAATATAAATAAAACATAATTATAATAACATAACACTTTTTATTAATGCCCTTATATGATTGAAAATACTATTTTCTTAAATGATCATATTTATATGTCCTTCTATTAAAACTAATAAAATTAATCTTAGAAACTATTGGAAGTTGAATGTGATAAAAAAAACTTCACATTTATATTTTAATAATGTTAAAATCATCTTATGGTTAATTTTTTATGATTTTTTCCAGGAAATTGCATTTGTTGATGAATAGTTAAAAATATTTAATTTTAATTCCAAACAGCTTCTTAGTCAAATTTTATTATTTAGTGAAAATATATTTTATGTTTTTTTAATTGAATATAGATCAATGAAAAACATTCTGATACAATTTGAGTCATTTTATACATTTTATATTGAATTTAGATATAAAAACACAATGAATATTTCAACATTCTCACTTTTAAAAACCCTCTTTCATGCCACGTCGATCGGATTAGAATTAAAAATTATTTTTTTGTCTTCAGTGGAATAAATTTTGAAAAATGTACATACACTATTTCAATAATTATAATCTTTATATTCTACTAAGATGAACTTAATTTTCAACATAAAATATTAGTGAATGTGATTAAAATTTCTTATAGTGATTAAGGTAAAATTAGTTATAACAAGAGACAAACATTAAACTAATGTGACAAAATGACCTATCCAATTCATCAACACCAATTTAGGGCCAAAATTAACAAAAAATCCATCCATACATGAATTTGGTTTTATTGATGACTTTTGTTTGGTAAAACATCGGTAAACCTAACTTGATTTTATAAATGCCTAGTGTGGCCCCTCCCTCCCTTATAAAAGGCCATATCATCTCCACCATATTCACACCTCTAAAAATAATAATTTCACAAACTATTATACTAATTCACATCCCAACATCCCTACCTTAACCACTGAAGCCTCTTTTTGGGTAGAAATCTAAATAGGGAATCTCTTTGTGGAAAAAAGAAATGGGATACCCAAGGAAATGGGTAAAATCCTTATATAATATCCATTGCATTATTTTCTTTCTCCACCATGTCAATTCATCTTATAAAATGAATAAATAATATCAACATTATTGTAAATATATTGAGATTTTTTATGTTAAGGGATTTACCTACACTTAGACACACATCAAAATAATTGGAATCAAACATACAATTATTATGTATGACAAACTACAGCCTCCTAAAAAGATTTTGATCATTTTTATTTTACCACATATCATGGTTCATAATTATGATAGAAACTAAATTTTTTATGATATTTATGATATATATTATCTATTTATTCTTATTCAATTATTATATAACACATACCTTTATTCTTTCAATTTTGTCGAAATACGCTAATTTCGTTTGGGGGTATGTGGACTACCACCACCTCAACGTAATGTGATTTGATCACATAATACATGGTATTTATTAAAGATGAATCTAGTAAAATTATTTGATATATATGAAATAATAATGATACAATAATGATATTATATAAAAATATATATTTCATTTACTTTCCTTCATTTAATATGAAAAAATAGAAACCGTGTTTATGCTTATATATGGCCTACCATATCCATGAGCGTTGTATTCAATTTCATATTTATATATTCAATAGATTTTTTTAAATACATATATACTGAATATAATTGTTATTTTTATGATGTTTTACATTCTGTAAATCATGATATATGATTGAGGACAAAAAACATAACAAATTGGGACCCTGTGAAAAAATTGCATATTACCTGAAGTGAAACTTTAATTGGGGGTTGTTAATAAAAAGGAAATATAGAGTCATTAAAACCAATTTATAGTATTATATATAACAATATGGTCATGTAAATGATATACCATAATCTAATAATTACAATACATGAGAATATTTTATGTACGAAGTGATTCAAGACATAATGTAGGGGTATTTCTAGTCTCATTTTTATTTCTATTAGATTTATTCCTTAGTCACTAGTAATTTATTGTTGGAATTATATGTATTAACCATGAATATATTCTTTTATTTTTATCTCTATGTTTTTGGTTATTTACATATCCAATTTATGAAATCTCTTTCATGGGGTATATTTTTCACATGTTACCAAATCAATAAAGTAGTTTTGTCGATATTTTCCTTCATTCAGACACATGCCATGAACATAAAAAAACATGTTTTCAAAAAGAAATTAAAAAATGATCATTTTAGATAATTTTCATGAAAAATTTATTTTAATAATATATGATGTTTTTAAAACATACATAATATATTTTTAATGTATTTTCAAAGAA
Organism: Viscum album; assembly: GCA_963277665.1. NCBI lineage: Eukaryota > Viridiplantae > Streptophyta > Magnoliopsida > Santalales > Viscaceae > Viscum > Viscum album. Next base: position 760,710,743 of record OY728166.1, read on the forward strand.
GTTTTTTCAAAAATATTTTTGATGTTTCCCTTTCAAAGTGATTGTTCTCAAAATATTTTCTAGAATTAAATATATGTTTACAAGGAAAAGGGATTTCAAAGTTTCTTCAAGATTCCATTAAATTATTTCAAAGAAAAATGTCTTCAAATGTATTTATGTTTAAAAATATTTTATTTAATATGATGAAAAAATATTTTCAGCAATAATTTTTTAAAGGATTTTATAAATTATTTTCTATCTAAGAAGACATCTGTCATTGTTACTCATGAATTTATAGGAAATTATCTAAATATATCATTCATATTCATTATCTAAATGGTTTATGTATTTTTGGAATGATTTTTATGAAAACTATTTCTGTTTCATATGTTATATGTTTACGAAAAATGTTCTTCTTCCATGAATATTATTCTTTTGAAACCCACTTTTTAACAGGTTATGTATTTATGAAATGATTACAAAACCTATCTATTTTTCATAGGTAATGATATTATTACATTGTTATTACACACATTTTAGTTCATGGGTTATGGTAAGAATATTTATGAATTTTGGAACATTTATGTATGATTTCATTATGAGATGGTTGGGACCTATATATCATTTCAATGTATTGGATAATGATTTATATATCTTGAGATAATTAGGTGAATCATATAAAAGGTTTTGATCCACTATGGGATGATGGGGAATACCAATACACTAGAAGCAAATGACAATGACTAGAGATGTTGTTGTGTCCCTTCCAATAGCTGTATCACCATGATGATCGATGGTGGTGAAACCCAATCCACTCTAGGGAATATGGGGAAACTAGATCCACTATATGAATATAGGGAATCCCAATCCCATACAATGAACATACTATTGCTAGGTATGGGGGTTTTCCTCGACTAGTAGTTTTAGTTCCCATGAAGTTCCCCGATATGTTCGATAAATGCATCTTGATTTAATGGGAATAGTATTACATGTTTGTGTATATAGAAAAATTCTGAGCATCATGCCTGTGTTAATAATTCAGGGATCATGCTCAATATTACTTTATAATTAATGACTTATGAAGAACTAATCATTATTCCATGATTTACTATTATGATATTTGATATGAAGTATATGATCTTGTAATGTTATAATAATGTTCCCTTACCATTATGATCTATTTTATGTTTACTTATCTCCCTTTTTACCCTAATTGAGTATATTTTCTCACCCATTTTTATGTTTCAACCCTATTATATGTAGATATGCATTATGTATGATGTGTATAAGATGTGTACTAGCCTTGCAGATTCTAGTGGGAGATAATGTAGCTCACCTATGTTCTTGTGTTTACGTTTCTATGTTTCCAGAGTCACTAGACTAATATGGTCCTTGAGAATCATTTTTTTAATATATTATGTATTTTGAAAAAGTTTTGTATTTATAATGTTTAAACAGTGACGGTCGCAATATTTTACCTCATAGATTCTATTTAATTACACAAAATTGATGACTATTGTGTATCCCATAAGGGATAATTACTTTTAGAATACTATTTCATTTTATTAAATTTTATTATATCTAAAATTAAAGAAATAGCTCAATCCAAATGGTTGAGGATCGTGTATTTAATATCATAACATCTCTTAGTTTATTGAATTATAAATTCTGACTATGGAATAACATGCATTGTTATTTATTGATAGCATAAATGTTCTTGGTCTTTTATCTACTATTCATTACACCGGATTATCCAATATATACTTAGAGTTTTAATAAAAATGATCCTTGTTAAGAGAACTATGTGGTTTCATCCTTCTATCTAAAACGGTGGAATAGAATCATGACTTTCTTTAAAAGGAAGAAGCGTATGTGTGAACTGTAACACCCCAAGATCTTATGCGAAATATTATTTTTAATTTCTTTGATGTCTTGTGTTGTACACGACACGAATATTATCATGTGCTATACGCAACATGGTATTAGCTTATAGTATACACAAACACTATTCTTGGCTTGTTTGGAATTCAAGATCGTTCAATTTTTTTAAACGTTTTATCTTTTAAAACCCATTTTCTCAATAGTAGGATTAATTATAAATTAAATACTGATGATATCATGTTATTGGGAAGGGCGGATTTTATAACAGTTAATTCGATCAAGGATATCGTCTCCCACTATGAGGATTTAACATGAAAAGTTATTAAATCCCTTAAATCCTTTTTTGTATTTGGAAAAGGAGTGTCAACCAGAAGGCAAAGGAAAATTGCTTGGATTCTTGTAGGTAATATGGGTTCTCTACCTTTTAATTATCTTGGTGTACCTCTTTTTTGGGGCGGAGTTAAAAGATCTCATCATCAGCCCATTTTCTCACATATCACTGATCAAATTGCTAATTAGAAGGGGAAGGCAATGTACCAAGAAGGAAGAATAAGTCTTGTTAACTCTATGGTCACATCCATGTTTGTTTATATTTGTTCTATTTACAGATGGCCTAGAAATCTCATCAAAGAGCTCCATAGGCTTATAAGAAACTTCATATGGACTGGCTCCATGTATGAAAAGAATCTCATGGTTGTTTCCTGGAAATAATTCATCAAAACCATTGATATGGGGGGTCTTGGTATCATGGATCTGGCTCTCTTCAATGATGCCATGATCAACAAATTTACATGGAATCTCATAACATCCCAAGATAATTCAATGGATTTCATTGGTGCCCGGTTTATATCAAGACTATGGACTGAATATCCTCAGTGCCTCTCATCCTCAGTTTTCCTGCTATAAAGTACTCATTTAATAGGATTCTTATGTCTTCAAAATGGCCGGTTAGTAGGGATTCAACTACGAATGTCTGGACAACTTCCTGGCTTTCTAGACCTCTCTAGTAGGATGTTATTATTCCCCAGAATATGATGCATGTTTAGATTGCCTCGGTGCAGAATTACAATCAAAAATTTCCGGATCTCATCACCTCTAATATGCATTCTGAATTCCAAAATTATAAGTACATGGATCATCATACTCTCATCTGGGAGCATAGTACCAATGGGATCCTCAATACCAGAACTATGTACAATTATTCTTGTGCTGGACAATCCCCAGCACCCATGTGGCTACTTTCCTTCAAGACCTGCTTCATCCCAGCCACTGATTTTCTGCTTTTAGGGAATATCTGGAGGAAAAGATTACCAGTTCAATCCACTCTTCAAAGGATTGGAAGTCATCTTGCCTCAGCATGCCCTTTATGTTATGGTGCAGTGGAATACCTTGAGCATATTTTTCTCTTTGTCCCATCATTTGAAGGTTATCGAACTACATTTAGGACATGACATGGTGTTCTTTAAATATCTTCTCGATGGATGGTATGCTTTGTTATGCTGTAGGTGCTCAATGTAGTTAAAAGGTGAGGAATCTGACTATGGTTACTATTGCAGCCTACATAGGCTTCACTTGGAAGGCCTAGACTTCCTATCTCTTTAGTGATATCACCCCCACTCTTTATTCTGGTGTCAAAGCTCTTCACATGGTGGTTTTCACAGCTTCTAGGATTCAAACTGGTTGCATGAAAAATGAGTTAAATAACTTTATTGTTATGAATAATTTTGGTGTTAGTGGTAGACCCAAAAAACCCTTAATGTTGAAGTTCATTAGATGAATTCCCCCATCCCCTCCTGGATAAAAGTTAATGTTGATGGAGCAGCTGCAGGGACACCTGGGCCTTCAGGCTGCGGTGGTGTCTCTCGCACCCATCAAGGCTTTGTCAAAGGCGGTTTCTATCATTTCATTGGGTAGGGATCTGATATTGAAGCTGAATTATGGGCTATTATCAAAGTAATCAGATATACTATTAATTTTGGATGGTGTTTTATATGGCTAGAATATGATTCTATGGTGGCAGTGGATTTAATCAAATGGAGATCCAAGAATGTCCCATGGGCTATGATGCCTTATTTGGTTGAATGCCTTCACCTTCTTGATGATATTATCTTTGATGTGACTCATGATTAAATGGAGGCCAATCAAGTGGCTGATGCTCTATCAAAGTTGGCTGTGGAAGAGTCAAGTTCTTAATGGTCTTTTATGGCTCCTGAATGTTGGATTCGCTTCATTGAGGCAGATTCTTGTGGCACAGTGTTTACCAGTCTCTGTAAATCTTCTTTTTGTTGCTTTTTTTTACTTGCCTTTACTTTTCAATAAAATTTGGTAGGGGTGGATCCTTGATTAATATTTGGGCATTTGGGTTTAATTCGATTATAAATTCTCATTTGAAACCTATATTTTTTTTCATTGTTATGGTAATTTATTCTTAATTTTTCAGAAATATTTAATTTCTTTAATATCTTATTCATTAATGATGATGAAGTTATTTATTTAGTGAAAAATAAATAATATAGTTTTTATTAAAATTATAATACCCATAAAAGGCCCAAACACCTGACCATAACTTATTGGTCGAGTATATATATACCCGAGGCATCCAAGGGTCGACTGGTGGACCATTTGTAGCAATATAAAATAGATTATGACATTTATAATATTTCATTTTAAATGATATCCAAGTTGTCACCTTCATAATTTAATGAATATAACAATTTAAATATTGTGATTTTAAGATGGTAAATTCGAGTAAATGTTTTGTTATGGAAGATATTAGATTTATCAGAATCATAGTTTACTATCTTTTATTTTTATGCAAAAAATTATTATATTAAATAATTATCTGAAAATGTTGTTGTAATTATTTTAATAAGAGAAATATCAAATAAATGGTTTTAAAAATATTAAAATAAATATTATATGAAAAAATTATTTTTCTACATGAATTTTTTAGATGAATATCACATGTTAGGAATCTATTAATGATTTTGGATTGAATATATCTTCTGTGTGGATTTTATTTAAATTCTAATAAATTAATTGTGTCAACATTGACACTATTGATATTTTAAAAATAACATATTATTAAATTTTTTAAAAATCACAAAAATATTTAAGAAATTAAAAATTGTAAATTATATGGTTGAAAATTTAATAATTTATCCAATTATGGATAATTCACAACACCTAAGTAATAATTTATACATGTTAAAATTTAGAATATTATTACCACAAAAAAATTTAAAGAGATTAAATAAGGATAAATTAAAATGATAGTGTTTAAAATAAAACAAAAACATGTCTAAATATTATTGGTTGATGAGATTACAACCCTATCTTACCTCATATCCGAATTTGAGTCACTTATGAAGCTTTTATGTGGGGTTTGAGTTTAATATAAATTAATATCTTGTAGGTTTCCAAAAGTTCCAATCTCTTCTTTTATAAATGGACACCTCATCCCTCTCATCTTCACAAAATTTTAAGACTTCAAGCTCTGAAAAACCCTGACCATTACTCTTCTCAACATCCCTAGTCACATTTTGGAGGTTCTAGTCTTCTCAAACGACAAACTCTAGTGCCATAAGAGGAAGTTTGAAAGAGGCACGTCGAGGAAGAGGTAATCTCTTATACCGATTCTTTCAAGTTTCTTTCTTCTTCTACTTCATCTTATTTAGTTTTTTCATTATAATGTAATAAAATAAGTATCAGTAATATAAAAATATGTTTTTATAAATATGAAACAAGCCTATTTCACCTTATATCCACCCTACAAAATACGAAATCATCCTGTGTGCGTACGTATGGCTAACTGTCTCCATGCCTTGATGTAATCTGTTTTTCCACCACCACCATACTTGGATGGATATAATCATGGGAATAATAAATATATATTATTATTATAAGATCATACTAATTCTGAGATATTATATCATCCACTCCAATACCTTTCCATAATTATGGGAACAGTATCACCACTCCTGCGTACGTATGGATTACCGTCTCCACGACGCGATGAGATTCATTTTCCATGTTATCCATTCAATAATGACTAAAACGTATATATATTTAATAATAATGAGATATAAGACATAATAATTATCCTATATTTATGTATATTTCATCTACTTACTTCCATTGAAGTCAATAATGAACGAAAAACAGCGTTAATACATACGTAGGACCTACCATCTTTATGAATGGTGTATTTCATTCTATTTATCGATATTATATATATATATATATATATATTTATATTATATTCTGAATATATAATATATAAAGCTTGTTTTACATTCTGGATGTAAGTAATCATGATCTATGTAATCATATGAATAATTACAAGTCAAAACACGTACGACAATGGAAATGATTTTACCCTAAACAATGCATTAACATAGAATTAACAAATGAATGGGTAATATAAAGTCTTATGTGAATCATATATGATATCATAAATATTAGTATGGTTCTATTACATATTAATAATATGTTTAAACCCACTATAACAGAGTCTCATACACATGAAATAAATTTTACATAAGGTAAGGGATTATTCCGTGTCACTTTTATTTCTGTGAGACATATGCCTTAATCAGCATCTATTTCTTTTGTATGGTGTTTATGATTCCCATGATTTTTTTTGGATTTTTATGCATGTAATTATATTTAATTTATGACAAGTATTATTTAACCTTTCATAAAAGGTAATGGATAATTATTATAATCTCGTTCTTATCCAAGATTGTTTATTCGTAGGTATTTACTGGGGTTATGTTTGTCATTCATGTCCTTATTTTCTAAAAATGTTTTCATAAAATGTTTACTATTATTACATGTATGGTTAATTTAATTTTATCCCCTTTTTGAATTTTACAATGTGGTATGGAAGGAATCATTCTTTTGTTTACCATACGAGGTACTGTTTTGACTTTTCCGGCAAAAGTATGAGCATAATTTTTTAAAAATATATGGCATGAACAAATTTTTACGTTTTTATAAAGCATTATTTTCATAAATATTACTATACATGATTTCATGATTATTTTAAAAAAATCCTTTTTATTTAAAATTTCATGGCATTTTGAGAAAAGAATGTGATTTTGAATAAGAAAGGATATTTTCTTCAAGAATTAATTTCAAGTGTTTTATCAAAACTATTTTCCATATATGATGTCATTATTTAGTATGTATATGTTTCAAGTATAATGTTTCTATTATTTACATGGTTTGATTTTTCTTATGGTGAAATGATATCCATTTTTTATATTGATTATGTTATAATGGGATGATGTTTTTGAAACCATTTTATTCATTGGGATATGATAAATGATTTATGTTTATTTTGTGGGACATGTAAGAATGATTTAATTATGAGATAGGTGTGACCTATATCTCCCTCCCACTAGTTGAGTAATGATTTATATCTCATTATATAGACATGGCTCAAACATAAAGTAAATATGGTTCAGTAATACAGTGCTGGAATGAAAGTAAACCCAGTTCAGCAATGGACATTGTACACTATGATGGTCATGGTAGAAATGACTTGTATACTATGGAAATCATATCATGTGGTTAAGGGTTCTCCACAATTACATGTTTCATTCCCTGGATATTTTTTTAGTATTAATGTTTAATTATGATCTATCCCATACGTACTACCCAGATTTTTTCACAACTGAAGATTTTGATGTTTAAACATTATGTTCATGTTTGTAAGATCAAATATATATGGATTGTTTTATTTTCTCCATGATTACCCTTACTGAGAATTTTAGCTCACCATTTTTATTTTTTCTTTTCCCCGGGATATAAAGAAAGGTTTTAGGTATGAAAACAAAAGAGAAAGATCTTTATGGGAGATGTTGGAGATCATTCACCATTATTAGAAGATTGTGTTCAATGTTTCCAAAGACACAAAACTATTACGGTCCTTTGGAGTTTGTTTTTGTTAGGTATTAGGTATTCCTCAAAAGTAATCTATTAGCCATGTATTTCATGATATGGGTCTCTACAGTAGCTATCAGGGCAAAGGATGTAGGAATGAATCTGATCCTTGGGAACTCTCGTGTGTGAGCGTTGGACGAAGCATGGCCCTCCACCCAAGGGCTTCATGATGAAATGGCTGCCATTGGGGATGGTAGTGTGTCCCACCCAGGGGGTGTAGCCAACCATGTATTTCCCTGATATGTATCAAATATATGTTTTTTTATGTATTAAGTATTCCGAAAAAGTAATGTATTGTCCATGTACGTCGAGCTCGGGTCTCTATAGTTGGTATCAGAGGAATGGTTTAGTTACCCTTTGGAAACTAGGAGGCGAAAAATTTAGTGAGATCTCTAGAGGTATTTCTAAGGTATGTCTAGGTATGTCCCTAATGTTAAGTATTAGTATAGGTTTCAGTACTAGAATTATGGTAACAATCATATAATTAAACCTATGATGTAGATATTGAAGGTACTCTCCCTTTATTATGTTGTTTTCCTAGCTTGATTTTTTCCTCTCACACTATTCTTTTTGGGTTTTAGACGATGGATCGAACCTGAAAAAACGGTTTTGATAAATGTAATGGAAAATGATATGATTTTACTCATGAACAAACCAATGTTATTGGGATGGAGTGAAAAATCTTATGATTATACTTAAAAAAGCTATGAATCATTCTGGACATCCAAATGAGCTGAGAAGGGAAAAATATTCTTTTGAGTCCTTCTTGAGGCAACGTCCGCCATCATTCAATGGGTCTTCTGATCCACTTATTTTTGAAAAATGGATCAGTACCATTGAAAAGATATTTTACATACTTCGTTGTTCGTAAAATGAAAAAGTCATTCTATCTACTTACCATTTACAAGGTAAAGCAGACCAGTGGTGGACACTAATTAAGAATATGATGCCCCAAGATGAAATTGAATCCATAGAATTTGATGAGTTAAAGAACATATTTTTCAATATGTACATTCATAGTATTCTTCAACAATATATGGAAAAGGAGTTCATTGAGCTTAGGAAAAATTATGATCAATCTGTTGGAATAAACGATGCGAATTTTAGAAGGCTTGAAATGTATGCATCTGGATTTATCATCCAACCCGAAAGTAATGTTGATAGATTATTCAGTGGATTAAAACCAAGACTTTGAAAGGAATTAGATATTATAGAATTCAGTAGCTATGAAAAGATTGTTGCAATGTTATATGAATTTTGAACTAGAAGTTGGTGTTACTTATCCATCTCATGGTTTTGACAATAAACAAATGATGTAGTTCAAGTAAAAATCTCCAAACTAGGGTGACAAGAAAATAAATGTTTCGTTATTGTAACGAACCAATATTATTTAATAGAAATTATATTCTTATAAATAATTCATAATCACATGAAATCACAACATAATTAACTACAATGTTCTATGTGACCCTTAAAACACAAGATTGTCACTTTTGTGATGTAAATTTCCAAAATCCGATATATAGAGTTGCGATCAGTAAGTAATTTATAGTCCAATAAGAAAAACATAATTTTTGGGGAATACTAACCTACCCTTATGAATAGTAACATACCCTTATGAATATTGATATACGCTAATGAATATTAACCTTAATTAAGATAGTATATAAATAATATTCAAGTTTAAGTACGATATATCTATGTTTTAAAATAAATACACACTTGTTTTAAAACACTTGTTTTTAGAATAAATTATGATTTAATTAAATATTAAATTAATAATATTTAGAAAATTATTTTTGAAAAATGGAATTCATTTTTGGAATCTAAATGTCGAAAAATTGTTAGGGTATCTTTTTGGTATTTTTCTGAAATACCTGAATTTTTTATGAATAGTGACATACCAAAAATTGCAAAATTAAGATAAATAAACTAATTATAGATTAATGGGTGATGTTATATTGATTTAAGCCAACATGGTTCGGGATCACATGATACAATTACTATTATTGGTCATGGAATACTCACTATTCCATTTCTTGAGGAGAAATAATAAATTAATAAGTTTTATATTAAGAAATCCCCTCTCTCCTCCACTATAAAACCCCCCTCTCACACCCCTTCCATTTAATTTTCTAAAGGCTTGTGCCTTTTCAAAATTCTGTAAAAATACCCTCCCAACCTCTTCTCCCACTTCCATCAAGCTTTGGTCTCAAAAAATGACAAAACCTTGTCCCTTAATGAGGCTCTCAAGGAAGTTTGGTTCAAGAGGAGAATTCCTCTTTTCAATTCTTTGTCCTTCCTTTGAAGTTCATTTGTTTGCTTTTTTATATTACCATATCTTATCCATATTTTTTGATGAATCGAGTACCATATATGTAATTGAATGTTTTCATGATAGAGGAATAAGTTATCAACATCTCTCCCTTTTTACCTTCTTTTATACTAGTAGCAAGAACACCTTCCGAGATGTGTCAATTTTACACATTCAAAGATGATGGACGCTCGATTTCTATTATCATTCTCAATTGTGGTCATGAAACCATTATTGTTATGGTTGAACCAGATTTTTATATATAATATAATCTATTTACGATTATGTAATCCCTTTGTACAATTTTTTTTAAGTTATAATGGAAAATGACTTCGTTGTAATCAAAACCAACAAATTAAATGAAACAATTATCATTAAAGTTATATATAATAATTCATACTCTTTACATGTAACCAAGATATATAAATGACCAAAAAGACATATTTATTTTAAAAAATAATATATTATTTTGATTCTGGAGATTTACATCCATTCCACATACTTAAAAACAAGTGAACCAAAGATGAAAATAATGAAAATGAACACTCTGAAGCGACAAAATTCAATACAATAACTTATCAATAAGAAAATAAATGAACTAACCAAAACTATGATAAAATAAACACATCTCTAATATGTATGTAAATAAGTTATTAATAAGTGTAATTTCATACTCCATGAGCTTATGTTCGATAGAAGAACATGTTTGGAGTTAATATAAGGGTTTCTTCATCTCACTTCCATTTTCATGAGATTTTCCATATTCAATACTAATACTTTTTTATGGTTTATGTATAATGAAAATTGATTTCACATATCATTAATATCATTATATTCATGGTATTAAATCTATAATTTTTAGATTATTAATTTTTGGGGCATATGAATCGTTTGATTACAAAGTGGTAAGGGTTTTCCACCCGAACTTTCATTTTCATTCGGGTTACTTTTATTGTCTAATTTCCTTGATGAAATTATTATGTATTCTGATGTACTACTCATAAATTCTCTGTGAGTATTCTATATATTTACACCAACCAAAATCCTTCCATATTTCTTGGATGGTTACATGCTATGAAAGAAGCTCTCAAAACTGTTTCCAAAAATATGAGCCTGATAAAAGGGAATTTATCAAATTCATATATATTTTCAAGGGAAAGCTATATTCTATTTTTGGAAACCATGATCCTTAAAAAACACTAATTTTATCATGAAACACTATCTTACATTAATTCTGGGTTTATACAAATATTTTTCCAAAATAACTATTTTTTTCAAAATAAAAGAGTATTTATCACAAGAATTGCTTAATGATTTTAGAAAATTATTCTCGTTTGATCTAACACTCTTGTTGATTATTATGTGTTGTTGGGGTTAATAATTTATGATTTAATATACCATATTTTATTGAATGTTTTATGACTAACTTTATTGTGGATGATCTATCCTAAAACCATTCACCATATTATTCTGAAGGGTAAGTTTTTATCTTCAATAATTGGGGAAGGTTAGATACATCTCATATGATAGTTTGAATATGAATGTATATGTTGATTATGTTTATCACCACTCATATGAAGAATTCATTGGAATTATTATGTGATGGGTGGGGCCTGCTATATCCCCTCGATGCATTGATAGGTATCATGAGACAAATAGACGGTGAATTGGACAAGGCCTTTCCCAATGTGATATATTTATTTTGGCCGAGGCCTTAATCATTAGACGTCTTGGCCGAGGCCTTGAAAAAAAAATTCAGAATTTCTGGCATATTCACTTCCCACATTATAATGCTTTTATTTTATGATCATGTGATTATTTGACTAGTATAATACCAATCATTTTTTTATTATGGCATTATTTCTTCAGCTCATATTTCTGACATAGTGTTCAAGTTCATTATTAAAGGCATGTGATTTCAATTATTCACCATGTCTATTGTTTACACTATCTTCCACTGTATTTCTTATTCTTACTGAGTGTTTGAGCTCACCCATTCTTATGTTTCATTTTTCTTAGGACATGAAGAAGTAAATTATGAATGACAGGAAAGCATAATCTAAGAGACATGATGTTGCTAGTGGATAAATTTAGTGTTGTTTTTCCTTTCCATGTGTAAATTTGAACTTTTGAATGAAAATTATTTCCAATAATACTAAACTACTCGGTCCTTTGGGATTTTTATTCCTTGTATGTATTCCAACGTAATCAAATAAGGCACTGACACTAGGAAACTGGGGTCTGGTCCTTACAGTTTGTAACAGAGAAATTTTAGTAGAATACATGGAAACTAGATTTTGAAAACGTAGAATTAGGGAAGATTCCCTAAGTTAGTCGTTGAGGATATACATACAAAAAAGTACTGGTATTTTAGTGAGAAATAGATTATGTGGATATTTCATGAAATACATCCCTATATGGATATGAGGAGGTAGAGGTGGCTCTCGTACAGATGAATCTAGGGGTAAAACCCAATAACACTACTTTGAGATAGATTCGAATGGGAACAGGTGCACGACAATGGGCCTTTCTTCACTTTTGGTTAGGACACTCCCAGGGGATATTCTTAGGATAATTCACATTTTTTATATAATCCATTATGAAGGATTCAGATGTAAAATATTCCTCAAAGAAACCATATATATGAATATAGGATTATCCATTCGCCGGACCTCAATTTTTTTCTAAGTATTTTGTTAAGTTAAGATTATACATTATGATTCATAACCTAATCTAGAGTATGAAATTATCTAGAGATGGCTCCAAGTGGAAGGAATGGAAACTACATGAACACACATGTCCCTTATAAGGATTTTCCTCCTATACAAGATAATGATGTTGGCTCTAGTGCTATGACTGGTGCTGAGAAACTCATAACTATACTGGGAAAACTTACACAGGTTAGGAATAATAACCATACCCATATGGAGCATCTGGATCCACCATGTGGAGGAGCTATGCTGGATCGATTTATGCGAAATCAGCCTCCATCGTTCAATGGGACTACAAACCCATTTGTAGCTGAGCAGTGGATAAGTTCCCTCGAAGAGATATTTTCCTCATTGGGATGTAATGAAAGAGATAAGGTTTTCATGGAAGTATATTGTGTATTGGGAGATGCAGATCAGTGGTGGTCGTTAATTGAAAACACAAAGAAGGAGGAAGTGATAGAAGAGATGGAATGGATGGATTTTAAGGAAATCATATTAGAAAAATATTTCCCTCGTGAGTAGCGACCAGATATGGAGAGACAATTCTAGAATCTCAGGTAGAAGGAGGTTGAAAAATTTTCCAAGTATGAATCCAACTTCACAAGGTTAGAATTTCATGTTTGAACTATATACAAAATCCATGGAGAAAAATTGATCGATTCATTGATGAGATAAATCGATTTATCTAGTGGGAACTGGTCTGCCAAAATTTTTCAACATATGATGATATAGTTTCATGTGCTATCAGGATAGAAAAATAATTCTCTAATTCCTATAACATTAAGGGATATCAAGAAAAGAAGAGGGCTACTGAAAACCCTAGGAAAGGAAAAAAGGAAATAGCGAAGAAGGGAAGAGTTGAATTTTCACGATGTGAAAATTATGGAAGGAAACACCCTGGTGTATGCTTAAAAGGAAAATGAGTTTGTTAAAAATGTGGTTAGAAAGGCCATCTTTCTGGTAATTTCAAAGGGAAGAAGGAAGACAATGATGTTCAATGCTATAATTTTCGGGATATGGGACACAATGCTAATGATTGTCCAAATTTTCAAGGAAATATGCAACAGAAAAGGCCCAGGGATTAGGTACAAGCTTATGTAATCACAACTACGGAGGTTAAAATTCCTATTGACATGGTGACAAGTACATTAATCATTTCCTCAAATTTAGCCAATAATTTATTTGATTCTGGATCTTCGCATTCATTTATATCATCCCAGTTTTCCACAATAATTCGATATGTCCAATTTAATTTTATAAAGGAGTTATCAGTCAAAACCCCTAGTGGATGTATCATTGCAACAAAGGCATGTCGATTAGTCCCCCTCCAGACAATAAAATGTGTTGTAGTTGCTAACCATATCATCAAACCAATGACTAAATTTGATATATTTCTTGGTATGGATTGGCTGTCAAATTATGATGCGAAGGTTTATTGTAAGAAGAATGAATTTACAAATTTTGAAAATGGTATAGAATCCCTTGACTTTAGGGAAGAAACTTCGCCACCTGATTCTTATCTATATCCACCTTCACTAGCTATAAAAAATACAATAATTGGAAATGAAGATAAACCAATATCTATGGGTGAGGAAAGAAATATTCAAATTGAAGATGTGCACATGGTGATAGAGTACATTGATGTATTTCTAGAGGGTTTACCTTGACATCCTCTAGAGCTGGAAGTTGAGTTATCTATTTATTTATTTCTTGATACAAGACCTATATCATAGAATACTTATAGAATGGACACTATGGAATTAGTAGATATAAAGAAGAAACAAGAGGATTTGAGTGTAAAAGGATTTATTGGACTCAGTGTTTCTCCATGGGGATCTCATGTCTTCTTTGTCAAGAAGAAAGATGGATCCATGAGGCATGGCATTGATTATAGGGAAATCAATGCTATTATAATAATGAATAAGTACCATCTACCCCGAATTGATGATTTATATGACCAACTTCATGGAGATCAATACTTTTAGAAGATTGAACTTGGATCCGGATATCATCAGTTGTGTGTGAGGAAGGAAGATATGTATAAAACAACATTTCAGACTAGGTATGGGTAGTATGAGTTTACAGTGATGCCTTTTGGATTGAAAAATGCACCCTCTATTTTCATTTATATAATGAATAGATTTTTCAAGGAATATCTTGATAACCTTTTTATGGTAGACATCGATGATATCCTTGTATACTCTAAAATAAATGAAGACCATGAGAATAACTTGTGGGATATTCTGAAAACTCTAAGAAGAAATAAATTATATGGGAAGTTAAGAAATTCATAATTCTTTCTTCAATCAGTTTGTTTTTTGTGCTATATTTTTTGTAAGCACGAAATCCTACTTGATCCTTCGAAGACAATGGTAATCCATGATTAGCCCACTAACCAAGCTCACACGTAAAGGTGTTATGATTGTGTGGACAAACGAATGTAGATAATTCTTTCATGAATTGAAAAGAATATTGGTCAATGGTCCAATTTTGACTCTTCCATCTATAAGTGATGGATTTTTAAAAGACAAAAATGCATCAAAGAATGGACTGGGTTGCATACTTATGAAAAATAGTACTGTTATTTCTTATGCATCATGACAATTGAAGAATCATGAGAAAAATTATCGAACTCATGATCTTGAGTTAGTAGCTGTAATCTTTTCTGTGAAAATATAGAGGCATTCACTCTACGGAGGGAGATGTGAGATTTATACGGACCACAAGAGTTTGAAATATATTTTCACACAAAAAGAACTCAACATGTGGCAATGAAGATGGATTGAGTTACTCAATGATTACAATTGTTCAATACACTACCACCCACGAAAGGCGAATAAGGTGGCAGATGCATTAAGCATGAAAGATCATGGACTTCTAACTCAAATGAGTATTGAAAGAGATCCTATGTTCATGGATCTACTAATGATGGATATGTAAATTGTTAAGGAAGGGGAAACATCACTCCTCTTTAAAATGATTGATAAACTATCTTTAGAGGATAAGATAAAAATTCCTCAATCTGATGATGAGAATCTGCACATGAAAATTAATGTAGTTAAGGATGGGAGACTGGCTGAATTCATGTATGAAGAAGGAGTTCTGAAGTTTGGGAAGAGTTTATGCGTTCCATAAGTACCTGAGCTAAAAAGGGAACTATTAGAAGATTCTTATAGCTCATATTTCTCTATACACCCAGGTAGCAGAAAGATGTATTGAGATCAGAAGGAACATTTTTGGTGGGAAAACATTAAGAGAGAGATTTATGATTATGTGTTGAGATGTTTAGTTTATCAATAGGTGAAGGCAGGAAGACAACATCCTTGTGGAGTCATGCAACCCCTTCCTATACCTATGTGTAAATGGGATGATATTACGCTGTAATTTTCAATGGGGCTACCAAAGACTCCAATAAATAATTTTATGATATGGGTCGTTGTTGACCGTATTTCAAAATCTACACCTTTGCTTTCTATATGGGAAGACTTACCACTTGAACGTTTAGAAATAGTATATATTAATGAAGTTTTAAGACTTCATGGTGTACCGTCATCAATTGTTTATCATCATGATCCCCATTTTATATCACGATTCCGGAAGAGTCGTCAAAAGGCCCCAAATACTAATCTTCGTTTGAGCACTTCCTTCCACCCACAAACTGATGAACAATCAGAATGGACTATTCAAACATTGGAAGACATGTTGAGGTTTTGTTCACATGATTTTCAAGGCATTTGGGATCATTATTTGCCTTTCCTAGAATTTTCCTACAACAATAGAATACATTCAAGTATTCAGATGGAACCCTATAATGAATTATATTGGAGGAGATGTCGTACACTAACATGCTATGATGTTCTTGGTGAAAGAACTCTCGTGGGACGAGAACTTGTTGAAGAAACACCGAAAAAGGTAAAGATTATCCAGAACCATATTAAAACAGCTCAAAGTAGGAAAAAGAGCTATGCTGATAACCGAAGAAGGTATTTGTAATTTCAAGAATGTGATCACGTTTTCTTAAAGGTATCTCAATGGGAAGATATTATACGATTCGGTAAGAAGGGAAAATTATGTCCCAGGTACATTGGACCTTT
Organism: Viscum album; assembly: GCA_963277665.1. Taxonomy (NCBI): domain Eukaryota; kingdom Viridiplantae; phylum Streptophyta; class Magnoliopsida; order Santalales; family Viscaceae; genus Viscum; species Viscum album. The sequence continues at coordinate 760,727,671 of OY728166.1, forward strand.
TGAAATTCTAGACCGAATTGGAGTCGTAGCTTACAGTTTGGAAATGCCTCCAAGTCTCTCCAAGGTTCACAATGTGTTCCACATGTCAATGTTATGAAATTACACACCAGACCAAACACGTGTACAAACATATGAAGAAATAGAACTTGAGCCTGATCTATCTTTTTTGGAAGAGCCAATCAAGATTCTTGATACTAGAGAACATGTATTGAGAAATCATACGACTCGTCTGGTAAAGGTTCTATGGAGTAACCATAAGATGGAGGAATCAACATGGGCGCCTAAAGAGCTTCTATTAAAGACAAACCCCAATCATTTTAGGTAATATATTGTGAATTTCAAGGATGGAATTTTTGTAAGGAGCAGAGAATGTAAGGACCCAATATTTATTTAATGGAAATTACCTTCTTATAAATATTTCTTAATCACATGAAATCACAAAAAAATTAACAACTAAGTGCAATGTGTCCCTTAAAACACAAGTTTGACACTTTTTTGATGTGAATTTCAAAAATCTAATATACAAAGTTTTGATCAGTATGTTATTTAGAGTCCAATAAGGAAAACATAACTTTTGGTGAATAGTAACCCACCCTTATGAATAATAACATACCCTTATGAATAGTGATATACCGTAATGAATAGTAACATTAATTATGATAGTATATAAATAAGATTCGAGTGTAAGTACAATATATATATGCTTTAAAATAAATAATCAAATTATTTAAAACTCTAGTTTTTAGAATAAATTTTGATTTAATTAAATATTAAATAAATAACATTAATAAAGTTGTTTTTTAAAAATGGAATTAATTTTTGGATTCAACACATTGAAAATGGTTGGGGTAAATTTTAGGGATTTTTCTGAAATACTATAATTTTTTATGAAAAGTGACTTACCATAAATTGAAAAATTAAAATAAATACACTAATTATAGAGTCATGTGTGATGTTCTGCTGATATAAGCCCACTTGGTTCGGGATCACATGATAAAATTACTATTCTTGGTCATGTAAAACTCACTATTCCATGTCTTGAAGAGAAATAAAAAATTAATGAGTTTTATATTAAGAAATCTCCTCTCTCCTCCACTATAAAACCCCCCTCTCAACCCCCTTCCATTCACTCATCTCAAGCCTTCTTCCTTCTCCAAATTATATAAATATACCCTCCAAACATCCTCTCCCACCATCATAAATATTTGGTCTCATAAAAAGTCCAAAACCTCTCCGTTAAGGAGGCTCTCAAGGATGTTTGGTTCAAGAGGTAAATTCCTCTTTTCAATTCTTTGTCCTTCCTTTCATGTTCAATTGTTTTCTTTTTTCTATTACCTCTCCATATCCATATTTTGTAATGAATCACATACCATATATGTACTGTAATGTTTTCATGATTGTGGAATAATTTATAAAAATCTCTCCCTTTTTACCTTCTTTTATACTAGCAACTAGAACACCATCCGAGATGTGTAAATTTTACACATTATAGGACGATGGGATTTCGATTTCTGTTATCATTCTCAATTATGGTCATGAAACCATTCCTGTTATGGTTGAACCAGATTTTTATTTATAATATAATCTATTTATGATTCTTTAATCCCTTTGTACAAATGTTATTAAGTTATAAAGGAAAATGAGTTCATTGTAATCAAAACCCGCAAATTAACCGAAACAATTATCATTAAAGATCTATATAATTATTCATCCTCTTTCCATGTAACCAAGTTATAAAAAGGACCAATAACACCTATTTATGTTCATAAATAATATATAATTTCAATTACAGAGATTTACATCCATTCCACATGCATAAAACAGGTGAAACAAAGATGAAAATAAATCAAATGAACACTCTGAAGCAATGAAATTCAATACAATAACTTATCCATAAGAACATAAATGAACTAAAAAGAACTATGATAAGCTAAATACATCAGTAATAGTTTTTTTAAAAAGTTTTTATTAAGTATAATTTCATATTACATGATCTTTTGTCTAAGATAAGATCATATTTGGAGTTAAGGTAAGGGTTTCTTCATCTCACTTCCATTTTCGTGAGATTTTCCATACTCCCTACTAATACTTTTGTATGGTGTATGTATACTGACCATTGATTTCACATATCATGAATATATTTATCATCATGGTATTAAATCTATAATTTTTATATTATTAATTTTTGGGGAATAAGGATCATTTGATTATAATGTGGTAACGGTTTTCCACCCAAACTTACATTTTCATTCGGGTTACTTTTATTGTCTAATTTCCTTAAGGAAATTATTATGTATTGAGATGTACTACTCATAAATTCTCTATGAGTATTATATATATGTAAAAAAAACTATAATATTTCCATATTTTCTGGATAGTTACATGTTTTAAAAGAAGCTCTCAAAACTGTTTCCAAATATATGAGCATGAAACAGGGGAATTTCTCAAATTCACATCTATTTTCAAGGGCAATCTATAATCTATTTTTGGAAACCCTTATCCTTATAAAAAACAATAATTTTTTCATGAAATAATATGTTACTTTACTTATAGTTTTATACAAATATGTTTCCAAAAGAACACTTCTTTTTAAAATAAAAGAGTATTTATCACAATAATTTCTTAATGATTTTAGAAAATAATTATCGTTTGATTCAATTATTTTGATAATTCTTATGTATTGTTGGGGTTAATCATTTATGATGTCATATAACATATTTTATTTAATAGTTTATTACTAACGTTATTTTGGATGATCTATCCTAAAAATATTCACCTTATTATTCCGAATGGTTTGTTTTTAAGTTCAATAATTAGGGAAACTTAGTAACATTTCATATGGTAGTTTCAATATGAATGAATATGTTGTTTATGATTATCCCCGCTCATATGAGGAATTAATTGGACATATTATATGATGGATGTGCCCCCTATAGCCCCTCGATGCATCGGTAGGTCTCATGAGACAAATAGATGTGGAATTGGTCGAGGCCTTTCCCAATTAGATATATGGATTTTAGCTGAGGTCTTAATTATTAGACATCATGCAAGGGGGCTTGAAAAAATGTTTAAGATTGTATGGAATACACACTTACCTCATTATGATACTAGTATTTGAAGATTATGTTGTTATTAATCTAGTAGAATACCCATGATTTAGTTTTATTATGGAATTATTTATTCATCTCATATTTCTTCCATAACTTGTTCAAGTTCATTATTAAAGGCATGTGTTTCCAATTATTCACCAAGTCTGATGTTTTTTCTATCTTATGATATATTTCTTAATCTTACTAAGAGTTTGAGCTCATCCATTCTTATGCTTCATTTTTCTCGGTACATGAAGATATAAATTATAAATGACATGCAAGCATAATCTAAGAGACATGATGTTTCTAGTGGAATAATTTAGTGTTGTTTTTCCTTTCCATATGTAATTTTGAACTTATGTATTAAACGTTTTGCCAATAATACTAAACTACTTGGTCCTTTGGGTTTCATATTCTTTTTAATTATTCCAACGTAATAAAATAAGGCACCGACTCAGGGGAACTAGGGTCGGGTACTAACAGTTATGCTCAAAGTGTGGAAAGAACCAATGTGGAGATTGTCTTTAAGGGACTAGAAAATGTTTTAAGTGTGAAAATAATGTCATTGAACAGATGAGTGCCGAATTAATATTAAAAAGTTATATAATGACGTGAATATAGAATATACAACCGAGAACTCTCCACCAACACTTCAATGCTACAAGTGGAGGGAAATGGGGCATTATGCCAACAAATTCCATAATCCAATGGTTAATGATGATCGACATCAACAACCACTTAAGGTAAAGGAAAAGGGAAGTCACATGAGATCACTATTGGTGATGTTGAATATGAAAATGAAGTGGTTTAATGATTATGTGTTTATGTAATGGGATTCCAAAATAGTGTTGTGGAATATTATTTATTGTATCATGGAATATTAGAGTATTTATGTATTGGTTTATTGTGGTTTTCAATAATTGTATGGTACCTGTAACCTTGAAAAGTGATTGAAATATTTTTGGAAATCACCTAACATGTGAATAATGATGGGATAAGGAAATGATGAAATGTTTGATAGTATTAATGATCTCATGATTGATATAAGGACAAAGTGATATCATGGTTTGAGTATATAGAAATTTTGAGATTTTGGTATGTGGAAAGAGTTAACATTTGATAGCATTCATGTTTTCAAAAAGATTATATGGTGATTCATTATTCAAGAGAATACATGACTAAGGAAGTCAAATGTTTTTAATGTGACCAAAATTATATATATTATGATATATAGGGGATAAATGATGGTATTCATTTCTTGCTAGATGACCATTCTAGTAATCATTTTCATTATACTATGAGATTAGACAAAAGTATTTTTGATAATACTAATGGTTGGAATGGATTATGTTTGACATTAAGTAGTATTTTTTAAGGATAATTTTTTTTCTAGAATGTTATAATAGTATTGTTTTTGAAAAAGGACAACCCATAGGATGGTTGACAACTCGTCACATCGGACAAGGTTGCGGGAATCGAACCCACAACTGAAGTGTGACGGGCCATTATCCCCAACCACTGGACTACATGAAGTCCCTGGTTATTAGAAATTAGTTTTATTTTATTAAGTGGTATTATTGATGAATTATAAGTCCATTTTTGGAATCATATATAGTTAATCTCACCATAGATGGACTTATGTATATTTAGTAATTTGTGCTAACCTTTTTGTGATAAAGACAAATGGAATGACCTACCATTCTATCTCATGATCTACTAATACTTCAAGAATGACAAATTAAAATTCATTGTTTTAAATAAAATATTAAGTGGAAATTGTTCAGGGAATAACCAACGATGAATTTACAATGATATCCGGTATGTATATATCCTGATGCAAAAAAATCCTCAACATTAGGGAAATGATCTTGAAAACAAAAAATGTTGTCCATGTATAATAATATCCGAGGAATCAGATGTTACAATAGATCATCACAAATTTATCTCTTTTTTATTGATGGATTTTTCATATCCATGTTCTCTACCACTCTTCATCAGAACATGATGGTTAGATTTCCCTTCCGTATCCATGTTTTCACTTATGCTCTTTTATGTGGAATCCCAATGATGAGTTAATTTGGGAAACCGATGCATTTCTTACTTCACTTTTTGAAATTAAATTTTAGTTTTCCTTTTTAAAATGGGGGTTTCTATGAAAGAAACATTCGAGTAGTAAACGATTTATAACCCTGATGAATTTCGAGTGAAAAAATCGTTTTAATAGGGGGTGAATGTAACACACTGAGATTTTATGAGAAATATTATTTTTTATTTCATTGATTTTTTGTGTTGTTGGAAACCAAAATATTATCCTATGCTATAAACAACATCGTATTAGCTTGTAGTATACGCAAACACTATTCTTGGTTTGTGTTTCATGCAAAAGTGACCTTCCTCGAAAGATTGTCTTCTACCCAATAATGAGTTTCACTAAAAAATGACATATTGTTATAATATTAATATGAACTAGCCATTATGAGTAGGATTAACTATATTTTTAATTTTATAACATTATCATTGATCTAACACATATTCTAGAACATGATATGAGAACAATATAAATTTTTCGTGTAAAATAAGTATTTTTTTTCAAAAAATATAGTTTTGTCACCTTTTAATAGTGCAAACACATTAAATATAGTTTTTACATGTTTATAAGTTCAATTTTACATGAAAAGCTTATTCATTTTAATAAGTATATAAAAATTATCTTTGTATAATTTTTAATATTTTTCTGTTAACTTTCATATTTTGATGAATAGTAAAAATACTGTAAATTTTAATTAAATACAATTTTTTTCATCATGATAATTTATATGGATAAATTATAATATTTAATGTTTTAAAAGTGTAAATAAATATATATTTTTACCCTTTAATATTATGTATGTAATTATCATTAATTTTACATTGAATTCATAGGTAAAAACATTTCTACCTTTTTCAATGTTTTATCTTTTAAAACCCGTTTTCTCAACAGTAGGATTAATTTTAAAAGAAATAATGAAACTTCTGTGTATTTAATTTTGAAAAATGTATTCCATATTTAGAATCAGTAGGTATTTATTATGTAAATATGTTATGTTTTTATTTTTAGCAATTATGAATAGAAACTTTGGTAAATTTTATTTACAACTGTTAAAGGTAAATCAGGTAATTGAGGGTAAAATTAAAATTATAAAATTATCATAACACTTGTATTAATATAATTGGATGATTATATTTCATCCTAGAATATTCTTGGGTCAAAATGGTATCTCTTGGAACCCACATGAATGTGATTATGATCTTTAATTTAATTTATTTAAAGAAAGTGAAATATGACCCGGTCAAACATTAATAGTTAAAGTATTTTTAAAATAAGATTATACAGAATATATATTCAATTAGGAATACTCATTTTAAATCTAATATGTTTTTCTTTTTTATGGTAATTTATTATAAATTTTTAAGAAATATTTAATTATCTTAATAGCTTATACATTAATGATGAAGAAATTATTTATTTAGTGAAAAATCAATAATATAGTTTTTATTAAAATAATATACCAATCAAAAGGCCCAAACACCTGACCAAAACATATTGGTCGAGTATATATATACCCTAATAATTGAAGGGATGACGTTTGGACCATTTGAATCACTATAAAACAGATTATGACATTTATAATATTTTATTTTAAATGATGTCCAAGTTGTCACCTTCATAATATAATGAATATAGCAATTTAAATGTTGTCATTTTGAGATGATAAATTCGAGTAAAAGTATTCTTGTGGAAGATATTAGATTTATAGTAATAATAGTAATTTATTTTTCATTTTTATGTAACAAATATGTATATCAAATATTTATACAAAAATGATGTAGTAATTATTTTATTAACAAAAATATCAAATAAATGGTTTTACAAATATTAAAATAAAAATAATATGAACAAATAAATGTGCTCCATGAATTTTTTAAATGAATATGAAATGTTAGGAATCTATTAAATATTTTGGTTCGAATATATCTTTTGTGTGGATTTTATTTAAATTCATATAAATAAATATTATAAAAATTGACACTATTGATCTTTTATTAAGATAAAATAATATTAAATTGTTTGAAAATCACAAAATATATAAAAAGTGAAAAATTTAGAATTATATGATGTAAAATTTTATAAATTATCAAATTATGTAAAATTCAAAATACATAAGCAAGTATTTATAACAATTCTAAATTTAGAATATTATTACCACAAATAAAATTAAATAGATTAAATAAAGATAAAACAAAATGATAAGGTTTAAAATAAAATAAAAACATGTATAAATTTAATTAGATGATGAGATTACAACCCTATCATACCTCATATCCGAATTTGATTCACCTTGGTAGTTTTATGTGGGGTTTGAGTTTATTATATATTAATATTTTGGAGGTTTCAAAAAGTGCCCATCTCTTCTCTTATAAATGGGCACCTCATCCCTCTCATCTTCACAGAATTTTGTGCCTTTATGCTCTGCCAAACCCTGAAAATTACTCTTCTCAACTTCCCAAGTCACATTTTGGTGGTTCTGGTCTTCTGAAAAGACCAACTCTAGTGCCCTAAGAGGAAGTTTAAAAGAGGCACGTCGATGAAGAGGTAATATCTTCTACCGATTATTTCAAGTTTATTTATTCTACTACTTCCTCTTATTTAATTATTTAATTATAATGTAATAACATCAGTATCAATAATATACTGATATGTTATTATAAATATGTTACAACCCTATTTCAGCATATATTTACTCTACAAAAAACAAAATCCCCAAGTGTGCATACGTACAACATACTGTCTCCACGCTGTGGTGTATTCTGTTTTTACACCACCACCATACCTGGATGGATATAATTGTGGTAATAAAAACTAAATACGATTATTATAACATAATAATTATTCTGATATATTATATCATCCACTCAAATTCTATTCAATAATTATGGGAACAATATCATCGCTCGTGCGTACGTACAGATTACCGTCTCCACAACGCGATGGGACTCATTCCCCTAGTTAACTATTAAAAAATGATTATATAGTATATATATTGAAAATAATGAGATATATGACACACTAATTCTTCTATATTAATGTATATGTCATCTAATTAATTTCATTCAAGTCAATATGGAAAGGAAAACATCGTTATAGCTTACGTTCAACCTACCGTCTCCATGAACAGTGTATTTTGTATGTGAATCATAAATGGTATAAAAAATATTATTACGATTTTGTTACAAGTTAATAATATGTTTAAACCCACTATACAAGAGTCTTTGACACATACGGAAGGAACTGGACATAAGGTAAGGGATTATATTGTCTTGCATTTATTTCTATGAGACATATTCCTTAATCACCATCTATTTATTTTGTATGGTTTTTTTGCTTCCCAAGAATCTTTTATGTTTTTATGCATGTAAGTTTCTTTATTTTATGACATGTATGACTTCACTGATAAAAAAAGGTAAGGGATAATTATTCCAATCTCATTCTTATCCAAGATAGTTTATTCGTAGGTATTTACTGGGGTTTTGTTTATCATCCATGTCCAGGTTTTCTAAAAATATTTTAATAAAATGTATTTTTATTCATCCATGTATGTTTAAAGTCATTTCCACCCCTTTTTGACTTTTACCCCATAGTATGGAACAAATATTTATTCTATTTACCATACAATGTACTTTTTACTTTTCTGGAAAAAGTATGAGAATGATATTTTTTTAACTTATGCGGCATGAACCAGATTTTACAGTTTCATAACATCTTATTTTCATGAAGCTTTCTATACAATATTTCAGGATTATTTTGAAAAAAACATTTTATTTTAAAATTTCATGGAAATTTGAGAAAAATAAAAAGATTTTGTTGAAGAAATGATATTTTCCTCAAGAATTCATTTCAAGTTTTTTTATCAAAACCATTTTCGATCTAAGATGAAATTATTTTGCATTTTTATTTTTCAAGTATAATGTCTCTATTATTTACGTGGTTTGATTTTTCTTATGATGAAATGATATCCATTTTTTTATATGGATTATGTTATGATGGGATGATGTTTATGAAAACCACTTCATTCTTTGGGTTATGATGAATGATTTATGTTTACTTTTTAGCACACGTAAGAATGATTTCATAATGAGATGGGTGGGACCTATATCCCCCCCCCCAATTCATTGGGTAAATATTTATATCTTATGAGATAGACATGGATGGAATGAAAAGTAAATCTGGTTCAATAATACAAGTTTGGAATGACAAGTAATCCCAGTTCAGTAATGGCCATTATCCACTATGATGGTCCTGGAGGAAATGCCTTAGATACTATGAAAATCATATCATGTTCTTAATGGTTTTCCAAAATAACATTTTTTATTCCCATGCTATTGTATCATGATTAATGTTCCATTATGATCTATTCCTTATGTACTACCCGGATTTATTTCATAACTCAAGATTTTGTTGTTTAAACATTATGTTCTTGTTTTTATGTTCAAATGTATATGGTTTGTTTTATTTTAGAAATGAATACCCTTAATGAGAATTTGAACTCATCCTTTTTCTGTTTTCTTTTCCCCATGATATAAGGAAACATTTTAGGTATGAAAACAAAAGGGAAAGATATATATGGGAGATGTTGAAGATCTTACACCATGATTAAAAGATTGTGTTCCACGTTTCCAAGGACACTAAAATATTTCGGTCTTTGGGTGTATGTTTTTATTATCTATTATGTATTCCACAAATGTAATGTAATATCCATGTACGTCAAGCTCGGGTCTCTACATGAACACCCCCACATAGCATTTTTTATTGACTATCAACTTGTCTAGTGGGGTAATGTTTTGGACCACATATTAAATTTCATAATGTGTAAATATATTGACATTAAAATAAAATGGTGGATTATTGATCCCATGTGTTGAATTTATTATCAATATTTTGTCAAAATATGTTTGGTGAGTTGTTTATTAATTAGTGTTTAATGTATAATTATTATTTAATTATATCATGGAATTATTTTATATACATGAACTATTTTCCTATCTAGTTATGATGTTTTTTGATCATTTGGTTTGTTTAAATCCATTTTCAATTGTTCCAATGATGAAAAATTATGTACAATAGGATGAAGATCATAAAAAAAAATGGCCATCGAATATTATTTTATTACATAAGGATTTATACTATGAAGTCCATGAAAATAATATTCATATTATTATCTAGATAAATATTGAATAGTAAAATTGCAAGTATTAATATTATAGTTTGGAATTTATATAATATTAGAATTAGACATTTTCTAAGTGTTACCAAAAAATATGGTTAATCATTAGCCCAAAAGGACCCATCTCAAGCACTTATAGGACTAGGGTTCAACCACAATGGAGGAAAGTCGACATATTATACTCATGGATTAATGTGTCAGAAGATCATCATTGAAATACATGGTGGCAATGAAAATCACCCATAAATATAGAATAACATTTGATATTGAGGTGACATAGCCCCCGTGTTTGGTGTCAGGACAGTGTGAGGTCTGTCTATAGGTGTTTCGGGTGATAAACCTCATTTATAATCCATGGTGAAGAAACAATATATTATTTATTTTGATTCACACAACTAATATAATATATAATTTAGGATCATGAAAAGTCAATAATATTAGTAAATTATTTAAATAGATATTGATAAAACATATCAAACCGATCTAGTTCATTTATACCGTCTTATTATTACTAAGACATTATCTTCTACCCTGATCACATTGATCTTTTATGCATCACTGATGTTCATCATACCAAGACCATTCATGATAAAATAAAAAATTGATATTGGAATAGTATCATGATCATGAGAATAATTAGGGAGTTTTCATGGATGTGATATTTTTCATTAATTTATTAGTATATTGGAATATTTTTATACTTTATGTGGAAAAAATGTTCTAGGGGACATTTTGTGAATTCATATTACATGAATGAGTTATTGTAATAAAATAAGGAGAATTCAAATGATTATAGTATCCTAAAACTGTATAAAAATATGGGTAATAAGGTAAACCATGTTCATTTGTGTCTTCCAAAATAGAAACCCACAAAATTTTTTAATTTCAAGCTCTTTAGTAATATTTTTTTCACCTACTGAATTGAAATTAATTATTGGATTTTAGTAAGTAAATGATAACAAAGGAATGAATTGAATATAAATTATATAAAGGTAATTAGATATTATGATCAAGGATACATCCACCTAAGAGGCTCAATACTATCTATAAAAATCGATATCTCATAAAACATTTGTTTCACGAGGGTTTGTTGTAATAATCATATTCATTGTGTGAAGAGGAAAACCTATTTATAGTAATCCATGTTCATTGAAATAGAAAGGATCCAACTTGGGTTGACACTATTATGTGAAGTGCGTCTTGATATGTGTCAATCTCCTACACTATCATGATGATAAGATGCACTGGTTATTATATATATAGATTTTTGTGAGGACTTTGTTAAATGTGTGGATATTACTTAAAAGAGGTATGGTTGATGATAATAAAAGATAGTTTAAATGACTACCCTTATGAATTGAAAAATCAAAATTTACATCACGTAATGTATTAGAGTATAATAAAAATAGAGGAAACATTACATAAATGTGATCATCAAATACATTCATCATCGAATGGTTATGATCATGAGAAATGTTATACAGTTTTGAGACTAATATGAAATTATAATAAAGGGAATCCCTACATTCTAGTGTTTTTACAACTCTTATTCACTATCCTTTTATTGATGTGTATAAACCAAGTATGTGAATTCTTATACAATTCATTTCGGAAGATCCATTGAAACATTGTGTGTATTATTTACACATGATAAGTGAGTTTAGGACATCATCATTCAGAAAGAAATATTTCCCAATTTTTGTTTCACTAAATTAACTAATCATTCGTAGGTTATCATAAAAATTGACAAATATAGATATACCCAATTAGTGGTGGTTAGTGGTACATTAAGTGTAACAAGAAAACATGATCATGTAGGATATTGGATAAAAATAGTCAGCCAGATGGTTCAAGATCATTCAATTTGTTGATAAATCCTAAATAAGGGACGAAATATATCAATTGGAGTTGGGATTAGTGTATGTAGTTATATTAAATCATTAAGATGAAGAAGAATACTCTCAGTTGGATCTAGGTTTAGTGGAAGTCTATTAGTTTGTGTTGTAAGGAGAATAAATCTCTTAGTTGGAGTTAGGTATATTAGATTCCATTCAATTTTTGTAGGAAGTAAGAAAATATATAGTGTGACTTTTTATCAAAAATAGCAATTGGTAATAAGATTATAATGGATAATCTATTTTTGGGGTCTAACCAACATTGAATGGAGTATCAAATTTTACTAAAACATATCAATATAATAATTATATGATCTATCTTATATTTTATCATATGTGGTGTTACTATGAGATGTCAATATGTTCATCAAGAACCATATAAACTTCAATAGGATGACTTTAAAAGAAATAAATTGTGAAATCAAACCACTGATTCAACCATCCCCCGAGTGGTCTATCTGACATGGGGATATACCTAGTTTATAAACATCGTCATAAGGTTTATGTATAATATTTATATAGAATGATTTATGTGGTCTCAATACATTATTTTGATCATACATAATTATAAATTTGTTATTTTACTCTAGGATACAATAAAATAAGTGGATTTTTCTTTGTCAATGATGTACCATTGAACAATATCATATTTCCTTGGATATCGATATTAGTGTCTTGATAATAAATTTATGTTATGTAACATAATGTATAAATGATCATAAAAGAAAAAAGGAATATATTATACCCTTAGATATGTTCCGTTGATCCCCTTTATTTAAGGAACACTGATGTAGTTAAAATTGATTTCTTATGGGCATTCTATATTGAATTTAGAGTTATATTATAACCTTTGGCCTAGTTGACTAGTGCTTATATTAATAGTTCCTCCTATACTAATAAGAGTATATATCAGTGGGATACCATGTTAAGGATTTTTATGGATGTTTAGTGGTATTAACAAACTAGCTTCACATGGAAGTTATATGGGTTTTATGCCACCTATCTAGTGTGATGTTAGTGTTGTATTTTTATTGTGGTTGATCAAGACATTATATGATCATGGGAATGTTGAGGGTTGTTATACCTCTCTAGTGTGATGTTGGTGTTGTATTGTTATTGTGTTAGAACAAGCCATTATATGATCATGGGAATGTTGAGGGTTGTTATACCCCCAAGGTGATCGGTTCTAACACTAGAAATAGATATTGGATATAGAATACCATATAGGGTGATTGAACTATACTGTGACATAGGGAACAAAAATTAGCACACATTATTCAAGATGTTTTATACTGGATTAGAGCATGATGGATAGAATTATTATTGGATAATATATCTGGAGTTACTATTTTAGGATATGTGATTCTTGATTTATTCTACACGATTCATGGAATTCTTGGGAGAGTGGAAAAAACATGTGGGGATGTGATATAAAAATGTGGGGTAGGAACATTTCCATTGATAATGATGAAATATATATAGTTTTTTATATATATTATTCTATATGGATTTAGTGTCTTCAATGATGATATGATATATGCATCTAGGGTGGAGAACTATAACCCATAATAATGTTGTGAATTATATTTCAATGGATGGTAGTTATTCACTATGGTTGATATTGTGGATTTTGTTTATAGAGTTGGGATTATTCAAAATAATGATTTGAAATATTTTCAAGGATGAGATCTATTCCCCTTTATGACATAATTATGTTTTTATAAAGGGTTGTTGTTCCCCCCTGTTGATATATTATGATATTCTGAGGAGGTTTCTATTTCCCTCGACATTATTTGATATAAATTTCATGGGTAGTTAAAGTATATTCCCTTGGGTTCCTGATGATATGATATATATTTCTTCTGTGTGTTAGAATGTGTTAAATTGGGTATCTGATAATATATTATATATGTTTTTTGGCTGGGGAAGTGAATTCCCCCAAATTCATAATTATGTGATATATGTTTCAATGTCAAGGAGGTGGTCTCCCCCAAGGATCTAGATGATATTATATACTACTATAGTGTGGATAGAGGGTATGACCTAGTTTAATGATGATATTTACTATTTATTATTAGGTTGGGACACATCCCCTCATACTCTATTTTGACTACATTTTCCACTGTGGGAATATTTCCCCTTTATGGGTGTGTTAGTTTCTTAGAGATATGTCATTGGTCATAGTGGGTATAGACGATCCAATGTGTCACATTAGAAACAATGCACTGACAATGGTTTATTTATTACGTTTCAATTTTTTAAATATTATTTTGAGAAAATCCCATTAATTAATTACTTATTTACTAGTTATTCATGGGATACTCTTGGCGGTGGCCTACTAAGTGTTACTCACACATGATAAGGGACATAATGACACATTTCTTCCCAAGAAATCTTCATGATCAAAGGTATTGTTAAGGTATAATTCTAGTACTGGATAGTCCATATAGATATCTTTTACATATTCAAGAGATGAGGCCATGAAAAAAATCAGATCATGGATGAGGTTTTAGTTAATTTTCATCACGATTTAGTTTGTATATGATATTACTATAGGGGTTCTATTTAATGTCTTTCTAAATCATGTATAATTTAGATTTTTCATTTTATTGAATAATTTATTAAGTTATTTATTATGTTTATAAATGACTATTATGTGATTTATTTATTTGATTATCATGATTAGTGTTCACATGTTATTCCCATAATTTTTCATACTCAGATATAATTTTATAGTCTTTTCATGGAATATCCTTAAACACCTACAACTAGTTGATTGTCTTGGAAGAACATGGAGGAATCCTAAATGACATGATCTGAACTAGTTTAGTTACTTTGTATTGAGCCCGTTTAAGGATATTACACTTAAAATATCCATAAAAATAAAATTCGCAATTAAACAAAAAAAATTTATGCATTAATGGATGAGAACTTGTGTTGTGAATGACTTCCTCAGGATGCAATATTATTTAGGTATTTTGAAAATTTAAATATGAAAACCTCTATCATTAAATCTCATTACCCTATAATCAGTCTTATCAAAACAATCATGATTATATCACAATGTTATTATCTTAATCATAGTAAATGTTTAAAATTATATCAAGTAATATATCTTTATTGATAATTCATTTTGTCAATGTACTCTCCTCATGTTGTGAAAATATCTTAAATATCATAACCATCATGGATTTTTATTCATCCAATTACTACATATGACATGGAAAAAATCATCATTATGTGTAAAATATCTTTCTTAATTATCATATAGTCCAACTAGATCATGGATCAATCACTAAATAATTGTTGTAAAATAATATGAATGAATATCATCATATCATCATATTTTTAACTCAAAAAATATTGGATTGAATAATGAGTATAAACAAAATCATGATAATTAATTTATAGAAAAAGGGTCATGCATCATCTAAATTTATCGTTATGATCTTCTAAATTTTCTAAGTAACAAAATTAATGTAATAAATAATAACTATTATATGCCCCATTGTATCTAAATAAATTTAAAAATTTATCAGTTCTGGAAACACTTTTTAACATTATTTTCATTAAATAATCTCCATAATCATACAAATCTCTATATTAAATCCTATATAACCCTAGGATCATCAGAAAAGTCGTTCAGAAACATTAATTTAACATGGTGCAACAATATCATGGATTATGAAGAATATTACACATCCATAAAAACAAAAAACGAATATTTCATTCATCCAATATAATATCAATCAGCTTCTAGAAATTCCCAATTAATTATACAAAGGTCAGATGATGAATAACATATACACATTTATCTCTTTCACTATATATGCACACATACATAAATTGATAATTCCTTTTTAATCATATATGAGACAAATTCCCTAGAATCCATTTATACATATGATGTTATTTCCGTGGTTTCAGCCTATATAGTATACTAAACATCCGGTTCATTCATAAATAGATTCTAAAACATTCATTAACCCATTATAAAATTCTCCAAATCAATTACAGTCACTCAAATGACTATTAGAATTATTATCATGTTCACAAATATATTTCAATCAATTTCCAAATTCATATTTTTTATGATTAATAAAACTTTAGTATATATATGTATAAAATCATCTTCTTCTTCAGGTGTTATTTAGACATCAACAATGTAAATAATAGATAATAGCATTAGGTTTCTCATGGTTTTAACTAGGATGGATCTTCCTCAAATTAATGATATATGTTTTCAACTCTAGTTTCAACCAACTTCTTCGAAAATAATGTTTTTTCCAATATAAGAAATCCATGGAACTCTTCTCATCTTATTAAATGATAAATCATAATTATTAATACAACAAAATTATTATTATTTATAATGATAATTCCGAATTTTTTTTACTTCAACTAGTCATATTTATAACATCATTATATTTATTTTCAAAATTATTAATTCCAGGAAGTAATAATATTATTAGAATCACAATCAAAAAATATTTTCCCTGTGAATGGATATCTAAACATTTTCCCAATAGAATTACATGACACAATAATTACCTTTTTCACCATTCAACAAACATATAACATTTTATACGGTAGAATAATTGTAAACTATATGCATCATTATTAGATGATATTGAAAAAAATTATTTATAATAATAAAACATATGGTAAGTTCAATATTCAAGCCTCATTGTGTTCTTTCTTCATCTCCAACTCTACTAATGACTATGTATTTCTGTATATTGTTGACCATATATACGTAAATGAGATTGGGCACTCCAAAATCCTTATAATGTATTCTTATTCAACACATATTGACATCATTCATATTGAAAATAAATAAAAATCAATAATAAGTTGGATAAAAATTCCCCCTTTGTGTTCATTTGAAATTAAAATAAAAAAATTACGTCAATAGGTTATAATTCAAATTTCATCTCTCTCAAACTTATTGATAAAAATTATAAAGAAACATGAGAGTGGGTGGAATAAATTCACTTAAATCAATATAACATAAATTATTCAATGTTATGTCGACATGAACCATTCTTGATGTAGAAGTATCGAGTGATTAATTATACTAAAATAATGTCCATAAAATTAAATAATATGATACTAACTCATAATTTCATTCAAAGGTGTTATTCACATATTTTTAAGATGATACGAATTATTGATTATATTCACATGACGTTCACAAACTGGATTTTTAACTCATCAATCCACATAGAGTAGTAAAAAAATATAAAAATATCTTGAATATTTGTTTTAGTCAACCCTAGAATTCAAAAAAAACTAAACATGAAAAATCATTTTTTAAAATAAGAATGATAATTTATACATCATATTTTTTAGTGAAATATTTTCAATTATGTTCCAAAATTTGATATTTTAATGGAATGATAATTATTATTGAATATAAATGTTCTCCACCTCCTTAGATACACCATAAATTTTGTTGGACATTATACTCAAGAACCATATATAGTTTAATTTTTTATTCCATGTACATTCATGTGTTTGAAAACAAGTAAATTAACAAATATTTGTTATAATTTTCCATTTCAACAATGTGGTAAGGTCACCAAATATCTGTCACATATATAAGGTTATGGCAGTTCCCCACTATGAGATGAATCTTGAAGTAAACTGATGATATTCATAAATACGATAATAAGGTTGAATAACATTATATGATGGGACACATCGTATGTTTTCCATTATGTGTGAGTAATCCTATGAATATGATGATTTTTCTAATGATGTTTACACTCGTTAGTCTCTATAATGAGATATTATGTGAATATAGACACCTACAAGAATTCTATATGTTGATATGTAATCAGGAATTCCAATCTAAAAGCATGTGCAATGTTCCATAAAATGTATGATTGTTATTGTCAAATTTCATGACTCATACACATATATGAATATCTTAAAACCATGATAAGATAGTTTATTCTAATGCTGGTTTTGTAGGGTGCATCAAAAAATGAAGTGTTATTAATGAATACATTGAGGAATGATCATTCCTTTCAATATTTATGGAATTTTATTTCAAGGTCATTTTATTAAAAAGGAACAATAGAATTAAATTCTATTTCTATTTTGTAATGACAAGATTATTATTTAAATTCAATGAAATATATATTAAGCATATATATTGATAACGTGAGTGTGAAAACATTTTGATGATATATCATAAAAAGGTTACATAACATAGTGATAATTCATATGAGGTTTTGCTTATCTAATATATCCTAATCCTTTAGGGGTTCCTTGACCAATTTCAAGATATTAATCTTGAACTTTTGGAATTCCTACAAAATGTATTGTTGGAAGAGTCCTATTGGATCAGACATAAAGTGATTCGTTTGATCTAAATTAAATATTATATTTAAAGGTGTTAATAAGTATTATTATCTATATAGAGAAGTAACATTTATTCATCATTCATTAAAAAATGGAACAATATTAAATAAATATTATTCACATGGTAATTGTTTAATTACATGAATATATAATATATTATTACCTCATGTTAGTTTCAAGGTAATAACAAATTATTTATTCATTAATATATAATTTACTTAATTATGTGAATATTAAAATAAATATTTAATACAAAATACTAGGAATATAATATTTTTTATGAAATTTATTCATAAATTCAATAAATTTCAATGAGGATGAGTCGACCTAGTTATTTTTATAGAGATAAATAATTATTTACCAGACTATAAATAATATTCCTCATCCCAGGATGTAGTGCATTCAATAGAATAATAAAATTAATATTATTTTATATTACATGTTGTTACTTTTGAGTATTACATATTATTAATGTTATTTTTACAATTAATTAATATAAAACACTATCCCTAGGTCTAAAAATTCAAATTTTAGGGAATTTTTTCAAGATTTCCATAATGCACTACATTCCCCTACCTAGAGAATTGTCTCTAATATAGGATTGACTATATGGGATTCTATAAATTTTGAGAGATTCTCTCTTTAACTATCCCTATCAACCAATGGGGATCATGAGACGATACATTCCAGATAAGAGGGATGATGTTTTATATCAAGGGAGAGATTCCATATTATTAATACTGCCATGCTAGAATCCATAGAACCATAAAAAACATTTCAATATCAATAGATCACATGTGTATCACCGCTATATGGGATCTTCCTCAGGACCTCATCAATGAAATGAAAATACAACTGAACTGCCTTCATAAATTCAACATGAACATCAATGAATGAACACCAAAATGAGGTATTTTCATCATGCAATTATATTTATTATATATCATGGTGGAAATAATACTTTATTTTATGTGAAAAAATATTCATCAATAATATTAAAAAAAATAGGTCTTCATTGTGGCACCCCTAGTTTCTATTATATGTCTATTTATTCAATTATTTACTGGTTACATAATTATTTTGTTATGTGTGAGGTGGTTTAGAGGGGTTTTTACACATGTTGGAGGATTTATTGGCACTACATAGTTTAATAACAGATAGTTTAAATCATGAAACACCTCTAGGAATAAATGAATGATAAAACATGTTTAATGGATATGAACATGGTTGGTGCATGATTTTGATAATATGAGCTGGTGTTCTGAAGAAACTGTGTGAGCCTAATGTATTTTTAATTTGTAGCTCGAACACGGTTGTTTAATTGTTTATGTAACCACAAGATCCAACCAGGTGAGTGATAGATTGAGGTAGTATAAACCACCCTGTTGGTGCAAATATTTCAAATCCATGCGGCTTAATTCCATCCATTTTAAAAAATTTTGATCTAATCTATTTTTATTTCATTAAGCTACGGGTTTCCCCTAATCTTTCCATAAAGATTTCCATTTTTTAACAATATGTGAGATGCATTTTCCTTTTTTTTGGGAGTTATCCATAAGCGAATCAAAAGCTGTTGGAGAAATAGATTCACTGGTTACTCTCTAAAATTGGTTTTTCATCAATGATTCTTCCTTAATTTATTTTCCATACCCATAGATCTAATATGATGGGTATGGATCCATGTTTCATGATAATAAATGTGATGTATTGGGGCTAGATATAGGGAAGGAAATGTTTTTTTGTGATCACATCATGAGAATTGTTATGTCATTCTTAATTTTCCCCAATGTTTTTGAGTTAGGTGTATTCTCTCCCAATTAAACTTGATACGAACTTTATGGATTAATTTTAATTAAATTATTTTCATACAATTGCTTTAAAATATATTGGTATTTCATAAAGGAAATTGCGTTTTTTTTGTTATGGAAATTGTAGGAAATGTTTTTATCATAGAAAACCCTATCATTTAAAATTTTGAATTGGTTATATTAAAATTATATTTTGAATTGATTCATGTAATGAATTTGATGAAATAATTTGGAAAAAAGTATTTTTTTTTATTTTCATGACTTTGGTTGTGATTGGAATTGGTTTTTGGGAGTTAGTTGATTGTGAAGGATAATGGGATTAAAGTAACACACTCAAATTTCTAGATAATAGATACCAAGATACACCATTAATGTTATAATAAAAAATGAGTGTGTGTGTGTGTGTGTTTGAGCACAAAAATAATTATAAAAAATAGAATTTATGAAGGTTTTTAAATAGATTTTTTGAATTCATTCCAGGGAAACTACTTTTCCTGTAATTTAGTTTAGGATTTGTTAAAAACTACAATAAATCATTTTATGATGTTTTATATAAATGTGCATACATATTAAGGAAAAGTTTCATGTGTTGGGAATTCATTAGGGAAAATATACTTTGTTTAAAATTCCCCCATTCATGGAATTGTTGTTAGTTTTTAATTTCAATATATCAAGGCACAAGTAAAGGTTGGATTTCTCAGTTATTTAGTGATTTATATCAACAACTAAGGAGTGGCATGTAGAATTGGAGTCTGGAGAAAGCCAGGACTTCCCTGTTTGATGAAATTAGTGTCTTCGACTTTTTATTGGGTTTATCATACATGTTGTCACTTGGTTTCTTCTTTGTAATTTTTTTCTGGGTTTTTTTATATTTTGAGTTCTATTTTTGTATCCATGCATCATATTTAGTTTTATTATTATAAGATATGGTTTTGGTTTCCTTAACTATAAAGGGAAATTATTCACCTAATTGGTTATTTAGCCCTTGGAATTTATTTCCATCCTTCATCTCCTTGTAAAATTCACCTTAGGACAGCTACACCCACATCCTCTTCCTAGACATATGTATGTAGAGAGGGATATTGAAAATGGTATCAATTGGTTTGATCCTTCTTTATCAGTTTTATAAATTCTTATATTTTGAAATGGTATCAATTTGGATATGTTAGTCAATCTGTTGGGATTTTATTAAGGATGTAGGCTCATAAAAACATGAAATGTAAACCATGAAAACGTGTTGATAACCCATTTTTGATTAATTGAAGTTTCTAAGGAGTTTGGGTGTATGTGTGTTTTAATATACTTCTATTTGAGATATCACATACCCATCATTGGATTATCTAATGACAGTTTCATCACATGATTTTATATAATTACTTGCCACTAGGAATCCATTTTGCATTATTATGTTAATGATTTATAATATTTTAATATGTAAGAAAGAGTTTTTAATAATGTTGTTTTTTTTTAAATATAATATTTTGATAAAGGATTGATGGTGTAATTTTGGAAAATGGTTACGATTTTTATGATGGATAACAAAGATTATTGAGTTATTTTTTTAAAATGTGCAAAAATGTTAAATTTAAATAAACAAATTAATATATTTAATTGATTCATGCTAAATTGAGATTGTTTTGGTTATAGAAATTTAAATGGATAGAAGATATATAATCCAGTAGGAAGAGGCTGATGGGAATTCTATTTCACCTAATCCACATGTGAACCAATATTTTTTTCATAGTATTTTCAGAAATTTTTAGTTTGTGTATTTGTTGAACATAATTCTTGAACCATTGAAACTGGATCAATTTTATCAGTTCCACTAACAGAACTAGACCACCTTATTAGGGGATTCTGAAACAAAATAAGAAAAATCATGTTCTATAAGATGTATCAAATATTTGATTTCCATGGTTCCCCAGATGATATAATGTGATGTTGTCAATGTTTATGTTGGAGGATCTATCATGTCGGGGGTGGGATTTAGAATTTCAGGATAAATTAGATCAAGGCATAGAATTGGAGGATTTCTAATAATTATTATACAGAATATCATTTCCCCACACATTTATAAATTCTTGAACAATGAAATTCTTCAGTTTAATGTGTGAGAATAATTTGATAATAGAGTATGTTTCTAAACATACCAATTTAGTCACCATTTATCAAATTTATCAAGAAGTGAATCATAGAATGTACACATTTTTTATTCATGGTTGAAACCATAAACTCTCTCCAATATTTAAATTCTCTATAAAATGGATTATAAGGATATTTTAAGTAGATATATTGTAGTAGAAATAGACATCATGGGTAACACAAGTGTATGAATCATGTTTATTCTTGTAGAAACTAGTTGGAACACTAATACAAGAAACAAGCTGAGGAGAGACCCAGTTATAAGGGTTGATATATCTCAAAATTAAACTATGGGATTAGTCATCATACCTCCTTGAAAGATGGGTATGTTGGGTTATTTAGTTTGGATCACTAGATCACATCAAGAGAGATTATATATCACCCACTAGATCATTTCACAACTAAAATAAGATGAGAAACCATTATAACTATTTTCACAGTGCTCCATGGTTGGGTTCTCGGGACAGAACTCATTTTTTCAAACATCATATGATTTGATAGGAAATGTATAATCGAATAGCCATTTTAATCAATTTAACCCATGCCATAATGATTTCAGTAATAACATGACTCTTCAACTAGTGAAAAACGACCATGGTAATAAATGGGAAAGTGTAGTGAGTATGAAATTATATGAAGCGAAGTAACAGATTAGGGATGACCAACCAAGACCTTTGATGTTGAGTGGTATTTTTCATTTTAATTATACATGTATATGAGTTTTGTTTTATAATTTAATAACCCATTAATTTATTTCTTCTCATTTTTTGCATATTCATTGATTCCATGTTGAGTTGATTCCATATGTTTCAAAACTCTAATGTTCTTTGGGACATTGAGAATGTCAATCATTGAAATGTGAAATGTGTTTTATAATAGTAGATGTGACTGAATTAGTATGGTATTTCTTAATGATAGATAAGTATATCAATGACACGACACATGGAAGGGATCAGTTGATTAAATATAAGGACCATGTCTATTTTTATGCATGGAAAGTGAGATTTAACTATTGAGATGGTGTTAGGAATCTCTTTAAAATTGATTTTAATGTAGATGCAAGCAGAGAAAGAACCAAAATAATAATGTTCAGAAATATCTCATACTAGTTGAATACTGTTTCTCTGAAATTTGTAGATGATGTTAGGAAAATATATTTCCTAACCATAGTGGAAGAGTTCTTTGTAGTTTTTCAAATAAAATTCACTGGGTAAATACCTAAAAGTAATTTATACATTATTTTTCATATCAACAAAGGACACATATGATCTCCCTTTCATCTTATAAGATGAATCTAATCGAATTGGGGGAATTTTAGGATCGATTGGAAGTGGTGGAATGTAATGGATTCATCCAATTGAGAATATCTCTTTTGGAAGCACCAATTGTTTTATAAAGAAGGAAGATTGGACTATTAGGCTTTGTGTAAATTAATTTAATCATAACCATGTTATGTTAAGGAATTAATATCATCTTGAAAATATCGATGATGTATTCGATCAATTTAGGGGATCTTAGTGGTTCTAAAAAATTGATTTTTTTTCAGGATATCACCAATTGAATGTTCAGAAGAATGATATTCTGAAGATAACATCCTGAATTAGTTTTGGATAATATGATTATATAATGAGTTTTTTTGTAGAAATACACTATCCATCATGATGGAATAGATTAATAAATTATTTAAATGGTATCATGATTACTTTGTTGGAGTGTGTGTTGATGATATACTAGTGTATTCTAGGAAAAAAAATATAATCATGAAAATAACCCAACTATAGTGTTGGGTATCTTGTGGGACTATAATATATATGCTATGTTATCAAAATTTTATTTCTGGATACAAGAGGAATGTTTCCATACCAATTTCATTTTAAAAAAATTGTCTCTATGGACATGTAAAAGATAAAAGTTGTTTTCAATTGGTGTCCTATGAAATATATCTTTGATATATGAATTTTCCTTAACATGGTGGGATTCTACATGATTTTTTTGTGAATTTTTACATTTGGAATCACTAAATTCTGTGATGATAAGTAAGTTCATTCTTTTCTAGAATAATGAATATTTTCCAATATATATACTTGAATTTAACATTATAATAAAATATAAACATATTTTTATCTAGTGTCTGAAAAGGGATATGCAGTCTATTATAATTCATCGGAATTAGGGTTCAGATGTGTTATAATGCTGGGAGAAGATCTTGTTTCTTATAGTCAATGATAGTTATAGTTTCTGTATATGGACTAAAAAATTCACAATTCTGTATGATTCACTATTGTCCATTCATTGAATAAATGGAATCATTAACATTTTGGTGTGAAATTTATGGTGTTTACGGATCATATGATCTTGAAACAAGTATACTGAAAAATATATCAGGATCTTAGGAAATTAAGATGGATAAAATACCTCCAAATGATCGTATTAGACCTACTGTATTCACCATGTAATGTAAATTTTTTAGTGGATTCATTAAAAAGAAATTCATATAATCAGTTGCCTAAACAGGATTCGTATAACTAGTACATAATGTCAGGTATAGAATACATGCACAAAAATTGTTTCCACCGAGGTGATGTTGCATATTTCTTCACAAATTGTTTTCATCCTGATTTGGATCATCACGTGAAAGTGGCACGAATATCAGATCTATAATTTTTTCCAAGGCATTGAAACTCAATGGTGGGGTGACATTAAGGGAAGGTATGTGGATTAATATTCAGGTTTTTGGTATATATATTTTATCATGGATCCTATAGTTTGTTAGGAACAACATAAAAAAACTTACAACCATTATAAATGGGATGTTTATCTATTAAATAAAAAATATATATAGTGTGAGAAAAAAATAATTTTCGGGGGGTGGTACAAAAAGTGAAGTGACCAAGTTTGTTTCGAGATGCCTCACGTATCAAAATTATATGTATAAACAGTAATGAAAAACGTTCATTTTATATTATTTATGAATTATGATGTGGAAGTGGGAAAAGAGATACATTTATTTTGTGAAATGTATACCAAGAATGATTAGGAAAACAAATTCCATATGAGTAATAATTGATCAAATCAAAATGGAAAATCATTTTATCCTTAATCTTGAATCAAATATGTCGAGATACTTATCAATAATATATATTATAAATGTTTTAATGTGGAATTATGTTCGAGTCATCATTGAATCTAACTGAGAACCCTGCATAACATCCTATTTTGAAAGTCCTTACAGTAAGCCATTGGAACTCGGTTGACTATGAGCATGGATTATTATCCTCAAGTATATGGGAAATCCAAAAGGATGATACAAAACTTGTAGGAAATTCTTAGTGATTTTGTAATGGTTTTTATGGATGATGGGGGAAGTAAGTACCATCAGTGGAGATGTCATAAAAAAATAGTTATTTACCCCTACACACGTATTGATTATTTTAATGCATCATATTAGAATACTTTGTGATGTCCCCTTTTTTGGTTGGAAATATACATGAATTCATTATTTTGACCAATACTTATGAATGATACAATATAGATGATTTATTTGATTAAGATGAGAATAGATACATCTCAGAATCGTTAGAAATCATATATATATCACAGTGAATGATCATTTCTAATTGAGGTGAGTGATCATCTGACATTGAGAATATCTCAAAGGATATAGAATCCTAATTTTGTTAAAAAGGTAATTTTATCACCACCATACATAGTCCTTTTAGAAATACTTGAATGAGTTGGTGAGGTAGAATATTGGTTGGAATTTTCAACCATGGTTCAGTTCATTCAACAATGTGTTTTATGTATCTCAATTAATGATGTATCAACTTATTCAAAACCATGATATTCGATGGGATTGTATCTACTTGGATTTGGATGCTACAATGGCTCATGTTCTAGAGTGGATTGTACATAAGAATGTGAATGTTAGGAGGGGAAAAGACATCAGTAAATTTTGGGTTTTATGGAAACATGGTTTGATTCTAGAAGAAACATAAGAGGACCAAATAGAAATGACAGAGAAATGAATCAAACTGTTCCTGAAAGATGATAGTTTTCTAAAATTTTAGGGGAGGATTGGCCAATGGTGAGGAGAATATTTCTCCCAAAATAATACATAAATGTCCCTTTATTCACATATTTTATGGTTATTTAATGATTGGGATATTTTTAGGTGGTTCTGAATGGATTATCATTATTTAGAGGATTATCTATATTTTCACGGTTTGATCTTAGTTATTAAATACAATGAAATACCAATATAAAACCATATAAAGGAAAATATTAAGTAGGTGGAAGGTGAATTTTTGGTTCATGGTTTGGAAAACATGTGTATGTGTTTAAGGGAACCATGAAAACCAATTGTCTATTGTGATAATAGTTCATGCATGGTTGGTTCATAGTTTTTCAAATCATGCTATCCATTTATGTTACAGATTTCTTGAGACATTAGCAAGTGCACCGTAGTTTTACATTTTGAAAAACAGTGTGTCAAAACTGGGTGGTGTATAGTTAGCCCTAGAAAATTTATATATATTATCAATTTTGTTTTATTTATTCCATAGGTTTACCCTAATCTATTGATAATGTGAATTTCATTTTGTCTCAAGGTTTGAGAGTAGTTTCCATTTACTCAGTGACCCATCAGCATGTAAAAAAAGTTTTCTAATGATCTAGATTCAATGGTAAGTTTTTGTTTACAATCATTAACTATTGATTACTACTTTATATAACTCCCAAATCATTATATATATTTCACTCTGGGTAGATTCATGTTCCATGATGGGAATTGTGATGTTTTGTTGGTGAATAAATGGAAGAAAATGTGTTTTATAGTCATAATAAGAGAATTGTTGTGTTGTTCTTAATTTTCAACAATGTTTGTGAGGTAGGTGGATTCTCTCAAGATTACACACCATTAGAACATGAATACATAATTTGAAATATATAATTTTCTTGAAATAGTGGTGAAATATTTCGGTTATTCTTGATGGATGTTTTTTTGATTTTCCAAAAAAAATTATATATAATTTCTGGTACGTGGAAAACAAATCTGATTATAATTATTAAATTTTGATTTTAAAACAATTGATAGAATTGATGAAAATATATTATTTTTGAAATTAATTAAAAAATAATAATTACTTTTAATGACATGAATGTAATTGATGTTGGCATTAATGGTTAGGAATTAGATAAATGTGATGGGTAATGGTTTTGATGTTCCGTCATAGAAGGTATAGAGTATAGACATGTTATTACACCATTAATGGTAAAACAACGATTTTGTGAGTATGTGTGTGTGTATGGAGTTTTTTCTCTTGGAATTTAAATTAATATGCCTAATGGAATTAAAAAAGGCAATTTAATGAATTTTTTTTATTTCATTCCTTGGGAAACTATTTTATCTTGGAATACAATTAATGTATTGATACAAACCACTTTAATTTGTTTTAAGAAAGTTCATATAAATGTGAAAATTTGTTTTATCGAATTATAATGAGTTGTTAGTCATTAGGGAAATCATAAGGGGTTTAGAATCACACTCTCCTATGAAATTGTTTTTCATTTTTTGATGTAATCTATCAATACATAGTAAAATTAATGGAATCCCAATTCTTTAGTGATGCCTCTTGATATCTTAGGTGGGGCTAGGCATTTTGTATCATAGAACAGGTAAGGAGTTATCAGTTTAATGACACTAGTATCTTTTAGTTTTTTTGTCTTGAGTTTCCATTATACATTGTCACTTCGTTCCCACTATTTACATTGATATGATTTGTGGGTTTGATATATTTTTAATTTTATTGTTCTACTCATACATCATAGAGGGGATTGTTTTTATTATGATTTTAGTTTTTTTGATTGATGTTTCAAGGGAAGAGTATCCCAACAAATGGTTATGAGTCCTGTAGAATTTATTTCAATCCTTTATTATTATGGGGATGTCGTATAAATCCACTAACACCTAACACCTCTTCCCAATCCAATGGGTGATTTTCATGCTATTACAATCATGAAATCGATGACATGTACATTGTGTATGAGTTTTTAGATAATTAAGAATTCATGTTTTACATCATCGCGATAGGAAATTCATCAAAATCCAAAACCATCAAGTTGTATGAGAGCGGTCATGTTTAATTTTTAATTATTTACATATTATTGATCGATGTATGAATTTAATGTTCGTTTTGAATTTCTTAGAATGATTTTCTTAAACCGATCAATGATATCTCTTCTTTATCCTTTATTACCCACTCATTTAATCTTGATCTGATTAAATTTTAATGAAAAATATCAGAAAGTCTCGTCTAAAGTTATCATGTAGTCTAGGAAGATGATATAGGATTACATGCGGTGTATCTGATGTACAATCCATATACACTATATCATTTCATCCAGACATGGAAGGGATTAGTTCTTCGTGTCATGCAATGAAAATAAAACATTTCATTGAATTCTTTATGGGTTACCTAATCCCAACTAACACAATACATGTGGGACATCACACTATGTAACTATGTTTCATGTTTTTTAGTCATTGTATTTTTGTGGTAAAAACCCATTTCCAATTACGATTCATGTAATTACTACGTAAGGCAAAAGGAATGACATCCCTGTGACACTGAGGTTACATAGTGTGTACATGTTGTAGATATTATTTGTGCATTATACATTATTGTGAAATAATTCAATCTAAGTCCCAAGGGATGTGTCACAAAAATATGGTGGGAAAGATAAAAAGTCTATAGAAAGATTTACATTCTATGTTATCAAAAAAATTAATTTAATTTTTTACTCTATAAACCTCCTCATTATGTGTTCTATATTCCATTCATATAACATATAAACACACTATATGATATTCTTTATATGATATTAAATTTTTAATTAGTTTACATATATATATAATCTAAAATACATGCTATCTAAATTCGTAATATATTTACTATTACACATTCATTAAAAGAACGAAACAAAACATTATTTAATTTTTTTTAGATTTCATTTAATTGACTCATTCAAGCCATGTAATTTATTGATAAAACATTAATTATAAATACCATATGAGTATATTGTATAAGGTATTAATTTATACAGAGTATTTAAAATGGGTACTCACTGAGTTACTTATATGTAAAAATTGTATACTAATTATATAAAAATTTAATAAAAATTATTTAAGTTAATTTAGTTAAAATCCTAGCGGTTGGGTATCACTAGGAAAGGAGATATGAAAATTAAAATAAATTTAATTAATTAATTAAACTAAAACTTTATCTTAATAATTTTCATGTATTATTCTTTATTAAATAATGATGGGAAATAAATTATTTCTAGTCATTTTAAAGTGCATTCATATTACTGGTGGATGATCATGACATTATAATGAAATATGTATATGTATGTCTTATTTTAATTCAATGAATTAATGGTTTTTTGAAATTGTTTTATTAAAATAAAATCATAGTTAGCATTTCATTCCTCTGTCCATATTTTTTTTTGGAAAACATGCATGATGTATCTATTATGAAAAACATACTTCCTGATTTATTCACATATTTGTGAAGAAAAAAAATTATATGTATAGAGCTAATAGGTATAAGGATTTGGTTTGAGAAAGATCCAAGGGGAAGTTAAAAAATGGAGAAACACATGAATAAATTGGAATGCAACAAAATCATTCCCAAATTCTCTCATGTTTTATTTCTATAGGGTTTCTGGTTTGTTTGCTGTGTGATAGATAAAAAAATATATATTGAAATATCCTGATAATTGTTCGGTTTATTTATATTATTTATGTATGAAGAATGATTTATTTCATATATTCAAGAATAAAATCTCATAAATTAATTAATTAATATGTAAATATGTAATTAAAATAAATATATTAAATGTAAATCTTCCATTATTAAATTCATAATCATAACATTACATTCCACTTATTATTAACATGAATTATAAAGTAATAATAATTAAATTTACTCATAATAATAAAAAACTCTTAGTTAATACTTTTTCATTACAATTCCATTATACTAGTTAATTTTGACCCATAGTGAAACTATTAGTTTAGTCCTTTGTTGAGAAAATATTTAGTTATCATGATAATTATAAAAATATGGTGGGTTAAATTAACCAATATTGTATTGAATTTAAAGACATTATTATATTCGATACAAATATTGGTTTTATTTTTTGAGGAAATACAACTAAACATTTCAGTATATTGGAGTCTATACAGTGGAAAATGGAGTTGGAAGATAGTAGTTGGAATGAACACCTATATAAAAACCATCATACAATTTTCATGGGCTTTGTTTAGACTATATAATGGGAGATATGGATACCTTCAACTATAATTTCAATAGATATGAGATATTCCATGTCTAATAGTGAGGACCATTGAGAGTTATTAAAATAGTGGGATACTTTATAAAATTTAATTTAGCATGGATCAGATAATATGAAATCAAATAAAGTATTAATGTTTCTATTTTAATTATTGTAAATAAATAAATGGAATCCATAAAATCATTGTGATCATTAGTTTACTAAGGGAATTTTCTCATGTTTATAAATTTTATTGTGTGACATAGATGAATTAAAAAACTTTACTAACAATGAATTTTTATTATCTATTGGAATTCCCTATGTCAGTTCATATTCCAACTATGAAAAGGTGAATTTTCTTCCAATAGATTCTATATGGGTGTGGATTCCTCCATGATATATTATATTATATCTATTAAAAATAATAAATAAAACCAAAAAGATAAAATATATTTTTTCGAAACTATACTAGTATACACTAAAAGTGGGTTCTTATATTTTAATCACGTCTTTAAGTATTAATGTAAACTAATTATAGTTAATATTACATTTTGGTAAGAGATCATTCATAAATATCATGTTATCATCCTTATCAAATATGTTATCCCTATTATTCTATGAATGGGTTAATTTTATGGGTATGTCCCTTATAAATCATTTTTATATACTTCACGTAGAAAAATAAAGATTAGTGGAAACCTATTTCCACACTAATTAAGTTGTCAAATATGAAATTCAATTTCATTAATCACATTAAATTTTTAAATCGATAGTATCCTTACAAATTCATCGAATGAGGTGAAAAATTCATTGGGCGAGTAATGAATAAATGTCTACATACTTCTTATAGGGAAGGAATAATTTTTTAAATAATTTTAAAAAATTAATGTTTGAGTAGTTTTAATCATATACAAAATTCACCATTAGATATAATATTTCCATTTCAATTCAAGGGAATTAAATAAATTAGGTTTTACATATATATTCCCTTTCATGAATTAAGAATTTACGAGAAAATTATAAAGAATAAGTTGAATTCTCCCAGATATTTATAAATGGTGATTCCTATATCAGCCACAAGAAGACACAAATTTAATTTTTTACATAATGATGTGGTTTCTTTTTGTAAAGAGTTTTAAAGGAATATTTATCTTTTTTTCATCATTATAGAATGATACATTATTTCACATTTGTAATAAGTATTTTATGGTACATTGTAAAAAATAATGTTAAAATAACTCTTGAATCACAAATAAAAACAATAATAAATGTCAAATATTTAATATAATACACTCGCTGGATTATGGAAATAAAATTATTTATCAACTAAAATTGAAAATAGTAGTTCATTCTAAAACCAAAAAACTATTTTTCATTTAAATTATTATATGATACTATGTATAATAAAAAACAACATATCATGTTTAAGATAAATAATATTGTATATAAAAAGGTACACCATTGATATTATAGAGTTAGTTCAACAAGTCCACATGAAAAAAATTTAATGATATAGGAAAATTCATATACGTAATGATATTCCTATAAAATAATTATATATTATCATCTATTAAATTTATTTCAATTTTTAAGGATAGAGGAACCTCTGAGCTAGAATGTCACAGAACATATTATCCATGTACTCATTTATCATACATGATTATTTAATGTATTCCCAAACTAGCAATTTCCTATATACATCTATATTTGGATGCTAGTGAAATGAATTTTATTGAGGATTCTAATATATGTTAAAAATATTCTATAATATATTTTGAAAAATGTTTTGAAAATAAAATCACAAAAACAAACCATAATCCAACTCTATTGACTATTAGATACCATACCAATTATAATATGATAACAATATATTAGGGAGTATCCACAATTATTTGTTTAAAAATATTAATAAAAGATTTTATTACATGAATATAAATAATAAAACATTTTTGTAGCTCAGTTTGTAATAGTGTACATACTAAGGGTATCAACATCAAGTTAGTACTAATATTTCTTCTACAATGTAAACCAATTCCCATATGGATTATGGGAGAAAACATAACATCACTTGGTTAATGCCTTATGTACAAGAGTTTTCATATAAATTATGGACTCAATTGATCATAGTGATATGAGTATTTTTAGAGACACAAAATGCATTGAAATTGAAAAAAATATAGGTGGTTTAAATTCACCACATTGGGTATTACATATTTTATTCTTTTAGAATAAATGTTCTTATAAAGAAGAAGTGTGTGGAGACATGATAATGTTGAAAAGTATGTATTAATTCATATAATGGATACAATATATCATTTTTAGGGAATCTATATTTTTGAATTTTTATAAGAACTGATACTATTGGGGAGTATTCATGAAAAACTAGACATGAATGGTATAAGCCGATACCAATAATGAATTATTGATTACTGAATGGTATAGTTCTTGAATAAAACTACACACAAATAATCATGACTAAAATATGTTTTAATCATAATTTTTAAAAAATACTTCTATGATTATGATTTGGGGGAATTTCTTTTCAAATCCAATAGATTTGGAGGTAACCTTTTGGAATATGTCTATATGAAGTGAAACAATATAGCATATGGCATGTGTATATAATCTATAACTATAATAGGTATGAGACATTGATAAATTCCAAAAAAATGGATTAACTTAATTAATTTATCTATAAATCATTAATATGGATCAAAGAATATTCATTTATAAATGAATCATTGACATGTGTCATTAACATGTTAGTTAGAGGCTTGGATGTTTTGAAGATAGATTTTTTTTGGAAAAAATATTGAAAATATATTTCATACCATTCCAGTTTCTTAATTCTATGGAATGAATTTCATTCAGAATAAAATAATGCGGAAACAATTTTTTACAGAATAATATCTATAAAAATATATGCATGGGTTTATTGAATTTGGTCAAGTACACATATTAAAAACAATTCATAACTATATTATCAAATAATCAAAGACCAAATTGTTTTTGGCATTTACTATTTTCTATACAGCATGAATTTCCATACAATTATATTATTGAGATTAAAATAATTTTATTAGCTTAAATGTTGTAAACTTATCACATATTACAAGTTACATACTAAAATTTGATATTATTGATGTATGATGTATTGTATTTTATTATCAAACACAACCAACATAAATAAACTAACATCCTAATTGTACTATGAAACAATAATTGAGAATGTATATCATGATGAGTTCCTTAAGAATGAAGATGTGGGATTAATATTTTTCAATGGAATTGAATATTTGTTTTTATTTTGGTAAATTTGATCTCATATAACATTAAATATAATTCAATATTCAATATATACTTATTACAACTAGTGGTTTCCATAATCACAATAGTTGAGTCGGTTGTGGTTTTGGATGAACCTTATGATGTGATGTAATAGTGTTCTATTCCAATTTTAAGTTATACAAAAATGAAATGTTTTATCATTAGTATGATAATATTAGACTACATAATTTGTCATTATTTTAGGTTTCAAACCTGGTAATAAGAGGTGAATACTCAATAATATCAACATGTGAGGGATTTTTTCAATGAAGCGATGTAACAATAATAAAATATGGCGCATAGACATTAGTATTTTCCATCCAAAATCAGGGGAATGTGGCAGGCCTAATAGTTTTATCCATAATTAATATAATTATTATTGACATGTATGAACTAACTAGTGTTTAGATATTGTCTCTAGTGAACGTGGATATATTCTGGAGTTTTTTACCTATAACCAGGTCATTTATACATTATATTATATATATATATATTCATTTGATTTAATTTCAATAAATTATAAAATATTGATCATTACACTATATAACAGTAATGTGACAATGTTGTAGAATATATATTACATTGAAACGTTGATAGATAGTACCCTCTATAATGACCATCATGATATTCCATGATGATATTCTTAAAAAATTTCAATGATCATATATATTTCTATGATGGTATATATCGTATGTTAAATTTCATCCAGAATCACCCATGGGAATTTGGTGTTTTATTTCATAAATTTCTCATATCCTAATCTCAATGATAGTATATCATGAGAATAGACCCACCTATTAGAAATTCACTTGTTTTTGTGACATTTAAAATTCATATGTTTAAGCATTGGAAATTGTCTATATAAATTTTAATTATTAACAATATTATCATGGACTTTGATCTTAGTTGTGTTATCATAAACCATGTGGATACACTTCATAGTTAATTTGGATAATATGGTAGCATCATGAATTATTTTTGCTGAATTAATTTTCTGAGGAATGATTTGTATCTCAAATCTTTATAGAAGTTTATATATGATCCTTTTGATTGAAAAAGAATAGTCATATTCAATTCCATTCTCATTATTTATTGATGAGTTTATATGATATTTTTTAATAATTATGTATCAAGAATTTATGTTTATGACATGTGAATTCAACATCCTTGATTTGATATCATGATTAATTAATTATACTACACAATGTTTTTTCATATTTTTTTGTTGTTATTGTGACATATATTCTTCGATTTTTAGTACCCAAAACCATTTCATTGAAGTTCCATTAGACGTTAGGTAATCCTAACAAATACCAAAGTGGAATTGGCTAAGAGGGTTGTACATAAACTGTTTCCTTAGATCATTGTTAATTATTTCCTTAACAAATGGAATAAATAGTATTCTCTATATTGAGAATTAAAATTATTCTGGATTTATTAAATGATCAAAAATATTACATAATTTTTTGCACAAGGTAATTGTATAATACTTTGAATATATACTATTAATTATCTTGTTTTATTTGACAAGGTATTAAATTTTTATTTAATTATTAATATATAACTTATTTAATTATGAGACTATCAAAATAAGTATTTTATTTACCATTCATTGAATAAAGTATTTGTTTATTGAGTTTATAATATACATCAATTATTATTAAAATGGAACTAAAAAATTAATTATTAAAAAAATATAATAAATTACATGAATATTAAAAAAATATTTTCCAAATAATAAATATAAATTATATTTATGATAATTACCAAGAATTTTGTCCAAAACCAATTATTGATCCATTGATAAATATTTACATACCATAGAAAAATAATATTAACAATTGACCAAGATCAAAAATAGCATGGAATAAAAATAATTTGTCATTATTTTACATGGAAAGGGGATCCATTTGGTTTTATCAAATATTATTGGATTCTAGGAAATTTTTTAATAATAATATATATCTCCACATTTATAAACAGAAAATTATGAGCATTGTGAGTGGTTGTTAGTTTTATAGAATATTTTCCCTCTAGAGAATTATCTCTAAAAGAAAAATATGGTTTTCTATAAATATCAATGATTATCACTTCCTCCATTTCTCAAAATATAGAGAAATCATGAGACAATACTCTTCAGATAAATGGCCCATGATTGAGATCAAGGAATAAATTGTAGAAGATAAGTACCACTACACATGCACTCGACACACCATCATCAAAAATACATTATAAATGGAGCACATGTAATTCAATGCTTTAGGGTATATACTTTGGGTCATTATCATAAGAAAAAATTACCATAAGATGACCAAAACCAATAATGATTACAAAATTAAATAACTAAATATTACTTCTTGTTACTAAAATAATTTTAAATTCACATTATAAATATCTAATTTGTTTACAAAAAATAATTTTAAATTTTCCTAAAAAAAATTCATTGCCTATTGTGTTCATGTCTGGTACATTGCGGATGATCTGTTGAATCTGAAAAATGACTAGTTTTTCATAGGCCCAATATGATCTTCCATTGTTTCTTGAACATTCAGATTTACATTTATCATGTTTGAACTCTTTTTCATGGATAAGCTTCAAGATACCAATGATGATATCATTAACATGATTTTATATTATAATTTATTATCTATAATTGAGTGAAACCCCCTAAAATTGGTTCCCCTATAAAAACATGCATCATATTTAATTCTATATATAGAAAAATTAAAAATAATATAGATAATAATAACATTGAATTAATTTTCTATTTTGTGAGAGAAAAAATATGGA
This sequence comes from Viscum album, assembly GCA_963277665.1. Classification (NCBI taxonomy): domain Eukaryota; kingdom Viridiplantae; phylum Streptophyta; class Magnoliopsida; order Santalales; family Viscaceae; genus Viscum; species Viscum album. Next base: position 760,764,687 of record OY728166.1, read on the forward strand.
TTTTTTATCCTAGAAAAGTACTCTACATTACTTTTAGTTCCATAATTGGATAACTTATCATGTGTTATACCTTAATATTCTATATAGAAATATTTGTATGCATATGTTATTTTCATGTACTAGAAACATATTTCTTTTGAATATCATTATTTATAGTATGAATTAAATCACATGATCTTATCTATGATAGATTTAATTTATTCCTCATCACCCCTTGGGATTAAAATATGATAAATAATTCTTCTTTTGTTTTTTACATCATGGTTTCCCCTTCCACATAGATTCTCATGAAATCATCAGTATTCGTATCCTGAGATCCACTCATAAATTTTAATATTTCATATGGAATTACTACTTCATTAATTTATTTTCATTCACATTAATTTTTATTCTTTATAGTTCATTACATATAAAATCATCATTTACAAATGATCATACATTATAAGAAACATGGTTAAATTTCATTTATCATCCACATGGATTCTATGAAATGACCTCGGAAAAAAAATTCATCATATATTTTTATGAATTGATTATATATTTTTATTTCAAAAGTCTAAATTATCATATATTTCATGTAGTCAAATTCTTTATGTCATGTATTATAATTAATAAAAAATTATCTATGTTGTGAAATTCCTCTTGTAATTCCTGTGGTTAATTTGTACTAAAATCATGTTTTCAATTTCCCAAGGTTAACCCATATTTTATTCTCTTCATATTATAATTAGGTGACATTAATTTTAAAAGATATTTTTGAAGATGAATTGTTGATTTAAAAAACATGAATATTTAATATTACCAATATAATTGTAGTTGTCAATAAATTTCTATATGCATCCAAATGTGTTAGAGATAAATTTTTTTACCATTATTATGTGTACCTTTTATTTTTCTAACCCTTTTCATTGTCTATGTAGGTTTCCATTGTCTTTAGTGTGTGTATATATTATACCAATAAAATATGATATGTGTTCCCGAAAATGGGACAACACTAGAAATATCAATCTATAATTCTTTTGTTATATAGAAAAGTATTATTTCTACTTCTAAGAAGTTGTTATTTTTATCTTCTCTTCTCTTCTAATTGTGTTATTTTTGGGGGAAAACTGCTTTAATACATTCTCACATCCACCAAAAATGTCAATGTCGATTCCTAATCATTGTTATGCATCCGTATTGAGACAAATTTTTATTTGAAACATTTACATTTAATGATAACATATTTTCTATAAATAAAATATTTCAATAATTGATAATAATTTTTTTTAATTATTGATACTATCAATAAATGTTATCAAGAGAATATTTACACTGATATAGGTATTTTTAGGAAAATAATCATCCTTAAAATTGTTTATAGTAGGATCCATGAACCATTTTATGTTGACCGACGATAAATATATATAAAAAATACAATTTATTCCATAATTTAGATAATAAATATCATATACATTCTCACAACCCAAGGAACAATAGGTTTTGTACCTTGTAGAATTTCTCATTAAAAATATTATTTTAAAAAACATGTTAAATTTTACCAATAAATACTTTCCTATAGACCCTCTATTATACTTATTAAATGATAAAATCATCTTCATAACCTTTTAAATGGAAAAAGAAGAAATGGTTGAGTTTGAATTCTTATTAGTGGAAATTTATCAAATAATCATAACCATTAGATCATAAACATGTGGGAAAACAAGTGTAAAGGATAAATATTATGTAAAGGATTATAGGATAATAACTTAGAGTAAAAAAATATTATTTTTCATTATGTGTCATATAATAGAAATATAATACCAAAGAAATGTCAAAATATGTCATAGAAACACATAACATAAGTCAAACAGAACATGTAATACAAATTTATGAAATTAGAATACCTATAATACATAATATAACATATAAATTTGGAATAGTTTGGAAATATGCTATATTTTAGAGAAGTGGTATAAAATCAAAATTTATGAAATAGTATGAACAAATTTATGTATGTATTGCCCATAATTCTCAGAAAAAATACATGTATATACTACCTTGAGTTTTTGTATCAAATGAAATTATTTACAGGCTTTTGTTTATGAAAAAATACATGTATGTCCACAAATCATTATCTCATAATATATAAAACCATAACTGATGAATTTATGTATGCTAATGGACACCACTCAGCATCATTCATAAATATTAATTCTAATTAAAATAAAATCCACATCTTCTTATAAAAAACCCAGCAGAAGAAAATGGTATTCACCCTTTTTCCAATTTAAATTACATAAAAAATATTTTGAGATTCAAAAAACATAATCTAAAAAATGGTCATTAAAAATGCCAATTATTGGGTAATTTTTTAACCATTAATTCTAAATATAATAATCCATTTAAAATGGTAGAGAAATAATAGAATGTATTTTTGTTAAAAACAATTTCTTAATATCATTTTAAAATTTCATGATATTCAATTTACTTTCCAATTTTTTTATGATGATAGGAAATAATATTAAAAAAATACTTTCAAAAATCACAATAACTATAGAATAACAATAAAAATAACATTTCAACATGTGAATAGATAGTGAATAATATAATATCATGGTAAGAAAAATGAATTTTAAATATTTGAGAACACCAAAATTTAAAATCCATATCGTTAAATTTATATTGAAATTTTTTATTTAAAATGAGTAAAGGGTATAAAAGTATTAGATTAGAGAAAAAATATTAGTTTCATCTATGTATATGAGATCATTGGGTAGAATTAAAAACATTTATCCTGGTGAAAAAAATGATTAAAAGTGATGGGAAATATTCTAAACATCATTACAATTTTAGGGAAAAAATAGATTCATTAAGGAAGTTGGGTTTGGTGTGAAAAAATTAATTTCTTATTAAATAAGAATGATATAAAACATAACATCATAATTGGGTATAAAAAAGAAATAATTAAAGGTACAAATCTAACTTGAGTGATTAAGACTCATAAAAAGTAATTGATTTATGAAAACACCATACATCTTGATGAGAATTTGCATAAAAACAATAGATATAGATAACATGAAATTAATAATAAATTACCACTAATGAAATTTATTTAATGAAATAATTTTAAATTAGGTATTAAATACATCATATAAATTAAATTAGAAACATAATAAAGAAAATTTCTCAATTTGAGGAATTTTGAGATGAAACCCCTTTTTTGGTCCTCATTCATTATAAACATGCACCAAAAATCTTGAATAATTAAATTGGAACGATTACATGAACCTAAACCTTATCCATTAGATTGGATATTTATATTCCTTATTAATATTCATTCTATATATATATAAATATATATTAATTAGGTTTAACCTATTCTCCTACATATTTTAGTTTATAACTTTAATAGTGTATAGTAGTTTCATAAGAGATATTTAAGTATAAAATCTTTTTAGAAGGTCCATATTTATAGAATAAATATATGTTCTCTAAGATATGATTAATTATGACCATTTATGTTTCGATTTAATTTCATGATTGTTCCCTTATTTTTCATAGAACATGAAATTGATAATATTCTTATATCAGTGATTCTTATCCAACAAATTTTGTTTTCTTATTTATTGAGTAATGTGTTGATATATTGAAGGAAAATAAAAATAATTTATTTAATTATTTTATATTACATAAAAAATTATTCATTCATTGTCACTGATTATATAATTTCATATCATTGTTTAAGTAGGCGGTTAAATAGACCCAAATATGAATTCAACATGATTATTGATGATTATGAAAAGATTTAGTTTAAATATATTTAAATAAGTATTATTACACTATAATTTAGTGTTTAATTGTATTATATATAGTAATTATAAATACTATATAATAATATTTAATGGATATGAAAATATTATATAATTTGAGAAAAATCGTTTCCCATTAGACCGCTTTTTTATAACAATTTAATTGAAAATAATGTTTTATTGATAATATCATTAATTAGATATAAATTTTAAAAAATATAACATTAATTATATTATTAATATAATATTTATCTACTAAAATCATTCTCATGACCATTCATGTAAGGTATAGATGAAAATAAAATGGAAAACAATCATTCCAAAGAGGTGGAAGCCCACAGGTATGCATGAATGATGATTTCTTTTCAAATGGAATGAGATAAAAGAGAAATATGGTTTATAATTTTCATAATTTTTTATTAATATCACAATTATATTATAAATTATTCATTTGTCTCTTTTCCGTTGGTGGTTAATGAAAATGAAATATTACTCTTCGTCTAGGTAGTCATTTGAACACACATGAATACAATTTTCACATTTCAAAAGGGAAAAAGTTAAAATGTGTTTATTTATTATTAGAATTGAATAAAAAAATAAATATAAGAATAATAATTATTTAATTATATATTTAATTGAAAATAATAATTTGAAAATAAAAATGGATATTAAATAAGTTAATTTAGAATGATTACTCATGTTCAGATCGTTGAGATTTCTCTAGAAGATACCCTACAAATGGATAAAACTTTTTATGTTTTTTCCAAGAATCCCTATAGATTTAATGGGGATAATATTTAATGTAAATCATTAGGGTTCGAAGAATAAATATTTTTAGGAGTACCTTGAATGGGTGGTGAATGTACCCTTATATAAGTGGTTAGAATGATGTTTTTGTGAATATTTCAATGTAATATAATTGGTGAACATGTATAACATGTAAAGTGGATCTAAAATTAGAGAATAATTTAGTAGTGGGTGAGAAATGTTGTATAATATCTCAACCACTCAATTAGAAACAAAATTTTAACCTATTTCAAACACCATTATCTATTGACTTAATACTTTTCAAATATAATCTTTTACTCATATATGTAGTATTTATAGAATGTAACATAATATTTTGTGTAAAAATAAATTGTTCCTTATTAGATAATTTATAGCCACTAACATAAAATTTTAAATCCATTTTCCTTATTAAAATTTTAATAATGATTAAAATAAATTTCAATGTACAAAATTTATATCTTATTACAACAATTTTATAGAAAAACATTACATGAGTTCTGAAATAACAAATTTAGTATTTTAATCTATAATAAATAACATAAATGTGTTATTTAAAATATAAATATAATATTTTTTCAAAAAAAATTATTTCATAAATTTTTATATCATACTTATATATAAATAATATTATAAAAGTCATAGTATTGGTACAAATATATAAACTTAACTATTCACCTATTTTTTAACAAAATTATCACAAAATTATATTATGTTAGTTCTTACAGGAAAAATAAAAAAATGAAGTAAATTTTTATAAATCCTCATATTAAAATTTATTATATATTATTTTAATTAAAAATATAAAATAGAGAGAAAAGGGGTATTTATATGTATTTTTTGTGTATATTAATATTCTTCAAATAAAAAAATAAATCTTATGATGAATTATTATTTATTTAATAAATATATGTTTTTATAATTCAATCATAATAATTTTACATTCTGAAAATAAAAATCCATTTTTTGTGAATTGAATTTTTTAACATGAAATGAATTAAGGACAAACAACCATTCATAATGTATAGGATTTGATTATATAACTATACAACTAAATATATTATGTTATGTTTGAATAATACTAAATTATAAATAAATTAACAATATAATCTCCACCTAAGCATCAAATACTATCATCAATTAGTTTCGGGTGGCGGATCAATAAGCATATATCTTCTCGAAATATCCACAATCATGAACATATATGATATATGATTCTTCTCAAACAATAATTTATCAACTTCTTCATGGGATTGGTCCAAGGAAAACCCCTACAAATATACCTACAATTGGAACACAAAAAATGTTCTTCCTAAAGAAGAAATCCACATTTGGATTTCATTTCTTCTTACTTTCTATATTGATTTTGCAGTATCGTTAATTCAATTAATACCTTTTAATTTAACAACTACATTAAAATAGTATATCTTCTTTTTAACATAGCTTGTTGTGATTTTAGTTTTTATTTATGTTCGAAACATTATATTAGAATAATATTTATTTAAATATAATAATTAATGAATCTTAGGTGATTAAATTTTCCCAAATGAAATAAATTATGACCATGTAATTTTAACTATTACATAATATTAATTTATTCTTAGGGTATTCATTAGATAACTTCAGATATAATATTTTCATGATGTATCAATTAAATGTATTCATGGATAATAAAAATAATCCTATTATTATATTTCTTCGTAGCCATTTTAGATAAATAACACTTTTTGGTTAGTTTTGAAAAAAAATATTCTTCCTTGAATTCATAGTTCATAACTACAATGAATGAATATCAAAAAGGTTTATTTTATGAGATTTTATTCAATATTTTTATAATTGATACACCACACAGACTCATATATCATCCCTAGTGGTTCATTAATATAATGGTGATGTCGAATGGTATGGTCGAAAGATGAAGTCAATACAGAGTGTTCACCCTAATAAAAATGAACATTGATGTCCATGTTTTAATACATCCAGTCCCATTATATAATATCCACCTCTACCAGACCATCCTTCCCCCTCTTGAGCTTATCCCTCACCAACATCGTTAGGTTCAAAATAAAACAACCTATCCTATAAGCTATTTTTTCACCAGTACTTGATTATATCATACTGTGAAGACATATGGGAAAATGTTTCTTATGGGATGTAAGTGTAACATCCAAAATTGAGTTCCACACAGCGGTTCCCTGAGAAGTTCACCCACATTAACTAAATTTTGGCTCCCCCTATGCCAGAGGCTTCTGAATAGAATAAAGGGTCTAATGTCAATCATGGGGAGACTATACCCTATTATCAAAGTAGTGCAAAATATAAAAATTTAATATAATCAATTGTTATAACCAAAATACAAACCAAATTTGTCTCAATTGATGGCCAATGGTGGCGTACAATATTAGAAACAAAATTGTAGATATTTCATGTTAAATACATGTAAAGTGTCAGTATGAAAAAACCCAAAATAAATAAAGATAGTGAAAACTCCAAGGAGGGTCCTAAATCACATATGGTCCCTTCAACCATTCTCCATCCCAATCTACCCTCTAACATTGGACTCTTTCCCTTGTCATTTCAAACAAACATGAAATCTATTCAGGTACCAATCAAGCCACCAGAGTAGGGTGTGTGTAAAACTCATTAGGCCACTACAAACAGTGTCTAAAAAATTTCTAGTCAATAAAAGATAATGTTGTGGTAATAACAATAAATTACAATGAATATGTAAATAGTTATCAGATTCCAATTATTCATTAATTTAACCACATAAACACTCATGTTCCCAAAAGAACATGATCCACAATACCTTGTTCGACACAAGATGGATTCTGAAGTATCCCCATGAGATATAACGTATTATAATACAATGGTTATCAATTATAATTTAATTTCAATTCATATTATGTAAAATTAGAACCCTAGTCTGATTCCGTCATTTTGGGTACACATCATCATGCCAAGGATCCCATGGCTATTAGATGAAATTTTTAGTGTCCCAAAACTCATTTATCAAAAAAATAATCTAGTTATTTTTTGAGACCGAAGATTTTTCCCCACACTGATATATAAAATTATCACACAATTGGGTTTTTAAGCACTTGTCTATGTCCCACATTCAATTATCATGATGTTCTTTTGAAGTATTAGTCCATGTCCCACACACATAAATCAATTTATCACAATGGGATTTTGAATCAAAAGTCCATTTCCTACACACTTATATCACAAGAACACTTGTATCACATTATAACAAATATAAAAATTCATAAAAATCCAGAATAATCATCATTGATCATATTTTCGATCATTCTCATTGAACTGTACCTTTTCAATATTCTAAAAAACATGGTTCTAATCTTTAGTTCACATGAAATAATATAAAAAATTACCAATAAACCTTCTATAATTATTTAATCATATAACCCATTAACCATTTATGGTTATTTGAAACATCTCATAATTTAATTTTAAATTTAATTCATAATAACATTAAAAAACATTCCTAAAATACAAATATTAAATTAATTAATTCACCAAATAATTAATACATTATCAAGCAATTATATAATCACAACTTTACCCTATTTAATACATCAATTATTTAATGAAATTCAACCAATTTCATAATCACAGCCCCAACATTATTTTAAATAATTAACCATTCAATTAATCAAATAGAATTGTTTCCATAAATTAAATATTCTAAAAAATTATTCAATTCAATATTTAATTGAAAAATATATGAATTTAAATATAATAACACATACAATCAAATGGAATCAAGACTATGGGATTAGAATTTGGACCACAAACCACAAGATTATTGATGGACACCTTCAAATAGAAGTCCCAATGTGAATTTCAACAATCAAGAGAATGAGGAATAACATGATCTATATCCAAAATCTAGATACAATATAATGAATAGATTTATTAAAATCTAGATCTTGAAACATTAAAAAATAAGGAAAAATTCCTTAAAAGGCTGAAAGAAGGTGGAGAGGGTTGGAAGAAAACACACATGATGATTTTCAATTACTAGGAGACATTATAATCTCAATTCAAGATTCAAGTTATTATTAATAGAGGTCAGTATCCAAATAAATCTATCATGGAGCCTTCAAGAATGATGTAAAATGTTAATGGTCAATTTTTTCTAAAATAAGGTGAAGTCCGACGATTTTGGATTTTTAAAAACATTCTTCATAATATTAAAAAATGCATGCACAATTTTTGGGTAGGTGAGTATTGATTTCCAAACTGTGGGTGTTAACCATGAGCCTCTTATTGAGGGTTCATGATTACTTTTATCAAGGAACAAAATTTCAAAAATAGTTCTCTAGCTATTAAAATCCCACTTGATTGGGTACACACATCCTGTTGGGGTCCAGTCAATTGTTGGGGAACCCATGCACTAACTATTCCAAACCCATATTCTTTAAAAAAATATCCAATTTCATCTAAAAATTCCCCTATGTAATACCACAACTTAGATGTACTAAAAAAAGGAAAAGTGTACCTATAAATGTGGTTGAGGAAATACTATAAAAGATCAGTATCATACCATATCACCACCTTTTATAAAATCATCATCGAGATGTACTCTAAAGATTCTTTATGATTTATACTCAAACAGATCAGCTCCTTGATACCACATATCCTATTATACATCCCTTATTTCCTCATTCACATGGACATGTGTCTATAATTATCTAGTGGCTATGTCTTTACCCGCAAAACATTCTAACTATGATTCAACACACATATCTAATTGTCCTTAATGAATTCTTCTTTTTCCAGCTCAATATCATCCACATTTATAGCATGTTAATGGTTTGGGTAATAACAATGAAGCTTTGAAACATAAATAACATCATTCACATTATTGTACCTCTCTAGAATATCCAATCAGTATTCTAGTAGCCACATTCTATCTATAAACACAAACAATTCAACATCCAAAAACAACATGATGCCCCATCTCCGAATCCAATGGTGAACCAATAAAGTATAAACTCTAAGGAAAAAACAATTACCCGCTATAAATTTTAAGAAAAATCTTAATCTATCAGCAAATAAATTATGTATACTCTGATCAATATCCATACACTATTTAACCATATGAAAGTACTCTGACAACTCTTATGCTATACATATTCCCAAAAGTTCTAACTCTCTTACCTCTATCCAACATAGTTGATATTGGTATGGCCTACCATAAAGAGCCTCATGTGGTAAAATCAATATAGTTTCTAAATAAATGTTGTTACATGATAACTATACAATATATGGGTGATTCTATAAATACCCACAAAATTTTAGGATAGATTCTCAAATTATACCATCAAGGACCTCTATGGTATGCTTAAACATCCCATATTCCTTTAGGTGGAAAATTGTACTCATAAAATTGATGTACTATGTTCATTATTCAAGCCATACCAGAAGCATGGAGTAAACCATCCATCAGGGTCAGAAAAATTCTACATGGAATCCCCTGGATATAGAATATCTCATGAACATATGTTCTTACCAACTAATCCACTAATAAATTCTCCCTTATATGATGGAAATATTTAAATTTAGTCATCCAGTCTACAACCACCCAAATAGTGGAAATTTCTTGATGTTTCTCTAAGAGACCCACCATAAATTCCATGTCAAAATTATACCACTTCAATTCCTTAATGGTAAATGGATGTAGAAGACCTCTAGGTCTTCTATTCTCATTCATCACCTACTGAAAGGTGTAGCATTATTTAATGAACCCTAAAATATCATTTTTAATGCCCTACCACCCAAACTATTATCATAGGTCACTATACATTTTGCACAAACATGGATGATCCTCCCACATTGAGGCATGAAACTCACAAAACTACTCCCATCTATAGAATTATGATTGTTCTTTTTGATTACCGAAAGGACATAATGAGGATTCCTATTGGAAGAAAATGAGTATGCAAACAATGTAGACGGATGTGTCTTATTTTAGTGGTAATCAATCCCATCTTGAGAGGATTAAGTGGCATGGCAGTGATGATTCCTCAGAAATGGATGAATAGAATTCCCATAACATAGAACATGTGACTCAGGAATCTCAATCCTAACCACAGGAGTTACCGAACCATGTAATTGAAGATTGATGTTATGATTTATTAATGTTTTGGGCAAGGGTTATCTCTAACATCAGCTCCAAAACAATGAGAAGATGTTAGAGATGATTTGAAAACATTAAACATTTTGAGACCTTTAAAATGGGTCATTTTTCTCCAAATACTGAGATTGTTACCAAAGGGAACCAAACCAATTTAATAATGAAAACATTTCAAAAATAAATGAGTAAATAATTAAACTAATAGACACACAGGGAATCCAAGGATGTTGGGATGATATTGAAGATGGAATCCATTTAATTTTTACACTATTCTGGCTTTGTCTAATGGGAAAAATGTTATTTTGGATGATGAATACTTTCAACCAATCCCTTCCCGAAAATCAAGACATTAGAATGATTAATCATGTCGTAATCCAACCATGGTTACTAGGTTTCACAGACCCATTGATTTAGAATCGGATTGGTATGATGAATCTGATTTTTCCTATCAGTTTGATTATGATCATTAATGATTTTATTATTTTGTAATTTCTTGGAATTAGGTTATAATTTCTAGTTTTAACCCTTCCATATTCTTTTACTCCTAGATATTTTTTTATACTAAAATGCAAATTTCATTTCCTTTCATAAGAAAAGATGTGTAAACTGTATGAGTCTGACTTTTCCCTCTTAATGAGTCATCAACATTGATTTCCTTCCCAACAAAGTATGCGAGGTCAAAAAAATGACTACATATTCTCAACCCATCTCTGCTGTGGGCGATTCAAATCAAATTGCAAAAAATATATATTTAATGTTCTTGTGATAATTATATAACATAATTTTTTTGAACAACTAGATATACCAAGAATACATTAAATAATAAAAAACTATACCTAATTTGATGCCATGTGTAGGGGTTTTCATTCATATATCCTCATATACTAATTCCCATACGCCCCAAATTTATATCCCTATATCATTACTACTCTAATAATAATCCCAAAAATAACAAAAACACCACATACTCTTCACCGGGATCTGGTAGGATCAATATTTCTATGGATTTTAAAGGCTTCAACTGCTCATGGATGATATTATTATCATATTCCCTTAATTCAATCATTATACCCTTATTTTTCAAGATCAGAAGTGGTTTTGTCAACAAGGAAATGTATAAGATGAACCTTTAATAATATCTAGCTGACCCCAGAAAACTGTGAACATAAAAAAATTTGGACTACCCCAATAAAACCTATAAGTGATCTTAAATTGGTTCCACTAACATACCATCCTCTGAGATAATGTGACCTAATATGTATACCTTGTCAGTATATAAATGGATCATAGATAGCTTGGTTTATTGAAAATTCACTCTTATGGTACTCGTGATGATGTCATGATGCTGGGCATGGTCATCATGAGTATTAGAGTAAAATTATATTTCATTAAAAATTTATATCACAAACTTATATATATATGGATGTAAGATTAAATTCACCAAGGAAATAAAAAAATAATTATCATTAATCAATTGAAATGTAATTAAAAATAATCCATAAAGGCTATACTTACATATAAAAGTATTGTGAGTTATATCTGATGATTTAACTCTCAACTGATGATACGCTTATCTCAAGTCAATAATTATGAAGACACATGCTCTAATTAACTGGTCAATAAAGACATAGGTGCATGAAATAATATATCAATTCACCACTCACATCCAATTATAGTTCTAGTAATAAATACATATGTGTAGATTAATAATCAACTTCTTATAGAAAATACTAGAGAAAACCAGGGTGAAATAATCCTCTGGATAAACCCCGTATCCATCATCTCATACAAGTGAGTCATTAACTCTTAATCATCTGTTGCTTCCATTATTTATGAGAGAATATAAATAGGCTTATCCCCAAAAATTAGCTCAATTATATATTCCCCATTAATCTGAGGTGGAAGCCCTATGAAATAATTATGATGTACATCCTAAGACTGAACCACTATTTGTGTAAATATATCATAAATTACACATATTTTATCCATAAAAATAGATACAACCATTGTGGTGAGATCCCCTAGTTTTTTATGAACTGTCTCTACATGGGTAGCCATGATATCCCACTCTCCAAAGTTAATATATATTGCTCCCTCAAAAAATGTAAAAGTATATTTCCTTAGGAAAATAGATTGGGCTTGGTATTGTAGAAACTAGTTCATATACATAATTTTGTCAAAGAATAATATTTTTAGAATACTACGATACCATAGAAAACTATACTCCCCAACCATGAGATACCACCCATTTCACAAGAATATGTCCCTCAAAAGTGTTCTTTATGGTGTATCGATAGTCATAAACAAACTCAAAAACACCACTACATGACTCAACCCATTCACAAGTTGTGTAGATACAAAATAATGAGAGGAACCCGTATCAACTAAGGAACATTATATTTTAGAACCCTCTAGAATAGTACCTCTTACTATCAAATTAAAATACTCAATATCCACCATTATAGTCTAAAATAAATGAAACTATCATTCCCCACTTCCCGGTAATATTTTGATGTTTTCTTAAGCTGTAAAATTATAATAACATGGTATATATTTCCCTGAAGCACCTCATCCACTACCTCTATGTCCACTACCGACATTACTCTAACTGCTAGATTTATATTGTGTGGAATATCCCCTTACCACCCTCTAATTATACATAGATACTCCATCATTACTCTTCTATCATGGGTTCTTATAGAACCTCTATATATGTCTCATCATTGCTAATTTTTGTAACTCAACCATTGGTTAAGTAAAATGCATATGAAAGTGACCCGACATATAACACTAGTGAAATGTCACTAGGGTAAGGCCTTATGTATCTTACCCTTCCCACACACACTCTTTTTTTATCACCCTAGGTGGAGTTCTCATAGTGATGTTTCCTACTCTCAGATTAATTTCTTCATAATACTTTAGAAAAAACCACATATCCTCCATCAGAAGTATCTATCTGTTTCACCTCAAATATGAGAGCCTGATTCATGACCACAAAAAGCATCATAAGAGGAAATATATTCACCAAATTTTTAATTTCATGTTTAGTCCAATATTGTAATTTTTCTCCATAATATTATCATATTTTGTTGATGTTGGGGAAAAGTTATATAGATCTGTATAGTCACAATCATTTCTCATAATAGACATAATCACATATGTCACCCTTATATTCATAGTTGATATATCCTATTTGAATGTATCTAGAAAAAAGATTCCAATAACATCTTTTGTAATTATGTCCAATCCATATTATCTAGTTATACATCTCTAGTTTGTTTGTCCCACCAATTCTCCTCATGACAATGTTACATGTAAGTAACCAATTTTACATTCTTTTTAGCTAGTGTCTCAATGTTGTCATGTATCTTTTGGATAGAATCAATCCATAATATAGATACCTCAGTTCTACCAACCCCAGTGAACATCATAGGTTTCTTCAACTAAAACTCACGTTTCATATTAGACATGATTTTCACATCCTTCCCTGGTTATCCTTTAAAAAATTTTATAAACAAATAAAATTTATCACAGAACTCATTGCCTCATGTTCCACTATTGGAGCATTATTTCTATTCATGTCATCCTTTTTACCTATCAATAAGATTCTTCATGGAGGAATATATCTATTATTCCAAAAACATAGATTAGGACACATAAAAAATCACTAACAAATTTATGTAAGGGGAATTAAATATACGACATAACAAGACATTCTACCAAACCTCAGCACAAATATAAAACCAAGGTGCTATCTCTACCCATAACCATCTTACATCTGGGCGATAATTCAGAAATGGAAAAATTGGTATCATTATTCATGTTTCTCATTGAACACACATTACATATATTTTTCATCATCTTTACAACATTCAATTTCATATTATGCTCCATATTATGTTAATTTCAATAGAATGGAAGAACATTTAAATGTCAACAACTTACCCAAATCCCACATTTCTAGGAATGCAAAAAACGAGGGATGTCATCTAATAATACTAGGTGACTAGAATGATAAATTCATAGTAAACACTTATCAAATTCTATTATATGATTCAAAACACATAAAAATCAAAAAATATAATCACATCACAGACTAGTGCATCACTCTAGGTGAAATAACTACAACTGTAAACACAAACATAAATAAGAAAATCATACCATATGTACTTGGATTTCCCCCACACACATGGGTAATTATAAGATAATAACCATTGACAGAATCATCCTATTATACTTTCTACCTACCCTATAAATGTGAAAAATCCAATTAAAATAAAACTCTTTTGTTGCAACATTTTAACATCTCGGCACAGGGGCCACACCCCAGTGCCCCAATCCGGTTGATCAAAATACCTTAGGTGCAACTACCTTTAAAAAGAGGCTAACAACTAGTAGTAAGAGATTAATATTGATACTGGTGGGATTATACCATCATTATAATAGCAACACAAAAATATAAGTAAATAAAAAAAACCAAATGTTATAAACAAAATTATAACCCAACTAGTATCACTTGATGAAAAAAATTGGTGTACAATATCCAAAACTAAAAAAATTAGATGTAATACTAACATATATGTCATTTTTTAATATGAGAAACCAAAACGTAATTAAATAAGAAAAAACCTCCAATACGGGTCCCGAATCACATCTGATCTCCACATCGATGCCTCATCCCAATCATCCCTCTAACAGATGATTCATTCCATTAAAATTTCCAACAAATATGATGTCAATTTGGGTTTCCATTATACATCCCTAATAGGCAGTGTGTACAACTCCATAGGCTACCACCAATGACGTCTAAATGAATATTCAATCAATAGAAGTGTTTCTATTTTTCTAAATAATATTGTATAATGCATAAGTAAACAGTTATCAAATTTCAATTATACTTTACTATACCATCATATACTGCTGGTTTCCCAAGGACACCCGATCTACAATACCTTATTCGCCCGAGGCCTGAGTCTGAAGTACAACCATGGGATATCATTTAAAACAAAAAATTGTTATCAATTAACATTAAATTTCAATTCATATTGTATCAGTTAGAATCATATTTTAATTCCAACAATTTTGGCCAATATTTCAATTATTAGGACCCCTTAGTTATTTCAAGTACTATTCTATATCCCATAACAAATTTATCAAACAATCACATATATGTGATTTTAAAGTTGTGGTTTTTCACCACCACGCATACCTCAAACAATCATATAAGTGTGATTTTGAAGCTTCAGTTCATGTCCCACACTCATTTATCACTATAGGAATTTTAAATAGCATTGCATGTCCCAAAACAAATTATTAATTTATCACTATGAGATTTGGAACTATCCGTCCAGGTCCCACACCTGTATATCATAAATAATGTTCCCATAATATCAAAGATATCAAAATATCAAAAAAATCGAGGATAAAAATCATTAATATTCTTTTTACGTATTCTATTTGATGAGTTCCATTTCAATTGAATAAACAAACACGGTTCAACAATTGTTTCACATTAAACAATATAAAAAACCATGATTAAACCATTTATCATTATTTAATCACCTAACCCATTAACCATTCATGGTGTATTCTACTATCCAATCAATGACTTTTTCAATTAATTCATAATCCCATTAATTGAACAATTCCAAAATCCCAATATTCAATTCATCATGTCACCAATTAATTAATCCAATTGAATAGGAACAACATTCTATTAATTAGTTATCCAATTAATTAATAAACAAAAACCAATTTCATTATAAAAATATTATATTAATTAATTATCTATTTAATAAATCCAATTTAACGATCCAATAGTAAATTAATTAATTAAATATCTAATTAATCCAATTTCAATGTTTCTACAATGTAGTTAATTAATTAATTTCATCAATTCAAGATTCAATTATTTAATATGATATTTTAAATCTAAAAATTTTAACCAACATTTTGAATCCAAACATTGGGATTTGAATTTAGACCACATTACTCTATATCATTAAAGGATTATAACCAATAGAAATCCCAAATTAAAATGAAAAAATCATCAATACAATTAAAGACAAAATATATATATTATTATGAGATCAATTATCAAACAAATTAGATCAAGTACAAAATATTGAGGTTAACATCCAACCAAAGGATGTGTTATAAAAAATTGATCAAGGGGAAAGAATAGTGGATGAGATTCTCTTACCAAGAGAGGTATATATATCTAATTTGGGCTTTGAATCATCATGAACAGAGGTAAAGTTACCTATGAATTCATATAAGAGACTCCAAAATGAATGAAAATTATTTGGGACATGTTGGGTGGAAACAAGGTTATGTAAATGGGGTTTTTATTTTTAAAAAACAATGTTTTGGAATAATATATAGCACATGCATAGTATCATGGGAAGGGGTTCATGGTTTTTCATAATGCGGTCCCTAATCGTGAACCTCTCTGGGGGGTACATGATTACTCTAATGAGGGTGAATGGTTTAAAATTCCATTCATCATCCATGTGAATAACCTCGATCTGGGTTTGTATGGTTTTCTAGGGTGTGTGTATGGTTTAGGAAAATCTATCCCTAATCGTAAATATCCCATATATGTTAAAAAATTATCAAATTTAACCCAAAAGACGCCAATTTAAATCACTAACATGATGTACTCTTAACATGCGCCTTGACATATTCTTCAAGGGGAGGTGGACACATATAATGCTAACATGGTTCATGCTATGGAAAACCATTCACTAACCATGTGAAACCCCTCAATTCGGATTTTCATGATTTGATAGGGAGGGTGCACTGTTTGGGAAAATCATTCCCCAAATTTTTGATGTCCCTCTTCCTCCCACAATTATCCAATTTCACCCAAAAAACTCCCTAGGGTGATACCCCAACATTATATACTCAAAAAAAGGAAAATACTATTTGAAAACATGCTCGAGAAATCTCCATAATAGGTTGAGATCATACATGATTGCCCTCATTTGTTCATTGGGTGTCTCCTCTTCTTCCAAAATACAAACTTCTAATACCTGAACTATTTCCATTGCACACTGCATGGGATCACATGCTCTGGGGAATCCAACATGATTCTAAATATTCTCTCATCCTAGTGGTCAGTTGGCGGTCTAACTAATTTTATCAAAACTATCTTATCTTATATCCAAATATATAGCTATGGAGTGTAACATTACACACTCACTATTTCCATGAGAATTTAGATTTATCTTGAAACATAAAGTAATTAATTTGGTGGTGTTGCACTGATGGACGTTGATTTCAATTCATTACAGTAGTCTACTATTGTAGTGATTTAGGGTCTCTATATGGTTTCTACTAGTTATTCATTCGTCCCACTAAATTTTTAATAGTGTGGATATTTTGGGAATTTTAACCATGATCAATGAATATGGTGGTTATGTGGAAATAGTTCATTCATTAATATAATCACATCAAAACAATCTAAATGACCCATACTAAGATTTTAATTCCCTTAAACATTAAATTTTAAGTGAAAGCATCATATAATTATATACATTATTTTATAAAAAACACATTAGAGTAGTGAACATTGAAAAATATCATTGAATAATATAGTGGATAGAATAATTATCCAATAGTCAAAATTCTATAGCAGTGTATCTATTAATGATAGTCCATATCATCAGTAGCCATTGACGATTCACAACCTTGTTCCATTGGTCATGGTGATTTTTCATGCGTGGCAACCATATCATCTCTAGGATAATGTAACTGTCTTCGATAATGTCCATGTTCCAAAAAATTTTGGAATTAGTTCAGTAGTGGTTATTTTGAATTCACATTTTCCACTCCAATAATTCTCAACAACCTATTCATTTTCTTTTTGTTAGTTTATTCTTTATGACACCCTCTTATATAAGTAAATCCTCATCCAGCATCCTTGAGGAAATTAACATTGTGATTCTTATAGAAATATTATCATATATGAAATTAATCATTTTTTTTACATTTTTCATCTTCCTCGCATGATTTTAATGAGTCAACATCCATCTTTTATTTAGTGTGTTTTGGGAATAGACTCTATTTAAATTGTTAATAATACTTTTTGATAATTATATTGGATTAATCACAACGTTTTTCATTTTAATTCCATTTCTATTGGGTTTTTCATTGAGTTAATATATGTATTTTCCTTCATACATATTGTTATTTATAATTAAAAACATTTCAAAAACAAAAAGGGTTGACATGAGTGGACAAAAACTAACAATGAGGGGAAATTAAAAGAATTATAAAATTTGTTTAACCTTAAAAAATCTTGTCCTTTTATATGGTCATGTTTTCATTTCAGTATCTTAGTTAAACCTATAAAGATATTTTTTTAACCTCACTTAAAATATGTTGATATATATTATACTTCTAAACCAAATCTATCAATGTAACTTTGAACTAAATCATTCATTTTGGTTCATAAATAGCATGTCATCAACCAAATAACATAACTTGGGTTTTTTTAGATATGTGTGTTGTCTTAGTTCGAATCATCTTGTATTATGATAATGGTCAATTCATTTATCAACCAACCCAATTAGGGTGATTACCCCTAGGTGATCTATTCCATAGACATACCCACATTCTAGTATGTAGAATTGGATTAAATTTCATGTATAAATGAAATATATACTTTACCAAGAAATAATGATGTTCTACCAATCATGAAATTATACCTATCATTTTCACTAGGTTTTGTAACATTAATACCAAAGATATAAAAACAAATCTATAAAAAAATTACTAAAACATTCATAAAATTTGATATATGATCACCCATATAATCATACATAAATAATATATTGATTACAAGTTTTATATAATAAATATCACATATAGTCACCGAACTCTAGGATCAAAATCCTTAGTATCATGGGGACTAGCTACATAAACATACTATTTTACATCTCCTTTTTAAATTTCATGATTATGTTTCTACAATATAACGTCTTATATACATCTCATATGATATAACCATATTTATTACAAGGGTAATGAAAATATACAAAATGGGTGAGCATAAATGCTCAGTAAGGGAAACATATTAGTGGAGTTATAATTGTTAGATAATAAATAAGAGGGGTAACATTAAAAAGTGAGACATATTAGGTAAATGATCATGGGAAAGTAAGATAAAATAACAAATGTTTATTGAGCATTAAGGGTCATGTAATATAAACGAATGGCCAAATTAAGGTCATCATAACATGTCTTAGAAAGTCATAATAAAAATCAATGAAAATATGAAATTATAAAATAATAAAAGAGAACATATTTAAAACATTGAATATGAAAAAAATACATTGAATATATTTAAGGAATATTTTTTTTATATTTTTAAAATGTTATAATATGAAAAAGTGATTTAAAAATCTATGTATTTCTACTATTTAATTATGTGAAAAAATCCAAATATTTTAAAACTTTAGATTTTAAATAAATCAATGTTTGTCCACCCGTTAATGTGTGTGAAAATAAATGTATTTCTATTTTTAATTATGTCATGAAATATGAAACCATAAATAATTATATAGTGGGTGATATATTACTTTACCACTTAATACCAATGCATATTAGTCCCACTTAAAGTAAAATAATTCAATAATTCATAAATAACCCATGAGAAGAAAATTATATTAAGCACTATTAAAAATGGTATCACGTTAGTGGAAACGTGATAATTTTGTAAAAAATAATAATATCACCATGGGATCATTAAGAAAATAACGTACAAGGTGATTTTTAAACCATTATTACATTAGATATGAATCTTCTATAAATGGAAGAGATATCAAAAAAAAATTTACACAAATATTTTCATAATATCAATTTAAAAGGTTGTGATATTAATGTCAATTTATAACTACTATTTTTAATGAAAAAACAATTTATGAAAAACTAATTCATAAAATATTCCATTAAATAGACCATGATAACAAATAACACATATGTCAATATTTGAAGTAGAAATGTTGGATATATAATCATTGGAAAGAAAGTACTTTTAAATATTTTAATATGAGTTTATTATAATCCCAAACTGTTGAAATGTTATTGAACCCTTGTTTTAAGATAAATTACAGTTAATAAAATTGTTATTAGTGAAAAAAAGAATATGATTTTATACTAGAAAAATGATTTCATTTGATGGATGTAAATAAATAGATGTGGGGGAATAATCCATTAAAAGATAAGGGAATTATTCATAACAAACTTATATTATTTTTAGGAAATAATAGATTCATTATTGTTGAATAGATTAGTTTTAAAAATCATTTCCTTATAAATGGAATAATTTTTAATGTATATAAAAATATTATATAATATGAATAAAATATTTTCCCTATAGTATGCTTGTTTTAGAAGATCAAATTAAGGATGATAAATTTTTAATCATGTCATTATTAGTTTCTCAAAAAATTTATACCAGAACCTTAATGCCATCATAAATATCAATTTATCTGAGATATTTTTCTAATGATTATACATGCATGTTAGTGAGGAAGATAAAAACAAATATCAATCATTATGTGGATGTGGTAGTCTGTACATACAAATGGATGATGATATCATTTCCCATATACTGGGATTAAAAATAAATATGGTTTATTATTTTATATACCTGAAAAAGTTATAGATTTCATTTTGATATATGAAATTACTTATTACGACCAACTGTGTATGGTAGTTAATGTAAAAAATCACGATTATTTTTCAAGGATATTTCTGGTGAACAAAGACATTTCATTTTCAAATTTCTTAATGGAAAAGGGAATGAGTGATTAAATATTGTTCCTATAGTATAATAAAATAAACTTTATAATCAATTATATTCTAATTATATCGTTTAATGTCATTGAATTTATAAATGATTCTTTTTCCTGAGAAAATGATGGATTTTTATACTCAACAAAACCAGATCATTATATTAAAAAAGTGAGTGTAATTTGAAATGTGAGCTTCAGGATTTGACTATTATATGATTGTTGGTCAATTATGATAATTTTCCAATTATAAAATTTCTTCAATGTGATTGTTTGATACTATATTCTTGAAAAATAATTTAACATAATATTTTTGTTTATAAATAGAAATAAAAAAGGGAAATAAATGTAAAAATGAGAACTAATGGCCTAAAATAGTATAATAAGGTCGTAAAAAGTCTACTTGTATGGAGATTTGGGAGGGGGTTGACCATTGGGATTTTCTCATAATCAAGCCCATGTTGAACTTCAATAAGTGACGCTAGAATGAAATATCCTATGGGATATGTTTATGTTGGTGGAAAAAAACACTCGAACAATTATAGTCTATCCTTTCTATTAATCTATAATTATCTCAAACCTTACCATTAAGTCTTATATGGTTTTTATGTGGTGTTAAGTGTCAATTTATTGGTTATTTAATTATTAATTACATTCTATAATTAAAATGGTTATTCCATCAATGTAATTTTATGAATAGTATTTCCTTATAAAATTGAGATGTAATTTGACATGTTGATTTTTCAAATAGAAATGCTTCATTCCAAAAAAGAAATAAATAATTAAAATACACTAATATATTTTTATAAATAATTATTGTAATGAAATAGTTTGATAAAAACAAACTTATTTAACAATAAATGTGAAAATAATTTTATTTCACAGGTGTACGAAATTTTAGTATACATTTTCAATCCATAATTATTTAAACTAAATAGAGATTATTATATAATAAAGTTCTAATAATCATATTTATATAGTGATTATGAGAATAAATATATATATTTTTGAAATCAAAACATCAAAATTAAACTTTTTTGAATTTATTATAATTTTATAAAATACATTATTTTTCAGGAAAAAAATAATTTCAGATTTTTTCTGTATGTTTAATTAATTTGTAATTATGTTATAATGATGAGATTACTAATTAACCAAAATAATTTGCCGAAAATATTTTATATTATTAATTTCAATTATTTTAATATATTTTAATCAATTTTAAAAACTATAATTTACTAACCAATTTCAAAATATAAACGTATACATTAAAGACATATTTTAATAAAAACTCACATTTCATTAGAATAATAATTACTATAAAAGTCAGGTAGACAATTTTTCCTAAAAATAGAATAATATATGAAAAATATGTCCAAACAATGGGATAATACCATTGAAAAGTCCATGGTATTTTATTTTCCACAACCTTGGTTTCTGAGTACTATATTAGGAAATTAATAAATAAACCCCACTTTTTATAAAAAATCCCACCCATTTCACCATTCCAATTCATCAAAAATCCAAATTAGAAACCTAACTAGTATTTCTACATAACATGGAGTCCTGCAATGGTGTCCTCTATCCCCCAAATTCCCAATGCACATGTTCTGGGAATAAATATTTAAGTTAAGGTAAATTTCTGCCTTTTCTAGTTGTTTCAAGAAACTCTTTTTGAATATGATTTCTAAATGTTATGGTAACACTATATTATTACCTTTTTATTTATTATATTACTTCAAAATTAATATTTATAAATGTTTTAAACCAATCCCTTATTTTTCTTATAGTTTTCAAAAACCACATTTTATAATTGTCATGCTGCTGAATATATATTAAAAAAATTTACACTTCTCTTCAAGAATTTTCCATTCCTATTACTTTTTGGAATACAAAAACATATTTAATTTCTATGTGAAGTCCTAAAGATATATAATTATTTATTATATTTGGGTGTTGAAATACCTAAAACATTTATACCCTTCTCATGGGTTAAAAATGATACAATGATCACATTCTTAAGATCTTTTGAAACGCCATGATATTGACTTGAAATTATTTTTATTTTTTTCTCAATGATTTATTTAGGAAATAATTTAATATTAACTATTGGGATCACATGATAATTAAAACAAATTAGTTGTGTGACCTGATAGCAATCTAATTTAATGGGTAAATAATATAATATCCATAGATGACCTATTTTACAATAACTTGGTGAATAACCATGGTTTTTTTATATAACCTCAGTGAAAAAAACATGGTGATATTTTTACAAATATATCATTAAATTTATGTAGATAAATTTACATGTTATGATTCATGTTATATTTATTGATATTCTATATTTTTATTTTTTCATTCCTTTATGATATTTTTCATGTTCTAATTCACATTTCAAAGATCTCATGTAAATAGTTTTCCCTAAATTCCCTTAATGTTCCATATGATCCACCTTTACTTTGATCTATTTTCCTAGGAATTGAGATTCAATAATGGTACATGGGATGAAACTATGGTAAATTATTTCATTTGGATTACATAAATATTCTATTTTTTCATGTAATATATACCTGTTTTCCAAGAAACTAACCATTAAAAGATCTTATATTTGGACAATGAAATGAAAAGTTATCTAATAAATAGGTAGGATGGAATTGTTGTTATTAAAATATGGATCATTGTTTATGAAATAATGTATTTAAAAAAATAGGAAGAAACATACTGAAATGATTAAATAAAAGAAAATATCCTATTATTATGGGGAAGTTTTATGTCACGACCCGTCCTCGGGGCCCGTGCCATAACTACACCAAGCCCGCCTTCCCTAGGCCAGGGGCTGGCGACTAGCACCAAGGCATAAATCCCAACAAAAGGGAAGGCATTTCCTTGGAAAATTAAACAAGCACCACAGAGTAAGCAAGTGGAAAAGTAAACACTAAGTAAAAACTGTAACAAGCTGTGCTGAAAGTAAAAGGGGCCGGAAATACAAGCCCAACTGTAAAGTACAACTGAAGGGAAAAATAGCAACTGAAAAGTAAAAGCCGCTACACCGAGCTGTCCACTGGGAATCCCACCTGAAGGGTGGGTACAGATAGCTCCACTGCTCCTCAGGTCCCGCCGTCCGCTCCGAGCATGTCCACCCAGTGGTCCTCCTCCAGGTACCGTCCTGCTCCGCACACCTTTACCACGATCAGCGCTGTCTGTCGTCTGCAACCAACACAACGTAGTGCGGGCATAGCCCGTGCAGTGGTGAGTACAAGCTACTCAGTAGGGACCCTGAGACCCCCGAAGGTATCTCGAAATCCACAAAGGATAATCCACGAAGGAAAGATACAATCACGAAGTAACAACCGACACTGCTTAGGTATATTCCCATACATATACCTAAGTCATTAATTCCAGTTCAGCTCCAATGTCCGAGCTCAAGCACAACCCAGTCCACACAGGAAAGAAAAACTTATACCCACACAGGATAGCACAACACAATCCACAAAGGAGAGTAAACAGTAAATCCTACCAGGATAAATCAACACAATCCACAAAGGAGAGTAAACAGTAAGTCTACACAGGATAGCTCAACACAAACCACAAAGGAGAGTAACACAGGATTCAGCACACACAGGTATACTTGTTCGGATGACGATAAAGATGATCACTGATCCATCTTAGTATTCGGACCCACAAAGGATTGATAGGTAACTAAACCTCGCAATGAACCACACAGGATCGGGCCCACACAGGACCTGTAGGCGCTGGCTCACACAGAACCGCTGAGCGCTGACCCACACAAGATCGGACCCACACAGGATCGGGCCCACACAGGACATGTAGCACTGATCCACGTAGGATCGCTGAGTGAAGTAGTCGTCGCAGTCCACTGAGGATCTCTGCACAGTCGTCGCCACAGTCCACTGAGGATCTCTGCACGGTCGTCGTCGGAGTCCACTGAGGATCTCTGTACAATCGTCGATGTCGAAGAAGCAGTCGCAGCTAGTTCTAGGGTTCCCGCACACAGAAAGCTCGTTCAAGAGGGTCTGCTCCACGAGCTGAGAGGCTGATACATCAACTGACACAAATTCCGAAGTTGATGTATCCAAAAGTTCAGTATCATAAACAGAAACTCAACGTCGCAGACGGCGCGTCAATCCGACGCCCGGTCTGAGAGTTATTGGATTTTTCGTCCCAGGGGCCCGGTTGGTTTTTACGGGAAAACCAACCTGACCATACTCCACCTGCGTCCAAACCTCGGGCGGAGTATGCCAAAAGATCCATCTCACTTAGAGGAATTCAACAAAACTGACGGCACGTCAATCGGACGTCCGTAGCTCAAGATATGAGTGTTTCCATTCCTAGGGCCTGGTTGGTTTCGTGTACGAACCGACCCGGCCAAACTCAAAGTATTCTGAAACCTTGAGTGCGATATATCAAAATGACCGTCTCGATCCAAGGATCGTGTTTCCACTAACGGAACATCGTTCGGAGGCCCATAGCTCATGTTATGGGCATTTGACCGAAAACGGTCCAAAGACGGGGGGTCCGGGTCCGGGCCGACCCAGACGACCCCGGTCCGGCCCGGCCAGGGCGCGGCCCGCCCGGCCCAGCTCGGCCGAGCGGCCGCGCGACGCGGGGGGGGGGGGGGGGGGGGGCCCACCACCCCCGCGTGACACCCTCGCGGCACCCGCGGGGTGTCGCCCTGGACAGCCGGACGCGGATTCAACCACGTCCCGCGTGTGCCAAACCCGCGCGATCGCGGGTCAGCGGGCGCCGCCGCCTCCGGCCGCCGGCACCGCCGCCGGCTTCCGCGGGCCACCGGAGTCGCTCTGGTGGTCCGTTTTCCTTCCCATCTGCGCCGTTGCTCCTCCCAGGTTTCGTTCTTCACTGCGGAATCGACAAACTACCCTTGAGTCACGATTTTCCATCACCCGCCAAATCCACACAACAACGAAGAACGGCGGAGGGTTGTCGGGCCGTGTTCGTTTGGCCCGCACCCTCCGCGTTAGATAAAAACAACGGGAGAAAATAAATCGACACATGATACAAAATTTTTAATAAATTAAAATTGTTCATTTGCATTCGGTACTTTAATTTTAAAGAAACTTCCACGGGAAAAGGGCATTTCCAAAACAAAAATCCCTACCTCGTAGTCGTCGTCGTACGCACGTTCTTCACGGATTTGTTCGTCGCGGAAGGAGGGTATTGTCGCGTCGTCACGGAAGGGCGTCGCGTCGTCGTGGAATCCGAAGTTGAGTCGGCGAACTCAACAGACCAAGAAACAACAGATTTAATTTAATTATATAAAATTTAATCCGTGTTTTGTTAAAAATACACAAGGGAGATTTAAGAGAATCCCGAAGTCTCTTACCTCAAACAGCTGATTGAAGATTTTGTTGCGGAGGAAGAGACGTCTCAGAAGAACGTTGCAGGATGGGAACGTCGGCGTCGCGGAACACGGCATCACGTCGTCGACTTCTGCGGGTTCAGTGTTCTTTGTCAGAGGCCAGCGTTCTTCGCGTTCTTCACGTTCTTCGCGAAGGAGGATGAAGGATCAAGAAATCTGACAAAACCTCTCAACGAGTAATCCTCCAAAAATACTTTTTGGTCTTATTTTATTATTACGCCAACAAATGAAAAAGGTAAGTAACAACCCATCAATTCGTTGAATTAATTCAACGAAAGAAACCGCCCATTTAATTCACGAAATAAACCGTCCAATTAAATGGTGCGTTAAGGATTTAAGAATACGCGTCAGTTGACTTTCATAATGACGGGTTTGTGCGGGTGCATTACTTAGCGGAAAGAAACGGCAGGGGTCGTGCAGGCCCCACCTCACAAATATCCTACCAAGGGGGTGAGATATTTCTGGATAGCATCCTATCCATTTTAAGTCAGTTTAAGTGGCTTTAAAGAGGCTTCAAGTGAAATAAAATAATGTTTGTCGAATAAATTATTTTATTTCTAAACTTTAAGCCCAAAAATTAAAAACCACACCCGAGAAAATACAACTCCGGAAGATGTGTTTCTAAGAAAATACCAGGGCTGCGATTTCATTGGTGCCCTCAGAATTCGGTTCCGGGTACCGGTTCAAAAGTTAGAAAAACCCGCTCGTCCGTTCACTGAACGTACCCAAGCCAAACTTCGAAACATGATTCCGGGCACACCGGGCCTCGGAATCAGGTGCCGTCAGAGGCTGCGTTCTTGTAAAATTCCAAAGAAAATGAAAAAAAATTTCTTGAAATTTATAGGTCTTTACATTACTACCACTTCAGGGATTTACGTCCCCATAAATATACATCATGAACTAGGGAAACAAATGTGGGTACTGAGCACGCATCTGAGCCTCCCGCTCACATGTGCTCTCTTGGAGGTTCCCGTGCTGCCATATGAGGCGCAAAATAGGAATCGATCGCCCGCGTAGGACACGCTCATGTCGATCCTCTATCTCCATCGGGACCTCCATAAAAGTCGCTCCATCATCCATGTCTAGCTCCCCATAGTCAATGATGTGCGTCGGGTCGTGTACGTATCTCCTCAGCTAAGATACGTGGAAGACGTTGTGCACTTGGTGCAACTGAGGTGGTAGAGCCAGGCGATAAGCCACCTCGCCAATCCTGCTGAGGACCTGGAATGGTCCAATGAATCGTGGAGACAACTTGCCACCTCGGACAAATCTCCTCAAACCACATCGAGGTGATACACGCCAGAAGACGTGGTCACCATCCTCAAACTCTAGTGGCCTCCACCTCCTATCAGCATATGACTTCTGCCGGCTCTGAGCAGTCCTCATCCGCTCCTGGATGACCTGGACCTTCTTTTTCATGGCCCAGACCATCTCTGGTCCCACAAGTGCTGACTCCCAAGGGTCTATCCAGCACAAAGGAGATCTGCAAAGCCTGCCGTACAACGCCTCGTATGGTGCCATCATGATGGTGGAGTGGTATCTGTTGTTGTACACGAACTCCACCAAGTGTAGGTGGTCCTCCCAGCTGCGACCAAAGTCGAGGACACATGTGCGGAGCATGTCCTCGAGAGTCTGAATGGTCCTCTTCGTCTGACCATCCGTCTGAGGGTGAAAGGCGGTGCTCAGACGCATCCGCGTCCCGAAAGCCTCCTACAACCCCTTCCATAGTCGGGAAGTAAAATGAGCATCCCGATCGGAGACGGTAGTCGATGGCACACCGTGAAGCCATAAAATCTCCTGAATGTAGAGACGCCCCAAGCTCTCCACTGAGCCCTGCTCTCTGATGGGAATGAAGTCTGCCGACTTGGTGAGTTGGTCAACAATCACCCAAATGGAGTCGTGACCTCTGGAAGTGCGTGGAAGTCTTGTCACGAAGTCCATTGATATCCCGTCCCACTTCCACTCCGGGACCTCCAAGGGCTGTACCAAGCCTGCTGGTACCTGATGCTCTACCTTCACCTGTTGGCAGGTGAGGCACCGTGAAACGAACTCTTCCATAGCCTTCTTCATGCCTGGACCTGAGTACTGTCGCCTGAGGTCCCGGTACATCTTCGCACTCCAGGATGTACCGCCAAAGGAGAAGTGTGAACCTCTCTCAGCACCTCCTCTTGTAAAGAGACTGGTACCAAGGTACGTCCTCTGAAAAGGACGTCGGGCTCTACTCCAAGAGAGAAACCATCAGGTGCCTTTCCCGAGGATATCTGTGCACGCTGCATCTCACAGTCAGCGTCCCCACACTGTGCCTCTCTGACCCGCCACAGAAGTGGGGGAGAGACTGTGAAAGACTGAATGAAGGCTGCTCCGTCCCTATCCACAAAAGATATCTGCAAGGCGGCTAGCTGCTCTATCGCCTCCTCAAGTAGTTGAATGCCCATCCTCCTGCTGAGGGCATCGGCTACTACGTTCCCCTTCCTAGGAGTATAGATTATATCAAAGTCATAGTCCTAGAGGAATTCGAGCCATCGCCGCTGTCTCAGGTTCAGGTCCTTCTGAGAGAAGATGTACCTGTGACTCTGGTGGTCAGAAAAGACTGTAAAGCGTTCGCCCATCAGATAGTGTCGCCATGTCTTCAGAGAGAAGACCACTACTGCTAACTCCAGGTCATGGGTAGCGTAGTTCTTCTCATGCGGCCTCAAATGACGTGATCCATAGGCAATCACGGCCCGCTCCTACATCAGGACACACCCGAGTCTGGTCCCTGATGCATCGCAGTAGACTATGTATCTAACTCCCTCCTCAGGAAACCTCAAGATAAGTGCGCTGGTCAATCTCTGTCTCAGCTCCTGAAAGCTCATCTGACTTCTGTCTAACCAGACAAAGGGTTTCCCCTTATTCATCAAAGCTGAGAGTGGCACCACAACTCTGGAGAAGTCCGACACAAATCTTCGATAGTATCCGGCTAGACCCAAGAAACTCCGCACCTCTGTCACACTCCTTGGTGGATCCCAAGCTAGCACTGCCTTGATCTTCAAGGGATCCACTACAACTCCCACCTCAGAAATGACGTGCCCTAAGAAGTGGACCTCACGTAACCAGAACTGGCACTTTGAGAGCTTGCCATAAAGCTGGTACTCTCATAGTGTGTCTATTACAACCCGCATGTGGTAGGCGCGCTCCTCCTCCGTGGCCGAGTACACCAAAATGTCGTCGATGAAGACCACGACAAATCGATCGAGGTATGGCTGGAAGAACCTGTTCATGAGGCTCATGAACACTGCTGGAGCATTGGTTACGCCGAAGGGCATAACCAATAACTCATAGTGGCCATACCGACACCTGAAGGTCATCTTCTGCATATCCTCGTCTCGAACTCTGAGCTGATGATAGCCTGGCCTGAGGTCTATCTTCGAGAACCACCGCGCTCCCTTGAGCTGATCGAAGAGGTCATCAATCCATGGTAGCGGATACTTGTTCCTCACTGTCACCTGGTTCAGGCGACGATAGTCGACTCATAGTCACAAGCTCTCGTCCGCCTTCTTGGCGAACAATATCCGGGAAGCCCAGGGTGAAACACTGGGTCGGATGAACCCCTTGCCCTTCAAGTCCTCCAACTGTTCCCGAAGCTCTCGAATCTCAGCAGGGGCCATCCGATACGCTGGAGTGGATATCGGGGTTGTCCCGGGGTACATGTCAATATAAAAGTCTACCTCTCTGCGATGAGGTAGCCCTTGAACGTCGTCGGAGAAGACGTCCGCATACTGATCCACCACTACAGGAAAACTGGGACTCTACACGTCAACTGCTCCAAGGATGAGGCTTTCCAACTGATGAGTGATGAGTTGTCCTCTACTCTGCGTGAGTCCATCCTGTGCTGTTAAGGCTCCCTTCTCACCAGTGAAGGTGAACCTGCTCCCGTCGGCGTGCACACATCACACCTTGCGCCTAATGCAGTCAATCTGAGCATGGACCATAGATAACCAATCCATTCCCAAGATGACGTCGTAAGGCCTCGACGCCGCTACAAGAAGATCCCAGCCGATTCTCTCGCCTTCTAGAGTAAGCTCACACTGCCGGCACCAGTGCGTAATCATCGAGTGTGCTCCCATAGGGGTCTCTAGCCATAAGGATCGAGCCAACAGCTTTGTCGGAATCTCCAAGCTCCGAACAAGGGCTATGGCTATGAAAGAGTGACTCACTCCTATGTCTATAAGAACTACAGCAAGGGTGGAATAGACACAGATCATACCTCGAATCATCTCTGGCGCGCCGTGGTCATAGGCCCTTGCTGCCTGGAGTTGTGCCTGTCTCTGCCCGCCAGCTCCCTGTGGTCGGGGCGGACCTCCTGGTGGTGGTGGTGGTAGAGCCTCAAAGCGTCTCCCACCACCTGCTGCACCGCCAGCCCCTCTGCCTCGTCCGCCTCCTCCCTGTGGACCACCAAGGTCGACCCTCTACCTCAGCCTGGGTGGCCCCTCCACCGTATGCTGCTCCTCGGTACGACGGGTCGTGCAGTCACGAGCCATGTGGCCCTACCCGCCGCACTCGTAGCACTGCCTACCTCTCGAAAGACTGGCTCCGCGCTGTGTGCCCCGCACTACTGAGCCAGTGTCCCGAGGTCGTCTACGAGAGGGTCTGGTCTGCCTGGAACTCTGAGTAATCTGTCGGCTACCTGCTGCCAAAGACTCCACCACCTGCTGCCATGCGGTAGGTCTCGCTGTAGACTCAACCAGAAAGCTCTCGATCAGAAGGGATCGCTCCAGTACTCCTACCTAGGTCGGGATGCTGAGGGAGATCAGCGATGCCCTGATCTCGTGTCTCAATCCCTGCTCGAAGGGCTGGGCGCGGAAGAAGGGGTCCCGTACCATGTCGGTCGAGTAGCGAGAAAGATCGTTGAACCTCACCGCGTACTGGGTGACCGTCAAGCTGCCCTGCCGCATCTGAAGAAGCTCCGGAATGCGCACCGCACGGAGGGTGGACGGGAAAAACTCTGAGAGGAAGAGGCTCTCGAAGTTCGTCCAGATGAGGGAGGCCTCATCGTGCACCAGGAGCATCAAGCTCTACCATCGTCCTGCTGCTGCGTGCAGTAGGCTCGCCATGATGATCACCATGAGGTCTGCTAGTGTCCTCACTAGCCTGAAAACTCGAACGACCGCCTCCAGCCAGTCCTCAGCTGCCTGGGGGTCCATCTTCCCACGAAACCTAGGTGGTCGCTGGTGCTAGAACTCATGAAGAGCTCCGAGGCGACGTGCATCGTCAGCAGTCGGCACTGGAAGCATCGGGGGGCTCGGTGGGTAAAGGTACTGCCGGTGCCTCTGCTATCAACAGGCCCTGTACCGAGGCCTCGTCGCTCGGCGGGCTGTCATCGTGCTCTACTCTCAGAACCCTAGCTGGATGCTGTCGTTAGGCAATCCTGAAAAGGAAACAAGTGTGCCACAGTCAGATCAATATACCTGGTGAGCTGACACAAGTAATCACAAAGAAAACTTGAAACACACATGCAATCAATGTTTTCGTGCATTAAGTCGGAAATCAGAAGTCAGGGTCCTGGTGTACGGATACGTCGGCCGCCGTACCAACACTAGACTCCCTGGACTGATAACCACACTCAATATGCTAAACACTATTGCTTCACATAGAAGAATGATCAGAGTCTGCGGTAGAACCGACCACCTCTGATACAAATTTGTCACGACCCGTCCTCGGGGCCCGTGCCGTGACTATCCCAAGCCCGCCTTCCATAGGCCAGGGGCTGGTGACTAGCACCAAGGCGTAAATCCCAAAAAAAGGGAAGGCATTGCCTTTGAAATGTAAACAAGCACCATAGAGTAAGCAAGCGGAAAAGTAAACACTAAGTAAAAACTGTAACAAGCTGTGCTGAAAGTAAAAGGGGTCGGAAATACAAGCCCAACTGTAAAGTACAACTGAAGGAAAAAACAGCAAGTGAAAAGTAAAAGCCGCTACACCGAGCTGTCCACTGGGAATCACACCTGAAGGGTGGGTACAGATAGCTCCACTACTCCACAGGTCCCACCGTCCGCTCCGAGCACGTTCGCCCAGTGGTCCTCCTCCAGGTACCATCCTGCTCCGCACACCTCCACCATGATCAACGCTGTCTGTCGTCTGCAACCAACACAACATAGTGCGGGCATAGCCCGTGCAGGGGTGAGTACAAGCTACTCAGTAGGGACCCCGAGACCCCCGATGGTCTCCCGAAATCCACAAAGGATAATCCACAAAGGAAAGCTACAATCACGAAGTAACAACCGAAACTGCTTAGGTATATGCCCATACATATACCTAAGTCATCAATTCCTGTTCGGCTCCAACGTCCGAGCCCAAGCAAAACCCAGTCCACACAGGAAAGCAAAACGTATACCCACACAGGATAGCACAACACAATCCACAAAGGAGAGTAAACAGTAAATCCACACAGGATAACTCAACACAATCCACAAAGGATAGTAAACAGTAATTCCACACAGGATAGCTCAACACAAACCACAAAGGAGAGTAACACAGGATTCAGCTCACATAGGTATACTTCATCGGATAATGATAAAGATGATCACTGATCCATCTAAGTCGTCGGACCCACAAAGGATCGATAGGTAACTAACCCCCGCAATGACCCACATAGGATCGGGCCCACACAGGACCTGTAGGCGCTGGCTCACACAGAACCGCTGAGCGCTGACCCACACAGGATCGGACCCACACAGGATCGGGCCCACACAGGACCTGTAGCACCGATCCACGTAGGATCGCTGAGTACAGTAGTCGTCGTAGTCCACTGAGGATCTCTACACAGTCGTCGCCGCAGTCCACTGAGGATCTCTGCACGGTCGTCATCGGAGTCCACTAAGGATCTCTGTACAGTCGTCCATG
Organism: Viscum album; assembly: GCA_963277665.1. Classification (NCBI taxonomy): domain Eukaryota; kingdom Viridiplantae; phylum Streptophyta; class Magnoliopsida; order Santalales; family Viscaceae; genus Viscum; species Viscum album. The sequence goes on from OY728166.1 coordinate 760,798,506, forward strand.
TCGAAGAAGTAGTCGTAGCCAGCTCTTGGGTTCCCGCACACAGCAAGATCGTTCGGGAGGGTCCACTGCCCGAGCCGAGAGGCTGATACATCAACTGACACAAATTCTGATGTTGATGTATCCAAAAGTTCCGTATCGTCAATAGGAACTCAACGTCGCAAATGGCGCGTCAATCGGACGCCCGGTCTGAGAGTTATTGGTTTTTTCGTCCGAGGGGCCCGGTTGGTTTTTAAGGCAAAACCAACCCGACCGTACTCCACCGGCATCCAAACCTCGGGAGGAGTATTCCAAAAGATCCGTCTCATTTAAAGGAATTCAACAAACCTGACGGCACGTCAATCGGACGTCCGTAGCTCAAGATATGAGCGTTTCTGCTCCGAGGGCCCGGTTGGTTTCGTGTACGAACCGACCCGGCCTAACTCAAAGTATTACGAAACATTGAGTGCGATATACCGAAACGACCGTATCGATCCAAGGATCGCGTTGCCATTGACGGAACTTCGTTCGAAATCCCGTAGCCCATGTTACGGACATTTGACCGAAAACGGTCCGAAGACGGGGGGTCCGGGCCCGGGCCGACCGGAACCGGGTCGACCCGAACTGGTCAGACCCGGCCGAACCCGGTCCGGCCTGGCCAGGGTGTGGCCCGGCTGGTCGGACCGGCCTGACTCGGCCAGCCCAGCCCAGCACGACCGAGCGGCCGGGCAACGCGGGGGGGAGCCGCCGGCCCCGCATGACACCCACGCGACACCCGCGGGGTGTCGCCCAAGACGACCCGAGCGACGCGAGGGGAGCCGCCTCCCCCGCGTGACACCCCCGCGGCACCCGCGGGGTGTCACATTGGGTGACCCGAGCGACGCGGGGGGGAGCCGCCGCCCCCGCGGGACACCCCCGCGGCACCCGCGGGGTGTCGCCCTGGACAGCCGGACGCGGCTTCAGCCGTGTCCCGCGCGCGCCGGACCCACGCGGCCGCGCCGGCGGGCCGCGCCGCCGCCTGCTTCCGCGAGCCACCGGAGGCACTCCAGTGGTCTGTTTTCCTTCCCGTTAGCGTCGTTGCTCCTCCCGGGTTCCGTTCTTCACTGCGGAATCGACAAACTTCCCTTGCGTCATGATTTTCCGTCGCCCGCCAAATCCGCACAACCACAAAGAATGGAGGAGGGTTGTCGGGCCGTGTTCGTTTGGCCCGCACCCTCCGCGTTAGATAAAAACAACGGGAGAAAATAAATCAACACATGATACAACAATTTTAATAAATTAAAATTGTTCATTTGCATTCGGTTCTTTAATTTTAAAGAAACTTCCACAGGAAAAAGGCATTTCCAAAACAAAAATCCCTACCTCGTAGTCGTCGTCGTACGCACGTTCTTCGCGGATTTGATCATCGCGGAAGGAGGGTATCGTCGCGTCGTCGCAGAAGGGCGTCGCATCGTCGCGGAATCCGGCGTTGAGTGGGTGAACTCAACGGACCAAGAAACAACAGATTAAATTAAATTATATAAAATTAAATCCATGTTTTGTTAAAAAAACACAAGGGAGATTTAAGAGAATCCTGAAGTCTCTTACCTCAAACAGCTGATCGAAGATTTCATTGTGGAGGAAGAGACGTCGCAGAAGAACGTTGCAGGAAGGGAACGTCGGCGTCGCGGAACACGGCGTCGCGTCGTCGACTTCCGCGTGTTCGGCGTTCTTCGTCGGAGTCCAGCGTTCTTCGTGTTCTTCGCGAAGGAGGATAAAGGCTCAAGAACTCTGACAAAACCTCTCAATGAGTAATCCTCCAAAAAGACTTGTTGGTCTTATTTTATTATTACGTCAACAAACGAAAAAGGTAAGTAACGACCCATCAATTCGTCGAATTAATTCAACGAAAGAAACCGCCCATATAATTCACGAAATAAACCACCCAATTAAATGGTGCTTTAAGGATTTTAGAAAATGCGTCAGTTGACTTTCATAATGACGGGTTTTCACGGGATCGTTACTTAGCGGAAAGAAACGGTGGGGCTTGTGCGGGCCCCACCTCACAAATATCCTACCAAGAGGGTAGGATATTCCTAGATAGCATCCTATCTGTTTTAACTCAGTTTAAGTGGCTTTCAAGTGGCTTCAAGTGAAATAATATAATGTTTGTTGAACAAATTATTTTATTTCTAAACTTTAAGCCCAAAAATTAAAAACCACACCCAAGCAAACGCAACTCCGGAAGAGGAGTTTCTAAGAAAATACCAGGGCTATGATTTCATCGGTGCCCTCAGAATTCAGTTCTGGGCACCGGTTCAAAAGTTAGAAAAACCCGCTCGTCCGTTCACGGAACGTACCCGAGCCAAACTTCGAAACATGATTCCGGGCACACCGGACCTCAGAATCAGGTGCCGTCAGTGACTGCGTTCTTGTAAAATTCCAAAGAAAATTAAAAAAAATTCCTTGAAATTTACTGGTCTTTACATTTTAAGTTTCTGATTTGTGAGAAATGAAATCCCTTTATGGATATGAACAAGTGGATGTTTCTCTATTATAGATGTATTAAGGGGTAACACAAAAAAACACAACTTTTACCTAGACTCTAATAGAAATTAGTGCATGTTATTAAGTCTTCTTGCACTCAAGTTTTTCCAATGTAGGGGGATATTTTTGGTTAATTGCAATATTTTTATAATTAATTATGAAGGATATATTGAAAATGTAATTTTTGTTAATGATTATCATATTTAAAAATATTGATTTATTTAAAATAAAACTATGGTATAATAATATTCTTAAACTAAATTTTTTTCTCAATATAGATATATTATTTTATGAAATGGAATGAAATGGGAGGAATTATGAATATGTTCGTAACAGTGGACCATGTACTTTTATTCATCATAGAGATGTTTTAATGGAAAACATTATGATAATGATGATTAAACAGACTCGAATTATGACTAACCACATTAAAGAATCTGAGAGTCTAGATTCACATAAAATGGAAAAATAGTCAATTGACTATTCTATGAATCAATTTTAACCTTCTTCAAATTGATCTACAAAACCATTTATTGGTGAAAAATGGAAAAATAATATAGAAAATTACTTTTATATACAATGTTATTCTAAACAAGAGAATATGCCTATGGATGCGTACTACATAAACAAATAAGTCGATCAATGATGAAAACTAACTAAAAACTTGAATCCAAGATTTTATATTGATTCTACGGAGTGGGAAGAGTTCAGGTGATTCGTTTTAAACAATATTTCCTCTATCTAATTGATATGAAAATCGAGATGGAATTCCTAGAGCTGGAGTAGAAGGAAAATAAATATGTTGGAATAAAAAATATGTAAATTTAAAAACATTCATGTTACAACTATAAATTTTTGTTGGATCCTAATAGAATGATTAATAGATTATTCGGTGAACTAAGAAACCTTGAATGGATGAATCTAGCCAATCAAGACTATGAAAATTATAATGAGATAGAGATGAGTGATAAAAAGGATGAACTACAGTTCAGAGGGGCATAATTTTCCAATAGATTGAATTAAATGACGATGTCAATGGATACAATAATAGAGTGGAATTTGGAGCACATGAGATGAAGAATTGTTGTGAGATTTCCCATATGAAACCAATGCTAGATGAAGTATTTGGGGAACATCATATATTGGTGCTGCAACTATTACATGTCTGGAAGAGATAACTATATTACACAGAACTTTCATAATGAGGTGAAGCCTCTACTTCTTAACACTAATATGAAATAGTAAATTGTTCAAGCTCGAACTATTGGAAAATTCCAAAAAAGTGGAATAGCTGGAAATTTTTTCATCCATTTTATAAATAACAAGAAAATTGATGTGAATCTACATCAATAAACGAATTGGTCAAAAGAGAAAGGTCAGAATTATCTTTGATGAAGTCCTATTTTGAAGCTCTAAAAGATATGGTGGAAGGTACTTCTACTTTTTTCTAAATGTTACAAAGTACATAATTTGAATCTGGTTCTACACATTTGTTAATTTCCTCAATGATTGCAAATAATAAAGAATAAATACATAATCTACTATAATTAGTGTTATCGGTCAAGACACCTGGATTGATTTTCCAAGAATCAATAGTTAATAAAACATTTGGTATTCAGTTTATTGTGAACAATATCATAAAAATCTAGTTGTTATTCCCATGACATAATTAAAAAATATATTATGAATGGACTAGATCACAATGTAAAATGATAATACAAAATAAAGAAGAAAGTGATATGTAGTATTATTAAATTTAAACCTTATAATTATTTTCAATAGAGAGATATCTTAACTTGAATTTTTTCAATAAACAGCTTCCATAGAAATCTTTATTGAAATTATTGGTGAATATGAAGATGTAAATAAAAGTTTAAGGATAGAAAATGTCCACATGGTTAATGAATAAATTGATGTCTTTACTGGGGAGTTACCTGGACCTCAATAAAAAAGGGAGGTTGAGTTCTCTGTTGAAATCATTCCTAGATCTAAACCGATATCAAAACCCCATATAGAATGGAAAATTGTAAACTAGTGGAAATGAAGAAATAACTCATAGATTGTTTGGAAGAGGGGTCTATCTGAAAATTATTATATTATAGGGGAGCACATATTCTGTTTAGAGGAATAAAAATAGATTAATTTACATTGATTATGGATATCATAACATGATCATTGTAAAGAACAAGTACCATCCGACAAGGATTGATGATTTATTTTACTATATTCATTGGGATTAATATTTTTCCAAGATTGATCTTTGTTGTGGCTGTCAACATTTGAGTGTGAAGAAAGAATATACTGCAAGGACATACTTTCAATCATGATATAGGAATTATGATTTATTTTTAATTCTCATCATGTCCTCAAATTTACATTAAATAATTTTGTATTTCTTGAATATATTCTTTAAGGTTTTCCTTAATAAATATGTGATAGTTTTAATTGATGATATTATTATATATTCCAAATGTCACAAGACACGTGAGGGTCATCTAATGGTTATATTGAAAACACTGATAATTTCTAGGCTAATTGGAATGATCTGAAAATACTAATTTTGGTTACAATAACATTATTTCCTACGGCACATTGTAATAATATAGGATTCATTATTGGCCCTACCAAGAAATAGGTTGTATAGGAGTCGCCTCATCCTACAACAGTAACTAAAATTCATTATTTACATGGTTTAGTAGGATAATATGAGAGGTTTTTGAAAAATGTCTCTCAATATTCTAATCAATATACCAATTTAACTAGAAAAGGTTCTATGTTCATATGGGAAACGAATTGTGAATAATGATTCCACAAGAAAAAAAGATATTGGTTACTTAAACCATGTTATCTTTACCCTCTATTAGAGAAGGATTTTTTTATGCTTCCTTGAAAAGGATTGGGTTCATGCTCCTGAAAATTTTATGATTATTGCTAATTCTTCTCGAAAGATAATTCTTCATGAGAAAAATTATCATGTGAAAGTCTTATAGATAGCTATAGTTTTTTATTAGAAGATATGGTGGAGATGTCTTTATGGTGGAGAATTTTGATATATATACACACCATCAATGTATTTTGTATATATTCATAATAAAGGAATTGAACATGAGAAAAATGATATGGTTTGATCTTCTTGAATACAATGAATTTTGAATTCGTTATCACCCTATAAAAGAAAAAATATTGTTGATGAACTATGTAGGAAAGTACATGTTGTTTTGGCATTGATGTGGATTCAGAGTGACATTTTATCAAATACCTAGTAAAATTGGGCATTCAAATCATAAGTAAGGGAATTCATTAACTCTATCCCAAATTATATCAAAACATTTTTTAATAGAGAATATCAAAAATTCCAAAAGATAAGATCCTTTTTTCTCAAAGAATATAGATAATTTGAATAATGAGAAGTTTCTTTAGTTAATTATTAATCAATAAGGTGTACTAAAATTTCATACAAGTATATGTGTACCATATATTACCAAAATAATGAATTATTTTATATATGAATCCCATATCCCAACATTCTTTATACATCTTGGATCCACTAATTTGTTTATGAAACTTAGTGGTCATTATTGGAGTGATAACATGAGAAGCATGATTTCTAACTACACTTCATGGTTACTGGTGTGTTAAGAAGTGACGGTATATATAGAAATTAATTAAGGGGAATTACCACCACTACCCGTAACCACATGGAAGTTGGACAATATCAATATGGACTTTTTCACTAGTCTCTATAGAACTTATAAATGATTGATTTTAAAATGAGTTATAATGAAACATCTCACCGAGACATCATATTTCATCACTTTACAATAATATTTAACTCTTGAATAACATGACATGATATATGTAATGGAAGTGGTAGGTTTCTTGGCGTTCCACATTATATCATATCTGATCATGTTCCATGATTCAAATAAAAATTATGGAGAATTCTTTAGCTTGGTCTTAATACTAAGTAGAACTTCAGTACATCATATAACCCAAGACTAATTTCTAATATAAAAGGACTATTCAGAAACACAATGACATGTTATGAACATGGTCAATGGAATATAAAGGTGACTGGGATCAACATCTCCCATTAGTTGAGCTTTCATACAACAACAACTATCTTCTGAGTATTCAAATTGAGCCCTAAAAAGATCTATTTGGGATGTGATGTAGAAGTCCTTATTTTTCGGATGAAGTTGGTGAGGAAAATATACATGGTCCTGATATTGTACATGAGATAAAAAAAAGTATCATTCCAAAAAGAAACACGTAAAGGATACTTAGTGTTTCTAGAAGATCTATGATGGAAATCATTAAAGGGTTATGGAGTTTGATGTTGGAGAAAATTTATTCCTTCGAATTTTACCAAGGATGATATTCATGATGTTTTTTATGAAAGGGAATATGATCCCCATGAACAGTTTCCAATTTGAAATCCTTATTCACATAATAGAAGTTCCCAATCATCTAGTACATCAACCTAATATAGATCATGATCATGATGTATTCCACATATCACTCTTTAGGAAGTATATACCTAACACTTCACATGTACTGAATCCAGAGGTGGTACAACTTAAACATGATCTCTTTAATTAGGATTATTAGGCTGATATATTGGACCATAGAGACAAGGTTCTACTCAAAACCACTTCCCACCAAGTAAAATTGTTGTAGTGGATCCCTAAATATTAATAATCAACATGGGAACTAGAGGAAACAATGAGGCAGAAGTACCAACACCTTTTCACAACTGTGATAATGAGTTGAAATTCTTAGGAAGAATCTTCATAAGGGAGGAAGAATAAAATTACCCAAAATTTCTGAATAAATTTTTTTCTTGATAAATTTTGTGTTATTTTATTTTATATTAATCAAAACAAAATATATTTATTTATTAATTGAGTATACTTTTAAATATGACCATTGTTTTTTGACTGTTATTTGATCGTTGGTCAATTATGACAATTAGTCAAAGTTAATATTAAAAACTATTGTTATTATTATAATTTTAATGTTATAATTAGTGTTTATAAGTAGAAATCAAAAGGGATAATTAATGAAGAAATTTGGAAAGATTGACTCAATAAGCATACTCATCCTCTATGAAGACAAAGTTTCAGAAGTTAAGAGGGAGGTAGATTCACAAGGGTTCACTCTAGACCAATTCCAATATGTGCTTTATCAAGTGAGGATAGAATAAAATCACAGATGTGAGAAGTTCAATTTAGTATAAATTTACACCCTTGAGATGTTATTCGAGCCACCACATTAATCTATATCCACCGCACACCTTACCCTTAGGTTGTATGTGGGGGTTATATGGGTTTATGTGTCGATTCCATAGTTACATTATGTGGAATTCAATTGTATGAATAAAATTTTCTTTCCATCATTTTAGTTTTTGGAAGTGTTTTTTTAATAAAATTTAGATGTAATTCGATAAATTAAATTTTTAGGCAAAAATTGTACTATCCAAAAAAGATTTTAAAATTATAATATACTAATATATTTTGAATAATAGTTATTTTAATGAAATTTTATGATAAAAACTCTTCTATAAATATATATGATAATACAATTTTTCATTTTTTAAGTGTTATAAATTTTAAAATACATTTTCAAACAATTATTATTTTTAGTAAATATATATTTTTATATTTAAAAGTTATAATTATAATATTTATAGAGTTATTAAGATAACATAAAAACCGCTTTTGAAATCAGCATATCAGAATATGTTATGGTGAATTTATTTGAATTTAATAAAATAAGATATTTTTTCGTGAATACAAAAAAAAAATGGATATTTTGTTAGGTTTAATGACCACATCATTATTGCATGATGAACATATAAATAATTTACCACAATCCATGGACTAATATATTTTATTTTTTTATTACGAATTGTTTTAATATTTTTTAGTCAATTTCAAACCATATAATTTATTTTCCAAAACATAATATTGACTAATTAACATAAAAACAACATTTTTGTGAAAACATTATATGACAACCCTGCTTTTTTTTACAACTTAAACATGCTTTATTACATAAAACTTCACTTGATACAACAAAGAAGATCGAGAGGTTTAGTGTCTTTGGGTCTTAGGATCATTACATAAAAACTTTAAACTTGAAATACAACATCCTTATTGAAAACTTCCTTTACATGACCACTACATTCCTACGTACTTAGCATTGCATGGGATAACCTGAGGACATGCATAAGAAAAGGGTGATCTATAAAGCCCAGTAAGGGAGTACAAAATGAATAACATGAGGAGTAAAATACATGTTAGGCAATAGGCATATCAATAGAGCATAAGAGAGACATGAACATAAAGTCATGATAAAGCATGATAATCATAACATGGAAATGTGGCAACAACACTTAACATTGAATTAGCATGAGCCAAGGCACATTGCACATGGAGCATGAGTAAACCCTCATTGCACTTGAAGCACGAGTAAACCCTCGTTGCACTTGAATTAGCATGAGTCAACACTCATTGCACATGACGTATCATGATACTATACTTTACCCAATGCATTGGAGCGCTATCAGGGCGCACCCTTCTTAAACCTTTCATTTCATGCATAAGTGTGCCACAGGGATCATAAAACATGGATTCATAAAACATAATCATTTATTCCATGATAAAGGAATGTGGAATTCATACATGAAACTTTACAATCAATATGTAAATGTGCATAAAGGTGAATACCCTTGATGGAGAAATGGGCATGGTATTCACTACACAAAGACATTGGCTTAGAAAATCGGTGCGATTTCGGCAGCATAACGACGTGACATACGAATTCATAAAAAAAAGTTGATGAGAGAGAAAGGGGTTCCTCATCATATTTACATGTAATGGACAGTAAGGAGGTCATATATATACATGTCCCAACAATCGAAATGGAATTTAGATTCACGATACAAAAGTATTGCTTGAATGTAAAAGAAGAGAGAGAAGTTCCTTTCGGAATTTCGGCATAGTAACGGGTGTACATGGGAGGCATTTAATGAGAGAGAAAGGGTTCTCCCATCATTCAAACAATAAGAGGGAAGTATGGGGGAGGTGCGAAACCATACCCCAACATTCATAATTGAAATAAAAAGGGCAATACAACTTAAAGAAAATTGACAAAAAAGAGAAAGGAAGAAAAAACCCTTACTTGGAAGTGTGCTTCCAACGGCTAGAGAGAGGCTTGTGAGAGGCTTCTTGGGAGCTTGGGGCACCTTGAGAGGATTCTAGAGAGAGTAGGGCAGAGGTTGGACGAACTTCAAGGGCTTTGGGTGAGGAGGATGTGGGAGCTTGGGTGGGTTTATATAGGAAAGGTGAGAGAATTCTTTATTATTTAGGTTTGGGACCCCTTATATTAAAATAATCCAAACCACAAACCATCCCATGGTATTTGCCCATGGTTTCTGGAAAAGGAAAGAGGAAAACAATATTTTACAAGGCCATGGTCCGAAATTATTAAAAAATTAGGGTTTCTTATGTGGAGGTGAGTCACACTCCCATGGAAATTAATTTAAAAAGGCAAAGTGTTGAATAAGTCTTGAGGGCTCCATTAATGCTTTGAAAAGTGAGTCAAACAAACCCAAAACCTCATTATTTTAATGATAAAACAAATATTGGCCGAACATAAGGATTATGGTATTTTATTACATCACCATTGGGTCATTATGATGTCATAAAACACATTATATATTTAAATGGTATTTAATTTTTACCCAAAAATTTGACTGTCTCAGAAAATTATGAAAAATTCACCGTTGGATAATTTCGACGTCCTGATTCCAAAAATAATATTGATTTTATCTAAATAATTTTCTAAATATGTGAATTTTCACTTTTAAAATAAAAACCGACATTTATAAAAAAAATCACGGGTTTTGACAGAAATGGCTTTCAAACCTTAATAAAAATTTTAATTGCATTCATAAAATTATAAGATCATTTATATTTGATAAAAATTAATTTAATATTAATAATAATATTTTATTAAAATATTATTTAATTCAAAAATCCTTTAATTTAATAAAATATAATTCTTAATTAAATAATAACTAAAAACACCATTTGTACTTTAAAAACTAATTACAATGTATCAAAAATGACCAGAAATTATATTCATTATTATATACAAAAATAATGTACATGAACATGGTGCTACTTATTTGTTACATAACCCCTTAAAATAGCCGCATAAGACCTAAGGGTAAGGTGTGCGATGGTGACAGACTCTTGGGGTTTCTCGGATAACATTGCTCGAGTGGTAATCTCTATCAACATCCATTTTTCCCGTAGACGATCACGTTCGAGATTGACTTGATGAAGCTCAGCTTGGGCTTGGTCAAGGGCAAAGCCCAAAGACGCCACCTCCTTTCCGAGCTCCGACAAATGGGCTTCGTAAGGGGCAATTCTAATGGATGAGGCCATCACTTCCTTTGTCTGAGTAGAAAATTGGTTCGTTAAAGCCTTATATTTAAACTACCCAGATGATCACTGTTCAACGGCTATAAAAGTAACGGTCACAAATCTTAACGTTAAACTAAAGAAGTTGACATCTTATAAAAACTTTTTTTCAATAAAGAAACATTTAACTGGATCAAGAGGGATTTTCCATTAATGAAATTTTGGGTCGTTACAACATTCCCCCCTTAAGAAATTTCGCCCTCGAAATTTTCCTTTTCCCACACTAAAACAAATGTGGGTAACTTAGCTTCATCATATCCTCCGACTCCCAAGATTCTTCTTCAAACTTGTAGTTTATCCACAACACCTTGATGAGGGGTATTGTCTTATTTCGTAGAACTTTTTCTCTACGATCCAAGATCTTCACTGGTTGCTCCTCATAAGAAATATCGTCTTCTAATTGTACCACCTCAGAAGAGAGTACATGTGAAGGGTCCGGTATGTACTTCCTTAAGAGGGATACATGGAAGACATCATGCACCTTGGCCATAGTAGGTGGAAGTGCTAGTCGATAGGCCACAACCCCAACACGATCAAGAATCTCGAAGGGGCCGATGTACCCTGGACTTAACTTCCCTTTCTTTCCAAACCTCATGACCTTCTTCCACGGAGATATGCGTAAAAAAACTATGTCTCCGACTTTAAACTCAAGGTCTCGTCAAGGATTATCTGCATAACTCTTCTGTCGACTTTGAGGTGCCTTGATATGCTGCTGAATGGTTTTCACCTTCTCCACCATTTCTTCGACCATTTCTGGTCCAAGCAGCTTACGTTCACCGACCTCATCCCAACATGCCGGTGTTCTACACCTTTTCCCATACAGTGCTTCATATGGTGCCATTTGGATGCTCGAGTGGAAACTATTATTATAAGAGAACTCAACTAGAGGTAGATGTTGATCCCATCCTCCTTTAAAGTCCATTGAGCACGCTATCAACATATCCTCAAGTGTTTGGATAGTCCGCTCGGATTGGCCATCAGTTTGTGGATGATAGGCCGTACTGAAGTTCAGTTCAGTATTCAGAGCATGTTGAAGACTCTTCCAAAACTTAGAGGTAAATCTTGGATCTCGGTCCGACACAATAGATAGTGGTACTCCATGCAACCGTACCACTTCCCTGATATATATCTGTGCCAGTTGATCCAAAGAGAAATCCTCTCGAATAGCAATGAAGTGTGCAGTCTTTGTAAGACGATCCACAATAACCCAGATTGCATTGTTGCTTTTGGATGTCCTTGGAAGTCCAGTGACGAAGTCCATGGTGATGTTCTCCCATTTCCATTCTGGTATGGGCAATGGTTGCATCAACCCCTTAGACTTCTGCCTCTCTGCCTTCACTTGTTGACACACCAGGCACTTTGATGTATATTCGGCGATCTCTTTCTTCATATTATCCCACCAAAAGTTTTCTCAAAGATCTCGATACATCTTTGTGCTCCCTGGGTGAATAGAGAAATTTGAACTATGTGCATCATCCAAAAGTTCCTTCTTCAGCTCCGAACTTAATGGAACACATAGTCTTTTCCCAAACCGCACAATTCCTTCTTCATTAACATTAAACTCTGAGGATTTTCCCATTTTGATAGCTTCCACTTTTTCTTGGATTCTCACATCATCCTTTTGAGCATCCTTTAACCTTTCCAAAAGAGATGGTTGAGCAATCATTTGTGAAAGGATTGATGGTGTTCCCTTCTTTATGATTCCCACATCCATCTTCATCAAGTCTAAGAAGATTGGATCCTTCTCAATTCTCATCATTGATAGAATTGCTGGATCCTTTCTACTTAGGGCATCCGCCACCTTGTTCGCCTTCCCAGGGTGGTAATGTATTAACAGTCATAATCCTTGATGAGCTCTATCCATCTTCTCTGGCGCATATTAAGCTCTTTCTGTGTGAATATATATTTAAGACTCTTGTGGTCAGTATATATCTCACATTTCTCTCCATAGAGATAATGCCGCCAGATTTTCAAGGAAAAGATTACCGCCACCAACTCCAGATCATGCGTTGGATAGTTTCGCTCATGGATTTTCAACTGTCTTGAGGCATAGGATATCACTTTATCATTATACATCAGCACACGTCCTAAGCCCTTCTTCGAAGCATCACTGAATACCACAAAAAGCTCCCCACTTGTGGGTAAAGTGAGCACAGGTGCAGTGTTAAGCCTCCTTTTCAACTCCTTGAAGCTTTCTTCGCATTCATCACTCCAAGCAAACTTTACTCCCTTTCGAGTTAGCTTGGTAAGAGGGTTGGAAAATCGTGATAAGTTTCTCACAAATCGTCGATAATATCCAGCTAACCCCAAGAAGCTACGAATATCAGTTACCGATGTTGGCCTCGGCCATCCCTCAATTGCATCTGTTTTGGAGGGGTCCATAGATATCCCATTGCTTGTGATGATATGGCCCAAGAATGAGACCTCCTTCAACCAGAACTCACACTTGCTGTACTTGGCATAGAGCTTATCCATGCGTAAAGTCTCCAGTACAGTTCTTAAATGCTCCTCATGGTCCTCCTTGGTTTTGGAGTATATTAGAATATCATCTATAAAGACTACCACAAATTTAAATAGGTAATCTCTAAAGACTCTATTCATCAAGTCCATGAATATTGCTGGAGCATTGGTGATTCCAAAAGGCATTACTATGAATTCATAGTGCCCGTACCTTGTACGAAAAGCAGTCTTGGGGATATCTTCCTTCTTCACCCTTACTTGATAATATCCTGACCGCAAGTCGACCTTGGAGAAGTATTGTGCTCCATGCAGCTGATCAAACAAGTCATCGATTCTTGGGAGAGGATACTTGTTCTTTATCGTGATTTTGTTAAGTTCACGATAATCGATGCAAAGCCGCATTGACCCATCCTTCTTCTTGACGAAGAGGACTGGTGCACCCCATGGTGATGCACTTGGGCATATAAACCCTTTATCCAGATTCTCCTGTAGTTGTTTCTTCAGTTCTTCAAGCTCAACCACAACCATTCTATATGGAGTCTTGGATATTGGTAGCGCCTCAGGTATAAGTTCAATTGAGAACTCAACATATCTTCTTGGAGGAAGACCAGGAAGTTCCTCGGGAAATACTTCAGCGAATTCCCTCACAATAGGCATTTCTTCAAGGGTGGTTTCTCCCTTGGACTCAATCATCTGAGCCAGATATGCGTGCTCATAAGGCAGTAATATCCATGCTTGAGATGATGGAGCTAAAGGAGATTCATCTTCCTCCTGACACTTGTAAAGAATCGGGGGTCGATTCTCCATATGGAGTGTGATTTCCCTCTCCCGACAATTTATGTTGGCTCTATATAAGGAAAGCCAATCCATGCCATGAATTGCATCAAATTCCACCAAAGGGAGTATGACGAGGTTCGCCGGGAAATTCAATCCACAGATTATAACAGGGGAGGACTTATACTCATGGGATGCAATGATTTCCCCATTTGCTGTACTCACCGACATCATTACTTCCATGATTTGTGGTGGTGCAGGGATTGTTCTACTAAACTTTTGAGATATAAAAGAATGCGTAGAACCTGAATCAAAAAGTATGTTCGCTATTCTTCAATGAATAACTAGCGTACCTGTCACCACTTCGTGGTCGGGGTTCACTTCGGCAGAAGTGATGGCAAAAGCTCTTCCTTGCTGTCTTGGAGGTTGTTGATTGCCTCCGATAACCCTTGGATTAGGGCACTGATTCGCAAAATGACCCGGTTCTTTGCATTTGAAGCATTGAACAACGCGTTGAGGTTCGAACGGAGCGTTCCTCCCCTCCGTCGCAGCCGCGGTTCCTTCTTGCTGACAGTTAATAGCTAGGTGACCTTCTCTTCCACACTTGAAGCATTTTCTTGTCCCCCTATGGCAATTTCCAGGGTGCTTTTTCCCACACTTTTGGCAAGTGGGGTGCTGGAATTTCTTAGCACCGTTGGATTTATCCATCGGACCACCAGCATTTAAGTCCACCGTCCGCTTATTGTCCCCATGATACCCCTGTGATTCTCCGATCTCCATTTCAACCTTGAGGGCACATCGGACAATCTCCTCATAGCTGTCGAAGTCACGGATCGCTAATGCTTTCCGCAAGCTAGGCTTCAGCCCACCAAAGAAGCGGTTAACCTTGCATTCGGGGGTAACGACAAAGCCGGAAGCGTATCGTGCAAGCCTTGTGAAGTTTGCCTCGTACGCTCCCACAGATTCCTCATCTTTCTGCTTGAGGGAAAGGAAGTCCCTTTCCATCTTAAGACGGAGGCTGCGTGGAAAATATTTATCGAAAAACATCTTCCGGAATACCTTCCATTCCAAAGCCTCAATCTCCTCCTCAGGCTTCGTATTTTTGATCAACGTCCACCATTGATCAGCTTCACCCTCCATACGATAAGCCTCCAGACCAACCTTCTCTTTTTCAGAGCATTGGAGGATGGAGAATATCTTTTCAATGGAGTTGATCCATTGTTCAGCAATCGTGGGATCGGATGATCCACTAAAAGTAGGAGGCCTTTGTCTCATGAAGCTTTCAATAACGACTTGTTCTTTCTTAGGGGGGGTTGAACGTTCATCTTGACCAGTGTTTCTATTCAAAACTTGAGTTAGCTAAGAGAGAAGCGTGACAAAGTTCGCGATTCCCGCTCCCATTGGATTGGGCATCTCATAAGTACAATCATCACACTGATCTTCACAACGGTTGTTAGCCCGAGTTCTCCTATCACCGGCCATTGGCTGGAATAAAAGGAAAGTTAGGGGTAACACATAAAGGGTAATCCAAAGACAAAATTTGATGACTTATAAATAAACTTTAATCTCTTTAACTCATGAGTCTATATGATTCAATCCAGGCTTTTCATGATCTTCCTTCTAACATATATTCTTAGGGGCATATTTCCCTTAATAAGGGTTCATACTAAGATTGTGAATTTATCAAAACATATCCCCTGGGAGTGTCGTAACCAAGAGTGCAGCAAGGCCCGTTGTCGTGCACCAGTTCCCGTTCGAGTCTAGCTCAAAGCGGTGTTTTCGGGTTTTACCCCTAAGATACATCTGTGCCAGAGCCGCCTCTACCTGCTCGTATCCAGGTAGGGATGTATTTGTTTGATAAACTACTTACTTAGTATTTACCAAAACATAGGGATGTTTTAATTATGATTAGTCTTGTATCTAAAGCTTTACTAGGGTTTCCTAATCCCAAAAATAACTAAACCTATCCTCTGATACCAACTATGACAACCCTGCTTTTTTTTACAACTTAAACATGCTTTATTACATAAAACATCACTTGATACAACAAAGAAGATCGAGAGGTTTAGTGTCTTTGGGGCTTAGGATCATTACATAAAAACTTTAAACATGAAATACAACATCCTTATTGAAAACTTCCTTTACATGACCACTACATTCCTTCGTACTTAGCATTGCATGGGATAACCTGAGGACATGCATAAGAAAAGGGTGAGCTATAAAGCCCAGTAAGGGAGTACACAATGAATAACATGAGGAGTACAATACATGTTAGGCAATAGGAATATCAATAGAGAATAAGAGAGACATGAACATTAAGGCATGATAAAGCATGATAATCATAACATGGAAATGTGGCAACAACACTTAACATTGAATTAGTATGAGCCAAGGCTCATTGCACATGGAGCATGAGTAAACCCTCATTGCACTTGAAGCACGAGTAAACCCTCGTTGCACTTGAATTACCATGAGTCAACACTCATTGCACATGACGTATCATGATACTATACTTTACCCAATGCATTGGAGCGCTATCAGGGCGCACCCTTCTTAAACCTTTCATTTCATGCATAAGTGTGCCACATGGATCATAAAACATGGATTCATAAAACATAATCATTTATTCCACGATAAAGGAATGTGGAATTCATACATAAAACTTTACAATCAATATGTAAATGTGCATAAAGGTGAATACCCTTGATGGAGAAATGGGCATGGTATTCACTACACAAAGACATTGGCTTAGAAAATCGGTGCGATTTCGGCAGCATAACGGCGTGACATAAGAATTCATAAAAAAAAGTTGATGAGAGAGAAAGGGGTTCCTCATCATATTTACATGTAATGGACAGTAAGGAGGTCATATATATACATGTCCCAACAATCTAAATGGAATTTAGATTCATGATACAAAAGTATTGCTTGAATGTAAAAGAAGAGAGAGAAGTTCCTTTCGGAATTTCGGCATAGTAACGGGTGTACATGGGAGGCATTTAATGAGAGAGAAAGGGTTCTACCATCATTCAAACAATAAGAGGGCAGTATGGGGGAGGTGCGAAACCATACCCCAACATTCATAATTGAAATAAAAAGGGCAATACAACTTAAAGAAAATTGCCCAAAAAGAGAAAGGAAGAAAAAACCCTTACTTGGAAGTGTGCTTACAAAGGCCAGAGAGAGGCTTGTGAGAGGCTTCTTGGGAGCTTGGGGCACCTTGAGAGGATTCTAGAGAGAGTAGGGAAGAGGTTGGACGAACTTCAATGGCTTTGGGTGAGGAGGAAGTGGGAGCTTGGGTGGGTTTATATAGGAAAGGTGAGAAAATTCTTTATTATTTAGGTTTGGAACCCCTTATATTAAAATAATCCAAACCACAAACCATCCCATGGTATTTGCCCATGGTTTCTGGAAAAGGAAAGAGGAAAACAATATTTTACAAGGCCATGGTCCGAAATTATTAAAAAATTAGGGTTGCTTATGTGGAGGTGAGTCACACTCCCATGGAAATTAATTTAAAAAGGCAAAGTGTTGAATAAGTCTTGAGGGCTCCATTAATGCTTTGAAAAGTGAGTCAAACAAACCCAAAAACTCATTATTTTAATGATAAAACACATATTGGCCGAACATAAGGATTATGGTATTTTATTACATCACCATTTGGTCATTATGATGTCATAAAACACATTATATATTTAAATGGTATTTAATTTTTACCCAAAAATTTGACTGTCTTAGAAAATTATGAAAAATTCACCGTTGGATAATTTCGATGTCCAGATTCCAAAAATAATATTTATTTTATCTAAATAATTTTCTAAATATGTGAATTTTCACTTTTAAAATAAAAACCGACATTTATAAAAAAAATCACGAGTTTTGACAGAAATGGCTTTCAAACCTTAATAATAAATTTAATTGCATTCATAAAATTATAAGATCATTTATATTTAATAAAAATTAATTTAATATTAATAATAATATTTTATTAAAATATTATTTAATTCAAAAATCCTTTAATTTAATAAAATATAATTCTTAATTAAATAATAACTAAAAACACCATTTGTACTTTAAAAACTAATTACAATGTATCAAAAATGACTAGAAATTATATTCATTATTATATACAAAAATAATGTACATGAACATGGTGCTACTTATTTGTTACATAACCCCTTAAAATAGCCGCATAAGACCTAAGGGTAAGGTGTGCAATGGTGAAAGACTCTTGGGGTTGCTCGGATAACATTGCTCGAGTGGTAATCTCTATCAACTTCCATTTTTCCCGTAGACGATCACGTTCGAGCTTGACTTGATAAAGCTCAGCTTGGGCTTGGTCAAGGGCAAAGCCCAAAGACGCCACCTCCTTTCCGAGCTCCGACAAATGGGCTTCGTAAGGGGCAATTCTACTGGATGAGGCCATCGCTTCCTTTGTCTGAGTAGAAAATTGGTTCGTTAAAGCCTTATATTTAAACTACCCAGATGATCATTGTTCAACGGCTATAAAAGTAACGGTCACAAATCTTAACGTTAAACTAAAGAAGTTGACATCTTATAAAAACATTTTTTTTAATAAAGAAACATTTAACTGGATCAAGAGAGATTTTCCATTAATGAAATTTTGGGTCATTACACATTACATTTAAATGAAAAAAGAAATAATATTAAATGATTTTACACTCATATGTATTAAAAAATAATAAGTTATGACCCCTGTGTAAAAAAACATCAAAAATACCTTGGGAATTTCCATGGGTTTTCACTTTATAAATCCTAGGTTTCCAAATCCTATGTTTGGAAATTTATAAAAGAATTATCGACTTTTTCAATAAATACCAAACCATTTCTTCATTTAAATTTAATAAAAACCCATCCTCAATGAATATTGACTTTCTTCCCTCCTAATGAGTACTCCCATGGTTTTCTCAATCCCCCAAGGCCTCCAACCTCCAGTTCTAGGAACTAAATTTTATGGTAACATAAATATTCTTATTTTATCTTAATTTGAAGAACCTATTTTGGTACATGTATTCTAAATGTTTTAGTAAATATCGCTTATATCCTCTATATTCATTTACATACTGAAAAATTTTGTTTCATAAATGGAAGACCCATTTCCAATCTCTTTTTACCATTTTTAATAACTATATTTTATAATCATTTTGATGTGGAACTAACTATTAAACACTTATATATTCTCTTCAATAAATTTAATTTATATACTTATTGAAAATAAGAAAACATATTTCATATATTTTGATATTCACCAAGATGTAAAACCAATTTATTATATTTGAGGATAGACATATTTGAATCCGTTATTCCCTTATCGTCTGTTAAAAATAAAAAAATGTCCTTGTTTATAAAGAACATTCTAAAAACCATTATTTTGGCATGAAACCCATTTTATTTTATTATCCACAAGTTATTTATTAAATGATTCATTATGTTCTATGTGTATCACACGAAAATTAATACATATATATGGGGCACCCTAATAGCACTCCAATAAATTGGGTAATGAATTCAATATCTAGAGATGATATGTTGTACGATACCTTGCAGAATAACTTGTAAAATTTTCACGACACCTCAGTGTCATACCTTAGAGGAATACATATGAATATATATGTTAAATTTTGCCTCCAATTTTTTATGTTATGGTTTATTTTTATTTTTATATTCCCCTTTTCTTTTTTCTCATGCATGCATTCTATTTCTCAAGTTCTTATTGATATTTCTAATGTACAAATGTAAACTCTTTCCCTTTCGTTCCCTTACTGCACCTTTTTCTCACCCATTTCTCTAATTTACATCTCTATGATATGTGATGTAGAAAATTCACTTAGGATGAACCTATGATGAAAACATTCAACTGGATTAGAATAATATTTTTGTTTTCTTGTAATATGTACCTATTTTCCATGAAATTTGACATTAAAATATCCTCTATTTGTATAATTTAATGAAAATATAAATGATGAAAATGAATGATTACACATAATGATTATAAAATTTTAATTGAAAAAATTGAGGGTAAATAGGTTAAGTAAAAATAAATACTCGTGTTGGTAACTTTGATAATTCCTGGAATACCCCTTATAAATGTATTGAATAAGAAAACCTATTATTTTAATATGATAAAGGGAGTAAAATATTATTATAATGATGGAAAATGTAATGGATTTTTTAGGAAACAATTTTTTTAGGATCTATTTTAATGGGTGGTGAGGGGGCCCTTTTATATGTGGTAAGAACGATATTTTTATAACTATTTCAACATGATATAATGTGATATAATGTATAAAAAGTCAAATTGATCCAAAAAATAGAAAAAAATAGAGTGTAATGTGAGATAATGCTAATATTATTTATATATATCAATTAGAAAAAACAATTAATTTGTTTCAAACCCTATATTCCATGAATTATTACTATTTCCCCTTAAGCATTTAACGTAGTAAATGGTTTTTTTACTCATCTAACATAATATTTATGCCTAAAATTAAGTTTTTTAGTAAATTGTTTTTTTAAAATGATTATAAATTTTAAATCCAATACTTCTAATTCAATTAAAATTAGTTAAAATTTTAATTTTAATAGAATTTATATATAATGTATTAATACATTTTTGGAGAAAAATATCATTTGAGTTATAAAATGAAAAATATTAATTTACAAAGTGTGGTAAATATTTTAAAATGTATTATTTGAATTATACCACACAATTTTTCTTAAAAAGGTGTCTTAAATTTTATAAATCACACTTATATTATAATAATTGAATAAATGTTACAATATTTCTATAAATGGTATATTTCAATATCCATATGAATATTGTTTTAATAAAAATCTCATAATATTTTAAATATTGGTACTTCCGTGAATAATGAATGAAATGATGTTATTTTATTTTAATATTCACAAACTAATAAAATTAATATAAAATATTATTATTAGAACATAATAAAAGAGTTCCATGAAATAAAATGAAAATTATTTGTAAAATTAATTCTTGTTGGATAATGTTAATTGAGTGAAATTGAAATTTTAAAAAGTATAAGAACTCATTATATATATATATATTTAATTATATGATTTATAATAATAATCTGTACTTAAAACCCCATTATGATATCCTTATATGACCAAAGCATCAGACACACTCTTGTTATAGTTTCATGTAGCAGTTCATCTAGCTTGGACCTTGTGGAAATCTCCATATTCATGAAATTTTCCGAAATTTAGTGTTTCTCAAATAATAATGGCTTAGATTTAGTTTGGTGGTACTCTAATGAAATCCTTAAAATATCTACCTCTATATTGAGCATTTAAAAATGGAATCATAAGGAATACGTAATCCTCAAGGTGATATTTCATCCAACTATCATTGTTGATTTTGTGGCATGGTAACCTCAATTTGTACTAGTTAAATTATTTCCAATATTATATTGTTAAATTATTATTTTAACATTTAAAATTATTAAATAAGATTTATTTTTGATGTGAAACAACATATTAATATAATATTTAATTAAGGATAATATATTGTGAAATTTTGGGACATTAAAATTCACTTATCCTATTTTGATGACACATCAAAAATTGTTTTAAAATATTTCTGTTTGTAATCAAGATCATGTAATTTCATATCAAGGATGTTAATAAGAACCTCTAACAACCAATAACTATCATTATATTATATTATATTATTTTTAATAAGAATCTAACGTTCTTCATTCAATTTAAAATTTTCTTCAAATAAATTGACAATTTCTATTATCCTCATTGCTTTGAATTATAATTATACCGTCATGAAATGAATATATGACTTATATTTTTCATCAAATGAATGGAAATTATATTCTATAGTTTTCATGCATTCTTCTATTTTGTTGATTGATTTGATAAAATCCTTCTTGAAAAGAGATAATTATTTTTCAACCTCTATATTGCTTATTCTTTTTGCCTCTATTTATTTAGTGAGGTTTTTGAACTATAATTAATATTTAACTAATGTATTTAACTTCATCTCTAATTACACCTCGATATTATTTATATTATTTTATAATTCAATCTTTCCACTTATTATTGGTTCATTAAAGTGTCTATAATGTGATGAAATTACAGGTAATTCATATCCATGTGAAATATTTGAGTCTTTTAAGTAATTTTTTTGTTCATCTTCTTTTCAGTTTATTTTAAACAAATATTAAATATTGATTTTAGGTTTATTATCATATATATTATTGCATGTAAAAGTGGTGTTATGTTTTTAATTTTATAATTATTATACATTTGTCTTTTATCATGATTTTTTTTATTTTATTAATGTTCATTGAAGAGATTTTGTTATAATCCACAATAAAATTATCTTTTCCAAGCCTTCAATTCATAATTAAACCTCGAATAGAAAATAAAAGCATCAAAAAATCAAATATAAATAATTATGTGAATCCAAATATATATGGGTCATGTTTCTATGACAATAATTGTTAATATAACTTTTTTATTATAACATAATTGGAAGGCGGGGAATCTGTGGGAGAGTAAGAGTACACTAATTAGTAAATATTTTCAGGTTTACCTTTTCAAATATTTAGTGAATGGTTCTCACTACAGTTTTCTCTATGAACATAATTTTATTAAGAATGTAATATTAAAAAATAAGTAAATAAAATAAGGAAAAATGGAACTAGTTAATATAGTTCACCTCTAAGGTGGATAACTACATATCGGTGGAATAATGGTTTTCATCCCACACACAAACAACTCCAATTATATTATCAAGAATATGATTGGGAAAAGTTTTATCATTGGACCTATAATCCTATTTAAACCTGGTTAAAATGAAAATACTACCATCTATTTTATCGAGATGTGGCTCCATCCATGAAACCACTTATATATAATTCAATCTAGAGTTCTCCTTGAATAATGAACAGTAGGATTACAAAAGTCGCTTATTGAATAAATAATATCTTATCTTAAAATTAATTAGAATGTAATTTCAAGCGTAACCTCATAAAATACCCATCTAAAAGAAATCATCATTATAAAAAATATTTATAATATGTTATAGTCTTTGTGATATCATAATATCATAGATTGGTTTCTTTAATAGATGAAATGTTCCACATCAATCTTCTTCTCAATATTCAAAGAAAATATAAGTACATTTTCTTAGAATAATTGGAACTCGATTGATTCTATTCAAAGAGTTTCTTCATGTGATTGTAGTGTTGGGTAACTCATTATTTTTACATGACATCATGTAATATACAATATGATTACAACATCAGATCATCCCATCCACTTCTTCTTTTTCTCTTCATATATATTGACTAAACCACATGAATATTATCTCAATATTATTCTATACCTACATGACCATTTAGTACTAGAAATAAAATATAATTCAAATAAACTATGTAAAAAATACCCTTATGACATGAAATTTAAAAATCTATATGATATTAGAATTATCATGACAATTTAAATCAAGTAACATCTCAAAAAACATCTCAAAAAATTGGAATTCCATGTTTTCATGCATTTATGAGTGAGAAGTCATTATGTGAATTAATTTTTCAGGATATTGGATTATTTATATATATTGATTTCTTCATCAGGTAGTATTCAATCATTAAAATAATGAATCACATTGTCACTATATTCACCATAATACTACATTCCTTATGGAATGAATAAATACATTAGTATATATGATACTCTTTATCTCTAGTAATAGATCTTTTCAATAGTCTATCAAGGTGTGGTATTATCCTCATATAAAGAAAATATCATAAATTATATAACCTACTTGGTTTTTATTTTATCCTTAGTATGATTCAAAAAAAGGAACCCTTTTTATTTCATTTCTTACAAGTATTTTCGAATGTTGTTCTAGAATCCCAACATATGTTCCACACAACAGTGCACCGATCGGGTTGGCCACATAACCTCAAGTGCACTCCCCGTATTCTAGAGGCTCCAACTATTAGTGAGGGATTCATATATTGACCATAGGGAGACTATAAACTCTTTTATCAATGTAAATATACCATTTTAAAATACAAAACAATAACTAAATAAAATGCAATGACAACCTGTATGTACCAGTATCAGAATATGACCAAAAATAGAAAAACATTATCAAAAGTATAGATAAAAATATACCATGCCAATATACAGATCATGTGTATAAAATGAAACAAAAAATGAAGACAATAATGGCTTCCCCAAGGGGGGCCTAGCACCGAGTCTGGTTCCCTCCTCATGCTTCATCCCCATTATCCATCTATCAGAGGACCTTTTCCCTTAACTCGTCCTTTAATCTTATGATCAAGTTGGGTACTGACCGTGAATCATGAGAATGGAGTGAGGAAAAATTAGTAGACCTCCACCAACAATGTCTAATACAATGATCAGTAAAATAATAGTGTATGTTGTTTTATAGAGAAATAATTACAATAAATAATTATTCCATTGTAAAATTTTCATTCAATAATTATTTAACCACATTAAACTTCTTGTTCTCAACGATTTCCGAACCCCAATACCTGCTTCGGCTTATGCCTGTGATTGATCTATTTATGAGGTGATATCATATCTCAATACCTACTTTGACTCATGTCGGATCCCAATGTATTAACAATTAATATCATATCTCAATGTCTTTTTTGAATCATGTTAGGGAACAAAGTATTCCAAAGTTATATTGTACCTAAAAATTCCATTACTATGATTCTTAAATTCTTACATGAATTCCCATTTTAATATAAAAACTTCACACAATAGAATGACTATGTTCCTATTTTCCATATACAAATTAATGACCATGTAACCATTCATACTCCATACATTATATTTGAAATGTTCCCATTTTTTATTTCACAACTAAATGACCATGTTACTATTCGCAACATCACAATCGAATGAACATATTACAATTAATACTTCAAATATTATAATTTTCATGTTCCAATTCATTATTACACAATTTATTGACAATGTTACCATTCATAACATCACAATCGAATGACCTTGTTACGATTCATAACATCCTAATCGAATGACTACGTTACTAATAATAGACACATAATTAATTCAATATTTAATTTTATACAACAATTCCACCACTAATTTCTCAAATATTTCAACACATAAAATCCATGAGTCAATTTAGCAATTAAATAATCCCAAAAATATTATTAATTTATTCTAAAATTAATTAATCAAATAAATTATATTATTTACCTCCACAATTAACTAATCATGACAATTTAATTACTAATACAACAATCAGTTTATCATATAATTCCACATAATTAACTCCCTAATTAATTAATTACATCAAGTCCATCAATAAATTTATTAATTATTAAATCAATTACATAGAATTAAAAAACACATAATTAATTCAACAATTAATAATCTCATTCACAATCTCAATAAATCAAAATTAAATGTAGAATTAATTTTTTCAAATTAGTTATCTCAATATTTCAATATTAATTCCACAATTCATTCTCTTAAATCAAAATTCCCTTTATCTCAAAATTAATTCAATTATTATTTATACAAATCATAAATGTAAATATCCAGTAATTAATTCAATGAATGATTTTCCAATTATATCAATTAAAAATCTCAAAAATCAACATTAATTAACCAATTAATTAATTAAATTAATTCAATTACATCATCACAACAATACCTATTAATTAATTAAACAATTAATTAATCTAACTCATTCAATATCATTAACACAAAAATAGCCATTAATTTATCTACCACTTTATTAATCTAACTCATTCAACTGCATTAACATATCATCCCCATTAATTAATTTTCCAGTTAATTAATCTAACTCATACAATTGAATCAACAAAATAATACCCATTAATTAATTCACCCATTAATTAATCTGACTCATATAATTGAATCAACATAAAATACCCTTAACTAATTCACCATTTAATCAATCTAACCAATTCAATTACATCAGCATAATAATCCCCATTAATTATTTCACTAATTAATTAATATAATTCATTGAATTGCATCACCACAAAGTCACTATTAAATAATTCACCCAATAATTTATTAAACACCTACAATTAAATGAAGAAAACAATCACATTTAATTAATTTACCAAAACATTAATCTAACACATTTTTTTAATTAATTCAAAAATTAATTAATAGCGTTCATTACCTTCAATCCATTATAAAATTTAATATAACCATTAATTCAGTTAATTAATTTATAATTAAACAATACCAATACTTTAAGTAATAAATTATTCAATTAATTAATCCCACAAATCTAGTTATTTAATTCAGAAATTGAATATTTTTCATACTTAATTATTTAATTCATTAATTTATTAATACTATCTATCACATTTATAATTTCGATAATTAAATATCCATATTACTTCTACTAATTAATTATTTAAAATATTATTCACATCACTCCATTTTTAATTAATCATTCAAATAATTAGTATAACCCCATTAATTAATTTTTCAATTAATTAATATCATCAATCCTAGGATTTAATTCATTAATTAAAGAATCACATTACTCGATTAATTAATTAATCAATTTATTAATCTCAACTAGACAATTTTGTAATTAAATAATTAAATAATAAAAATACTCCCATTAATTATGTCCTTAATTAGTTAATCCCAACAAAGACAATTCAATATCACCAAATTTATTCCGTAATTAATTGTGCAATGTCAATCAATTTATTATCCATAATTAATTACTCAATTAATTGTTCTATCTCATAATTAAATTTTATGATAATGAACTCGAGAATTTATTATCCTAAAATCACAATTTCAATTTATCAAAATTAATTAATCAATAAATTATCTAATTAAATACCAATATATCAGAATTAATTAAAATAAAAATAATAAAGAATATATAATCCAAATATCCCCAGATTGAATATTTCCATTAATTAATCACCACCACCAAAGATATTTTATTTTATTCCATAAAAAAGGAGAAGTATAGAGAGAATAGTGACATAAAACCTGAGGGGTCACATGGTTTTAAAATAATGAAAGAATATATCGTCTCCAATGGCTAAATCCATGATCTCCGATGGAATGAAACCAAGGTAGTAATAGCATGTGAACCTATCCCTAGAGTCTGCCAGGGATGGAAAGAATCAGCAACTCTATTTCCCTCCTACCATGTGCGAAGAATTACTATCGAGGTGGTAAGGAGACTATAGATCATATGGATAGTATATGCTGCACACCATAGTGTTTTCACACATTCATGTTTAGCATGATTAATAGATGTGGAAGTAGTTTCAATGGAATAGAGGGTAATATTCATCTCAATGGATAGAGTAAGACCAGTGAGAATAGATTTCAACTCTTCCTAAAGATAATTTACATGCCAAAAGAAGGCCAAAAGTCCAGAATTACAGAACTGGTATTGTCCCAAAAAATACTGCCACTTTGCACGACGCCCATCCCATAGGCATCATGAATGTTTAGTTTAAATCTGGTAATGGGTGGTATCCAACGCACTGAATGTCCTTGAGGGTCCATACTATATAAAATATATAGTCATAAGAATATCTATTATGGTGGGTGACCCTTCAGTGATATTAATGAGACGAACTAGATCAATGAACACGGATTTCATTCTAAAAATGGGTATTGTTTTTGACGTTTTGATTCCATTATGCCTTTACTGATTCTGGGCCTGCCAAATGTTCAAGCAGTCAACCATAATAATAGAAATTCATGCATTTTTTTCATTGATGATATCAGCTCTCTAGAACCTTGCTACCTGGAAATCAGTATTTTACCTCACCTGAAATGAACAACCATTAAATGAGCCAAATAACTCGTAGACAACTCGAGCCCATGAACCTTCAAAAAAATTGAGAGCCACCGATTCTTCGTAGAAATCAGAACAAAAAACAAATATGGACACCAGACAAATGCCTCTTATTCTCACATTGTCTTTAGTCGAAAGGGCCCAGTTCCATGCATACCACTAAAAAAGATATTATTTTCTGGATATTCCTTTCACTATTGAAGTTCTACCTGATTGTTAAAATGATGAATCTCATCCCAAGTTATTACAATAACCATTACTGAAGACAACCCCCTAGGAGAGGAATAAAAAATACAGCAGTCTGGGTAATTGTTCAGTATAATGGAGTCTAAGAGTTCCCACTACTGGTCATCCAGAATAGCATTGATAAAATATGGATAAGCATTGGCCTACCTGAAAGAGATATCATGAACTAGGAATCCTTGTAATGACATCGTAGAGTCAGGCCAATTTTGGATCCATAAACTGAAGTCACCCCTCTTAATAATCCATCTACTATACTCTTAGAGAGCTGCAACATGCACCTATTTAGAACCGTGAGGGTAGAAATGAGATTTTTAATATTATGAACGTGCCATATGAAAGTTGTAATGAGATTATCAATATTATGAAAGACAGTATTTGGAACCTTGAGGGTAGAAATGAAATGTATGGTTATAGAAGATAATACATGATTCGCCAGAGTGATCCTACAACTGAAATATATGAATCTGTTATTGTAGTTAGTAATTATGTCAAAGATTTTCGAAACAATTTTTTCAAAATTATTAATCTTAAGACTGCAAAAAGAGATCAGAGCACCAATGTAGTAAAATGAGAAATATTTTCTAGGAATACCCAGGTTTTTCTCTACTTTCCCCACCCACCTTCGTGTTTGGTTTTTGGATATAAACATGTTTCTCTTATCCCTATTAACATGATACCCACTCCACTTACCATAAGTCTCCAACACCATGTTGATTCCCTCGATGGACATCTTACTGGAATTGAGAAATAAGATAGTCTCGTCAGCAAACATCAAGTCTATAATACCATTATAAGATGACACACACAGGTATGGAATAATGAAACCGAAACTAATACTCTTCTTTATATAATGAGAAAGAGAGTATTTGGAAATGATTAAGTAACTCAGGGATTGTGGGTCCCCTTGTCTTAGCCAATGAACTGATTTGAAGAAGGTACAATTGGTCAACAAAAAAGATATAGAAATCCACAGCTAGCTGAAGCATATAAACAATAAGTTAATGAACCATGAAGATAAAACCGTACAGCTCAACACAATGACAATGAAATTAAACTCAATCATGTCATAGGCTTTCTCCATGTTAATTTTAATAATAATATGAAAACTGTTCACTTTGATATTGATGTTCCAAACCATCTCCTAAGCCAACCCAATTTCACCTTGAATAGCTCTTCATTTGACAAATCTAGGTTGCTCAAATGATATATATTGAGGAAGATAATGTGCCATCCATCTATTGAGCACTATAGGAAATACATTATATGGTAAATTCCACATGTCAATATGTATATAGTGGTTGAGAGAGGATGGGTTCTTGAATGTGGGGATGAGGACAAGCATGGTGATGCTAGACCCCATCATTGATGGTGACCCCAGGTGAAATATGTAATGTAATTAGCAAGTTCATCCTTAACCACATCCCAAGAGGTGATGTAAAAGGTACATGGGAGGAATTTCAGGCTTAGGGCGCTCAATCAGTTGTAGGATTTGATAGCTTCCTAAATCTCCACATCATCCAGAATTAAGGAGATTGTAGAGTTATCTTGTATAGACTTTTCAAGGGATTATATCCAACAATTCTGAATTCCTCGAGGGGTACCCATCATGAAAGTTTGGGTTGGGACCTACAAGAGGAGCCGATAAATGAGATATGAACATGTTGCCAATAACATAAGCCTCCCCTGTGTATAATCCATTTTGCAGGGTAATATTCAGATGAGACAACCTCCTTATCTCTTTAACACAAGCATGAAAATAAGAAGAGTTACAGTCTCTCTCCCCTTAGCATTTTACCCTAGCCGTCTCGTGAAAAATACACTCATATAAGAAAATTATATCTACAAGAATGCATTTCTTATGACCAAGGACACCATACATAGATTCATCCCATTCATTCTCTAGAGAAATTTCATATTGATTAACCTCCTCGTTAATTACATCAATGTCTCATAGATGGGAGGGATTGTTATTTCACCATTG
The DNA here is from genome assembly GCA_963277665.1 of Viscum album. Classification (NCBI taxonomy): domain Eukaryota; kingdom Viridiplantae; phylum Streptophyta; class Magnoliopsida; order Santalales; family Viscaceae; genus Viscum; species Viscum album. The sequence goes on from OY728166.1 coordinate 760,828,846, forward strand.
ATTAAGGCCATCTTTTAGGCACTGAAATTTGTTATCTATCTTAATTAAGTACCTTCCAAGCGTAGGCTTTACCCATGAGGATTTCACTGTCTGGAGATGCCGTTGAAACTAGACCACAAGTGATGACAAAGAAAACTATCACCGGGCCTTGTAACAGGGGACATAGAAACCAATATGGGAGAGTGGTGTAATAAAGCTCAGACCGAATAGGATTCCATTGCATCCAAGAAGGACGGGATCGCACTGCAGTGATCCAGGTAGTTTTCAAGACGACACAAAAATTAATCCAACAGTTATTTATCTAAAATAAAAAAACCAAAATATCTTATAATTAATTCAACAATTAATTATCCTAATCTACAATATTAATATATCATAACTATTTCAACCATTTATTATTTAATTATATCAATTCAATACCCTAAAAATCAACATTAATTCACGAATTAGTTAATTATGTTAATTCAATTTCAACATAAAAAAACAACTTTTAATTAATTTACTAATTATTTAATCTAACCCATTCAGTTGCATTAAGAAAACTATCCCCATTAAATAATTACCCAATTAATTATTATAACTAGTTTAGTTTCATTAACATAATAATAACCATTAATTATTTCACCAATAAATTAATCTAACTCATTAAATTGTGCCAAAAAAATAATAACCATTAATTAATTTACCTATTAATTTTTCTAAGTCATTAAATTACGTCAACACAACAATCCATATTAATTAATTAACCAATTAATTAATTTAACTCATTTTGTTGTATCAACACAGTAATCATCATTAATTCATCAATTAATTAATCCAACTAATTCAACCATGTCATCACAATAATCCACATTAATTAATTCACCAATTAAGTAGTTAAAATCATTCAATTATTTGAACACAACAATCCCCTTAATTAATTCACTAATATATTAATATAATTTATTTCCATTAATCAATTCTAAAATAAATTAATAAAGTTAAATCCCTTCAATTAATTAAAAAATTTATCTTCCAATTTATTTCCAATAATTATTTCACAATTAATTAGTCATAATAATTTCATATACAAATACCTTCAGTCCCATTATTTACTTCTGAAATTAAATAATCAGAATACATAATTAATTAATTCATCAAATAATTAATTCCCCCAATATCATTATTTAATTAAACCATTATGAAATATCAATAACCCCATTACAATATTAATCAATTAATTAATTCCAAAATTACCTTTATTTAATTCAAAAGTTAAATATTAACAATAATACCTTCAATAAAATCATCAATTAATTAATCTCATCATATTAATTATTTAATTCACCAATTAAAAAATTTCCTTAGTACATTAATATAATAATCAATTAATTAATACAACTAACACATTATTTTATTAAAATATAATATAATCACAATAATCTGGTAGAATAATTTATGAATTAAATAATCCCAGCATAAATAATTCAACATCCCCCAATTAATTCACTAATTAATTGTTTTATCTTAATCAACTGACGATCACCAATTTATTACTTAATTAATTCTTTCAACTAAAAATTTAATATTAAGATAATTAACTCAAAATAAATTATCCCAAATTCACTACTTGAATATCTCATAATTTTTTAAATAATTAACTGTATATATTTATCGCAGTATTTCATAATTAATTGAATAATTAATGATTAAAAATACAAAATCCTGATATCCCGAATTTGAATATATCCATCAATTATTTAATTCACCAAATTAATTAATTCGATTAGGAAAGGAATTTCTAATATGTAATATAAATTCTATATTTTCGTACACATATTTTCAATTTAGACTTTGAGATTTGAATTATAGACAACTTTCCTCAAGAATGGTGATGAATGCTTTCCAAGTGATAATACTAAATTTTAAATAGAACCATCAGGAACGTGATGAAGAAAAAAATCTAGATCTGAAACATCGATCCAAGATTAAATGATTTAGGATATAAAAAACCTAGATCTAGATCTAGAGTTAACATTAGATAATAACTATTTTTTATCTAAATAGTGAAGTAGAAGAGAAAGGGATATCAAAATGGTAGTAAACCACTTACCTAGGTGGTGTAGAACTTTAATCCACAATTCAATTCTCCCTGAATGGAGGTCAATTAGGAATATAATTTTCCTGAGAGCATCCCAAATTAAGAGGAATGTTTTATGTATAAATTTGTATTGAAAATCAGTTAATATATGGATTTTGGAAAGTTAAAATCCAATTTATGGTAAACTAAAAACTATGTTAATTTTTTGTTTGGATGGGGCATATAGTTTCCCCATACCGTGTAACATAACCTTGTGCCTCTCCTTGGGGGCGCATGATTTATCTTTTAAAGGCGTACAATTTTTCAGACCTTACATCAGCTATCTGAGTCGCCTTTTCATGGGGTCACACCGTTACATGGGCTGGGGTGCATGGTTAGGGGATATCGTGCACCAAGCATAGAGTTGTACACATCCATCCAAAAATACAAAAATCCACCCAAACACACACAAATCATGACCCAAAAATGTTATACTCAAAATATGGAAAATGAATACATCTATACAAGCTTGTTACATCTCCATAAAATGATCAAGACTTTTCACATGTCTTAGTAACATTAGTATCATGATATTTAAACATAAATCAGTATCTTAAATTCATCAAATTATCATATCTATAAATCATCGAATGAATCATGATTATAAACAATATCTAGATATATAATTCCCTGAATAATGGTGCAAGTATCATATAATTGTTTTCCATGATCGTCTAATTATTTTAAATTTTGACCTATATATATGAAATTATAAATATTATGTTCTACCATTTAGCACTAAAATTCCATCATCTATCAATTATAGAGACTCTTCTTAACCTTTTGTATCCTTTGAAATTATAAACATAAATAATTGAAACACTAGTGTTAATCATATGCCAACTATGTATAGTTCACATGACCTTAAGAGATATTTATTTAATATTTGATAGCTCTATAATAACCTATAATGAATATAAAACAACTATAACAAACATTCGATTAGTATTCTATAGAAATTATCTCATATGATATAGATTTCATATATTCTTAAATAATAAAAAATGGATTAAATGCTTCACCATTTATCCTTATAATGTACCATTACTAAAAATTTAATCATACATAGCACGTGGTCTCTTGTTTAATCTTATGCATAATGTATTCAATATAACTCATTCATACATATCTTGTTATGTTATTTGTTTCGTCCTCTAAAAGTATATGATTTTATATTTTATTTTTATGTTACTAATAATTCAATATCCAAACCATTCCAAACAAGACTAAATTAATACCATCCTCGAAAACGACATTGGTGATTATTAGAATATTCCCAAAGCTCCTAAACGTCATTTCCAATGTCATTAAACATATGCGTACACGACATTGATTAATTATATATTTCTCCAAATTCCACAACAATATTCTGTATTCAGGAAACATTATTCAAGTATTTAAACTATTGAAACATACATTTATACATGACATTCCCCAAGATGGATCACCATCAGAATTGAATCCATCTTTTATTCAACTCCAGTGTGAGCCAACTTCTTCATAGAGATAAAATGTCTGTAAATATACACATTTCATATAAGTCTTATGATTTTATGAAAATATTAATATCTATGAATGATAATACATCCAAATTAATTCTCCCTGATGGTTATAAATAATACATTTATTCTTCCATAAGAAAACAATTAGATAATTATCAACCAACTTTTCCAATTGATTATTTCCCATTTATTATTATTATATGTAATAAATTAGTTATAACATATTTTTCTTGTGAATGTGTATCCAAAGGTGTATCCAATGGATTTAACTCAAACTGTAATTATATTTTTCATAATAAAATAATTTAAAACCATATTCATGAATTGATAATTATAAACTCTTCACTTCTCTTATAACAATCATATACAAGAATCCTTAAGCATAATATAACAAGAGGAAACATATATCATTAATATTAAAGATGATCATCAGTATTCATTATTTAAAGTGATTATAACATATATATTTGGAACCTAATCCTTCAAATCATTAACAACATTATGTTCTCCAAAATCCATCAAATTGGATAGTCATGAATATATAATGAAATCTCTGTTATATAATTTTTTATTATTGGAAAAATATGAAATAGTTTATAATTTTATTTGAATAATATAATTAAAAAATTTCTATTATTTGTGTGCTGAACAAACAGTCACTATGTTGCATTATAAAGGCAATTATTATTATTTTATTATAGGATGATCACACCAAAACATCATATTATGGAGTACTAAAATAATTAAATCCTCTAGAATCCCCAATAATGACATCCATAAATTCATAAGGTGGAGATCTAATATTATAAACCCATTAAGGAGGAATATATGGGTCACCTTTATCGTCTATATGATATGCCACCGTATTTCTTTTATTCCAAGTCTGTAAAATCTTTACATTCAACATAATAATTATTCACGAGGCTCTGATAGAATATGTTATGACTTAATGATTATTTATATGACCTGAAATTAAAATATCTTACAAGACTATAAGGATTCCAACTATGAAAATATACATATAATAGATCTTACTCAAAGTAATACCACTATAAAGAGCTCAACATTCATCCAAAAAAGAATTACCATGGCCCGAAATATAATTAATTTATATGACCACTAACCCAATATAATATTTTACAACTCAACATCCTCTAATAATACCATGATCACAAAATCCATCCACAATAAGTTTCATTCCAAAATAACGATCTTTAAATTCAATCCATTGACTCAAAGCTCATACAAAAGTAAAATATGACATCATGTTGTTATGATTATGTATTCTTATTAAATATATTGGGGGATTAACACTTTGAGAAGTCAATCTTGGTCTTTAAAAGAAGTCTTAATCATCACTTGAAGACCTCATAACATGCTGTTAACTCCAGAAAGCATATATGTATTCTTATTTTTGTCATGAACCGACCCTACCCTGGCTCAAGCCACAACTACCCCAAGCCCGCCTCCATAGGCCAGGGGATGGTGACCAGTGATGAAGGCACTACAACTCGGGGAGGCCTTTTCCTAAGCACCTGTACACACACACAACAGACTCAATGAAAAAGTGCAGAGTAAAAGAAAAGACAAGTAGAGTAAAAGAGAAACTGCTATACAAAAATCACAAATGTGCATCGACCACTAAATAGTACAAAGTAGAAGATGAAAGTAAAATGAAAAGAATATGTGAAAAACACACGCCCAACCAAAAATGCCTCAACCCAGCAACAGGAAAAACAACATCAAATAGCTGGGAGGGACCCACACCTAGAACACGACAACGACCACCACATGCGGTCCAAGCTCCCGACTCTTAAGCTCCACTGACTTCATGACCACCTTGTCCGTTGTCTTCAGGGGCACACCAAGTGCGGGAAAAGCCCAAGAAGGGGTGAGTATAAAAATACTTAGTAGGATACCCCAAAGACTCGAGGGAGCAACAAAGGAGGAATAGAAGGGTGAGCAGTAGATCAAACAGGAAAGTAAATGAGTACAACCAAGAGTGTAGTCAAGAGTACAACAGTATAGATTCCAGCTCAACCCAACAAGAGGAATGAAGTAGACTCATTTAGAAACAAGGAGCTGTAAATTGTGAGAAGATGAGCTTCCTATAAATTATTCGCTACCTATAGAAGGAGATTAGACTCGTCCAAACACGAGAAGCTAGACATGAAATGCACGTGGCATACCCCACGATTCTTCGCCTTTCCTGGAAGGAGAGTAACAAAACCCAAGAGGTGGGTACCAGAACAAGGTATATACAAATACATATGCTCAATAAGAAGCCTGAAAAAGGTCGTATTGGGATCTCCATCCCGTAGCTCAGCCTAACAAAAAGAGTATCCAAAAGTCCTAGAAATAACCCCATCGATGCCCAGCCTCCCACACATCTTCCCCGAACTACAAGTCAAGGGGCCCAAACCACCATACCTCGACACTATCCGCTTTGTGCGGCACTGAACTACCTGCACAATTTTAGGTCGTGTCCCAAGGATGCGTCTCAGTGGGGGAAAGTGGCCCTCGTACTTGAGAGTTCCAGGTTAAGTCAAACCACACCTCATCACTACCCTGCACTCGAGAGGTCTCCTCAAATCCAAGGTCATTCCATCACCGACCCGTACAACCAAGGGTCATACTCCGGTAATCACAGTGGAAGGCCACAGACTAGCCTAGTAGAAAGGACTGAGTCTGGAATGTGAAAAGGTGTCCCACTGCCCAGCCCTGATGGAGGGTAATTCATAATATGATATTTGGTGACCCACTGCCCAGCCCAGTTGGAGGGTAATTAATAATATGATAACAGGCGACCCACTTCCCAGCCCCACTGGAGGGTAGACCTGGAATAAGTCGGCAGACGACCCACTGCCCAGCCTTGCAGGAGGGAAGACCTGGAACTAGATGATGGGTGACCCACTGCCCAAACCTACTAGATGGTAGACCCTAAGAGGTCGTCATGTCACCCACTGCCCAGTCACTGCGGGAGGGTAGACCCTAAGAGTATCGGGTGACCCACTGCCGAGTCTATGCTAGAGGTTAGACCCTATTATAACTTCAGGTGACCCACTGCCCAACCCCACTGGAGGGTAGACCTAGAATAAGTCAACAAGTGACCCACTGCCCAGCTTTTCTAGAGGGTAGACCTAGAACTAGATGACGGGAAACCCACTGGCCAGTGCTGATGGAGGCTTGACCCCAAGAGGTCATCGGGTGACCCACTACCTAGTCTCTGCTGGAGGGTACGACACTGGCCATCCGAACACAGAGTGGGTATCATGCAACCACCCGACTCCGGAACAAAACTAGGGGAAACCAGTCAACCCTGCTAATTTAAACCATCGAGCATAGAGCCAGGAGAAAAACCTCAACCCTGCTGGTCAGCAATCGACAACCGTGGGACCCTCTACATTAAGAGTGGTCAAAAGTATGCAAAGCAGAACACGACACACACATGGGGCCCACACCACGTGTGGCCCCAAGTCAACCCCAACCGAACTCACAAATGTTCTCAGGTACAAACAACCACATGTACCTCTAAGCATTCTTGTATTCTCCCAGAGTATTCCATACTCCAGCCCAAAGGCTAATGTGCCCATGACACCCAATGTCAACGCGAAGGCGCAACATAAAAACTCCAACCTGCCACCTCAACGGATGAGGCACAACCAACAACATCTTTATAGGCACAAACCTCAATCTCCCAGGAGTGCACGCGATCACACGCCAACTGTCCGCTACCACCACGGTAGATGAACCACCACCGGGGCACTTTTCATATTCCCACATTTAATAAGATCGTGTATGAGGCTGCGCACAACCAAACAGATCATACTGTTGTGATTCTCATGGAAAAATTTGCAAGATAGACTATTTACTCACCTCAAACGTATATCTAACGGAAAGGTCACCAATACCACCTCACGCATGAACGGCGTCCCGTGATCCCGAGCCTCTACCCCAAAAACAGTCGGGTGCATTGCACCATTGTGATCCCCTCTAGAAAACACTTCAGAAGCACTACTCACTTGAGTGCATAGGATATCTAGAGAAAGAGATGCATTTAGTTGTACCACACACGAGAGGTGCTACATGGGACCCACATCATGGTCTTTAAAACAACGAACGGGACGTACCGTTGTGGTCCTCTCGAAAAAGCAATCAAGGTGGACTATTCACTTGCGCAAAATGGTTGTCCAGTGATAGAGATGGAAAAATCACCGTCGATGCCCAAAAAAACCTTGTGGGCCCCACACCATCAGGCCTAATTAGCACGGATGGATTGCGCCAATGAAACACCCTCGGAAAAACACACAGAAATGACTGCTCGCACGCCTCGAACGGACGCCCGGTGAGAAAGTCGCCAAACGCTGCTTACATCTCAAATGACGGCCCGTAGGGCCCACACCTCAACTCCAGCTGCAATGCTCAAAATCACCATGGAAAGCTTCACCGCCATGCCACGGTCCCAATTCCACTGACAGCGCTCAAAACCGACTTCAGACGCATCCGCGCCGTCCAAAACAAGAATTCCCAGGAAGCCTGGTCAGCTGCATTACGCACGTTCCGTGCCCCCGGGCCCCTCGTCTTGGTAGTTAAAACTCCCGGAACCACCTCAAAATGTCCGAATCAACATCAGGTCCATGCCTCCGTAGAAGACATGGAAAACGGACGCCCGTAGCGAAAGGTACGGGCATCGAAAATTCAAAGGGGAACCCCTTGGGCCGGACCGACCCTGTCCGACCGGTCCGCCCTACTGAGGTCGGCCTGCACCGGCCAGCCCGCAGAACCCGTGACTCAGGCGCCTCACACGGACCACCACACAGCCAGCCCTCAGCCCGGCCGTGGGTCCGGTTCACTCCGCCGCGGAAGGCTGGCCGTGGCCCGCCGCCTCCGACCGGCCGACACGACCGGTCCTTTCCACGCGAAGACCTGCCATAGGCGGGTCTTGGTCTCCCGCCGGGGTGGATCACCGCGACCCTGCTTCGCCCGCACCGGCGAGGCGCCGCTCGGCCGGGTGGATGGCTGGCCTCCTCCAATGACGCGCCTGAAGCCCGAAGTCGACCACCTTGTGCCTTAGCCAAGCCGCCGGAACCCCCGCACGCCGCCGCCTCCTAAGGTCGCCGCTCCGCCGCTCGAACCCGCCGAAAACTGAAAAACCTGTAAACTTCGTGGGAGATGGCGGAGGCCTTAGAACTCCAAATTCGAAACTGGAAGACGCTTTAGAAGGATCATAAATTATACTACACGATTATGGGCTTTGATTGCAAAATTGCTGACAATTCGATGTTGTAAAAGAATAAAAAATCGTTCGTAAATAAAAACTCAACAAAAACCTCCTACTTCATTGGGCTTTGCCCAATGCTTCGCTGCAAACCGTCGGAGCCGCGCCTCGTCGGAGAGGAGGAGGTGATGGAGGAGAGCTTCCTATTTCGTTTTTGGGAGCTGCTAGTGCAAGGGGAGAAGGGGGAGAGGAGAGGGGTGGGATAAGTGTTTAAATAGAAAACACTTAACCACCCGTCCGTCGGCCCAAACCCAAACTCCCGATGGGGTCAGGATTAAGCCTCCCCTAGGCTGAAAACCACGCTCTGAACGCAACTGAAGTCTGAGAATTTTAATCTGATGCCCTGATCAAAAGTAGCAACAACCACGCCTGAGGCCGACAAATTACGAAAATGCCCCTAGGACCATTTTTCATGGACGGGCCACGCCCGAAAAACATTCACCCCTCCTTGGGTAAACGGCATGTTCTAGACTAAACGGTGCCCACAGTTTTCCAATCCGATCCACCCTTTAAGGGATAATTGAGTTTCAACATTAAATGAATAAATTAATTAATTAAATTATCCGTTTAATGTTCTGAAAGCGAGCGAGGGGTCAAAACTTCCCACGCCAACATGTTTTATGTAATTCATAGGGTAAACACCACATCCCGCACCAATCTGTACACTCAAATATCTGATTTGAAGCACTGTTTAGGAGTTATCCCATTTATTTGGCATTTCCAGTGAGGATGCACTGGAAATTTAATTTCAGCCACTCCAGGGCTCAGAATCGCACGCCGTCTGAAGGAGCTGCTCTGGAATATCATCAAGAATTTTCCAAAGAATTTCACAGAAAAAACTAGGTTCTTATATCATTCCCTCCTTCAAGCTTTTAATCCCTGAAAATCAAAACTAGGGGTAACAACTCAGGGTACAAAGCCCACGCCTGGCTCTTCCGTACCCAGAAGAACTCTTGCACAGTCCCGCGTCACCGCACACAGACCAAAGGATTTGATCTGTTCACGGGAGGTCAGACCTTGCTGATGTCGTGAATAGGAGCAAGCCCACACCTCCTCAGGTAATCCACGCGGGATATTCTATGCACCCAAACCAGATTTTGGGGTTAGGTAAAGGTGGTAGGGGACCTTTCCATCCTTTCAGAATGTCCCAAACGGCCCAAAGGCTCTCGAGGGTTACTCACCTACCTGATCGAACCCCTACGTCGCACGCTGCGACTGGAATCACCGCCCGCACCTGGAACAATGCCTAGTGATTCCCTCCTTCAGAGTATCCATATGGTGAAACACCCAAGGATATCTGGTAACGTATGGTTCCATAGTCGAAGTCACTCAACCAAGAATCTCTTACATGCTCGGAAAGCGATGGAGTCGACAGCATCGACTAAAGAAAAAGGTCCATGCCTTTTTACCTTACCAACAAAGGGTTACACCGACGCCCTGCGCCACCCTGGTAACAGCTCACGAAAGGAGCATGGAGGAAATCATTCCACACACAGAGTCTAAAAATTCTACTTCAAGAACTATAAGTGTTGTACGGCGTACCTCTTATCACCTCATACTCTACAGGATCGTAGACATCCAAAGCTCGCGGCTGTTCGTGGTCCAAACTGTCAGCTCCCGGAGCCTGACATGGACCACCTATTGGTGATGGGAAGACCTCGTAAAGTTGTCCCTGCTACCAACTCCTCTGGCTCCTCTGCTCGCACCACCTCTCTGGGTACTACTCCGATCACAGTGTTGCCTCTTTCATGGTGGTGCACCTGCTGCCTGCCCGAAGCTCTCTGCATGCCTGGTCGGGTAGTCCCGTGCCAGGTGACCTCAGCCATCACAAGTATAGCACCGACTCTTTCTAGGTTTCACTGGTGCCCTTCGGAACCACTATGGTGTACAACCACGCCATCAAGTTTGGTTGTCAAAAAGACACCTACGTCGAGGTTCAGCTTGACGACGCCTGCTAGCTGCGGAAGACATCTCAGCTTCGACGTTTCTGCTGCCACCACCAACTCCAGAACATGATCAGAAGCTCTCTGTCACCTGCTCCTGCTCTAGAACCCTGACATATGTGGAAATGCCCAAGGGTACTATGACAGCAAAAATCTCTCGGCGGAGACACTGCTCAAACTTCTATGCTCGGATATTTTCGTCATGGACCAAGTCTGGGTAAAAGCGTTAATGGTCTGCGAAACTAGCCACGTACTCGGCCACCATAATTCCTCCCTACTAAAACTGCAGGAGATCCTGAATCCAAAAGGAGTGCAAGCAGGATGGGAAAAACTTATCACATAACAACAACTAAAAGTCTCCCCACGAAAGCGACGACTCGTCAAGAAACTGAGTCACCAGGCTCCACCAATGCCAAGATTCTTCACAAAAAAGTGTGTCTGCGAAAGACACTCTCTGATTTATTGGCATCTGGATAATCCTGAAATGTCAAACCACCATCTCTAGCCAAACCTCTGCTTCCTGAGGGTCTGGCTCACCCCTTAACCTCATCGGTCTCTGCCGCTGGAACTCACGGAGTGCACTCAACTTGTGCTCAACCTCATCCTCTTCTACTGAAGTCGTCTGCTACGCAAATGGTGGGGGTGCTGCTACCGGCCCACCCAGAGAAAGGGGCTCGCATGATGGGTCCTGGACTGAGGCGTCGTAACTCAAAAGGTCATCGCCATGAACCCAAGCTGGTATCCTGGCTGGCTGTCTTCGCGGAGACATCCTGAATATTATCAAGGAGAGTCGCGATCAGATGATCATATATGTATATACCAATAACAATGTTGGGGAGATGACTTAAGAAGGACTGAAAAAGACTCAATCCAATGTGATGCACAAAATAATTTCCCTGCAACAAGTGCCTCAGCATGCCGAGTCGACAAGTGGGTTATCAAGGTCCTGGTGAATGGATTCGTCGGTCGCCGCACCATAACATGACTCCCTGGCCAGAGAGCCGCTCTCGAGACACATCAACACTATTGCCCTATATTCCAACCAATTACTTTTATTTTAGTGACATCTGAACAGTGTCTTAAGGAACGAACCACCTCTGATACCACTTTGTCACTAGAAGACCCTACCCGGGCTCGAGCCACAACTACCCCAAGCCTGCCTCCATAGGACAGGGGCTGACGACCTGCACCGAAGGCACAATAACTCGGGGAGGCCTTTGCCTAGGCACCTGTACACTCACACACATCACACTCAATGAAAAAGTTCAGAGTAAAAGAAAATACAAGAAGAGTAAAAGAGCAACTGCTATATAAAAACCACAAATGTGGATCGACCTCTAAACAGTACAAAGTACAAGCAGAAAGTAAACTGAAATGAAAAGGGGAAAACACGCGCCCAACAAAAAATTCCACAACCCGGAAATAGGTAAAACAACCGCAAACAACTGGGAGGGACCCACACCTAGAACCCGACAACAACCACCGCACGCGGTCCAAGCTCCCGGCTCTTATGCTCCTCTAACGTCACGACCAACCTGTTCTTCGTCTGCAAGGGAACACCAAGTGCGGGCAAAGCCCAAGCAGGGTTGAGTATAAAAATACTCATTAGGATACCCTAATGGCTCAAGGGAGAAGAAAATGAGGAACCGAAGGGTGAGTAGTAGGTCGAACATGAATGTAAAGGAGTACAACCGAGAGTGCAGTCAAGAGTATAGTAGTAAAGAGTCCAGCTCAACCTAACAAGAGGAAGAAAGTAGACTCGTCCAAACACAAGGAGATGGAAAAGTGAGAAGATGAACTTCCCATCAAGTCTTCACAACCTAAATTAGGAGAGTAGACTCATCCAACCATGAGAAGCTAGACACATAAAGCACGTGGCATACCACACACGTATTCAACTTTCCTGGAAGGAGAGTAACCAAACCCAAGAGGTGGGTATTGGAAAAAGGTATATACGAATACATATGCTCAATATTAAGCCTGAACAAGGTCATAAGGGTATCTCTATCCAATATCTCATCCCAAGAAAAAGAGTAGCCAAAAGTTCCAAAAATAACACCATCGATGCCCAGTATCCCGTACATCTGCCCTGAACTACAAGTCAAGGGGCTCAAACCACCAAACCTCGGCACTATCCGCTTTGGGTGAAAATGACTCGCCTACACGGTTTTAGGTTGTGTCCCAAGGACGCGTCTTGGTGGGGGAAAGTTCCCCTCATACTTGAGAGTTCTGGGTTAAGACAAACCACACCTCGTCACTGCTCTGTAGTCGAGAGGTCTCCTCAAAGCCAAGGTCGTTCCATCGCCGACCCGTACACCCAAGGGACCTGCTCCGGTAATCATGGAGGAAAGCCAAATACTAGCCTAGTAGAAAGGACTGAGTCTGGAATGTCAAAAGGTGTACCACTGCCCAACCCTACTAGAGGGTAATTCAACATATGATATTGGGTGACCCATTGCCCATCCCTGATGGAGGGTAAACCCTAATACATCATCAAGAGACCCACTGCCCAGCCCCCCTGGAGGGTAGACTTGGAATATGTCGATAGGCGGCCCACTGCCCAGCCTTGCTGAATATTAGACCTAGAACTAGACGACGGGAGACCCACTGCCCAGCCCTGCTGGAGGGTAGACCCTAAGAGGTCGTCGGGTGACCCACTGCCCAGTCTCTGCTGGAGGCTAGACCCTAAGAGTGTCGAGTGACCCACTTCCCAGTCTATGCTGGAGGGTAGACCCTAATACATTATCAGGCGACCCACTGCCCAGCCCTGCTGGTTGGTAGACCTAGAATAAGTCGACAGGTGACCCACTACCCATCCTTGCTGGAGGGTAGACTGAGAACTAAACGACGGGCGACCCACTGCCCAGCCCTGCTGGAGGGTAGACCCCAAGAGGTCGTCGAGTGACCCACTACCCAGTCCCTACTGGAGGGTAGACCCTAAGAGTGTCGGGTGACCCACTGCCCAGTCTCTACTGGAGGGTAGACCCTAAGAGTGTCAGTTGACCCAATGCCCAGTCTCTGGTGGAGGGTACAACACTGGCCAACCGAACACGGAGTGGGTATCATGAAACCACCCATATCCGGAACAAAACCAAGGGAAACCACTCAACCCTGATGATCTAAACCATCGAGCACAGATCCAACGAAAAAACCACAACCCCACTGGTCAACAATCGAGAACCGAGGGACCCCCTACGCCACGAGAGGTCAAAAGTACGCAAAGAAGAACACGACATGCACATGGGGCCCACACGACGTGTGTTCCCAAGTCAACCCCAACTGAACGCACAAATGTTCTTAGGTACAAACAACCACATGTACCTCCAAGCATTCCTGTATTCTCCTAGAGTATACCACACTCCATCCTAAAGGCTATCATGCCCACTGCACCCAACGTCAACAGGAAGGCGCAACATAACAACTCCAACCAGCCACCTCAACGGCTGAGGCACAACCAACCACATCTCTTTAGACACAAACCTCACTCTCCCTGGAGTGCACGCGATCACACACCAAAGGTCTTCTACCAACATAGTAGAAGTACTGCCAACAGGGCACATTTTATATTCCCACATTTAATAAGATCACATATGAGGCTCCGCACAACCAAACAGATCATACCGTAGAAGTCCTCATGAAAAAATTAGCGAGATAGACTACTTACTCACCTCAAACGTATATCCGAAAAAAAGGTCACCAACACCGCCTCATGCCCAAACGGCATTCCGTGATCCCGAGCCTCGACCCCGAAAATAGTCGGGCGCATCGCACCATTGTGATCCCCTCAGAAAAGCATGTTAGAAGCACTACCCACTTGATTGCAACGGATATCCGGAAAAAGAGATCTATTTTGGCATACCACACACGAGCGGTGCTACGTGGGACCTGCATCCTAGTCCCGAAACAAAACGAACGGGTCATACTGTTGCGATCCTCTTGAAAAATCACACAAGGTGGACTATTCATTGCACAAAACGGTCGCCTGGTGATAGAGATGGAAAAATCACCGTCGACGCCCAAACGACACTCGTGGGCCCCACACCATCGTGCTAAATTAACACGGGCGTATTGAGCCAATTCAACGCCCTCAAAAAACACCCAGAAACGACTGCTTGCACGCCTCGAACAGATGCTCGATGAGAAACTCGCTAAACGCTGCTAGCAGCTCAAAAGACAGCCCGTAGAACCCACACCTGAACTCTGGTTGCAATGCCAGAAACCACCCTGGAATGCTTCGCCCCAATGCCAGGGTCCAACGCCAATGACGGCGCTCAAAACGGACTTTGGACGCGTCCGTGACATCCAAAACAAGAAATCCCGGGAAGCCCGCTTAGGTGCATTATGCACGTGTCGTGCCCCTAAGCCCTTCATCTCGGAAGTTAAAACTCCAAGAACCACCTCAAAAGGTCCGCCTCGACATCAGGTACGCGCCGCCATAGAAAGTGCGCAAAACAGACTCCATTTAGCGAATGTTACGGGCGTCAGAAATTCAA
Source organism: Viscum album (assembly GCA_963277665.1). NCBI lineage: Eukaryota > Viridiplantae > Streptophyta > Magnoliopsida > Santalales > Viscaceae > Viscum > Viscum album. The sequence continues at coordinate 760,844,181 of OY728166.1, forward strand.
TGGGGAAACCCCTTGGGCCGGACCGGCCCGGTCCGGCCGGTCCGCCCTGTTGGGGCCGGCTCATTGAGCCCGCAGCCCAGACGCCTGGGGTGGATTTCCACACAGCCGGCCCGCGGCCCGGCCGCAGGTCCGGTTCACTCTTCCACGGCCAGCTGACACGACCGACCCTTTCCACGCGAAGACCCGCCATAGGGGGGTCTTGGTCTCCCGCAGCGGTCGCGCACCGTGACCCCACCTCCCCCGCACCGACGAGGCGACACCTAGCCGACCAGATGGCCGACCTCCTCTTCTGCCACGCCTGAAGCCCGCGGCTGACCGCCTTGCGCCTCAGTCGCTCCGCCGGAACCACCGCACGCCGCCGCCTCCTAGGGTCGCCGCTCCGCCGCTCGAACCCGCCGGAAACCGAAAAACCCACAAACTTTAGCGGGCGATTGCGGAGACCTCGAGACTCCAAATTCCTAAAGGAAAGAGGCATTGGAAAGATCATAAATTATAATACACGATTATGGGATTTTATTTCAAAATCGACGACAATTCGACATTGTAAAAGAATAAAAAAAAGGTTAAGAAATATAAATGAAAAAAAACCGCCTACCTCGTTGGGCTTTTACCAAAGCTTCACCGCTATCCGTTAGAGCCACACCTCATCGGAGAGGAGGAGGTGATGGAGGAGATCTTCCTCCTTTGTTGTTGGGAGATGATGGTGCAAGGGGAGAAGGGGGAGAGGAGAGGGGTGGGTTAAGTGTTTTAATAGAAAACACATAACCACCCATCTGTCGGCCCGAACCCGAACACCCGACGGGGTCAGGATTAAGCCTCCCCTAGGCTAAAAAACACGCTCTGAATGCAACAACGGTCTTAGAATTTTAATCCGAGGCCCAGATCAAATGTTTCAACAACCGCGCCTGAGGCCGCCAAATTAAGAAAACACCCCTGGGGCCATTTTTCACAGACGGGTCGTGCCGGCAAAACATACACCCCTCCTAGGGTAAACGTTACATTCCGAACTCAACGGTGCCCTCCGTTTTCAAATCTGAGCCACCCTTTAAGAGATACTTGAGTTTCACCATTAAAAGAATTAATTAATTAATTAATTTACCGGTTTAACATTCCGAAAGCGAGTGAGGGGTCCAAATATCCCGCGCCGACATGTTTTATGTCGTTCCTAGGGTAAACACCCCATTACAGACCCATCCGTACACTCAGATCTATGATATGTATCATCATTTATGATTTATCCCATTTATTTGGTGTTTCCAGTGTGAACGAACTGGAAATTTAATTTCGGCCACTCCGGGGCTCGGAATCGCACACCGTCTGAAGGCGCTGCTCTGGAATATCACCCATAATTTCCAAAGTCTTTCACAGCAAAAATTGGGTTATTATAATTTTCATAATGGATAAAATAACAAATTAATAAATTAAGGATAAGGGGTTTATTTTTTCCAAGCCACCATTCAGTGTCTCAAAACCACTATATTGGAATATTCTTTAGGGAATAAATATGGAAGTAACACCGCATAAAGGTACCATGGAGGATCTAGATAAATCGATTGAAACCCCCTAAATAAAAACATTTTTAATGGTTTCCACATTACCATTCATATATTCATAACATTTTAATTCAAATTGAAATATTTTTATATGTACTACAAAGTACACGAAAATTTATTACTATTTTAAAATTTGGAATATTTATTAAAATTATAAATTATATTTGAATTTACTAATGAAAATTATGTGGAAATATTTTTTTAAAATTGATTTTAAAATTGTGGATCTTGATACTGATAAGAAGTATTCTATATACCTCAGAAGTTATAGTGTAAAATAATAAATTTAAATACAAGGAAATAAAATTTAAAATATAAATTTAATATGTCCTATATAACTATAAATGGAAAATATACAAAAATATACAATAAAAGTTCAATGAAAATGTCCCATTTCTCTTATTATCTAATAAAAATCATGAAAATAATACTTATTTTACAAAAAATCATAAACCATATAGATGAAAAAATTAACACACGAAAAAATAGAATTATTTTTATAAGATTGGTTTGAATGAATTTATAAAAACTAACTGAGGAATGTAAGACATTACATACATAAATATTACATAGCCTTTTATGAATATTAACCCATATTCATAATGGATTAGTGTATTTGGTATTTTATACACAGTAAACTTATTATATGAATGATATTCAACATCCCAAACTAATTTCTCCAAAAACTCATATTCTTCGATATAACCGATATATAATTTTTTTATAACATAAGGAAAAGGAAATATTATAATATGTTATATTTGATGCCCAGTAATGGAAAACATTAGAGATATCAGTGAATGATAATAATTGAGGATAAGATAAGAAGAAGGGGTGAGAAACTTATAATAGCTTATGAAATTCATACCGAGTAAGTTAAGGATTATTAATTCTGGGTCATGGAAGAATGTTATTTCATTAAAAAAATAAATGATTCATAAGTGTTTGTAATAATCAATTATCAATAGCGATCCATGAAAACTTATCATAAGAATAAGAAATATGTTTTTTTGAAATACAAATAATGATAGAAATCATTTCCTTTGTCAAGGATCACTTCTAAGACAATCACAATGGAAAGTGTTTGATGATGGATTAATTTTAATCCCCATTATACAATTTCCATAGTCACGTCTCACCACCAAGAATAATATATTTAATAAAGTCCCTTAATAAACTAGGATCACGCCTCATACTAGTCTATGTTATATTAGGATATATAAATCTTTTCCCAATTCATTGGAGGGATATATAATTTTGGGACCACATATGAAATAGTAAAAACCATATATATATATATATATTTGTGTGTGCCTATAGATTTTGATATCATTAATCATATCATCTAAAAAACTCAATTTAAAAATAAACAAATTTTGTAAACATAACACCATCATATAATCAAAATTCTTATTGATAAAGCAAGTGGATGTTATCATAATATAGTTAATTATCTCCTCATGATATAATAAAACCATTGGAATGAAATAGGATTCACTAAATAATTCAATGTACATACTCATCATAATTTTTCTAGAAAAGTGGATGGAATATTAAGATAATACCGATAATGAATCACAAGAAACATAAAATAATATATATTTGGATGAAAAAATATAATTTATATAACATTGGAACCATTCATTGAAAACCATAAAAAAATCATTTTATTTTGATAAAATATTAAATGAAAACTATTATAATATTGAATAAATCATTTTATTTGAATAAAAACACAGAAACATACAATGGAAAATTATATGTAATTAAAATCCATTATAATGGGAAATTATATATGTGTGGTAATTGTTAATACTAATATCCCTTTCAATCTTCTTATAAAAACACTTAAATACCCCCTAATTAATAAACTATATATAATCATTATTAAAACATTAAATTGATAGTAACATATTAATGATAATGAATTTAAATAGTAATTTCGTCATATAAAAGAACATTATTTACATCATTTTAAAGAAAATGTACATTGAAAATAATTTTTGTCAACCAAAGAAGAAATATTAATTTCCATTTTAAAAAAAATCAAGATTTGTTTAGGTAATAAAGGCAGGAGAATTAAATGAAAAATAAATAAACAATACATAACTAGAGGATAAGAAACTATAATGGGGTTAATAGATACAAATTCTATAATTCTGCAATGGATATTCATGTATAGAAAAATACCAATTAGAAATGTGATTGAAACATAAACCCTTACATATAGTCCTCAATTAATTTTTAAACATTCAAATATCATATATAATAAATATATATTAGTTATAAAAATAATATAAAACCATATTCAATCATAACATAATATATATAAATCCTTCAAAATTTCTAATTACCATTTTATTAAGAATTATTCATTAAAATGAACATCTGGTAAAAAACTGGTTCATTTCCATGTATGTATCACATCAATGATTATGATACTTTCACATTGAAAATTATATTAACATTGATAAAATCTTAATAATTTCATAATTACCATATTTATTCATTATATATATATATATATATTTAACTATCTATATAATGGTGAATAAAAATGACTTATACCAATTCATGGAACTGGCGGTCTTTACATACGAATGAGTAACATTTCCACTTTTTGTAGTTCTATGAAAAATAAATGTATATAATAATTCAACATTATATAGAAATAATAATTTCAAAAACATCATATATATTCATATAATATATCCTTATGATCATCCATGTAAATTGTAAATGAAAAATGAATCATAACACATCGTGGAGGTCATGGTCCACACATATGTGTTGGTGACATTATCATTTTCAAATAAATGAGAATAAGGCAGAACATTGATATACAATTCTCATAAAAACATATATCTTGTAAAAATATACTAATTCCATCATGTTAATATGGTAATATAACATTTTAATTAGGATCAATAAAGAATAAACATAGAAAGGGTCTGTAAGAACATATACATCATTTTCATTATATTCCTTTGATAAGAATAACAAGGTTTATTAGATGGGTATTGTGGAAACCCAGTAATATAAAGGTTGTGGATAATGATGTTTTAATAGTGTTTGTGAAGACAATTTTTTGATCAATTGTGATCATATTAGGTGGATAATGTACCATCCTTGTTTTTCTTATAAGGAACGAATCCTTTAAATTTTAGGTTTAACCATTATTTTATACAAAAGAAGTACTTTAGAGATTAAGGATATTTAAGGATAATCTAGGGATTTTTTGGAGCTCATATATCTAGGGTTTGGAGGAAACAGACTAGTGATATATTTTTAACCCATTCACCTTAGGTGACATGGTTTTCTAGAAACATATGAGGTGTTGTATAAAAATAGAGAGGGTCGCAAGAGATATACATGATTTTCCAAAAATCACCCTAAACTAAGCGCACATAGTTAGTGACGCATTGGTATTGGGTGAACATGGTTAGAACACATTTCTCCAAACCATGTGACTAAATCATTCCCAATTTTAAACTTGGTGAATTATTTATTTTCCTCTATCAGCTTCATAATTTTAAGCCTATTTTTTATCCCCCAAATTATGCATCCCCTACCCTAACAACAAAGAGGTATATATTTCCTCTAGGATATAATTTTAACTCCATACACTATCTAATATATGATTCTGTTATAATTAATCACATTGAATAGCTGATAGAAATATTTCCAATCCTTTTCTTTCATTGCTTCATTTATCTCACCCTCATGATTTTTATTACCAAGTGAGATAATATTTCTTATTTTTATGGTTTTTCAATATTTCTATAATTAATTATAATCCAACTTAGATTAGAGGCCAAAATTGAATCATGATTCATATAATATTCATATGATTGGTGGTATACTACATTTCACTAAATTCATAGATGTTTTATACCATGTGTTGTGAGGTGGGCCGTCAAATATTCCACAGATTACCTCAAAAATATTAATCACCCATAATTAACTTTTTTATAAATGAATGTAGTTACCTCATACACCCATTTCCTTGATGTAGGATATCCCCTTCGACTAGATACACCTCTTTTGGTGTGTCTATGAAATGACCATTGACAATTTAAATTATTGTGTGACTAATCCACCTTCAATGAGTCAAAACATCAATCTTAAATAAAATGACTACTTTTATGTAAATTGAAGTGAATGGTGTCACCATGTTAGGTGAAACTTATACACAGTTTGGACTATTTTTCTAACTAAATGAAATATAGATTGGTTTGATACAATTTTTTTGGCTTATATGAAAGAATGACTAGAACATAATATTATCAATGATACTCGTGCATGATTTTCATTACTATTTATGATAATGGAGTATGGAATCCCTATTATTTATGATAATAAGGCATGAAATCCCTTATTACATTAGATATCATGTATGTTATCCCTTATTATGCAAGATACTCAGGAATTGTGTCCAATATTATTTTTGATACTCAGGAATGGAATACATTTTAATTCATGTTACTTGAGAATGGAGTCACTTATTATTATATTAAAAATATGGGAATGTAGACTCTTTTTTTTAAGGATATACTATTATGATTATGAATTGATGCCTCGGTTATGCCTCTAGTAATATATAGTTCAACATATCTATATACAATGCTATATATATTATCACAAATATAGAAAATATTTATACATACACATATATACCTATAAACATGTTGACTTTAGATATGAGACATCCCATATGAGGGTGAAACAAGTAGAGTTAGATGGTTTTCTTTTAGGGACAAGATCATACTACCTTACGATTTACACTTCTTCTTGTTATTTTTATAGACGCACAATTCATATTTCTTATTCACTGGATAGATAATATGTGACATTGTTGCTTATGTTCTACTAATTGTATCTTACACCCTATTCAGTTCACTGATGGTACCCATTGAGAATTAATGGATGTATGTGGGACATAGGGAAGAATCATGCATTGGAATCTTTATTCTTTATAATGGGAATGAATAATGGGGAAACATGATATTATTATCATTAGGTTGTTATGTAATATATATTTAGCCAGTCTTTAAATTATTTTATATCATATTTTATATTCAATATAACATATATTTTATGAAGTCTTGTTTTTTTATACCTTAATGACATGATCAAAATTTTATATATGATAATGGATATTGTTCTTTATTTTTTTATTCTATTTTCACTAAATTGGTGATTTATTCTAATATAATTTTTTTCATACACTATTTATTAATTTTTTATATTTTTGTGCTATCATATGAACATAAGGGTATAGTATAACCACTATACTAACATGGATCCTCACTACGAGTCTAAAATCATTGATATATATGGATGTTTGTCTGATGATATATATATCTCATGTTCATTCACTATATATATAACCATACATGGGATTATAGAATGTGATATTATATCCATTTTTTATTTTTATTTTAAAATTTATGATATTATAAATTAGACTTTGAATGTGTCATAAGTTGGTAATGAGTGTGTTCCTGGGAGTATCAAGGAAACCTATATGTAAAATCAACATTGTGTGGTATGGGACATTGTTGTTATGGATTTTCCCTAATACAGTAGTATTGATGTAAAAATTTGGTCACAGAAATGAAATTTGGAATTATTATTTTTATTATTATGATGGGTTATGTTTTCATCAACCTTGTATGGAATGAAGGTGTCACTTCCTACATCATCATATACACCAGAGGATTCACATGTCTTGAATTTGTCATTAATTATATCTATAACAAGGTACATTGCATGTTGTGTATTACTGATGCCCTGACTATTATATTCTGAAATGTACTACCATTTATTGAAGGTATATAGTAATTCGATTAATTAAAGAGTCTGTATTAACCTAAGATGCATTTTCCCATATAGATTGGTTGTTGTACCTAAATTGATCAATTATTCCTTGTTTGAGACAGGGACCACTAGCCACATGGACTGAAATGTTATTTAATTTTGATTATATGAATTCCAATTATAATGTATGAGACACATACTTCTATAATTTTTGATTTCTGATTCATTTAATAAAATAATTTCATATGATCTATTATATCCTAATAACAAATGTAACGGTCATGTCACTGTTACATTAAATTAAAATTACAACTTATATTGATCATTCCTTCATAACTTGTGAACTGTGACTCATCTAACTAGATAATCACATATATCAACATAAATGAGTATGCATTTGAATGAATTTTAAATATTAATAAATATATATACCATTAAATGATGACGTCAATTTCAATGTAAAGTGTTTTTTTCATCAGATCCTAGTAGTGGGTAATATAGAGTGTCTCTCAAGACCCTTATAATCTTATATACCATGCGTAATTAGCTATATGAATAGGAACATGGGTCTGGATTTTATGTAGGAATGTTATTTTTAATTCAAATTTTATATCAATAATATTTAAATTTTTAATTTTCTTTTGAGAAATATATTTGAAAATTATTTAAATATGTCACCATGGTGGACCTGAGTCAAATTTTGGGAAGGCGTTTATTACCATGATCCTAAGTGGTGAGACCTAACACCTCTATATATCCACCTACAGAAAATTATGTTTTTTCGTCTATTGTACATGAGATAGGAATCAGTTCTGTGTTTTAAGAGAGCTTACTAAGATATATGTAGTCCCATGAGCGAGCTCTCTGACCTGAACCATCTACGAAAGAGTTGAAATGAGAATTATATTAGTGGGATCAACCTACATTCATGGGTTATGGTAGTCTATAAGCTGCTGAGTCAGGATCAGAGTCCATGCTATCTATATTAGTCCATTTGTAGATCCCTCTCGAAAGGAGGGCCATGATAAGATACTATATCTTTTTTTTAATCATCTAAGTGATTGTGGGATGTTGTCCCCAAGTATGGTCATTATTATATGGTGTATACAATATTTCATACCGTCTTCGACGAGTATATCCTCACTCAAACACTATAATATGAATTTTATAGAAATTTTATGAACATAGAGTTTGGCAATTTTTCAATTATGTACTATTATATTATATTCAAGAATATATTTCACTTCAACACTAAAACTTGCATGTGAAAATTTGTAGACTTAAAGATGATTTCAGGATGATCTTTTATAAATCATCCAAACCTAGGATAATGTTTATAGATTGATCCAAATTGTAGAGATTGCAATCTAGGCCCAACTCTTGGAGAAAACCCCAACAGAAGATAATAGTGTTGGATAGGTTGGGGTAGTATTTAGTCATGTAAGTTGTTCATGTAGTATTAGTAGGCCTCAGATCAAGACTGTATGAAGGGGTAGTGACCATTAGATGAATCTAACTGATAGTCTCATAGAGTGTCACATGTGTAGAAATCAAAGGAATAAGAACACCAAGTCTCCCAAAGACCCAATCGAGTACTAAGGTTATCGAATGATGTGGAAACTTCATCATTTCTGTTGTATCATCTGATTTATTCCTATTGGGAGATCATATGTACCATATCGTCATTCAGGATCAGTATCAGTAGCTCCATTCTATGTAGGTCATTGGAGTACTAATAGCCAGTCCGTGAAAGGATGTTGTCATAACAAAGGTATCAATGTTTCAAATATGTAGTTCTTATAGGGAAGGTCATATCATGGTTTTCATGTCAATATCAGGGTCATGGATCATGCCAAGTTAATTTTGTGCCACATATACTACATGAGCCAATATCAGAGCCCTCTATACCTTGAGTTGATATTCTATTAACCTCTAATTTAGCTTGTTGTCCATTAAATACTATCACTACAAATTATTTCATATCTATTATTATTAATGATGGATTGGGCCTAGAGATAGAGTACATATGTTGGGTAATGACAATTGATAATTTTTTTGAATATGATCTTTAACTGTACACTAAAAAAATAATTTCCTTTGGATATTTGTTGTTATGTTATTTGGGTAGAATATATATTCCCTTGATTTGAAAGGCTTTTACGTAATCCAATAAATAGATTTATTGGTACCATACCATGATAAATTTAATTTATATCATCAAATATTTTCTTTTACCTCACTAGTGGTTCGTATCCATGATCGTAAGGGTGAATGGGATGTCCAGTGAGTCAATATGGACTCATGCATCATGAGATGGGTGGGGTTACAACCTATATTGATGGTATTTATTTGGAATATTAGGGTACATGATCTAAAAATTTATATCATGTAGTAGATTTATTTAGGGACCTAAACCCTGATAACATTTCTAGGTAACCACATGATATGTTGGTTGTGTTTACTATTGATATAGAACTAAGAGAAACACCAGTATTTATTCCTTTTACAGGATGACTTCTATTGGATTAAAAGAGATCAATAAGAAACTTAAGGACTTGGAAACTAATATTTTTTGACAACCCAATACTTAATTATTAGGTTAACCTATCATATTTTTAATGAAAATGGATTTTAATAACACACATAGTGTGGATTCTAAAAAAATGAATCAGATTACAGTGAGGAACTGGTATCCCTTTACTCATATTGATGAACTTTTTGACTATCTCCATAATCTTATGGTTTTAATTATGAATTAATTATGTTTGTTATAACATCATGTGCATATTTAATCACTGTTAATATCATAATGAATTTTCCAAATAATATATATCTTATACGAGTAGTTGGTTTTGACATTCAACATCATGAATATGCTATCAAATTTCATGACTTTAAGGAATTTGGTTTTCCACATGTATTTATATTCCATTGTAGTCATTTTCATGGAAATAATCTTCGTGTACTTGTAGATTTGACACAATCATCCCAAACACATTGATATCATGTGGAGTGTAGTGAGAGAGAGAGAAGATTTTATTCTAACCTGACCAAATATCAATTTTAAGTTAATATAGTTCACATTATGGGTAACATAAACTCATAGGTCAGAGTATCTATTGACCCAACACATTTGAGACTAGTGATATATTGGGAACATCCCAACAATATTTTTTACATATGGTGTTTCTTGTGGATAGCTTGATTTTATAAGAAATTTAGTTTGGATTTACCAAATCTTGAAACCCTTAAGATTTGCCAAAAAATTTGTCTTGTTTTCATGGTATGAAGAATTTGAAATATCATTTCAGGATTTGAATGGAATATATAATTCATTAACCATATTGATTCTGTTAAAGACAATATGAAGTTATAAAATTTTTTATGATGAACCTATTTTCGGGATAAGAGTAGTACTAATGCAGGATGAGTGAGTCATGGTGTATGGGTCTTGTAAATTGAGGCCCCAATAGCAGAACTACCATACACATAGTCTCGAGTTAGATGTTTTGGTTCATGTCATGTGTTGTTTAAGGACATATCTACGGGTAGGGTGGTATTTGGTTGAAACAAACAAGAAAATACAAATTTAATTTTTACATAGTGTGACACTATTTTCATTCAGAGAATGTGGGTTGAATACCAGAAATATTCTTATGGAGATCTTGTTTATAAACCTCAAAATATAAATTAATTGGATGAATCTCTAAAATAGACAACTTAGGAAAAATCTATTGAAGAGGCTAGTAGTGAGTGGTATTTCATGGAACATTTTAATGAGATTCACTTGGTGGTGTCGGACAACCATTGTTAATTGCAACTTGTATCGTTATCAGATAAACAATTAATTTCAGATAGAGTGATGATGTGTAATAAATCTAATCCATAAGGCTTTGTACTATGGGAGAGCATTAGATGTCAGTACCCACTTCTATATTGGTTATTGTTGGGGATGAGATCATAAAATTCATAAAAATGTATAGGTTCCTACAAATGTAGTTGTTATTTGATATGTGAGTATGATACGAACACATGGGTAGTACATCATGGTGTTACCAAGATGTATCATGACTAATAAATCACATATTAGTAGTGAATGATAATGAAAAATATAATGGGTTTTAATTCATGGAGCTAAACCTTTTCATAGGTGAATGCATAACACTAGTGACTATCATGGTTTTAATTCATGGAGTTACACATTTAGAAGAAGCTTGAAGTAAGTCAGTTTGGAACTTCCAAAGTTATCAAAAATAGAAGATCAATGCTCAGATCTGAATATCATGGTTTATAATTTCCTTATGGAGATCATGTATGTACGGTACAACAAAGATTCACGACTATTGTTAACAGCTTACAAACAATGAGTAATAAAGGTTTAGATGATGAATCTCTTTTAGACAAATTTATAGACATCATGCTTAACGAATGGGAATCCAAAAGAACTGCTATAGATGAAAATAGAAAAGTTACACATATTTATATCGATGAACTTTTTGGAACCCTTCGTCAACATGAAACCATAATGAGGAGAGATGCTGATAATATTAATAAGAAGAATGGAAAACAAGGTGTTTCTTCTACAAATACTTAGAATCATACAAAATACAAGACTCATGAGATAGTTACAAGATCTAAATATAAGAAGGTTGTCGATTAATCTCAATCTAGTGAAAGTAAAACTTCAAAAAATGAGTTATCCAATCTTTCTCAGAGGATGGAAAGGATTGTTGGGAAAAAGAACAGTCAATACTGATACATGAAGAAATATGGAAAATATAAGAAAGACGGAGAAGTAACATGCTAGGAATATAGATGAACTGGTCATATCAGACCTGATTGTCCCATACATAAGAAAAGAGGCAAGAAGGACAATAATTCTGAGAGAAACTAGAAGAATTTCTATAGATGAAAGCATAACAAAGCCCTAAAATCCAATGACACTAGGAGTTCAGTGGTGGAGGTTCTTCTATCTACTCTTCAAATTATGAATCTTCTAAGAATAAGAATATTGGTTTAATATCCCCAGATCCATTTCTGAATCAATGTCTTATGGCTATGGTACATACTACTGAATCCTTAAGCAATATGTCCTTAATTGAAAATTTTCCTGATTAATATTTTTCTTCAAATGAAGAATCTTCTTCATTAGTTCATGATAATGATTTTACTTCCTATTAAGAAGTTTTACATTTTTCTATCTTTCTAGAGATACGAAATTTCAATGTTATGAAGAAACTTGAAAAGAAAAATTCTAGAGAATTAATTTTAACAAAATAAATTTCGGATCATACCAAAGATCATGAAAAGAAAAATGATATTTTAGAAAATCATTCTAAGAAACACGAGGAAGCTAATTATGAGAAGGATATGTTATCTTAAGATCTTAAAAATTTTATTTCAGAGAAAGATGTCATGTAGGATAAATTTAACTCAAAGTCTATTATTTTATAGGATACCAATTTAGACCAAAGACTAAAGTATAAAATTTTTTCTTTGAAGAAACTTCTTGAAAATTTTACTTCTGGTAAGGAAACATTTGTTAAGATATATTTTTAGATCATACCTCATGCTAATAATCAAGGATTATGTTACTCTCATAAAAACCATTTTTTAGAAACAATTATTTTGTTCCTCCATGAGCACATTTTTGTACCAAATCAAAAAGTGGTGGGATTTGGAAGAACTGTTCCTTAAATAATTTTCACTCTCTTGTGTTTCATAAAGACTACTTTTATAAAGAAATGCGGATTTCCAAAATTGTATTATCTAACAATTCTATATCCAAACATGTTTGGATTCTGAAAACCTAAATATTTTTTTTTCTGATCAATGATGTATGTACCAACAACTTATGGTACATGGATAGTGGATTTTCCCGACACATGAATGGAAGCAAAGAATATTTAAAAATGATTTTAAAGACTAAAGGTGGAAAAGTAACCTTTGGAGATAACTCTCAAAGAGTAATTGTAGGAATAAGTAACATTATTCTTCTTGGAAAATATTTAATTTCAAATGTTTTATTTCTTAGAGGTCTTATGCACACTATTATCAGAATAATTTAATTAGGTGATGAAGGATACCATCTGAATTTATAGAATGACTAGTGCTTAGTACATGATTCTGGGGATGAATTTATTCTCTCAGCCCAAAGGCAAGAGAATGTATACACACTAAACCTAGAAGACCATAGAAGTCAGGATCTTCCTAGCCTAAGTGAAGTTTATGATCAATCATGGCTTCGACATAGAATACTAGGACACTATATCTTATGTAATATTAGTAAATATTCAATGAATGAACTTGTTAAGGATCTACAAGATCAAAGGTTTGATTTTTCAAAAGTCCTTTGATCCTTTTTAATATGTAAAGCAACATAAATCTAGATATAAATCTATATGTTATGTTAAAACTTGTAATGTCTTACAGTTAGTTCAGAATGAATTATTTGGTCCAACACAAACATGAAGCATTAGGGGAAAATAATATTTGTTTATCTTAGTTTTTGACAACAATAGATTTACTGGGGACTATTATATATCATTTAAATTTGAATCCTTTTCTTATTTCAAAGTATTAAGAGCTCAACTAGAAAATGAGAAAAACCATCCATTGATAACAATTCATTGTGATCTTGTTGGCGAAATTTAAAATTCATATTTTGATAAATTTTATAGTAAAAAGTTATTACTCACAATTTTTCAACTCCAAGAACTCCTCAATAGAATAGTGTTGTTGAAAGAAGAAATTGTATTCTTTAAGATATGACTAGAACCATGCTGAGTAAATATTATATAGCTAATTTTTTTGTCTAATGATATAACTATTGCATGTTATACTATAAATCATGTTTTATTTTGACATTTTCTTAATAACACACCTTATGAGTTATGAACTGGACGGAAACCAAATGTATCATTCTTTAATGTTTTAGGATGCAAATTATTTATCATGAATACCAAGGATAACTTAAATAAATTTGATCCCAAATCCACTAAAGGAATCATTTTAGGGTTCTCCATTAACTCAAAGGCAAATAGAGTTTTCAATAAAACAATTGTACTATGGAAGAAACAGTACATGTTAATTTTGTTGAAAATTATCCTTTTGTTTTTAAACAACCTGAACTTATTCAAGATATATTCTCTAAAACCCATCAAAAAACATTGATAGAAGATCATTGAGATAATTATAATGTTCTAGAAAATGTTTCTAAATCATTTACTCCTAAATATTTTCTACCCTATGTTGATGATCAAGTCTTTCAAAACCCAAGTCACATGTTACAATAAAATTATCCCAGTGATAATATCATTGGAAATGTTAATCAAAATATAAGATCCAGATGTTCATTAAGGAATGACGTTGAACATGTTTCTTTTCATTCTCTACTTTAACCAAAGACACCCGAAGAAGCACTAGGTAATGAAGATTGGTTAAAAGATATATAAGATGAACTCAATGAATTTTAAAGGAATCGGGTTTGGACTTTGGTTGAAAAACCTAAGGAAGCTTATGTTATTGGAGTAAAATGGGTTTTTAGAAACAAATACGATGAAAATGTTGTTATTGTTAGAAATTCATCAAGATAAGTTGCAAAAGGCTATAATCAACAAGAAGTCATATTCTCTGAAGAAACATATTCTCTTGTTGCAAGACTTGAATCTGTTCTTATTTTTTTTTCCTTTATAGCCTTCTTTAATTTCAAAAATTATCAAATGGATGTAAAGTGTTATTTTATTAATGGATATGTACATGAGAAAGTCTATGTTGATCAAACCATGTCTTTGAACATATAAAACATCATAATCATGTTTATAATATTACGAAAGCTCTGTATGGACTTAAACAATCCCCTAGAGCTTTGTATGATAAACTTTCAGGATTTTTGCTTCAAAATAACTATGTTAAGGGAACATTCGATCCAACCCTTTTTATTAAGAAAAATAATAATGATGTTTTGATTTTTCAAATATATGTTGATGACATCATCATATAATCAAATCAGTAATCCTTAACTGATTCCATTGCGAATCATATGAAATATGAGTTTGAGAAGAGTATAATGGGTGAGTCTACCTTTTTCATGGTTTTCAAATTTCAAAAAAACCAGAGGGAACATACATATCTCAACATAAGTATATCAAATATCTTCTAAATAAGTTCAGATATTATAATTATAAGAGTATAGGTACTCCTATCGAAACCTCCAATAATATTGATATTGATGAAGTAGGGAAACCGGTGAATCAGACATATTATAGAGGGATGATAATAAATTTACTCAACATAACAGCTAGTCTACCGGACATAATTTTCTTAGTATAATTATGTGAAAGATTCCAATCAAATCCTAAAGACTCTCATTTAATGTCCGTGTTAAGAATTTTTTGCTACATAATGGGAACATATGATTTTGTACATGTTTAATTATTTGGAAATAATTTTGAACATAAAAGTTTTATAGATGCTACCATTGGTGGTTGTAAATTGTATAGAAAAAGTACATCTGGAACATGTCCTTTCTTAGTAGATTTCTTAGTTTCTTGGTCATGCAAGAAACAACATTCTGTAGCAGATTCCTCTACTGAAGCTGAATATGTAGCAGCTAGATGTTTTTGTTCTCAAGTGTTGAGGATGAAACACTCACTCATAGAATATGGTATGATTTTTACTAAGACTAAAATAATGTGGGATAACAAAAGTGCGATTGCCCTATGTAGAAACCCTACACATCACTCTTGTGAAAAAAACATATATAGTGTACATCACTTTCATAGGGATCACACACTTAAAGAAGATATTATTCTTCAATTCATCGGAACGAAATAACCACATTCTGATATTTTTACAAAACCATTATCTTCTGATATATTTGAATACATTAAAAAAGCTATGATTGACCACTATAATGTAATAATTCATATCTACTTATTGTGTAAATCATCTTCTAACATTATACTACTAATTATTTTAGGGGTATCACATATGCTTGATTGTTTTTATTCATTTCTTATGATTTTTTTAATTTTGTTTTCTTCCACTATGTTTTTTTTTAATTTTAAATTTCGGTATTGGAAATTTCAGAATAGGATATTTCAGTATGGGATATTTCGGTATTGAAATCGTGGATTTCAAAACATTCAGGAGAATTATTATAATTCCTATAAATTCCTTTGAGTATTCCAAAAGGTACACTTCCTTACACTTTATTTCATTATCTTAAGTTTTAGTTGTTTTCTTTTTGGTTTATCATACTTCAAAAGATCAGAATTCATATTTTTTTCTCCATCATCAACTGTAAGATCAAATAAGTTTTGTTAGTCGTTTCATTATCTTATGGAATTTTAAAGGTCATAGCCTCTTCTATATAAGGGATGGCTCATTTATATATATCACACCATCATTACTGATATATGTATCGATGCTCTATTGCCATCAATGTTTTTGTTCTAATTCTTTTATCTCTATCACCTTGAATGAATCCTGAATCCTTAGCAGATTAGATGTCAATTACCAAGGTAATAAAGTACTGGTCAATAATTAGGGAAAAGTTGGTATACCTTAAAATATATGAATAATATGACTCCCTTATCTCTACATTGATAAGTTCTAATGGATGGGAAAGTGTTTTTGTGGCTATGGAGAAGAGTCAGGATCTAGTTTTTTCCGACCTAGTTATTCAGTTCTACGAATCCATTATTTTTTTCCAAAAGGATGGTAATGATTTGTTTAAGATCAAATATTATGAATAGACTTATAATATTCCTTATAAGAAGGCACCCAATGTTCTCAATATACCGTATGAATGGGAATGCATTCTATGATATCTAAAACTTCATTAAAAAGATGGTTCTTTTGAGAAAGTCAAGGCTTTGTATTTTTATGGTCTCAGATATGTTATGAAGACAAAGATTATGAATCATACAACAACCCACAAGATTATAGATCTCTAGATGCAAGGCTTTTGTATCCCAAGAAAATTATATAAGGACTCTATAAAAATAGGTGATATATTTATTTTATCCTTTCTCGTTTACTTAAGGAAGATTAAATTGGTTAAGTACATCTTCTTCACCATCCAGAAAATTAACGGTGGATCCATCATATCTCAAATTCTTATGTATCTGGTAAATATCCCCTGGATAATCGTTATGTGGCTTCAAGAACTGAATGTCCCATGCCGATAAGTATTAAATCATTTTATGATTTAGTTGCTCAGTGGTAACACTCTAAGGAGGATGAATATAGAGTTTTTACAAGAATCCAAAACTTGTAAAGAAGTGGTTGTCATGAACAAGGGTGATGTTCCAGAATCGCCCAAATTAGTATGCATAAAAAGAAAACTTGATGAACCAAGCTTTCTAGTACAATTTCTTTAATTCCCGGTATCAGCACCTCCTCCTGCAATGAAACTGAAAGCATATTATGATGCAACAATTGAAAAGTGCAAAGAAATGGTTGCTGCTAGAAAGGAAGGAGGTCCTTCCATTTGTTTAAATCATGCTGAGGCTAAGGCCTTGAAAATCATGCAACCTAAAAACCTTGAGAAATAAAATAAGGAGATAAATTTAAAGAACAAATCCATGGAAGAAAATGATAATCATCCTTTACTAAAAGCTGTAGAAAAGAATTATCAACCAGTTCAAGAACCTCATGTCAATCATAAAAATTCAGATTACACTCTGAAAATCCAGAAAGATCAGAACGTTATATCCTTATCGGAACTTGTTCAAAAAATAGAAGATCAGATAGTTCAAGAAGACTATGATGATGTTTTAAGGGATGTGGAAGACTACATTGTAACACCTTCTAGTTCGGTCTCTAAATCTGTATTAGGAGAACAAGTCACATAGAAATTTAAAGAACAAATTGAGGAAGAAGTTGAGGAAGAAGTAGAAGTCAAGGAATAAGTAAATGTTGAAGACGAAGAACAAGTTGGATTTGATGTGTTTGAAGAAGTGAATGAAGAGGTTGATAATCAAGGTGGTGAAGAAGAAGAGCTTGAAGAGGAAGAATATGAACAAGTAGATATTAATGTTATCCAAGTATATGATTAACAATCTATAGTTCGAAATAATTTCAATGGTAAGAGGGTTTTGGTTACCTCTTCTAAAATGGAAGCACAAAATAATTCCTCTAAGAGAATAGAAAAATCAGTTTCCATAACACCAAGAGGTGCTCAGAAAGGAATAGATATTTTAGGTTCTAAATCCTCATCACTTTTTGAACATGACTTTTTCATGCTCTCTTTAAGAAATTTGGACATCACCATTATGGTTCTTCAAAATATAGATGTATAGAGTCAAATGATATAAGAAACTCTGAATCAAAATACATAATTGACCAATTTTCTTATGGATATGGTGGTCTAGAAAGAATCAGACTTTCGTAATCTAATGATTGATTAAAATGATCATAAGGTGACTTGTAATAAAGTATTTAACTGCACCAAAACTATCAATGAAGAGCTAATACAGTTAGGCGACTTCATGGATTCAACAAATGGAGCATTAACTACTTGTAAAACCGAGTTCCACAATGTCAAGGAATCAATATCTAAGAAAGATATCCAACTTAATTCTATTTCTCAATCTATAATAAGAGAGAAGGAAGCTAGAGCTGAATTAGAGAAAAAGGTGGCTGCTCAAGAAGAAAGAATATTATCATTAGAAAAGAAGAATCGGGATCAAGAGATCTTGTTGAAAAATTTTGAAGAATATCATAAAGAAGTGAAGAATCTTAAAGCCTTGATAAATAAGATGTTGTCTGAAATAAATAAAGATTGATGATTTTTTTTCATTTTGATTGTTTGTTGTAATATAAACCATATTTTCAAAATATATTCAATAAGTATCTTGCTTATCATAATTTTATTTTCAAAAATATTTTTTCTTAACCTTACATGTACATATTATGGTTCTCCATTATTTTCCTATTTTTAAAAATCACAAAGGGGAAGAATTTATTCCAAGGACGAATTTAATAAATATATCAAATGAGGAGAATATATTAAGGGAGAGTATGGTAAGAAAGGATAATTTCTAAGTAAGGGGGAGTTTTATTTTAAGAAGAGATGTTTATATATGGGGGATATATTTTCTTAAGAAAAATAACAGACACTAAATGTCAAGAATACGATCCTTGGAAAACATAAACAAATGGGGAGTTAGTCGTATTCATCAGAAATCCCATTCAAAAGGGGAGATATGTTTTCCTTACTTTTTTATCTGTATCAATATATTCTTACAAAGAAAAGTAGTTTATTCTTTCCAAAAAGGTGGAGATTGTTGGGTAAATAAAGTTTTCTTATGACTTCTCCATTATTTATGGTTTTATGTTTCGAAATTCACACACTTTATCTTTTGTTCTGTCATTTTCTTATGTTTTTTTTCTTAAGTTCTATTTTTTTTCTTATAATCTAGAATTTTCCATTCTATTGTACTTAAAAATGTATCATTATGATTTTTTATTTCGTTATACTTATCGATGTATCATTACGATTTTTCATAAATTTATACTTACAGATGTATCATTATGACTTTCTTTTCTTTTAGATTTACATATTTTTCATACCGTCTTTATGATACCGATTCTAGTGTATATGTGATACCATCTTTATCATACCAATTATGGTGTATATGTGATACCATCTTTAGGATACCAAATATGGTTTATAAGTGATACCGTCTTTATGATACTAATTCCGATTTATAAGTGATACTGTCATTATGATACTGATTCTGGTGTATATGTGATACCATCTTTATGATACGATGTCCTGTGTATAAGTGATACCATCTTTATGATACTGAATCAAGTGTATAAGTGATTCCAATTTTATGATTCTGATTCTGGATAAATTGAGATACCAATTTCACAATCTGATTTAATTTTACTTAATGAATCCATTTTTCATAATAATGTTATATTTGTTTAATGTATCATTCCAATATTATCAAATTCCATTTTTTTATTACATAACATTTATATTTAACTTAACATCGTTTCCATTACTTGAAACGATTTCATACAATCTATTACAAACTAACTATTATATGTTTGACACATATTGAGGACCCTCCAAAAGATACAGAAAATATGACTGTTGGAGTGGATTTGATAGTTGGAATGATTTGCCTATTAATAAAAGTCCATTTGAATGTGAAAAATATAATGTAGAGAGTGGATGAACTTGATGCATGTGAAAATGTTGTGAAGTGATTTCTAGAGAGAGGGGATCTCTCAACTCTTAGTGCTTCGTGCGGATGTCATTAACAACTTTTCCAGGTGTGAACAACTTGTTCAGACTTGGTTTGTGTATACTTTGATCCTGCTGAACGTGGGTATTCGGGTTTGGAAGACAGAGGTTCTAATTTCCTTCTACATTGAGGGCTTGCGGGGATAACAAGGTAGATACCAATCGTCGGATTGAGGACTCACGTGGGATTGGGTATGACAGTCTTTCATGAATGTATAAATCAACGATTAATTATCCAAGGTTGTTGGATACCCTTATCATTGGGTTAAATGAATCTTGTCTTTACTTGTTTTCTATTTAAAGTTGTTTTATTTTTTCCATAATCTTAACATTGTTAAAGAAAGAAAAAAATATTATTCTTAGACAATCTAATTCTATTACTCTGATTATATTCAAGATTCTATACACATTAAGGTAGAATATTTCATTTAAGAAAAGGATTATTTTAGTGGTGTTGTGTATGTTCGTTTAAGTTTGTTAAACTAAACTTTAAAGGTTCCAAATGAATTTTAAATGAATAAAATTCACCCAATCATGTATGTTGAGCATCTACATTCATCATTTCAATCCTACAACCAAGTCTCATTATTTTTCCATTTTAAATGTAAGATATGGTTTTCAAATTATAAGGTCTTGTTATTATACCCTATTACACATTTCAGGCCTCTCTTATCATTTATATCTAACGTTCTTAACCTTACTAAGTATATACAATCTCCCTTTCATATATTTTCTTCCCCGTGTTATGAAGAAATTTTTAAAGTAGTTTATGTTTGTGAATAGTACTAAAATAAAAAAAATTTATTATAGATGTCAAAATTATTTCACTAAATTTTAATATTATGCACCTTGTCTCAAAATACAATTAACTTCTATGTTACTCGGGAAGGTGTTTGTAGAGACCCGTAGCTTGACGTACATGGACATTACATTACTTTTGCGGAATACTTAGTACATAACAAAAACACACACACACGGATCGTAATAGTTTAGTGTCTTTGGAAACTCGGAACGTAATCTTCTAATCGTGGTGAAAGATATTCAATATCTCCCATAAGGATCTTCCCTTTTTTTTACCTAAAACCTTTCTTTATATCCTGGGGAAAAGAAAACATAAAATGGTGAGCTCAAATGCTCAGTAAGGGTAAACAAAAGAAATGTCAATCACATCGTATTCATAAAAACATAACATTTTGGAAATCATAACCTGTAAAAGAGAGCATAATTTCATAACATGGGATAAATCATGGTAGTGAAATTTAATCACAATAATCATAACATAAAACATGAAACTTTGTGGCATTCACACATAATCATAGAGAATCATTTCTTGTTAGTCAAGACTCATTTCCAAGACTATCTTAGTGGACAAAGTCCCTTTCTGAATCGAGTAACCCTCGTTTCAGTCCTGTTTCACTGAACCGGTATAACCTACCATTCCAGCCATGTCTATCTCATGAGATATAATATCTTTACCCAATGCATTGGAGGGAGATATAGGTCCCACCCATCTCATAATGATACCATTCTTATGTGTGCCACAAAATCATAAATCATACATCATTTCATAACCCATGTCATAAAAATGGGATTCTTAAACAACATGACATCATAAAACCATTCATATAAGATAAAGGAATTCATAAACATAATTCCATCACAACATAGTCAAATAAATGTAAAAATATGGATAGAAACAGAACCCTTTATTATCTTAGATGGAAAATAATTTTGATAAAACACTTGAAATGAATTCTTGAGGAAAATATACTTTCTTCTTCAAAATCAATTTCTTTTCACAAAACATCATGCAATTTTAAAAGAAAGAGATTTTATTAAAAATAGTCATGAAATCTTTTGGAGGAAGCTTCATGAAAAAAAGGCTTTATAAAACCGTAAAAATCCGTTCGTTCCGTTTAAGTTAAAAAAACATTCTTCGTACTTTTGTCGGAAAAGTCAAAAAGTACCTCGTACGAAAAACGACAAAAGATTCCTTTCATATCTTTTACAAAAAACTTACCGAAGGGTAAAATTGGATATAAACTATTGTAGAATGATGGAAATAATATTACACATTGAGGGAAAATGGATGTGGATAATAAAATACACCCCAGTAATTACCAAAGTAAAAACAATCTCGGATAAAAGTGAGATTGTGATATTTCCCTTACCTTAGGTATGATTTGCTTCGTATGTGTACGAACCTCCTGTATAATGATTTAAATAATGTCATTGACTTATTACAGAATCATATTAATTGTTATGATATCATATATGGTTCACTTATGCCATTATATTACCGGTTCTTTTGTAAATTCCATGTTAAAGAAGCGTTTTGGGTAAAATCGTTTCATTTATCGTAGGTGTTTTGACTTGTTGTTCTTGACATTATTATTACTTATATCATGATTTACTTTCTTCCAGAATATAAAATATGATTTATATATCATATATATTCAGTATATATATACATATAACAGATAGATAAATGAAATGAAAAACACCGTTCATGGAGACGGTAGTCCGTACGTACGCATGAACGCTATTTTTCTTTCCTTATTGTCTTGAATGGAAGTAAGTAGATGACATACATATATATATATATACATAAATCCAGTAGATTTATAATGTCATATATTTCATTATTATTTCTTATATATACTTTATAATCATTCTTAAATGGTTAACATGGAGAATGAATCTCATCGCGTCGTGGAGACGGTAGTCCGTACGTACGCACGAGCGATGATATCATTTCCATAAATATTGAATTGAATTGGAGTGGATTATACAATATATCAGAATCAATATGATGTTGTAATAACTATGTATATTTATTCTTTACACCATTATACCCATCCATGTAAGGTGGTGGTGGAAAATAGATTACACCACGGCGTGGAGACGGTATTCCGTACGTACGCACGCGCGGTGATTTCTTTTTCCGTAGGATGGATAGATGGTGAAATAGGGTTGTTTCATACTTATAATAACATATCAGTATATGAGTGATACTGATGTTATTACTTCATAATGAAACAACCTAAGAAGAAGAAGTGGAAGAAGAAATAAAGATGAAAGAATTGGTAACGGTAATTACCTCTTCTTTGAAGTGCCTCTTTGAGACCTCCTCTTAGGGCACTAGAATTTGTCTTTGAGGAAGACCAGAACCTCTAGGATGTTTCTAGGGAAGTGGAGAAGAGATTTTGGCAGGGGTTGGCCGATCTTGAGTGCCCAAATTGGTGTGAGGAGGAGGGGGAGGAGGTGTCCTTTTATAGGAAAGGAGAGGGGCAGCTTATGAATATCTCAAAATACTATTTTATATTAAAGTCAAAATCAGTTTATAATGGTTCCAAAGGGTCTTATTTCGAAGCTAAAGTGGGGAGGGGTCGAAATCCTATCAACCAATAGAATTTAGACAAGTTTAGGATGTTATTTTAACCTTATCAATTAGATTTAACTCTAAGTTAAATAATTTAACTTTTACCATGTCTTTTTGTTTGCTTTCACTATATGGTTATTAAACTTACTATAACATGCCAAACGAACCCCAAATTGTTTATTATTAATATATATATCCTTATCTAAGTCATTTGGCCGAACCTTAGATTTTTAGGAATACAATAACAATTAATAATATAATATTTGATTTAAAAACTATTTTGTGTCAATTTTGACACTATTTGATATATGATTTTTGTGAAAGTCATAACAGAATTAAATGTTCGAAACAAGTTGATTAAATCAACGTTAATATATCATAGTAACCTAGAAAATTAGTGGAATTCATAAAAAATCTCAAATTACATTTATTTTGGTGTTTATAACATCAATTATGTCAATATTTCATTAATAAGATAATTACTGCATCATCGTTGTGTCATACATAAATTAAATTATTTTATGTCTAAAAATTACAAATAAAATACCATAATGTAGGAAATCTTTTTAGATTTCTAATGTATATTTACAATCGAATTTATCTTATGTATAACCCCATATTAAAAATGATTTACTTATTAAACTTTGATTTTAACTATTTTAACCTTTCTTTAAATAAATTAATAATAAATGTCCTAATCTAATCCAGGTGGGCCTAAATGGTCATATTTTATTCCTAAGTTTGTTTTTGGTCGAATTACACTTGTCCAATAGAATTAGGACATGTGTTAGGGTAATAGTAATATTATATTTACCCTTAGTTACCCTATTTACTATTAACCGCGGTAAAAAAAGTAAAACGTTACTATTCACCAAAAAATTATTTTCATCTCATTGAACCACATTTTAGTCCTTGATATTAACCGTCTCTCTCGGATTTTTGAAATTCCATTCACAGAAGCGGCAAAATTATGTTTTATGAAAAATTCAGTTTTTTTAACTACCACTTAGTAGTTTCACTATTCATCAAAAATTGATGTTTTTCAGAACAATGCCAAAATTTCATCCTAAGCTATATTTCATATTCCGAATTCAAAAATGAAATCTATTTTACCAAATTCATAACATAGAAGTTGCATTAATTAATTTTATAATTAAATCCCGCTGTTAAAATAAATAGTGTGTTTTTAGGAAACAATATATATCAAAAGATTGACACTTGATTATGTCTGGTTTAAATGTGAAATTACAACCAATGACCAACATTTTGTTAAATTGTAAAAATATATTCTAAATATACTTTAAAACCACTCAAATTAATAATTTATCACTATTAATTATTTCGATTAAAAAAGTTGTTTTTAATTATAATTTAGTAATTTTCACTATTCATCAGAATATGAAAGTTATCCGAAAAGTACCAAAATTTCACCTTAGGCTAAATTCGATACTCCGAATCCAAGAATGAAGTTCATTTTGAAAAATAAGATTTACAGAATTTTAAAAAGTGGTTATTACTATTCATAACGGCTAGTTTTAATAACATTTTAATAGCATATCGCTGTTTAGTGAAACTCGTTATTGCGTACTACACACGCTATCGAGGAAGGTCGCGATTGCGTGTAATGCAAGGCAAGTCAAGGATGCGTGTTGTGCAAGATCCTTTTGGTGTAGCGTACAACACAAGACATTAGTGAAATAAAAAGAATATTTTTCATAAAATCTCGGGCTGTTACATTCTACCCCCCTTAAAATGAATTTCGCCCTCGAAATTCGTCGGGGTTATAAATGGTTTACTATTCGAAAGTTTCTTTAATAGAAACCCACATCGTAAAAAGGAATATCAAAATCAATCTTTAAAAACAAAAGTATGAAACGTAACGGTTACCCAAATAAACTAATCATTGGGTTTCCACATAGGTGAAAATATGGATATAGAAGAGAAATCTAACCATCATGTTCTGATGGAGAGTGGTAGAGAACATGGATATGGAAAATCCAGTAATCACAAATCCATAGATTTGTGATGATATAAGGTACCATCTGATTCATCAGGTATAAGATCACTAGGACAACATTTTTGGTTTTCAAGATCATTTCCCTAAAGTTGAAAATTTGAATTAGAATAAATACTTACTTTATTTTGGTAAAATCACACTCTTGTTCATGCCTTGAACAATTTCCACTTCATCTATTAAATAAATGAAGTTGAATTTGTTATTCGTGAAGTGTTAGCAGATCATGTGATAGAATGACGGGTCATTCCATCTGTCTCAAACAAAAGGTTAGCAAAAATTATATACATAAGTTGATCTATAGTGAGATTAATCACATATGGTTCCTAAAATGGACTTATACTTTATATATCATACTGCTTAATATAATAAAACTAGTTTCTACTAAACAGGGACTTCCTGTAGGCCAGTGGTAGGCGATAAAGGCCAGTCGCACTTTGGTTGTGGGTTCGATTCCCACAGCCTTGTCCGACGCGATGGGTTGTCGCCCGTCCTGCAGGTTGTCCTTTTTCTAAAACTACATTACTATAACATCCCATCAATAATATTGAAAAAAAAACTTATATCCTTAAACAATACTCACTTATGTCCAACATAATCCATTCCAATCTTTAGGCTTATCCATAATACTGCAGTCCACTCCCATATATCATAAGATATGTTTTGTTGGTCGCATTCCAATCATTCAAAGTCCTTAATCATGTATTCTCTTGAATACCATAGTGAAAACATGAATGCAGTTTAAAGATAACACTTTCCACATACCAAAATCCTCAAAATTCTATATACTCAAACCATGATATCACTTAGTCCTTATATCAATCATGAGCTCATGAATACTATCAAACATTTAATTTTCTCTTTATCCCTTCATTATGCGCATATCATATACATTCCAAAAATATCTGAATAACCTTTCATGGATACTGGTAACATTTTTCAAAACACAAGGGAAGACAACAGTGTAACAATCCATAGATGTCTCTTTTTTCCATAGTAGCATGAGATTACTTATACAAAATTACACATGATAAACATGTAATCATTCCACTACATTCTTAAACCATTGACCGAGCTTCAAAAATTCTTTCATCTCACATATCATTTGTACTCTCTTCATCATCATCCACATAAATACTACCCATATGACCATACTGATTCTCTTCATGAGTCTTTCCCTTAGGGCATTTGTTTGCATAATGCCCATACATTCCACATTTAAAACACTTAACCATTTTTGATGTCGTAGAAATACCATTATCCTCATCAATGGTGTTAACCGACCCTTTTCCTTTGCACTTACTTGATTTGTGTCCTTCTTTTCCACACCCAAAGCATCTTCCAGTTCCTTTGAAACATTCTCCTTGATGCCTCTTCCCACATGATTTACATAGGGGAAATTGAACTTTCTTTCCTCTATGATCATCATGAAACTCCATCTTTCTCTT
Organism: Viscum album; assembly: GCA_963277665.1. Taxonomy (NCBI): domain Eukaryota; kingdom Viridiplantae; phylum Streptophyta; class Magnoliopsida; order Santalales; family Viscaceae; genus Viscum; species Viscum album. The sequence continues at coordinate 760,871,662 of OY728166.1, forward strand.
ATTAGCCGAGTCAGGAAACTTACCAAATTTTACTTTATTGATCATATTATGAGATTGCTGATTCGGCATAATAATGATGTTTGGACTTCCAAATCCCATTTCATTATGAATAATATCATTCCATTGTCCATCATATCCTCCATTATCGTGAAACATCTTGTTTCCAGCCATTTTCTAAAACCCAGAAAATAGAATAGTGTGAGAGGCAAAAATCATGCTAGGGAAAACAACATAATAAAGGTGGAGTATCCTCGATATCTAACATCTTAGGTTAAATTCTATGATCGTTACCGTAGTTCTAGGACTGTATCCTATACGTATACTTATCCTTAGGGACATCCCTAGACATACCTTATAAATATCTCTATGGATCTCACTAAAGTTCTCGCATCCTAGTTTCCAAAGGTTGACTAAACCTTTCCTCTGATACCAACTGTAGCGGTCTGGAATTACTTCCAGTGGACTATAGTTGATACCTATCAGGGCACTCCATGGGCGGCTACACCCCCTGGGCGGGACACACCACCATCCCCAGTGGCAGCCATTTCCTCATGAAGCCCTTGGGCGGAGAGCCATGCTTCGTCCAACGCTCACATGTGAGAGTTCCCAAGGATCAGATACATTCCTACCTCCTTTGCCTCTGATACCAACTGTAGAGACCCGTAGCTTGACGTACATGGACATTACATTACTTTTTCGGAATACTTAGTACATAACAAAAACACACACACAAAGATTGTAATAGTTTAGTGTCTTTGGAAACTCGGAACGTAATCTTCTAATCGTGGTGAAAGATATTCAATATCTCCCATAAAGATCTTCCCTTTTTTTTACCTAAAACCATTATTTATATCCTGTGGAAAAGAAAACATAAAAGGGTGAGCTCAAATGCTCAGTAAGGGTAAACAAAAGAAATGTCAATCACATCGTATTCATAAAAACATAACATTTTGGAAATCATAACCTGCAAAAGAGAGCATAATTTCATAACATGGGATAAATAATGGTAGTGAAATTTAATCACAATAATCATAACATAAAACATGAAACTTTGTGGCATTCACACATAATCATAGAGAATCATTTCTTGTTAGTCAAGACTCATTTCCAAGACTATCTTAGTGGACAAAGTCCCTTTCTGAATCGAGTAACCCTCGTTTCAGTCCTGTTTCACTGAACCGGTATAACCTACCATTCCAGCCATGTCTATCTCATGAGATATAAAATCTTTACCCAATGCATTGGAGGGAGATATAGGTCCCACCCATATCATAATGATACCATTCTTATGTGTGCCACAAAATCATAAATCATACATCATTTCATAACCCATGTCATAAAAATGGGATTCTTAAACAACATGACATCATAAAACCATTCATATAAGATAAAGGAATTCATAAACATAATTCCATCACAACATAGTCAAATCAATGTAAAAATATGGATAGAAACAGAACCCTTTATTATCTTAGATGGAAAATAATTTTGATAAAACACTTGAAATGAATTCTTGAGGAAAATATCCTTTCTTCTTCAAAATCAATTTCTTTTCACAAAACATCATGCAATTTTAAAAGAAAGAGATTTTATTAAAAATAGTCATGAAATATTTTGGAGGAAGCTTCATGAAAATAAGGCTTTATAAAACCGTAAAAATCCGTTCGTTCCGTTTAAGTTAAAAAAAACATTCTTCGTACTTTTGTCGGAAAAGTCAAAAAGTACCTCGTACGAAAAACGACAAAAGATTCCTTTCATATCTTTTACAAAAAACTTACCGAAGGGTAAAATTGGATATAAACTATTTTAGAATGATGGAAATAATATTACACATTGAGGGAAAATGGATGTGGATAATAAAATACACCCTAGTAATTACCAAAGTAAAAACAATCTCGGATAAAAGTGAGATTGTGATATTTCCCTTACCTTAGGTCTGATTTGCTTTGTATGTGTCCGAACCTCCTGTATAATGATTTAAATAATGTCATTGACTTATTACAGAATCATATTCATTGTTATGATATCATATATGGTTCACTTATGCCATTATATTACCCGTTCTTTTGTAAATTCCATGTTAAAGAAGCGTTTTGGGTAAAATCGTTTCATTTATCGTAGGTGTTTTGACTTGTTGTTCTTGACATTATTATTACTTATATCATGATTTACTTACTTCCAGAATATAAAATATGATTTATATATCATATATATTCAGTATATATATACATATAATAGATAGATAAATGAAATGAAAAACACCGTTCATGGAGACGGTAGTCCGTACGTACGCATGAACGCTATTTTTCTTTCCTTATTGTCTTGAATGGAAGTAAGTAGATGACATACATATATATATATACATAAATCCAGTAGATTTATAATGTCATATATTTCATTATTATTTCTTATATATACTTTATAATCATTCTTAAATGGTTAACATGGAGAATGAATCTCATCGCGTCGTGGAGACGGTAGTCCGTACGTACGCACGAGCGATGATATCATTTCCATAAATATTGAATTGAATTGGAGTGGATTATACAATATATCAGAATCAATATGATGTTGTAATAACTATGTATATTTATTCTTTACACCATTATACCCATCCATGTAAGGTGGTGGTGGAAAATAGATTACACCACGGCGTGGAGACAGTATTCCGTACGTACGCACGCGCGGTGATTTCTTTTTCCGTAGGATGGATAGATGGTGAAATAGGGTTGTTTCATACTTATAATAACATATCAGTATATGAGTGATACTGATGTTATTACTTCATAATGAAACAACCTAAGAAGAAGAAGTGGAAAAGAAATAAAGATGAAAGAATTGGTAACGGTAATTACCTATTCTTTGAAGTGCCTCTTTGAGACCTCCTCTTAGGGCACTAGAATTGGTCTTTGAGGAAGACCAGAACCTCTAGGATGTTGATAGGGAAGTGGAGATGAGATTTTGGCAGGGGTTGGCCGAGCTTGAGTGCTCAAATTGGTGTGAGGAGGAGGGGGAGGAGGTGTCCTTTTATAGGGTAGGAGAGGGGCACCTTAGGAATATCTCACAATATTATTTTATATTAAAGTCAAAATCAGTTTATAATGGTTCCAAAGGGTCTTATTTCGAAGCTAAAGTGGGGATGGGTCGAAATCCTATCAACCAATAGAATTTAGACAAGTTTAGGATATTATTTTAACCTTATCAATTAGATTTAACTCTAAGTTAAATAATTTAACTTTTACCATGTCTTTTTGTTTTCTTTAACTATATGGTTAATAAACTTACTATAACATGCCAAACGAACCCAAAATTGTTTATTATTAATATATATATCCTTATCTAAGTCATTTGGCCGAACCTTAGATTTTTAGGAATACAATAACAATTAATAATATAATATTTGATTTAAAAACTATTTTGTGTCAATTTTGACACTATTTGATATATGATTTTTTTGAAAGTCATAACAGAATTAAATGTTCGAACCAAGTTGCTTAAATCAACATTAATATATCATAGTAACCTAGAAAATTAGTGGAATTCATAAAAAATCTCAAATTACATTTATTTTGGTCTTTATAACATCAATTATGTCAATATTTCATTAATAAGATAATTACTGAATCATCGTTGTGTCATAAATAAATTAAATTATTTTATGTCTAAAAATTACAAATAAAATACCATCATGTAGGAAATCTTTTTAGCTTTCTAATGAATATTTAAAATCGAATTTATCTTATGTAGAACCCCATATTAAAAATGATTTACTTATTAAACTTTGATTTTAACTATTTTAACCTTTCTTTAAATAAATTAATAATAAATGTCCTAATCTAATCCAAGTGGGCCTAAATGGTCATATTTTATTCCTAAGTTTGTTTTTGGTCAAATTACACTTGTCCAATAGAATTAGGACATGTGTTAGGGTAATAATAATATCATATTTACCCTTAGTTACCCTATTTACTATTAACCGCGGTAAAAAAAGTAAAAAGTTACTATTCAGCAAAAAAATATTTTCATCTCATTGAACCACATTTTAGTCCTTGATATTAACCGTGTCTCTCGGATTTTCGAAATTCCATTCACAGAAGCGGTAAAATTATGTTTTATGAAAAATTCAGTTTTTTTAACTACCACTTAGTAGTTTCACTATTCATCAAAAATTGATGTTTTTCAGAACAATGCCAAAATTTCATCCTAAGCTATATTTCATATTCCGAATTCAAAAATGAAATCTATTTTACCAAATTCATAACATAGAAGTTGAATTAATTAGTTTTATAATTAAATCCCGCTGTTAAAATAAATAGCGTGTTTTTAGGAAACAATATATATCAAAAGATTGACACTTGATTATGTCTGGTTTAAATGTGAAATTACAACCAATGACCAACATTGTATTAAATTGTAAAAATATATTCTAAATATACTTTAAAACCAATCAAATTAATAATTTATCACTATTAATTATTTCGATTAAAAAAGTTGTTTTTAATTATAATTTAGTAATTTTCACTATTCATCAGAATATGAAAGTTATCCGAAAAGTACCAAAATTTCACCTTAGGCTAAATTCTATACTCCGAATCCAAGAATGAAGTTCATTTTGAAAAATAATATTTACAGAATTTTAAAAAGTGGTTATTACTATTCATAACGGCTAGTTTTAATAACATTTTAATAGCATATCGCTGTTTAGTGAAACTCGTTATTGCGTACTACACACGCTATCGAGGAAGGTCGCGATTGCGTGTAATGCAAGGCAAGTCAAGGATGCGTGTTGTGCAAGATCCTTTTGGTGTAGCGTACAACACAAGACATTAGTGAAATAAAAAGAATATTTTTCATAAAATCTCGGGCTGTTACAGTGTTTGTGAAATGTATTAAATATTCATATAATGATATGTATTATTTTTGTATGAAAATAGTTTTGAATTAAATTTAGTATCATGTAATAGATTTAATTATATTTTGGAAACTAAAATAAGAATTATTTTGTGATAACCTTTTATGTAATCATATGTATAAGAGAACTTCATAATTTATGGTTTAGAAAGAAGTGTGGTTTTACTTGAAATTTATCCATATATGTATACTACAGGTGAGCATGGTTCTATAATAGAGGTACCTAGGTTTAATACCACTAAAAAAAATATTACGCTTGACATGAGTAATACCTTGTATATTAAAATGCTCTTTACTATGCACATGGTTTGAATCTTCTGGGGGATATCATTTTGTTAATCAAATATTCTTTATGAATCATCAATAATTATTTATAGATAAAATGATCATGTAAAATCTAGTTTAAACCATATAATTCATTTATTTTAACGATGTTTTCTAGATTTAGACGTCCTATAAATTAATTTTCATACTATGTGTTTTTCCACCACGTCTCTCACAATATGAATTTTAGTTATAGTTAATAGTGAGAACCAAAAGGATGGTATTTAACATTTAATCAGAGGTAAAATTTTGTGATGAGAGTCCAAATGGTTTGCTGATTGAGTGAAATGAATTTTTATTATTTTTAATTAGTTATCATTTTACATTATTATAAATATAAACATTAACCAAACCCTAAACTAACCACAGAATGGTACATAAGATTTCATTGAGAGTTCAAGTATATGTGACTATAGTGGAAATAAGATTCAGTTTCTTGTATGTCAATAATGTGGCAGTAATCACACAACGTAATGTCTCAGATTGATGAGAATATGTTTTGTGTGTGTTAAATATGATAAGAACATTATTTAATTAAAAATAAAAATGAAGTGTTATGATAACAGAATGGATCAGAATGATCATACATGTAAGGTATCTTTTCCAGACGAATTTTTTAATTGTGGAAGGTATTGGAATTATTAAAATAAGTGTCGTAAGAGAAAATCTCATGTAGATAATATTCAAGTACATAGTAGTAATGGTTTTAATATTGATGATGAATATATATTAATGAAATATGAAAGGAAGTCAATATTCATGAATGAGATGTTGAACCCTAGTTAGTAGATTAAGGACATGTTATAGTGACTGGGGATTTTATTTATTTTAATTATATTATTATATTATGTAAATTAAAATATATAAAAGCTTTTTCTTGTATTTTTTATATAAATATTTTGAAGAACATGGAGAATGGTATTTATGTCCATAACAATTGATTTAACGTAAAGGTGATATATTACATAAAACACAAGATTAAGGAATAATAACCCTTAATATATTATTGATGATGAATGAAACAATGTTTAGATTGTTTTAAGAGATGATTGATATAGATAAATTTAATTGGATAGTATAAATATATTTAGAATTTCTTATTGATTGATAACAATGGGGTGGAGGTTATGTCATTTTTGATTCATGGTATATATTGAAAAATATGTGGTTTTATTGAAGGTATAAGGAGAGTGATAATTGTTGATATAATGCATGTTTTCATTATGAATTTTTTTGTAAATATTTTTATTATAATATGATTTGAAATTTCATGAACAAGTTATTCACATATGATGTATGTAACAATTAAGTTAATCATTATAATATTTCAGGGATTAATGTAATGTTTTTAATAAACATGGAGACCATATTCAAAAACAATTTATAATGGTCTTATGATAAACATTTTTGTAATATTTTATATTGAACCCCAGAATTGATTTATGATATATATATGTTATTTTATCATATTAATATTTATCCCCATCAGATTAATTATTCTAACCATATTGGATATGATTATAACTATAGATATTAGTAATAAATTATAATTCATTTTATGATATTGTGATTCATTTTCACATTAGTCATTGAAAAATCACCTTGATTTTTCAAAGTAACACAAATTTATGGATTTCTGTTAGTTATGTTTCTACTTAACATGTTCTCTATTACTCAATATTAGTACTTTGGAGTTAGTTTTACCATACATATCCATATCTTAACATGGAACTAATGTTCATATAATGTGGAAGTATAGTTATGGAATACATCATGAAATAATTTTTTTACATAATTACCTTTTAAAGGTATTATTATTATCCATTAAAATAATTTAATTTTATATAACGGTATTCAAATATGTTAAACCATTGATGAGAAAGACAAAAGATGAGGGAAAATTTATTTTAAGGAGGTACAATGTAACATCATTAGATTTAATGAAATATAATTTATTTCAAAATAATATAAATTTTAAAAAAACTTTTTTTAGATTAATCCTTATTTTATCTTTTATTATGCTTAATATTTAGTTTCTTCAACATCATTCCTGACACGTAGCACAAAAACCATAGTTTACCATTAAATAAAAATATGTTAAATACGATCATTATAACATGGCCTTTAAATTGGAGGATATGAATAGTGTTAAATAAATCACCAAATATATATCTATATACATATCATACTAAAAATAAATTGAATTATATATTCTTAGTAAATAACCAATATGTTTTTAGTAAAATTATTATCTAATGTATGTTTTCCTTTAAAATTATTTTTTTCACTTTATGTGAAAATATTATAATTTATTTATTGATAATATATAAAATTTATTTGAAAAAGTGAGAGTATGTTTTCAATTATCGGTTAAAATTTAATTTATGGTTAATTTTTTAATTTTTCAAAATATATATATTTTTAAGTAAAAATTGAAAATACCATTTTTAATGAAATTATATATTAATTTCAATAAATTTAGTAATTAAATTTACTTATTATTTATAAAATTAATATAATTATTATTTAATTATATTTAATGTAATTAATTTCTTTTGAATCATCTTAATATTAGACTATAGTATAAATTTACTTTTTAGATAAAAAAACAAGTTTTCTGAGAATTGTTTTAAAGTGAATAATGTTTCGACATTTTAATTAGTTAAAATATTCCTCAATGAGAAATGATTTAAATTAAAATTTTAAATTATATTTAGTTAAATATTAATTCATATTCATAAATTATAATTATAGTATATATTTTAGATAAAAAAATATATTTCCCATGAAAAATACACTTCTCAAACACACTCTTTTTGGTCGTATCTGTGGGGTTTACTTTAAATTTAATTTTGTCAATTTTAGGAATTAAATTTTATAAAATTGATTAAATATTTTTACACATATTAAATAATATTATCTAAAATGTTAAACATAATATTTTTCCAAAATACAGAGTGAAAATAGTAGTAAGTATTTACCACGGTTAAGGTGAAAATAGTTTCCTGGGGGTTAATCATAAACTATTAGTTGTATGAATGACAAAAAAAATTATAAAATCCATTTATATGGCCATAATTTTACCTTATATATTAATTTAGAGAGATTAATCCATTTTGAGGCTTGTTTCATATTTGAAACCTGGGTATTCCATTTAATTTTCAAATCATTACAATTATCCCACTCACCTCACTTATAAAAGGCCACCCCTTCCACTATCCTCAGGAAAATTCTAAAAAAATATGATTCATAAAATACCAATCCCAATAACTTATTTACTTACCTCTTACTATCCTATAGTTTTTATTTTTTATTTATATCTAATATATGAATCATTAATTTTTCAACTAAAATAAGTAATCTAAAGAATAGATAACACCCCAAACATTGTGTCTTATTTATTTATTCCTAATCCTCCATAAATTATAATTAAATCAATATGTAACAATCACCTCATTATAATAAATATAATAAATTTTTATTTTTTTAATATAATAAAATAAATCCTTCAACTATTCCATAAATGGATAACAAAAACATCATTTGTGTGTATATTGGACTACCACCTCACGAAGCGATCATATTACCTCTCTCTACCCACCCATCATGGATGGAAATAATGCATGATTTATTTTTTTATATATGATATATAGTAAATTATTATTCTTCAACAAAAAATAGAATTTTTTTATTAAGTTCCATTCCATGGTAATATGATAACGTCGTTCATATGTATGGGGAACTACAGCCTAGTGAAGCGATGTGAAACTTTCATCCATTATAGGGAAAGTAATAAGTATGTCTTTAATGATTATATGTTAAATATATTTCATCAAAATTATTCTAAAATTATAATATATTATGGAACACTCTTTATCACTTTCTATATAGAAAATTGAAATTATGTTCGTTCATATGTATATATCTCTTTCTCTGTGACTATTGTATTTTATTTTGTATCTCTAACTCTTATGGATGACTATAAATAAATTTATAATAAATATATAAATGTTACCTATATAATAGTGAAATGTATGAATATTTTTTAACCCTGATAAAATTAATAGTACTAAAAAACTAAAATCAAAACATACAGGTAAAACAATTAACTATTGATGCGATATAGCATTAACATGAAATAGATAATCATCAGGTAATAAAATGTCATAAATAAATTATGTATTTTTTGAAATATATATATATATATATATATATATATATCTGTGTGTGTGTAAGGATATATAAATTACTTATAATAAACATATATCTAGAATATATGAGTTTCAACCGTGTGTAGTGGGAGACAAGACTAAGTGTAAGGTGTGTTTGTCTCCTTTATTGACATTAATGAAACACATAATATATTCACCACCTTTTAGTTTTATATGGTATATATTATTACCTTGAATTTATTTTATTATACTAATCCTAAATATTATAGTGATTTAAATATCTAATTTAGGATGACACTTTCTTGGGTTATATCGTTCAAATTTTTGCAATGTTGTAAGTGATTTTTGTCTAAATTTTCATTCTTTGGAAAATATGTCATTTTTGGAACCTATATTATTTTAAGAGGTTTATATACAACCCATTTTATGAGTAATATAATTAATGTACACATTAAAATGATATTTTATGTCTAATTTAATGTTATTCATCCTACAATTTAATGTTACCAATGTGGTAAATAATTTATGTTACAATCTCATCGTTTATTGGGAATGCCTATGATTATGTTCTTGATGACAAAATAACATGATCAATATCTCATGAAGTTATTTAAATTCCTTCTAAATTAATTATTTCTTGATAATAGATTTTATTAATACATTTTCCAAGCTTTAGGAAATCAATATTTCGAAATAACGTTTTTTATAGAAATCCGACATTATTTCTCTCATTGGTCAAAAGTATTTTGTCTTGAAAAACCATTTTTTAAAACAGGTTTTTATAAAAGGTTTTTAAAATATTCAATATTATTTATTACATACATATTTAAAGATTTATTAAATTAAATAAAATATGAATTGAATATTCTACTCATTCCAAAATTATGCTCGTTTCAATTTTACTAAAATTTGGAAATGATTCTCTATTTCTAAGTGTATATAATGAAGGTATTTTCTTCAATCAGAACCAATAAATATTTATATATCCCATTATATGTTTCAAATGTTATTTTCAATTAAAATTATTTTGAAAATATTTTTTTAATGAAATTTATTTTTAATGTGGAATGGATATTTTCATCAATGAATGTATGAAATTATTTTCAATTCTTACTTTATAAGTATTAAAATGATATTTTTAATGAAAAGAATATTGAAAATAATTTTTTAAAAATTCTTTCTATTTTGATATGATAATTCCCCAATGAAAGGTGTTATATTATTTTTAAATCATTCTTTATATGATTTCAAGTTTATTTTCAATGAATATCATATAAAAAATTTGATATGAATTTTTGTTTTGAAAATATATATTGAAAGAAAATTTATTCTTCTCATTAATTATTTCAAGTTATCATTCAAAATCATTTTCCATCTAAGATGACATACTTTGATTCTACTATTTCATTACTAAGGACATGATCAAAGAATTTCATTCTTATTCATTATTTGAATTTTTAATATTTACGATAATTTGATTTTTCTAAAGCCTGTTTATCATCAATAGGTTAACAAATGATAAAATTAAAAATAAATTCGCTTATTTTTACATGGGTAATGATTTGGTGAAATGTTGTAATAATTATTAAAACTGTTTTATTCCAATAGGTTATGTTTTGTTGAAATGTTTGAGAAACCCAATTATTTTCTTGAGTTTTGATATAAATAATGTTTTTTGAACCTGTGTTACAAATGTATATTATTTTCATTATCTTATGATTGTGAAATATATATCCCTCGAATGAATTTAGTAAATATTTATATCTTGTGAGGTAGAATGATCTATAAATGGGAGTGATCCCGATTCAATAAGGGACATAGTTTAATTTTAGTGTCTTCAGTTTTTACCTTGAATACTATGACAATTTGGAGAGGGTACCAATTCCACTAATATATCATAGAAGCGATCCTTGACTACTTGGTAATTTATATTCTAGGTTTATGTCTAGGGAAAATGAAATATATTGTGATAATTTTATACCCTAATTGATCATGTTATTTGATTCCTTTATGATAGATGTATTATGAAATTTAAATATTTATTCGATGTCTAAATATTATGATATTTGATATTAAGCGTATGGTATTGAATTGTTAATCTCATTTTCTCATTCAATAATGCTCATTTTATGCTTATGTGATCATTGATATCTCACCTTCATACCCTTAATATACATTTGTGGTCACCCTTTCTTATATTTCATTTTCACAGGTTGTGAACAATTGTTTTAAGTGGGGTATGTTAATGAACAATATTAAATGGGAAGAAATCTCTCAGAGATGTTGAATATGTGTCATCAAATTAGTTGTTTTTTAAATTGTTACTGTATATAATAAACTATTATTGTGTTTAGCCATATTGTTTGGTAATGTATATAATTTTCATCTAAAAATATGTGGTATCTATGAATGACGTTCCATATCCATTATAATGAACTTCATAATGAGATACATAACATACATCATGAACTTGGGAGTAGTTTTGTGGGAGTTGCAGGTGATATGATAACATCAAGATATGATTAAAAATATCAAAGGGACCAATATTTCTCTGGATCTTCAAGCTCATATTTCCAAAACTCATAACAATATTCATTGGAGATATTCATATAAATTACATATCAACTACTAAAAACACTATATCCTTCCATTTATTTTCAACATAACTCTATTTTCAATTCCATCAAAACTGAATGTGCAACAAAATGGATCTATCCATTATTTTCATTTCCTCAACTAGATTAGGTCCCAATAAGATTATTTCTCCAATATTATTTGGACACATCTGAGTTATACTCTCTTTTCAATAGATGGATTAAAAATAATAAATTTAAATGATCAATAAAAGTAAATTATTATAATAAAATTGGATTGTTGGTTGGTGTAATGTCTTCAAAATAGATACGTACACATTAAAATATTTCTTGGGATATTCCTAGAGTTGGGAATGGAGTCTTTGTAGAATTATGAGTTCTGAAGATCCTTCGTGTGGATATATATAAAAAACATAAAAAAATATTATATCACACAAGAATAGTTTTTTGAGACAATGTGATATATCCAGAATGGAGTTTTAGATGGAATATAAAGGACATTTATTAAATAAATAATATAGGATTTACCCTAAGTGTGACATAACCATCTTGTTCATCGGGTGTTGGAATTAAGATAAATTATGGTAAGATTAATAAATAAAGAAATTTGTTTATTTATATTATAACCATAACCTTGAATCACTATATATATAACATAATATGGGAATATCATAGGGTTAAAATCATGAGAGATATCTTGGGGGTATATATTTAGAAAATCATTTCCAAACTGTGTATCGACGATTGGTACTGGGGATTTTATCATTACCATAATAGTTCGTGGACCCCTGAAATGAAAATGATGTTAACAAATTCATCATTATTAATTTATCTAATCACATTGTAAAAATTGTTTTATATGAATTAATTAACTTTTGAGTATCACTAATTGAGCATTAATAAATTCCATATATGATTAATTTATGGTTCAATATTTGGGTTCAAAATTGGTATTTGCCTTCCTATGGATTGGAATTAATAATAATTGTTGATCCATGTTATTGTTAACCATTATTCATTATAATAGAAACAATTTGTGGCCAACCTGAACAATAGTTGTGGTTCTTACCTCCTATTTTTTTTATTTTCTCTCACCATTCTTTTAACATTCACCATTTTAAATTATTATTGATGTTGGTTAAACAAATATGTAATAATAATATATTATGAAAAAAATTATTTGGTGTAATGGATAGATACAGTGGGTTCTAAATCTAGATCGATAGAGTGATTGAGGTTTGATGATGAAGACACATGATCCAATTATTGATCAACACAGGTCAGATGGGATGATATTTATTTTTTTGGTACAGAGTGATTGTGGATGATTCCCTAGTTGATTGGGTGGCCAAAATATAGTCACCAAAAATAGTCCAGATATGTCCAGCCCAAATTTGAGTTTATTGGATGAATTTATTGTATAAATTGTGGGATAATTTTCATGGATGGATATGTTTGATACTTTCATTAATTTATCCCAAATTAAAATTTAAAAAATTGTTAGTTCAATGTAACAAACGTAGTCTAGTCCACTCTGTGTACTGTGTTGAGATATGATGTGGTGTAAAATATAACATATTGTGTAGTGATTCTAGAAAATGTGTCACCCTTAGTCATACAGATCAATGTATATTGGGATTCTCCTTGTCGAAATCTGTGTGGATCTATATGTCATGTGTATCTAATAACATATTATTTAAACCATAGAAGATGGCTCAGTGTACTGTGATTACACACCCATGTTATCCTATAACCACACACATAGTGTGTTGGGGAACATGTTATGAACTATGTAAGGTAAACATCCTTTGGTATATGAAACATGCCCAACTAGGCCCCTATAATTCATGTTATGTGAATTACAACCATTTTACATTTTAAAATTCTCAATCATGGCTAGTGTACACAAGAATTATAAGAGTACATAGTCACGATCCATAGTACACCAGATCGATAATATGCCATGCCATGTACCAGTCAGGCCTCTAACCACAATGTAGTATAGAATAAGAAGATATATATATGTGGAGATAGACATGTCCAATGAGATGATGAGACATTGGATGTTCTGACATAGATAGGAATGTTGTGTCCCCTATGGGACATGTCGTGTAATCATTTTAGGCAATGTTTGAGACATTGATCAAATACCATAATATATCATTCTTTAGGACTCATATAAATACCCTCAAGATTCTATCATGTGTAGTGATCCATATATAACTATATGTTATGATTCTTTTCAGTAATAGACATATGAAGTGATGTGTAGTTATAGGGATTCATCTTTTAGAAATTCTTAGCTGAGATAAGTGATCAAGTGTGATAATTATAGTGTTATTTGGGTTGGTTACACCACAATCAGACCAATACAATGGTCCCTCAAAATATTTATATATCTATATATAGTTATATAGCCTTATAAAATATATTTATTCATTTCTATAACTAATGAGTTTTACCCCTCTAATACTCAAGCATCATCGGTTAGTTTTTTATCAACTAGAGATAGTTCCCATATGGGTGTGGAGCCTAGTGTTGAGATGAACGACCTGCACATGGATTATGGGGATATTATCTGTTATGATGTGATAGGATGTAGCTTCCCCACAATGGAATCAGACAATGGTAATGAGTGGGACCTCAACACAAAACTTATGTTCATAAGTGGGATGACTTAAATCGGTAATAATACATTTGGGTTTCAAACATACTCTTAATTACTAGATAAATGTTGTGATTGAGATCCCCATTCACCTATAATTAGGTAACATAAAGACCCAAACCCATGATTCTAATCATAACACATATAAAGTTTGTGAATACGTTTTTTAAAAGAAACTGAAAAATACGTAAAATTTATTACATTCCAAGAACTCTTATCAATCTAAGTTTTAGAAAATTTGATATATTCCATACAAATTTTTTAAAACTACTCAAATTAATAAAAAATATATTCAAATGTGATTCCTCTTTAAGAAATAGATGTCACAATGAAATAATATTACACATGTGAAAATATATTTTTAAAACAAAGTGTAAAGATTTAATTTTCCTAGTAAGGGGTTTTCAAATCCTTGATAAATAAATTTGAACATAATATTGAAAACAAATTCAAAAATAATTAATAAATACCTTTTGAAAACCTTATTGAAAATATTTACATCTTAAAAACAATTCATTCTCAAAAATTTCTCTAAATATATTCCAATGAATTTTCCAAAAACACTATGAAGGCATTCAAAAACAGATCACTCAGACCACATGAAACATTGATGGAAATCTTGGACCAACAATCATTCTGAGTGACGTTTTTTTCTCTTCAATTCGCTACCATATTTACAAAGTTCATGTGACATATTTTATGAATTTTTTTTATTAATATATATATATATATATTCATTATTGAATATGATTTATACTTTACAAACATTGAAAAAATATGATAATAAATAAATTTAAACTTATTACATATTTAAGATATATCTTATAATTTAGATTATCTTAATTTATCCATTTTTCATAAATAAAATTAATGATATTAACATTATCACTTAAAACAAATTAAAAATTAATTTCTTTTGTAAATATAACTCAATGTACATATATATAGAGTTAATAAAAAACTAATTCATGAATTATATGTCATTTATTTAATCTTATGGACATATCATATACAAATTATGACATTTAGGTATGTATAAATACTATTTTTATTTGAAATGACTATTTTAAAATATAATTTGAACATAATGTGATAAAATTTATAAAAAATACTCATAACATAATAATCATAGAATTATTATCATATATGATGGAGATTTAATTTATGATAGAAATAAAATTAACCTAACAAATTTAAAGTGAAATTTTTTTTGTAATAAATTTGAATTAAACAATTTCGAGAAATTAATTCAATCCAAAGTTGAAAATTATGAAATAATATTTTTTAATTGTTTAAAAATATATATATTATTATATGATTCATTAAAACATTATTTACACTAATTTATATTAAAAAAATAAATAATTAATATTTGATAATTCTGAAGAAAAATAAATATATATTGATTAATATACATATATATATTTATACTGTATATATAGATATATACAACCATAGAAGCACACAATATATATATATATATATATTTAAATCATGTATGTTTCGATAGATCTTTTGTCGACGCCTCAGCCACCTGGAAAGAGTGTGTGTCTCAAAGAAAATGAGTGATTCTGATAATCTCATCCTTCAATATGGCCCATGGCTCCGAGCCAAATCGACCGGATTTGCCTTCATCCCTGAGATGGAGAAATAAAAGGACCGTGACCATCTCACATTGGCCCATAGCAGGCATGCAGAAACTGTTCATGAAAAAGTTGTTATGCTTGGACCACCAGCTTTCCCTATAGTGGGCCCAACCACTCCAAGGGAAACTGGCATACATCCTGACCCCCTGAAGGGAACTGGCTCAATATTTACAGAGCTGGTGAAGACACCAAAAGAACCACCCGAAAGAATCTCGAAGCCAAAACCGATGCACATTGAACCACCTGATCCTGACCCGGAACTAGAAAGAACAATTTTAGACATCCTACGATTGGGTGAATACATGATGGCTGAAAATCCACAACTAGGCACAATCACCCATCGAACCTAGAAAAGGGTGAAACAAGAAGTAAGTGATGGTAAAATGGGGGACCCTAAACCTGGAGATCTGAAGAGATGAATTGAAACATGCCGGTCAATGGGGAACTCCACAAAAAGAGGGAAAACGACAGGCAAAAACACATGTTCTGAGAACTCAAATGCGGAGGTGGGTGAGACCCAGCCCCGCCTAGACAAATGATTGTATTATGCTGGAACTGTCGTGGGCTTGGAAACCCACGAATGGTTCGCATGGTTCAGCACAATTGTGCTCAAAGTCTCCTCGATATGGTTTGCCTGACCGAAACCATACTGGAAAACAAGGAAACCAATGATATTGTTCTGATGTGTGGCATCCGAGGCTGCTTTCTGGTGCCCAGAAAAGGCCATTAAGGGGGCCTCTATCTCCTCTAGAAGGAAAATATTGACGTTATAATTTTTTATTTCGTCATGCACCACGTGGTTGGGACTATTCAAATGGACTTGCACCCACCCTAGACCTTTGTGGGTTTCTATGGCTGGCCCTCCCCTTATGATAAGGGGAAGTGATGGGACCTTCTCTACAAGATGCGACATGATTTACCTAGACCTATTATTTTCATAGGTGATTTTAATGATATCATGTTCCACAAGGAAAAGAGAGGTGGGAGTTTTTGACACTCAACCTCTATGTATAACTTCAAAGACACTATCAGTAAGGAGAACCTAGTTGATTTGGGGATCACAGGTAACTCTTTTACATGGTTCTGCAGCAATACCAAAGGTACTCGCATCGCAGAACACCTTGATAGATTTCTGGGTTCTACTGATTGGATCAATCGGTTCAACATATTTCCTGTTGTCCACTTGTCCCTTAACTGTTCAGATCACTGCCCAATTCTCATCGACTGTTTGCAAGGTGAACGAAATTGACAACTCAGTAGACCCTTCAGGTTTGAGAGATTCTAGGAAAAAGACCAATAATGCAAAGAGGTGGTCTGATCAAGCTGTAAGAGATCCCAGGAAGATGTTGGCCTCAATCTCCTACAGGTTGCTTTCGGTCTGAGATATTGGAGCAATAAGAAATTCCACCAACTAGATATGCATTGTGATAACCTCGAAAAGAAGTTTATAAACTTTCTCTGGCAACCCCCATCCAATGGTAACATCTCTAGGATTGGTGCCACTCAATGAGAGCTGTATGAGACCCTTCGTTTTAAGTTATTCTTTTGGGATATACAGGCGCGTGACATCCATATTAAAGAGGGAGATGCTAATACAAGATATTTCCACCTAAAAGCATCAGCTAGGTGCCGAAAAAACTCTATCAGGATCCTTTCACAACTTTATGGACGCAATGTTTCTAACACTTGTGGCATTCACGAAGCTTTGGTAGGCTATTTCCAGAACCTTGTCTCCATAGGGAATCCTTTCATGTCTGCTGTTGTGGAAGAATGCATCAGATTAGTGATCACTTAGGAGATCAACCAACAGCTCACAAAAGATGTGACAAATGATGAGATACACCGAGCTTTGAAGCATATCCACCCCACTAAGGCCCTGGGACCAGACTGTTTTCACACCCTATTTTTTAAACAATACTAGCACATTATATGTCCCGATATCTGCAAAATGATAAAAAACATCTGGGCAGGGAATACAAGCATTTCCACCATCAATGAAATGGTCCTCGTCCTCATCCCTAAAATCAAAAAACCCCAGGAGATCATTGATTTCAGATCGATTAGTCTCTACAATGTCTCGTATAAGATATTCTCAAAAATCCTTGTCAATCGGTTGCGTCCTTGGCTTCCTGATATTATCACTGAAAAACAGAGCGCCTTCGTGGCCAAGAGGCTGATTACTGATAATGCAATTGTGTCCCATGAATTGTTCCACTCTATGAAAACACACTCCATGGTGAAAAGAGGAACCATGTCTTGGAAACTGGATATGAAAAAACACTATGATCAAGTGGAATGGCAGTTCCATAGAGTAGTGATGCTGAGAATGGGCTTCTGCACTAAATAGAATGAAATTTTCATGCACTGCATCTCGTACGTCTCCTTCAGAATCAAGGTCAATGGGGAGCTTACCAAAGGATTCATCCCAACTCGTGGCCTGGGCCATGGAGACCCTCTCTCCCCTTTCTTCTTTATTTTGGTGGCTGATGTTTTCTTTAACCTTATTTCCAGGGCTTCATCCTCTAAGTATATTCATGGTGCAAAGGTCTGTCATGAGAGCCCACAAGGGTCACATCTCTTCTTCATGGATGACTGCCTCCTTTTATCCAGATCCACTGTTAATGAATGCCAGGTGATCAGCCAAGCAATCCAATAATATTAGAAATGTTTCTGGACAGTCTGTTAATCACAGAAAATCGTAAATCTCCTCAAGCATAGGGGTGCCTCCGGACAAGAGAGATGAGCTTTGTGCATCTGCGGAACCCCATTTTGTTGATAAACACCAGAAGTATCTCGGACTCCCAATGGTGATTGGCTGGTCCAAAAAATAAATCATTGCAACTCTTGTGGACAGTATTGAGAAAAAAATTCAAGGATGGACCCCAAATAGCATCTCCAAAGACAGCTAGGGAACCCTCATTAAAGCTGTCATTCAGTCCATCCCCAGCTACTTTATGACGATGTTTAAGCTCCTTTTATCCATGATTAACCTGATCCGTTCACATAATTCCAACTTCTGGTGGGGGAAAATTGATGGAATAAATTGACCCCACTAGTTGGCCTGGGAGAAGCTCTGCAAACCCAAGGCGGAGGGAGGGATGGGATTCCAGAATCTTCTTCTATTCAACGACGATCTTTTTTCCAAGAAAGGATGCAGCCTCCTTAACCGTCCATCATGTTTATGTGCACGAATTATCCAGGACAAGTTCATTCCTCACACAGACTTCTGTGGTTCCCCTCTTGGCCCCCTCCCTAGCTTCCTTTGGAGAAGTGTTTGGGGGGCCCAAACTCTCCTGGAAAAAGGACTAGGATAGAGGGATGGAAATGGATCTTCTGTCAACATCTAGACTGATCCCTGGATTTTCGATAAGGATGGTATGCGTGCCACATCCCCCGCTCAACCTGGTCTGGAAGATGCCATATTCAACTGCCTATTTTCAGACCAGGGCGCAGGATGGTGTGTGGAAAAGATCCAGGAATGGTTTAATGAAAGAGACCAAAGAAATATTCTGAGCATCCATTGGGTCCCTGATGCAGGCCTCGACCATCATTTTTGGACCAATGATTCTTCAGGTGAGTACACGGTGAGATCTGGGTACAGACTGTCTCTTGGCATCCAATCTCATGACCGTGATGAGGGACTATGGAAAGCGCTTTGGAAGCTCAAAGTCCCCCAAAAAATACGCCAATTTTGGTGGCAGGGTGGCATGGTCACACTCCTTACCATCATCCTCCTTGTTTACCGACAAATGGACAACACTGATTCATGCCCGTTCTTCTAAAATATTCCTGAAACTCCTTGGAACGCCATCATGAAAAGCCCGGGAGCCACAGGAATTTGGAATAAATGGGGCTCGGCTTCGGATGCTTCACCGGAAATTGCCTCTGACCTCCCTGATCTTTTGATACACTGGTGTTCCTCTCTCTAATCAGCTAATGCAAGATCTCATTGCACCCTGTCCTGGATCATTTGGGTTCGGCGCAACGATTTGATTTTCCACCATGTCCATCAGCCCCCCGAGTTCTAGATTGAATGAGCCAATTCATGGATTGAGGGCTGGAAGGACCATAATGTACACCTTTTTCCAGGTGTTACCCCCTCCTTCCCCCTCACTGGAACCCCCCCAAAGGAAGGGAGTCTTAAGCTCAACGTGGATGCTTCTCTCCCCAAGGATGGGCATGTTTCTATCAGCCTCCTGGATCGAAATCATCTGGGGTAGATCATTGCAGCAAAATATGAACCACATCATGACTTCTGGAAACCTTCAGTTGCTGAGGCCTATGCCATTCATGCAGGGATGATGCTTGTTATGGAATGTGAATGGGATGATATCAACATCGAGTCGGACTACCTTTCGGTTATCAATTCCATTAACCACAATGACGCTATACTTCAGGACTTTGGATTCATCGTCAGGAGAATCCACTCGCTGTACCAAAGCCTCTCTTGCTTCACCTTCTTCATTACCAAAAGGGAAGGACATAATGCGGCCCTTCAGCTGGTGGCCTCAGACCCCTTCGATGTCAACCAACTATGGCTGGACAAATTCTCTTTTTGGCTCTGCTTATGTACTGCTGCTGATTTTCTTCATTAATATTATCCTCCTTTTCAATAATAATAATAATAATAATATGTATGTTTCGATAGAATAATATTAAAAACCTTACATGATCTTATAAATTTGAAATAATGAAATAAAATTATACTGATATAAAATCTAGTGACAAAATGTTCCTTAACTAGATTGATAATGAAGCTGTTTGAACCCAAGAAAGAAGAAATGGAAAAGAAGGTGTACATTCAGGTGTTTCAATGTTTTAAATTGAGGTTCTAAATCAATTTTTATTTAATTGAACACACCCAATTTAACAATTATTTGATGGGTTTTGGACCCTTTGTCTGATTTTCTAGAATCAAATTGATATATATATTTAACAATCCATGTTGCAAAATAAAAAATTGGAAAAGGATGTTTAAAAATGACATAGTTGGAATCAAAATAATGGCATAAATTAATATACATCAAAAAAATATACCATTATTTATTTATTAATTTTAATAAAAGCATTTCATGATAGATTATGATGTTTGGATCAAGTAATTTATTTATTTTAAAAAATAAATGATATACATTTATTATGTGGAAAATAGCGATGATATGGGCCATAAAGGAAGGTGACACAACTGTAGGAGATGAGCTGGGAAGTGTCAACATATAGTGCATGACATGATAAGGTCAAATGAGGGAGGAGATTGTTTGGAAAGGTGGTGAATGACTAAGATCATTTGAGATGGATCTAAAGGATAACATTAACCCTTACATTTTAAATTAATTTTTCATATAACAGATATGGGGCGGAAAATATGGGTTAGGGTGAGTTGATCAGACAACCAAGATATCTTTTCCCAGAAAAAATCACATCCCACATTGAATTGTGGGTACTTCAGCTACTAACTTATAATAAAATGTATGGATCCTCTCATCATGGTGACACAATCACACAATCCCCACTCTGGGGGCCTTATAATGGGTCTTTGTGGATGGTTCAGTATTCATGACTCTATACAAGGTCTTGAAATGAGTTTCTCAGGTTCTTGGATTGCTTGAGGTGTGCCTTCTGATCCACCATTGAGGACATGGAAAACCCACCTATGTAGTGGTGCATGCTACCGTTGTTATCCACCTCCATTTTGTAAAAATAATATTTTTAATGAAATAAGTAAAAAATATAGAGTCATATATATTTTAATCACATTAAACATTTCAATTATTTCCTATTGTGAAGAATAATTATTTACCATTCTTATGTGAAAATATTTATATAGTAATAGATTTTTTAAATCTAATCATATTACTTTAAAATTATAACATCTAATAGAAAACATGAAAATTAAATTTCGTTATATATTTTCTATTATAAATTATCATTTAAAATATGTAATAGTTATAGAAACTCCAAAGAAATTTTTTATTGTAATTTTTTTAAAAATACTCATGAAATTTGGATTCTAAAACACTAAAACAATTCACTGAAAATTAATTCATTCTTAAAAATATGGTGTGGTGCATTACTCTGGTTCTTACTAATTATTCTATTCATATTACAATTATGCTTCTACTAATTGTGTATTTAGGTCATACTGGCTACTCATTTGGCCTTATAGTGATACATGTTGGTGTTCAATTTATATATTAATGTATTATACTATGATTCCATGATTTTTTATGGTCTTTTATAATTGTAATGATGTAATGTTTTTAGTGGACCATTTGTAAAATTATTTATTAGTTGTTCTTCATTTTTGAATTCCATGTTTGATAGAATTAGGTAATAATAATAATAATAATAACACAAGTATATCATAGATTTGGGTAATTACATGGAATTATATTTTCAATATCTTTGTTATTATTATATATTTATATATCTCATATACTCACAAACATATATTTGTGTTGATGAGCTGACTACTATCCTAATTCATTTTGATTTATGATTTTGGGGCATCATACGATTTACGTTTATACTCTCCTATACATAGAAACTCCCCATAAATTTCATGTTTTATACAAGTTATTATACTCTTTTTGGATTAATTGGTTGAATAGTATTAGGGTGATCATTTTTTTGTTAGATGGACCATAAATGGATTTAAGAGTTTCTTTTGGGTACCTACCCCCAAGTGGTTACAAAGATGGGTTCGTTTTCAGTATTCATTAGGCTTTTATTTATAATTATTTTCATTTAATACACTAATATAATGTTGGATTTAAATTATTAATGAATTTTATGTATTAGTTATTTATATTTACTTATTATACTAGTGGATGGTTTGTGTGTGTTCAAATACTTTTTCCAAAGGCCTTCCATGCTTTGCAAATTCCTATTATACACTAGTTCCCATCCACTAGCCTACTAATAACCTTCATTTTGTGTCATTATATACTTACCACCCGTCATTATGTCCTTGATAGGGAGGTCATGTATAGGGTGTTATCATAGGATGTCATATTAGGACAATATATTAGAATTTTCTTTCAATGTGGTTTGGGTTTGGGAACTAGAGAAAACATGTAAAAGTGAATCCAGTCTAGCTCATAGGCTCGAGAGACCAATATTAGTGTTGTATGAAACATATTCATTCATTAGTACTCAATAATCATTCATATTTTATATAAATATATAGGTACCTATTGTAAGGAAGTCATTGTAACTTTCATAATTTTGGAATTAGTTATGTTTTTATGGTCTTCTGGTGTCATATCATAGGATTTTTTTTTACCATGGTACATCATTATAATTATCAATATTCCTCCATAATGAAATATGTCTAGGATTTTGAGGAAGTGTTGTGATAATGAACCTTTTAGAAATAAAGAATCAGTTCAAAAGACACAATCCTGAGGTGTTTCCTCTAGGTGGGTATCAATAAGTGCTACCACATATAGAGTAGTGTATAGACCCACATCACTTTTTCCCAATGAATTATCATTCACATTTTTAGTAGTATATGTTTTTAACATTACATGATAATGTCTCATGATGTTATATCACGTTATATGAATTCCAGCAATCGAGATGACCTATGTTTTGCAGTGAGATGGACCTTCATGCAATAGAATATTGGCTCAATATAGTGGTCTGATTTTTTTAGCCTGAGCTCACCATTAAGGATGAGAGGATTTAACTGGAAACCTGTCTTCTTGGATGTGATGTAGTTGGTTACGATTTTACTAATAGACTACTCCTCTTATATGAGGTTGTATCATGATTTTTTGAGATATATAACTATTAGGTTTAATGGTGGGGCATACCCCATCTCTAGTGGTAGAGGACTAGCTCGAGCCTATTTTGATAGAGTACCACTTGGTTAGAACCACAATTGATAGTGTGTTTGAAAGAAATTATCCAACTGAGTGTTTTAAGGAGTCGGTAGAGCCCTTTGTTGGTGATTCTGACATGGATTTAGATAGACAAAGAAGAGGTATATATCCCCCATAATGTCATGTTCTTGGGACATGATATAAACCCATGAGAGCAATTAAGTGTTACCCACAAAGTATTGTATTAATATTTGAATGATGATTACCTATGAATTGTATGATTTATGTAATTTTGATGTAATATGGAGTTAGAGAGAGACCTGGTTGAGGAGAATAGTATGGAAATGGAAATATAATCTCTTGGTGGCATTAACATATTATTGAGTGGCATTATGTGTGGATAAAGTTATGACATGTGTCTCTTAAAATACAGTTGTTGTTTTAGTCCACAATTACATGGGATATTTCCCTAAATGTACACAAAATATGATATTTAGAGATACCTATGGATATTATTTTTCTTGACTATTGGGTTTTTCTTATCAACCATTGTGTGTAGAGTCCCCACAATTGATGATTGATGATCACAGACTTCATACGATAGTGTAGCCATGAATTGATAGGAGAGAGAGCCTGCTGTGGAATTTTTTCATATCATAAGTGTGACCCTTCAATGCCTTCTCGGTATATATTTTTTCCTTCTATCAAATACTAGTTGACAATTAACTATGAGTATTATAGTTTATCCATGTAATTGGGATTGAACATACATTTGTGGGTGGGAATAAATCCTGAGAATATATGGATGTGATCATTTATTAGGAAATATAACATATTTATTCTATATTTCCTAGTATAACCCTTGATAAATTAGATAATATTAGATTTTAATCCTTATAATATTAGGAAAGTATGTGTTAATCTTCTTTGATTGTATTCCATGATGAACTTCCCATTGAATGTTTTTTTTGACTAAACATACAACCAATGGTGGATTGATATATATGATAGAATGTCATATGACACCTTGATTCTACTAGAGTTGATTGTGTGGGTGTAGATTTTTTAGAGTGTGAGCTTATTTATACCGAATGTATTCTCTAATAAATCATAGTGTTGTTCACCAAGGAGGTGTATGAGTTATTGATGTTAGACATGCCCAAATATTTTCTGAAATTTGATACTATTAGGAAGGTTTGTCCACCCCATTAATTGATAACTTCGTCGACCAATGGTTATAGGAATAGTAATTGTTTTACCACAGTTTATGTTATAACCATCTCCAAAAGTGATAGGAGGATATACAGAGGGTTGAATCCTAGAGCCTCAATAGTTTTCTTTTGTTCGTGCTGATACCATTCATTGTGTCCTATTCCATGGTGGAATTTTAGAGACTTATGATCAAGGTCCCTCAACACTTATTGGATTTGTCAATGGTTGTATTCTTTGTGATTTCATTGTGTACTATATTAATTGGTGGGTCATGCGAGGATCATGAATATTGTTTGGGATATTCTCTGAGGGTATTTTTATTTATATGTATATCTCATATTGTCATTTATGTATTAGTGATATCCACATATTGGGATATATCTTCTAACAAATGGGATTGAAATTGGACCACACATGGTTGATTAATTTATAGATTGAGGGACACCTATTAGTGTGAATATAAAATCATATACTCTACTAACTTTTTTCATTCACTATTGTTGAGAGATATAATGATTAAGATGGACTATTTTAAATTGATTTATAAAGATGAGGATAGTGCTGCATACCTCTGGTTGATGGTTCTTAACCCACTACATTTTTAGAAAGTGGGTAAGGTATAACTTGGGAATATCGATTGTGAGATATTCAAATACTATATATCCCATGTATATGTTCCTACAGAATTTTACTAAGGTTGAGATCATGTCATCTTTAATCAAGGAAGGATGGTAAAAACATTCATTCTCTGAGAGGAGTTACCGAGGAGGCTTTGTGCATTCCCTTAGTAGTACATACATGATTTGTGTGGATGTACGATGATAATTTATATTTGAATTAGGTGGCCATGGATATAATACATATTCTCTATGTTATACTATGATATCTCACCTATGAATAGGTGAAGACTAAGTTATCTAGATAGAAGAGTAAATGGGATGACATTTTATTGTTCCTCATGATGGGGATTCAACAATTAGAAAGAGGTCATGACGTTGTTAAAGGGATCATAGATTGACTCATCATGTTATCCCAGTTACAAACCATCTGATATCATATCATTGTGCAGATCTTGGGATGTGGGTGGGTATAATAGGTATTCCAGATTCGTTTAATTCTATCAATGATCTTTTAAAACCATAATGCTCACTTCACATCACAATTTTTTTTGAGGATGCATACAAATTAAAATAATTAGTTTTGTTTAGGCATGTTTTTTACACTAGTTATATGACAAATTAAGTAGACCACTCTGATTTGAGAGAAACTTATTTGGGTTATAATTTTCATTTTTCCCATACCTAGAAGTGTAATTGACAATCATTGGAGTGTGTATCACAACATTCATGACACCACCACAAGTATACAATCATATGGGTCAATTTAAGTGTGACCCTATATGTCACCATTGTTCATGTAAAAGTAGGGGGGCATCATTTATGGGTGTCTTATTAGAGAGATATATGGTTTTATAAGTTTCAATTCATCATATAGTTGATGAAGACTACTCAAAAACAACAAGATTCCTTTTTGGAGGAACAATGTTACCCAAAAGAGTTTGATGAAGAGATCATGCCATCTGAGTGATCTTACCTCAATGTGGATGTTAGAGAAATGTAATGGGAATAAGAGTATCTAAAAGTTCCATATGTCCTTTTGTAGATACTATGTTATGATAGCTAGTTAGAGTATAACTTGACCCTATGACCACAATTCAGAAATATATATAATGTCTTCCATGTGTCATTGATGAGGAGATGTATTCATGTATCATTGTATGATATCGAACTCAGAGTGATATAATTTATTTTGCGATAACCTTATGGGGATCATTATAGTGTTTCAAACCCATTAATAGAAGACCCATCATTGTCATGTGGTTCCTGGTGTGTGTGTTTCTTGGAATGATGTAACCTTCTTGAGAGCATGTGGTTGTGGGAGATCAAGATATTAGCTTAATATCCTCACATGTCTGAGTTGGGTTTTGATTTTTTTATATGAGAAGAAATGAATGTTTGGATAATGTAATGATTCTAAAACATATTCATAACACAATATAATATTTTTAGGGATATTTTCAGAGTTAGTAGAAGATTCATTATAGAATTTATAGGCCTAAAGAGCATCAATACGAATATATTTAAAATATATAATAGATAATATAATTGTAATTATATTGATAAGATCATTTAATATCACCCAAAAATAGTCCCTTAGGATAATTATTAGTCAACTATTGAATTTGGAATGCGAGTTTTACAAAAGGTGTGATATAACATTCTGCACATTAGCTGGTTAGCTTTTGTTCAATCATTGATGGATTAATAATTAATAAAACCACTTTATTTATGTAATCTATATGAAATAACTCCCCTCTAAATAGAAAAAATTATATGAAATTACATATTGACCAACATAACCCTATAGATTTTGAAAGAAATATCATGGAGGGGATCTTTTTTGAATGAAGACTGGATTTTGTATTGACAAGTAGTTCCTGATAGTTTTTATTTTCAAAAAGAGTTACGGATCTCACTAATGATAATGAAATAGAACCAATATTTATTAGTGCTTGATCCAACATCAACGTATGCATGTTTTTTTTGTGAATTAATCCCCTTTATTGATTATCCTTAATGAAAATTTAATTAATTCCTTAATGAATTTATTAAATGGGTCTATATTTGGATTTATAAATGGGTTTTTTCTTCTAAAGTTTTTGAATTTATTATAATTTTTTATCCTTTTTAAAATTTCATCTTTATCATCCTATAGGAAATGATTTATTTCCAACTCAAAAAATGGTTGAGGATTGTTCATCATCCAGTTATTAGTTCATTTTCCCAACCATTCTTCACACATTCATCACTGATGTGTCCTTTGTCAAGTGGTTTAAAAAATTATTGATAATATATCATTGTAAATAATTATTTAGAGGATTGAAAAAATATTTGGTTTGGTGTTTGGAAAAACTGTGGTATTGAATTTTTTATATGATAATAGAAAATATTGAAATTGGTATAAGTAGATGGATTGAAGGAGTAACATTTTTGAGATACATAGTGTTGGAATACGACTCACGAGAAGATTGGGTAGCTAGAATCTGGACATAAGTGACATACAAGCTTGATCAAGACAATAAAAATATTTACTGGCCAATTTGGTGTTGAAATAAATAACATCAATGATGTGGATGTATACACACACAATATTCTAGAATTTCTAAATAATTATTAATTGTGTGTCATGTAGTTTAGTGGAACATGTCTCATGTATTAAACTCTATGTGTTATCTTGGGTTAACATATAGTGTCAAATATGACAATCAATATTGGGAGTCCATAGGACACTATACCCATATCTAGCTAGCTTGACGTGTATAGTGAGGGCAAACATAGAAATCCCTATGGATCTACATTTCATGTGAATCAGATCACATGTTGTGTACTCCATATAAGATAGATTGTTATTTATTGGGAGTACATGACCAGATGACCATGGGTCCTTACACATAATTTTTGTTTGGGTATATCTGTATTAAATTATAAATTTAATTGGATTGGGATGTTTATATGATTAGGGTTCCAGACCAGCCCATAAATGTTTTGGAAAGTGAAGTACAGTGTTTCTACATATGAATACACTTGGACACCACTAGTATAGAGTGGATTTTCCTAAGTACATATTCAAAGGACTGAGTAAACGACCTTGAATAGATTGCATGTTGTTTTCTCTAAAAATATTTATTCATCTCATATTATAAAATAACATGTGGTATAGATGGATTGAGATATTCCATGTGAGAAGGGATACATAAGAAATTAAATATATAAAGATATATTAAATGTACACTATGGGACACGTCAAGTACACCATTTAGAGAAAGTTGGATCCCTTGATGTTCTACCTTACCTATATCCTTATTTTAGAGTTTTATTTAGGCCCATGAGTAGACAATATTGCAAATTTTCCCATGTAAATGTGATGGAGGCCTTAATTTTTATATAAAATATACTACATGAGGTGATACACGAGTGATAATTTTTTTACAAATTCTTAGTTGGTAGAAACAATCAGGTGTGATCATCAGAGTTTAATCGTGGCCGGAAAAGATCCTACAAAACTATTGTGTGGGCCCCATTTACAATTACACATGTATAGTTGGAAACACATTATCTACATAGGGAAACACATCCTACATCTATCGAGTGGAACCCCATATCATCATGTTGTGGTCAGGAGAGGGTCCTCCACTAGAGACTGTGCGACCTAGGTTGTACAGTAAATTGCTGAGGTGTGGTCCATCCACATGAATTCTTCTGATTTTATTATAGATTATTAGTTAAGAGATTGTTTCCCTCATCTGATTCACACAATGGTGATGAACGATCCCTTCACTCTGGATCTTATGTGGTTATGTGGGTTGTTTGTAATCATTTACGGGGCATGTGGGATACATGAATTTTCATCATTTTTAATAATATTTAGAGATGGAAATCCCAATTCTCATTTCATTTTGGATTCAATTTGATCATATATTGGTAATTGTTAAATATTTTTAAGTCTCTTATCCTAATTGACAATCCCTCATTATGATGATCTCTGTACTCTCATGATTTTTGTTGTTGTGTGAATGTGGGGTTTCAAATTATATATGTTTATACTCACCCCAACGTGGGATTTTTCTAAACATGTCACATCATCTAAATATGTTAGGATTTTTTTGTAGTCTTAGGCCAACTCAGAGTAGGTAGAACTTAGTTAGAGAATAGTTTTCATGATGGACATCAAATGAGTATAAGAATTGATTTTGTGTACCATTCCCACTATTTTTTTTGCATGTTTAGTTCATTTATAGATTTCAGTGGGCCTTTATTTGTCCCATTTTTTGTCTACATGGTGTTCTATGATGTGGGATAGATGTAATAAATTCATTTTTAGTATAAATTATTTATACTTACACATAATAATACTATATATATGTGTGTACATTTACATTATTCAATATAATCTCATGTATGTGATATGCCTATTCAATTCTAGTATCCATCCATTAGCCTATTGGTAGGGGGTTGCTGTGTCATTCCCTTCATACTACTAGCTTGGTGGGGCCTTGTGGATCAGGTCCTAATATATGGTATTTTTCACAACCATCTTTGAATTCTATTGAACAAGATATCATCATATTCTATTGACTTTTAATTCATATATAAGATTTATAATCTATCTGAAAATGATATGATGTACTAATTACCGATTCCATTGTCAATATTTTATAGAAGACTTCATTAGAACATTAAGTTCATCCTTGGAGCTCAATGAGATTCAATATAATTTAATACTCATAAAAAATAAAACATAACTATTTTATATTTACCGTAGTTGACCAAGAAATAAATGATCTTTGATTGAAATAAATTTTGATTACATCAAAATGATATTGACTACATCCTATATAAATATATATCTTTTATATTTTTATGGATTATAAAGATGAAATATAGGCTGATTTCACCCCAATTCCATTCTAGTATGGGAAATAGTTGTAACATAATTCTATACATTTTCCCTCAAAATTAACTTGTTGACATACCATGAAATGAAATACATACACTACAATATCCATTTTCATGTTGGGTCCCCAAAAATAATATTCCCAATATCAATATATATTCACACTTCTCATATGAATAGATAATGATGAAGGAAGAGATTTTAAAAATTTCCCCTTCTTCAATTATAGAATTGATATGAAAAATACTTTGTTTATGTACATGATTATTCCATCATTATCAAGGTTGAAATCAAGAATATTCTACTAAATATTCTATTGTTTTATATCTTCCTTTTGTACATATTTAATCCTCACATGGATTGATGGTTGAACATTCATATGAGAAATATATGATATTTTCCTTTCCTCAGGAATTAATGAATAGTCTTCAACAAATGCACAATTATTTGATCATCTTAAATTCTCATCTTGGAAAAACTAGAATTGACATTCAACCTCATGTAGTCTACGTACATGTTCCCATTTCTATGGTGGAATTGAATAGAGTAGTCATAATGTTAAATAAACTCCAATAATATCCTTTCTAGAATATACAAATATTTTTATGTGTATATATATATATATTTTAATATATATATATATATATAATTTCCATGGTTTTTGGAGCCAGTATTATTTTTAATAGCATTATTTTAATTATATCCTTCTACTGGCGGATAGGGGGGTGGATAGGTTGGGGTTTAGGGTGGCGCTTGTGTCTTCAAGCCCCTGGTCTAGTTTATTTCCATGAAATGTGTCCTATTACAGGTGTAGTATCAATGATGATGATAAGGATTATTATTATTATTATTACTATTAGTTTGGTAAATAATTTTAAATAACGATTCATTATTCTTTCAAACAGATTGAAACATAATTAGAACACATTACCTATAAGATGTAAACCAAACTAATGAAACATTATTCATTTATAAGTAAAACATTAAATTAGAAACACATAAAACAAACCATTTCAAACAATTTATTAATAGTTACCATGGATGAATTGCATTTATTAGAAGTATTGAAATAAATAAGAGATGATATGTGTTAAGGAGTAAAGTATTCATGACTAAAATTTATTTTGGATCATCTTTATCATTTAGGATTAGGAATGGCCCAAAAAAATGTATAATTAGGAAGAAAACCGTGAATGGTGAAACAATTATGAAAAATCTATAATATAAAATAAGAAATGTGCCTTTAAACGTGATAGTGGAATGAGCAAATGATTTTGTAAGATAATCTATAGAAATGAAACCAATCTTTTATATATATAGTCATTGAAATTATGGTCATTATAAATATGATTTTTTCAAATGTGTTAATTGAAAAGAAATTCATTTTTCACATATCTAATATGTAAAATCAATTTATGTATATTTAAGTGTTAAATAGTAAGTAATATAACTCACCATAAAATAAAATATGATACGAAAATATTATAAATATATATTTCTATCATACATATTTATATTACAAAAATATTATTAGAAAAATGATATGATTTATATATATTTTTTAAATAAACAAATTAATATAAATAAATATTAAAATTAATTTTTACAACATAAATAAATTATTTTAATGGTATTTTATAAAGTTCATATAATTTTAAAGTTATATATCTTTTTTGTTATGTATAGAATATTTTTTTTCCAAATATATTAAATTGAATATTTTTGAAATCGAATTATATAACAACCAAAATATAAAAAACATTTTAATTACAAATTTTTATGAAATAATATAATATACAGTTTAGTTTTAAAAATATATTTATTTATTAAAATTAGTTTTATTTATATTTATTATTTTATTAATAAAATAAATTAATAACGTTTATAAACCGAATTAAATAAGAATAACAAAATGTTTCATTATTAATTTTTTTTTAAAAAAATTAGACTAATTTTTTTAGATATTGCCAAAAACATTTTGTAAATATTGGAATATACTTATACCGTGAATTTTAAGAAATTTCAAATACATAAGTTTATGTTGAAAATTTATAAAACATTCTCTCTATGTCCAAATACATATTTCATAAATTAATTTATAAATTTATAATAATTCATTCAATTTATAAAAAAATATTTTACTTTTCAATATTTCTGTTATATTTTTCAAAATAATTATTTTTAATACATTAGACTATATATTTTTTACATTTATTTTATATAACCAAAATATATTTAATTAAAAAATTAATTTCTCATTTGAAATAATTAGTTGAAAATTATATAATAAGGGTTATTTTTTGGATATTGAGAATAAATTATAATTCTTCAAAAACATTACCGTGGTTAAAACGAAAAGGATAAAAAATTTGTAACCTATGAGTTTAAGGAAAAAATATGTTAAAACATTTTCTAATTGGGTGGTGAAATTATGTATTGACCATATATCTTTTCCAATATATTTTTTATACCTTTGTTTCCATTTTAATTTAAATATCCTTTCTTTTGTTTAAATTTTAAAGGTATATCCAAATAATCCTACTCTATATCAATTATAAATGGGGATCTCTACTCCTCATTTAACCTCACAAAAACCCCAGTTAGTTCAAAAAGAAACTCAAAAAAAATTATCTAAAACACTCCTAGTCACATTAATAATTTTATGGTTCTCTCTAAATACCATCCATCAAAGGATTTATCCACTTCACAGAGGAGATAACCTATGTAGTGAGGTATTGATTTCTAACATCGTATTCCTCTTTTATTTTCCCATTTCTACATTATTTATTTCTAAAATTTCATTTAAACATATAGAAATTCGATAAAAAAATATAAATACTAAACATTTATGTTATTATAATGATTAAATAATGTTTAACCACCCATCCCATTTCCCCAGGAAAAGAAAAACCATCATCTGTTCATGTGTGGACTACCACCTTCAAAAAACAACATGTTTTCCCCCCAAAACCATTCAAGGATATTCCTAATATAGAAAATTTTTAGTAATTTTTTTAGTTATAAGATAATTTATATTTTTAAATGATAATAAACATTAATGATTTCATTATTTATATGGAGGATGATTTCATCAACCTAGTTTATGAATTGATTATCGCTTCTTAGTTATGATTTAATTTATTGATTCTTTTCATAACCACCTTACAAGGGTTTTTATTATAATTGGTTTAATGGATTTATAAGGTGTTTATGATATCATTAAGTTTCTAGTATGAAACATTAGATACCCTATTAATCATAATTCTAAAAAAGGATTTTTGTTAATTAATTTTATTAAAAAAATCATACTAGGAGTAAAATATTTAATTTTTATTTTATAATATTTTAATTTATATTTTAATATAAAATTAAATCCTTATTAATTATGATTTTCCACACTAATAAGAAAATAATATATATCATTATAGTACTGGTGGAATGATATTAAAACTAAAAATCCTCATAATGGTAATTAATTATGATATGTTAATGTTTTGGTTAGGTTAACCAACTAATTGAACAATTATACGAAATTGTCAATGGTAGATTTTGAAAACATAATTAATGGAATAATATGGTATAAATATGTATAAAATTGTTCTATTTTGTTTCTATTAAAATTACATGAATATTTAAATTGTTAAATTAGAAAACACCCATCATTGGATAAGAAGCACAGAAAAAATTTGATATTGATATCTTATTATAATATAAAGATTAAATTACACATGAAACTAAAATTTATCAATTATAATTTATTAGAATTAACCAATTATATTATCATTATTGAACATGAAATGACAAACTTTCTATGAATAATTAATACCAATATGACCCCTATAAAATAATTGAAAATAATTCAAACCAAAAATACCAATTTCTAGAGAATTGAAAAAAAACTAATTAATTTACATATAGAAAATGATTATACATAAAAAATTTAAATATTCTTATATAAGAATAATATATTATGTGATTTATGTTTTTATCAAAAAAGAAGTATAAAAGGTGCGGAGTTCTTTGTCTCAAATTTAATATCTTGGTAAATATTTCTTAAATTTTACCAAGATACCCTTGATATGGCCTGATAAATAACTTATGAAATTAATTTATCATATTAATTGATTTTGATGACCTTAATCATTCTATTTCATTAAATATACATCAAATTTAATTATATATATCTAAAATGTTGTTTTGATTTAATTGTTACTCAACCCGTAAGGGTTTCATTTCCAAATATATTTTTAAATAAAGAGTTATTTATAAAAATGATATATCTAGGATTTTAATTCATTATATGAAATCTAATAATATTATTTTTATATTACTATGAATTTATATGTTCCATGGTAATTTAATTTACCATTGTATAATATTTTCTTCAAAGTTTTTCTTGTAAGAAAAATCATTAACATCTGTGCTTTCCTGTAAGGAACCTATAATTTTCCAAATATATATTTAGTGGATGATTTTATAGGTGTCATTATATATTCTTGGTTAATTTATTGATATTATTTTTTTATTACTTTATCATTTACATGTATATTTAGAGTAATTGTTTTATTTTATGTATTGGAAATTTCCACAAAAGTGTAAATATAATCTCTTTTCCACTATTCCATTTTGAACAACTCATTCCACCGAATTATTCATTTTCTATTATAGTTACTTATTAATATTTAATGACATATGAAAAGAAAATAATATAATACATCATTTATAATATACATCTGTATAAATGTTTTAGAAGATCATAGATGTTTCTTTTTTCTAAATGGATTTTTACTAATTCAACAAAAAATGTTTTTAATATAAATTTATATCCATCGTCATATATTATACTCGACCAAGGATATTCTTAAAATACCTTTGTCAACCATATCTCATTGGATGGAAAATAAAATTTCATTCTCTTTTGGAGTAATGTTCTATCACTACCTATTTCTTGCCTAATCAAACCCTATGTATGATCTTAATTTTTCACACACTGAATTTCATTTATGAAGACATAATTATTAATTTATTTAAATGAATGTTATTTGACCAGATTGAAAACATAAAATGATTTGGGAAATTTTTTGACCTAACTATAAACAGTTTATTTGTGTTCTGTTAATACTATATTATTTATTAGGCTGATTGAATTGTATTTACCAACAAAGATACATGATGTCACTGGATATACTTTTATTTTCTTGGTTTTAAAATGTTCAAATTATTGGTGGAATTATTAATTATTTACTTATGTGAATCCATATGAAACCCATTATGTTTTCATGGGTTCATCAATATGTCCAAAATTAAGTCATTTTTCATTACAAGGGGGTTTCATGCTAAAAAATTTAATGATTAACATTTCAAAAGTTTTATGAAACACATTTTAATTCTATGGATTATTTATAATTTGAAAAGTGATTGATTTCAGGTTTCTCACACATGTATGGATGATGATAGGCGGCGATATATATCACCCTACAAAGCATTAGTTTAAAATTCATATCTCATGAGTGAAGTATTTACTATTGGATTTTAGTTTTCCATAAGGGTGGGCATTGATTTTTTGAATCGTTAATGTAATTTTTCCATATAATACCGTTTTAACACAAATATAATTATGTTTCACAGTTTTAAACTAATTCTCATTACTTTCATGGATCATTTTTATTTAGTCATGTTTCCATAATATTTTTATTCATGAATTATGCTATTCAAACTAATATATCATGATTTATGACTTATTATTTTTGGTGTATGATTTTTCTTCTGTATATTTATTTTACACGTAAGCATTTCTTATGTTCAATTTTGATATTTGATTGTTATCGATTATGTTAACCCTTTTTATGCATATTAAATTACCCATTCCTTATGATTCATATTCTCATAGTTATGAAGACGAGTATAATGTACAAAATGTTTAGGAGGTTGTATATTATCGCTCAATTATATAGAAATTATCATAAGGGTTATAAAATATTTTTCTTTAGTAGATCATTCTAAAATACAGTAACCCTACCATTATTCAGATTATGTTATTATTTTTGATATATACTATTTATCTTATAGAAATTTTGGTAAAATGAATGAATGTAGACTCTGGTCACTATATTTGGTATCTGATATGGGATTAATTATTTTTTGGTATTAGAATAGTTATTTTGGGGATTATGATTAGATAAATTTTGTGAAACCCCTAGAGATGTGTTTATGTATCAGATGATATCTGAAAATATTCATAAAGTTATGAGTAGGTTGTTTTAGTAGAAAAAAATTGATGACTAGAAACTAGAAAGTGGATTCAGGTGTGGAACATTAGTACCTAGTTGTAATTACCCAACAAATTCTTTTTTATGAAAATTTACATAAGAATCACCCTAATTCATAATAATTTAGACTAATAATTGACACCTCTATATACACTCATGATGGTTATGATTTATTTGATCACATTCAAATTATAATGAATTATGATGTATTGATTCACATTGAGGGATTAGTTTGATATGGATAAGATAACAAAACATAATGTAACACATTATAAAGAATGATTTATATATTTTGAACTAAACGAACTGTAAACCAAAATGATTATATAATAGAATATGTAATTTTAAAGTTTATTTTTTTTTTATAATTTTACGACTCCCCAAAAATGTTAATATTTTTTCACGCCGGTCAACAAGTTTGGTTTTAAAAATTTATGGGACTAGAATAAACGTTGGGTGTGAGGGACAACGAGTAGGATAACTCAATGAACAACACATAATAGTTAGTTCAAAAATGAAAACCATGTAATTATACCAAGCCAGATAACACGAAATATGATTAATAAATTGAATATAGCCAAATCCCCAAACAGGTAAGATAATATAAGGATGGATTCTATGAATGATTAAAAGATGATTATGGTGAAGAAAATGTAGTAAATTTCGTATATGTAAAAAATGTAGATATAATATCCAAGGGGATCTTATCAAGGGGATTAGAAGATAGTTTGTATTTTGAAGAGGGGGTCATAAAGAATAAAATGTTTTTATGAAAATAAAGAGTTCATTTAACATGATTTATAGAAATAATGTTAATAATATGGATCCATTGAAAATTCAATGTCTTATATGTGGGGAACTTGGAAATTATCTTGCATAATTCCCAAATCGAAATAATAACAATGATAAGGAGAATCACAAACTTCCAATAACAATAGGGAAATGAAACACCTAGGAAACCACTACTCTTGATGTGTTTCAAAATTTTTAAGGATCACATAATCTCTAATTGATAGTCCTATAAGTCATGATTGAAATTTATTCAAGTAACTATAGTATGTCTAATAATTTTTTTATGATTTTCATATCACCACCCTAAGGATTTTATTTTAGAAGAAGTTTTATAGTGGTAAAATTATTGTATTCAATGTTAATTATTTTAAGAATTTTCCCTTTGGAATAATTATTATCCATCCATTAGATAAATTTATCATCGTTTTTTCATGGATTTATTCCTTACAATAAGTGGAAACATTATTCATAATCAATTTTGTATTATATTATAATATTATATCAATGGTAATTTCTGTGGATCATTCATCATAGGGAGGTTTTGTACTTGAAGAATAAATGGGTGTACACAACTCTTAGACTCCTAGGGTTCCCTAAGCATTATATCTTCATTGTAAATGTGTTCGTCTACCTGTCTTTCACTGAGGGCACTATGAGTCAATAATAATGTGAAATCATTAAGGTCAGTCGGATTACAACAGATTGGGATAAAATAATCTTCACGGGGTCATCATCATGGGTCTTCTGATCCATATATTACAAGAACTCCATATATTCTAATCGTAAACCCTAAAAATGTAAAGATACTATATTATGTAATGATAATCCATGTATATATAATTTTATGTTGAGGATTATATTGAACGAAGTGATCCTAAAGGATTATATGAACAAAAAGATGGGTGAAAACGAAATCATAGTTCCAATACATCAATTACTCAATGGATGAGGAGTGTGAACATCTATTTTATGAATGGAAGTGGGGCTCTACTATATTAATTGTATTTGGTGATGGTATTGGGATCTGGATTCAAGTGGGTTATACCATTGTGTTTTTATATTAGTTGTTTCATTACAAGGGGAGTAACCCACTTTGGAAGTAGGATAATTTTATCCTATTGTATTTATGGAATTACTTCATTTCCAGTTCTAAAAAAAATCATGCATTGATAGAACTTTAACCTCAGATTTTTCCATTCTTATCAATCCCCACATTCATGTTGCATACTTTGGTTTTCTCACGGATAAATGGGAAAACAATCCTTAATTTAGTATGGTGATGGTAGGGTGAAAAACCTTTTTTATTTGACAACATAAATTTATTATATGCGATATGGTTCTAATCGATCCCACCTAGAATTGGGTTGAAACTTATCATTGATGCATCAAAAAACCTTGGTCTCATGCACAGTGGTGGAGTCGTGTGCGATTCCAAGGTCTATTTAGTGTTTTTATCAATTAGTCATTATGGGAATGGTGACTCCCTTGATTATGAATATAAGGCACTCTTAGATGGTCTTGAGGTTTGTTAGTCATTAAATCTCCCTTTTACTAAAACTGATACAGACTCATCTATCATTATTATCTTTCTCAAGGACATAATTAATATCACATGGTCTATCGTTTACTATATCTGTTGGTGTGAGAGGTACATGATGAAAAATCACTAGTTTCACAATTGGAGTGAGGGGGACATGGTTGCAGGATACATGTATTCAATGGGATCACAAGAAAACCATCATGTGGGTTTTTCATAGCATGTGTTCTCTACTCCCTGAGTGTGTCAATATTGTATGTTTTGATATGCTCGACTTTCACTAATTACAAACTACAAAATCTTGTTTGGTTGTTGTTTTTCAAAAAAATAAAAAATACTAATTTTTATGGGATGGATTTTCTATCATGGAAATGATAATAATAAACACCATATTAAAAAAATTATATAATGTGCATCTAGATAACAAATAATTTTAAACTTTTGGAAAAGATACTTAGACTAAAAATAATTGTTGTGGATACACATATTATAAGGAAAGAGCTATGTTTCCAAAGTTTATATAATTGATATTTCTCTATAAGTTATATCTTGAGGCATATCCATACTATATCATTCCTTAGGTATTTCTATTGGCATGTGATAATTAAAATTAATTGGACAGAATTTATTTATCAGGGTGGGAATGTATCCCACCATGTTTGAAGAAACATTATTATTATTATTATTATTATTGTTATTGTTATTATTTTTAATAATTTGTTCTATAATGTTTTTGAATGATTATTTATTCATTCAAAAATATTGAAGTGTGAATAGAGAATGTGGCCTGTAATATATGAAGGAAACCAAATACTCTCTATAAATCCATAAATCGGACATAAAAAATTCACATAATGCTCATCATTGCAAACCATGAATTATTACTCAACAAGGATGGATTAAATCCATTAAAAGTAAATAAATAAATAAAAGTCAATAGATATAAAAGAATGAAATAATCTTGACTAAGAAATCACCTAGATAATATTCCAACTTCCGGATCACCAATATAAAAAACCAATAAATTAGGAAGTGAACCATAAAAGGTGATATCATTATACAAAATCTATATATGAAAAAATAATCATTAAATACATTCTGAAAGGTGAATGAATGATTAATTTAGAAGTCTATTGATATGAATAAAATATGGTTCTTATAAATATAATCAGTGCAAATATGATCATTAAAAATTTATTCATTACAAATCAAGTCATTTTTTCATATTTCCAATAGTTGAACTAGAATAAGGTATTATAAAAAGTTAAATTTAAAATAATAAAACTCATAATGAAATACATTTATGATAAAAAAAATATACATATATATATATACATTACATATAAATGGTAATAATATTTTTATTAAAATATTATCATACGTTTATATATATATATTTGAAACAAATAATTTAATATAAATAGAGTAGAAAAAGACTACATTTTAGAATGTAAATAAATAATTTTTATTTTATTTATTAAAGCTTATTTAGAATAAAGGTAATAATTAATTTTTTCAAGTATTTTATATTTTATCTTCATAGATTAAATTGAATAAATTTAGAATATTACTATATATTAAATAACTTATTAATAACTTTTAAATTTTAAATTTAAATGATATTACATTAGGAAAACTTATTATTTAAAAACAAAAATTTTCAATGAATCCCATGTTTCATTATATATTGTATTTTCATTTAAAAACATAATTTATTAATATCATAATATAAATTTTTTAAATATGACATAATTTATGGACTTATAATACCAATATTATCATATCATTATTATTTTTTAAATATTTTTCATCAAAATTAATTTTAAGTGGAATATACTGGTACTACATGATTTAAGAAATTTTTTATATAAGAATGAATTTAATATTTTCAATCCTTTTTATTAGAATATATATAAAATTTAAATGAATTTGTTTAGAAATTTTTATTTATTCTATAAAGTGATATTTTTTCATTTTTGAATTTAAGCTACAGTTTTTCTCAAAAACATAAAATTATTATACAATTAATATTTTAAAGTTAATTTTTATCATAATAATGAATTGAAAAAAAATATTGGATATGAAATAATAAATCATTTGTTACATATTATATATTAATTACTATTATATTTTTTTATCATAAAGGATAACTTACCTTGGAAAATAATTGTAACCCTGGTGAATACCTAAATTGCAAGAAATTAGTATCTAAATAAGTAAAGGATTGAAAAAGATAAAAACATGTTATCAATGAGTTTATGATGTGTTCATAGGTCTTATATATTCTCATATATATTATTTCACAAATTTATATCAATTTTCAATAGGATTTACTTCCATTATTGAAATTGTTTGTGTATTTAAAAAATTACTCCTTCATTTTAAATTAAATAGGGGCACACCTATCGCCACTTCCTGTCTCACCAAAAACCCATTACATTGGCATAAAATCTACGAAATATCTTCCAAAAAAATATTATACACCTAAATGAAGTTATTTTATACTAGAAATTTCATCTGAATAGTTTTAACAACCATCACATTGTTGATAACCCATGTAGTGACGTATATATTTCAAACCTCTCCGTCAACTTATCTCTTTTTCATTATACAAATTAATTATTTATAGAAATTTTTTTACCATATAAAAATGGAAAAAATTAATATTAATATAATAATTTTATGTTATTATAATGATGGTATAATATTTTACCACCCTTCACTTTTTACCGAAAAAAGTGTAAAAAATATTTGTGTGTGCGCATACAACCAACTCAAAAAAAATTTCATTGTTAATTTTCCTTGACCACCATACACGGAATGTACTAATGATACATTTTATAATTAAATTTTATTCTTATAAAATATTTTATATTCATATATGATAAAAAATAATATTTATTTATCCTATTCCATGATTAGTGAAATCATTAACCATGTGAATGTTTTCACTACCAACTCCATGAGATGATAAAACTCAATTGTTCTTTTCATCACTTAATTAAATGGATGGTTATAAGAATGGGTATATTGGGTAAATATTACATGCATCATATAATTATGATATCAATGTGGTTATGTTTTGAAAAATTGAATAACCAATTAGTGATAAGATAAAAAAATTATTGACCAATTCAATCAATTAAAACATCTTTACAAATTAAGAAACCTTTTATAATAAATAATAATATTTTAATATTTATTTAGTTTTACTATAATTAATTTATAATTATGATATATAACAATAATAAAAACTAAATGGAAAATTTATTAAAAAAATTATTAATATTTTTACAAAATCACATCCCAATCGTCGATAATAGTTGTATGTTCATGTTTGGGTCAACATGAACAACTACTTGAACATTGCTATGATATTATTGTATAGATAATTATAAAAAATTAATTACTTTTATAATATGTTATAAATCTATGAATTATTATTATTTTGTTTTTAGAAATGTTACATCAACATTTGAATCGTTAATTAAAAAAGACCATTTGTGTGC
Source organism: Viscum album (assembly GCA_963277665.1). Lineage (NCBI taxonomy): Eukaryota > Viridiplantae > Streptophyta > Magnoliopsida > Santalales > Viscaceae > Viscum > Viscum album. The sequence continues at coordinate 760,914,633 of OY728166.1, forward strand.
TAAAAATCACCAAAATATGATTGTTGTTATCATCATACAATATAAAGACTAAAGTGGTCATGAATGAAAATTTAAAATTTATAAAACAATTTAATTCATCTAATTTAGTTAATAAAAGAATATGTAATGATGATTCTCTTAGGGATAATGATTATTGAAACTGCTCCAATGAAACTAGTACAGATGGTCAATAATGTAAACACTAGATATTAGAAAACACGAGACAACTAACTAATATACCTATAGAAAATTATTATAAATGATACTTATATATATGTATATGAATTAATATTATATTTATATAGTATATTAATATATATATGATTTTTTCGGAGATTAAATTACATTTTACTAAGCACGAATAGTTGTAAGTGGTACATTGTCACAAATTTTATTTCATTATGAATGTTTTAGAATATGCAGCACGAAAACATTAATATTTTGTGGTCATATGCCTAATGTAAAAAAACAATAATTTTCATACATTGATATTATATATAAATTAATTAATATTTTTTATATTAAATAAAAAATCCATTCTAGAATTAAATAGTTTTATTGTCATTGAAAACATAGAATCATAAAAAAAAGATTCATAAAACATATACATTGTCTCCTACTTATTCCATTATTACTAAAACCATATTTGACACTTCAAATATAATACCATTATTTATATTCTAGGTAAAAAACATACAAATGGGTGAGATCATATTCTCAGTAAGGGTAAATAACAAAGATACCAATCATATCATAATCATATAGTAAATGAACCTAAATTGTTTTTGAAATTATATCCTTCATATCAATGATCATGATATAATTTCATGGGATAAATCATAGATGTTTATAATTAATCAATGAAAATATACCATTATAGAATAATATAATACATTGTATGTAGTCATACATATATGCATATAATGTTTTTAAATTTATCATATTTCCAAGACCATTATTGTTAAAATGTCATTTACAAAACTGGGTTCACTCCCCATTAAAGCATTGTATTACTAAACTGAGTTTACTCAATGTTCTATTTGTGTATTTATTATAATATAAATATATTTCACTAACATATTGGAGGGAGATATAGTACCCCTACCACATAAAAACACATATGTGTTCCACAGTAACATAATTTTTTCATCATATCAGAACCCATAAAAATTAATGGGTTTTATGACCTTCATTCCTTCATAACTTAACCCTTTGGAAAGAGATGGGTTCCAAAAATATTATTCAATCAGAAACATAAACCAACCATAGAATTAATAGGGATATAATCCATGGATAATATCTCTAGTAATGAATAAGAAATGAAGAATAATTTTATGTTATATGTATGTTAATTTAGAGGGATCACTTCAATTCACTTTTGAGGAAAATATCCCTTCTGTTTTGACAAAAAATTCTTAAAATTTCAATCAATTTTATGATAAATGATTTTACCTAGAAATTAAATTTTAATATTTTTTGGGTAATATTAATGGGAATTATTCCTCATAAAATTGGAATACATATTTCATGTCAAATAATTTAAAAAACACAATTTTTGCGCATTTTCTAGAAATGTCAGAAAGGACCTCATTCAAAAAAGAATAAAAAGTTTCCATTCAAACTGTTCTGAAAAAAATCACATATCGGTAAAAAATTGTATTTAATTGTAATAATATTATGGGAATTGTTTTATGATACATGGACATTGATTTTAAATATTCCCATGTAGAAACTTGCATAAAAAACCTAGACAATAAAGAGATAGTGAAATTAACCCTTACATTAGGCATGATTTCATTCATATATATACGAAAATTTTGTATAATGGTCTAATGAATGATAATAATTTATACCAAATCAATATTTAGTTTTATTATATTATATTTGATCCTTTAATTTCATCATATAATCTATTTTCTAATAATATTTCAATTTTGCCCATCTCTCGGGAGATAACTGCTTTATTTCCCTATACACGTTTTTTTGTATAAATCCCAGTTATTATGAATATGATATAGTTACATCATATAAATAATTATATTAGGGTAATTTAAATCCTATTTTTTCATTATATATATATTTATAAAATCATTAAAAAATGGAGATCATTGAAATGGAATCACATCATGTCATGGACACAGTATGTCGTACATATGCACGAGCGATATTATCACTCCCATAATAGTGGAAAGGTATGGAAGTTTAAGGAATATTATTTATATTTAAAAATAAATATAATTTTATATTTATCATATATATATATATATATATTATTTTCATTATTTTACACATACAGACAAAGTGGTGATGAAAAAAATAGTACACTAGTATGTGCAAAGTGTAAGTCGTACGTAGGCACATGAAGTGATTTTGTTTTTCGTTTAATAGAAAAAAGGGGTAATATAGTTGTTTCAAAAAAATAATAAAATATATGTGTAATTTTAAAATTTTGGTAATTACATTATAATGTAATGAACACTTAAATAGGAAGTAGTTGAATAAAAAATCATGAAATGGTCTCTAAAGATGATCATTTATTCATTGGAGAACATCTATTAGATATCTTCTTTAGGACACTAGGGTTTTAATTATGAAAATAGATGAAACAATAAAATGCCGATAGGGACATTGATAATTGTACTTGTAAGGGTATGTTTGAGATGTACGGCACAATGTAATGTGAATAAGTGAGGGAGTAGGTGCCATTTCATAACTGATTTGAGGAGAACTTTTTGAATTTGTTTTCCTGTTTATTTATAATAAATTAAAAAACAATAAAAGTAACTAAAAAAGGACATGTATTGAAATATGATATTTTATGAGTATGTTCTATCTTCAAAAGTTATATTATATCCATGTTTTGGTATATTTTAAACATTATCATTTGCGGAAATCCTCAATTATCCTATTTTAATTTTAAATAATGTAAAAACATATTCAATATTAAAGAGTAATCATTATTAATTATTCGATGTAAATTAACTAATAATGAAATAATTTATGGCAATGTAGACCTTATTATAAGTTTTTTGTTGATATATTATAATTTTTAAATAATTTAATAAAATATTTTATTTATAAGATATCAATAATGTCCATTTTGACAATATTCTTCACTTGTACTTTTTAAATGTCATGAAAAAAGTAAAATTAAAAAAGTATATATAATATTATATCTATAATATGACATGTTAATCAATAAAATTTATTAATTTCATTATGTATCATTTATTATATTTATATGAATACTTTTTGTAACATTTAATTGATTTTTTATTAATAAACTAATTACATCATCAGTGTTGTTTAATAATTTAATATTATTATTTTTCACAAAAAAAATTATAAAAAAAATTCAATGATAATAACAAATATTCAATATTTTAGAAGAATATTTATATTAGAATATATATATTTTGGGTAACCTTTTATTTAAATATTTTATTGTATTTTAAACACGAATTTGACATCATTATATTTTTAATAAAAAAATTATTATAAATATCAAAATCTCATAGAAGTTTAAAAAACCCAAAAATATATTTTTATAATTATAATAATTTTATTAAATTAAATATTTACATTTATATTTCTTAATAAAAAACAATTTTACCCATGTATACACATAGGGTATATTTAAGATAATTAAAGTGACATTTTTTGACATTTGTTCATTTAAATATTATATAAGTCATTTTCTTGGAAACAATCAATTTAAATAATTATTAAAAAAGATATATATTAATGGTAAAATTATATTCTTACAATACTTTTTCTCATGGTTTAGTTTCATTTCAATGTCCTTGTTTTTTTATTTTTAAACTAAATTACCAAATTCACCATTTACAATAGTAACATTATTTTCATAGATTATTATAATAGTTGGCTTTTAATAAAAAAAAATTATTCAATAAATTTGGAAATTTATATTCTAAATTTGGCATCAAATTTTTAAAAGTCAAAAAACATAAGTATTATAATTTAATTTCCTATGAAACCGGTAAAATTCAATGAAAACATGTTTTTAAAATAATTCCCTTTAAATCATAAAATGTTTTTAAAATATATTCCTTAATAAAAGTATTTTATAAAAACATATTTTTTTATTTTTAATTTTATTTATCATATTATAATTTAAATCAAATACATATCATAATTATTCCATCTATGGACTACAAACAGAAATACAATTTTCAATAAAAATCAGTATTTTCATTATTCTTAAAAAATAAATTTTTTTTTCAAATTACATTAAGATTTCTTGAAAATATGAAATTAGTTTCTTGAAACAAATACTCTATAACTTAATAAATTAATATTCAATCATAAAAAGGAAATAAAGTCCTTTTTGAAGAATTTTTTTATGAAGAATAATGTAGTATTACTAAAAATTGTGTTATTATTTCTCAAGCACATCCCAAAAAATTGTTAATGATTCGTACATTTATTTTTATTTAATTAATTAATTATTAATATTTATCGCATTAAATTTTATATATAGGAAATAATGGAAATTTTAAACTAATATATTCCCATGGTTCATTTCAATTCATGTTTACATTAAATGGTAGCTATTGATGAATTAAAATTATTCAAAGAGAAAAATTTCATAAAAATGTCTAATTATCACATCATACAATAATAAAAATTGATTTTTACCCTCAATATTCATCACATGGACAAAAATAAATGAGGATACCTCTTCCTCATCACAACCTATGGTTCCCACATAGCTTCTTCACATTGGTTGTACCAAAATAAAACATCAACCAAGTGAGTGTTCGGGTTTCATATAATATTTTCTCTATGATCTAAAATTTTTATTATTTTTTGTTTATAAGAAAGATAATTATCTAGCGGTATGATTTCTATGTTTGTTACACATGATTTATTATTTATGTTCTTTATTATGAGGGATATATTGAATACATGAGGAATTTGGGAGTTATTTTGTGGAAATGCTAATAAATAAACTTCATTATCAACATGATCCGGTATTTCCAAAGGGCTGACATAACTAGGTATTGGATATTATTTCATTCCAAACATCATTACTCTCTTCTAGGGAGGTAATTTTAGAAATACATTTTCACACACTTCAATTCTTGGTTTTCTCATTGATTGTCAACAGATATATTTTTTCCACTCTATGCTACTCTTAGGTGATGATGAATAGATATAACATTCTCTATAGATTCTTCTTCTAAGTCATGAACAAATATAATTATTTCCTAAAATAATTCCATAATATTTTTAATTATTCACCTATTAACATATATGTCTTCATAAGGATCTATATGAACACTATTTCAAATACTAATGTCGAATGAAAATTATACAAATTTATGGTGTTGATCCCAAAAACCATTGAAATCCATAATGAATGATATCAACATGTATTCAATAATATTAATAATCCATTCAGACTAAAAATATATATGTGAATGATATTTAGTGATGAAACACAAATCTATATCTAGAGATTACTTAGTAGTTATCCTTAACATCAAGGTAACCCTTGGATCTTGATCTGATATAATAGAATTTTGTACACCATGAAATCTCATAAATTCCTTAATTTATATTCTAAAAATTTGATCAAAAGAAATATTGGATTATTGAAATAAATTATTAAAACATCATAAGGGGATCTTTTTTATCACGAATAAAATTATGGTTTTTAGAATTTCATGGTTGTCCAATGAAAAAATCTATAGTTATTTTTTCCTATTTTTATTATGGTATAGTTTTTGGTTGTAACATACCCTTAGAGTTATGTCCCTCTACCTTAACAGTCTAATAAACCAAGCATCCTGAAACATACTATACAATATCGTTCTCTATTCCATCACACAATAAATACTATTTCAGGTATCTATGCATAGTAGTGCATCAATGAAGAATAATGAATGATGAATTATGAGAATCATCCAATAGAACCGTCTTTAATTATTATATTGTAGGGGTAGAAAAAAATTCATAAACCTTATTTTTAAATCAAAATCAATTTTTATATCGAGAACATTTCTCACATTATTTTAACCTCGATATCACCATTTTGTTCTTCTTTAGTCTTAACTTATACAGATAGATTAAAATTAAATTGACAAAGATAAGACTTCTCCCCTTCTATTATGATTTCTAGACCTTACTTGTGAATCCCCATAAATAAAGTATCTTTCTTAATCCTCATCATAGCTAAAATATCTTATTTTTTTGAGTTAAGTAATCTTCCACCTTTTTTCATTCAAATTTTTGTAATTCATTGAGTAATTATAATCATTAATCAACTCCAACCATCTTCTTTCATGCATATTCATCTCCCTTTTTTTTAAAACATGCATTAAGCATTTATGATCAGTATATATATCTCAAATGTCTCCATAAATATAATTCCTTAATATCATTAATTATAATATCAATTCACACCAATCCAAATATTTTGTTGGGTAAATTTTCTAATGGATTTTCAATTATTCCAAAGAATAATATATCACCATATCATTTTTCATCAAAACAAATCTCATTCCTTTAATTTTGGCAGTTGTATTTACATCTACATGAAATTTTATTCATAGGCATCTGTCCATATGAATAAAACTCATTTCTAACTCAACATGGTGAGGGGATTAGATAATCATTCCAAATATTTTAAAAAAATATCTATAATAAACATAAAAACAATGAAAAAATCATATATTTATTACCCTTGGTTGGTATAGGACAGTTTTCAATAACTTTCAGCAATTTAGATCCACAAATATCCCCTATCTGAAGACAATGTGACCAAAAAATTAATCATTCAGAAGAAAAAATTAATAATTGATACATGTTTATATCACATCTCATTTATCACCGGCATTGGTAAAATACTCAAGTGATCTTCATGTTATTCGTTCTATTTTAAGATAATTGAATAGCTTCTATAAATACAAACAAAAAATAGCCAAGACATAATCTAAAGAATCTATTCATTAAATCAATGATGATAGCTAGTGGATTGGTAATACCAAAATTCATCACTCTAAATTCATTGTGTTTTTACCTTTTATGGAATTCCACATTAGGTATATCTTCCTTTTGGACAATAAATTGATTATATCTAGAATGGTGATAAATCTTATAAAGGTATTGATCTTAGATGTGTTGATCAATTAATTCATCAATATGGGGAAGAGGATAGTTGTTATTAATAGTGATCTTGTTAAGTTATTAATAATCAATGAAGAGTCTCATTTATCCATATTTAAACTTAAAAAAATATGTGCACCCAAAGGTGAAACACTACAAAATATGAATACCTTGATTAGATTATATTGTATTTTTTTCTTCAATTCCCTGAAATCAATTGGGTCTAAACAAAATTATGTCTTGGAAATAGGTATATTACCTAGTATGTTTTATATTGAAAACTAAACATCATGATTTGGTGGAAGAGGCAGACATTATTCTATAAAGACATCAAAAAACTCCCATATAATAGGTGTATCTTTAATGGTGAGTTTTTCTCCAACCATCTGAAATAGATAACATCAATTTATATTAATTAAGACCCAAAAGATGGAAGTAATATATATTAGAAGATCATATTTATTCTACCATCGATAGATGATCAAGGATTAATTTGGAATAAGAAATGTGGCTTCCCTTCCTCTACAATTTATATGATATCCCTATAAAAAATATAATCTACGCCAATAATAACAGTAAATTTAAATAAATTAAGAATCACATGATATTTAGGAATTCTTTTCCCACAAATCTAAACTAGAGAAGAATTTTAATCTTTTAATGTTATTGTTGTTCCATTTATATCTTTCATATCAAACTCAAACTCCAATTATTAAGGTAATATAGATATCACCTTTGATAATTATTTGGAATAAAATATTGGGTGCATGAAAAATAAAATAAAACATTATTACTTTTAAAGTGGATTATAATTGAGCATTTAACAACATCATTATCGTACTTCACATCACCATTAGTTATATCATTTGATTTCAATTTGACTTTGTCCTTAAAAGGTTGATGAAGTCTATCATCATCGACAACCCTAGGGTTTGGGAATTAGTTAGTATAATTTCCAATTTACTTTCACTTGAAGCATTGAACTATTGAAGGCACATTCCGTGTTACCTTTTATATATTCATATAGTTTTTTATCCTTTTACCCAAAATTAATTTTGTAATCTTCATGTTTATGATAGTTTGAAAAAATGAAACATTTACTAGTCCCATTATAGTAGTTTCATCCATGATTCATTCAACATAGTGAGGATAAATAGAAGTTCATTTTTTCACTATGGTTTTTATATTTCCACTTAAATTAAATTTATTTCCTCTTATCAATCCATTAAGGTTGATGTGTGACTCTGATATTCATCTCATAATTTAGATGACATTTAATTATTTCCTCATAGATACTGAAGTCCATTATGTATAATTCGATTTAGAGACTTATTTTTAAGACATTGAAGAATTGATCACCCTTACATTTAGGTTGCATTAAAATTATAGAATCATACAATATCTTTATTGTAAAATTTTCTTCAAAAGTCCCAATTGATACATCACCCTTTTTCATAAATTTAATGAAATCCTTCTAAGTAATCATATGAAAATGAAAGGAAATTAATTATTCAAAAAATATGTTCTTGATCTCATCACATTTCATGCTGACAGTTTTTTCTTTTTTTCACATATTCTTGATTAGGTTCCACAATTGATATGATTTACCTTCTAAATGATAGGCATCCAAAATTAAATTCTCATGTTATGTATTTTTTATAAAAAAATTTAGTGGAACTCGTCCATTGTTCATACACTAGTGGATTAGAAGACCCACAGAAAGAATGTGGTAGCTTCCTCCAAATTGACACATTAGAATGATCGTCCCTGATTTTTTAGGAAGTCTGAAATGATTTATAGCTTTGAAAATTTGTGTGAGAATATAAACAACATTTTTTCCATATCCCAAAGCATTTAGTTTCTCTGAAGGAGAATCATTTAACTTCCAATCACATTCTTCATTTACACGGTTCCATCGGGTTCCATCCATTGAATAAAATAAGCAACTAACATTAAGAAATACTAATAATATTAGAAAACCACATAAATAATGAAAATTAATTATAAATTTAAATTTAAAGTGACCATAGGTTATATAATAGGTTATCCATGATCGTTACCAAATCAATAGAATTGTATCTAATACATTACTTATACATAGAGTTCTTAGTAAGGGTTTTTCAGCTTACATTATAAAGGTTAACTAATCCATTACCTGAAAACTACTATAATGGACCTTACATTTATTTAATATATATTATAGATAAATATAATAATATTCATTAAATCATATAACAAAACAAAAGTACAACTATATATGTTTAGTGTGATTTGATATGTGTAATCATTAGTAATATATTCTAAACGAAACTACATTGTCTATCACTAATTTATTCATTATTATAACCCTCTTTTAGACATATAAATTAATTCCATTATTCATATCCCATGGGAACAATACATAATAAAGGGTGGAATTAGATTCCCTATATGGTTAAATAAGGGACATATCAATAATATTATTTTCAGGAGATAAATGAACATTCATGAAAAATTATAAAATAATAACATTCCTACCAAATATTGTAATATCATGTCATGTGATAAATCATTGAAGTTAATAATAAATAAAAGAATACATTCCATGTCGAATAACAAAAGACTTGGAATTTGGGATGAAACATGATAATGGAAATTCATTTCTATATAGGTCAAGGCTCATTTACAAACCATCATACTAGACAATTTTTTTCTTCTGAAATGGGTTCCCTCCCCATTCTAGCCTGGTATTACTAAAACTAGTTCACAACTCTTTCAATACCTATATATAATATGAGATATAAATATTTTCCCAAAGAATTTGTGGCATATATAGGTCCCACCCATCACATAAAAAAACAACACATATATGTGTCTTAAGAAATTAATTCATTTATCATATCAGAACCCACAAAAATAAATTGGATTCATTAGATTCATTCCATCACAACATAACCCATTAAAAAGAAATGAGATTCATTAATTCCATTAACTTATATACATAAATTAAAAATAGAAATAATACGGATATTTTATTGATATAAAATAATAAAAAATTATATATAACATTAAAAAATTATAGCTTAGATAGAAATTAATATTTAGAGGTTTCTTGAAATTATTAGTGAAGAAAATGTCTGATTTATTTCTAAAAAACGTATTTTCTTAAAATAGTAGAATATTTTAAAAGAAGAATTTTTCACCAAAAATTACATTGTATGATTTTATAGGAATAATAAATCCATTAAGAAATCATGAAATAGTAAAAATACAATCATATCGTATATTGTAAAAAACATTCAATTCCTATATTTCTTGGAAAAGTAACAAAGTACCGCATTCGAAAAATGATTGAAATATTCCTTTCAATTTTTTTACAAATTAACACATAGATAAAAAATGTTGAATAATTTCAAAAAAAACATTGGAAATTTTTTTTATGAAACCGAGAAATGTAAAAAAAATTCCCTTGCAGATACATGCCTAAAAACAATCCTGAATAATAATGAGATTGTGAAAATAACCCTGGCCTTATGTTTGATTTCATTTGTATCTGTCCAAACCTCCTTTATAATGGATTAAATAATGTTATTAATTTATAAGAAAATTATATTGATTCTTATGATTTTATATATGACCCTATTATATCACCTTATGTTTTATTTTTTTAATAATATTTCATTATTCCACTTTCCTTTGATGTTAACTACTTAATTTTCCTATGAATGTTTTGTCACATAAGTCCCAGTTCATTAGAATATAATATATTTCAACCATATTGATAATGCTCTTATAGTAATATATATTATATTTATTCAATATTTAATTTTATATAATCCCTATCTAATGGTGATTATTTAAAATTAAATAAATTGCATCGTGGAGATGGTAGAACAAACATACGCACGACGAATAATATCATTCCCTTAATGGTGACATTGTAATGAATATGATGATATATAAATTTTCTTTCCTAAATAAATATAATGTTATAAGTATCATATATATATATATATATATTCCATCGTTATACCCATCCATATCAATTGGTGATGAAAAATAGATTACACCATGGTGTGGAGATGATAAGTCATATGTAGGCAGATGTGGTGCATTATTTTCATATGACTAATAAATGAAGGAATATGTTGTTAAATAATAAAAATAATATAATAGTATATTTATTATAATGTATTTATTACTTTATAATAGAAAAAACCCATGATGAGAAATTAGAAGAAGAAAGAATCATCAAATAATTGGTAAATATGATTACGTATTCTTTGGAAAACATCCTCTAGAACACTTCTTATGGACACTATGGTAGGCCTATTGAGAATACTAGAACCACTATAATTCATTCTATGAATTTTATAAGAAAATTTAGCATTGTACTGTCAATATTGTATCATCGATGTGATGGGAAGAAGGGATAAGGTTCCCAATTATAATTTATGTGAGGGCACTTCTGAAGTTTCTCAAAATATTAATTATTAATAAAATTTATATCAATAAAAACAATTCCAAAATTCTATTTATTAACAGTTAATATGATGTAAGGTTTTAATATCATCAAATAATATATTTTCGACATGGTATGGTATAATTTTAAACATTATAAATTTGTTTAACACTTAGTTATCCTATTTTATATTAAAATAAGATAAAACATTTATCAATATTACGTAGTTGTAATTTTTATATACTTTTTTCAATTGAATAACAAATGAGAAATTTATAACATTTTTGACAATATTTTATGATTCTTACCTTTAAATATGTTTTTTACTTTTAAATTATTTAATAAAATATTATATTCCCATAATTAAATTGTATCAAATTCAATACTATTGAATATATGGTCTTTTAAAATATAAATACAAAAAGTTAAATCAGAAAATAAAATAATTATTTATACCTAAGATGTCTAGGTTTTATCTAAAATTATTTTAACACTTAATTATCCTATATTGTGTTTATTTTATTATTTTTAGTAACATTTCATTGATATTTCCATTAATAAAACAATGACTACAATAATGATGTGTTGTTATTTAACATACATATTTTTTCACAAAAATTTTAAAAAATAAAATACAATCATGAAGTTAAATATTCAATATTTCATAATAATATTTATATCCATATATATATTTTATGTAACCCTATATTAAAATTGATATACGATTTCAAACATGAATGTGATGTCTTTATATTTTTACTAAATAATATATTACGAATAACTTAATCACATATAAGTTTCCCAAAAATCCAAAATTAGATTTTATAATTAAAATACAATTCTAGAGATATATATTTAAAATTATATGTGTTCATAACGAACTATTTTCTCTGTGAGGACATAAAAGGTATATTTAAGACAAAATAGTGATATTTTGTGACATTCATTATTTTAAATATTATATAAGTCATCTTAAAAGATAAGTGTCCATTATACCTTCTAATTTAAATCCTAACATATTATGAGTTGTATTATAATCATAAAATAAAATTTTATCATGTGTTTCTGTCATTTTACTGTACTAAATATATTATTCTTAACATTAATTATCCAATTTACCCATTACCATGGTAAAACATTTTAACTATATTACTATTAATATTGAAAAATAATAAAAGGAACATATTCAATAATTAATAAATTATAAATAAATATTAGTAATCCATTTTTCTAAATTAAAAACTCTTAATTTTTATAATTTATTTCAAATTAAAATCCGTAAAATTTAATGAATCCCGTTTTTTAGAAGAAATACCATTTTAGAACCCCAATTTTTTTATAAATATTTCATCTATTAAATATGTTTTAAACAAATAATTATAATATATTAAATTTAAAAAAAACTAACTAAAATTCAAAACTAAAAAAACATAATTTTACCTTGTAATGACTTTATTAGAAAATACATTTTTCAGTATAATTTATTATTTTCATTATTCCATGAAACTATATAATTTATAAAACAATTAGGCTAATATTGAGTTGATAAAATTAATTTTTTTAATCCATATTATAATAATTATAAACATTAATATTTACTCATCAAAAGGGAATAAATATATTTATGAAGAAAACATATTTTTGAAAAATAATGGGATTTTACATAATGATATGTGATTATTTTATAAGAACATATCAATGCATTCATATTGAGTTATACCTTTATTTATTTCAAAAATTTCTTATTAATATTATTACCATTTATTTAATGGCTATTTTATAATGGTAATTTTATACCATTGGTGTATTGTAGTTCGTTTAGACTCCCAGTAAGGTGCAATGAACTATATTAATGAGTTAAAAATAATTAATGAGAATTAATGCAAAAAAATATATTGGTGTTACATAATGAATTTATTTTATTACATGAAAGGATTTCTTTTATATCCATATGTTTTTCGTTATTTAAATTTTCATCAATTTAGAAGATATCCATATTAAAATTTGTATCGATGAAAATGTCGGTAAATCCCTAATTGTTTTATTGCCAAATGTATTTTCAAATTACATTTTTTTGAATGATAATCTATCCGTGTAATTTTTATTATTTATAAAACATATCATTATTTTGTTTCAATATTCAATGGGTATTATATTTTACCCATATATTTTATTTCTCGCGTACAAATATTTTTAAAAAATTGATTCTTGTATGCGAAACTGACCACATCGATACTTTCGGATCGCTGACATTCAATTTTCCATGTATATATATATCTATTCCTTGGATTAATTTTTAAGTATCCTTGTCTATGATTAAATATTTGATTTATTGGATTTTACACTATTAGTTCTTCTTCAAAAAAAAATTACAGAAATTTTTAATTTTTTATGTGTCATTTTTAGTAAAAAGTAAAATCAATCATTTATAACATTTTCATTGTGAACACTTCATTCTACCATCTTTGAAAATTTTTATGATTCTTCTTTTCAAATATTTAAATGCTTTATAAATTCAATAGTATTCACCTTCATTAATAAAAGTTTTCAATTTAAATGTTTTCGAAAGTTCATGGATGATTCTTATTTAAAAATAAATTTTTCCATAGATGCCTAAAAATGGTATTCATCTAAATTCACATCTTCAGCATAAATAACTATTGATTATGGACATTCTTATAATTTAACCATCAATTTTTTTTAATATACCCACTCTAATGTCATTATCTTTTGGTGGAATGATCCATCACTACCTTTTTATTTCTAAATAATCCACCTTGTTAGATCTAAAGTTTCCAGAAATGATATGTAATTGAATACCTTAATTTGTAATCATTTTATTGAAGGGTGTTCGCCCAGATTACATATATCAATTTATTTAGGGTAATTATTGACAGAATCTTATACCCTTAATCTATATGTTTGAAATACAATTTAATTTATTATATTTATTAAATTGTATTTACTTACAATGTTTTTCTATGCCATTGGTTTTCAATTTATTTCTCAAGGGTATGTAATTTTATGATTATTGAAGGAATTAATAATTATTTTTTTATGTAAATCCATATTTAACCAACTTTTTTTTCAAGGTTTCTTTAATATGATTTTAGTCAAACCCATTTTATTTCTTGGGTCCCTTTATCATAAAAAAATTGAATGATTTTCCATTAGATTTTTTTATTAAACCCAATTTTTCTATGTATGTTTTATCATGTGATAAATTTTTTATTTCATTTGAACTCAAATTTATGTATTATGATGGGTGGGGTCCTATATCTCCCTCAAATATTTTTTTTTAAACTTTATATCTCATGAGATATGTATACATGAGTAAATTGTTTTACTAATAGGCATGGTCACCTTTTATGCATATCATGGAATTAATGTTATCTATAATAATTTTTATACTGAGGGTTAATGATATTTCAAATTTCATTACTTATTTTCATTAGTTTTATAAGATAATATGGATCATCTTTATTATTATTTATACAATATTTTTATTCATGTATTATTTAATTCCAATTCATATTCCTTGAAATATTATTTTTTTCTTTGTTGGGTATGATTAATTTATGTATCATTAATATACCAATATGCTAATATTGTGTTCAATTTTGATATTCAATTAATGTTCCTTATATTTACAATTGGTAAGAATTAGGTTCCACCGCTTTCTTTTGATTCCAATTTTCATGTTATTAAGATTAATATAACATGTATGAAGTGTATGAGAGAGTCTATTACGTGTTAATTATGGAGATATGGTCATTGGAGTTGTAAAATAATTTTCTTACAAAACTAGTCCTCAAAGTCCTAAATATTTTATTCTTTGTACTTGTCATTATTTTTGAGATGTTATTTTTTATTTTTTGACATTTTATAAAATAAATTTATGTATTTAATTGGAACCTATAAAATATATCACACCTTTCACCATAATGATAATTCCCCATGTATTTAATGAATAAATCCCTGCAACCAACTCTAAATCATGAGTTTATTAATTGTTCTCATGAATTTTCAGTTATAATAAGGAATTTTAATCTCATTCCATTAGAAGTATATTCCATTTTATGTTTTCTTTTTTTTATATGGTTGATAAGGGTTTGATTCAGTTTGGAAGGCTATGGAGGTGGTTCTGATCACTAAAACAAAATTTCCAGCTATAAATAGTCTGTATAAATCTTACACATACTATAAATTATTTACATAATTTAATGTTTTTAATAGGGAAAAATCACCTTAGGAGATATTTCTTATCACAAACAATTAAAAATAATTATATGATGAGCCATGTAATAATGCGTTCATTAATTACTTGAAAAAAAATTAAAAGGTTTCATTCAGTTCATTTTTTTAACATTCCTTCATCCATATTTCTTATATTTTACACTTTGGAAACACTTAGTTGTTTTTGATAATATTATTCATTAATATTTTTACAGATTGATGTTTAATAATTATATCTCCACCACTGTGAATTAAACCATCGCACTTCAATTGAAGGTTGTAGTTGGGGGAGATTTAATAAAATATCATTAGGTAAGTTTTCAAAAGGTAATTTTAAATAGTCTTTATTTAATTTTCTATATGTAATTATAAAAACTAAATTTATAAAATGAATCATAAATTGAATTGATTAAATAAATTTCTATGGGATTATTATGTGGGTTGAAGTAGGGTCAATTGAAATTGGTTGTATTGGGATTAATAAATTTGTTGATTATAGTGATTAGAAATTGAGTTATTCTTGGAATATCATTTAAGGGATAATGGTTTATAATATTCAAAGATAATAAATGGGTTAATGGTAATTTGTTGAATTTATTCTAGGGGAATAATTATATGAACCATGATGTAAAATTTTTATAACATGGTTAATGATGATTAAGATTGTGAAATGTGGTATATAAAATATGTGTTTTCAATTGATAATTGGGGACTGGGACATGTAATTATTCATCCAAATCCCACGGGGTTCTATAAATGACATTCTATCCCAAAATACATGAATGGGATAATGGGTGTGGGACATGAAATGATGCTTCCAAATACAATCGGGTGATAGCTATTATGTTATAAGAATAAGTATATGCATGGTATATTGTGTGTGGGACATGGTATGATACATCAAAATACAAAATGATATAATAATGAGGTATTGGATATGGATTGTCTCTTCAAAATAATGTGATGTTATAGACATGATGTTATATTACCAATATGTTGGAATTGAACTATAGATCCAATTAGATATGATATTTGTGTTTAAAATTAAATAATAAATGAAAACCCTTGATTTATGTCCTTCGATATGTCCCTTGGGAGTATTTCAGACTCCAACATGGGCCAAAATAGGTATTTATGGTTTAGGTTTCCTCATGAGCCCTGGGATTTTTCTCTATAAATAATGAATAATTAAATATGTGAATCTATTTATTATATTAGTTATTATTATTATTTTTCAATGTTTATACACTATTATTCACTACATATTATTGAGACCCCTTTATTAGTGGACTTTTTCATTTTAATCTCAACATACTCTGGTTACCATGTTAGTTCCTAAATAGACATCATGTGTGTTGGGAAGGATAATGGAACGATCCTTGTGATAAGTGATGAGTTGGGATGGAGAAAGGATGAGGCAACCATAGTTGATGTTAAGACCCACTACAGAGTTAACTATGACATTATTCTTTGGTTTCCAATAGAAAATTGGCACATATTATGGTATGAAATATCAACTAATTTAGTAGTTGATATTTTTTCCTGTTTTGGTACATTATGTGATGCTGGTATGTATGAATTGTGGTCTTATTATGGTTATTTGTTATCTAATTTCACTATTTTTATATATATTTCCACTATTTTAATTCATTGATAAAGAGGGTATTGTATCCCAATGCTATATTTTAGACCCTCACTAGTAGTCAGTAGCCTCCGTAATATGGGGTGTCACGCCTGAGGACATGTGCTTAACCGAATCGGGGAACTTACATGTGGAACAGGGGTTGGGATGTCACAAAGTTGTATTGGAGGGGTTTTCAATGGTATTTTAATTAATATTTTGGAATGTAAGACATGATATTAGGATGGCTCGATCCTTAATCAGTATCTCATGTTTTGGAGTATCCAACTGACTTATGGTGGAGGACCCATGTTCCTAGTGTTGGATTGTTATTATTGGTGTGTTTTGTTACAATTGAATGACAATTAACTTTGAGTGGTGACCTTTTTATGTGATTTTATTCATTATTAATTTTTTCAATGATTGATTCAGGGCCCTGTGTGTCATGAGTGTTTTTCATACATGCATAATTCTAGGAACACAAGATTATTATGTGACATACATCATTTTAGGAACACATATAAAATATTGTTTTTCTATGTTTTTTAAAATGAAACCATTTTATTTTACTGTGGTGTTGAACTAAAAAGGTTATGAATATTAAATGGAAATTATTAATGACAAATAATGGGGAAAATTTTATTTTCTTTTATAATGATAAAATAAAATTATCATAACGTGTTTAGCCATTGATATCCATGACATGAATAAGGGATGGTTGATTGTAGTGCAATCCTACCATTTTTGACAATGTGGTAGTGGTATAATGGAGGACTTGTTATTGATTATTGTGAATATATCTTATGAAAATGTGATAATGTTTTTTTCCTAATATGTATTTTTATAATTATAGAGATATGCATCCATGACGATTCTTCTGGATATGAATATAGGGAGAGGTGAATGGAAATGTTCCTTTAGTAGTGGAACTAGAGGCTCTGATAATTACTAATGAAGGATTAGAAGATATGTTCCATGAGGTATTTCTTATATTTAGGTATATTATATAATGGTAACAATGGTAGGTTTTAAATGGCATGTATGACCTAACATTGGAGTTCCAGTTGTAGTAGGCTATTACATTCATAAGAGAGGTTGGACATGAGGCTTCTGAGATTTGGATTTAGGCTATATTTATTATTATTGACCACCATGATACTCCAATTGATAAGAGATTATAAATGTATTTTTATATTTCATCTTTTCTCAATAACACATGGGGGGACATCTAGACTCAGGATAGAAAATTGAATAATATAGAGTGGGATTGCATTCGAGAGATGTTCTCAGAGTACTTATACCTCGAGAGACTGGGGAAGGAGGGTGAAATTGACTTTATGAGGATTAAAAAAGTACGTATGATCATGATGGATTAGAGGGATGCATTAATTGTTGGTTGTTCCTTGTTCAGGTGTTGGTGGAAGATAAGGCTACTATAAAACGTGGTTTAAACATTTTGTTGACTGTGATATTAATTTTAGAGTTGACATCATTATGTTATTGATGTTTTTTTAATTGGTGACTCTGAGTCTCATATATGATGAGAACATGAGGTAGTATTCCAGTGTAGGGATGGTGGTTTTTTCTAGACAACCTGTAGGTTTTTTTCCAAGGGTACGATACTTCTATATGATGATGTTGACAAGAGTAGGGAAATCATAGTGGACATGGGTGAGAGTCAGTTAATAAAGACCATACTTGAAAGATGTTCTGCCAGGGTCGTAGTCCATTTAATATTGGTAGATAGTGCCCCGACCATTGATAGATTACTAAGATTGTGGTAGGATGGTACATAAAAAACTATTATTCTGGAATCCACAACTACTATGTAATGGCATTGGAGAATGGATGAATCATAGTGCTAGAAGGGGGTCTTCTACCACATATTATTTTTGATGTTATAGTTATAATGGAAATTTTTGGAATGTAACTAGAAAAGTTACGTTAGGGAAAGTGATCCAATATCAACATAGTTGTTCATAATAAAGGACCCAGACAATATCATAAGGAAGAGGGGTGGGGCAGTTTTTTGTAGTGAAACATACACTTTTGGATAAGCTGGCTGGCCCAAGAATTGTTAGAAGTATTATTATTATATTGTATACAAATTC
This sequence comes from Viscum album, assembly GCA_963277665.1. Classification (NCBI taxonomy): domain Eukaryota; kingdom Viridiplantae; phylum Streptophyta; class Magnoliopsida; order Santalales; family Viscaceae; genus Viscum; species Viscum album. Next base: position 760,934,173 of record OY728166.1, read on the forward strand.
GAATTTCTTATTTTATACTGGTTCCTCTCCTTATTTTATATCAACACAACTTTTTAATGGGTTGAGTCTGGTAGTGGAGTTTGTGTGAGAGGTCATGGTGATTGTCAAACCTTTGAGAGTATGGTCCAAAGACATCTATTTGGACATGGGGTGTTCTATGGAGGTTTGGGAGTATCATTTTCATTGGGATATCTTCATTCATAACATGTTGTTATTTAGTTTGATTTTGGGTATGTACTGGTTTGTATCATACAAATACCACATAGATTTTCACCACATGAGAGTGAGTCTTATGTATCTAAGTGATTATTTTTATATTCTTTGTGGAATGTGGGATATCAAGATAGATTATGCATCATTGATTCCTCAACATCTATGGGAGATTACTCAACCATTGGAAATTATTTTTATGGATGATTTGAAATTTAAACCATGATTTAATTCAACCTGTATTGTGCTAATTTTTAGTTTTTTTACTATGGTAGTCTTAGGGATACCACCTGAGAGAGATTTGGAATACATAAATGACCACATTCCTAGAGTTGAACCAATTTTTATGAAACCATATCGAATAGAACAAATAGCATCAATATCATAAGACTTAATTGGAAGAGTTGATAGATCCACGATTTATCCATCCAAGTATGTTCCCTTGGGGTTTACTAGATTGGGTTGCTAAGATGGTTGGGATCGATTTAATATTTTTTTATTGTTGATCAAAAGTTGAGCCTGATTACAATGACGAACTTATATACTCTTATGAGTAATGAAGGTCTATTTGACATTTTGGGGGTTTGGGGTCTTCTATAAGATTAATTTGAGATCGAGGTATCATCAGTTGAGAGTTAAAACTTCTGATAAAACAATGAATACTTTTATAAGGAGGTATTTTCTTTGTGTGTTATTTATGATATTTTATGGACTAATGAACACACCAGCAATGTATATGTCCTTGATGAATCTAATATTCAACCAATACCTAGATAATTTTTTGGGTTCCATCTTAGTGTACATTAAGACTCCCGAATTCCATGATCAATATCATAACATCATCCTAATTACACTGAGAAGGAATCTGTTATATTCAAATATATCTATGTTTCAATTCAATATTGATAGGTTCTGTTTCTTAGGTGACATCATCTTAGAGGGAGGCATGTAAATGGGCCCAGAAGAGATCCAGGCTGTAGTTTCATTGAATCTTCCAAATATGTTTTTTTGATATCCAAAGATTTATTTGAATAGAAGGTTATTATTCAAGGTTCGTCAACAAATTTTCCCACATGGAAGATCATCTTTCATGATTCACCAAGAATGGGTGGATGTTTTAATAGTCTATATTATGTGATAACTCCTTCCAAGAACTAATGAATAAGTAGTCATTGGAACCTATCTTGATCCTACCTGAAATTAGGGAGGTGTATCTATTGTTTTTTGACCCAAATGGGATCAGTCTTAGAGAATTTTTCATATATTGAGATCAATTTATGGTGTATGATCCATGGTAGTTGGGGCCATAATAACATAATTACCCTACACGTGTTATTGTGTTTCCTACAATGGTTTATTCCTTGAATTGTTGGAATAATAATCTTTTAGGTTAAAATTTAAATTTTTATACCAACCATAATAGCTTAATGTATATATTTTCGCGTGATATTTGAATCTTCGACATCAAATATGGGTTGATTATATAAATTCGGATTATCTTGATCTAGCATATATAAATGAGATGGGAAACTATATTTCAGAATTGTTGAGTGGGAAAAATAAGACTCATTCAATTTAGGTGTCAGTCTCTAATAGAAGATGCTGAAATTTTCTAACAAGGATTCATGATTTTATTCAGATGGGAAAAATGGAAATTACCAGAATATTAGTACCAATGTACTATAAACAATTGATCCAGTTCAGGGAAATACAAAATGAGGATATGGAGTGATTGAATTTTAGGGAAATACTTAAAGGTAGTGAGTCACTATTAGAACAAAATATATATATGGATGAGATCATCTATGTTAAGAATATTTTAGTTTTTCCTACTAGTATATATGAGTATTTAATCTATGAGTTTCATTCTTTGATGTGTGTGGAACATCGATGTTTGACCAAAATGAATTATGACCAATGTCGATAGTATTTGTGCTTGGGTTAAAAAATTTGACTTAATGGTTTGTGACACAATTCTAAACATTTCAATAGGTGAAGGATGATAATAAATAATATAGTGGGTTACAATAGTTTTTCTCATTCTCTAATAGATGTGGGACGATGTTACCATGACTTTTCTTATGGGTCTATTGGGGAATCACGAAAAGAATGACTCAATTTGGGTTCCTGTGGATTGAATAGGAAAATGAGTTCATTTCCTTTCAATCTAGGATACATTATTAGTAGATCAATTTAGAGAGATATAGGTTCAGAATATAGTATATCTACACTAGGTTCTATGGATTACGGAATCAGACCATGACTCACGTTCTACATCATGCTTCTAGAAGGGATTACTGAAATCATATAGTATATAGGTATTTATGAGTATGGATTTCCACCAATTGATAAAAGGGTAGCTGGAATAGTATATTCTTGTTTTTGAGGATATTATATGTGTGTTTTTTCATGATTCTAGTGGGTCTTGAGAGAATCAAATAGCACTTATTTTGTTTTCTTATAAATTTTTTTATTAGGAATATATTCATATATGACCATATTAAACTCTTATTTACATTCCATGTGGATCACCTCAATGATAGATGTAGGTAGGGAGTAGGTGTTTTTGTGAATGAGTCTCAGGCAGAAGTTATAGGAGGAGGATCACAGTGTATTATGTTCACCTTCCACTCCATCAAACCCATTTTCCTGATTAACATATAATAATTTCATAGTGTATAGGGTTTAATACTCATTACATTATATCATTATTCATGGTTTAGTCCCCTAACTACCATAGTGGGCATAATACCTTACTAAACAGGTTTCACTCCCCATTCCATTCATAATTATCTGATTAGATTCCCATATTTACACAATTAATTGAATGGTTGTATGATTCCAGGCCCACATATAACATAATAAAAATAATATATATGTGTTTTATAGAATTAGAAACATTCATCATATAATAACCAATGGAAAATAAATTACTTTCATGAAAATTTATAATTTTATAACAACATAAGCACAAGGAAATAAATATGCTTCATAAAAATCTCACCATCATAATCCTAAGCCATAAAAAAATGGATAATAATTGTATCATTGGATCATATTCCTATTAAATCATAAGTAAATTCAGAATATTATATTATATATGAATACAATCCTTAAAAATATATTTAAAATATTTGTAATGGTAAATTCCCTTATCGTTATAAAATAACATTTTTATTATCTTAGAATTTTAAAAATATTATTGAAAAAAATTGTTGAAAATAACCATAGGGACATTTAAGGGATTCTATATGTAACATCTTTGTTCCCGAAGCCACCCAGAGGCACCCCGTACCTGGTTGGTCACATGGAGTCAAGCGCATTTCCCCGAATGCCAGAGGCTGCAGACTAGCAGCGAGGGCCTTGAATGTGATAGTTGGGAAACTATTCCCTTATTGGAAAAGTAACATAGAAGAAGTAAACATATAACAATAGCTGAAGTACTAATAAAACCATACAATAATAAACAATGGAATATGGAAAGTAAGAACAACAAGATCAAAAATATAAATTATGCAAGATACATATATCTAGGAATGCTTCAAAACACATCACAATGATGAAATATAGTTCTAAACAAATGTACGAAAGAAAATAGATAAAACTCCTCTGTATCGCAAGCCCCAGCTTAGTCCCAGGCTCTCCACCTCCATAGTATTCAAGTACATGATGTAGAAGGGTGCTTTCCCTTATATATAACTGCTTCAATATAATCTCTTTGGTCCCAAAAGTATGGCCCAAATAGGGTGTGACACTAAAATACCTCTAGGAAACCACCATAAGATCTATGCCTAACAGTCAGTGAACATATGGCAGGTAATAAGTACAGAAAGAAGTAAACAAGGAAGTACTCAACTGTAAAGAAACCATAGTTTCTATGAACTCAGTTTCAAATACCATGAAACACCTAAAAAAGTAGATAATCACAATAGATAACCCTCTGGTATGTACCCACAGCCTATCCCCACTAGTCCTACCTAGAAACACAAGCATGTAGCTAAATACAAAAAGGTAACCCTCTGGGAAGTACTCACAGCCTATTCCATCTGGACCAACCTAGCAACCCAAGAACCCCTCTCTGTAGTTCACTCAGTCTAACCCCTATGGTTTATCTTATGAATAGACTCTCTGAGGAAGCACTCATAGTGAATTCCTCATATAGTATCATATCAGTAACTAAAGGCGCTCTGGGGAAGCACATACGTCACATTCCTCCTGTGGACCACGTCAAGGAATTATAGACACTATGAGAAGAACTTACGTCAATTCCCCCTATGGTCTCTCTTTGTAATAGTAAAACAGACAATATGAAAAATCCCTTATGTCCATTCTTCCTATGGTTTACTACAACATGTTCTCATAGCCCTGTGTAAGTCAATCTTGTACAACAAAGTGTATTGGCTTAAGTAAAGCTCAAGTACTACTTGGATAGTAGTCTACAACACATCATTACATTAGATAAACAATATCACACCATCCTACAATACTAGGTATGGGAAAAACAAGACATCCTAACAGGATAAGAAGAACCAAATATCCATAAACAAGACAAGCCTTGGAAAACACCTCCAAAGCTAATCACATAACCCAATTCATGTGAAATCAACCTATACTCAATCATACAAGCATAGAAGGAAAACAATAGGGTTAAAATATAAAAAATGCAATACCATGTTCATGGGTATTGGAAATTTTTTCACATATAACTGAAATACATTAAACACAAAGGCATAACCCCCCCCCCCATGTGTTTGGAGATTGATATACGTGAACCTCAAGCCATGAATCGACCAAGAACACCACATATATACAAAATCATCTAAAACATTCAACCCATGATATCTCACGAGAGATGAGAAATCATAATATGGTGTTCTAGAAGAATAGAGAACTCACCTATGCGATTACAACACAACCGACATGGTTCAATTCGTAGAACAGATCCTCGCTCGGGGGCTCATAGAAGATTTGAAACAAAAAGGGTTCTCCCGGACCTACCAGACTAAAAAGAAGTTGGTTATGTCCGTCATACGTGACCCTAGTGCGTTTAATGATAAAAAAGAAAGTACACGGTGTGTACTTTTGAGGTACATGGTATGTACATTTCATTACCGAGCCCTGCTTTAGGCATCCTCTAGGTCACCCCACATGGTCTTGTCTACACGGCCCACACACGGTTGCCCATGGTAACTGAGTACATGGCGTGTACTTTTAAAGAACATGAAATGTACATAAAAAATATCCAGAAACTCCTCTTTTTCTTCAAAAAAGAAAAATGAAGACATACCTGAAAAGGAGATCCGAGTTCTTACAAACATCACCCTTTCAAGACATTCACCTCTTAATTTCCCTAGCAAGGAGGCGTAGAAGAAGAATCCTTGAACAGATCTGGCCATTGTGATTGTACATCGGCCTCCCACTCCCTAGTCTCAACTTGTACTCACACGTACTACTACAACACTCATACCAAAGGAACCGACCGACCACAGAGAACCTTCATACTTTGTTCAACAATCCGGATAGGATTCTCCTCAAACAATACATCCACCTCTAACTCGACATCCTCGGGATGGAAAGCATGAGACGGTTCTGAGATGTAATGTCGAAGCTATGAAATATGGAAGACTTCATGCATATCCTAATACCTCTATGTTAACTTCAACTGATAGGCCACCAGACCATCTCTCAATAAATCATCAAACGACCCGACATACCATGGTGAATAATTTCCCTATATCCTAATCCTTCTGTGTCCCATCCTCGGTGTGACACGCAGGAAAACCTGATCACTGACCTTGAACTCCTAATTTCATCTCCATCGATCAATAGAAGACTTCTATGATGACTATGCAGTTGCCATCCTCTTCCGAATCAACACTATCTACTCAGTGGTCTCCTAGACTAGACGAGGTCCCAGCATAACTACCTCTTTGGCCTCCATCCAACATACGGGTGATTGGAATATCCTATAGTACAAAGCCTTATAAGGTGCCAAGTGAATAGTTTCTTGAAAACTATTGTTCTAGGAAAACACCACAAAAGGTATGTGCTTCTACCAAGATCCTCCAAAATCCGGGATGTAGGATCGGAGCATGTCTTCAAGCACCTGAATCATTTCCTTGGACTGACCATCTTTCTGGGGATGGTAAGCTATACTCAAAAGTAACAATGTACCCAAGGGCTTATGAAGCACCTGCCATACCGGAGAAGTAAAATGGGGATCCCAGTCTGAAACAATAGAGTGTGGAACCCCATGTAGATATACAATCTATCTGATGTACAACCGTGCAAACTCCTCAACACTGAAGGTCTCCTTGAACGGAAAGAAGGAGAAACCATCATAAGTCTATCAATTACAACACATACAACATCATTCCCTCAATATGACCTTGGAAAAAAATGTCACAATATCCATCGTGACATCATTCCACTTCCACTCAAGAATGGGTAACTACTGCAAAATCCAGGTTGGTCACTGATGCTCCTCCTTCACCTACTGACTAGTGGAACACCTCATGAAAAAAATAGAAACATCTCTTTTCATACCTGGCCACCAATACTGATGGTGTAGATCACAATACATCTTGTTGAAATTAGGATGGACTGTTCAAACTGAGAAATAAAAGTCCCACATCATCTACTCACATATGTCTGATGGCACCCAAACACATTGCGGAAAACGCAAGATATCATCCTAGAATATGGTCCATCCAGAAATAGGGTCCCATCCTAACAAACATTCCCGTAGTACTTGGCCTTCTGAATCTGATAGTTTCCTCATTCAAACTCGATCAAGAAGAGTAGAGGTAACAGCTACAAAAGTGTGAAAAGTATGCCCTTGTCTGTCGTGCACCTCCAAATGCATCACAGAGAACAATTCCATAACCTGCCACTCACTTATGGCCTCCAAAACTATCTGTATCTGAGTCCTCCTGCTCAACACATCAGTAACTGCATTTCCATTCCAATGCGTATTGGAATGCTCAATGTTAGAGGAATGATGTTACTCAACCCACCTTTGCTATCTCAAATTTAGGTAACGCTGAGTGAAGATGAACATGATAATTTTATGGTTGGTGAGAACTACAATATGCTCTCCCAGAAGATAATTTATTCAACGACGTAATGAATGACCAATTGTAGCCAACTCCAGATCGTGTGTTTGGTAATTTCTCTCATGTGGCCACAACATCCAAGACCCATACACAATGACTCTTCCTCCCTACATATTCACAACTACCAGACCGACACATGAAGCATCATAGTAAACAATATAGCTCTTTCCCAGCTCTAGAAATATTAGTATCAGTGCTGTTATTAACCACCCTATCAGCTCTTGAAAGGCCTAATCACAAAAATCTGACCAGATGAACTTTGCACCCTTCTATGTCTGGCCCATCAGTGGTGCTGCTAAGCATGAAAAGTTCTTTATGAAATCATTGTAGTATCCATCCATCCCTAGAAATATTTTCACCTCAAATACATTCATTGGATTCTCCCATGAAACTACTGCCCTCACATTCTATGGGTATACTAATACTCCTCTCTACGAGATAACATGATCCAAGAAGTGAATCTGGTCCAACCAAAGAGGCATTTTGAGAGATTGGCATATAACAGATGCTCTATCAGTGTGCTCAGAACTATCTCAAGATGTGTAGCATGGTAATTTTAATTGTGATAGTACACCAAGATATCGTCCATGAAGACTAACACGAACAAACCCATATAAGGATGGAATATTCAGTTCATCAGTTCCATAAACACTACATGCACTTTCATGAGACCGAACGACATAACCACGTAATAGTATAGACTTTACATGCTCCAGATGGATGTAATAGGTATATATGATGGTCTAACATGAAAATGATTGTAACCAGACCTCAAGTAAATTTTTGAGAACACCTTGGCTGCTTGAATATGATCAAAGAGATCATCAACACTCGACAAGGGTTATCGGTTCTTGACCATCAACTAGTTTAACATCTGATAATTCACACAAAGTCTAAGGGTACCATCTTCCTTCTCTGCAAAAAAGGATAGGTGATCCACATGGATAAGTAATGGGTCAAATGGATCCATTTCACTACAACTCCTTCAACTATATCTTGAGCTCATGTTACTCTAGTGTAGCCATTCTCTAAGGAGGAATGGACATTGGTGCCGCTACTAGAAAAATCTCGTTAGAAAAGTCTACCTCGCGCTCCAGAGGAAAAACCTAAAAGTCCTCTGGAAAAACATCTCTTAAATGATCCACCACATGAGTAATTTCCATCTGTGAAGTATCCTGGTCATCCAGATATAGAATAGTGATATGGGTTGTAACACCTTCAAAGCAATGATGCTCTCGTCCTACTATACTCAACTGGACATCTTATTCTTCCTTATGAAATAACGATCCACATTCTGGTGATGTGAAACTCAGCCTATGGTGATAACCTTTGGGGACTTAATAGAAGGGAACTGACCAGTCCATTCTAAGAATTACATCACAACATGTCATCTCTAGGACATAGAGATTCCATAAGAAGTGACACCAACCAATCTCTAAAGATCACTCCTAGTACTGACATTCACTAGTCATTCTTGTCCCCAAAAGAGGTTCTAGTGTCAATATATTAGCATAATAAAAGTTTTAGATCCCAAGGCTCTCCACAAAATCAATAGATATAAAGATATGAGAAGCCCCTGTATCAAAAAGAGAAAAAGCTAAAACTGAGGCTACTAAGATCGTACCTCGAACTGTAGATGGTCCGAGATCTTGCTCTTGTTGGGTCTACTTTAATGCAATGGTCAGACCTGTACCATGACCTTGTGACCCTGCTTGACCACTATGAGCTGAACCCCCCTGTTATCGCTAAAGGACTAGCGACTACCCACCATGAAAATGACCTCCAACTCAACCTAAACTGCTGGATGATCTCCATTTCCCTAACAGTTGAGAAACTGGTGGTGCTACTCATGGATGCAGAGTCATAGGAGAACACCTGTCACCAGCTGTTGGTGAAAATATCTAATAGAATCCATGAAGATGCCCCATCTTTCTGCAAGATCAGCACTCCACTGGGTCCCTCGGGTAATGTGTCCTCGTATGCCCGCTCTTTCCGCACTGGTATCACACCCCCTCGCTACCAGAAGAAGTCTCTATCCTCCATGGATCTCCATGCGTAGAGTCCATGCAGTGCTTATTGCTATCAGTAGGAGGGATACTAACTCTAGATGTCGAGCCAACCTGGCTCATAACTGCAAAATCCCTCAGATTGTGCTCTATGATCTGTGCTTGGATGACTATAGAACTCATGGAAGTTAACATGAAGATGTACACCTAAGATTAGATGTCATGACTAAAGCCATACTCAAGCTTCCTATCTTAGAATAACTCATCACCTCCTAGAATAGGAGTAAAGAATTGCAGCTATATGAAGTGAGATGAATAATTCATAAAAGAAATAGTACCCTACTCTTGACTCATGAACTCTCAAGCTCGATCATCCCTCAATGACTCTAGAAAGATGTTTTCATAGAAGGCGCACTGGAACTCATCCCAAGACATATACTATTAGCGTCCTGCTTGTGAGATCACATCCCCCATCAGTTGGAGGAATCCTGAAGCATATACGAAGTGAGATTCACCCTCCTCATCAGAGGTGTCTCCAGATAATGGATGATAGACAACATGTCTTCTAACCATGACTTTGTAGCCTAAGGTCCTCCTCCACCTATAAAGGTGGGAGAATGTTGCTGTTGGAAAACCCACGTCAGCTTTTCCATTCAAGGGGAATGATGCGGTATATCATGGAAAGACTACATGAACCACTTTAATCCCTCTCGGAATTGTGCATCAACACCTGTGTCTAGAATGATGAATGGTTCCTAGACTGGAACAATAAGAGAATCTGTTGGTAGTCCCTGATCAATCATGTCTGGTGTCTGATCACCACCCTACCACTAGCATACAACCAGAGGACTTTATGGTGGCATGACTCTGCAAGGTTAAGCACACACCTTAGATCAATATTAACAGGAGCTGAAAACATAGAAGTAAAATAAGGTAATAGAGGAAAGTAAGCATTTGAGTATTCCAAAACATGGATTCATAGCGTGTAAAAATCATGCACGGTGTGTTCCCTTAAGCCTTTCACATGGGTGTGTAATCCTTCCACAACTAGTTGTGTAACACCGCAAACACATAGTGTGTTTCCCAAACACACATCGTGTACTTCACATCTATACCTATAAGGCCCCAGCCTTAAACCTTACTTAATCTTGAGTTATTACAATATTACACATTGAAGATATTTTCATTTTTAGAGTTTTATAGAATTAGATCATAAATCATGCAATACATTCCCCATTTAAACAAGGTGGTTACATTATAGACAATTTTCACTTTTCCCATCAAAGGAAACATATTGAAAACAAATCATGGATTCTTTCATGAAACTTCCTTGACACTATCATCACATCATGTACATTTCCTTAGACCTGTGGAAAACATTTCAAAAACTTGGGATGAGCATAAAAATCTCAGTAAGGAAAATAAATGTATGAAATGAAAACATTAGTCCATGTTTACATAATAATTAATGAAATCATACTTTACTCATAAAATATAATCACATTAACATACCTCATCAAATCATGAATAATTCTTTGAAATCAAAGGACATAAAGGTAACATGAGGCATTCATAACATTCTTACGTAGGGAGTTACCCTCATGGTTACGTTTGGAATACCCATCACAATATATTCCCTAAATCGCTTTAGAGAAACCATAAAATTTAACCCCTTCGCGTTACCCAATGCATTGGAGAGCTATATCGGGCTCACCCGCCCTTAGTTTATCACCGAACCACCTATCTTCATAACAATGCCCAAGAACCATTACATAATCGTATCACATAACACATGCATGAAGGAAACATAACATTTCCACATTTTGATCACAAGATATCAAAACGACATATTGATATAATAAAAATATTATAGAAATCATTTTTAATACCCAAATAAAATAAAATTAAAACATGGTATTTATTTTCCATTTTATAAAAAAGTTATGGCTTGTAGAGGAAGCTGAAACTCAAATGATGGTCACGGCGGAGGAGAATTCATTGTCGCCGGATACAAACGACAAAAAAAATATTCCATTTGTCATTTAGTAGAACGCTTTGTATAAAAATGATTCTTTTTGAATAGACCTAAATGTCAAGGGGGTTTATAAACCGTATAAAATAAAGTTGTGTATAAAACAAAATATGCCTCAATGAAAGGAGATTGAGACGAAGTCCCATACCTCGAATCCGACTTGACTCGATCTTTCTTTAACCTCCTAAATAATAAAATTGAGATACTTCTACTTGCATAAGAACCTTTTTCCAGTTCATTATTCCATTTATATCACTTATTTCCACGTTATGAACACTATGTAATTATTTAAGGTAATAATGGTCGTTTTGTCGATCATTGGTACTTGAGTAAAAAATAAGCTCTTTTTAATTACAAGTTGTTCATGTTGTAAAATATCCATTATATACACAATTATATTCATGATTTTGACATCTTATATGTCATATATATCCAGTATATACATGCATTTATAATATTACATAACATTTAGAGGTAAGAAATGAAATGCACCGTTCATGGAGACGGTAAGCCGTACGTACGAATGAATGCTACTTTCATTTATATTTCTTACTTAATGGCGTCCAATAATAATGATATAATGGTATATTATAATTCCAGTATAATATCATATATAATATCATTAACTCCAACCCTTATATATCCCTCATATGACATTAATGAAGCAACTCACTTTGAGGGGGTGGTAGTCCACACTTCCTAAAATGAATATATCGCATTTAACCATAATGGAAACCATAAGGTATGCCATAAATGATATATAGAAATCCTAAGGAAAACATAAAAATATTATATATCATATATAAATATAGTGGCATATTAATGGCCACGTTTAAAGGTGTTAAAATAATATTGAACAATCATCGTTTTGTGAGGCAGTAATTTTCCATCCACAGAAACAATATGTTTTTAACCATTAGATGAAGGTGTGTGTAAGTTTATCTTGAATCATTCACATAAAAACATCCTTGAATATTGAATATTATTGTGTTTTTACAAAATAAAAGAATAAAAATAGTTTAGGGGGTTGGAGAAGCAAAATAAATCAAAAGAGCATTAGGGAAGACTTTACCTTTAAATCGGGTAACTCTCTTTGGTTTGAACCAAAAAGGTTTCTTGAAGAGATTCCTTCTTTAGTTAATGCTTCAATGATAAAGAGAGTGATGTGGAGAGATAAAATGAGCATAGCTTGGGTGACCCAATATCTTGAGAAGTGTGGGTAAGGAGGTAGAGCTGGGGGGGTTTATAAGAGGGAGGAGGGGAACTCTTGGAAATTCATGAACTATTACTCTATTATATATTGGGTTTTGGATTTTAAAGGTCCCACATTGATATATTTAGAGGATAAGGTGATAAGGGTTCGAAATATACTCATCTAATAGGTTTTTGACAAGTGTATGCCTAAGATTTTACATTATATTTTCATTTTATTTAAATTATTAATTATTGAGGTATTCATTGCATCATCATGGTGTCATAAATAAATTAATTTATTTAATGTCTAAAAATTATAAAAAAATACTATGATGTAGGAAATAATTTTATATTTTCAATTACTATTTATAGTCTGAGGGATAATTTCACAGATAAAACTAAAAATGATTTACTCGGGTGATACATTCTTTAGTGATATTCTCCTTTCTTTAAAAATAAAATGATAACGTGTCACTTTCACCCAAAAGTGATTCCATGGGGTCCCTAAGTTAGGCACAAGGCATAATATGGTCGGCCTTGACACAACTAGTAGCATCAGGACACATGTGGGGGTTTTTTTATTATTATGATATTATATTATTTTCCTTAACTACACGATTACTAATTAATCAAGATAATTAAAGACAATTACTGTCGTTACTATTCATAATGTCCAAATACAAAAGAGTCTTAATTACAAAATTTAGACCTTATGATTACAAATATGGAATCCATTTTACCAAATTTCTATCATATAAATTTCAATTATTACTTTAAAAATAATTCCCGTTGTCAAAACAAATAGCGGGTTTTTTGAAAAAATATCTACGAAAAGTTTGGCACTTGTTTATGCCCAATTACCAAGTGAAATTAATTATAATGACCACCATTGGTTCAAATGGTAAAAATATATTCTAATTACACTTTAATATCAATTAGAAAGATAATCTAACCATATAATAAAATTAGATGAAAAATTAGTTTTGATGTAAAATACTGTATTTTTCACTATTCATTAAAAAATGAACATTGTCAGAAAAATACCAAAAAAATTATACAATGTAAATTTCAATGTCCAAATAATAAATAATAATTTTATTTTGACAAATAGAGCTTATAAAATTGTCAAAAGTTTCAATTAAAAATTGATTTCCATCAAAAGGTAGTAAAACAATCTTTTAAAAATGTTAGTGTATTCCATGCTTAAGATTGGATTTATTCTCATTTTAAGCCACTAAAACACTATCTAATTAATAAATAGAAATAGTTAATAATATCAATTATTCATTACTTAAATGGGATGTTACATCCTTCCCCCCCCCCCTTTTGAAAATTGGATCCCCGGAATTTATTTACATATCGAATAAGTGGGGGTATTTATCCCTCATTGCATTTTCAGATTCCCATGTTGCCTCTTCACTCATGTGGTTTTTCCACAAAACATTTACTTGATGAATCACCTTATTCCGTGACACTTTTTTCTTGTGGTCAAGAATCTGGACCGGTTTTTCCTCATAAGATAGATTCTCTTCCAGCTGAACTACCTCTAGACTCAAAACATGAGATGGATCTGGCATGTACTTCCTTAACATTGAAACATGAAAAACATTGTGTACATGAGATAAATTCGAAGGTAAATCCACTCAGTATTCAACTGATCCATCTCTCTTTAGAATTTCATATGGTCTAATGAACCTTGGACTCAACTGTCCTTTCTTACCAAATCGCATCACACTTTTCCATGGTGAAACATTAAGGAAGACATGATCACCTGCCCAAAAGAGAGATCCTTCCTCCTGTTGTCCGAAAAACTTTTCTGCCTGCTCTGAGCTATTCTCATGTGTTTCTGTATCAGCTGATCTTTTTCTGCCAACTCTTCAACCAATTATTGTCCCATAAACATCCTTTCACCTACTTCATCCCAAAAATATATAGTTCAACACTGCTTCCCATATAATCCTTCAAATGGTGCCATCTGTATACTGGAATGAAAAATTTTATTATAAGAAAACTCAACCAAAGAAAGATGTTGGTCCTAACTTCCCAGATAATCCATCGAACAAGCACATAGCATATCCTCAAAGTTCTGAATTGTTCGTTCTGACTGGCCATCTGATTGAGGATAAAAAGCTATACTAAAATTCAATTCAGTACCCAATGACTTCTGAAGGTCTTTACAAAAGATAGAAGTAGACCTAAGATCACGATCAGATAAAATGGAGAGGGGAAATCCATGTTACCTGACTATCTCTTTAAGATACAAATGATAAAGTTGTTCTAGGGAAAAATTATATCGTATATAAAATAAATGAGCAGATTTAGACAAGCGATCAACAATAAACCAGATTGCATTATTACCTCGAGGCATCTTCGAAAACCCAACAACAAAGTCGATGGATATATTCTCCCATTTAAAATCTGGCACTGGTAAAGGATGTAGCATCCCTTTCGGTAACTGTCACTCTGCTTTAACCTATTGACAAGTCAAACACTTCATAGTAAAATCAACAATATCGCTTTTCATTACGTCCCACCAGTAATACTCCCGAAGATCTCTATACATCTCAGTACATCCTTGATGAACAGAAAACGGAGAACTATGAGCTTCACATAACAACTCTCTCTTCAATTGTGAATCACACTACACACACAATCTCATCCCAAAACTCAAAAAAAATCATTATCAATGTTGAAATTAGGTAACATACCCTTCTGAACCAGCTCTACCTTTTTCTACAACTCACTGTCTTGCTTCTGTGATTGCTTAATTATGTCTGATAGAGAAGATTTCAATGATACCTAAAACAAAATAGAAGAACATCCAGCACCAATAAATTCTATGCCAATGTTCATCAAATCCTTAACTAAAGGATCATTATCCAAACGTAACATGGTTAATAAATTATTACACTTTCGACTCAAATCATCAGCCACTTTATTTGCTTTCCCAGATGGTAATGAATTGTACAATCAGAATCCTCGATTAATTCCAGCCATATCCTCTATCTTATGTTCATATCTTTCTGAGTGAATATATACTTTAAATTTTTGGGATTAGTATATATTTCACACTTTACTCCATAAAAATGATGCCTCCAATTTTTTAAAGCGAAAACAACAGAAACTAGTTCCAAATCATGTGTATGTTAATTTACCTCATTAGTTTTCAACTGACAGGAAGCATAAGCAATTTCCTGGTCATTCTGTATTACGATGCAACCAAGTCCTTTCAATGAAGTATCACTGTAGATAACAAAATCACCATTCCTGTAAGGTAGTTCCAAAACTGGAGCATTCACCAATCTTCTTTTCAGTTCCTGAAAACAATCATCACATTATTTTTTCTAGATAAAATTATCACCCTTCCGAGTTAGCTTAGTCATTGGACAAGATAACCGGGAAAAATTTCTAACAAACCTTCTTTAATATCCTTCCAAAACAAGGAAGCTACGAATCTCGGTTACATTTCTGGGTCTTGGCCATTCTTCAACAACCATTATTTTCAAAGGATCAACAGTTATCCCATCTTTAGAAACAATGTGACGAAGGAAAGAAATTTTTTTCAACCAAAACTCACACTTTATAAATTTCCCATACATTTTCTTTTCTTTTAAGGTTTAAAAAATAAACCTTAAATGACTTTCATGCTCCTCTTTACGTTTATAAATCACCAAAATACCATCAATGAAAACAACCAAAAACCTATCCAAGAACTCATTGAAAATTCTATTCATAAGGACCATGAATATAATAGGTGCATTGGTTAGCACAAAAAGAATTACTACAAATTAATAATGTCCATATCTTGTACGAAACACAGTCTTCAAAATATTTTCTTCCTTTACCTTCAATTGATGGTACCCTGAACTCAGGTCAATCGTTGAAAAATACTGAGCTCCCTGGAGCTGATCAAACAAATCATCGATATGAGGCAAAGGATATTTGTTCATAACAGTGATGTTATTAAAGGCTATAAAATCAATGCAAAGTATCATAGAGCCATCTTTCATTTTAACAAATAAGACAGGAGCACCCCATGGTGATGTGCTACGTCGAATGAAACCTTCCTCTAATAAATTTTGCAATTTATCCTTCAACTCTAAAAGTTCAATTTGAGCCATTCGATAAGGTTGTTTTGAAATTGTCTTAGCATAAATAACTAAGTCAATAGTAAATTCCACTTCCTGATCTAGTATTATTCCAAGAAACTCATCAAGAAAAACATCAAGATACTCCTTTACCACTGGCACATCATTAATCTGAACAGTTCCATTGTTTTCAACAATATGTTCAAGGTAACATTCATTTCCATCTTTTACATGTTTCTCAGCATCTTGAAATGTTATTAACAGTAAGGGATCATTGTTGTACACATACTGAAATTATTTCTGAAAAGAAACTTTGTTACCTCTACGGTAAATCTTTGCATGGTAAATAAAGAGAGAATCCATTCGCAGGATAACATCAAACTCTACTAGAGGTTAAACAATAAGGTTTTCAAGTAGGTTTTTTCCATAGACGAGGATAGAAAGATTCTAATAAATTCTTTTTGCCTCAACATTTCCCCTAGGTGTTTTTACCACAAGTTCTGGAGTCCTTTCTTGAGAAGGAATTACCAATTTACTAGAAAAGTTTTCTGTGATGAAAGAATGTGTAGACCCCGAATCAAAAAACACATTGTCATAATTTGAGAAAACAAAAAAAGTACCTGATACCACAACATTTTCTGGACCAACATCTGCTGAAGTAGTTGAAAATGATTTCACCCCTCCATTTTTCTTGTAGTCTGACTTCGTCCCATCACTCGAGCTCTTTTTTGGACACTCGTTTTCATATTGACCCATCTCATTGCACTTGAAACATTTCACTAACTGTAAATAAAATTTGGTCTTACCATCACCCTGATCTTTTTCAGTGAAATCACGAGCCTTATGTCCTATCTTACCACATTGGTAGCACTTTCCATAATTCAAAAGACATTCCCCAGCATGCCTTTTAACATATTTTTCAGAATCTCAAAACTTAGTTTTCTTACCATCAGACCTTTTTAAAGAATTCTTCCCTTTCTCCTGCCACCTCAATATCTTCTTCTCTTGGTTGTTATAGAACACTTGATCATCAGAAAACTCCATTTCCACCTTCTCATCACATCTAACAAGGTTTTCATAACTTTTAAACTCATGAGAAACTAATTCCCTTCGATATTTTGGCTTTAATCCTAAGTAAAAACGATTGATTTTACTATCAAGGTCTTGGAAAAAATTTGAAGCATACCTTGCCAATCGAGTGATCCTTTTTTCATAAACATCCACTGAGTCATCCTCTTGCCTCAATTCCAAGAATTGTTTTTCCGTCCTATGTCGAACAACCTTAGGAAAATACTTCTCAAGAAACATACGTTTGAATTCATCCCAATCGAGAGCATCAATCTCATCAGTGTCCCTGATATTTTTAACCATCGACCACCACTAATCTTCTTCACCCTCCAAACGGTAAATATAAAGACTAACCTTTTGATTTTATGAACACCCCATGACATCGAAAATCTTCTCTAGTTCTTTAATCCACCCTTCAGCTAGCAGATGGTCAGATGATCCTCTGAATGATGGGGGATGTTGCCTCATCAAATGTTCCACTGCTGACATGTTCCTCTACAGTTGATCTGGCGGATCTCGCGCATGGATACCACCACCATTTATCGCTTGAGTCAACTGCGCCATTACTGCAACAAAATGGTCAGTTCCAATTCCGACCATCTCTGGATGCTGATTCCGAAGGTCATTTCATTCTTTATGCCTTCCTAGAACTGCTTCCCTGTTTCCTATGTGGAAAACCATTCTGAACAAACATGTCTTAAATGAAGCAACATGGTAATCTTCAAATGCAATATCATTTCAATTTAACCATAAAAAAATATTTTGGGATAATCATTTTATAGAATTCTAACTCCTAACGTTATCAAAACCGACCTATGATACCATCTATAAGGCCCCAGCCTTAAACCTTACTTAATCTTGAGTTATTACAAGATTACACATTGTGGATCTTTTCAGGTTTAGTGTTTCAGAGAATTAGATTATAAATCATGACTTACATTCCACATTTAAACAATGTGGTTACATTAAAGACATTATTCACTTTTCCCATCAATGGAAACATATTTAAATCAAATCATAGATTCTTTCATGACACTTCCTTGACACTATCATCACATCATGTACATTTCCCTTGACCTGTTGAAAGCATTTCAAAAAATGTGGGATGACCATAAAAAGCTCAGTAAGGGATATAAAAGTACGAAATGAAAACATTAGTCCATGTATAAATAAGAATTAATGAAATCATACTTTACTCATAAAACATAAGCACTTTATTATACCTCATAAAATCATGAATAAATCATAGAAATTGTGGGACATAAAGGTAACTTGAGGCATTCATAACATTCTTACATAGGGAGTAACCATGATGGTTACGTTTGGAATAACCATCACAGTATATTCCCTAAATCTCTTTGGAGAAACCTTTACCTTTAACCCCTTCATGTTACCCAATGAATTGGAGAGCTATTGTAACGCCCCATGATTTTATGAAAAATATTCTTTTTAATTTCATTAATGTCTTGTGTTGTACGCTACAACAAAAGAAGCTTTCAAAATACGCATCCTTGACTTTCCTTCCGTTACACGCAATCGTGACCTTCCTCGATAGCGTGTGTAGTACGCAATACTGAGTTTCACGAAACAACGATATGCTATTAAAATATTATTAAAACTAGCCGTTATGAATAGTAATAACCACTTTTTGGAAATTTTTTAAATTTTATTTTTCAAAATGGAATTCATTTTTGGATTCGGAGTATCGAATTTAGCCTAAGGTGAAATTTTGGTACTTTTCGGATAACTTTCATATTCTAATGAATAGTGAAAATTACTAAATTATAATTAAAAACAACTTTATTAATCGAAATAATTAATAGTGATAAATTATTAATTTGAGTGGTTTTAAAGTATATTTAGAATATATTTTTACAATTTAATACAATGTTGGTCATTGTTTGTAATTTCACATTTAAACCAGACATAATCAAGTGTCAATCTTTTGATAGATTTTGTTTCTTAAAAAAAACACGCTATTTGTTTTAACAGCGGGATTTAATTATAAAATTAATTAATGCAACTTCTATGCTATGAATTTGGTAAAATAGACTTCATTTTTGAATTCGGAATATGAAATATAGCTTAGGATGAAATTTTGGCATTTTTCTGAAAACATTCAATTTTTGATGAATAGTGAAACCACTAAGTGGTAGGTTAAAAACGGAATTTTGCATAAAACTTAATTTTACCGCTTCTGTGAATGGAATTTCGAAAATCCGAGAGACACGGTTAATATCAAGGACTAAAATGTGGTTCAATGAGATGAAAATAATTTTTTGGTAAATAGTAACTTTTTACTTTTTTTACCACGGTTAATAGTAAATAGGGTAACTAAGGGTAAATATGATATTAATATTACCCTAACACATGTCCTAATTCTATTGGACAAGTGTAATTCGACCAAAAACAAACTTAGGAATAAAATATGACCATTTAGGCCCACTTGGATTAGATTAGGACATTTATTATTAATTTATTTAAAGAAGGGTTAAAATAGTTAAAATCAAAGTTTAATAAGTAAAGCATTTTTAATATGGGGTTATACATAAGCTAAATTCGACTATAAATATTCATTAGAAAGCTAAAAGGATTTCCTACATGATGGTATTTTATTTGTAATTTTTAGACAGCATATAATATAATTTATTTATGACACAAAGATGATGCAGTAATTATCTTATTAATGAAATATTGACATAATTGATAATATAAATACCCAAATAAATGTAATTTAAGACTTTTTATGAATTCCACTAATTTTCTAGGTTACTATGATATATTAGTGTTGATTTAATCAACTTGGTTCGAATATATAATTCTGTTATGACTTTCAAAAAAATCATATATGAAATAGTGTCAAAATTGACACAAAATAGTTTTTAAATCAAATATTATATTATTAATTGTTATTTTATTCCTAAAAATCTATGGTTCGGCCAAATGACTTAGATAAGGATATATGTATTAATAATATACAATTTGGGGTTCTTTTGGCATGTTATAGTAAGTGTATTAACCATATAGTGAAAGAAAACAAAAAGACACGGTAAAAGTTAAATTATTTAACTTAGAGTTAAATCTAATTGATAAGGTTTAAAATAAGATCCAAACATGTATAAATTTGATTGGTTGATGATATTACAACCCTATCTCATCTAAGCTTCGAATATGAGTCATTTTTGGAGGTTTTTAAGTGGGGTTATATTTATTATAAATTAATATTTTTAAGAATTCCTAAGGTGCCCCTCTCCTCCCTTATAAAAGGACACCTCCTCCCCCTCCTCCTCACACCAATTTGAGCACTCAAGCTCGGCCAACCCCTGCCAAAATCCCTTCTCCACTTCCCTAGCAACATCCTAGAGGTTCTGGTCTTCCTAAAAGACCAATTATAGTGCCCTAAGAGGAGGTCTCAAAGAGGCACTTCAAAGAAGAGGTAATTACCGTTACCAATTCTTTCATCTTTATTTCTTCTTCCACTTCTTCTTCTTAGGTTGTTTCATTATGAAGTAATAACATCAGTATCACTCATATACTGATATGTTATTATAAGTATGAAACAACCCTATTTCACCATCTATCCATCCTACGGAAAAAGAAATCACCGCGCGTGCGTACGTACGGAATACCGTCTCCACGCCGTGGTGTAATCTATTTTCCACCACCACCTTACATGGATGGGTATAATGGTGTAAAGAATAACTATACATAGTTATTAAAACATCATAATGATTCTGATATATTTTATAATCCACTCCAATTCAATTCAATATTTATAGAAATGATATCATCGCTCGTGCGTACGTACGGAATACCGTCTCCACGACGCGATGAGATTCATTCTCCATGTTAACCATTTAAGAATGATTATAATGTATATATAAGAAATAATAATGAAATACATGACATTATAAAGCTACTGGATTTATGTATATATATATACATATGTATTTCATCTACTTACTTCCATTTCAAGACAATAAGGAAAGAAAAACAGCGTTCATGCGTACGTACGGACTACCGTCTCCATGAACGGTGTTTTTCATTTTATTTATCTATCTATTATATATATATATATACTGAATATATATGATATATAAATCATATTTTATATTCTGGAAGTAAGTAAATCATGATATAAGTAATAATGATGTCAAGAACAACAAGTCAAAACACCTACGATAAATGAAACGATTTTACCCAAAACGCTTCTTTAACATGGAATTTACAAAAGAACGGGTAATATAATGTCATAAGTGAACCATATATGATATCATAACAATGAATATGATTCTGTAATAAGTCAATGACATTATTTAAATCATTATACAGGAGGTTCGGACACATACGAAGCAAATTGGACCTAAGGTAAGGGAAATATCACAATCGCATTTTTATCCGAGATTGTTTATTCGTAAGTATTTACTGGGGTGTATTTTATCATCCACATCCATGTTTCATCAAAATGTAATATTATTTCCATCCACCTACAATTGTTTAAATCCATTTTTACCCTTCGGTGAGTTTTTAGTAATATGTATGAAAGGAATCTTTTGTCGTACGAGGTACTTTTTGACTTTTCCGACAAAAGTACGAAGAATGTTTTTTTTAACTTATACGGCACGAACGGATTTCTACTGTTTTATAAAGCCTTATTTTCATGAAGCTTCCTCTAAAAGATTTCATGACTATTTTCAATAAAATCTCTTTCTTTTAAAGTTGCATGATGTTTTGTGAAAAGAAATTGATTTTGAAGAAGAAAGGATATTTTCCTCAAGAATTCAATTCAAGTGTTTTATCAAAATTATTTTCCATCTAAGATAATAAAGAGTTCTGTTTCTATCCATATTTTTACATTGATTTGACTATGTTGTGATGGAATTATGTTTATGAATTCCTTTATCTTATATGAATGGTTTTATGATGTCATGTTGTTTAAGAATCCCATTTTTATTACATGGCTTATGAAATGATGTATGATTTATGATTTTGTGGCACACATAAGAAAGGATTCATTAAGAGATGGGTGGGACCTATATCTCCCTCCAATGCATTGGGTAAAGATTTTATATCTCATGAGATAGACATGGCTGGAATGGTAGGTTATACCGGTTCAGTGAAACAGGACTGAAACGAGGATTACTCGATTCAGAAAGGGACTTTGTCCACTAAGATAGTCTTGGCAATGAGTCTTGACTAACAAGAAATGATTCTCTATGATTATGTGTGTATGCCACAATGAGTAATGTTTTAAGTTATGATTTCATTTCACTACTATGATTTATCCCATGTTATGAAATTATGCTTTCTTTTGCAGGTTAAGATTTCCAAAAATGTTATGTTCTTATGAAAATTATGTGATTGATATTTCCTTTGTTTACTGAGCATTTGAGCTCACCCTTTTATGTTTTCTTTTCCCCAGGATATAAAGAAAGGTTTTAGGTAAAAAAAAAGGGATGACCTTTATGGGAGATATTGAAGA
Source organism: Viscum album (assembly GCA_963277665.1). Lineage (NCBI taxonomy): Eukaryota > Viridiplantae > Streptophyta > Magnoliopsida > Santalales > Viscaceae > Viscum > Viscum album. Next base: position 760,957,368 of record OY728166.1, read on the forward strand.
ACTTTCACCACGATTAGAAGATTACGTTCCGAGTTTCCAAAGACACTAAACTATTACGATCCTTTAGTGTGTGTTTTTGTTATGTACTAAGTATTCCGCAAAAGTAATGTAATGTCAATGTACGTCAAGATACGGGTCTCTACAGTTGGTATCAGAGGAAAGGTTTAGTCAACCTTTGGAAACTAGGATGCGAGAACTTTAGTGAGATCCCTAGAGATATTTCTAAGGTATGTCTAGGGATGTCTCTAAGGTTAAGTATACGTATAGGTTATAGTCCTAGAATTACGCTAACGATCTTAGAATTTAACCTAAGATGTTAGATATTGAGGGTACTAACCCTTTATTATGTTGTTTTCCCTAGCATGATTTTTTCCTCTCACACAATTCTTTTGGGGTTTTAGACGATGGCTGGAACCCGAAGGAACCGTGTTAATGCGGAATGTGATGGGCAATGCAATGATTGTACCCCTGAGCAACCAAACGATATAGGAGCTGGAATGCAAAATCTTGTAGCCATGCTCACACAACTTTCTCAAGCTATGAATCATGCAGGACTTCCAAACGAGCAAAGGAAGGAGCAACATTCTGTTGAATCCTTCATGAGGCAGCGTCCACCTTCTTTCAGTGGGTCTACTGATCCATTAGTTGCTGAACAATGGATTAGTACTACTGAAAAGATATTTTCAGTTCTTCAATGTTCTGAACATGATAAAGTCATCCTAGCAGTGTATCGTTTGGAAGGAGATGCTGATCAATGGTGGAATCTTATTAAGAATACAAGGCAAAGGGATGAAATTGAGTCTATGGAATGGGACGAGTTCAAGAACTTATTTTTCAATAACTACTTCCCTCGTATTCTTCGAACAAAGATGGAGAAAGAGTTTCTTGAACTGAAGCAAAGGGACGATGAATCTGTTGGTACCTATGAAGCAAATTTTACAAGACTTGCAAGGTATGCTTCTGGAATTATCATCCAACCTGAAAGTAAAGTTGATCGATTTTTCAGTGGCTTAAAACCAAGTCTTCGAAGGGCATTAGCTATAAGAGACTTCAGTAGCTATGAAGAAATTGTGCGTTGTGCTATCAAGGTAGAAATGGAAGTTGGTGTTACATATCCATCTCATGGTTTTGACAAGAAACGAAAGATGGAGTTCAAGGAGAAATCTCAGAATAATGGTGAATAGAAGATGAATGTTTCCTTATGCACAAAGTGTGGAAAGAAGCATGGTGGAGATTGTCTAAAAGGGACTAGAAAATGTTTTAAGTGTGGAAAAGAAGGTCATCGAGCAGCTGAGTGTCGAAGTAATGGAAAAAGGGTTTCTAATGATAAAGCAAACACTGCAGAGAACGCACCACCAACACTTCAATGCTTCAAGTGCAAGGAAATGGGGCATTATGCTAATAATTGCCCTAATCCAAGGGTTAGTGATGATCAACATGAGCAACCACTGAAGGCAAAGGACAAAGGGAAATCACATGCGATCACTATTGGCAATGTTGAATATGACAACAATGTGGTGGAATGATTAAGTGTTTATGTAATGGGATTCCAAAATAATGTTGTATCATTGAGTATTGCAATATTTATTGATGTGGTATTCAAAGTGATTGAGATATTTTTTTTGGAAATAAGATGATATGCGCATAATGAAGACGAGAAAATGAAATGTTTAATAGTATTCATGAGCTCATGATTGATATAAGGACTAAGTGATATCATGGTTTGAGTATAAATAATTTTGAGGATTTTGGTATGTGTAAAGTGTTAACTTTTAACTGCATTCAAGTTTTCACTATGGTTCAATGGGTATTCAAGAGTATACATGATTAAGGACTTTGAATGTTTGGAATGTGACCAAAAAAAACATATCTTATGATATATGGGGATCAACGATGATATTAAATCTCTGGTAATTGTTTTCACTATGTTATGAGAGTGGACTGCAGTATTATGGATAAGCCTAAAGATTGGAATGGATTGTGTTGGACGATATTATTGATGGGATGTTATAGTAGTTTTGGAAAAAGGACAACCTGCAGGACGGGCGACAGCCCATCGCTTCGGACAAGGCTGTGGGAATCGAACCCACAACCGAAGTGCGACTGGCCTTTATCGCCTACCACTGACCTACAGGAAGTCCCTGTTTAGTAGAAACTAGTTTTATTATATTAAGCAGTATGATATATGAAGTATAAGTCCATTTTAGGAACCATATATGATTAATCTCACTATAGATCGACTTATGTATATAAGTTTTGCTAACCTTTTGTTTGAGACAGATGGAATGACCTGTCATTCTATCACATGATCTGCTAACACATCACGAATAACAAATTCAACTTCATTTATTTAAGAGATGAAGTAGAAATTGTTCAAGGCACGAACAAAAGTGAGATTTTACCAAAATAAAGTAAGTATTTATTCTAAGCAAATTTTCAACTTTAGGGAAATGATCTTGAAAACCAAAAATGTTGTCCTAGTGATCTTATACCTGATGAATCAGATGGTACCTTATATCATCACAAATCTATGGATTTGTGATTACTGGCTTTTCCATAGCCATGTTCTCTACCACTCTCCATCAGAACATGATGGTTAGATTTTTCTTCCATATCCATATTTTCACCTATGTGGAAACCCAGTGATTAGTATATTTGGGTAATCGTTACATTTCATACTTTAGTTTTTAAATCCATGTTTTGGTATTCCTTTTTACGATATGGGTTTCTATCAAAGAAAATTTTGAATAGTAAACCATTTATAACCCCGATGAATTTCGAGGGCGAAATTCATTTTAAGGGGGGTAGAATGTAACGCCCCAAGATTTTATGAAAAATATTCTTTTTAATTTCATTAATGTCTTGTGTTGTACGCTACAACAAAAGAAGCTTTCACAATACGCATCCTTGACTTTCCTTCCGTTACACGCAATCGCGACCTTCCTCGATAGCGTGTGTAGTACGCAATACTGAGTTTCACGAAACAACGATATGCTATTAAAATATTATTAAAACTAGCCGTTATGAATAGTAATAACCACTTTTTGGAAATTTTGTAAATTTTATTTTTCAAAATGGAATTCATTTTTGGATTCGGAGTATCGAATTTAGCCTAAGGTGAAATTTTGGTACTTTTCGGATAACTTTCATATTCTAATGAATAGTGAAAATTACTAAATTATAATTAAAAACAACTTTTTTAATCGAAATAATTAATAGTGATAAATTATTAATTTGAGTGGTTTTAAAGTATATTTAGAATATATTTTTACAATTTAATACAATGTTGGTCATTGTTTGTAATTTCACATTTAAACCAGACATAATCAAGTGTCAATCTTTTGATAGATTTTGTTTCTTAAAAAAAACACGCTATTTGTTTTAACAGCGGGATTTAATTATAAAATTAATTAATGCAACTTCTATGCTATGAATTTGGTAAAATAGACTTCATTTTTGAATTCGGAATATGAAATATAGCTTAGGATGAAATTTTGGCATTTTTCTGAAAACTTTCAATTTTTGATGAATAGTGAAACCACTAAGTGGTAGGTTAAAAACGGAATTTTGCATAAAACTTAATTTTACCGCTTCTGTGAATGGAATTTCGAAAATCCGAGAGACACGGTTAATATCAAGGACTAAAATGTGGTTCAATGAGATGAAAATAATTTTTTGGTGAATAGTAACTTTTTACTTTTTTTACCACAGTTAATAGTAAATAGGGTAACTAAGGGTAAATATGATATTAATATTACCCTAACACATGTCCTAATTCTATTGGACAAGTGTAATTCGACCAAAAACAAACTTAGGAATAAAATATGACCATTTAGGCCCACTTGGATTAGATTAGGACATTTATTATTAATTTATTTAAAGAAGGGTTAAAATAGTTAAAATCAAAGTTTAATAAGTAAATCATTTTTAATATGGGGTTATACATAAGCTAAATTCGACTATAAATATTCATTAGAAAGCTAAAAAGATTTCCTACATGATGGTATTTTATTTGTAATTTTTAGACAGCATATAATATAATTTATTTATGACACAAAGATGATGCAGTAATTATCTTATTAATGAAATATTGACATAATTGATAATATAAATACCAAAATAAATGTAATTTAATACTTTTTATGAATTCCACTAATTTTCTAGGTTACTATGATATATTATTGTTGATTTAATAAACTTGGTTCGAATATATAATTCTGTTATGACTTTCAAAAAAATCATATATCAAATAGTGTCAAAATTGACACAAAATAGTTTTTAAATCAAATATTATATTATTAATTGTTATTTTATTCCTAAAAATCTAAGGTTCGGCCAAATGACTTAGATAAGGATATATGTATTAATAATATACAATTTGGGGTTCGTTTGGCAGGTTATAGTAAGTGTATTAACCATATAGTGAAAGAAAACAAAAAGACACGGTAAAAGTTAAATTATTTAACTTAGAGTTAAATCTAATTGATAAGGTTTAATATAAGATCCAAACATGTATAAATTTGATTGGTTGATGAGATTACAAACCTATCTCATCTAAGCTTCGAATATGAGTCATTTTTGGAGGTTTTTAAGTGGGGTTATATTTATTATAAATTAATATTTTTAAGAATTCCTAAGGTGCCCCTCTCCTCCCTTATAAAAGGACACCTCCTCCCCCTCCTCCTCACACCAATTTGAGCACTCAAGCTCGGCCAACCCCTGCCAAAATCCCTTCTCCACTTCCCTAGAAACATCCTAGAGGTTCTGGTCTTCCTCAAAGACCAATTATAGTGCCCTAAGAGGAGGTCTCAAAGAGGCACTTCAAAGAAGAGGTAATTACCGTTACCAATTCTTTCATCTTTATTTCTTCTTCCACTTCTTCTTCTTAGGTTGTTTCATTATGAAGTAATAACATCAGTATCACTCATATACTGATATGTTATTATAAGTATGAAACAACCCTATTTCACCATCTATCCATCCTACGGAAAAAGAAATCACCGCGCGTGCGTACGTACGGAATACCGTCTCCACGCCGTGGTGTAATCTATTTTCCACCACCACCTTACATGGATGGGTATAATGGTGTAAAGAATAACTATACATAGTTATTACAACATCATAATGATTCTGATATATTTTATAATCCACTCCAATTCAATTCAATATTTATAGAAATGATATCATCGCTCGTGCGTACGTACGGAATACCGTCTCCACGACGCGATGAGATTCATTCTCCATGTTAACCATTTAAGAATGATTATAATGTATATATAAGAAATAATAATGAAATACATGACATTATAAAGCTACTGGATTTATGTATATATATATACATATGTATGTCATCTACTTACTTCCATTTCAAGACAATAAGGAAAGAAAAACAGCCTTTATGCGTACGTACGGACTACCGTCTCCATGAACGGTGTTTTTCATTTTATTTATCTATCTATTATATATATATATATATACTGAATATATATGATATATAAATCATATTTTATATTCTGGAAGTAAGTAAATCATGATATAAGTAATAATGATGTCAAGAACAACAAGTCAAAACACCTACGATAAATGAAACGATTTTACCCAAAACGCTTCTTTAACATGGAATTTACAAAAGAACGGGTAATATAATGTCATAAGTGAACCATATATGATATCATAACAATGAATATGATTCTGTAATAAGTCAATGACATTATTTAAATCATTATACAGGAGGTTCGGACACATACGAAGCAAATTGGACCTAAGGTAAGGGAAATATCACAATCTCATTTTTATCCGAGATTGTTTATTCGTAAGTATTTACTGGGGTGTATTTTATCATCCACATCCATGTTTCATCAAAATGTAATATTATTTCCATCCACCTACAATTGTTTAAATCCATTTTTACCCTTCGGTGAGTTTTTAGTAATATGTATGAAAGGAATCTTTTGTCGTACGAGGTACTTTTTGACTTTTCCGACAAAAGTACGAAGAATGTTTTTTTTAACTTATACGGCACGAACAGATTTCTACTGTTTTATAAAGCCTTATTTTCATGAAGCTTCCTCTAAAAGATTTCATGACTATTTTCAATAAAATCTCTTTCTTTTAAAGTTGCATGATGTTTTGTGAAAAGAAATTGATTTTGAAGAAGAAAGGATATTTTCCTCAAGAATTCAATTCAAGTGTTTTATCAAAATTATTTTCCATCTAAGATAATAAAGAGTTCTGTTTCTATCCATATTTTTACATTGATTTGACTATGTTGTAATGGAATTATGTTTATGAATTCCTTTATCTTATATGAATGGTTTTATGATGTCATGTTGTTTAAGAATCCCATTTTTATTACATGGCTTATGAAATGATGTATGATTTATGATTTTGTGGCACACATAAGAAAGGATTCATTAAGAGATGGGTGGGACCTATATCTCCCTCCAATGCATTGGGTAAAGATTTTATATCTCATGAGATAGACATGGCTGGAATGGTAGGTTATACCGGTTCAGTGAAACAGGACTGAAACGAGGATTACTCGATTCAGAAAGGGACTTTGTCCACTAAGATAGTCTTGGCAATGAGTCTTGACTAACAAGAAATGATTCTCTATGATTATGTGTGTATGCCACAATGAGTAATGTTTTAAGTTATGATTTCATTTCACTACTATGATTTATCCCATGTTATGAAATTATGCTCTCTTTTGCAGGTTAAGATTTCCAAAAATGTTATGTTCTTATGAAAATTATGTGATTGATATTTCCTTTGTTTACTGAGCATTTGAGCTCACCCTTTTATGTTTTCTTTTCCCCAGGATATAAAGAAAGGTTTTAGGTAAAAAAAAGGGGATGACCTTTATGGGAGATACTGAAGAACTTTCACCACGATTAGAAGATTACGTTCCGAGTTTCCAAAGACACTAAACTATTACGATCCTTTAGTGTGTGTTTTTGTTATGTACTAAGTATTCCGCAAAAGTAATGTAATGTCAATGTACGTCAAGATACGGGTCTCTACAGCTATATCGAGCTCACCCGCCCTTAGTTTATCACGGAACCACCTGTCTTTATAATAATTCCAAAGAACCATAACATAATAGTATCACATAAAACATGCATAAAGGAAACATAACATTTCGACATTTCAATCACAAGATATCAATACAACACATTGATATAATAAAAAATTATCAAAACCATTTTTAATACCAAAATAAAAGAAAAGAAAAACATGGTATTTATTTTTCATTTTTAAAACAAATTATGGCTTGTAGAGGAAGCCGAAACTCAAATAATGGTCACGGCGGCGGATAAGTCGTTGTCGCCGCATACGTTTGACAAAAAAACCATTCCTTTTTTTCATTTAGTAGAACACTTCGTATAAAAAAGATTCCTTTTTAATAGATGTAAAATTAATGTGGTTTTATACACCATATAAAAGAAAGTTGTGTATAAAAAAAATATGCCTCAATGAAAGGAGATTGAGACGAAGTCCCATACCTCGGGTCCGACTTGACTCGATCATACATTAACCACCCGAATAATAAACATGAGTTAATTTCTACTTGCTTAAGAACCTTTTTCAAGTTCATTATTCCTTTTATATCACTTATACCATGTTATTAACAATATGTAATTATTTATGTTAATAATGGTCGTTTTGTCGATCTTTGGTACTTGAGTCAAAAATACACTCTTTATAATTACAAGTTGTTCAGGTGGTAAAATATCCACTATATCCAGAATTATATTAATAATGTTGATATCATAAATGTCATATATATCCATTATATAAATTCATTTATAATATTACATAACATTTATAGGTAAGAAATAAAATGCACCGTTTATGGAGATGGCAAGCCGTACGTACGCATGAATGCTACTTTCATTTCTATTTCTTACTTAATGGATCGAAATAATAATGATATAAATGTATATTATAATTCCAGTATAATATCATATATAATATCATTAACTCCATTCCTTATACATCCCACATATGGCATTAACGAATCAAATCACTTTGAGGGGGCTGTAGTCCGCACTTCCTAAAATGAAGATATCACGTTTACCCATAATGGAAACCATTAGGAATGCCATAAATGAAAAATAAAAAATAATAAAGAAAACATAAAAATATTATATATCATATATAAATATAGTGATATCTTAATGACCACCTTTAAATGTGTTAAAAGAATATTGAACAATCATTGTTTCGTGATTTAGTAATTCGCCATCTACAGAAACAGTATGTTATTTAACCATTAGATGAAGGTGTGTGTAAGTGTCTCTTGAATAATTCACATAAAAACAACCAATTATATTGAAGATATTTTTTTTGTTACAAAAGAAATGAATAAAAATATTTTAGGGGGTTGTAGATGCAAAATAAAACAAAAGAACATTAGAGAAGACTTTACCTTTAAATCGGGTAACTCCTCTTGGTTGGAGACAAAAGGGTTTCTTGAAGAGATTACATCCTAAGTTAAGGATTCTATGATGAAGAGAGAAATGTGGAGAGATAAAATGAGAATATATTGGCCGATCCAATGTCTTGAGAAGTGTGGGTAAGGAGGTAGAGGTGGGGGCCTTTTATAAGGGGGAGGAGGGGTACTCTAGGAAATTCAAGAAATGTTACTTTATTATATAATGTGTTTCGGATTGAGAAGATACCACATTGATATATTCCGAGGATAAGGTGATAAGGGTTATAAATATACTCATCCAATAGGTTTTTGATAGGTTTCAGTCTTATATTTTACATTATCTTTTCATTTTATTTAAATCGTTAATTATTGAGATAATCGTTGCATCATCATGGTGTCATCAATAAATTAATTTATTTAATGTATAAAAATTATAAAAAAATACTATCATTTAGGAAATCTTTTTATCTTTAAAATGAATATTTATAGTTTATGAAATAATTTTCACAGATAGAACTATTTTTTTTTACTTGGGTGATACATTCTGTAGTGATATTCTCCTTTCTTTAAAAATAAAATGATAAAATGTAACTTTCACACAAAAGTGATTCTATGGGGTCCCTAAGGCTAGAAAAAGGCATCCCATGGTCATCCTTGACACAACCAGTAGCATCAGGACACATGATGGGGTCGTTTGTTATTATTATGAAATTATTTTATTATCCTTAACTACCCGATTACTCATTAATCAAGATAATTAAAGATAATTACCGTCGTTACTATTCATAATTTACAAAAACAAAAGAATCTTAATTACATAATTTGGACCTTTTGATTCCAAATATGGAATCCATTTTACCAAATTCCAAACATATAAATTTTAATAATTAATTTAAAAATAATTCCCGTTGTCAAAACACATAGCGGGTTTTTTGAATTAATAGCTAAGAAATGTTTGGCACTTGTTTATTCCCAATTACCAAGTTAAATTAATTATAATGACCACCATTAGTTTAAATGGTGGAAATATATTCTAATTACACTTTAATACCAGTTAAAAAAAATTATCTGACTATATATTTAAATTAGATAAAAAAGATGTTTTGATGTAAAATGCAGTATTTTTCACTCTTCATTAAAAAAAGAACATTTTCAGAAAAATACCAAACAAATTATACAATGTAAATTTCAATATCCCAATCATAATGAATAAGTTTATTTTGAAAAATAGTACTTATAAAAATGTCAAAATGTTGATTTAAAAATGGTTTTCCATCAAAAGGCAGTAAAACAATATTTTAAAAATATTAGGGTATTCCATGCATAAGATTGGATTTATTCTCATTTTAAGACTCTAAAACACTATATAATTCATAAATATAAATAGTTAATAATATCTATTATTCATTACATACTTGGGATGTTACACTTCCCCTGTCCGAGTTTGTGTAAATAGCTAAGACACACCTTTCCCCTAGAAGAAGACTACATGGCGTGTTCGTTCCTGACACGACGTGTACTAGACGAGGCTGCACCGACCAGTGTTGTTAGTGACATGGAAGGACACACGGCTAACACTACACAACATGTTCCATATGGACACGACATATACTAAGAATAATTTTTCAACCCATGTTGTTCATTACACAGTCGGGTACTCGGGTTACAATATACTTCATGTTCCAAATGGACACAATGTGTATTAGAAACGACTCAACTGACCCGTGTTGTTAGTGACATGGCTAGATTACATAGTCTACAACACATCATGTAAATCTAGTATACTACATATCATACCATATAATTACAAACCCCTTGTCCCCGGCCACACAGTCTTAGACATGGTTAGAGACTACACTACTTGTATATACAGTGCACAACGTATACTTAAGAAAAAACAGTTTCTTCCTAAACAGAAGAACACATGGCAGGTATTCCACATTACACACCATGTATTCTAGGTATTTTTGGACAGTAATCCCCAGATACTACTCCAGAACCCTTAAAAACACTAAATAAAATATTGAAAGTGACAAATTCTGATCCGTGAGGGGCCATACTCCCTGTATATCAAATATTGACTTCTTATACATGTCCTATCCAAGGAAAAAAAAGCCAATGATCCACCAAATTTTGATTCATGAGAGCCCATAACACCTCAAGAACCAATTTTTGGAATTCATTCAATAAACACCTTACACAATGAAATAACCTATAAAATAGAAGTTATTGTATCGAATAATCTATCACAACATCATGCATATCTAGCGCAACAAATATAAAACCCACATACATTCGCTAATTCAACCTAAATAGAATGGAAAGAATGCATGACATGTGATTTATAACAAGTAACTATATGATGCAGGAGATGGAATACCTTTATCTCATCAAGTTGAGACAGAAATATAACCTCAATAACCTCAAATGTAACAACACAAAACATACGAATCACCCAATTGTGAAATCAAATCTACTGTAAAATTAAAAAACTAGAAAATTTTCAATAAATGAGGTAGATTGGATTTTCCCTATATATGGGTAAGCTACTCCTGAGCACAACTTATTTCAAAGTACCAATTCCATCCTATCCTTGGATGTAGTCTCCAAATGGTACGTCAAGTAGAAAAGAAATTCTCTTATACCACATTGTAACTTCTTGGTTCTGGAAGCCACCAAGAGGCGCCCTATACCCAGTTGTTCACATGGCCTCTAGAGGATTTCCTCCAACACCAGAGGATGTTGACTAGCAGCGAGGGCCTTGTGTGTGATAGTGGGGAAACTATGCCCTTATGGGAAGAGTAACATAACAGAGGTAAACAGATAACAATAGTGGAAGTAGTAATAATACCATAAAACAAAAAACAAGTAAGACTTTATGTAAGAACAACAAGAGAACATATATATATGATGCATGATATATATGTCGATGAAAGTATCCAACCACATCATAATGCTGATATATAGTACTAAACCAATGTTCGAAAGAAAACAGATAAAAATCCTCAGCATCACAAGCATCATCCTAGTCCCATGCTCTCCTGATCCACATCAGTCAGGTACCTGATGTAGAAGGGTGGTTCACATTATCTATACCTATAGAAATATAATCATTTTGGGCCCAAAATCATGTCCCGAACATGGTGTGAGACAAAAATCCCATTAGGCAACCACTGCAAGATATGTTCTTAATAATCAGGGAACATATGGTATGTATTAAGTATAGAAAGTTGTAAACAAGGATGTACTCAATAGTAAATAATCCATAGTTTCTTGACATTCAATATCATATACCATGAAACAGTTAATCAAAGTAGGTAATCAAAACAGGTAACCCTCTGGGAAGTACCCACAACCTATCACCTATGCTCTTACCTACAAAAACAAGCAAACACCTAAACACAAAATATAACCCTTTAGGAATTACTCACAAACTATCCCCTCTAGTCCTAACTAGCAACTCAAGATACCCTTTGGGAAGTGAAATCATTCTAACCCCTCTGGTTCAGCTTATGTATAGACTCTCTGAGGAAGAAATCACCATCAATTCCTCCTATTGTCTCGTATCTGTAACGAAAGGCGCTTTGTGGAAGAACTTAGGTCACATCCCCTCTATGGCCCACTTTGAGGAACTACATACACTCTAAGGAAGCACATACATAAATTACCCATATGGTATCACTTCTTAATCATAAAACAGATACTCTGGACAAGCCCTTACATCCATTATCCCTATGGTCTACTACACCCAGTTCTCATGGCCCTATGTAAGTAACGCAAGTACAATCAAGTGTATCAGAAAAATTAAACCACAAAAACTACATGGATATCAGTCTATAACATATAAGCATGTCAGATAAACATGATCACTTCATCCTACAATACTAGGCATGGGAAAAAGTAGGCAGCCTAATTGGCTAAGCAGAACCAAACGGCTATAAACAAAACTTGCAAGGGAAAACACCTCCAAAGCAAAGAATTAAACCATATTCATGTGAAATCAACCACTACTCAATCAAATAAGCAGATCAGGAAACAAATAGGGCTAAAAAGTAAACACACAATACCCTGTTATTGGGTATTGGCAATTTTTTCACATATAACTTAATGACATTCAACATAAAGGTACAATCCACCTACCTTGGTGTTGGGAAATCGATATAAATGAACATAAAACCTTTAATAGACCAAGAACACCATATATATACCAAAAAATATTAAACATTCAACCCTCGATACCTCACAAGATATGAGAAACCATAAGATGGTGTTAAAGAATATGATAGAACTCATCGATGTGATTCCAATGCAACTGACAGAGTTCGATTCTGAGAACGGACGCTCACTTGGGGGCTCGGAGAATACTCACAGTCGTACAAGTTCTCCCAGACAAATGATACATAGAAGAAGACAGTTCTGTCCATCAGGAATGACCCTGGTGCGTTTAATGAAAAAATAAAGTACACAACATGTACTTTTGATGTACACCGCGTGTACATTTGAAGTACCTGGTGTGTACTTGCCGTTACCGAGCCCTGCTTTAGGCAGCCTCCAGGTCAGCCCACATGGCTATGTGCAAGGCCGCTATAAGGCCAACACATGGATAACTATGGTAACTGAGTACACGGTGTTTACTTATAAAGAACACAACGTGTAATTCGAAAATTTCCAAAAACTCCAATTTTTCCTCAAAAACACCAGAAAAATGACAACATACCCCAAAAGAATATTTAGGTTCCTTCATTTTAACACAATTCTCTATCTAGATAGTGGGAAATTAATCTCTTGTAGATTATATTAAAATAGACGCTATTTAACATTTTTGGTAAAAAGGTAGAAGTACCACTTTGAGAAAATTAAATGTAGATTCCTTTAATTTTATTCTTTAAAAATTCCTACATGGGAAAAATTACTTTAAAATATTATATGATAATATTACAAAAATTATTTAATATATTATTTAAAAACATGTACATGGAAGAAAAATGATTTTTGACTAAAGAAAGAATTAACGATTGTGTCCTACAAAATATTATTTTAGACTGTTGAGTTCATAATGAAAGGAAAATTCAAAAAAAAATGTAATCACCAAATTTAACCACATGAGAATGAACATTATGTCATTATAGAGAAATAAATCATGAAATTATTTTATCAAAACCGTAAGTATAAAAAATATCAATAAATAATTAGATGTAACATATTTCCCTTACTACTTTGGTAGTCTCAATATAATAACATCATGAAATAGAGAACCATAGTTGGAATTTTAAAGACCTATAATATAAAAATAATAATAATGAAATATATTACTGTGTAGTATATAAATGAAACAAAGAAATTTTTTTGGAGATTATTAAATCAGTCTCACATAAATAAATGTGAGAGGATAAACCCTTACACCAAGTTCAATTGACATAAAAAATTCTCTAACCTCTTTTATATAAATTTAAATTTATAATAATTATATAAAAAATATTTTACTAACTTATATTATAATATAATATCCAATTATAATTTTTTATCTCTAATTTAATAATAATTCTATATTAAAACAATCATTTTTCAATGTTAAATATTTCATTTTCTGTGAGTTTTTGTTTGGTAGTTTTTGTCATTGTACTCTAATGTAGGTAAAATCATTTATAAAATGAAACAAATGATATAAATGTCACATATATTAAATATATAAATATTTAAAATAATATAAAATATATATATATTGAAAAATGAAGTACACAATTCATGGAGATGGAAGGTCATATGTACAAAAAAAAAATTATTTTTGATTCCTGATGTAATCAATGAAAAAAAAATAATATAATTCACATTTACTAAATCATTTTAATATTATTTACATCATATATATATACTAATAAAATTTCATTACCATTTATGTAAAAAATAATCAAAAAATGAATCAAATCGCTTTATGAAGGTGGTAGTCCACACAAAAGCACTAGTGGTGTTATCACTTTCTAAAGGATGGGAAGAATGTGTATAATATCATCTTCATCATTATAAAAAACATAGAATAGTTTAGCTCAAAAATTATTATTTTATAATTTATAACATATTTTTATCAAATTAATATGAATAAATAAAATTTTAAACGATCACTAGAGAGTTATTCCTCTTTGTTGTGAAACCACATTGGTATTACACCTTACGCATTAAAAGGATGGTACTTTAGAAATACAAGAATCCCCATAATGTATGTAATAAATATAGGAATATATTATTTGATGTATCTTCTTATCTATAGGTCCAAAATTTGTTTGTAATATAGGAGAGGAGGCCCCTTTTTATATGTAAGGTGAGTGGAACTCATAAATTTACAAATTTATTAAGTTAATAAAAATTAATTTTCCTAGAAAAAATGGATCAAAATTGAAATAATTTTAATATATGATGATTATTGGTAGAAATAATCACAAAAAAATATTAAATATTATTGTTATGTTTCACCTTTATCTATTCGTTTTAACCCTTAATTAATTTTTCTGACAATTACAATGATATGAATGGTTTTCACTCAGAATTGATCAATTGAACTACCTTAATAAATAATGGTGAACCATAAATGGACCATGTTTTATGTATTTTATCATATAAAATTAACATGGAAAAGTATAGAATTTTTATTAACCTTAAATAATTTAATAAATATATTCTATTACAAAAAATTTTTAATTTCTTTTGTTTGGAAATAAATGAAATATTACAGTGGATTTTGTGTCTAACTTATATTAAAAGTACAAAATAACCTATATTAATAGATAAGTAATATATATCCTGAATATAATCTTCCATTCCAATTTTCATATGTCTATATATCATATTAAATGTTATCTTTTGGTTTAAGACATTGGTTAACAAATTTAAATTATAATTGTGGTAATTAATTTATTATTATTAAATGGTTCTAATTTATCATTAAGGAAATAACAATCTCAATAATGGATAATGGATAGAAATTTAAAATATTTATCAACAAAATTTTCCACATGGATTACTTTTATGATTTTAAACAATTTAATAACATATATTGAAAATTAAATACTTTTTATTGTCATTTTACGAACTAGTAAAATAACATGACATTAAAAACAACATGAAAATGATATAATTTGAATTTAAACCTTTAGAAATTAACAATATGTCATATTTACCTTAAAAATCAATTTTACACTTTACCTCATGCCAAAAATAGTACATTTTGAATCATTAATACCACTCACTATAATTTTTATTGATTCCTGAGAGAATGTGCTTGAATTTCATAAGTATTTAATATAATCATTTGGTAATAATAAATTAAATAAAAAATTTCATCATAAAAAATTAATTAGTATTTAAATAAACCATTTATAACATAATATAATTTTCTTTATCCCAATCAAAAACATTAATGTATTTTACAATAAAAAAGTTTATATTTTTTACATTCTATTTGACATAAATATTATAAATGTCAAAATCAAAGTTGAATAAAAAAGGGAATTTTTTTAATGTTTCTAGTATTATGGATGAAATAGTCTCATCCAATGAAATAAAATACTCTGTTTTAATGAATTTCAAACCGTATGATATTAATTTTAATCCAAATAAACCATTTTGACTCTTCCATTATAACAATGAAAAATAATAATATTTATAATAAAAAAATTTAAAAGTAATTTTTATATTATATATATACATTTGGATCAAAAATATGGAATCCCTTTTTTGATAAATAATTTATAGAAGTGGAAGAAAATAATTTAATATTAAAAAATTTAATGAAAAATAGTTTTTTATAAAGATGCCTTCAATGTCTAAATATATTCTTATATAAAATTTGGTCATAAAATTGATCCCAGTGAGCATAATTTAAATATTCATAATATATGAGAGAAAATTTATCTTTGAAAATAATCTTAATATATAAATGTATCTTTCTGAATTCAAGAAATTAAAATATTTTTTTCAATAACAACCAATATTTTTGTCCTATTCACTAGTAAATCAATTATTTTGT
This sequence comes from Viscum album, assembly GCA_963277665.1. Taxonomy (NCBI): domain Eukaryota; kingdom Viridiplantae; phylum Streptophyta; class Magnoliopsida; order Santalales; family Viscaceae; genus Viscum; species Viscum album. The sequence goes on from OY728166.1 coordinate 760,973,825, forward strand.
AAAAATCCAAAAATTATATGAAAAAAATTTAATATGATGATTTTAAAAAATAGGTTTCTTTTTATAAAATAACTTCCTTGAAAAATACTAAAAAATTAAATATAGTGTTTTCTCAAAAAAAGAAATAAATACCATTTTTGAAGAAAAAATATTTTCAAAAATAAAATGTCATTGTTGACTGGGTATGGATTAGTTGTAAGAACTCAGTAATACTATATTATGGACGAGGGCTCAAACCGCATGGGGTATAGTTAATATAATAGTAATGTTGCGGTAATGTAGTATAACTGTTGTAGTGGTATAACTTTAGCACCGACGACACTATAGTGGTGGTGGAAACTGTAAGAATGACAATACTATAGTAGGTACCACAACAGCATTGGAATAATAGTATTAATCTTCATTGTATGAAATATAGGACAACAATTTGGGCATTCATGGCCATATAATGGGTTTTAATGTCCACTAGGGGAACAAGGTTGGTAATGGGTCTCCCCTACCCAAAACAAGAGGTCATTTCCTTTATTTCAATAATAATGTGTCTCTAACATGAAATTAAAAAAATTTGAAATGAATATTATAAAAAATGATTGACTATTATTAAATACTTTATCTGTTATAGTTTTATTATGACCCTTATATATATTTCATAATTTGGTTTTTTTTCATACATACCAATTCATCAATTATTTTTTATTGGTCAGAAAAATATTAATATTTTATGGTTCATTAATTCTTTGTATCAAATTTTTTATATATTAACAAACATAGTGTTATTTTAAAATACCAAGGTTTAAATAACACATGATTTACTAAGATAAATTCAGAGTTAAGGATACATGGTATGTAACTTATTTAATCATTTCCAAAATTCCATATAGACAAATTAATTATTATCTCAATTTTCTTTTCTTACCCAAACTCATGACCCATTTCCAAGGATATATTTTATAAATAACTAGATCTCATACCCCAAATAAGAGATAATTCTTCAATTTAGACATATAAATCTCATAACTACTCTAATATTCCCTCATATAATGTTGTATCATCATTACATTCAAAAATATCTCTTATATAAACTATTCCCCTAATAAATTTTGTTGTCTGACATCATCACAACTTGTTAAACTTCAAAACTAATTTGTATATAGTTCACAAAATGGCGACTTATATATAATGGAATTAAAACAAAAATTATCTGAAAATTTCACTAATGATATATGTTGAGCCCAATATTCATGAATTTCTACATAGAAAACTCAGAACATATTTTTCAAAATGTGAATTATTCACTCTGACATTAAGTCAAATTGAGGAGGAAAAAAATACTGAAATTTGATTCAGCATCTAATTATTTTTTAATTATTTCAAAAAATTGAAAGTAAATGTATGATAAATAAAAATATAATAGATATTGGTATTCATTGTAACTCGAGTTTCTCATTATGTGGGAGTTTTCCTGGATTATCTAATGATATAATATAAGAAAAATTAATGATATTTTTTTTATTTTGTAAGATGACCATAATTAACCCAAATCACATTATTACTCAGAGGAATTCTGGTTTACAACACCATGAAATTAATGGATATATTTTAAAATTTCTATTAAGTCACTATAAATTATTAAATCATACTCTTTGGTAATTGTTATTCTACTTTTACCTATTTTAAATCAATTATTTCATGGAAAATAAGAAATATATTTATTCATTATATTTCAGAAATAATATTATGAAATGTTATATATATATATATAATTTTCTCATGTATTAATAGAAAATAGACAGTTTTGAGATTCACTCAACAACTCTTTTTCAACTCGGATTGAAATTATTCACACAAACAGAATAAATTTGATATAAAGAAATTCTTTTTCCAAGATAAAATTATGAAATTTATCATGCCTATCCAAATATAAATTTCATTTCAAATCATGATCTTCCTTTAAATCCTTCTTAAATATTTATGACAATGATCATTATATTTATACGTGGTCCAAAAGTGAGGGGTGAGGGTGTTATGAACAACCGAAAATCCCAAATTCTTTAAATTAACACCTAAATTATTTTTTCCAGAAAATATAATTGTTAATAATGCAGTATGATTTTATCTCAAAAAATTACGTTTTTTTATTTTCCCAGATGAAATTGAATCTTTAAATCATAATCCTTTATCCATTCGATTAATCATCTTTACCTCATTTTAATCTATTTTTTTATTAATATATACTCAATCAATTATGATCCATTTATATTTAAATTTTCACTATATATTGAAGATTCCACGAAGTTTTTAAATAAAAATTCTCGAATACAAGATCTAGATCATGATTTAGATAATAGTTTTCTTGATGCTTTAATTGTCATGATGAAAATGTAATTTTCACATAATCTTACGTCAAGACACTACCAAGGAACATCAATGTCGAATAATTATAAATAAAAAATTTACCATTTCATGATTTCAAGAATAATACTAGTATGATAAGCATCATTATATTCAATTCCTAAAAATATTTATCATGGTTATTTATGAGGATAAATTTAACTCCTTTTGGATTTAACTTTATTCGGCGTGTATAGAAATGAGAATATTTTTCCATAAATAATGGTTATAAACTTATAATTCAAGAATAAATTTAATAACAATGAAATATTTTTTCCAAGGAGACTCTTTACCCCGATACATTTTATTTGGATCAATATCTATCTATATTTATAAATAATATTCTTGAGGAATTAAATATATAATAATAAAAAAATTCCATTGTTAAATTTTCCATATATATATATATATATTTCTATTTTATGTTACATGATCAATAAATATTTATATTTTCCCTCATATATTTTAGAATAAACAAGAATATCATTGATGAATACCCCCATTAAAAATTCATAAAATTATTAAATAAATCATGTGAATATGTTAAACAATATTGTATAACCACAAACTCATAATGGTAATACCTAGTCTAAAAATTATATATGTACTATATTATCCATAAATTTAAATTGATGATACCAGAAATCGATGTCCATATTTTAAAAATTTGGAGAACCATATTGCGGATCTAACGAGGCATTTATCTGAGGAAATTGATACATTCACTAATAAAGAAGTTTATTGAGATATTTAAAATGAATACGATGCCCCCCCCCCCAAATACATATTTATTTTCAATAAACAAAATATAATGTACCTTATGGTGATTTTATATGTTGAATTAATCCATTTTCATGTAATTCTTGTAACTATTTTTTAAATTCTAATAGATATATTGTTGTTGTTTGATAATGAAGATTTAAAATAATCTTAGCATTGAGAACTCTATGAAACATGAATTAAACCTTATAGTAATGAATAATAGTAAATAAAATCGTCATTAAAGATATATAAAAAGTAAATTATCATGGAAAAATCAATACGATAAATAATTCCATTTCATAAATTTCATGTTCAAGATAAATTAAATGCCATTATTTACTCAATTTTTTATCCTCCTAATATATTATAATCGGTATGAACTTATTATTATATATTAACTTAAACCCACTATGAGAATAAAATATAACTTATTTACATCTAAAATATATCTCATCATGATAATCTGGAAGGTAATTCATGCCCAAATCATCAAAAAATCCACAAAGTATAATAAAGAAATGATTTTAGGCAAAATATGCACACATATAATGTGTTGAATCATTTTATAAATATTTGTTTGTTTAATACATCTAATATTTATTTTAAAAAATGTTTTTATATACATTTCTTTTTTTGATATTACTATTTTACTAGATAATTTCCTTGAAATAAAATAATTCCGAAACCCCCAAAAATAAGAAATTATAAAAATATAATTTTATTTTTTTTAATTTAAACTGGTTATTTTTATGGTCCCAATCATTTTGAGGTTGTATAACCACTATCCCCAAATATTATCTTCTATAACATCCCATATTAATGAAATTAATATATTTTACTATTAAATATTCATGATTTGTTTGACCATTACCATTTTTCATTTCTTTTTTGTCACATCCTTGATTTCCTAACATACAACAATAGTAGCACTTTCTTTACTCAATAGATTTTCAGCTGAATTCTTATTACCAGTTTTATTATAATAATGAAGATTAATTTTCATAATATCATATTTATAATAGGAATTAATAAATTATTTTAATTGGCATTTTAAATCCCACTTTCATGAACATCTAAAATAAAATAACCTGCCTGATTAATTGTAAATGTCTCTTATCAAGCACATATCATTTCCCAATACATTATTATGCAATGTCAGATAAAATCATAATAATATGTAATTTATACGTAACATAAAATTAATAATGCACATAAAATATTTCATTTTAATCATAAATATCATATAATATTTCATTATACCCATTAATAAAAATAACATCTATTTATATCATTAAAATGAGAGAGAAATTCCATTTTACCTTGAAAATACATTGAAAACTAAAAATTCCCAATATAATGGAATTATGAACTTATTTAAAAAAATGGAAAAAATGTATTAGAATATTTATAATGAAGAAAATACTTTTAGTGTGGGAAAATATGATCATTCGATCAATATTTGAAATACGGTCTCATTTCCATTCTCTAAAAACAATTCAAAAATATCATATACTGTAAGATTTGAAAATATACATTTTAATGTGTATGTAGATAAAGTAAAAACTAGATAAAATGAAATTGAATTTTCTTTAGTCTATAAATATTAATATTCTCAAACTTTTTGAAGAATATAGATATATAAGAGGATGTTTTCAATGAAAAACATTAGCATAAGGTTTTAAAAAATCATTATACCTATAACCCATATTCATGTTTTATATTATCTAATCATTTTATAATAAAAATATAAAAAAATTACATTATTAATACTAGTTTTAAATTTTATTATTATCCTAAAAATTAAATAAATTTCATCTTTCATTTTGTTACAAAATTTGTTGATATTACGTTAGATGTATTAAGGTCATTCGAACGTTAACCTTTAAAATAACATTGATTCGTTAACTATGGATAAATTGGACATGGATATGTCATTTATATAATATTAATATTTTTATAATTATTGTTTTTACACAATAAAAATACTTTTAAAACCATACATGTATGGTTGTTATGAAAAATCAAATGCATCATTTTTTAGAGGTGATAGTCCACAAGTTTTTTTAGGAATGTTTCCATTGTTCCAAGGGAAGAAAATTAAATAAAATATAAAAAGTATTTCATTTAGAAAATCATTATAATATAATAAATATAATATTTATTCATTAAATAATTATTTTTTATGCAACCATGTGACTCATAACATAAAAATTAATTATATATCTTCATGGATGTTGATGTCTAAACAAACGCACTACCGACTTTATCATTTTTCAAATGATAGGAGGATAAGAAGGTAGATAATATCATAGCATTACAAATATTAATTTTTCCATAAATATAATATATATTATCTAAATCTATATTTATAATCATATATGTGTGGTGGTGATGAAAAAAACACATTGCTACATGGAGATGATATATTTTTCATATGTTCGAGTAACATAATCAATTATTATAGGATAGAATAAAGGTGGAAAATTTAATTGGATATGCATTGTGAAATGAATACATAGAATGGGTAAAAAAAATTTCTTAATATTTTATCCACATAAAACGATCCACCCTTAGTATATGATCATTTCTAATAATACATTAATAATAATATGTAGTAAAATGAAACTATGTAACAGAAAAATACAGAACATATTGGATTTATTAGGGTTTGTGGAATTAATGTCCGCTAATAACCTTCACCAACACTCTACTCATCATGTTTAGAGGTCTCTACATGTCCAAAGTTATTTTTAGTGGTTCCCAAGATGAATGCGAGAATCTATCACTTGGTATTACGATATAATTGATTTAAACATGACTCTCCCTTCATATGAATTGTTAATTTTCATGACATTTTCATAAAAAAAATTTCATGAGTAAAAAAATTATAAAATAATAGAATATTTTGATTTTTTCATATATTTTCAAGAAGAAACCATCTTATACAGAAGAATTATATATAGATAGATATAATATATTCACAATGCATCTCTATATGTTATTTAATAATAGGAGATAACCATGATAAAAAATAAATCGATGATTCTGAAATATTGTTCATGCAACAATAATGATTATAAAATAAAGAGAATTATTTTATAAACACAAAATCTTATTTTATTCTTTTGGAAATATACATATAGATTTTAAATCACCCCTATTGTAAATCAATATATTTGAAAAAAATAACCTTTTCAATACTATATTCACATGTTTTTAATTCATGTGTTTCATTTTTATCAATATATAGAAAAAATTATTGAAGAAGATCATAACATATTAGAAATTAATTTCATCTTTATATTCATGAAAATATGATCTTTATTTAACCATCATTCTATTATTTGGACGACTACATTTCTGATACACTTAAAAATATAATTTCACATTCCAAGAGATCTTATAATGGTATAGATTGTACAAAATGAGGATGAAATCAATAATTTATTCGAAAATTTGATCAGCCTAAGATAATTTATCTTGAAGTAAAATTCTTGTAATATAATTCCAACATCATAGGATAAAATATACTCTATCGGATAAATCATTTATTATCTCATTATTTTTTATTAGGTAAGATAATTTTGTACAATGTACCTTTTTGAAACATAAATCGTGATCCATATAAGAGAAACCATGTAGCTAAATATTTATTTTTGATAAATATGAGAGCACGAATACATTCTATAAGACGATTCATTTAAAACCTAATGTAATTTCATCACTTTGGCCTTCTTTATGACATGTTCTTTTATAAATAAAATTATCATAAGTGATGAAACAATATATATGTGAAAATTCCGCATGCAAGACAAATCCTACTGCATAAGAGAAATTAATTAGGGAATTATTCAATGATATCTCAAAGAATTCAAATGTGTTATAATTGTAGAGTAATAATGATATAAAATCCCAAAACATGCAATATAAACATATCAATAAAACAAAAGATAATATCATGTGCATCTAAATGTTGATGATTTTATGTGATGTGTTAGAGGAATATATGTTTTTCTAATAATATCCCCATTTTTTTAGATTATACAACCCATTAAATTTAATAAACTAATATAATTCTATGGAATAATTGTAATAAAATGTATTTTTATATTATTTAAAAAATTCAAAAATACTCCTTGTTTTGTGAGATCAGAATGTAATGTAAAATAAAAATGAAAAAAATATTCTCAAATTAATGAGTAATTTTTATTAAATATAAAACATTGAAATAAATAATCTTATTCATGAACAGAGGAAAGAATGAAAAGTTAAATGGTTATGGAATTTAATGATGTAAACAACTAACATGATGAAAAAGGCATTTATAAGAAGATTTCATTATAGAAAAACAAACAGTCAAACCTAACATAATCAAATATCAATATTTTGACTTGTTATCAAGTGGATGATTTGTTTCCATAGGTTTTTTAAAATAATAATACTAGACATTTGATGAGGAAGATGTTTCTAGAATAGTAAAGTCAATTTTTCTAATGAGGAAAGAAATAGAGACTGCATAACTATGTTGTCCCCTAGTTCCATCTTTATCATATGGGACTATCTATATGGTATAATAATTTATTATTGAAAAACATTCATAATATTTTCCTATAATGTACATATCCACATGAGTGAAAACTGGTTATGATAAACTGATAAGAGTAGCAGTAGATGCTATGAATTATTAAGATGGATCTTCTAATTTCCATTTTTTAGAAAGCAATTAGATCAAAATTCCATTTTAAGCACTGTAAACATTTATTATTGTGATCTATAATAGCCAGACATTGATAATTTCTTCCACATCCGTGAACGAGTTAATCAACATACATACTAATCTTCAATACTATTTCACTCCTATTGAAATCCAAATGAAAATTCAATAAGTTCCATGATTTTTGACAAAAGATTCTTATGTAGCTCTGAAGATCATAATTATAGGATAAATCGTTGATCATCTGATTCTATATCTACAATTTCATCACAAAAATTAAAATAACTAATTATTATTTTTTGTAATATTAGGAAAATTAGAGCTAGAGAAGCAACACCAACCTCTTTACCCATTGAGGTATCATGCTTCTCTATCGGCTCAAAGAAATCATAATATATGGATGATGAAGAGTCAAAAAATATATTATTGGAAATATATAATGAATTTGCCCTTGATAATAATCTAGATAATTGATAGGGAACCATCTGTATTCCCATAACCAATCATTATAAAACATGTACATTTTGGGGTCATGGATGACATCTCCTTGATTGAGTAGACATTCTCACAAAAAAACCTTTATTTATAGGAACTATAGAGAGATGTTATTGGGATACTATTTAAAAAATAAGATTAATCTATCAATATATATTATATATTTTTTTGTGAAATGAAATAATATTGCATATATAGAATCCTTTTTGTCATAGTGTTAATAGAGATAGAAACTCCATTTAGTTTATCTTCCCTTAAAATCCGAGCTATATATCCAATCCAAATTGCTTCATAAATATATCATTATACAAATGAATCCAAATATGTATGAAGATTTCTTCTAAAAAGTTAAAAATATTTATTAGATACTATATTCATTGATCCACATTTCATTCTATCATCTTCAATAATGAGTATAGATCGACTTTTGAGATTGAATTACTTATATTTGATTATAATTCATCTATAGAATAAGATAATTGAAACAGAAATGACTTGACATATATTATTATCTCATCATACTTTTAAAAAATAAAATCAGTAATGTTTTGAACTTCACTGGTTCACACATCAGATCTATGACACGCTACTTCATCTTGAACAAAGGATATAAAATCTATTTTCTTCTTCGGCATAAAGTGGTTTATAAAAAAATATTTTATCTTATAAGTTAAAAAAATCCTCAATAGATTATCCATATTCATTGGATATATAGAAATCAATCTATATAAACATAAATGGTTCATTCTTAAAGTCTCATTAGATTTTTAGCAGTTCACGAACCTTAATGGACAAAGGGAATTAAGAAATGCATTACTAGTTATGTTTTCTAATTGTTCAATAATAATTCTAAAAGATTTTCAAATATATTATTAATCAAGTATATTAAATTAGAATAAAACATTATTGTAGGGTTTTTTAGGATTCAAATCTGCATTAATTCGAGGTGCGATGACCTCAATCTAATGTGTCAGAACCACAAACTGATTTTTGATAGATTGATCTCCATAACCAATTTGATTAGACATATCTCCAAATTTATTTCTAATATAATTAAAAATAACAACTCTAACACTTGTTCTATCAATTTATTATAGATAAACTAGAGGATCTTCCCTCTCTATGTTGCTAGAAACTTCTTCTATATTTCAGAAATACAATTATCTATGTTATAGTTCCCCTCTACATAAGTATGAACTGCTTTGATATCTATCTCAACCCCAATGATAAATATATTGTCTATATAAAATATAAAAAATTAACAACTATGAGTAATTAACCACTATCTATTATTTTTTAAACCATGAAAATTGGAGACCATTAAATCATTTAATTGAATTTAAAATTTCAAAAAAATGAGTGTCAATATTCCACTAAATAAATATAATTTAATATAATTATATTGTACATGACACATATACCATATAATATAACTTATAACATTTACTCCCTTGCATATTAAGAACATATAAATCAAAAATATTTCCAAGAACAAAATTAGCTCAAACTCACCGACTCTCTAAGAAATTACATATTAGTAAAACCTCATCAGAAATTCATATCCTTTATCAGGTTCCATGATAGATTTATTTTCAATAATAAATAATATGAAGAGATATATTAGTATCTATGGAGGGATAAAATCATCAACAAAAAAATATATGTCTTGACTTTTAAACTTCACTCGAGTGGATAATAGAAATAACTACCCATTTCTACAGATGATATTAAAATATCCATCAGATTAGGAATCAAAATAACAAAATATTCATTGCCTTGAATTTGGGAAAAAAATTCTAATTAAAACCTGCCAATTATTTCTCAAAAACTAAATCCACTCACATATCTCAATATACAATTTCCTATACTTTGGGATTAAAAAAATTATTTAAATGTTAATTTGTTTTGTCCAACCAATTGAATTATGTATCTATTATGTTGAGCACCTTCTAAAATACTTCACGTCTCATCAAAAAACAAATTAATAAAATTGAAATGGAACTTATTATTTCCCATGGTTTATAAATGATAAATAAGTAAGGACAAAATTATTATCACCTAGCATGAGTTGGTGTTTATGATCGAAACATATTGTTTTTCAAGTGTTTGAGATTTTTGAAAGAAATAATGATTTATGATATCTATTTTTAGAGATCTGAAAGGTCACTATGATAGTTATCAGAATAATATTAGTTAAAATTAAAATAGTAAATAGTTACACTTTTAAAAAATAATTCTTTTTACATCTCTAAGCTCTGAAATAACGAAAGTAAGAAAACAAAAAATGAGGTTCAGATAAAAAAGGTAAAGTGATTAAAATATTTATTTGAAAATACTAATATATAATGAAATAATTTATAATAAAATTGAAAAATTAACATTTAATAATATAAAATTGATCAGTAGGCAATGGATTTGGGGAAATTTCTAAAAAATTATTTTCCATACAAATAAATTCAAAATGATATCAACCTTTTTTGTATGTTGTCAATGGATGTCATTCCTTAAATTTACATTATTTGATAGTGAAAGGTCTAGTTATTTTTTAAAAAAAAAATTATAGAAATTTTTAATCAAATTTTATACATATTTGAAAAATGTTAATGAAAAAATCCATTAGGGTTTGTTTCAATCTAAACACGTGTTCACAAAAAACTATTAGTTTTTATGTATTTAGATTATCAAGTTCACAATATAAAAGAATTATTCATAGTAAAAACCCATGAAACTAATGATTTTACATAAAATTAATTGGTTCCTAAGATACAATTTCTTTCCAATAAAAACACACTAAAATTATAATCCAAATATAATGTTCAATCAATGTCAGAATATTCTGGAAAGTAAAAATTTAAATACATTTTTCATATCAAATACAATTACTTACTATTGAAAGTAGTAAAATTATATTTTTTGGTTTGGATAGAATATTTCCATAAATACATACTAATATATATATATATATATGGTCTACTTATAGTGAGAGAAATAATTTTCACAATTAGTCCTCTATATTTATATTGGTTAACTAATATTTTATAATCATTCATGCCAAGCATGATACTAGAACTCATAAGAGTTGAATAATCCATACTAATTTCATGTCCAAATCAATTAAATAAGTGAATAATATTTTTTCATTGGATTAAAAATATTCTAGAATACATCTTGTAAATATATAAATAAATAAAAAATTTCACTCAATTATCTTGCTCAGTTTTAATTATATTGGAATGACGTTGAACATTTTAAAACACATTTTTTTGTCGATCCAGATATAACATCATTAAAATAAATTTATAGAATAAAATTATTCTTTGAAAATTATTCCTTGAACTGTATGGGATCTATCAAACCCACATAAAGACAATTTAAAAAACGAACTAAATTATTTATACTAATATCTAAGATATTTTTGAAGGCCATGCAATGATTTGGTATGTTTGAAAGTATAAATTTGAAAATGAGGGTCTTCAATAACAAGAGGTTTATAATCATATACTTACTCCCTTTAAAAACATTTATAAATATATTGTTTTTCATTTATCTAATATAATTAAATGTTAATATGTGATGTATATATTGATTGGATTCTAATTGATTTCATTCTAGTAATAAGGGATCATGTTACCAAATTATATATTCCTCTACATAATATTAGCCTTATGAAACTCAAATATCCTTATTTGTAGTGATTAAAACATTAAAATTCTATTTGAAAAAACATTTACTTCCAACGACGTGATAATAATATTGTTTATTAATTAATTATAATACATTGTTTCTTTTGAAATGGATTAGCTTTTCTTTTATTCAAAATACCCAATTTTCATATTATATGGATTCTTTTATGTTTAAATTTTTTTAGAAATAATGGAAGTCAACTCAAAATAGTTTCTTACACTTATCCTAATCAAAACATTTACATCTAGGTTTCATATTACTACTTATAAATTTGACTTTCTAACAGTTTTAAATTTTATAAGAAACAAACTCTCAAGTTATTCAGGATCAATCACATTAAGGAATAATTTTTATTGATCATATTCCAAATAACCATCCATTTTTTTATCAAAGATCATATATCGTCCTAGTTTATCTATAAAATCACTTAAGTTATCAATTTATTTATTTTTTAAAAGTATCAAATTAACCAAATTTATCCTGATTAGATTATTAAACTACAATTGAATTCATATTTAAAATCCTATAATCATTTTACTTATACGAGTAAACTTTTAATATTCCATCATCATCTTTCTATTTGAACTTTCAAATATTATCCTTCAGTTTTAAGATGCACACATTGCATCCAAATAATAAAAAGTATCAAACCATTGGTTTCCTATTTTCCCGAAACTCATTGGGTTTTCTGTTTAAGATAATCCTTATATGAAATCTATTAATGATATAACTTGTTTTTACTATTTTTATCACAAATGTGAATGAGAATGAAATTTTCACATAGCATAGTTGAATAAATTTCTGACAAAGTCTTATTCCTCTTCTCAAGAACTATATTTTTTTGAGTTTTCCTAGATTATGAATGATATTTTAATGAAATATTTTAAGAAAAATGAGATGAATTCATTTTTCTCAATCCTCTCCCATAGACACATATTTATGTTACAATTTTTGAATATTGTTTATTTTTTACAATATTGTAAACATTATGTAAAATAGAATATGATACTATGTTAAATTTTTTTTAAAACCCTAGAAAATCATAAAAAATATTCATCTAAAACAAACATGGAATGTCTACCATCGGGGGTAATTTTTATAGCATGTTTGAACAGAATGATATGGAGTAGTTTTAATGGTATTTTTGTATGAACCATATCAATTAGTTAAAATGATAACTTTTGTTTTTTCCATTAAAATGAATCAAATAGTTTTATGTTTTAAAATTCATTTCATGGAAAATCCAATATAAAATTTTTATACGATAGAATTCACAAACAATAATAATATTAATGATTGAGCCTTCTATGAAAAATACAACATTCATTGATTTCATCATTATAACTGTATACATTTTTATTACAAATGCGATAATGATATATTGTGTAATTTTTTTCAATTCATGGTTCTTTTAAAATATTAATTTTTTCATAAAAAATTGATATCAATTATTTAAAAATCATTATAAAAACAATTTTTATAGAGTTGAAATATACTTGTTATATTATGATTTAAAATTTAAAAATAATGAACATTATTAAAAAAAATTATTTTGATCTCTAAATATACAAATACGAATGATATTTCCCTTATTATTTTCACTAAATGTGCCATTGAATCCAAAAACAATAGAAAGGTAGTGAAACATCGGGAACTAACCCCTCATATTCCTTGAAAAGTACTATATATACCATTTAATGTCACTATCCTTATAGTATTTTCCCTATAAAAGAAAATAAAACAATGTAATTTTTTGGTAAAAACATACTCTTGGATCCTATATAGACCCAAATTTAAGAGTTAAATAATCTAGTGTTTTGGAAATATAGTTGAATTCGTCAAATTTCAAGGATATTTTTTGTTTATATTTTTTGATAATCAAGAAGTACTTTTTCCAAGTAAACCCATACAATACAAGTGAAAACATATTATTAATATTCACTTTATTAAATGGTAAAAACATTTATAAACAAAATATTTTTTCTTTTCTATATATCCTCATAACATTTACCTTAACATCATCCATGTCCATAATCATACGTAAATACTATGAATTTTTTAAAATAATTATCGTATTTGAACAACACACTCTGTAAGTTACATAATAGAAGAAAACCCAACACTCTAGTAAAAAACATGAAAACCCATCAAAATTTTTTCTAAAAAAAATACATTTTCTTTTGTGAAGAGAATAAGTTTTTCATTAAAAAAATTAATCATTAATATTTCTTTTTGAGATGAATGAATTTTCATAAAAACTCATCAACATGATTTAAAAAATCATGAAGCTACCTTGGGGCATCATTATCATATAACTGTTATAGAACCATTAAAAAATGGAATAACCATATGGACAACATTGAATATTATTCTATGAAAAAAAATCATTACCCAATGAATATTAGAGATATTTGGGTAAACATGTATTATATTTTATAAGGGGATCACTTGGTATTACATGGGGGTTTCCATCATGAAACAAACCAACCCAAGTCAACCCTTTACAGTTCAACCATGCTTGTCTAAAAAATGTCATGAAGGACTTTCCTAATCCCTATGGGCTAGAAACAATTGTTGGGAATCAAAATGAGACAGTTGGGAAAATTTTGGCCCATAAATAAATGATTTATTACTGAATATAAACTGAAAAAAAAACAATAAATATATATATATAAAATAAATAGAGACACTTACTTCAAGTAACCTTATTGGTCACCATGAAATACAAAACCACACTCACTTAAAAACTGATCCAAAATATAGGAACCTAAAATTGAAATATAATGTATCCATGAGCACCATGATGATAAGTAAGAATTCTGAATAGCCATGACCCCCTATTCTCTTTCCTTAAAAAAATCTATCATGATCGTTTGAAAATAAGACATATTAAAATAACATTTTCATTTATTTTGAAATCATGTCACATGACTTCATTTTTTAGGAAAGAAATTCTCTTCCACTGCAATTTTAAAATAGTTATCAATCTTGCATCAGCATTTCAAAGTTAAAAGAACACAACTTAGATTTAAATGTGGGTTTCCACAAATGAGACGTCAATTATGAAACAATTGAAATGAAAATAACATCACAAGTATCAAGTCTCAAGTGACCATCAAGGGAAATCTCTATAAGTAGCAAGGATAAGTGAGACCTAAGATACCTCGTACTAGAGTGAAATGTTGAATAGTAGCCACACTGAACTTCATTCTCATACAAGATCCAGTAGTAGGGAACACACCCATTACAAAGTGGTCTCCAATCATCATAATATTTAGACAGTGTTGTAACCATAAATTTTTCTAGATGAAATCAGGATGAACCACTTCCATAACATCTATAGTACCGGTCATAGTTCCTCAACCAAGATACTTCAGGATTCCTATGTGCCCTATTTCATGTGGTGGTGAGTTTTCATAAACCTAACATAAATGATGATATCAATCTCTTTATTCAAAAACACACTCAACCTCTCACCACTTATCTCCCTCCTTGAATACATCCCCAGTTTTCCTATCACAGAAAAATTCCGAAGAATCATTACTAGGAACTTATAAAATCCACACATTCAACATATATTTCATTTTCTAAAACACGTGTCCATGTATCACGAGGGGTTTTCCTTTATCACGTAATATTCTTACAGTGTAAAAAAGGTAGATTATTTACAAGGAATTATATTCATTATATATAACATAATGACAAACACTTTTAAGTTTCAATAATGTTTAAAAAATCAATTCAACTACCAAAGAACTATAGATTAAAAAAACAAACTGCAACCCATTCTTACAATGATGTAATAATACCAATAAATTCAAACCACCATCTCACCTCAATTTCATAGAAAAACCCATTTTCTTAAAATTAAAATAGAGTTTTTTTAATACAAAACATTTTATTATACTTTTATATGTAATGTGGTGGAAGGGAAAATGAAATTATAAATATTCATTTCAAATGAAAAACCACTTTAGAAAATAACATTTCAAGAAAAGTCCCTTAAGACCTAATGAGCGTAACAAAATATACAAAATTTTCCCCAAGAAAGGAATTATCATTTCATGGATCAACAACCATATTTTATAGCATGGTTATATCACATAAATATGAAATACGTTTTAAAAAAAAGTACTCAATCAAGAGATTCAAATTTAAAGGAAAAGGAATAAGGGTCATACCTCAGGGTATAACCAAACAGAACATTCATCACTTAGTGGTATCTAACTAAAATATGATTATCCCCCACTACGCATATACACCTTCACTTACAAGTGAGTACATCAATCCCCTATGCACACCTCTATAATCCCATAAACATGTGAAAGAGGATCCTTATATATATTCTTATGTGCATATAATTTCCACCACTCACATACGTATTAATTTTCATATATATAGATGGGTACGTCTAGCCCCATACACGTATATTAACTACCATTGATTATTATACATATAATAGGAGAACACACACACACGCATTTATATACATACCTACGCCAAAGAATTCCAGTCACCGTAGAACTAGAGACTTGAATCCACTCAATAGAGTCCAATGCACTACACAAAGAATTCTAGAAAACATTAAAAAACTGCATCAATGTTCTACACAGCTCAACAAAATTAATAAAAACGCATAAACACCTTAAATTTATAGAAAAAACATAACCAGTAATAGAAAATTAATACATGTATTTACTAAAAGAAAACCAAGTGGTGCAAAAAATTATACCAAAAATATATATATACCAAATTAAAAAAGAAAATATATATTGGAATTTCTCATGTAATCAAGGATGTCAATTTAAAAACACAGGTACATGGGTTATACCACATGAAATGCAGATTTAGATGATGGCATCCAGAGATATCTTCTTCTAGACATGTATAAAAATTCACACACACACACACACACACACACATATATATATATATATACTTTTTGATCCAAGAACATATTCCATGCGCCATGATGGAACATGTGCATGGAGGAAATATATATACATGCTTAACCATCTATATACATGTAGATATTTTCCATTGATGACATTAACACACAACATAATGAACATGACATACTAAAATGGTTACAAGGGAGACATTAATTTTCCAAAGACTCCAAATAAAACCAAATTAAATAAGGTAGTTAGAGAAACCTCACCTCGACCAGCAACCAAAAGATTGAAATAAACTGAAATTACAATACACCATCAAACACACCTGAAATTAAATACTGGAGACTCATAAATCACAAATCCCACAAATATAAACAAAGTGAAAATAAAAATTGAGACTATGGAACCCTATGGTTTTGATGAACCCTGTAAAGGAAACAAGGAGAAGAAAATTGGACCAAATAGGGAGGAAGTGAGAATTTGAGGGATTACCAAAGGGCTTCACACACAAAAACACAATAACTATAGGAAATGATAGATGAAGTGGGAGGTGTGAGGGGGGAGGTTGTCATGGTTGGAGAGGATGTGTAGGAGACACTCATGCACTAAAATTTCTCAGCTAAGGGGTTTTGCCTTGTGGGATTGAGGAAATATTATAGAGGATTCCACAATGATGGGATCATGAGAGGTGAACCATAGAGAGGGGAGATAGGGAGTAGGTTTTCCACCCATCCAAGAGAATGGGGGGAATCAGGTTAGTATGGAGGAGAACCTTTTTGGTATTCTAAAAAAAATTAATTAAATCATAATGAAACTAGAATCTAAATATAAAAAATTAATTATAAATAATAATAATAATAACGGCCCATATATGATATAATTAAAAATAAAATACAACGCACCAGTTCAGGGTGTGATAATACTCCTAACCATGACTCTTTCTTCCCCTAGAAATTTCCAAATGAATATATTGTTCAATGATCATAACATTTCCATGAATCTTAATAAAAAAACACTAAAACATGAGGACTGAACACTCATCCTTCACCCAAGACCTATAACCTCAAGGAACAGACTACCACGTGATAGAACCAATGAAACATGAATCACATTTCATGTCACAATCACATCTTGTAACACCATGACCCCTAACCAATATATCACTAGAGTCCCATCGAGATCTCAAATGAACATTATCCAAATGACCCATTTTCTAGGATAACTATATACATTGATCGAGGTTGGTAAGAACCATGGAATAGAGTTTCCCCGAAAAAACACCTCGAATGCTCTGCTCTCCCTGAATTTTTCCAATATTGGTCCCCCAATTATATTAGGACTATAGTTGCATAATGAATTTCCCAAATCAATACAAATCATAAAACCAATCAAGAACCATGATGCTGGTTTGACCCCTTGAATTCTGGAGTCACACCTGGCCAAATTGAGGTAAGACATTGGTGAGGCGTATAGTGGGTCTCCCCAAAAAGCTAGAAATATAGTAGTACAATGGCACCTACATGGGAACTCTCAATTCAGATTCAAAAATAATGAATGAATTTCCTATCATGAACGCACTAACACGGTTCATCCCCAAATATAGAATAAACATTGTCATAGACCATCCTGAAAACCCAAGTCCATGGTGAATCTAAATAAAAGAGAAACTGGACAAACACCATTCCAAATCATGATTAATATCATCCATAACTCTTATACATCACCAAACATGAATCACCCAGAAGCTATAATTATTCCAAAGATTGACCAATCATTTATGGTTTACACATACATGTCAAAACAATTGAAATATTATTAATGATGCCACCAAGACATCCAAAAAACGACTCCCATACAAAATAGAACTTGAAAATAATAATTATTCAGTCTCTCCCATAAAATTAGAGATGACATGTTGGATGTTCATCCCTCTCACTGGGAAATAGCATGAATTATGCAAAATCTTGGCTTCAGTACCTATGGATAAATCTATAATGTGTCGAAGCATTTTTCACCACAATCAGGATCATACAACCTCTAAATAAGGTTTCATTTTCTGGAAAGACTGCTTACAGACATCCTTGGGTCACCAAAATAGCCACACCATTGACAAGCCTTCATAATAATATGGGAAAAATCTTCGAGTTCGAAAATTGACCACATTGTAATCAAATGAGTTAGTGGTCATTGGAATGAGAAAACTGATCTAATAAAAGTCTCAGGACAAGAAGACATGCCTCCGCTTCACACTCTACATCTGATGGGGTACCCTTAATGAGAACATCGATGAACTATATTTTCCTTTTTCATACATTACTCGTTTTGACCCCAACATGCAAGGAGAAGTTATCAATCACCCTTCTCTAGCACAAACATGACCCACCAAACATAACAATACATAGTTCCCTTCACAACATCTAGATTTTCTAAAGACACCAAGAAATAATCGACTACCTCGAGTTCCACAATAATCCATATCTAAACATGGCCACAATAGAGTAAACAAGCAATAATAAAATGAAAATAACCCCACTACTCAACTGGGGGTACAGGCAAAATCAAAAACTGAAAATTATCCCATGTTGTCTTTTGGAAATTAATGGTTGGAAAACATAAAAAAAATAACAAAACCAACATGCATCACATAAGAAAAAAGCCTCCAAATATAACCATAAATCATTAACTATAACTCAAAATATCATTTCGTCCTTGAAACACTAGTTTGAAAACAACCATCAACCCCATTGACTAATACATCACAATACCAAAACATAGAAGAATCAAATATGAACTGATATAATACCAAATTAACATCACCATTGGTTTTCCATGAAACCCAATATTCATTCATTTCCATTCCAAATCAGGCACCCATTCCTGTGTACTAATAACCATCCACACCCAATTAAATTTATCTATAAATGTTGGCTTCCATAGGAATACCAAATCAAAAAACAACCTTATAATTTGTAATGAAAACCATCCAAAAAATATTTTAAAATTCAAATCAATTTTGAATACATCCATTACAATAATAAAATGAACAATCTCTAAATATCCATTAACAGGAAACTCTCATTTTACATTCCACAAAAAACAACCAAAAACCCCCAAAAACAATCAAAAACATTTTCAATATATCTTTTTATAAACATTTCCAGATCTCAAAATATTTTATAAAATAGTTTCCATCCCCAAAAAAACTCATTACATTTTAAAAAAACCATGTTTTTTATTTTTGAAATACAATTTAGAAATACCAAAAATCTATTTTGATACCCTTGAAAAACACCACAAAACCAAATAATTAAGTCAAATGAATCACGATTCCAAATTCTCAAATAAAAAACACATATAAACATTTTGGTCACATGGTTTGGCAGGCTATTCCCCAATTAGGTGAGCCCATTGGAAGTCATTAAAGAAAATTGCATAGTCTTAACAAGGCTTGTTAGGCCTGCACAACCACCATTCACCCCTACAAAATGACCAAAAAATTTAAAGACTAACCAGAACCACACAAACAAGAATAAGGACCTCAGATAGAATCAAGGACCAAACACGGTCTTCGAGGCAAGGGAATCCCAACCCCCCCCCCCCCCATGAAATTCATTTTTCAATTCAAATAGATTGTGATCGATATCCTACCCATAATTGAACAATTGTATTATGATAATCCAATCTCCAAACTACCATACATCTCCAATGGACTTTGACTAAACCTAATCAGATATTATTGTGTTACAAACCAACCAGATTCAACCCTAGACCATTTACCCGATTTGGTTTGCGACATGGGCCATTAGGTGTTCCTAATACCCATAGTATTGCAGCTAGTTGTAGGCATCATAATTTGATATATGGGAATGGTTTGGACAATAACTAAGAGATAGATAACAAAATATAAACTGAAAAAAATAACACTAGATTCATAAATTTAAAAAAAAATAAGTAGAAAGAAATATATCATTTGACATTGTGGGTCACCATGAAACACAAAAAAACTATCTCACCAATAAAGAACTATAGTATAAGAACCTAAAATTGAAGAATGAAGTAGATGTGAGCACCGATATGCATTGTTGGCATTCCAAATATAAATTATTCCTTATTCCATTGGAATTAAAAACAATCTCAATCATACCTGTTTTAAAAGAAGACATATTAAAAAACGATTTCATTCATTTGAATATAAAGTAACAAGTTTACATTTTTGAGGAAAGCATTTTGATTCCAGTACATTTTCAAAATTGATTTGATGAATTCATTAACATTTCTATGTTAGATAAAATATGTTTACATTAAAATGAGGTTGTCCTTAAATGATACAAGAATTATGAAAAAACTAAAATGAATAAAATAACATAAGAATCATGTCACAAGCTAGAACCATGGACAATGCCAATAGGTAACTAGAATTAGTGGGACTCTATAGACATCGTACCTTAATGAAACATAGAATAGTAACCACACTGAACATTGTTTTCATGCACGAGCCAACAGTAGCAATCAAGACCTTAACATAATGGTATCTAATCATCATAATTTTTACTTAGTGTTGTAATCAGCAATCATAATAGATGAAATAAGGAAGAACCACTTTTATACCGTCTATTATACTTATCTGAGTCCACCCAACATGATACCATGGGCTTCTGATGTGTTATATTTCAAGTGGCTGTGATTTTCCATAAACCTAACATATATGAACATATAATTCTCTTTATTCACAAATATACTCACCATATCACCACTGATCACCCTCCTTTAGAACAACCCACTTTTTACTTCATAAAAATTGCACAATCCACTTTACTAGGCACATATCCCAATCCACACATTCAAAATACACATCAATTTCTAAAACAAGGGAGAATTTCTCAAGAGGGGTTTTATTTTTAAAAAATTCTATTCTTAAAGTGCCAAACCTATTGAATATTTATAAGGAATACTTTTCTTTTTAGAGCATATACTCATAATTAATTATAAGTTTCAATATCATTTGGAAAAAAAATTCAACAATAATATTACTTCAAATTAAAAAGCAAACATGAACCCATGATTACAACGATGAAATCCTCTAACAGAATTTAATCCACCATTTTTTTCATGTTTACACCAAGAACCCTTTTTTTGAATTCACACATGAGAATTTTCAAAATCCAAACATGTCCTTACACTTTAATAAATAATGTTGATGAAAAAAAATTACTTTTGAAATACTCATTACAAAAGCAAAACCATATTGTAAAATCACTTTTCCTGAAATTCAACTTAAGAAATAATGAGCTTAAAAAATACAATCAATTTTCCATAAAAATACATGATAATTTATATCTCCCACAATAAGGTTTTGTATCTTGTGTATATTTCGTGAATATAAAACTAGTTTTTAAAACAAGAATGAAATCATGAGATTCATATTAAAGGCATAGTAATAGGGGACCTACATCAAAGTAGAACCAAATGGGACATTCATTACTTCATGATTTATATCTAAAAGCTGCTCCCCCCCCCACATAAAATATGAAACATTATATATATGTAAGGACACCTAAAACCTATTCAAACCATTTTATGTCCATGAACATATAAAATGGGATCCTTACATGTGTTCATATATTCATATACTAGTCTCAGCTATCCTACGTATGCATTTTCACATATATACGTGGGAACACCATTCCCCATACATGTATATTCGCATCCATGGATGATTGTACATGTAACGAGGAGACCATATATATATACACTTACCTATGAACCTAAGGGAGAGTCTTTTTAGACACGGTGACTCGAAACCATATTTAACAGTCTAACACGGTAAAAAAATAATACTAGGAATAAGAAAACTCAACATCAAATTTCAACGCAACTCAAAAGAAAATATAAAGAACCCCAAAACACAATAAATTTAAAGACAACAGATAAGTAGTCTTATAAAAATCATAGAGGTAATTAATAAACTAAAACCATTTGGCAAAAAATTTATAACTAACATATATATATATATACACACCACAATTATAGAAAAATATATATTTTAAATGTTCAGGAAATGAGGGAGATAAAATTAAAAACATATGCATAGGGGACCTACCACAAGACATGCAGCATTAGATGATGGAATCTTCAGACTGTTTCACATACACACACATATATATTATCAAATATATATATATATATACCGTTTGATCTAAGCACATATTCTATATTCCACGAGGGAATAGGTGCAAGGATTATATATACAGTCATGTCTAACCATGTATATATATATATATTCACTTATGATGACTGAAACCAACACCAAAATGATGATGGTACACTAAAACTATTGTAAGGGAGAGAAAAAAAATTAAAAAATACTCCAAAATAAAAAAATGAACAATGAATTGAGAGAAATATCACCTTGACCGCTGACCAAAATATTAAAACAAACCGAAATAATACAACACCATCAAACACACCTTAAAATAAATATCGAAGACTCAGAAATCACAAAATCCTTCAATATAAACTATGTGTTAAGAATAATTGATATTAATTGTACCTACAATCATTGGTGGGAGAACCAAATCGATGTGATCCACGTCACCTTTAGTGGTGGTTATTGGAATGCACATGTCCCAATCCCAGGAGATCAATCGCACCCCCTATCAAATAAAGGGAAAACATAAAAAATTGGCCACTACGAAACCCTAAGGTTTAGAAGAAACTAGGATGGGAAATAAGGAGAATAAAATATCAGTAAATATTATAGAATAGTGGAGAGGAGGGAGAAACATGGCAAACCATCCAAAAACCCCCCATGAACTGGGAGAAATACTGGACGATGTGAGATTAGATGGGGAAGGAAATTACAGTAGGATATGAGAGGGAGGAGGTAATTATGTGCAGCAGGGTCTCATCCAGATGGTTTCCCCATGTGGTTTAGAGGGGATATGAGAGAGGAGGCTTAAGATAATGGATCCTGAGAGGTGTACCATGGATAAGGGAGCATAAGACCAGGGCGCTACATAGCCAAGAAGAAGGGGAATTAGTTGAGCAGGGAGGAGACCCATTTTGGTCTTCTAAAAATAAATAACTTAAAAATAAAAAATAATAATATAAATAATAAGAATATTATTATAAATATTATCCATGATGTTTTATAAATTAATATAAATTACAACACGCCATGTCGGGGAGAGACACATCATATAAGCTGTAATAGGTTTACTCTGTGATTTCTAGATGCTCTAATAATATAAGATATAATTGGACAACTCACATAAATCTAAGAGTACCTATCATATATAATACATAAGGAACATATCATTAATTTAATCATTGAAAACACTTTTAATACTGTGTACTATACACTTTCAAATATCAAAATACATCTTTTCTAATAATAATCACTTTAAGATTCGTAAAATTCAGACATAAAAAAAACAATTTTCATTAAAACAAAATGCAACAAAATGATAAAAAATAACTCAATGAATTAAAGTTTCATCAATGTAGAAAAATTAGTGAATTATAGATAAGTTAACAAAGACACTATTATAATTTTTTAAACACTCTTTAAAGAGAATCCTTAAAAGAAGGTTTTTATGAGAAAGTCCATTAAAAATAACATGTCATTAAAGTGAGAATTAATAAATATAAATACTTAAGATAATAGAATATATATAAAAAATAATAACGTTGATATACAAAACAATATAATCAAACTTCAGTTCAAACATAATCTTATCATGATATAATCAATGAAGTGGATGTTTAACCTAATGAATTGGAGTATTGTTACAAATTTCCATACCTTCAGTAAATATCAGCAGAAACACTATATATCATATGTAATAACATTCATAGGTTAATTATATTATTAAAAACCATTTAAATTCCATTATTTATTTTATATCACTTATTAATCAGTTAATTAATTAATCTTTTAAATTCACATTGGGTGTTTTGATAATATCATATACTTAATTTCAAAATGACTTTGGTTATTTGAATATGGTCATAGATTTTAGAATTCTATTATAGCTAGAATAATATTCAAGACATAATGTTAATTTCAATAAGTCTTATATTTTCAATTCAATCTATTAATTTTGTTTATGAATAATTGCCTATATTATAATCGTGGAGACGTTAGGTCGTATAGAGGATTGAGTAAAATTTCAAGTTTTGAATGATAAATATGGAAAGAGTAAAATTATTATTTAATATTTATCCAATGATCATAATATCATATATATATATATTATTTAAATATTATTATATATATCTTCTTTATAATGTGGTTATAAAAAAAATAATCACATCATTTCATGGAGGTGGTAGTTACCTGTAAACAGTAACATCTTTTTCTTTTTAATATGTGTGGAAATGTATGAACATTGATGATATGTTACTAATTATTATGGTGCATATTTTATTAATATCATTTATAAATATCAACTACATTAATTTAATCCATCCCTAAGAGATGGTTATGCAAATTGAATTATATCATTTCAGGATGTGGTAGTCCTCCACACACATGAATGAGGAATTGGTTATACATTTTATATAAGTGGAGATAAATAAAGATCATTAAACTAACATAAAAACAGATCATTATTTTATTGATATCGAAGTTGTTTTTAATTGTTGAATATGGTCATAAGTATGTGGATGAATAATCAATTTAGAAATGATCAATCAAAAACGTTACATATTCTTCATACAATGACTTTTTCTTAACAACTTCTGACCAGTAAGAAATTTTTTATACCTAAAATTAGGCATCTAGAATTAGGGGAGCGATTCATGGAAGGTTTTATTATGGGTATTGTATGAATCAATATAGTTTTTGTATGTCATGAAATAGTTAATAATGTGTTCCTTCTCATGAAATATCACAAAACATAAAATTAATATAAATTAATTTGCAATAAAAATGGAAAAAATTTAGTTATATGAAATATAATATGATTAAGGGTAAAAATTGACTCATATAATAAAATTTACATATGTTTTCACTAAATTTATTCACTTATCATTTGTTCTTACACCTTTTATAAACCATTTTACACATACCATGACCACAGAGTTTTTTATCCAATGAATGTTAATATAGTTACTCTAAAAAGCATAATGACCAGTAAATGGATCATCTTTTATATTTTAAGCCTTGTCCTAATCATTCATCATAATTTATAATTTTTATGAATTTTATATCATTTAATAAGATATTTTATTATAAAATATATCTAATATCAATTTTAAGAGCCTTTCATAAATTTGACTTTAATAATATCAAGATAAAAAAAATAATTAAAAAAACTATATAATAATGTCCCTAAAAAATCATGGTCATTTTGAGAAATCATATATCACTTTAATTATCTCATATTATATTTATTTTAATGTTTTTATTAATACTTATTTGAATATACAATTAATGGAATAATTACTTCATCAACATCCTATAAACATTTAAGATGATTATTTTTCCGTAAAAATAAAAACAATATTTTAATGATGAAGATATGTATTACATATTTTGAAATAAATTATAGTTAAACTAATCATGTATATAACCCCATATTACAAACGTAGTATTAATTAACCATATGATTGTTCCTTCTTTGACTTTTCATTAAACATTATATTATGAATATCATAATCCATTAAAAATGATAAAAATGTCATATATTAAAACATTGAATGATTATGTATGACCATTGATCATATAATACAATTAAATCATTTTTAATTTTAAATATATATATTTCTTGTCCTACTATTTGTATGGTTAATTAGTCTATTTACACTTTATCATGGTGAAAAGAATTAGAAATGTTTCTATTAATTTTGAAAAATATAAATTGGGTATGATTTGCTAAATTTCTACCCCATTATTTATTATAGGAAATCCATTTTTAAAAATTCAATACAGATATGTTTCATAATTTAATATATGTTTAGAAAAATAAATTAAAATTCATTTTAAAAAAAAGAAATTCATAAATATAAAATACTTTTATTCTAAACATAATTATAAAAAATATTTTAAAAATATAATTTGAATATTTTAAATCAAATTTATCTATTTAAAATTTGGAAAAAATTCAAAAAATAATTTTACCACTTAAAAAATTAAAATAAAATATAGTTGTCTATAAAAATCTGTATATTCAATATTCCTTAAAAAAATTATTCAATAAAAATTATCAATAAATTATCCTAGTATAATTCTTAAATTTTCAATTAAAAAAAGAATTAATGTTTTTTTGATAAATTTCTTACAACTTCTAGAAGTAATAATTTTCACTCATTTAATGGAAAAAAATGTTTCCAGAAAACATATTTTTGAATAATAAATTGACTGTAAAAAATATTATAATTAATAATAAATTAAAAAATTATTAATATTTAGTTGGAAAATTATATTTATTTCATAGATAATTTATTTCAATTCATACATATTCGTTTAACGACTATGGAATAACTACAACATTTAAAAAAATATTTAGTTGTTTGTTTAAGATCAATGTAGTGTATGTTGTATGCTATGAATCATTTTATTCCATTAAAAATGTTGGGACTTTT
Source organism: Viscum album (assembly GCA_963277665.1). NCBI lineage: Eukaryota > Viridiplantae > Streptophyta > Magnoliopsida > Santalales > Viscaceae > Viscum > Viscum album. The sequence continues at coordinate 761,001,353 of OY728166.1, forward strand.
TCACCCACCCCCCCTCTGTTTTTGGAAATATAGACATCAAAAGTAAGAACTTGGGCTTGGTGACCAATTTATTACTATTCAAAATTCCTTTTTCTGAAATCTGAAAAAAATAATAAGGATTAATAAAAATGGTACATGATAAGAGGGAAAATGACATCTGAATGTATCATAATATAACAAATAATAGATTTACATATTTGAAATCATATACATAGATGATAAAAATAACTATCAATTTCTATTGGAGAGTGAATTAGAACATGGACAAGAGAAATTTGACAATTAGAAAACTGAAAATATGTGATGGGTTAAGGGGACATTGATTTCTTGGTAAGAAAATAATGTAGATAATTTTTTTAAAATTATATTTCAAAAAAATAAAGATTTATTTTCATAAATTGATCAATAAAATAAGGAAATATATTTACTTTATAAGTATAATTTCATCCTTTAATAAATTTCCACCGTAGAAATATCTATTTCTATAAATGATTAGTATTCTGGATGAACTATTTTATGATTGAAGAATTAGAAGAAAATTAAATGAATAAAAAATACACTAAAGAATTACTACATATTCCACCCCTATTTAGGAATTAACCCAAAACAAAATAATTAGTAATAGATAATATAATTTTCATAAAGGAATAATCCATTATAAGATGAAAAACTACATTAATCTCTAAATTCATCTATAATAGAAAAATTTCAACATAGAATATTAGAAAAAAAATAAAAAAAATTTCTCAAAAAAATATAGACAAGATTTAATATATGAAATCATATGGATTTGATCACATGTTCTTCCAATATGAGTTTTAATATTTAACTTTAAATAACATCTGTTACTCTTGATGTCTCCTACAAAATTGTATTTTTATAAACAGATAATCTCCAGGGTACGATAATCATTTAATTAAATAACATGAATCACTGTGAATCCCCAATAAAATAATATATTCTTAAACAAATTTCCTTATTCATATATTTTTAAAATAAAATCCCATATAATTATATTTTCCTTATTCATATTTTGTTCAATAATTAATAAACATTTTCCAAAATAATATTAATCACTTCATCAGCCAATCAATTTTCAATCCCATTAATATATATATTATAAAGCATACATTCCAAAAATAAAATTAATATGTACTCATCAGATATTATAATAAATGAAAAACAATTTCATATGAACTTGGAAATTATGTAGGCCATTGGTAGGCAATTATCCCTTATTTCCGTTTTGTTTTCGGCTCGATCCCCTTGTCCTTTCCAGATGTAATGGGGTTTCATAGGGTCTATGGGATGAGATTTTATAAAAAATATCAATATAACCCATTTAAAAATTAAATATATATCACATGCATCATATAAAATAATAATAACATATCCATCCTTAAAAAAATTACACAATCTAAAATGTTACCTCATACCTTTCATTTTTAATCCAAAAATGTAATAACGCATAACCACATAAAAAATTAATGTTAAAACAAATGTCAATAGTCACCTTAAAAAGTCATTAATTAAAGCCTCAAAATGAGTTTCTATGATATTGAACTTAATATTAACCTTTATATTCTAAACCCATTATGATATCCACAACTCTTAAGAAAACAACCTAACCTAAAAAAATTCAAAATAATCCTATCAAAACATCTTCATGGAAATGTGTATAAGAATAAATATTATATTTTCATTTAATAATAGTTAAATTTTTAAAATTATGTGTATCATTCTAGTTTATAGTTTTAGGGAAATAGGAAAATCTCATACAATTTAAACCCATACATTACGATTGGATGCATATACTTAGTATCCATTTATTTATAACTAATAAAAAATTTCAAAATAACAAACGGTTTCTTCAAGAGATAAATAATCATAAATTTTATCTTCAATTCATCATTTTCCCTCCTCTTCATTAATGCATGTGATTTTTTAAACAATGGGAAGTGCACAAAAAGCCATGTAAGGGATATAAGTGTAAAAAAATGTTAAATTATTTAAAAATAGAAAAAACCATTTAATTTATTTTCTAAAAATTATAACTTTTCATCAATGAAGAGAATGATTTATCCTCAAAAAAATAAATACCATTATTTTTTATATCAGACAATTTTAATGAAAACTAATTAGCATGAATAGAAAAATCTTGTTTGTTCCTTTGGGAATCATCATCACAAAACCCTTATAAAACCCTTACAATATTTGATAACTATATGAATGATATCAAATATAATTATATAGAGTGAAAAATAAATACCCAATACATTGGAGTGTTATCTAGGATAACTAATCGTATAAGATATAACAGGCCCACCTATCCCTTTCTTGGGACACCAATTATATATGTTATAATGGGCTCACACAAAGAAATATAGGCACACCTATCAAATGAGATATAAAATCTTCACCTAATGAAATCTTGGTGAATCAATTATAAATAATTTCCACAAACCAAATAATGAATTAAACCTTTCAAAACTAATTTGACCCCATTGGAAGAACACTTTTAGATATCAATATATACCTTCTTCATAAAATCCACTTTTAAAATCATACAAATTAACACATCATAATGAAATCATTTTATTCAAAAAACAATTATGAAAAATTATAAAGGAAACCTAATAGAATAAAACTATCATGTGTGTTATAAGAACCACTCAATGCGAATATGTTAAAAAATATTCAATTAAATTTTTTTAAAAGAAATCAGAATGAGGACCTTTAAAATAAATTTTTAATAATAAATTCCCATAGAAAAATCCTATAATTGATGTTACAATTAATAAAATGTATTTCATAAGGGTATCATCAATAAGTCCATATATAAATTTGGAAATACAACATATGGTAATCAAAAGTGAATTAACTTGTATATTTATCAATAAATAATCAATGTATTGGATGTTTAACCCAATTAATGAATATTTAGTTATGAAATATTTTACCTTAAGTATAAAAAACATTATAAACATTCTATATCTTCCTAAATATTAAATATAGGTTAATTATCTTCCTAAAAATCATTTTAATGTTCATTATTCCTTTTGTATCACTTATTACCATGTTAGTTAATTAATAATTTAAATTCACATTTGTTATTTGGATGATATTTTTTTCTAATGTTAAAAATGAATTTGTTGGATTTTCTATTGTCAAAGAGTCAACATTAAGTCATCTGTAGATAATATTCATGAAATAATTATATATTCTATAAATCAGTTATACATTTATAATATTTTATTAAAAATGGCTATCAAAAATTTACTATGTTACAATAATGGAGTTGATATTATCACATTAATTATATACTATTATATTTATTTTAATATTTATAGTATCATTTAGTTTATTTTTCCATTGATTGAATAATTACATCATCAGTGTTTTGTATGTATTTAATGTAATTAACTCTTCCAAAACAATTAATATAAATTAAAATGATGAATTTTTATATATAATAATTATAAATGTTATTTTATTTAATACATAACCTTTAGATAAGAACATTTTATAATTCTTATATTTTTAAATATATGAGTGTGACTTCATATAATTTTCCATAAATATTATATTAAAAAAACCATAATCCCATAAAAATGGAATGAAACATATATATATTCAAAATATTGTTGATTATGGAATAAAATGAATATTAAAATAAATTTGGGACTTGTTTAATGGACAACATATAGTCATAATAATATTATATATATCCTTAATTACTAGTTTTACCTTTTACTATATAAATAAAAAATACTAACATTACTATTAATTAAGTAAATCGTTAAAAGGGATCTGCTAAAAATAGTACACCCACTTATTCCAAATATTAAATACATTTTTATAAATTCATGTCATTTAATATTAAGATTTCATTATAATTTATACCAAAAAACAATAATGAAAAAATGTTTTTCAGAAAAATTCTGTTTTAAAGAATAAATTTTTTTATTCTAATCATATCATAAATTACAATTTAAAAACATTTGGATTATTTTAAATCCAATTTAACTAATTAAAATTTAAATATAATAAATATTTTAATTTTACCTTCTAAAAACATTATAATTAAATTAAATTTTCAATTAAAATAGTAATTTTCAATATTCATTGAAAATAAATATTATATAAACCCCAAATTATTTCTAAAATTATTTTCACAAGAAAAATAATAAAAATTCATTTATTTTGTGAAATTAATTTTCTATATATTTTCAAAACTATAACATTGAGTCATAAATATAAGAAACCCACATTTATAAAAAAAATTAATTCAGAATAATAAATTGAATTTACTAAAAAAATAGTATTATTTATTTATAGGCACATACAAATATATTAATATTTTTTTATATATTTACAATTATTTAATAAATAAGATATTTTGATTCACACACACATATTTAACAACAATTTTATTTTGGTCACATATAAATGATAACATTTTATTTTTCAAATGAGCTAGCTATGGAATAACTCGTACTATATCGATCATAATATTTAATTTCAAAATAGAAGTATTTTACAAGTCCATTATTATTAACTATGGCATATCTAGGTAGAAAAATCATTTGAATTAGAAAAATCATATTTACACATATATAATTCCTTAACTGTCGGAGCATATTTTATTCAACATATTTGATTATTTTTAAGACTAAAATTATTTGATCAGTTTATTGAAAATCTATATTAAAAGTAAGTAAAAATAGACGTGTTATTATTATTATTATTATTATTATTATAATTATTATAATGAAATATTTATTTATGTACTACTTGCAAATCCCACTGTTACTTCATTTTCCATATTTATCATTTTATATTAGATTTTATTTAGATTATCCTCTTCCATACTAAAATAAATTAGAACACTTTTCAAAATAATGTACATCTACTAAGAATTCTTTCATTCTATTATTGTCAAGAAACTATATAAAAATAGAATTTTTTATGTAGAATTTTCCGTCAAAAATATGTCTAGATAAATATTCTCTTTCCATGAAAGAAATATCAATAGAATTTTGGAGAGAGTTTTATTATTTTGATAATATTTATATTTATGTTGTAAAATTGTTCAACATTCAATAAGTTTTTCAATATAAGAACATTTAGATTCAAATTTTGTAAAATAATAATAAATATGGTGTACCTCATCGATCGAGTATATAAATAAAATATTATAATTTTGATTATATTTTCCAATTTTGGAGTTGTTAAATGAATCACAACTTTAGTAAAATATAGTAATCTATGTATATTTCATTGATTTCATTTATATCATATTATAACCCTCTTATTTGAGGAACATATTTTTTTAATTTTTTTACATTCCATATGAGGACTATCAGACTTTATATCTTTTATAATATATATCATTTTACCTATTTTAAATTTCCATTTATATTATCTTACTTAATGAATGGGTTTAAAAAACCTCTTCTTTTTTTATATAAATTATTAACTTTCATGGAAATTGAACTACTTCTTCATTAGATTCTAGAAAACATTATTCTTATTATTCAGATGAGTCTAACAATAGTTTTTCTTTAAATTTATTCTCATATGTATAAGTATATATAACTAATTAAGTATTATCCTCTTTTTGTATATAAAATTCAATATCTAGATTAGTTTTGACATCATGCATCATAAGAATCCATTTCAAGGGATTTATATTAATATTCATAAAATGATTTGATTGATATATGGTTCCTGAGAAGATGTTCCTTTTTAATGGAGAATTATTTAATCTTCTGGAGCACAATAAAGTTTCTGAATAATAATTCTAAAAAATAATCATCATTTACAATATAAAATATTATTATATTTAACCGTAGTAAGATGTATTTTTCTAGAACTGTAATGGTTTCAAACATGAGTTTTTTCATGTTTAGATATCAATTTCGTTGTTCCATCATAAGATACTAAAATGGTAGTCCATATTTGATGGGTTGTGTTAAAATGTAAGATGTGATTGAACTCATTATGACCTAGTATACAAAGAATAACATTATTTTATTTTGAGTTGAGATGATATTCATCATCCTAAAAAATATTCCATGTTTTAGGATCATTCTAGAGAATTTAAAAAGGCTTAAAACCCATCAATAATAATTTAAACCAAAATTCATTAAATTAATAATCATATAAACCTTCCACCACCAACAATTTTCTCTATTATAGTATGTTTATCTAAAAATTTACATGACATTATTAGAATCATCCCTTTTTACATCTAGAAATTTGAACATAATATAATGATATATATAATATAGAATGTAACAACCATTGATAACAAATTTTGGTCAGATAAGCATTTTGAAATGACACAAGAGGGGTTGAATTGATTTCTTAAAAATCTTCCACAATAAAACCACCCTCTCTTAAGGTATTAATTATTAATATATTCCGAAATAAAAAAAACTTTTGGATATGAAAAAAATATATGAAAATTAAAAAACATAGGATATATAGTTTCTTAGGGAACACCATTCCCATAGTCCTCCCCACCAACACCGTACTACCAGAGTTATGTGATTTTCACTAAACAAAAACTCTCTATAGGGGATTCCTAGTGGAATAAAAGAAGCTATCACTTTTTAATAATCTCTAAAATAATCTAACAAGGTTCACTCTTAAAAAAATTGTAGTATTATAAAACATTAAATAAGTTGTGCTGGTGTTTTAATGAAAAAATGAATTATAACACTCTAAGTTTTTATGATTTCTCTTCAAAAAAAATAAAATTTTTTCATGGATATAATTGTACTATACACAAAGTAAATAATTATTTGTAATATATATTTGACTAAACATAACATAGATATTGGATTTTGGTACACAAAGGACTAATTCTGTATTCTGTAATACACATTAAAAACTTCCATTGATAGATTGGGTTATACACAAGACTGAGTTTTACAAAAAAAAGAATATACTATTTATTAATATAGATATCATCTAGGTGTTGGAACGATTCTAATGAATAAGAGTAAATTAAATATGGAAATACCATTGAAACATGTTTATAAAAATAATTATTAGATTTCAAATTAATTAGAAGTGAATATAAAAACCAATTTAAACATAATGGATGTGTTTGCATGAATAAATATTTTAATTACCATCAGAGAGTTTTGACTTCATAAAATAAATTAATAAATATTACTGAATCATTTCTATGATAAAAATATGTTATATATTCATTTAAATGTTTTCAATTCATCCAATAAAATTTATAGGCATAAAATAAGATCAAATATGTTTTTATGTAAAAAAACAACATTTTTCTCAAAAGTTGTTTTATTTCCTTTTAATGGATGAATTTTTTTATTAATAAATTATAATTATTTTAGATTTCTATTAAAAAAATTGAATTTTTTTTGAGGAATCCCATAATTATGTTAAGGTGTTTTTTAATGAAATGTTTTATCTTTTGATGAATTTGGAAAAAAATGAATTTTAATTGAAAATGGTCTTTTGGATGACAAGTTTATAGTGTTAAACTATATTTTAAATCTGTTTAACTGTTATAATATTTGAATTATACAAAATTAAAAAAAAAATTCATTTTATTATTTTTATATAGAATTTCAATATACACACCTAGTAATCTTTTGAGAACTTTCACTTTACAGCCCCAGTTTCTCACCATGTTTAAGGAATTAATTTTTTATCATTTCAAACTCTTTTATGTATTTATATATTATAAATTTAATCCCTATTTTTAATAATAACTTATAAATTTAGTTGATAGATCTATTTTATTATTAGAAAATATGAATAGTAAACATTGTAATTTATATTATCACAATTAAGGGTAAATTAGTTAATTAAGGGTAATAATATTATTATAAATATTATAAAATGAACATAAAAGAAGTGAAAATATTATTGGATTAGTATATCTCATCCATGATAATTGAATCATTAGTTATATGACTATTTAATTCCCTTAGGATGAGATGATGATATATATAATATTTTATTCAACGAAAAGTCAAACCTGTCATACTCTTGTTTTATCAAGTGAAATATTATTAACATGTTAAAATATATGGGATATGATTGAATAAAAATATTTATTTGAAATATTTAATATTTATATTATTAATTTAATTGTATAATTAATATTCCTTAATGAAAATATTATCATAAATGATTACATAATAATAATGGAGTAATTATTCAATTACATAAAAAAATCATTTATATGATTTTATAACTGATAAAATATTAACAATTTGAGTTAATTAAGGTAGTAATTGAATATTAATGTTAAATATGACATGTTTTGGGTGTATTAATTTTTTTATTGAATATATATTATTTCATTGATTTTCTTAATGTCAATGTGAAGAAGAGTTTTAAAATTGACTTTAATTTTATTTTATGTAAATGATATTTTATTAATTTTTTTTTAAAAAAATAAAAAAATTATCTAAAGAAAAGGGGCTGAAATATGGTCTAATATATCATAAATTGTACATTTATGGTCCAATTGGAGCATTATGTGTAAAAATTACATAATTTATATTTTGAAAATTTTGTTACCGTAGTTAAAATTAAAATGGGCTAACTAAGAGTCAAAAAAATTATTGGCCATAAAAGAACAACAAAAAATATTTAATTATATTTTTTATTATATTAAAACCCTATAATATATTATATTTTAACAAATGGAAATTTTTATGTATTATTATTGATAATTTTTTTATAGAAAAATTGTTTAAGAATTTATAAAAGTGCCCCTCCCCTATCACTTAAATTAAAAAAATATTCTTCTCTTTGAATCATAATTAAGAACCTATTGGGATTGGAAATGAAATATCATAATACCATCCCAACATCCATAACATCATCCTATATGCATTAGTTTTTTAGAAAACAATCCAATGTGGTCCTTTGGTGAATACTAGAAGGTGACTGCTGAAGAAAAGGTAACATCCATCAACCAAAGTTATTGTTTTATTTATTCGACAAACCCCATAAATAAATTTTATTTTATTATTATATAATATCCTTAGTATCTTAAATATTAAGATATTTAGTCATGTTATGGTTATCACTAACAACTATAGACACTTCTATCTAATGGGATACACAATCAGCATTTTGGTGTGTGGCTGATTACTACCTCACAAACAAATGGATTTCGTTATTCGATTAAAAACATTAATGGTTTGATATAATGATGTATTAACAATTTTTTAAATACATATAGAAAATTTAATTTTTTAATATTATTATATAAATTTTATATTACAAATTTCATCATCAATTCCATTTTGTTGGATTACAATAAGGACGTTCGTGTCTACGGTGTAATACCACCTCATGATGTGATGTCATTCTATTGTGACTTATATCGAACATATTAAGGATGATTTTTATACACATATTATATATATTTATGACATTAAAGTTAATCTTGAATTATAATATATCATATATTTTTTGTTATTTTTATATGGCAGGAAAATGAAAACATGATTCATGCGTTCGTACGACCTGTCGTCAAAATAAATGGCATATTTTATTTTCTACTCATAACATTTATGAACAAACATAATAAAAAATCTAATCAATATTTATATGATGTTTATATCATGTTTATCATTAATTATATGATTAAAACTTGATCTACATTATATAACCAAGACTAAGAAGTAAAAACATATACAAAAAACAAATTTGTAACTTTGAGATGGATTTGTTACTAAATTAGTAATACAAATTCATTAGTAAATAATATGTGGTATTATATATATCGATATGTATTTATTATATATTATGTTTCGACATGTATTAAGTAATTTAATATTTAAGGTAAGGGGATTTATAGTCCCACATTTATTTCTGGAAGGCTTATATCATATACACTGCTTGTTTCCTTGGTGTAGTGTACATACTACCCTTGAATAAAACCTATGTTCGTATTCCTTAAATTTATTAGTATTTACCTAACCATTTTATAATCAATATTTCAAAGGGATAATGGATAAAAATATATCAAATCATTATGGAAATTGGGTCTTTATTTTTCATTCTCTTAGATACATGTTATTTTATACACCTATATTCTTTTACAAGGTGTATATACAACCCCTTAACTTGATGTATCAATAATTGATTCAACTCAAGATATTATATGTTTCATGTAATTTTATTCCAACTTCAGTGGGAATCTATGTTCCATCAAGAAAATTATTTATAAAAAAATTAAATAGTGTTTTAAATGGTAATTTATTATTTTTCAAGGAAAACTATTCAAAATATTTTTAAGAATGTTTCTGAATATTCCTATATTACATTCCCTGTATATTTAAAATGAAATTTTTTTCTAAATTTATTATAATTTTAAAATCATTTCATTCAATGTAAAAAATATATTTTAATCATGAAATGTTTTAAAATGATCTTCCAAAACTATTTTCCATCTCTAATGACAACTGTTGGTGTTAGTCATGAAATTATAGGGATATCATCCAAGTGTACAATTATTATAATATCATTTAATAGATAATTTTTAATGACATAATTTTTTTGAAACCCATTTCTTTTCCATGGGTTTTGTTATAATGAAATGATTATGAAACCCATTCTTTTTCAAGGGTTACGTTATGATGAATGAGTTATGTTCATGTAGAACACATATGTGTAGTGTTATTTAAGTGATTGTTGGGACCCAGTTCTCCCTCCAATGCATTCTGTAAAATTTTTATCTCATAAGATATGCATGACTGGAATGGCGAGTGAACCTGGTTCAGTAAAGGACAATGTCCACATAAATATTTTTTTGAGTGAACCTTTTCAAGAAATATGCTTATGAGGGTGAACCTTAACTACTATGATGGTTTAGTAAGTGAACCCATTCCTCACAGATATACATGGTCGTGTATATTTTCAACAATGATATCATTATATATATAATTAGGGTATGGCATAGTGGTAAAAACCCCTTAATTCTACATAAAAATGGGGATTCAAAACCCATTGGGCACATATTACTGTAGCAGTACTATAGAGCACTGTAGCTGCAGAGGAACTGTAGCAGCGGTAGGCACTGTAACCGCGGTAGATCACTGTAGCGACGACACGGTACTATAGCAGCTACAGGCACTATGTAGTATTATAGAAGAAAGGGTACTGTAACAGTACTATTTACAGAGGTGGCCTTGGGAAAAGAAATGGGCCTACGGGCAATGTGATAGGATAAATGACATTCCGCCTTCGGGCTATGTAATAGGACTCCCTTTAAAAAGTTAAAGAGGTATTTTCTTTGTTTTAATAATAATTGAGGCTTCGCCCCCAGCCTTTTTAAAAAAGATGAGTGTGTATATATTCCGGAATTCCATGTATTGTTATAATGTGAAGCTTTCATGGTTTATGATTTTGAAACCCTTATAATTAAAGTCTTATTAACTACCAACATTTATTCCATGAATCATTTATATAATCTTTGATGTATTTTGTATTATCTTTTAATGATATGATTATATTCTAGTACAATTATGTTTTTGTTATTCTTAATAATCTACCTTGTTTACCCTTATAGAGCATATTATTGCACACTTTCTTATGATTATTTTACCCATGATATGTAGAAAGGAATTAAGTATGACATGTCAAAAAAATTATAGTTAAAAAATAAGTTCGAGAATATATAGATGTATTGAGGACTATTTGTTTATATTTCCATGTTTCTAGATGCACTAAACTAATACAGTCTTTCATAGGGTATTTTTTTAATGTATGAAATATTCTGTAAAAAAATGAAATTTATATTTAAGTCTATCTTGGGACATTTAGTTAGTATCATAAGAAAGTATTATTCAATCATTAGAAACTATGATTATAAAACCTTATTAATAACCATAATGACATGATTATTTATAAGTTATAGTAATATATGTTTGGTAAGAATCATTAATAACCAAGTATTATACCTATGTTTGTTATTGATTGGAGGTAATTTACCATTATTATGAGTTTTACTCAGTATAATTAGTGTGTCTCACACTATGAATTTTTTGGTTTTATATAACGTACAAAACATAAAAGAACATTATTAATGATGAAGGGTGTGAGAAATGAAACAATATTTATCCAAGGAAAAATAATTCTATGGGGTATAGAATGAAAAAAATGATCTAAATACTTACATAATATATGAATCATTAAATACCACCAAATGGGTAGTGGAGGGAAAAAATTATTGAGTCCTTCCTAGGGAAATGTCCACCTTCTTTCAGTTGGTCTTCTGATCCAACTTTTTCGTAACAATGGACTGGTACCAACAAATAGATATTTATCTTCTTAAAATTTTTTGAGCATGAAAAATTCATTTTGTATGTTTCTCATTTATAAGGTGAAGTGGGATAGTGGTGGACTCTAATAATTAATATGAGGCAGCATGATAAAATTGATTTCATGTTTTGGTTTTATTTCAATAACATATTCTATAATACGTAGTTTCCTTATGTTCATCATACCATGATAGATAAAAAGGATTCTATATTTATTGAAAATTAATTATTATTCTATTGGTAACATCAATTCTAATTTTATAATAATTTAGATTTATGAATCTGGTATTATCATCCAACCATAAAGTAAGGATGATCGAATCTTTAGTGTCTTAATGCCATTTCATCAAAGGGAATTAGCCATAAGAGTCATCAGTATCTATGATGATATTATATATTATGCTATCAAGGAGAAAATTTTAATTTGAGTCACATATCAATCTCATGGATTTAAAAATAAATGGAAGATGGAGATTAAATGAAAATATAAAAATACAAGGGGAAAAGAATATGATGTTTCCTTTATTTTCAAAATATGTTTGTAAATAGTGTGTAAATTGTCATAATGGGAAAGATAAGTATTGTATGTCTAGGAAAGAAGGTTATTAGAAATTTTATTTCCAAATTAAATGATAGAGTTATCAAACAATACAAATAGCGTGATGTCTACATATAATACACCCCCACACATCAATGAATCATGCGTAAGAAAAATGGCCATTATTCGAATCAATTCTCAAATAGAAGAGTTAATAGTGATGATCCTCTTCAGTAAACTCTTAATTATAAAGAAAAATGTAAATTTCGTGTGATCACAAATGGTTATATATAGTATAATAATGAAGAGGTTGAATTATTGAGTGTTTTTGTGTTTTCATTCAAGAATAATTATATAGAATAAATTTTATGGCATTATGGAATAATGAATCTTCTAAATATTACTTCTCTATAGTTTTTTCTCAATGATTTAATATAACATGTCAAATGGTACTGATAACCATGAAAATTGTTTGAGTTGGTTAGGTGATATTTTTTAAGCTCAAAAGATCAAGTGATATATAATCAATAATATGTGCATGATGAAGGGATAATAATGAGATAGATAGATTTTTTATTGTTGTGAAATAAATGGGATATTACTGATGACCTTATAACTGAATAAAATATTGTTTACCATGTCATGGATTGATTTTATATATGTTTTGGATTAATGGTATGAGGAAGGAGACCATTTCTAAAGTGATAATTTATTCAACAATGATTAATAGTAATTTTAAAAATTACCATGTATCAAGAGAATACATGATAAAGGTCTTCAAATGTTTGGTGTTTGACAATTGAAATCAACATCTTGTGGTTTGGGAGAATAATGATAAATTTTTATATAGATTTTATTAACCTAATTTTGAAATATTTATTTTATCATTTTGATGTTTTATAATGGTATCCATTTATAAATTGTTTTTGATGAAATAGGTGGGTTTTAGGGATTAATTTTTCAATTAAATATATGATGATTTATTCATAGTTTATGACATATTATAACAATATTTTTATGATATCTAGAGATAGATGTAATAAATTATCATCCCATTATAGATATTATGATCAACTAGATCATCATGAATTAAAATTTCAACCATATTTCTTGGATTAAGATATAAATTATTAACTAATCTAGGATCCACTAATAGATGATATTGTGTTAGAAAATGGTAATGAAATAAACTAAGTTTATATTCTTGTGAATATTCTTCAATATAAGGAACATCACCAAGAATAAAAAATATTATCCTGTTACATTAATTTATAAAACATTTAATGTTTTTTAGATAATCAATGATTAATCATTATATTATTGTTAACTATATAATAATTATGTTCTCTATCACTATCCATCAGAATTTAATAATTGGAATTTTCTACTATTTCAATGTTTTAAATTTCTGATAATGTTCTCCTAATCAAAATCATAGTTTTATGGTGATATGGTCTTTTAAATTTAATCTTTTTAAGACAATTTTTTATTGACACTTTTTTTATATATTTGTTCAACAAATAAATCATTAAAAATGAAAATTTTATTTTCAAAGTGAAATTTTAAATTTCCCGGATGTGATTTCCTTTTTAAATTCCAATAGCATGTGAATAGTCAATTATCGATTAGAACGTCGACAAAATATATCTCATTTCCCTGATGTGTTTCTTTTATCTCTTATGAGTAGGTATATACAAGATCCTTTAAATGTATTAAATAATGAATTCCTAACACTGCACCATGATCTTTCTTATAAAGAGAAACTGATAGAAATTCCAGATCATAAAGATAAGGGTATGCAAAACAAGACCACTCACCTTGTAAAATACTTTTTGTGAAACAAAAATATTTATTAAGAAACATGGGAACTTGAGGATATGATGATACATAGGTATCCTATTTTGTTTATATTATATTTATAAATTCTATGGGATAGATTCATTTTAATGGGTTTAGAATGTAACACCTTAATTTATTAAGAATTTGTTTCAAATAAATTAAAATTATTTGATGGGTTTCATTAAATTCAGCACAAATTCAAGCATGATTTATAAACAATATTAATCTATTAAAAACACATTTTTTGGAATATAGTACACATAAAACTAATTTTGTCATGTGTAACACACAAAATTTGGTTTCTTCGATAGCATGTTTTATACCCATGATTGTATTGCAACATAGAATAATAATGTATTAATTATGATCATTACGACCTAGTTATTTGAATTAAGGTAATAAATTGGAGTAACCAAATTATGAAAATATGGTTTACACTTGTTTATAAAATGAAATCTCTTGTAAAGAATTAATTGTAAATGATGAAAAAACTCAAATGAATGTAAAGGTTGTGTTTTTATAAAAAACTATTTTAATCCCAAAAGGTATTTTAGACTTCTTAAATTAAATGAATGAATTTCAGTGATAGATATTTATGAAATTAATATTATATATATTTAACTAAAGGTTTCAAAATTCATGAAACACTTTTCTGTTCATAAAATTATAAAAAGGTTAGTTTATGAATTAAAAATTTTATTTTCTGTAAAAAGCAGGTCTAATAGTATTTTAATGGTAGAATTCATTTAAAAAACGAAAAAAATTATAATTATTAATTTAAAAAATAAAATATTGTTTTTTAATAGTAATGATAATATCTGGTTTGGGTAAACTTTTAGTTTTTTTTCTAAAAAGTTTCATCAATTGATGAATAACAAAATTATTGAATTTTAATTAAAAATGGTGTTTTCGTCTATCTGAAATATTATAATTAATAATATTATAAAATAATTTTAAAGTCAAAATAGATCAATTATACATCCATTAATACAATTTATTACATTTGAGTCATTTTTATATTGAATTTATAAATACAAACTTATTGTCTATTTTAACATTTCACTTTACTAGCCCACATTTTTCCCTCATCTATGGGAACAGTTTTTAATTTAATATATCCATTTCTATGTTTCGATATTTTAAAAATTGATTCATTATTTTAAATGAAAAGTTAAAAATTTAGAAAATAGATCTCTTTTTGAAAATATGAATAGTTAACATAGAAATTCTTATTACCACAGTTGATGATCATTTAGGTAATTGTGGGTACAAATAATATTTTAAATATGTTAAAATGACGATAAATGTTGTCCCTAATTAATTTTAGAGTATTATTTATCTATAGGAAAAAATGAAATGTAATGTGACCATTTATGGTCATTTGGATTATATTATAACATTTATAATATTTTATTCAATGAGAAGTCAAACATGTCATAATATTGTTTTTAGCACGCTAAAAATTTTAAATATGGTGATATCTACGGGATATGTTTGACTAAAAATATTCAATTTAAATTTAAAAAATTTTATATTCGTCATTCAATTTTACTTTTTATTTATATTGAGAAATAATTATCATTAATAATTATACAGTAATGATGAAATAATAATTCAATTAATGAAAACATTTTAAAAAAATATATTATAAATATTAAAAGAAATATAATTTCAATTAATTACTGTCCTCCACGAATATTAAAAGATAATATTACATTTTAGGGTTGTATTAGACGTTTTTTTGAAAGTTAATTTTTTTCTTCATTTTTATAAGATAATGTAATGAATGGTGTCAAAATTGACACTAGTGATATTTTATGAAATTAATATTTTATTAAATTATTTAAAAATAATGACAATATTAAAAAAGGACAAGGTAAAGTTATATGGTCTCAAATATCATAAATTGTCAATTTTTAGTCTAATTAAGAGTTTATAATTAAAAATTACAACCTCCTAGTATTTGTGACTGTATTTACCATAATTAAATTTTAATATGTTAGCTAAGGGTTCATCAAAATGATACAGTTTAAAATAACCCACAAATTTGTATTCAACAAAAATTTTGATGATATTAAAACCCTATAATTAATTTTATTTTATTAAATAGTCTTATTCATGTATATGTATTTAGATTATGTTTATTATAAATTAACCTTCTTGACAAATTCCAAAAGTTCCCCTCCCCTCTCTTATAAAAGGGAACCTATTCTTCTTCTTCCTTCACACTTCAAAATCTATTTGTTTCAAAAATAAACTATACAAATATCCCCCCCAACGTCACCCCTATTACCCATGAATCCTTCCTTTTGAAATAAATCCATCCAAGGAGGACTTTCAGGGAAATCCAAATAGATATATCTGAATAAGAAGTAACGTTCTACAACAAACAATGTTGTATTACATATTCATTAATAACCATCAATTATTATTGAATTAAATATATAAAATAACCTTATTATCATCCATAATATGATAAATTTATTTGTCATGTTTATGACATACAAAATCAAACACATCAATCAAATGAGATACACAATCATCGTTCTACTGTATGGGGGACTACCACCACACGAATTGATGTAATTCACTATCCAATTCTCACCATTATGAGTGGGGAATAAGGGTTGATTTATAATTTATATATGATATATATATTTTTTTAATTTTTTTTGTTATTTCATTTTTATATCACACATACCTATATCCTATCCATTCCATTGGAATATTATAACATCATTTATGTTAACGGTAGACAACCACCTCGTCATCCGATATTAATTATTCACGTATTTTATAGATTGTATTAACTATGGTTTTAGAAAAAATATGTGATATATGTGAAATAAAAATTATTCGTTAACGATAATATATCAAATAATTTTCTTTCTTCTAATATGATATGAAAATAAAAATAATGTTCACCCCTACATATGACCAACCATATCCATGAACAGTGTACTTCATTTTATACCTTTAACTTTTCTGAATCGCCATAAATACATATATACAGAATATATATATGAAATTTATATCATGTTTATCAGACATTTCCTGATGAAATCATGATCTATGTAATAGGATCATGAATAAAAAGTCTACACGTGTATGATAAACAAAGAAGTAACATTAACATGGATTTATTAACAAAACGTTCATTAAAAGATATTGTTAAATAATATATTGTATTATATATATGATTGTGATTATTTGGAAGATTTGTAATAGAAATATATTTATTAAAAATGAGGTTTTAATGTATCAAAAGGATGTAAAGACTTATGGTTAGTGGATTTTGAGTCTCAAATTTATTTATGTGATACTTATGCCATATTCACAATATGTTTCCTTCAAATGGTATATGTACTACCAATGGTTTTAATCTACTATCATATTTCTTAAATTTATTTGTATTAAAATAACCATTTTATGATCTATCATTCATGGGTTTTATGGTTCCATATTTATCAAATTATTTAGAGAATTGTGTCTCAATTTACCATCTTTCAGAAAGAAGTTATGTTATGCACCTATTTACTATTATGATCTATATATACTTCCCTATGACAGGTAGAAGCATGAATAAGTTTATCTTCCTATTACTATTGGTTTCTTTTAATTTTATTCTCTATTGGGTTGGAAAAAATTGTTCCTTAAAATCAATTTTTTCTAAAAATGATTGAAATTTGTTTTGAATGATTCTTTATGAATTTTCGAGGAATGATATTTCAAATATTATTAAATGTTTTTCAAATCTTCAATAATATTATTTCAATTATATTTAAAAAAATAGCTATCCTAAATGGTGTATGATTAATAATATATATTTCAATGTAGAAAATATATGTTCGTCAAGAGATTTTTTAAAAATATATTTCAAAATAATTTGTCATCTAAGATGACATCGATAAATGTTACTCATGAATTACTTGAGAAATGACACAAGAGTACCATTCCAACGGTTTCTTTGAATGGTTTAAATTTTGTTTAATTAATTTTTATCAAACCCATTTTTTCCATGGGTAGTGTTTAGATGAAACGGGATAGAAAACCGTTTCCTTTCATGGGTTAGTAAATTTAGAATTATTTATGTTCATGTGGGTAACATATATATTGTTTTAGTTAAGTGACCTGTGTGACCTATATATTCCTCCAATTCATAGATTATAAAATTATATATCATGGGATTGAAATGTATGAAATAGTGAGTGAGTGTGGTCCAATAATGGACTTTTTACACAAAGATGGTTTTGTGAATGGACCATTACTACTGACATGATATGAGGAGTAAACCATGACTATTAAGAAGGTTCGGGGATTTGACCCATTCCACTATGATAGCCTAGTACATTCTCCTTGACTACTATGGAAATCAATTTACATATTTATGGGTCTTCTATAATTCAATGTCTGATTTCTATGTTATGATTTCATGTATTATTATTTTGAATCCCTTATGATTCATGTATTACGAACTACCAATCATTATGTTATGGATCATGTATATTCTCTTTCATATGTAGTATATTATCCTTAAATGTTATTCTTTGGTTATAATACCCTTATGTACATGTTTTGTTTTTGTATCGCCCTTTTTTACCATTTCTCAAAATCTTAGATCACCCATTATTATGTTTCATTCTCAAATGATATGATTAATGGTATTTAGAATATTATGTTAAAAAGGGTTTTAGTTTTTAATAAAGACGCAGGGAATGATTTAGATGTATTATGAACCTATTTTTATGTTTCTATGTTCCTAAAGGAACTAAACTAATATGGTCTTTTGGTGTGTGTTTGTGTTATGTATTAAATATTATGAAATTATTTTGAAATTATTATTTACATTAAACATGGGTTGTTATAGGAATACAATTTTTGGGGTTATTATAGAGTTAAATGAAGCAACCAACAGGTATAGAAGAAACATACATAGTGATAGAACACCATCAAAGTGTATATAATTAGGTTCTTCAATTACAAGGGATATAGATTAAAGAACCAAAACAGTCAATTCCAAAATATAATTCATGAATAAATAAATTTTCATTAATTATATATCAAGGTTATATACACACATACACCAGTGTAATTATATATTTTCTCAAATTGTGTATTTTAGTTTTTCCACCTTATTAAATTAAAAAGTATACTAAATAGTTTTATTCAAACTAAAAAAATGATCATAATTATCATGTTTCCTTCTCAAAATATTTAAAATGAAGAGGTAAAAGATTATATTAGAATATATCTTAATAATATATTATTATTATTATTGGAAATATATTCTTCATTTCAATCGATCTTCCCATATTTGGAATACTTCTTTTATTTTTTACATAAGAAATTAAGTTTAATTTCTAATATATTTTAAATGGAAAATAGTTTCCTAAATAGTAATGAAAATAAATCTATCCTAATATTCTTTTGTCACAGAAAGATAAATTTTATATAATTAATATTCTTTTAGAATAATTCCATTATCCTAACATATTACTTCTTTAGTAAGATAAATTATTTGTTAGCTCTCTATCTCTTGTAATTATTAGGGTAATTTAATTTTACAATTCATTTTTGCATGATAAATCAATATCATCCTAATATTACTAAATTATCTAAATATATATTTTTCTCTAGGATTTCGAGTATGAATCATTACATTATATAATTAATTTACATCCTAATTAAATTTATTATATTGTCATTATATATGAAAAATATATTTATAAAAAGAAAAATAATAGCAAAAGAAATAATACCCTCCGTAAGATAAATCCTTAGTGAAAAAATGAAAATATCTCATATATTGTTTTATTATAAATAAAAAAATTAAATTTAGTTAAAAATATTTGAATAGGGATTATATATATTCTTAAAATACCTATGATAAACATATTCATATAATGTGAGGATTTTATAAGCATTAAAATCTAGTTTATTTTATGATATATTGAAGAAACAATAATTATAACCAATGTAAATTAGTTTTTCCTCAAAATAATATAATTTTAGTATATTAACTATAGATGTTCAATTATATTAGTATAGTTATACTAGAATTTATAGTTGTGGAAAAACAAATAAACTTTAAAGAATTGTGTTAAGGCATGTATTTCCTATTTGGACATCATCCATTGGATTATTACGTTATCTATCTAGGATTGGACATTTGGGTAGAAAAATTCCTATGGGATGAATGTATTAGAGTTTGAGGGTATTTGGATAGATTTTTGTTGATCTATATATATCACAATATTGATATGGGTGATGAAAGTAGGTTCTTATTTATATGTGAGAGGAGATTCACCCTTATAAATATCAATAACATTAAAATATAATAACTATCAGTCTCATGGATTGTGTATCTAATGAAGTAAAATTTACACTATTATATTGATTATGGTCAAATAAAATTGATATAATAAAAATTATTCTTGTTTTAGGTATATTTAAAACCTTATCACTTCTTTTAACAACCCAACCCATTGTTAACCCTTTAAACAGTTATTGTGATGATTTCATTTTACCAAGGACAATATTCAGTAGGAATAAAAATTAAATTCAACAAATTACCAAATTTTAACATGTTTATTATAAATATGGAATTTTAATTCATTTATTAAATCTTTATAAGATAAAAAATTACTTTTATTTTAATTTTTCAAAAAATAATGAAAAATAATCTCTAGATAAGTTTATTTTTAAGAATAAAAATTATTTTAAACAAAAAATAAGTATATTATTTATTTAAATGTACTTATGGATTAGTTAACATTATAGGACACATTTTTAATTAAAAAAAATAAAAGGAAACTTTTGAATACATGACTTAAGGAGAATATCTACTATTTTTCGTTAGAATAATAACATCACTTAGATTTCCAAAATGTCAAATATAGGTCTATAATTTAAAAATAACACTATTGAATGAATTATATTAATAAAAAATATATTTTTACCTTTTAAATTTTTTAAATAGAAATTAAATTCATTATTATGTAATTATAATATCATAAAAAGTAAAGTATTTGAAATATAATAATTTTTCACCATTTACATAAAAATAAACTATTTTTTAAAAATCCAAAACATTTCTTCTGAATATAATTTTTATTAAACAATATCAAAAACTAAGTCCATTTATTAAACTTAAAATTAAATAATTAATAATTTTAAAATTGATATAAAACAGAAAATATACATGGATTTCAATTTCGTTACAATTAAATTTTTTCTTTTTTCAATTAGATAATTACATAAAATAATTGCATTTAATATGAATCAATACGAGCTAATAAATAATATTAATATAAAATTTAAATTTTTTATTATTTACAGTACCTAGTTTATCATGTAGGAATATCTGGGATATAACGGATTAATGTATATGGTTTGTCTAAATGGATTGTAATCGATCTATGTTCCTTTATATTATTATGTGTTGGGAATATTATACAATATTTATAACACAGACATGTATTTTAGATATAGTAACTATATTTTTTTCTAAGGGTACTTGTATAATATATGAGGGAATGAGAAATAAAGCATGACATGTAGGTGGTAGTGGCTTTCAGACATACTAATTGGTATGGATTCAATGATGGAATTGTACACGAGGTGTGAGACAAGATACACTCGTAATATGTATGATTTGGTTTTTAGATGAATTATAAAACGTATTGGATTATGATAGGTTGGAAATTAGGGTGTGTGAGTTTAAAAATTATTGGTATGTCAATGATGGGTACATTAATTATATATAAGTTTTGATATGGACATGATTAATTACATGAGTTACATGGAGAGCGATCAATGTTTAAGATGAGGTATAGTTTTACCTAATTATTAAATTAATTTGTTTCATATATTTATTAACTATGATTAGATATTTTGTTTTAAATTTTCATGAAAGGTTTCATGGATAATTCTACTGAATATACCTATATGATCAATGTATTTATATACAAATTTTTTTTAGGTTTGGTTAAGATGGTTAGTGATTGTGATAGAAATTACTAGATTTTAGATTTTTCTAGGTCATATTGCAATCTTAAGGTTTTTTCATATTTTATATTTGTGTTAATTTTAGTTATTTTACATTTTTATTACATTAACATATTTTTTTTGATATTTCTTATATATTTATACTATAATTTATATTTTTTTATCTAATCTCATATCAGTTTATTAAACATATATAAATAAGGCAATTTATATGATTTTTATGCATTATATACCCTCAATTCCTATCACAAACCCACGAACTATTTGATTCAGGATTTAAGATTCATACTCATCTTCACATCTATCCTAGGAGGTGTACCATCGAATTGTGTTCTTGACATTAAAATCGTAATGTCTTGAAGAATGTTTTAGTTATAATTCATGATATAATGTTTTTCAATATATTGAATTGTATAACAATTCACGAAGAAATATTACCCTACCTTCTTAGTTAAAAATGACATAAGTGAGGTTAAAAAAATAATAACACATAGATACACATAGTAAACATCATATTCTGTCACCTCCATTCATAATATGGGTGTTTTCGACTCTAATTAGTGACTATATACTTCCTAATAAACTACACTCTATATGTGTTTTCCTGCACCATGATTGACCATATAATTTCTAGACCACCCAACTCTAAATAATAAATATTTTAGTGGGATAGCCAACCATAGAAGTAATCATAAATAGCCATCTATTTTGAATCCTATAATCAATATTTTGTGTAAAAACATTTTTTCTTCTATATAGTTAACCAAAGATAGACTAAAATCAAATTTTATAGATCATATTATATTCTCAAATAACCATATCATCCTATATAACTTCCCAACATGCTATAGGGGATATGTTTTACTCTTCATCAACTGAGCTCCTATGCACATCTACAA
The DNA here is from genome assembly GCA_963277665.1 of Viscum album. Lineage (NCBI taxonomy): Eukaryota > Viridiplantae > Streptophyta > Magnoliopsida > Santalales > Viscaceae > Viscum > Viscum album. Next base: position 761,024,962 of record OY728166.1, read on the forward strand.
TACCTTACCAACATTGGATGTGACATAAGAATCTTGATCAAATATGATGCAAATATAAATTATTAGTATATAGAATATATCCCACAAAAATAGCCTACTGGGATAATCTATTTATAATGTATCACAGATAGTCAATAATAACTATCCCTTTATAATCTAGCCTAAGATAAACCATACAATACTATTACCCTTCCTAACCTCACATGGTCAGTGAAGAAGCCTATAAAAACCTCATCCATGTCTATATATGCACTAAAAGTGGATAAAGTATGAATGTCATCATATGGTGATTTTTTAACCCATTGATAGGTGAGGAAGCAAAACACATAGTTTTCAATGTTCCTCCTCTTTTCGAGCCATTATATGTGTTTCCTGGTATCATGGTACATGTTTTTAAATCTCATATGCAGTACTCATTAAGATGCAATGGATTACCTTGAAAAAATATCCATATCTATATTGGGAACACGACTCAACCATATACAAAAAGTACACCATAATCATTTCAAGTCTATATTAGAATATGACCTTCTTTAAAGAGCTAAAATATTATCATAAATAAATTTAAATTCAACTCCCATATGGATTTTACTCAGACAAGAAATGAATAAGTAATATATAGTGAAGAAAATATCATTATTTCTTATTTATTATTTATGTATATGAATAATTATGTATAATTTGATATTATATGGTATTATTTAAAAGATTAATTTACTATTATCTATTTAATCCTCACATTAAGCATATAAACAGTGTCTATTACCATCCCCAATTTATATACTATCTCAAAATTGTATATTTTATGGAATTAAACCAACTAACATTATTATACTTTCATGTCTCACCATGATAATATGTATCACATGATATTATAGTCCATATATACCCCAAATATCTCTCTTTATAGATATTGGGTTCAAGACATTAATGTATATACCTCAACAGCTAACTTGACATTATGGTATGGGTAGTTTTTATTAGGGGGTCTTATCTAATAACATAATAATCAACCACTTGACCCCCAATATCAAAACCATTCTAAAAACAACATTAGAGGGGTATTTGTATATGGTGTATCCCATACTCTAGTTAGGAAAAATCCAAATTAATTCACATGTTAGCCTCCCTTATAAATATTGAATTTCAACATCACAATAACTAGTCTACTCAAATTTCAATACTTTGTTGGCTACGCCTGTTATAATCACTTCTTTTTTGGAGATATACTTAATGAATTATTTATAATAAATTGTTAGACTATGGAACCTACTATTAAAAATTGAATAATTCGGTCTTTCCCATGATTCCACTACTTATAACTTATCTAGATCAACTAAGGCTATAGATATAAATATAACATGCCGAAGAGAACAAAAATCCCACATCCAAAAATAATACTTCATGAGATTGGAATATAAAAGATTGATATAAATAATATTGAAAAACAATTATAGGTTCTCTAAATGCTAAAATTATGAATAAAGATATATAGAAATATAATTAATGGTTATTATTATTATATAGTCAATTTTGGGAAATAAAATTTAGTATACGAGGAACATAAAAAAATTATAGTGACTTAACAATTCTAAATGGAATCAATAAAAACTCATGGATTCTATAACTAATTACAACAAATTCCTTGTTATATCAGTCATCTTGACACGAAATAGGTCATTTAGAGATTTTAGATTAATATTATTGAACCATCAAGATCCCGTAAAATAGTAAAATAAATTATTAATGCATAATAATTGATTTCTACTCATTTTTGTAACTTGATTTAGGTTATTATATATTGCTAAACATACTAGTATATCAATTACATTATTTGAAATACGTCTTCTATCACCCTAAATAATGGAAGATGGATGTATAAATACACAAACCTCACTGTCCTTAAGGAGAATCTTGAGATCATTCAACATGAGTGGATTCCTATGATAGGATGATATTGAAATGGGATCAATGAATTATACAAGGTCAATGGAAAACTCAATCATCTAATATGGTTGAAAAAATCTGAATTCCTCAAAAAACATAAGGAAAAATTGGTAAACTAATATTGGAAAGGTGGTTTAGATAATCCATTTCATAGTTATAAATACCATACTTATAATTTATGCTATAATAAATTCAAATTACCCATATAAAAGTCAATATCTACTTAATTTTAAGTAACATTACACTGTAAATAATTATTTTCTTCTCTGAGGGATGTCAGTTAATCATGTGTTTGGTAGAAATCAATGAAAACCAAAAACCACATCATCCAATTCATGTATATTGTAATGCCAACTCTAGTCATATACAAAATTATGAAACCCCATAAATGACTTTATCCTCTCACTATCTATGATTCACTTAAGTGAAAACTTAACATGATCCAATATATTTCCTAAATTTCAATCCAATGTAAAAATATCATAAGTTCTCTCTAATATAATTCCTATAAAACTACCTGATGATTATATATGAAGCAATTGGTTACCATCATGTCATAAATAAAATTAAAAGATATAAAAGTATCTAAACATACACCTTTAACTGTCAATGGTATATCTTCTTTATCTTATATAAGATAGTGTAGAATAAAAATCCAACAAACATGAGATCCACAATCACACACCTAGGATCAATGATTCAAATGAGGTACATACCCTTACGTCACAATCTAATACAATCCCAAATGTCTTTAAAGACCAATATATCCTGAATAGATAAAAAATATCTACTCTCACTCAGTTTTGGACCCGCATACCATGATAAGGATTCTTGAATTTAACCCAAACCACACAGTATACTATAATAAGTAATACTTATACAATATTACTATAAAATTATTATTCACTCAAGGTAGGTTAACACCATTGATGGAATATAAAATGTCAAACACAGAATTCATCCTTCCAACAATAGAATCATTTAACATGATCTCAATTGTATGGAGGAAGAAGAACACATCTTCTACAATTAGACCACCACAAAGTAACATGGTTCATCTCATATGATCTCATATTCCGACCACTATTAGATTCACTCAAAGAACCAATAATGGGCCTCCACATAGAATAATGAATAGAGAAAACATTCTTATATCACTACACACCATTAAACCCTTGTCGATTATAATTTACTTATAAACAATGTAAAAATTGGATGTAAATATAAACATCCTCACATGTTGTTTGATTTTTGGGAAAAGAACAATATATAATATATGTTATTTTTAAGACTCATCCCCCACAATTAATGGTTAATATGATTGAATCGTTGAAAATATTGCAACGTAATCTATCAATAAATTTACAAGACGGTGGAGTTCTATAAAATATATCATTTTATCCAACTTCATCACAAAATAAAATAAATCATTAAATAAGTGGTCTATGAAGGAATCTCTGGTAAATCCCTCAGGCCTCTAGTGAAAAACCATCATACTGACCATTTCATGGAAGGACCCTAAAACATGTGGGTGGCTATATTCTCCATCTTATCATCTGCATCTGAACCAACTATAATTTAATATAGATTATACCAATACAGTCCTTATAATAGTATGGATCTATATATCCATGGATTATCATCATATATTGTATCTAATGATATCAAGTGAATTACACTGTTGTAGGATTGTCCCATTGTACACCTTATCCTCCTACTATCACTAAGTGAAAAATCAAATCATAGAATGTTTTAGCTTCAATTATATTGGTATATCCCCTATGTATTCATATCCACTACCTTTTGATAATATATATATATATATATATGCTGCGTAACTTCAACCCATTCCTTCTAATACTCCACGGAATAACTTCATGGAAAACGTTTTATCAATTCTTATTATTTTTATAGAATAATTTCATGATGTTTTTAAACTAATATATATTAATCAAGAGCCAGAATACACATTTCTAAACAAATATACCAATCTTATAACCCTATATCTAATAATATAAAACATAATACCTTGAGAAACATGTAGATTAAAAAGAGTTTTTAATGAATATTGTAATTTATGGGGTATTACTGAGTTCCCAAAATTTTTATTGTAGAGAAATTTTTTTCTGTAATGTGAAATCGGTCATTATAAACACGATAATGAAAGAAGTATTAAATTTGGTTATTATTCTATATTTTTTATCAACACATAATTCATATTACAATTCTTATGAAATTAGTTATACTATATACTATTAATTTTTTAGGGTTATATAAATAATACATAAATGAATTTCATAAAATCCTTATTTTAGAGTTTAATAAGGAAAATAGAAAATTTTCATATATTATCATTCTTTCATAATATATTTGGTTTTGTATTATAGGATCAATTTTTGTAATATATAATCAATTTCATCATATAGGAATCTAATATGATATGATATTATTATTTTATAAGATATCCTAACATGTCGTAAATAAGCATCATGTAATACTTCCATCATGTGTGAAACAAACCAATGTAATATTTGTGTTTATTATAAGATAGAATAAATTCATATGATAATATCTACTTAATATGAAATAAGAACACGCAAAATATTTCAACAACATATGAAAGAAAAATTAGCAAGATAATAACTATGAATAAGATGGAAGACACATAAGAGTGAAAATAAAAAAAAACTATGAGATAGTATAAGAATGTTAGCTCCTATGATATGAATTTCCTTAGATGTATTACTAGTTAAAAAAGTATGTGTATGATAAAATAAATGTCTCTAAAAATATAAAAATCTTGTCAGTGATGAAGCTATTTTTTCTATAAATAAAAAAATTGAATTTTTGATACATGAAAAGAGATAAATAGGTTCTCACTAGAAATAAAAATAATTGGGGATGTAAAAAATAGGAATAAATTTTGTAAATTCTTTGTCTCACTGAATAGATTGATGAGAAACATTAGTGACCTAATACCAATTTTTGATATGAGAACAATAAATTGTAATAATGAATAGAAATTGAAATTTAGTTGAATAATATTATTAATTTTAAATTTAATTTGAATTTATAATTAATATTTCACATTTTTATTCATATTTTGTGACATAAAATAATATATATCGTGCAACCAAGGAGGTGCATATAGAATATAAATAAGAATTATTTCTTTTGATATTATTGAGAATATTTTCAGAGAAATTATAAGGTGGATATTTATGTGTATATCACATAGAGATAAGAAGTTAGAAGATTTTGTATTACCTTTAAAATAATAACAATCAAGTAGCACTATAATAAAAAAATTGAATTCCAATTAAGTGATTTTTTTATTTTTGAAAAATAAAATAATTCATAATTTTTCTATTATGGGAAGAACTCGAACACAGTCATGAGACATTGTGTACCATGAGTATACAGACAATTCCTTATTTTTGTACCACTAAGAATATTTTCATGGTTCTTATGGACTTGGTGAAAACTAGATCATGATAAGGATATTGTACATTTTGAAAGGTAAATATTTTAAATTTTATGTGCACATAATATTTTTGTGTATTTGGAGGTGATGTTAATTCACATTAAAAAGGTGTGTAGGGTTTTTCTAAGAAAGAAAATTTTCAAACAACATAAATTGTTTTTTCACCCACCCTCCCCTCTTATTGATTTCCATTGATTTGCGTGTCATTTTTTAAATTGGTATCAAAATTATGGTTCCCCAAGATCCTGTTCGATTGTTTGATGATTGTATGATTTTAGTTTCTCTTTGGGTAAAGATATTTTCATAGATTATTTTTATTATAATATAAAACTAAAATTAAAAGATAAAAAGGGAATCCATACATTTTATAGGAAATGTTATCCCATATATATTGGTGATATATTTCATTTACTATAATATAATTTTTATGGCGTCTTGTATGTCAAAACTGATGGGATTTGAAATTAAGTTGAGAATATTTCTTTCACCAGTAATGTTAAGGATAGTTTTTAAAATAATGTAATTGGTCCAATTTTGATGATATATTTTCTTTTGATGTTTATATTTCAATGATTAAAAATAATAAAAATTGGAAATGAAACCCTGGATAATCATGAGATCTTTTATAAATGAATTGATAAGGTAACGTGGAAAATATATTGATCTTGAGATTGATGTTTGAATATTTAAAAATGAAGGATGATGAAAATGTATGTATCTTATTCAAAATAGTAAATTTATTTTTGATCACAATAATGATATCTTATGAGAAGTTGAAGGATATAAAGGTGATCGAAAAAATTCATTAAATGCTACCAGATATGACCGATTCTAAACTTTCATATTTAATTATGATCATCTAGGAACACGCTATATTAATGATTTACATTGAAGGATTTATTTTATAAGATAAAACAATTGATAATATTGTTAATAATAAACAAATTAGAAAAAGGAAGCAACTTTTAATGAATTTATATAAGCAAAATACAATAACACAGTTGAAGGAGATGCTGATGGTTGTTTGGATTGTGGTTTAGATGTGAATCAGTCAATTAAAAAATGATTTTTTTTTGTGAATCATGAAAATATGGAATGTAATGTTTAAGGGAAAACATCCCGCCAATTATTTTTTATGTTGATTAATTGAATATTTCATAGATAATTTCCATAGATTAATATAAGCATAATCCTGTGATGATAAATAACCTAAACCATAAAGAACATTAATGAAGAAAAAAATAAATACAGAAACATCAAAGTTTTCATCTAAAGAGAAGGGAAGAATTTATATAAATTTTAAAAAGATAAAATTTATATCCAAGTATGAAGATATTCAAATAAATGATAAAGAAGAGGATGGTGATACAAGTAGTGAATTTGATGAAAATATTATAATTACTGAGGTGAAAGAGGAAAAATTCACTAATGATGGGAATCTGGAAATTTGAGGTGATGGTTAACATAATATGGACATTATGTTGAACATGGACTTAAATGATTGTTTAAATACATAAAATTTAGTTGTTTACAAAAGCTTATTTGTGATAGGAGCATGTCACAAATTGTTTACCCTTATTATATAAAATAAATTTATGATGAGCATGTTGCAAATAATTATTTACCTTAGTCCTGTCTCAAAAAAAACATTTAATATTAATAAAAATTAATAAAATAATATTACTATTAAAAATTAATATTAAAAAATAGTATTAAATAATAATAAATTAAATATCATAAAAATAAAATAATATTAATAAAATATTAATAATAATTAAATAATTGGTAATATTAACATTAATAATAAAAAAATTAATAATAAAATAATAATAATAATAATAATAATTTTAATACTAAAAATATAAATAATATTAACATTAATAATAAAATAATAAGAATATTATTAATATTAATAAGATTAAAAATAATAATTAAATAAGAAAATTAATAAATCGTAAAAACATCTATACTAAGAAATATATAATAGTGTAATAACAAAAAAATCAAATAATATTTTATATAAACAAATAATTTATTATTAAAATATTTAAATTAATTAATATTGTAATAAAATAATATAAAATAAAGAAATTAATATTAAAAAACACAGTACTCGATACAATATAAAAACACACTGTAGAAATGTAAATATATAATGTTACCAAAAATTTATACTCAAATGATTTATCATAACTTGTAAATACATCACTGGGGATCTTCTAGAGGAGCAAAAGATGCTGGATGAGATAGTCGAGGGAACTCCATCCCTAAAGCATGAGTCAAATGACGCATATACTCTATCATCTATTCTCCTTACTCATGCTGCAATCGATGCATCTCCTCTTCATACTGCTAATATTTTCGATGGAGATCTTCTAGATCCATAAGTATACTCTCAATAAACATAACTTGTTCTCAAAGTTTCTCCCAATAATAGGCATCATATGACGATATCCCCCATGACCTCATCTCGATCTGCACATAGACAACATAAGAGTCTAATAATAACTCTCATGTGTCAATCAAGAGTTAATACTAGCAATGCGGCCTTTCTCAAAGGCATGTGGGTTTGCCTACATCCTTGATGCCTTTTTAAATCTGTTATAATTGGTATGATCCTTAGAATCGACCTAACTATCATTCTATGTTTGAGACTGTTTCCCTCTAAAAATAGGGATGGCATCATTTTTTTAAGGTTCAAACATTCCAATCAGTTTCTAAAAGGTTTGTTCGTTGAACCGGAAACCTACAATTATTCTATATCCATTTGGACCTACTTCTTAAAGGCGGGTGCTAATTAGTTGTGAACCGATGAGGCATAAGAATTTTCATGGGTCAAGAGGATGGGAGGTTGGACTCATCACACATTTTTGGGAGGAATTATTGTCTACTCCGAGACTCCCTTTATATATTTAAGTTCTGTACATGAATCCTTATTAAATTTCCAGGTATGAAAATGAGCTTTACATTAGATTTGACAATCAATGATTGATATGTATGAGATTTTAGAGAATCTTTTATATGTATTTGAGGTTCTTCATTGATAGAGAATCATCTGTATTTGTTATATATTCTTAGTCAATGGTATCCTTCAATACGTTATATAGAGATGTCATGGTCATTATGATAACCATACCGGTTTTAAAGCCACTCAATGGGGCACTAGATGTTTATTATTGTTTAGAAGGACATGATTTATTTCAGAGTTGGGATCATACTAGCAGATGGGCTACCTACGTATCCCTATTTTTAAAATGAATCAGAACCCACATAGTTCGAGTAAAAATGTATGAGGTTTATGCATGATTGATGGCCCAAAGAAAGACGTCATAATTACTTTTATGCTTTATGCTCAAGTGAGTCATGATCATTGTGAGAAATTATAAGTATCAGTAAAACCTGACGATTGTGCCACGAAAGATGCAATTATAAGAAATGGATTGGGGTGTATGCATGTATGACTGCCCAGATAGAAGAACATTATGATTTACATCATAGAAGATGACTATAAAAATAGGGTCCATAATGGTATATGTGCTTTATGGAGATTTGGATACATAACATAGGACTTAATCCTCAGGAGGATTACCAAATTAGAGGGGACTTAGGATTGGTTTTTATTCCTAAGAAGGAAGCCCTATTCAAAAGTAATTTAAGAATAGGGATTACTCCTAAGGAGGATTCCCAGGTTAAGGGGACTTGAAACTTGGGACAAACTTCTGAGATGAAGGACGAAGTTATAGAAAATTATGATTAGGGCTTACTCCTAAGGAGGATTCCTAGATTTTGGAACTTGGGGCTTACCCCTATGAAGGATGCCCAGATTTAAGGGAATTAGAGATTAGAGATTACTCTTGAAAAGGAGGCCCAAACTAAGGAAATTAAGAGTGGGGATTACTCTTGAAAAGGAGGCCCAGGTTAAGGATCCTCTCATCTTAAAGGACGAGGTTGAATGAATGAAATCACTAACCTTAGTGACATATAGATTTGTAAATCACTTGGTTTTAAGAGATGTTAAACAGAATTCCTTTCAGATAAGGAAGCCAACAAAAGAAACCATGCCAAAATGGCTTTGAATAGGGTTTTGAAGGCTAAGTCATTAAGAGGGGAGGTGGATTAGAAGGAGAGGCACCCAAAAAGAGGTAGGTGTGCAAGTCCTGGTGGGGAGAACAGGTCCTGGTCGCACACGTATACATGTGCGACCCTTAGGTACTTGCGTGCTGGTCACCCCATAGGGTAATACTTGGGTAAGGCTTCTCTCAAGCCCTTAGTATTATACATGAAGACATCTAAATGAGTGGCGCGCAGGTTTTGTTGAAGGGATAAGGTGGCACGCAGGTGTGACCATTTCCCTTAAGGGTTAGACACTTATATGGGAAAGTGTTGGTGAATTTCATCACTTAGGACTTATTTCCCCTCTTTAGATATTCAATTATAGGTAAGAAATTACCTTGTAAGTGTTTATAATACTTCAAGAAGAGACTAGGGAGCTGGGAGATCAAATATGACTTTTGGAATTTTTTCTTACTTGAAATGGGGGTCCTACTAGGGGTATTTATAGGCTACTGAAGACCCTAGGCGAAAATCAAAAAAGGGTGCGCAAGTCACCTGTGTGCCCAATAGGTAACACACAGGTATACCTGCGTGACCATCTTGGAACTTGCGCAGACCATGCTTAATAAAATCCATGTTTATGCCTTTGTCGATTTTTTATATTTCTTTAAAGGATGAATCTCTATGTGCTAAGGTATTTCCCTTTTCATTCATTATACTCTGTGACGGAATAGAGCATAAAAAATGTCCCCCCTCATAGTTGGATCCGAAAGGAAGGAGGATTTGACTCTGAGGTAAAGGAGAAAAACAAGGAAAAACGGCGCACATGTTATGTGTGCGCCAGTAGCAGCGCGTAGGTGCGAGCCGCGGAGGCCTCAAAGCACAAGGCTATGGCCTGGCCTATAAATATGTGGTCGTTCTTATTCAAAGCACCCAGGTGTCAAAGAACATCTCTCTCACCAGGAAGGTTTCTCTCATTGTGCAAGTATACTAATTTTTCGTGGTTTTATTTCTTCTGTTTGCATCGCTCTTCTGCAGAGGTAATTTGACTTGTGCGGTGATACCTGCGCGCCAAAATTTGTGTGAATATATGAGACTTGGGTGCCAACATTTGGACTTTCGTGCCTTAATTTCTTATCAGTTTGTTCACTTTTCTTCAAATATTCTATGAAAAAACAACTTACTAAAGAGTTAATCATTCAAACTTTGTGCAGATTAAATGGCTCCTAGAAGAATTGGAATGGCTAATGAACTGGCTAGCAAGTTAGTTGATGATATGATGATCATTTTTTTCCATGATTACTATGATATCTGTGAAATCACTCTCCCAGATTTGGCCAAGTACTTGAAGAAATATCGTGCTAATTTCCCACATTGCGTTTACCTACCACTGTATGACCATGCTCATCTCCAAGGAGTCAACATTCCAAATGCAAAGAATTATATGCTTGAGATGCATTCGCCCTTCTAATCCTCTATTTTGGTTATGTTGTGCATTATGAGCAACAACAATTGTGTGAACTTTCAAATTTTTACTCCATGCCATTTCTTTGCAGATATGAAAATGGAAAACCAATGGGCTGATATGTTTTCCTCTACTAGTTGGTGGAGAGAAGTCTATCATGACATTAGAACAATATCTTAAAAGAGTACGTTCTCCAAATGGTTCTTTACTTCAAATGCTCCATTCTCTAATCTATGTATCCATCATCCAAGTCTCTTGGACATAAACAGAGTCATTGTTTGATCAGTAGAAAAATTTCAAAAACTGCACTCAAGAACAGTCTTTTACAACTGTTCCAAGAAGAGCCGGTATCACTACATCTCTTATTGTATCCAGTTGAATGAATAAATTCTAGGTGAATACTGATGAAGCTCGGGATTCCATAAATCAAATGAAGAATTATGTTGAATGAATATTGTAATCCATGAAAAAAGAGAAGATACATCAATCTTTGGATGTCCTTCTAACTTTTTTCCATCAAATGAAAAATACTTTCATCTTCAATCATTTTTTCTTGAATTCTTTTGCTACATTCTTAAAATTTTACCTAGTCTAATGTTCCTATTAAGCATAGTTTTATTTTTAATAGGATTATAAAAAAACCTACAATCATTGAATATTTTAATTTCTCAACATTACCTAAATCATATAAAATGTATGTTTAGTGAGAAGGGACTTGACTTTTGTTCAGAGTTCCCTTGTCTTTTGTGGGCAGTTTAAAGTCATGCACGTCGGACATTAAAAATCTAATGTTTAAGGTCAAAATATATTTGACTGAATGGGTTAAAATTGACTCAATTCCTTGATAATTTATCTAAAAACATACTACCACAATCAAGTATGGGGAAAACATGTAAACTCTGACATACGAATTTTTTTTATGCAGAATGATTTGAAAACAGGATAAAAGGAAATAGAAGAAGTATTTCCCAAGAATGAAGTTACCACTATTTAACAAACTCGTTAGGGGGTTGAATTATGCGGGGCCACTTAAGGGAATTGGTTTCATAGTCAATTAATAGCATCTTTTGGCTGACATGTCCGTTATGTATACAACTTATGCAAGGTCGCTAAGGGAAAGTGATGCATAGTCAGGAAAAAGAACTATCAGAAATTTACTTTTCTACTGCAAAAAAGCTAGTGGATGTTTATGGAGATTCAAATTTTCCAAAGCATAGATTTTTCAGTATGGACAGTGGTACTTGAATATGGAGAAGATATTTCCAATCAAGATTATCTAAGAACTGGATGACTGTCAATCCTGTGATGTTCTGACCCAAATGTAGGGAAGGGAAATATCAACCATATACTTGAATAATTTGAGATCATGATAAAGAGTATGGGAAAAATATGTTAAGGATGGCTGTTTTTACAAATCCTTACATATTTTCAATAAGAACAATAAGGAAAAAAGTGGGTTTTCTCCCAAGAATGAAATTACCATTATTTGAGAAACCCATTAGGGGGTTGAATTATGCATGGCTACCTAAGGTAATTGGCTGCATAGTCAAATAATAACATCTTTTGGCTGATAGGTCCTTTATGTAGACTACTTATGCAAGGCCGCCTAAGGGAACACGCTGCATAGTCAGGAAAAAGAACTCTCAGGTATCAGAAATTTTTGGACCAGAATTCAAGAAGATGGTTATGAAGATATGAATGTATTTAAGTCTAAGAGTATGACATATCAAAATGGGCATTGTCAACGTATTTAAAGATACACAAACCAATGCTAACCATAATCATGTTGTGGCTGGGTCCTGAATTGAGGTACTGGACTTCACTACATATCCAATAAGGATGGAAATCAAGCCATACAATGTTCTTGAGATACATTTTAATTTCATGTGGGGAGAGAGTGTAGGAGATATTATTTTAGGTTCATAGAACTCTGATCATTTTAAGGAAAAACCAATGTGTGTTTGTTATAAAACTAATGTGAATGAAGACTAAGGTTTTCATATCACATTCAAATTTTCACAAGGGGACATTTCAGCCAAGGGACTGAAAGTGGAATTTGGGGTTAGTCCCAATGACTTGGGGCTGGATTCGAGGGTTGCTCGAACATTCCTACATATCCCATAGGTATGGGAATCAAGCTGTATATAGTTATTTAAATACCATCTTTACAGATTTGGTTCGTACATATGAAGGGTGAAAGGGGACTTTATTGCAATGATGGTTTGACCCAGGATTAAGGTTCAGTCATTTCCATGTATACACGTAGTCTTTAGAATATAACATGTTTGTAGATCAATATAAATAATGATTCCCTCTCATGTGAGGGTGTAAAAATATGTTGTAGTTTATTGCCGTACATGAAAAAAATTCCGAATAGTTTAAAATCATATATCAAGGACAATGGTTTACCAATGAAAGTAAAATATTGGTTCTGGGGGCGGTTTCACGAGTCAACATCATATGAGATGGAGGTGAAAAGATGTAAAGAGGTTGGTTTTGGTCTTTAACCTCGGGAGGTTGCTTATGTATCTAGCCTAGAAGGCATGGATCAATGTCTATGTAGTTCAATTCAAGAATGAATTGGTGATCAAATTTTTCTTGAGGACAACGACCAAAATAAATGGTGTTGGGACTTACGCATGGTTAGCGGCCCATAGAGGGTGTTATGGTTGATGTTTACTCTAAACTCTCATGATTCATACTTGGTGTGAGAAACAAGAGGTTGCAACAACCCAAATGATGCACAGTCTAATGTCATGTTGGACGTGTAAGGGACTGAGCACAGTTTAACATCATATTGGATGAAAGGGGGACAATACAGTTTAACGACGTGTTGGATGATGGAGTGATATACAGTTTATTGTTATGTAGCTAGGAGAAAAATAGGGGGCTATATAGTTTAACATAATATAGCCAGGACAAAAGAGAATATTATACAGTATAAAGTCTTGCTGTAAGGACTTTAGGGACTGTGTAGTTTAATTTTATGTTGTAAGGACATCACAGTTTAACATAATGTTGTATGAAAGAGTGTTGCATAGTTTAGTGTCATGTATATAGGACATATTAGGGACTTTCTTACAGTTTAACGTCACGTGGGACAAAGTGGTGCATAGTTTAATGTCTTGTATCTAGGATGATGGTTATGTTGTTTAATATCTTGCTAGACATAAGGGACTTCTGTACAATTTAGTTTCATGTAGCTAGGACGTCACAGTTTAACTTCATGTTGGCGTATAAGGGACGGTGCAGTTTAAATTCATACAAGAAGGACAACCTAGTTTAACGTCATGTTGGACGATGTGGTATTTTTGTTAAAAAAATACTTATTCAAGATTCTGGCATTTCTTGGAGTCGTGATGAGTTCTCCATCCACTGAGATCAAAGAATAAACACCATTGGAGTAGACCTTAGGTATTGAGTATGGTCATTCCCACTTTGGCACAAGCACGGGAGGTTTCTTTCCGGGTATCATTGGAGTTTTGAGAACCAATACCAATTCTCCCTAAATGAATGAACGAAGATGAATATTTTTGTTTAATGCTCGTGCTATTCGATTCTGATAGACTTCCAAGTGGTGCAGGGTGCACAATCTTTTCTCATCTAATCATTCTAATTCATCCAATCTCTTTTGATATTGTTCATCTGTAGATGACTGATAAAAAATTGCTACTCTGAGAGAAGGTAATTGATCTTCAATAGGAAACACTTCCTCCTTTCCATATACCAATGAATATGGAGTTGATCGCATTGTAGTGCGGGTGGTGGTTCGATAAGCCCATAATGCATGGAAGAGTTTATCCATCCATGATTTGTTATCTTTATCCACCATCTTTTGCAGTATGTTTGAAAGAGTCTTATTGAAGGATTCTATTTGGCATTTGGCCGCTGCATGAAACCGAGATGAATGGTTGGATTTCATGTTGTATTCTTGATACAACTTCCTTACCTCAGATGAATAGAACATGGTGCCATTGTTCGTCAATATTGTATGAGGGACACCAAATATGGTAATGATTCTGGACTTGATGAAATGAGAAATACTTTTAGAACTATCTTCTTTGAGAGGTATTGCGTCTACCCATTTAGAAAAGAAGTCAATAGCAGAAAGAATATACTTAAAATACTTGGTTGTAGCTGAAGGGTAATGTCCTACTACATTCATTCCCCTTGTGGAAAATGGCCATGATTATTTAGCTGTTTGAACCAACTTTGGGGGGTTGACTATGAAGTTGGCACATACATGTCATGAATAACACATCTTTGTGAAATCAACCCAATCTTTTATAATTGAAATCCAAAAGTATCCAAGCCTTTGAATTAGATCAGATATTCTATGTCCAGAAACTACTAGAAAACTGGGATTTGGAGCCCCCTTACCTATAGCGACTGCCACTAGCGGTCGCTATTTGTAATCAATAGCGACCTCCAATGGCGGTCGCTATGTTTTTCCAAAAAATGAGGGCTTTAGCACCCCCCAAGCCCTCCTCCATCCTCTTCCCTCACCACTCCCCCCCATGAACCCTTACCTCACCGCGTGCCTACCCCATCACCATGCGCCCTCCCATGCCGCCCTCCCCAGCTGTCGCACGCCCTCCCTCACCACCCTCCACCCATCGCTCTGTCAGCCTCCGCCCTCCACCATCTTTCCTCCGGCCACCCTCTTCCTTGCCCTCCGGCCTTCCTCTGCCTTTGTCCTTCGGCTTCTGCCACCCTCCACCCTGCGGCCTCCCCCTTCCCTCTCACCTCCCGCCACCTGCCTCCGGCCGCCCTCAGCTCTGCAGCCACCCTCCAGCCACCCTCTGGCCACCCTTCGGCCTCCCTCTGCCCTCTGGTCTCCCGCCACCCACCTCCGACCTCCACCCCCTCCGGCCTCCCATCCCTCTGCCTCCGGCCTGGGCCTTCCGCCCTCCAACCCCTCCCCCCCCCCCCCCGCACCGCGTACACCCCCCCCCCCCCCCCGCACCGCGGATTCCCACCCCCCCGCACCGCAGACACCCCCCCTCGCACCCTTATAACCCACATCCCCTCCATCTTTATCCCATCCCTTACCGAACCACCGCTACCCATCCCCTCCCTCACCGTCCTCTCCGTTGCTGAAATTCAGCCTTGGATATCATAAATTATCTAAAAATTTTATAAATCTTTGTATGTTTTAATCATCACCTTTGGAATTTTATTTAGTAATAAATATCTAGGGTGATTTAACTCGTGTAATATTGATGTTACTGTCGATCTATCTTCCCATTGAGGTATTCTTCATTTGGTTCATTTGCTGCTTGAATTTTTATTAATTCAATTTGAAATTTGGCTATGCATTGATTGGGTTTGTATATAATTTGTATATCTATTTTGTTAATTTTATGATTATTTAAAATTCATTCCCAACTAATTATTCAATACATTTTTGTTTGAATAACTACTATACAACTTTGATTTTTTTTAAACAATCCAATTTATCATTTGGACACTTTGTATAGTCCCCTTACTAATGTTTTCTATGACTGCACGCATGTCTGGGGAAGAGGCAGCAGATCCACATCATCTATCTGAGGCATCAAGGTCTCAGGGTCGTGGTATTTTTGAATGACATAGTCTCTATTTTTTATGTAATTGATAATCATATATATAAATATTTATAACATCTATGAAGTGATATATAAAATTGTTTCCAACAGGATCATACTCTACTGTGTCTTCCTCTTGCAAGAGAGGCCCTGGTCGTGGCATATTATCATGCAATTCCAACACGACGTTTGATGTTTCCTTTGATGATGTATTTCATTCAGTGGGATGGAATGCACCTGCATTTATTCATCAGGTGGTTCATATGATATATGACCCAAATCAATTTCTATTGACCATGTGTGACTGTGCTTCTATCTCCCAGGACACATAAGATCGTCTTTGGAGGGAGCTTCAGGTAAGAAGAACATTTTACTTCAGACCCTATGTATAGACTATAATAACATATGTGATTTTTTTCTTTAATAGAAAATGTTGAAAGTATGTCCCGATGATTTTCGGCTACTGTTTATGAGAAAATGTTGTAAGATGTGGAAAGAATATAAAGGAAACGTCACGAGGGACCACTGGGTACCAAATGAGGGTGCCCCCAAGACATTCTAGAAAAAGTACGAAGAGGTGTCCTCCTTGCTCAGTGGCATGATTTAGTTGCATATTTGTCTAATGAGGGTTTTGCAGTTTGTATATTTATTTTGGTATATATAATTTTAAGGATGTGTGATTTTTTTGAAATTTGAATGAATTGAATGTAGGAGGTGTCAACACGCCATTCTGGGAATCGATCATTGTAGGGACCACCTCACAGGCTCGGGACTCGTCACGTATCTTAGATCCGGCATGAGGTATTTATTATTAATTTTTAAATTTATTAATTAATATGGTTTTGTGTTTATATTCTATTCATATACAGTTGCGGGATCAAGGTGCACTGACTGATAAAATGTCGGTGTGGATGAGGACTATTGATCGTAATGATCCAAAGGCTGCAACATTGATAGTAAGTGCTTGTACTCATTACAAATAATTATATAAAATATGTATATTAATATATTTATATATATTTAAATATCTCATAGGCTTAATTTGAATCTGAGTTAGAAAATCTTCCAGAGGACCAGTGAAAACTTCCCATGCGAAGAGAAGAGATCTTTCATCACATTATTGGTCAGGACAGGCATGGATATAGTTTGACCTATGGAACTGAGATTCCTCATTCTGTAGTGTCACGCATTATAGTTTTCGATCCTGCTGTTGCTCAGATGACACAATAATTTTCAGATTTTGAGCCACGGTTGCGGGCTTCCGAGGAGGTAAATGCGCAAATGATCACTGAGCTTAGAGCACTGCGGAAATATGTGCGTCCAGGTGATGGTGTAGGGGATCAGACAACACAATTTTATACTGTTTTTATTTATTTAATTTATATTATTTCTGTTATGAAAATATTCATAATGTTTATTTGTTGTAGGCCCCTGACCCACCTGATGGAGGTAGTCATCCTGACCACGAATGACACATCATATTGACGAGGTGTGTTTCTGTTTTTAATGGTGGGGTTGTTATTGATATTTAGGTTGGGTTTCTAGTGATATTTTTCTGTCATTTGGGGGTATCACATGTTTTTTGGCCTGAAGAAATGTTTGTGTGGATGAATTGAGAAGTAACCATGAAACTGAATAATGATTTGGATACTTTTTTGTTCATTTAATTCTTCAATGTTTTCAATTGAATGTTCTGTAATAGTTTTGAAAAACCATGTGATTCCTAATATAAACCATGAAACTTGTTTTTGATGACTTCACTCTGGTTCACTATTTTTACTCCCCGGCCCACCCCAGATATCCCTCCCCGTACCCCGGACAGCACTCCCCCACCCCGGACATCTCCCCTGTACCCCAGACAGCCCTCCCCGCACCCCGGACAGGCCCCCCGCACCTCGGACATGCCCCCCCGCACCCCGGACATCGCTTACCCGCATTCCAAACAGCACCCCCCCCCCACGCACCCCAGACAACCCTTCCCACACCCTGGACACCCCCCCCCCCCCGCCGAACCCTGGACAGCCCCCCTAATCCCTGGACAGCCCTCATCGCACCCCGAACAACACCTTCCCGCACCCCAAACAACCCCCAGCACCCCAGACATCCACCCTGCACCCTGTAACCCACCCCCACCCCGCACCCATGGCATCCTCTTCACGCACTCCGAATAGCCCCCCACCCCCCCCCCCCCCCCCCCGCACTCCGAACAACCCCATCGCACCCTGGACAGTCCCCCTGCACCCCGGACAGGCCCCCCTGCACCCTGGACATCCCCCCCCCCGGACAACCCTCCCCGCACACCGTTCAACCCCCATGCACCCCAGACAACCCTCCTCGCACCCCAGAGAGCCCCTCCCCACAGCCCAGACAACCCTCCCTGCAGCCCGGACATCCCCTCCCCACACTCCAGATAGTCCCCCCCGCACCCCGGACAGTGCCTCGCACACCAGACAGTCCTCCCCGCACCCCGGACAACCCCCCTCCCCCTTCACCACAGTCAACACTCCTGCACCCCGGACAGCCCCTCCTTGAACCCCGAAGAGCCCTCCCCGCACCTCGGAGAGCCCCCGACACTCCGGACACCCCCCGGCACCCCGGAATCCCCCCCCCCCCCCGCGCACCTCGGGCAGGCCCCTCACACCCCTGAAATCCCCTCCCCTCCCCACGGACAGCCCCCTGCACCCCGGACAGCCCCCCTGCTCCCCGGACAGCCCCCCGGCACCCCGGGCAGCACACCCCACACCCCGGACATCCCTCCTCGCACCTCGAACGACCTCGTAATGTAGTTAAATAATTCAACAACAGTATTTGTATGAATTCTAAAATGGTCGGGCAGACGACACATCAATCGGAGGTGTCGTTTGACCACGGTGACCGGAAAAGCGTTTCCGGAGTCATAAAACACAAAAACGGCATGAGACCGTCGATTTTAGAGAAAATATGCTCTAAATGACTTGAAACCACATTAAAACAATAGAAATATTATTCTTGATGTGTAGGAGGAGATGGAACGCCCATCAGACGTGTGGTGCGCGCGGTACGACCAATTGTGTCGTTTTAAGCAGTTCGGTGCACGCTAAAAGGGCACGTTGGGGTCGTTTTAAGCAGTTCTGTCCACTCAAATCAGGTGTATGTGCCTGACTTGGTTGTCCGTCTAACATGGGGGAGTATTCCCCACAACCATCTTGGACTGGAACAGAGGTGTGTATCTATTCCGGAGTGATACTTTAATGTGTCACTCCATTGGTAGGGATAGATTTTCATTTCTTTCCCTATGATGTTGCTGAAACTGTTATAATATTCTAACATGCATCTAGAATATGAACAGGGATTTACTTCATCTCTTTCACCATTGATAGAATGTGCTTGGTGACTTCAACTGCCAGAATGGGAATATATGTCCATTACATGCTTGTATTAGGTGCTTCTCCTATCCTCTTTTTCCTGTTAGTGAATTCTGATAGTACTAATGTGTGGGGGCAAGGAGTTGTGTCTGCTCTAATTTTGTCGTTAGACCTTTCCGACTAACTTCTCTGGATGATACCAAACATGAATGTTGGCAGGCTTGAAGAATATTAGAAGGTGTATGTGCCTGTTGTGTATTCATCACAAGTATGGTTGATAATTTTCTTTCAATACTGGCAGATGAGACTTCGGACAGTATTGTTGATTTTAAACAGGTGTATGTTCCTGTTTATCAGTTGCCAACATATCAGATTGGCGACCTTCATTGATTGTATTCAGACGAACCATCTGACTACCTGATGAGTTATAAATTGGTTAATATGACTGCCTATAATACTCCTCCGGATTTTCCTGGTGGGATTGGCGTGTTGCAGCCAGGCAAGTCTGTTGGGCAGTAACATCAGGACGGACGATTGTATGTGTCTGCTCGTTTCATGAAATCAATTTGTCTTAATGGACTCTTCCAAAGGGGGAATAAGTAGGAAACTGCTCCCAGTTAACCATATTTCTCCTCTGGCACTTTTTCTTGTAGACTCTGGTCTGGGGAACCTGAGTTCAACCCCTAAAGGCGATACCCTCATCATGTTGAGGGCGCACTTCCGCATGAGTCTGGCAGCGATTGTTGATGGGAGCCCTTAGGAAGGACTCTTTTCACCTTTAATTAAGGTCGTGAGTTACCTTATCATTTACCTCCAAATAATATGGGAGGGACTGGTGATTGGGTTATGGGGATAAAGACCAGAAACGTTTGGAGATAGTGGTTGGAACCACATGATTCTTGATCGCTGGTCGTCGCTGTCTGGAAAACCAATGTGAATAATTGAAATGGAGGGCTTGTTGAGCGGCCTCCAGAGTCAGAATGGTACCATTTAGATGGTATTCCTTAACCAGTGCATTTGATACCCAGCATTGAGGATTCTGAGTAGGTGATGTCGTCCTCAGAGAAGACGAAGATCCAATAGGAGTAGCAGCAGAGGTATTCACAGGTGTTAACTTAGAGAAACCATTTCTGTAATAAAGAAGATCTTGGAAAAGAGTGCCTATTTTATATACCAGAAATAATCAAGATAAATTCATCCACTACATCTTTTGGATGAGCACATATGTTATTGATTGTTTTTTCCCTCTCATTGAGTTTAAATAGGGTCCTAACAAATAAGTAAAACATCATTTTAACTTGGTTAAGGATTCACATCGGGTTCACCATTTTTTTGTTTCCCTCTAGAAATGGTGATGACCTCATTTGTTTAAGGTTCAAACATTCCAATCGGATTATAAAGGGTTTGTTCATAGAACCGGAAACATCGAATGATTCTATATCCATTTAGACATACTTTCCAAAGGCTGGTTCTTATTAGTTCTGAACCGATGAGGCATATAAATTTTCATTGGTCAAGAGGATGGGAGGTCGGACTCATCACACCTTTTTGGGGGGATTTATTGTCTACTCCGAGACTCTCTTTATAGATTTAAGTTATGTTTGGGAATCCTTATTAAATTACCAGGTTTGAAAATGATCTTTCTTTTAGATATGACAATCAATTATTTATATGTATGAGATTTTGAGAATCTTTTATATGTATTTTTGGTTCTTCATCGATATAGAATCATTTGTATTTTTTAGAGATTCCTAGTCAATGGTATCCTTCAATACATTATATAGACATCTCTTGGTCATTATGATAACCATACTGGTTTTAATGTTACTATGTGGGGCACATGAAGTTTATTGTCGTTCAGAAGGACATGAATTATTTCAAAGTTGGGATCGTACCCACAAATGGGCTACATACGTATCCTTATTTAGAAAAGGAATCATAACCCACGTAGTTTGAGTAATGAATTATGAGGTTTATGTATGATGGATGGCCCAAAGAAAGATGTCATAATTACTTTTATGCTCTAAGATCATGTGAGTCATGCTCGGTGTGAGAAACAAGAGGTATCAGTAAAACCTAACGATTATGCCATGAATGATGCAATTATAAGAAATGATGTGGGGCTTATGCATGTACGACATCCCAGATAGATGAAGATTAGGATTTACTTCTGAGAAGAATCCCGGGAACAAGGTCCATAAGGGTATATGTGCTTTATGGAGATTTGGATACATAACATAGGACTTAATCTTGAGGAGGACGGCCAAATTAGAGGGGACTTATGATTGGGTTTTATTCCATAAAAGGAAACCCAAATCAAATGTTAATGAATACTGGGGCATACTCCTAAAGAGGATTCCCAGGTTAAGGGGACTTGAAACCTGGGACTTACTCCTGAGAAGGAGGGCTATGTTAAAGAAACTTATGATTGGGGATTACTCCTATGGAGGATTCCTGGATTTGGGAACTTGGGGCTTACTCCTAAGGACGATGCCTAGATTTAAGGGATTTTGATATTGGGGATTACTCCTGAAATGGAGGCCCAAACTAGGGAAATTAAGACTAGGGCTTACTCGTGAAAAGGAGTCACGGGATAAGGATCCTCTCATCTTAAATGATGTGGTTGAATTAATGAAATCTATAACCTTAGTGACATAAATATATGTAAATCACCATATTTTAAGATAAGTTCCACATAATTCCATTCAGATAAAAAATCTAACAAATAAACCATTCATAAAATGGCTTTGAATAGGGTTTTGAAGGCTAAATCATGAAGATGAGAGGTGGATTAGCAGGAGAGGCACCCAAAAAGTTGTAGGCGCACAAGTCCTGGTGGGGCGCACAGGTCCTGGTTGTGCATGTATACCTGCGCGACACTTGGGTACCTGCGTGCCGGTCAACCCATAGGGTAATACATGGGCAAGGCCTGGCTCAATCCCTTAGTATTATCCCTGAATACTTCCAAATGAGTGGAGCGCGGGTTCTATTGAAGGAATAAGGTGGCACCAAGTTTGACCATTTCCCTTAATGGTTAGACACTTAGGCATGCAAATTTTGGTGAATTTCAACACATAGGCCTTGTTCCCCCTCTTTAGAACTTATATTCTGGGTAGGAAAGCACCTTAGAGGTGTTCGGAAGACTTTGAGAAGAGACTAGGGCGCCATGAGCTCAAATTTGACTTTTGGAATTTTTTCTGTCCTTGAAATGGGGGGCCCATATGGGGTCTTTATAGGCTGCTGATGACCCTAGGTAAAAATCAAAAAATGGGCTCGCAAGTGACCTGCGCACCAAATATGTGGCACACATGTATACCTATGTGACCATCTTGGAACTTGCGTGGAACATGCTTTATTAAATCCATGTTTATGCCATTGTCCATTTTTTATGTTTTTTCAAAGGATGAATCTCTTTGTGCTAAGGTATTTCCCTTTTCATTTTTTAGAGTCCGTGACAGAAAGGAGTGTCAAACGTGATGTAGAGACCTTATATGACTCTTTCAATTTCAATTTAAATTTAAAATAGTTAAAATATTATTTATATTTAATATTAACATTCAAATAAAAATTTCATTGACAACAATATAACGTTAGATATCGCCTGTAATCTCTCAAGTGAAAGGATTATTGTACATATACCTATAATCGTTTAAATCCTTAATATTAAGTAATTATACTGCCTATATGAATATAAAATAAGTAGCTTACATTTAATGATATGTAAATTTATAAAAACAAAAAAACTTTCCATAAGTTCCCTATGTGTATTGAATATTCAACTATCAACTCGATGTGTCACCTCCTATCTCCCCGTGTTTTTTGAACCAACTGATGATGTCAACAGAAAAAGAACACCCTTCTAGTGTAAAGAAAATCCATCCCAAACCTGAGATGAATTATAATAAGATCGGTTGGCATGAATTGACTAATCATACTCTATCTCTCATACAGTAATCATTACTTTACATATCAAATCATAAATAAATGATTTCAATTATCATGCATAACCCCCTCCCATGCCTCTTTGATAGTGTCATGCAAGCTCTTATCAATGGGATACATTCAAACCTTCAAATAACTTATAATATCATATTATTAATTAAATAAACTTCAATTTAAATGTTATATATTTACTTAACATCCAATGATCTAACATGGGGTGTTGAACATCAATGGGTATATGAACCCATTTAATCAATGCTCCAAAAAATATTTTCTCAAATATACGACTCCCCTATCCAACATCTATATGTGAAAAGATGTAAAAAAAATATATTTATTAAATAATTTGTATATAAAAAAAGTAATGAAAACAAATCAAAATTCAGGAGTACAAAAATCTCCCAATGCATGGATCAAAGAGAAGTTGCAGACATCTCTCAAGGATAGAGTAATTTACCGAATGGCCCGAAGGCATTACTTTTTATTTTATTATAGATAATACCCCTTTTAATGGTTGAAGGGGAACCCGTACATGACCCGTAGGCCCAAGGCACAATTCCTGACATGACCCGCAATACATGACCTGAAGGCCCAGAGGCATACAATGCCCATTACATGACCCATAGGCCTAGCCCACTAGAACTACCCCTCCCCAGTGTCTTGCATCATTGATCACCTTAGATCCCCACCTTGCATTTCTGATCAGCTAGCATTTCCCCATACAAAGCTGCACGGTGCCTCATCCTGATGGTGGCTGCCATACCCTATCATTCTTCCTATCCGGTAAGCTCTGCATTTGGTGGTTGCTACTCCTGTTGCTCTGATCCTCTTCTGGGGCCTCTTCTGTGTGAACTGGGCTACTCCATGGTCTATATGACCCGAAGTCCATGTGGCCCGAAGGCCTTTGATGACCCAAAGGCCCTGGAGACCCGAAGGCCCAAATCGGGTGAATAGTTTCGGCTGCTACAGTACCGAACAGTAACTGCTACAACACTGCTACATTAACCCCGAAATTTCCTCCACCCGGTTTTGAACCCGGGTCTCTTGGATGCTATGCAGAATCCCTTACAACATGGGTACGGGCTCGTTGGCAAGGATAGGTTAATGAATCATCAATATAGAAAGACATCGAACCATATGTGTCACCATAGAGCCACCAACATTATGATGGTCAGATGATCCAACCTCAGGCTCTTGATTTAGTAGATCTTCTTCCTTCAACTTACGAAACAGATACAAGTCCATATAAAAATTGATTATTGTTAGAAAACAGTTGAAAAGTACTATTATATAAATATATTATATGAGTATAACTATCATTTTATTATTTGAATATTTATCTCCATCATCATCTTTATATCTAACAATATCAATACTTTCATATTCCATCTTAGTAACATCAATTCCCATAAGAGTTTCAGTTTCATCACATCTTGAAATTTCAAATTCATTTGTTACCTTAATAACCTCATAATCATAATCAACCCTTAATTATGGGGTGTAATCCTTGATATTCATGTATCTTCATGGAAATTTTATATTTGAATTATTCACTTGAAAATTTTCAATTTCATATACTTTAGTGGAAACACAATTACATTGAATAACTTGAGTTTACATATATTTTAGTATTTTTATGTTCCACCAATCACTAAACTCTCTTGAAGAATCAAATTAATTTGTATTATAAATTTGTGGTACCTAATTAACCAATAAAATGGACCATTTTACTCATTAATTATTTTATACATAATATAAAAGATTCCATGGCTTAGATGAACATGAAAGGGTATCCCAATATCTAAAAAATCACATGAAAACAACATTTTTAAATTTTAACCTAGATAACATAGTTCACTTATTTATTCCAGTATACTGAAATGGTCGTTTTAACTTATCTCTAGGATGTGATCCTCTAAAAAACCACCAGTCATTTTTTTATTCCTTATATGCATGTCTAATAAATCTAAAACCATTCACCACATATACATTATAGGATTTTCCATTTTTTGTTATGGGTTACTAAAT
This sequence comes from Viscum album, assembly GCA_963277665.1. Taxonomy (NCBI): domain Eukaryota; kingdom Viridiplantae; phylum Streptophyta; class Magnoliopsida; order Santalales; family Viscaceae; genus Viscum; species Viscum album. The sequence continues at coordinate 761,050,792 of OY728166.1, forward strand.
ACACATATTTGTTTTTCAATTTTATCAACATGTTGAGATAATAGAAAATATGTAAGAAAATTATCAATGTAAATATTAAAAATAACTTTATATGTTAATCGATAATTAATTTATGTTACTCGTTTTTTAAACCAGTAGGAAAATTTATTTTTCCAACATTCTACAAGAATAGATGATGTAATTTGGTGAAATTGTATCATGATATGATTATCATATAACATAAAAATAAAATAATATTAAATTATTATAATAAATAATATATAATAAGTGATAAGATCACTCATAGTACAAATGGTTTCATTTATTCATAGTTGAAGAAAAAATATGAATGAGATCTATAATGTTCATCATATGAAATCCATCGTTCATGTAATATATAAAATCCAATTTCTATCTTATTAAAAACTGATAATTGATTACTCAATTTATCATCCACATTCCCCTTGTTACATCCCATGCGGTTGTTTTTTGATGGATGTTCAGATTGAAAATAATGAGATCAGAAAACAATCCTTCAATAAAAAATGTTTATATAATTGATTCTTCAACTAATTCTTTGTTACATACTTTTTTCACTAATTTTTACACGAATCTCTCAAATGAGTACATCAATCGTAATTATACAGGACCACCACATTTTTCATTACGCAACAAATGTCATATCAAATTTTACATTGAGTGATTGAAATCTGGTGGGATGATTTTTTCCATTTTACATAAAAATAAAACAACATATTTTTTTCATTATTCTTAGTGCATCATAGAATATTTTCGCTACAAAAATGTATTTAAAAAACATGGTATGTATATTAGACCATCCCAAATGATATAATTAAACAAACCTCTTAATAAAATTGGAATAATTATTTCCATTATATTATCAATGTAATGACTTTATGATCCATTAATATGACCATTTCTAACACATATTTCCAAATTAGAAACTAAATCATATGAAAATCTCAAATCATCAATCCAATGAAAAAATAATAATCAATTTCATAATGTTTATATAATGAATATTTTTGATTCATTAACATCTTTGAACTTAATCATTCAATAAATTCATGTCATAGTTACCTAAAAATTTAGGTAACATCTAATCATGCCTTAACATTATCGTTGGTCATATCTATTGAATCCAAAACTTTATAAAATATATTATCAATATAGTTCATATAAATATTTATTTCTTCCAAAATGCGATAGACCAACAAAGAAGAAAAATAGGATTGACCACAAAAAATGTCATATTTAGCCAATTGCGTTATTTCTCTATGAAATCAATTTTATATTAGTTTTTAGTTGATCCAAATATAATAGGTTGATATTTAAGATGCAATCATGAAACTAGATAGAATATTCTAATAACATACTCCCATAATACGAACCATCCTATCGCTCTCATAGAAATTTCTAGGCAACATATTTCCTTTAGATAAATGTGTTTTATCCAAAGGGATATTTGGTCAAAATAGATTTTTGGAATTCCATTATCTGAATTAAGAGTCATAAATTTTTGAAACCACTTGAATTTTTTTAATATTTCTGCCAATATATAAAAAATATTTAACAGTCCTCAAATAAACCATAAATTTGACATCCTTCTAAATTGGGAGTTAAATTAATATAATCTTGAGTTTTAGTTTGATTGAAAGATGGAACTACTACATCGTGTACAAAATTTCAATATCCTGATAGATCCCGAACAATATTATTAGTACCTTCTCTAGACCATTGTTCGATCATGTTGATACCAAAAAAAATTTGTTTAAAAACCAAAATGTAATAGTTCAACCCTAATGTTATCAAATGTGTCAAACATCCTCTGGGCACATTTTATTACATAGACTCATAAATGTCCCATTCTGATACAAATTCTGGTTTTGATAATGAAAATGATAAGAAACTTTCAACTCCATCAGTATATTCATGATTTATAACAGAACTGTTATGATTCCTAGGCTTATTTGTCTAAGGGTGATCATCAAATAATTTTTTTTTAAACTTCCTTGTTTCATATTTTTCTAACAAATATAAAATTATTAGTTTTTTCCTGAATAATTTTATATTATAAAAACAGGATCCCAACAAAATTTGTAATTATTCTTAATTACCGCTAATTACCACTAATTTCCATAATTTATACCAATTTATTTAAAATTCATTGCTAATTATTTCAAATTATTACATTTATTCAAAATGATAAGTATTTATTACATTTAATAAGTATATATTGAAAATTATAAGTATTTCATACAAATTATAATTATTTATTCTTATTTATTTCAAATTACATCTAATTATTACTAATTATACTTCATTATTTTTAATTATTCATATTTATTATTAAATATTTATAATTATTGTAATTAAATTTAATTATTCATTATTATTAATTATTACTAAATATTACTAAATATTACAAATTATTCATGTTTGTTGCTAATTTTTCTTATATAGTCATATTTATTTCTTATTATTCTTATTTATTCCTAATTATTCTATTTAATTCTAATCATTAATATTTATTCAAAAAATTTCATATTTATTCTGAATTAACAGTAATTATTACTATATATTCATATTTATTACTAATTATTATTATTTATTACTAATTATTACTAATTAGTACTAATTTGTACTAATTATTACTAATTATTATTAATGGTTAATATTTATTACTAATTATTAGTAATTATTACTTATTACTACTATTTATGACTAATTATTAGAAATTTTTTTATTTATTATTAATCACTACAAATTATTCCTAATATTGATATTTATTACTTATTATTCATAATTATTCATAATTATTCATATTTATTAGTAATTATTTGTAATAATTAATAATTATTAATAATTATTACTAATTACAAATAAATATTATTATTTATAATTAACTATTACTATTTATTACCAATTATTACTAGTTTTTACCAATTATTAATAATTGTTACTAATTTTTACTAATTATTTTTATTATTAATATTTAATAATATTTTTACTAATTGTTACTAATTATTCATTTTTATTACTATTTATTACAAATTATCCACATTTATTACTAATTATTGATAATTATTTGTATTTATTAGTATTTATTAATATTTATTACTAATTGTAACTAATTATTTCTATTTGATTCTAATTATTACCAATTAGTAATAAATGTTACTAATTTTAAATTTTCATTACTAATTAATGATAATTAATAATAATTAATACTATGTGTGAATAGTTATTACTATTTAGTACTATTTTTTACTAATTAGTTGTAATTAATATTAATAATTATTAATTATTAATACTGATATCAAAATAATCATATTTATTACTAGTTATTACTAATTATCACTAATAGTTTATATTTATTATTAATTATTCATATTTATTACTAATTATTACTTTTTATTACTAACTATTACTAAATTTTCTTTAAATATTACAATTTAGTTATATAAATACTAATTATGTATTATTATTACTAATTAATACTATTTATTAATATTTATTAATCTTATTACTAATTATTACTAATTATTACCAATTATTACTAATTATTACTATTATTACTAATTGTTACTATTTATTACAATTTCCTACTAATTACAGTTAATTATTAGTAATTATTTCTAATTATCAATAATTTTTACTATTTATTACTATTTATAAATATTTATTCCATTTTTTACTTATTACGCCTAATTTTTACTAATTGTCGCTAATTATTACTTATTATGACTAATTATTAATAATTTTTCAATTAATATTATTTATTAATAATTAATAATTTATAATATAATTAAAATAATTAATACAAATTAATACTATGCACGGATATTTTTTTATAAAAATAAATAATGGAAAATAAAACAATCTATTTCTAATATAATTTAGTTACAAGTATTTTTAGAAAACTAATAAAAATATTAAATAAAATGAATTAACAAAAAATTCAATGAAATTTATAAATACCATAAAAATGAATCTTTTATGGGATGTACGGCTTGATTTTGGCAACAATTTAGACATTTAAATTTTGAATAATTTTTAGGGGAAAATGTATGTAGAGAGGGAGGGATGGGTAGTGAAAGATGTGGAAAGAGAAACAAATAGATGAGGGTATATATAGGTCAGATTATTTTTGTGATGGGACTATTTGCGACCAGATTCCCATTGGAAATAAAACTATTTGTGATGGGATCCATCATAAATGTTGACCCCATATTAATTAGTTGTGGCAATTAAAGGTGTATTTACGATGGGCCACATCACCAATACATACCTTCCAATGTATTATTTGTGATGGTTGTCAACCACCATCTCAACTACTAACAAACATCAAGATGCATTTTCTACTGGTATACAACCATATATCCAATACCCTTGTTGTAGTTTGGTGTTCAACTGTGGAAGATATTTTGTGACGTTATGTGGGTTATGTCACAAAATGTCCATCCCGATGGACTATTTGCGATAGGACCCATACCAATTGAAAACACCCTATCACAAATGTCCCTTTTTCCCTTAGTGTTTATCAAAGATCCCAATGTTATTGAATTCTATCAAAATTAGGATGAAAAACAATAAATGTTATTGAAGTAATGAATATGTTGATGAAAAATAAAAATGAAAAACCCTAAAACAAATTAATGAAATATATAATATTATTGATGATAATAAAAATGTAAACATCCATATGAAGAAAAAGGTAAATTATAAAAGTTATGAGTCTAACAATATTCAAAAAAAATGGATAAAGATACAAGATAATAAAATTGAATCCAACATAAAAAAATCTAAATCATAGGTCGTAGATTGGTCAATGGTGTATAAGGTTTGTGATGGGAGACAAAATAACCCCATATGGTTGAAAACAATCATGATTTTCTAAAAGTATATAAATATGAAGCTAGTTAACAAGATCATGTTTTTAGAAAAAACCTGTAATATAGAGAAATATATAAATTATTGGAATACAAATTTGAAATAAAAAATAGCTAGATTTGGTGAATCCAAAAGTTGAAAAGAATTATATAATGAATGAGATTATGTTGGGTGTACATAATAACTTTTTTTTCACAAAAAGTTGAAAATTTTGTGACATAATTATAGAACGATTATTTGTGTCAATATCTATACAATAGTCTATCTACATTAGAAACACTATTTTATTTATAAATTTTTCTCACTATATATTCTCAAAAAGTTTTGAAAGAATATGATAGTGGAATTATAAATAATATAACATCCTTGGTGTGTTGGGATGAAAATATTGGGGGGATTCAATACTCATTAAATAAGAAAGTTTATAAATAAATTATTATTTCGACGGAAAATTTTAAAAAGGGTTTGTTGTTCATGAAGAAATCTATCAATTACGTGACTAGCCAAATCTATAAAAAAAATATTTATGATCCTTATAGTATCTTATATTAATATTAGATTCTATAATAAACAACCATTAAATAAGAGTAAAGTTATGGAGAAAGGCCCAATTATTGATTCATCACAAAACCCTACAATTAGACAATTTGTGGATTCATGATAGTAGATTTACATCACACATTAATTTAAATTTAAAAATCATAAAAAATGATAAAAATTTCTAGAGATTATTATTATCTACTTTGAATTGTGGTTCATTCAAAATCAAAGGGTTTTGATTAGTTATAATTGGTAATGATAAAATAAAATCCATGAACACATTATTTATTGAAGGTCTTAAATAAGATCTTCGTATTGTGCCTCAGTAATGAGATTATAGAAATCAATTTATCTGATAAAAGGATGAAAATTTTGTGGGATCTTGGTATATGGGTACATTTTGATAGGATTTTAGTGATTTAGGGTAAATCTATATCAAGTTAGTAATTCTATAAATAAATGATTCTTAAATATGAAAGAAGAAAATCAATTTTAGCATTAAATACATAGTCATCCTGGAAAATAATATAGGAGTTATCACACTCAAGGAGTTAATTCCTATAATATTAATACTCTTAAAAGATAGAGTAATTAGATTTCCCCAATATTAAAAGATAAAATAATTTAAATTCTCTACACTAGATGTCTTGATTCAATCAACCCATCGATTGGAGTTTATCCATTTAGGCGATTTTGGGAAAATGAGGTTATAATCTAATCAGGGATAAAATTATGTTCATTAAATTGTTAATGAATATTAATTTATTACATGTAATATGTTTATGATAGAAAAATTAAAGGATCCAATAATGGAAAATTATATTAGGATAACTGAAAAAATGAATGTTGTTACCCTTTAAATATGATCTGGATAAATAATTGTTCTATCTATATAAGTGTAAGATTTTATTCATATCATAAGAAACATGCCTGTTACATTGAATTAATTATACCATATAAAAAATAGAAAAATGGTGTGGCAGAACTGGATAACAGAGAGTTAGTAGATATTTCTCTAACTCGGTCTCTAGAGCACAAAACATTTGGGAATATTTTTATACAATACATTAGAGCACGTCTCATATTCAAAAATGATTAATATACAATCCAACTGTATATATTTACACATATGATATGTATTACAAAAAATCCTTATGTTTGTAATATATTATAGTGTTCCGAATCCCCTATATTATAAAAGTTTACAGTGAAAATATTGGTATGTTTGAACAGAGACATATTAATTGTATCATCATACGTTATCCTCTAATTGGAAGACAATACCACTATTAAAACATAGATTCAAGTGGATTGTTAATTTAGCTGATTTTTTTTAAATTTAAACACACAACGAAATTAATAAAACATGAAAATGAAACTACCAAAAGTGATGATGATTAATTTGTTTTTGAAAAAAAATTAGCAATTTTTACAATAATAATGAATGTAAAAAATAAAATTTCATTGTGAGGAAGATGATTTTGTTTTTTCTAGTGATCAAAAACAACTTAATCCAACCCATTAATAGGTATAAAATCTTATTTAGCAGTGTAATATCATACGTTAACATAGAAAACATATTGAAAGAAGATGAACTTTGAGGAAAATATTTCATACTTTACTCTTTTATCCAATTGAACAAAAATATTTCTATGAATACATGTATAATTATGACTGGATTGATTCTGTGAATGAAAAGTATGAATCGATATAGATGATTGATAATTAGTAGTTGGTACCCATGATGGAAACTAATAATAGTGGAAGTAAATGGATAGTTTGAAACATATTGATTGATAAGTGACAAGTTGATAGAAAAAAATAATATCTATTGTGTAAAGGATATTATCACATGGAAATAATTGATTTTGACAAGACATTTTATTCCTTGGAAATATTATAAAACATTACAATATTTATTTTTATTGCAACATAAAGGAATCATAAGATATTACTAATGGATTTTGACTCTAAATTTAACCATAGAAACTTTGAAGAATATGTTTATATTAAAAAACACAATATATTATTTAATAATGATGAAATTAATTATGATTATATGTTATATAATGATTTATATGGGTTTTAAAATGTCAAATGAGTAAGGAATTGCATTATAAATTCATAAATTAAGAAGTTAAAACCTATGAGGGGTTTATTGGATAGTAACCTCCTCATAAAATATGAAAATTTAGAATGTATCATAATATTTATTTCTGTAAATGATATTATATTATATTAAAATAATGAAAAAATTGGATAATTTTCTTTAGAGATGAATAAATTGTTTTAAATTTCAATGCATGGTGATAATAGATATTTATTGAGTTTTTAAATTGTTCAAGAAAAAATAACACTTTACATTATCATGATAATAATGATAAGGAGGTTCTAAATAAATATTTCCTCGTGTATCAAAACATGTTTTCTATACCCATTTATGATCGAACTAATTTTTCTAAATATATATATGGATAGTAAATGGATCCAAAAAAATAATGAGTTTTATAATGAGTTTTTTACATGAAAACATCAAGGATGAATATTTTTTATGTTGTTAGACTATGTTCCATGTACCAACAATTACCAAAATATCTCCAATTCTTGTATAGAACGTAGATTCTTTGATATATAAATATTTATATTAGTATTATCAAAAAAATGGTAATAAATGATAACATTGTTTGATTAGATTTTCATATATATATTGGGAATGTAATTTTGATGATTGGACATCTACATCTGATTGGTTTTTTCCTAGAAGAAAGTTGATTATATTGTAACTAAAAGAAGTATTGTTTCTTGATGTGTTTCTCAATAAATGTATGTTCTTTCCACAAATGATATAACTCAAACTAAATGGATGAGAACTCAGTTATATGAAATTAATTTAGAGGTGCACTTAAAACTGTTCATTAGCTATGATAATAATAGTGTTATTAATTTTCAATCGAATACATTTTAAAATTAATGGTCAAAGAGAAATGATAAAAATTATCACATAACTAAATAGATTTTGGAAAATAATGAGTTAATGTTAGAATTTTTTAATACCATGGAAAAAGGACCTGATATTTTCACAACACCATTTCCAAATGATAGATAATAATCATTGTGGTTGATAATGTGTGTTACCTCTCATTTAATTCAATGATAAGGTATGACGAATCCGACCGATATCATATATTATTGTTTTGACTATTATTATTGATGCGTGGGTGATAGTAAAAAAGAAAAAGAAAATTATTTCATCCATTATATATTTACAAATGGGGTGACATGTTTTTACGATGAATCCATTGAAGGTATTTTTACAATTGGGGAAGAGATCTCTTATTTAGGGGGAGAATATGGTGGTAGAAGTGAATTTGTGAACTGTTCTAATACTCTGTTGATGTTAATGAAGGAATTTTAATATTACAAATTCCACTGATAGATTTATCATGTTAAGGGAATTTATGAGGTGATGATGAATTATTTTTTAAAGGAGAAGGCGTATGATGTTAATTCATGTGATGTGATGGTGAAGTATTGATTTTATGAGAACAAATCCATATATTTTTTATTATGTAAATTTTGAGATGATAATGATATATTGATTAAATTAGAAGTGATCCATTCAAAGATAATTATTCAATTGGTATTAATTCATCAAGGAGAATAAATTGGAGTAGTTTTGAAGATGTGGAATTTAGATAACTACTTTAATTGACATAATGGTGTTATTATTAAATATTCAGTTTTCCTACACCGAGTTTACTCATTTAATCATAAAATAATTGGATAATGATTAACATATAAGTGAATTGGGTTTAAAATTGATTTATGTTCCATGGTTTCCAAAATATTCAAAGGGGTGTTTTTTAAGACCAATATTTTTTAGAGAATATTATTAATTTGGGGAGATTTTTGAGATCCCAAGATGTTTATTATTGAATATATTTTCTCTATATTATAATATTTGGCTATAGAAAGTGGATGAAGAAGGATGTTTTGAATATAGTTATTATGCTAGATTTTATTATCAATTAATAAATCATATTAAACTCAAATAGAAATATAGTTTAGTATACAATGAGGAGGTTTTATGGATATTTATAGAATTCATGAGTTAATTTTAATAAATCACTTTTTTTGATTTTCTGTTGGAAAATAGAGGTGTTTCATATCTTATTATAATTTTATATTAAATGTGTTTTCATGTGATATGATCCATTTAATTAAGGTTGAATCAATCTTATACGATAACTATACCATATATGATATTTCCTATATTACATAAGAATATAAGAGGTTTAGGAATGGTGGATCTTGTAAGACTGCTAGAATGAACGAGATATACGCATGTAAGATAGACTATTAATGTAATAAGGTTTATTTCAAATAATATACAAGAAATATTAAATATAACAATGATTAATAATTACATATATATATTAGTTATGAAAGTAAAATCCTTGGAAATTTCATATTCATAATTTAGAAAACAGATAAGAGTGATGACACACATAATGTGTTTAAGGTTTAAGATGGTTTCCATATAAGATATGAATTTTGTAAGGTTTTTTATTTGGGAAATATAGATGTTTTTAGAATAATATATTCAAAATAATATACAAATAATTTTTAGTTTCAGTTAGTTTTTTTTACGTTTTTATCATTATAAGATTTTATTTTTTTAATAATGTAAACAGTTAATATGGTTATTAATATAAAGAAGAAGTTTATATGATGTAAGAAGGCAATGTTATTGTAGTAACTTATTTTTCATACTACACCCATTATCATGAAACATTAGTGGCCATGAACCGAGTTTAAAAAGAATATATAGTTCCAAAATGAAGAAGAATAAAATCATAAACTGTTAAAGAAGTTATTTATTTTAATTTTAATATCAAATTAAAATTTAAATGCTCATTTATGTTGTATCTGTTATGAATAGTAATTATCAGTGTTAGTGCTGCAAGGAACTATGTGTCAAAAATTTAATAGATTGTTCCCTATATATATTAACAAGAATATATTTTTTAGAAATAAAAATAATAAGTGGTTCTATAGATCATGTAGATATAATAACTAAAAAGGACATGATATGTTAAAGAAGTGGAAGATAGAAGTTTCACTTCAACAACTTGAATGGAAGACTAGTTCATTTTAACACATTCTTGTATTTGATAACCCTATTCATTATAATTATAATAGAGTCCGAAGGAGTAAAACTTAGTAAAGAGACATGGTGTAACATTAATTCAAAGATATTAACTGATCATTGTACCTACACATTGATATTAGTCGTTCGTATGATATAAGTAAAATCTAGATAATGCTAAAGGTGAGCCTTTACATTTGAACGGTGATAAATTTAAATATAATGTTCCATTCATGTGTGTATGTCTAGTAGTTATCTTAATTCAATTTGACATGTGGAAATCGTTATTTCAAGTGGGAATAATTAAAATGAATTTAAATAAGTAATTCAACCCCCGCACATTTTAGTGATTTCCATTGATCTATTGGTTCCTTTTTTAAAACAATTAACACCCCACTTAAATATAAAACTAAGGACCACTACCCATGATACATGTACAACTTGAACATATATAACAACCACACACATAGACATACACATATATATCATTATTAGTTCCAAGTAGTAATATTATAAAATATATTAATTTGGTTTCTATTAGTAAGAATGGAACTAACTAATTATTCTAGATGATATTAAACAGGCCATTGTTATAATTTATTCAATGAAACCCATTTAGATTACAATGAACATGACATATGAACTGAATTGAAAATTTTTAAGCATTAACCATCATTTTTTGACGATAATGCTCTAATAGTAAGTGAATAAAAAATAAATATTACACATGACATGATGAAAAACAAACAGACCATGACATTAAAAAACAATAATAAGAAAACCACTACCCAATTAATTTTAGAGTCTACTATACTGGTGATGACTAGAATAAATCATATATAAATGACTATGTCACAGCTATCCCTTTTCAAATCTACATAAGATAAAAATCATAAGTCATGAATCAAGGAGTCTGTAATACCATTTTATAATGCCCCAACTCATTTTCTCAGTTCCAACCCAGAGCACTATAATTCCACAATCATGTAATTCAATATGTAAGATTTTAATAACTATAATTGAGTTCCATGTTCATATAGTGTGTGTCACAATACACTCATTATAAATTCAAACTATGTTATTAAATTACAAAAATCATAAAACAATCCAAGTAAAATGGATTCCTAGAATCATTATAATTATAGAAATAATAGCTCTTGTATTAAAAAAATAATCCTATTGTAATAATATATTTATATTTAAAAGAGTGATCTCAATATATGGTGGATCATATATATGGGGAAATACAAAAGAAAAAAATAATATTTTAAGTTTAGCTATAAAAGGATCTTGGAATACATCCTGGAACCACATATTCCACCACACCAAGAACACCAAGATTTATTAGGTTACATCACATATTTTTACATTCCTAGGTCCATGATATTAAAATTTAAATGAACAACAATGTTCATGTGTAGGGTATGTGCATGAAACCCAATAGGACACCACAAATAATACCTTAACCTAAATTCAATATGTGATTCATAGAATTGGGCGAACAACTGATAAGGGTGTTGATTCAATGGTTTCTTTTTAGATGTTCCTTTATCTTTATTTTTACCATGTGTCTTATTATTGTCTCAATCCAATCATGTGATAAAATTCGATTACGATCAAACCCAGATCATCCCAAAACTGGACACCCATTTGTGCCCACAAAATTTACCTAAATGTCTTGTCACACATCTAGAGCTGGCGAAAAGTGCTTGAGAATTAATAAATACCATTGGAAATAATTCCCCCCCCAAAAAAATATTCAATAGTTGGAATATATAAAATAATGGTTAAATTCAAAAAAATATATCATTTGTTGAAAAAATAGTACATGTAAACATAAGTTTTAAACCAAAATGGGCCAATAAAAATTAATAAGATAAAATATATCTTGTATCCCTCTAATATGTGTAAATACTCCTCAAAATGAGACTAAATAAATTCCATATCCTACTGACATGGATACATGGTATCAAAATGTGATTACTATCCATTACCTGAATCACATAAAACATGAACTATATATACATGATGGTATGGGAATTGTGAATGAAATCATGCATAGTATGATTTAATAAAGTGTTTAATAAGTAATCCTTAAAATAAAATAGAATCATACTCATTTAGAGAAATTATTGGTATGATATATTTTATTACATATTGTTCAATAAAACATGTAAATCCTCCATTTTTATAATAATTTATAAAGTATATATAAATAAAAAAATTTAAAAAAAATTTAAAACAAACCATTTCATAAATTGAGAAATATATAACATTATCTTATGTATGGTTAGGAACATTTTTTCTTGGATACTCACACAATAATGATCAAACAACTATGTACACACTTATCCTAAGAATATATTCCTAGGGAAAGATAACTACCAAATAAGATAACTCCATATCATAGAATTGTTTCTTCAGAGTTGTAATAAAAGAACATTATTGGATGTTTTAAACCATACTAGAATGATTTTCCAAATATATCCTCTTTCATGTAGCATAGTATCCTAATTTATATATCACACACATTGAGGGTTTTAAATTCTATAATATCCCACTCATCATGGCATCCATTTTCAAAGTTCATGTCATTCTAAGAGAATATCACACATCATTAATCAAACTACATAAATTCAATAAACCAAAGACGTTAAAATCCGTTTAAATTATAAATATAAAACTGGAAATCCATTTTAATAATGAATCCCAACTATCAGTTTTCAATGACCACAAATCATTCCTTTAATAAATTTAGAAGAAAAAAATAAATTTATCATGGAATAATTCTTTACATACAATGTTTTATCAACAAAAACCCACCCCATAAACAAAGTATTTGAAGGAAAAACAAATGGGATCCCCATGATAAGTGGAATGAGGGATTCAATGATGCATATGGGAATCTTAAACCATGAAATCCATATAAAGAAACCCAGATTCAACAAATTATAGATCAATATTATCAGAGAAACCCACTTTTAAAGATAATATCTAATGAAATTCCAAATAAATAATGTACATTATGACCCTTCCTTATTTGAAATAGACATAATAAAATTGTCATCATAATATGAAACAATCCATAGTTCTGGTTACCAAATCCCTAATATATTGTTTCTTTCAACAGAAAGAGATCAGATCTAGAAAAAATAATATGGACAGTAATGAAAAATTACATACCGTGAGTTTCATAGATCAAAAAAACAAATATTTTATTGAATCAATCAAACAATGAGAGGTATCACCAAAATATGTATTTGGAACCCCTATATTTTTATCCATGTATATACAAGAAATAATGAGGGAAATATGGAGTGTATCTGGTTAAAAAAATATTTATAGAATAATTATTTCTTGTAATATGATTTGGAAATATAGCTGGTCATATGATTTGACTAACTATGTAAAAATAGTGAGAAACCCCCTATATAAAAATACCACAAGTCACATAGATTCAAAAAACAATAGATAAACATACTCATGGTAATCAATTTCCATGTTAATTCCTATATAATCATTAAATTATTAATATAGATTCAGTCTCATTATTTACTCATCATAATGGATATAATAGAATTCTCATTAGATAATGTACCAATCAATAGATATAAATATAAACCCCAAAAACATATTATTTCTTTCAAGATAAATATATGATAACTCGATAAATGATAATAAAAAATTGAAAATTGAATATTAACATGAGTTTTTTGATCCTACACCCCAGGATCCTTCATAATCTCTATTTAGAAGAGTTAGAATCACTAAAATATCTAAGAGGAACCCTTAATGTCGAGTGCCTATGATTTAGAGGGAATAATAAGATAATTTGTATGAATATCAAGGAAAAAAAAGAATTTTTGGATTATATAATTCAATTCTTTCTTTTTCATCAAATATATTGGGAATAACATGCGCTAATCATGTGCATGTTTCATACCGATGAGAGAAGATACATGGTTTGGTTACATGGTTCAAATAACCTTGTGATAATCCATAGAAACTCAAATGTCCCAAAATACTAGAATTCACTTGTATTCCAACAAATTACACACATTTAGCCTAAATAAACCATGAACATACATAGAAAACTCAAAAAACTCCCAAAACACACATAGAACAACCTAGAAATGGTTTACGACAAATTATTGTCCAAAAAAACTATATAAGTACATAAAAGTGGAATTTTTATTTGATAATTCCTCTAACAATATTACTTTTTCCTTATATAGTCATGCTGTAGAAGAATTATTAATAAAAATATTATTAAATATATCACTCTTCCCACATTTTATTACAATATATTGTGGGATTTCACAGCACATGGACAAATAAAATATATTCCCCAAGAAAAATATTTTCCTAAGAATCAAACAGCTAATTTGGCCATTCAATTGCAAAGACATTTGGAAATAAAATAATATCTTTGTAGTTCAAAACAATAATGGGACAATGATGATACTTTTTAATATAAGATATATGGAAGATATCTGGGATTAAATTAAAAATATATTAATATGTTTACTTATAAGATATTTTTATAATATTCTTAGTTATCTCAATCGGTCTCATGTAAATCAAAGTTAATTTCCCTTTCTTATCATGTAGATAGTGACCCAACCAAGGAATAACCATTTACAACAGTCGATCGCCTAAAAATATTTTAATGGAAAAACTCAGTTATAGGTGTGATACTTATAATGATTCCATCTCATCACCAATCATTAAAGAACAATATATATATTTTTAGACATCTCTTTAACAATTATCAGTCTAATTAGACTAATTTAACCCACCTAAAATAAAAAAAGATGTAATTTACACATTCAATCATAAATTAACTCAAATAGTCTCATTTCAAATGATGGATGGTAACTATTGTTATAAGTAAATTCATCCAGTCCCAAGAACCTCTAATGTCAATGATTCAATAATGGAGCGTAACATTCAAAATATAAACCAAAAGCATTATTTATTCATATATCTGAGGGTGGTAATCTATACTTAGCATAATTTCAGAACCCATCAACAATTATAGGTATCTCAAAAATTTAGGTGTAAAACAAGATTATTTATTTTAAATAATAGCAGATATATCTCAATAAAACATCACAATATCCACAATATATATTATATCTAAATCCCCTACCCTTATGGTCACTTGAATAAGAATAAAATTAGTTAACATGTATAATTATTTAATCAACACCAATATGGAATTATTCAATTGAGTAGTCTATGCTAAACCGATGATGAAATACATAGATTCCTTATCCCATTGCCAGATGGTCATTGGGTGAGGATGAAGTTATCTAGAGTGTTATTAGTTTTTTTTGCCTCAATCTGCTGACAAGTATAGTAAGGAGATAAAAAATTATCTATTTCACATTTAAATCATGGAAAAAATCAATTCTTATGTTATATTATATCATAATTGTACCAATAAGAAAATATCATTGAGATCAATGAAATCCTTCCATCAAAAACCTCTATATAGATAAAGGATTGAAACAAAGGTTTTTGAAAGAATAAATGACTTATAGGGAGAGAGAACACTCAATAATGATTCCCCACCTATATAAATATTTCATGACACCCCTTAACACATCAACCAATAGATTCTATTAAAAAATCAACTCTTGCGGAATTGACAAATTCTGAGCACTAGCTATATCAATACTCATATTTTCATTCAACATATAAAATTTTATCCACTAAAATATCCCCACAATATTCAATTCATATTTTGATTATATCACTTTTTGTTAATGAAAATTTCTAATTATATTATCAAAAACAACATTCCACTATCCTACATTATATGCAATTCTGATATTAAATGATTGAAGATTTTCCATCCATCATATTCTGTTATGATTTAGGTTATTCTGAGAAAACATGTAACTAAAAATCATATGCTCCAAATTAATTGTAAATCATTACCAAAATATGAAATTTCACAAACTATTAATAGAATTCATAACTTCTGTAATTTTATAATCATGAGTTGGTTAATTATTTTCATGTTTCTGAAGGCAATGACATCTGTATGACACTACATGATCCTCTTGCATAATGAAAAATTATAAACAAGTAAATGAAGAACCAATGAACAACACATCCTTTTTCTACATTTGGTAAAATGAAAATATGTTTAAAGGTTATATGTTACTTGAATTCATCACTGGAGATCTAACACATTTAATCCAAGATGAAATTCCTTATTTCCTAATATTACTACTAAATGGAGATGACCGCTTTGAGAAGTCGTTAAAAACAACTGATAATATCTTTCCATAATCAAGAATACACGAATCACAAAGACATAATTTGGTTCCTCCCATTAAAAGATATATTTTACATTCTCATGAATAAATCATATTTTTTCTCTGAAACCACATGTACTAAAAACAAAAATAATTGAAAATAGAAATTACATTTTGATAACTAATCTTATTGGTATTTCTCCTGAAGGATTTCTAGAATATTAACCTTGTGATTATTTTTCACTTATTATGTTTTTGAGTAAATAAAAATTTCATCCATAAAGACCAGAAAAAATCTTCAGTGTACTAGTAGACAATTTGATTCATCATTTCCATGACAAATGTCAGAGAATTTATTAGACCTAATAGAACCACAAGATATTGAATGTTGATATACATGAAATTGAAGTTAGTATTTGTAATATCTTATTATTTAACACTATGTTAATTATTTCCAAACTAACAAACAATTATCAAGAACCATATATCCCTAATTAATTGATCGATCTAGTAATTGATATGGGGTAATGAATAATATTCGAAAATAATTACCTGATTAATCATTTAATAATATATACACAAATGAATAGACATGTCATTAATTATTTTGTGAAAATGATAACGGATACCTCAGGAAATATACTTGGATAAATGAATCAATTATATTTAAAATTAACTAGAAAAATTTTCAATTCTGTTAATTCTTCCAAATCACTAGAGTAAAAATGATTGGATATTAAATAATTTCTTAGAATCAAATCTATCTGAATCTCAACTACCCTCCCCTAACGAATGCTAGAGAAAAAATCTAGAAATTATTTAGTAAATTCTATGACAACTAATTGAATATAAAAACTCATAGGTTCAAACCTAATATGAAATAGGAAATAGGAAATTAATTTTTAATGTTTTCATAAAGTAGGGCTTATTCGAATAGATCTTGGATAACAATCTCCCAAGAACACGTAAGTGATTCCTTAAAATACTAAAAAGTATACCAATGAATGATATAAACCGATAGATTAAAATTCATAATTAACCAATCCATCGAAAGAAAAACATAAAATATATTCAATTAAGAAACAAAAACTCCCCAACTAGCTCAACGTTTTTATTCCAAAACTAACATGTGGGACATTTAAAACAATGTTTCGTCCATTTTCCAATATGATACATCTACTCCATGCCAATTGAAATCAGTTATCTTAAAAGTTTTAAATGATTCAAAATATAGGTTGATATAAAATAATGACATGAATTAGTTTCAAATAAACAGGTAACAAACGTCAGTGTTATAAAGGGTGTGCCTCTCTCAGTTGCAGGTCCTCAGTGGAATTTGATAAGAGACTCTTCAACTATATGTAACTACTATGTTCTAGAATCTTGTGGTTGTAAAATTATTTTTCTCAAATCATCTAACTACAACATAGAATCTTTACATTATAATGATTCAACTATATTACATTGATTATAAATATCCTGGTCAAAATATTTCATGTTATATTAGTGTCCAAACAAGTTATAAATTTTAGGAAGCATGAGGCATGTAAATCTCATGTTCCCTATCTTTCTAAACTTTTTTCAAGTCAAATTCCCACTAATATCAATTTTTGAACACCTAGTATATAACTACTTCTAGAAGATAATATTACAATTTTTTATACTCATTACACTTTATCTTTCTTGCATAGGAGTGCTAAAAGTATCTCTAGGAATAAGAGGAATCCAAAATAACTCTATCATTGAAGATATGAAAATTAGTCCATTAGAGAACTATCAATAAAGTCCCCATATGTGGTAACTATCAACATATATTTATAAGACTGTATATTTGATCACAAGCCCATATAAAACCTATAATCCTCTATCTTTTCCCTTGATATAATCGTTTGAGATAGAAAAAACGGTTCATAGATCTGGTTATCATATTCCAATAAAGTCTCATGGAAATATGTAATGGAGAGGAACTACATATATGTATCCATATTTAATAATTATTTGTAAGACTCAATGATAATTATGTCATTGATTTTCTTCCACTCCAATCCATAATTATTTTTTCCTATAAACCATTATGACTCACCATCACCTGGAAGGAACTTCAATAATAAAGGTACAAAATTTCACCATAGAATAATATAGAGTTTCCAAAAAAATTAAAAATTCTATGATATCCTCCAACAAATCCAACTCTTTTGGTGGATTATTTTTTTATTATAGGAATTATGGATTTAATGGATAAACTATTTTGCATGATCTTTATCTCATATTGTCCCTATTTAGACTTCCCTCACTTGAAAAGGGTAGGAGAAACACCATAGTTCATCGCAAAAACTAATTGTTGTACTACATCGACATGATTGTGATTAAATAGGGGGATTCCTCATTGAACATCAGTTATAACACCATCTAATGTAATTATTCAATTCCTTATTGTTCCTTGGTACAACAACAATGAATGAATAGTGTTCCATCATATTGGTAAAATATCTCAGTTTGAACAATGTGATCCTGATAAATAAACATATATTTAATCAATAATCAGTGTGAAATAACAATTACATACCCATCATGGTATCAAAAGGATTCACTAATACAAAAACTAGCCTTTAACCACTATATAATTGGCTTTTAAAATGCTATAGAGTGCCAATAATTTATGCATTTTTAAGGAACTGAATTTTTTATCAGTCCTAAAATAGTGCAATTAAAGGACCATGTTCAAAATACTAGAATAATCATTAATAAAGGCAACACTGATAAAGTGTATAATAAAAAATTTCCACGCCCCACTCCCCTTTCATTAATGCTTCCCACCCCAACCCCTTTATCCATGCTTCCCCCCATTCCCACCCTCTCGTGTTCACCCTTCCTCTTGTGAGTGTCAAACCCTAGACCTCGAAAATATACATTAATGCCTTTTCCAGTCCACCTATATAGTTTTGTTTAACATTTTATTATATATCTACATATTTATTAACGACTTGGTAAATTGTTTTACACAGATATATATTAATATTAATATATATTTTTATGTATATTTTTATATATTAATTAGTATATTGTATATGTGAATATGTTTATTTAGTTATTTATAAAATTAATTTTTTCTATGTGAATACATAAGATTATGTATATATTGTTGTATATTGGATTATAAATAAATGTAAATTGTAAAATTATAAAACATTTCAATGAAATAATATCAATATGAATTTAATCCCTATAAATAAATTCAATCCTCATTGAAAAGGTAAAAAATACCCCCTTAAAAGAGGCTGAAAATCAATTGAATGATAAACAATTGGGGTACCCTAACTAACAACTTAGTTTTGAGGACTTCTATGCATATTTTGCCTCCAAATATGTAATAGACAGTTTACTCTAAATTATTATGGAATAGATCGCATCGTAGGATTTGATTTGATACGTGGTAGAGCCCAAATGAACACCTGAATCGAAAGTTGTGGTTGTTTGAAGTTTGAGTTATGTTTTCAACTTATTTTAGATATTTTTTAATGTTTTTGAATTTTTTATCTTTAAATTGATATAAAATTATTATTACTCATTATTAATGATAAAATTAATACAAAAAAATATTTTATTAGTTTTTTTCTAAATAATTTTTACAAAATATATTATATATTATGTGTAAAATGATATTTACATTATCTGAATCATATATTGAAAAATTTATATAATATTTATATCAATATAATTGAATTTATATTTTAATATATTCTTTTTAATGTAATATATATATATATATTTCAGGATATTTTATTATCTCTTGTAAAACATACTGATAAACGATTATATTTTATCATTATTTCTAAAAAAGAGCCTATAAAACCTCCATTATTTCAGTGCTTTTTTACAATCACTGATAAAATCCCCCCTTTAAGAGAACTTTTTAGCACTGTTAAATACCACCTTTAATAGATGTAAAAAAGTTATTTTGAAGATGCCCTTTAATGAAGCTTTTTTAGCACTGACAAAGGGGATCTTTAACTGTGATTTAGCTAGCGATGTTAAAACCCTATTGATGGGTAAACTTGATTTTGTAGTAGTGGTTTTTTAGATGAGAACTGGTCTGGATCATGCTTATAAACAACCCATGTTGTCTAGAATATCTTCTCTCTTATATAATAGAATATCTCTATCAATGATGATAATAAGTAAAGAAACAATCCTATGATACTATTTTTATGATCCAATCTATGTCATCCATAAATAGGACACTCAATTCAGCCCATAAAAAGACATAAAGGGAATTACCAATCCCCTCGGGTTGGTTAAACGTGATTGGGCATAAAGAGGTGGATTTTAGAATTATTTTTCCTATAAAAACAAATTGATAAATATATGGAAAATATAAAAGCCGGAAAACATGTTAATAAAACATCTGTAAAAGTATTAAAATGTAAACAAAGCAACATAGGATCAAAACAAAAATAGGTTAAGGAAGACACATAAGATTAAATATAACACATTTCCATGATACAGGAGGGAAACCCCAAACCATGTCAATAATAAACCCCACCACTCCTCCATCATGGATACCCACTACCATCATAAATTTCCATTACATTAGCTAAGTGATATGAAAAAATATAAAAACACCTATTGGTATAAGGAGTGTGTGAACAAACAATCCCTGTAGGATCCATCCATTTTTTTCATTTTCAATGTTTTTAAAAAACCAATAATATTCTTCTAATAAAATTTAATACTTGAAATATAGATTTAAATTGAATTCAGAAAAACATGGCAATGCACACTTTTTGTATTATTTAAAATGTATATATAAATAATTAATTTCAAACAATTTATGAAAAAATAAATTTTCAAAGTGACTAGTATAATAACATATCCAATAATAGGTTACATACATTTTAGAAATTATCCTCAATAATCAATTATTAAATTAATATGTGATCATATATTCCTAGAACACATTTCTAGGTATTAGAGAACACCCCAATAAGTGAAATACCTATCATAAAAAATTTTAGTTACACTCATAAAAAAATTTAATGATAGGTACCCACAAATAATCCTTACATGCGTGCCCCAGTCTACCCCTCCTATGTTATGTAGGATCCCATGTTCAATAGCTCACTATTGGAGGATTTTAATTTCCAAAACATCCCACACATTGATTCCTTCATTTTCATGGCCCAAAATATTTCACGGGAAATTCACACATCATTAATCAAACTTCCTATATTAATAATAATACATAATTTGAAATAAATTTCCATTTCCAAAATAAAACAGAAAATCTATTTTATTAAATATTCACAACGTCGATATTTCAATAATCATAAATCATTCATTCATATAATTTGTTAAAATATAATTTAAAATGAGAATGTAATAATTGTTTATAGACAAGGGATTTTCATAAGGCCTCCCACCACATACAATTGGTATTTATAGTAAAAAAATAGAATCCATATACCAATTTTAATAAAGGGCCCAGATTATAAATATAAAACATAAACCAAAAACTCATATGAATATGCCTAGATTTAGTAATATCTATATATATTCATGTTAAATGTCATACTAAGATAAATCATGAAGAAACGAACAAAAAATAATGTAGATTCAGTCTCCTCCTTCATCAAGATGTATCTAAAATAAATCTCAATAGATAATTACATGATCCACAAATGTAGACACAAAATCCCAGACCTATGGTTCCACTCAAGAAAAATAGATAATATCTATATAAATAATGAATAAAAGAATCTTACGTTGAGTTTCATAGATCCAACACCACAAGATGCATTAGAATCACTATCTATAATAGTTAGAATGACCAAAATATCTTATTGGAACACATAGAGTAAATATCAAAGGATATTAGAGTATTAAAGAGATAAATGAGAGGCATTTTGGGTATAAAATTGAATTTGTAGATTAATTAGTTCACAATGCAGGGTTTGGCCACATAGTTTTGAATACATGCACCAACCATATTATTATTTCTATCCACATAGAATATAAAAAAATTGTTCCCACTATTTGACTAACCATGAATCATATATAAAGAACCTAATTTTCCTAAAATGCCCCAATTCCCTTGTTTTCTAAATAATGCTGCACGTTTTGTCCTATTCATGCTCTAAAAATGTTATTTTCAAAACAATTAAAAATCACTGATAAAAATCTCATAAACAACAAAATAATGGTAAAAAACATTATGGTATAAAAAAGAGAATATATATAGCTAAATGTTTCATGAGTATGTGAAAAAGGCATTCTCTCATGTACACAGTAATGTAAAAAATAAACTATTGCACATTGATTTTTATAGGTTTTTGATGGAATGAGGGAACCTAGTCCATATAATGCTCAAGAATTCTATGTTATATATTATATAATATTGTAAATTACCAATTACTATGATTTGGTAATGGATCTAGAAATAATAAATAGTGAATTCCACACATATGTCTCCCAAAAATATGATTACAGTAATTCACTCTAGAATTAAAATACTGACAATCCACCCATACCTTCAAATAATAAAAAATATTCTTCTCAGAAATTATAATCACCAAAACATATATGCCAGGAATTTATATTTTATATTCTTACATCATAGATCCTCATTAACATAAGATTCTTCTTCCGGAACCAATTATATCTTCTATAGATTGTACTTTTTCCTTTAAAGGATCTCTTCCACTCAAATACTCAACATTACTAGAGACCCTTCATTGAATAAATTCCCCGTTGGAATATTAATATTTAATATGATAATTTTTTGAAGAATAAGATCATATTTACAAGTCCTTATCTATCAATTCTTTGTTCATCTACCAAAAATACTATTATGGGTATCTTATACAATCCACTATACTCGGTTCTTTAGGTTTTTAAAACAATACTACTATATTAAAATAAATTATTCCAAATAGAGTTGAATGATGATACAAATACATTATATTCCTAAGGGAACATCAATCGAACACTTTGTATTTATTGGGTTCAAAATTTGTTCCTCATATAATAATTTTTAATAAAATCATATCACATCAATTCTGAAGTAGAAATTCATGAAAAAACACATATAGCTAAGGAATTTTTTTTACATAATTCAATCTCTCGGTGAGAAGAAATAATGGATATGCTACTATGATGTAATTATTATAAAATTATATATTTCACTTTTTCTCCACCTTATTTATAAAAACTCAATCCTTATATTATCATATTATAGAAAACAATTTCTCATCCTTTTAAAAACGTGTTACACCACACTACACCTTGGAAAACATAATCCAAGGAATAGTGGGGACACATCCCAATGTTTTGTTCTCTTTGAGGGGAAGGATAAAAATTTTGTTCTATCTTTAGTTCTGAAAACTTTTCACATGAAATTTATTTATTGATAATTTTAGTAGTTTTATCCTCCATTGAAATTATCACTAACTTTACATTATTTGAAAGTAACATTTTCGTTGATGAAATGAAAAATTATATCAATATTTTTTGATTTATAGTGTTGCATTGTGTTATTTG
Organism: Viscum album; assembly: GCA_963277665.1. NCBI lineage: Eukaryota > Viridiplantae > Streptophyta > Magnoliopsida > Santalales > Viscaceae > Viscum > Viscum album. Next base: position 761,075,179 of record OY728166.1, read on the forward strand.
AATGATAAATTTTACATTCATTATCATTAGAAAATTTTAAAAGATTTTCGTGATTCATATAAAATTCATCCATATTAAGTTTCATTCAAATCATTTCAATGCAAGAATAGACCAAATATAAAAATTAAAATTATATTTTACCCAAAGTTACTAATTTTCTGTTATTATTATACAAGTAAAAATAAAATTCCCTTTGAATAATGTTTCATTATACAATGAATTCCATTAATAAGAATCATTTATTGGATAAATATCCAGGAATCAAATTGAGTTGAAATATATAATTCTTTAATGCATGAAGACTAATGAAATGTTCCTTTAACAAACATAAAAAATATCTTATCATCCATGATGTGTGATTCCATAGTATTAATTGAATATTTGGAAGACATTGTGATTATATACCCAATTTCCATCTGGGATGAAATGTGTAAGAAAAAGATTCTGATTAACTTCCAAAATTTTATATGATTAGCAATTTAATCGTAATAAACTTTTCTCATATTTACTCTAAAAATATAGATGTATAAAATTTAATTGAATTACCTATGATAAATTTACTAAATAGAAACATGTAATAATTTTACTATTAAATAATGATATAACTTATATTTTATACAATTTATAATCATAGGAGGAAATATATTTTATCAAGAATCTATATTTCAAATCACACATTCATTTTATATGATAACTCCATACATTCATGATAATTTTCTGTATCAATGATTTTTTCATCAACAAGTAAAATGATTGTTAGAGTTATAGAACTTTTCTCATCCATATATAACTTGATATAAAATATTCTTTTATAAATGATCAATATTTTTAAGCAACTATCAAATTTATAGTACAAGGGTAGTGGGGAATTATTTAACATAGATACATTATTATTGAGTTTACAAAATAAGAATCTGCCCTTATCAAAAATTAATCCTTATGGTTGTTCAGAATAAAAATAGTCTTTATTTTTTTGAATGTTAAATTTACATCAATCTACCAAACCATGTATTTATGATGAAAAAAAACTAAAACAATTCACAGGGTCCCATGTGTCATTCTTATCAATATGATGTAACTCTTTATTCATAACCTATAACATTAGTTTTTGATTAACTGCTTCACATATTAACTCAGGTTCTACATGTGATATAACTACCATTTCATACTTCTTTTTTATCATTATATTTATTAGAATTAGTTTTTCATAAATTATGATGATCTTAAATAGTTCTAACTACATATATAATTTAAATAAATATTATTTTTCTTTTCTGTAAATGAATATTCCTCACATGATTTTTTGAAACATGTTTGTTTGATATTAGTCTAATGAATCTCTTCTACCTGAATCGTTCTCTTCGAATATCATTTGACATATTTTGATTGCTCATCAAAATAACAAATTTATTTATAATTGGATTGAACTTATCACTGTCGACTTAATCATCATAGAATTCCAATATGTTTTTAAAAATTTTTATTCTATCTAGAATAACATTTTCCATTTTGTTCTTAACTATGAAAACAATTTCTTGTGACTTTCATCATATTCTCTAAAATTTATATTTTTATCTTAATTGTTTTAGGACATTAATGGAAAACGAAATATTTAAGAGATTAATTTATATTATACCAAAAATCATATAGGTAGCATTATCTTTTGGTGTTACCAAAAATATAATATAAATATATATTGAAGTATAGATGGATTCACTTCATAAATTTTTTGAGTGTTTATACTCAAAAATCATATTTCTTCCTAAATTACCAAATATATAATTTTCCTTTATTCTAGTTTATTTTATGTGTTGTTATTGGGTCATTGTATGAATATTTTTTTCCATTGTTTTAAAAATATTGTTTGAATGAAATATATTTAAACTCTTTTAAATTTTAGTTTTTTCTCTTTCATATATGTGCACGTAGAGGATTTCTAGATTCCATTCCAAAATAATAATATTTCCATAATATTAAATTTATCCTTCTTAAATATAAGAGTAGTCATTTATATTAATTCATTAATAAAAATAAAATTGTAAAAATCAACCTCTCAACATTTATTCCTTGTATATCCATATGCATTAGAATTTTTATGTTCAAATGTTATTGTAGACTAAATTCCAACCCCTTTATATTTTACATAAATTGAATTATCTTTCTAAAAAGGTCCAAAAATGGTGGTTATTCCTCTTTTCACTATAATAAAATATCTCAAATTATCATCCTTATAAGTTTTACGCATTTTCTATTGTCCAACATAACGTTGTATTATAATAAATAATTAATTTTCATTTTTCACTCTTAGGTACCCAAATATACATTGATCCAAAATTTAAAATTGGAATAATTTATTTCAAACATAATTAGAAATATTTTTTCCATTATAATAACATTATATAATACAATTCGTTCTCTATAAAAACATTGTTTTCAATCATCTCACAATAAAATTCAACTTAGTTGGTTATCTAAATGTCAATAAATAATTAGAATTTCCTTGGACATGTAATTCTAGAAATCTATAACTGATGATTCACATCCATTGATTTTTATGGAACTATTATTTCCAAAGGTAACATATCCTGCATTATGTTCTTCAAAAAAATATCAACACATTACCCTTACTTATCAAATATGAGGTACATATGATTTCAAAAATTAATTACATGTCTTTACAACTCAAATTTAGTGACACTTCAATAAAAATGAATTTTATTATTATTTATGTTGTTCATATCATATTATTTTCTAGTATATTGTGTGATTCGCCAGACCTACACTCCCATATCCTATTCTTATAGACATATAAATTACCTTATTTCTTGATAATAGCTATAAAATAATGTATATAAACTTGCATAATTAAAAATTCAATAATTATTATTTAATTAATAAATTTAAATATTATTTTTTAGCATTATATATCTAGTGAATTATGATATAACATAATCTAATAAAGATCATATCTTTCTCTAATGATAGTCATTTTTACATTATATAAAACACCAATATAAATTATGATTAGTCATCAATATCACCAAAATATTTATCCATATGTTCTATACTTATAAACATTTCATTTTTACTAAATTTATTCATAACCTAGGTAAATGGAAACATAAAAAGGTGGGACCTAAAACAATCAGTATAAGAAACACATGACTGAAGAAATAATGCAACATACATGACATAAGTATTATGAAAACAATATGAAAAAAATATATATTCATAATTAATTTGAAACTATGAGAAAAATTTATATATGTTAATAAATAAAAACATAGATAAATATAATATTGATCACAGAATACAAGAATTAAAAATTTTGAACAATAATTTTTTCAATGCCTTGGGTGAAGGAACAATACATGTCTTCGAGACTACATTCAAGATATCATGCTGAATTGGGTAGACACAAACCAAATACTAATACATGTTTTATCTCATGAGACCAATTGGTTCATTAAAGGGATATATAATTCTTACCCCACCCATTAAATAATATTGTTTAATAAATTCACTATAAGATTAATCAATAAATGTTATTCCACTCACTATGGAACCCCTTACTCAATAAAACTCAGTTATCAGTTTAATGAGAAAAATTGAAATTAAATACACAATAAAACATTATTGATGTCAAAAACCGGAAACATTGTTAAAACATTTCCTTATAAAAAACGAGGTAACATGATTATAACCAATTTGGATGAAGAATGTGGATTATCAAAACATACATAGTCTAGTTTTTAGAAATTATCCATACTAAAATACAAAGAGAAGAAACACCAATAATTTTACTTTATCTATAATATATTATTTTTTCTAGGTGAATGCCATAAAAGTTTTATTATACAAGATGTGATGTTTACACTATATTGACAAATGAGTATACGGTTATGTAAATAACTAAAAACATGATCCTAATACATACATTGGAAGGATTTAGATGGTGTCAAAGCAATTAATACTTAGTTTAACAAAGTAATCCTACAATTATTTTGATATATATTAAAAAATCAATGAAAACTAACACATGTATGATACCCCCAATAAGGGTCCATGAATTGGAATCTTTTGAATCACGAGTGCATTCCACTAAAAGACATACACACACCCACACCAATATATATATATATATATTATAAATATCAAACATTTACACTTTAGGGTATTTTTTGTTATAAAATATTAAAATGGAAGTGACAGCCTAAATGAGATGTTTTATAACTTTTTTTTGGCATTGACGTTAAATATAAGTCTATAAGTCACAAAAAAAGTATTATTCAAATGGTCAAGTGAACTATTACTGAAAATTTTTACATTTTATAGAAAATCTAATAATTTAAATATTAAAATAAATTATATTTTCATATACGAAATTTAGATCAAAATCCTCTACTAGTGAAGGGGAAATTTTTAATAATTCACATTACCTTTATTAAAAATCCACATTGTAAAAAGTGTGATAAAAAGTATCTGTATTAATACATAATTTTTTTCAAATAATCAAATTTAATTACATTTTATAATTTAATAGGGTGGTAAAATTAAATAATGTAATAATAACATTTCCAATCAAACATTAAAACTCCATAAAGGGTATTAAATTTACAAAAAATACTTACTACTGGGGAACCATCATTATTAATAGCTGTGGTAAGAAGGGAACCTAAATCAGGTATTAAATTTAATAAAATGAAAATATTATGAAAAAAACATATACATTTTATATAAATACCCTATACAATGAAATGATAGTTTTTACATGTAACATGTCCCCAAGAAACATAATTGAGATTAAGAGTGACATGAAATCATAGGTAAAGCTATAATGAAAGACCCATGATTTTAAGGTCTTGAAATTGAGCATAAAATTATTGTATTAAAATAAAATTCATTATATTATATCTCATATAGTATGATAATTCACCTTATAAATGATATTATGTGCATAATATGAAATATGTCTCAAATAGTGAAATTTGAAATGAAAACCCTTATATATTTTTCTGAAATTAATTAATATAATTTAACATCATGTATTAGAAACATATCTTTAATAATAATGTAATTAATAACATTAGTCACATCAATTTTCTTTCATACTTTTCATAAATAGTCATTCTCTATATAAATTATTATGATTCCCCACTTAAAGTGTTTTGGGTCTTGATAGTTTGTAATACTCCCATAATAGCCTTGTATGGATTCATTCTTAATATATGTTTTACAATTACAAGTTAATTGAGGGTAATTATAGGATATTTTTAGTTATATATGATTATCCAAAATCCATTCATGAGTATTTTAGTCCTTATCATTGATGATTAAATTGATAAGAAACATGATTTATTGAGTCTTAAGAATACAACAACAATTTATTAAATGTTGATATAACATCTACAAAAAAATTATTTACCCTTTTATATACTATTGTACTGGTAATTATGTTCTCAATAATAATATAAATTCAAATTTTCTCTTAAGTAGATGTTCAAACTAACAAAAACATGAACATACCCTTATTTAATAAATGATTATGGGTTAGTATGTATATAATATAATTGTTTACAATTCATTATGAATTTAGTTATTGTTTTTTATTTTGATATATAATATTTGTAATAGTTTATTATAATAGGTAATGAATATGGAACTATTGCACAATTTGAATAAAACATTATCCTAATTATATGCCTATTTTAAATTATTAAATTAATTATTGTCAATTTTGGTTAATATAAATAATAGATTATTTAATATGTCACACATGAACATTAATGATATGAAAAAAAATCATATTTAGACTTCAATAACATCACTAGTTTTATAATATTCTATCTGTGAAGGTAAACAAAACATGTTATGTTGTGCAGGTGGTTTTTTAGAAATGCTGGAACAATAGTTTTGGTTTTCATAATAGAATGGGATATGAAAAAAAAATGATAATAAGAAAAATATAGTAACATTAAAGAATAAAAATATTATAAATATAATTATATTAGACTGGATATATTAAAATTTAATGAATATTGCTCGAATGTAGGGAAGATCCATTATTACTAAAAATGGAAAGAAAAGACAAAATAAAGATAAATGAGGTTATACCAAGCATTCATGCCCTCATTCCATGAAGAAGGCACTCAAATATCAATGTCACTATAGTAGGAGGATAAATAACCACCATACCAGTCAGAATCATAATCTAAGGGACCATGTGACCTAGTAACTATTGATGGCTTCAGATATGAATAGTCTTTCTGACGTCCTATTTTCCTTGGAGGTATTGGATGAAATCCTTCAGCATCCACAACAAAGTTTTTACCATTGGACAAAACCTGACAATATGATAGAATTTTTAGTGAATAATAATCATTATCATCCCATATTCTATGAATTCAATATGATTTCTATAATTTTAAAATTTATTCTTAATTCAATGGAAGGTTCTCACCATTATTCGGACAAAATCATTCCCTTTCTCAGGCACTAGAGTCATTGCCAAACCCGCCCTACATCTAGTCCATGTTGGTCTACAATACTCTATTTTATGAACCAATAGTATTTTTGATTATTTAATCACTTTATTTTCCCCTTGAACACCTCATCAACATCCTTTGGAACCTTGGAACACATCTTCTCATCACCTCCCTTAATAGGGGTTTGTTTCCTACCAATAGAATTATCTCAATTCTGAGATGTTTTCATATACATCTACCTCCTACATGAAGTTTCATAGTTCCCTTTTAATAAAACGGGGCACATAAAACATTATTTATTCACTTAGTTTTGTCATCACCGATAACGTGGCAGTCAGGATATAAGTCAGAAAATAACCCATACTCCACCTTTAACGAAATACCTTCATCCAATGAAGAAAAAACTATATTACGAATTAGGAAAGAACATAAATCAACTTCTATAAATACACTCTCATAGTTATAAAATTTCACATCTGAAGTGTCCAATCCATTTTAATTGGAATACCCACACTATAAGAAATATCAAAAATGAATTTAGGGTGCCATAAATTCATATGAAGACCACAAATTTTGATCCATACTTTAGACCTTGTTTTTTATAGAGAAAGGACTAGAAAATGAGAAAATGATAAAATAAATGAGTTTTTTGAGAAAGACCTAAAAAATAAATTTTGAAACATGATTTTAACATTTTTTCTGCTTCACCCTTTGTAGAATTTTATTTACCATTTGTAATTATTATTAAGGCCCTTGAAATTAGTTTTAATTTACACAATTAATATTGAACTCATTACATAATATGAATCCTATAATTTTAAATTTGAAGCCAATTTTATTAAATTAAATTTATACATGTTTGAAATGTTATTGCTAATATATAATCACATAAAAGAGTAAATTTGATATTAGAGAAATTAATGTTTTATGCTTTAAAATTATATACAACTTAAAATTATCTTTGATAATGGTTATATTAACATAAATTGAATTATTATAAAAAAATCAACGATATGAGTAAATGATACAAATATAAAACTTAACCTCCCTTCAATTTTTTTGATTCAAAATAAATACTGAAATTATGTTTTATATAAATATTACATTTTAAATACTTAAATAATCTCTTCTTCGGTTTTCAAATTTATAAGAAATTTTAAAATGAAAAATATTATACCAAAAATTTATATGTGATGACACTAATGGTTTCATAAATTTCTATTTTATTCTTATATAATGATAATGTTATAGAAATTTCATGTTCCCCAAAACCGTTATTTTCAAATAAAAAACAAATTTTCGAATAAGAAATATAAAAAAATCATACCATCTAAATTTCTATATAAAGAATTTAATAATTATGTTCATTTTAATTAATTTAAAAATAAAAAATTATTAAATATTTTTTTATAAAATAAATAAATACAATTTTAATTTGGTTCTAATGGAATATTTCATTTTATAATATTAATATTTATCATTATTCTTTATATCATCTATAAAAAAATTGGTGTAAAAAAATTAATAATATCATGAATAATATATTTTAAATCATATGTATATTTAAATAGAAATTCATATCACTTAAAAAAAATTTAAATTTTTTTCCCAAAATAATAAATGATATTATTTATCATTGTAGATAATCAAATTGAATTCCATTCACATTAAATTTATCCTTAACTTCATATGTAAATATAATTGAAAAATGGTCACATTTATTCATTCTTATTAATTCAGCAGCTAGATTTTGTAATTAATATAATTAAGTATATATATTTCATCAAAATAATACATAGTCCTATTGATGTTATGCATTGTGCAGTTAGTAAGCTATTTAATACGTTGACATAAATATATTTAATCATATATTAGAATTTCTAGGTTTACATTAAACCCTTAAATATAATACATCTTTATAATTTGACTCATTAAGTTATATATGGGATTCATTATTAATCAATAAAAAAATATATTATAAAGGTGTTATTTAGGATGTAGAATGAGATCTATGTATATGGTAGAAAATACTATATGAACTTCATAAAGAGTGATGTCAATTTTTATTCCATACAGACTTCTTACTAAGGGAAAGGTTATATATTTTTAATGAATAAATTACCACAAACCATAAAAATGATATATATATTATTCGTACCACTAAGGGTTTTTATTTATATCTCAATATCTAATATTTAGTGAAAATATACATGATATATGACACTAGATAAACTTGAGTAAAAAATCACTATCGTATTAATTAGTGGTATTTAATAGGATTTTCATGGTTTTCAATGTAATAGTTGACTATCTCCATTGTTGGACCTTGTATTGGGACATTGAATTGTATAATTCCCAACTCTTTTTCAATTGAATAGATGTATTTTTTAACCTATCTCATTCTAACTAACTTTTTATTCTAATAACCTTCATTTCCAAACTAATTGAATTTACCTCTTCCTTTTAGGAAATTTGTCCTCTCTTTTTACTATATATTTTTATATAGAAACATAAATCCACATTCCATCATCATCTTCCTCACTTGATAATTTATGAAACTTTGTCTTTATCTTATTTTGTGTGTTTAGGACCTTAATTATAATTACATTATTAATCATATTTTATGATTTTGATTTTGAAATAAATAAATTGTTTCTTGTAATAGATTATATTCTTCTATGTTTTTTTATAAATGAAACATAATCATTTTCCCACACACCCATGGTTCCTTGTCGATTTATCTATTACTAAAAAAACCATTAAAAAGACTGATAATAATCATTATTCAATTATCCTAAATAATGATAGTATAATTTCACATTTAGATGTCTTTATTTATAGGACTATCATGTTAGTCTATAGTTCATACAACATAACTTGAACCAAACATGGATCAACATATATCTCTCATATTTAAACATATATCATTCTTGGTTCACCCAATGATATAATATGTTCTGTTGTTTCATACTTATTAACAAAATCCTTAAAATAACATTCTCAAATTACCATGGGATTTCATAATTATCATTCAAAAATATGATCTAAAGTCCCAAATTTTCCTTCCTTAAACAATGTTAGTCTATTAAAAAAATATATTTCGTCGATAATATTTTATTCCCAAAACCGATTTGAACATCCAAGTCATTAATCCACAATCATATTATAGATTCCTTCAAAAATTAACTTTTCCCAGATCTATCAGATATATGTTATCCACTAGTTAAAAAGGTCACACACAAGTCACTATATCATAATCCACAAAATTAGATTAACATCACGATAATTATCATTAAAAATATCCAATATTAATACTACCAATTTATATCTAACTCACTTCTTGAAAATAAAAGCACCATTTATTATCTTTGTATCACGTGTATTTTAACACTAACATTTATACATATCACAATATTTTGTTCTCCAATTGGAAACATAAAATAAATTTTCAATGATATTAATACCATTTAATAAATGGTTATATAAAATTAAAGTAAAAAAATTAATAATAATCCTTATATGTTTTACAGAATCCTCAATAATATTTTGATTATAAAAATATTTAATGGATAAGTATCACTTCTCTAATTAAATTTCTATGAGTCTGAATAATTAATTTCTATTTCGATATCAGTATCACTACTATATGTAATACTAATAAACTATAATTTTCCATGAAAATATCCATATACTGAAATTCATTACCATTTAGGTAGTCTCCCTTATTCAGTAATATGACATAGTGGTTTTTAGATACATAACTTTCTCATCATCATCATCATCATCATCCTTTTTCAATAAAAACCCCAAAATTGGTTATGATAATATACAATATATATATTAAAACATTAATCTAAATATTAATTCACTAATGATATCTTTTATTTAACGTTTGATTATTTTAGTTAAACATATGCCACTTATATATTCATTCCTTCCTTTCCCATGGTTTTTTTGTTAGGATCAGTATACTAATAGGTTACCTCATTATTAAATCATTGATAATGTTTCAAAAATAGAATTTCACTAACCAAATAATATCCCCAAGGAGTGTCTTACTTGTTATACCATCTTATTCCAAGTTAACATGCATAATAATAATGATTTAATCAATTTTTAATCAACCTATTTTATATTGATTACCCCTTAGAGAATCTATGGCACATCCCAATCAACATGTTACTATCTAGATCAAGTATATGTATAAGGAAACTGCATAACGTATCCTTTAAAAAATATTATGATGTTATCCAATACCTCAACTTATACATAGGGTATTCACTCATATTTTCTAACTGTAACCTCTAAATAATATGTGCATTATTACCTTTACATTAATTAAAATATATTTATTCAAGGGTTATATATACATTTAAAATTATGATCAACCATAACATATCATTAAATAAACTATCCTTAATAAGAATAATAATATCTAAATTTATCTAGGAATTTATTTTGATATAAATTTTAATTATATGTACCTAAACTCCAAGATCTAGTTCTCAAAGACATATATAACACATACATTCGTTATAATAGTTATCAAATCCCAGATATAATGATCCATAATTATAAAATAGATTACTATTATAGGATTCATTAAATTTACAAGAGCATATCATGTTTAATGGATTTCATTTTTAGGATGGAACATAAATTAATTAATCCCACATATTTCTCAACAAATGGAAATATTTTACATTATATATAATGAACTAATAATTCATTATAATAAGTTAACATCTTCCACTAATTCTTCCATATGTTTTATCTATATAATCATGTCTTGTTAACTAATTGTCTTCATCACCTAGGATAATGAAACCACAATAAGGGGTGATCACAAACACTTAGTAAAGGATATATATATAATAAAATCATGGAATAAATATTACGGTGTTAACATGTAAAAAACATCAAGTCATAATCAGTAAGAAACTGAGGGCATTCTGTGTCCATAATAATGAACGAAAAATTGGAAATCAATAATATTGTTCTCAAAGTAATGTAATGCACAATGTTGGGAATTAATAACATACAATCAAAACCACTTTCATAGGCAATATACCATTCATTATACTATAATCATGATATATTACTATGTTTATATGAAATACACTAAATACCCAAAACTATTTTATCTCATGAAAAATGTCAATGTTTCGAGGGATTATATAAATCTAGGACCCACCAATCACCTAATTACGTCCAATGAATTCTCAATAATAGTAATCATGACCTTGAATACCACTTCCTGAGGAAGATCTTACTAAATAAAACATGGATATCCATATAAAAATAAATATTAAAATCAAATACACAATCAACCCCCGTTAACAATCAACAATTATCAATAATTCTCCTGTTTATTCCATGTCTTATAAAGGGATAAGATGATCATGATTTATAGGTTTGAAGAAGGTTCAAGGTTTAAAAATACATAATCAACATGCCAAAAATCATCTCCATTGAAATATAAACATAATGAATGAAAATACATTTCCCCCTATCAATTGACTGACATTGTTTCTTGTTGATCATCATCCAATATAAATTATATAGGATGTGAGGTTCATGGTTTACCCAGAAAATAGTTTATGGTTAAGTCAATACATGAAAAACACGACAATAATCCATCCATGGGATGGATATGGATAGTTAAAAAAATATGTCTATTTTAACAAATGAATCCTAAAATAATGTTTACATAGATGAGAATCTTCCTTTCTAACTGATTTTAGTATGATAAAACCCAATAATGGATAAGGGATTGGATTATTTGCTATCATGATATCATTCCCTGAACATATATATTGATGTATTAGATTATAGCTAGTTAAATAGAAACCATGTATTGGTAAATTATTTTTTAAATGAAAAAAAACATATAACTGATAACATAAAAGTGATTTTAGAAAAACAATTACCATTAACATAAAATAAGAAGTTACATTTCAATTAAAATATGGTTTTTAAAATTTTGCTGTGAAAACTATATAAAATATTTTACACTTGAAGGAATCTACTATAATGGATACCTGAAAAAGAAATATTTTTTTCTATAGGATATGAGAATCCAAAACATTTTTATTGTTAAGGGGGAGTATTAAAAAATTAGATTAAATTTAAAAAAACACTTTTAATAGAGTGATAAAACCATATTGGTATTGAAAATTAATTTTCACAAAGCTGATAATATAATTCCATATATTAAAATATTATGGTAGTATATCACAAGCATGGAATAATAATGTTCAAGATAAAATATTATAACACAAAGTAAAAATTTTGAGTTTCCGAAAATCATTCATTCTATGGAAACAACATTATCAATACACACTTAAATAAGGGAGTATGATTTGGACAATAAATCCAATTAAAATAAAATATCGTAATAAAAATATTTTTGGGTAGTGAATACACCATAGAAATGTAACATGGTTCTCAATGTCCACCACATCTCTAATAATCAGAATTAAGACCAAGAAAACTATTTTTTATTGGGTAAAACAATAATCAAAACCTATTAAATTTCATGGATTTTAAATGTACTTTAAATTCCATTTTTGAAAAATAATTCATGATATTATATCACAAATAAGACATATATAAACCACATAAATATAATTATGTTTATAATATTATAAGTGTCTCAAAAAATGGAATTTGTATAAAAAAATATTACATGCTTTTCTTAATTCCAAAAATATATGTGGAAATAATTTTTCATAAACATATATATAATTATAACTTAATTCATAACCTTAATCATATATATTTTCATTCATTAATTAAAAATTTGTTATTCACTCCAGGAATTTTATAGATTTTCCACATCAGGTTTATTTAGTCTTGATCTTTTATACTAGTTTCATTATAATCAGGTATATATTTATTATTATTCCAAATTTAAGAATCAATAAATCATTATGGTTAATTATATGTTTTTTTAGTCATTTAAGTTGTTCCAAAATCAATTCATGACTATTTTATTCAATATATTAGAAGTTTAGATTGATAAGAATCATGTTTCAGTTATTCTTAACAATAAAATTGTGTTTTACTAATTTTGGATTTAAATATTGATATATCATCTCTATAAAAAAATTATATACTAAAATATCCCCAATTATTCAAATAATTATATTCCCATTTTCATTCATGATATAAATTAATTGTATAGATAAAGTAGGTGGTTAAACCAACCCAATCATGAACATAGCTTTATTTAATGAATGGTTATGAAGTCATTTGTTTATAATATAATTATAGCATATGAATAAAAAAATTATTAATCATTTATTTTTATATATATTATTTATTTGTAAATTTATATGTAGAAAAATGGATATCAATATATTATAAAAAGTTGAATAAATGTTTATCATCTTACAAAGATTATTATAATTGATTAAATTGACTGTGATAATTTTTTGATCATGTAATTAATAGGTTCTATAATTTGTCGTGAAAAAGATTTATTAGTTAAAAAACATAAAATTTATTCTTTAATTCCATCCATGCATCTATCCTTTTAAGGTGATCATGGTAAACAAAACAAATTATGTCGTGGAGGTGGTCGTCCACAGAATGCGTGAACAACGATTTTTCTTTTCATAACTGACTGGGAGAATGAATAAACTATGTTAATAAAAATAATATAAAACAATTATAATATATAAATGATACTAATATAATTACAATAGTTTTTCTAGAATAAATTTTATCGAAGATAATTAATAAGAAAATGTAGAAGTCGATAATACTAATTTAGGGGGCTTGAATGTTTCTTGGGAGTATCCTAGGGAATGAAATTATTATGATAACTATAGTGAACCAAGCTTAATATATGTGGAAATTAAATTTCTTTTGTGGAATACTAAATACATTAAACAAACAGACACCAAAATATCGTATTAGTTTAGTGTCTTTGGTAACATGAAACAAAATATTCTAATATTGGTGAATGAACTTCAACATCTCCCATAAATATATTCCACATTTGTTTTCCTACCGAAAATATTTTTTATATCTTTAGGGAAAAAGCAAAAATTGGTGAGCTCAAATACTCGGTAATCGAAAACATGCAGAACATAAAACAAACCATAAAAAGATGAATGTAAAAACTTTAACATAATGTTTAAACATCAAAATCATGAGTCATAAAACAAATCATGGCAGTATATAAGGTATGGATTGTAAAGGAACATTAACCATGATAGAATATCATTGGAATAAAAAATGGAATTTTGGGAAACTAATAAGATAATAATATTATTTCCATAGAAGACAAGGCATTGCTTCCAATACCATCATAGTAGACATATTTCATTACTAAACTGGGTTTACATATCTTTCCTTCCATGTAATATTGAACCTGATTTACAAGCCATTTCAACCATTCATTATTGAACTAGATTTACATTCCATTATAATCATGTCTATATAATGAGATATAAATAGTCAATGAATGCATTGGATGGAGATATAGGTCCCACCCATCTCATATTGAAATCATTATTACATGTCCCACAAAACATAAATAATTCATCATAGCATAACCCGAGAAATAAAATTGTATTCTTAAAAATAATAATCCATAAAGAGTTCATTCCATCATTAACGTAATCAAATCAATGAAATAATTGGTATAGAATCATTAACCTATTTAATAACATCATCTTAGAGTGAAAATAAGATTGGTAAAACAATTTATCTTTATTCGTCAGGAAAATATATATTATTATTCAAAAATGATTTTTTCTCAAATTAATGAAAAATTTTAAAATAAAAGAATTTAAGTGAAAAAAATTGAAATAGTGTAGAATATTATTCATGTAAAAAAATTATTATAGAACCGTAAAAATCCATTCATGATGTATAAGTTAAAAGTACATTCTCCTCATACGTTTTTTAAAAAGTTCATAAAGTACCTCGTATGGTAAATAAATAAAGACTACTTCTATACCATTTAGAAAAAGTAAAAATTGGTAAAAATGACTGTAAAAATTAATATAATAATCTTCAAAACATTATGAATTTTTTTATAAAAAAAGGACATGGATTATAAATACAATCCGCATAAATAAATATGTATAGACTATCTTAGATGAAATGATATTCAAAAATTATCCACTACATTAGGTCCAATTTTGTCTGTATGTGTCTGAAACACCTGTATAGTTGTTTTAAACATAATTTTAACTTTAAAAAAAACAAAAAAAATTGATTATATCATATATTATTTACATAGGACTTTATATATCTCGTTCATTTGTCAATTCCACGTTAATGCAACGTTTTGGGAAATAATTGTTTTATTTATCGTACGTGTTTAGAATTGTTATTCTTGATAGTATTAGTTATATCATGATATACATAAATATAAAATGTATAACATGATTTATATATCAAATATATTCAATATATATATATAATAGATAGATAAATGAACTAGAATACACCGTTAATGGAGATAGTGGTCCATACGTACACATTAATGATGTTTTCATCTCCTTGTTGGACTGAATGGATGTAAGTAAATGACACACACACACATATATATATACAAAAATCCAGTAGAATTATTATTTCATATATGTGATTATTATTTATAATATATATATTATAATCATTTTTTAAATTTTAACATCGAAATTTATCTCATCACGTCGTGGAGAGGGTAAACCGTACATACGAACGAGTGATGATATTATTCCCATAGTTGTTGAATGGTATTGAAGTGGATGGTTTATAATATATAATAATTTTATCATATTAAAATAATCATATATTGTTATTATTTCCACCATTATACCCTTCCACGTATGGTGGTGGTGAGAAGAAAATTACACCACGGTGTGGAGACAGTAAGCCCTAAGTATGCATGAACAGTGACTTTATTTTTCAAAGGATGGATAGAAGATGAAATATGGTTGATTCATATTTATAATAATATATCAGTATATTAGTGATAATAATTTTATTCATTTATAATGAAACAACTAATGAATAGGAAAAATAAGATTTGGAAATTTGAATGAATCAGTAGAATAGATAACCTCTTCCTCGACGCGCCTCCTTCAAATTTCCTCTTATAGCACTAGAGTTGGTCTTATGGGATGACCATAACCTCTATAATTTTTCTAGGGATGTTCCTTAGATAAATGTTCAGGGTTTTTCTAATAATTAATGGTCAAAATTGTGTAAGGAGTAGAGGGAGGAGGTTCTCTTTTATTAGAGAGGAGATATGCACTTTAGGAAAGTCTCAAAATATTAATTTATTATAAATTAAATATCAATTTAAAATTTCCAAAACATATTTAATTATAATATAATATGATTTTGATTTCAATATTCACCATAAATTAATTTTTAGACATGTTTTGAATTTTTTTTCCCATATTTATTTTGATTAACCCATATTTTACTCTATTTAATCTTACAATGATATAATGCTATTTACACATTGCGGGTTAATGTAAATACCATATAATATAAGAAAGATCTAATAAATGTTATTTATGACATATTTAGACTAATATTTCCCTTTTTTATAATCATAGGTTTTTTTTAAAATAAATATCATTTCATAATCTATTTTACGTTTTAAGTTATCAATTATGTCAGTTTTGGAGACTATTCAAACTAGAAATTTAAAAAAAATTCATAACAACCTGATTCTTTTGATCCAATGATATTTAAGAGTCCCTAATATTTAAATTTAGTCTATAAAATTCGAGAATGGAATAAAAAGTTTCAAATTAAAAGTTTTTTAATTTTTATAAATTCATTTATTTGAATCTTTCATTAATGAGGTAATCACTGCATCATAATTATGTCCTAAATAAATATATTTATCTAATGTATAAAATCTATAAATAAAATTTCATAATGTAGAAAATATTTTTATTTTTATAATTAATATCTATTGGCATTTATATTAGTTATATAACCCAATATTAAAATTTGATTTAGTAAAAGATATATGTTTAGGTTATAATTATTTTAACATTAAATTATTTCTTTTAAAATGTCATTTTCACATCTAGGAGAATCTATGGGGTAGCCAAATTGACCCAATAATGCCCATGGTCAGACGTATCTAATAAAATATGATTAGGACATGTTTAAATATATTTAAATATTATTATAATATTATTTCTTTTACACTTATTTACCAAATTTACCCTTTTAACCATGGTAAATAAAATAATTACAAAAGTTATTATTTATTATGTAAACAAACAAAAGGCACCTATTTACAAAATATGAACATTCTGATTACAAATATATAATCCATTTTTCCTAAATTGATATCATAGAAGGTGCAGTAAATAATTATAAAATAAATCTTATTTTCAATACTAAGAAGCACATTTTTAAGGAGTAATAACTATCGAAATGTGTTTATGTTCAATTTAAAAAATGAAAAAACAGAAAATGAAAAAAAAAGATTAAATAATAATAATATAATCCAATTATGATTTAAAACCAATTAAAAAGATACTCTAAATATAAAAATAAATTAAATACAAATGTAGTTTTGAGTTAAAATGAAGTATTTGTCACTATTCATTGAAATTTAAATTTTATTATAAAAAATATTCAAAAAATGTAAATTTTTAAGAAACTCTTCATAATAAGAAGTTTATTTTGTAATATTTTACTTATAAAATTGTCAAAAACTATATTTAATATGAGTGTTCAATAAAAAAGTGTTAAAACTGCATTTTTTAAAAAAATAGTTATTTTATCAGAAAAATTTATTTTGTTCTGATATATTCTTCTAAAAAAATGTGTAAGATAAATGATAATGTTATATAAAATTCAAAATGTTGTTAATACTATTCATAATATCTAATTAGATAATATTTTAATAATATATTTTTGTTTACTGATATTTGGTATTGCGTATAACACATGTTAATAAGGAAGGCCGCTGTTCTCTATAACACAAACCATGTTAGTGCTTAATGTAGTGAAAGTATCCATTGGTGTTCTTTATTACATAATCCAAACATATTTCATTTTTATATTTATTAAAATTTATACTATGTGTTGTGTGATATGAATTCTATCAAAGCAATGTGAAATTGTTTGTAACATAATCCAAGAATATAGTTGCGTATACTGCATGAAAATACGGAGTACAATATAGTGAAAGATAATCCTGGTGTAACATAAAACACAAGTCATAAAATACATTAAAATAATATATCTCATTAAATATCATGGTGTTACAATATACACTCATTAAAAGAAATTTCCCCCTTGAAATTCATCAAGGTTATAAATTGATTTCTACTAGAAAGTTTCCGTCATGGAAACCCACATCATTAAACGAGATACTAAAACATCTTTTTAAAAGGAAATTTTGAAACATATAGGTTACACTAAATAACACATCAATGGGTTTACACTTAGGAGAACATATGTTGTTTGTGAAAACATGAATATGGAATAGAAATCTAACCATCAATTTCTGATGGATATTGATAGAGAATTTTATTTGGAGAAAGTCAAGTACTAGGAATCCATAAATATTCGATGATATAAGGGACCTTATAATTCATCAAATAAGAGGGTACAAGGATATCATTTTTGGTTATCAATTTCCTTTCCCTAATGTTTAATAATTTTTCATGAGATTAATTATTTACTTGATTTTGGTACAATCTTATCACTGTTCGTTCTTCGATCTATTTCCACATAATCCCTCATTTAATGAAATGATGTAAAATTTTTCATTCATGATGTGTTAGTAGATAATGTGATAGAATGATAGTTCATTACATATGTCTCAACATAGAGGTCAGAACAGGAAATCAAATATGAATAAGTCTGCCTATAGTTGGATATTTCATTAATCTAACAAACATCATACAGAATAAAACTTATAAAATCCATAAAATTATAAAATTACAATCCTTTAAAAAATAAAAAATATATAATGAGGTGAAATAAATGGATATAAAATTTATCTCCCATATCTCATTATGTAGTTCATGGTTTTCACGTTCCAAATATGTGAATACCTTAATCATGTATTCCATTGAGTCATAGTAATAACCTAGATTATTAGATATCCTTATTGAAAACATCTATGTTTCCATATTCCACAACTTTTTTGATATATTCCTCAAGTCCCAAAAAGTTGTAAACTTCAAATGTGATATCATTACCCTCTTGTCCTCAACTCCATATTTATTTCTCAAGAAACCTTCCTCATCCAATTTATATAAAATTTTTGGACATATCATTATCCATATTTCATTATCTAAAAATAAGGGGCATTTTAAGTGTTATCTTAACATTAATCATGCATTCTCCAAGTATATCACCTAACCGTTAAAATGAATTTTGGATCCTTATAACTATTTAACAAGTCCTTTTCAACCCATAATAAAAACATTATAATATAAACACTTATATATTTTAGGATTCATATAACATAATCATTGAAATCTGAAACATATAAACCTTAATCATTCAGATTAATTTTTAAAACATTACTCATGATCCATCATCTTCATCTCTCCTAAAATATGAATCATGTCATATGGATTCTAAACCTAAACATTATTAGTTTTAATGTAATCAATAGTTTAAGAACAATCTATCCCTTTCACATGTCATTTAAAATCTCTTCATCCTTTGTAGTATGACCAATACACATACAATCATCATGATTCCCTTCATGATACTTCCAATTTGGAAATAAATCATCATAATTCTCATAACATTTACATATGAAATATTAAATGGTTCATAATTTTATATATAGTTTTCTATATTGATTAAGGCCATAAATAAATGTATAAGAAATATGTATAAAGGATTACAATAAAAATATTAATGTTAATTACAAATAATATTTCAATCAATTAAATCATCATTTTACCCCTAGGATTTTCATGATTGTCAAAAAAACCCTTGGAATTTGACCTATAATGGAATTTTCCTTAGGACATTCTTGGAAATATCATTAGATATATATCTAGGGATCTCACTATAGTTTTTGCATCCTAATTTTCAAATTTTTAGTAAACCCTCACTCTGATAATTACTATAGAGACCCAAGAAAGATTTATATGGACATTAAATTTATTTCAAATAATACTTAATATATGACACAAAAAACACCCAAAGATCATATTATTTTTACGTATTTGGAAACCAAGAACAAAAAGTCTAATCACGATGGATGTTCTTCTATATCACTAATAAATAACTTCCCCTTTGGTCATCCTACATAATACCATTCTTTATATCATGAGGATAAGAACACATAGAAAGGGTGGTATCAAATTTTTAGTAGGTGTAAACAAGGAGAACATAAAAGAAACCCTAAACATGTAAATGTAAAATATTTAAAACAATGTATAAACTTCAAAATTATGAGTCGTGAAGTAAATCATGGCATTACATAAGGCATGGATCATAAAGGAAGATTTACAATGACAGAATTACATTGGAATAAAACATGTAATTGTGTAAAACTAATAATAACGTAATATGATTTCTATAGTAGCGAAGGAATTTTAGACAAGACAATCATAGTGGACCAATTCCATTACTAAACTGGGTTTACCTGTCATTCCATCAATGTGTTAATGAACTAACATGACAAGTTGTTCCATCCCAACATTAGTGAACTCTATTTACTTTTCGTTCTAGTAATTTCTATCTCATGAGATATAAAAAATTACACAATGAATTGGAAGAAGATATAGGTCACACCCATCTAATAATGTTATCATTCATACTTGTGATGCAAAACATAAATCATTCATCATAGCATAACCCAAGAAATTAAATGGGTTCCTTAAATATCATAATCAATAAAAAGATAATTCCATAATTAACTTAATTAAATCATGGTAATTATAGCGATAGAAATATTACACTCTTTAAGAGAATAAACATAGATATAATATAATTTTGATAAAACATGTGAGCTTAGTTCTTGAAAAAAATATAAGTTTTTCTACAAAAAAGAATTTGTTTTCTCAGAAAGCCGTGAAATTTTAAAATAAGAGAATTTAGTTGAAAATAACTTTGAAAGAATTTATAGTAAGCATCGTTGAAATAATACATCATGTAACCATAAAATTACCTTCATGTCATATAAGTTAAAAAGGAATTATCCCCGTACTTTATCCAGAAATGTCAAAATGTTCCTCGTATGGTAACCAGAAGAACGATTCTTTCCATTACATGTAATAAAAGTTAAAATTGGGAAAAATGAAATTAAGATAACATAAAAATAATAAAAATTTAATGAAATCATTTTTTGAAATCTTGGTCATGGATGATAAAAATAGCCCCAGTTAATACTTATTTATAAACAATCTCGGATAAAAATGAGATTGCCAAATTATCCCCTACATTAGGTACGATTTCTTTATTATGTGTCCAAAAATCATGTATAGTGGGTTTAAACATATTTTTAACTCGTAACAGAATCATAATGATATTGATTATATCATATATGATTCACTTATGACTTTATATTACACATTCATTTGTCAATTCCATGTTAAATAATGATTTTGGATTATAATCGTTTTATTTATTGTATGTGTTATGAATTGTTATTCATGATATTATTACATAAATCATAATTCTATTAATTAACATTTTTTAAAGATGACTCATATATAAAATATATTCAGTATATATATATATATATAGATAAATGAAATTAAATACCCCATTCATGGAGTCGGTAGGTCGTACGTACACATGACCGCTGTTTTCATTTCCTTATTGAATAAAATGAAAGTTGGTAAATGGAGTATATATATTTATACAAATAAATCTTGTAACATTATTATATAATATATTTCATAATTATTTATTAGAAATAATTTATAATAATTCTTTATTTGTTATCATGGATAATGAATCTCATCGCATTGTTGAGATGGTAAGTTGAATGTATGCCCGAGCGATGATATAGTTCCCATAGTTGTTTAATGATATTAAAGTGGATGGTGTATAATATATTCTAATTAAAATTTTTTAGTAATAATAATAATAATAAGTTATTATTTACACCATTGTACCGATCCATATATGGTGTTTGTGGAAAACTAATTACACCACGGTGTGGGGATGGTATGTCGTACGTACACCCACGCGGTGGTTTTAATTTTCATAGGAATGAAAGAAGGTGTAATAGGGTTTTTTAATATTTATAATAACATTTAATTATATGTTATATTATTTTGTAATTACTTTATAATGAAAACACTAATGATTAAGATTTATAAGAGGAATGAAATTTTAAATAATATGTTGAAGAGATTACCTCTTCCTCGACATGCCTCCTTTTAATTTTCTTCTTAGGGCTCTAGAGTTTCTCTTTTTGGAATAAAATATCAACTATAATGTAACTAAGGAAGTTTGAGAAGTGAAATGGGAAGGTTTTGGAAGAGCATGACTGTTTAAAATTGAGTGAAGAGGATAGGTAGGAGTTTCCCTTTTATAAAAGAGGAGAGGGGAACATTAGGAAGCTCTCAAAATAATAATTTATTATAAATTCCATTTCGATTAAAATTGGATCAATATTTATTAAATTAATATTTATGATGATTTTAATTTGAATACTCACCATTCAATAATTTTTACACATGTTTTTTGTATTATATTATCCTTATCTTTTTTGTTTAACCCTTATTTTACCCTTTATAATCTTACCAAGATATCATGTAATTTACACTTTATGGGATGTTATAATCATCATATCATGTAAAAAGGTCCAGAAAAAGTTTTTTGGGACATATGTGTTCTTATATTAAGAATATTTATTAATATTAGGTTATTAAAAATTTAGAATCATTTAATAAACTATTTTTTTGTTTTATGTTATGAATTATTTAAATTTTGGACACTATTCTTATATGAATATTATTTTTAAATTCATAAAAAGATGATTCTTTAAAAAAATGCATTAAATCATACATAGTATATCAATTATATCCATAAAATTATTTTATGTAATAAAAATAATATATTCATATTTATTTTAATATTTATAAATTCATATATTTGAATCTTTCATTAATGAGGTAATCACTACATCATGTGTCATAAATAAATATATTTACCTAATTTCAAGAAATTATAAATAAAATTCAATGATGTAGAAAATATTTTTAGATTTATAATGACTATATACACATATATATAAATTATATAAACCTATATTAAAATCTATTTAGTAAAAGATATATGTTTATGTTATAATTATATAAACATTAGATTAATTCTGGTAAAATGTCATTTTCACATCCTTGCAAATCCATGGGGTCACAAATTCGACACAGGGATTCCCATGGTCGAAAAAATATATTAAAATAGTATTAAGACCTTTTTTATGGTTGTTTAATATTATTATAATATTATTTTTTACTCGTATTTTCCAGATTTACCCTTTTAACCATGGTAAATTAAATAATTACTGAAGTTACTATTCATAATGTCTTAAAATAAAAGGTATATATTCAAATAATTTGAAACTTCTGATTCCAAAAACAGAATCCATTATTCCAAATTCAATTCACAAGAAGTTTATTAATCAATTTAAAATTAAATCCTGTCGAAAAAATCCTAAAGCGTGGTTTTTATAAGTATTTACTATCAAAAGATTGACATGTGTTTATGTCCAATTTAAAAGATAAATTACTTCCAATGACTGAAATTTTATTAAACGATAAAAATATGACCCAGTTTATCTTTATAACCAATTAAAAATATAATATATCTAAAAAATAAATTAGTTTTAAAGGCAGTTTGGAGTTAAAATGTAGTATTTTTCGGTATTCAATAATTTTTTAGTTTTATTAGAAACATACAAAAAAATCAAATAAAGTAATTTTTTATGTCCTTATTCCAAATAATCTTATTAAGTTGTAAATTTTAACTTCTAAATGTGTGAAAAAAATATTTGATATTAGTGATCCATCAAAAGGCGGTAAAATTGATTTTTTTTAAAATTGTTCATTTATTCAAAAAAATTACTTTATTCCAATATCATGTTCTAGAAAATGTGTTAGATAAATTTTAATGCCATATAAAATTTGAATGTGGGTAATAATATTCATAATGTATAGTTATATAATATTTTAGTAATATATTGTTTTTTAGTGAAACTCGATACTGCATACAATCAAAGCTATCAAGGAAGGTTCCAAGTAATTGTTTAATGTATTGAATGCTTTCATTGGTGTTTCGTATAAAATAATCCAATCATAGTTTATTTATACATTAAAAAAATTTGTAATTATTGTTGCGTGAAATGAATTCTATCAAAGGAACTTGATATTATGTGCAATAAAATCCAAGAATAGTGTGGTGTATACTACAAACTAGTACTGTGTTGCATATAACACAAGATAATCTTTGTGTATCATAATCACAAGCTGTCAAAGATATTAAATTAATAAATATCATAAAATCATGGGGTGTTACAATAACTAATGGTGATAAAATATTTTGAACATTGAAGATAGTTCTTTAAGGATTATAATGGAAGAGTTTAATGTATAAATATAAAGGATAAGTTTGGTTGTATGTGGTGATGATGTCAATGTTTTATAGGTGAACGAAATAGTAGTTTTGAAAAAACTAATTGAATTTGAATAATTTAATTTCATTATTAAAGGTTCAATGGATTAAAAAAGGGGAAAAATGAGGAAATGAGGTGATATATTGTCGAGACAAACCTAAAACATACATTTTGAAAAATATTTATAAGGTGTTTTTTTAATTACCCTTATTAAAATCCCTTTGAATATTTTTTATTTTTACTAGGGTATCTGATTTTAAATCATTGTTATTGATTTTAATAATAATAATTGAAATAGACATTATTGAATTATTTTAACCTACTATTTTAAAATTTTTAATTTATTTTATAAAATAAATTTTCTGCAAGTATAAAAAGTTATTTTTAAATATAATAAATAAAACATGTAAATTTTTCTTTAGAAATATTTTTTTAGATAAAGAATTATATATGAGGCCAAATTAATTTTTTAAAATAAATATTTCAAAAAAATTAATTATTATAAAACAAATAAATGATATTATACACATAGTTTAAGATAAAAATAACATGTTAGATGAAAACAAATGATTCAAAGAAAATACCAACAATAGTTTTTATATTAATGTATCATTTTAATTTTTAATTAAAATGTATATAATATTTTTAATAAGAAAAAATAATATTATGAAATGAACAGTTTTATTTCTTTATTTTATATTTTATTTTGTGATTTTTTTTCAAAATTTTAGGTGATTCTTATATATTTATGCATCCTCACAAATTACATGTTCCATGGATACCATATTTTTTTACTAATACATTACTATTCATAAAATTATAAAAAATTATTTGTAATTGAATTTTTAAATGAAGAATTAAGAAAAGAATTTCATTTCTATTAATTAAAAATTAAAAAATTGGCTATTTAATAAAATCATAAAATATATATATATAAAACCTTTTAATTGGAAAATATAATTTTCAAATATTAACTGTTATTATTCTTACATAATATTATCTACCAACTCATTTGGGATTCAATAATTATTAATATCAAATCTAATTTATCATTAATATTTTGTTTCTTGAAAAATATATGTTAACATAAAATAATTTTTTAAATTATTTTATAATCAATGTATGATATTATAATTTATTTAAGGAAAACTAATTGAATTTCATTCATATTAAAATTATATTTTTTATAAATACATAAAATTTATATTTAGGTTATCCTTATTACAAACAAATAATTCAACCACTTGTTTTTTAAATAAATAAACACAAACATTATTATTTTATCTAATTATATCATTATTTTAGTATGTTTAGTGTTGTGTCAGGATAAATATATTAAAAAAATTGACTTATTTAATTTTAATAATATAATAAAATTTAATGCTATTTCTTATGGACACTATCTAGGAATATTATTTAGGAAATCATCCACATAGTGAAACGTTTAAACAAATATTCTGAATGTTTATTTTAAGAAATAAAATTGATTTTTAGAAGAATTTTTGTCGTCTGATTCCTCATTTTATGAGTCATTACTTTTAGCAGATTATTATAGAATTCCTCTATTTTATAGTTTATCCCCCCTAAAATTATTATTTCTACCTAGAAATGTTATTCATTCCACTAATTTTAGGATTTATGCCTGCATTTTCTACAAGTCTTGTAATATCCTTTTAAATTAAACCGGCTTGTTTGATATAAGATTCCACAACAGAATTATCATGATGGTTAATAAGTAGATAGATATTATATTTTCTACTATTATAGGGGTATTGTTTTTTAATATTATAATTACCTATATTTGGTATGATAGAGTCAGTCATGATTTACGTGTCAGTCAATTACTTCTAAAATTTAGATGAAAAACTATCAGTTTTAATATAAATAAATTAATATTAAAATTTAATAGGAATAAATATGAACAATATGTTAGGGATTTTTTTAATAGATTATAATCATTAATTAACTATAATTACATTTTTGAAGTCATTATTCAACACGTTCAAGGTTTTTCAAAATCTAATACACAATGATATTTTACTATTTCGTCTTCATTTGCTGTTATCATCTCATATTTATCCATCAAAACATTTTCCAACTCAACCACTATTAACTTATGGTTCATTATTTTATCAATTCATTGATAATAATTTTTGATAAATTTTTCTTCACATCCAATCTCATCCACATATAAATTTGACAATAGTTAGTGTCTTTTCAAGAGTTTGTTATTTCTCCCATGACATGATTTATGTATTTATTTCTATTTTTGTTCCAAGTATGTTATATCAAAAAAGGCTTATCCATTATTAGAGGTTTACTCAATTTTTATATGGTCCATGTAATTAATAATTTTTAAAATTTATTCACTGTTTGATATTTTATCAGTTGAGTAGCCTTCTTCTTATTTCTTTATATAACATATATATTTATTTTTTTAGATTAATTTTTCATTCATTTAATTTTCTACAATAAATTTTATTTTATTCCACTTCTTCTTTTATTGTTTTTCATCAACTAATCTTCATCATATTAATTACCTTTCTTCTTATGGATATCTATAGAAAAGCTACCAACTCCATAACACTCAAAGTATATCAATTGATTTTTTCTATTATATAACCATTTACATTTCATAAAATTTCATGAAATAAGAGGAATTATGTTGTTATACTTTTTATCCATAAGATATTTATTATTTGATTCATCATAAAGTTCATATTTTGATTCATCAAGTTTTAGATTCTTCATTGGATCCAAAAAAAATTGATTCCTTATCCTTTTTCATTAAATATGGATAATTTCCCATTTTATTTTCCACAAATATAGTTTCAAGTTCATCTATATTTAAATCATATCTATTCTCCAAGGAGGAGAATTTTAGATAGAATCTATCTTTGAAATATACAATTTAAAATTTTCTAGTAATTTATTTTTTCAGTGTATCCAAATACCTTAATATTAATGATGATTTCATTGACTCATGTGAAATAATAATTTATAGTTTCATTATTTTCCTTATTCAATTAACAAAATTAACTTCTCTATATTTAATTTTTTTTCTTCCTTTATATAATAGTTACCTAAATTTATTATTTCCAGCATATCAGAAGATCTCGTTAAGGATTATAGACCCCTAAATTAAGTTATTTATTTTAAAAAATATATCATAATCATATTTTCATAATTACAATCAACATCTGAGAACCATTTGTCTGTAAATATCATATGTGTGTCATTTTCTCTGTGTGGAAAACATATTGTAGTAGTATCCATGATTTCTAGGCCAATATATATATAATTGGGTATCATCTTATTTTTCAATACAAGAATTCGTTTTTTCATCAAATTTAGGGATACTAGGTATATTTAATTGCTGTAATTTCTCCATATTTGATAAATTGATCCAATGAATTCACTATGATATGATACAATATTTAATTTTAGGAAATGGGTTAATAGCTAGGGGTGAACTGGTTGTTCCATTTTACAAATTACAGGAATTTTATTTTAACCTTAATGAATTTTTAATGACTCGATCCAATCATATAATAAAAATCATTCTCATATGTGTGATGTAATGTAAATAAGAATCCAATGTACATTAATTTTCCCATGGATCATCCTTATTTAGTGAAAATAGTATTTACTATTGTCAGGATGTGTGAGCCATCATTTTTTTACTATAATAAATAACTAATTAGAATATATTTATTAAGAGGTGGATATTTATCAAAAACTACATCACACTTTTCTTTCTCTTAGTAAGATGAACATACTACTTCCCACCTTTATCAAAATATGTACTTTCTTCCAAAACAAATGAATATCGAAATGCTTCTTCTTAGAAAATTCCATATCCAAAACATTGTATTCAAAAAGTTGTATCTTATAATCCTATAAATTTTTACCTCCTCAAATCATTGATCTCCTTTCTAGACCCATTGTATCTTCTATAGAATTTATGTCTTGATCTCGATTATCTTATTCACTCATATTCTTAGAATTTTCAGAAACCCTTCATTGAATAATGTCACCCAATTATATAGTTGTATTTAATTTGATAAATCGTTGCATTGTTGGGAAAAATTCAAAAAACACATCACAAATTTATTCAGTCAACCATTTTTGATATCTTTAGAGAAAAGTACATAAGCCACTATATATTGTTCTCAATATTTAGATACATCTACTTTTCAACTAAAAAACATTATTCCATGTAGTTTTTAAAACAATGAAATCTCCTTCATAATCATAATGGATCATCATAATAGTATATATACATGATGTAATGAATAATAAAAAACATGTAATTAACATTGACCCAATTAATGTTATAGTGTTCTGTCCAATACACCACTATCCCAACCATTAACTACATTAACATTAATTAGTAGAAAGATTGAACATATACTAATGAAAAAAAATCATGATAAAATATGACATGAAATTATGTACCCCATACACAGTGTAAGCATATGATTAAATTAAATATCCATAACCTTATTTATTCTATTGGTAATAAACAATAAACATAATGATGGTGAATATTAGGTCAATCCATTTATCTTAATAAATAGGGATGTGAATTTAAATAGTTGTCAATCCTTGAACCGATCCAATATCTCAATAAAAATTTTCACTATAGAAAGAGATGATCCACTAGCCCATTTCACTAGATCCATCATAATTGATGTTTTATTTTAATTGGGAATAGAGATTAAACCAATCCCTCTACTTGGGAATATAATAATTTATGTAAAAAAGTTATATTAAGAAACGACACTTCATACCTAACCATTTTCCAAATCAGTATATCAATACATCCCCAACATCTGTGGGTCTAATGATTCCCAAACTCTCCAAATATCTAATGTTTAGACAAAAACTTGATAAGACTCAATATATAACCCAAATCTTAATTATTAGGTTTTTTTATTATAGTCTAACTCACAAAATATAACCAATATCGATTTAGATAAAAAAATCTATTGAGCACTAATTTTTCCCAATTAGATAAATATTCTATTATATCAAAAAAATTCTTCAAAACATTATACAACACCCTTTATAATCCCAATCACCTAACAAAAATATCACTTCTTCTAAGTGGACGCCCCATCTTATATATAACAAAATTCCAACTCCACCAAACTCAAAAAATTTAAATAGAACATTTTCCTTATAATTCCCTTCACAATTCATAATATTTTGGGATATAAGAGGCATTATATCGTTTCTAATTAAAAATTTTATTTGGAATATGAAAAATTAAATTAATAATTATAATATAGAAAGGAAATTGTTTTTACTAACCACACCAATTATTCTAATATCTCATTCATGTTACATTCTGATGGAAGGAATTCCACCCATAAAATAATGCATAGATAAACAATGAAAATGAAATTTGGAGTTATCTCCATCATCATGATACATGGGATAAAGGCTATTAGGTGAGTTATAATCCCCCGATATAGCCACATTTAATTTATTTTACCACAAAAACTTGTCAAAAATTAATAAGACAAATGTTTAAATAATATTCATCTTGGGTTGTGAGATGCCCATTATATTAGGGATCTCTCAGTCACCATTGATGGAATCGAGATGTTTTATGTAGGTTTTAAAAAAGTGAAAATGACAGAAATATTTAGGTCTTATATAGAATTATCCTTAAATATCATGTGTAGTTTCATATTAATCTTTATCCCATTTGTGACTTTGCAAGAGAATAGGGAGTTGCAGATCATTGTGTAACATGACTTAGGGGTATGATGCACTATAAATAAATATGAACCTAAAAAACCCCTCTAATTTTTTTAATTTAGAATTAAGGGGGAGAAACCATAGAATGAATCTATAATATAAAATTATGTACTCTTATTCTTACCATGAGTATATGAATGAAACCATAAAAACACCATTCTATTAAAAAATTAAGTCATGGTATATCATGCAATGTAAAAAGATTCAATGGGAGGCATTAGGGGTTGAGTAGAGTTAATAGATAATTAAAGAGGGATTTTAAAAAATAGAAATTACAAAAGATATTTTATGATAACGGAACAATACGACCACTTAGGACCTCATGCCCAAGTAATATTTACCCTGTGATTTATTAAACAAATTGTATTGGACCTGTTAGCTTTCTCGATGGCCTCTATGGGATTATTCCTTTTTGAATTTTTCATCGGGTACACAATGTACTCAAACTTACTACACGGTTACACCTAATTATATACTTCATAGCAAGTTCTTCATATAAAAACTCATATCCCTTAAAACATTAAACACTTCTTAAACTATAAAAAAAATATAATAATTAAATTATTAACATAAATAAAATTCATAACACTCACCAAAATATATGGGTCGTTACACTCTAAAAGGTATATCTTTTTCTCAATGGTCTCTATTGATTTTTTATTCTAAGAACACAAAAAACTATGGGGGTATTTAAAACATGATGATGTATAATAAATCATATGTGTATTTTTGATAAAAACTTACAAAAAATAGATCGAACACAAATAGTATTTCTATTTTGTTTATATTTATAATATATCTAATTACTATTGAAATAATTTTATAATAATGTTATTCTGAATAATTGTGTAATGACTAAAATAAATAAAAATCTAATTAAAATATTAATAAGTTCATATAATATCCATGGATTATATCATTAAATTTAAAAACACATAGAAAATTTTAGTCACTATAAAGAACGCAACTTGTGCTAAAGAACATATAAAAATATAAGGCAGCAAAATAATATTGAACATCGGGGGATCATACTCTAAAAAAATATAAGAAAAATTATCATTATGATTAAAATATTAAATAGTGTAATATAAATGATATTGGAAATTAGTTAATGATTTTAGATGTAGTAGTGTAGTAAATTTATAAGGGGTAATATGAACATTGGACCGGAAAGGTGATCTGTAAAATAATAACCACCGAATATTACCATTATAATAGTAATATAACCATCATAAAAATAAGTGACAAATAATAAACATAAAATAATTTACTAATTTTATAATTTATAATGATTAATATTTTATATTTATTAATGATTGGTAATATAATTATACATGATTGTTTTGAATAAAAATTAAAGTTATTAAAAATAAATTATAAAATTTATTACATCAAATTCATGATTTTGAAATACCCAGATTTTTATTTATTGATTATTTATATCATATAAATAAACTATTTTGTTAAAATGGAATTCAAATTTGGAAAAAGAACATTGAAATTATCCAATAGTGATATTTTAATTTTTTATTAAATTATAAACCTTTTTAGTAAATATTAAAATTTTGTATTAATATATATTAACTTTTATGACTGTGTTATGATGATAAAATGATAAAATAATTAATATTATTATATAATAAATGTAAAATAATTTATTCTATTAATTTATTTTATTTTAATAAATTATAATGAATATAAAAATCATTAATATAATTTCTAAATCATAAAATAGAATTTATGGCTTCAAAACTATTTTATGTAATATGATAAATTATTGTCTAATGTAACATAAAAAATAGATTACAATTCTAACCTGAATAAATTTAATATACCATGATTTAAAATTCGTAAACCATGAACTAAAATTGTGGTTAAATCAAGGGTTTTTAATTTTTCCATTAACTTGATTTCCGAAGTATGTGTTATAAAATTAGTAAAATATTCACCATTACTGAAAATAAATATCCATCACCACATTTCTCTTCACGACAAAATTAGTGAGCACAGTGATCCCCCAACTTTATTTTCAAGAGTCTCTCCAAGGTTTTATTATGGTTCTCTAATGTTCTTTATTAATCTTTAACTGAGTTATTTTTCAAGATAATGGTTTATAATATCTCTTTTATTTGTGTAATTCATTATAATTCCATTTCATTTTAATTTTATATGTTATTAAGATTCATTTGGATAAATTATGTTATTAAATATCAATTATAAATCCTTATTCAATCCAATTATGCCTCCTTCAAAATATATTATAATTAATAAACATTCCTATTTCATAAAATACATTATCCAAATTGATATGTGTATGATGTGTTTGTGATATATTAATGTATTATTTATAAAAGGTGTTTGTTTTAGAAGGATTTGTATTATATAACTATTAGGGACTCAAATGGTTCCCTATTGGATTAAACATGTTTTTTTCATTTGTCCACCTTTTTATCTCTATATGCCAACTAATAAGTCATTCTTTAAGGAATATTGGAAACCCTAATGTGTATCATATATTCGGGGGAGATTTTCTTAAATTTTTAGGGGATTTAATTATATATTTTCTTTAGTATCTATCAATTTCAATATATTGTATCAAATTATAAATTTCTATTGATATCCATGTACAAAGAATGTATAATACAATATTACTACATTATCATTTTTTGATAAGGGAACGTTATATTATATTGTGAATATATTGTAGATTATATTTTTACTATTGTATATTAACCTAGATCGGAATATTATTTATTCAAATTATATCCATTATTTATATATTGAGAACTTTTGATTAATTAGTGATGATTTGGTATCAGGTTCTCTAACAAACATTTTGATATGTATTGTTTACATGTACTCCTCGTATGATGTATTTATTGGACTTATTATGTGAGGATTGATTCTATAAATTATTTAAATCCTAAATTAAATGATAGGTCTCATGGTAAATAAAATCTTGGTTATTAGGTGTATAACATAACCATTTAGGTATTGTGTATTGGAAAAATTCCATTATAGCATTGTTATGATATCTAGCATTTTTCTTTCCATCACTTTGATGTCAATTGTTTTTATCTATGATTTTATTTATTTTTATTCTATATATTTATATTCATGAAATTTCATTTTTAAGGACATAATATGTTATATATTCCTTACAAATTGTCTTTTTTATATTTATGTTATGATAACTTACACGGTATGATAAAACATACTATGCATCTGATCTCACCCCTTTATTTTTTTTCATTTACATTGGAAAAATGAAGATTAAAATGTGTGACAGTAAGACTATGAAGGAGTAATTATAACTTCTCTAGTTATATATATGATGTATCTTCAGTTTTAAAAGTAATATTATGTCCATAATGTATCTAGTTTTCAATGACTACTAAATTGTTAGATCCTTTGTATTGTGATATATGTAATATATATCATTTGAATAAAATTTCATTTTAATATGGTGTGTTTTATAGGGGTTTTACACCATTTTATTCTGTTATGGGATTAGTTGTGCTTATTTTTTTTATCGCACATTTTTAGTCCATTTAAGTGAAGATTATGCCATTTGTGTGTTGTCTATAGAACCATAATTTTCCTTTATGATCGAATGCTTCTTATTTTTATATGTGTTATTATTTTTCCAATAGAAATTGACTATCTAATTGTATTGTGGGGATTTTATACATTACATGCTGCTAAATATAGGAAATTAATTTAATAGAATT
This sequence comes from Viscum album, assembly GCA_963277665.1. Classification (NCBI taxonomy): domain Eukaryota; kingdom Viridiplantae; phylum Streptophyta; class Magnoliopsida; order Santalales; family Viscaceae; genus Viscum; species Viscum album. The sequence goes on from OY728166.1 coordinate 761,109,741, forward strand.
ATTTTCTTGAAGAATATGATAAGTGTTACAACCTATATATGAATTTTAGTGGCCAAATTATTTTATATATGTAATGAGGATAATATTTTTGTGCAACAACATGAATCTAGTAATCTATATCTTATTGTTATCAGACAAATTTCGCACTAGATAAAAGATATATAACCCCAAATGATCGAATAGTTATGTAGTCTGAGGATACTTGATATATATATAATATTAACATTTAATTTTAAAATATGAAATTAAACATAAAATTTTAGATAAAAAATTATTATATATTCTATAATATCCTAGAAATTATTCGTACATACAATTTTTTCTCCTTGGAAAAGGAAAACATAATAAAGGTTGACCTCATTCACATGGTATTAGAAATCATACCATAAAATATATCATAGAAAAATTAAAAATGTATACTATGGAAGAGATAAAAAATAATCAAATATGATATATAAATAATATCATAAAAGGTGAATATATCTGTGTATTACATAATAACACAAATAATCAAATTGGTTAAAATAAATACATTTATAATAACACAATTAATAATATCAACCATCATATTCTAACTATCAATGTAATGCCCTGACCCCATAATCCCATAATCAGTGCATTATTACGTATCATTGGAATGATCACAAAAGATCATCTCTAATGAATGATTAGTTTTGTAGCCTTCGATGTACTAGATACATTCATAAGGTTTACGATACACCATAAGATCGAAAACTACAATTACATTGTTTCCATTGATGACACTGAGATCCCATAGACTATCCCTACAGGTCAGTAAAAATATACTTCTTTACATCCTGGAAAAAATAAAACATAGAAAGGGGTGAGATCAGATGCTCAGTAAGGATAACAATATAGTGTAAAATATCATAAATAAGTATAAAAATTTAATGCAATTTACAAGACGATAACAAAATACTTTTAGACATGAACTTCAGCATAATATGGAAAAGATAAAATCCCATAATGCCATTTAATTATTCACATGGATATTATACTAGTTGAATAATCACATTCCATATCAATATCTATTTTCATAATGATGGAATGCATAATTCCAGACTTTCATAACCACATAGTCAAGTCTTTATGCCAAGACTACAAATAAGAATTTTTCAAGGCCTTGTGCCATGACACAAGTTTGTCTCCTTAGACCAACAGTCTCATCGAATAGCTATAGTGGGATCCACCTGTCACTTACTATGTCCAATGCATTTCTCATATGAAAAGGTTGAAACATAATCTGAACTTTCGTATTAAAACTAGCTTATGAAATGTAAATATTTTAACGAGAAACCATGAATGGTATAAAAATTTAACATCCACAGTCGAACATAACTAATTAAATACAATATGGAAGATTTTATTTTAATAGATCAACCTCAATAGAGAATAACGAATTATATTGAGATATATGAAAATAATCATCAAAACTGTTTTAGAGAAATATCCCCCATTTCGTGAAAACATTCAAAAGTCACACTATTTGTCAAGAAGCTTTTTAAAAATTGAATTTTGAGTCAAAGTGTCCTGTATAATTATGAATCTTTAAAAATTAATTTTAATTTTAAAATGTTAATTTCCATATAAATAAATCCTTAGAACCATTTTTAAAACATTGACATTAATAGGGAAGATTTATATGAATAAATTATTAAAACATTTAAAATGATATTTTAGTTAGAGTACCTAACCAAATGTGAGATGCGGAAACAATAATAATTGAAGAAATAAAAACTTAATAATATCATGTAAAAAAGGTATTCATGATATATTATGTCAAATAAATGTATATACAATAAATAAAAGATAATTGACACATTAAAACCAAGAAGTCTCAAAAAATGTAAATTGAGAAGAAATCCCTTATAAAGATTGTATACTTATGTATTGGATAAATAAATGAAAAAATTAGGTGTGAAAAATATAAATACACTCAATATGATTGGATATTTAGTGTAATTTAATCAGAGGTCATTCACACATTTTCTTGTAAAAAAACACCAATGACTTGGATGTTTAACTCAATGAATGGAAATTGAGTTAAGATGAAGTTCATAACAATTACATGAGAGGTTATAAATGGATTAATTATGTGTATCTAGAGTATATTCCAAACACTTGGAGTGAAAATTACTACATAAATAATAAATTATGATTCCCCACATAATCGTGGAGTAAAATAGTCAATGAAGTATGCATAAATCCGAATGAGTGGAAATTGAAATTTGAAATTCTCTTACCGATTGGGTAATTTACTAAACATACACCCCATGAAAGAATGATCATAAAATGATGATGTAAATACCTATACATTAATGTATATTATACAATGGAAACAGTCATGGACAATACATATGCCAAACAAAATTAAATAGTGTCCAATATAGCATGAATGTCACATGAATAAAAAGTGAGTTGAAAAAACCTTATTTCATTATGATCAATCGAGTCATATGACCAGATTTTAATAAAGAAAATGAAACACAAAATTCCATGATAATAATGAAAATAATGATAATATATATCAAATTTTTGTACATAATTCACCACATGAAAGAAATAAGAGGCGAACAATGGAAATCTCATAGAATTAAAAGTGAGATAAGAAACCCCTTACCTTGTACTCTTCCTCAGTCTAGGGTAGGATAACCTCATTTATAATGGTGAAATTATTGTTATTAAATTATAAATGAATCATATTGATTAATATTATATCATATATGATCTTTTATTATTTAATTGATAATAATATTTTAGGATTATCGTCGTTTCAGGTTTTAATTGATTCGGTTTCCTTTATATGCTTTTTTTGAAAGTAGTATTTGTGATTAATGGGATGTATCTTATTCATGTTCAGAATTATATTATGTCTATAAAAATTATTTTTAGTCATCTAATTAAAATTATTCTTGAATGGATTATGATGTGTAATGAATCTTCTCGCGTTCGTGGAGACGGTAATCCATACGTAGCCATGAGCGATAATGTTATATTTTTGATATTGGAATTATATAGAATTGGATGTTATATCATATGTAGAGAATAATTATCATGTTATTTTTATTATTTACATCAATTAAAAATCATTCTTATACCAATCCAATCAATAATTTATTAAATAACAATTACACCACGACGTGGAGACGGTAATCTCTACGTACGCACATATGGTGACATGTCATTCAATAGATGGATAGAATAATGAATATGGTTGTACCATCTTTATAATAACATCACAGTATATAGAAGATACTAGAGTTACTATTTTACAATGGAAATAACAATGATAGCGGAGGTGGAAGAAGAAATGAACTTGAAAGAGGTGATGAAATATTTACCTCTTCTTCAGGTTCTTTGTTTTGATTCTATCAAAAGGGAACTTTAGATTGGCATTCTGACTAAAGGATGTCCTCTAAAATGAAGCGAGGACAGTTTGGAGGGTATTTGGGAAGTGGGTGGCTGAGCCAAATGGATTTGACAGTGTTAATTCAAGGGAAGGGGGAGTGCCCTTTTATAAGAGGGTTTAGGGGAACCTTAGGAAAAGCTATAAATAGTATTTTATAATAAAATAATTTTCGGTTTCTATTGGTTCCGAAATGAAATATGTTAAGGATAAGGTGGGTATGGGTCAAAAACAATCAACTAATAGGGTTTAATCAGGTTTGGGTCACTATATTAACCTTATTATTTAGATTTAACTCTTAGTTAAATAGTTTGACATTTACCATGTCTCTTTCTATTTTTATTTTATATGGTTAATAAACATACTATATACTTCCAAAAGAACCCAAAGTGGTTCATTAATGATACCACTATCATTATTTAAGTCTTTTTCTGAACCTTATATATTTAGGAATAGAATATCAATTAATAATATAATATTTGCATTAAAAACTCATTTTTGTATATTTTGACACTATTTTGTATTGTGTTTTTTATAAATTCATAAAATTATTATTACTTAAAAAAAATTCATATAACCATCCCTAACGGGTCCTATTAACCTAGAAACGTAGTTTAATTCATAAAAACCCTCATATTACATATATATGGATATTTATAAAATCAAATATTTTAATATTTAATTAATTAGGTAATTTCTGCATCATCATTGTGTCGAAAATAAATTTTATTATTTTATGCCTAAAAATTCTAAATAAAACTCATTTACGTATGAAGAATTTTTATATTTATAATGAATATTTATAATCGAATTTATCTTATTTATAACTCTATATGAAAAATTGTTTAGTAATTATGCTTTGATTTTAACACTTTTAACTCTTCTTTGAATTAAATAATAATAAATGTACTAATCTAATCCAAGTGGACCTAAAGGATCATATTTTATTTATATGGATTTTTTGGTCTAGTTACACTTATCCAATAGAATTAGTACATGTGTTAGGGTAATAATAATATCATTTTTACCCTTAATTACCCTATTAACTTTTAACTGTGGTAAATAAAAGTGAAAAGTTAATATTCACCAAAAATAATTATCTTATTGAACCACATTTTAAATACTAATATCAACCATGTATCTTGAATTATTGAAATTAAAATCACAAAATCGTTAAAATTATGTTTTATTCAAAATTGCAAATGCTCCTAGGATTGGATAAAAGACAGTTAAAAAGTTCAATAAAATTTTTATATATCTAAAATTATCATAAACTAACTCCAATGAATAAAATTGAACTTATATAGGTATTATGTATCTATTTTTATCTAAAATAAATTAAAATTAAATAAATCAATATTTAAATAATAATTCGGATTTAAACTATAACTCAGTGTTTTCACTATTCATCAAAAATTTATGGTTTTCTGAAAAATACAAAAAAAATCACCATAAACTAATTTTGATATTTCGAATCCAAAAATGAAATCTATTTTGAAAGATAAAATTTATAAAATTTCCAAATGTGGGTATTACTATTCATAATGACTAGTTTGATTGGTCATAGTGTGTTAGAATCTTGAAGTTGCGTACAATGCAAGCTATTACATTATTCAAAGGGAAACATAACGTTGAAGCATTGGGGGTTACATTATTCCCCCCTTTTGGAAATTGAATCCATTTAATTTTTAAAATTGGTCTTAGGAACCTAATTGAATGTACAACATCGGAAAAAGAGTCTATAAAACTATCACATTAAAATAATGAAAGTGAAGTACAATTGTTACTCAAGATAACCCATACTGGGATTCCGTGTAGGAAAACATGGATATTGAAGATAAACTAAGTGTCACGTTTAGACAGAGAGGGATAGAAATCATTATTAGGAGAAAGTTTGTAATGCCCCGACCCCAGTTACCCAGAGTCGGTGCATTATTACGTCACATTGGCATGATCACAAAAGATCAAGTCTCGAAAGACCGATTAGTTTAGTAGCCTTGGAAACACTAGATAAATTCATAAATGTTACATTAAATCATAATGTAAAAAACTTCAATAACATAGTCCCCATAGTCTACACCCATATCCCCTTCAGTCTATCCCTGCAGGTCAGTAATAAAATAATTTCTTCACATCCTGAGAAAAATAAAACATTGAAAGGGGTGAGCTCAGATGCTCCGTAAGGATAACAATTTAGCGGAAGATTTCATAAAAAAAACATAAACATTTATGGAAAGGTATATCTAAAACAAAAGAATTTTAAACTTGATCTTCAACATAATATGGCAGAAGTAAAATGACATAATTCCATTTACTTATTCACATGGATATTATACTGGTCGAATAATCACATGCAATATCAATAACCACTTTCATAATGATGGAATGCATAATGCCAGACTATCATAACCACGTAGCCAAGGCCTCATGCCAAAACTACAAATAAGATTTTGTCAAGACCTCATGCCAAGAAACTATTTTGTCTCATGAGACCTGCCGATGCATCGAGGATCTATAGCGGCCTCGACCCGTCACTTATTAAGTCCAATGCATTCTTTATATGAAAAGGTTTAAACATATCATAAACCATAACATAATCATATCACATAAAACATGCATAAAGGGAACATAACATTTCCGCATTTCAATCACAAGACATCAATACAAAACATTGATATAAAAAAACACTTTAAAACCATTTTCAATACCAAAATAAATGAAAATTAAAACTTGGTAATTATTTTTCATTTAAAATGTTATGGCTTGTAGAGGAAGCCGAAACTCAAATAATGGTCACGGCGGCCGAGAAGTCATTGTTGCCGCATACGTAAGACAAAAAAACATTCGCTTTTATCGTTGAGTAAAATGCTTTGTATAAAAAAGATTCCTTTTGAATAAATTTAAAAGTCAAAGGGGTTTATACACTGTATAAAATAATGTTGTGTATAAAACAAAATATTCTTCAATGAAAGGAGATTGAGACGAAGTCCCTTAAAAAGATCTTTTTTTAATAAAAATAAATCTATTATGTGTATTCACTATAAGTACACATAATGAATGTAAAAATACAGGATAAGACATATTAATATCATGAAATTATTATAAAGTAGGAGATTAACCCCAAGAATAGAAATTTGGTTAAGAAGTTCCCTTACCTCATGTCTGAATTGACTCGATCATTCTTTAACCTCCATAATAATAAACTAGAGTTAATTTATAATTGATTAAAACCCTTATTCAAGTTCATTATTCCATTGATATCACTTATTACCATGTTATGAACATTATGTAATTATTTAAGTTAACAACAGTCATTTTGTAGATCTTTGGTACATGAGTCAAAAATAAACTTCTTATAATTACAAGTTGTTTTTGAGGTAGAATATCCATTATTTACCTAATTATATTCATTATGTAGATATCATATATATAATATATATCCAGTATATACATTAATTCATAATATTACGTAACATTTTGAGGTAAGAAATGAAATGCATCGTTCATGGAGACGGTAAGCCGTACGTACGCATGAACGCTACTTTCATTTCTATTTTGTATTTAATGGAATGAAATCATAATGATATAAAGGTATATTATAATTCTAGTATAATATAATATATAATATCAATTACTCCATCCTTTTTACATCCCACATATGGCATTAACAATTCAAATCACTTTGAGGGGGCGGTAGTCCTCACTTCCTAAAATGAAATTATCGTGTTTAGCCATAATGGAAATCATAATTTTATGTCATAAATGGGAAATACTATAAGGCCCCGGCCTTAAACCATACTTAATATTGAATTAAATTAATAATTCATGTCGAGGATCTTTTTAGGTTTAGAGTTTTAGAGAATTAGAACCTAACTATTACATCTCAAAAGATTACAAAGTAGTCACTTCTACTAAGTTTCCTTAATAAAAAAAACTCTTAAAAAGAAACGAGTCTAGTTCCATGTTTTATATAGGATGACATTCCCTTGATCCCATCCTTGACCTTATTCCACATTATGTCCTGTGAAAACATTTCAAAAAAAACTTGGGGTGAGCATAAAATCTCAGTAAGGGATACAGAAAGAATGAAAACTATTAGTTTTTCAAACAACAAGTAAACCATATATACTCTATCAAAGTAATACCTTAACCTTCATGAAGTAGTAAAAACTCTTCACTGAATAATGTATCATTACTTACCTTTTTGTAACCAAAGTATTACCATAAAACCCATAAAAAGAACACATAACATATATAAAGGTAACTTGGGACATAAACATACTTAAGTGGAATAACCATACGGTCGACTTCCACACATATCACTTAATGGAATACCCATATGGCCAATTTCCATACGTACTTAATGGAATAGCCATACGACCGAATTCCATACCCAATGCATTGGAGGTTATAACGTAACCACCCGTCCTGGTATTCACAGCACCACCCGTCATATGGTTTATAACGTAACCACCCGTTAAAATGTCTATGTACCAGTATAAAATCATAAAACATAAAACCAATATAAAGGAATGATAACATTTCCACATTTCAATCACAATATATCATAAATATATTGACATAATAGAATCCTTTTTCAAAACCATTTTCAATACCAAAATACATAAAAGAGTATACGGTATTTATTTTATTCTAAAAACATTACGGCTTGTTGAGAAAGCCAAAGACCAAATAATACTCGTGGCGGCGGAAAAGGTCATTGTCACCGCGTACTTTAAAAGAAATATTCCTTTTTGTCGTTTTGTAAAATGCTTCATAGAAAAAGATTCCTTTTGTATAAAAGTAAAAGTCAAAGGGGTTTATACACCGTATAAAAGAAAGTTGTGTATAAAACGAAATATGCCTCAATGAAAGGAGATTGAGACGAAGTCCCTTACCTCGGGTCCGACTTGACTCGATCGTTCTCTAACGTCCTGAATAATAAACTTGAGTTAATTTATACTTGATTAAGAACCTTTTTAAAGTTCATTATTCCTTTTATATCACTTATTGCCATGTTATAAACATTATGTAACCATTTATGTTAATAATGTTTGTTTTCTCAATATTTGGTTCTTAAGTCGAAAGTGGACTTCTTACAATTACATGTTGTTCTTGTGGTCAAAGGTTATTTATATCCAGAATGAAATTCCTGATTTGGATATAATATGTATCATATATATCCAGCATATAAATGTATTTATAATATTACATAATCATTTAGAGGTATGAAATGAAATGCACCGTTCATGGAGACGGTAAGCCGTACGTACGCATGAACGCTACTTTCATTTCTTTGTCATATTAATGGAATTAAAACTAAATGAGAGGTATGTATATTTTAATTCCATAATTATATTCATCATGTAGATATATCATTAATTATATATTTCCATTATATACATGTACATTTAATAGTACATTACATTTGGGGATAAGAAATGAAATGCACCGTTCATGGAGATGTTAAGTCGTACGTACGCATGAACGCTACTTTCATTTATATCTCATACTTTAATGGAAATAAATAATAATGATATAGAGGTATATTATAATTTCAGTATAACATCATATATAATAAATTTAAATCCATCCTTTACATGTCCCACATATGGCATTAACAAATCACATCACTTTGAGGGGGCGGTAGTCCGCACTTCCTTAAATGAAGATATCATGTTTACCAATAATGGAAACCATAAAGGTATGCCCAAAATGAAAAATACAGAAGCTTAAAGAAAAAATAAACATATTATATATCATATATAAAAATAGTTACATCATAATGGCCACATTTGAATGTGTTAAATGAGTATTGAACAATCATCGTTTCGGGAGGCAGAATTTCACCATCCACGGAAACCGTCTGTTCTTTAACCGTTTGATGTAGTTGTGTGAGAGTGTAGCTCGAATAAATCTTATAACAACATCCTAGTATATTGAAGATACTGGTGTTGTTACAAAAGAAGTAAATAAAAAGAGTTTAGAGGGTTGGAGAAGCAAAATAAAACAAATGAACAAGAGAGAATGAATTACGTTCAAAAGTGCAACTTCTTTTGAATTGAGACTAAAGGCTTCCTTTGAAAGGATTATTCCCAAATGGAATCCTCTAGGATGAGGATATGGATGTTTAGAGAGTAAATGGGCAGGGTTTGGCCGACCCAAAGGCTTGAGGAGTGTGTGAAATGAGGTAGAGGTGGGGTCCTTTTATAAGAGGAGAGGAGGGGCACTTTTGGAAAGTAAAGAAATATTACATTATTTGAAAATGTGTTTCTGTTTTAAAAGGTTCCATATTAATATAATTCGTTGATATGGTGATAAGGGTTCTAAATCCACTCATACAATTGGTTTTGGACATGTGTAGTTCATAGATTTTACATTATCATTCCATTTTATTTAAATCGTCAAATAATGATGTCATCGCTGCATCATTATTATGTCATAAATAGTTTAATTTATTTAATGTCTAAAAATTAAAAAAATACTATGATGTAAGAAATCGTTTGAGCTTTCCAATGAATATTTATAATCAAAAATATTATCTTTATAACCCCATGTAAAAATTGTTTTCGTAAAACATATTATGTTTGTGTCATTTTTACTTTTACATTAAAAAAAAGTTATTTATGTAATTGCCCAACCAAAGTGTCTCCATGGGGTCCCCAAGTTTACTCATGGCTTTTCTTGGTCGACCATGACACAACCAATGAGGGTAGGACATGTGTCAAGCTCATATTATTTTATTAAATCATTATTTTTATCTTAAACTACACTAATTACCACTAATCGCGATTAAGAACATAACAAGTTACTATTCACCAAAAAATTATTATAATCTCATTGAACCACATTTTACTTCTTAATGACAACCATGTATGTCGGATTTTTGAAATTCAAAACACAATGATGGCCAAATTTCATTTAAACGGAAAATCAGTCTTTATAAGTACCACTTAGTGGTTTCACTATTCATCAAAAATTGAAGTTTTTCAGAAAATTACCAAAAAATCACCCTAAGATATATTTGAAATTACGAATTCATAAATGAAGTCTATTTTAAAAAATTCAAAAAATATAAGTCACATTAATTAATTTAATAATTAATTCCCGCTGTCAGAGCAAATAGCGTGTTTTTATGAAACAATAAGTATCAAAAGATTGACACTAGTTTAAGTCCGATTTCAAAGTGAAATTAATTCCAATGACAACTATTGGATTTAATGGTAAAAATATTTTCTAATTTCACTTTAAAACGAATTCAAATGATAATCTAATGATATAAATAAATTAGATTAAAAAGATGTTTTGAACTAAAATACAACATTTTACACTATTCATTAAAAAAATGAACTTTATCAGAAAGGTACCAAAAATTTACAGAAAGTAAATTTTGATGTCCCTATTCTAAAGAAGAGTTATATATGGTCCAATAGAATTTATAAGATCGATCAAAACTATATTTAATGACGGTTCTCCGTCAAAAGGTGATAAGTGGGCCTTTCGTGAAAATTAGGGTATAAATGCCTAAAATTGAACTCTTTCCGTATTTTAAGCCGTTATCTTTTACTGGGTAAATGTAAAAACATTTAAAAACATATATAATCATATTTTAGTTATTTCTATCCATTGCCGCCAGTACAACGGCTACTTGTTAACTAACATTTAAAATAATATTATTTTATTACTTGTGTGCAACATAAGTTTTCCAAGAAACTCATCGTTGCGTACCGAGTACGCTATCGAATGTAGAAACACCTTTTAATTAAAATAAATATTTAATTCGTAAATATTAATAAATATGAAATTTCTTTATTCTTTATTTACCTGGGATGTTACATCCTTCCCCCCTTTTGGTAATTGCGTCCTCGCAATTTTATTCACTTATCAAAATAAGTGGGGGTAATTATCCCTCATAGCATTTTCAGATTCCCACGTTGCCTCTTCAATCACATGGTTTTTCCACAAAACCTTTACCTGATGAATCACCTTATTCCGTAACACCTGCTCCCAGTGGTCAAAAATCTGGACCGGTTGTTCCTCATAAGATAGGTTCTCTTCCAGCTGAACTACCTCTGGACTCAAAACATGAGATGGATCTGGCATATACTTTCTCAACATTGAAACATGAAAAAAATTTTGTACTTGAGATAAACTCGGAGGTAAATCCACCCGGTATGCAACTGATCCAACTCTCTCCAAAATTTCATATGGTCCAATAAACCTTGGACTCAGCTTTCCTTTCTTACCAAATCTCATCACACTTTTCCAAGGAGAAACCTTGAGAAAAAAATGATCACCTACCTCGAAAGATAGATCCTTACTCCGGTTATCCACATAACTCTTCTGCCTGCTCTGAGCTGTTCTCATGTGCTTCTGAATCAACTGAACTTTTTCTGCCATCTCTTCTACCAATTCTGGTCCCATCAGCTTCCTTTCACCCACTTCATCCCAAAATGATGGAGTTCAACACCACTACCCATATAATGCCACAAATGGTGCCATCTGTATACTGGAATGAAAACTGTTATTATAAGAAAACTCAACCAAAGAAAGATGTTGGTCCCAACTTCCCTGATAATCCATCGAACAAGCTCATAGCATATCCTCCAATGTCTGGATTGTTCATTCTGACTGCCCATCTGATTGAGGATGAAAAGCTGTACTAAAATTTAATTCCGTACCCAACGACTTCTAAAGGCCTTTCCAAAAGTTAGATGTGAACCTGGGATCACAATCAGATACAATGGAGAGAGGAACTCCATGTAACCTGACTATCTCTTTAAGATACAAACGGGATAGTTGATCTAGAAAGAAAATATCTCGTATAGAAAGGAAATTAGCAGATTTGGTCAAGCGATCAACAATAACCCAGATTGCATTATTACCTCGATATGTCCTCGATAATCCCACAACAAAGTCCATGGATATGTTTTCTCATTTCCACTCTGGCACTGGTAAAGGCTGAAGCATCCCTTTCGGTAACTGCCGCTCGGCTTTAACCTGTTGACATGTCAAACACTTCACAATAAAATCAGCAATGTCTCTTTTCATTCCATCTCACCAGTAATACTCCCGTAGATCTCTGTACATCTTAGTACTGCCAGGATGAACTGGAAACGGAGAACTATGAGCTTCACATAACAACTCTCTCATCAACTGTGAATCACAAGGCACACACAACCTCTTCCCAAACCTCAAAACACAAACACAAACTTATCCAAGTACTCATGGAAAATTTTATTCATAAGGTCCATGAATACAGCATGTGCATTGGTTAACCCAAAAGGCATAACTACAAATTCATAATGGCCACATCTAGTATGTAACGCAGTCTTTCGAACGTCTTCTTCTTTTACTTTCAATTGATGGTACCCCGACCTCATGTCAATCTTCGAAAAATACTGAGCTCCCTGGAGCTGATACCACTTCATTCGATGGCCCAACATCTGCTGAAGTTGTTGCAAAGGATTTCACCACCACTTTTTGCTTGTAGTCTAACTGCATTCCCCCAGTTCAGTTCTTCGTTGGACATTCGTTTGCATAATGACACATTTCATTACACATAAAACATCTTACCGTTGGATTTTTATTTCCTTCTTGATCATCTTCCTTACAGTTACATGCAATATGACCAGACTTACCACACTGAAATCACTTACCAGACTTGGATAAACATTCTCCAGGATTCATTTTACCACACTTCTCACAGGATGGATATTTGGTTTTCTTACCTCCTTGCTTCTTTGATGAATTATTCCCCTTTGCCTGCTAACTAGACCTCTTATTCTGTTGTTTTTCATAGAACACATGATCATCGGCAAACTCCATTTCCACCTTCTCCGCACATCGAACAAGTTTTTCATAACTTTTGAACTCACGAGAAGCTAAAGCCATTCGATACTTTGGCTTTAACCCTGAGTAAAAACGGTTTATTTTACTATCAAGATCTCCTATGAAGTTTGGAGCATACCATGCCAATCGAGTGAACTTTTCTTCATAAGCAGCCACTGAATCATCCTCCTGCCTCAATTCTAGGAACTGTTTTTCCATCCTAAGACGAACCACCTTAGGAAAATATTTCTCAAGAAACATACCTTTGAATTCGTCCGAGTGAAAATCCTCAATCTAATCACTATACCTTATATTTTTCACCATCGACAACCACTGATCATCTTCACATTCAAAACGGTAAACAGCAAGACTAACCTTTTGATGTTCTGAAAACCCCATGACATCAAAAATCGTCTCCAGTGCATTAATCCACCCTTCAGCTTGCACAGGGTCAGATGATCCTCTGAAAGATGGTGGATGTTGCCTCATGAAATGTTCCACCACTGACATGTTCCTCTGCGGTTGATCTGGCTGATCTTGTGCACGGATACCACCACCATTTATAGCCTGAGTCAAATGTGCCATCACTGCAACAAACTATTCAGTTCCGATTCCGACCATCTCAGGTTGCTGATTTGGAAGTTTATCTTCCTCTTGATGTCGTACCAACATAGCTGCTTTGTTTCTTCTGCGGAAAACCATTCTGAACACAGAAATATCTTAGGCGAAGTAACATGGTAATCCGTAAATGCTATATCATTTCAATCATATTATAATTTAACACTTTTCTAACTCCTAAAGTTTTCTAAACCGACCTTTGATACCTACTATAAGGCCTCGGCCTTAAACCATACTTAATATTGAATTAAATGAATAATTCACGTCGAGGATCTTTTCAGGATTAGAGTTTTAGAGATATAGAACATAAATATTACATCTCAAAATATTACAAAGTAGTCACTTCTACTAAGTTTCCTTAATAATAAAAACTCTTATAAAGAAACGTGTCTACTTCCATGTTTTATATAGGATGACATTCCCTTGATCCCATCCTTGACCTTATTCCACATTAAGTCCTGTGAAAACATTTCAAAAAAAACTTGGGGTGAGCATAAAAATCTCAGTAAGGGATACAGAAAGAATGAAAACTTTTAGTTTTTCAAACATCACGTAAACCATATATACTCTATCAAAGTAATACCTTCACCTTCATGAAGTAGTAGAAACGCTTCACTGAATAAAGTATCATTACTTACATTTTTGTAACAAAAGGATTACCATAAAACCCATAAAAAGAACACATAACATATATAAAGGTAACTTGGGACATAAACATACTTAAGTGGAATAAGCATACGGTCGACTTCCACACATATCACTTAATGGAATAGCCATACGGCCAATTTCCATACATACTTAATGGAATAGCCATACGGCCGACTTCCATAACCAATGCATTGGAGGTTATAACGTAACCACCCGTCCTGGTATTCATGGCACCAACCGTCATATGGTTTATAACGTAACCACCCGTTAAAATGTCCAAGTACCAGTATAAAATCATAAAACATAAAACCAATATAATGGAATGATAACATTTCCACATTTAAATCACAATATATCATAAATATATTGACATAATATAATCCTTTTTCAAAACAATTTTCAATACCAAAATACATAAAAGAGTATATGGTATTTATTTTATTCTAAAAACATTACGGCTTCTTGAGAAATCCAAATACCAAATAATACTCGTGGCGGCGGAAAAGGTCGTTGTCGCCACGTACGTTAAAAGAAACATTCGTTTTTGTCATTTTGTAAAACGATTCGTAGAAAAATTTCCTTTTATATAAATGTAAAAGTCAAAGTGGTTTATACACCATATAAAAGAACATTGTGTATAAAATGAAATATGCCTCAATGAAAGGAGATTGAGACGAAGTCCCTTACCTCGGGTCCGACTTGACTCGATCGTTCTTTAACGTCCTGAATAATAAACTTGAGTTAATTTATTCTTGATTAAGAACCTTTTTAAAGTTCATTATTCCTTTTATATCACTTATTGCCTTGTTATAAACATTATGTAACCTTTTAAGTTAATAATGTTTGTTTTCTCAATATTTGGTTCTTAAGTCGAAAGTGGACTTCTTACAATTACATGTTATTCGTGTGGTCAAAGGTTCTTTATATCTAGAATGAAATTCCCGATTTGGATATAATATGTATCATATATATCCAGAATATACATGTATTTATAATATTACATAATCATTTACAGGTACAAAATGAAATGCACCGTTCATGGAGACGGTAGGCCGTATGTACGCATGAACGCTACTTTCATTTCTTTGTCTTATTAATGGAATTAAAACTAAATGAGAGGTATGTATATTTTAATTCCAGAATTATATTCATCATTTATATATATAATTAATTATATATATCCATTATATACATGTAATTTTAATAGTACATTACATTTGGGGATAAGAAATGAAATGCACCGTTCATGGAGACGGTAAGCCGTACGTACGCATGAACGCTACATTCATTTCTATCTCATACTATAATGGAAAGAAATAATAATGATATAGAGGTATATTATAATTCCAGTATAACATCATATATAATAACTTTAAATCCATCCTTTACACGTCCCACATATGGCATTAACGAATCACATCACTTTGAGGGGGAGGTAGTCCCCACTTCCTTAAATGAAGATATCGTGTTTACCCATTATGGAAACTGTAAAGGTATGCCCAAAATGAAAAATACAGAAGCTTAAAGAAAAAATAAACATATTTTATATCATATATAAAAATAGTGACATCATAACGGCCACCTTTGAAGGTGCTAAATGAGTATTGAACAATCATCGTTTCGGGAGGCATATTTTCGCCATCCACGGAAACCGTATGTTCTTTAACCATTTGATGTAGTTGTGTGAGAGTGTAGCTCGAATAAATCTTATACCAACATCCTAGTATATTGAAGATACTGGTTTTGTTACAAAATAAGTAAATAAAAAGAGTATAGAGGGTTGGAGAAGAAAAATAAAACAAATGAACAAGAGAGAATGAATTACCTTTAAAAGTGTAACTCCTTTTGATTTGAACCTAAAGGCTTCCTTTGAAAGGATTCTGCCCAAAAGTAATCCTCTAGGATGAGTAGAGGGATGTGTAGAGAGTAAATGTCATGGGTTTTTCCGAGCCAAAGGCTTTAGGAGTGTGTGAAATGAGGTAGAGGTGGGGGCCTTTTATAAGAGGAGAAGAGGGGCACTTTTGGAATGTAAAGAAATATTACTTTATTTGAAAATGTGTTTCGGTTTTAAAAGGTCCCACATTGATATAATTCGTGGATAAGGTGATAAGGGTTCGAAATCCACTCATCCAATTGGTTTTGGACATGGTTAGTTCATAGATTTTACATTATCTTTCCATTTTATTTAAATCGTCAAATAATGATGTCATCGCTGCATCATTATTATGTCAAAATTAATTTAATTTATTTAATGTATAAAAATTATAAAACAAATACAATGATGTATGAAATCTTTTTAGCTTTACAATTACTATTTATAATCAAAAATCTGATCATTATAACCCCATGTAAAAATTGTTTTCGTAAAACATATTATGTTTGTCTCATTTTTACTTTTACATTAAATAAAAAGTTATTTATGTCATTTCCCAACCAAAGTGTCTCCATGGGGTCCCCAAGTTGAACCATGGCTTGTCTTGGTCGGCCATGACACAAACAATGAGGGTAGGACATGTGTCAAGCTCATCTTATTTTATTAAAGCATTATTTTTACCTTAAACTACACTAATTACCACTAATCGCGATTAAGAACTTAATAAGTTACTATTCACCGAAAAATTATTATAATCTCATTGAACCACATTTTACTTCTTAATTACAATCATGTATGTCAGATTTTTGAAATTCAAAACACAGTGATGGCAAAATTTCATTTAAATGGAAAATCAGTCTTTATAAGTACCACTTAGTGGTTTCAGTATTCATTAAAAATTGAAGTTTTTTCAGAAAATTACCAAAAATTCACCCTAAGATATATTTGATATTACGAATTCAAAAATGAATTCTATTTTAAAAAATTCAAAAAATATAAGTCACATTAATTAATTTAATAATTAATTCCCACTGTCAGAGAAAATAGTGTGTTTTTATGAAACAATAAGTATCAAAAGATTGACAATAGTTTAAGTCCGATTTCAAAGTGAAATTAATTCCAACGACCACTATTGGATTTTATGGTAGAAATATTTTCTAATTTCACTTTAAAACCAATTGAAAAGATAATCTAATCATATAAATAAATTAGATTAAAAAGAGGTTTTGAACTAAAATACAACATTTTACACTATTCATTAAAAAAATGAACTTTATCAGAAAGGTACCAAAAATTTACACAATGTAAATTTTGATGTCCCGATTCTAAAGAAGAGTTATATTTGGTCCAATAGAATTTATAAGATCGATCAAAACTATATTTAATGACGGTTCTCCGTCAAAAGGTGATAAGTGGACCATTCGTGAAAATTAGGGTATAAATGCCTATAATTGAACTCTTTCCGTATTTTAAGACTTTATCTTTTATTGGGTTATTGTAAAAACATTTAAAAACATATATAATCATATTTTAGTTATTTCTATCCATTTCCGCCAGTACAACAACTACTTGTTAACTAACATTTAAAATAATATTATTTTATTACTTGTGTGCAACGTATGTTTTCCAAGAAACTCATCGTTGCGTACCGAGTACGCTATCGAACGTAGAAACCCCTTTTAATTAAAATTAATATTTAATTCGTAAATATTAATAGATATGAAAATTCATTATTCTTTATTTACTTGGGATGTTACAAATACAGAATCATAATGACACGTTAAACATAATATATATCATATATAAATACAGTGACATCTTAATGGCCACCATGAGAGGTGTTAAAAGAAGATTGAACAATCATCGTTTCATGAGGCAGAAATTCACCAACCATAGAAACAGTATGTTCTTTAACCATTAGACGAAGGTGTGTGTAATATTAAATCAAATCCTTCTCATAAAAACATCATAGTATTTTGAAGATACTGGTTTTGTTACAAAATAATGGTAGAAAAATAGTTTAAGGGGTTGGAGAAGAAAAATAAATCAAAATAACATAAGGGAAGACATTACCTTAAAATCGGGTAACTCTTTTTGATTTGAGCCAAAGGCTTCCTTGGAAAGAATTCATCCCAAAGTGAGGCTTCTAAAAGTAATATAGGTACGTTGAGAGAGTATTTGGGTAGAGTTTGGCCGAGCAAAATGGCTTTGATGGTGTGAATAAGGTGGTAGTGGTGGGGTATTTTTATAAGAGGAGAAGAGGGGTACTCTTGGAATGTAATGAAATGTTACATTATTATGAAGTAAATTTCGGATTTAAAAGGTCCCAGAATTATATATTTTGAGGATAAGGTGGTAAGGGTTTGAAATATACCCATCCAATAGGTTTTTGACAAGTGTAAGTCTTAGATTTTACATTATCTTTTAATTTTATTTTAAAAGTTCATCAATGAGGTAATCGCTGCATCATCATGGTGTGATAAAATTTTTAATTTATTTAATGTATAAAAATTATATAAAAACTATAATGATGTATGAAATATTTTTATATTTCCAATTAATATTTATAGTCGAAATTTTAACTTATATATCCCAATGTAATAATTGTTTTAGTAAAACAACAAATGTTTGTGACGATTTTATTTTTACTTTAAATAAAAAGAGATTAATGTCATTTTCTTACCCATGTGGCTCCATGGGGTCCCCATTTTGACCCATGGATTTTCTTCGTAATCCATGACTCATCCAATAATGGTAGGAAAAGTTTCAAGATATTTTCATATTTTTATAATATCATTTTTACCTTAAATTTCACTAATTACCTTTAATAGCGATTAAAAGAACTTAAAAGTTACTATTCACCAAACATTATTTTAACCTCATTGATCCACATTTTACTTCATAATTTAAATGATGTATTTCAGATTTTGGAAATTCAAATCACATCGTTGCTAAATTTTCATTTAAACGAAAAATCAGTTTTTTTAACTACCACTTAGTGGTTTCACTATTCATCAAAAATCGAAGTTTTTCAGAACAACACAAAAAATTAACCCTAATCTATATTTTATATTCCTAATTAAAAAATGATTTCTATTTTAATAAATTCATAACATATAATCTGAATTAATTAATTTAATAACTAATTCTCGTTGTAACAACAAATAGCGTGTTTTTACGAAAGAATATCAATCAAAAGATTGAGAATTATTTATGACCAATTTCAAAGTGAAATTAATTATAATATCCACTATTGGATAAAATGGTAAAAATATATTATAATTACTCTTTACAACCAATAAATTGTATAATTTATAACTATAAATTATTTTAATTAAAAAATTTATTTTTACGTATTTTTCACTATTCATCAAACATTGGAATTTCTCAGAAAAATACAAAAAATTCAGCATAGGATAATTTCGATATTCCAAATCCAAAATTGAAGTCCATTTTGAAATATAAAATTTATATAATTTCAAAAATTTGGTATTACTATTCATAACTACAACTTTTATTGGTCGTGGTGTGTTAGAACTCGAGGTTGCGTACAACACACGTTGCTCTATTATCCAAATAGGAGCATACCATGGAACAATTAGGTGTTACATTCTCCCCTCCTTCAATAAATTACATCCTCGCAATTAAAATTTTTCTTTGAAAATAAAAGGTTGAAAATATGAAATACCTTTGTGGACAACCCACATCGTAAATAAGGTTATTAAAAATATAACTTTAAAAGAATGAAAGAGAAGTACAAAGGTCACCCGAGATAGCCCATACTTGGATTCTATGAAATATGGATATGGGGGAAAAACAAACCCTCAAGGTCTGATGGAGATTTTTATAAAACAGGATTAGGAAAAATTTAACTACAAGAAAATCACAAACTTGTAATTGGTAAAACGGTCATTGATTCCCCAGTTGGAAAAGTTAACCGACAACATTTTTGTAATAAGTTACATTCCATAAAGTTGAGGAATTTATTTAGAAGATTTACTAAGAACGTAAGGAAATATACTTTCTTGTCATGTAGACTTTAATTCTTTAATAAAATTTTAGCACAAACCCATATTTCAGTCCAAAAGGTAATAGAACTCAAAAACATTCTATTTATCAAAATTGCATAAGGTTCCAAATATTAACACATACCCTTTAGATTAGGAAAACGTTTTTGTAATAACCACGGACTTCCTGTAGGCTAGTGGTAGGTAATAAAGGCCTATCGCACTATAGTTGTGGGTTCGATTCCTGCAGCTTTGTCCGACGCAACGGGTTATCCCCCAACCTGTAGGTTGTTCTTTTACTAAAACTATAGTATTATAATATCCAAAAATAATCTTCATAAATGTTTTAACCCTATTAAATACTATCCAATGTTCAAATTAATTCATTCCAACCTTTATAGTTATAAAAAATACCTCAGTCCAGACTTTCTCTAAAAGGTCTCTAAATTCCAAAATCAATTGTATCATCAGATTCCTCAAACAAAGTAAAGTTTCCCTTATTATCACATACTAAAAATATGATTACCTTAATCATATTAAACCCATAAGGAAAACAACAAGTACTGCAGTAAAATCATTATATATATCACATTATTCATATA
Source organism: Viscum album (assembly GCA_963277665.1). Classification (NCBI taxonomy): domain Eukaryota; kingdom Viridiplantae; phylum Streptophyta; class Magnoliopsida; order Santalales; family Viscaceae; genus Viscum; species Viscum album. The sequence continues at coordinate 761,130,747 of OY728166.1, forward strand.
ACAATAATATAATCCTTGAGTCCAAATGCACCAGTACATTAATTATTCCACTTCAACTATAGTAACATCATAATAATTTCCTTGATCCATTGGCCTTTTCTGAGGAATGTTTCCCTGATGAGTAGGACATTCATTTGCATAATTCCCCATTTCCCTACAATTGTAGCATTCAACATTGATAGCCTATTTCTTTCCCATGTAATCACGAGCCTGGTGACCTTTTTCTCCACATTTATAACAAACTCCCATTCCTTTTAAGCAAGTACCGGGGTGATTCTTCCAACAATTATCGCATAATAGATAATCCTTATTTCCCTTTTTTCCTTTATCTATCTCTTGTTCCACCGTTCTCTTCTTCTGTTGCTTTAATTTATTGTCATAAGACTTAGAGAATTCCTTTTCTATCTTGATAGCTCACGAGACTTTATCTTCATATTTTGAGAAAGATTGTGATAATAAAGCTCGATGGAGAAATGGTTTTAACCCATAAAAGAAATGATCAATCTTACATATTGGGTTACATATATAATCTGCATCATGTCATGCTAACCTTGTAAAGATGGACTCATAATATACGACATTCTCATCCTCCTTCTACCTCAGACTCAGAAATTTCCATTCCATATATGCATGATGGTCATGTGGAAAGTATTTTTCTAAGAAACTTTACTTCAACTCCCTCCATTCCATACATGATACTTCTTCATCTTCCTTTGTGTTTTGAATCAGCAACCACCATTGATCGGCATCTCCAGTGATGCGGTAAACTGCCACGACAACCTTCTCCCTTTCGCTACTCTCAATGGTGTGGAATATTTTATCTAAGGAGTTTATCCATTGCTTAGCTACTAAGGAAATTTTATCGCCATTAAATTTTGGTGGTTGTAGCCTCATGAAGCGATCTAACATTGATCGTCCATACTGCAGATCAGGGTGCTCCATACGAGTAAGGTAACTATTGATAACCTGAGTGAGTTGTCCCAGTATGGTGATAAGTTGATCAGAACCAGTTGTATCTCCAACTCAACTATAATTATCTTGAGCAGGAGGGAAATCCCTACATGGATTGCGAGCATTGATACCATTTCAATTCCTCCCACTAGGCGCTATTTCTAAACAATGGCATAAATTAGATTAGTTTATGAATCAAAATACATAATTACAAACTTTCAAAACACTTAACATAAATTGAACTATTTATGGATATAATCCATAATCAGAAAATTGTTTTCATTGAGTAAGTATATACTCATAACCCTTTATAGTGGTTTGTAATGAAAATGAGAATTATCCTAATCATATCCCTTGGGAGTGTCGTAACGAAAGGTGCAGGAAGGCTCGTTGTCGTGCACCAGTTCTCGTTCGAGTCTAGCACAAACCGGTGTTTTCGGGTTTTACCCCTAGGTACATCTATGCCAGAGCCACCTCTACCTGCTCGTATCCAGACAGGGATTTATTTCTTAGAAAACTCATAAAATCTCTATAATACCAAAATTCTAGGAAGTTATTCTATACTAATCTTCAAAGTCTATCTTAGGCGTATGTGTTATAATCAGATTTTATCTAAATCTAGCTTCCAAGGTTAGTACTAAACTGCCTCTGATACCAATTCTAACACCACGACCCCAGTTACCCAGAGTCGGTGCATTATTAGGTAACATTGGCATGATCACAAAAGATCATGTCTCTAAAGACTGATTAGTTTAGTAGCCTTGGAAACACTATATACATTCATAAATGTTACATTACATCATAATGTGAAAAACTAAAATAACATAATCTCCATATTCCACACCCATATAACTTTCAGACTATCCCTGCAGGTCAGTCATATAATATTTATTCACATCCTGAGAAAAATAAAACATTGAAAGCGGTGAGCTTAGATGCTCAGTAAGGATAACAATTTAGTGGAAGCTATCATAAATAAACATATACATTTAAGGAAATGTATAACTAAAACAAAATCCTTTTAAAGTTTAACTTCATCATAATATGGAAAAAGTAAAATGAGATAATTCCATTTACTTATTAACATGGATATTCTACTGGTCGAATAATCACATGCAATACCAATAACCACTTTGATAATGATGGAATGCATAATGTCTGACTATCATAACCACATAGCCAAGGCCTCATGCCAAGACTACAAATAATATTTTGTCAAGGCCTCGTGCCAAGACACTAGTCTGTCTCATGAGACCTACCGATGCATCGAGGAGCTATAACGGCCTCCACCCGACACTTATTAAGTCCAATGCATTCTTTATATGAAAAGTTATAAACATATCATAAACCATAACATAATCATATCACATAAAACATGCATAAAGAGAACATAACATTTCCACATTTCAATCACAAGAAATCAATACAACACATTGATATAAAAAACCACTTCCAAAACCATTTTCCATACCAAAATAAAAGAAAATTAAAACATTGTAATTATTTTTCATTAAAAAAATTTATGGCTTGTAGAGGAACCCGAAACTGAAATAATGGTCACAGCGGCGGAGAAGTCATTGTCGCCGCATACGTACGACAAAAAAATATTCCCTTTTGTCATTTAGTAAAATTATTCATATAAAAAATATTCCTTTTTAATAAATGTAAAAGTCAAAGGGGTTTATGCACCGTATAAAAGAAAGTTGTGTATAAAACAAAATATGCCTCAATTAAAGGAGATTGAGACGAAGTCCCTAACAAAGATCATTTTTTTAAAATAAAATAAATCTATTATGTATATTCACTCTATGTACACATAAATAAAGTACAAATACAAGATACGGAATAATAATATCATGACATAATTTGAATGTAGTAGATTAATCCAAAGAATAGAAATTGGGTTAAGAAGCTCCCTTACCTAGGGTCCGACTTGGCTCGATCTTTCATTAATCTCCTGAATAATAAATTAGAGTTAATTTATAATTGATTAAGAACCTTTTTAAAGTTCATTATTCCTTTTATATAACTTATTACCATGTTATGAACATTATGTAATTATTTAATTTAATAACAGTCGTTTTATCGATCCTTGGTACTTGAGTCAAAAATAAACTTCTTATAATTACAAGTTGTTTATGTGGAAAAATATCAATTATCTCAAAAATATATTCATTATGTAGATATAATTTATATAATATATATCCAGTATATACATTCATTCATAATATTACGCAACATTTAGATTTAAGAAATGAAATGCACCGTTCATTGAGATGGTAAGTTGTACGTACGCATGAACGCCCCTTTCATTTCTATTTCTTTTTTAATGGAATTAAATCATAATTATATAATGATATATTATAATTGCAGTATAATATAATATATAATATCATCTAATCCATCTTTTATACATCCCACACATGTCATTAACGATTCAAATCCCTTTGAGGGGGCGGTAGTCCGCACTTCCTAAAATGAAATTATCGCATTTACCCATAATGGAAATCATAAAGGTATGCCATATATGAGAAATACAGAAGCATAAGGAAAACCTAAACATAACATATATCATATATAAATATAGTGACATCTTAATGGACACCCTGATAGGTGTTAAAAGAAGATTGAACAATCATCGTTTCGTGAGGCAGAAATTCGCCAACCACAGAAAAAGTATGTTATTTAACAATTAGACAAAGGTGTGTGTAAGTTTAAATCAAATACTTCTCATAACAACATCCTAGTATATTTAAGATAATATTGTTGTTACAAAAGAATGGAATAAAAATAGTTTAAGGGGTTGGAGAAGAAAAAGAAACAAAATACATAAGAGAAGACATTACATTAAAATCGGGTAACTCTTTTTGATTTGAGCCAAAGGCTTCCTTGGGAAGAATTATGCCCAAAGTGGGGCTTCTAGGAGTAATAGAGGGATGTATAGAGAATATTTGGGAAGAGGATGGTAGAGCCAAATGTCCTTGAAGGTGTGAATAAGGTGGTAGTGGTGGGGTCATTTTATAAGAGGAGAAGTGGGGCACTCTTGGAAATTAATGAAATGTTACATTATTATGAAGTAATTTTCGGATTTCAAAGGTCCCAAAATTATATATTTCTAGGATAAGGTGATAAGGGTTCTAAATATACCCATCCAATAGGTTTTTGACAAGTTTTAGTCTTATATTTTATATTATCGTTTCATTTTATTTAAAAAGTTTCTTAATGAGATAATTGCTGCATCATCATTGTGTGATAAATTTTTTAATTTATTTAATTTCTAAAAATTATATAAAAACTATCATGATGTATGAAATATTTTTATCCTTCCAATGAATATTTATAGTCCAAATGTTAACTTATATAACCCCATGAAATAATTTTTTTAGTAAATCAATAAATGTTCTTGTCGATTTTATTTTTACTTTAAATAAGAAGTTATTAAAGTCATATTTTTACCCAAGTGGCTCCATGGGGTCCCCAAGTTGACCCATGGATTTTCTTGGTCAGCCATGACTCATCCAATAAGGGTAGGACTATAGCGACTTGACCTTTTCTTACATTAATATTACATCATTGTAAAGATAAACAACAAAATAGTATTACACATGGAGGATGCAGAGGTTTAGTGTCTTGGGAAACTGGGACCATACATAACAAATACAACATCAACCATAAACATTTATTTATCTTCTTCTTCACCAGCTTCATAGTGGCACTTGTCCTCTCCTTAGTAAATGTATCCCCCTGAGGATATACATCAAAAGTGGTGATCTAGAATCCCAATAAGATGATAGAAAAGAACAATATATCATGGGGTGAGCATAATCATGTCATAGGCAAAGAATCATGAACATGAGAGGAGCATAAATAATAAACATGAAATGTGGCAATGCATAAACATGAAACATCATGTCTTAGTGGTTAACTACCACAAATACTTGTGAAAAAAGCTAGCATCATGTTCACACATCATTTCACATTTACTAATGAGATTCTTCACTTTACCCAATGCATTGGAGCGCTGTATAATTCCGGGCGCACCCGTCTCCTTTAAACATTCATATTGCGCTATATAATTCCGGGCGCACCCGTCACATCATAACATTATCATTATCATGATTTCCACATAGAACACATATCAAACATGTACATAAATAACCCATGTAAAGGAATGAGTTTCATCTCATAATAACTCATTCATAAGCTTTGGGTTCCCAAAAGAAAGACGGAACAACATACTTGATATAAGAATCATCAATCTTGAATGAGAGGTAAAAGGTGAGATCTTGAAAGAAGAGTTCTTTTGGAAAAAATTTTGATGGACATAAAAACCGGTGACAGACATGTATATCTCAGAAAAGTAAAGTTAAATATGAACAAATGATCTTTGAGGAGTAACCATATCAAAAATGGAGTGAAAGAGGGAGAACCCGAAGGAAGAAAATTGGGTTCGAGATTTCCCTTTACCTTGTACTCGAATGCCTCCTTCTCTTTAATGTCCTGTATAATGAAATTATATCCATTAATTAGATATTCAAGAACCTTTTATACATTAATAGGGTTCATTCTTGTTTCATTATTTCATATTATGTTCCTTTGGATGACTTATAGATTTTAAAAACATTGATCGGGGATGTTCGTTTTCATGGTTTTCTTGAACGGTCCACTTGTATTCTTAAATTGATGTTTGGGTAGATCATGGGTAAACATCCAGAACGGATATTACATGTTATTAATGATATTACATTATATTTAATAATTTTATAGTTAATTATATTAGATCCTAGTCGACGAATCATTATATAAAAATTTAATGATGGTTATTTGGGTTAATTTGAGCGGTTTTTGGATCACAACGATCTTGTTTTAACATATAACATATTAATAAGGCCATAGGTTATTTCCAGAACTTAAAATAGAACATAATACATATATAATATTCTGTTTCAACCATAAAAATGGTTTCATGACCAGATTGACGGTAGAAATTGAAGAAGAGATCATGTTGTTTTTGAAGGTGATAAATTATCACCACATGAACAACGTTCTCTTTTATAAAATAAATGGAAGAGGGAAATGGTGTGGGATGATATAATATACCATTATAATCATAATATTACATATTATTTATAATAATAGAGTTAAAAAACATTTTGGATGAAGATAGGTAGGGAGAGAACAAGAAAGGAACTTGAACTTGAAAGTAAATTAAAGGAGAAGAGGGAGAGAAATTACCTTTAGAATCCTCCTCTTAAGAACCTACTTAAAGGCCTATGCTTGGACTTTTGATGAGACCAGAAGATTTTGGACGTGGGGGAGAGTCTAGTGAAGGTGTTTGGGCATAGTTTAGAGAAGGCTTGGAGCTTGAGAGGTGTGAAGAAAAGAGGGAGTGAAGGGTGGCTTTTATATTGGAGAGGAGAGGGGTTTCCTTAATATAAAATTGATTAGTTTATTAATTTCACAAAGGACAAATAATAGTGAGTCTTGGATGACCAAGAATAGTAATTTTATAATGTAATCCCAAACCAAGTGGGATTACATCATCATAACATCATCAGTGACTCAATTAATACATTAATTAGCATTTATTGTGAATTATCGGATTCCACTATTCATCAAACATTCATGTATCTCAGAAAAATCCCAAATATTTACTCCAACCATTTTTCGACATGTAGAATCCAAAAATGAATTACATTTTTCAAAAATATTTTCTAAATATTATTAATTTAATATATAAAAAAATCATAATTTACTTAAAAAAATAGTTTTTAAAATTAAAACTGATTTTGCAGTTCTTTCAAAAATTATGTAGGGTCTTATAAAATTATATAAAAACAATTATACATTGATTGAATAATTTATAAATACATATCAGGAAAATAAATATTCATTTAAATTAATTAATTAATTATAATTAATTATTTATGACTTATAAAATACCAAAAACGTTTACTAAGGTCAAATTATCACTTTCTATGATGTCTAACTTTTATTTTATTATTCGTAGGTAATGTTACTCTTATTTACTATTCATAAGGATCGTATTACTATTCATAAGGGTAGGTTACAATTCATAAGGGTAGGTTACTATTCAACAAATTTTTTTTGTTTCATTAGACTCCAAAAACTATATTGAACACAACAATGTATGTTGGATTATTAAAATTCCAAACATAGGGGTGACAAAATTATGTTTAAAGGTCATTTATCATTTAGTAGTTCATTATTTAGTGTTTTTATGACATAGATATAAGAAGGGAATTTCTATTGAAATACTTTGGGTCGTTACATTCTTCCCCCCTTAAGAAATTTTGTCCCCGAAATTTCACTTTACACAAACAGGTGAGGGTACTTCTCCTTAATTGTCTCTTCCGGTTCCCAAGTTGCCTTCTCAAAATTTTGGTTCCTCCATAACACTTTGAAAAGGCGGGTTGTCTTGTTGCGTAGAACCTTATCACTTCGGTCCAAAAATTTTACCGGCTTCTCGACATAGGAGAGATCATCCTCCAGCTGTACCTCCTCTAAGTTTAGTACATGTGAGGGGTCTGGTATGTACTTCCTCAGTAGTGATACATGGAACACATCATGAACATGATCCATATTTGGTGGAAGTTCCATACGATAGGCCATGACTCCTATACGATCAAGGATCTCAAAGGGGCCAATGTACCTTGGGCATAGCTTCCCTTTCTTCCCAAATCGCATGACTCTCTTCAATGGAGATATTCGAAGGATGACTTTATCTCCAATGTTGAACTCCAAGTCCCTTCGACGGTTGTCAGCATAGCTCTTTTACAGACTTTGAGCAGCCTTGATGTGTTTCTAGATGACTTGAACCTTCTCTGTCATCTCTTGAACAAGATCGGGACCAAGTAGCTTTCATTCTCCAACTTCATCCCAACAGGTTGGAGTTCTACATCGCTTCCCCTAAAGAGCTTCATACGGAGCCATATGAATACTCGAGTGGAAGCTATTGTTGTATGAGAACTCAACCAATTGGAGATGCTGATCCCAACCACCATTGAATTCAAGAGAGTAGGCTCTTAGCATATCTTCAAGTGTCTAAATAGTCCTTTCAGACTGGCCATCAGTTTGGGGCTGATAGGTCATGTTGAAATTTAATTCAGTACTCAAAGCATGTTGAAGGCTCCTCCAGAATTTAGATGTGAACCTTGGATGACGGTCAGAGACAATCGAGAGTGGAACACCATGCAATCTCACTACTTCCTTCACATATATCCTTGCAAGCTGTTCAAGTGAGATGTATTCCCGAATAGCGATAAAATGGTCAGTCTTGGTGAGTCGATCAACCACAACCCATATCACATTATTTCCTCTTAACGTTTTCGGGAGACCCTTGACAAAGTCCATAGAAGCATTTTCACATTTCCACAAGGGTATAGGCAATGGCTGCATCATACCTTTGGACTTTTTCCACTCAGCTTTAACATGCTGACATAACAAGCACCTTGATATATATTCCGCAATCTCCTTCTTCATGTTATCCCACCAGAAGTGTTCTCGGAGATCACTATACATCTTGGTACTTCTAGGATGAATAGCGAATGTTGATCTATGTGCATTATCCAATAGCTCCTTCTTTATTCCGGGTGATAAAGGCACACAAAGTCGCATTCCAAACCGAATCACACCATCATTGTCGATATGGAACTCTTGTAGATTCCCTTCCTTTACTGCATTCACCCCCTTTTGTATCTCCACATCATCCCTATGTGCTTCATTAATCTTTTGTTGGATGGATGATTGTGCAATAATTTGGGCAAGGTAGGATGTATCCCTTGCCCTTATGATTCCCAAATCCATCCTTTGCATATCCAAGAAGATATGGTCTTTCTCAATCCTCAACATGGATAGAGTAGCAGGTTCTTTTCTACTTAGAGCATCAGCTACCTTGTTCTCCTTCCCAGGATGATATTGAATAGAGCAATCGTAATTCTTGATTAGATCTAACCATCTCCTTTGACGCATGGTGAGCTCCTTTTGTGTGAATATATACATTAGGATCTTGTGGTCGATTTATATGTCACACTTCTCGCCATAAAGGTAGTGCCGCCAGATTTTCAAGGAAAAAATCACGGCTGCCAGCTCTAGATCATGCGTCAGGTAGTTCTCATCATGGATCTTCAACTGTCGTGAGGCGTAGGCTATCACATTATCTTTTTTCATGAGTACACAACCCAAGCCTTTCTTTGAAGAATTTCTGTATATCACAAAACGTTCTCCACTTTTCGGTAGTGTGAGTACAGGTGCAGTGATCAGCCTTCTCTTTAGCTCCTTGAAGCTTCCCTCACATTATTCCTTCCATACATACTTTACCCCTTTCCTTGGTAACTTATTTAGGGGGCTTGACAATCGTGAGAAGTTTCTCACAAAACGTCGATAGTACCCAGCTAATCCAAGAAAACTACGGATTTTTGTGACACTAGAGGTCCTGGGCCATTCCTCAATCGCCTTTTTCTTTGAAGGGTCAACAGAAATTCCCCCACTTGTGATCACATGTCCCAAGAACGTGACTTGATTCATCCAAAAGTCACACTTGCTGAACTTGGCGTACAACTTCTCCTTTCTCAATGTCGCCAACACAAGTCTTAGATATTCTTCATATTCCTCCTTTCTCTTGGAGTAGATGAGAATATCATCGATAAACACTACCATAAATTTGTCGAGGTAATGTCTAAAGAATCTATTCATCAAATCCATGAAGATTTCAGGGGCACTAGTAAGTCCGAAGGGCATTAACACAAACTCATAGTGCCCATACCTTGTACGGAAGGCAGTCTTCTGAATATCATCCTTCTTCACCTTTACCTGATGATATCCAGAACAAAGATCCACCATTGAGAAGTATTGATCTCCTCATAACTGGTCGAACAAGTCATCAATCCTTGGGAGAGGATACATGTTCTTTATGGTGATCTTGTTGAGTTCCCGATAGTCGATACACAACCGCGTGGTTCCATCCTTCTTCTTTATAAAGAGCACTGGAGCACCCCAAGGTGATGCACTAGGGCGTATGAACCCTTTGTCCATATGCTCTTGCAGCTGCTTCTTTAACTCCAACAGTTAGATAGGAGCCATCCTATAGGGGCATTTCGAGATAGGAGTAGCTCCGGGTATGAGTTCAATTGATAACTCTACCTCACGATCCGGGGGAATTCCGGGTAACTCTTCAGGAAATACATCATTGTATTCCCTTACGATGGGAATTTCCTCAAGGATGGCACTTTCCTTCGACTCAACTATTTGGGCGAGGTATGTTTCTTCATAGGGAATCAACACCCACACCATTGAAGGATTTTTCAAAGGATAATCATGATATTCCTTGCATTTGTAGAGGAGCATGGGATGGTTCGTAATATGGAAATATATTTCCTTTTCCTGACAGTTGATATGTGCTCTATATAATGAGATCCAATCCATTCCCATTATAGCGTCGAATTCCACCAAGGGAATTATTACGAGATTTTCCGGAAGAATTTCCCACATAGGTCAACCGGAGAAGAATCAAACACTTGGGTTGCAATGATTGAACCACTTGGTGTTTTTACAGATATCTCTACTTCATGGTTTTGGGGCTTCGATTATATAGTTATATCAAACTTGCAAGATAAAAAGGAATGCATAGAACCAGAATCCAATAAGACTTTTTCCATTCTTGAGTGAATAGGAATTGTACCCTGTACGACTTCATTATCATGATCCACCACCGTAGTAGTGATGGAATAATGCTTCCCTTGCTCCTTTGGCTTTGGTGGTTGCTGGCACTGATTACTCTCAAGAGCTCGAGGTTTAGTGCACAAGTTTGAATAGTGCCCTAGCTCCCTACAGTTGTAGCATTGAACCTCGAGTGGTTATCTCCTTTCATCGGCTATATTATCCTTCCTTTTCATGTCTTTTAGACACTCGTGAGCTTGGTGTACTTCCTTCCCACACTTAAAATATTTCGCCGTACCATTGAGGCAGTTCCCATGGTGCAACCTCCAACATTATTGGCATGTGGGTCGTTGTGTTTTCTTCCCACCTTTTTCATTAGATCCACCAGCTTGAAACTCCATCTTTATTTTTATATCACCATAGCCATGGGACCATTCTCCAAACTCCATTTCCACTTTGAGAGCACAATGAACAACTTCTTCATAACTCCCAAAGTCTCAAATTGCAAGAGACTTTCGAATATGTGGTTTTAATCTACTAAAGAATCTAACAATTTTGCTATCATTGTTGATAACAAAACCCGAAGAAAACCTTGCGAGCCTTGTGAAACATTCTTCATAGGTTGTGACATATTCTCCATCTTTTTGTTTGAGATCTTTGAATTCTGTCTCCATCTTTGTGTGAAGAGTTCGTGGGAAGTACTTATTAAGAAACATTATCTTAAAGTCTTCCCATTCCATCTCTTCAATTTCCTCCCTTGGTTTTGTGTTCTAAATCAAAACCCACCCTTGATCACCTTCTCCATCTAGACGATAAACAACTAGAGTCACCTTCTCTGTCTCGGAACAGTGAAGAATAGAAAATATCTTCTCCATGGAGTTGACCCACTGTTCCGCAACTAGTGGATCAGAAGATCCACAAAACGTCAGTGGTCGTTGCCACATAAAACATTAGATAGCTAGTTTCTACCTCTTTGGTGAAGGAGGAAGTTCCCCATTATTATGGTTATTATTCATAACCCGAGATAATTGGGTAAGCATCTCCATGATGTTTTGAACTCCACCTCCAAAATCATTGGGGATGTCGTTTGGGCAATCGTTGCATGGTCCTTCGCAAGAGTTGTTGGCCTGATTTCTCCTGGTTCCCACCATTTTCTAAAATAGAAATGGTTAGAACAAAACATAACTAACAATTCATGAATAACTTATTCATTTAAACAATTATACCAAAAACATAACATATGGGATCCCTAGGTATATAATCTTGTGTATGTGTTTGTACTTATTCTTATGCTAGAGGTTTTCTCTAGGGTTTACTAATCCTAATTCACAAATTAACTAAACCATTCATCGGATACCAACTATAGAGACCCGGCCTTTTCTTACATTAATATTACATAATTTTAAAGATAAACAACACAATAGTATTACACATGTAAGATCCAGAGGTTTAGTGTCTTGGGAAAACTAGGACCATACATAACAAATACAACATCAACCATAAACATTTATTTAACTTCTTCTTCACTAGCTTCTTAGTGGAACTTGTCCTCTCCTTAGTACATATAGCCACCTGAGGATATACATCAAAAGGGGTGAGTTAGAAGCCCAGTAAGATGATAGATAAGAACAATACATCATGGGGTGAGCATAATAATGACATAGGCAAAGAATTATGAACATGAGAGGAGCATAAATAATAAACATGAAATGTGGAAATGCATAAAAATGAAACATCATGTCTTAGTGGTTAACTACCACACATAATTGTGATCAAATCTAGCATCATGTTCACACATCATTTCACATTTACTCATGAGATTCATCACTTTACCCAGTGCATTGGAGTGCTGTATAATTCTGGGCGCACCCGTCTCCTTTAAACATTCATATTGCGCTATATAATTCTGGGCACACCCATCACATCCTAACATTATGATTATCATGATTGCCACATAGAACACATATTAAAAATGTACATAAATAACCCATGGAAAGGAATGGGTTTCATCTCATAATAACACATTCACAAGATTTGGGTTCCCAAACAAAAGGGGGAACAACATACATGATATAAGAACCATCAATCTTGAATGAGAGGTAAAAGGTGAGATCTTGAAAGAAGAGTTCTTTTGGAAAACATTTTGATGGACATAAAAACTAGTTACAGACATGTATATCCCATAAAAGTAAAGGAAAAGATGAACAAATGATCATTGAGGTGTAACCATATCAAAAATGGAGTGAAAGAGGGAGAACCCGAAGGAAGAAAAATTGGGTTCGAGATTTCCCATTACCTTGTACTCGAATGCCTCCTTCTCTTTAATGTCCGGTATAATGACATTATATCCATTAATTAGATATTCCAGAACCTTTTATACATTAATAGGGTTCATTCTGGTTTCATTATTTCATGTTTTGTTCCTTTGGATGACTTATAGTGTTTAAAAACATTGATCGATGATGTTCGTTTTCATGGTTTTCTTGAACGGTCCACATGTATTCTTAAATTGATGTTTCAGTAGATCATGGGTAAACATAAGGAACTGATATTACATGTTATTAATGATATTACAGTAGCATTAATAATTTTATATTGAATTATATTATATCCAAGTGGACAAATCATTACATAAAAATTTAATGATGGTTATTTGGGTTAATTTGAGCGGGTTTTGGATCACAACGATCTTGTTTTAACATTTAACTTAGTAATAAAGCCATAGGTTATTTCCTGAACTTAAAATAGAACATAATACATATAAAATATTCTGGTTCAACCATAAATATGGTTTCATGACCAGATTGAAGGTAGAAATTGAAGAAGAGAGCATGTTGTTTTTGAAGGTGATAAATTATCACCACATGAACAACGATCTCTTTAATAAAATAAAAGGAAGAGGGAAAGGGTGTGGGGTGATATAATATACCATTAGAATCATAATATTACAGAATATTTATAATACTGGAGTTACAAAACATTTTGGATGAAGATAGGTAGGGATAGATCAAGAAAGGAACATGAACTTGAAAGTAAATTAAAGGAGAAGAGGGAGAGAAATTACCTTTAGAATCCTCCTCTTAAGAACCTCCTTAAAGGCCTATGATTGGTCTTTTGATGAGACCAGAAGCTTTTGGAAGTGGGGTAGAGGCTAGGGAAGGTGTTTGGGCAGAGTTTAGGGAAGGCTTGGAGCTTGAGAGGTGTGAGGAAAAGAGGGAGTGAAGAGTGGCTTTTATAGTGGAGGGGAGAGGGGTTTCCTTAATATAAAATTGATTAGTTTATTAATTTCACCAAATACAAGGAATAGTGAGTCTTGGATCACCAAAAATAGTAATTTTATAATTTAATCCCGAACCAAGTAGGCTTACATCAGCAGAACATCATCGGTGACTCAATTAATACATTAATTAGCATTTATTGTGAATTATCGGATTCCACTATTCATCAAAAATTCAAGTATCTCAGAAAAATCCCAAAAATTTACCCCAACCATTTTTTGACGTGTAGAATCCAAAAATGAAGTCCATTTTTCAAAAATAATTTTCTAATTATTATTAATTTAATATTTAAATAAAATCATAATTTACTTAAAAAAACAGTTTTTAAGATTAAAACTGATTTTGCAGTTCTTTCAAAAATTATGTAGGGTCTTATAAAATTATCTAAAAACTATTAGACAATGATTCAATAATTTATGAATATATTTCAGGAAAATAAATATTCATTTAAATTAATTAATTAATTATAATTAATTATTTATGACTTTTGAAATACGAAAAACATTTACTAAGGTCAAATTACCACTTTCTTTGATGTTTAAATTTTATTTTATTATTCATAGGTAATGTTACTCTTATTTACTATTAATAATGGTCATATTACTATTCATAAGGGTAGGTTACTATTCATGAGGCTAGGTTACTATTCACCAAAAATTGTTTTTGTTTCATTAGACTCCAAAAATTATCTTGAACACAACCGTGTATGTTGGATTTTTAAAATTCCATACATAGGGGTGACAAAATTATGTTTAAAGGTCACTTATCATTTAGTAGTTAATTATTTTGTGTTTTTATGACATAGATATAAGAAGTTAATTTTCTATTGAAATAATATGGGTCATTACAAGGACAAGTGTCAAGATATTTTCATATTTTAATAATGTCATTTTTACCTTAAATTTCACTAATTACCTTTAATCGCGATTAATAGAACTTAATAGTTACTACTCACCAAAAATTATTTTAATCTCATTGATCCACATTTTACATCCTAATGAAATTATGTATATCAGATTTTGGAAATTAAAATCACAGAGGACGTAAAAATTTCATTTAAACGAGAAATGAGTTTTTTAACTACCACTTAGTGGTTTAACTATTCATCAAAACTCGATGTTTTTCAGAACAACACCAAAAATTAACCATAAGCTATATTTGATATTCCTAATTCAAAAATGATGCCTATTTTATAAAATTCAAACCATATAATATAAATTAATTAATTTAATAATTAATTCCCGCTGTCCCAACAAATAGCGTGTTTTTAAGAAAGAATATCAATCAAAAGATTGACAATTGTTTATGTCCAATTTAAAAGTGAAATTAATTCTAATGACACCCATTGGATAAAATGGTAAAAATATATTCTAATTACACTTTAAAACCACTAAATTTTATAATTTATCACTCTAAATTATTTTGATTTAAAAAGATGTTTTTACATATTTTTCACTATTCATCAAAAATTGGATGTTCTCAAAAAAATACCAAAAATTCATCATTGGCTAATTTCAATATTCTGAATCCAAAAATGAAGTCCATTTTCAAATATAAAATTTATATAATTTCAAAAAGTGGGTATTTCTATTCATAACTTCTACTTTTATTGGTCGCGGTGTGTTAGAACTCGAGGTTGCGTACAACACACACTGCTCTATTTTTCAAAGAGGAGCGTACCATGGAAGCCTGGGGTATTACATAGTTAACAACAAGAAAAACACAAACTTGTGATGGGACAAAATGTAATTAGTTTACCAGTAGGAAAACTAAATGGATGACATTTTTTTAGTTACATTTCATAAGGATGAGGAATTTTTTATGATATTGAATAAGAACATAAATAGATATAGTTACTTTTTATGTAGAGTTTCATTATTTAGTAAATTTTTTCCACTAACTCATTTTTTTTCAAAAAATTAGTAATCAATATGACTTGGTCACACCGGAAGATCTAGAATAATCTTCTAGAGAACCACATGATCCAAAAAGGATAAACTATATATTTACCTTGTATTTAGAGATTAATAAACACCAAAATGGTTAGTAGACGATCAGATGGTCCCCCAAAAGGATATTCTTTTAGAAAAAGAACAAATAATCTTAATTTCTAAAATTAATTCAACAATACCCCAAAGTTAAGTAAATTCCATTCACAAAACAGTTTTCCTTAAAATACATCAATATAATCCAAATTAATATTGAAACCCATAACATAGAGGAATTTGGTTTTGTAGTCTTCCTTATTAAATTGTATCTCCAAATGACATCGACTACTCTTAAATTCACATACTTAAAAGTAATTATCCAAATCACATATCCTCTATTATAGGTTAATAATTTCCATAAATAACACAAATCACTATAAATCCACAGTAAAAACCTATATAAAAATCCTCTATTACTCCTAAAAGAAAATCCCATAGTATTCTATTTTCCTTAGGCTTATAGTGTTCCCAACAGAGCGAACGTCTTCCAAATATTATTTATCACTTAATCCCCAAATCATTTTCTGATAATAAGGGTATTAATTTTATAAGACATAAGATCCCAAATCAACTTATTATTGATAAAAAAATTCATTTAACTAAAAATAATTAGTCACACTAACCAGGGACTTCACGTAGTCCATAGGTAGGTCATATATCCCAATCGCACTCTGGTAGTGGGTTCGATTCCCACAGCTTTGTCTGACACGACGGGTTATCACACGGTCATCATGTTGTCCTTTTTAAAAAATTATATTTTATAACATTACCAAAATGAGATAAATTTTTCAAAATAACCATAACATAATTTAATGACAAAGGTTATCTAATACCTTTAATTTTTATCCAAAAATATAATAACTGATAATTTCCTCAGTACTAATGATCATATAAAACCAAATAATTATTTATAACTATATCCAAAAGAGAAAACATAATTCATCCTCAAATATCATTTTCACATCACAAATTGAAGGGTTACGAATACAATAGAAAATTATTCCAATGTAATCCCATTAACATGGAGTAATAATACTTTTAAACATTTCTCAATCCATTTATTTCAACCTAGCATCTTCATTGACCAAGAAAATATCCTATTGAATAGGGCATTCACTCGAGTAATGGCCATGTCCCCTACAATTACAGAAAATGACTATAAATGGATTCTTGACACCATTTTTATTTTCATCCATAGTAATATTCATCTTTCATCAGTATTTATATGCATTATATCCTTCTTTCCCACCCTTTTTGTTCTATTGAGACACTTTCCTGGGTATCTCCTTCCACATTTCCTTCATGATAGAAATTTTGGATAATTTTCTCTTTGGTATCCACTGCCGGTGCTCTTATCATTCATCACCTTACTCTTCATTTTTGAGTCCTGGAGTAGTTTAATATATATGTTGTTGACAATATTTTTTAAAAATAGAATTTGCAGGAACACATTATCTTTTTCTCCTATCAACATTCTATTTTATTTCTCATTTCCACCATTGTTCCCACCTTGAACATCATTCTCATAGTTACTATGACATCTTTGGAATCCAGCCATTGACTGAAACTGGAAATCATTGTGTGAGTAAAAATAGTCATAAAATAATTTAGAGAATACCATGACACCATATTATCAATTTGAAACACCTTAATATTAACCATGGTCATTTATTCTCATATTATATTAAAATCCTTCAAATATTTTGTAATGAAATTGAAAATTATCCTAAGAATATGCCCCAGGAGTCTCATAACCGAGAGTCCAGAAAGGCCTTTTGTCGTGAACAACTTCCCTTTGAGTCTAGGTGAAAGTAGATATTTCGGGTTTTACCCCTAGGTACATCTGTGCTAGAGCCGCCTCTACCTACTCCTATCCAGACATGGATGTATTGCTTGGAAAAATCAAAAAATATATTCAATACCAAAATTTTAGGAAGTTATTCTATACTAATCCTAATTTTTTATCTTATGGATATGTTCTGTAATTAGAGTTTATCTAAATCTAGTTTCCAAGGTTTATACTAAACTTACTCTAATACCATCTATATTGCCCCAAACATAGAATCCCATAGTCGGTGAATTATTATGTATCATTGGCATGATCACAAAAGGTAATTTCATGAAAGACCGATTAGATTAGTAGCCTTGGTTGTACTAGATACATTCATAATGTTTACATTACATCATAAAATTGAAAACTACAATATCATTGTTTCCATAGACAACACTGAGATCCCATAGACTATCCCTGCAGGTCAGTCATAATATACTTCTTCGCATCCTGGAAAAAATAAAACATTGAAAGGGGTGAGATCAGATTCTCAGTAAGGATAAAATTTTAGAGGAAACATTCATAAATAAGAATAAATATTTAAGGCAATTCATAAGACTAAAACAAAATCCTTTTAATATTGAACTTCGGCATAATATAGAAAATATAAAATATAATAATAATATTTACTTATTCACATGGATATTCACCTAGTCTAATAATCACATTTAATTTCAATAGTTACATTCATAATAATGGAATGCATAATGCCAGACATTCATAACCACATAGTCCAGGGCTTGTGCCAAGACTACAAATAAGATTTTGTCAAGGCCATTTTCCAAGACACTAGTCTATCTGTAGAGACCTAAAGATGCATCTAGGAGCTATAAAGGGCTCCACACGTAACATAC
This sequence comes from Viscum album, assembly GCA_963277665.1. Classification (NCBI taxonomy): domain Eukaryota; kingdom Viridiplantae; phylum Streptophyta; class Magnoliopsida; order Santalales; family Viscaceae; genus Viscum; species Viscum album. Next base: position 761,149,327 of record OY728166.1, read on the forward strand.
TAAGACCAATGCATTCCTCATATGAAATGGTTTAAACATAATCTAAACATTCGTATTAAAACTTGCACACAAAATGTAAATATTTTAACCACAAACCATAATGGTCTAAAAAGAGCACATCCACTGTCAAACATAACCCATTCAATACAATATGGTAGATTGTATTATAATTTATCAACCTCAATAGATAATACTGAATGATATTTACATAGATGAAAATAATAATCAAAACTATTTGAGAGAAATATCACCCATTTTCTTGAAAACATTCCAAAGTCACACTATTTGGCAAGAATTCGTTTAAAAATAGATTTTTGAATCAAAGTGTCTAATTACACATTAAAACTTTTAAAATTAATTTTAATTTTAAATCATTAAATTCAATATAAATAAATCCTTAAATCCAATTTCAAATCATGGAAATTAATGAGAAAGATTTAGAAGAATAAATTTTTAAAAAATTTAAAATCATATTTTAGTTAGACTTCCTAACCAATCGAGATATGATGGATCAAAAATAATTGAGGTAATAAAAACATAATAATATCATGAGAAAAATTTATTCATGATATATTATTTCAAATAATATTATATACACCAAATAATTGTGAATTGGCACATAACTACAACAAATTCTCCAAAAAAAAGTAAATTGAGATGAAATCCCTTATAAAGACAGTATCCTTAGGTAAAGGATAAATCTATGAAATAATTATGTGTGAAAAATATAAATAATCTCACTATGATTGGATATTTAGTGTACATAAATCATAGGACATTCATACTTGTTCTTGTAAAAACAACACCAATGACATGGATGTTTAACTCAATGAATGGAAATTGAGTTAAGATCAAGTTCATATCAATGACTTGAGAAGTTATCAATGGATTAATTATGTGTATAAAGACTATATTCACCCAATGGTAAGTGGAAATTACTACATAAATAATAAATTGTGATTCCCCACATAATTGTGGAGTAAAATAGTCAATGATGTATGTGTAAATCTGAATGAGTGGAAATTGAAATTTGAAATTCCCTTACCGATTTGGTAACTTACAAAACATTCCCCTCATGAAAGAAGGATTATAAAATTATTATGTAAATACACATAAATTAATGTATATTATACAATGAATACAATCATGTACATTACAATTTCCACAAAAAATGAAATAGTGGCAAATATATCATGAATCTCGCTTGAATAAAAAGTGAGATGAAAAATCAATACTTCATTGTGATCGATCGAGTCGTATGACAAAAATTTAATAACCACCAAATGAATCATATAATAACATGAATATAAAAAAATCATTATTATATATATCAAATGTAAGTACACAATACGCCACATGCAATAAATAAGTGGCGAACAATGGAAATCTCACAGGATTAAAAGTGAGATAAGAATCCCCTCTCCTTCAAATTTTCCTTTATCGAGGGTAGTTCAAACTCAGGTATAATGGTGAAATAATTGTTATTAAATTATACAAGAATCATATACATTAATATTATATCATATATGATCTTTTAATATTTATTTGTCAATAATATTTTTGTATTATCATCGTTTTCAGTGTTAACTGATTCGCTTTCCTTTATATTATTTGTTTAGTAAGTAGTGTTTTTTAAGAATAGGATGTATATTATTCAAATTCATAATTATATTAAGTCTTTAAACATTATTTTTAATCATCTATTAATGGTTAGTCTTGAATGGATTACAATGGTGAATGAATCTCATTGCATTTGTGGAGACGATAATCCGTACGTACCCACGAGCGACAATATCATACATTTGATATTAAAATAATATATAATTGGATGGTATATCATATATAAAAAATAATTATCATGTTATATTTATTATTTAAATCAATTACACATCATTATTATAATCATAATAATAATAATGTATTAAATAAAAATTCCACCACGACATGGAGACGGTAAGTTGTACGTACGCATGTATGGTGACATGACATTGAAATGATGGATATAATAATGAATATGATTGTACCATATTTATAATAACATCACAGTATATAAAAGATACTGTAGTTATTATTTTAGAATGGAAAAAACATAGATTGAGGAAGTGGAAGAACAAAGGAACTTGAAAGAGGTGATGAAATATTTACCTCTTCTTTAGGTTCTTTGTTTTGATTTAATCAAAAGGGAACCTAATGATGTATTTATGAATAAAGGAAGTCCTCTAGGATTAAGGGAGAACATTTTATATGGTATGTGAGTATATTTTGGCCGTTCCAAAAGGCTTTGAAGGTGTTAATGTTAGGTAGGGGTGAGTTACCTTTTATCAGAGGGGTGAGGGGCACCTTAGGAAAATCTATAAATATTATTTTATAATAAAATCATTTTTAGTTTCTAATGGCTCAAAAATGAATTATTTAAAGGATATGGTTGGGACGTGTCTAAAACCACTCAACCAATAGGTTTTTGACAGGATTGAGTCACTATATTAACCTTATATATTATATTTAAATCTTAGTTAAATAGTTTGACAATTACCATGTCTCTTTATATTTTTATATTATATGGTTAATAAACATACTATATACTTAACATAGAACCAAAATTGGTTCATTAATGATACTAATATCATTATATAAGTCTTTTGGCCAAACCATATATTTTTAGGAATATAATATCAATTAATAATATAATACTTGTTTTAAAAACGTTTTTTGGTCGATGTTTTTCACTATTTGGTATTTGGTTTTTGCTAAATTCATAACCGCATTAATACTTCCAAAAAAAATCACATAACCAACCCTAAAATGTCATATTAACTTGTAAAATTATTGTAATTCATAAAAACTCTCAAATTACATTTATTTGTATATTTGGAAAATCAAATATTTTATTATTTCATTAATTATGTAATTACTTCATCATCATAGTTTCATAATTATATTAAATAATTTAATGTATAAAAAATATTTATAAAATATGATTATGTAGGAAATAATATTATATTTCTATTAAATATTTAAAATCGAATTTAACTTATGTATAACCATATACTAAAAATGGTTTAGTTATAAAGCTTTAAATTTACCACTTTTAACTCTTCATTGAATTAAATAATATTAAATGTCCTAATATAATCAATGTGGACCCAAATGATCATATTTTATTCCTATGGTTGTGTCTGGTAGAATTAAACTTATCCAATAGAATTATGACATGTGTTAGGGTAATAATAATAATCGTTCTACACTTAATTACCCAATTTACTTTTAACCATGGTATTTAAAAGTCAAAAGTTATTATTTACCAAAATTATATTTATCTTATTGAACCAGATTTTATATATAGCTATCAACCATGTCTCTCGGATTTTTGAAATTAAACTAACAGAAGTGGTAAAATTATGTTTTAGTCAAAATTTTAAATGCAGCTAGGAGGTGGGTAAAAGACGGTTAAAATGTTCAATAAAATTTTAATATATCTAAATTTATTATCAACTGACTCCAATGAATTACATTTAACTTATATAGGTATTTTGTATCTATTTTTAAATAAAATTTATTTGAATAAAATAAGTAATTATTTAAATAATAATTTGGTTTTAAACTATAACTCAATGTTTTTCATTATTCATCAAAAATTGAATGTATTCATAAAATACCAAAAATTCACCCTAAGCTTATTTCAATATTCCGAATCCAAAAATGAAGTCCATTTTGAATGATAAAATTTATAAAATTTCCTAAAGTCTGTGTTCATATTCATAATGGCTCATTTGATTGGTCGCGGTGTGTTAGAATCTCGATTTTGCATACAATGCAAAAATATTACATTATTCAAAGGAAAACATACCAAGGATGCTTGGGGTGTTACAATCAATGAGTCATTCTAAGACATCTTTAATTAATATGAAAAGTATACAACAAATACCCAGACATTTTTTCCCATGTAAGCTACTTATTCTCCAACAGATTATAACTAGAATCTCTTATTACATTCTATTTCAAATTAATTCATCATATAAAATATATTTATAACAATTCAATACATAATCAATATGAACTTTATTATTGAAGAAGTTGCATATAAAATATTAATAGGTCTCTATTCAATCACTAGATCAACATGATCAAAATCCACATATAGTAATATAGAATATGTTCTTTTCATATTATCATTAATAAAGCATTAGACTAATAAATGTATGATAACAAAATGAATACACATTTAAGATTTAACTAAAACATTTCATGAGTAAAATGTCGTTTCCATGTTGTAATAAATTATTTAAAATGAAAAAATTTCTACAATATTATGGAAAACATTATATTGGAAATGAAATATTGAAAATTATAAATTAATATTCATGGGGAAAAATAGCCTTTATAGTGGGGAAATAAATTCCATTGGAAAACATCAAAATAATGATTTATTTCTCACAATCAGTGAAAAGTACGTCATTTTTTAAATTAATATAATACTCAATTTAAATATTTTATTTCTATATTTAAACTGAAGTAAAAATAAACGTAATCATTTATTGAAGAAAATAAATACATTATTGATAAAATTTGAATAAAAAAATGGAATTGGAAGAAAAATATTTCTAATAGAATGGAAAATTAATTCTTATTTTCTAGGAAAATATTTTTTTTCAACTTTTTAGTACTTATAGAGAGAAAAACAAAAGTAAAACATTTAATTTCTAAAAATAACAAGAGGGGAAGAATATACATAATGGTTTTTAACGATAGGTCATATAACTTATTCATCAAAAATATAATCATATAAAATCTTATTAAATATAGGGATTATGATATATAACCCCTTATAATTTGGAATCTTTTGAATCATAAACCAAATTAATGAAATAAATTAAAATAAAAATTTCAATACAATGAATATAAATAAATATGATATATAACCAATCAATGTAATAGTATATATACCTTAAAAAATCAACATGGGGAAAATATATAATATGTTCTAAGGGAAAAATGTGATACATGAAATCCTTAAAAAGATTATAAAATAAAAGAGGTAATTAATCAATGAAGTGATTGTGTGTAAAAAAAATTAATCCACATAAAACATAGGAAATAAAACATAAAATAGATAGATGTAATTTCACACATAATATTGGAATAACATATTTTATGAATAAGTTGTTTTTCCCAATGAAATGTGATTGATTTTTGAAATTTCATTACCCAAGGAATGTCTTACATCATATGTACATTTAACCTCTTATATAACAAATTTAAAATTATTATAATTATTTAATATAATAATATTCATATTTTTAATACCGTTAATTATTTACGCATAACATATTATCACCCATTCATTACCAATATCTAATTATCATCATTATGTTGGATGTTAACAATTTCATTTTTCATGTATATTTCTAATATGTGGTTATAGCTATTGTATATTGATCATGGTTCCATAATATCTAAAATATTAATCATAATATAAATATAATATTTATTAATTATATACATTTTAGAACATTCCATTTAACGAAGATATTGAAAACCTAATTTCACTATTCATTAAAATTGGAAAATTCATACCTTCCCTTTTATTCAAATACATGGTAGTCATTCCCTATAAACAAGATGAAAAAATTCATTCTTGTCATGAAAGTTCATGGAAAATTATTTCCAGAATTATCACATGGGATAATTCACATCCTTCCATTATTTTTCTTCTACTTAATTTTTTTTCATCGTTCTCTATCAGTCACTTCTTCGATTGATTTCATTTAAAAATTTACACCATTGAGAATTATGGGTCCTTCCTGATAGCATTGGATATCATATCATCATATGATGGAAACGTTTGAGAAACTAGTACACATAAAAGGATTGAATATATAGAATAAAATAAAAGGTTAATGTTACATTATTTATTAGTTATTAACTCTATATAATGACATCCTAATCTTTTAATGTTTTACCCATAACTAGAAATACATTAATCTTAGATCTATCTTAAAATTAAAAATCTCTTATCCATATTATCTCATTTCTCATGAGGAATGTATTATTCTACTAATTTCGCATTTAAAATATTCCTTTTCATTCTCACTATATCATCTTCCTCATTTGTATTATGAATCAATGATGACCATTGATCATAACCTTCCTATAAACAATACAACACAATAATAACCTCCTATCTCTCATTAATTATCAATGGTGTAAATATCCTTTAATGTGACTAAACCAATTTTTATTCTATAAATGAATTTGTAGTTCCATAAAATAAATGATGTCTGTCCATCATGAAGTGGTCCAATATTAACGAATCATATTGTGGAGTTATTGTTTGTTCTATACAGATAAGTATATGTGTAATTAACTATGTAAATTATCCTAATACATTCATATTCAAATATACTCCATCACCAACCATATTGAATTGATCGTGAGGGAAATATCTATATAGATTATAGATGTTGATATATTTTACGTTCCTTTCATTCAGTATCATTTATAAATAAGGGAATAAACTAGATTATCTTTTAATATTTTGAATAATAATTTATAATTAAAATTTTGGGAAATACCTATCATAAATTGAAAATGTATTATTCTCTAATATCAAAATGATACTATTATTATATTTGGTAATTTATTCAAATATAAAAAAATTCATATATTTTATAATGATTTATAATATGTGTGTGAATAAACAAACACATATCCTCATTATTCTCTATCTAGGTGCGCAGTTTTGGTACCCATCATCTTGCACTGAATGAAGATCATGTTGATACTCAACCATACATTTGAAGGGTATTTATCCCATTTTTTATTTATATAACTAAATAAATCCACTTATGGGAATGCCGAAAAGGATTTCATTTCATGGATTCAAAAAATTCTATACTTTACTAAAATTAAATTTTTTTACCATGTACAAAGAAATAACCTTATTTTTTACCTTTGGGTTATGATCGTTTATATTTGTTTTAACAGAATATAACACAGAAGGGATATAATAAAAATCAATTGATTCTAAAATTTACAACCCAACTCTAGTAACATTTGAATATGGTTATCATACTACAATATCCTAAGATACATGTGACTGCATTCTGAAGGTTCGGACAGTTATTCATTCTCGTGATACTAAATACATAAATGTTTTTTAAATTATACTAGAAAAAATGAAATGAAACATAAAATTAATATAATAATTTAATAAATTATTCTAGTAAATTCTTTACATAATTCATACACTTCTTCATCGTATCTTGGTGAATTTAAAACATAATAAATGGTAATATCAAATTTTTATTAAGGGAACATGTAGAACAGAAGCTACAATAAAGTAAATAAAGTATGAAAAATATGGAAGATCTAAAAATAATAATTAATTCCATATAATTAATATCATATAATGGGAATATACCCATTAATGACATAAAAACATAAATTATCTCATTGATAACAGTAACCTGTTTTATAATGATAGGACATATAATGTTATACATCATAACCTTACCATCATGGCCTCCCACCAAGACATCCTACATAAATTAGTATGGTGTACACTGAATACCTAATCTAGTTTCTCTCATGAGGCATACTGATCCATCTAGGATCTATAATAGACCCTTCTAATCACATTTTATGTTCAATGTATTCATTATATAAAAGAAATCATTATTAATTTAATTAATAATTAACATAACCATTCATATTAAAAAATGAGCATATGAACTGTTAATATTTTCCCTAGTCAAATTTAGAACAACATGATAATAATACATCCAAAGTGATTTGTTCAATTATATCATTATGTTATATCCATAATAAATCATAATATTAATAATTTTTTTGACATAGGTGAACATACTATAAAAATATCACTAGAACATTTTTTCAAAAAAATAAATTTTTATTTTACAATCACTTATTTAAAATCTAAAATTTTCAAGAATATTATATAATAAAATTATGTTTAAATAAAACATGTTAAACTATAATGTTATATTCTATGTACAAAATATATATTATTTTAAGGAGAAGTTTTTCTGTATTAAATTTTAAGACAATGGTTTTGTTTACACCTTCGGTAAAATTAACCATATATAGAAAATAACAATAAGAAACCCATTAAACCAGTTTTTCAAAAGTAAAACATTGGTAAAAATTACATTAATTCAACAATTTAAAATATTAAAAACATTCTTGAAATCATTTTAAATAAAATATTTACATTAAAAAAATGATTCCTTACTAAATAGAAAAATAATGCGGGTATTCCTTAAAATCATTATTATGGTATTTTGTGTACATATAGAAAGGAAAATGAAAAATAAAAACATTAAATAATATATATACGAATTGTAAAATACAAAAAATAATTTTTAGAAACATAACATATTTTTTCATCATAAAACATTTATCGTAAACAGTCCAAGTAATAAAATAGAGATTTTAATATAAAACTCTTACATATCTAGTAACTTTTAAATCATAACCCCAAAGAAATAAATAGAATCAAATGAAAAATTAAATACCATAAATATAAATAAATTCGAGATATTACATATCAAATGGCAATTATATATACCACAAAATATACACTTATATTGAATATCATTTATGTCTCATAAAAATAAAAGTGAGATGGAAAACCCTTACAAAGAATATTACATGAATTAAGAAATATCCATCCATGTGATTATGATTTAAAATGTATATAAATATAATTCAATTTTAAGTAAAATAATAAAATAATTATATTTCATTTAAAAAATATTTTCATAACATAGTTAGTGAAAATTTTATATAACACAATGAAGAGAAATTGTGTTATGAAACCCCTAACCAAAAGTTATTCAATCCTTATATGTGATTGTAGACTCTTATATGAAATATGTTAATTTATTAGAATTATAAATCAGAATAATATACATAATATTAATACAATTAGTGTTTTATATGTGACATATTATTAGTTTTTCATAAATAATAATTTATTATTATCATCATTTCTAGTGGTATCTATTAAATTTAAATGTGTTTTTCGATTCAGTAGTTATGGTGTTTGAATCCTGGTCATGTTTAAATCATATTTATAATATTAATAATGATATAAATATCATATATATCCATTAAAATCATATTTATAATCCATAATAATGGGTTCATACCGAAACATTAATTGAATCATTGATAGAGACTGTGATCAGTACGTACATATGCACGTTTTTTATTTTGTATTGTTAAGAAGGAAATAAAGATAAAAATTATTTTATCCTTACAAAATCATGCATATTTCATGAAAATAATAAATATTTTTAAAAATTCACATTATATCCAAAAATTTGAGGTTGGTATGAAAAATTAATCAAAACATTTCGTGGAGGTGGTTGTTCCCACAAACACGTGTGAAATACATTTATTTCCAATTTAATTACAAGGAGGGGGAAATAATCGTACCATAATATAAATAAAATATCTATATATTTATTATAGTTTATTGATTAATTAAATATTGATTAAAATTTTATATGAATTAGACGATGAAATAAACTTTGAATGAGTTCAGTGTGATAATTACCACTTATTTAAGAGACCTCTTTTGTCATCCCCCTGAATCCCTCTTAGGATAGTCTTAGGTTATTAATAGATGATGACGGTTTAATGTAAGTAATAAATTAAGGTTATTGGGCTGGTACTATATGAGATATAGTTATCCAAATTTGTGAATAAGTGTAAATAAACTGACAACCTTTATTATGTGGGGTGGGAAACACAATAAATGACATAAAATTATTAATTTATATAAGTTCATTTTCTTTTTAAGTTCTAAGATTGTCGAGTGAAAATTTAAGTTAAGATATGTTACGATAATAATATCTTTAACCAATGACATTTGGACTAGTGTATGTGTCTTTCTACCCTTATCTCGTATCATCCCTTACTAAACCCCTTTAACCGTAACTCTAATAACAAGTTTTTAGTTTTTCTAAATTTCAACATGAAAAAACGTTAAGTTGAACATATTATCTAATAATAGTTATCCAGATTCCAAATATGGAATCTGGTTTTAATGTTTCAATTTTTATATGTGGATAGTATTACTCAAATTATATTGTCATAAAATGCAACGAAGCCCATTTTTAGAAAAAACATTGTTTTAACAATAAATATGAATTTATTGAAAAATAATGATTAACATAAATTTTAGTAGAATACGTTTGAATATTTTAAACCAAAGAAGTATTATTATTTTTTCAAAAAAAACTCTAAAATTATAAATAATTTCTTAGAATTGATGAACTAAATAAAGTTATTATTTGAATAAAAACATTACTTTGATTTCCAAAATTTTAGGATTATATTTCTATGATCAACATTCTCTATTTATATGAATTATATTAATTAGTAAATTTTTTTTTCTATAAAAATGGGTTTTAAAAATTTCAAATTATTCATTTATCATCATAATGTTATAAATTTGACAGTTTTTTAAAACATTTACTTTCTATATTCCCCAAAAAATATACTATTTCCAAAAAAATAATAAAATTCCACAAAATATGATTTTGAAATGATATTTTCATAAAAAATGATTATTTTTTCAAATAAAATATTTATAAATGTTAGAAAAAAAATTTAATTATTCAGTCCTAAATAAATAATCTCCATTATTATGTAAATCATATTCTATTAGTATAAAATGAATTTATCCTTATAACTTTTCATGTAAAAATAAATAAATGAATGTATTTTTTTATTGAATTAATTATTTTAAATAAGGAAATACATTTGAAATATATTTAATAATTATATTATTATAATTCTTAATTGTCAGCTTAGCGACTTAGTTAAAACATACATATTTATATACTGGTATTTTATAGATTATTTAAGTGTAGGGTTGTATATGGTGAATGCTATTGAATACAGAAATAATTTATGGGAAAATAAAATCATGGTGTTTTACTTTTTGTTTAGTGATGTTTTCCTGGTGTTTTTCGGGTATAAATGATCAATTTCATTCTCTTATTGGGGATTTCATATATGTTTTTATTTTTAGATGTTCACATGCATGAAGATGTTTTTTGGGGTGTATAATCATTGTACTCTAATACATATGTGACATTATAAGTCACCCCATTATTATCTGATTTAAAAAGCATTGACAGGGGCCTCGTAATATAAACCCTTTATTAGAACTTATCAAGAAGCATTGATAATGGGGTGCCTTTTATTAACACATAAAAAATAAATGATAAATGGGAACCATTTATTAATGAAAAAATAATTGATATTGGGTATCCCTTATTAGTTCCTTTTTATATTTGTTAAAGTGTTCCCTAATTGACCCTCATTATGATTGCAAAACAATTATTCAATTTATCGGTATATCTTTATCACTAATAAAAGATAACTCTCATAATAAACAATATATATATATATATATATATTTATCTCAATATTTAATATCATATATTAATATATGGATGTATTAAAAAAAATGTTTCACATATATAATTAAATATAATTTAAAAAATCATTAATAATTAATTCTAATTAGAAATTTTTTAATTAGTATAGAGTATTAAACATTTAATGAAAATATATTAATAAAAAATAAAAAATATAATATGAGATGTTGAAAATTTGATATGACCTTCAAAAATCTATATCTTTTGATCTGTGTGTTGGTTTAGGTTTGACAGACTATCAAAATGAATATTGTGAAGTGATATATGACGTATGTAATAAAGGGAACTCTTATCACATTTTTTTCTTAGGAAAAATAGATATAGGATGCCTCAAAATATGAATTTTATCATTTGGTACACTAGTTTTTGAATAGGTAATGGTATTTCTTCACGTGTTCAAAATATTAAATGGGTTTCATTTAATTGTTCAAATTAGGGTTTGGGTAATAATTAACCAAGTTTAATAAGGTACAGGTTTGGTTCATGGTTTCGATTATTTGAATAGGTTTGGGGATGATTGGTTTTAAATTGGTTGGACACATGACCTATTTCCATTCTCAACCTTATCAAAGAAATATTTTGTTTTTTTGGTTGTTTGAGGTGTTAGTAGGACGTTGTGGGAAGGAAGGTGCTTCAAAAAAAGGATTTTAAAATGAAGATGATTGTTCTAAAATATAGTGTGTGAGTCAATAACAATTAATTTTTTTCTAGGTCTAAATAATCTCTTACGTATGAATGGGAGAATAGAAATATTATATATTTCAACTAATATGGTCGTTATCTATCATAATTAGTGGTCTAAAATAGTAGATTTTTATTTATTTTACTTATGTTAATTGGTAGGTTTGTTTTTGTCTAAACATATTTTCTATGATTGTGTGTGGATATTTTATATATTTTAATTTCTAGTAATATCATATCCATTATTCATGTATTGTAAAAACTTATAAACACCCATGTGTTTTAGGTTCTAAGTTTTTTCCAAACATTTTGGTTGGTGAGGGAAGCAGATGGATGACTACTCCCTCTTCCCTACTCTCTATTCTAGATTTAGTATAAGACATGATTGATCATGGTTCATATATTAATTTGGGATGTAATCGAATATTTATTTTTTATTTTTTATACTAGCTAAAACCAATGTGTTGTCGTAATGATAATAAATGGTGGGGTCATACATGGTAGAAATAGGAAACAATTTCAAGGTCCTCCTTGTTCATGGTATCCTACAGTAATTAGGGCATGAGAGTGAAACGTCAGTTAAGAAGTAGTTTCAAGGTACCTCCATGACTTTTTTTTGATATAATGATATTATTCTTGGATTATATATTATGTTAGTGTAACCTAGTAAGGATAGGAGATATATGTCCTATAATAGGTGCATTTGGGTTCTTCTATATATTCACTAAGTCATTGTTATGATTCTTCAACATTTCATGAGAGGTATGGAGTGGGATCTTACCGAGTATATTGATATATTCAATACATTATATATATATATATATATCATATTATAAAGATTTTTGGAGGGATTTTATGATTGATATTGGTAACACTAGCTTATGACTTTGTGTTTTTATGGGATACTCTTCCATATGAGTTATTCTCAGTATTTATTATGGAATTTTGATTATGTGTGAGATATACATGTATTATGGGTTATTAATTTTATTCTCTATTGTGGTATCTATTTGTGGTTTTAATATAAATTTTTTTATTTTGAAGGTAATGTATCTAATATGTGTGTAATTGTATCATTGGTGATATTCTCTATCTCAAGGCCTTTGTAAGTAGGTTTAAAGGGCCAACATCATCATTAATATAATCATGGGAGGGGTTTCTATTGGGGGTGGGTCATGATAATTCGTATTTCATGAATTGTTCATTTATATATATTTATACATTATTGATTTAATCCAAACTTATCTTCCCACCACTCTATTGTTACCCACAATTTGTTTTTAAATAATTTTATTTTATTCGTCATATTCAAATATCATGTATTTTTCTTATTTTATTAATAAAGCTAAATATTTTAAATAGTTTATAAATTATCAATATTATACATGAGATCTATAATAAAAATTTCACAAATAAATTATTTTTTCCTATTTTAATGCAAATGAATATCAGGAAATGATCAATAAATTTGATGGAGAAAACAACATTTTAATAGACGATGGAAAAATATAACACTAGTTTTTTTTATTAGGTTGTTTATAATTTTATGTTTTTTTTGTCAAAGAATTTTTTATATCTTATTTTTTACTGAGTTAAATTAATTTAATTCTATTTATCTTAAAATGTTATCTCACACAATGGATAAAAAATAACTTTCCTGGAATATATTTTTTCACAAATGTTATTTTAAATAATTTAGGTTAAAAAATATATTTATCATTTGTTATTTTACAACTAACATGGTTAATATCTGGATTTTTCATTTTGAAAGGGATTTAAAAACTGATTATTATAATACATGTAATGAAAAATCATTATTTACATCTATTTAAATAAATGATGTTAAAAATTTATCAATAAAATGTCTTACATCAACATCGATTTATCATCAATGTTTAAAACCCATTTCTGTAGTAGTGATGTATTGACATATAAAACATAAATTTTGTAAAGAAACATTTAATCATATCAATTAATGAACATATTTACATATAAATTGACTATTTAAATATAATGAATCATTATAAAATCTTATATATATTCATAAATATATAAACAATACTAATAATTTATTTTGAAAATATATTAATATTTGTAATGCTTATATATGGATATATATATATATATATGTCCATATAAAGATTCTAAAATGTAAATATTTCTTTAATTATATGTCTTATAGTATTTGAAAGAAAATAATATATCTATATATATTAAAAAAGTTCATTTTAATGAATATACACAAACACAGACATACACACACACACACACAGATATATACTAGTACTCGCTCGTGCGTACGCATGGTGATATGGATCAATGATTATTTTTTATAAAGAGAATACAATTTTTAAAACCTGAGAACAAATAGTAATGATCAATCAATCAAAATCACAAATCTAGTGGTGCATGATATACAAATATAAGTGAATAAAGTATGGAGAGAACATTAAAATAGTTAAAAAAAGTTATGAGAAATTTAGAGTAATCGATTTTATATTTCTTGAGGATGGATATTTCAAGTCAATTTCAACTGCATTTACAAAAACATTATTCGGTACAAATAAATAAATACTGAAGAGAAATTAAATAAAGCATACTATTTGTAGTAATAAATATGATAAATGATGAATAATTTTAATACAAAATGAGAGAAACTCATTTATAAGTTTTAGTAGCATTTGTGATGTTTACAAACGTGGAATTTTTTCAGCAGGTAGTAGTTGTATAGTCAGCCAATATAAAAATGTTAGTGAAAAATGTTGTGAGCTTCAAAATATTCAAATATCTTCATTCTGAAGATACAATTACACTTTCAAAGATGAATATATAGTACTGATATCAATTAATAAGTAGATGTTGTATTTTCATGCAATCAAAAAGTGTTCTGACAAAAATTTCTAAGGTTGAATGATATCAAATTTAAATAAAATTCCATGATAAGAATATTTAATCACTTTAATTTATGTTTTCTTCAACCATTCCAAACATAATCCAAAAAAATATAGTAATTTCTTTCTGAATATCAAAGTTAAAACATTCATAAAATTCAACAGTGTTAAACTATAAAAATCATTTGGATTTTTTCAGTTTCTCAAATATATAATATTAAATAAGAGCTAAAAACATCTCAATCCCACATCAAGACATATATAAACATGGAATAAAAGATATGTGCATGTTGAAATGATGATTAAATAAAATTGATGTGTCCCATATACGACATTGATACTTGTATCTCTTTTTTATATGATTTTATCCCTTATAAATTAAAAGAAAGATATTTTTTTGAGTGCTAGGTAATGAGAAAAAGGTTTTCAAGGACCTACATAAATTATTAAAAGTTATAATTAAGTATATACAATATAAAATTAATCAGATCCAATGAAGTAGAAAAGATACTAATTTATGATTTTCTTTGTATCATTTCCTATTAGTGATGTGATTATATTTTTTGAGATATCCTTAAATGTGTATTATCCAAAATAATTTGTTAACATATATCCATTTGGATGTATATTGACACTCATATTTGTGAATTTTCATTTATGTTTTTTAATAGCATATAAAGTTCATGGTTTAGAAAAATTTTATAGTGAAAGTAATAAAGAATAATTTGAACTTGTGGAATTTTTCCCTGAAGAAATTTTTTCCAGTCAAATATAATGTGAATGTTGAAACAAACCATTATCTATTTTAAAGGGATCATGAATGTGAATTATTTTTTTCATAATTAAAAGAAGATTTGATAGCCACAATAGTATTATACTATCCTCTAGATTACTTATCCATTGATAATAGAGTAATAGATAGTTATTTTATTTTTGATGAGATTATACCTGAAACTCAATATTTAACTGAGAAATATGATAATGTGGTCAATATGTTATAAGTATGAATATTGTTCAATGGCTAAATATTGGAGTTGTCTCCGATAAATTATTTGAATATGAGATCTTAGGAAAAAATCTAACTTATAATGTTTTAACAATTTCTCAAAATAATGAAAATTTGAGGCCAATTATAATGATTGGAGCCAACTGTACATGAAATATTTCAAGCATTAGACCCAATAAAGTTAATCATTGGAATAGTTGTGGATTTTTACCATACATAATCACAAAAGTAATTTTCATGATTTTATATGAAAAGAAAGCAAAGAAAAAATTAAAAATGAAGAATCATATATTTAAAATAATAAATAGTAGAAATAAACATTGAAACATGATAATTGAAATTTTGACAGAAAAAAAATATATTTTTTGAAATAAAATAAACATAACATAAATTATATACATAAATGTTTTTTTAGATAAGGTAACTATGAAAACTTTTACAATAACAATATTTATTAACTATATCTGGTGTGCAAGTCAGACTGTCATATGCAGGTTCCTCCTTCATACTTCAATCCTTCCAGAAGAGTGCATCTATGGTGCATTGGACGACCACTTCTAGATGGTGGTTGATGTAACGGGATAATATAGCTAAAAAATAAACAGGAAAAAATTTAAAATATAAAACATATACTGATGATAATGGATAATCGTGTGTGTTATATGTGTTATAATAACATTTCTATATCCTATAATAAAAGTAGAGTTAAATTTTGATATAAAATTGTATAAGCTAATTCGAAAAAAATAGGTTCAATAATGTTCTTGTGATACCTTCCATATGTGCCACATAACATCAATCATCTTTGGAAGTCTTCTATTTTATGTTTTCTTATAAACTTGGATGCAGTTAATTGTCATGGTTCGTGGATGTTGCATCGTCACGAGTCATTGTTACTTTCTATTTCCCTACATTGTCATCATAAAACTCAATCAACAGATTTCTGTTCATTAAGAGATGGATTAAATCATTAAGTTACAAAAAAATACTTACCATTGTGATTAGTTATCAGTAATTTTATGTTTTCAATTTTTCAAATGAGACAAAAAACTGAATTGTGTTTAAATGATATAATAAAAATGATACTGCAAAAAACAGTATTGTCTAATACAAAGGTGCAATTAAAATAGAAGGCAGTGAAAAAACACCTAACTAGGTAACTCTTTTACAACTTACATGAACAAAGACCAATCCTGGGTAATCAGAGGGGTAGACAGATATCATTTCCCTTAATGGAGACATTCAACCTTGTTATGTTGCATCAACAGAGAGCCCTCGACCACATTAAAAGACCTGAAAACATGAATGTGAAAAAATAGATAAAGATTGATTGAGTGTGGATTTTTTTTAACTCAATGTCAAGAGTGATTTACTATTGGTTTTAATGATCACTTGAATAGTGACAAGTAATTGATAAATGGAGGGGATTCCAGATATTTTTTCCACCGATTCGATTCATTTACCCATTCCAAGAAGATTTTAATGGGATCTCTTAACCACTTTAAACGACCTGACAACATGTTATTGAATTAAAAAAATTATATGACGACATATTGACTCTTGGGATAGCTTGAGAATAAATGTCACCATTCTATTCAAATTCAAAGCTCTATAAATAATATGTGCAAGTAGAATATTCAAAGACACAAAAGGGAATACATATTAAAAAATTCAAAAAAAAAATTACTAAATTAATACAATCATCACAGTTTGTGTTTGATTGGATAACTCCATTGTCGATTCCATGACATGGTATAACCAAATGAGAAGTCTAGTCATCTATGGTTCTGCAATGGGTGGAAACATTGCCTTGCTTTTTGAATGACTAACGTTGAATGAAAAAAACATCTTCCAATGACCATTTTTCTGTCACTATTAAAACATAAATGTACAAATTGAATGTGAATAATTTAGAATGTTTCCATTAGAAAATATAATATCAAATTATTTGATGCTAGAAAAACTATATTATAAAAAGTGTTTCAATGATTTTGATTTCATACCATGTAGTGGTACAAAAAAAGTATTTCTTTAGCCTCATGCCCCTACCCAATTTTAATTAGAAACATGGAACAATAAAAGTATGTTAATATTGGAAAAATCACTATAAACATCTCATAAATTTTTGATCAAGCATAATGATAGGTAAAATTTTAATATTATAAAAAATAATGAAATAAATGCACTACATTCAGTAAATTTAAATACAATTTATAAATTTAATCACAAATTATATATACAATGTATCCCAAACATTCACAAATCTACTACCACTTACTAAAATTAAAAAAATGCAGTATAAAATGAATCAGAAATCTACGAAACTAGCTTTATCTTTCGTATTTGGATTTTGCCTAAATTTTAAAACCACATCAAGATAGTGCATAATGAAATTATAGAAAAAAAACCACAGAACTTAGCCAACATATGAACCATCTATAGTGATAAGTAATTATTTTTTCCAACCAAGTGTGTTGATAATAAAAAGTAGAAAATCCAACATGAAAAATGAATGTATTAGAATAAAAATTATTGCCACCTGTAAAAAAATTAGTGAATAATATACAGTTGAGTTATATACATCGAAAAAGAGATTGAAAGAACCATTATCAGTATCATTAATAGTATAACAGTTTACAATATCTTATATTTTCAGCACTAAATATTTCATATTAAACATAGTTAAATTATGTGAAATGAAATTGTAGAAAATAATGATAACTAACCTTAGTATTACTATCACATGTATGATGAATGATGGTCTGTTTGGGGATATAAAAATATTATAAAATAACGAAAGTATGGGATTTTTTAGTACTATAAGATAGGTGATGAGAAAGGTAGGATGATACTTCATAATAGATTAAGGAGTTTTCCAGAATAATAATATTTATTGATCGTTAGTCAAAAATTTCAAAAATAAACAATACATCAATATTTGAGTGTTGATTTGGAGGAGGCCGACACCTTAAAAATAAAAATCAAATATAAATAAATGACCAATCAAATGTCCTATAAGAAAATTATTATCTGAAATCATGAAAAATTATTGAAGCTACAAAAAAATTATATAATAAACATAGATTAGTTTTTTGTACAAAAAATTGGATTTAGGAGGACAAGGTTCTCTGAGAAAATTGAAAAAAATATGAACCATGTGAGAGAAATTAATATAGGTTGACCAAGTTGAGCCAACACTGAGCTTTGAAGAAGATCCATAATTCGATTTATTTGGGTTCTCACTTAAGACTCCATTGAAATGATGAGTCACTAAGAAATCCCATGTCCCTTCCATATCTGCATAACCAGGCATGAAATTGTGAGTTTTTTATGAAGTTGGTTTCTGACTGATGCTGAAACCAAGATCTAGGGTTTTAATGGGTAAGGGATCCGAGCAATGAATAATGAATGAATTAGAATGAGGAGTCGATTTGGGCTTTGAAAACCAAACTTGTGAATAGTCAACATTATAGAAAGAATCAGAGGTGTTGCTCTCCGCAAACCTTAGAGGAGATGAATTCCACTGGGAAGTGTTGGAGTAGGTGATTAAAATCACGAGCAAGAGTAGTGTGGGCTTGAGGAGATAATATGTAAGGGGAGCAGGAGAGGGGAATCAAGGAGGGGAGTGGGATCCGAGGGGATTTGGGGAGGGGAGTGGGAATTAGAGAGCGGGGAGTGGGGATTTGGGGAGGGGTTTCAGGGAGGGGAGTGCGAGATGGAGTGAATTACTGACCGGGGCCTGGATAACGGGTGAGTTTTAATGGTTTGTAGAGAGGAATATAAAAATTAGGGTGACATGGAATAATGGGAAGGTGACAGATTATCTTAGAGAATCCATGTTTAATATAGATAATAGATATCATTATTAAATAATTAAAATCATGTCACATAGTGGAAAGTCTACTTAATTTACATGTGTCAGGTTGGGGTTTTAATCTCACTAACATTGAATTTATTTTTAATTTTACATGTGTTGCATTTTTTATGTTGGGTTCCATGTGTTGGTTTTTAGGTGGTCTTAGCACAACATTATTATTTCAAAACAAAAGTTATTTATTTTTTAACGATTTTCTTATCATTAATTTTTAGTTCTAACCATATCAACCATTATTTGTGCTAAATGTTGTGCTAATAAAAAGGTGATAACAGTTATCAGTGTTGATAAATACATGTTTTTGTTTTAATAAAATCATGTTTTATAAAATTGGGAAGATTTTTTTAATAACATAAAAATTACAACAAGAATAATCAACTAATATGAATATTTTACCTAATGTGTGGCGGGAATGTTGTTCTCATTCCATGTCTACTAGGCTTCATTATACTATAGAAATAGTTTCCATTTATTGATGATGTTTTTTAATAATAATTATGGATGATGGATTATGAAATCCATATCTACTATTTTTTATTAATTAATATGATGCATTTTCCCTGATAAACTCTCCCTTTATATCATTGTTGTAGACGACTAAAACATAAAAGGGTTATTAGACACCAAAAAAAGTGTCCTTTAATTCCCTATAGTGGCTACATAGTAAATTCCATTTGGTGAACCCTATATGTATTTAAATTTTTTATAAAATGTTAAATTAATACACACTATAACCACAATTTTAAGAAACACATCTAGAATTTAAAAATTCACTATATATCAAAATCACATATAATTTAATAAACTCAATGCTAACCATGTCAAATAGTTTTCCATGATCTACACCTATCAACTAATATAACAAATAATGAAAAAAATTAATATTAAAATTAATTATAGTAAATAATAATAATTATATAACAATAAGAACTCATATTGTTATTTCAATTAAAAGTCTAAATTATTGATAGTTTGTGCTCAATTTTTGGTCAATATATTACTTATCTCTATTAATTATGTAATGTAAAACTACATAATCATTGATTTTGATCATATGATCTGTCATATTTTTGTTTCATATATTCATACATGTAAATAATATTTCAAATAAAGTCATCCTATGATTTTACATCATCTTGAGGTCAATGGATATGGTTTTGATATTTATATTCATTTTTTAATCTTTTAAAAAACTAAACATGTGTTTTTTGGTATCTCATTGAATTCAAAACACAGATTCACATGGTGATAATTCCTATATTATAAAATTTAAATCTATGGTATTTATCTTATAATAGATATTATAGGTTATATTTTAGTTTTCATCCACTGATACACGTTTCTAATTACTGAAAAATCATTAAAAATTGATTCCTCATTCATACCAAGATAAACACACATTAGATTGAGGTAACATGTAATGAACTGATTCAACATGGCCTCCTGACTAGTGAAATTTTCATGCAATAAAAACGCCAATATCACCCTCAATAACTTATGAGATGAATACTTGTTCTAGGAAGGAATAATGTAAATGGTAGTACTTTTCCAAAATCACTTTTACACATGCTCCCAACCATTTCTATAAAATTTAAAATAGAATAATAAATTGATGTATAATATATATATATATATATTAATATAGTCCCTAAAACAACCTATAGGTAATACTTCTGTGTACGAAAAAAAACCAAAGTGTCTAGTGGAAAATTACACACCCAACCAGAAATAATGTCCAATACTACAAACAACCAGAAATAATGAAATATGAGAGCGCACGAAGGGTGATCTCTAATCCCAACCACCAAACTCAGCCTATGAACATTAGTTTCAATATCATACAATGACTTCACTTCTTAATTTTCCATCATATGTCTATGAAAAGACACATGTTGGTAGATCTCATTTGGGGTGAGTACAAACATACCCATTAGGATGCCCCAAAATCCATAAAGGATATATAGAACAATATAGTATTAGTTTGATCAACCTATAAAAAAAGATAAATGAAAACTATTATACATATATATATATATATTGAAAAAGAAACCTAAATGGCGGGAAAATGGTATCTATATCTCATAGCCTATCCCAGGACGATGAGTCTTCTTGATTCTCCAAATGCCCATGAAAGATTCCCAACATCTCACACGGTTGTACACGAAAACCATATAGTGAAACCAAAACTCACCACAACTAAAAAAACTATAGGTGGAAAATATTCAATAGATGACCCTTGCTTTAGTATGATACGAGTGATCCACTCAATAGACATATGAATCATTCCCTAGTGTGACAGGGGTGTTCTAAATAGTTAATGAAGTACACACAACCTATCATGACTGGGGGTGCCACTCAGCAGTATATTAGGGGACTCATGTCTTAGTGGTTTTATGGGTTCCAATTATTATATAGAGAGAATTATGGGGTACCTTCACCTAATTGTTATAGGGGTTCTATAAACCAACATTTCCTAGTTGATCCAGCCGGATAACTACTATCATCAAGAACCCCCTAAAGAATCATCTGACCTAGAACAACTCATATTGTTTTTATGATGAAATAACAAACACCACTATAATTATTTATGTAAAAAAACTCATGATAGGAAACTCATGGGAAAAAAAATTGATCCAAATGAGATCAAATGAGAGACATAAGTTTGGTAGGGAATACCTGACATGTATGAGCATCCACACATTGTGTGACCCAACCTCATCACCTAGAAATTTTCCTTTGTATACAAGGATTAGTAATCCATTTCACAATACATAGTGTGTGTCGGTGGTATAGGTTATGTATCAGTTACTCAGGGCCTTCTTGGGTACATCTAGTTGTTCCCGGGTCCCTCTGTGTATTCTCTTGTATTCTAGGGGTACATGGTGTGTCATCCCACATTGGGTCATGGGAGTGTTCTAGATGGCACAGGGATTTGAAATATGATGGTTGTCACACTATATGTGGTCATATACAATATGTTAGTGATCCATATGTCTTCATGAAACATGATATTCATAGATATAGGATATTACATTTGTGTGTGTTATTCCAGACTACATGACATGTAGTTGGTTTTTTCATTAAAATATAGGTTTCATAACATATATCCCATATCCATTATTTCCATAACTCATTAGACATGTTTACAACGAAAACATTTCCAAAAATTAATGCTACATCACTAGTTTCCAAACTCTAGACTCTGATGTTCAGAAATTGGTAATTTGATCCACTTTTGAAAAGTCTTCACACATTCCATGGGATTCAGGAGTGTTCTTTAAAGGTATGCAGGTAAAGGTTGATAGGATTGAATAGTCCCATCCCTATAATTATGATTACAATGACACATCTTTCAACCGGTTGAATCCATGATCTTTGATGAGCCTTCCATGAATGAACATGTGTTAGATGCTTGTAAGGAATGTCATGATATATCTAAGGAAGAATCAAGTGAGCATGGAAGTAGTAAATTGTTTTTTTGATTTTATGTAAGGATATCTTGGAAAATGTGTTTATAGCCCACGGAATAGAAAGAGAGTAGGGCCTCATGGGACTCAGGATTCTAAATTCATTCCATGATGAATAATAACGGTAATGAATGGGTGGATTACTCCAACCTTCATAAGACAATGTAGACGAGGTCCTCCTCAAAAATTAAGGTCTCAAGATTAAATATATGATGTATCCCAAGAATATAAGGGCACTAATTCAGGGAATACAAATAGAAAACTGAAGACAAATGAGACACTGGCAATTATTAACCCGAATACCATTCCGAAATTAGTAAATATAACAGAATTTTGATACATGTCTTCATTGAAGGAAAGAGAACCTTTGAATAACATGTGTGGGCTTTGGAATAAATGGAATTCCAATTTGAGGAGCTTATAAATGAAAAAAATTGGAATGTGACTTCATTTATATAAAAATTACATAAAATTAGTTATTCCAACTCCTTTAATTTTATCATGAATGACTATTCTTACACCCATGAGGTATGACTACCATTTGACTTCAGATTCTTGGATTCCCATTTTTCCCATAAATATACATTCATGGAATAAATATTTAATTTCATAGGGGGGGATCCTCCCAAAGTTATGTGGAAAACAATTACTGTATTTTTTATAAAATTGTATACATATTGGAAGTTAGGTTTTATAAATTTAAAATAAAATAAATAATTTTTTATTTTTATTTTAATTAAATATGATGACAACAGTTGCCTCAACAAGATGGCTTGAGCTGACCAACACAAGATCATGCCTTGCGTTACCCCTATATTCGAGAATCAATTATGGTATCATATTTCTGATATGATCCTCTATTAATGATTTATTCCACTATTTCATTAAAAATAAACATTCGTGATATTTATATATTTATCACTTTTATAATATCAATACAAGGATCAATGGGCCTTAGAACCTCAGTTCATCTCACCACCTACCCCAAAATTATTTTCAACATTTAATAATGAATTACATGGAAAGAACAAAATCACTACATTAACCCCATAAAAAATAATTTTCAAAATAAAAATATTAATCCAAACAAAATGGTGGTGATACTAATTCCACATTTGCCTCTTTCACTACCATGATCTCTACTATATGTTTTCATACTTCCATAGATAATGAACCAATATTATGGTCTATCATCATAATATACTCTCATACCAATTTCCAATCACCATCGAGCACTCCCAAATGGTGGATCCATCCACAATATCCAAAATTCCTTAATCAATAACATATATTAGATCATGCAAATAATACCTCATCTGCGACACATGAAAATAACATGCACCCAATCCAACTATTAGGTCAGATATTGTTTGTAATAAACCTATTAAATCCTCTATAGAATATTGAACTACCAAATAATCCTTGGAGGTAACATTCCTCTCAAAATATATCTCTATAATCCACATCGTGGGAAGAGTCTTAAAAATCAAAGTCTCCCAACTCAGACTCCACTGACCTAAGATTCCAATTTGTGTCAGATTTTTTTATTTTTATATTTTATATCATATGATTTTTTATCACTAAATCTTTATCTGTCAATGCATGTACAATGTTTATCCCAATTATAGATGACATTCTAATCTCAGTCCAACATTGGGGAGTCCATGACTCTATCTTGTACAAGGCCTCAAAAGGTGTCTTAAATGTCATAGAGTGGTATATGTTATTATAATAAGTTTATAATAGTGGATAATGATCCTACCATATTAATACGAAGTCTAATACAAAATCCCTAAACATATCCTCCAACACCTGGATAATTCACTAGGTCAAATCATCTACCTGGGAGTGAAATATTTTACTCATCTTCCACTAGGTCTCTAATACTGCCTTCAAGCCTATCCAACATCATGACCGAGAACAAAAGTAACAAATAGAGAATATTATTGAGGGTACACAACAGTGTTAACTGATCTATCATACATACAACAAACATAAACTCACAACCAAACTGTGTTACCCAATTTTAAGGATGTTTGTTGACATGATAATTTAGTAAACTATCACCAATATAGAATCATGGACTCTTGTTATATATAGAAGCCTTTTCATAATGTCCACTGATATTTCCCCCTATTTATTCCTTGGATATCATTATTTTCTGATATATCTTCTAGAACATTGTTCCCAACCTTCACCCACCAACATGTGGGACACTGATAAAAAGACAAATCTTCACTCCACCTCATTCCAGCACATAAAAAATACTAAATTTAATTGTATATATTCTATAATCCATGATTTATAAAAAAAAAGTTGGATGTGTGAAACTCCTTCAACACTACATCCCACAATGTTATTGGAAAAACCACCTGTCCTAGGAAGAGGAAGGAGTGCTCCTCTCTTTTATATAATCAATCCAGTGAATCTCTCAAGGATACCTAGTCACATATAACTCTATTGATTATGTATCCCAATAGGGAATACCTCACTAAAATAATATACAAACTAGTCACCACCATTTACTCATTAAAATATTCACCCCTCTAATCTACTAGGGTCATCATTAATGAAGACAACACCTTAAATACGCCAACCACCAAGCGAGAGAATGAATTATTATTAAGGGAATCCTCCACCAAAATTTTATTATAAATAGTATAGACTATCTCAAAGAAATTTGCCTTTAGGAATTCCATAAAATTCTTCTACCTCAAGATAAAATATCACGATGTGAAGATATACCATTGAATCATATTGTGAATGTAAAATAAATTACACCAGTCATATAGTTCATCCACATCTTGCAAAGAAAATATTACCACTTCTTACTCTGACAATGAGTAGTTTAGTCATAATTTTGGGGTATCAACTACTCTAACCAGAGATGGATAACCTCTATTAACTATATCAATCCACACATTATTCCATAACTAGAGGAATCTAAAAACACTACATACTACACACCCTACTCTGGTAGTATCAATAAAATATAACTAGTCAACCTCAACCAAAAATGATTGAAGTCACCCTAAAACTACTCTATACAGATAAACATCATCCCTTTCAATATTATGCTGGTCAAAGAGGGTGATACTATGGAAATTTCATTCAAAAACCATGTTTAGTATCCAAACATGTTGGAAAAACTATGAACCTCCAAAATGATTCTAGATGGATCCCAAGTAAGAAATGTATAATTATTAGTTCGTTCCACTACTAAATCATGACAAAAAATAGAATACCCTAAAAACCCTCTTACATCCAACTCCAACACATCATGAGGTTATTGTATTTATTATTACCATAGAGAATGTTTAATACCATCCTTAGGATCAATGAACTATCTTCCACTAATACAGAGTGAATGATTATGTCATCATTAAATAAAAACAAAAATCAGTCCAAGTATGATTGGATAATAAATTTAATAAAATACATAAAAACAGAAGGGGAATTCATCACACCAAATGGAAATCACAGGGAAATAACATTTTTTATATCAACATTGTAATTTTGTATTTGAAATTTCTCCCTCATGATCCCTCAACAGGTTGTAGACGAACCTAATATCAATGATCAATAACCAACCCATGTCTCACTACTGGTTATAATGATTGTCAATACATAGAAAGGGGTTCATTGTATTTTTCAATAACTTGTTTTGGAGAAGATAATCAGTAAAAATATACAACCTACCACCCTTATTTTTAATGATGGAAAAAATAAATCATCCTAGGGGACACACTAAGCCTGAGAAAACCATTGCCCTTAATGGCGTCCTATTAGGCCCTCATCTCTTGGATCCTGGTAGGGTCCATCCTATATTCCACAGAAGATGTCAGTTTTTTCATGGTGTGCAAGTTAATGTATAATTAATTTATACACCATGGATATTTTCCCATATAGTCCTTAGGGAATACATCCATTAAATATTCTTCTACAGAAGAAATCAAGATGTCTTAAAGGCCTACTGCACTAAATGAAAAACTTGATGATATGATGTAGCCTCCATCCTAAAAGGCCCACTCACACATCTATGATATCTCTCTCACATAAAATACAAAATTTCATATCATCCATACAAAGTAATATAACTCCCCTATGATAATATCAAATATGGGATCAATGAATGGAGAACTAGTCCATACCCAAGATGATGTCATAATGTTTTATCACATCATCTAGTAGGTCCCTTGAGAAAATCTCTCCACCGAACTCTACCTCACACTTCCTATAGATACGATATATTGAAGAATAGTACCCAATGAGAACATATAGAAAATTTTATTTGGCTAAGCACTCGATAGGGAGTTATAACTCCCACACACAGGATACAAAAAATGAAGGACCGGTTCTCACTTGTGTCTATAAGTACTAGATAAAGGATTGAAAAGACATAGACCATACCTCATATCATATAGTGAGTTATCAATTCATAGCCCTCTATAACATGGAACTACCTACGACCCCGACCACCTTATCATTGATCATGATGTGCGATAACTAGTTTGTGGTGGAAATATCTCATATTGTCACCATCGACCAACCAATTCTCCCCTAGAGCCTCACCTTCTCCTATTCTAGAATCACCTTGTTAGGGACTACCTTGTTCATGTATGGGATAACCCTAATGAAACTTTTGTCTCTTAAAAGGTAGTGAATCTTCTAAAAACCTAACCTTATCAGCACATCAGGTAAAGAAACTCTTTTCCTTGTGTGCTCTCCCACCACTTGTAAAACATCACCCATATTCGGGATGAGTTGGTCCGCTATGTGAACCCTACATTGTGTATCCATGTGACTAATTCAAACCATGAGGAGGTATCCTACCCCATGACACTAATGATCCACCCCCTCTAAAAATTATATATGTATCACCCCCATTACTCCCACTACTATCTTCCTCTACCTAGACTCTCAGTTATAGGAATCCCTCCATCACCAGTGATCTCTATACCACTACATAATATGTTTAAATTCACATGGGAGCCACACTAGCATGGATGACTCTACCGAATCCCAACACAAACATCAATGCCTAGAAGTAACCATCCAGCACCATGTAGAGGGAGTACATTATATGGTTAGTTAACCTCACTGCATACTCATAAACCATCGTACCAGCCTTTGTTACATAAGAATCTTATAAATATAGATTTTCACAAGATCAAGGGGTTATTCTTCTCACAATAGAGATACATGAATTCAAATAATTTCAGTGTCACACCATCTTATATATGTATTACATGACTCCACCAGATACCTATTTCTACTTGGAAAAGTCATGATACCAATGAAACCATCAGATTAGTCATGGTCCTCACGATCTTGGATAATTTAATTACTGGCTCAATCTAATCCACTATGGCTTATGGATCAAACTCACTATAAAACTATCATGGTATATTATGTAGTAAAATATTGAGTAAAATTATACTATTTCAAAAATTATAATGAACTACTATTACTACATAATACTTTATAGTGTGGGGCACTGCTTTTTTACATCCAAGGGGAAGCATCTAGTGAGATGGTCCCCAAAATAATGCCTCATTTATCATCAGATTGTCTCATGATCATAATTTGATAAAAATGATGGGTTTCTTCATAGGGGAGCCCAAAATTGATCAATATTTAAAATGTATATATGATAATATAAATATATGAGATTTCTTAACATGTACAATCAAAGAATAAATATTATTTGATTCATAAACCAATGTTTACTTCAACCAATGTCTCAGTATAATGATTTGATAAACATCCAGCCTTAGTCAGAGTTAATGGATTAAATAGCCACTACACTGACATTGGGTTCACTAAAATGAAATCCACACTTGAGACACTTGGAATTCATTTCCCTATGTCTGAGCTAGTTCTTCATTATGAGGAAACTATAAACACCATCCTCGTGATTGAAATACTATGAAACCACTATATAAATACTCATCCCACTATGTTTCACTTGGATCATGGAAGGGAAAGCCATCACGACCCCATGCCCCTAATAAAGAGTCTAGAGGCTAGTGAAAAGAAAACCGATATTAAATAATATAAATGGGAATCATTTTCCCAGTATACCCGTATGCATACACCCCACTCTCTCTATTTCAACGTGTTAATGAATAATAAAAGTAGTTGAAACATTTATAGTAAAACCATGCATCAAAAAAATCTAAGGTGTACATTAAATAATTATAAAATAAAACAAAATAGTAAAGTGTAAACATATATTCCCAACTATAAATTAATTCCAAACCTGAAAAAATTTGAAATAATGAAGGTTGAGAGAACTCGACTTAGATTCTGATGCCCGACCATCATATACATCCTATGCACTCATGTACCCATATTATCTATAAATTTAATTATTTACCTATCAATAATCAACATAAAACATGAATCTTGTGGGTAGATCCCATGAACATGGGATCATAAACATAATCAGTGGGACGAGTGAAAACCAAAAGGAATCAATAGAAAGATACAAAAATGATCAAATCACCCTATTATAATAGGAATAAAAAACATGTCAAATATATATATTAATGCTAAAAATGAACCCCATATGTGATATAAATATGGCCTCTATCTCCCATCCCAACCCAAGATAATGAGTCCTCTTGATTATCCATTGTCTATCAATGATTCACTTCATCTTGCATGTCCGGCCAAGAAAACTATTTGAATGTCCCAAACATCTCAACTACACCACATTGAAGTGCCTGGATCAGTGTGAATCACTGAGAGGGGGAGGGGGTGAATCAGTGATCCCTTAAAACTTTTTACTAATTGATTCTTTATCAATTAAACCTCTATGGCTGGTTAAAGCCTCGATCCACTCTTCTTGTATCTCTTAGCCTTTCCTTGAGTGATGCAGTAAATGTAAAGGCACAGGACACAAGGATTTACAAGGTTCAGTACCAAAGGCCTACGTCCTTCCCATGTTGGTTATACGCCCCAACATGGTTTCTCCATTATAACTTGTTAGAATTACAATGGTCGATACAACATCCCACTGTATCTCTCCTGGGTCCCACAAGAGGGTCTTTATACTGTGTCCCACAGTGTTACCAGAGTCCCACTGGCCTGCTCCAGAATCCCACTGAAGACTTCTTCCACCCTGAGTCTCACAAGGGGCTTCTCCTGGCTCCTCGAGTCGCATGAGTAGCTCTTCTTCACTATAAGTTCTTCAAGTATCCTCAGCAGCCTGGGATAAAGGCTGTTGGCCTTGCTCTGTACCTCTGCTCACTTGTGATGAACAAGTCTTCTCTCCTTTCTCAGGATTTATCTCCTTCTTCTAAGGATGACCTGGCCTCTCTCTTCAAGAATCTTCTTCAGCCTCTGAAAAGGTCTGTTGGTCTTACTCAGCACTTCTGATCACTTCTGTTGATCAGGATCTTCTCGATTACTGAAAACTCAGACAACTGATATCTCTAACATCGGTCTGGCTTCAGTCTGACTTCACATCAACTTCATGCACTGAGTGCATGGCATCTCTAAACTCTTCAAGAACTCCTGGTCTTGGACTCCTCAAATGCACACATCCAGATTCGGCTTTGTTCACGTGTGCATGTGCATGCATGCATGCATGCACTCCCCTTTCTTTCCTCCTTGGTGCAATAAACCCACAAAGGGTGTAATTCGTTTTATCACACACACCACTTATCAACTTCCTTCACACACTTAATTCAATTTGTATACACACACTTGAATTTATGTTCTACTTTGGTGTGGGGTGTCTCCTCTTCTTCTTAGTGTGTACACACATTGCACACACTAGTCACAACCCTCGGCCTCTTCAAATGCACACACTTAAAGTGTGTTCTTCTTTGTTAAAATGCACAACCAAGGCTATGGCTTATTCAATTATTACACACACACAATGTGTGGTCTTCCACTTCACTTGGCACACACCACTTGGTGTTGTTATTTGTGCACACACATGGCCTCGTGTCTTCCTCTTGTTTTGCACACACACAAATGTGGTGGCCTTCCACTCCTTCTTGCACACAACTCATAGGGTCCTCTTACTCCATTTGCACACACACACTAGGTATGAACTCCACTGTTCTTTAAGAGCCACGAATGGTACACTTGGATCCAAGGCTACACGGGCGCACAGGATGCAAGGTGCAACCAGCCTTGGGCGAGCAAGGTTGCTACTGCCTCGGGTGTGCAAGGTGCAACACCGTGGGGTGCGCAAGTGCAACAGCCACGCAAGCCCTCGAGTGTTCAAGGTGCAACACCGTGGGCTCCTTCCTCCTGCCACGTAAGTGTGCAGGCAGAGAGGGAATCAACCACGGGCGCGCAAGAATGTGGCCTCGAGTTCTTCCTGTCGTGCAAGGGAGGCGCGCAGGGGACTCCTTCCTTTCTTCTTTTGTGCAAGGGGTGCGCGAAAGGATCTTTACAGAGCTAATGGGAGCTCCGGTCTTCTGCCGCGCAAGTGATGCACGTAGGGATGACTTCACGTTGCACAAAGGCTTCGCGGGACCTCTTAAGTTTTTCAGCAAGCTTCTCCATCGCCTCGGGCTCTCCTTTTATAGGCAGAGGAATGCCTCAGCCCATCTGTGTGATACAACTTTGAATTCCCGAAGATTTCGGGTATTCAAGATTCTCCAAATCTTGATTTTCTCCTCTGTTTCACGTGGGTTGCATTTTTATTTTCCTCCTTCACGTGCATGCATTTTCGAACGCATGCATGGCCTTCAGTTAAGGATAATCCATGCAAAGCAAAAACCACTTGGCCTCGGCACCTCCTTTTGCCTCGGCCGAACTCGAAATCCTCATCACCTTGCATGCATGCTTATTTTATTGAATGGTTAGTTTCAGTTGGGCCAGAAGAACTCAATGGTGTCTTCATCTTTATCATAGGTGGCCGGAATCTCGAAATCATCCCTCGGATGGCGCCTGGTTCGTCGGAGGCTCGCGGGTGGCTTCGGACGAGCTCGAGGTAGTGGATGACTCGCCGGCCGTTGGATCGGGCGATTGAATGACATCAGACGACCGGGATAAGATCTCGAGCAGTGAGATGAAATGAGCGGCGGAGATCTAGCGCGCAATGAGACGGACGACTCGGATCTGATCCGCGGCGAAATTGTTCGTCCCACATCGAATCGCCTCGCGGAATTTCCGCGGTTTAACATCCAGCTCCTGCCGCAACCCCTCGATTGAACTTCCAACCCTCTCGGTGCCACCCCGCACCGAGTTCACTCTGTGGGCACGCTCTGCACCCACCCCTGCCACTCGGGCGCGCCACTGGCGCCCCTCTATGCACACACGGGCGCGCTCCTCGCGCTCACGCTGCGCAGGTTTCATCGCCGCGTGGCCTTGGGGTTACAAACAGGCTCGGCCTCTCTCGGGCTGGCCCCATGGGATCCCCATGGTCGTGGTGACCTAGTCACACATGTTCCTTGGGTTGAACCCTTAAGGCTGGCCCTTGGTGGCTTATTTTTTGCTTAAGTATAGAAGAGTCCTTTGTGTAAAAACAAAGTGACCAAGTTCAAATGCCAAATTCCACAACTCTTCTTCTTCATTTCTTCCCATCTATTCTTCATTATAATTCCACAATTCCTCTTACACATTTAATCTTAACTTAGGAGTGAAAATTCCGAAGGTTCATCTTCAACCGAAGCTCCTGAATCAAATAATTCTTCAACATTCTTCAATGATCCAATCAGAGATCATGTTGGATCATCTTCAATTCACATGCACTAAGTGATAGTGCATGGACTTCAATAAACCACTTCATCCACTTAGAACTTGTGGATATATCATCTTCTATCTCCTCATGCATTGTCAATACAATTCATGGTCTTATATCATTGTTGTTACTTTGTATCCACTTGATACAAGTTCTTGGACCTTAATGATCAGCTCATCAATCGTCAGATGTAATGATGATGCTCCATCATCATCCATTCTTCAACTGGTGTAACTTAGTATCATCTTGATACAAGTATTGAAACATTATGATCAGTTCTACAATCGTCTGATATTGATAGAGAATGTTTCAACCACAACATCCTATGTCACTTAGTGAATCTCCTAAGTGACATGCATCTTAGTACCATGGCCATTCTCCTTTCCTCACCAACACTATCACATCCTTTGTCATTCACAAATTGAAACTCCTTGACATCCATCCATTCATTCCTTGACAACAACATACCTCATTGACAACAAATGCAACACAGTGCACTTCAATCTCCCCCTTTGTATTTGTTGTCAATACACCAGAGCACATATGAATGGGTCAATATGTGTGCCAATATTTCTCCCCCTTATAGGAAATAAAATGCAAAGGTGTGGTGTGGTTCTCTTTCAAAAATCCCTTCCTCCCTTTGAAAATTATTTTATTGAAAAACACTGAGAGAGGGATGATGTCACATGTTCTCTTTAGAAAAGAACCTTTAGTAAATCAACTCTATGTCTACGTGGGCTAACCCGGTGTAGAAAACAAGAGTGATGTAACCAAGGTACTCAATGCTATCCAACATTCACTGTACATGTGAGATCATGCTTCAGGGGGTGAAATTTTTCAGATTTATCAATGAATTGCTAAATCCTGCACATACTTCACAAAACTCATTAGAAAGTTCAGTGCAAAGATAAAGATACCCCTTTCATCCATTTTCATTCAATCAATACTCCCCCTTAATTGACATGATGAATACAATTAAGAAACAAGGGATGAAAGTATGATTGGAATACCTTCACTTTTCTCAAGATGGTATTAAATCTCAGAATCCCATCTTCTACAGATTGGCTCCCCCTCAAGGGGTGCACTCCATTCTGTCCAAACCATCCTCTAGTTGAGAATGATAATCATCTTCAATTCCCTGAAATGTTAGCATATGTAAATACAAGTTGATAGCGAATAAGATGGAACCTCCTTGGTTCATCAATGTGAACAACAAGGTTGAGAAGATTCTCTCAACCGAGATGTCCCATTTTCACCATTCTTCACACTTGCACATTTGATATTCAATGATGTTTGTGCTAGTGTGGATCTCGACACATCTTCATGTGAAATCTTCTTCTTCCCTTTTGCCTTAGCAATTGCCAGAACTTCATCTTCTGCTCTCTGCAGATCTTTGGAAAGTTGCAACTGATTTGGCCATATGACTAACAAGTCATTTGGAAGTGTGGCCTCAGTTCTGTAAGTTCCACATGGTTCTTTTGATGCTGTCAAGCTACCTTTCTTAGGAAAATTGTTTTTAATCAATCCCTTCTGCTTCTTCTGGATTGATTTTCTATTTGAGTCCAGTCTGCCTCTATTGAATTTCATGGCTTGTTTACAAAAATCCATGATATGTCCTTTCCTTCCACAGTAGAAGCATGTTTTCTTCTTGGTGGTCTTTCTGGATGCATCACCCTTCTTGGAATTCAAATCCAAGGTCTTCTATTCCTTTTTCAAAATCTTCTTGGGAGCAACTTCCACTTTCTTATGCTTGCTTCCCAAGGATTATTTCTGAGCCAGGTTCTATGATCTTTTCTTCTTTTGAGCTCTGGATACAGTTGGAGATTGACATGTATCTTTTTGACCACTTTTGAAAACATCCCAGATGTTGTCAAGTAATCCAAATCTATTTGCAGTAAACAGTTGTCTCTGGACCTGTGGATGCTGCTTCTTTTCTTCTGGCTTTCTCCCCCTAGGCATGGGCTTCCTCTGTGCTTTGGCATTCAATGGATTGTACCAACAATCCTTTTCACAATGCCCATACTTTTTACAACACCAACATTGACCCACAAATCGTGACCTTTTGATTCCTTCTGATTGTAGGGTACTTGTCTTGAATTGCTGTGTTGTTTCAGGAGAGCATTCTTTCTTCACTGTCTTCATCCATACTTGTTTGGATTCATTCTTCCATCCTGCACTTTTTGTGGAAACACAATTAGAAGCATGAGTACAAGATGGTATGGATGGTACCTTCTTTTTAGAAGATGTTTCCCTTTCATTAGAGGATGTCTTTCTTTTAGAATCATCCTTCTCAAAGCACACTTGTGTAGCAACATTTCTACTTTCAGCTGACTGGGAGGATTCAACTTTGGGTGATTGCAGATTTTTCAATATCACCTCAAGTTCTATGCATTTCATGTTAAGGGAGTTCTTCTCATCCTCAACAGTTCTTAGCCTTCCTTCCCAATTTTCTTTCAGCTGTTCTAACTGGTCTTCATGCACCTTCTTCATTTCTTGTAATGAATTGTCAAGCTCCTTTACCCTGTTTACTTTGTCTTCAAGTTGAGCATCTCTGAAATTCATTGAAACTTTGTGACTCTTTTCCAGTGCATGGAAAACATCTTTGACCACTGTCTTAAAGAATTCTTTCTCAGAAAGGCTTCTTTGCAATTATTCAGTAGTGTCTTTATATCTTTCATTACAAAGGGAAACGATTTCATCTTTAGCCTTCACCAGCTTTCGGAGAGTGTTGGTTATGCCAACCCTTTTTTCCAATTGGACATCCAGAGAATTGGCTTCATCTTCTAGCTGTAATTTTTATTCTTGAAGATAAAGGATTCCTGTAGCTATACACATTGCCACTTCCTTGGGGACTATCTTCTGAAGATATTTGATTGCATTTAGAAGATCATTGTTTCTTCCATATTCATCATAGCTAGAGCAGGCTTCATCAGAAGAATGATAAAAGGAATTGTCCTCTGATGTGACTTTCACATTTCTTTCCATAG
Source organism: Viscum album (assembly GCA_963277665.1). Lineage (NCBI taxonomy): Eukaryota > Viridiplantae > Streptophyta > Magnoliopsida > Santalales > Viscaceae > Viscum > Viscum album. Next base: position 761,185,413 of record OY728166.1, read on the forward strand.
AAGGAGTTTCTCTGATTGCGACAACCTTCTTCCTCATCTTCTTTGACTGTTTCTTCATTCTTTTTTTCAGAGTCTTGGTAGATATCTCCATTTGAGGATGTTCTTTCATTTCTTCAAATCTGCACTCCATATAGACTCTCTTGGATCTTTTAGAGGTAACCTGCCTTTGATACCAATTGAAGTGCCCAGATCAGTGTGAATCACTCAGTGGGGGAGGGGGTGAATCAGTGATCCCTTAAAACTTTTTACTAATTGATTCTTTATAAATTAAACCTCTATGGCTGGTTAAATCCTAGATCCACTCTTCTTGTATCTCTCAGCCTTTCCTCAAGTGATGCAGTAAATGTAAAGGCACAGGACACAATGATTTACAAGGTTCGGCACCAAAGGCCTATGTCCTTGCCATGTTGGTTATACGCCCCAACATGGTTTCTCCATTATAACTTGTTAGAATTACAATGGTCGATACAGCATCCCACTGTATCTCTCCTGAGTCCCACAGGAGGGTCTTTATATTGCGTCCCACAGTGTTACGAGAGTCCCACTGGCCCGCTCCAGAATCCCACTGAAGACTTCTTCCACCCTGAGTCTCACATGGGGCTTCTCCTGGCTCCTCGAGTCACACGAGTAGCTCTTATTCACTTTATGTTCTTCAAGTATCCTCAGCAGCCTAGGATAAAGGCTGCTGGCCTTGCTCGGTACCTCTGCTCACTTGTGATGAGCAGGTCTTCTCGTCTTGCTCAGGATTTATCTCCTTCTTCTAAGGATGACCTGGCCTCTCTCTTCAAGAATCTTCAACAGCCTCAGAAAATGTCTGTTGGTCTTACTCAGCACTTCTGATCACTTCTGTTGATTAGGCTCTTCTCAATTACTGAAAACTCAGACAACTAATATCTCTAACTTCGGACTGGCTTCAGTCTGACTTCACATCAACTTCATGCACGGAGTGTATGGCATCTCTAAACTCTTCAAGAACTCCTGGTCTTGGACTCCTCAAATGCACACAACCAGATTTGGCTTTGTTCACGTGTGCATGTGCATGCATGCATGCATGCACTCCCCTTTCTTTTCACCTTGGTGCAATAAACCCACAAAGGGTGTAATTCGTATATCACACACACCACTTCTCAACTTCCTTCACACACTTAATTAAATTTGTATACACACACTTGAATGTATGTTCTACTTTGGTGTGGGGTGTCTCCTCTTCTTCTTAGTGTGTACACGCGTTTCACAAACTAGTCACAACCCTCGGCCTCTTCAAATTCACACACTTAAAGTGTGTTCTTCTTTGTTCAAATGCACAACCAAGGCTATGGCTTATTCAATTCTTACACACACACAAAGTGTGGTCTTCCACTTCACTTGGCACACACCACTTGGTGTTGTTCTTTGTGCACACGCATGGCCTCAGGTCTTCCTCTTGTTTTGCACACACACAAATGTGGTGGCCTTCCACTCCTTCTTTCACACAACCCGTAGTGTCCTCTTACTCCATTTGCACACACACACTAGGTATGAACTCCACTTTTCTTTAAGAGCCGCACAAGGTTCACTTGGATCCAAGGCTACACGGGCGCGCAGGATGCAAGGTGCAACCAGCCTTGGGCGAGCAAGGTTGCTACTGTCTCGGGTGTGCAAGGTGAAACACCGCGGGGTGCGCAAGTGTAACAGCCGCGCAAGCCCTCGAGTGTTCAAGGTGCAACACCGTGGGCTCCTTCCTCCTGCCGCGTAAGTGTGCAGGCAGAGAGGGAATCAACCACGGGCGCCCAAGAATGCGGCCTCGGGTTCTTCCCGTCGCGCAAGGGAGGCGCGCAGGGGACTCCTTCCTTTCTTCTTTTGCGCAAGGGGTGTGCGAATGGTTCCTTACAGAGATAATGGGAGCTCTGGGCTTCTGCCGCGCAAGTGATACACGCAGGGATGACTTCACGTTGCACAAATGCTTCGCGGGACCTCTTATGTTTTTCAGCAAGCTTCTCCATCGCCTCAGGCTTTCCTTTTATAGGCAGAGGAATGCCTTAACCCATCTGTGTGATACAACTTTGAGTTCCTGAAGATTTCGGGTATTCAAGATTCAGCAAATCTTGATTTTCTCCTCTGTTTCACGTGGGTTTCATTTTTATTTTCCTCCTTCATGTGCATGCATTTTCGAACGCATGCATGGCCTTCGGTGAAGGATGATCCATGCAAAGCAAAAACCACTTGGCCTCGGCACCTCCTTTTGCCTCGGCCGAACTCGAAATCCACATCACCTTGCATGCATGCTTATTTTATTGCATGGTTAGGTTCAGTTGGGCCAGACGATCTCAATGGAGTCTTCATCTTCGTCGGAGGTGGCCAGAATCTCGAAATCATCCCACGGATGGCCCCTGGTTCGTCGGAGGCTTGCGGGTGGCTTCAGACGAGCTCGAGGTAGTGGATGACTCGCCGGCCTTTGGATCGGGCGATTGAAAGACATCAGACGGCCGGGATAAGATCTCGAGCGGCGAGATGTGATGAGCGGTGGAGATCGAGCGCGCGATGAGACGGACGGCTCAGATCTGATCCGCGGCGAAATTTTTCGTCCCACATCGAATCGACTCGCGGAATTTCCACGGTTTAACATCCAGCTCCAGCCGCAACCCCTCGAATGAACTTCCAACCCTCTCGGTGCCGCCCCGCACCGAGTTCTCTCTGCGGGCATGCTCTGCGCCCACCCCTGCCACTCGGGCGCGCCACTGGTGCCCCTCTATGCACACACGGGCGCGCTCCTCGTGCTCACGCTGTGCGGGCTTCATCACCGCGTGGCCTCGGGGCTTATACACAGCATCAGCCTCTCTCGGGCTGGCCCCATGGGATCCCCTTGGGCGTGGTGACCTAGTCCCACTTGTGCCTTGGGTTGAACCCATAAGGCTGGGCCTTGGTGGCTTATTTTTTGCTTAAGTATAGAACAAGTCCTTTGTGTAAAAACAAAGTGACCAAGTTCAAATGCCAAATGCCACAACTCTTCTTCTTCATTTCTTCCCTTCTCTTCTTCATTAGAATTCCACAATTCCTCTTAAACATTTAATCTTCACTTAGGAGTGAAATTTCCGAAGGTTCATCTTCAACCGAAGATCCTGAATCAAATAATTCTTCAACATTCTTCAATGATCCAATCAGAGATCATGTTGGATCATCTTCAATTCACATGCACTAAGTGATAGTGCATGGAATTCATTAAACCACTTCATCCACTTAGAACTTGTGGATATATCATCTTCTAGCTCCTCATGCATTGTCAATACAATGCATGGTCTTCTATCATTGTTGTGACTTTTTATCCACTTGATACAAGTTATTGGAACTTAAATATCAGCTCATCAATCGTCATATGTAATGATGATGCTCCATCATCATCCATTCTTCAAGTGGTGTAACTTAGTATCATCTTGATACAAGTATTGAAACATTAAGATCAGTTCTACAATCGTCTGATATTGATAGAGAATGTTTCAACCACAACATCCTATGTCACATAGTGAATATCCTAAGTGACATGCATCTTAGTACCATGGCCATTCTCCTTTCCTCACCAACACCATCACATCCTTTGTCATTCACATATTGAAACTCCTTGACATCCATCCATTCATTCCTTGACAACAACATACCTCATTGACAACAAATGCAACACAGTGCACTTCACACATCATAAGGGATAAAAATATCTAATAGATTTCCTATATCTTAGTACGACAAGGTGGATCCACTCAATTGATATGGGACCCACACCATTGTGTGATATAGGGGTTACACTTAGGGAATGGAGGACTTATGATCTAGCACGATATGGGGGTTCTAATCAAAATCTCACTATAGTATATGTGACCTAGTGAATTGAGGTGGTTCTACTCAGTATATAGATATTAATATGAGGGAATCATACCATAGTGTAGGAGGTGGGTTTCCAACCCTGACATCTCTCAGATGATCTCTTATGATCACTGCTATCATCAAGAATCTCATAAAGATGCATCCCTATCTTAACACTTCACATCAAACCTCCTCATCCAAAAAATGTCCGCCATGCCATTCTCAATATAAAAAAATTATGATAGAATACTTCCAGGCCATTTATTATGTTCATTATGATTACATGTGATAGAAATAAGGTCATGATGAAATACACAATGTGTATGGGGGTCCATAAGGTTTGTGACCCTGCCACATTGCCTAGACATGTTCTTATCGTTATATGTATTGGGAATCCATTTCACACAAAACATCATGCACATGTCATACACAACATGTACCATCAACTCAGGGTCTAGAAAATTACACCTTGTTGTGCCTATAGACACTTCGGTATGCCTATGTACTCATGGGGTACATAGTGTTTCCTCCTAAATGGGTTTCTGGGAATGTGTTAGATAGCACATGGCTTGGCCATCTGATGAGGGTAACATTGAATTTTGGAATTTTTACATGACATGTGATCCTTAACAAAACATGAAACCCTAGATCCACATATAGGTGAAACTATAAGTCTTTTTTTCTATACAATGAACCATGTAGTTTGGTTTTTCTTTAAATATATGTTTCTTCACAATGATACAAGATCATATTGTTCCTCAAAATATTATTTCTAATGGACACTCAAAATCTAAACAAATTTAATATAAGGTCACCAATCATAAATTTTCAGAATACGATAATAGTAAATCGAGAATTGGATATATCATTGAATAGTTGTCGTGTGTCATGTGGCTACTCTAGTAGATTTTTCCATTTCGGATCCTTGATCCATGAAGCGTCACAAGTAATCCATCCCATACCATATCGAAATAATTGAATCATTGTTTTCTCACAAAACAACCCTGAATATGTGGATTCAATCATGATTGAACCGAAACCCATGGGATAGTGTAGAAGAACACAAAGAAAAAAGGGGGGAGAACATTAGAAAGGTAAAATAGTCATTTGGAAAGATTTAATCACAAAATTTCATATAAATTGTATATAAATGTGTATTGGAATGGAAAATATATATTTATCATATTAAAATAACCAATTATTTTTTGTGATCATGCGAAGGATAATTAAATCATAGATGTTGAATAGAAGATGAAAATCAATCTTCAAAATTTTATTCAATAGGGTGAAAATCACAAATGATGAGTCCTACCATGATATATGATTGATCATAGGTGAAGAAAATTTTCCCCACTTGAGGGGAACACATGAAGTATTCCCTTCTTCTAAATCCTCATAGATGTGATCTCTCATTAGTCGTCTGATATCAATCCTCCAATGAGGAGCGTAATAATAATGAGTCATACCCTGATAAAGGATTGATCATAGTTGAAGTAAATTTTCTCCACTGGAGGGGAACACATGATGTATTCACTGCCTCTAAACCCACATATTTTTGGTCGCTCATTCATCATCTGATATCGACCCTTCAATGAGGTGTAAACAAGACCATATCTCAAATACCCCTAGGGTTATGTGAATAACATTGTGGATATTTCATAACATGGTGTAAATATAAGTAGTCTGTTATTACACAATTAAAATAAATAAAAATAAAATAATTAGTTACCTTTTTTAGATGCACAACCAAAATATTCGTCAACTAAAAAGAAAACATTGACCAACCTTAGGTCACACCTTGGATAGAACCCATATTCTAAAAATCTACCACAGTACTAGATTTATCATTTGAAAATCAATTAAAGAGTTATTACACTATTTTAGGGAAACATACCATCCTTTATATTAATATATTAAATATATTTATAATACCAATACCATGTTCACTGAGCCATGAAATCTGACCTCGTCTTCAGGAAGAGCGATTAAAATATTTCTTAATATATCCCATTGTATTAAAAGGAAACAATAGTTCCACTACATTGTTTCTACACATCAACATCAGATATAATTAAATGAATTTTTTAGAATGAGTTCACAGTAATATGAGGTTGATTTCTATCTTTATCATAGTTATATGCATTTTTAATTTTTTGTTATCATTCATAAAGAAAAAAAAAATCACATTGATGTGGTGTTAGTTAAAATAATTCAAAAATAAATCTATAGTTGTTTCCCTTGGATTTCTGGTCAATCAAATGACATTTTGTTCATTTTGACCCCCGGTGAATGTTTTTTAAGACATATAAATATTTTAAAACTACTTATTGAGTCATTTTGATCCATCCTCTTGTTAGAGTGTTGTGTATTTTTTTATAAATATTAAAAATAATTCAAATACAATATTATAAGGATTCCACATTGATCAAAGGCCAATAGATGTTGTTTTGGACAGTCATATTCAATGTTTTGATTTTAAAACACTAAAAAAATGTTTTTTTCATACTAATAAAATGAATACTTGGGTGGAGATGGGGTTATTTCTTACATTTCAATGATTAATATATGGTTTTTTCTAAGATTCAATTTAAATCAGAGTGTTTTTATTGGTTTTAACCCCTAATGTATGTCTTTAAAGACAATTATATATTTTAAAACAACATATTCATACATTCAGAGTACACTACACATCGAATTAATCTGTCTTCTACTAATATACATCGTTAAATTATTAAATGATAGTTTTTCTATTCTTCCCCATCAATTTAAAGTCATATTCTATAGTTCTATGCATCACATACAAATCTTAGTGTTTGAACAACTTAAAATGTTTTTTGGCCATATTGAGAATTTGAAAACGTGGATTAATATATATAATTATGTACATTTAAAAAAATGTTGGTTTTTTTATGATTTCACAATAATCAATGGCCATTTATTTGGTTTTTACCCCCAGATACAAGTTTTTTTAACACTATAATATCATTAAAAACAACATAATTAGATATTATGAGGACATCACACATTTAATTTATTTTTTTATAGTCACACACAACAATATTAATTCAAATAATATTTTTATATAAATTCACATCAATCCAAGAATGTTTTCTATGCTTTTTACTAATACAGAAATGTATTAGTAGTTTATATTAAAAACATTCATTCAACCCAGTGAAACAATAAACAAATATTGATGTAGTGTAAGTTACTATGCATTTAAAAGAAGTTTTTGCTTGTTTTCAAATGATTTCATGTCAACCAGAGTTCATTTTTCTAGTTTTGAGCGCCTATCACATGTTATTAAAGGATATAAATATATAAAAACAACTTATTTTATATTTATTATCATTAAAAATGTTTGATATACATTGTGTATATATATACACATCCTAAATAATCCAAACATATATTTCAATTTCAAAAAATTCATAAATAATTTGATATGTTTTTCACTATTACATGAAGGATTTGGTATTGTATACATCTTAAACACATTTTTAGTCTTCATGAGAAAATAAGAAATTATATTGATGTAATATCAGTTGTTAAATTTCAATAATGAATCTATGATTGCCTTATTATGATTTTACAGAAATTAGATGTCATTTTATTTTTTCCACATGTCACACATTGTTAAAAACTTTCAAAGCATTGATAACTAGTAATTCATTGTTTACTAGGGAATCAAACATTATATTATTGTTATGAAAACATAGAAATTTAAATAATAATTTCTAGACTTTTTTCCTATTATTTTACATTATTTTGAGGATGTGAGATCTGATTTCGAAATTTATAAGAATGTTTTAGTGCTTTGAAATACTGAAAATGTGTTTCTTATCATCCTAAGCAAACAAAAAATCGAACTAATATAGTGTAATTTCATAAATTTTTAAAATAAATATATGTCTGTTGTATTTGGATTTCATGAAAATAAAAGTTCATTTTCCTGATTTGGACCCCCCCAATGAATATTATTAAAGAAATTGATATATTTAAAAAATTTATATACAATTATTTTTTAGCACACCACACATCATATTGACATGTTTTATAATTTTATATAAAAAATTATTAAAATACTTTTTTTGTTGATTTAAGATCAATCCGAAATCAGTTCCACGGTTATGATAGTTACACACATGTTATGTTTATATGAAAACTAAAAAATCATTTTATGTCATCTTAAGGAAACAAAAACATATATTAATGTAAATTTTACATAAATTTCATATCACTTTGAGTTAATTTTATATATTTTCAGACAATACAATCATGTTTTAGTGTTAAAAAACACTAAATTAATTTAGGACATCCTTAGAAAAAGGAATCATACACATATTCATGTTCCATTACAATATTTTTAGGTTCACACTTTTGATGTTGGGCTTCTATTTTACAATAATCAAAAGTTATTTTCATTACTTTGATCCTCTAACACACAATATTAAAAAGTATCAAATATATAGAAACTACTTATTCAATCATTCTGAGAACACCACTTGTCATATTGATGTGTTATCTACTCATAATGAAAAAAAATAATTCAAAGATTATTAAAATATGATTTATCATTAATTTGATGTTAATTTGTAAATGTTTTACTCCTACACACATGTTTCAGTATTCTAAAACACTAAAATTTTGTTTTTATTCATCCAAAGGAAAAAATAGTGTAGGCTATTACAACACTATTTTATATATTTGATAAATAATTATAATATTTTCCCCTATGATTTCACAATAATAAAAGTTTATTTGTATTGCATTAACCCTCTCGTACACATTTTTAAAGACTATTAAATCATTAAACACTATGTATTCTGTCATTTTGAGCACACTATATGTCATATTAATTTGTTTTATTTGATTAATTATAGAAATAATATATCATATATTTTTATATGATAATATACCAATCAAATGATTTTTTCAATGGTTTTTTCCATTACGAAACTATTTTATTTTTTTAAACACTATAAATGAATTTTTAGGAAACCTATCAAAATAACAAATTTTATTGACATGTATTTAGTTCCTACATTTCATAAATAATAAAAAGATTTGTTTTCATGTGATTTAACAACAATATGAAGTCATTTTATTATTTTGGTGCAATTGACACACATTTTTTAGGACTGTCGAATCATTAATAACTTTTTATTGTTTCATTCTAACAACACATAACCTCACAGTGTGGTTTCTTCAACTTTTACACATTTAAATTAAATAAATTAAATTTTTTAATGATTTCACATCAATATAGGGTCTTTTATTATGGTTTTGATGGACACATGCATGTTTTATAGTTTTAAACTATTTAATATAGATATCATTAATCCTAATAAAATGACAATACATATTGATTCAGAGTAATTTTAGATATCTCAAAATATAATCTTCTATTGTTTTATAGTTTTTCATTAATATATATGGTAATTTTCTGGGTTTTGACCCCCTTGACCCATATTTTCTATAATTATTATCTCAAAAAATCATTTAGTTAAGATAATTGTTTTTACAAAACAACTTTTATTGACACTATATATACTTTTATAAGTACAAAATATTTCAAATATTGTTTTCCCATTATTTAATGTTGACTATATGTCATTTTCTATGAATTTTTACCATTAAATGCATATTTTCATATTTTCAAACATTAAAATTGTGTTTTTTTATCATACTATGAAAATGATAACTTGGATTGATATTGATTAAGTTAATAAACTTTTCAAAAATATATAATTTAATTTTTATATGATTCATGGAAATACCTTGTTGTTTTCATGGTTTTGGCCCCCTCGCACATGTTTTTTAAGGATGGTAATATATTTAAAACTATTTAAATTTTATTTTTGAGATCACCACATGTCATACATACATATCAACCTCTAAATCATGTCACAAATCATTTAATGTGTATTTTACAATAATTCTACATCAATATGATTTTATTTTTATAGTTTTGATCATTCAACTTATGTTTTAGTGTTTTAAAACACCAAAATAATTCTTTCGATCATCTCGATAAACAAAAGACATGGATGGAAAGAATATGAGTTTCAATATTTTACAAATAAATCTAATGTTTTTAATTTTTTAATATAAATTAAATTTTATATTTTGGTTTTTACCCCCAAGATCATGTTTTTAATGACATTTATATCTTTAAAAACTGCTTATTCATTCATTACTAGAACATCGTACGTTGGATTGATGTTATGTAACATCACAAGTAAGAAACGAATAATACATATTTTTATCTATGTCTATTAATTATTAATATAGTGTTTTAGAGGCTTAAAATGAAAATAAATACAATCTTATGCATGGAATAGACTAATATTCTTAAAAGATTGTATTACTGCCTTTTGATGGAAAACCATTTTTAAATCTATATTTTTACAATTTTATAAGCTATTTTTGTCAAAATAAACTTATTATTTATGATTGGGACATAAAAATTTACTTTTTGTGAATTTATTGTATTTTTCAGACAATGTTCATTTTTTAATGAATATTAAAAAATACTGCATTTTACATCAAAACTACTTTTTAATCTAATTTATTTATATGATTAGATTCCTTTTTTAATTGGTCATAAAGTGTAATATGAATATATTTTTACCATTTAATCCATTGGTGGTCATTGGAATCAAATTCACTTTGAAATTGGACCTAAACTGGTGTCAATCTTTTGATACTTATTGTTTAAAAAAACACGCTTTTTGTCATGACAACAATAATTAATTATTAAATTAATTAATGTGACTTATATGATTTGAATTTTTTAAAATATACATAATTTTTGAATTCAGAATATCAAATATAGATTAGGGTTATGTTTTGGTTTTTTTCCTGAAAAACTTCAATTTTTGATGAATAGTGAAACCACTAAGTGGTGGTTAAAGAAACTGATTTTTCGTTTAAATGAAACTTTGACACTTCTGTGATTTGATTTTCAAAAATCCGACATATATTGTTGTCATTAAGAAGTAAAATGTGGTTCAATGATATTAAAATAATTTTTTAGTGAATAGTAACTTTTAAGTTCTTAATCGCGATTAGAGGTAATTAGTGTAGTTTAAGGTAAAAATAATCTTTTAATAATATGGGATGAGCTTGACACATGTCCTACCCTTATTGGATTTGTCATGTCCGACCAAGAAAATCCATGGGTCAACTTGGGGACCCCATGGAGCCACATTGGTTGGGAAATGACATAAATAACTTTTTATTTTATGTAAAAGTAAAAATGACACAAACATGAGATGTTTTACTAAAACAATTTTAAACGGAGTTATAAAGATCATATTTTTGATTATAAATAATAATTGGAAAGATAAAAAGATTTCCTAAATCATAGTATTTTTTTATAATATTTAGACTTTAAATAAATTAAATTATTTATGACATCATGATGATGCAGCGTTGACCTCATTATTTAACGATTTAAATAAAATGGAATGATAATGTAAATTATAAGACCCACACATGGCCAAAACCTATTATATGGGTGGATTTATAACCCTTATCACCTTATCCTCTAAACACATCAATGTGGGAACTCTTAAATCCGAATACCATTTTAAAATAAAGTGACTTTTCTTTACCTTCGAAGAGTGCCCCCCTCTCCTCTTATAAAAGGCCCCCACCTATACCTCCTTACCCACACTCCCAAAGCCTTTGGTTCGACCAAAACCTGCCCATTTTGTCTCTCCACTTACCTCTATTTCTCCTTGAAGCCTCACTTTGAGAAGAATTCTTCCCAAGGAAGCTTTTGATCTCAAACCAAAGGGAGTTACCCGATTTTAAGGTAATGTCTTCACTTGAGTCCTTTTGTTTTATTTTGCTTCTCCAACCGCCTAAACTCTTTTTATTCATTTATTTTGTAACAAATACAGTATCTTCAATATACTAGGATGTTGTTATAAGAAGTATTCGAGCTACACTAACACACACCTACATATAATGGTTAAAGGATGCACTGTTTCCGTGGATGGTGAATTTATACCTCCTGAAACGATGATTGTTCAACATTATTTTAACACCTTCAAAGGTGGCCATTAAGATGTAGCTATGTTTATATATGATATATAATATTTTTATGTTTTCATTAAGCTTCTGTATTATTCCTTTTGGGAATACCTTTATAGTTTCCATTATGGGTAAAGGCTATATCTTTATTTAAGGAAGTGCGGACTACCGCCCCCTCAAAGTGATTTGATTCGTTAAATACCATATGTGGGACGTATAAAGGATGGAACTATGATATTATATATGATATTATACTGGAATTATAATATACCTTTATATCATTATGATTCCATTTTATAAAATATGAAATAGAAATGAAAGTAGCATTCATGCGTACGTACGACTTACCATCTCCATGAACGGTGCATTTCATTTCTTACCTATAAATGTTTATGTAATATTATAAATGCATGCATGTACTGGATATATATGAAATATATGATATCTGCATCATGAATACCATTCTGGACATAATGGATACATGAACAAATTGTAATTATAAATGGCTTATTTTTTACTCAAGTACCAATGATCGTTAAAACGACCAACTTAAATAATTACATAGTGTTCATGACATCGAAATAAGTGATATAAAAGGAATAATGAACTTGAAAAAGTTTCTTAAGAAATTAGAAATTAACTCAAGTTAATTTTTCAGGACATTAAAGAACCATCAAGTCAAGTTGGACCTGAGGTATTGGACTTCGTCTCAATCTCCATTCATTGAGGCATATTTTGTTTTGTACACAACCTTCTTTTATATGGTGTATAAACCCCTTTTACTTTTACGTTTATTCAAAAGGAATATTTTTATACGAAGCGTTTACTAAACAAAAAAAGGGAATTTTTTTGTCGTATGTATGCGACGACAACGACTTCTCCGCTGTCGTGACCGTTATTTAAGTTTCGGCTTCCTCTACAAGCCATGCCTTTTTTTAAAAGAAAAATAAATACCATGTTTTACTTTTCTTTTATTTTGGTATTTAAAATGGTTTTCATAATGTTTTTATATCAATGATTTGTATTGATATCTTGTGATTGAAAGATAGAAATGTTATGTTTCTTTTATGCATGTTTTATGTGATACTATTATGTTGAGGTTCTTGGTCATTATTATGAAGGCGGGTGGTTTCGTGATAAACTAAGGGCGGGTGAACCTGATATAGCTCTCCAATGCATTGGGTAACGTGAAGGAGTGAAATGTTAAGGTTTCTTCGAAGAGATTTAGGGAATATACTTTGATGGGTATTCCAAACGTAACCAAGAGGGTTACTCCCTACGTAAGAATGTTATGAATGCCTCAAGTTACTTTATGTCTTATGATTTCTATGATTTATTCATGATTTGATGAGGTATGTGAAAGTGCTTATGTTTTATGGTTAAAGTATGATTTTATTCTTATGTATATATGTACCCATGTTTCCTTTCCATATTTTTATATCCCTTACTGAGCTTTTTATGCTCATCCCATGTTTTTTTGAAATGTTTTTCATAGGTCAAGGGAAAGGTACATGATATGATGATAGTGTCAAGGAAGTGTCAAGAAAGTATCCATGTTTTATTTTAAATATGTTTCCATTGATGGGAATGAAAAATACGATCTTTATGTAACCACTTTGTTTATATGTGGAATGTAATGCAAGATTTATGATCTAATTCTCTAAAAATCTAAACCCGAAATGATCTTGAATATGTAATCTGGTAGTAAATCAAGATTAAGTAAGGGATAAGGCTGAGGCCTTATATTTGGTATCAGAGGTCGGTTTAGATAACTTTAGGAGTTAGAATTCTATTAAATGATTACCCAAAAATATTTTTTTATGGTCAAATTGATGTGATATAGTATTTGAAGATGACCATGTTGCTTCATCTAAGACATGTTTTTTCAGAATGATTTTCCATAGAGGAAACCAAGAAGCAGTGCTAGGAAGGAATGCAAAAGGAAATAAAATTCTGAATCAGCATCCTGAGATGGTCAGAATTGGAACTGAACAGTTTGTTGTAGTAATGGCACAATTGAATCAAGAGATAAATGGCGGTGGTATCCATACACGAGATCAGCCAGATCAACCGCAGAGGAACATGTCAGTGGTGGAACAATTCATGAGGCCACATCCCCCATCATTCAGAGGATCATCTGACCCTGTGCTAGCTGAAGGGTGGATTAAATCAATGGAGAATATTTTTGATGTCATGGGGTGTTCATACAATCAAAAGGTTATACTTGCTATTTATCATTTGGAGGGTGAAGCAGATCAGTGGTGGTTGATGGTTACTAATATCAGGGATGCTGATGAGATTGATGCTCTAAACTAGGATGAATTCAAAGGTATGTTTCTTGAGAAGTATTTTCCTAAGGCTATTCGACTTAGGATGGAAAGGAAATTCTTGGAATTGAGGAAAGAGGAAGAATCAGTGGCTTCCTATGAAGAAAGGTTCACTCGATTGGCAAGGTATGCTCCAAATTTTATCCGAGACCTTGATAGTAAAATCAATTGTTTTTACTCAGGATTAAAGCCAAAATATCTAAGTGCATTAGCTTCCCGTGAGTTTAAAAGATATGAAAAGCTTGTTCGATGAGCTGAGAAGGTGGAGATGTAGTTCGTCGATGATCAAGAGTTCTATAACAACCGATAGAAGAAGAGACTGAGGTGGCAGGAGAAAGGTAAGAATTCTTCAGAAAATTCTGATGGTAAGAAAACTAAGTTTCTAGTTTGTGATAAATGTGGAAAAAGGCATGTTGGGGAATGTCTTCTGAAGTCTGGAAAGTGCTACCGATGTGGTAAGATGGGACATAAGGCTCGTGATTGCAATGGAAAATATCAAGGTGATGGTAAGACCAAATTTGATTTAAAGTTAGTGAAATGTTATAAGTGCAATGAGATGGGTCACTATGTAAATGAGTGTCCGACAAAGAGCTTGGGTGATGGGAAGCAGTTAGACTACAAGCAGAAAGGGGTGGTGAAATCCTTTGCAACTACTTCAGCAGCTGTCAGGACATCAAATGAAGTTGTATCAGATACTTTGTTTGTTTTTTCAGATTATGCCAATGTGTTGTTTGATTCGGGGTCTACACATTCTTTCATCTCTGAAACCTTTTCTAGTAAAAAGGGAATACCATCTCATGAAATGACTCCTGAACATTTGGTAAAAACACCTGGGGGAAATGTTGAGGCAAAAAGAATTTATAAGAATATTCATATCCTTATCTGTGGAAAGAAACTATTTGCAAACCTTATTGTTCTACCTCTAGTAGAGTTTGATGTTATCCTGGATATGGATTGGCTCTCTATTTACCATGCTATGATTGACTGTAAAGCTAAAGAAGTTTCTTTTCAAAAAGACTTTCAGTTTGTGTACAATAATGAACCCTTACTGTTGATAACTTATCAAGAGGCCAAGAAACTTGTAAAAGATGGAAATGAATGTTACCTTGCACACATCGTTGAAAATAAAGGAACTGTTCAGATTAATGATGTACCAGTGGTAAATGAGTATCCCGATGTTTTTCCTGATGAGTTTCCTGGAATAATACCAGATCGGGAAGTTGAGTTTACTGTTGACTTAGTTCCTGATGCTAAGCCAATTTCAAAACCCCCTTATCGAATGGTTCAAATTGGACTTTTAGAGTTGAAGGAGAAATTGCAAGATTTATTAGAGAAAGGGTTCATTTGACCTAGCACATCACCATGGGGTTCTCCTGTTTTATTTGTTAAAAGGAAAGATAGTTCAATGAGACTTTGCATTGATTATAGAGCCTTGAATAACATCACTATTAAGAAAAAATATCCTTTGCCTCATATAGATGATTTGTTTGATCAGATCCAGGGAGCTCAGTATTTTTCAAAGATTGACATGTGATCGGGGTACCATCAGCTGAAGGTAAAGGAATCAGATGTTCTGAAGGCCGCATTCCGTACAAGATATGGCCATTATGAATTTTTAGTAATGCCTTTTGGGCTAACCAATGCACCTGTTGTATTCATGGACTTAATGAATAGAATTTTCAATGAGTTCTTGGATAAGTTTGTCGTGGTTTTCATTGATGATATTTTGGTGTTTTCTAAAAGTAAAGAGGAGCATGAAAGACATATAAGGGTTATCTTGCAAACCTTAAAAGAAAAGAAACTGTATGGAAAATTCTGCAAGTGTGAGTTTTGGTTGCAACAAATTTCTTTCCTTGGTCATATTGTTTCTAAAGATGGGATAACTGTTGATCCGGCAAAAACAAAGGTTCGTGAAGAATGGCCAAGACCCACAAATGAAACAGAGATTCGTAGCTTCCTTGGTTTAGAAGACTATTACCGAAGGTTTGTTAGAAATTTTTCATGGTTATCTAGTCCAATGACTAAGCTAACTCATAAGGGTGTTATGTTTATCTGGACAAAAGAATGTGATGATTGTTTTCAGGAATTGAAAAGAAGATTGGTGAATTCTCCAGTTTTGGCACTACCTTCTAGGAATGGTGAGTTTGTTATATACAGTGATGCTTCATTGAAAGGACTTGGTTGCGTCCTAATGAAGAATGATCAGGTAATTGCTTATGCTTCATGACAGTTGAAAACTCATGAGGTAAATTAACCTACACATGATTTGGAATTAGCTTCTGTTGTTTTCTCTTTAAAAATTTGGAGGCATCATTTGTATGGAGTAATGTGTGAAATATATACTGATCACAAAAGTTTAAAGTATATATTTACTCAGAAAGAGTTAAACATGAGACAGAGGAGATGGCTAGAATTAATCAAGGATTATGATTGTACAATTCATTACCATCCGGGAAAAGAAAATAAAGTGGTTGATGCTTTGAGTCAAAAAAGTAATGCTTCATTAGGAATGTTGCGTTTGGAACGTGATCCTTTGGTTAAGGATTTGATGAACTTTGGCATAGAAGTTGTTGGTGCAGGAAGTTCTTCTATTTTGTTTCAGGTATTAGTGAGATCATCTCTATCAGATAGAATCAAGCAAGCACAGAAGCAAGACAGTGAGTTGCAGAAAAAGGCAGAGCTGGTTCAGAAAGGTAAGTTTCCTGAATTCAACATTGATAATGATTGCGTTTTGAGATTTGGGAAGAGATTGTCTGTGACTTGTGATTCACATTTGAAGAGAGAGTTGTTATGTGAAGCTCATAGTTCTCTGTTTTCAGTTCATCCTGGCAGTACTAAGATGTACAGAGATCTGCGGGAGTATTACTGGTGGGATGGAATGAAAAGATATATTGCTGATTTTACTGTGAAGTGTTTGACATGTGAACAGTTTAAAGCAGAGCGGCAGTTACCAAAAGGGATGCTTCAGCCTTTACCAGTGCCAGAGTGGAAATGGGAGAATATATCCGTGGACTTTGTTGTGGGATTACTGAAGACATCTTGAGGTAATAATGCAATCTCGGTTATTCTTGATCGCTTGACTAAATCTACTGATTTCCTTACTATACGAGATAATTTTTCCCTAGATCAACTTTCCCGTTTGTATCTTAAAGAGATAATCATGTTACATTGATTTACCCTCTCCATTGTATCTGATCGTGATCCCAGGTTCACTTCTAAATTTTGTAAAGGCCTTCAGAAGTCGTTGGGTACTGAATTAAATTTTAGTACAGCTTTTCATACTCAATCAGATGGGCAGTCAGAATGAACAATTCGGATATTGGAGGATATGATATGTTCTTGCTCTATGGATTATCAGGGAAGTTGGTACCAACATCTTTCTTTGGTTGAATTTTCATATAATAACAGTTTTCATTCCAGTATATAGATGGCACCATTTCAGGCATTATATGGGAAGCGGTGTCAAACTCCAGCTATCTGGGATGAAGTAGGTGAAAGGAAGTTGATGGGACTAGAATTGGTAGATGAGATGGCAAAAAAAATTTGATGATTCAGAAACACATGAGAACAGCTCAGAGCAGGCAGAAGAGTTATGCGGACAACAGGAGGAAGGATCTATCTTTTGAGGTAGGTGATCATGTTTTTCTCACGGTTTCCCCATGGAAAAGTGTGATGTGATTTGATAAGAAAGGAAAGCTGAGTCCAAGGTTCATTGGACCATATGAAATTATGGAGAGAGTTGGATCAGTTGCATACCGGGTGGATTTACCTCCGAGTTTATCTCAGGTACACAATGTTTTTCATGTTTCGATGTTGAGAAAGTATATTCCAGATCCATCTCATGTTTTGAGTCCAGAGGTAGTTCAGCTGAAAGTGAATCTATCTTATGAGAAGCAACCGGTCCAGATTCTTGACTACAGGGAGCAACTGTTACGGAATAAGGTGATTAATCAGGTAAAGGTTTTGTGGAAAAACCACATGATGGAAGAGGCAACATGGAAATCTGAAAATGCAATGAGGGATAAGTACCCCCATTTATTCGATAAGTAAATAAATTGAGGGGACGCAATTTTCTAAAGGGGGTGGAAGGATGTAACATCCCAAGTAAGTAACGAATAGTAGATATTTTTATCTATGTCTATTAATGATTAAGATAGTGTTTTAGAGGCTTAAAATGTAAATAAATACAATCTTATGCATGGAATACACTAATATTCTTAAAAGATTGTTTTACTGCCTTTTGATGGAAACTCATTTTTTAATCTTTATTTTGGAAATTTTATAATCTATGTTTGTCAAAATAAACTTATTCTTTATTATTGGGACTTCAAAATTTACTTTGAGCGAATATTTGTAATTTTTCAGACAATGTTCATTTTTTAATGAATAGTGAAAAATACTGCATTTTACATCAAAACTGATTTTTAATATAATTTATTTATATGATTAGATTATCTTATTAATTGGTCTTAAAGAGTAATCTGAATATATTTTTACCATTTAATCCAATGGTGGTCATTGGAATCAATTTCACTTTAACATTGGACTTAAACTGATGTCAATCATTTGATACTTATTGTTTAAAAAAACACGCTTTTTGTCATGACATCGGGAATTAATTATTAAATTAATTAATGTGACTTATATGATTTGAATTTTTTAAAATAGAAATAATTTTTGAATTTAGAATATCAAATATAGCTTAGGGTGAAGTTTTGGTTTTTTTTCTGAAAAACTTCAATTTTTGATGAATAGTGAAACCAGTAAGTGGTAGTTAATGAAACTAATTTTTTTTAAATGAAACTTTGTCACTTCTGTGATTTGATTTTAAAACATCCGACATACATGGTTGTCATTAAGAAGTAAAATGTGGTACAATGAGATTAAAATAATTTTTTGGTGAATAGTAAATTTTAAGTTCTTAATCGCGATTAGAGGTAATTAGTGTAGTTTAAGGTAAAAATAATATTTTAATAATATGAGATGAGCTTGACACATGTCATACCCTTATTGTATGTGTCATGGAAGACCAAGAAAATCTATGGGTCAACTTGGGGACCCCATGGAGCCACTTTGGTTGGGAAATGACATAAATAACATTTTATTTAATGTAAAAGTAAAAATGACAAAAACATGATATGTTTTATTAATATAATTTTGACATGGGGTTATAAGGATCCGATTATTGATTATAAATAGTCAATTGAAAGATAAAAAGATATCATACATCATAGTATTTTTTTTATATAATTTTTTGACTTTAAATAAGTTAAATTATTTATGACATCATGATGATGCCGCAATGACCTCATTATTTAACGATTTAAATAAAATGGAATGATAATGTAAAATCTAAGACCAAAACATGGCCGACACCTATTGGATGGGTGGATTTAGAACCCTTATCACCTTATACTCGAAACACATCAATGTGGGACCTCTTAAATCCGAATACCAATTTAAAATAGAGTGACTTTTCTTTACCTTCCAAGAGTGCCCCTCCCCTCCTCTTATAAAAGGCCCCCACCTCTACCTCCTTACCCACACTCCCAAAGCCTTCGGATAGGCCCAACCCTATCCAATTTGTCTCTCCACTTCCCTATATTTCTCCTTGAAGCCTCACTTTGGGATGAAGTCTTCCCAAGGAAGCCTTTGATGTCAAACCAAAGGGAGTTACCCGATTTTAAGGTAATGTCTTCACTTGAGTCCTTTTGTTTTATTTTGCTTCTCCAACCCCATAAACTCTTTTTATTAATTTATTTTGTAACAACTCCAGTATCTTCAATATATTAGGATGTTTTTATAAGAAGGATTGTAGCTTCACTTACACACACCTATATCTAATGGTTAAAGAACATACTGTTTCCGTGGATGGTGAATTTATGCCTCCCGAAACGATGATTGTTCATCATTCTTTTAACACCTTCAAAGGTGGACATTAAGATGTCACTATATTTATATATGATATATAATATGTTTATGTTTTCCTTAAGCTTATGTATTTTTCATTTTGGGCATACCTTTATGAATTCCAGTATGGGTAAACGCGATATCTTCATTTAAGGAAGTGCGGACTACCGCCCCCTTAAAGTGATTTGATTCGTTAAATACCATTTGTGGGACTTATAAAGGATTGAACTACGATATTATATATGATATTATACTTGAATTATAATATAGCTTTATATCATTTTGATTCCATTCTATAAAATACGAAATAGAAATGAAAGTAGCGTTCATGCGTACGTATGGCTTACCGACTCCATGAACGGTGCATTTCATTTATTACCTCTAAATGTATATCTAATATTATAAATGCATGAATGTACTGGATATATATGACATATATGATATCTACATCAAGAATACCATTCTGGACGTAATGTATACATGAACAACTTGTAATTATAAAGGGATTATTTTTTACTCAAGTACCAATGATCGTTAAAACGACTGTTATTAACTTAAATAATTACATAGTGTTCATGACATGGAAATAAGTGATATAAAAGGAATAATGAACTTGAAAAAGGTTCTTAAGAAAGTAGAAATTAAATCAAGTTTATAATTCAGGACATTAAAGAACCATCGAGTCAAGTTGGACCCGAGGTATGGGACTTCATCTCAATCTCCTTTCATTGAGGCATATTTTGTTTTGTACACAACCTTCATTTATATAGTGTATAAACACCATTGACTTTTACGTTTATTCAAAAGGAATCTTTTTATATTAAGGGTTTACTTAATGAATAAAGGGAATTTTTTTCCTCATACATATGTGGTGACAACGACTTCTCCGCCACCGTGACCATTATTTGAGTTTCAACTTCCTCTACAAGCCATACCTTTTTTTAAATGAAAAATAAATACCATGTTTTACTTTTCTTTTATTTTGGTATTTAAAATGGTTTTCATAATGTTTTTATATCAATGTGTTTTATTGATATCTTGTGATTGAAAGGTGGAAATGTTATGTTTCCTTTATGCATGTTTTATGTGATATGATTATTTTGAGGTTCTTGGGCATTATTATGAAGACGGGTGGTTCCGTGAAAAACTAAGGGCGGGTGAGCCCGATATATCTCTCCAATGCATTGGGTAATGCGAAGGAGTGAAAAGTTAAGATTTCTCCGAAGAGATTTAGGGAATATACTGTGATGGGTATTCCAAACGTACCCAAGAGGGTTACTCCCTACGTAAGAATGTTATGAATGCCTCAAGTTACCTTTATGTCTTATGATTTCTATGATTTATTAATGATTTGATGAGGTATGTTAAAGTTATTATGTTTTATGGGTAAAGTATGATTTAATTCTTATGTATATATGTACCCATGTTTCCTTTCCATATTTTTATATCCCTTATTGAGCTTTTTATGCTCATCCCAGGTTTTTTTGAAATGTTTTTCACATGTTAAGGGAAAGGTACATGATATGAAGACAGTGTCAAGGAAGTGTTAAGAAAGAATCCATGTTTTATTTTAAATATGTTTCCATTGATGGGAAAGAAGAATACTATCTTTATGTAACCACTTTGTTTATATGTGGAATTTAATGCAAGTTTTATGATCTAATTGTCTAAAACTCTAATCCTGAAAAGATCCTTAATGTGTAATCTTGTAATAACTCAAGATTATGTAAGGGATAAGGCTAGGGCCTTATATTTTAACTGTACAATTATAAACCAAAAATAATTCAATGGTAATTTTCATATTATTTCATGTCTATTTTAGGATGGTCTTTGTGGTTTTAACATTCAAATGGAATTTATATTATTTTAAATCACTCAAAACAGATTTTTCATCATCTTATGAAAGTGAAAATTTAGATTGATGAAACCTAAATTTCCACATTTCCAAAAATTAATATGTAGTATTTATATTTATATTTCATCTAAATCCAATGTTGTTTTCTTTTCTATGACCACTAGTTCACATTTTGAAAAAATATTCAATCTTTCAAAATTTCTCATTTAGTCATCTAAAAAAACCCCACATCGGATTTATGTGTTTTATACATTTAGACATGAATAATAATATCATGATTATTTTCCTATTAGTTGAAATCAACCTGAGGCCATTATTTATGTTCTTGACCATTAAATATCCATTTTAGTGCTTTAAATCATTAATAATGTGTTCTCCATCATCTTGAGAGTCCAAAAATTAAATTGTTGAAGTATGAATTCCTAAAATTTTGAAATCATCATATTTCATTTTATGACATCACAATGATTTGAGGTCATTTACATGGTTTTAACTCCATGAAGCATGTTTTTAAAGATTTTTATATCTTTAAATATTGTTTATTAACTCATTCTAAGTACACCACACATCGAATTACAATTTTTCTTGCTCAAACATGTATAAAATGATTCAAATATTGATTTGTGATTATTTCAAATCAATGTGAGGTTATTTTCTATGGGTTTTTGACACTACAGACACATTTTAGTTTTTTAAAACACAAAAATGTTGTATTCAGTCAACTCGATCAAATAAATACTCATGTTGATGTAGATTCAGTTCATACACTAAAAAAGAATCCTATTATTTTTTTGAAAACTCTTGATATTCTGTTATGTTTTGAATCTGACAATATAATATGAGATTTAATTTATTATTTACTTTAACAAGATTAAAAATTGAAAATAAAACTTACTTATATATATTGAATAAAATGTTAAATATGTAAAATTACCTATGCATCTCATATATAAAAATCTAGGTAACCTCTAGACTAATAACGGTCACCACTAATTACATCAGGATCCAAAAACAAATATAAGAAATGTATATTATAAGAATATCAACAAATGACAATGTGACTATAATTTATTTTCTAATTTTCTCATGTCATTGACATCTATTATAAATCAACTGAGAAATGTGGTTCACCTCATCTATTCATGTTAATATATATGATATTATATCCTCATAATCTTCCCATTACTGTTGAAATTGACCAACAATTATATGCACTATAGTATTCTTATATTATTTACCTCAAACCATATTTTATACTACAATATTTACCTCATTTTGGGTTCAAATATCTACATATTTTATATGTACCCATAACCACATCAACAATAAATGCATGTTTTGTGAAACCAATTACGTAGTCTAATGAGAAAACATGAACATAATTCCCTTAGATATTATGATATATATAATCTCATAGCATAATACTCTGTCTATGATCTTCTTGAAGCCCATTTATCTAAGCATAAAATTGACCATATTGAATATATGTATCTAACCATAAAACAATAGCCTAGATTCTATTGTTATTTAATTAGAATGTCATATACACATGATATAAAATCATCCAAGATCAATCAATTCGGTAGTTTTGAATTAATCGATTCATATATAGTTCCCTTATTAGACTATTAATTAGTCAAATACAAAAATTGAAAATAAACAGATTCATTGAAACTTAATTGAAAATTACATCTTTACAGCCTATGGAAGGAAATAAATAATGGGGTAAGAACAAATGACCAGTAAGGGTTACATGAGTTAATAAAAATTTAAGAAAAGTCATAAAGGTATATTAATTATAGAATAGAAAATAAATAAAAACACCTTTCTCCAATTAACTATAAATGAAAATTCTTCCATATATATTATTAATATATAAAATATCACGAGAAGTAATAATTGAATACTAAATGAAGAAAATGATAAATTATTAGATGTCATGTACGTGGAACATAAACCATTATATTGTCAATGACATTTTATGTTTTTGTCTAGAAACCCATCTGATTATTATTGAATATAATCATAAATGGTTTTTCACCAACTATTTTGTCTCAGGATACCTATCAATGCATTGGGGGAAAAATATAACGGGACCCACCCATTATTACCTGTACAAATAAATCTTCGAATAAAGATTCAAACCAATAACATCCTCCATCAAAAATACAATAGTTAAATATGGAATATAACTAAGACAATAATCATATCATGATACATGAGACATGGATATTTTTTGAAATTTCATTGAATTATGATCATAAATAAAAGGTTAAGTATATATACACCACATTGAATGAATAAGTTGTTAATAAGCTATAACCAAAGGAAAAATCATAATGTTGTCCATGAAAGAATGAATTTAACTCATAATTGGACATTAATATGGGAATATAGTGATATATCATGATAAATGATGTCCAAATGATGTGAATAAATATTAAATATGTTTTTTATGTCTCTTTAGAAATGTGACACTTTAGTAAGGCCTAAGGAAAAATATTAATGATTATTTAAAATGAATAACAAAATATTTTTTTGTATAATTCCGAAAATGAAAACATAATTTTTTTCATCATTAAAATTTTAATTTTATAAAAATAATCGTGGCCAAAAATTTATTATGGAGTTTAATTTAAAATTAGAATGTAATTTGGAACTTCTCTTTAAGTTGTCTTACTTATCATGATAAATTGAAAAGGAAACCTTATAAAAATATATTTTCACATTGAAAAGGTTGAATTGATATGGATAAATATTTTTGGAACATATGATAATAATATTGAATAATTTTATAAAAATAATGTAGAATTAAATTACAGTAATGTAGTAGAACACAAATCCTGAAGGAAACTGGGGTATCCGGGGGAATCCCTTACATTATGTCTAAAAGTGTTATGAAAGTGCACATAAATTCCTACAAAGTGAAATTAAATTCATTAACAATTAAATTATGAACCTATTTTACATTTTTTATTATAATTTCATTTAGTTAATTTATGGCTTTTTTAATGAGATATAATATTCAATTTTGACATTCGGGAGTGTTCATTTCCTTGGTTTTGATGATTGTTTAACTTGTACACATGTATCAATGATCATGTAAAATGAGAATAGTTGTAAAGAATTAAACTTATATTTTATTAGTAAATTTACATTAGATTAATTGGTATTATATATCCTTTTTGAGATGTGTGGAAGATTCAATACATAAAATGATCATGATAATTTTTTAGATTATATTGGAATTTTTTGGATCATCAAGAACTCATATTGTTTTATAAATAAATATTATATATATACTAGTTATAGAAATTTATTTAACCAAAAATATGTATAATAAAATATTTTTTATCGTAATACATTTTTTATGACCATCCTTGGATGTTTTAATGAAAAATAAAAATGCATTGTCCATGATGGTGGTAAATCGACAAATCACGAATAATGTCTTCATTTTTAGAATAATAGAAAGAAGAGAAGATGGAAAGATGATGGGTAATAAATAAAAAAAAAATTATAATATATATAATATATTATAGATATCATGTTTTTTTAAAATATCATTGAATGAGAGGATATGTAAATTAAAGAAATTAAATGTACTTAAACTGTAATGAAAGAGGATTTTTTCCTCTTGAATTCCTTCTCAGTGAGAACTTCTATGAGGAACACGAGTTTCCTTTTTTTTTGAGACCATGTGATCTAGAATATGGGGATAGACTTTGTAATAATATTATGAAGAATTTGTACAATATTTATGGTCTTAGAGGATTGAAAACAATAGTTTTTGAGAGGTGGTATTTTTAGTGAGAAGATGACAGTTTTTTTATTATTTAATTCATTTGTTTATTATTTTTGATAATGAAAATTAATTGTATTGATCATTGTGACTAAATATAGTAAATGTATCTTTCAATTTCAGAATAATGGTGTTTACATCATTCATTCATCAACCATTACACAATATTTATTTTATTTTTCTAATAATGTAAATTATCATATTGAACTATTCACCAAAAATTAAACTATTTTAGAAAAATCCAAATAATTTAACCTAGCCATTTATCAATATGTAGAATTAAAAAAAGCGACTCTGTCTTTGTGAAATAATGTTCTATGTATGAGAGTATTATTTATTAATTAAAATAACAATTTATTTGAAAAATATTGATTTTAAATTTATAACTTATTTTGGGACACTTTGTGAATTTAATTAACGTTAAATTAAATTTTCATAAAAACATAAAACAATAAAATATTAATTTTGGAATATATTTTTTAATTATAAACATTCAATTCCATTATGATATTTGTTATAAAATTGTAATTAAGAATTTACATTTCACAAAAAATAGAAACCCTTAATTTATCATTTTTAAAAAAATTATATAATTATTCCAAGAAATAAATATATCAAATTTTAATTCAAAATATACAACAATTATATTTATACTCTCATAGTTACGGGTACTATTATATTGTTCTGATTACTATTCCTAATATTTGCATTACTATTCCAATGGTCAAGTTACTATTTGATTATATATCACAGTCCTTTTGGGCAATGTAGACTATCAAATGAATTGAATTTATTTAATAATATGAGTACCATATAATCATGGGGTTTTATATTCCTCCCGCCATATTAAATTTCATCCTTGAATTTTATTTCATGAATCGTTCCTTCTGAACAAATGTGGTTAATTATTTTTCATAACATCCTCATGTTCCTACCTTTCTTATTCCATTTTATGGTTGTTTTAATGAGCCTTTACAAATTCAGTCATTGGATTTGTCATTACATTCTCTCATATGATAAAAAATATCAATTGTCTCTTCTCCAAAAGACAAGTCAATTTCTGATTCTAATTTTCCCTTGATAGTCAATGTGATGAGTTTACATTGTGCATCTTTAACAATGATATGTGCAACACGTCAGGAAATTTGTAGAGGCTTGGTTGAATTTCTAATCAACAATCTAGATCACCAATTCATTCAAAATTTTCAATTTTTTTATGCATCTTGTAAATAATCACAATTTCTTACCAAACCATATAACACGATTCCAAAAAGATATTTCAAAAACAGATGATCTCTTACTCACATTTCCAAATCCATTCTCTAGTTATAATCATAACTATTTTCCCTACATGTAGTTTCATTAATATTAAACTAAATATTATTTACCTTTGTCATTTTCACTTAACTATGGTTTGGGCCCATCAGATTCCTATCACTAAAATCATCGAAACAATTTTTATTATGACATATCTTTCCAAATAATTCTTTATATGGTGTCGTTTTAATACCATAATAGAATCTATTCTTATATGAAAATTCCACCATAGGTAAATAAAGATCCTACATTCTTTGATTTTCTAATGAGAATAATCTCAACATGACTTACATTGTTGGAATAGTCATTTCAGTATGTCCTTCTATATGTGGGTATTAAGTACAAAATGCTAATCAATATCAAAGGCCCTCTAAAGTCGATTCAATATTTTTTACGTAAATTTAGGATCTCAATCTGAAAAATTAAATATATGATGACCAAAAATCCTTCCAATATTCTATCATTAATGGAGATTAAAGGGGTGAATCTTAACTTATAGCATGAAAATTTTATTATTTTTAATGAAGATTAAAAATTACCCTTTTGTTATCATTCTTTATAGGGGACTTTGGTAAATAGTGACAGAGTATGTTGCAATGTCATCCCACATCAATATTAGAATAGTAATAGGTTCCATGAATCGTCTTGGATGGTGTCCCTCAGCCATCAATTGATGAAAAACTAGGCATCTTGACTCATAGTAATTAATTTATAGCTTTATATTATACAACAAAATTATTCTATTAGATCCAAACATATCTTAGTACTATGATGGTGTATATGAATTTTCTATGCTATGGTAATTATATGATAGTTCCAATTGTAGCTCACGTATTTATTGAACACATATGATTTTTCCAAATTTCGGAATTCCATTTTCATATATAAAGCCTTCAAATATTCCAACATTAATTTAATTAGTTTTCAATTGAATATTATGACCATCAGATTTAAAACATTATATATTCATTAGGAAATAATGTTTAGAAATTAATTGAAAAAGTCTTGAATTTTCACTTAAAAATTACTATATCAATCTTTACTAAATACATTAACATATGATACATCTCAATCCTAATTTTGGTCAAAAGGTTATGATTATTTCTACTTAATTCATCTAAAAACTAATTTTATTTTCCAGGGTATTAGTGTATTGAGAAATCAAAATTATTGAAATGATTGAGGCATCATATTGACCTTATTTTGAATTATTTATGTCTAAATATTCATTTAAAGCAATTGTGATCTATATATTTCTCAAATATGTCACCATAGAGATAGTGTCTCAATATATTCTGAGAAGGTATTGTGGATTTTAAATCATGCTCATGATTTGGAAAATTTTGTTCATATGTCTTCAACTTCCAGGATGAATATGAAATGAAATTATCATTTTTCATATGGACACAACATAGTCCTTTCCTCAATGAATTACTATATTTTACAAACCCATCATTTCATGATGGTAGAGTCAAAAATAATGTATTCACCATGATTTTCATGAATTATTTGAAAAATTATACCCATTATTTTGTACATAAATTTTTATCCACATTATATTTGATGTCGATTAATGGGTTAGCTATTCTGGAAAAATTAGGATCGAAGCCCTGATAGTATCCTGATAAACATATAAAACAACATAAATCTATAATGTTCATTTGTGTAGGTCATTCATGGATAGACTTTTTATTCATAGTATCTATTGAGATTCCTTCATTATAGATATCATTACTAAGAAATGAACCTTCCTAAATCCTTAATTTACACTTTCTAAATTTACTATTTAACTATTTCCTTATTAGAGTCTCAAGAATAATTCACATGTGATTCTCATGGGGTTCATATTTTTTAGAATACACCAGAATATCATCAGTGAATACAAAAAAATAACTATGATATACCTTAAATATATTGATATAAACTAATGGTTAATTACTAAATCCAAATGGAATTACTATAAATACATAATGTCCATACCTTGTACCAAAAGGTTTCATCAGATTATCCACCTTATATACTCACAACATATGATACCCAGAATATAATTTGATCTTGAATAAATATTGAAATTTTTGATATTGATCAAATAAATCATCAATACAGGGGAGAAGATACCTACTCTTTATTATAATAGAATTGAATTATCTATAGTCAATGTGGATCATCAAGGATCTATCTTTATTTTTATTATGAAAATAGGGGATCCCCCGGGATAGAAAATAGGTAGAATAAATTCCATAAGATTCAATTGCTATCGTTGATTGTTTAGCTCCACTACTTCCATAGTGTCCATTCTATATAGAGTCTGTGATATTGTTCACCCAACATGTATTTAATCAATAGTAAACTGAACTACATTTTCTAGGGAATTCCATGTAATTACTAATGAAATACATTAATTCATTCCAATACAATTAGAACAACCTCTATTTTAAGATGATTTTCATAATCCCTAGATGTTTTTTCTCTTACTCTCATATAATTTAATTCATTAGAGCTATTAGGGGTGGATGTAGGTAAGAATCAAATGATGAGGTTTCTTATCTAATGATAAGGGATTCTACATCTTCCTCAAAAATTGTAATTTCCTTCTTCTTGTAAGAAATTATCACTTAATATTTTGAAATACATTCCATAAGAAGAATTATATCATGTTCAACCATAGGTATGATGATAAGATCAATAAATAAAGAACCTATATATAACAAAATTGGAACTACCTAACACATTTATTTTATAATGAGACATCCCTTTGGTGTATTATAAAACACCTCCCTTGTTAAATCAAAATGAAAATATATAATTTTATTGGAAAATTGTGTAGATATAAAAGAGTGAGATGATCATGAATAATATAAAGCACTGTCTTATTTTGAGGATAGGATGATTATACCTACCACCACATGATTTGGAACTTTTACTTCATCTATCATGATCACATGTGCTTCTATATATCCCATTGGCCTATTATGAGGTATATTACCTTGATTCTCGAGACATTGATTTTTATAACTCCCTATTTCATTACACTTGAATCATTGGACATCATTTCATTTTTTCTTCCCTGTGCTTTAATTTTCTATATGAACTGTTCCGAACAAATTATAATAAACTACCATGCCTTTAAAGAATTTACTAGGATGATTCTTTTCCACATTTTTTCATATTGGGAATATATTTTATGCTTTACTGTTCCAATGGTTATCCGAAGACATCTTATTTTCTTGAATACCCATTAAAATATAGGATCTAGAAATTTTCCTCTCCATTTTTATGTTAATTTATACAAATTCATCATATGATGATATAGTTGAGTACCTAGGTACATTCGACGTATTTTCTTAAGTCTATAAAACAAATTATCAATATTATGTTCAGAATAACATATGCCATCTATAACAACCCTTGTTAGTCTCATGACGGATTCCCCATACACTAAAATATTCTCTTCATCCCATTACAATATCTTGATCATTTTTTCTTCATTTAATTTTATTTATCATTGGGGAAATATTTTTTACAGAATTTTTCTTTAAAATTAATCAATTCCATGTCTTCAATTTCATATTCCTCTTTTGTTTTATTGACCAATGACCACTATTTATCATAATCTCGCTAAGGAAATATACTTACTATACTACCATTTCTTTTTTATTTCACCATAATTCTATAATAATCATCTCAAAGTACATGATTTACATCTGTGATACAACTAGATTACTACTCACATTAAAATATTGGATCTTCTGCCGCATCAAAATAACGAATAAATGTGTAGTACAGTTATTATAAAAAACCTAAGTATGTTTCCTAATATGGGTATGATCTTATTATATTCCACACTATTTTTGTTGATTTCATCAGTAGGGAAATCCCTATATTGTATTTTGGTATTGATTGATTCATTTATTTTTAGCACCATCCCTGTAAAATGGAACACACTAAGTTAACTCATAAACATTATTATTTTTGAACTAAAAATATAGTATAATAAATAATATTAATTATAATGTTTATTTAAATTCTTTTTCTAAATGGTTCCAACAAAAAATCCTCTAATACTAACAACAACTACCCATATCACAACAATACAGAGTCAACAGTAATTTTATTACAATGGAATATATATAAGAGATCACATCTCTAATGATCGATTTGTTTTTTGGTTTTGAATAAATAGATATAGACATGGATCCCTTATTTCATAGGTTATTAAACATAAAATATAATAAAAAAATAAATTGATTCATTCACTCATATTAAAATATTACATCGTTATAATATTGAGATGAAAAAATAATGGGTTGATCACAAATCCTTAGAAAGGATTACCTGAACAAATATTAGGTAAAGATAAGTCAATAAGGCATAATCAATATGGAAAGATAAATAATTAAAAAACACATTCCATCTATAATTAGAGAATGTAAATTAACCCATATATATGATCATAGTGATGATATAATGGGAAGTAATTATTGAATACTGAATGAACAAAATGATTATTTTGTGTATGTCACGTATCTAGAACATGAAACATTATATCATAAAGACATTGTAATTATGTGGGTATAAAATAAAATAATTCTTTTTAAAAATAACATGCGTGGTTTGTGTCTAGTTGTTTTGTATAATGACACATGTCAATTTATAGAGAAACAATCTGTAATAGGCCTTACCCATGACTGGATGTACAAATCAATCTTCACACATAGATTCAATTCATTAACATCATTAAAAGAAGGCATTGTATGTAACAATGGTATATTGACAAAAATAATAATTATATTCTGGATACAATAAAGATTTATATTTAATGTAATATTAAATGAATGACGTTCATAAATAAAAAGGTAAGTATACATTCACAACCCATAAGGAATAAGTGGTGAATAATGAATAAACAGAGGGATTATCAAAAGGGTGTCTATGATAGAATGGATTTAAATCAAAAATATAAATTCATAAGGTAAAATTGGAATAGATCCTGATGAATGAAGCCCAAATTAAGTGGAAAACTATAAAATGTGGTTTTAAGAAACTTTAGTAATTTTCTAGTTTTGTGCACTATAATGATAAGTATTAAAGACTATTTAAAATTGAAAAAATGCTAATTGTTTATATTAAAATATAAATGAAAAATGATTGTATTTATTGATAATTTTCATGATTTTAGAAAAATATTAGTGGATTAAAATATTTTTTTTATTTTACTTTAATATGGTAATTATATCATATTTTCCCTTTAATAGAGCATTCTTATCACAAAGAATTGAAACATTACACATAGAAAACTTGAATTTACCCTTGAAAGAAGGATGATTTGATACGGATAAATAGTTATAGACAATTTTAAAATAATTTATAATATTTTTATAAAAATAAAGAAGATTTATATTTGGGTAATGTGATTGAGAAATCAAAACCCAAATGAAAAAATGGGGTGTTTGATGCGAACCCCTTACCATATGTCTGAAAGTGTTCATCAATTTCACTAAATGTATGAGATAATGAAATTATATTCCTTAATTTTTTTTACTGAAAACCGATTTAATATGTATTTTATTAAGTAATATATTATTATGTAAATTTACCACCTTTCTAAGCAATTATATGATTGACGTTTTTCATTCAGGAGTGTTAGATTCCTTGGTTTTGATGATTTGTTCAACGTATACATGTCTGAAAGAACATGTAAAATTGCAATAGTTTTCAATAATTGAAATTATAAGTTATTAAAGAAATTATAGAACATTAGTTTCTATTATATAACATTTTTTTGATATAATGATGATTCATTAGAAAATTGGATTATCTTATTTCTGATATGAAAGGATGAGAGCACATCTCCTCGGGCGAACTATTAAATGAAAAAAAATTATATCATCAGTAACCCCTAATCAATACTAGAATTATTCTATGAGTTCCTCAGTTATATATATTATAATGAAAATGGAATATTTCAACCCCGAATGGGTGTGATCATTTAAAAGAAGCAGTTAAAATTTAAAAAATGAATAAACCCTTCCAGAAGATATTGATTCCCGCACATCGACTGAATGTAAAAGATATATTTCCTTCCAAAATTATCTTAAAGGTAAAGATATGTCCAAAACATCACTTACAAAAAAAATCATTATGAAATAAATTTGATGGTGGATGTTTCTTAATTGAGGTCGATCCTGATTCCCTTCAATTGTGTACACTATTATGTAAATTCTATTTTATGGGTCGTAGTTCATATCTCAAGAAGGATTAACCTTGGACATATACTGAACATAAACTGCGAATCACCAACTATTGTGGTTTCACCAATTTTTTGTTGGTGCCAATTATCCATAAGTATTTTCATATTATATTGAAGTCTCTGGAGAAGTTAGATCATGTTTGGAAGATTGGGAACTATCTTATGGATTCTAGTAACCTTCAAATCTCAGTGATGGAATTTGATTTTAATAATCACACCATTAAGAATTATTTGGAATAGTTTTGGATTCCATGTCATGATCTTAATTGGTTCTTCTGGAATCCTAATATCTTAAATGATATAGTTTAATGTGTAGGTACCCCCCTTAAATTGATCAGTATACCATGGATTCTGAATTTGGAATGTTTGAGATGGTCATGGTGGAAGTCAACATGGATTCTAAACTCACAAATGTAATTATATTTAATGAAAATGATTATAATATGGAATTTTGAATTTAATATGATGGAATTCCATCATTTTTCGTGCTATATAAGATAGTGGGGAATTCCATCCTAAACTACAGGGAAGTGAAAATCCATGATATCTATTCCAAGGAAAATTATTGTACAAAGGTTATGAAAAAACAAGAATGAAAAGGGTAATGTCATTGGTAAACATGATCCTCCCATAAAAAATAATGATGGTAGGGTAAAGATACAAATTTATCCCAACCATCATGGTGAAAAATCGATTAAATCTCGGGATGTAAATGTGGAAGAAGATGAGTATGTTAATGTAGAGTAAGTTAAATTAGAATACATTAAAAAATTATCTTTAGATCATCATGTAGTCCCAATCTGAGCTATTATTAGAGGATTCCAATAAGAACTCCTCTAGTAATATTGGGCATAAATTTATTGGGGTCTTTGAATCCACTAAATCAAATATGGTTAATGGAGATAAATGCGATGAGGCTTCTTTTATGAAAGAAAAAGCAGGGGAATCCTATTCACTGACTGCTTCAGGAAGTATGACTCTATAGCAGGATGAGTGTCCTGAATCTCTCAAGGCCTCTGGTATTGCCTCGGCCAAACAAGAACCATGTCTGAAGGATTCCTTTACAGTGATATCAATCTCTCTTCCCCCATCAGATCTGAATTCCAAAAACAGTACAGATACACTGGGACATTTAGATGATGACACAGGTTAATTTCATCCAAACTTTTCATCTATATCAGTGCTAGGTGCTATGAATGTTTTTTGTAGGACTACCTATGATAGTTGGACGACACAGAACGACATCCACTATGAATTTGAATAAAACTCAGTCGACTATATTAAGTGGAATACCAATGGTTTCTCCATTGAGGGTTTCTCAACCTAATGTAACTGATAAGAATTAGAGTGAAGATGAAACTAATGTTTTACAGGTTTCTACTAATGGTAAAATAGCAACAAAAAAAAGATATCATAGCCTCAACCTAAAATATCATAAGATCCACTAGGATCAAAGGATCCGAATATAGGGGGGTTCCCTTAAATGCAAGTTTTAATGAATACTCTTTTTCGGAACTGTTAGGGTATCAAAAACTATGACAATTTTGTTGTTTAAAAAATATATATTATTTCTGATAGACCTTATATTTTTTCTATTGCATAACCTAATGTTAACCTGGATTAAAAATCAGTGAATCTCTACTCATATGGTTATAATGTTTTAGGTGATTTCAAAGAGTGTACTACTATTGAAACAACGTTTTTTATCACTCTCTTCTTCAAAATGTGATAATTTTCCATGATTCATATAAAATTCTTACTTGTTATTTTTATTTATTTTTCTCTCATCTTCTTCTCTATGTTATATTCTATGAATAGATACCAAGATAGAAGACTTATATGGAAGTTTCTTTTTTCATTATATAAATTTTCCTGATTTTTGTTTTGTAATTGGTTTCTTCAAAGCTATCTTTAACTCACATGAGAAAATGGAACCAAATCACTCTTAAATATTGTCATGATATTTAAAATCTTCAATTGAGGATAGTTACCATGATGAAATCAACCTTAAAGGTGCATTTTTCACTTTATATAGAAGACATTACAATAAGGAGGTCACTAGAAAATTATATAGAGCGTTCACGAAGGAATATTCTTTGACTAAACGAAACACAATATATTTTATAACCCTTCCAAGGATGAATTCTGATCATTATACCATCCTTGTTAGTCTTCATACTAACATAATGAAGCAATCACTTCCTTTCAGATTTAATAATGCTTTACCTTTGATCCTAATTGTTCTGGAATTATTATTTTCTTGATGTCTATGTAATATCACAATGAAAAATTTTCATTCTTTACCCAAAAAATCCTAAATAGTTCCTTAATGTTTGGTGAATTAATAAATCCAGGAAACATCACAGCGACATTTCCTATCTGGAAAATGAATGTAACCAACTTCATGACTCCAACACTAGCACTGAATTCACTACAGATCCGCCACATTAAATAAATACTTCTATGAAACAGAATTCAATGCTTTCCATTAAGGGTTACATATGTAAGATGTTTTGTAAAAATTAAATGGAGTATGAACAGTGATACGAACAAAAAATTTAACAATTATGTCCAAAGAATCAATAACGATAGTAGTCCTTTAACTTTTTTTAGAGACCGGGACAACCTCATTGACACTGAGGAATGTATCGCTAATACTTTTTTCACTTATTTTGAAAATATTTTCAATGGTCCAAATATCAACTAGGATATCTTTCCTGATGTCATTAATGTTTTGGTTAATAAGGATGATAATTATTATCTCCTAAGAATTCCTCTTGGTAAATAAATCAGACACCCTGACATAACTATAAAACCCAATAGTGTACCCCAATGGTTTTAACAAAAAGTTTTATCATAAATTTTGGAAGTCATCTAATCTGTTATTGGAAAAAAAATAGAACATTTTTTCGAATGGTTGGCTTCCACTTGGAGTGAATTTACACATTATATCTCTAATTACGGTTGAGAAAAATGACTCAGAGATTCATCTTTTCAGACCAATTTCCCTAATTAATTACCTTGATAAAATCATTACCAAACTCATTTCCCACTCTCTCACTATGATAAGAAATAGAATTTCCTCTAGGAATCAATTTTTGTTCATCATGGTTTGGTCTATTCAAGAATGTATCTATCTAACCTCTAGATGTAATTACACCTTAAATAGGTCTACCAGAGAAGGAAATATTTCTATTAAATATGATATTAGAATGGAGTTAAATACCATTGACAAGAGTTTTATATCCAATGGGCATCCTAGGATTGGATTCAATGACTCCATGATTGGTAATATTAAGACTCTATTAAATTCGGATACTATTTACATCATCATTAATGGATCCACCAAGGGATAAATAAAATTAAACATGGATGTTAGGCAAGGTACCCCCTTTCATCCATTATTTTCTCTATCGTATATGATTACCATAATATATTACGTACCCACCTTGTTGATTAAATTAACTAAAACCTATTAATTATTCTAGAAACATAAATGTTCCCACACATCTACTCTACGTTGATTATATTATCGACTTATTATAAGGAGATAAAAAGATCATTTAAAATCTAAAAAAAACTCTCTTTCGCATTATAAAGATATCTCTAAGAAAAACATTAGCTGAATCAAATCCTTTTGTTTACAATAGAATTTTTTTCCCTCTATGAGAAAGAGTACCAATTTCAATATTTTCAGTATTAAAGAAGGCTATTTTCCCTCTAGTTACCATGGAGTACCCATTTTTATGTTCTAGACCTAAACATAGATATTCTTCCAACACTTTGCACCAAATCATTTTTCAGCTTGGCTTTTAGAAGGGTAAATCCAACTCCATGACTGGAAGAATCGGTCGGGATAAATCCACTATTTTCTCTAAAATGGACTACTCCTTGAAGGGGTACAAATGTAATGTTGGTCTTATCAAAAAAATAAATGTTTACATTAAAAAAATTTCATGTTTGGGGGCATGTTGGTTCAAAAATTTTTGACCATCCCCGGTAATACCTGTTGTAATCCTCTAAACAAATGCATCCATGTAATGAGAATCCTTAATATTTTTAATGATACCATGAAAGCTAGATTTATATAAAAAATTCTTCACAAAGATTCATTAGCCATTTATTTTCTCAAAAAGTGATTCCTTGATAACCTAAAGAAGGAAAATGCGAGCTATATTATCTCAACTATTCGACCTTCTATTAGACATACCATTTAAAACATTATGATTATTTAGAGATGAATGGTTAGTAATGAATATTCCATGAATTATTGGTTAGAAAACTGGACTGGTACCCATTTAATCTCCATACTTCCTCACAATAATACACAAGTGATCTGTAAATATACTAACAGGGAGGTTTTAAATTCTCAGATCTCTAATCTTTCTGATATCATTATGAATATCATTGATAATTATCCCTATTACAACTATGATGATTACCTTCTATGGGAATCATCTCATAATGGTGTTCTTAATTCATATTTTTTTTACAAATCACGACTTTCAAAATTTGGAATGTAATATCAGTTGGTTAAAATATTTTGATAAACATCGGATTAAGCCCTCATGGTTTACTCTTGTTAGTCACACTGTTCACAATAGAGTACCCACATATGTTCACCTCCACGATTTTGGGATTCACCTTTGCACTAAATGTATCCTAAGTTACCTACATAAGGAATATACTAACTATCTTTTTCTTTCTTGTGCTACATCTTCTGCCTATTGGTAAATATATTTTTGACATGTTTTATTGCGGTTGGATTTTTATGTACACTCTCACCTTATATCTAAAACTTTGTATGGATATTGATGCTTCCCCCCAATCACTAATATTTTCTTAGCACCTGTTGTCGAGCTCCTCCATGGGAACATGTAAGGTAGATTTACAGTCATTTTGGGAAATCCTTATTCAGTTTAAATGTTGGAAAGATGAGGATACTCATTGCTATTCGTGAAGTTTCCTTGATTCAAACGGCTGGCTGTGAAAACTCTGTCAAAGAAATTGAGATTATTCATTTTATTAGGGGTTACTATATTTATCGTCATCCTTGGTATACTTTTGAAGTGTTCTGTAAATTCCTACTCCAATGGATTAATTAAATTGAATGTAGTGGAGGCCTCGTAGAGAAATCTATGTCCCTCATGTTATTCTTCTATCATCAAATACCGCCTTGGAAAATAACATCATTTGTTCTATTGTAGTCATGGTATCACATCATCCCTAGATGCTGAAATGATGAGATTGATCCATGTTGTTACCTTTTCCATGCAATGAGGCTAGAATAATATTTGTATTAAAAGTGATTTGACCACGATTTTCTTGGCCATTTAGAGTGGAGTGGTTCATCTTGCCTGACCACTCACAACCCGTTGGATGAATTGAATTCAATTTCTCATAGTGATTAGTTATATTTTCAATATATCCTTTCACAAAGACAATAGGGTATCATATAGCCTTTCTAATAGGGGTTTTAACCAGGACATTAACTAGCTAGTAAAACATCTTCATGATCTTCTTCCTTTTCCTGATAATGATTATAAAAAGAATTCGTCGTTTTGAAATTTGAAATCCTTCAATTGTTTATTATTATATTTTTTTTCTTATTCATTGACCGAGAAATCTCCTCTTTATCAAAAATTAGATAAATCATTAATTATATTTGTTTAGTTTATTTTTTCTTTTTTTCGATCATCAAATTTTAATTTTTGTATTAATTAACATTATATAGATATATTGATTCAAGATCATTATATATCTTATAATATATACAGTAGAATCAGAATTAACCATACTAATGTTTTTATGACAAGCCTTGATAGAATAAATTAAAAATGAAAATGAATCATCAAAGACGGTGGTAAATTGACATATCACAGACTATTTGTTCTTTTTTAGAATAAAAGGTGGAGACGAAGGGTTTTGATGGAAAATATTCTATTAGAATAATAAAATTATATAATATATAATATAATAATGCTATCATTCATTTGTAAATAAAAAATAGATGTATAGGATAATAAAATAAAATAAATGATGTTAAAAGATAATGTAAGAAGATTTTACCTCCTGAATTCCTTCCCATTAAGAACCTCCTTGAGGCACATGAGTTTGGTATTTTATTGAAAATAATAGTTCATGGATGTAGGGGGACACATGGAAATAATATTGGCCATAATTTTTAAAATCGTAAAGTATTTAGAGATGTGAGGAATAGAGGTGGTGATGGGTGGTATTTATATCAGAGGAGAGGGGTGTTTTAAAATTCTTTTATTCATTTGTCTAATAGTTTTTCCCATGAAAATGAGTAGGGTTGATTATTGTGACTAAATACTATAAATAGTGCATTTTAGTTCTAACAAATATTTCATACATCATCCAAACCTCAATAATGACTCAACAATTCTTGTATTTAGCTAATAACGTAAATTACAGTATTTTATAATTCACCAAAAATTCAACTACTTTAGAAAAATATGAAAAAATAACCTAAATCATTATTGTAAGTGTTTAATTAAAACAATGTACTAAATGTTTTGAAAATAATTTTCTAAATTAGTGAAATTTAACTTTCGATTAAAATCATCCTTTATTCGAAAAGTAAATATTTTAAAATTATAACTAATTTAACAGAACATTAAATTAATAATGAATGTCTCGTAAAATAATTTTTTTATCATAGGATAAGAAAGTAGTATTTTATTAATATATTTTATGAGATAAAACTTTATTTTAAATTATTATATTCATTATAAAATTGAAAATAAACATTTAGGTTTCTCAAAAATAATATCACTTAGACTATCATTTTTAACACATTTATATACTTATTACATGATATAAATATATAATATTATCATTCATCAGATATCTAGATTTTATTTATAATTTCATAGGAAAGGTTACTATTCTTTTGGATGGATTACTATTCATAATGTTAACATTAATATTATAATGGTAAATTTATTATTTTATTATATATCACACTTCATTAATGAAATATAAACTATTGAATGAATTTAATATATTTAAGAAGATACATACCATTATGTATTGGGGGTGTTACAATATATATAATTAATTAATTAAAAATATGAGTAATTCCTATATAATAAAAATAACTTTTTTACAAAAAGATTTTTATTACCATAATACAGGAAACATCAGGATCACCCACATGACAAGTTCAAATCCATACTGGCATCTGATCAGTTGGATCAACTCAGTAGTGTAGCAGTGATAATTTTGAT
This sequence comes from Viscum album, assembly GCA_963277665.1. Taxonomy (NCBI): domain Eukaryota; kingdom Viridiplantae; phylum Streptophyta; class Magnoliopsida; order Santalales; family Viscaceae; genus Viscum; species Viscum album. The sequence continues at coordinate 761,226,004 of OY728166.1, forward strand.
CTCATGAAAAATATTTATATTCCTGTTATACTATAATGGTAAATATATATATATATATATATTAATTAGGAATGATTTCTAATCATACATAATGTAAAATCTATTACATGTTTTACCTGTCATGTCTTAAAATCATGCCCTATAGAGACTGGTAATGTGAATGATGACTCGAATTGGTATACATTCGAAATATTGACTTATAATAAATAATAAAAAAACAATTTCATATATATTATAATCATTAAATATTAACATCTTCACCTTAGTCAATAAAAATACAACCAAATCATTACATTGAGCTTGACTAATTAATGAAGGTACTCATTGTAAAATGTCTAGTATAGAGAAAATGGTTTTACAATGATACTTATTCCCCATCCTATTTTAATATTTCCATAAATTTCAACGTTTTTAAGTGAAAACTACCCAAAATTCATATGAAGGGTTATTTAATTATTCTTTTTTTAAAAATATATCATTAAAAATAAAAATAATATAAAAAATATCATTAATAATTAATCAATGTTTTAATTTGTGTGTCCCTCCAATTTTTTCCAATTGTATCCAAAGAGAATGACATCCACTCATGGGTTTTTTGAGGAAGTATTTGTGAGACTTGTATCACATGCAGAAGTAGATGAATTAGTTCATGTTCACCCTATCCAACTAGATGAAATGTGTCATCATTGGACATATAAATTCTCTTACTAGAGTAACATGATAAAATTCTTAAACCAAGACCCCAATATATACCCTAAATGGTAAAACCGATACAAAAAAAAATTAATAATTTGGTCAACAATAAATAACTTTTTATTTAAAAAATAAACTAATATGGAAAATGATTATATAAAATTATAGTAAATTAATGTAAAAATGTAAATACATAATCCAATAATTCTAGATGATTCCCCATGAGTTACTATGACATATATTCATTTATAAAACAATAAAGTTAAATCAATAAATTTCTCTACATCTAATTCATAAATTTATTAAAAAATATTATTCTTTTTATATGTATCATTAAACTAAATAAATAAAATCTTTAAATGTTCATGAAAATAAATCATATCACCTAAAATTGTCTCCCTAACCCATTTTATATCTTCTTCTCATACATAAATGGTGATTTGGTCAACTATTGCTTTAGTATTTTGTTATTCTCATTCAATATGAAAACCCCCCTTCAATGTATTTCTATAACATGTTTCTAGTTCTAATCAGGGATATAAATGTAAATATTCTCTATTCGTAATGCCTGTATAATGGGTTTTTTTCTTAAATGAAAATATTTATACAACATACTATTTATGTTTACCATCATATATTAAATATGGACCACTTTTTTTCAATGAAACATATAGACCCTGTCACACCTCCATGATATATATTTTAATCAATGACCATATATAAAATCAATAATTCCCCTCAATAGTTTATTTTAATAATTTTAATCAATTTATGGACAACCTATAACACTATTATTCAATTTTAAATTCACATTGACAACACAATAAGAAATATATATTCATTACATTGAAGTATTTATAACGTTGGGTTGTATCTAATGGACCATGTACTAGTTGGTAGAGTTAATTATTCATAGTATGAGCATATGATCCTAGAATCATATGAATAACGAATTTTTATATAAGTAAATGGGTGAAGGGTTTTAAAGAATCCCCTCATATACCTCGTAGAAATATTAAATTAATTATATACATAAATACATTGAATAGGATAAATTAAATTGGTTTGGATTCCAGTAACGAAACTCTATATGAACGGAATACGATATGTTTGAAATCATAGTCACATAGGAATTAAAGTATCTTATAGGATTTGATTAGATTAAAAATCACTTCGGATTTTTCCAAACTAAAAACACCTACAATTAGATAATGTTATTTGTGTCATGAATGAGTTTCACAACACCTATAAGCACATGCGTGTACTCCATATTGTTGATAAATGTGGTTACGTGGTTAGGGAGACCATTTCACTATGCCAATGAAAATTCAACATAGAAGTCCAATTGCACATTATATTGTTGAACTATTATATCAAGAGTTTTTAGGATGAACATGGGGACTCATTACCTTATATGATAGAGGGTTTTCAATGATTCTGATTTTCTAGTTTTATCTCATTCTGGACTCACATTGTATTACCCTTGAGAAAAAGTTCTATATTTTCAACTATTATCATTTTTTAATTCTTATATAATTTACTATTATTATTCAACCATTATAGCATATACCACTATAATCATTGTTTATTTTTTCTACCTTAAATATACTTTAAAAGTATTTAATGATGGATCATTCTATGATGGAGTTATAATAATTTTTCAAATGTAATTTTTATTGATAATGGAATAGGTTGATAAAATGTTTCCTAAGTGATTAATTACATTTAAAATAATAATAAGTGTAATTTTATAATAGTAAAAAAATATGTTTTCTGGATTTTTGATTTTAATGGGAAAACATTATTTTTTGTGTTTCCAAAATATTGTGTCTGGTTTCTTTTAGAAATACTAGAAAGTATTATTTTTTGACTACCTACTATGATGTAAATATCACCCTACTCACAAATCACATTGTTTATAGACTGAGTGGAATTACAGGGTTTAGATTTCAATCTCAAAAACATTTTTCAGATTGGATGGAACAAGACATCGACTTATATGGAATTATTTGATCAAGTATATCAGTGTTCATTCCTATATTTATTTGTCACATATTCTATATAGGCATATAATAATTTTAATTCATATGATTTTTATATTTGTATTGGTGGATAGTGTGAGTGGATTGTGCTACTTTAGGGGAGGTCATATGGAGTGTGATCAAAGGGAATTCTTTCATTTTTATGTTCATTTTTAATTTTTTTTATTAATTTTATATTATTATTTTTCTTTTCCTCGTGCACATAGATATTTTATGTATGGAGTGGATATAATAATTTTTATAAACATATATAATTAATTATTTTGGGAGAAATAATTCCAAAATAAAATCTCATATATACCCAAGCACTTGTTCCATACCATTGAGATTCTGAACGCCCCAAGTGCATATCGTGGGACAACATAAGAATCTGACGGATGGACTAGCCAAACTGTGTTTATAAAAAACTGTTAACATGTCCTTGGATTTTAGAATGGACTTGGTCATGGAGTTGCAATTATTATATTAGGATATTTGGAAGATGGGTCCTGTATTTTCAAGTCTCAAGGGGTTACAGTAAGGTTTGTTTAGTTATCTATCATCGATCCTTATTCTCAAGATTCCATGTGATGTTCGGTATCAATTATGTGTTTATGCTTTTGAAAAGTTTTTCTATATATTGGTTGAATAATTACGTTTGGGAAGAAATGAGAGTTAATATGGGGGTACATGGGGAGCTGACCTGGGATGGTAATCCATGAAGAAGCCCACAAACAGTGTTATTTATTACTCAATGCTTTTGTTATGTGATTTACAAATAGTTAAGAAATCCATGTGACTAATTTTTGAATTCCCACAGGTACCTTTTATGTACACTTATGATGTATCATTTTAATTATTTGGATTGGGGGGGTTGACAAATGGTTTCTAGAATTTTTTTTCCCAACTAATATTTAGAAATTTTGAAACCAATGGGTATAGGATTAAGATGGTTTTCGAATGGATGATTTATTATTTTCCAAATAAAATATTCATTTTAATATGGTTTTAAAAAGAATTATTGATTTAATGTTGTGAATGTTGTTTTGAAATTTCAAAAATAAGGGAAAATGTGGGTTTTAAAGGTGGGGTTGATCTTGAAAATTTTAAAATAGTTTTTTGTCTTTAAGAAATGTTTCACGGATGGGGTTTTGGTATTTCGTGTTATAAATGTCAATTTTTAATAATAGAAATTGTTTTTGAAAGTATTAAAGTTGTCTTATAATTACATTAAAAATGAATTTGATGTTTTGGGATTAATAAAATGTTTTCAATGAAGGATGTGTGGGATTACAAATTGATCTTAAGTGGGGATTCATATTTTCAATCATAAGATGGTGATATTTTAAAAGGTTCGAAAGGAAAATTTATTGTTTATTTAATGTTGTGGCCCTTTTGGTGGTGTTCTTGGTTGATTTTCAAGAGTTTTTTAAGTAGAATATTATTTTTTAAATGGATGATCGTATTTTTTGATATTCTTGTGTTGGATCTTTTATCTACTTGCTACTTTATGTATGCCTCCCAGAGAAGGCATGGGTGTTGATTGGTATGGGTGGTCATCTGTTTTGGGTGACTCTTATCGGGCATGCTTAGATGTTTTATTTTTATAACTTGTGAATTGATGTGATTTTGGATTTTCACATGTATTATTGGAGTGGATGGATACATTCGGATTTGGCTATGCCCTTGGTCAATATGTTTTGAAATTTACACATTGAGAATGAGTATGTGCTTTCACTACTTGAAGGTATTCAATTGTCAATGAGTTATTTGTGGCAGATTACCAACTATTAAAAATAACTTGTAATACTATGATTTAATTATGAACAAAATTACCCATCAAAAATATTATTTTCTGCGACCGTTAATTGTAACTAAATATATAATATATGGATAGTATTCATCACAACAAGATCAATATTCACAGATAACATAGTTCCATGTAAAAGTTCTTGCTGACATAATTTTTAGTGATGTGGAGTCTATACATATAATCCGGTTACAAAATAAATTAATTAAAAAATACGTGAAACCTTTTCCCCTTCATTAATTTATTCCCCCCCACTTATGAAAAAACACCCCTATTTCATAACTTTTATATATCCCACCACAAAGTTTCCCACTAAACATGATTACTTACCAATTAAGTTTCAAATTCTACAATTAAAAACCCCTCTTCTATTCACTTTCCCAATTTTAGTGATTTTACTTTCCCTATCACAATAATAGGTTCAATCGAAACCTACGACAAAACATTTACTCGATTGTATTGGTTTATACAGTGATTAATCTTACTATAGGTTTATTTATCTTTATTTTGTTGTCCACAATCGAAATTACACGTTTAAACTTCACTAGGGCTTAGTCAACTTGATTTGATGTAGTTTTTCAAAGTCATTACCATTACATTTATGATGTATTCAGTATTGGGTATTTTTCATTATTTATTTATATTTTAATATATTATTTCATTTAAAATATGGCATGATATTTATATTATTGGTAGTTTCACCATTTTTCAAAAGTGCTTTAAAAATATTCTCTTTTTTTAAAATTTTAGAATGTTTTTAAGAATAATTATGTTTTTGAAGCCTTTTATTATTATTGAAAATTAGATATTATATACATTTTCACTAATGATTAATTATAAATTTATTAGTATATCATTCAAAAGTGGGGACACTATAACATTTATTGATATGTTTTCTTATGTGATTATTTTTATGTTTGAATTATTATAAGGCATGATACATGTGTAATGTTTTAAATACATGTCCTTATTATTGATTTTATTATTTATTTTACTCTTATCTATTATTCAACAATGATATACAATGACTAATCATATGGTATTATTTTTTACCATTTTTGAGATTAGTTATAATGACTTTCTAATATTAATTTCCATTACATTTAAAATTAATAAATAATTATAATTAATGAATAAATAAATGTACTATTTAGTAAATATGTTAATATTTTTTTAATAAATTATAAAAAAATACTAAATTATATTCAACATTCATAATAGTTTTTTAAAAAAAAATCAATTAATAAATTAGTATTCATTATTAAATTATTTTCAAAAATTAATAACTATTCATAAAACATTAGTAATTATTTGTAAATATTAATAAATTATGATATTTAATAATAAATAGTCAAAAATATATATAAAATACTAATAACTATTAAAAATTTGTAATATTTATTAAAAACATGGTTATCAATAATTTGATTACATTTGTTATAACATTTAAATAAACTAAAAAATACTAATAATTATTAAAAATTATCAACAATTAGAATAATTGTAGAAATAATAAAAAATAATTACAATTAATTGTAATAATAATTTATCTTTCATGATGCACGATAGTAATGAGAGTCCCTGGTGGAAAATCTCACAACGTCCACAATACTAGTGTGTTCTATTGCGCACTATCACATGTTTCACACTCCACCATCCAAAATGCATCGCATTGAAGCCATGGTTTTATAAAACACTTAATGGGGCTATCCAGGGGGTTATGGCACACCATGACATGAACTATTAAAAACTATGGCAACAATAATTAAATAATTTTCCATAATTAATAAATAAGTGGTCAATGATAGTAATAATTAGTATTTGTTAGTATTAATTACTAAATATTAGTTACAAATATTATTATTATTTTTTAAAAATAAATAAATAGATGTAAAAATTAGTAAATGACTAAAAATACCTGGAAAATAATATTCGAAATACTAATAATGATTACAAATCGCAACAATTAGTTCAAATTTAGTAATAATGAAAAATAATTAATAATAATAATTTATTATTTAGTAATGATTATTGCATAATTTGTCAATATTTGTAATAACTAGTAAATATTATTACTAATTAGTTAATATTATTAGCAACATGTAAATATTAGTAAATTATTATAATTTTCAATAAGTTGTAATAATTGTTTTGAAATAGAAATAAATAATATAAATTTTCAATATTTATTAAACAATTTGTAATAATTTAATATATTATTATTAATAATTAAATAGAATGAAACATTTAATAATAATTGGAAAATGATTTTAATAATTAGTCTATTTTGATAACAATAATTAATATGAGTAACGGTAATGATTTTTTTTAGTTATGAATAAATGGAAATTAAAATAAAAATATCTATAAAAAATTATTAAATTTTACAAAAAAGGTTACTATAAATAAAAAATATTCTTAATTAAAAAATATTTGTAATAATTAGTATTTATTAATAAGTAGTATAATAATTAATAAAAATTGGTAAGAAGTCATGTTAAATAGTTATAATTATCCATTATAAAAAATCAATAATAATTTGTAATTCGTCACAATGGTTAATGATTATTTTTAATTCAACTATTGTATAAATAAATATGGTCTAAGTAAGTAGAAAAAAATTTCTATTATGAAATCATGATTATATATATCATCAAAAAATATTAACAGATCATATATAAATCTTATACACATTAAGGGTGAGGAAATAGTTATACCATTTTCAACGTCAAATTCCAAAAATTTTCTAAAGAAATACTTAAATGTCAATGTATGAAATTTTATTTTACTAGATTTGAATCATTTGAAAATATTTTATTTCATCCATTACATTTGGTTTTTATAAATATTATATATTTTTAAAACATGGTAAACAAAATTATATTGGAAATAAATTTTATTGATTCGTCATTTCTGAATATAGTACATGATGTTTTTCACCTATTTAATTAAAAAACAAAAACTCATAATAATATTCCAAATCACGAATCATAACCATCTAAAATTTATAACATATTAAAATATACAAAGGAAGCCTTATATCTGGGAATCTGGATATGTAAAAATAAATCTATTTTTAAATATTTGGTTGTTAAATGAAAATTGTGAAAATTAAATAGTTAGTTTGATCATTATTTTTGTTAAATCACTTTTTCCAATACTAATAAAATAAGTTAGAGTTTCTATTTAATTAAAAACATTGTCCTTAATCTGATTCATAATTATCTTAATATCGATTCATTACCAAATAAATGTATCCTATATTATGGGTATAATTAATTAATATTTATTTTTCCAAAAATTATAGAATTGAGGAATTAAGAAGAAGGTTTCATTCCTATCAAGGTTTGTGGAATTAGAAAATTTATAATTGTTTCAGAGTGTATAATTATGGCTGACAATGGTCATCTCACTTAATAATCATAGAAATAGTTCACCTATTAATTCTAATTCATCTAATAACTACTTTTATTCTTTATTTATTATTTTATAAAAATGGAATCATGAGAAAATAAATGATATGATAAAATATAGTAATATTAATCCAAGAATGTAATGAAATGACTGGTCCTTTATGGATTTTTGTTGGTTCCATAATTTATATTGTATTTATTTGAATTTATTTCGATAATCAAATTTTTATATCTCATGAATGAATTACTATAATAATATTTAGGTGTGTGAAATATTGAATGCTTATGAAATATAACTTCCACCACATCCTATAATCAATGATGATATAATACCTCAATTGAGAGAGTTTCATCTTTCAGGACCTAGCTCAATGTTATGTTTTTTTCATCCATTAAATGGTTCAAATCCACATTGTAAAGAGATTGTGTATAAATATGGTTGGAAAATATTATAATAGAAGAATAAAATTAAAAATCTTTTTCATTTTAGGGGAAAAAAGACTCACACTGATTCAAGTTAATCACATCTACCACAAAAAACAAATTAAAAATAAAAAATAAAAAGATTTATGAAAACACCACTTACATTTCCCATGGTAATCTTTGGGTTATACCCTCATTATTAAGGGAAAGAGATCAAAATGGATAGTTATAATAATGGTTAAAAAAATAAGATATATTGATAAAGAAAATAATTTGAAAAATTAAAACGTAAGAATAAAAACATGAAGAACATAAATTAAAATAGAAGAAAATGAGGGGGATGGAGAGAGAGATATAGAGAAAAGGAATAAGATAAAATAGTAGATATTAATAAAATGAAGTTTATTAACTAATGAAAAGGATACGGATGGATGTATAAGAATTTTTATGGTGAAACACTTTGGTTACAATACAATGCATGCTTGAGTTACAAGTAGATATCTAAACTAAACCAAAGAAAAAATAAAAATAAAGATGGTAATGAAGAAAAGAAACATCTACAGTCATCATCACCTCTTCTATATCAAAATCTATCTTAGTGGGAGATCTTTCATCTTTTATAGTAAATAAATTATGTTTAGTATTCTCCATCCAAAAAAATATATATTTGTTTAATTTATTATTTATTCTACATATAGAGAGTATTTTTTATAAAATCTAAAATATGTAATTAGTATTTTGATTTTTACATTGGGGATGAAATCGATGAGGTCAGCATACTTTCATGGTGTGCATGGAAGGCATGATGTATGGATGCATGGAAACATGTGAAAAGTGGTGTAATGGTAGTAGTGAATGGTGGTTCTTCAATCTATCAAGAATTAATAGTGGCTCGAGGGCATTCTTATCGATGTGTATAGTGTCAGATCCTTTGAAAAGAGATCAAGGATTGTCCGGAGGTGTCTCAAGCAGAAGCCAATGTGGACCTGATATTTATTAGTTTCTTGGACTGATTCTATCCTTCTCTAGCGGTGAATGTGGTATAATTATGGATTTTTAGATAGTTAAACCCCATTATTCCATATAAAAGTTGGAGAAGGATGGTGGTGAGATCTATCAGAGAACATGTAAGAAGAGTTGAGACAGGATGACATCTTCGAGTTATGAAGAACTGTTTCCCACATAAAACACATCCCACATCAAAAATTAGAATGTACTATACACTTATTTATTTTACATGGCATGATATACAGTGCTTAGAATGCTACACTAGGGTGTGATCCCAGATACACAGGCACAAACACACACATGAGCGGGTTACGCCACACAACTCAGCCCTTATGGTCTTAGTCAAATCATTACACACCATAGGCTACTCCCCACGGGAAATGCATAGCACGGGTCTGGCACCCCATGTGGCCTCACAACCCAGCATGCGCGTATGTCCCTCCAGATGGTGTCTTGGTTGTCCACACACATTTTTTAGGGCAAGGAGTATGGTTTCTAATTGTGGAGAACATGTCATCTTGGCCCTTCTTTTTTCCAATTTAAACAATTAATAACCACTAAATAAAATATCAATCAAATAAATTCATAACTAAAATTAGTACTCTAAAGTTACTATTCATTCTTCATATAAAATAAATTTAATACTTTATTTCTATATTATCCGTTTTTTATAATTCATTAGAATACATTGAAATAATAAAATAAAATACTTCTAGAATAAATAGAGTATGTTTTAAAATAATTATAATATATGATAATGTTGAATACCCCCACACTCAATCTATGTTTTTCCTCAAGCATAAAATCTCAAAATTTAATTTGGAAGGGAACAAATGTAACAAATATTTATATTTTAAAAAAATTATTTATTAATGTAAACACAAATTTAAAAATTCCATATAAAATATTAGATTATTTCCATATAATTGAATGAAATAATTAACCCAATATTTTTACTTCCTCCCATTAAAAATTGTGGAACATTTCCTCTTATTCATTCAATCACATTTATTCATTATAATTAAACATTCGAAAGAGTGATCTAACTCTCTTGAATATTTTCATTAGAAAAAATTGTTATAATTAAAGTAGATTAATGTTTTATTAATGAGTAAATGCTCTTTATCCATAGTCGTGTAAATTAAATACTTTCTGCACATTGAATATACTCTTGGGACATGAAATATTGAGTAAATTCAATAATGGCTCAAATGAAATTGGGGCTTAATGTTGGTTGTATTTGATGATTAAAATTTAATACTAAATGTGTAGGTTTATATATAAAGCACAATGCATGCCTTAAAAAAGTAAAAGTTCAATAAAAGTTTCCTTTTCCATTTTTGATAACTCCAACTTCCCATGTTCAACATAATGGTCATGGCATATGATGTCATAATGAATGATTTTCACCCTATTGAAATTTATATACTTTTATAATTTTTATTCAATGTAAATTTTCATTTTTTAATTTTTTTATAAATTTATATATATAATTAATATCAAATACACCCCTTAATCACATCTGATACAAATTATAGGTCTAGAAATGGGGAATTTTTATTCGTCTAAGTCACAACCCATTCCAATTTTTTCATTTTTTTCTAAAAATGGGAAAATAATATCATATAATGAATAAATCAAAAACATTTCCTAATAATCAAAATTATAACCCCACAATCATTCCTTGAAATTGATTCCTTCCATTTTACCATGACGTCCATATCCCCCACACTTTTTATTAAATATCATAGGAAAATACTAACTGGTGTTTAGGAATGTATAAAATGGATTTAAATATTGTTCATCCCTATAAAAGACATTAATGGCCTAAATAAACTATGAATGAATTAATTTATAAGGTTGTTTCAAAAATAATTTATTATCAATTGATGCCTCAACCATTATTAATTGTGTTTTTCATAGTCATTAGCATTGACATGTTTCAATTCACGTTTTAATATGTAGTATCTCTCAAGATCTCTCTTGAAATACTCTCAAGATAAAATAGAAGATATTTTGTCTAGAAATAATCTTATTAATGTGAAATATTTCATCGGAACACCACTCAAGTAATTTCTAAAAATAAGAAATTAATTTACATGAATTTTACAAACATAATATATGAAAAACATTAGGGTAATATTTGTTACATGAAGAAACTAACTCCACAAATCATGAACCCACATTTTAATATCAAGGATTCAATAAAATAATTCAATTCTCAACATTACTCATTCGACATAAATATCATTAAAATATTAAACATGGAATCCCAAGTTTCTAATGAAACTCATGTTTTATAGATAAGTCATGTAAAAGATGAATTCAAATCATGGCATGCAGTTTTTAAATTTTAATTTCTAGTTTGTTTTTGAAAAATTTTAGAGATATTAAGAGATAAACATTAAAAGAGATATCCATTTTATCATGAAGCTCCAGTCATATACATCCACTCTATGGTGGATTCCTTATTCAATCAAGTTATAAAATCAGTGAATAAAACTATAATGTAAATGGATCATGTATATAATTCTTAAAAATAATGAGAGAAATTGAGATATAATGATATACTAATACTAAGATTAAAATTACAAGTACTTATAAAAAATACCAGGAAATTCTTGGTATTTTACCCCGTCCGCGCCTTATATTATTATCTCCACCATACAGAATTAGAAGTGGTAATCCATAGTTAGTTGGTGGACAAAACTTCATAGATTTTAACCCCGAGGTGTCTTTTCCCAGCTTCCAGTAATTATTTTTTTTGTGAGGAATAATCCATGGATATAGTATAACAATACAACCTCTTCACAATTTGGGATATATTTCAAGGAGGGGTGGTATGATTTATGGATCCTCCTCCTCCTTGATTTCTACTTGTGAATCCTCCACATTCATCTCCAATTGTTTCTGAATATGTGTTGCATGAATTAAATTTGTAAATGGGAGTATAGAATGTATTTAAAAATGAAATAAATTTTAACATTCAGAATAGAAATTAGCATTCTCCATTTTAATTTGAGTTGACACTGTCTTATTCCCTACAAGATCATCCACATGGATTTCCCCAATAACATCCTTCAATTCATGTTCAATTTGTGTTTATGTATGTTCTATATACTCCCCATTTGGTTCATGTGTTGTTTCATTATATTCATCTTAAGAATAAATTTGAGTTTTCAAAATCCATTATTACAAATTAATGGGTGTTAATACTCAATTCAGATTGAATAAAATCAAATGTGAGATATTTTTATATATCATCGACTCTCTAATTTAGTTCATCTTAAATATATTATTTAGTGTTATGTTATTCTTTATTTTGGACTTCAGTTGATGGAAGTATGTATTTGGAATACAATATCATTTCTTTATTTCTAATCACATGAATGGATTCCTCCTCTTACATAACTATAGTGATATGGAATGGTTTTAGATCTTATACTATGTATGTAATTGGGATATCATGTTATACCTCATATATTTTACAGAATATGCCTAGATCATGATGATATCTCATACATAGCTCAGTATTAATGTCTTCATCCTCATGAATCCACTCTATCTCATCATGTTCATATTGTTTTTCGATAGCTATATGGTTTTGATGATGATGGTCCTTGAGTATGGCCTCAAAAACAAGGATTCCATGAGAACAACTGAGAAGCTCAAGTGGTCCTTCCTCCTTGTAATTAAATAAATGATAAAAAGTGTGTACATCATAAACCTTACCTTTTATCTCATAAAATTAAATCCATAGTTCATTCCCATTCAAAACATTCTGGTATAGTATGGGGAGTTCATCGAGCTTTTATATGAGGTCCTTCTTAGAATTTTTGAAAACTATAATTTCATCCTTCACTTGTTGGTAATTATTCCATTATTAAAAAATATATTCATTTCAAAAAATCATTAAAAATATATTTTTTATTTATAAAAAATATAAAAATATAATGTGAGAATACAAAAAGAATGAAAAAAACAACTTTGGTCCCAAAAACAGCACGAGTTTTGACGCATGGCACTCATGGGGCATGAAAAAAATTTAAATTTGTTTACTAGTGCATTACAGTAGTTTACAAGGGCTGTCTCTACTAATGAGAATCATAATTTTTCACCTACTAATTTTAATTATAATAATAAATGATTTTTTTGGTTTATTTATTTTATTAATGTAATTAATTTTTGGGGAAAAATAGAATGCTAAAACAAACTAATTTAAAATTAAATAAAGGGAAAAAAGAACATTTAAATTCTTATTTTATTCATGGGTCCCATCATTCTACTTTGTTTTCTTTAATATTGATCGAGAATCCTATTCCAATGTCTTGTGAAGTAATTAATATCATTTTATTTAGTTGAGGTGAAATGTTGAATGCTAAGAAATCTAAATTCCTAATTCTTCTAAAATCTAGGTCGAATGAGGACCTCAATTAAGAGTATGCCGCATTCCAGGACCCAGCTCAATCTTATGTCATTTAGTCTGATAGATGGATCAAATATACCATGTTAAAGTTTTTCTTCCATAAAATTGGATGGTGTGTATTAAAATAAAATAATAAAAGTAAAATTGAGTTTCATTTAAAATTGGAGAACCACTACACTCATTCATGTCACTCGTATCTACCAAAAATATAAATTAGACTTTTGAAATTGAAGAATAGAATTCAGCAAACAGCACTTGCATGCCCCGATCAAAGCCTCAGGTGAGACCGCATTATCGAATGTAATTGTTGATGGTAGATATAATAAAAGAAAAAAGAATATATTAAATATATGAGGAATGAGAGATAAAGAAACTATAAAAATAATAGAAAATAGTGAAAACTTGAAAAAATTAAAATAAATATAGAAAAAGATGAGGTTTGTACATAATGTAAAATAAAAATAAAATAAAATAGAAGAGGGTGTTATAATAAAGAGAAATAATTATAAAAGTATAATTATAAGGTCAATAAGAAGGAAAAAAGATAAATTTTTATGGGGAAACATTCTGGTTAAAATAAAAAACATACATTAGTTACAAATAGATAACTAACCTAAAATAAAGATAAAATGAAAATAAATATGGTCATGAGGAAATGTAGCAGTATTTGTTGGAAGAAACTATTTTGTTTCAATCTCTCTCATATTATTAGATCCCTTCTTCATTTATATTAAAAAATGAACCACAGTCTTATCCATCCCAAAAAATTGTGGTGATCAAAGTTATAAAATCTAACATGTCTGAATTGGATTTTTATAGAAAATTACCCATAAATAATGGGTGTTTCTATGCTTATTTTATATTATAAAATCATATGAAAATGACCAAACATGGTTTCTATGTAATGCATTGTGCACTGTGGAATGGCCACATGGAAGCAGCGGTGATACGGTATCAATGAAGGGTTCTTCCTCATGCCCTTTGGCCCTAATAGTGTCCAAAGGGGTATATTGTCGATGTTCATGGCGTAAAAAAATAAGGGTGGAAAAAGGGGGCTTAGAGATAATCCATAGTGGCCCTGAACATTGTATGTGGTGCTCATATTGAGTTTGAGCTTCTATAGTGGTTGATATAGTGGATTTCTATCATTGCGTATAATGGTCTCCTAGTGTCGAGCAGCCAAGGTGATGACTAAGAGTGCTGGGTTCTGTTTGTGTACATATAAGTAGTGTTGTGGATGGATGATTCAATCCATGTTATGATGATTAGAACCTCATGTAAATCACCTCCCATTTTGAAAATCAAAATGAACATTTTTATTTATTAAATAATTTGGTATGATGTTTTGGGATCAGAAGATTAACAAGGGTGGGATCCCAAAGAAAAATTCCCACACATATGATCAATCCATGTTGTACCAGATGGACTGTTTTGGATAAGGTCCAATGTTTTCCCTATGATATCCTCCATGCGGACCAAGAAAAACACTATAATGGTCCCCCATGCAACTAGACATCCATGCTGGTTCTGATGGCTCTACTTGTGGTGACTTAAATGCCCGACCCCTAGTTGGATGTCTAGGTCAGAGGATTCCATGGGACGAGGGAAAGCTATCTTGGCCCTTCCATTTAAATATTTATATGATTAACCAAAACATTTTAAAATATCAATCAAAAAATAAATAAATAAAACTAGAATCCAACATTCGACATTCCTAACTCATAAAAACCAAAATTAATAATGTATTTATAGTATATAAATTATTAATAAATAATTTAAATACATTTATATTTTTCATTAATATAATTTAAAAATAATTCTATGTTGTTTAAAACGTACAAAAAATATGACTATGTCATGTCAAGAAAATAAAAGACCACATATCAAGTAAAACAATTCAGCATTTTCAAACAAAATTGCATTTACAACATCTATTTATTTCTTTGAACAAAATTGTATTAAGTACAATTAATACATACAATGATTCCATCATTAAAAGATTAAATCTTCCATGATATGTTGATACATGGAAACTCATTGATCTAATGCATCATACATTTTCATCAAAACCTCATAACATATAGATGAGTCATTTTACTAATGGTTTTTATCTATTTGATGCTTACGATGGTAACTATTATTGTTTTCATATTTTCATAACTCTATTAAACTATCATTTTTTCATCCAACTAAAAGAACCATATATATATATATATATATTTGTTCTAATAAATAGCGATCATCAGTAGAATAAAATCAATTATTATTTGAAGCCACTAAAAGTTAAGTGAATCTCATTATAGAATGTTAGTGTAAGTATAAATGATATTGTTGCTGATAAACCATTTAAACTATGGGTTTCACTAATGTGGAAAATCATGGAATTTTCAGCATATGGTATGTCAACTATATGGAGTATATATGATCTAGAATCATGTCTGTACAACATGGTTGATAATAATTCATTAATCCTTTTAAATCGAAGAAATACTAGTTATTTTGAATGTCAGGATAGATTTATTTTTGACCATAACCCTATTAAAATAAATACAAATAATTTTATAAAAGGTATAATGAAAATATATATACCTACTACAGTGATCTCAATTACTCAGGTAAACCCACATATATCTTCCTTGCATCTTATTATTTTTGGACCAACTAATATTGAATAACATAAATGGTTTTGCGATAGATCATACTTGGATAAAAAAGGATTACCTTTTGATTCTCCTTTATTGTTATGTTTTTTTGGTTCGACACTTTTCATATGTAAATAATATATATTTTTTACTGTATGGGAAACACACAGTAGGACCAAAGAAAATGTAAAGACATGGTTAGGTCATCCATATATTTACACGCATAATAAAAATCAATTATTTTAAGATGAAAGATAACATAATCTACTAAATATATTAATCCTAGATTCCTCCTATAACACCTTTCACCCTTGCAATACTCATCATCCTTTTCTCTATAAATGTCCATCCTCTATGAAACCACGTTCCTCCTCCACATCTGTTCTCTTCCATTCTCTCCTTCCCATTCCCTCTCCCTCTTGGGTTTCACCTCATCATGACCTAAAATCCTAAAACCCCTATCACCATAGTGTTCATTCTCCCGTTTACGATACACTATGTCATCCTTCATCTCCAAGGTGATCCTTCTCTTGGCTTTATCTCACCTTTCTGCCATGTTCTGTATCATGTTCCAGGTCGGATTTCACCTCTTCACGACCTAGGGTTACTCAAAAACCCCCTATGGCGTTGTATTCCTCCTTGAAGTTTCCCTACAATCCGACGTGCTCTTACTATGTCTTGCTCCTTCTACCGATTTCACCTCACCTCACCATCATGTACCTATTCCAAGTCGTCATTTCCTTCCAATTATCTCTGGATCACGAGTATATTTAGATCCAATAAATGACCAGTCATGCCTTCCTATTAAAAGCCTCCTATGCATCATTCCTATTTCATTCAATCCCTTCAGATCCTATTCAATCAACTATCATTCCATACCTTTGATCCACCTCTTGATTGTGATTTTAGTCGACTATTCTAGGTATTCTTGGGTTTGAAATTTAATTTTCCACTAGTTCATTCCCTCTATATCATCTTCACACATAAAGTATGATATTACTTATATATTCATGTTCCTAAATCCTTGCTTCTGCATTACTGATTTCATTTCACTTCTATAATACTTACGGTACAAATTTTTTTGTTTTCTTTATCATGTAATGTTTGAAAATATTAACAATTTTTTTCTGATTTTATAGGTATGAGATTAATTACCTATATAAATTTTGTTCTCTTATTTTTTCTATAGTTTAACTACATGGGTTTGGAATTTTACTTTCTGATGTTATTCCCTCCTGCATCATCTTTTCACATCAGGAATGATATTAATTACCTATTCATGTCCCTAAATCCTTGCTTATACATTACTAATGTCATTTCACTTCTATAATACTTAGGGTTCAAATTTTGATGTCTTCCTTTTCATTATATGTTTGAAAATAACAACAAATTTTTCTATATAATTTTACAGGTATGAGATTAATAAACTATTCAAATTTTATTAACTGATTTTTGCTGTCATTTCACTACTTGGGTTTGGAATTTTGTTTGCAAGTACATTATTCCTTCTAGAAAAATCTTTTAACTTCAGGTACCAGATTGCATACCTATTCATGAACCAAAATTGGGGTTTCTACATAACTCTTGTCATTTCACTTATATAATAATAAGGGTTCAAATTTTTAGTTCATTTTTTCATGTTATGTTTGAAAATAATAACCTATTTTGTTGTATGATTCTACAGGTATAATATTAATTACCTATTCAATGATACACAATTTTAGATGATGATGTTTTTTAAGGAATATCATTTGATTCAGATGATTATTCAATGATGGATGGTTTTTAATACTCCATTATTAATTATAAATTATTTCACATTATTTTTTCACAAATATATATTATACTCAATACCAGGAGTAACCGCTTATGTTTACACTACATCTTATTGTATAAAAATGGTATACATATCTTATTTTATTCAATACATATATTAGATAATTCATTTTTTCAAGATAACAAGTATTAGTCGTTATAAATGTTATAAACCCGTTAAATTAAAAACATTTCATCATCACTTTATAAAGGGTATGTGAGCTATGATCATTCAAACAGTTCTCTATTTATAGTTGCACTCGGTTTATTCAATGATATTAAATATATAAGGAATCATGTATTGTTTTTTTAATATTTTTGTCTAAATTTATGTGTACATTGGATTGTATTTTTTTAATATAGTCATGCTTAGACAGTTTCTAGGATTAATGTTATGGATTCAATGGATTCTCAAATATAGTTAGATTTTCTCCAACAGATTCTAGGAACCTGTATATAAATTGACCAGTTGTTGGATTAATTATTGATCCTAAGGATAATGATAGTCTGAATTATTCTTGATTAATTATAATATTATGGATTCAATGGAATGTTCGGGTAACTACTAGCCATTTATAATAAATATGTTTTTCTTCAATTATATAAATATTTATTTTCACATTAATTTTTCTTCTCTAGATCCCTCGGTTCTCTAGGATGATGAGTGATACAACACAATATTTAATAGCATCCATACCAATCTTTTGTTCACAAGAGGGTGAGACCACATTCACCCACACATCACTATTGTTCTCCTTGAGCACCTGACCTATAATAGACACTGAAAGAGCCTCATCTGGGATACAATGGGTACCAAATATTTCATGTTGTGGACTAGCTTGGGAGTTTACGTCCTCGCTACCCGGGGGATGGGAAATCCCATTTCCATCTGTGATATTGTGACGCTAGTAATATTTCTCAGTAAGGGTTTAGGGAAACATAACATTAAATAACAATATTGTCAGGAGAATTAATAGGGTCAGATTGGGTATTATTCACATCACCAATTGAGTGATGCTCATCTGTTTTAAGATCATAGAGGTGTATACCATCATTAATCATCATAGACATGTTAACACCATTATGGTTTTCTTTGTGGTCACAATATGAGAATTCTATAAATCTAAATATAACAAAATAATTAACATTAAAGTGTATGAATGACACGATCGATGAGTGAAGCGAACAGATCCTTAACATCTCCTTGATTCATTCCTCACAATATCTTTGAGTTATTGATATGTAATCTATCTAAATAAAAATTAATATCATTATCTGTTTAGATTGTAAAAAATGATATTATGACTCCCACGATTTATTTGGATCATATTATTCATTGATGTTTGAAAATGTGGCTTGAGACACTGACATATTCTCTTAATTGTGTACTATTATATTCAAATTCAAAAATATCCCATCCAAAGATAATCAGTTTTATACAGTGATTTTCATATTGCTGGTTTAATTGATATTCCTTTGAATAACACAAGACCTTTTAATATGAGATTTAATTCATTTATAATATTTAAACCTTTATATTTTAAATAACCCGCTATCTTTACCATCTATAATATATATCATTTTTATGTGTATTATTCTTACCATATCGGTTGAATACTCAGTTCTCTATCATTTGTATTTCTATTGATTCCTGTAAACATTTCTTCCCCTGTAATTTCATATATTTAGTATCTCTGTCCATATTTTTTTCATTATTCTTAGCATCTTCGGATAATACTCTATTCTCATAATATATTTCTATTGATTCAAGAAAATATTTATTCCTCTATAATTTCTAATACATCATTCTATAAATTATCTCTATTGCGGTTTGTGGTGTGTTTTGTATCTATACTTATCTTTCATGTCATATTGTGTTATCTATGATCATGCTATTCATCTTTGACTTTAATTTAACTTTGGAAAGGGGTACGTTTGTCACAATAATTGGTTTTGGTAGTCTAGGTATTAAAAAGATATCTTTTTTCGATTAATTCTTCTTTGCTAGTTTTCTCTTGTATCAACTCTAGAAAACAAACTCATTATATTTTCCTCATATCATACTTCTCCATTCCGTTTTCCTCTTCTTCCATTTGAAGCTTCTCTTTTGTATTATTTTTCTTATGTTTTCGTTATATCATGTTATATTTTTATCTAAATTTTCATGCCCGCATCAAATCCCAGTTAATCTGAAATTAAAAATATTGATTGCAAACAGAAGAAAAATACATAAGTGCATGTATTTTATTTCATGTCTTCATGGCCGAGAATTATGTTTTACTAATCAGATAATAATTTTATCAGGGGGATTTGAGAGGATAAACTCACGCTCCACACCTTTTTTAGTATGATAAGGTTCATTCAAATTGTTTTATTAAATTAAATTATTATATTTAAATTCAATTGTTCTCATTCTTCTTGTTATACTACAGGATAATGAGGAATGGCAAGAAAAATATTTTTATTGACAGGTGTAATACATTAGTTTGTGGTTTTAGTACTCTGTGTTTTTGTTTAATGTTTACTGCTACCATTTTTTTGAACATGGGTAACATTTTTATTGCACCTAATCATATTTCATGGCTAGGATATTCTTCATTTTATTCGAGATTTGGATTCCTAAAGCTTCTATGTGCCTAAAAAAATAGAGGAAGAAGAGGAGTAAAATGATTTTTTTAACATTGATCATTATTATGATTTAATTACACATCAGCGTAGAGGATGTCAGTACTTTTAGAATTTAATCTGATGTTAATTGCTTAGAAGATTTCTTTTGATGTCCATTATCAGTATCCATCTAATTTAAAGTAGTTCATGTCAAATACTATATTTGGGTCAACTTTTTTTCAAGGGACTGATGGAATATAAACCTGAAATTTTTATCTATGTATGTAAAAAATTATTTATGAGGAAGGTTTGCAACATGTGAGTCAAGAGATGGATGAAAAAGTATAAGCATTATTCACATCTAACAGGTTTAGTTGCTCCCTACATCCATCCTCACCATCTAAAAAATCATAAAAAACATAGTAAATGGTTGTTCTTTTTGTTGTTTCACGTTTTGTTCTACAAATATATAATGAAGCTGGTGAATTGGGTATCTACATGCCAATACTGTATAAATTACAATAGTACTAATAAATTGGACATCCTAATTGGCAGTTTTTCATGGTTCCAATGGGTTGGGTCAAATCATTATTTTTTTTGTAGTAACACAGCTAAACCATCATGAAAAACAAATTCCCCCTCTACTTAAGGATCAAATATAGTGCTACCTTTGGGACCAGGAAATAATTGGGGAATATATGTACGCATCTTCATGCCTACTTTTGTAGCTTCTCTTATTTGACTCATAAGAGGATTTGAAATTTTAAGATTAATTTCATTATTCCCTCAAGGAATATCCTCTTTTGGAAGGACTAGCATAATAAAATTCCTATTGATGATCAGTTTTACTATTTCATTCAATTGTACTCCTTTGTATGAAACCAACGAAACATTTTGAGCAGATAATCCTTCATTATAAATGTACAGATAAGGTATCGAGTTTTATATTTATCCTATTCTTATTGGAACCTATATTGGGTGATGACATTAATACCTTGAGGAGTGTTGGTTCCAATTATTCATAGTAAGTAAATTCCTAACATTTTCATGGTTACGGTACCTATGATATTTTTCTATATTTGGATGGTTCATATTAAAATAATATTTGATGATTAGTATCTGATTTTTTTTGGAATTCATGCACTTATTTGTAGTTTTTCATACAAGATCTTGTATCTATTCATACCTTCTAATTTATACTATATTGTAGTTGGTCATACCTACTTATTTATACTATATTTATGATGTATCCTAATTTTAGAGTAGTGGATCAATTTTTCATCAACAGATTTTTGTTATGTGGCTAGATTCATATACTTACATGCCCCACCATGGTCATAATGAAATACATCCTTGGTACCACCTAATGGTATGGAATTCAAATCACTGAAACACTTTCTATCATAAATAATATTACTTGCATAGAAACAAATGATATTTTATTAGCCATTGGAATCTTGATAAATTAATCATATTCATTTTGAACATTCATGTCATTAAAATGTAATGATCATATTTTCATTTGAATGTGTTTTGTTTTATCATAAATTTTTATCATGAATTAAGCATGACAATGCTTCCTCTTATTGTTGAACCATAATTCACATGAAGTGATGATGGCAATGATATAGTAAGAAATGTTTTAATTTTTTTAGAAAAATTATGCACCAATATGTGTTTACATATTTTATATGCACCTATTATTTATAAAAACATCAACATTTTATATAATTTTGATACAAATTCTCATGCTATATCAAGATTCATTCTATCTTCATCTAGGTTTTTATTCAATTTCATATTTTTTAGTCTTCTAATGTGGTTTACATCTCTCTATTGAAGCTGCTTAGCATGGCTGAGTGACTCCACTCAGGGAACTGAAATCTGGATACCCCCTCCACTTTCATAGGAAAGGTCTCTATTAAACTGAGATTTTAAAAACCACAACCCAACTCTATTAACATTGAGTAGATAAATAACCAGATTCAATTTTCTTCGTCTATTGTTTTATTCAATTTCATGTTGTCATGTATTTTCAAGTGGATGTTAGCTCTCTACCTTCATCTATTTTTATTATTCAATTAAATATTCCTTTTCATCTATGACTCTGATCTCCACCTCCCTCATTCCATATAGTTCCATATACATCATTAATATTTTCATTCAGCTTTTTTCACAAACAACCAACTCATACAGTTTATTTTTACTTCAATCATTTCCATATATCTCATTTTTATTATAACAACAACTGTATTATCATTGATTTATATTTCACTTTATTTCAGTGCACACATTACTATTATTGTGATTTTTGAAGTTGAAAATGAATTCAAATTTCCATCCTCAAAATTTAGAAATTCATATAATATTAATCTATCACTTTTCTTTGTCCACAATTTAAGTGGTGTCTCCATATTCTATGCAATTCTACTCGATTATCATACACTATAAAATTCAAATTAAAATTTACTCAACATTATTGTTTTCTCTCAAATTTTATAAATAATAATCTATTATTAAAAGAAAAAACAGTAATTGATTACTTCGTGCAATATCATGTGTGGGTACAAGTTTAATTTTTTCAAATTAGATTACACAAATTACTAAGATATTAATTTATTATTCTTTAAATGGGATAAATAATTGAGGATGCCATATTTTTTTCTTCGTATATTATTCTCTATGTCATAAATAGACATATTATCGGGTGAAAAAGACATGATTAACATGTCTCAATGGAAAGACAACTGCCTATTGGTCTTATTGGGCTATTTAATCCTTCAATATGGGATCAGTAGGCCAAAATACAAAATGAATTCTGTAATATTTGTGAGGAAAGATTAAATAATAATTAATTGAATATGTTGAAAAAATATATTGTTGTGTGGTTATGTATATTGGAGGAAATACTCCCACTAAAAATCATTGACATAATAGATCATTTAATTTAACAATTTTTAGTATAATGATAATTGTGTAGAGTTGATACAATTTTAATGGTTGTACATTCATGATATATGTATGTATATTTCAAATAAGATAGTATATAAGAAATCATCTATTTAAGTTTCAATTTTAGATGCATACTTGAAGGAGTAAATTTTAAATTTATTCTTGTATTATTTTTAATATGAATATCCTATATGAAATAATTTTCATATTGAGGAAAATTTTAACGATTTCATGCGCATTGATTGTCATTTTTTAATCAGCATGATATTGGATTTGGTTATTATCTTGCACGATTCCATTCAAGTGATGAACAATACAGATCTCATGCATATTTTCCCATCAATTATAAACAAATAACAATATTTAGGCATTGAATACTACTTAATAATTTTTTTAAAAAAATTCTGAGAAAAATCTATTTACAATTTTTATAGACATTATGATGACCATATAAAAAAAATACCATTTACCCATATTTCTCTGAAGAATGATCAAAATAAAATTTTTATATTGGATTCAATGACATGTATGCTTAGTAGTTTATGATGAATCATTAAATAAATTTTAATGCGATGAATATTATTTTGTTTTTACTTTTTTCAAGGAAAAAATCATGAAAGTATAATTGATAGTACATAACTTTTTCTAAAATCCCTACATTGAAATTGATAGAATTTAATAATGGGTATTTGATTAATGTTTTTCAATTTTATAAATTCATATTTGGTGAATAAATGAAATAAATGAATATTAGTTTCTTTTAACAGACCTGATTATAAAGAAATTAATTTTTAATTTTATAGAATGGTGATGAAATAATTGAGTTATGTTATTTAGAAATAAATTTAGTAACAATATTTAAATGCCTTCGGTTTGGTATAGATGAATGTTTATATATTCATCCATGACATGGAGTCTTTATAACAAAATATGAAATCATTTTTTTCACAAAAAATAATTTGAGTTTGAACAATACTAATATCAGTTTTATTTAGTAAATTACTATGTTATTCGAATATATCTAAATGACTGGTAGAGGGTAATATACATGAATCCTCATGAAAATCATTTTCATGAAAATTAAAATCACTATGTGGATGTGAAAAATATTGAAATTTTTTATGAAACACCCCCAAATACATATATTATTCTATATGATATAAATACTAATGATTAACCCCACCCCCATTTAAGGGATTATAATATTTATAATGTTGATGAAGTAATAATGGATAATAAAATTAAAATTAGTATGGATGTTATTATTGTTGAAGTTGAATATTAGTACATTGTCATCACTGAAGATTAGGATGAGGTTAATGAATGTTGTTTTGTATTCTATTATTTACTATTTTTTATATTTTATTTCAATATTTACAATTATTAGAGGTAAGATTGTTTATTTAAGATTAAAGGAGATTAATTTGATGATTAATTTTGTTCCCAAAATAATTTTGATACTTTTTGTTTTTGTATAATTTATCCTTTTATTAAAAAATGTTCATACGAATGAATTTTATATTATTGTATTTATTTAATGAAAATTATTAAATTATATTGATAATTGTTTGTTTATATTTCATACCTTATTTAATAATTATTTTCTTGTATATAATTATTATATTAGTGAATTTATTTATATTTTATATTAGATATATATATTTACAATTATTTATAGGTATTATTATTCATTTTAATTATTCTAAGATGATCCAAATAATCTATTCAGTTTCTCATAGATGTTCACCTTCTTAACAATGATCCAGATTCATCAAACCATCTGGATAATGCTACACCACCGTCAGTTAGGATAAGAGAATCCTTGAAAAACTGATCATTCATGACCTTATTTTATAAATTCGTCCATATAATGATTTTGACCATCGCTTAAAGAGGTCTGTTCAATTGTTTAAAGTATTTAGTTTATGTTATGTTTTTTAATTTATTTTGCTACAACTGATTGTATTTTTTAATATTTTATTTTCCCCCTATTTCATTTTTATGAAATCTGGTACAATTTTATGTATTTAGTTTTCTCCATCATAGGTGTCATGGGATGAGTTTTCTATTTATGTTTATCATCAGATGTTAAACAAATGGATTTTATGTTAATAAATAATCTTTTTTTTATTAAATTTATTTAATTAGTAACATGTTTTGTTTCAATTTTTTATATAATTTATGGTCACAGATTGTTGATATAAGGAGATATCATATACAAGTGGAATGAAAGGCTTATATACATGATCTTATTCATTTTTTTACACAACCTATGAAAGAGAGCATTTGATAAAGCTTTCATTGGTGATTTCAATCATTATTTATTACGACATCAACCTGAATATATCATAGCTCATTTATGAGATGGATTACACTCCTACTATAATGGATACAGATTTAATAGAATTTTATCTTTTGGGTATTAAAACTAGAGGAGGCAAGATTTCACACATAGGGCTAGGAGGCATACATTTGGTATATATTGATGACATGTGATAAGAAATATTATTTACTTAAGTATATATACATTAAATGTAATTTTTTATATTATATAATCGTATATTTAACCCTATATTATAGAGATAAACATTTATTAGATGATTTATTGTTATGAAATTACATGTCAGCTTATCATCGGCAAACACTAGCAGAATGTGGTAAGTATTTTATAAAATTTTACCTAAAATAATTTTATTATTATTTTAATTTATAATTATATTGGAATGAAACATATAATGCTGTTAATTATAATTAACAATGTATTAAATTTGAAACTGGTGAATATTCATGTTTTGATTCATGATTTAATGAGGGGACTTAGATACTGGAGAACATTTATAGCATCGAGAGAGGTCAAGTGTCCCATATTGGTTAATTATTTCCACATTCACATTATTTTGGTACTTGTAATATATCATCGGTAAGCACAAAGGGAGATTTTGTAGAGTCTTCATCATCATCCAATATAATTTATGAAGGGAGATTCTGAGCTCAGGATGTAACTATATGATGGATGTTGAGTTAGTCGAATGAGGAGTTTGATTTTCAGAGTCCGTGAGATGAGTAGATGTTGTAGAACATGAAACTAATTGAATGTGATGTTGGTATGAAGACTCCATGGCCATTCATAAAATAATACCCCCTAATACTAGTTTATCCTCAGTTTTATATTATTTCTATAGATGTTGGTTTGATAAACATATTATGCCTGAAATGGTGTAATAAATTTATACATGTTTTTATGTTATTCAATTTTTTTCTAGTTATTTATAATGTTGTTTAAAAATTTTATAAAAATATTATTATTTATTTATAATTTTTTATAAATATGTACATAAATCTACTGTATTTTGTAATGTATCATAATTATTTATTTAAAGTACAACCTTATTTTTTATAGGAATACAAAAATGTAAAAACTAATAAATATTTGTGACATACCACAAAAAATGAATATTTACTATGGAATTTCCATCAACGAATTCTTATCACTAAAAGTCATTAGAGATTATAATATATTGAAAAATCCTAAAATTTAGTTGTGTTGTGTGTCTGCTTTTGGTAACTAGGACAGATGTATTACCAGTTGAGATCATGCACTAATGAGAATTCGATTGATATTGTTAGGAGCACATTTGAAACGACCCAAACATTCATTATGGAAAATTACACTTGATCGAATTAAATGTCTTTTTAGAAAAAATGGTTATATAACACATGCACTTATTTTGTTTTATGTTTCTTGATTTTAAAATACCGCTAGGAATTGTATCCATTACTAATATAGTCATTGAACATTGATCACATGATGAGTATAAATAGAGGGCTTTAACAAATACAATTTACTCATACAATGGAAGCGATTGCCTCATCTAGAAGACTTTCCCCATATGAAGCCCATTTTTCAAAGCTCGCAATGGAGTTGACATCATTGGGCTTCTCTCTTGAACAACCCAATGTTGATATTTAACACTTTAAGCTTGAGCAAAACCTACTACAGGAGAAGTGGAATATAATAGATATTACCTCCCGAGCAATGTTATCCGAGCCACCCCAATAGTCTGTTACCATTGCACACCGTACCTTTAGGTCTTATATGGGTTTTATAATGGGTTATGTAACAAGACCCTAGTTCTGTGGTTATGTGCATTATTATTGTAAAGATAATATACTTTCATTTTATTATTGTTACTTTGTAAACAGTTTTTATAGCACAAATAATATTTTTAGTTAATATTCAATTAAGAAACTTATTTTGGTGAATTAATGGATTATTGAATTAAATAATATTTTAATAAAATATTATTATTATTAAATTAATTTTTCTTAAATATAAATTATTGTCTAATTTTATGATGGAAATTGTAATTTTTATTAAGGTTTGAAAACTGTTTTTATCAAAACCCATAAATTTTCGAAAAATGTCAATTTTTATTTTAAATGAAAAATATTCAAATATATAAAGAATTATTTAGATAAAATTAATATTATTTTTGGAATCTAGATTTCTAAATTATTCAATAGTTAATTTTTCCATATTTTTTTGAGATAATAAATCTTTTGGATAAAAATTAATAACCGTTTAAATATATTATGTGTTTTATGACATCATAATGACCCAATAGTCAAGTAATAAAACACTATAAATGATATGTTCGACCAATAAATTTTTTATACTTGAAATAATGTGAATTTAGATTTGTTTGATTAATATTTTGATGCCATAGTAGACCCTCTATGACTTAAATGGCATTTTATCTTATAAAATTGTTTTCCATGAAAGTGTGACTCACATCCACATAAGAAACCCTATTATTTTAAGATGTTCGTCCATTGAACAGAAAAAATATTTTTTCAACTCCCCTTTGGAAAAACATTGGGAAAAACCATGGGATTATTTGGGGTTATGATATGTTTATTGGGAGGTGTCCCAAACTAAAAAAATAATGAATTCCTTATCCTTTCCTATATAAACCCACCCAAGATCCCACTACCTATTTACTAAAATCCCTTGGTGTTCGTCCAAACTATTCCTTCCTCTGTCTAGAATCCTCCCAAAGCTCCCCAAGACCCCAATAATCATAACTCAATCCCCTTCCAAGCCTTTGGGATCACACTTCCATATAAGGGATTCCTTCCTTCCTCTTTTTAATCCAAGTTTTTTAATGTTGTTATACCCTTTTATTTTCAATTATAAATATTGGTGTATGATTCAGAACCTCCCTCATATATCCCTATTCGTGTTTAAATGATGAGAGACCCCATTTCTCTCACATTATTTCCTCCCATGTACACCCGTTACAATGTTGAAATTCCATATGAAATTTCTCTCTCCTCATTTACATTCAAGCAATTCTTTTATATTATGAATCTAAATTCCATTCCATTAGTTGGCATATTATATATTATTATCCTGTTACTATCTATATAATATATAAATTATGTGATACCCCTTTCAATATCATCATCCCATTTTCAGAATATATATTTGATGTTGTTATTCTCCAAAAATTACACCAAAATTTCCACGCTAGAATTACTGTGTAGTAATCACCATACCAAATTTAGGAATTTCTATTTGACATCATTATGATACTAAAATTACACAAAATTTTCCTTGCCAAATTCATTGTGTAGTGAATACCATACCCACTCCTATATCAATGGTATTCACCTTAATAAACATGTACTTGTTTATTGAGGACATACATTTATTTATTCCACAACCATTATTCTTGGAACGAATTATGGTGTTAATGAATCAATGTTGTATGATATTTGTGGAACACTTATGCATGAAATTAAATTATTATGAAGGGTGTGCCCTAATAACGCTCTAATTCATTGTATAATGTATAGTATCATGTTACATCATGTGCAATGGGTGTTGACTCATGCTAATTGAAGTTCAACGAGAGTTTACTCATGCTTCATGTGCAACGAGGGTTTTCTCATGCTCCATGTGCTGTGAGCTTTATCTCATACTAATTCCATGTTAAGTTGTTTTCCCACTTCCCCATGTTATGTTTATCATGAATTAGATTCACATTATGTTCATGTAACTCTGGTTCTTCATTGATATGACATTTCCAAACATGTACTGTATTCTTCATGTTATGTCTTGTTTACTCCCTTACTGGTCTTTATAGATCACACTTTTCTTAGGCATGTCTTTAGGATATCTCATGAAATGATATGTATGATGTAATTTGGTGGTAATTTAAAGGAATATTTATATAAATATGTTTTATTTCATGTTTTGTTTTGTTATGTAATGATCTTAATCCCCAAAGAGAGTAGGAATCTCGATCATCTATTTTGTATCAAGTGATGTTTATGTAATAAATAATGTTTAAGTGTTTAATAATGAGAAGGGTTGTCATGACCGTGATGGGTTCCATGGGTATGTGGTCAAAAGTTTTTAAATATTAATTAATTGAAATAATGTTTGAACTAATGTTTTTTGATGAGGCATGTATTTCATTTATGCATTATTCTATTTTTTGATTCATATTGAGGAGTTTTGGGACGATTGTTTTTTCATTTATAGAATTTTCCTTTAGGTTGTGATCTCCATGGATAATGTATTAGTAGTTCATAGATGTCATCTCTTACTCATTCTCCTTTCCATAACCATTCAATGATTAGTTGTTGTTGTCGTTTTTGGTTTAAATTCTTTAGGGATTTAGATGGATTTGGGGAAACAATCATTTATTATTAGTTGGGTAATATACATTTGTTTTCTTTTTTATAAACTATCATCATGTTTGGTATAAATTTTTCAGGTGAACTTGTTGTTCGTGAACCATAATACGTTTTGGGTTATTAAAAGGTGGGGAGACCCACTGTGTTCCTTCACACCCAGGTTCTTTTTTTCATTTATTATTTTTAAATATTAATATTACTTTAATTTTCCATTATGTTTTAGGGTGAACTAGTACAAATTTAATGCTTTTAAAAAACATTGGTCCGCTCTATTTTTTCTGCTAAAATAACAGAGGCTGTTTGAATGGTGTCTCATAAGAGATGATGTAATTTCACATGGATGGTTCATATTTTTCAAATGGTTTGCGCCAACCATGCTGGTAACATGTTATATCTTAATAATTCATATTTGGATGATGGTTTAGAAAACTACGTTATAATTCAGTGAATATTCTAGTTTTAAATTTATTTATTTATTTTGTTTCTTTAATGAATGAATATATTAAACTATTCCATCCTAATTCACCATACCCTAGTCAAACCCATACCATTTTCATGTAAAACCATTGTATAATCCCCATACTAATTTAAAACAACCTCATTATTCCCTAATCACTATGATGTTTGTTCTTCATGATGTTTTATTGGGTAATCTATCTAGGTAAAGTTTCTTCTTCTCTTTTGCTCTTCTAGGTCTCTTCCACTATGATTTTCTTTTCAATATTATTGGGAATGGTTTTTGTAAAACCCTAGATGGGTGTTTTTGTTATTATTTATTTTGTCTTGGGTTCATATGGTATGTGATGGTTCTTTTAATCCTTATGCATTTTCTTTTCAAATGTTTTTCATCACATGTAATCAACCTAGCGGCTTTTCTATGATTTTTCTTTTCCATAATATTGTTTTAGAAGATTTGTTTAGATGGTTTAAATAAAATTATAAATAATTTTTTATTTTAATATAATTTTTAATGTATATGGTATAATTTTCTAGGTGGTCTTAATTATTTTTTATATTAGTTTTTAAGGAATTTTTCTTGATTTTGGTCAACAATCAAATACAAAGTTATTCTTTTTTGTGATAAAATATTTATAGTTGTTTTCAACGAAGATATTGTTATTTTCAAATTTTATGATGATATTTATGAAATATATTTTAGTGACACATGTGCCCAATTGTTGAGTTAATTGGGGTTTCCTTTTCTATAGTGTTTTTTTATGTGTCCATATTACATCTAAATGATTCTCACTTTTTGTTGTCATTACACGTGTATCTTGTTGTATTTGGAGATTATGTTAATTTATTAAGGTATATATATACCTACATGTACACATATTCAAATAAAAATATTTAAATATGTGAATTATACAGATGATAATATATATATTTATGAAATTTTATATGTTTATAAGGATGAAATGAATTTATTAAAAATTAAACAAGATATTTGAATTTGGATTTTAAAAAATGTCTCTAATATTAGTGATTTATAAAGTATGGTTTGAAGGACTAACTTGAATGTTAATTGAATGTTAATTTAAATGCTTGACAGAATTTCTTAAGTCCCTATGGATTTACATTTTATATATGTTTAATGATGGATTGATGGTTGATTATGTATATGATAATGGTTTAATTTTTTTCCATTATTTTGAAAAAAAATATATTCTATTGATTATTATGAATAAGAAAAATGAAATTAATTTGGATTTTATTTATGAAAATACAATAAAATTTAATGTGATATAGTTGAATTTGAAGACACATGGGACATCAATTTTTTAATAGGAGGATACTAGATTAAGTATCAATTCAGTTTGAGTCCCTCTAAAAAACACATAGTCTAGAATTATGTTCGTTGTTTTGTGGTTGTCTTTTACCACACCCCAATGATATGGTGTGTACCCCGCTAATAGTTTTGGATATGGTATTTTCTTTGGGAGATATCATGTTATTAGGGAAAGGAACATTATCTTTGGCTATGAGAACATGCTTCGAGTTGTTTATCTATTTGTTCAAAAGAAAGTAAAAGGTATTAGGGATCCCATATCATTAGATGTACTAGGGTTTTACATGTTTCCTAGTTTAGAGTATTGATTGATTGTATTTATATCATTACGTATTCCCATTTTCTTTCCCATTATTAAATTATCTATATTATATATTATTCACTTGTTCCTTATACATCCTTCTATTTTATTTTTTATTCCTCCACTATGGAAGTTCACATTGTTATCAATAAAGTAATTTTTTGTTTTCTACATAAAATTATTTTTAAATATCTATGAAAGGGTTGTATTTTTATTTGGACCGAAAAGGGTTTTTCAAATGGTTTTTATTAATAACAATGGAATATAATGACAAATAAATTCTAATGGGTTTATTTTTTTTAATGAATTATAAATGAATTTTGTAATGGTTAGCAATATGGTTTTTGTTTTTTCTAGAAAATAGGAAAATATATTTTCTATTTTTTTCCCATTACCTTGTGTGGTTTATTTTAGAATATAAAACCAAGGACTCTATGGTGATTACCAACTAGGTTGTTGAGCTCACACCCTACTCACAAAACTCAGTCTTTGTTGACCAATTGGAATTAATGGTTTTTGTTTTAGATATTTGAATTAGATATTTGTTTGTATGTAGTGTGAACACGTGTCACATTGCATTATTTGATCAGGTATGCTAGTGTTAATTTATATCTTTCTTTTTCACATTGACCAAATATTCAATTACTACATTTAGTTATTATGGTAGTTATATTTTACGTCGTAGTTGGGAGTGAGTGGAGGGTTCTGTTATAGGAGAGGACGTATATTGGGTGAGTAGAGAGATTTATTTTATTTTAGAATATTTTCATAGATAAAAATTTCCCTATGAATTTTTTATTATTGTTCATTTATCATGGGGAATATACCTCAAATATCCAAACTATCCATGGATTTTATTTCGATCCTTTTGTAATTTTTTTTCATTCGATGAAATGATTCCCAAATGATGTTTCTATGATTCCAAATATTTTGGGTTTAACCATGGGGACCATGAATTTCACTTGGGAATGTCAAGGCCCTGAATTGGGATCCAATTAATTGATGAACAAGGGAGTGTTTGTAAATATTTCACAAATAAAAATAAATCCATTATAAGTTCTTGAAGTTACATTTATCAGTGATAAAAAAGGATTGATATTGTAAATTCCATTAAAAGTCAGTATATTTTATCAGTGTTAAAAATTGTGCTTACAAAATTAGGCCTTTATCCGTTCATTTTATAACGATAATAAAAGAGGCATTTATCATCTCTTTATAGCACTATTTAAAAATTTATTAATTTAAAAAATTATAAAAAATATGGAAAAATCATCAAATGAAAATGACGCTACCCATCTAAATTGGGGAAACAAAACATGGGAGACCACACCCCTATTTCCCACTATTAGCTCACACACATAACTCTAGAATTAATCAGTAGGGGATGAGATTAAAATCAAACACTCCACCATCTCAACAAATACCATTACCACATGGCAAATGAAAATTGTTATATATTGCCTCAAGTATTTATATATGTATTTATATCTATTTTGAAACATGCATACATATATATTTGCATATATATACATACATTTATTTAGTTGCACATATTAGAATCTATAGAAAAATATATATCGATTTATTAACACACATATATTTATATTGCCATATATATAACATTATATATATAAATTTTTATAGGTATATAAAATTAAATACATTTTTATATGGAAAATAAAATTGATAATTATTTTATATATCAATATTGTTAATATTTTTAAAAAATATATTATATGTAACTATGTATAAATATTTATTAATATAATTACTTTTTTATGTAAATATATGAATATACATACATATATGTATATATATTTAAATTTTAGTTTATAATTAAATATATAATATTAAAAATAATTAAATTTCCACACCATAATATCTAAATTATTGGTTTATAGTGGAATAAATTTATTATTTACCCAAAAAAAGTGAAATACCCCCTCTAAAATAAATTTTGAAAATCTATCGAATGTTTATAAATTAGTGTATTCAAACAAAAAAACACGATTACAAAGGACCTTAAATCATTTTTAAATAAGAAAAAAGGTATCATGGAGGCCTCAAGATCAGATAGCATTGATATTATTACAATATTCAATTCTACATCTCGGGGGGCCAAATAGACACCCATAGAAAAAGTTATGAATATTTTAAAATCAATTAACATTTTCATTTTATTTTAAAATATTTATTAGTTTATTAGTTTTTATATCACCAAAATGTTTGTTTAATATCTAATACTGATTACTAATTAGTCATAAATTAGTTAATATTAAAATTTTATGATATTATAAAACATGTTTCACTAAATATATTTCTAAATATGTTTCAAAAAATATTTTGTATTATATAAATCATATTTAATCAAATATCATATATCAATAAAGATATAAATAAAAATATATATTTAAATTTTATTTTTATAATAAATAATATTCTTAATAAGTGATATTTTATTATCATTAAAAATAATCATAATAGAACTAATTAATCATATACTTTTAACAATGGTATGAAAAAATGTTGATAAGGGGTACCGTTATCAACTCCAAAAATGGCTACCCTTTTATCAATATTTTTTAAAATTGAAAAAGGAAATCATTATCCGTAATCTCCACTAGAATTTATAAAACATTTCCCTTTATTAGAGACTTTTTTGTCATGATAATGTGTAGTTCTTAATAAGCATCAATTTGTAACATTGTGCTTAGAAATCACTCATCCCTTGCAAGAGAGTGAAAGTACGTCAAACAGAGATTGCAATGTGAGTCCAGAGGGGGTGAGGTTCAATTTTGGCACATTGGGGGGGGGATTTGAGGTTTTGAGGAGGATTTGTTGGAGGCATATTTTTTCAGGGGTAAATGGGTGATATTTGGGGGCATTAGTGTCTAGAGATCGCTGACCAGAAGTGACCTAAGTTATTCAAGAAAATTAGGTAGGGTTTCACATCAGTAATTATATGAATAAGGGAGTGGTCAGTTTTATATGATCATCCAATGACCATGTAATTTTTATGGCACTCTAAAACACTATAATATCTATCATCCAAAATTAATTTGTAAAAAATTATTAAAATACATTACATGGTTTTTGATAGAAATGAAAACCATTTCGTATCTTTAACAGAAAATGAATGAGGAAGATCATGAGGTTAAGTGAAAAAAATAACCCCACCTATGAAGGATTACACTATAAAATAGATCCATGAATGAATTAAGAGTATACCTATACTTAGAGGGGGTGTTAGTTTATTCTAAAAGGTGATAAGTATTGTTTTGGGGGGAAGATATTTTTGATAGAGTTATATACAAATTTCATTGTACATACCAACTAGAGGATATCATTTGATTATATTATCAAAATATCAAGGATCCACCAATGCCTCTTATTCATTTCTTCCAGTTGGGGTATAATTCATTGAATGATTGAATTAATTAATTAAAATCATTTAATCCATTCAAAAATTGATTGTGACTAATTAATCCAATTGGCTTATATATGTATAATAATATATATATATATACACAACCTTCAATAATTTTATTCATGGGATCCCACATGCCTCATAAGCATTTATTATATATATATATATTAAATCAAAATAGTATATTATATATGTATATCTCATTAATCTTATGCATTTTTAAATGCATCTCATGTATGATAATTTTAGTTCACATTGAACAATAATCCACTTGCACTAAAATCACATAAATATATTATAAGAAATCATAAATCATTGTTATTTATATCCAAACTCTGGATATGATTTTTCATCAATCAATAGACATTTTTAAGAATAAAAAATATCCAAAACATTATCCTAATCCAGGGACCTAACTTTGTAACCCTATAAGTATTAGTAGTGTTTTAAAACAATAAAATTCCAATTTAGAACACTTAATAAAATAGAATACTCTAGAAATACATCAGTGCTATATAAGATACTAAGGGGATTGATGAGATCTCCATCAAACTTAATTATATATCTATAGAGACATCTCCACCAAATGATATATCATATACATTTTATGTGACATATATCATCCATTTTCCATGAAATCAAATAACTAATAGGCATGGATGAATTAAATATAGTATTGGAAAATCATCATTTCATTATTCTCTAAAAATGACTGACCAAGTCAATGAATACCTCACATGTCATTAATTTTTATTGTAAGTACATGACATGTCACTTGTCAAATTTGTTCAATACATAATCTGTGAAAAAAATATGAATGTTCATGAATTTCTTGTGACTAATTTTACCAAGGGAAATATTAATTTTCTTTTTATATGTGTGGAAAATTCCCATATTGGTTACACTTTAACCGATATCCTGATCAGTAACATACCCAACCACCCCTTCTTTTATTTGTTTCTATTTGACTTTCATTTGTAGGGAATCAAAGTATGAAGATTATATTCCTAGATATATAACCAGACTTAGGAAATAAGTATTTATTATATGAATAAAACAATATATATGTCTATATCGTATGATATTCCACGAGATATATATTTTTCGATATTTACATGTAATATGACTCCACTTATTACATCATTAATTTATTATTCATATCTCTTATACAACAGTTTGTAACATATGAATGAAAATATTCAATATGACCATTAAATATCATCAATACCTAGTATAGTCCTTGATGATAATCCTTTAAGAAAAAATAAATATTTATACTTTAATGGGTTATTTATCATTCGACCATTCATGTACAGTGATGTTGTTTCATGCATAAATTAATGATACATAAATATTTCATTTATTATATATACATGATATGTTAGAAACCATTACAAATAACCTCTAAATATAATTTACATGAATTTTATATTGTTTATGTTGAAATTATTTTTGAACATTATATCTGTATGTAATTCATGTCACATCTCTATGTGACCATATAATAAAATACTACCACTATCCTCTTAGAGGGTAACATTTACGAAGGAATCTAGTTTGAATATTGTTGAGACATATGAATGATATTCCATATGTTAAAGTTTTTGAAACTATTTTAAAGATTTAAAATTTAAAAAACAAAAATTTTATAATGTTATCTTATATTTTTTTACATATGAATCACTCTATGTACCTCATTATAATACTCAGAACCCTTCCCATCAAAATTTTTACCTAAAATCATTTGAAAATAATGCATCTATTATCATCCTAAAAAACTTTTGGAAATTTTGTTATCTACATTGAAAAGTAAAAAAAATAAAAATTGGAATTTATTTTTCTCACCATACCATAAAATATTTTAGGATACCAAGTAGTACACATCATTTAGTTTCTATTTTGAATTATTAGGGAATAGTATTGTTCACTTTTTATGGTATCTAATTGTTACTAATTACTTTTATATTTACTATAATATATATAAATCGTATTTTGAATGTTAAGTTAATAATAACTATTATATTACAACAACATAATCATTAATTAATTGTGATATTTAGTTTCTCCCAATTAATAAATTTTACTATTTACATGGTTCATTAAAGCCACATATCCTAACTCTTTAGGTTATAATATAAATAATCACAGAAACAAAATCTTGTAAAATAAATTATTTTTTTGCATTGATCATACCTAATATAAAACATTTTCCAACTGGCCAACTATGCACTATATTATCTTCAATATAAATTACTATGACACAACAAAAATTATATATTATCATAAGATATTGATTTTATTTATTTTTTATAGTAATATTAGAGAATTATATACTTTATCAACATATCATATTAAATTATATCTATTTCATTTTAAAAAAATTTATAAAATTATATACCACAAATTGTTGGTGGTGACACATTCCAACTTATTTTAAGAAATACATGGATAATCACAGTTATCAAGGATATTACATTTATCTGTATCTTCTACTCACATAATGTAATAAAATTCAATTAATGATAAACCATGTGTACTAAATTAACCATATTATGTTATCTATATAATATATATTTTAATATCTCTTATCATAAAATAGACATTATATTGGGATTTTATTCCATTATTTCGACTCAACCAGACTTGATAAACCTATTTACATTCCAAAATTCTCATGTAGAAATTTTTTTACTTTATCATCAGAATGATAACTGCATCCTCATTAAATCGTTCCTTTATTTTGAAATCATATATATTTAAAATAAATCAATCCATACATACAATATAATATAACCATTAAAATTGAATAATTGATTAATATAACAGTGATATAAGTAATGAAAATTATATGGGGTTCCCAAATCTCTTCTGATGTTATAAATTATCCCATAATATGGAATCATCACTTATTCTAGATAATTCTCTTATGATTCAAATAACCATAACTCAATTATTGAATAAATATTATTGGAGTTTGAAATATTATATCTTATTTTTTAAACCTTTACCTCATTGAACTATCTATTCATTAACAGAACATAGGAAACATATTCATAGTTCAATTTTTATAAACACATTGTTAATATTAGTTAAAACATTATTGAACTCATCTATATTAATTGATAATGTCCATAGATAACAATAGAGTTCCTCTATAACAAGAATGTACCGTATCATAATTCATCTTTTTGTTGAAAATTATTTAATCATATTCAACGTTATTGAAATACGCAATGACATTAAAAATATTTCATAAGAATGTTTTAGGTCAATTACAATATTATACCTTTGATACCTGAAAGGATTTATTCTATACTTCTATAAGGGTCTTATATTTCATTTTGAACAATTGAAATTGTTATTTATTCAGGACTGAAAAATTCTATAAAATATAATTTTTCCCTTTCTCAATATTTATTCTCAATATAATTTTTATTGGATATTTACTATACATATAAGGTACATATCATTTTCATTTAGAGAAAATCTATTTTTTCACTAGTAAGAGTGATTAATGGATTAAGGATGGTTTCAAGGGTGTCCAGGATTATTTGGAACAAGTTGTTATGGTTTTTTCGAATCAATGTTTACAATATAATTGGAGAATGATTAGTATTATCCAAGAATAAATTTTTTTGGCACATATATGGAGGAGAACTGTTTGAAAAACAATATAATAGGGGAGAAAAATTGTAAAATCCCAAAAAAATTAATATTGGATTATATCATATAGTTGGGTAATTGGTTTTTTATTGTGAACCAAGACATGTGAGGGGATATTGATTTTGGATAGTATGTCTTCATTATATGTGAGATGTTTTTCTAACCAAGAGAGGTTATGTGCCTTTCGAAAATATTGGTGAACGGTTGGAGAATGGTTTTTGTGACAATGCCCAAAAAATATGAACCCTATTAAAAATGTTGAAATTATCTTTTTACACCTATTATAACCTATAGAAACTATTTTTTCTTCTTCTTTATATCATTCCCAATAAACCAAAATATTTTCCATTCCTTCATCCATATGCTTCAATCTAGGTAACTCACCTGAGTTCATAATAAATCATTGTAAAATTTATTGGATCACTCTCGGTATTTCTAAAATTATCCTTCCTTCAATTCATGTTTTTTTCTACATTGGATACTAATTACATGAAGGCTCATATGCCCTATTCATAGGGTGTTCGTCTAGTTTCTCTGTTTTCTCTCATTCTATCCCAAATTAGAGGATGATATTTTTTAGGAGAATTATAACCATCCAAGGTAGGAGGTGTTATAATTTTCACTAATAGTAAAGT
Source organism: Viscum album (assembly GCA_963277665.1). NCBI lineage: Eukaryota > Viridiplantae > Streptophyta > Magnoliopsida > Santalales > Viscaceae > Viscum > Viscum album. Next base: position 761,266,334 of record OY728166.1, read on the forward strand.
TGTTTATTTATTTTATAATTGTAACACACACCAAATTTTCCACATGTTACCTTAAAATTTTGTATCTCTTCAATTTTTAAACTACCAATTTACCTAGCTATGATTTGAGGACTTTATACATGATTATAATCTAATAACAATAACATAAACCACAACTTTGGTCTGGTATGGTTAAATTATATCTGAATTTCATTCTTTCTATGTTCTTATACCATCATAGTATGTGTGTTATTTTTCATCTTGAAAATGAAATTAATAAATGGACATATTTTAATAGAAAGGTAAATGGTAATACCATGTTACATGGTCTGGTGACCAATTATTTGATTTATATTTGGTTTTCCATTTAGAGTGAAATTACATTGATCATTTACTATGTCATTCCTTCAGTGATAATTGGATTCACAAAAAATATTTTTATTTTATCATATGGATTCATGAATTTAATTCACGAGAATGTATTAATTAATTATCTATTCACATGAGTGATACATGGAATCCAATTTGATATTTCATGATCATACAAAAAAGGAAAAAGGAATTATATTATACAAGAAAAATTTTATGGACCTAGATAAATTTAAATTTGTTACATAACATTTGTGATAATTGGATTTCTAAAGTGGAATGCATTCTATGGGATCATATGGCACAAGCTGATTTATTGATGTGACAAATTAGTGAAATAAAACACTATTTTCGGTCGATGTCTTATATATGTGAATTACTTGGGGTAACATTAACATGTCACTTATTTTGGAGAAGAAAAATATAATACCTTGGAAAATATACTTTGATTTTTATTTATGATTACCAATTACCTTGTATTATCTATCAAGCACTATGGATACTTAGTAATTATTCTTGGGGATTCGGTAGAACACTTGGGATGAAATTACAAGGGTATACACATTTGGATTACCCATTATTTTTAAGTCATAAATTCCATGGAACTTGTGGAAACCTATATGATTATCAATGTACATGGAATACTTGGTTATATAACTCTTGTAATTGGTTTATTTATATAATGTAAAAAATATTAGAGACATTTTGGCTTAGGATGAAACCAGTATGTAATCAAGGTATCCCTTAAGAAGGAAAATCCTAATACAGATTATTTATGATTCTATTATACATTATTATACATAAAAACGATTTATTTTAAATTCAAAATTTTGGATAGTATTATAAATTTATTTTTTGGACTATTATGTTCTAATCAAGGTTTTTTTCAGGACGCCAAATAGTACCTATATAGACTTCATGGATGCATCCAGGTATAAATGTATGCTAGCAGCTATGAATGCTATATTTTCATACTATATTAGAGTATTGGAGAAGATGTCTTATCTATTTCATGTTATTATATTTTAATTTTTTTCCTTTTTTATAATTTTTTATATCATATATTATTATATTCATGCACCCCATTTTTTATCGACAATACATCACCATTGATTTATATGATACAATTAATTTTTATATCATTATTCATTATCTAGAGGATTTAATCTTTCTATATCAATTATTATAATTCAATTGATGTATCTATTATTATCACCATTGTGCTTCACTATGGAAAAATGGTTCATTGACTCCCCAACCTACAATAGTAGACCCTCACTACTAGTCTGCAACATCTAGTTTACATGGAGGTTCCTTTGAGGCAACGTGGCCCTCATGGTTGGTTACATCTCAGTTAACCAAGCCCGTTATGTCATAAAGTGGTATTAGAGGCTATGCTTTCATTAAGGTACTATTTTAGATTAATAGAAAATTAAATTAGGACATGTTGTAATTTCTTAATTAGCTTGTTCCTAAGAGTATTTGATTCTCATAAAATAAAATAAACATTTTTATTTTTATGGAAATTACTATAAGGGTGTCCATGGTTCGGATTAGGTTAAGTGAAGGCTGCTTCTTGGCCTCACCCAAACAAAAATTAATAGGTTCGGTTGGGTCTATTTACATACCTCATGAATAGCTGTCCCAACCCCACCAAACTTATTGTGGTTTAGTTTAAGTGATATAGGCCAGAAATTCCATACTCCCACTCAATAGATAAGAACAAACATAATAATTTTAAAAACAAATTCTAAAAAATAAAAATATAACAATGAAACTACAATGGAAATACATCACTAAAAAATTTAAATATGATGGAATACCAAAACATCATATATTTGAGTAGGAAATCATAAACAAATCCATTTACAAAAAAATAAACAATGAATTCCAATTCTAAACAGAATAGTCCAAGAGAAAAAATGGTAACTATTCTTAATTATATGGGGAAAGGAATCTATCCTAATAAAAAACAATCATAAATACACATTCGAGTTCTCTATTTGCAAGGGGTCATTGTGATACTATCATCTTTTCATTAACACCATCAGAAACAATCATATTCTTTCCAATCCAATTAATTGAATAAATGTATTTAATCATGGTAAATCCACAAAACCTACAGACAATTAAAAATGATCCCAAAATATAATATCAATGTGTATGAGTGTTCTAAAATTAATGAAATCATTCTGAATTACAAGAACTAACCCACTCATAAATTCTAATTTAATTGTTAAATTGAATAGAGTGTAGATTTTACATTTTCAGTTAAAGAATAAGAAATTAAAAGAGTTATATTTAATTAATGTAATAATGAATTGTTTAAAAAATTATTCTCTTATCAAAGATTTGGTTTCTCTAAAGAAATATATTTAAATTAAATTAATAATCATTCCAAATGAATCTATAGTTTTAGATGTTTTCAATTAAAAATTTTGACAGTGGTGAATGAAGTATTAGGAACAATAAAAAATGTTTAGATGAAAAATGTACAAATGATGTAATAACTAATAAGTCATAACTACATATTAGTTTTCTCCAATATCATCTCATAGTTAAAAAACACAACACTAAAATTGATGTGATCCTCATATAAAACCATGTAACATCACACTCCCCCATTTCCTTTTTTCCTATCTCATGAAAGTCTAGGAGTCAAAAACAACATTCTTTGAATCTAAATAGTGTATATTATATAATAACATTAACATTAAATTCTGGTTCAAATAAGATTATTAACATGGAAATGTTTAGTTAAAAAATGATTAAATGATAGCATTGTATAAAAAGAAATGGATTTCATTAAAATGAATTCTTAGACATAAAAAAATGAACAAATATATATATATATATATATATATATAACAGAATTGGATAATGAAATCCAGATTCAATTTAAATGATTATAATGAAATATAGATTTAATTTAAAATACTATGATCCAGTCAGAAAGATCTTAATTGGTTAACATGATTCCAGATTCTATTTAAAATAAAAAGATAAAAAATCATTATGAAATTTATAGATTCAATTAAAAGCATTAAATTGAAAGTCTATCCCTCACTAAGGAAGTGTTATCAAGGGATTTATATTGAAATGGGTTACATCAAAGTTCTTATAGAGGGAAATGGGAAAAATTAACAAATCACTAACATGTATATTATATTTTTAATTACAAGAGGAATTTTCTTAGGATTGAAATATATAAAAATCTAGATCATATCAAAATATAAGTCCTCCCCACACTATAATTTTCAAAATTTTAAAAAATGTTGTCTCTAATGTGGAGGATTCTATTAAAAAATCAATCAAATATAAATTTTAGTAATAAAATTTGCATGTAGTAGGGCCACAATCTACATAAAATATCATTAATTTTCCTATCAAATATATTGGAATAAAAACTTATAGTTTACAAGAATGTATTTGGATAAATTTAAAAATCAATATTCAATGTTTTACCAAAATAATCATCTAAATTAAAAAACTAATTATAGGACTAACAAGAATCAATGAGGAAAAAATAGAATGAGTTAGTTATCTAACAAGTTCATCAAGAATAATTGGAAGCATAAAATGTTTTATTTTAATTGAGAATCAAAATTCAGATGACAAAAAAAACACAAAATTTTAGAAATATATCTTGAGAGGAGAAGCATGACAACTAAAATGTGATCTTATCATTATGAAAATGATTCAGTTAATTCCATAAATAGTATAGATTGAACTAGAAGAGGAAGCATATTTATGTTTTAGGTAATCACCATCATCTTCCGAAATTATTCTACTATATATTTGGAAATAAAACCTCAGCAGTCAATCGAATTAATGGTATTTATTTCCAATATCATAAATTATTATAATTATAACTATGATTAGTGAAATTAAATAAGTGATGATTATTCCTTCCCAAGGAAATGGCTACTGCAAAACATTTATAATTGGTGAGAAAATGTGACCAATTAAAATGATACCGCAATAAATTTATGTTCTAATGAATTTTAAAAACAAATAAAAATATTATTCCTAAATAATGAGTGCTCTATCATCCTTTTTTCATCTATTATAAAATATGAAGTGTTGATCATGAATAATGAATGATGTAATATATTAAAAGGAAAATATAAGAAATAACACATCTATATTGTTATTTTTCAAATATTGGATTATAATTTTTAAATTAAAAATTTAAAAATAATTTAATATTTTTAATGGTACCCATTTCAATTAAATCTACTTATTAAATTATCATTCTAATTTCAATTTGTTTAGAATTTATAAACTAATTATGTTATAAAATTAATTCCTCAATGGTATAAGGATTTAAATAAGTAATAATGGGATTGTGGAATCATCCTCTTCTACAAAATACAGAATCCAATGATACTATACACAATGTAATTTATAGAATATATCTAAAATTGCATCACAAAATAAGAGATTCTTTAATTTCCATTCCACTATTATAAATTATCAATTCGATTCAAATTATCTTCACAATCATGAATATCATGATATATTTCTAATTTATTACATTTTTGTCAAATGAATTTATCTTTTATCTAACACAAATGCATATTCCCATTTCTCATCATCCTCACTTCCACTACTAGAATCATGAATATGTAAATTTTGATGAGAAATTGACTCACTTATATTAATTCTAATGAGAAATATCATTTGTAATACTAAATGATCTTATTCATACCTTCCATTAATTTACTAATCATATATTTATTGTCTTCATCATAAAAAATCATATTAAAAGTAACCTGAACATATTCCAATTCATATCTGGGTTCAAGAACAACAACCACATGTAATATATTATTAAGTTTGTAACCAATACCCATCTTCCGATATAAATTCACCTTCATTGAAATAAACATTTCCCTCACAGTAATATTTTTACCCTCTACCAATTCCATGGATTCCTATATAGGTCACAATGTGAATGAAAGATAGTGTTACGTGTCACAATCATATAATTGGAAAATTAAACAGTTCAATCAAAAAAAAATTGCGACCCAGAAAATACACAAGCACACTCCTAGTTATATGTTATAGCAAACCCACCATCAAAAATAAGAGAACTCCTAAAACATGAGTCCCCCTCAGGAGAGAATAAATACATTATCATACTTACTTGGAAAATCCAATGTAATGTAACAACAATTTCACCTAGTAGTCACATCAAGAAACATTTTCAATTTTTATGATTTTTTAACTCCTTAGAAATTTTAAAGAAATGCTCAAATGAATAAGTTGAAATTCAAAAAAACATTTTTATAACTCTAATTATATTTATTGATCATTATATTTCAATTAAACCATCATTAAAAATATGTTTTAAGATATGTTCACAACTACTCATATGAATATATTATCCATAAAAAATGGATTATTTAAATCATTATCACTCTACAATAAATAATTGTTCACAATATTATTAGAACAATAATTTTCCAGGGTAATTTAATTAATCATTTAAATCCATAATTGGTTCAGTGTTTTTTAAAATAAGTAAATATATTTTACCCATTAAGATGTGACACAATAAAAAAACATGACAATTTTTTCATTAAAATAAATTTAGAATAAATAAATTGTGTAATAAAAATCATAAAATTCATATTTTTAATAAGATTGCATGGTTTTTAAGACATTATATATGTGAGAACATATCAAACATAGAATTTTTTTTCAAATATATCAAAAAGGAATCTATATCAATATTTTTTACTAGATTGAAATGGAATTTGATGTTGGATAAAATTAGAAAATAATATTACATCTAGATTAGAAACATATTTAAATAAAATATATTCTATGATAATCATTTTCCAATGATATAGTGTGCACTCTCCTTGTTTAAAATGATTTCCTATAATAATAACCATACCATAATCCTCATCTTCCTAAATCATTATAATACAAATGGTGGGTTGTCTTTTCCAAATACTTTTGTGAGAATTTTTGTTTAACATTTTCTAATGCCTATTAATATTTATAGTTCTATGCGGACCATATGCGAAATTATAAGAATTACCATAATAATTTAAAAGTAACCCTTGATTTTTTCGTATAGGAATAATAGTAATCTTGAGAAAATATATAAGCATGAGATTTAGGAATTGTTACCTTCTGAGTAGACAAACTACCACCAGTATCACCAAATGGTTTTCTATTAGTACCCCCTTCTTTTTTATAATATAATGTGATTTTGGAGTAGAACCCATATTAAATTAAGTTCCTATAGTTATGGAGGACTAGAAACAATTTTACACACCATTCAATTAATTTTTACCTAGTTTTTCTGGCTACCTACAATATACTCCCACGTGTAACCCAATAGTGAATCTATGACTACAACACACCCATATCATTAGAAGAAGAAAAATATTTTTTGAGTGATAGGGGTAATAGACATGAAAAAAATAGTATAGGGGGAATATAATAAGAAAAAATATGATTTAAAAGATCAATGATCTATGTTCCAGAGAACGTGCATGAAATCATGAGGTGGAAAAGAAAAATCATGGGTTATGGATTCTCTCTATCACTTGTGAGGGAAGGTAAGGTAGGGGGAATAGAAGAAGGTAATTGTTGGATTGGTGGGTGAATTAATTTTTTTGTGAAATGTGGTTATATAAGAGGAAGGATGGGAATTATAGAGTAGTGTTTTATAAAGAGTGAATTATAATAGATTTTGTGTGTCAGTTTTCTCATGAGCGAAGGTCAGGGACGACAGAGGAAGGAGGAGAATAAAAGGAGAGGCATGGTTTTCTCATGTGGGATGTTCATGGAAGGTGGATTATTGGGGATAATATAATTAGATTGGGATAAGAAGTTAATCGTAGAGGGATTATCATTTCTCTAATTGTGAGGGAAGGTCATTTTCAATGGAGGTGGAGAAGGAGGTAAATGTGGGGGAATTGAGATGAAGTATATGTCTGAGTGTATAGAGAGTGATTGAGTGACTGAGGCATTTTTTCTTACATACATCAGTTCCAACATGTGGGGTGAAGTTTATATTTAGCCTAATAGAGAACAAACCAAAACCATTCTTGTGTCATCCCAAAAAAAACCCAACTTTATTATTATTTAGCACACAACTTATGCCAACCCACACCGACCATGTCTATTTTGGTTGGGTCTAGAATCACCTAACTTGTTGCTTCTATTTTTCATGAAAAAGTTATATTTATTTTCATCACTATATAATTCAAATGTTTTTATTTTTTATGATTATTAATTTTTATCCATGGCTCGGTATGGAGAAAATTCAATTTTTATGATCCACTATAAGAACCTGGGGACTTATATGTCAGGAATATCCCAAAAGAGGAATATTTTATTAGTTTCCTTTCCAAAAAGATATTATTAGTTAATTAATTTATATATTACTCAATCTATTAAAATTTCTTAATTAAAAAAGAACAAAATTAGATTCTTAATGATTCTATATCAACCAAATTGTCATTAATCCATATATCCCGATGGTATCACATTATGTAATGAATTATTACATGTTTGAGCAATGTATCAATGGTTGTTCGAACTAAGACTCTAGTTGATTATGATTAAATTTATTGTGACTGTAATTTATAAATATGTTCATATATAAAATTTGAAGGGTGATCCAGGTAGTGGAATCCTCATATATGGACTAAGAACATCTTGATACCCAGTGTAGGGGTCTATTTAAAGTTACATGATTTACCATTTTAACTTATAAGTCTTAGGTGTTTATAAATTGGGAATGGTAATTAATAAAATTGAACTATTATATAAAAATAAATGTTGATAAATTAATATCCATAAATTGAAGGGTTCCCATTACATGGGTTTATAATTACAATGTAAATGGTCATTCCTCTATAACTATCACTCGAAAATCCATATAAAGGAACACCTATGATTGGAACATGAAATACTACCAACAATATAACCCTTGATATGGGTATATTGGTTATTATATTTTAGTTTCTTTTTACCATATTCATATGTTATTATAATAATGAAAAATATTATTTTAGTATATCTTTTTTGGGTTGAATACTTCGTATTGTACATATATACTTCTATTATGGCCTTGAGTTTTGCACTGAGATTGTAGAAACCACCACGATCCTGAAGTGGTGGGACATGGACCACATGTAGTACCACTAGAGGAACACCTCGTATTACCACATGTTATACCTTGACAAGGAACTAACACACATCTTCGAGATCATTTCTTGTGATTATTTATATCTATAGAGAGCTCCATGATTTACACACACTTTGTCACAGTTGACGATAATGTTATAGTAGTAGTATCCAACTACATTCTCTAGTGAGGGTGACCCTTATCATATTGATTTATGTTTAGAGTTAATTCTATGTGTATACAAAAATATATATACACCTATATAATGGAGGGAAAATACTATGATTTACATGATTCTTGGATCCAAAATGTTTGGGATGGTTCATCTAAATTAGGTAGGTCAACATTGAGGCTCAGATTAGAGAGTCTCCCAAAGCACCCTATATGATTGTTTCTAACAAGTGATATTGATATCCAATTGAGAAAGAGAATTTATCCATATTTAGTATGAACCTATTTAAATAATGTACTTATCAACTATTTTCATACATATTTTACATTTCATTCCTACTCTTACAGGTGATGAGATATCATGGGTGGCACGTTTTAAGGATGGGATTATGTATGCCATTTGATCTCAAGTGAATGTTCTGTGAGAGGATATCATTTATAACATTATAAATTAGGACCCTATCTCTGAGTGAAATATGAGATAAGTATATGGTACATGGGATATTGTTTTAGCATTGAGGTAGGGAACTAGTACATCCAATGGTTGGAAACGTTTCATTGAGTGTTCTGACAAAGACATTGTTAGTCAGAGTACAAAAAAGGTAGTCATTTTGTATGCCACATTTAACACCTCATGTTTTTATGAAACATTGTTTTATAATAAATATATTTTTAATTTATATCTTGTAATGAACTATTCCAAATATTTAATTCTCACACAGAACACCAGCATGGCGTACGATTCACGCAACATTGAGCTTCAATGAAATATCACATCGTATTATTTCAATTATTTGAATAAGAAAAATATAACAATCACATTAAACCTAGTAATATGAATATTAATTAATAATTTTCAAATATTTTTTAAAAAAATATATGAATAAAACATATTGATAATAAAAGATATAACTCTTTGTATAGTACATCTATGTTTAAAATATTATTTTCTCAAAAAACCCACTATTAATTCCCTTCTACTAAAATTAATTTTTGACACATTTAGAAGATAAATTTGATAATATATAATTAATTTCTGATTTTATAATGTCAAAATTATTTAGGGTGATTTTTTGGGATTTTCAAGGAAACATCATATTTTTTATTAATAGTGATATATACAGCTCTTTAGTTAAAAAATGAATTTTTTAATAATTAAATATTTATGGTAAATGATATTATAAATAATTATTAAGATAAAATTATACAAATAGTACATATATTAATTCAATGTAACACATTATAATAAATTTATCTATAAATATGAATATAATATCTTAACATACATTTGAACTTTTTCCTACTTTAAAACCCTATTATTTCATCATGTCTGATGGATTAGCACTAATCCTAATTATGATGATTTTGTGAGGTGATTTAAAAAAATTAGAAATAAAAAATTATAGTATGTATAATATTTAGATTATAATATCTCCACATTAATTTTTTAACAAAAGTATTTGTAAATGTGATTAAAATTAATCATTGTAGTCATGTCTAAATTAAAATTAATTATGGACTAATCCTTAAATGTAAGGGCCAATATGAACTAAAAAAATTTCCAACACCCATTATATGTAAATATATCATCCACACACATTCCATTATTGATTGTGTTGGTTTTTATGTCTTTTTTATGACATAACATGTGCACACCAATTTTATTTCTAAAAATTCCATGTGAGTCCTTTTCCGTCCCAATAAAAGGACACCACCACTACCCATTCCTCACACCTATAAAACATTTAATGTTAGTAAATTATATTCCCAAATAGCCTTCACAAAATCATCCATTATACCTTGAATCCTCCCATTTTCTATAATTCATCTCAGGGAATCCTATCGGAATAATCCAAAAGGAGTTACCAGGTTAATAGGTAACGTCTTGTCTCAAAATCACATCTTTATTTTTCTTCTTAACCCCTTCACTCTGCTCATTACATTTTTATTTTAAAAAAATAATATCCTCTATATACTATAATGTTTTTTTTCAATGGGTATGACCTACACATACACACACCACCATCTAATGGATGTATAAAACTCTGTTTCTGTGTATGGTAAAATACTACCTCCAAAAACAATGATTGTTCATTTCTCCATTACCACATAGAATGGTGACCATTATGAAAGATAATTTTTTTATATGTTTCAAATTTCATATTTAATATATATTTAAAATAATATATTCATTTTACCACAAATATAATTTCTCCTTCAATAATCAGTTAATATGATAATCTCTATAGATAAAATGTCATCCACTGCCCCTTAATGCGATGTGATTCGTTCACCCACTACATAGAATGTATTAAACAAGTGGTCAATGAAATTATATTATATATATGTTATATTAATTCTAGGTAATAGTAATATATATATATACATATATATATATAGATGTAATTTTTATACTTTTATTCAATATGGAAATAAAAACAGAAGTGTTTCTGCGTAGTTACGGTTTATCATCTCAATGAACACTGTATTCCATTACATACTTCATTACGATGTATATTTTTATATAATACATATATTGGATATATCTGATATCTATATCATTTTATAATTTATTTAATCATGATATGATTAGAAGGATTAACGATATTACAAATTAATACACACATGAAGAACAAAGAGAATATTACCTGAAGTGAAACCTTTACATTGGATCGTTAATTAGAGGGTTATATAATGTAACAAAATCAATGAATATATAGTTAAATATATAATAATTCTCTTCTATAAATGATTTATTTTAAAATTTAATTAATTATAAATGAATTTTTACGAGTACAGAGAGAGTCAAAACAAAAGGTAAGGGTAATTTCATCTCAATTTTAATTTCTATGAGATTAATGAAATGTGTCCCCCTCATTCGTTTTTTGAGGAGTATGTAATGATCATGATTTTATTACATGTATATAATTATTTAATTTATGGATATTCACATATAAATTTTATGATCCTTCATTGACATGGTTTAACTTTTAGATGTAACCAAAATGGAATTTTTTTTCAATTTTCATTCTTTGAGACTCATGTATTTTTATGCACATAAAATATTCTTTAATTTAAATATGGTTCCATTTTACATTACATATAATGAGTATAAATATTTTCATAATATTTTAGGATTAATTTAATTTTCATTCCTTACATGGAGAGCATTATACTAATATTCCACGTTCTAGAAGTTTTATTGAGACAATCTCGCTACTTTTCAAGATTATTTATGTTTATAGTTCCTTTAATGAAATAATATGATCCATATCTCAAGAATCATAATAATTTTCCTTATAATCTATTTATTCATTATATATTCTATTATTAGTATAAATTTTACACTCTTTGTTACATTAAAAATAAATATTTATGTAAAATGTGATTGTATCTCACTTCGGTTGGAAGTCTACTGTATTCAAAAACCATGTTTACAAAAATGATTTCAAAATCAATTTTAGTTTTTTAAAACATCCATGAAGATCATTTCCATGGAAAATAAATTTAAAAATTATTTAGGTTTTCTAACAATCTTTTATATTTTTTCAATGATATTTTCCAAGAAAAAGGGTTTCATAAAGTTATATGTATTGAAAATAATTTTTTAACAAAGAAATGATATTTTATTTTATACGTGTTTTAAAAATAACATTAAGATTTATTTCCAATATATTAACATCAACTAGTTTTCAAAATGCCTTTTTTTGGGAAATTACTCAATGTCCCCATTCCTATACATTCTCTAAATGGATTACGTTTTGATGGGATGATATTATGAAACTCATTTCAATTTCCCTGGTAATATTCTTTTTTAACCATCTTCTTTTAACGGGTATTTCATATGATGAAATTATTATCAAACCTATCTATTTCCATAGTTTTTGATATGTTTATATATTTTTGAAACACATTTCATTTCATGGGTTATGATACGGTTATTTATGACTATGTGTCACATATATGTATAATTTCATTATATTCCAGGTGGGATTTATATCTCCTTCCATTGAACTGGGAAATTATTTATATCTCCCGAGATAGACAGGGTTGGAATGAGGGTTAACATGGAGCAGTAAAATAGGTATGGAATGAGGGTTTACTCAATTTAGTAATACCAGGATTAGATGTTGGTTTACTCCGTTCATAAATCCAAGGCTAGAATGTGGGTTAACAGTGTTAAGTAAAGGACTTTGTCCACAAATATGTTCTTTACAGTGATTCCTAGGATACTATTGAAATAATTATATTCTTATGTGTTTCCAAAATTCCATGTCATATTATTATGTTATTCTTTAATGGCATATTCTCTTTATTTCATTATGATTCATATCTTATGAATTGGAAATCCTTATTCCATGATCTCAATTCTAATCATTAATATGTTCGGTGTGATCTTTAATATTTATTATCATTTTCTCATTCCATTATTCTCATGATTATCCTTACATGTCTCCCTTGTTTACCAATACTAAAAGTTTTATCTCACCATTATTTAATCTTCCTTTCCTAGGTTATGAAGATATATATTGTGTTTGATGTGTCATAGAAGTTTCCTTGTAAGAAAAAAACATATCGGGAAATAATGTACCTCTATTATGTTCTAACATTAAAGTTTCATGTTTCTAAAAGAATTAGACTAGTACTGTATTCTTTCATCTGTATGTAAAATGATAAAGTATTCTTCCAATGTAATGTAAATTTAATGTTTGTAAAGTGAGGGTCACTATTGTTGGTATAAAAATAACTTTTTATTTATACATTAAAACTAGGCGGAAATAACCATGAAGAGAACCCTAAAAATATGTATAATTATATGTATATGTATGCATAAATGTATAGGAAAATGTCTTGGAATTTTTTTGACGGATAGAGTGAGTGGTTTCATGGAAATACATCTATGTCTAGATGATACAAGTGGATGCTGATCATGAACAGATGTGCATATGGGTAACTACTACAAAAATATGTTACGGTCTTGACACAAGGTAATATGGTACAAGTCAATGGGCCTTGATGAACACATAGTTTGACACTCCCAGGGGATATTCTTTTGGAATTCACAAATTCCTCATGAACCATTATGAAGGATTTAATCCTATGTTGAAAATAAATAACCTATGATAATCATATGGTGACATAGATTAAGGATTTTTTTCATATGATAGACATCCTTCAAATGTTTTGAATGATTATGTACTTCATCATTTTGATAACTATCTTTTACTATATTATTTTTCTTTTAGTCATTAGTCGGAACTCAAAGTAACCTCGTTAATAGCAATTGTGATGGACTATGAAATGATTTTCTTCCAGAGCAATATAATTCTATAGGAGCTGGAATGCTAAATATTTAAGATACAGTGACCCAAATTTCTAGTGATATGAATCATTCTGAATTTCCCAATGAGAAAATGAAGGAACAACATTCTGTCGAGTCTTTAATGAGGAAACATCGACCTTCTTTCATAGAGTCTCCAGATGTACTTGTTTCTGAAAAATGGATTAGTGCCGCTGAAAGTATTTTATATATTCAGCTGTGCAGGGAGCATGGAAATTTGATTCTGGATTTTTATCGGTTATAATTCGAATCAAATCTGTGGGGGAATCATGTCAAATATACAATGTTTCGTAATGATATTGAATCTATGGTTTGGGATGATTACAATAACGTTTTATCAATTATTAAATTCCAAGAATTATTCGAACAAAGAAATAGATATATTTCTTTTATTTGAATAAAATGGAAAATGAGCCTATTATTACCTACAAGGATAATTTCACGAGACATGAGACGTACACATAAGGAATTATCAACCAACCTAGAAGTAATATTGATAGGTTCTCTTGGTGTTAAAGCCAATTCTCATTGGGTTGTTGTCCATAAGAGATATTAGTTGATACATATATATTTTGCATTGTGGAATTATGGTTAAAATAGTTGTAGGATTCACAGATCATTCTCATGGATTTTAAAAGAATATGAAGATGGATTATAAAGGAAACTTTAAAAACCATAGAGAAAAGAAGATAAACATTCCTTTATGCTCTACGTGTGGGAAGAAGTGTGGAGAAAATTTCCATTAGGGTATAATAAATGTTTTATTCATGGATGGGATGTCAATTAGGAAATTTATTTCCTAGGATATGGGAAGAAGTTTTCTCAAAATGGTAATGGACAAAAGACACACAAAATGCACCTCTGACGGTTTAGTGCTACGTGTGTAAGGAGAATGGGACTTTTCTAATAATAGCCCAAACCCAAGTGTTGGTGTTGATTAATCATGTACACAATCTCTTAATATGATGGTTAAGGGGAAATCTCATGAAATTGCTATTTCTAATTAGGGGTGAAATTATGATATCAATTAAGGTAAACATAACTTCAACTCTAGAAATTCTTATGTCCAATTTGAATTTGTATCTTCCAACTCTTTCATATATAATGAATTTTGTAACAGAGTTTATATTCCTCCAAAATAATTAGGGGTGGATTTGGGAATGAAAAACCCTAAAGGTATAATGATTGTATCTCATTTCCATGATTTATCTCTAGTATAAGTTTGTGGGATTATGCTTCGTAGAAATCATGTGATTCTTAATTTGGTATAATTTGATGTCATCCTAGGCATGCATTGTATTTATCTACATAAATCCCACATTAATTGTCCAGGATGGGAAGTTAAATTTTATATTTCTAACCCTCATATGATTATCCAACAACGTGATTATAAGTCTAAACTTCCTATAAAGAATACATCAAGTGTGAGGGTATTAATTCTCATTAAAAAGGGATGTTTATCTCAAATGGTTGGGAATAAGATCAAAATTGATGGGATGGTTATTGTTCATGAATTTTTTTGGATGTCTTTATAGATGATTTTTCATTTCTTCTACCAAAAAGTGATGTTTAGTTCTCAATAGAATTTATATATAGTTCCATACTAATTTTAAATACCCCTTATAAATGGTCCTGATCGAGTTGTAGGATGTAATAAAGTAACTCCAATAAAACATTGACAAGGGATTCATTCAGCCAAGTGTGTCACCTTGGGGCGTACCAATTAATTTTGGGGAAAATATATATGGATCATTGTTACATTATATTTATTATCAATAGTTGAAAATGATAAAAATCATTAACAAGTATCCTCTTACCCGTATTGATGAATTTTTTGATCAACTACATAGAGCTCAATACTTTCCCAAGATTGACCATGCTTCTAGATATCATTAATCGAGGATCATAAAAGAGGAATATACCCATGATTTCATTTCGTACAAGGTATTGTAACATTGAATATATAGTGATTCTTTTTTTTCTTACTAATGCCTCTATTATCTTCATGGATTTATTTAAATGTTTCAATAGATATCACATGGACTAGTTTTCAGAAGTCATTATACATTATATTATTATCTATTTGAACAATATAGAAGATAATCAAGATCACTTGATAATTGAAATAAATACTTTATGGAGGAATAAGTTTTATTAAAAATTAACATATTTTGAATTTTTTCTACAAAAGGATTCATTAATGGGTCACATAATCTCATGATATGGTATTGAAATAGAACAATCAATGACTAAGTCTATTGAATGCTAGCCTAGACCAACCATGGTGACATTGATCCACATATTTCATGGTTTAGCTGGATATCATAGACGGTATGTGGAGTATTTCTCATGAATATCTAGTATTATAACCATATTAACTCATTTAGATGTTATGTTCCCCTGGGATGATGAATGTGAGGATAATTTCACAGAAATGATGTGAATGTATGTCAGTTAAACTGTGTATACACTGTACTAAAGTGTAGAAGGGATTCTGATATAGAGAGATGAATCCAAGAAGGGATTTGAATTTTGTCTTATGAAAAATAACATGGTTATAGCTTAATAATTAGGACAATAGAGGAATCGTGAGAAAAATTACCAAACACATTATTTGGAGTTACCTGTGTTGATATTTTCATTATTGATATGGAGGAATTATCATTATGTGAAAAACTGTGATATATTTACCGATCATAAAATTCTGAAATATATATTCATATTTAAGAATTTAAACATGAACCATAAAAAATTGTTAGATTTGATAAATGATTTTGAATACTCAATACATTACAACCATGAGAAAGAGAACAAGGTGACCTATGATTTGAGTAAAAAATATCATGCTAGTTTATCAATGATAGGGATCACAAATGATCCCCTATTTATGTATTTTCAATGGTTAGATCTATAAATCCTAATGTAAGGGTAAAAAATTATCTTTATTAATTTAATGTTCAACCATCTGTCCATGTGAATATTACGGGAGGTGCAAAAGGAAGTTGAAGAGAAGAAAATGAAGTTTAGAAAATTTTTTGAGCATAACCATGATCAAGATGGAATTATAAGGATCAAGAAATGTGTTTGTGTTCCTTCCATGCCAGATTTAAGGAATGAGCTATTAGAGGACTCACATTGTTCTTAATTCTCTATTAAACATGGAATTATGATGATGTATAGGGACATGAAATAATACTTATGGTGGGATGTTATAATGTGTGATAACATAGAGTTTGTATCTCGATGTATAGTATATCCAAATGTTAATGCTGAAAGGGAGTAGTCTACAGGGATGTTGTATCCCATTCCCATACAAAATTTTAATGGAAGAACATCCCTCTGGAATTTGTCATTCGACTACCCAGAACTTGTAAAGGGTTTAATTCTATTGTGTTGTAGTTTTTCTCCTTACTATGTCATCACAATTTATTGATATTAGAAATTATTTATCTCTTTATTATCTTGACATAATATACAGTAATGAAGTGTTAAGGTTTCATGTAGTACCACATTCCATTGTATTATATCAATATTTGAGGTTTACCACCGAATTAGAATGATTTCTTTTGAAATCAAATGATACATAATTGAGTTTCATCACATTTTATCATCTAAGAATAGATGGTCAATGTAAAATAATAATTAATCCCCTTCAGGATATGTTGAGTTATTGTTCGATTTAATTTAAATATGGTTTCTATCACCACCTTACTCTAGTCGAGCTTTCTTAAAACAATTAATTTCACTCAAGAATTCAGATGTCACCATATAAATCCATATCTAGGATGAAATATAAGTCAACACCATGTTTTAATGATGTTGTTAAATGAATGTTCAATGGTCTTGAGATTGGTAAATAAATGGACAAGTGGGTTAGAACCATTTAGCATCATATCAAGGGAGATGAAAATTGGAAGAAAAGATATGTTGATAACCATAATTGTGATCTATAGTTTGATGTTTTGGAAAATGTGTTTCTATGGATCTCAACCTTGATCAATGTTATATGATTTTAGAAGATTGGAAAATTGATCCATAGGTATATTGTTCCTATTGAAATTCATTATCATATTGCCTATCGCTTGGAAATTCCTCTAAATATCTCCCTATTTGATGATGTGTTCCATGTATCTCTCTTGAGAAAGTACATACCTGAACCATCATAGTTATTAATCTCATTGGTTATACCGCTAGTTAAAGATAATTCTTATTAAGAGAAACTTGTATAAAATCTAAAACAATAAGAGATCGTTTTACAATGTTTTACCACTCACCTGCTCAAGTTTTTGTGTAGAAATCACTAGTTAGAGGAAGCTATACAGAAACATGAAAATATGATGAAGTATAATTATCTTCATTTTTTACATGGGTAATGACTTTTGAGCTCAAAATTCATTTTAAGGTGTGTAGAATGTCACACCCTGAGTATTTATGGACCAATTTGTTTCTTAAAAAATTAAATTTTTATTTATACCATACAATGTACTATATCAACAATTCATTTTTCACATGAAACAATTACTTTTCATATGATAAATGCAACACTATGCTTCTAAAAAACATATCATTTTATTTTCTTAATTAAATAAATAAGATATTTATAACCTATCTATTGAACCGAGTAATATCAATATTAATGGATACTATTCAAATAATTTGTATCATTTTTAATATAAATAATATATATTAATAATAAAATATATGATGTTTAGTAAAATCCATCTATGTTTAAAAATACAATTTTCTCAAATACACTAATTTTAAGGACCTTATCATAAAATTAATGATAGAAACATTTTGAAATTTAATTTTTCAAAATAAGCATAATTTTTGAATTAATAATGTAAAAACTATCATAGGATTAATTTTTGTGATTTCCTAAGAAACTTAAATTGTATATCAAAAGTGAAAAATAGCTTTTTATTTTAAAAATACCATTTTATCTAAAAAATAATTAATTATAAATGATAATATTCTTATGGTTTGAGGTCACATTATAAAAATATTACATATATTATTTCAATTTAATTCATTAGAATCAATTTCACATTAAAACAGAATCTAAAATCTTAATTATCTTTTGAATGTTGTCCTAATTTAAAACTATGTTATTTCTTCTTTTCTACGGTATTAAAACTAATCATATTTTCTATACATTATTGAAGTAAATTTAGAAAAATTTTCATACACCATGGTATTGAGTTTAATTTTTTTATTCTAATAACACAATGTTAATTGTAGACAAATTATTTTAGTAAAAGTAATTAAAATTAATCATAGTATTGAAGGCCAAATAAATTATAATTAGGGACTAAACCTCCAAATTAAGGGCCCAAACGATGTATAAAAATGTCCAAAAACTATTTTATTTCACTATTTAGTACGTAAGTCTCCCATTATATAGTTTTGTTTGTTTGGAAGGACTTTTTTTAAGATAATATCATGAAAACACCTAATTTGTTTCTAAATAATCCGTGTAAGCATGTTTCCTTCCCTATAGAAAGCCACCACATCTACCCAGTCCACACACATACCAACCTATTTACATTAGTATAATATCCCACCAAGTACCCTACAAAAAAATCCTACATTTTTCCTTGAAGCATCTTTTTGGTATGAAATCTTCTATAAGAAGCTTTTTGGCATAATCCAAAACAAGTTACCCGAATAAGAGGTAACATCGTCTATCAAGAACCATTCCATTGTTTACTTCTCAAACCCTCCAATATATTTAATACATTATTGTATGCCAAAACCAGTATCATACATATTCAAGTATTTTATTGTTCAATGGTTTTATCCTAAACCTAGATAGACCTCCATATAATGGATGATGAACTTATTGATTCCATGTATGGTGAACTATTAACTCTTGAAAATATGATTGTTAATTTCTCCATTACCACCAATAATAGAAGAATTATTTTTGGAAAATGTCTTTATATAGGTCATATATTATATTTAGTATGCATTTAACCTTATGTTTTTCTTTTAAAACACACAGCTTTTTTCCATCAATTTGATGTTAATATGATAATCTCATTTGAGGAAGTGTCGACTACCTCCTGAGCAATGTGATTTGATTAGTTCACACACAACAAAGAATGCATTAAGGAATGATTAATGAAATTATATGATATATATGATTTAATAAATCTACTATATTAATGATATATTTATACATACAAATATATACTTCTGTCATTTATATACTTTCATTTAATATGATAATAAAAATGTAAAATTGTGTTCGTGCATATGTAATGTTTACCATCTCCATGAACGATGTATTCAATTAAATATTTTAATATGATATAGATTATTATAATATAATTATACTTATTATAACTGATATTTATATCTTGTTATAAAATTTTTAATGATTATTTGTAAGTATAAATATCTACGATATAACAAATTAAGAACATGTAATGAACCAATAGAATATTACCCAAAGTGAATCCTTATTATAGGATCGTAAGAAAAAGGGCAATAGAAGATCATAAAAAATGTTTTTATGGTAATATATATAAGAATATTATTTTATAAAAATATGTATAATAAAATATTTTTTATTATAAAATGAAGATATTATGAGTATGGAAATAGTGAAGACACTAGGTAAGTGGATGTTCATCTAACTTCTAATTTCTTGAAGATACAAGATATGTTATCCACTCATTCCTATTATGTGGTTTATGTAATATTCATTATATTATTCTATGAATATTTTAGTAAAATTTATTGTAATTCACTTATCCATTCTATGATCCTTCTTTCATGAGTTTCAACTATCCGAAGTTACCATATCAGAAAACTATTTTGTATCAATTTTCCTTTTTTTGAGGCTCACGTTTTATTATTTGACTAAAATATTTTTCAAGGATCATATAATTGCATTTTACATTCCAAATAATTAATATAAATATCTTCATAATATTATAAGATTCATGTAATTACATTTCATTTTATGGAGAGCATAATCCCCAGATACCAATTTATAAGTGTTTATTGTGACAATCTCATTGCTTTTCAAGATTGTTTATGTTTTCATTCATTTAATGAAATATTATGATCCACCTATAATTAATTTTCCTTTGTTTATTTATCATATATTTATTCATGATATCCAAAATCATTAGTACCAATTTTCCACTTTATTTTATAGAAGATAATGTTTTAGAAAGTAAAATTTGATTGTCTCTCTGTTTTTATGAAAATCAATTATACTCAAAAACTTTGTTTTCAAAATTTCTTTACAGTTTATTTTAAAGGAGAAAAGATTTTAAAATTTTTTTATGTTTTCCAAGAACCCATTAAATGTTATAAAATCTATTTTTATTTAAAATTGTTTTCCAATGTTTTTATGTAACAAAAATAAATTTCCAAATAATGAATGTTATATTCCTCAAGATGTGTTTCTAAAAGTCATTCAAAATTATTTACCATCTATGATAAAATAAATTGGTGTTAATCCTACCTTTATGAGGAATTATTCAATGTATACATTCATTTTATTTCTTTGAATGGATTATTATTTTATGACATGATATTTTGAAACTCATTTCTCTTTCATGGGTTATATGCTTTTGAAACCCACTTCTTTCAATCGATTGTGCTTTTGATGAAATGATTATGAAACATGTCACATTACACAGGTTATGATATGTTTACATGTTTATGATACCCATTTAATTTCATGTTTTTTGATATGTTTATTTATTCTATTATGACCTATTGTTGTATTATTTCATTACGTGACGGGTGGGACCAAAATCTCCCTACATTGCATTGGGTAAATATTTATATCTCTTGATATTAACATGGATGAAATGAGAGTTTAATCAATTATGTAGTACATGGATAGAAATTGGGTGTACATGATGTAGTAATATAGGGATTGAATTACTGTTTACATGGTTATGTAATACATGGATGGAACAGGGGTTCACCCAGTTCAGTAATGGACTTTCCCAACACGATGGTCTTGTCAATGACTCCTTGGATACTATACAAATCATTATTTTCTTATATCCTTCTAATATCCATGTCTTATTCCTAGTTTATTCATTCTTGACCAATGATCTTTATTTTATTATGATTCCGGCCTTATGAACATCCCATCAATATTCCATTATATCTGTTATGATCTTTGATATATAGGGTAAGAACTCCCATCTTCATGATCATGTTCTCATACCCATATTCTCATGATTAAGCTAACATGTATCCATTTTCTACCAATACTAATCATTTCATATAATTTCATTTTATTTTTCCTTACCCATCTTATGAGGATTTTTATTATGTTTTATGTGTCTAAGAAGGGTGATATTCAAGAAAAAACCTAGTGTGAGATAATATAGATCAGTTATGTACTAGTGTTATAGTTTCCATGTTTCCAAAGGTAATATACTATTATTCACTTCATGTGTCTCTTTGAATAATGTTTATGTATTCTTAAATGTTATGTAATGTTAATGATTGTAAATAGAGGGTCATTATACAAGAAGATTTGAAGGTTGGGTCAAATGAATCCTCATTGTGACAAATTCCTAGTTTAGTGTTGATCATATAGAAATGTGGTCCATCATTGGAGGTTCAACCTAGAATTTCAACCAGTTCCTTGTGGGAGAGAATAAACATTAGCCACATCATTTGGAGACATATCAATAGATTTATACTAGGCTGAAATATATAGTACAACTGGTTGTTGAAGAGGACAAGGAGGATGTGGTTGAGGAAGCCATACTTATGTTATATTGCACCAGCTTTGTAGACCTACTTAGGTTTGTTAGGTTGTATCCCTAAAACATTCAATCTGGATAGTTACATGTAATACATCTTAGACCTTAGTAGAATAGTGTAAGACCATCTACCGTATGAGGTATGATTTTAGTATCATGAAATATTTTATATTCATTTTTTTTATGCATTCCCTTCATTCTTGTTTATAACTTTTTCTATAATTTGGAGTATTTGGAAATAAATTTAGTATTTCTGTTTCATGATGAATCTTGATTCTCCATTGACAGTAAAATCTTATAGTGTACAAAAATGAAAAGGGTACCCCAATGATTTGAAGTTACCATTTTTATGGAATTTTTCTCTCTATATTATAATAATCATCAAAATCATTCTCATGATGGACTAGTTGGTTATTTATCAATCCTATATTATTTTTTAACCTTAGGATGTCATTTTAATCACTCAAGGTTTGTAGCTATATTTACAAGGGTGAATGGGTTTTCCAAGATATTCAAGCAAGATATGAGCATCATTGTCTATATAATGATTCCAAACAACTAGTATTCCTCTAAATAAATGTGGTGTACGATATGATATATTTCATCCAGTGGTCGAGGAATTTATATATGTTTTTTCTAGTGGACATTATGGAATATCTCCCAAGAGTGAGGAAAATATTATTATAATGATTCTTCATGGAGTGAATCAAATATCCATTCTTCTATATAGGATGTATCCTATTGATATTTTCGAGTACAATAGGTTTTCTGAGGACCAGTATGAAAATGTGTTTGTGTGACCTAGTGATTCACCTTGGAGTTCACCGATAATTTCATCCAAGAAGGAATATGGGACCATTGGGCGGTGTGAAGATTATCAGTTATGGAATAATCTTGTTGTTATGAATTGGTACCCACTTATATAAATAGATGTCTTCTATAATCATCTTTGAGATGATGTGGTCTTCTTAATGATTGAATTTAGATCAGTTTATCATCATGTAAGGGTTAGAAACATGGATACATCATGTAAAGGGTTCAAGAAAAGATGAATCCTATATGGATACATATTAATGTCATTCATTCTCATAAATGCACTGGATATCTTTATGGATTTGATGGATCATGTTTTTCAATCATACATAGACTCCACTTGGGTAGATTTTATGGATGATTTGTTACTGTATTCTAAAATATAGTGTGATCGAGAAAAAACCATGACATTGTTCTAAATACAATGATAGAGTATAAGTACTATGACACGACCAAAATGCAACATTTGGATTTATAATGTTCACATAAAGGTCATATAATATCAGCACCAATGGTATCATTGGATCCAAAAAAGGTGAAAGTTATTGTTTTATGAGATGATAACAATAAAATTTTTGATATTAAATGTTTATTTGGGATTCTTGTATAATATATACAATTTATCTATGATTTATCATGCCTTTATGCACCTCATATTGTCTTAACCCGGAATGGTTTTATGTTTACATGGTCCTAATGTTGTGAGAAACATTTTTAGGAGTTAAAAGGTAGGATATCTTAAGTGACAGTCCTAAATTTTCATTATCATGGTGGAAGATAATAGTTTATTGTGATTTATCAGGCATTAGTGTATGAGCTATTTTGATGAAAAGGGATTGAGTTTTTGAATATGGGTGGTGATATTTAAGATTTAAGGGTTCATATCCACCTTGTTGGAACCTGTTTGTGCTTCTAAATATCATGGTTATTAAAGGGGTCATGGAGAGGGTATTGATATTTTTGCTAATAAATCTAGAATCATGGTAGATTCATGAAGGGTAAGGTTTAAATTTCATGAATTTTTAGTTTACGGCATGGGTGAGAGTGTAATTCACGACCATTTAAATAAACTATGTGGACCCATCAGATCTGTGGATCCATTAGATATTTGAAATATCCGATGTGACTAGATATTCTATGTTGTTGGATTAGTTACATTGATCATTTACTTCATAGCTAAATCGGGCATGTGAGTGATTTACAAGGCAGGATCAACAACATGGATCATCAATGTGTGTGGTTGGCTATGTGAATTGTCTATGTGAAAATGGTTATGTGGGGATTTTTTCTGCAGGGTGTTACCAGATACATGAAATCAAATATATAGATATTTTCTATATTCTCCATAAAATGGACATTAAGACCATTAATTGGTGAGAATAAAAGACCTACAATTGCCAAATCCATAAGGATAATTATATCCTTGATTTTCTAAGATGGATGAGGCTGTAAACGATTCCTTGTGAATGGATTTTAAAATGATTTCCAATAATTAAAATTAAATCATTAGGATATATAAATTACTATCATATCATATCTATAATATAAAAAATTGAGACCTTTTCCTTCATCATTCCATGCATTCCATATCTCATTATCATACATTATAGAACCCTTACATTTGGATCAATAAACCCTTTTTTAGTGAATTGAGTTATGAAGTGGTGATCACATATTGGATCTATACCATAATTTTTGTTCAGTGAGTTTTATTGATATTATTTATTCCATGCAAGGGATTAATTACTTTATTTTTGAGAAATCATAATGTTACCATGGTTTATAGTCATGGGTGGAAATGTAATTCACCATATAAATATTGAACGATATTAAAAAATATGTATATTATGATTATCTACCGCTTCATTTTACAATGATAAAGGATTCCACTTCATTTTAAAGATATTATATGATCTAGGATGTGCTTATTTATTTTATTATTATGATTTTTTTTCATTTATTTGTTTATATAAAATTAAAAAGAATGTAATTGTACAATTTATTGATAATTAATTGTTTGGAGAATAATGAGTAATGTATAATGAATATAATGTATGTTAACATCTGATAATTATCAAAATGATGTTTATCTCCGGTTACATTTCATATATATCACATTTTGATATACATTTTAGATTAATTCATATCATGTTAATTGTAGATGACGAATATAATTAAAGGCACGTTAATAAAAATGGTATGTGTCTATGTTTTCTAATAAATGATGTATGGTTGGGAACATGATTAAATTATTTATTTAATAAAATTATTATCTTTTTATATATTTTTGGCTTACATTTTCTAGAGTTGGAACCTATGAATAATGAATCATTTATTTCAATAAGGAATGAAAAATGGTTGTGAAATAAGTAAAATTTATAGGGAAAAATATTCTCATCCATTTGTGAAGGTCGAGAGACTTTTGTTGTTTCCAATAGATATTGTTTATGTGTTAAGGTCAGATGCCTTTTTAGGGAATAGATGGACTTGTTTGACTTGTTTCTATGTTTCTAACTACAAAATTCTGAGATCATGATATAAGATTGTCTATGTGATCAAGTTATGAGGATAGAATGACTGTGTATGGAATGGATGAAGTGACATTTTATACATGTAGTCTTGGATGAGGTTCTTAACCTAGGGTAGAATATGTAATTTGGGAAATGACAGATTAGATGATGTTTATGTAATTGACACCTTTCATGGGGAGGTGCATCAATACCTAAATTTTGGTGTTAGGGATGGCAATAAAGATTATAGAATAGGTTTAAGGTCAATTTGCCCAATGATGTGATAATGTTGGGTGCTTACATGGAATGGATCTATTTAGTAGTCAATAGTCTGGTCATTTTTTTATTTGAATTCATTTTCCTACTGCTTAAGGTAGATATATGTGATATTTTTATGTTTCTCCTTGGTGGTAGGTTAGAATGGATTTCGCTGAGTATCTATAATTATCCAATGTATTAATTTTTAATAAATAATAAAACCAAGGGGTTGGTAATTATGAATCATGCTTCTAGAGGGATGATAATCTTGAGAAATAATAGACTCAGTTTGGATTATGCCTTGAGGTAATGGGCTTCACTCTCAATATTTATGTAATGTAATTTAGAAAACTTTTTTTGATTAATCCATGTATAATGAATTATTTAACATAAAATTTATTGTTTGTCTGATAAAAAAAATTATTTATTATAGCTCTTTAAATGGTTGTATTCATATAGTATTCTGCGTCTTAATAGTTTTTATTATGAGTATGAGGGATGTTATATATAGTTTTGTCTAGGAATTTATTATTCCAATAGTGTGGTTGTGAGCTATATTATATAGAGTATATTCTATGTTTTCATACGCTACCTCACCCTTGTGAGTTATGGAGATTGACACACAACAGAATATGGGAGGGTATATTCCCCATCATCTCAGTGGAATGATGGATGGTTGACTATACCCTCTGTATGTTCTCAATTTTCATGGATGTTATTTATGCTCTGAAACATGATAGTGAGTTTCCAAATATATATGTGTAGAGGGATATAAATTCATGTGGTTATTTTAAGCACATGTATCTCTAGATATGAATCAAAAGGACTAGTATAGGTATGAATATTATATGAGGTGGTAGTTAAAGGTACTTACACATTTTATGAGATATAATTCATTGTGTTTTAATACCATATTTATAATACACATCATACATACTGTGGTGGCATGCATAATTACATGGTTACTGTATACAATGTTTTGATATGGGTGATGTGATGATCATATGAATGAGGTGTATGTTTTGATGCCTTTCCTAGGTGTCATCGGGATGGATTATTTTGGAGATAGATGGCTTAAGAAGTGTGATGTTGGGGTAGAGTGTAAAACAAATAGGGAGTGGGAATGGAGAAACCATCACGTTTCATAATTATATTATATATTCTATTAGATGTGATACATGGTGAGAGTTAGCCATTGTGATGTTGGGAACTCAATAATTTTATTTAGTACATGAATCAGTTTCATGGTTGTTCAATGTGTATTAGTATACTTTGATGGTATTTTTCACGAGGGCGCCAAAGAATATCCAAATCAGGATGCTATTATGATCCCCAATTCTATGTATAGACTTATTTCTGGTAAAAAATATGATATTGGAGATCCAAATTGATGTTAATAGCTTAAAGATTCTAGGAGTTGTTTGGGATTCGTGTTCCCTACCACCATTACTTTTTGGCACTTGTATTTTTTTTATCATTATTAATAGTATTGGATGAAATTTTATGTATACAAGAGGTATTTCATTTATATATATGTATAAGAAGGCTTTTTTGTTCTATCAGTCTTGTCTATCACTTTTTCAGGCTTTCATATTTCTCAATACCTCCTATGTGTATGCATATTATTCCCTTGTTTGTGTCCAACCAAGGGTTTAATGGTAGTGGGGCTTGAGAAGTTACCATCTAACTTATATATTTATTGATATATGTGGGGTAATATTTAGGGGGAAAACAATTAATTTTTTTTATTAAATGATGTAATCACAAGAGACTAGCTAAGACATGGTTATTTAAGGCCATGTATGATCTGATGCATATAATTTTATATTTATTAAATCTACTATATGAATTGATGTTGGATACAAGGTAGTGACCTTTGAAAGTATCATCCATAATTATTCCATTAACCTATTCTTGAAATGGGTAGACCGTAGTCCAGGATAATACAATTACAAGATAAACAATAATTAATTTATTAATTTTATGTATTCGATGTAACGCCGCTAGTTTTTATGGACCTTTATTTGAATAAATTAAATTATCATTTTTTATTGAAAATCACCAGGTCAAAACATCATTTCACATGGAAAAACATGGAATACATTAGGAAAAAACAAATCAACATATCATACATTTAAAATCGACTCATAATAAATTACAGGTAACACCGACCTAGCATATGTTACACGCAACACTGACTTGATGTGCATTACACACATCACTGATGCTTCTACAAAATATCAATTTATTGTTATAATTAATTAATCCAAACTTTCAAACATAGTTATATCAATTGTTGTAACTAATTTATGAAATTGGTTTATTATTGTTTTATAAAAATAAAACATATAGATAATTAAATATATGATTTTTGGTGAAGTTCGTATACGTTTAAAATTATCATTTTCTCAAATTAACTACTTTTAATGTACTTCTCTAAAAAATAATTAAATTACATTTAGAATAATTTATAAATTTAATTGGATAAAAAAAATTTATTTTTAATTTATAATTTTTAAATAATCTTATAGAGGGTTTTGGGTTTTTAAGAAACATAGTATTTAGATGGAGAGTGAAAAATAATGGATTTTAATTCAAAAGTCATTTCTGGTCAAATTTATTTATCAATATAATTCATATTTTATTCATTTTTAAAATTATATTAAGGTAATAATTTTATAAATTAAATACACAATATGTAATTTTGATTAATTTCAGAATGTAATTGGATATGAAACCATAACAAACAATTGATTTTTTTTGTATTTTAAAACCCTCATTCTCGACCATGCTACAAGTTTAAATTTAAATTAATTTCAACCAAATGTGATTATAATTTATAAAAACGTGTTCTATTTTTGTAATCAACACAACTTAAAATGTCTAATACTGTCAATTTGGTTATTGAGCATAAGTATTTATGAACGCAATTAAAATTAATTACATCGATTAAGGTTAAATTATGGTTAATAATAGACTAAACCTTAAATTTATGAACCAAAAGGTCTAATAAACATGTCCAAAACCATTTTAATGATATTATTCATCCATTAACATACCATTATTTAAATTGGTCAGTTTTTTATGATTTTGTTGGGTAAAAATGTTTCTACATCTCACATGTTTTAAGAGTTACAATCTGAGTCAATTCCCTTCCTTATAAAAATACACCAACTCTCCCTCATATTCAAACTTATCAAAAAATAATATTAAACCACGATCATTAAAATAAACTTCCCATTATCCTCCACTTCCTCATATAATCCCCTCCTTGGATATAAAGCTTTCCAAATAATCCTTCTGGAACACACCAAATGGAGTTACTTAATTAAGAGTTAACATCTTTTCTCAAGTTATTTTCTTTAATTTTCTTTCTCCACCACAAAACTATCCTTATTTCATTATTGTATAATACAATAGCATACACAATATACAATTATGTTTTTATTCTCTATTTTAAACATACACTTACACAAAAAACTCCATTTATTGGGTAACAAATCGACTGTTTACGTGTACGATGAAATACCGCCTCACTAAATGATGATTTTTCATTTTACTTCAACACCTATCATGATGGAAATTATTAATTAAAATATGTATATATATGTTATTTTATATATATATTGTTCATTTATTATTATATATTCCATTTAAAACACACATATTTTTTAACATTATAGTTTTTTTCAATACGATAATTTCATTTGAGAAAGTTTGGACTACCGCCCCCACAAAGCGATGTAATTCGTTCCCACACAACATGGAATGTATTTTGGATGGGGTTATTGAAAATATATGATATATTTAACATTAAATTATACGTTATTTATATTATATAAATATATATAGTTTAATGATTTTATTTATTTCATTGAATATTATAATAAAAAGGGAAATAGTGTTCCAGCGTACGTACGACTTACCACCTCCATGAACGTTGTATTCCATTTCATACATCTATATTATATCTATTAATATATAACACGAATACATAATATAATTTATATTTATATAATTTGTTATATTTTTTAATCATTTTATAATTATAAGGAAAAAATATAAAATAAATTAAGACACAACTAGAGAATATGTAGAATATTATTTGATACAAAACCATAACATATCACTGTTAACAAGTGTGTAATATAAGTTCCTAATAAAACCATGTAATGAATATTATTTAAGAATATGGTTCAATAAAATATTTATAAATAATTTTATATTTATTATACATTAATATTGAATGAGTACAATAAGAGTTATGATACACGATACGAGGATTTCATCTCACTTTTTATTTCTTTGAGATACTTGCTTTATTCACCACCAAATACTTTTTGGTGGTGTGTATAAGACACATGGATGTTTTAAATGATTCATGTAGTTAAATTTATGTTTATTTACATATAAATATTATGATATTTTATTCATGGCATTTAGGTTTGAAAATATACTAAATTGGTAAAATAGTTTTGTCACAATTTTTTATCATTAAGACTCATGTTTTGTTATATAGCTAAAATATTTTTCAAGGTTCATATAATTCCATTTTAAATATAATATAATGATTATTATTTTTTTCACAACATATTAATATTTAGGAAATTTACTTTTCTTACATAGAGTGTATGATCGCAATTCACAATGTGGTGGGAGATTGTTGAAACAATCTCATTACTTTTCAAGATTGTTAATGATTATTATTCCATGATGACATCTTTTGATTCATATCTCATGAAAACTCGTTAATTTTATTCTCCTATGGTGATTCAAGAGATCCTAATGTATTTGTTACATTTTCTCACTCTTTGGTACATTAGATAATGTTTTTTATTTTAAATTTGATCATCTCTCCCTTTGGTCAAAAATCGATTGTATTCCAAAAACACGTCTTAAAAAATATATATAGTGTTTTCAAAATTAATTTGGAGACAATTCTGATGGAAAAATTATTTTAAAAACGTTTTATGGTTTTTAATGCTTCTTTTACTTATTTTTATAGCATCTTTTTCCGAAACAGTTTTTTCAATGTTTTTTTGTTTTAAAAATAACTTTTCAAAGAAGAAATGATATATTCATAAAAATGTGTTTTAAATAAAATTAAAAATTATTTACCACCTAATATATCATTCATTTATGTTTCTCATGAAATTATGGTGAAATTATTCAATTTTTATATTCATATTATTTAACAGAATATATTAACATTTTATTACATGATGACTATGAAACATCTTTCTCTTTCATGGGTTATATGGTTTTGATACATGCTTCTTTTCAAGGGTAATGTTTATTATAAAATTATTATGAGTCCTATATATTTCCACAAGTTATGATATTATTACATGTTTATAACACCCAGTTCATTTCATGGGTTATGATATGGTTTTTTATGATCCAGTGGAGAAAGTATGTATGATTTAATGATTAGATTGGTGGGACCTATATCTCCATCCGATGAATTGTGTAAAGAATTTTATCTCACGAGGTAGACATGGATGGAATGAGAAATTAACTCAATTCATTATTATAAGAATCAAATGATAAATGATCTTAGTTCATTATTATTGAGATGGAATGACGAGTGAACTTGGTTCATTAGTACTGGGATGCAAGGGGGATTAAACCCATTTCAGTAATGGATTTCCCCACTTAGATGGTCTTAGAAGTAATGCATTGACTAATATAGAAATAATTATATGTGATTATGTTTATACCATAATTTATTTTTTTATTCTTATGATATGATTTCATGGATTGTGTTCATTATTTCCTTTTGAGTCATATCTTATGAACTGCCAGAAGTTATGCCATGATTCATGAATATAATATTTGATAAGCTGGGTATGATATTCTATTTTCAAGGTCAAGTTCACATACCCATATTCCCATGATAATGATTACATATCTCCTTTGTATACCCTTACTGTGAGTTTAATATCACCCCATTTTATGTTTTATCTAGGTTATGAAGATATTTATTATGTTTAATGTGTCTAATAAGGATTATATCAAAGGAGATCCTAGATGGATATAATGTAGCTCACTTAGTTAATAGAGTTTATGATTCCATGTTTTCAATGACACTAGACTAGTATGGTCTATGGGCATCTATTTGTACAATGTTTTATATTTTACAAAAATGTATTGTAATGTTAATTTATGAAATGATATGGACACTGTAGTTTTATCATGAAAAGGTATAGTTATCCTTTGGAATCAAGGTTGATAAACCGTAGTGAGAACTGTAAGGACATGTCTATGGAGAAAGAAAACTATAGAAAAATGTCATGTAATTTTGTTAAAGGATAAAGTGGGTGGTTTCTTATTAATACATGATTTAATAGATACTACTAGTAGATGTGGGTATAGAACAAATTTACCCAATGGTATCGATACATAAAAGATTATTTGGGATTGAATCGGGGTAATCTTTACCTGAACACGGGCCATGTTGAACACATGGTTTGACACACATAAGGGATATAATTTGGAAAATCAAAAACTCTACATGATCGATCATGAAAGATTTAAATAGTGTTTGGCAATAAAAAACCTAGGATAAACCTAAGGTGTCATAGAATATGGATGATTTCATAATTTAGACATCTTATAACTAGATTTTTATGAGTGTGTGGTTCCTCATTATGATAATTATTTCTTACTCTATACTTTTTCTTTTACTCAATGGATGGATCCTCAAGGAATGACACTAATGGTGATTTTGATGGATGATGAAATCATTTTCCTCTTAAAAACCAAATTTTATGGGTACACGAATGAAAAAACCTTTCTAAACACACACAGTTTTCTTATACGTTGAATCTTGGTGGACATAAAAATGAGAAAAGGAGGTAACATCATACTGTTGATTATTTCTTAAGACAACATCAACCTTCATTCAAAGGGTCTTCAAATCCACTTATTTATGAGTAATGGATATCTAACACTAAAATTATATTCTCCCTTATCTACTGTCTAAATCATGAAAAATATGTCTGGATGTCTATGAATTAGTTGGTGACGTAGACCAGTGGTCAACTCTAATAAAAATCCATATGTATCATGATGTGATTGAATCCATGGAATTGGAAGAGTTCAAGAACTTTTTTTCAATACATAATTTCCTCAAATTCTCGTTACCATGATTGAGAAAGTGTTACTTTCATAAAATAAAATGGACGATGAATCTATCTATACCTACGAGGATAATTTCACTAGACTTGTGAGGTGCGCTTTAAAATTTAACATCCAACAGAAAATTAATGTTGACAGGTTTCCAGGTGGATTATAGCCATGTATTAGAAGGTAAGTGTCCATAAGATACTTTAGTAGCTATGAAGAGATTGTAAATTATGAAATAAAAGATTAAATAGAGGTTGTAGTCATGTATCAACCTCATGATTTTGACAAGAAATGAATTATTGAGTGAAAATTAATGTATAAAAATCTACGATAAAAGAATATGAATATCCCATTATTATCTATATGTGGATTGGTTCATCGAGGAAATTGTATTAAGGGGTGTAATAATTGTTTTATGTCTGGGAAGGAAGTTCATCAGGTAGTTGATTGTTGATATTATGGGAAGAAGTTAGCTCACTATTATAATAGAGAGAAAGCTTCATATAATGCAAATCCAATTATTTTGTGCAACATGTTTTAGGGGAATGTAAATTATGATATCCAATACCCAAACTAATGGTCTGGTGATGATGATTGATGTCAATATTCTTTTATTCTTAGGGAAAATTGGAAATATCCTTCAACTAATATTTTTTATGATGACTGTGATATCCACATGATAAAAGGTACACTTACCATCAAATATGGAATTTCTATTGTCATATTTTACTTTGGATCTACCAACTCATTCATTTCTAATGATTTTTCTAAGGGATTTAAGATTCAAATAAAAAAATTAGATGTGTAATTAGAATTGAAATCCCATTATAGAAT
Source organism: Viscum album (assembly GCA_963277665.1). NCBI lineage: Eukaryota > Viridiplantae > Streptophyta > Magnoliopsida > Santalales > Viscaceae > Viscum > Viscum album. Next base: position 761,300,639 of record OY728166.1, read on the forward strand.
TATGATTAATTTTATGTCTTTGATTCCTAATTGGTTGATGTTTGTGGGAATGTACTTCCTAAAAATATTGTTATTCTTCCTCTTGTGGAATTTTATGTCATCTTAGTCATGGATTGGTGTTATCCGCATAAATCCCACAACTATTATCATGGAAGGTATGTTTTGTTTTATATTTCAAACCCTTATTTGATCATCATTCAATGTGATGATACACATGATATTCCAATGGATATTACATCAAGTGTTTGGGTTTTAATTCCCATTCAGAGGAATTTTTTATCTCAAATGGTTGGGGAGAAAATCGACATCAATTACATGCCCATTGTTAGAAAATTTATCGATGTATTTCCAGAATAGTTTCATATCCTTCTACCATAATACGATATTGTGTTCTCAAAAGAATTCATACATAGGTCCACACTAATTTGATTTACTCCCTTCAGAATGACTCCAATGGACTTGTAGGAATTGAAGAAGACAACCCATGCAAAACTTTGTAAGGGATTCATTGTCCATATATGTCACCTTGAGGTGCACAAATTCATTTTATGAAAAATAATGACATATCAATGTTACAATGCATTAATTATTTGGTGTTTAAAAGGATATTAATAAATAACAAGCTTCCTCTTCCCTATATTTATTACTTGATTTATCCACTATAGCGAGCTAAATACTTCTCCAAGAATGAGCATTGTTACAAATATCATGAATTGAGGGTCAAGAAATATGATATACCAAATATAGAATTCCATACAAGGTATGAAAACTATGAATATATAGTGACTAATTTTGTTCTTAGTAATTCATCAACAATCTTTCTGGATTTATGTAATTGGCCATTTAGAGACTAACTCAATCATTTTTTGGTAGTCTTTATAGATGAAAATATTATATAGTCATAGATTATGGAAAATTAACAATATCACATGATAAATGTACTAAAGACCCTATGAATGAAAATTTTATATGAAAATTTTAAAAAGTGTGAATTTTATAAGAAAAATGGTTTAATTTTTGGGTCACATAATCTTAATAGATGGTATTGAAGTTGATCCATCAAATATGGATGTCACTTAATGATGGACTATACCAAACACAGATACTGAGGTCCATAGATTTATGGGTTTTCCAAGATATTATCAATGGTTTGTGAATTATTTATCATGATTATTTAATCGTCTTCCAATGTTTACTTGGAATGGTGTTAAATTCTTCTAGACAGATGTATAAAAAAATATTTCAAGGAACTGAATATATGGTTGGTCAGTGCACAAGTTCCTACATTAACCTATAATAGAGAACGCTTTTTAATCTATATTTATGTATCTAATATTGGTGTGGGATGTGTTCATATGAATAATAACATGGGTATATCATATTCTTAATGATAGTTGACACTTAATGTGAAAAATTACCCAAATGTGATTTGGTGTTATAGGTAGTAATTGTTTCATTAATGATATGCATGAATTCTCATTACTGATAAAATATTGATAAATATACTTTTTATAAAAGTCTAAAATATACATTCACATAGAAAGATTTGAACATGTGCCAGAGAAGATGGTTAGAGTTGGAAAATAATTTCGAGTTTGGAATACAATACCACCCTAGTAATGTGATGTAGGTGGAAGATGATTTCTCTTAGAAGGATAATCTAGCTTATCCATGATGAGGATACTAATAGATCCAATATTTCTTGATTTTAAAATGATGGATCTAGAAATCCTAATGGATGGGTGAAATCGTATCTTTACCAGATGAATCCTTAGCCCTCTATCCACATGAAGCTTAAGGAGGTTCTGAAGGAAGATGTATGTCTAAAAAATAATGCTATAAATGTCCTTCAGATTTACCTTAATCAGTAGGAAACCAATATTATTCCATCGGTTATGGTATGATTACTTGTTTAAAATATACATTACATTTCATTCAACAGGATATGAATGTTTATGATCTTTTTTCACATGTATGTATGATCTCATTATGGAAGGGCGGAACCTATAACTCTCCCCAATGATTTAAGGAAGGATTTTTATCTCATGGGATAGACATGAATACAATGAAAAATGAAATTGTTTTAATATTATATGTCTGTAATGTAAAATTAACTTGGTTCGTTGTTAAAGGGAAGAAATTAGGAGTGGACTTGGTTTAGTAACACAGGGCTGGTACGAAGTGTGAAAAATGTTTTGTAAAGGAATTTTTCAACAAAGATGGTATCAGTTGTAATTCCCTGAATACTATGTAACTAATTTTATATGATTATTTTTCTATAAAAATTACATGTTTTATTCATATGTTTTTATTTTTGGACTATATTCTTTATTCCCTTTTTATTCATGTCTTATAATAAACCAAGCTTTATGACATGATTCATGAATATGATCATTGTTATGTTGGGTAATATCTTATATTTTCACAAATATGCAGTCATACCCTTATTCTAATGATTTTGCTTATATGTATACATTTTTTATCCATACTATGAATTTGATCTCACCCCTATTTATATTTTCTTCCCCATGTTATGAAGATATGTATTATGTTTCATGTTTCAAAGTGGGCTTCTTGTCAAGAATAACATAGTGGCACATAATGTATCTCACTAATGTATCAAATTTTATGAGTCTATGTTTCCAAATTCATTAGACTAGTATGAGCTTTGGGCATATATTTTTATAACTATTTATGTTTTCCAAAAATGTTACGTAATTTTAATTTATGAAAAGTGAGGGTCACTATATTTGATATTCAAGGATTAGGGGTCGAATAGTATTTTATTTTTATTCATTTTCCCAGACCAAAAACCTCATTATTTTTTCACCAAATATTTTCATCATTATTTTCTAGTAAATCATTATATATTGAATATAAATGATGGTGAGACATGAAGACGAGAACGTAAAAATTTTAAGTACCAATTTATATTGAAGTAAGAGGGATATTTTTTAGACATATACATGGAAGAATTGTTTTATGAGGCTGATATAGATTTTGGTTCAATCTATGCTCATATGTAGAACCATGTTTCATGGGATCTGATCATGTTTCATGGAGCATTTTGAAATTTTCGGTTCTTCTACCACATGGATTGCGAGGAGTTGGTAGTCTCATGGGAGCTATTCTAAGGTCAGTTCCAAAAAGGAATTGTTTCTTCGTTCCTAATGGTGGATAGTCAGATGGATATTCTTACGCTTAATTAGGAGTGTTCTACTGTGCGAGATTTCATGATCCATTTCAGGTCAATTCTGTGACATTCTTCATACCATATTCAAGAGGTGATGGCCAGAGTGAGGCATTAAAGGTGGATTTTCATCCATAGATATAGTTCTAGGTCACCCCATTTGTACTGGAGATCTATCTTGAGGTTCAAGAGACATTATAATTCATTTATAGGATACTATCTAAACATGATCATCATGGGTGGGGCCTTATGATCATTCCTACAAATGTAGAAATGTGGTCTAAAGTTCCTAGTTTCTTTGAAATGTGGGATCTTGATCATCCAGTGGTTGTTCCTACCCATCATAATCTCATCATCATGGGTAGAGGCTCTCAAAGTTATTCCATGTAATCAGATGTGTATTTTTTTATGGCAGTCGATGTCATCAATAGAGAAAGTGTGTGAACTTTCTAGTTAGTTATAATCAGCTAGATGTTTCATTGTAGGTTCCTCCATTGTGGAGTGGTCAACCATAGAATCATTAGTAGCATGACCCAATTTGGGATCACCATAGGGGATATATGTTAGGTATTGTATAGTCTTGAAAAAATAATCATCCTCATAAAGAAGAGTGCTACCATAGATGTGGTCATTAATAAGGATAGAGAGGTTGTAAATATGGACATTGTTGTTTCCATGATTTATAATTCCTATTACTATGAGATATAGATTTCATTCAAGGATACATTTTTCATATTTTCAATATGTATTATTACATTCTATTATTCCAGAGCTAGAATCTACATTAAACCCCCTTCCATATTCAATGCTTTGTAAAATGAAGAACCGAGGCTCCAAATTCCCTTATAAATGATTATGCCAGTTTGATGTCAAAGATACTTGTATAAAAAATGTAGTGATAGTGAGGTAGTACTGGGGTATCAATGATATTTTGGATATTATCTATATTATTGGATACTGTGATGTGAAATCATACTTTCAATGGATTATTTGTATTTGGTATACGCTATAATGAATTACATCAGTAGGATGGTGGTGTTATATGATGTTGATTGGTAGGAAGTAGTGTTTATTGGTGAGAGAGACCCTCAGATGGGTTGGAGGCATGTTCGATAGTTTCCAAATTTCATGGATGAGTTCATGTTTATCTAGATGAAGGTTCATCATTGGGTGTTTCCAATTGATATAGAAGATCCCCATGAAGTTTTTAAAAGGATAGTGTAGAATTACATCCTCAATGGGAGATATAGTTAGGGATTGTTATTATATCAATATTTTACTCTTATCTTTATGTCATAGTATATGATGGAACCTTTAGAGTTGAAAGAGCAGTAAGTATAGTTCAATGATATATTGTAGTGAGGTTTTGTTTGGAATATTGTGTCACCTTGGGTTGCACCAATTTTTTGGTGAATAAGTATGATTAAAATTTTAATATTGGTATCGAATATCATCTCTTGGAAAAAAATACCTTAATGAAATTATATTTTATTCCATGTATTTATGATTTATTCAATCAGATCAAGAGATATTATTGGTTCTATAATATTGATCTATAGTTAAGATATCATCAGATGCGGGTGATGGATGAGGATATTCATAAGACTTCCAATAATATCCCTCATGGTAATTATGAGTCACTTCTGATTCCTTTCTTTATAAAAAACCCAATTCAATTTCATAGGTTTGTTGAACATAGTATTAATATAGTTCCAATATATGTTCATAGAGGTTTTCATTTATGACATCCTTGTGTACTATGTATATGAGGAGGAGCATGCAGAGCATCTTCATGCCCTTTTGGGATTTCTTCATCCTGAGAATCTATTCAGGAAGACAACTAAGTGTGATTTTTGGTCGCATGAAGTCTTTTTATTTAGTAATATCATATCCTAATAAATTTTAGATGTTAATACATCAATGAAAAATTGTGTTCTATCTTAAGAAACCCCTAATATACTTTTAAATGTGTAGGTTTTTCATGTTCTGTCAGGAAATTACATAATGTTCTTATAAAAAATTTTAGACTGTGACTCCTCAAATAGCCTTGACTTATACAGATCACGTCTACTAATGGAATGACTAGTTTCTGGTAGGTATTGAGTACATGAAGGAGATTGTTTTTAGTGATAAAAAAATTCTTTAGTAGAGGGGGCCTAGTTTGATGTTTTATATGACACTTTTCATCATGGGTCATGTAATACATTGATGCAGTAGAGATAAATTTCATCATATAGGCATGGGTAGTTACCTCCCAATGAGGGTATTCATTCCACCCATGATATTAATATAGTAGGGGTTGTGTTTTCGTTGATGTTGTGAATACACAACCTCATCAGTGATATTTGTTTTACTGATCATATGATCCTATGGAATGTTTTCTCACTACATGGCTTCAACATGGGACAACATTGGTGGATGGAATTATTATATGATTATAACCCTGAGATTTCATATATGCCTTGAAAGGGAAATATTGTGGTCAATTCCATTAGAAGAAAGGCACATAGTGACTCCATTCATGAATATAAAAATTTTTTGTAGACAGATGTAAGAACACTTATTTATTCATATTGATATAGGAGATGTTGGAGGAAGAGGTTTTTTTGTAGTTTAAAATCTAGATTTTATTAGTGTAGTTAGTTTAGGAGTCCCACTTGGTGGATTTTGATGTGGATATTTAGAAAGACCATATATTGTTAGAAATTACAATGATTTATGGTATAAGAAAATACATCATTAATATTTTTCCTTGATTTTTGGCAGACTATAGTTTTATATGGGTGACGATTAATCATATAAAAAATCATCGAACTTAATAGAAATCTAAGAGTGGATATTAGTAATTATTCTTTCCATGAAGTATCTGGATGAGGTGGTGTGACTGGATAGATTCCCAAGGAAGATCATCTATATTCTAGATCATCATTTTACCTTCATGGTATGTAGAGGTCTCCAACATGAGTTTAGATCTCAATTTTTCCTAATCAATGATTTCTATACACATATGAAATTTATATAGAGGTCCATCAAGACTATTGAAAATAATTTTCTCTCTTATGTCATGGGTTTCAGATGTTTCTTGCTGACTTCACTTCCCTTTGTTCTCATCTTAAAATAATTATTTACAATTAATCAATAGTATTGAACCATTTGAATATTTCTATTACATAACACTTGATTATATATTTTTCTAGACTGATTTTGAAGATAAAGTAAATCTATGATTGAAACTATTATAGAATATGGTATATATGGTATATGTAATTCAAAAAATTATTTAGTAAATTTAAGATCATTAAATATAATATGATGATCATAGGCGCAAGGCTATGGAGATTGATGTTTGAGATCATTTCATCCTAAATGTGAATCCTTACTGTGGTTAGTGATGAATTTATTGTGTACATATTCATTCTCCATGGTTTGTTGAGCCTTTGGAGGGATTTCCTCGTGTTGGAAATATGAAATATCTTAGTGAACAACCTCCACATATTGAAAAATACATGATTTTTTTTCAAATGGAATAGCTCCATAGTTACAATCATGGTGACTCTCGTTTCATAGATTAGGTAGAGATAAATATTGATGATGTTGTGACCTTTGAGGTTTTCCTTGTAGTGATCCAAAATTTCCATGAGAAGGTGATGTGTGGGGGTGTTATTCATTTGGTTTGTATCTTGTGGTGGCACAATGGAATTGAGAAGAGTACCTAGGAATGTGTGTTGAATATTCCCATGTAGAACCCTGATTTTTTAATGTTTTTCTCTAATCCTGTAATGTTTTTCTTTTTTGGATGATAACAATTATAGTTTACAAGATGATTTTTGTATATTTTTTATTAGTAATATTAATATATTTTGAGATATATATCACTCTAGATATATTTAATGAGAATGTTTTATTTTGTTCATGGTTTCTAATTGTTCCTGTAATGTGGTGTTTTAATTCTTGTGATGTAGAAACCCTTGAGAGATATCTCGTCAGGGTCCAGTTGGGTTAACCCATTTTCACATTATCTTTGGGTCTAATTTTGGATTCATGGGGATTATAATTTTTTAATAGGAATCATATGTAATGGATTAGATCCAGGTAGTCTGACATTTTAAATGTTTCTCAAGAATTTGGTTTTTTGAGAAGGAATATAATGTTTCTGAAGGTGTTTAGCTACTAAACATTATAGGTAGGGTGTATTAACAATGTGTAAGTGTTTTAGGTCATGAATTTATATTCCAATACATGTGTGAAAGTCCAATTCATGGTATGTCTAGTTGGATATATAGATCCATCATATATATTGATCCATTGGCGAGGTAGATTTGTCATCATTATAAAAAATACTATGTTGATGGTCAACAATATTTGTGGATCTATTATGTGGAGACTTTGCTATGTTGATGAATTATGTATGTGAGTGATCAGCTCTATGAATCAGCTACATGTCTGGATTTTCTACAATGATGAACTATTTTATAGTTAAGCAACATGAGTGATTATATACGTAAATAGGATTTATTAAAATAGATGTTTGGGGATTTTAGATATGTGGTGCTTTTACATAGACAATGGATCAATATATCTTATGGTGAAAATATATTCATCTTGTAGGATCTATGAGGATCTTTTCCCCAACATCCTAGTGGGATGAGGGATGGTTTTCCACCACCTTTGGAACCAATCTCTTGTCACGATAGTTACCTACACTTGTATGCCTATAATTTAGTATACTCTTATATAAGTATATACGGATGAAATGAAATGTTGTTATTTAGCACAAAGGAATGTTTGAATATTGTACCAAAATAATTATTATAGAGTTGATTTGTATAGGTTGTGATAGCTTAAGGTACATTCTTGGTGTATGGGCTATAATGTCTTGAGGATTAATACCTGATGTATGATAGAAATCATATGGGATGTGGTGGATCTCAAAACAATATGGTTTATATATATGGTTATGTGATATTGGTTGGTGTGATTATGTTGTATATGATTTTAATTTTTAATCATTTCCTATGTGTCTTTGTGATGGATTATATTACACTACGATGGTTTAGGATGTGCAATGTTGGGGAAGAGTGGAAAACTAGTGGGAAGTGCGAGATAGTTTACCTTAATGGATCATTACTATATTATATCCTCCCTAGTATTTTATCCTTGATTAGAGTTATCCATGGGAAGGCTGACAAACTAATATTCCTTTTTCGGTGATGAGTTAGTTTAATTCATTATTTTTCACTATTATTTATATGATTTCTTTACCTCTCCAAGTGTGGAATTGGGATAATCCTACTAAATATTCTATTATTCTCAACATATATATATAAACTACTTTCCTGTCATTGTATAATAATGGATATTGGTTTGGATATTACTAGCACATTTTTACAGGATTTTTTTGGGATTCGTTGTCGTTGTCATCATTACCATCACATTACTTGTAGTTTTCTATTTCATTGATATAGTAACATATTAAATTTTATGTATTCAAATGTGATTTGTTATATATATATATATATATATGCCTATGAAGTTTTTATTTTCTTTAACTACTATATATCTCTCTTATTCAGGTTCTCATAGATATTAATACCTCCCTTTGTATGATTATTATACCCTCAGTGCTAGTTACCAACCCGGGGCCTACTAGAGGTGGAACATAGACATTAACTATATCCCTTAAATAATTTATAGGCATGGTGGGGTACTCTTTGGGGGTAGATGGACATGAAATGATGTCTCATGAACACAATTACCCCCTACAACATATTGTGTTAGCATCATTTGATAATAATTTACATTGAGGGGGACATTATTTTTCGGAGGAATGGATCAATGTATACTTGGTCAGAAGAGTGTAAAATAAATATTTTCACAATGAAATGTGAAATTCAGATACTGAATATGAGATTAATACCATCATGCGTTCAACATTGTGTGTTATTATATTCCTAGAATTGGAAATGATGTTTCAAATTATATGACCAATGAAACTGAGGAATGAACTATTCAAGACTCCTTTGTTGAATGGTATTTGATTAATATTTTTCTGAGATACTTCTATATATCCATATGTGTCATGTATATTATACTATTATGACCATATTAGTGTCCCCGTCTCTTATTGATTGAGTGAAGTGAAATTAACTATCTAATCATGAAGGTGTTGCCCTATGGGAAGGTATTTCAGGTGATGATCCACAACCTTGTTGGACTGTTGATAGGGATGAGATCCATCATATCCATGTTAGGTCTAGGTAATTGAAGATAAGTAATAGATGTTAGTGTAGGAGTCTCATTCCACAAATTGGTTAGTTTATCCTAGAATTACCGAGATAGATCATGAATTGTGCTACTAGGTTTGGTAACCTAATGAGAAGAAGAAGATTGAAGGTTTTGTTACATAGTGTTCTGCCTTTTAGTAGGTGACGGTGGAACACTGGAATCCATCATGGCATTTTTACCCTCCACCCATTCCCGAGTGGAAATGTTATGGAGTCACTATATATTTTTAATGGGATAATTGAATGCTCCCAAAGGTAATGAATCATTAAAGGTTATTATCAAAAGAATAAAAAATCTCACAAAATTCCTATTTATTTAGGAAATATTATTATATGGTAAATATTGAAGACATTAAATTAGAGATATTAAACATCTTCACGAGGTCCCCCAAAGAATAATACTTGATATAGAAGAATATTTAACTTTACAATTATGGAAGGTATTGTAGAACTATTTGGGTTCACCTATACTTCTAAGTATAGTATATCAACCTTAGAATAACAGTGATTGTCAGAATAACAAAAAGGTAATGGGGGATATACACAAGAAATGTGTACTTGATTTTTGGATATTCCTAGGAGATAAATTTACCTCTTTCTTATTTTTATTATAATAATAGTTTCCCGGTGACTATATAAATATATATATATTTCATATTATAATGAACTATGAGTTAGGTGAGGACCATTAATTCTCTACTAGTAAGGGGAAGGGGATTAAGTTCTTCTGGGACCATGTATTCATAAGGAAAAAATAAAGAATTTGTATATTATTGGGAAACATGTAGCTATAAATCAATATAAAAAAATTATATAAATTGTAATATCTAATTAGTAGGTTTATAAGTTGGATATCAAGAATTGTTCCATGTTTTTTCTAGAATGCATCGTTGAAGGATTTATGGGAAAAGGATGTTGACAAATTGCTTTATTACACCTTTTGGTATTTTGTAGAGAATCAGACATGTAGCCTATACGATAACTCTTCCTCCTATGTATATAAAAGTGAACAATGTATTATATGTTTACCATATTATTTTTATAATTCTAATTCATCTCTTTTTTTTATTTTGAGAATATCCATTTAGAGACTAAGGATTCATATGAGGAGTATCCTTTTTATATCATTGATTATAGTGAGAAATCTCTTTAAGAAAGGTTATTTTCTATAGTATTAGGGCTTTGGAATCATGAAAATATACAGTACAATTTTTATGAGTGAGAGTATGACATAAATGCTTAAGGGATTGTGTTATTATTAGATCCATATCAACCACCCTCAGGGTTACTCAAAAATGTGTTGTTTTAAGGTGGGAAAGTTTTAAGATACTAGTAAATATCATGAGGTAAAAATAATTTTATTTATCTAAGAATCTATTATATTACCATAAATACATTTCCTAATGGAATAATGAGGGACTCATTGTTTTCTAATATTATTCAGAACACAATGTTATTGTTTTAGGAGAAGTAGGGTGAGGTTCATTGTTTAATAATGGCTAGTTGTAAAAGCGAGGCTCAACTATGCAGCCCATCAATGGAGGATCATGGTTGGTAAATCTATGGGACCGTAGATGTTCTTCCATGTCAAAAATAAAATTTAATATTGTAATATTTTTTACTATTGTATCATTGTTTTTTCTAACCATACACATATCTATTTAAAGGGATGATGCTTTTGAATTATATTATTTCATGGGCTACACATGGTTTTTCTAACTAATTGTTTAACCATTTGAGTATTTGTGCCATTGGATATTAGGGGGACACAGTTTTCATGTAATTTTTCTAACTATGTGGTCGAATCATGAACCCTATTAAAAAGTATGAGTTTTAAATTTCTCCTAATTTTAACCTCTAAACTTTTTCTTCTTGTCCTCCTTCTCCCATTCATGTGCGGTGGCCCCCTATGGATAGAATTCATTTCTCCCTAGTATTTGAGCTATCTAAATCATCCATGGTCAAAATTAATCAATGATAGTTGTGTTATATCACACATGATGGTTTTGAAATTCATATTTCTTATTTCCTCAGTTTATTTCCCCATCTTGGGTGCCAATTACATGAGATCTCATATACCCTATTTTTAGAGAAAATGTATAGCTTCTTTGATTTGATGTTTTCCACCACAAAGTAGAGGCATATAATTGATTTTGAATCTTCTACATATATATGGAATTTGGAATTTTAGTTTTTTTAATCTTTGTTATTTATATTTTCTATTGTTGGGATACACACCATACTTTCAAATAACTACCTCTAAAATTTATATATCATTAATTTTTTAAAGAGGCATTGACCTAGAAGTTTTGTAAAAAGTTTTACATAGTTGGAGGATAATAACCACAACTGAATCTAGCCATTTTAGGTTGGATGCATTAAATTATAATTGACTATGGCTATTTACTTGTATTTCAGCCACATTTTGAGGTGTTTCATTTTTCATATACTAATGATATGAATAAATTAACATATATTGAATGAAATTTGAATGGTTAGACAATGTTACATGGAACCTTCATTGCCTTATAATACTATATTAGGATATCTCTTTATAAAGAAGTAAATTTGATATATTTTTATCATTCATTATTTGACTCATAGATTCCAACTACATCATAGAAGATATTGAATTGAATATACCAAAAAAATTAATTATTTGTATCATTAATTGGGAGATAAATGGAATTTAATTTGGAATGCATTGGATGGGAACAATGGAAATGTTGAATTATATTATTCTTGAATTTGGTCAGTGACCTAGACGACATTGAAGGTGTGGCATGACTTGAGTGATACTTGGACTTTCATTGTGAATTGCGTTGGATGGTGTCATAGGGTCCCTAAGGTTCACTAATGTTATCATTATGTGAAAAAACACATGTGATTGTTCATTGTCTTATATATGTGAAGTATTTGATGTAGAAATTACAATTTACTTTTCTTCAATAAAATAAATATGATTTATTTTATAATATCGTTATATTCATCTTGAAGTGTATAGATGAACTTGGATTATATCCTTAGGCTCTAATCAAGTCTAGAACTACGTATACTTAATACGTGTTCCTATGACTTGGTTAGGGCCCTTCTAGTGAAATGATAAGGCTACACCCATTTTGATTATCTAATATTTCAATGTTTTAAATTATATTGAAATTTTGGAACACAATATGATTATTAGTATATATGGACTCCTTGGTTATATACCTCAGATCTAGACTTCATTTATATAATGTAAAATTCTCAGATAAATTATGAATTATTCCTATAAAGGTATGGTCACCTAGTTACCCATGAAAATACTGCTCTGGAATGATTTATTTATGTTATTGTTTTAAAATTACTATAAATGCTCACTGTTATTTTTATATTCATTGGTTGTATAATGTTATATATCATTGGTGTTGTCCTATAGAATTTTAATCACACCCTAATTGGTCTATAGTATGGAACATAGACAGAGTTCTAGGATGTTGGTAGGGATAATGGGATGTGATCAACTATATGATTTTGACTTTTGTACTCAGTTGGTGTATGAGATTGGAGGACTAAGCTGGTGAATGGGATACCATGGTGGTTTATCTAATTGAACTTTTCCACAAATTTTTATAGAATGTATTATTATATTCATTGTAACACCATAAGATTTCATGGGATAATTATTTTTAAATAAATTCAATATCTTGTGTTTAATGCTAAACTAAGATAATCTTGCGCTACACACAACAATATCTTATATTACACTTCATGAAACACTGAGTTCGAGCGCACCATGACCTATCAAAATAGCCTTTTAAAAAAACGTTATGAACATTATTAACAACATATTGAATTTTTTATCTATCCTTTATTATTATAATATTCATCCAATGTGTTTCTTAGACATAATATAATCAAAAATTCAATTTTTTAGATAAAATAATAATTTATTAAAAATTATAGTTTTTCTTCATTTTCCGGTCGAATGCTTTTTAAATCCAATATTAGAATCTTTTTAATATTCTATTTAAAAGATATTAAATTCCACTTTATAAATGGGACATTAAAATTTTGTTTAGATATTTTTGGTATTTTTCTCATAAAATCCAAATTTTAATGAATATCAAAAATACTGTATTTTTATTCAAAACTAGTTTTCCATATAAATTATATATATATATTTAGATTTTCCATTTATTTGGTAATAAATATTACATGGATTTTGTTTTTATACTTTAATACATTATCAGTCATTGTATATAATTTATCATTAAAATTGGACAAAAAACACATGTCAATCTTTTGATTGTTATTAAATCATAAAACCCGCATTTGAGTTTTGACAAAAGGAATTAATTGTAAATTAATTTATGATAATATATGTTTTGAATTTAGAAAATTATTTTTTATATTTTCAATAAAAATGTCCAAATTTTGTAAAAATTTACATTTTATTTTTCGACATTATTAATTTTAAAATCAGTAACTATGTTTATTTACCATGGTTAAATGGTAAATAAGGAAAACAATATTACAAATAATAATCATATAATAATATGAAACTACCCTAACATGTTTATTAGACCTATTGGACGATATATGGATGACCATTATCATCATTAGGTCTATTTTAGGACCCCATGGTGCAACTTCGGTGTGATAATTACATTTTATAATAAATATTTTGAAATAAAGGGAATTATAACATAAATAATGTTTAATATTACCAAATAATATTTAATTCTAGTTATATAAGTAATATTATTAACTATAAATAGTTATTAGAAAGCTAAAATCATTTCCTATATCTAGGAATTTTTTTATGTTTTAGAAATTATATAATTAAATTTATTTATGACACAATAATGATGTAGTGTTTTACTATTTAATGAAATAATCAAAAATTGATATTATAAATATTATAATATAAGTAATTTGAATAGGTTTATGCCAATAAAAAAATTATTAATTACTATGAATGGTTTTATTTTATTCAATTGATATAGTTATAAGGAAACATGTTTTTATGACTTTAACAAAAAAAATTACTAAATAGTGTCAAAATTGAGATAATTATTTTTTAAATCAAATACAATATTATTGAAATTTAAAAAACTAAAAAATATAAGATTCGTTCAAATGACATAGATACTGTTTTAAATTAAATTAGAGATCCACTTTATGTTCTTTTTTCATTTAATAGTAACTATTTTGAGCATGTAGTGTAAAAAATATAAGAAGACATGGTAATAGTTAAACTATTTAACTAAGGGTGAAATATAAAAGGTAAGGTTATTTTTATGAACTAAATAAGTATAAAACAAATTGTTTGATAAAATAATGACGCATACACATCTTCTCATAGAAATAAGTCTATTTTTATCTATTATAAAATGAAAATAAATTTATAACAAATTAATATTTCAATACTTTACTAATGTGTCACTCACCTCAACAATAAAAGAGAACATCTCCTTCTACTTTGTTCACACCACCAAATACATTTGGCTTAGCCAACCCAAGAGAAAAAACCTTCCCAAATTCACTTATTTATAACTAGATTCCACCTATTGGGTGTAAAACCTACTTAAGGATACATTTTGAGAAAATCATAAGGAAATAACCAATGAAGTGGAAATCATTTTATCCCTTATTTCAAAATTCTTTACATCATCTACTTCTCTTCCTAAGATGTTATCATTTAAAAATAATAATCCAACATCTATTATATTCAGAGTTTTTTTATGATTATGGGAAAACCATATTCCTCCTTTTACCCATCCTATGTAAAAAATATATCACCATGTGTGCGTGCATGTGTACAGCTTACCGTCTCTACACCTTGGTGTAAATTGTTTTTCATCTACACATTATATCAATGCGTATAATGACCACTATAAATGATTTAATTATTAAATATAACATTATATTCTTTATATAAATTTATATTCCATCCAATTCTGTACTATTTAACCATTAAGGAAATTATATCATCATTCGTGCATACGTACAACTTTTTGTCTCCACAATACAATGAGACTCATCTTCCATGTTCACCATCAAAGAACGATTTTAAAAAATATATATTTGTAATATTTATATCTTATATGAAATAATAAATCTATAGAAATAATATATATATGTAATTCACTTACAACCATTCAACACGAAAAGAAAACAGAAACAGTGTTCATGCGTACGTACGGCCTACCGTCTCCATGAACGGTGTATTCAATTTCATATATTTGTCTAT
This sequence comes from Viscum album, assembly GCA_963277665.1. NCBI lineage: Eukaryota > Viridiplantae > Streptophyta > Magnoliopsida > Santalales > Viscaceae > Viscum > Viscum album. The sequence continues at coordinate 761,316,348 of OY728166.1, forward strand.
TATCTATATTTATATTATGGATATATATGATATATAAATAATATTATATATTATGGAGTGATGTAAATCATGATCTATATAATATGATCCAGAATAAAAAGTCAGAACACGTATGAAAAACAAATCTATAATTACGCAAAATATCACATTAACTTGGAATTGTTAAAAAACGAGTAATATAATGTCATTTAAAATCATAAATGATAGTGTAATTATTTTTAATATTTTTATATAAGTTCGTAATATACATAAAAATATTATGTAAGTGTTAAGACACATACGATGAGTTTTAGACTGATGGTGAGGGTTAATTTTGTAGTCTCATTGTTTTATCTGTGATTGTTTATACATGTAGATCTACTAGAAAAATTTATCATCCAAATCCCTGTTTTATAAAAATAAATTTTAAAATATGTGTATTATTTCTCTAAAACATTTTAATGTCATTCTCCCATGTTTTAAATTTCATAAAACATTTCCAATGGAACATTTCGGTTTCTTTCCAAATAAGGTACTTTATGAAATTTTTGAAACATTATGGAAAGAGTATTTTTTGAACTTATATATCATGAGAATATATTTATGATGTTATGTTACCTTAAAATTTTGAATCATCCTTTAAATGTTTAAAAGGTCAATTTCAAATGAAATTTCATATTTTAAAATTTCACGATATTTCATTGATTTAAGGAAAAATTTGATATTTAACTCAAAAGGTTTTAATGCATTTATTAAGTTATTTTCAACTATGTAAACATCCTTTGTTGGATTTTATGCATGTTTTATGTTAATTTTTTATGATATTATATACAATATTTTATTTTATGTTTTTTTATATGATTGATAATGGATGAGATATATTTATATCATTCATGGTTTTTGGTAAAAGTATTAACATTTTCTATCCTATTTTCAAATACGAATGTTAATGTTATGTTTAAACATTTTCATATGAGGAATACATTAGACATAGTACATGACGAAAAATTCCCTCTCTATCCCCTCAATGAATTTGTAGGTCTCATGAGAAAAACTATATATGGACATGGGGAGGCCTTTCCCATTTAATTTTAGATATGGATTTGGTCGATGCCATAACCATTAACTTTTAGATGTCTTGGACAAGGCCTCAATGTATTGTTTCTGATGACAAACCTTATGAATTCGTTCATTATGAGAATAGTTATTGACTTTACAAGTGATTATTTGATGAGTGAATATCCATGTGAATGATTAAAGGGAAATAATTGATTTAGTGTATCCATTTTATACTAAAGATATGGTTTTAAAAGTATTTTGTTTACTTTTGTACCTTGACATAAAGGTTTACGCAGAATTGTGATAGATTAATCTATATTTTTTTATCCTTACTGAGCATCTATCCTCTCCCTTTTAATATGTTTTGTTTCTCTATAATTCCAAGAAGTTTTTTATTATTTATTTTCTACATTAACCTTGTGGAATAATGGATTTCTCAAAGGATTATCTATGTTGTAGTTTATTTTTTAAATAGTAATGTATGGTTAAAGAATATAATATATTTTCCAAAATAGATAAATTGATCTATCCTTCGGGAAATTATTCCTTGTATCATTTCAAAATATTAAAATAATCCACTAACTCTGAGATTCTGGGGTCAGGGCATTATAGTTGGTATCATACGAAGTTTATCAATGTCCCTGGGAATAGATTTAAAAATCATAAATATAGGTTCATAACACTAGGATAAACATTGATTATAAGTAAAGACAAACCCTCAAAAATAAGGGAATATTATAAATCATGTGGATATTCTATGAAAAACATCAATTTCTAGATTCTACAACGAGACGTGGTTCTGACAGATAAGTACCTAGTGGATAAAACCATGACATGGTGTTTTATTCTTGAATCGTGGGAACTTGGTACACAACAACAGGCCTTACTAAACACCTGTTTTGACAATCCCTGAGGATATGCTTAGGGTAATTTATATTTTCTATATAACCCTGTAAACATGAGTTATGAGTAAATATGTTCTCACATGAAAAATATTTATTATTATCGATTAGATATAAATAAAATATTCAATTTATGTTAAGAATTTTACCAGTTTAAAATTATTAATATTGATTCATAACCTAATAAAAGTGTATGCCATTTTATATAAATAGACCCACTTTGATGAAATGGAAATTGTATCATTTCATGTAATTCATTTAGAGATTTCCCTCAAATGAAAAATATTTATATTGGATGTAGTGAAGAAACTAGTGATGAGGAGCTTATAACCGTATAGGGAAATATGACTTATGTTATCAATAATGACTTTACATGTATAGAGCACACGGATCTACCACTTAACGAATCAATTTTATAATGATTCATCATGTAAAAACCTACTATATTAAATGGAAAACCAAATGTATGTGTGTCTAATAAATGGATATGTTCCATAGAGAAAATATTTAATTATTTCGGATGTATAGAAATCGAGAATGTTTTCCTGGAAGTTTACCATATATTGAGAGATTCAGATCAATGGTGTTCATTAATTCAATAAAGGAAGGAGGGGAAAGAAGTAGAAAATGTGGAATGGATTGAGTTTAAAGAACATTTCTTTGAGAAATAATTTCTGTGAGCTGATGTGGAGAGACGATTTATATCTATAAGGTAGAAGAAGAAAATAAATGTTTCAATGTATGAATCTAACATAACAAGGTAAAAAAGGCATTCAAATGACTACATATGTAATCCATGATGTAATATTGAATGATTATTTCATGTGTTAAAACCATTCCTTTGATGGGAAGTGTACAACCAAACATTCTCATCCATTGAATATAAATAATCTTGTGGTACCTAGATAGATAAAAAAGATTCTAATTCTTATTACATAAATAAAATGAAAGATAAGAAGATAATTTAAGTGAAAGAGATATATAATGGGAATAAGGGAAATAAGGATTTTCCCACATGTGAAAAATGCTGAACGAAACACCCTGGTACTTTCTTTAAAGGAAAAGGAGTTTCCTTCATATGTTGGGAGAAAGGCCTTCACGCTCGAGATTGTAAGGTAAATAATGATGTTGTAAATGTGAAATGAAATACTTGTAATGAAATCATGCATTTTGAAATTTATTGCACGAAGCATTAAGGAAATATATCTCAGAATAAGAAAATGGATCAAGGTCAAGCATCTATGCTTACTATGGTCGAAGTGTAATAATTAATGTATTTATGTTTTTAGATTAAATGTTGTTTATAAGATGAATGTGATATATATATATATATATATATTACTATAATACATTTGTTTTCAATAAATATTTAATATCAATAATGTAATCATATATTTATTATATTATAATAAGTGAAACATTACATTATTTTGGGAATCTAATGTTATGATAGATTTTGGAAATTTAAGATCTTTTTAGACTTTTATTTTGTACATAAGTTTTTTTGGATAAGCCTTATAATTTTAATGGATTTTATTTGACATTGGAAATTATTTTTTATGGATAATAAATTTCTTAATATTATTTATGGAATTTTATATAAATATACTTTAAATATAAATAAAACCAATGGGTTGGGAAATATAATGTCACTTCCGGAAATGATACAAGACATAAACTCACAACTGAATGGTGATAAGGTTGCATTACCTGCAACTGGACTATATGATGTACCGATTTGTATAATGTAGTTTATTTTATATAAATGGTGTGATAAATGAAGTAAAAATTCATTTTGGAGCCTATAAGATTTTGATAAATAGAATTTTTTGAGTTTTATTATCTTTACAAGATAAAGTTGATTTTCTGGTAGGAATTTGATAAAAAAACTCTAGAAATCATGTCTGTATGTTTCATTATGTTAATAATTTATAAAGTTAATGAATAATTAAAAATTTTTAAACCAAAATTCTTTTCCTTGTACATTGTTTTTTGATGAATCAAACGGTACCTTAGATCATCACATATTTATACCGTTATGTTTGTTGACCATATCAATATCATGTTAGCTATCACTCATCATCATAACATGATCATTAGTTTTTTTCTTCCAAATAAATATTTTCATTCATCTAATACAATTATATGATATCTCAGGTAATATTATTACATTACCTTCACTATTTTAAACTGTAATTTTTTTAGACCAATTTTTACAATGTTGGATTGCAATAAAGGTATTTTGAATTATCAAACCATAATTACCATACCCAAATTTAATATTGTGAGGACACAATTTATTAATGGAGGGGATAAAGTAACACCACAAGATTCCATGGTATATTTAAAAATAAATAAATTAAATATATTGTGTTTTATGCTACAAAATGATAAGATTATGTTACAAACAACACAGTCTTAGCTTGCTCTACACACAACATCGAGTTCAAGCGCACCATGACATATCAAACTAGATATTAAAAAAAGATGTTATGAATAGTATTTTAAAAAGTATATTTATATTTATGAAATATAATTTTTACATTCATATTATGTGTTTCTTAAACTTAATATAATGTCAAAATCACTTTTTCAGATAACTGAAGTATATTTAAAAAAAATTATGTGTTTCCACCTTCCCACGGAGAACCCATTTTAAATCCATTATTTGAATCTATTATATATTCAATTGGAAAAATTTATATTCTTTTTTAGAATACTGAAATAAAAATTTATTTTGGATAAAGTTTTGTTTTTTTTATAAAATCAATATTTTAATGAATTGTGAATAATAATACATTTTAATTCAATGATTCTTTTTCATATAAATTATTTATATCGATGGACTATCCTATTAACTAGTTTTAATGTGAATGTGGATTATGTTTTTATCATTTAATCCAATATTGGCCAGTTTTAGTAATTTCACATTGAAATCATAGATAATCACATGTCAATATTTGGATGGTTATTACATCACAAAAACCTGCTTTTGGTTTTCACAATGGAAATGAATTTTAAATTTATTTCAACCAATTATATTTTATGGATTTGTAAAATTGGATTCCATATTTAGAATGAAAAGGTCCAATTTTTTTAAAAAAGTACCTTTTAATTTTTGACAGTATGAAAACTAATTGAAGTTATTATTTTTATTTATCGTTGTTAAAGGATAAGTAGGGTAAATAAGTGTAAAACAATAATATTATAATAATATAACACCACCCTAACACATGTATTTATCTAATTTTATGATATAAGATCGGACATTAGAACCCATAGGACTATTTTAGGACCCCATGGAACCACTTGGGTGTGATAAAGTCCTTTTATAATAATTAAATTAAAATATAGGGGAATATAAAATAAACAAGTATCTTATTACTAAAACAATTTTATTTCTAGTTATATAAGTGACATCTTCAACATTAAATAGTCATTAAAAATAAAAATAATAATACATCGTGGTATTCTATGTTTAAATTGTAAATATTAAATAATTAAATTTATTTATTACACAATAATGATGTATTTTTTACCTTATTAATGATATAATTAAATAAATGATATTATAATTAATAAAATAACTGTAATATTAATTTTTTTATTCAATAAATGAATTTAATGGATAAATATTTGTTTTTATACTTTATTGAATATTTTTTTATGGAATAATGTTTTTATGACTTTAACAAAAAACAATTACCAAATTCTGTCAAAATTTAAAGAAATGTGTTTTTAAAAGAAATGTTATTTTATTAAATGATATAACAATTCTTGAAATATAATATTAATCTAACTATCATTGATAATGCTTCAAATGTAATTATGGATCCATATTAGATTATTTTTTCAATTTATAGTAACTATGTAAACCATGGAGTGTATAAATACAAGAATTTGTGGTAAATACTAAACTATTTAACTAAGGGTGAAATATAAATCATCAGGTTAGAATTATGACCTAAAAATGTCTACAAACAATTTAATGAGTGGATTTAGTCCCATAGTCATATTATCCTTAAATTAAATCACTTTTGATCCATTAGAAACTGAAATAAATTTATTATAAATTAATATTTGAAGAGTTCCCTAACTTGTCACTTACATCTCTTATAAAATAGAACTTTTCCTTCTCTATTATTCACAACTAGAAAGCCCTTTGAATCATCCAAAAACTAAACAAAACACCTTCCAACATCATTAACATCATTATAGAGTCCTCCGTTATTTCGAAAAACCTTTTTATGGAGTCATTTTGTGCAAATCAAAAGAATACACCCGAAGAGCAGTTAATAGTTTTATCCCTTCTTTCAAAGTTCATTTCTTTTTTTACTTCATATTCCTACGTTGTTATCATTATAAAATTATAAATAAATCAGCTAATATATTCTTCTATAATTTGATTATTATATTATTACAATATTCCTCATTTTACAAATCATATTAAAAATAATTTTACCATTCCTGTGTACGTACGGCTTACTGTATCCCCGCCGTGGTGTAAACATTTTTAAATCAATAAATTATTTTAGCAGGCATAATTATGAATATAAATGACATAAATAATAAATGTAACATGAATTTATTTCTGTAAAATTTATATTCCATCCAATTACATTCCATTTAAACATTAAGGAAATGATATCATCGCTCGTTCATACGTGCGGTTTACCGTCTCCATGACGTGATGGGAATCGTCTTTCACGTTCACCATCCAAGAATGATTATAGAAAATATATAATATTAATCATTATGAAATATATATAATAATAAGTCTACTAGAATAATACCTATATGTACATATATTTTATTCACTTCCTTCCATTCAATAAGATAAGGAAACAGAAACATCATTCATGCATATGTACGACATAATGTCTCAATGAATGATGTATTCCATTTAATATATCTATCGATTATATATATATATAATACGAAAATATATTACATATAAATCATATTTCACATTATGGATTTAATTAAGTCATGATATATGTAATATTATCATGAATAAAGTGACAAAACATGTACGAAAAACAAAGCATTATTACCCAAAATGGCACATTAACATGGAATTGATAATAAATTGGTCATATAATGACATTGAAGTAAAAAAAAGATCTTGTTATAATTTTTATGATTTTTATATATGTTATTAATATTATTGAAAACCTTATATAGGAGTTTTCGACATGTACGAGGATTGTCGTACCTAAGGTAGGGTTTTGTAAGATCACAATATTTTTTAGAGTAATCTCGGTTGTGTTTTCAGGTACTATTTTTGATTTTATGAAATATTAACTCACAGTAGTGTCTTGGTATTTGTTTGGGTAATCATTTAAGAAAACATAAAGGATAGTGGGTTGTTCACAGTTTATGAACGATTAGACAAACGATGTGACCAAACTGTGCCAAGCGTCCAAAACTGGGCAGAGAGGTCCGCACTGTTTGCGCACAGTTTGAAAAACTGTGTGACCCACCGTGAAATCAGTGAAAAATAGATAGAGGGGTCCACATTATTGTAAAATAGTTTTCCCTAACCATGTGTCACTTCCCAGGTAACCGTGAGAGTGAGATTTTAATTCTGAAAATATTTTTATATTCACCCGAACCCTTAGGACTTCCATATTTTTTTTACCTTGTCCTAGGATTGACGAATTTTATGTGTTTCTAAAGCCTCCTAGAGTGATTCTAGGTTTATCTGAACACCGTTTGTAGATATTGAAAGACCATATTGAAGATCTTCTCTCCTCTCGGTTAATGGATTTCATCCTGATGATTCTTTTGTTATTTCTCCTATATTTTATAGATCTTTTCATGGAGGATCTCCACCATTTTCATTGATCAAAACCCATGACATAAGATCTATATCGATGATTGTAGATCTAGATCTATATTTGCATGAACTTGATGTATTTGACCTTATTTTAGGATTTAGGGATTTAGATTTTTATCTTGATTGATGGCGTTGTGCTGCTTGGATCTTGTGGATTTCCATTGGTATATCTTCCATCTCGAAACTAAGGTAAGTGGTCTAAATCAAACTCCAATAGTTAGGATTTATGATATGTGTATGAGTAATGATTTTTCAAACTTCAATTTATAATTGAACTCCTAAATGGGTGTAATTAATAATATGTATTGGACTTTTGATTTTCCTTGGTGGTTAATTGATAATTGATCACCAAAACAATTGAAGGAGATTTCACAAATGAATATTTTTAAGATTTAATATGTGTTGAGATATTTTAATTTGAGATATTTTAATTGATATATTTATTTGATCATGATAAGATAATTAATTTAGGGGAATTAATTATGAGACTATTTTGGATATGTAAGATAATTGATTTTGATAATTAATTAAGTATCATGTTGTGATCTATGATAATTAATTGTGATATTTAAATATGACTTGTGCGGTTTTGATTTTGATCATTAATCATGAAGAATTAATGATGAAAAGAGAATTATGTTGATTGATAAATTAGTTGATTAATTAATTAATAGATTAAATTCTTAGTTATTTGTTGAAACAACTAATGGAATTTGAAATGATTAACTAATCACTTGATTAGAAAATGAATAATGTGGAAAATTATTATGGAATAAAAATGAATAAATGGATGAGATTTTTTGGTTATAGGCATGGTGTCCTAGACTGATTACATGTTTAGACATGGAAATGGAATTTCTTCCCAATAGTTATAAAATCATGAGTTTATGGTGTGATAGGCATGAAATCCAACAACAAATGAGAAAATGAATGCCACGAATGAAATCCTACAATCCTCAAGATTTGGGGTTCTAGGTATGATGACATACACCAAATGATTAATGATAATAATTAATTCTTATTCAACTAATATTTGGGGTGTTATGCTGGACAACCTTTAGAAAATGAAGGATAATAATGAATGAAGATTCAAAATGTCAAACATGAATTGAATTGGTATAATATTATGATAAATGATTAAATGAATATTTGATAACTCTTTAAATTATGCATTGTATTTTTTGATTCATAAATCTTCATGAACTATATTTTAACTACAGTCATTTTAGAAACTGATGGTTGTGGCCTACTAAGTTTCACTCAAACCCTATTTGGGACTCCTTATCAGCACCCAAATAGAATTTTATGTATTATGTAATGATAAAGGAAAGTCTCTGGGATATGTTACTATTTAGGATTCGACCATGGGTGAGGGCACCAGTCACAGTTTGGGACCCATTTTGGAGTCGTTGTATCTTTACTATTAGTTTCATTGTAGACACTTGGAACATACATTGTCATCGAATGTTTTATCTTTCATTTGAGTATTGTATTTTCTGGTTTTGACTATCATATGTCATGGTATGTTTTTGGTTATTTATATGCTTTCATACAAGGTTATTTTCATTTACTTCAGAAGGTTTTTTATTCTGATAACATAGGGTATAGTCTCCCAAATACAGACTTACCAGACCCTCACCACTAGTCGGCACCCTCTAGCATACGGGGAGGCGCGCTTGTGGTCATGTAGTGAACCGTCTCGGGGGACCGTTCAGTGGCTCTTGGGTTGGGACATCACAAAATGGTATCTAAGTCTTGGCTCTTCGTTTCTTTCTTCCTCTTCTATCATACTGTATTGGGAATGGTAGACTTTTAAATTGGAAGATTATAGGATTTGTAATGAACACGGGCATGGGTGCTTCAACCCCATGTGTTGTGACCATGTTTGATTGATAATGAAGCAAGAAGATTTTGTTGTTAAAGAGTGTTGTTTTTGGATGTCGAAGAAGCTAAATCAATTAAATTTGTAACGAAATAAAAAACCAGACGATGTGTTGCTGATATATATTTCTGAAATATCATAAGTCAGGAGAACTTGTGATGCACGCTTTATGAAGGAAAGGGGGAGAAAGGAATGATGTTGCTCGAAGATAGGGATGTTTCATTACTTTACATTATAATTCGGACGATTCTAAATTTGGTCTATCAAAGGGTATATAACATTATAGTGGAGTTTGTGATGAAATCTGAAGAATGGTTATGGGAAGAAGTGAAGAATTAAATGAAAAAGGAATGGAAAATCTGGAGACGACAGAAAACTACAGTTTAAAGTGTCATTGTTTTCCTGTGTTTTCCAAGTTTTAGGGCCTGAAAATCGGGATATAAAGATTTTTTTTGGCAATGGATTTTGCACACAAGATTAAAGATGGTTTATATTTTTGTGCGCAAGGCATGATTCAAGGTCAAAACATCGAAAAATGATAAAGGCATGAAGTGCGCGAAAAAATGGACCGAGTGCACGAAACAAATGAAGGTCGCATGAAATAGTAGCAGGATGTGCGAAAAATCAACGTATTTCCCGAAAAATGAAGGATGTGTGAAATATTGGTGGGGTGCATGAAATAGAGGAATAATGTTTTTCGGGCAAAAGGTGTTTCGAGATCAGAAGCTCAAAAATTAGCAAAGGCATATGGGGTGAAAATTATTGGGGCATTGCGCAAAATGTAATGTTGCGTGAAAGAATTTTTACGCACATGAAGAGTTTTTTACACATGGATTATGGGTTTTCACGCTGGGTCAAAAATGCATATAAATATGAGGTGACCCCTCTCATTATGTTTGGATCGATACTTAGAAGAAATTCCAAGCTCTAATGCGCATAAAATTTTACGCTAAATGAGTTGTGCAAAAATAAATAGGTTTGCGCGAAAAGAGGAAGGGTGATCAAAAATGGGGAAAGCTGTGCGAGAAGAGAATGTTGCGAGAAAAAGGTTTTTCCTGCTAAAAGGCAGTTTTTACATGCAAGCCATTTGAATTGCGTGCAAGAAAACCTAAAGGTTGTGTGAAAAATTTGGGGTCTTCACACATATTCAGTTGTGCATATGGGAGTACATACCAGCTTGGCGGTAGGAATGTGAAGATTTGTACTTCAAATAATACAACTGTTCTATTGTAAAGAAGCACTAAAATACAACAATTACCTATTTGTGCTAAGAGGGTGCACACGTGCTTGCGGATTGTTTTTCATGTGCTACATGAGTGTATGGGTATATCCTACTCGTTGTATTCCACATCAATGGATTGTTTGATAGTGGATTGTGTGGTACTAGATTGTTTCCATATCATACCAAGGATGCATGTACTCTTGTTGAGTAGTTCACCCTGTAAATATTTTTTTCATGAGGTTGTGTGTGTTCAATAGGGAAAAAACTCTATAAAAGGAGGCAAAGGATGTTTCAAAAAGATGTAAACATAAAAAAAAAGATATCACTAATTCACCCCTCCCCCTCTCAGGGATACATAGAACCTGACTAGGAGAATCACCATGTATTGGATAAAATACCTTTACTCAGTAGGGGATTGTTGTGATTATTGTTGGTTGTTATAATATAATGTTATCTGAACATGGGTGATGCACTTGTGGTGTGATGTGATATTTCTTTTGAAACTTTTTGTATTTTCATTCCTGGAATAAAGATGAAAAATGGATGGTCCTACATATATCATTCTTGGAACTCAATGTTTTTGTAATATGCAACATTCTAGGAACACATGGGAAAACAGGTAATCGGTATGTATTTGAACTTTAACATTTTTTCCTTGTGGTGATATAGTAATAATGATGCAAAATGAGAATAAATGGGTGTCTAATAAGAACATAAATTAATGAAATGTTTATGATTAATTATTTATTTATTTAATTTTAGATAATGTGATTAATTAATGGATTAAATAATCAAATAGAATTAATATACATTTTTAACCATGACCTAGGAGTAGGATGGATAAGGGTAGTGATAAGGCCTCGGTGTGGACTGTTCGGTGAGAAAAATAAGAAACAATACATGTTAAAATCTGTTGTATAAGATTTTACTCTTACATACATGTTTTAAGGTTATGTTATGAGAAATTAGACGTGTGTTTGGATTTGTAGGATTATACCACCATGACTCTTGTTTAGGGAGAGATAGAGAGGTATGTCTTGGAATGAACATCCAGACAGGGAGTAAGAGGCACCATTGGTGCAAACTGATGAAGGGGACAGTTCCAAGGGAACTTTTATCATTCCATTCTATTCATGGAGAGAGACCAATGACAAGTTTATAAAAATAGTTCTATGATGATAAGGAAGTTTCAGATGAAACACCATCTTACTTTTACTGAAGTGGGTGGACCTTAGAGAGATGAATTTTGGATTGAATCCATAGAGATGATACATGACCATTTGGAGACTTCGGCTAAGAGGACGGTCATTTTGACTTATTATATGGTTCTAGATTTTACGAAGTGATGGTTGGACATTCAGGTATGATCTGGACAGACCGAAGATATTTTATGGAAGGAATTTTTGGAGATGTAATTGGAAAATTCTATCTAGACATGCTGAGGAAGGACAAGGATTCAGATTTTATTCAACTGAAATAGGTATTCTTGTCTATAATGGAGTAAGATAAACATTTCAATGATTTATTGTATTATTCTCCTGCTTTGGCAGGAGATGAGTCTTCTTTGACAAAATGATTTCAGGATAGACATAAGAGTGATATTATGTCCCATGTGAATAACTTTTCTCTGAAGAAATTTTTAGAAGTGGTTAATTAGGCCCCAAGTTTAGAGGGGAACACGAAAGAGGAATCCATTACTAGACTGGTGGCTGGATGATTAGGTAGTGAGCCATTTGAGTGTAGGATGTTCCATAATGAGAATCATATTTTGGACAGTGGATATAATGGTGGACAGTCAGGAGGAACGATAACACCAGATCTTTCTCACATGCATTTCCACCATTGTAGTAGGCAGAGACAATATCATACACGTTTTCCACAACCACCCATAGATTACTAATTTTGTGGCAAGTTAGGACACCTTCAAATGTTCTATAGGATGCACCAACATGTTGGTGCTGAGGATGTATCTACATAGAGTCGGAGTGTGGGAAGGGGTTCTTGTACACCATATAGGTCCAGAAGAAGGAGTTATACTAGAAGAGGCTATAGCGGCATTCGACATGGTGCTTCGGGGTATGAGCACACACATTAGTAAATTGGTACTACTCAAGGGAGTTAAATGACACCACAGGGATGAGGGGAAGGCCATTACATGTCGTGAAACAAACACTTGTGGAGAGAAACACTGATCCATCTACAGTGAAAGGTACTATTCCAGATGCTTCAACTTTAGCTACTCCATTGTTTGATACTTGTTCCTCTGATTCCTTTATACCTGAAACCCCAGTTAATGGACTGATCCTATAGGTGGAGTCCATAATAAGTATGAGGAATATTAATATACCATTGGGGACACAGAATAGGGATATCTGTTTATGCATGGTACGTTCACTAGAGATTAGAGAGCATCGTTCCCATTGGTATATCTACATCCTTGGTATAATGGGCTTCGAGCTGATTATGGTTATAGACTTTCTAGTCTCATAATGACCCACATAGATTGTTTCTGAAAGATATTGGATTGTGTATCTCCTGAGGGTGACCAATATGACCATCATGGAGAGTGGGATATCCATGTAGGTAGAGAAGGACCAATTACTCGGCAACTGGGAGAGCTCACTACCCAATTTTCTCATCTTTTTATGGATTATGGGAGTAAAATGAAAGATGTCCTTCAGCCAGTACTAGAACACTTTTAAGGTGTCATTCAAGAAGAGTTTTTTAGGGTTAACACCTAAAAGAGAGCTTGAATTCACTATTGATCTCATGTTTGGGAAATATCGGTGTCAATTACACCTTATATAATGGCACATAATGAGAATCAAGAGCTCAAAATGATGTTGGATGATATGGAGGATTAAGGGTATATCCATCCAAGTACATCACCTTGGGGATCACCTAATTTTATTGAAAAGAAATATGAAATGTGTCTACACTTGTGTTTCGATTACCGAAAGTTGAATAAAATGACTGGGAAGAACCGATATCATCATCCCTGTATCGATGATCTATTTGACAAGATAAAGGGGGATAGTTTGTTCTCAATGATTGATATCAGATCAGGTTATCATCAGGTGAGAGTTCGGACATATGATATACCAAGAACTTCTTTTTGAACCTGGTATGGCCTTTATGCGTTTTTCATAACATCATAGGGGTTGACTAATTATATTGAATTGTTTATGGACTTGAATAACATGATATATCATCTGTAAAAATATCAGTTTGTGGTGGGGTTTGTGTACGACATCATAGTTTACACTAACACTCATTAAAATCATTCCTAATATCTTGACATCATCCTGGGTGCTCTGAGAGAGCATCATCTATACACCAAGAAATCTAAATTTCAGTTTTGTATTTATAGTGTAAATGTTTTGGGACACATCATCTCTGAATAAGGTGTGTAATTGGATGCAGAAAAAGTACAGGATTTGATTTCTTAAGATAATCCCAAGAATAATTTTGATATTCAATGATTTTTGTGATTGTTTGGTTATTATGGATGGTTTATCTAGGACTTTTCCCAAATGGAAGCACCACTTACTAGTTTGACATAGTAAGGGATAATGTTTTTTTGGATAGAAAGATGTGAGAATGCATTCCATGATTTGAAGAAGCGCTTGAGTTCGACAATAATTTTGATATTACATGAGTTAGGTTTGAAGTACATGGTGTATTGTGATGATTTTGGGGTTGGACACAAAGAGTTGTTGAAGTAAAGGGATAGAGTAATTGCTTATGGGTTTCACCTGTTGAGGACACAAAAACAGAATTACACTACGTATGACCTCGAGTTTGATGTACTGGTTTATGATCTTAAGTGATGGGCACACTATCATTTGGGTGATAAGTTTATAGTTTTTAAATATCACAAAAGCGTCAAGTATTTATTTTCACAGCACTACATGAATCTTCCGCAGGAAAGATAGGTAGATTATATTAATTCCTTTGATTTTGAATTTACATATACACTTAAAAAGGTGGAAAGTGTGGATGGTCCCTTTAGTAAAAAAAATTAGACATAGTTGGTACATGTGAAGAGTGAAGAGTAGAAGATGGTGACTTCGCAAGTAGAAATGCATGTGGTAGTTCAAGAGTGTCAGTGAAGGGTGACTCTGGTTTCTATTGTAGTGGATTCTACACTCTTGAGATAGATCACAAACATATATTACGAGGATTCAGTTTTTTTATCCTTGAGGGAAAGCCATGAAGTTGGGGAGATAGCTTTTGGCAGAAAAATAGATGAGGATAAGATCATCTTTTTTAAAAATCAAGTTGGTGTGCCTACGAGTATGTAGGAGGTTCTCATGCATGAATTTCATGCTTTAAGGTGGGCAGTATATCTAGGGATAAAATAAGTATAGTGTCCTTCGACAATGGTTTTGGATGCCAGACATGAAAAAGGAGATGGTAGGGTTGGTAACACAATATTCCAGTTTTCAACAAGTGAAATAAGATTCATCAATGACCCATGGGCCTATCCCATCCATTACCTATTTTGGAATGGAAGTGGGATGACATGACTATGGATTTTGTGGTGGGGAATCAAAAAAATCGTAGGAATAACTATGATATTTGGGTTATTTTGGACCGAATAACTAATTTAGAACACTTCATTCCTATCAATGAAACTTTTACATTATAGAAATTGGGAGAAACTTACATGAGACTGATAGTTAATTGGCATGGGCTTCCATTAACTATAGTTTCAGATATCTATTTTTTCTTTACATGATGCTTCTAGAAGGGTTTACAAAAGGATCTTGGTAAAGAGATTTTGTTATGTACATCCTTACACCCAATGAAAATGAGTAGTAAGAGAGTATCATATAGGTGTTAGAGGATATGTAGCGATCATGAGTTCATGAATTTTTTGGTTCTTGGGAAATCACATGGATTTATAGGATTTTTCCTATAGAAATAGTTATCAAGAAACTATACAGAAGACACCATAGTAGGTACTTTATGGTAGAACTTGTAGATCACTACTATGTTTGTTAGAGGCAGCTGAGTCAGAGCTGTTAGGATTGAGTCCTATTCGGGAGACATTAGAGTAGGTGTAGTTGTTTCAAAAGAATATGGCTATAGATCAGAGTAGGAATAAGTCATATGCTGATAGAAAAAGATGACCCCTATAGTTTACATAGGGTGATCATGTATTCCATAGGATTTCACCTAGTTTGGTTCACCACAAGATACAGTGGCTGAACATGTTAGGGCATGTGTTTGTGGGACCATTTGAGGTGTGGTGTAGAATTAGGATGATGGCATACAGATTAGCAATTCCATAGAAATTCATCACTATTCATGATGTTTTCCATCTGTACTAATTATGATAGTATAACCCAGATCCTTCTCATGTGATTGATGTGGAAGTAGTTGACCTCGAGATAGATGCCTCCTATAAGGAGCATTTGGTACGTGTACTGAGTCGCATGGAGAAAGTGTTATGGGAAAAAACATGTTATTAGTTCATACGTTATGGAAACATGTAAATGCACAAGAGGAAACATGGGTATGGCAAGTAGTCATGAAGGATTAATAACCCAATCTTTTTCGCCGGGAATCTTGGAGAACATTTGGAGTGCCGCTCAAGGACAATATTATATAAGGTGGTGAGATTGTAAGATACCAACATTTTATAGATTAATATCATGAATTTTTTCAAGTACATTGTGATGCTTTTGAGTACCTATATCATGGCGTAGTGGCTTGGTGTGCATTTGGGTGAACATTTACGGAAAATGAATGGACAGTGGGTAGTGCACGGATTGCGCAAGGATTGACAAACCGTGTGACCAAACTGATCCATGCATCTGAAATCAAATATAGAGGTCTGCATATTTTGCGCGCTATTTCACTAGTCATGGTACCAAACTGTTACATTAATGAAAAACTAAATAGATGGTTCTACACGGTTGGCACACGGTTTTCCCTAATTGTGAGCATCTTCCCAGGAAACCATGTGCACAGTATTTTAATTTTGGAAATCTTTTTTAAAACAACCGGAACCCCCATGTCTTTCATATTTTTAACATTGGCTCGTGATGGGAGAATTTTAGGAGTTTCTAAGTCATCAGAAAGATATTCCAAGGTGATCTGAACACAGTTGTTTGAGATTGAATTCCCGGATTGAAGATCTACTCTCCTCCCGGTTAGTGGATTTCATCCAGATGCTTCTTCTATTAATTCTCCTATCTTTTAAAGAAATATTCATTTATGATATCCTAAATTTTCATGGATCTAAAACCATGAGATACGATATAGATCTAGGATAGTAGATTTATATATATATTTTCTGGATCATGATGCCTTTGTTCTTAATATTGGTTTTCGGTATTTAGATATGGAGCTTGATTGACAATGATGTGCTACTCAGATTTTGTGGATCCCTATTGGGCTAACATCTATAAAGAAACTAGTGTAGGTGGTCTAAATCAAACACCCATAGTTAGTATTTAGGATATGTGTATGAGTTTATGTATTTTCTAGATACACATGATAATTGAATTCCTAAATTGGAGTAATTAAGAATATGTATTTGACTTGTGATTTCCCTTAGTGGTTAATTGATATTTTATCACATAACAAACGAAAGGGAATTACCCAATTAATATTTTAGAGATTTAATATGGGTTGAGATATTGTAGGTTGAGGTATTTTAATTGAGATATTGAATGTATTGTGACAAGATAATTAATTAGGGGGAATTAATTATGGAACTATGTTTGGCTGTGTAAGATAATTAATTATTTGAATTAGTTATGTTCCATGATTTCATCAAAGATAATTAATGGTGAGAATTAATTATGACTTGTTTGGTTTTGATTTGGATAATTAATTGTGATGAATTAATTACAGAAATTTAATTATGTTGATTAATTAATTAATGGGTTAAATTATTAGTTAACTGATGAATTAAATAATGGCATTTGAAATGTTTAACTAATCATTGGATTAGTAAATATATAATGTGGATAATTCTTCTTACATATAGATTGATTAAATGGCTGATATTTTTTGGTTCTATCCATGGTGTTTGAGACCGATTATATGTTGGGACTTGAACATGGTGTTCCTACACAATAGTTATCCATTCTTGTGATTATGGGGTGATGGGAATGACAACCTAAACCAAATGAGAAAATTATTTCTAGGAATGATGACCTACACTCCACAAGATTTGTGGTGAAAGGCCTAACAAACTACACCAAATTATTAATGATAATAATGAATGATGATTCAACTGAGATTTGGGGTTCTAGAAATGATGATCATCCCCAAATGAATGATAATAATGATTGGTGATTCAAATGGAAAACATGAATTGAATTGGACAAATATGATGATTAGTGATTAAAGGATAATGTGATATCTGTTTAAATTATTCATTGTATTTATTCTTTTTCAAATATACAAGCACTATCTTTTGAATGGACTCGTTTTAGACACCATTGGTGGTGGCATACCGTGTTGTACTCACACCCTATTTGGGCCCCCTAATTGGATCCTGAGAAGACTTTGTTGTTGCAGGGAAGGATATGGCACAAGCCTTGGGATTGGTTGATGTTTGGGATTTGAGCCTGGGAGAGGGAACATGATGCAGTTCTGGACCCATTGTGAAGTCATTTTGTCTTTACATTGAGTTTCATTGTAGACACTTGGCACATTCATTGTCATTTCATTTGTTAACATTCGGTTGAGTATTGTATTTTTTGATTTTGACTATCATATTCCATGGTATTGTTTTGGTAATTGATAATCTTCCGTACCTGGTTATTGTCATTTGCTTCCGTTGGTGTTTTATTCTGAAAAAATATGGTATAGTCTCCCCAGGATTGACTTTCAAAACCCTCACTGCATGTTGACACCATCTATCGTATGGGGAGGTGAACCTGAGGGCATATCACCAACTTCCTCGGGGCACCATTTAGTGGCTCCCAGGTCGTGTCGTTACAAGGATAATATCCTATGTTCCATATTTCACTGTGAAATAAATCATATCTATCATGAAACTAATTACACTATTTATTTAGGTACTTAATCATCTCAATCAAAATAGTTGTGACTCTTAGAGATTTGAGTTGATAACAACTTGTCAAAATCTATTATATCAATTAACCCAACTCTGTTGCTCCTCTATCTCAGGCATGGTCGTTCATTACAAATTGTAACAAAAATAACCTTTCAAAAAATACAACAGAAGAAAATCCATGGGCACCCTTATATGGACTGAAAATAATAGTTTAATAATCTCGGGTCACTCATTACATCATTCTGTACAAGAGTAAATATATGGTCACCCCACAATTTTGTGAAACAACCCTATTGGGTGGTCATGGTGTTGAAAAATGTTTAATTGGAAGGAATCCAAGACATAATATTTGAGGGGATTTTAATCTCATCTATTTAATATATATCAAATGAATATTAAATGTATAACCATTAAATCATTTGTAATCCTTATCATTTCATTTTTTATTTCATTTTTTATTAATTTTTTTAATGATTTAAATATATAATATATATGCCAACAGCAAAATTAATGTGTTCGTCCCAAATTAATTTGTAACTATTTACACAACCCATATGTTTGTGTCACTCACCCTAAATACAATTCATGTATTTTCATATGTATATGAAAGCATAATATTCCCAAATTTAATAAATTCTCCTTGTTAAGGCATAGATTTTTATGAGATTGAAAAACTCCAGTTTTGAATGACTCGAGTAAAATGTAAGAAACCCTATTCTATTTCCTAGACAAGAAGGCCTCCAAGAATATAGATGGTCCGCCTTCATGTCTATCTACCCAGGGAGACATTACTCAAATTATAATTCAATCTAGAAAAAATATAACACCTAATATGATCAAACAATGGCATATACTATTCTAAAACTCATAACAAGAATTAGAAATAGAGTTTATAATAGACAAAAACTAAATATTATTATATATAACATCAAATGATATGTAAATATCTATCCTAGAATAAATTTATCATATAAATGGTCTTAAAATTTCATATTATATAGATAAGACAATAAAAATGAATGTTATGGAAATGTAACATATAATTAAAAAAATTATTTAGTTTTCAAAACATGATACATTTAGGTGCCAATCATAAATAAAATGTAATTATAAATATTTTATAATTTTAAACATTTTATATCCATTTAAATATGAACCCCTTCATATTTTATATTAAATGGAATTTATATAATATTCCATTAATTATAATCATTTTATAATGAACTATATATTTTACAGACATTTTATATATTATAAATATCATATATTTTTTAATTTTCAAATAATTTATTATTTTATTCTTATGATTTCTACATAAACCATATATTTATATATTATAATTCATTCTATTTAATTTATTAGTAGTTAATTTGAAAAATTATCTTTTCATATTTGGAAAATTGTTTCACATACATTCATTAAATAAATTATAAATATTTTTTATTTAACTAATTAATTTATAAAATCAATATATATTTAATATCCCCAAAATAAATTTACATATAATTTATAAACAATTTAAAAACCATAAAAATAAATTAATAGGTGAAAACAATTTCACAATTTGTTTCTTTGCCTTACTTAGTCTATCACCTATTTCCTTTATACAAACACCCGACATAAGGGTAATGATGTTTTTTCTATTACGTAAAGGTAATACAAAAATTCCCATTATTTAGTTACCTCATGAAATTGCATTAAAACTACATAACTACTTTTTAGGGTACTTTTTATGTTTCATATGTCGAGTAAAGTTAAACATATAGGGACTTAACCTAATGGTACTTATTTTTTCTCACATAAGTGAAAAATGTATATAAAACATATATAAACCCATATTCTTAAGAGTATTACCATTAAACAACCTAATTTTTTAAATTTAACAAAAAACATACACTTATGAAGATGTTCCATGGAAGGGAATCTTTTATGTTGAAATGAAAAACTTCATTTACCCAATGAAGTTGCACTACTACGTAAGTGCTCTACCTTTATGTGAGCCATTATCATAAAATATTGATCATTATGTATGTAACCAATTTAAGTGAATCTAAAAATTACCCTTACATATTTCTTTTAATGGTCTTTATACGAACACCATTTTATGAATATAATTATTTTTTAATTTTCTCAAAACTCGTCATCCAAACACCTATAAATGAGGACAAAATATTATCTGATACCACTAATGGGTGAAAAAAATTAATATAATTCATATTATCATATAGAATGTGACATCCATATGAACCTGTGAAATGTTTCCATTTCCCCATCTCTTTGGGTATGGAACCCTTTTCATCAATATAGAGATCCATGAAAGAGAGATGCACTACATCCCTGTACAAGTATAAGTTTTCTCAAGAATTAGTTAACTCTTTAACCTTTCCATTGATACCACTGAAAAGTTTATCATTAATATCTATTAAACATGATTAGTGGAAGATAACCAAAAACATAATAAAATATATCGGGAAGAATTAAAATGTAAATTAAATTTACTCTATAGTTCTTGGATTTCAAAAATCATAGTATCCATTTCATGAACATGGAAAACATTCTTGATGAAGATCATGAAATGTAGTGATCTATGGGACGCTACCTTTGAGGGATTTCACTGACCAATGGATCCTTGAATTCCCCATGAGGATATCGATAACCAGAATGGGTTCTAGATCCTTCTAAAAACGATAAATGGAATTTTGAGAGGACAAAGGATTAGAAATATTTTTTAAACATAGCACTGCATCTCCCAAAAGATTGATATCATCCCATTATATAGTCCAATCTCGAGGATCATCCGACATGTATTATGCATTAATTTATGTTGGGGTATAATTAATTGAATGCTTCACACTAATACAAATTTTTTTATATGGTATTTTCTCAAAGCACTAAAAAATTTCACCATTAGAAGTGATAGAAAAACTAAACCTTAAAGGACACATTTATCAGTTCTTCAACAAATTTACTAATATGGGGGGCCTCAATCTGTTTGAATAAAAAATCACTGATAAAGGGGGTAATTATTAGTGATAATTGTTTTGATAATGGAATATGTTTTTAATCATGTTAAAAGAGTGATGATAACCCCATATCTGTTATTTTTTAGAAGCAATAAAATTAAACCCAATTTTTCAACACTTTATTCTTGAACTAATAAAGGGAATATTACCTAAAAAAATATATGTCAATAAAAATATATATATTAACATAAAAATATATTTATATGGATATAAATATAATATTTTCTAAAATATTATTTATATAGGGATAAATATAAATTAACACCAAATAAATAATATATTTGGAAAAAATTGACTTGAAAATAAATTAATAATATTAATTATTAGTTTTTTTATATTGTAATATAAAATTAATACAAAATGGATGAAATAAAAATAAATAAACTAATTAATGATCTATTAAAATTTAGAAAAGTGACATGAACATCAATTGGATAAAACATTTGGTCTCACTGTTCATTTGATCTCTACCAAATATCAAATTTATCTATACTAATAGAACTAATCTATGCTTATTTTTGGGACCTAGGTCACTATTTATATGTTAAAAAGGCCTAGAAGGCCTATAAAATTGTGTTTTTTTTACCTAAATTTTTCAATATCCTATATTATTTTTGTTTCATTTTATAGATTAATACTGTCCTTTGTTGGAGGATACTAAATTTATTCCCAAGGATTAAATTCATATCGATATTATAGTTTTGAAATATTATAAATTTTAATATTTAAATTTTATTTTTAAATATATATATATATATATATAATTTTTATCTATAATAAATAATTTTTATAAATATTATTTTATTCATATTGTTACATCATGTCATGCTCTAAGGTATGCCTCATCCTTCAGTTTTTGGTTTTAGTTTTTTTGGAAGAAGATATCCTATAATTTTTTGTAGTGGGATATTACATGCCATGTAAAGTAATTACACACCATTTAATGTTCAACAGGAATATTTCATGAATCTAGTGCATTGAATTAGATGATTACATGTCATGTACAGTTTACATGATGCAAAATGGAAAAATAATATGATTTCAATAAAACAGCGACACATTTTTTCAATATAAATGACCATAAAGGATTTCACATTGTGTAACAAGAATACATGTTGTTTAAATACCGTGGCTAGTAATGTTTAGGTGTAGGTTAGTTTATTTATTTTTCATTCCACCTATATACTAATCTATATTTACCCATGTCCTTATATAGGAAATTTTGGATATCTCTAATCCCTATAGATCATATGATCGGTGATTGATCATCGTGTTAGTGGGGATGCATCTTCCTATGTAATAATTCATCATGTTACTTCCATTTTATCATTCACTCTACCTTATATTTTTATGGATCATTACATATTTAAATGATTTAAATTTGATTTATTTTTTACCTTTATTCTAGTTTTGTTTCATAGACATCAGTATCCTTTATTCTTCATAGACGACAGCCATTGTAGGTGTTCATTCGTGATAATTAATTAAGGGATGGTGGTTAAATTTTTGATTTCACATATAATTATTCCTTCACTTCCTAGATTTTTTTGAAATAGATTTTATTCGATTAATGATAACCAAATTTCATATGATTTATATTTATGATTTGGAAATCAATCTATTTTAAAAAAACAATTCCAATAGAATTAGAATTTGTGATGTATTTTGAAACTAATCAAATTGATGAAAGGATTTATGAAATTTATTTTATAAAATTTCTTCAATTAGAATAATAAAACCCTATGTTTGGTTTTTTTTTAAATGATTGAATTTATGAAAAATACATTTTTTTAAATTGAATTTACATATTGAAATATAAAATAAGAATACTGAATTATAAATTATGACTCATATGAAATGATATGATTTTCCCATTTTGTTGGTTGATTGAAAACATGTGATCCTGGGTAGTCAGTGTGTTAGTTGGGATAATAATTCTAGGATGATTACTCCCTAGAAAGGGATTGATAATGAAAAATATATAAAAAGAAACATAGTTCAGAAGATCATACCCATAATGGGATGTTGATGATTCCTATTCATCATGAGCAAGAGGGACATGTGTACACTCATTTGATGTTATGGATGATATAAGATGTATAAGAATTATATAACTAGAAACTATATTACGATATAGAAAATGAATATAGTTCTTGGTGTGGTTTGTTTGATATGTAAATTCTATTAATTATAGAAATTTTTTCTTCATTAATGATACTTTATATAAGTTGTTTCATATAAAGATATTATTTGAGACATTATTTTGAAATGGTTTACATCCTTTAAAAAGAATCATTTTTTAGTTCGAAATTGATGTATAATATTACTATCCACTTTATTTAAAATTAATAAAATGGTTTGGTTTATTATAATGGAATCTATTATGGACCACTTTCTGAGACCTTGATAGGATTTATAGATCACACATTACCTTTTCCTTTTTTAATTTATAAGTATTATTATGCTATATCGAAGAAAAAGAAAAGATCCATTTGGAGATGGTTTATGTTATTGATCATTTTCAATATGGTTTGTTTCTCTTATATTGGGATGTTCATATATATTTTCAATACTTAGACTGTGTACTATTTTTGTTTTTGTTTTACCTTTTTAGTTTTTGGAGGATTATCCATTTGGAGTGTTGAGCATAATGATTGGAATCTTTTACCTATCGTGGTTTTTTTTTTAAAATTCATTCACTGTATTATCCAGTATGATGCCACATGCTTGTCATGAACCTATGGGAATCATGAATTATCATTGGGATATCATAAAGTTGTCTCTGTTATTAAGGTACTTGAGTATCTTGGCAGGTTTATGAAAATTTTTTATCATAGGTGTTGTATTTGAATCATTCCATAACGTTAGAATGTAGTTTGGAGTATCTTATCATGACATATGCGGTATTTACAAGTGTGTTCACAGACTGCTTTCATTGTAATTATCCATTAGTAACCATGGGTGTTTTTGGAAAGGAATATTGAAGAATAAGTTTATTTAGTTGTTTTATTTTACATGCATCAGATTTTGATCAGTTGAATTTCAAATCTCATTGTCTCATCTGATGAGATTAATTTCCCCTTTATCCTTTTCTAGACATTAATATGAGTAATATTGTAATGTATTCAATGTTTTTGTTGATTTTTTGAAGTTTCATGCCTCTGATAAGTTGTTTTAATAGGCCCTATGACGAAGATACTATGGAGAAACTATGAAAAAATCCTCATATGGACCATAATCATTATGACTATAGTGTGTTTCATCCATTATCTAGGGAAAGAACCTACACTCATTCACTTTCTTTTTCTAGTTATGGATCCTTAGAGGGATGAATCTCTAAATCATTATTTCTCGTACCTTTATATGAATCCACTAGCATTATGAGGCTCTAACATTACTCAAGAGGATGAGGATTGGTTGATAAAGATTGATATTCCTTTTTAGTTCATGGAAATTCTTGATTCAATTATGGTGATATAAGAAACATTTAATCTAGTGTAAACTAGAAGGTGATGGTGTTATATTATAGGTATAGTGAATATGAACACGGTTTTAGAGTGGAAAAACAATATATTACTTTTTATTGACAAGTTCTAGATAGATTTAGTAGTGCTGGGTAAGGCTATAGAGTTTTTCAAACACTAACATCCAATAAATTTCATGATTGAGTATGTGAACCGATTTTTTTATATTGTTTAGTTCTCACATGATACTATATTGAATGAGAAGATGAGGAATCAAATATTGATAATGGGTATTCAATCAGATATTCATTAACATATTTCTTTAATAAATCCCTCTTTTATTGTTAACATACTTAATATGTCAATTATGGTTTAACATTGTCCTAGATTGTTGGTCAAAGTTGAAGGGTGTTATTTTTTATCAATATTTACGTTCTATAAGTACTTTTGATGTGAAGATGAAGGGTGATGAGTGTCAAATTGATTCTCACCAGTAAAAATCCTCTTGACCTACTAATGTTTCTAGAAGAGGACCTCTGACTTCATTATATAGTGGAAATCACTGTAATTTGATACATTGTTTTATTTGGTGCTTTAGATATATAATTTGTATGATTTCTTAGAAATCATTTAGAAATTATTTATTTTTTCTCCTAAAAGTTTCATGTTCTCATAATCACCTAAAAATGTTGTGGATCAATAATATGCTTCCTGAACAAAGGGACTCTAGCAAAATGAATTCAAATCAACTCTTCTTCACATGTTTGAGGAGTCTCCAAAGGAAGAATATACATTTCATGTGATTGTGAGAGGTTCTATCACTATAGATCAATACATAGAGACTAATTTATTTATTACTGGTGAATCTAATTCATTTATATAAAATGGTTCTATGAAACTAGTAAAACATAATATAAATATTTTATCATATGTGATGGATATTACTACATTAATCATAACGAAGATAGATCATTGGTCTTTGTTGTACTTTTTTTGTTTTGACATTATCATATATTGAGCATACATATATTTTTCTTTACATTAATCCTCAGGATTTCATTTTACAGATTCATTAGATTATAAAAAATATGGCCCAAATTGATTGTTATCTTAGATGGGTCTTCTTTACCCTACCTAATGGGGGGTGTTGTATATTTTAGGGGGCATAAAGGTAAAATTTTAGAAGAGGAAAATAAAATTATCCAATGTTTTGGAATGTAATATAAATTTTTTCTTTTGATATAGAGAAGGAATCATTAAGAGATGATCTTCCTCCAGTTTCATTTACTTACTCTACAATTTCTCTACTCATTTCACTAATTTTCCACTAGTAAGAGTGGTTTATTTTTCAATTATATTATTTTTTATTATAATGACAATAAATATTTATTCTTAAAACATGTAACTAGCTAAAATATAATATTGAAATTCTCATTAGGATGATATGTTAGAGAAAGTATTTATACACCTGAGTGACACTCCAAGGGAAGAACCAGCTCTACTTTTTTATAAAGATGATGGCGCACATCACCTATATGTTGACTAACAAAAACTAAATTGAGTTGTGGTAAAGAACAGGTATCTATTTCAATGGATTAATGATCTGTTTGACTATTAAGAATAGGATTTTTCTTATTATATATTGATCCTCAATTTGGTTGTCACGACATTAGATTAAAAGAATATAAATTTCATAAAACTACCTTCCCTTGAAAGTATAAATATTACTTGTATCATTCCATTCTATTTGTTCTAACCAATGATCCTATAGTCTATTATTGAAATAATTAATATGATATTCAATGAGTATATTGATATGTTTGTGGTTGGATTTATAGACTCTCCCAGATGTTGGTCAACAGTATGTGGTCCTCTATGACACATTTGTTTCGGGTTTGGAATGTGTTCTCGTGTGGGGTGATCACATGGTAGCCTACGGCTCTCGATATCATAGGCCACATGAGAATAATTATGTAACCCATGACGATGAACTCATAGTCATGATGTAAGATATTTTGAGTAGCAATCATTACCTTTTCGGAGAAAGTTTTATCATGTATTTTGACCACAAGCAGCCAAGTTATATCTTCTCCAAAAAATGATTTGGATCTATGCAAGAGTCACAGAGTAGAGTACCTATAGTATTTTTATTACATTACAACATGTACATTAGGGATAGTTAAATTCATCATTGATGTGTTGAGCCTGAAAATTATAACCATAGATATGAAATTTTCATCAATATAGTGAAAATTGGAAGATCATTTTTCACAGATGCATTTAGAAGTTCATAAAATATGGGGTGGGGTTTCCCTACCAAGTGTTCTTTTGACTGCTTATACTCCTCAGATGATTTTATAGGAATAGTAATATTCTAACAAAATCCATGGAATTAGGGACCGTCTTTATAGTGTGGAGTATTTTTCTGAGTAGTCGGTCTCCACAGAGGGTGTTTTAAGTATTACAAATCATTTTATTGTGTCTTTTGTCAGTGAGGTAAGAGGTGATAGTATATTGTCATAACTCTCAATAGACATTACACCCATGATCAGTAAACATTCTCTATGATATAAAACAATGATTCTTTTGGATAGGTATGATATGAGAAATAAATGATTTGCTTTCACATTTTTAATCATTCCAATAGGTCAATGCGAGGCACCAAATACCATTGGGTTTTCTTCACCAAATTAAAGTGCTGACATTGTAGAGACATGAGATCTCTATAGACATTGTGGTTGGGTTGATGCATACCCCTAGAAAGAATAAAATTATAGGGGTTATGGTCGATCAACCATCCAAATCAGATCACTCTTAAAACATTCATAACTCAATAAAATTTGACGTGTTAGTAAATCTCATTACGAAAGAACATTTTCATCTCCGCAGAGTTCTATATTATGTTTTCTCTTATAGAGATATAAATTTTACATATCATTTGTCTAGAGGCCTCCTAGATGCAATGGGATATCATTCTCATTTGAGTATGGCATACTATCCATAGACGGATATCCCGAGCGAATGAGATATACCAATTCATGAGCTCATTCGTTGTTCATGCTTCCTAAATTTTTTAAGAATGTGGGATTACCATTTGGTACTATTTTAGTATACTTATAAAAAAATTCAAGTTCATTATTAGAATAGATCCTTCTGATACCTTATTTGGATGTCCATGTATATCTATTTCCAGTTTTTTATAGATTAGTGAATGTTTCTTAGTTGGACCACATTTGGTCCAAGAGACAACAGAAAAGATTGTGTTGTTTTCTTAGATAATGTTTACGGAACATAGAAAGTATAAATATTATGCTGATATTTCTCCCAATTGAATGTTTATGAGGCTTACTTTTGATGACGATGAAGGAAGTGGTTACACATATTATCTGTGATCACTAATATGAAAATTGTTAAGATCTGATGAAAAGAAAATCGTGTACATCAGTTAATATGACAATTGTTTGTTTTGTGATTTTTTGATATACATATTCCATTTAAAAAAAAGTTTTCTTTAGTACATAAAATTTGTATAAACTGTTTTATATAATAACGCTTATTTTATAAATTGTATTAAAATTTTCTATCCTTTTAAAAGATTAAATTTATTTATTATATATGAAAATAATATGTTATGTTATTCCCTATTTTAATTAAAATTGAAATTAAGATGTGGTTTTGTTATTCTGTATGTTATGGGACACATGGTGAGACCCTAAAGGTCGTTATATTTCCAACCAAATTTTCCTTTGAGTGTTTGGAAATATTCGTATGATGCATCCGAGAGAAGGGAAATCCACATTTGGAGGCAATGGATGTTGTATATCCGTTGAACCATGGATTTATATTAAAATCCTAGGATATTAATCTTTCAACTAATTAATTTAATGATGCAATATTTTTGTATTTGTTATTACTATTGTTTTATGAACATTCACCAACTGGAGTGTTGATAATACTAATCTATATCTTTGGTATTCTGTTGTTTTTTAGAAAAAAAAAATTCAAATTTTTTCTTTTATGATGTCGGGGGATAGTCGGAAACCCGTGGGGATCATGAACACTATTTGAGCTATGTTAAAGACATCTTTTTTATCAGGGTCCCAAGGTATTCAGGATGGTTTGTGACAAATATTTACAAAAATATTTTTTAACTATATAAACCAAATGGAAATAAATACATATTATTTATTTTTTTAATAAGTCCTCCATAATATTTACCTTATAAAAATTAATTAATATGTATATATATACCATTAAAAATAATTTTTATATATATAAATGTTTTAATTAATACACAAATATATATTTCTATGTATAATATTATATATGTAAATATATATATATATATATATATTTGTAAATATTTTTTTTGTATTTGATAAAAAAAGTATACTTGTGTGTCTAAATATGTAATTGTATCAATATTATGTTTATACATCATATATAAATGTATTTTAAAAAATATATCATTACTATTATAATTAAATATATTGTATTTAATAATTTAACTGTAAAAATTTAAAATTATATCATAAAAAGTTTATAAGTAAGTATAAAATTATATATGAACATGTATAAAAATATACAAAAATATCTAGACAAATAAATAAATATGTAATTAATAAAATTTATATCTAACTATACAATAACTACTAGAAAATACATTATTTATTCCCCTAGGAATGAGAGATCACCATAGGTGGTCAGTGATGGGGACTATCAATGATGGTGAAATGTGGTCAAAGAATCAAATTAAATATAGTCCCAAACTATCTCCCAAAACTCAAACCCTCCTCATGTTTGACCTCCCCTATCACTGCATCCCTCTTCCTCACACATACTCACCTAACCATTTTCACCACCCTCACCCTCTCCCTTGCTAACCATGCCTACCACCATTTACAACTACCATGTCCCATGTGAAGCCTCACCTCACCCACTTTCACTTTCACATTGACGCCACTCTATACCTCAAGATGAGTCACCTTACTCGATCACCATCCCCTAATAGAGGAATCATATCCTATCTCTACTACATCCCCAATCTAGACGACCCATATGATCATTTCCACCCCCTTAGTCCAAGTATACTCCACCTCTATGTTCACATGGTTTTGAATTTTTCACAATATTAGGAAACCCCTAATTTCAATTTTTGGGTTTTTATGTTGGCTACCATCACTCAGATTTCAAAAATCACTTACTCTCATGATCAGTGTTTATATACCCCTTTTTCATTTCTGATTTGTAAACAAGAAGATATTAGGAAAAATGATTTTAGGTTTTATATGTTATTATATTTATTTTCTCACCTTTAATAAAAGTTTTTTCTATTGCACATCGATCTATATCTTGTTAATTAACCCTCTCAAGTTCTATAGGGTATTTATTTCAGCTCCAATTAACAAACTCTATAAAAATTCCATATATGTGTTTTACATTATTCTTTCTATTGAACTATATTTATCCTTTAAATTATATCTATTTTTATAAAATAAATCCATTTTTAATTCATTTCGATGTTATATTAATATATAATATATTATATTTTTTTAATATTTGATAGTTGATGAATTAGTTTACATGGATTTTCATTTGTTTTCTAATGTTTTCATGTAGTTTAAAAATAATATGTTTTTCTCCTCATAGGAAATTTATATATACAATTTTATTAAATCAAAATGATGTTGTGTTTCAAAATTTCATTTATTCCAACTTTTACTTTCCCAAATAAGTAATGTTTGTAAAGAAATATTTTTTTTGGTTTACATACTTTGAAAATATTTCATAGTGAATGACATATTATTATCAAGAAACGTGATTTTTTTTAATTTTTGGATTTCAAAATTCTTCAAAGTAAATTTTTCCACCTATTAATCTTGTTTCACTTTCTACATATTCAATCGAATGATTTTATATTTTTAGTCACAGATGCATAAATTTACTATTAATATTTATTTTAAAAATTACTCATTGTATTTTCCTACACTTGTTGTGCATGTTATGTTTTTTAATTATCAAAACCATGTTTTTATGTTGTTTATGTAGAAGGTACATCACATGGGTATGCTTCTGTTGAACATGATATTTAAGGATGAATTACGTGTTTATACAATGTAATGATATAGTGTATTCGTTTTCATTGAAATATATGGTTTTCTTATACACTATATTCACTTTAAAGTATTTTTTATGTTCTCCATATCGTGAGGTTTTTGGGTGTTAATTTATATAGAACACATACAGTGTGTTATATTTCTCATCAAAAATGAATTTTCTTTCATTTTATTTTTGTTAATTGTTTTGGTCACATTGGTTATGGATATAACAAGTCCACTATATGTCTAATTTTAAAAACTATTAAAAAATTTATTTTTTTACACTCAGGGAGTATTATATTGAAAATTTATCTTTTGTAAAAAATCATTGATTTTCTATAAAATATATTCCATTTAAAAAATAATATTTGAAACAATAATTTATCTTTTAAATGATGCAGTATTTAATTTCATATAAATATCATTTCCCATCATTTCCCAAATTATTTAAAGATGTCTTTTTATTCTAGGATGAGAAAAATATTCATAATGAATAATATGTTGATGGACCCTTTTTGAGATAGTTGTTTTAAAAATTAAAACCCACACCATATTATTAATCATTATAATTAATATATTATATTTTAATTACTATTAATCATGTTAATGAATAATAATAAATTAATAACATCTATCACATAATATTGAACATTTCAATATGTCAATATATTATGGATATGTATGTCTCAATATGTTTAAATTTATTTTTGATTTTCACTTAATCTGGTACTATTATATATAAGACAGGTAGTTTGTACGTTTTTCAGAGTCCCTAACACTGGCTGGATTAATGAGTCACTAATGACTAACTCTTTGATGAGGAATCACTGATTGAAAATGTCTCTTATGATAGATTAAACTAATAGTTCAAGCAACCCACAAATAAACAACTCACTAATTGGAGACACACTTATAGTTAGAATGACTTACTAATGAACGAGACACCAATGGGGACACACTAATAGTTCAAAATGAGTCACTGATTATGATTCACCGATTCCCGGACACATCAATAGTACACATGACTAACTGATTCCCCGAGCCACTGATAATAATGGAATTAACTCACTGTTTCCCACAGTCACTGATACCGATGCTAATGATTCATAGATATAGATATTCACCAATGATGACAGACTAATACCAATGATTCACTGAAACTTATGACTCACCAGTAGTCATAAAAAGTGTTTTTATTTTATTAATTCAAATTTATAGATAAGATTCATCTTTAGATAAATTAATGTTTCTGAAATTATTTAATGTTGATTGTAGGATTTTTATTGGATAGATAGTGGTGAATTCACGTGGGGAGATCATTCAGTCTTATGAACCATAATGTATAAAAGAATTACAAACTAGATCATACAATATATAAGAAAATATTCAATAGTGAAAAGCAAGTGAAAATATGAAGAAGAATATTTTCAACTCCTGAGCATACTTTGAAACCCCAATAACTAAAAAGGAAGAACACACGAGGTTATAAAAGATTGATGAAAATTCTACTGAACAACCATAAACATATTTCAAACAAGAATTTGATCCTATAATACTCATGGAAGGAAGAACATAGAGTGTATGAAACTCTATTTTAGAGTAAACTTCTAGAAGAGGACATGAACATCAATTACATCACATGAAACGAGTCCAGACCTACAATTCCTAACACACAAAGACATCTAAACTATACTCTCTATATTTATCTCAATTGTGTTTATTTATTTATCATTTTCTGTAGTCTGTGTATCTATTTATTACATACTCACTAACTCATATTCATAATTAGACTATACTTGATATCCTCCACCTCACACATTATTTATCCTTTGAATCCCGTGTAGAATTGCGGAAGAGGTCATGTGCGACCTGTTTTCTGTTTTCTGTCAAAGAACATGGTTAGAGGTCTTATGTTACCTAGATATACTTGTGTGCTTTTGGAAACCCTAATCCAGTGTGTGGATCAAAATCATTTATTAATTTAAAATACTTGTGTCATTTGATCACTATTTGAAGAGTACTATGTCTCATCATGATACTGGACATCTTTTTTTATATCCACCTTATTTTTAAAAATTATTTTTTACACTCTTTTTTCCACATATTTCATAAAACTAAATGGAACATTGATATATTGTTTTGAATGTGTTTATAAATTTTTTGAAGAAGTAGGTTAGTTTCAAAAGTTGTATTAATCATCTGATTATTATAACAAAGAACTAATCAATATTTTTAGAATCTATCTAAACATTCAAAACTATTTTAAATTTACTACAGACTTACGTGGATTATATTTTTAATTGGGGGGAATATTTAAATATCCAATTTAAAACAGAAACTTTTATAAATATTCAATTCACCCCCTTCTTAAGTACCCTACTCTGACCAATATTCTATAAAATATTTTTTGGGAACATTTTTTATTTCATTGGTTTTTCAATCTTGTTCTATTGTTATTGTAGATTTATTTAAATGATAGTAATATTAATGTTATTTCAAAATTTTCTTCTCTATTAAATATTTTCACAATTGTATTATGGAAAATATTATAGAGGAAGTTGCAACGAATAAACCACCTTTTTTCAATGGAACAAATGATGCTCAGTGGAAGCTAAAAAGAAAAATAATTTAAGAAAGAATGAGATTTTAAATATGAACAACTATTGAATTTAAATATGAATTCCATGAAACTAGTAAAAATAGTTGTAATGAACCAACAAATACTTCCTATAAAAATAACTATAAAGAAATGAATTCTATAAATTATGCCCTATGATATTGCGAATTTAATCACATTTCCTCTTGTAAAACAGCTCATGAGATTTGGGACACATTATCTATTTCCCTTGAAGGAAAAAAATGAGAAGGAGATGAGATTAAATACTTATACAATTAAATGTGAAAATTTTAGTGTGAACACTAATTAATCAATTTTTGATATATACCTTGGTTTAATTAAATTAACAACACCGTTATTTCTTTTAGAAGTGTTTTCATATCAAAGGAACATATCATGAGGATTCTGCACCACTAATAACATAGATGATGATGGACATCATTATCGATAAGAGAATCACGAGATATTGATAGAATGATAGTGGGGGAACTAATATGATATTTAATGAGGTATGAAGAGTAAATAAACATAAATCTGGAGGAGGATGAACCTAATATGAAATTTTAATATTTCAAGACTACCACTTCCGTGAGTAAAGACAATGAGAATGTCCATGGTGTTGTTGAGAGCATAAGTAGTGAAGAATCAACTTCAGAAAATGATGAGGAAATTTCCCAGTTGTATAGATGATTTTAAAAAGGTTAAAAAAATAAAAAGTTATTTATTAAACCAAATTTTAAATGGAAAATATGAAAAAAAGGAAATGGGAAAAATGAGTGGACGAATCCTACCAAATCAGAAGAAATAGACTTCTAAGACTGTAAAATGAGAAAACATGTAAAAGATGACTGTCCTAAATTAATGTATAAAAAGAAGTATGAATATATAGATAGAAAATATAAGAAATCAATAGAGTCCATCTGGAGTGAATCTGAGGATTGATCTACTGAATAATCATCATATCATGATGAGAAAGTAGCTTGTTGAAACATGAGAATCTATCTCCCTAAATTATTTCCATTCCAGAGATCTTACCCGAAAGGTCTTCATTCCTGGTAGTGACGACAAAGTCTGGTCCGGATCCTCCCCCCTTTGTGGGGGAGGGAGAATCTTCATTTCCCGGGAATTCAAGGTCTTCGTTCTAGCCCTTTTCCAATCCCAACATTCTTTCCCCATTTCCGAAAGCCTTCGTGGGCCCTAAAGTTCCGGATCACTTGGATAGGAACCCTAATATTCATATTTCGACATCCGAGTTCTCAAAAACATCTTCACTTCTGAATATCACACTCATTTATTGCTTCAGACAGCAGAGACCTTCCGTCGATGTATTCAACTGGTTTGTCTTCTCCTCTTGGGATCTTCAAGAAAGGGCGATTGTCGAGCTGTTGGACAGACAACACATTATGATCCGCTTTGAGTCAGAAGAGTACCTCATTAAATCTTGGTCAAAATATCCTTGTAGTTGAAATGGTATTAGGTTTTTTCTTCTTTTTTGGTCTCTTGATTTTCATATGAAACGGGATTCACCCTCGGCTGCAGTTTGGGTTAGTTTTCCTCAACTTCCCTTACCATTTCAGAATCCATCTATTATAAAAATGTTGGGTAATCTTGTTGGTAGATTATTGTGTGCGTATAGCCACACTGAAGCCATGTTCCATCTGATTAACCCTCGTGTATGTGTTGAGGTTGATGCTTCTAGAGTTCTGTTTGAGTTTGTTTGCATTACAATTGGTGAAGAATATAGGTGTAAACAGCAGGTTGTTTATGAGAACTGTTATGTTTTTTGTTCGACTAGAAACCGTTTTGGACATCTTCGGGGAGATGCCGAAGAGAGCCATCATCTCAGGTTCTGAATCCTGGGTGTCGGGAGTATCAGGCCCTAGTTAGGAGGTACGATACATCATGTATTACCTCTGTTTCATAGCTGATGGTAGGTCTAGAATTGAGGACAAATGATATAGAGGAGGCAAATGAAGGTTCCTGATCAATGGGTCGTTTGGTTCATCAACTAACAGAAGGGGCCAACATGGATCCGGATGGGCATGGTGATTTCACAGCCCTGACGGATGTCATGGAAACTCAATGTAATCCAAAGGTTCATGATGGAGGCCAGAGCCAGATACAGAAGTGTCCAAATACTAGGAGTGATCCAATGAATGGTGACACATCTTGTGGAGATACATTGGGGGATCATCATCTGGGTGATACCTAGGATATGTGGGATCCGAGGGTGGAATGTAAAAAAGGTGATTCGGTAGTGACTCTTGGCAGGAATGGGAGAAATCAGGATAGTGGGGGACCAGGTGTTGCATCTGCACCTATGCTTCCTTTGAGTAACAGGTTCCTACGTCTCGGTGAGGAGGGTATGAATGCTATTGCAACGGAGCTGGAGGAACCCTTGGAGCCCAATTTTCAAGATTGTGTGGTAGGAGAATCTAACCATGGAGTTTCATGTGAGGTCGTTGAGGATTCTACTGTGGAGAATACATCTTACCTGTAGGGAAAACCATCCGACTTGGGAAATGATCTTGAGGGGAAAGGCAAAGAAGTTTTTAAGTGCGATGGCATCGCGGGCATTTACATGTGTGATATTGACTACAAGATGCCTTATCTAAGGAGAGGAGGAGATGTGGGAGGCAAGGAATTATCATCGGGTAGCATCCTTGGGAGGAAGGGGATGCTCTACAGCTGAAACAAGGAGAATAGAGGTGATATGGTCAATCGTTACTTTAGCGATATAGTGGAAGGTGGAGATAGAACCTGTACTGAGGATAGAGGAGTAGCTTCTGATACTCAAAAAAGAAATGGAATGAAGGATTAATCCTATCTGCCTCGACCGTTGTGCACCATAATCTCCTTTAAGCGGGACCATGGGGTGTCCCTGGCTTTCAAGAAAGGCAGCTTGTCCAGGAAAGATGGTTTTGGGTGAGTCATGCTGGATGACGTGAGGCGAGACTATGATGGTGGTTTCCTGAGGCATTTAAACTCGTCTTCTTAATTGGGAATGGCAACTATGGAGGGGAGTTCATGCACTAGTAGATATGATGGGTATGGTAATTATGATTTTTAGTTTTTTTTGACTATTTGGGTGTCTGTTTGTTTGTCCATCTTTGGAGGGGCCTTGGTTGTGCCTTTTGGGATTGAAGTGTCTTTGGGTTTCTCACTTTTCCTAAAAGTGTTTGAAAATAATAAAGAAGTATTTCAGACATGATGAGAAAGTAGATATGGAAAAAATCTAAATTATGACCAATACCTCAGAGGTACTCTAAAAATCATAGGTACATAATGACTATTATTCTAGAGATGAATCTGATATAAAAATTTGAAAAATGATGAACTATTTGAGTATTTTAACATGCTAGAAGAATCATGTAATAAAAAAATGGTAAGTATAAATTATTGGTGAAATAACATGCACTATCAAGAAATATTAAATTTAAACATACTGGTGAGAGAGAGAGAAACATGCCAATCTACTGAATGAAAATAGTGACCCAAAGTTATCTAATGATCAATTAATGATGGTTATAGAAATTTTTAGTAGTGAAAAGACACCCATACTCAATTACATGATTTAAATATTTCTATTAAGTACACTTAAATTAGTGTATATCTTCTGGACAATGAAATTTATTAAAAAAAATTATGACAACATTTTGAAAATCTTTTTCTTTTCCCAAGAATCATGATTTTACTAAAATTTAGGGTACTACAAACTCTTCTACTACATCATGTTTTTATAGACCAAATAATTTTTATTTTTCAAATACCTTGTACTCCACATATAGAAATCCCATAAGTCAATCGTGGGTTTCTATGTATTTAATTACTCATGATTATAGTTCCATAAAAATATGGGTAACAGAATCAAT
Source organism: Viscum album (assembly GCA_963277665.1). Classification (NCBI taxonomy): domain Eukaryota; kingdom Viridiplantae; phylum Streptophyta; class Magnoliopsida; order Santalales; family Viscaceae; genus Viscum; species Viscum album. The sequence continues at coordinate 761,354,346 of OY728166.1, forward strand.
TATTGGATAAATTATTTTATTGATAAAAAACCTAAATAGTTCATGTAGAAAAAATTTGTACTTGGACATTGATTTTTCATGAAACATGACAAGATACGACTTATGATTCAATAATATCATAACGATTTATTAAATAGATGTCATATTTCGTTACAATGGTAAAGGAAAAATCATCGGTATAAGCCAGATTGGTAACCCTAACCCCATTTCAATTTCAAAAGTACTTTATCATGATGGATTAAAGAATAACTAGCTTTGAATATCTCAACATTGTGATGATATATTTAATGTAAATTATAAAAATGATGAATTCCATGATTTTTATTCTAGGAATAACTTATTGTTTACTTCTATTATAACCGATAATGTACATGCTATAAACCTTGACACTCTAACATCAGAAAATTATCCTTTTCTATTTGACTTTCAAAAAGAGTCATCGATCTTGCATGGAAGACTAAGACACTATAACATATAATTCATTAATAAATTCACTAGAAATTTTATAGCTAAGGAACATCCCAAAATTGAGTATCTATAAAATAGATTGATCGATCCATTTCATAAAGGAAAGAAACATAAAATATCTTTCTAACCAGAGAAAGAAGTTAAATCTTTTCAACATCTCAAGTGGGTTCACATGTATTTTTTCAGAGCATATAGATTATCATGTCTAAATATAAATCACTTTGTTTTCTTCTTAAAGATTACTTCTCTAGCTATACTTGGACCTTTTTATTAGCTCACCGAAGTGAATATTTCTCTCATATTACCATTTATTCTAGGAGTGTATAAAATCATAATAGACTTAATCTTAAATATTTAAGAAGAAATCATGGATGTGAGTTTAAAAATCATGATTTTTTATTTTCATGATAAAAATGGTTATATGAATAAATTTGATTCCCACAAGATACCTCTAAAAAATGGTGTAGTAGAAAGAATAAATATAACCTTACATGGAATTTCCTGAACAATGCTCTATGAATATGACCTACCATTTTATTTTTAGTCTGAAATTGTTTATACAGCTTGATATATAATAAATAGAGTATTAATTAGAACTTTCCTTAAGAAAAATTTTTATGAGTTTTAGAATTAAATGAGTCCCATGTAAAATTAATTTAAATTTTTTGGATGTAATGTTTATATACTAAACACTAATGATAATATAGATAAACATGCCTCTAAATGTGATGAAGGGATATTACATGGATATTCAACATCAAGAAATATTTTCAAAGTCTTTTATAAAATAACCAAATCTATGGATGAATATGAACATGCCATGTTTGAAGAAACACATCCAAATGAACCTATGACCTCACTAGGGAATCATGAAAAGGATATGGAAATTCTGAACATTATTTCTAAACCATCAGAACATCCTTGAAAATAATATGTTTAACCATCTAGTTCGTGAAATTCTATATAATCTATCCATAATGAACAAGAACCAATAGATGAACTTGAAATAACTACACATACATTTACTAGACCAACTAGGACTGTTAAACACCATCCCCTAGATTCATTTATTGGAGATTTAGACAAAGGAACACAAACCAGATATTCTTTGAGAAATCAGGTGAACTAGAAACATTCTTGTCACAACATGAAACTAAAAATATCAATGATGCTATCAATGATGATGTTTGGTAGATTTTTATGAAAGAATACTTAAATTAGTTGGAGAGAAATAAAATTTAGAAGCATGTTGATAGAACAAAATATTCCTTGACTAGAGGAACTAAATGGGTGTTTAGATATAAAGTAGATGAAGATTGAAATATGGTTAGAAAAAAAATATAGATTTGTTTCACAAGACTATAATTATAAATAATAAATTTATTATGAGTAATCATTTGCACCAGTAGCTAAGATGAAATCCATTATAATTATACATGGCTTCTTAGCAAATGTAGATTACAAAAATTGACATACAGATAACAAACGATCATTCAAACTGGTTATATAATTGAGGATGTTTTGTTGAACAACCCCTAGGTTTTAAAAATCTAGATTTTCTAAATCTGGTTTTCAAATGATCTAACCCCTTAAATGGTTTGAAACTAGTTCCAAGAGTGTGGTATGAAATTTTAAGTAACATTATTATTTATAAATGTTTTACAGAAAGAGTTTCATATCCTACATTATTTAAAAATAGTTTTTTTAATAATTTTTAATAGCTTGAATATATGTAGATGATATTATTTTCAGATATTCAAAATGTTCCTTATGCAATGATTTTTTAAATATAATGCAAAGTGAATTGAAAATTAGTTTGATGGTTCAACATAAATTTTTTCATGGATTTTGAATTTTTCCAAACAATGAAGTTCTTATTATAAATCAAAGTGAATACACGAATGATCATTTTAAATGATATGAGGTTGATGGAATTTATTACAGTGAAACGCCTATGAGTTCTACATGTAAGATGGATCTTGATGAATGTGGGAAATATTTTTATCAAACTTCATTCAAAAGAATTATTTGGAGTTGTTTACATAACACATAGTAGGGAAGACATCATGTTATATGTTTTTATGTGTGCAAGATTTCATGAAAATCCAAAAGAGACCCATTTTAATGATATTAAAAGTGCGTTCAAATACCTCATATATACAACAAATTTATGACTATTCAACCATAGAGGACAACATTTTTAGTTGGATAGTTACTTTGATAATGACTTTGGTGGGTGTATATTAATATAAAATAGATCCCCTGGAAAATGACACTTCTTGGGATATTATTTAATTTCATTGTGGGGTAAAAAATAAAAATTTGGAATCTTTATCAAATTCTAAAGTAGAGTATATTGCTGCTAGTTGTTACTATGAAAAATTTTTTTGGATGAAACACAATTTATTTCATTATGAATTTCTTTTCAAAAATATACCCATTAATTGTGATTATAATAGTGCTATTAACATTTCCAAAAAATATAATTTCTTATTTTAGAAAAAAAACATATCGATGTAAGACATCACTTTTTGAGATACCATTATTTTAAAAGTGTTGTAACTCTTGAGTTTATCGGGACTGGGCATCAACATGATGGAATTTTCACCAAATCATTAAAATCCAACAAAATGTGCTAAATAAGATATGAAAGAGGAAGGATAAATATATAATTACTATTTGATCTTATCATGTTAGTGAGATTTTTTTGTATGTAAAAATGATCAGTGAAACCGATCAGCAGAAAATGATCAGTAAAACCGATCAGTGAAGCCGATCATGTGAAAGCGATCATGTGAAACCATTCTAATGATACAATTTATGTGAATCCGTTGAGTGAAACCGATATGTGAAACTGATCTGTTCAAATCGATCAAGTGAAATAATTTTAATGAGAATGTTGAAAAGAAGCTGATTATATTAGGGTGGTTAGGTGAGACTGATACTGTTAGTATGAAACTGATATTGATACATACATTTTTGTAAATAATTCTTTCTATTTGTTTTATATAAAATGACACAATTTAATTATTTTATTCTATCTTTATTCTATTTTATGTTTTTACAACGTAAAATCCATATATGATAAAATTTATTTTATCTTCACATTGACCATTCACTACCCTCACGGTACCTTTTGAACCTTAGAACAATATACATCCTTCGAACCCAAACCATTATATTGGAGAAAACGAAGAATGAATTAGAACGACCGAGTGATTCATCATCAAATTAATTATAGAAAAGTGAATCTTGTAGTTCCACAAGTTTTTTAAATCCAGGGATAGGAAGGTGCGTAGTGACTTCTGAGAAGGAAGTATTTACCATGTGGCTTTTGTCGAGAATTTCTCTCTTGCTAAGGGTATAAGAATCTCAAGGGTTAATAAGCTTCTCTATAAATAATGATAGATTGTTTTATCCCTAGCTTGTACGCCAAATCTATCTAAATTTGAAAGTATCTTTGGAATGAGCCGACGAGGCTCGGATGAAGTCTGTGTTGAAGGGAAATAAAATTTCATTTTCTTCAAAGGTGTGGTCCAAATGATTGGAGATGCCTCATGAGGGGATATATGATAACTACCAAGGTAACATTCCACCATCCTCAAATTTATTTTATAATTAAAATCTATTAAAATAATTGAGTGGAAAAGAGGAATCGATGAGAGAAATAGATTCTAAATTAGATGGAGAGTCTATATTTGTTTTCATGTTTATTCAACATCATATCTTTTAAAGAAAATTATATTTTTCTATTGTGATGTATCAGGTTGTTTACCAGATTTATTTTTTGAAAAATGGAGTGAAAGTAAATTTATGTAGGTACCTTATGGTACAAATTTCTAAGATGATCATACCCTCAAAGACCCAAACCTATTTATACTACCAAAGGATGATTTCTATATTTCTGAAGAAGTTATAATGTGTGTAAGATAGAGATGTGGTGATTACTACCTTTAGTTGAATCTGCCAGCACAAATTTATATAGAAAAGAAGAATATCATATGGAATATGTGGAAAAGATTTTGGTTCAAAGATGAGGTGAAACTATATGAGTATTAAAATCCCATTATTCTTCTTACCAGACTAAGGGATCAAGCTGATCCATGTTTTAAACCTGGTGATCATGTTATTTATTCATATGAGGAACAATTTGAGCCTGATCATCCAGGAGAAGAGGGGTATCCTTTAGATGATATAATTAACCTAGGTATAGAAACAATCCCTATGGAAATGACTTATGGACTTTCCTATCCACATTTATACCTACCATTTTATGAACATTAGTTGGGAGATAAAGATGCGGAAGATAGTGATGTATATGGACTTGGAGGATATGTGAGAAAAAAAATGGTGATGATGAGGATGATGGCGATTATCATGAGGATAATGAAGGTGATCATGTGAGTAACTCCCTAAAATCATGAAAAGTTGTAGACAATTATGGTGAAGATTTTATGCATAATGATGATAATGAGACCGATATGTAAGATAATGTTGATCATATTAGATATGATATTGCTGATCATTATGGTCATGCTGGTTGAGATTTTCAAATTGAGAACCTAGATGACCACCCTGATGATGATTCTCAAGGAATCATTTTGGATCAAAATGATATTATGGCAGGAGGACAAGAGGGAGAGGTTAAGGATCATATTACACATATACCTCGTAATGAGGATGAGCCTCGACCAGGTGATATAGATGGAGTTTCTAGAAAATAATGAGTAGAATCTGACTTTCAATTTGTACAAATTCATCAAAATGTTGTTTCAGCTTTCAGATATGGAGAAGTAGATGATGAATCTGAGGATGAGGGAGATACTCATACAAGAAGAGTAAGAATTGACACTATCGATCCTAAGTAATGCACCTACTCTCGTGAGTGGAATATAATTCCCAGATATATCATGTTTGGAATGGACTATGATTCAGATGAGGATGTGGTAGCTTCACATTTTCCAAATGTTAAAGTGGAACTTATTACTCCAAATTTACCTATAGTACATAATGATGATGAGATGGTTGTATAGAAAGTTCCCGGTTACTATGTCACCAAGGATGATCTAGGAAAAATCCAAAATGATATATGTGATTAAAGGAGATATTATATTGGAGTTAAAATTGAAGCTTTTACTTCCTTGAGTATTTCATATGTAGATACTTCAATGATTAAAAGGGTCCTAATTCAAGAGATTCATCCTAACATAATCACTATAACTAATACCATTATTAGAAACAATACAATGCCAAGAAAATAACTGAAGAGAATTAGTAATGAATTAGAATCTCTGACCAACAATTTAAATACCACACATGGTGGTGTTATGGAGTTTATTAGTAATTTATTTACACATCTACTAAGTATATATTTGATAAAGTTGAAAGGGGTTCTTAGAATGTTCGTTTATGGTTCCTCTAGTTCTATAGGTTTTAGGCCTTCAACTGTGGATATCGAGTCCCACTAGACAACAATGAGAGAAGGGCTGATGTCTATTTGGAGTTACTCTGATAGAAATATTATTTCAAAAGGGCAAAGAAACACTGAACATGTTTACAACATGGTGAGACAGTGTACAAATGAGGCATCTTCAGCTCAAAATGAGATAATAGAAAAGGTTGACAAATATTTTAAAAGAATTTATACCAAGCATTATCTGAAAAACAACTTTAAGTATGTGGATGAAAATCTCACGTTACCACAAGTGAAAGAGTCTTCCTAAAGAAAAGTGGTCTAGTTGGAGTAGTTTAATCCTTATATGGAAATGTTCATTGGGAACATGGACGATTTTGAAAAGGATATGTAGTTTGGTTGTGAAATCATAAATGATTTGATCAAGCTATTGAAGCATTACCTACATGTACAGGCTGAAGCAATAATGGTCCCAGTAGTTGCTTCCATCACACCTAGTTCCCTACCTCTTACTCAAATTATTGTGCCTCAAGCAATATCTTAGAACATGCTAGTGTTCAAATAGAATCCTAAAATTAGTATTATATAAGAGATGAGACCAAGCCATGAATCTAATGTTCCTATATGTGTTTCCTTACCTGGTGTTTCCATTTGGTTATCCCTTCTTACATCCACCGAACCACCTCTTGAACCCCATATTGACCCTTCAGACAAAGGGAAATCCCCATAAATTCCCAATCTTTAGCTTTGGATTGTTTATTTGAAAAGTCTTTGTACTTTTCTTTTGATGAATATATTTTTTATGATGATCCTCTTTGTACCTTAATGAATATCAATTTGACTTCCATATATTTCATGTTTCTATGCATCATTTTTTTCATTATTATTTCTGTTTCATTTCGACATTTTTTTTAGTCCCCAAATGGGGAGAAATATAGGGTTGGCATCAACTCTTATCTAAAGGTGGATAAACTCTAGCATCAGAAACATGTAATCAAATCTGCAGAATATATATATCCAACCTTTGATAAAAACTCTCAGACTACCTATTAAGGGGAAGTATGATAATATAATAATATAACTCTCTTAAAATGAACCTTATATATACATATATATATCCTTTGATACAATAATTGAATGAGATAATTAAAGGAAAGGCCTAATAGTTATATTGAGAAGTGATTCTCATTGTTAGTATGATAAGTCAAGTCATTCACTATTGATGAGGAGCTTAATGCCATGATATGTGATTATAAAAATTGTGGAAATTGGTAGACCCTTTGTGATATTGTTGTCTTAATAATCAAAACTCATGTCATTTTATGAATCATGATAATTTATCCATTATATTTTAATTACTGTTAATCATGTTAGGGAATATTTATAAATGAATACGTAATGTAAAATAGAATAATACATTTTAGTAAGTCAATAAATTGTTGATATATATGTCTCAATATATTTACTTCTGTTAATTTAAATTTATATGTGATTTTCACTTATTCTAGTAATGTTCTGTATAAAGTAGTCACTTTGTATGTTTTTCAGAGTACCTAACAATGATTGGTTTATGGAGTCCCGGATGGATTACTCACTGAAGGGGACTCACCGATCGAACATCTCATTAATGATCGATCACAATGAGACTTCAAATGACTCACCCATGACTGAATCACCGATAATAAACTCATCAATCGTTCAATGGACATACCAATGAATGATTCATCGATGGGTGACACACCGATAGTTCAAAATGAGTCAACGATGATGACTCGATGATGCCTAAAAAGACTGATAATGCAAATGACTCACTAATGGCCCGAGTTACTGACACTGATGGAAATGACTCAATGATTCCCTAAGTCACTAAATTACATTTAAAGGTCTCACAGATATAGAGAGTCTATGATGCTGAGAAACTGATTCCAATGTGTCACTGATACTTATTACTGCCCGATAGTCATAAAAACTATATTTAGTTAATTAATTAATATTTATAACTAATGGTAATATTTAGAAAAATTAATGTTTGTAAAATTATTTAATGCTATTTGTAAAATGTTTAGAGGAAAATACAAGGTACTTGTACGTGGGGATATCATTATGTCTGATGGACCGCAACGTATAAAATAATTACAAGATGAATCATTCAATAGATGAAAAAAATATTTTGTAGTCTAAAGAAAGTGAAAACGTGCAGAAAAACATATGCTACTCTTGAGCATAGATCAAAATACCAAGAACTAAAAAGCAAGAACAAGTGAGGAGATCTAGGATTAAAGAAAAACCTACTTAGCTACCTTGGTCATCTTATTAACGTGAATTTGAACCTCTCATACTATCAGAATGAAGAACACAGAGGCTATGACACTCTATTTTGGAGTCGTCTTCCATAATATGACTCTAAACTCAATTCAATTACATCAAATGAGTCCATAGATGCACATCATACACACAAATAATTCTAAACCATACACAATATACTTATCTCTCTAGTGTTAATTTTGTTAACTTATTGAGGAGTGTCTATATTTGTGTGTTACAATCATACTGAATCATGTGCATAACAAGAGGATACTTGATATCCTCAAACTCACACTCTATTTATTTTTTTTATCCCACATAGAACATTTAATGAGGTCTAGTGTGACCAATTTTCTATTTTACCAAAAATAACTATGGTATATGTAAACTGTGACCTTGATCGACCTTTGTGCTATTGTGAACCATGATATAGGGTGTGAATCTAACTCTTTTATTTATTTATATTACTTGTTGGTAGGTTATCATCATGTGGAGATGACAAAGTCTCATCATGAGACTGAACCACGTGTTTATATCCACTATGTTTTTACCTTTTATTTTTTACATTTTTTATCACATATTTAATAAACCTAAATTGAACATTGATTGTTTGTCTATCTTGTGTTTTTAACTATTTTGAACCGGATGATTATTTTCAAAAGATGTATTAATCATTAGATTAGTATAGTTGAGAACTAATAATTCTTTTGAGAAAGAAAATAAACATTTAGAAGTCATATAAACTCACTACAAACTATGTTAGATTATATTTTTAATGGGGGAAAATTTTTAAATAGGAATTCTATAACAGAAATGTTTATAGATACTCAATTCACCCATTCTTGAGTAATCTACTCCGACTATAACATGTGATTAACAAGAAATATTTATTTTATTATTTTTTGTACTTTTCTATTATTTGACAATTATTTTAACATACTAATCATGTTTTACATTCTATGTTTTCAACGTGATTCTTTTTCTATTTGTAGTGACATATGAATTACTTGGGTAGTAATTTTTTTTATTCTGGAATTTTAAATTGAAATTTCCTACACTTGTTATTAATTTAAGACATTAAAATTTTATAAATTTTTTTATGATGTTTGTAGTGGAAGTTTCATCATGTAGGTATTCTTTTGGTGATCATTAGAATGAAAGATGTATTGTGTGTTCATCAATCTAATCATATAGTGTTTTAATTGAATTTAACATAATAGGTTTTCTTATACATTATCATTTCTATACATGCATGCAGAAGTTCCTCAGTGAAATGTGTTTTTCTGTGTGTTAATTTATATGTTCTAGAAACACAATATATTTCTCATAATTATGTGAATTTTTTTCATTCATTTTATAGTTTTGTGAATTTTAGTCCACAATGGTAATTGATTTATCATGATTACTATATGTATAATTTAAAAACATAATTATAATGATATATTCATACACATGTTGTGTAATATATGTCTTCATTAACTTTATAAATAAATTCAGTGTTTATATATAAAATTTATTCTTTTAGTAAACAAATATTACAAACAAATTATTAAATTCTTAAAATTCCATATTTATTTATCTCTCATTATTTAAAAATATAGTTATGATAATTCTAAACTCATATATTCATTTTTATTTCTCTAAGGTTACTGAACTAAATATTAATAGTAATATAATTTTTTTGATGCATTGATGAATGAAGAGATTAAATTATATGTTCACAATGTTGGTAAAGTCCTTCTATAAAAAATGATTCTTTTTATGATTATTGGAATTAAGGTATTTGTTAATGGTTCTAACACAGAACTAGAATGGTGGGTCTAGAATTAGGTTTTCAATGAAGGCATTAATGGATTTCCCATTCTATAATATTCAATTTATGTCCAATTTCTACTATTTGGAAATGATTTTCTTTATTTTAATGTAATTATTCATAAGAATGTTTCGGAAGAAAATATAATAGTTAATGAAATGATAATATATATTATAATAATTATTTTTTAATTATTTACCTTTTTATTATTTTCATTATATGATATATCTATTTATATCTATATAATATTAAATGTTTTTAATAGTCATGTTTAATTAATTATGCATATTAAATTGTCTAAGAAATAAATTATTTCCAAATATTATGTATATTACTGAATGGTTAAAATTTAATGAGGCTATCTATTTTATGAATCCATTTCATAGAAAAATATATTTTTTTCCTAGGCTAAAACAATAATCCCTCTTACATCATATAACTTGGTAATTTCAAAATGAATAATATAAATATTACAATAAAAAAAATTCATTGAAAATGATGGTGGATTCCATGTTCCCACTCTATGATAATACACATATGATAATTTTGAAAAACCACGTGTCTTCCAAAAACTAGTCTGTTTCATTAAAAGAGTTTTAAAAAAATATTGAAATATATTAGAAAAATAGAATTTAAATATAGATTTTCTTCAATGTTCAATACATTAATTATCATAATTTCACATCAATTCCCTCTATTATACATACTGTAATTTCTTGTGTAATAGCCATAACTAACATGAATGACATATCATTACACACTTCTTGTCATTCCATGAAAATGATTTCAAAAAACCAGAAAAAGGACTTTTGTAAGGTAGAGATGATATAACAGAAGTTATCTTTGAAAAAAGAGCCCATCTATATATCATTGGGATGAATTAGTTTATTATATCATTAATTTTTATTTCTTTTAATATTTTAGGGTTCTAATTTAATTAAATCATATTTTTTAATTTAATTTTCATTAATCACCTCATATAATGTTATCCTATTGTTTTGTTTCAAATAAATTATACTCCATATTATATCTTTAGATTCTACGACCTGATTAAAACATAGAATAATCCACATAATTTTATATTTCCTATGTCCACATACTAAAATTATAGTTTCTTCCTACATGATAATCATCTCATTATAAATATGTTACCATGTTATTTTTAGTTAATGTTTATTTTTTTGTTAATATGACTACATTTCAAATGAGGGTGATTCTATTGAAATTTCAAAAATTGGGTGTACTATTATATATACCATTTCCAAGAGAAACATAGATGTTTCCGATTTACATACTCAGATAATTCTTACATAAAATGGAGGAACACCTTTCATTAGTGTAACCGTACTATGTTTTATAGTTCTTAAAACATCTTGATAAATGTTTTTCATTATTTTTAAAATTACAATCATTTAATGATTTATGTTTTTCATTGGGGTTTATAATATTCTATAACTAGTTAACATATATTCATAATGGTCAAAAACATATGTTGGAAAATAATTTTCATTGTAAATGGGTATGACTCATATTATTAATTTTATTATAGGAAAGTATAATATATATTTTGATATGAATAACTACAAAATTTAATAATTGTAAGGTAAAATTAATGGTGAATTTATCCTATTAGTAAATTACATAAACTATTCTCTTAGGAAAATTTTAGGTCAATACCCAGTGCTTTCAGTGAGAGATAGTTAATTATTGTCTAATTAGTTTTGGATAGTATGATAGTTAGGATGTTTTTGTTAGTTTAAATATAAAATTATATTCCAAAAAACACCATTGAATAAATCATTATATTATATGAATATAAAATATCATCTATTACAACAGATGGAATAGATTATGAATTATTTATATCGTGGACTAATAAAATATTTTAGGTTGGAATATGATGCCATTTGTGAGAATTTCCTCATAAAAGTTGTATGTTGTATCACATAATGCAGAAATATATTTATATTTATTGAATTTGTTTGGGATAAGATATTTGATGAGGTTTCTAATAAACATTTTTCAAAAAAAATCTTTTTATTATTTTTTTATGATTTGGTATTTAGGATGGTTGATTTGGTGTTTTAGGTGGTGCACAAAAAGAGGGTAGCCACTACACACTATTATAGATATTAAATGGACTTAAATTTAATTGAAGGATGACATATGAATTGATGAGAATCAAATTAAAGAAATTTTTATTAATTTAATTTTAATTTCCATTCAATTATGCTAACATAATTAACATGATATTATATTTGGGAAGGTTGTTGTTGAAATTTCATGTTGAATATGGAATGAATTCTAATTTGGATTTATATGTTCTATTTTTAAAATTAAATTAATAATTGATTTCATAATATTTAATTGTCCATAATTAATAGAATCAATTTGATTTTTTACATAAATCCATGGTTAATCTATTTCACACACATAATGTATTTGATTTTTTTTCCTAATTTATTATTTTTTGTAGAGAATTCCCAAGATTGATTTTCATCCTATTTTTTGGTATATTTTTTCATCACATAATTATTATGAAAAAATGATGAAAAATAGAGACAATGATGGTTTTATTAAATATAGTGGTGATAATGTTACCGAGGTATTATAAAATGGTTTGTACCAACTTCCTATAATGTTTAGAATTCCTTATAATGATTCTTCTATTCTATAAAACATTCATCCTTCCTCATTCTCAAATTTATTATAAATATCCTTACATAGTTTACATCCCATTCATGAAATAAAAATATATTTGGGTAATCTATCTGAAATCCAATACATTCTTTATTTTTGAATCCCATGGAAATATATATTCTAGCTATAATTAACATTATACTCTTTTTTATAAGATCCTTCTAAATATTCCTTATTTCATGATTCAATTTCATAACAAATTCGAAATATTTTGATCAACCTTCGGTGGAATGTTTTATTCCAATACCAATCCATATTTCTTCTTTGTATCCTAGGGATGCACTACGAACCGATTATTTTCCATTTCTCTTAATTTTATGATTTATCATGATGAATGATCATCTCTAATCACGGTTATGGTTAGTAGTTCCATGAGGATAAAAATAGATCATAAAAAGGAATCAATGAAATGGGGAAAATTTCATGTAGTCATAAAAATAGAAATGGAATGATATAAAGGCCCATGATTAGGGTTTTGTTAATGGGGAAATTATGGTGGAGGTCTGTGTTCTGAGTTCCTAGCCTTCATATGTGAACAATAATTTGGTTTGTGATCATTGGTTCACAAGTGATGTTGGAAATAATTAGATTAGTGAAGAGGACCCTAGATTCTCTGAACAATGTGTGTCAGGTGACTGATGTAATTTCTATTATAAATCACATTGGTATTAAAGAGAACAAATAATTTGGAAAATCTAGATGTTTTGAAATAACATGAAATTTTTTTCTGGAAATTCAAGGCATGTATTGTGTTAATGGTTTTTCATATGTTTAATGATTTTTATATATCACATGGCATACACCTTAATATCAAACAATATATAGATGAAGAAATACATGAATCAAGGAGAGGCTGAATACATAATCATCAGAAAAATTTTCTATTCCTCGATTATAGTAATGTTACATTCCTTATCAGTATTCTAATATGAAGGTAAAAATAAATATATGCCCGATGGAAAATTCTGTTATATAATTTCACAATTTAAATAATTTTTAATAACATAGTTATATATATTAATTCAATTTTATTATTCTATATTCACTATATTTACTATACATATCATTATACTCTTGTATCTTTGTTAAAAAATTATTCCATGAAATTGTAAGCATTTGGTAAGGATGATATTTTTTGTTTCTATTTACTACAATTATGTTTTTCAATTTATCATTTTCAATCATCCTATATTTGTCCTCAAATTAAATATTTATAAAATATTTTCACTATTAGGCTGCTTAAGATGTTTCAATATTTATATGATAAAATAATTTTAGTCTGATCACCTAAATAATTTCGGTTATTTTTCCATTTTAATTTTTTTGTAATGGTTATGTTTTCTTGAAATTTATCTTTATTTCATAAAAAACATGGTTGTATGGATAAAAAATAGCCAATGTACCTCAGATAAACATGAAATAAAATGAAAATGATATTTTTGTTATCTAAAATCACTAAGAATAATTGACATGTCGATCAAATTCCGTAATTTATTTGTAGGATCAGATATTATGTTTAACCCTTTGATTTGAAATAAAAGTGATAAATAACATCAATGAGGCCAATACATAGAAACCACACATTTATTGAAATGAAATCATGTTATAATGACCACTAATTCATTTTTGATCTATTGGAATAAACGTCACATCCATCGAATGATCATGTCTACCGGTATGATTGAAATTGTTGGGTAACATTGTCTTATTTTATTAAAATGACATATCTCCACTCATTGGGGAAAAATAAGAAAATGAATACAAATTGACCTAAAAATATAAGAGGGAATCAAGGGAATAAATTTCATATTTTTCATTCAACTATGCATCCATCTGATGACAAGATTGATCAATATGGCTTACGGTGTGATTTAACACTATTACAATTTTTATTATAATGAACCATTCACGTGTTTATGGTTAAAAACATACCAAACAAGCTATGATTGACATTAAATAATTGGATAACAATCCCTATGAATTTAAAAATTTGTAGGAACCATTATCATGTCGATAGGATTCCCTAATTTTTTGGTCTGATTGAAATTTTCGTCCATCCCTTAGATTTGGAGTAATTCAAAACATCATTGGAATTTGTCGGTACCAAGAAAAATAAATTATACTTACCTAAAATCATGGGAAAATGATCACTGGTCCATTTTTTATCTATTAGAATCATTGACTTATCAATCAGATGCTTTTTTTTCCAGGAATAATGTAATACAAAGGTACACATTGTCTAGTTTTAAATAAATTACATATTTCCATTAAGGGGGTCCAAAATTTGAAAACATATTATGATTGACATGAAAATGAAAATGAACCTTCCATGAATAAATTTGATATGTTGCGATTAATTGTATGTTTTTCTGATACCCAAACTGATTGGTATGGATTTAGTAATTAGTTATCATTATTAATCATTTATTGTAATAATGATCACATATTATGTGTAGGAATCAAAACCAACCAAGATAGATCTGATTAACCTGAAAAAAAAATAAAACATATCATTATTTCAATTAAAATCTATATGAACCATTGACACGTTTATCAAATACCCAAATTTCATATTATGATATAAAATGATATCCGTCCATAAAATTTAGAGATAAGTAAAAAATCATGAAAAGGGGACAATAAGAATAAAAAACATGGTTTTATATTAAAACAAAGGTCAATGGTAAATGATTAATTGTTCATCTGTCAGAAAAAATGAGGTATCCATCGGATGCTCGTGTCACCTGGTATGATGGAAGATGACAGTAATATTGTATTATTTTAATAAAAGGTAATATATCCCATCAATGTGACACATATTAGAAAATGAATTCTGATTGAACTAAAAACACAAAAGATCATTCCTTTAATCATTTGTGATCTATTTCAATCAATAACGCAAATAGATATTTCATGTATTGATCTTTCTAGCTTTATATATGATTTGAAATTATTAAAATATAGGAAATAGTAAAAAATTCATGTGTGTTGGTGTCATAACTAACCAAAAGGGAACTGATTGAGATGAAATATGGGAACATAAATTTTTAAGCTAATTAATGTCTATTCAAACCATCCGTACATTGATTAGACACTTGAATATCTTAGTATAATCAAAAATTATTTTCATCCATTATATTAGCACTAATGTGAAAAATCATATAAAATGGGGAAATACATATCAAAATCACATTAATTAACATTAAATCATAGTAAAATGATCACTAAGTCATCATTATTTATTTTGATATATAAAACATCAATCCTATTATCATTTCATCATGTATAATGAAAAATATGGGTTATATTTTCTCGTTTTTTAAAATAAAATGTCTCCAATTATGGGGTAATAATTGAAAAAAATATATAATGATTGATAGTAAAACCAAGGAGATTATTTTTTAAAACATTTTAAATATCTTGTAACCATCCGTGTATCCATCCAATTCATGTATTGATTTGTATAGAATAAGTTTTGATTTAACATTATTAACCATTGTTTAATAATGAAAACAAACATTTCTTTAGGGGTCAAAATGGACCAAACTATCTATCTTTGAAATGAAATCATAGGAAAATGATCATTATATCATTTATAATTTTTACAAACCATCATCGCATCGATCAGATTCCAAAAATTGATTTATATAATCGAAAATGATACCCACCCCTTGAATTTAGAGTAAAGTTGAAATCCATGTAAATTAGTCTAGTAAGTATAAAATGAATTTAGATTTATATGAAATAGTGTGAGAAAAATCACGGAGTTGTATTTCATCTATTGGAATATACACCACATCATTCAGATGCTCATATCACCGAGTATGATAGAAAATAATGGGTATCGTTTTCTAGTTTTATTAAAAAGGAATCTCTCCCATTTGGGGTCAAAAAGAGAAATGAATTATCATTGAAATAAAAAACTAGTAGATAATTCCTTGATAGATTTTTAATCCTTTTAAGTCCACCATGCACCCATCTGATGCTTGGATTGATCAGTATGTGGTAAATTTTTGTCTTAAATTTAATATTCTATATTCAAATGATAATGAAATATTTGAATAAGATAATTTCTATTATCATTTAATTATTATTGTATTTATTATTTTAATTTTCATAACACTATTAAAAAATGTGATTATTCTTTTTATATTAAATTTATATATTTTATTTTAATATTAATCATATTAATTTTTATATTTTATATGCATAATAAATTTTTTATTATATCTGTTGGTTGATTGAGAATGGTTATTGGAAGACTATGGAGCTACCTCAATGATGGTTAACTATTTTATGATTTTAAAATTTATTGGTTTCCTTATTTAATAATGAATTTATAATGATATATATATTTTTTTAAAAATTCACAGTCTACCGACCACATATGGCTGTTCTAATAAGTTTATTTTTCGATCTCATAAGAACACCCTATAGCGGTCAGTAGTATTTTTTTCAGACCATTAGGGATTTCTGGTAGATTCCAAGAAATCGGCACCTAGATAACACCAGTGTGGATGATTTATTACACCCTATAATAACCACTTTTGGTTTTAGGAATTTCCCTTAAATATGCGGCTATAATAACCACCAAATGTAGTCGTATGATGGTCACTAAAATATATTTTTGTAGTAGTGAATAATTAAAAATTTTATAACAATGTATCTAAATTAATATATGATAATTTTTACAATATAAAAATATATGAATATAGATATAATGTTTATATATTCATATGTTTGTGTGTTAATAAATGGTTATATATTTAGATTTATATTTAAATATATGTAAAGTAATAATAATATATAATATATTTTGATAAATATAAGTATATATATCAAACACACACATGTATTTCATAAATGTATTTAAATATATATATATAAATATATATGAATAAAACATACACACACACACACATATAGAAATATCATAAAATAAAGAATAAAACATCCTGGCGATGTGGTAAATACATTCCATTTTAAAAATAGACGTATATGAATAAACTATATGTGAGCATGATGGGTTAATATAATGAAGGGAATTCAAAATGCACCGAAATAGTCCAATAACGAGCACTAACAAATTGAAGGGTTCGTAAAATCGGGGTGCATGAGTGGTTCGGTGTGTTGGAGATAAGCATTGAAAAATATTGGGTGGGCACTGAATATTATGGGGGCATAGAACTTAAAGAAAATTATTTGTTCCCTGTTATAATCATTTTTTTATTTATGATAATTGTGGGCTTTATGAGAACTAATAAATGGGGTCTTTATCGGCATAAAAACATTGATACAAAACCCTTTATTTGAGATTTTATTTTTGCTGAAAAAGAGCAGTTTTTAAAAACAGGTAGATTAAAACTGCCTTTATAGTTCTTTTAAATCGTATATTTTGAGCTGTTAGAATCGAGACTAGTAGTATTGTCAATCAATAAATGAATTGTTTTAATCCATTCATAAATGTATTATAACTAATGAAACTATTCTCGAGAAAAATAAATAATATATATATAAATACATATATTATTCATTAATCATATGCATGGTAAAATACAAGTGTCAAATGTATGAATTGAAAGAACATTTATATATATAATATTTGATTATTATATATGATTATATATATAAATACTTTTAGGTATCATGCATGTAAATTTTAGTGTTCATCCAACTATGGGGATTCTCAAGACAATTGTGAGGAATCAATAGTGGGGTGAGGTTTCTCGTGCATAATTAGTGGAATTCGGGGTTTTCATGCAGGCTGTGAGTGGATTTGGGGGTGAGGGGGAAGAATCATTGTCTACGGAGCAGTGCATGGTGGATTTTTTAGTGTTTTTGGTGGAATAGTCGTTTGATGGTCATTAGATTTTTCCTTCCATGAAAGACCAATTCCGTTGTAGTTTTAACTTAATAAAATTTATTGGGATATGATTTGGGTCATAATAACTAATTAATTGTGAATTTCCCTATATTTTTGGTTTTTTTATTCTTTTTTATGATGAATTTCTCCACAATAAAAAACACATCAATTAGTGGTGGTTCTAAGAACTACTACAGAATTTATTTTAAACAAATTTTTATAATATATTCATGTTTTTATTAATCCTCACATATATTTTTTATCTTAAAATTTATTTGTTGTTTTATTTAAATTGCATTTATTTTTAATTAAAAAATACTAAATTCATCCCCCCTCCTTCTATTAGACAATGCGACCCTTCCCCAGCCCACTACCCTATGTGACCACCTAGCCCGACCACCTGATCTCACTATCCTCACAGTAGTGACCCGCACCTCTTGCTCCCCTTCATAGGGACCCCCTGACATTGACCCCACAACCTCACACTACCCTTGACAGTAACCTCCAAACTCCCACACCACTCAGTGGCGAACCCCCCCCCCCCCCCCCCCACTCTCGTCGTCTACAACCCCCACCCCCACCGCATGCTCCCCTCAGCAGAGACCCCCACATCTTACTCCCCTAGGTTCTGACACCCAATGAACACCCCAACCCCACACTCCAGTCAGCCGTGACCACCAAACCCCCACACCCCACCCCCATATCCCTTTGGAGACATCCATGAACATGACCCCCTACTAGAAACCACCCTAACCGCAACACCCCTTATGGTGATCTACATAACCTCAACACACCCGTTGTCTACTTTCATTTCCCTGACTATAACGCCTGGATGTTTTTATCAAATATTATTCTCTAAGAATTTTTTTATTCCTTTGCTTTCATTGCACAAAATCTTGAGATTAAAGGAACTGTGAGGTGACCATAGTATAAAATAGCCATGATATCATATCTGTTTGGTTAGAGGGAATAAATATAACTAACATTTGAAAATGTCTGGTTAAGTCAGTCGCTAAAAATTATTTTTTAAAAAATATAAATAAATTATATATTTTCGTTAATGAATTGATTGAATTACTATTAGTAAATGAAATCAATTAATTATGTGATATACGTAATATATATTTTTGATATTCATTGGGTATGTATTTTTTTCATAGGGTCTGAATAAACCCTATTTTATTTACCAAAACCTTTAATATTTTTTAAAAAAAGGGTAATTTTGTACCTTTTAAATTGGAACCCTTTTTAAATTAATTTTTTAGACATTATTAATTTTTATATAACAACATAAACTTTTTATTTCTAAGATATATATAAGAATTTAATTTTGATGAATTTTTAATATTTTCCTAATAACATTTAATTTTTGATGAATAGTAAAAATTCAATAAATTTTATTTCGAAACAAAATTTTCAACCGAAATAATTTATATGGTGAAATTATAACATTGAATATTTTTAATGTATAGATAGAATATATTTTTATCATTAAATGTAATGTATGTAATTAGAATTTATTTTACATTCATTTCATGTATAAAATCATTTCCATCTTTTACAATTTTTTAACATTTAAAACTCTTTTTCTCTTTCTGAAAATGCGATTAATTTTAAATTAATTACTAAATATAATGTATTTTAAAATTTTTAAAATGGATTTCATATTGTTTGAAATTTTTTCCAAAGGATTTAAATATCATTCTTATATTTTTTTGCATTATAAATTTTAGGATTGGTATTTTTATTAATAAGGTACAAGGGTAAACAATGTATTTATGGTTATAAATACTATAATAAAATTATCCTAACAATTATCTTAATATGATCTGCCAATTTTGTTCGATGTAAATCATCCTTGGGTTGAAATGGTGTCTTTTTTAAGCCACATGTATATGATTAGGACATTAAATTTATTTTATATCAATAACTGTTAAATATGTCTTACACAAATTTTAATAACTAAATCATTTTTAATAAAGGGTTATACTATAGATTATTTATATTATACATATTCATTTGAATGCTAATATGTTTTTATTTATCATTTTAATTTATTTATAGATTTTATGAAAAAAATAATTACCAAAATAACTTATACATTATTGATGCATAAATTATTTAATTAATGAAAAACAAAATGTATAGTTTTTATTAAAATACTAATACCCATTAAAAGAACAAATCACATGAAAAAATCTTATCGGTAATCTATATTACGACCATTATCATCCATGGTATGAGTTATTGACTATTTGGATCCTTATAGATGGGATTATGACACTTATATTATTTTATTGAAAGTGATGTAAAGGTTATTAGCTTCCTAATTTAATATGAATTACTTTTTAAAAGTTATATTTTACATATGATAAATTCAAATAAAATTATTTTTCCAATACGTAAATTAATTATATAAATAATATTATTTTATTTTTAATTTTTATTCCAAAATTAATATATCAAATAATTAGAAACTTTTGATATAGTGATTATCTTATAAATGGAGAGATCAAATAAATGTTAATAACAAAGTTATATTAAATATAAAATTGGATAATTAATATATTCAATGATTTTTATACAATACCGTTAAATATTATTAATATAATATAATAGTTTTTTCTCGGTTATCCTATTCTATTATTATTTTAAAAAAAACAATGATTTCAATAGTTTCAAAGTTGACATTACAAATTGTTGTATAAATAATTGTTTTTTAAATTACATAAAAATAATAAAACAATTTTTTAAATATAGATAATTAATTTATTGTCTAAAAGTTTCTAGTTAATTTATTTATGTTATTATTGAATTAAAATATATAAATATTTAACACCTTTTATATTGAAATATTTATTACACTAGTTAAAAATTAAATAGAATAACTAAGTGTTAATTAAAATGATAACGATTAAATTGATATAAATACACATATAAAATCTATTTTTTGATAATATAAAAACCCTATCACATTTAATATTATAATTTGGGACATTTTGAAGGTTTTTTTATGGGTTTCAAATTTATTATAAATTAATATTTTTGTAGATCCCAAAAGTGCATCTCACATCAATTATAAAAGAGAACCTACTCCTTAACCCGTTCACTTAACTACGGGAATTAATGCTTTTAAATACCCTTCCATTTTCCCTTTTCAACATCCATATTTTCACTGTATAGGTTATTTTATTCTTTAAAAACAAACTATAGTGCTTTATGAAGACATTTAGACTAAGGAAATTGAAGAAGAGGTAATTTCCTCTACTGATTCAATTAAAATTCATTATTATTTCTTATCCTATTCATGAGTCATTTCATTATAATGTAATATATTCAAAGTCACTTACATAATATTATGTTTTTATAATTTTTAAACAACCATATTCCACCTTCTATCCATCATAGGAAAAATGAAATAACCACTCGTGTGTATGTACAACTTATGGTCTCCACATCATGGGGTAATATGTTTTTCACCACCACCTTACATGGATGGGTATAATGATTGAAATTTTAACTATATATGATTATTAGAACATTATATTAATTTTCAAATATCATACACCATCCACATCAATATCATTCAATAATTATGGGAATGATATCGTCGCTCGTGCGTATAACGGCATACCATCTCCACAATGTGATGTAATTCATTCTACATGATCTTACTTAAATAAAGATTATATAAATTTAAAGAATGAATAAATATGGTATATATTATGGTGATATAATTTTTTAATTATATATGTATGTATAAATAAGGAGAACAAGTACTTATTTAAATAAACATTCACAAGAACATAAAACAGTTAATACTCAAATAATGAGTGATAATGAAATGTTACTAAAAGAAGATGATAATATATTCATACAAGATATCTTAAAAAATACTATGATTTTAAAATAATTCAATGAAATTATTTAAATAATTATACCAGAGGTTTAGATACATATGAAGGAAATCATAATTAATATAATGAATAATTTTTCAATCTCATTATTATTCGAGATTGTTTATTTCAAATGTATTTAGTGGGGTATATTTATAATCCAAATTCATGTTTCCATAATATATAGTACTATTTATAATCTTATAAAATTTTTAAATTAAATTTTAACCATTGATGAAATTTTATTAAATATTATTAATCGAATATTTTGTCCACATTCGATATGAGGTAATTTTTTGAAATTTTTGACAACAGTGTTAGGGGAGTGTTTTTTAACATATACATCACGATCATATTTTTTACATATTCATGATTAATTATTTACATGAATCTTGATGTACATGATTTCATGTATATTTTCAAATATACTCTTTTCCTTTAAAATTTCGTGACATTTGCATAAATTAAAATGTTTTTGAATAAGAAAGGATATTTTTCTTCATGAATTAATATCAAATGTTTTTTAAAATTAAATTCCATATTAGATAATATTTTTTAATAGGGTTATGTTTAAATACCAATTATTAATATGTTTTTATTGTTTTCATTATTGAATGTCAATTATGACAAAATAAATAAAACGGATAATGATTGAATGATGTTTAAGAAACCCATTTTTTCCTTTGGTTATACTCTGATAAATTATTTATTTTTTGTAGCACATATAATAATGATTTCATTATGAGATGGGTGGGACCTATATCTCCCTCTTAAGAAATGGATAAAAATTTATATCTCTTAAGATATACATGACTAAAATGAAATATAAATCTGTTTCATTAATACATGGTTAGAATGAGGATTGAACTCAGTTCAGTAATGGACTTTGTCTGCTAAAATGATTTCAGCAGTGATACTTGACTAATATGAAATTAATTTCTATGATTATGTTTACTAAAAAGAATTTCATGTATTATGTTATGTCATTTGAGAATATTTTTTTGATTCATAGGAAATTTTATGATTTAACTGATGCCACGATATCACGATCTTTCATATGTAGGATATGATTTTTCTAATTTATGTTCTTGTGTATTATGATTATGGTATTATTTATATATCCATTATTTACACTTACTAGGAATTTGACCTCACCCTTTCATATGTTTATTTTTCCCATGTCAGTAAGAAGGTTATTTTGTAAGATATGCAAAAAAGGGACTAGTTATGACGAAATAAGTGGGTGACAATGAAGATGTACTATGAATAGGTATTTTTTGTTTCCTAGTTTCTAAATAAACTATACTTATATAGTCATATCATATATTTTTTATATTTTGTATTTAATATTCTTCAAATAGGATGTTATTTCAATGTATGTAATGTATGGTTCGTTATAATTGGTATCATAGGATAGATATAGTCAACCATTAGAAACTAGGATGATAAATCCTTTGGAAGAACCGTAATGATATGTAAATGTATAGGTAACAATCCAAATATATTTTAAATGATCATTAATGACCTGTGATGAAATTTAAAGTATCCAAAAATCATCTTTTATTCAATGATTCTAAGGTTTTCTGATTATTATTATTGTTTCACACACTATGCTTCTTTATTTTATTCTATAAAAAGAACCTGAAGGAACTAAGTTAATGATTAATGCATTGGGAAATGAAATGATTGTCATCCTATAAAACAAAATTTTATAGGTAGTAAAATGAAAAATATTGTAGAAATGTTGAAAAAAAATCTTAATCTATGAATCAAGCAAGACATCTAAACAAGAAATGATGGGAACAATATTATGTTTTGTCCTTCATGAGGAAGTATCTGACTTATTTCAGTGGGTTATATGATCCCTTAGTGGATGAACCATGAAAAAATAGCATTGAGAAGATATTTTTAATTCTCCAATATTTAGAACATGAAAAAGTCATCTTAGTAGTCTATTGTATTGAATTTCAAGAAAATAAATGGTGTAACCTTATGAAAAATATAAGGAAAAGGGATGAAATTGGATCCCTAGGATGGGATGAGTTCAGGAACACACTTTAAAATAAGTACATTCTTAGAAATATTTGTAAAAAGATATAGAAAGAATTCCTTGAACATATGGAAAATGACTATAATTTGTTTGTACCTATGAATAAAACATTAAAAGACATCCAAGGTACGCTTTTCGAATTACTAACCAAATTGAGATTAGAATTGATAAATTCTTTAGTGGAATAAAACCATGTCTCTGAAGGGAATTGTCCATAAGGTACATTAATAGGTAATAGAAAATCATTTTATATGATCTCATTTTTGATATGGAAATTGGTGTAACCCATCTGTCTTGTGGGTTTGATAAGGACAAAAAATTGGAATTTAAAGGAAAATATAATGACCACACTAAAAAAAAGATGATTTATCTCTTATGATCAAAGTGTGTAATGAAAAATTTATATAATTGACTTAAAGGGACTATTAGATAATTTTAATGTGGAAAATAAGGCCATCATGAAGTTCAATGCTGAAGTGATTTGAAAATGATTTCTATTAATGAAAATATAGAAAAGGATACATAGAATGCACCTCAAACATTTCGATGTTACATGTTCATGGTAATGGAGAATTATTCCATTAAACTTCCTAATAAAGGGGTTATTTTTAATAATCTATGTTATCAATCTCTTAACGATAATGAAAAAGGAATGTCACATTCGATCGTTATTGCTGATGTGAAGCATTATACTAATGGGGTGAAAGTCACACATGCCAACCACTATAATGTAAAAAATGATTTATTTACTTTTGGATCCACCAACTCTTTTATTTCTAAATAATTTTCTATAGGTATCTTTGTATTACCACAACAATTAGATATTGAGTAAGCTGTGAAAACTCTTAATTACACAATGGTCACATCAAAAGTTTATAATTCTTCTCCAGTTGAAGATTGTGGGAATGTGCTTCTTGTAAATCTTGTTATCCTTCATATAATGTATTTTAATGAAATTTTTGACATGTATTGGTGTTATATATATGTATTTAATATCAATTTCCAAGTAAGGCATGTAATATTTCATATTTTTGATTAATCTATGATTATATATCGGTGCAAGGATGAATATAACCTTATTGTAAAAATTTCCTCAATATTTTGGGTCTTGATTAATGAAAATAAATAATATTTATCACAAATTGTTGGGGAGAAACTCACGATTAAGGATAAAACCATTTTATGGGATTTCACTGATGTATTTCTAGAGTAATTGTCAGGACATCCACCATATCACGAAGTAGTTTTTTCAGTAGAACTCATATCAGGTGTTATTCTTATTTCAAATAAACCATATCAAATGGACCCAATTGAGTTTTCATAATTGAATAATAAAATCTAAGAGAATAATTATAGGGGTTTCATATGCCCTGGTGAAGTACCTTGGGGATTTCTTATTTTATTTGGTAGGAAGAATGATATATTATTGAGATTCTACATTGATTATTAAGAAATTAACAAGATCGCTATCAAGAACAAATATCCACTTCATTACGTTGATAAATTATTTGACCAAATCTATGGAGGTCAATATTCATTGATGATTGATCTTCATTCAGGATATGATTAATTAAGGGTCAATAATAAGGATATACCAATGTTTGAATTTTGTACAAGGTATGGACACTATTATTATATAGTGATTCATTTTGGTCTTACTAATGCACCCTCTATATTAATGGATCTATTGAATAGATTTTTTAGAGACTATATTGATTAGTATTTTGAACTACTATTTGTGAGAAAGGATAATATTTTCGAAAAATTTACCAAATGTGAATTTAACTTTAGAATGTTTAATTTTTGGGTCACATAATTTCAAGGGAGGGGATATATGTGGATTAAGAAAAAACCGATGTTATTGAAAGTTGGAAGATTCCAAAAACATTAACTTATATCTGATTTTTTAGATGGAAATTATAATATATTTGTGAATGATTTTTCTGGATTATCTAATACAATCCCTAATTTTACATAGAATGGAGTTACGTTCATGTAGATAGAAAAGTGTGAATGGAATTTCATAGTGAAAAAAACATGGTTAAGCCATACACCTATGCTCATACTAATTTTTTGTGGATATATGTACGTGATTTGTTGTGATGGAACTAAAAATTGGATGGGTTATGTTTTCCTGAAAAATTATTTGGTTATTTCTTTTGACAAACAAAAAATGAAAATCCACTAGAATAATTAACAAAATCATGATATGGAGTTATCTTCTGTAATATTTGAATAAAATATATGGATGGATTATCCTTATGGTTAAAGGTGTTATATTTGTACTATCAGAAATGTTTAAAATATTTTCTTAGAAAAAAGGAGATGAATATGATTCAATGAAGATGGTTCGAGTTTTTTAATGATTACAAATTCTCAATACATTATCGTAATGGGAAAGTGTACACATGGGTAGATGCTTTGAGTTGAAAGGAACATGCTATCATATCTATTATGAGGATAAGAAATATGAAATATTTATGGATGTGCAATGGATAATGGGGAGGGACAGTTCCTTGTGGATAGCCTGGTTGAATTTCTTAAGACCTTCAGGTCATGTAATCTCTTAAGCCTACGATCCATGTAATCTATGAGCCTATGGGCCTTGTAAGGGTACCCCCACGTCCCTTGAAAGGGGGGTTATCAAAAATAATTTAAAATGAAGGCCTTCCAGCCATTCGGGAAAAGGATGAATCTAGAAATTTTAAATTTATGGAAGAAATATTATCTTTATAAAATAAATGGACAACTCTTTATATAAGAGAAAATCAATGATGTGTATAATAAAGTTGTAGAGGTATAAAATATGGTAATAAATGCTCCTGGATTCAGCCCTGGTTATGATAGAATAATTTTTTTCAGGAATCTGTTTTGTATTCCTCACATCACAAAATTAAAGAAGGGGATATTGGATTTGGAACATAGTTCATTGATTTGCATTCATCCTAAAAGAACAAAAATATATAGAGTTATGAAAGAGTATTTATGGTGGGATTTCATAAAAAGAAATTCTGTCGAATATTTATCTTGATGCTTGGATTCTTAGAAAGTTAATGATGATTGAAATAATCTTATATGTATGTTCCAACAATTCCCATACAATAATAGAAATTGGAAAACATCACTATGGATATTGTTTTCGGACTTCCCAAAACAAACAAAAGAAATAATTTTATCTATGTTATAGTTGACCACCTTACGAAGTTAGATGACATCAATTATACAATAGAGGATTTCTCTATTGATCAACTTTACAGGATATATGTAAAGGAAGTGTTACGATTTCATGGAGTACCAAATTCTATTATATATGATTAGGATCCGAGGTTTAGCTCAATCTTTTGGTGATGAATTCAGCATGCTCTGGATAAATATTAATGTTTATGCACTGCTAATAATCCTTAGAATGGTGGTATATTTTAGAGGAAAATTCATACACTTTATGAAATGTTGAGACCTTTCTCTCTGGATTTTAATGGTAATTGAAATCAACACGTACCTTTTGAGGAATTTTCTTACAAAAATAACTTTCAATACAGTATTCAAATTGATCATTGTGTATCCCTCTATGGAATTAATTGTGGAACTCAAAATTTCTATGATAAATTTGTGAAAATTAATATATTAAGACCTGATCTTTTTAATGAAATGACTAAAAATGTAAATTTTATTCAAAAACAGATAAGAGAAGATCATGGTCGACTAAAATGTTATGCTAACAACAAAAGAAAATACATAGAGTTTTATATGGGTGACAATATGGTTTTACACTTATTTCCTAGGAATATAGTAATGGAATGTGGATATAAGGTATAGTTGAGCCCTAGATATTTTAGTCCATTAGAAATTATTGATTGTGTTGGGAAGGTAGCTTGTTGATTGACACCTCCAGGAAATATCTCTCAAGATCTTGATGTGTTCCATGTATCTCCCCTGATAAAGTACGTACCTAACCAGTCACAAGAACTAAAATAATAATTTATACTAATGGTCAATGATATTTTTTATGAAGAACAACAAATAGAGATTCTAGATCATATCCTAAAAGTATTGTGAAACAAGACCACTCGGTTGGTTAATGTTTTGTGTCTGAACCAACAATGTGAGGAAGAAACATGGGAACTTGAGGATATTTTTAGGGAGAGTTATCATAATCTATTTATATCCAAGTGACCAATTATAAGGTTGAAATTTAGTTTATGGGCTTTAGTGTATAACACCATGACGTTTTTATGAAAAAAATTTCTCAAAAAATATTCAATTCATCATTAACATACATTTCACGAAATCGTGAGTTAAAAAACTGCAAGATTAAATTAGTATAAAATCACCATTTTAACATATCTATCATGTTAGTGGGAATAAATATAACTTACTTATGAACATTGGAGTGCCCAGATCAGTGTGAATCACTGAGAGGGGGAGGGGGTGAATCAGTGATCCCTTAAAACTTTTTACTAATTGATTCTTATCAATTAAACCTCTATGGCTGGTTAAAACCTCGATCCACTCTTCTTGTATCTCTCAACCTTTCCCGAATGATGCGGTAATGAAAAGGCACAGGACACAAGGATTTACAAGGTTCGGCACCAAAGGCCTACATCCTTGCTGTAGACCCCGAAAAACGCGTCCCCAAAATTTTTCAAATGCTTCCATACATGATCCAAGATTGTAGTCCATTTCTCAAGCTTCGATTTGGTAGGTCGTAGGGCCCAAACGGAGTTACGGATTAGGAGTTATGGACGTTTGAAGTTGGGCTGGAAATCTGGTTCGCGAAGCCCATTCGCGAAGCCCCCTCCGTGGTCGCGGAGCGCCGCTGCGAAGCAATGAGGCGAGAGGCTCCGAGAACCCGTTTGAAGATTGCGATGCGCCGCGAAGACCCCTCGCGAAGCACTCATGCGAAGCACCGATGCAAAGCACCCGTGCAGTGCGGTCCCGCGAAGCCCCGCCGCGAAGCGCCCCGAACATCGTGGCCTCGCGAAGCTCCAGAGGCGGTGATGCTCCGCGAACGCATTTGACGTTCGCGAGCGCGCCGCGAAGCTCCTGAGGCGGAACGGAAGGTCTGCTTCGCGGCGCCCCTGCCTATAAATACCCAGCTCACCCCCCTTCTCGAGAGGACGTCCGAGGACGGCCACAGCCACTTCGCCCCTTGGGCGGCCGAGCGGAGCTCCGCATTGCGGCTCCGCGAAGCCATGCTCCGCGAGCAGCTTCCTTCGCGTTGCTGCTCCGCGAGCCGAGACTCCAGGAGTCCATGCTTCGCGAGACTATGCTCCGCGATGCTGCTCCGCGAGACCATGCTCCGTGAGAGCCCTTTGCTCCGCGAGCCCTTGCTTCGCGATGCTGCTCCGCGAGACCAAGCTCCGCGATGCTGCTCCGCGAGACCAAGCTCCGCGATGCTGCTCCGCGAGACCAAGCTCCGCGAGACCCCTTTGCTCCGCGAGAGACCATTGCTCCGCGAGGCCATGCTTCGCGAAGCTACTTCGTGAAGACCCATCCTTCGCGAGGATCCTACCTTCGCGCCCACCGGTCCATACCGTGGGGGCTGCGCCCCCCGCACCCCCGCTCGGGGTCAGTGCCGGGCTGCGGTCCCGCCCCTCCGGGCCGGTCCCTTCGCTACCGTCACAGACGCACATGGAAAATGGAGAGTCGCACCGCGAACTTTTCGGGCCGGGATGCCGGGATTTTCCATTGCGCCCTTATGCGCTCCCACCTTCCACCTATGGAATACCATGATTAGAGATACTCCTCCACACACCATGAAATACCTTGAGTTGACATATCCTCTTGGTTTCATTCCATGTCGTGAGTCGAGATTCTCATCATCAATTCCCCGAGTACCTCGAGTCGAACCATCCCTCAGGCAACTCCTCCAAACCCGATCACTTGGCTCCTATGCCAGGTTCAACCAGAAAGGGCTGCTTTGCGTAAGTCCCAACACCAACCATTTCTAGGCACCTTCTGCCTAATAGTCCTATCTACAAGACTATAAACTGTAGTACTCCCTATCTAACAAACGATAGGATGCCTCTCGCCCTATACGAGAGACGCCTCATTCTCCAAGCATGCGCCTCCAACAGTCCTATCTACATGACTTTAAACTGTAGCACTCCCTATCTAACAAATGACAGGATGCCTCTTGCCCTATACGAGAGATGCCTTATGCTCCTAGTATAAGATGCCAATAGTCATGCTTACATGACTCTAAACTGTAGTATTCTCCCTATGTTCCAAACACAGGATGCCTCTTGACCTATACGAGAGATGCCTTATGCTCCTAGCATAAAATGCCAATAGTCCTATCTACATGACTATAAACTGTAGTACTCCCTATCTAACAAATGATAGGATGCCTCTCGCTTCTAACGAGAGATGCCTCATTCTCTTATATTGAGATAACAATAGTCCTACCTACATGACTCTAAACTGTAGTATTCTCCCTATCTAACAAATGATAGGATGCCCAATTCACCAGTGAGTTGGGATGCCCTCATGGCCAGACATGAGGAAGACATTACGGGCAGTTTCCTAGCGTAAGCCCCATTCACCATTGCCACTCCTTAGTGGCACCCGGGCAGCTTCCTAGCATAAGCCCCATTCACCAGTGTTGCTCCTCAGCGGCACTCGGGCAGCTTCCTAGCGTAAGCCCCATTCACCATTGCCACTCCTTAGTGGCACCCGGGCAGCTTCCTAGCGTAAGCCCCATTCACCATTGCCACTCCTTAGTGGCACCCGGGCAGCTTCCTAGCGTAAGCCCCATTCACCAGTGCTGCTCCTCAGCGGCACTCGGGCAACTTCCTAGCGTAAGCCCCATTCACCAGTGCTGCTCCTCAGCGGCACTCGGGCAGCTTCCTAGCGTAAGCCCCATTCACCATTGCCACTCCTTAGTGGCACCCGGGCAGCTTCCTAGCGTAAGCCCCATTCACCATTGCCACTCCTTAGTGGCACCCGGGCAACTTCCTAGCGTAAGCCCCATTCACCAGTGCTGCTCCTCAGCGGCACTCGGGCAGCTTCCTAGCGTAAGCCCCATTCACCATTGCCACTCCTTAGTGGCACCCGGGCAGCTTCCTAGCGTATGCTCCATTCACCATTGTCGTTCCTTAGTGGCACCCGGGCATCTTTCTAGCGTAAGCCCCATTCCCCAATGCCACTCCTTAGTGGCACCCGGGCAGCTTCCTAGCGTAAGCCCCATTCACCAGTGCTGCTCCTCAGCGGCACTCGGGCAGCTTCCTAGCGTAAGCCCCATTCACCATTGCCACTCCTTAGTGGCACCAGGGCAGCTTCCTAGCGTAAGCCCCATTCACAATTTTCGTTCCTTAGCGGCACCCGGGCAGCTTCCTAGCGTAAGCCCCATTCCCCAATGCCACTCCTTAGTGGCACCCGGGCAGCTTCCTAGCGTAAGCCCCATTCACGAGTGCTGCTCCTCAGCGGCACTCGGGCAGCTTCCTAGCGTAAGCCCCATTCACCATTTCCACTCCTTAGTGGCACCCGGGCAGCTTCCTAGCGTAAGCCCCATTCACCATTGCCACTCCTTAGTGGCACCCGGGCAGCTTCCTAGCGTAAGCCCCATTAACCATTGCCGCTCCATAGCGGTACCCGGGCAGCTTCCTAGCGTAAGCCCCATTCACCAGTGCCGCTCCATAGCGGTACCCGGGCGGCTCCCTAGCGTAAGACCCATTTACCATTTCCGATCCTTAGCGGCACCCGGGCAGCTTCCTAGCGTAAGCCCCATTCCCCAATGCCACTCCTTAGTGGCACCCGGGCAGCTTCCTAGCGTAAGCCCCATTCACCAGTGCTGCTCCTCAGCGGCACCCGGGCAGCTTCCTAGCGTAAGCCCCATTCACCATTGCCACTCCTTAGTGGCACCCGGGCAGCTTCCTAGCGTAAGCCCCATTAACCATTGCCGCTCCATAGCGGTACCCGGGCAGCTTCCTAGCGTAAGCCCCATTCACCAGTACCGCTCCATAGCGGTACCTGGGCGGCTCCCTAGCGTAAGCCCCATTTACCATTTCCGTTCCTTAGCGGCACCCGGGCAGCTTCCTAGCGTAAGCCCCATTCACTGTTGTGATCCTATGCAGCGGTAAGCCGTTGACATCCCCATCCAGCGGTAAGCCGTTGTGATCCTATGCAGCGGTAAGCCGTTGACATCCCAATCCAGCGGTAAGCCGTTGTGATCCTATGCAGCGGTAAGCCGTTGAAATCCCCATCCAGCGGTAAGCCGTTGTGATCCTATGCAGCGGTAAGCCGTTGACATCCCCATCCAGCGGTAAGCCGTTGTGATCCTATGCAGCGGTAAGCCGTTGACATCCCCATCCAGCGGTAAGCCGTTGTGATCCTATGCTGCGGTAAGCCGTTGACATCCCAATCCAGTGGTAAGCCGTTGTGACCCAATCCAGTGGTAAGCCATTGCGGAGCTCCACCTGAACTACGAGGTCTTTGATCCATGTCAAGGCATGGTACGTAGGAAGCCTCCACGAGGTTCAAGCCCGCCCGTCGCTCATTCACGTCGGGTCCCATTCCAGTTCAGCGGTAAGCCGTTGTGACCACCTGAACTACGAGGTCTTTGATCCATGTCAAGGCATGGTACGTAGGAAGCCTCCACGAGGCTCAAGCCCACCAACAGTGGACCAAGGTCTACTTTCACCTGAACTACGATGTCTTTGATCCATGTCAAGGAATTGTACGTAGGAAGCCTCCACGAGGTTCAAGCCCACCAACAGTGGACCAAGGTCTGCTTTCACGTCGGTTCACCGGCGAAACCCCTCCTGAACTACGATGTCTTTGATCTATGTCAAGGCATGGTACGTAGGAAGCCTCCACGAGGTTCAAGCCCACCAACAGTGGACCAAGGTCTACTTTCACGTCGGTTCACCGGCGGAGCTCCACCTGAACTACGAGGTCTTTGATCCATGTCAAGGCATGGTACGTAGGAAGCCTCCACGAGGTTCAAGCCCGCCCGTCGCTCATTCACGTCGGGTCCCATTCCAGTCCAGCGGTAAGCCGTTGTGACCACCTGAACTACGAGGTCTTTGATCCATGTCAAGGCATGGTACGTAGGAAGCCTCCACGAGGCTCAAGCCCACCAACAGTGGACCAAGGTCTAATTTCACCTGAACTACGAGGTCTTTGATCCATGTCAAGGCATGGTACGTAGGAAGCCTCCACGAGGTTCAAGCCCACCAACAGTGGACCAAGGTCTACTTTCACCTGAACTACGAGGTCTTTGATCCATGTCAAGGCATGGTACGTAGGAAGCCTCCACGAGGTTCAAGCCCACCAACAGTGGACCAAGGTCTGCTTTCACGTCGGTTCACCGGCGAAACCATCTGAACTACGAGGTCTTTGATCCATGTCAAGGCATGGTACGTAGGAAGCCTCCACGAGGTTCAAGCCCACCATCAGTGGACCAAAGTCTACTTTCCACCTGAACTACGAGGTCTTTGATCCATGTCAAGGCATGGTACGTAGGAAGCCTCCACGAGGTTCAAGCCCACCAACAGTGGACCAAGGTCTACTTTCACCTGAACTACGATGTCTTTGATCCATGTCAAGGCATGGTACGTAGGAAGCCTCCACGAGGTTCAAGCCCACCAACCGTGGACCAAGGTCTGCTTTCACGTCGGTTCACCGGCGAAACCCCTCCTGAACTACGAGGTCTTTGATCTATGTCAAGGCATGGTACGTAGGAAGCCTCCACGAGGTTCAAGCCCACCAACAGTGGACCAAGGTCTACTTTCACGTCGGTTCACCGGCAGAGCTCCACCTGAACTACGAGGTCTTTGATCCATGTCAAGGCATGGTACGTAGGAAGCCTCCACGAGGTTCAAGGCCCGCCCGTCGCTCATTCACGTCAGGTCCCATTCCAGTCTAGCGGTAAGCCGTTGTGACATCCGAACTACGAGGTCTTTGATCCGTGTCAAGGCATGGTACGTAGGAAGCCTTTATGAGGTTCAAGACCACCACCCATTGGACCAAGGTCCACTTTCACGTCGGCTCACCGACACACCCACCCGTCATTTCACGTCGGGTCCCATCCTGGTCCAGTGGTAAGCCATTGCGATCATCACCCATTTGAACTACGGGGACTTTGATCCGTGTTAAGGCATGGTATGTAGGAAGCCTCCACGAGGTTCAAGCCCACCCATCACCCAATTCACGTCGGTTTACCAGCACCATCCCGAACTACGCGGACTTTGATTCCCCGCCACGGGGATACGTAGGAAGCCTCTTCAAGGCTCAAGCCCAACTTCACCGTCGCCCCTGCGATGGTCCCATTTCACTCCCCCTCCACTTCACTCATTCATCCATCACCCATCCTGATTCTCACCCGGGCCGCCACATCCCGGTGGAATCATGCCATCCACCTCCTTGCTGCTCCTAGCGGCGCATGGGCCGCTTTCCATGTGTAAGCCCCATCATATCTCCGGGTCGCTGTCCTCTGTGTACACCCCGATTCATCGCCCTTTTCCCCTATAGGGAGTGCACCACCTCGGATCCGTCCTCATTGGGCGTTCTGATCCGTCTCTATGGGACCATAGCCGTCTCTATGCGATATACCAATCTGATCCGTCTCTTTGGGACGTTCTGATCACCCTCATTTCGTCTCCGCAAGACGTTAAACTTGCGGCCTACCTCGTGATAAACATGAGATGCCTGAGGAAAACCTCGGATGGAACGCCTTTGGTGTAACCGTCTCTGCTAGACGTTAATCTTGCAACATACCCTGTGCTAAACACTGGAAGCTGAGGAAAACCTCAGATGTACGCCTCGGGTTCTGCACCCTTGAGATGCCCTCTTATGAGGAAGAATACAGGTTCCCCAATGTCCACGCACCCATAGATGCCCCGACATTCCTGATGTTGCCGTCTACTCCGACCGAAGGTCGCTACCATGTCAAGACCCTATGGAAAGTCTTGACGGAAGTAGTGTAATTAACCGGCGTCCATGACGATATGGCACAGGGAAGAGTTTCACGAACTACGTATTAAATCTATAAGGGAGACCCGGACTAGGTGATGACTTTCGAGGAGGAATCCACGGAAGGAAGAACCGACATCCCATCATCCCGTTTCGATCAAGGAGAAAACGTACCTGAACAAGGAACGAATGCCGCCCGCCTTTGGAAAGCGGGAATGCGGGGAAACACAGCCGCGCATCCTCACAGACGGACGCGCGCGCCCCGGCGAAAGCGTCGGAAACAGAAATGGTGAACCCGACGTGAATCTCTTCTCCTTCAATAGCGAGTACACCAAATGTGTTGGGAAACTTGAGGCATCATCCATGTGAATTCCCTCTCCATTATATGTGAGAGGATGAGTAACATTCGGTGTTTGAAGACTACGGTCCATCGGCTCCTCGCCGACTCCGCCGCCTCAAGAGGCCGCGCAGGTGGCTCCGCCACCCGACTCCATCGGCTCCTCGCCGACTCCGCCGCCTCAAGAGGCCGCGCAGGTGGCTCCGCCACCCGACTCCATCGGCTCCTCGCCGACTCCGCCGGCTCAAGAGGCCGCGCATGTGGCTCCGCCACCCGACTCCATCGGCTCCTCGCCGACTCCGCCGCCTCAAGAGGTTGCGCATGTGGCTCCGCCACCCGACTCCATCGGCTCCTCGCCGACTTCGCCGCCTCAAGAGGCCGCGCAGGTGGCTCCGCCACCCGACTCCATCGGCTCCTCGCCGACTCCGCCGCCTCAAGAGGCCGCGCAGGTGGCTCCGCCACCCGACTCCATCGGCTCCTCGCCGACTCCACCGCCTCAAGAGGCCGTGCAGGTGGCTCCGCCACCCGACTCCATCGGCTCCTCGCCGACTCCGCCGCCTCAAGAGGCCGCGCATGTGGCTCCGCCACCCGACTCCATCGGCTCCACGCCAACTCCGCCGCCTCAAGAGGTTGCGCAGGTGGCTCCGCCGCCTCAAGAGGCCGCGCAGGTGGCTCCGCCACCCGACTCCATCGGCTCCTCGCCGACTCCGCCGGCTCAAGAGGCCGCACAGGTGGCTCCGCCACCCGACTCCATCGGCTCCTCGCCGACTCCGCCGCCTCAAGAGGCCGCGCAGGTGGCTCCGCCACCCGACTCCATCGGCTCCTCGCCGACTCCGCCGCCTCAAGAGGCCGCGCAGGTGGCTCCGCCACCCGACTCCATCGGCTCCTCGCCGACTCCGCCGCCTCAAGAGGTTGCGCATGTGGCTCCGCCACCCGACTCCATCGGCTCCCCGCCGAATCCGCCGCCTCAAGAGGCCGCACAGGTGGCTCCGCCACCCGACTCCATCGGCTCCTCGCTGACTCCGCCACCTCAAGAGGCCGCGCAGGTGGCTCCGCCACCCGACTCCATCGGCTCCTCGCCGACTCCGCCGCCTCAAAAGGCCGCGCAGGTGGCTCCGCCACCCGACTCCATCGGCTCCTCGCCGACTCCGCCGCCTCAAGAGGTTGCGCATGTGGCTCCGCCACCCGACTCCATCGGCTCCTCGCCGACTCCGCCTCCTCAAGAGGCCGCGCATGTGGCTCCGCCACCCGACTCCATCGGCTCCTCGCCGACTCCGCCGCCTCAAGAGTTTGCGCATGTGGCTCCGCCACCCGACTCCATCGGCTCCTCGCCGACTTCGCCGCCTCAAGAGGCCGCGCAGGTGGCTCCGCCACCCGACTCCATCGGCTCCTCGCCGACTCCGCCGCCTCAAGAGGTTGCGCAGGTGGCTCCGCCACCCGAATCCATCGGCTCCTCGCCGACTCCGCCGCCTCAAGAGGCTGCGCAGGTGGCTCCGCCACCCGACTCCATCGGCTCCTCGCCGACTCCGCCGCCTCAAGAGGCCGCGCAGGTGGCTCCGCCTTCCGGGCCCCATCGCCCCGTCGTGCCGACGTCCAGGCTTCCACGCCTTCCGGGCGCCATCGCCCCGTCGTGCCGACGTCCAGGC
This sequence comes from Viscum album, assembly GCA_963277665.1. Lineage (NCBI taxonomy): Eukaryota > Viridiplantae > Streptophyta > Magnoliopsida > Santalales > Viscaceae > Viscum > Viscum album. Next base: position 761,391,750 of record OY728166.1, read on the forward strand.
TTCCACGCCTTCCGGGCCCCATCGGCCCGTCGTGCCGACGTCCAGGCTTCCACGCCTTCCGGGCCCCATCGCCCCGTCGTGCCGACGTCCAGGCTTCCACGCCTTCCGGGCGCCATCGCCCCGTCGTGCCGACGTCCAGGCTTCCACGCCTTCCGGGCCCCATCGCCCCGTCGTGCCGACGTCCAGGCTTCCACGCCTCCCGGGCTCCTTCGCCCCGTCGTACCGACGCTCCGGGATTCTTCGCCCCTATAGGTCAAGGTAATGTAGTCATCCCTACTACCCTTGCGACACTCTGTGTCATCCCAACTACCACATGGCATCAACCACAGATGTCCTCCCTGTGGCCTTGAAACCAGCTTATGGAAGGATCTTCATGATCAGGGGGTTTTGAGGAATTCCCCTCATATAGATCCCCCCTCATCTCGAACCACTAGAATAGAGTAGAGATGACCATTCCTCTACTGACACAATTCGCGTGGTTTACCGTCCCAGTTGCATGACGTTAAACTGCGTAACAACCATGTCCTAGTTGCACGACATTAAACTGCATCATCGTCCTGCACGACATTAAACTACATCATCGTCCTGCATGACGTAAAACTGCTCATCTTCGTCCGTCATGACGTTAAACTGATCATTATCGTCCTGCACGACATTAAACAGCATCATCGTCCTGCATGACGTAAAACTGCTCATCTTCGTCCGTCATGACGTTAAACTGATCATTATCGTCCTGCACGACATTAAACTGCATCACCGTCCTGCATGACGTAAAACTGCTCATCTTCGTCCGTCATGACGTTAAACTGATCATTATCGTCCTGCATGACATTAAACTACATCATCGTCCTGCATGACGTAAAACTGCTCATCTTCGTCCGTCATGACGTTAAACTGATCATTATCGTCCTGCACGACATTAAACTGCATCACCGTCCTGCATGACGTAAAACTGCTCATCTTCGTCCGTCATGACGTTAAACTGATCATTATCGTCCTGCACGACATTAAACTGCATCAACGTCCTGCATGACGTAAAACTTCTCATCTTCGTCCGTCATGACGTTAAACTGATCATTATCGTCCTGCAAGACTTTAAACTGCATCATCGTCCTGCATGACGTAAAACTGTTCATCTTCGTCCGTCATGACGTAAAACTGATCATCATCGTCCTGCAAGACTTTAAACTGCATCATCGTCCTGCATGACGTAAAACTGTTCATCTTCGTCCGTCATGACGTAAAACTGATCGTTATCGTCCTGCACGACATTAAACTGCATCATCGTCCTGCATGACATTAAACTGCATCATCGTCCTGCATGACGTAAAACTGTTCATCTTCGTCCGTCATGAAGAAAAACTGCACATTATCGTCCTGCACGACATTAAACTGCATTGGTCCTGCACGACCCTAAACTGCGACTTGGTCCCGCATGACCTTAAACTGCATCTCTGTCCTCACTGCAAGACGTTAAACTGCAAGTCAGTCAGGTCTTCCTGACCGAGGCTCAGCCTCAGGCCCCTCGGCCCCTTTGGGCCCCTGGCCCCGTCTCCACCGAGGTCTGGCCCCAGGCCCCCTCGTTTCTCTCCGACTTACCCTCTTACGGGATCGTACGGTACAGTGTAGGACTACGTTCTCGCGTTGGGATCATGTACCAGGCCGCACACATCCCCGAACGAGATGCCCCTCGTCCCGCATGACGTTAAACTGCATGTCAAGAACTACGTACGGCTTGATTCCCATCTTCATGGGATACGTAGGAACGCTCGGACGCCTTGTCTTGAGCCCAGCCCCAAGCTTCTCTCTTCCACTATTCCCCCTGGGAATGTTCTCCTTGGAGGATCTTTGTGTAGCAGGGCGTCGGCTTTCTTGGCCCCGCTCATGCAACCCCACTCACGCAAAGATTGTAAAGGTCGCACCATGCGCCCACTCCCGTTCTTCTACCCTCCCACGTCCTCACCGCATGACGCTAAACTGCATGGCCTTCAAGAACTACGTATGGCTTGATTCTCATCCTTATGAGATACGTAGGAACGCCCGGACATTTCGTCCGTTGGCCCATCCCAAAAGCCAAAATCTTCCCCTCGGGTCAAGACACGGCAGGGTGCACATTTTTGCCCCGACCCACGTCGAGCAAGCCTCGACCCGGCTGCACATTCCCCCTGGAGGTGTTTGCCCCTTTCGTGGATGGATTCACACCCGGAGGGGCCCCCAAGAACGGCCTGGATACAAAGCCCAAGGGCTCTCCTACCGATACGGGACAACGCCCCCGAGGGTTTTTCAAGCAACAAATCGATACAAGTCTCGCGTGGCGAATTTGGTCAGCGGTCGACGCTCATTGGTTTCCCCCGTGCGGGTCACCATAGGAACGCTATGTTTCGAATATGGCCAACAGTGATTCATTCTGCCCCATCCTGAGGTGACAAACTTCCCCCAGGTGGTGCTAGTGATCAGGCCCACAGCCCAGGATTCCTCACCCGGAGCGTACGGTGTGGTGTGGGACTACGTCCTCATTCACGTCGGGATCATGTACCATGTCGTACGACTCCCCTTCCGAGGCTCAGCCTCAGGCCCCTTGGCCTCCTTGGGCCCCTGGCCCCCCGTCCTCGTGTAAGACGTTAAACTACAAGCCAGTCAGGTCTTCCTGATTGATACTTGACCTTAGGCCCCTTGGCCTTTCCAGGTCACAGCCTAGGTCCCTTCTTACCCGGAGCGTACAGTGTGGTGTGGGACTACATCCTCATTCACGTCGGGATCATGTACCATGTCGTACGACTCCCCTTCTGAGGCTCAGCCTCAGGCCCCTTGGCCTCCTTGGGCCCCTAGCCCCCCGTCCTCGTGTAAGACGTTAAACTACAAGCCAGTCAGGTCTTCCTGATTGATACTTGACCTTAGGCCCCTTGGCCTTTCCAGGTCACAGCCTAGGTCCCTTCTTACCCGGAGCGTACGGTGTGGTGTGGGACTACGTCCTCATTCACGTCGGGATCATGTACCATGTCGTACGACTCCCCTTCCGAGGCTCAGCCTCAGGCCCCTTGGCCTCCTTGGGCCCCTGGCCCCCCGTCCTCGTGTAAGACGTTAAACTACAAACCGGTCAGGCCTTCCTGACCGAGCCTCAGGCCCCTCGGCCTCCTTGGGCCCCTGGCCCCCCCGTCCTCATGTAAGACGTTAAACTACAAGCCAGTCAGGTCTTCCTGATTGATACTTGACCTTAGGCCCCTTGGCCTTTCCAGGTCACAGCCTAGGTCCCTTCTTACCCGGACTGTACAGTGTGGTGTGGGACTATGTCCTCATTCACGTCGGGATCATGTACCATGTCGTACGACTCCCCTTCCGAGGCTCAGCCTCAGGTCCCTTGGCCTCCTTGGGCCCCTGGCCCCCCGTCCTCGTGTAAGACGTTAAACTACAAGCCAGTCAGGTCTTCCTGATTGATACTTGACCTTAGGCCCCTTGGCCTTTCCAGGTCACAGCCTAGGTCCCTTCTTACCCGGAGTGTACAGTGTGGTGTGGGACTACGTCCTCATTCACGTCGGGATCATGTACCATGTCGTACGACTCCCCTTCCGAGGCTCAGCCTCAGGCCCCTTGGCCTCCTCGGGCCCCTGGCCCCCCGTCCTCATGTAAGACGTTAAACTACAAACCAGTCAGTCCTTCCTAACTCATGCCTGATCTTGGGCCCCCTGGGCCTTCTCCCCTATTTCTCACTTGGAGTGTACGGTGTGATGTGGGACTATGTCTTCATTCATGTCGGGATCATGTACCATGTCGTACGACTCCCCTTACGAGGCCCAACCTCAGGCCCCTTGGCCTCCTCGGGTCCCCGACCCTCGTCCTCATGTAAGACGTTAAACTACAAACTAGTCAGGCCTTCCTGACCGAGGCTCAGCCCCAGGCCCCTTGGCCTTTCCGGGCCGCGGCCCAGGACCTATCTTATAGGATCGTATGGTGTGACGTAGGACTACGTCTTTATTCACAACGGCTTCTTTACCATGCCATACACCTCCCTTGTTTAGGGGTACATTACTCCCCTCCTCGTCCAGTATGACGTTAAACTGCATTTCAAGAACTACGTGTGGCTTGATTCCCATCCTGATGGGATACGTAGGACCACCTGGATGTCCAAGATCCGGGTCCAGCCCCATCCCTCGGGAATCCTCATCCCATCTTGGCCCCTTGGCCCATCCTTCCTCCATGAGGAGATCATATGGTGCGGCGTAGGGCTATGTCCTCATTCACGACGGTCTCGTAGTGACCACGCCATGTTTCCCGCACCACTAAGCTGTTTCGTCGATACCTCTTTTTCGGCGGTTCTCCAATGTGCTTAAGAGTACTCTGGTTAATTACCTGGAATGCCAAGCTTTACTCGGACACGTCCGCACCCGCTTTCCAGGCATTGCGTATCCCCGCATCAGGGCTTTCACCATCTTTCACACCCGGAGGGACCCCCAAGAACGGCCTGGATACAAAGCCCAAGGGCTCTCCTACCGATACAGGCCAACGCCCCCCAGGGTTTCGGAAGGCAAATCGATAAAATCCCGCGTTGCGAATATGGTCAGCGGTCGATGCTCGTTTGTTGCTCCCACCTCAGGCTAACGCGATACAGACGCTGTGTTTCCTTCATGGATAACAGTTTTCCTCTGTCATCACTCCAACCCATTAAGCCCAAATGCCGGGTACACAATTCACACCCTTCATCACTTCATCGTGTCCAAGTAGAATTTCGGGACTCTTGGTACTTTTCCCCCGTGCACGTCTGCGCGTTTGAGGAACAAGCTACATCAAAGGTGTCCTTCGGAACTCTCTGCTGACTCCCCTTTAATGGATGCCCCAAGTATTGCAATGAGGATCCCCCCTTGTTTCCCACACCGAGTTTATCTCACGTGGGCTTAGGGATTGGGTTGACCTCTGTGCTTGCTAGGGAGTTGTCACCACCCACGGTCCGAGCTCTAAGACCATAAACTAAGACTCTCATCTGGAACTACGTTCAAGACCCCTTGCCTCCGAACCCAGCTTGAGTTCAGCAAATTTACCCCTCTAATCCTGCCTTCAGGACCCTGATCACAGGACTGCGTGGCGCAGTGTAGGACTACGTCCTCATTCACGTCGGGTACGCAACAACTGCACCACGCACGCCCCCATTCTGAGGTTCAGTCCTCCTATCCCCTGTCCTGCATGACATTAAAAGGCACCCTTCAGAACTACGTGTGGCTTGATTCCCGTCCTAATGGGATACGTAGGACCACCTGAATGTCTAAGATTCGGGTCCAGCCCCACCTCCTGGTGATCTCCTGATCTCCCAGTCTCCTAGGCCACTTGGCCCATCCCTCTCCTGCGGGGGGTGTGTAGGTATGATACAAGGTTTTGGGCACCATGCCCCCTTTCCCTGGGAATCTGCCATCTCTCGATCACCCTCAAGGTTGAGTCCCTTGACTCCATACAGTGGTCCGCCCGTGTATTAAGAGTACTCTGGTCTAGCACCAAGAGTGTCAGATTCAACTTGATCAAGTTCCTTCCACTTGTCAAGCTTCGTGTTCCCCTCTATTCGGACTTCCATCATCTTTCACACCCGGAGGGACCCCCAAGAACGGCCTGGATACTACGCCCAAGGGCTCTCCTACCGATACGGGCCAACGCCCTTCAGGGTTCCGGACGACAAATCGATAAAATCCCGCGTTGCGAATATGGTCAGCGGTCGATGCTCGTTTTGTTAGTCCTCATTTCAGGCTAACGCGACAGGATGTTGTGTTGCGAACATGGTCAGCAGTAATCCTCTGTTGTCACGCCAGCCCCTTCAGTCCTTGAATGTTGGTTTCATGATTCACATCATTTTCCACCCCATCATGTCCAGGTGGAATCTCGACACTTTTGGCGCTATCCCTCAGTGCACCTTTGCATGCTAGGGGGACAAAGCTGCAATCTGGCGTCCTTTGGGACTCCCATGGTCCGAGCTCTAAGACCATAAACTAAGACCCATTCGGGACTACGTTCAAATTCCCATCCTCATGGGACACGTAGGACCGCCCAGACGCCCTGTCTCTGGGTACAACCCATTTAGGAAGCCAGTCTCTCTCCCTGTTTCACCTCCGGATGGCGTACAATTTGATGTGGGATCATGTCTCCGTCAATTGTGTTTTACAACACTGCGCACATTTCCCGCCTAGCATCGTCTCTGCTACGTCTGCGCTGCATGACGATAAAATGCATGCTTGGTCCTATCATACGACCCTAAACTGTGACATTATCGTCCTGGCCGCACGACGAAAAACGGCACCACATTGTAGTGACCTCGCTGTAGAGGACATCACGTTGGGTACTGGCCACGCGCCATGCCATTTGTCAACGCACATCGCGGCTTGATTCTTGTGGCGACATCACGACCTACTATTCTAGGCCTGTCGCTTCACAAAAAAAACCATTCACCTTAAAGAACAAACAAGATACATCAAATTCCGCTTCTTTTAGTGCAAGGGCCACGCCCGCACTCCCCTTTTCCCCTGGCACTGGTATCTTACTGTGCCACCCTCCAGAACTACGTATGGCTTGATTCTCATCCTCATGAGATACGTAGGAGCGCCCGGGTACTTCCCCGCGGGCCCAGCCTAACCCTTGAGTTCGGTCGCTCGACTCGGGCACTTCCCCAGAGAATGCATGGTAAGAAGGACTATGCCCTCATTCACGTCAGGTTGTGATGTCATGCGTCCCCTGATCCCTTTTTTCAATCCATGGTTCGAATTCTATAACCATAAACTAAGATCTCCCCAAGGGAAAGGAATCTGCTCCCTCTCTCTAATATGTTTCGTTGACGTATTCAGATGTGTTTTGACAAAAAGCCCGAAGCATGGGATTTTCACAGGGACATTCCCATCATCCCATGACCAAGCTTCGTGAGCTCACTATTTGGATCCTCATCCTCTTCCACATCCAAAAGGACCCTCGGACGACGTGGATACTAAGCTTAAGGGCTCTCCATGAATGCTGGACCTAAGGGCCCTTCAATCGTTTCGGGCCAACGTCCCTACGGATATTTGACAACATTTGTGACACGGTCCCGTGTTTAGAACATGGTCAACGGTCGACCCTCATTTGTTTGTCCCCATTCTAGGCTAACGCGACAGGATGCTGTGTTGCGAACATGGTCAGCAGTAATCCTCCATCGTCACGCCACCATCATTGTGATCTGAATCTCGAGCACCATGATTCACACATTTCCACTCCTTCATGTCCAAGTGGAACTCCATCATACTCGGCTCTTTCTCTTCGCGCATCTAGGTGCGCTGAGTGATCGTGTTAGTGTCATTGGGCCGGTAGTCACCGAGCATCCCTTTGCCCTCACCTGCCCCTCTCTGCGTCGAGAAATTCCCACCACTACTGCTTGTTTCCCACACCGAGCACGACTCACGTGGGCTTAGTAGTTTTGGCTGGATGTGTACCAACACGGTCGGGCTGCTCCTCGTCCAGTATGACATTAAACTGCGCTTTCAGAACAACGTACGGCTTGATTCCCATCATCATGGGATACGTAGAGACACCCAGGCATTTCACCTAGGGTCCAGCCCCATGAATCGCAAAATCATGTTCCTCCCCATTTCTGGCCCTCTGGCCTGACCGCCAGGGGGGAACTATGTAGCTGCAATTCTGCCCTGAACAAGTTCAGGATACCCCATGATCCCATTGGGAAGGGACAGGCCCCCTCGCCAGAGGCCCTGTCTGGAAGAAAGAATGATCCGTGATCAGGCCGATGCGCCCATCTGGCGTACTCCCACCACGGTGGTGTAACTACCTAAGTGCTGGATTCTGTTCGGACAGACCATCACTCCATGTTCCACGCTTTGCGTGCCCCTTATTCGGACCCTCGTCCTCTTTCATGTCTGAAGGAACCCCCTAACGGCCTGGTCTCATGCCGCATCGGCTCACCTACCATCCTGGGCCAACGTTCCGGAAGACGGGTCATGTCTGAAAGGACCCCCTAACAGTATGGATGTCTGACCTATGGTCCGCCAACTGTCCTGGGCCAACGTCCCAAAAGATTGATCGACAACAAATTGATAAAATCCCGCGTTGCAAATATGGTCAGCGGTCGATTCTCATTTGTTGTCCCCATTTCAGGCTAATGCAATAAGGATACCGTTTCACCGCCACGGCTAACGGTTGTCCTCTATTGTCACGCCGCATCCATAGTGTTCCGGATTTTGGGTATTGTGATTCACACCTCCCACTTCCCTCTGTTTGGATTGATTCTAACGCCCCTGGCGTTACCCCGCTCGTGTACCAGAGCAGGGTGGGAAAAGCAGGTCGGCTGTTCAGAGAGACATACTCTCCAGCCATGACCCCTCTCTCTTTTAGGATTCCCCCAAATGGCGATTGACGTCCCATGTCGATCCCCCCGCACCTTCCGTCGGTTTACACTCTCGTATAGGAGCTCCTATTATCTCTTGTTTCCTGCACAGAGCATAGCTCACACAGGCTTATAGATTTAGTTGATTTTATCCTAAATGCGATCGAGGTACAATGGACCCCAATGCACGCGTTTTCCTCAGTCGTTTCCTCAGAACGCGGTCCGCCTCGCCCTTCTCGTCCTCGTGGGACCCCGTTCTTAGGGGTGGCTTTTGTAGACCCCGAAGAACGCGTCCCCAAAATTTTTCAAATGCTTCCATACATGATCCAAGATTGTAGTCCATTTCGCAAGCTTCGATTTGGTAGGTCGTAGGGCCCAAACGGAGTTACGGATTAGGAGTTATGGACGTTTGAAGTTGGGCTGGAAATCTGGTTCGCGAAGCCCATTCGCGAAGCCCCCTCCGTGGTCGCGGAGCGCCGCTGCGAAGCAATGAGGCGAGAGGCTCCGAGAACCCGTTTGAAGATTGCGATGCGCCGCGAAGACCCCTCGCGAAGCACTCATGCGAAGCACCAATGCAAAGCACCCGTGCAGTGCGGTCCCGCGAAGCCCCGCCGCGAAGCGCCCCGAACATCGCGGCCTCGCGAAGCTCCAGAGGCGGTGATGCTCCGCGAACGCATTTGACATTCGCGAGCGCGCCGCGAAGCTCCTGAGGCGGCGCGGAAGGTCTGCTTCACGGCGCCCCTGCCTATAAATACCCAGCTCACCCCCCTTCTCGAGAGGACGGCCGAGGACGGCCACAGCCACTTCGCCCCTTGGGCGGCCGAGCGGAGCTCCGCATTGCGGCTCCGCGAAGCCATGCTCCGCGAGCAGCTTCCTTCGCGTTGCGGCTCCGCGAGCCGAGACTCCAGGAGTCCATGCTTCGCGAGACTATGCTCCGCGATGCTGCTCCTCGAGACCATGCTCCGTGAGAGCCCTTTGCTCCGCGAGCCCCTGCTCCGCGATGCTGCTCCGCGAGACCAAGATCTGCGATGCTGCTCCGCGAGACCAAGCTACGCGATGCTGCTCCGCGAGACCAAGCTCCGCGAGACCCCTTTTCTCCGCGAGAGACCATTGCTCCGCGAGGCCATGCTTCGCGAAGCTACTTCGTGAAGACCCATCCTTCGCGAGGATCCTACCTTCGCGCCCACCGGTCCATACCGTGGGGGCTGCGCCCCCCGCACCCCCGCTCGGGGTCAGTGCCGGGCTGCGGTCCCGCCCCTCCGGGCCGGTCCCTTCGCTACCGTCACAGACGCCCATGGAAAATGGAGAGTCGCACCGCGAACTTTTCGGGCCGGGATGCCGGGATTTTCCATTGCGCCCTTATGCGCTCCCACCTTCCACCTATGGAATACCATGATTAGAGATACTCCTCCACACACCATGAAATACCTTGAGTTGACATATCCTCTTGGTTTCATTCCATGTCGTGAGTCGAGATTCTCATCATCAATTCCCCGAGTACCTCGAGTCGAACCATCCCTCAGGCAACTCCTCCAAACCCGATCACTTGGCTCATATGCCAGGTTCAACCAGAAAGGGCTGCTTTGCGTAAGTCCCAACACCAACCATTTCTAGGCACCTTCTGCCTAATAGTCCTATCTACAAGACTATAAACTGTAGTACTCCCTATCTAACAAACGATAGGATGCCTCTCGCCCTATACGAGAGACGCCTCATGCTCCAAGCATGCGCCTCCAACAGTCCTATCTACATGACTTTAAACTGTAGCACTCCCTATCTAACAAATGACAGGATGCCTCTTGCCCTATACGAGAGATGCCTTATGCTCCTAGTATAAGATGCCAATAGTCCTGCTTACATGACTCTAAACTGTAGTATTCTCCCTATGTTCCAAACACAGGATGCCTCTTGACCTATACGAGAGATGCCTTATGCTCCTAGCATAAGATGCCAATAGTCCTATCTACATGACTATAAACTGTAGTACTCCCTATCTAACAAATGATAGGATGCCTCTCGCTTCTAACGAGAGATGCCTCATTCTCTTATCATGAGATGAAAATAGTCCTACCTACATGACTCTAAACTGTAGTATTCTCCCTATCTAACAAATGATAGGATGCCCAATTCACCAGTGAGTTGGGATGCCCTCATGGCCAGACATGAGGAAGACATTACGGGCAGTTTCCTAGCGTAAGCCCCATTCACCATTGCCACTCCTTAGTGGCACCCGGGCAGCTTCCTAGCATAATCCCCATTCACCAGTGTTGCTCCTCAGCGGCACTCGGGCAGCTTCCTAGCGTAAGCCCCATTCACCATTGCCACTCCTTAGTGGCACCCGGGCAGCTTCCTAGCGCAAGCCCCATTCACCATTGCCACTCCTTAGTGGCACCCGGGAAGCTTCCTAGCGTAAGCCCCATTCACCAGTGCTGCTCCTCAGCGGCACTCGGGCAGCTTCCTAGCGTAAGCCCCATTCACCAGTGCTGCTCCTCAGCGGCACTCGGGCAGCTTCCTAGCGTAAGCCCCATTCACCATTGCCACTCCTTAGTGGCACCCGGGCAGCTTCCTAGTGTAAGCCCCATTCACCATTGCCACTCCTTAGTGGCACCCGGGCAGCTTCCTAGCGTAAGCCCCATTCCCCAGTGCTGCTCCTCAGCGGCACTCGGGCAGCTTCCTAGCGTAAGCCCCATTCACCATTGCCACTCCTTAGTGGCACCCGGGCAGCTTTCTAGCGTAAGACCCATTCACCATTGTCGTTCCTTAGCGGCACCCGGGCATCTTTCTAGCGTAAGCCCCATTCCCCAATGCCACTCCTTAGTGGCACCCGGGCAGCTTCCTAGCGTAAGCCCCATTCACCAGTGCTGCTCCTCAGCGGCACTCGTGCAGCTTCCTAGCGTAAGCCCCATTCACCATTGCCACTCCTTAGTGGCACCCGGGCAGCTTCCTAGCGTAAGCCCCATTCACCATTTTCGTTCCTTAGCGGCACCCGGGCAGCTTCCTAGCATAAGCCCCATTCCCCAATGCCACTCCTTAGTGGCACCCGGGCAGCTTCCTAGTGTAAGCCCCATTCACCAGTGCTGCTCCTCAACGGCACTCGGGCAGCTTCCAAGCGTAAGCCCCATTCACCATTGCCACTCCTTAGTGGCACCCGGGCAGCTTCCTAGCGTAAGCCCCATTCACCATTGCCACTCCTTAGTGGCACCCGGGCAGCTTCCTAGCGTAAGCCCCATTAACCATTGCCGCTCCATAGCGGTACCCGGGCAGCTTCCTAGCGTAATCCCCATTCACCAGTACCGCTCCATAGCGGTACCCGGGCGGCTCCCTAGCGTAAGCCCCATTTACCATTTCCGTTCCTTAGCGGCACCCAGGCAGCTTCCTAGCGTAAGCCCCATTCCCCAATGCCACTCCTTAGTGGCACCCGGGCAGCTTCCTAGCGTAAGCCCCATTCACCAGTGCTGCTCCTCAGCGGCACCCGGGCAGCTTCCTAGCGTAAGCCCCATTCACCATTGCCACTCCATAGTGGCACCCGGGCAGCTTCCTAGCGTAAGCCCCATTAACCATTGCCGCTCCATAGCGGTACCCGGGCAGCTTCCTAGCGTAAGCCCCATTCACCAGTGCCGCTCCATAGCGGTACCCGGGCGGCTCCCTAGCGTAAGCCCCATTTACCATTTCCGTTCCTTAGCGGCACCCGGGCAGCTTCCTAGCGTAAGCCCCATTCACTTTTGTGATCCTATGCAGCGGTAAGCCGTTGACATCCCCATCCAGCGGTAAGCCGTTGTGATCCTATGCAGCGGTAAGCCGTTGACATCCCAATCCAGCGGTAAGCCATTGTGATCCTATGCAGCGGTAAGCCGTTGAAATCCCCATCCAGCGGTAAGCCGTTGTGATCCTATGCAGCGGTAAGCCGTTGACATCCCCATCCAGCGGTAAGCCGTTGTGATCCTATGCAGCGGTAAGCCGTTGACATCCCCATCCAGCGGTAAGCCGTTGTGATCCTATGCAGCGGTAAGCCGTTGACATCCCAATCCAGCGGTAAGCCGTTGTGACCCAATCCAGTGGTAAGCCATTGCGGAGCTCCACCTGAACTACGAGGTCTTTGATCCATGTCAAGGCATGGTACGTAGGAAGCCTCCACGAGGTTCAAGCCCGCCCGTCGCTCATTCACGTCGGGTCCCATTCCAGTCCAGCGGTAAGCCGTTGTGACCACCTGAACTACGAGGTCTTTGATCCATGTCAAGGCATGGTACATAGGAAGCCTCCACGAGGCTCAAGCCCACCAACAGTGGACCAAGGTCTACTTTCACCTGAACTACGATGTCTTTGATCCATGTCAAGGCATGGTACGTAGGAAGCCTCCACGAGGTTCAAGCCCACCAACAGTGGACCAAGGTCTGCTTTCACGTCGGTTCACCGGCGAAACCCCTCCTGAACTACGAGGTCTTTGATCTATGTCAAGGCATGGTACGTAGGAAGCCTCCACGAGGTTCAAGCCCACCAACAGTGGACCAAGGTCTACTTTCACGTCGGTTCACCGGCGGAGCTCCACCTGAACTACGAGGTCTTTGATCCATGTCAAGGCATGGTACGTAGGAAGCCTCCACGAGGTTCAAGCCCGCCCGTCGCTCATTCACGTCGGGTCCCATTCCAGTCCAGCGGTAAGCCGTTGTGACCACCTGAACTACGAGGTCTTTGATCCATGTCAAGGCATGGTACGTAGGAAGCCTCCACGAGGCTCAAGCCCACCAACAGTGGACCAAGGTCTACTTTCACCTGAACTACGAGGTCTTTGATCCATGTCAAGGCATGGTACGTAGGAAGCCTCCACGAGGTTCAAGCCCACCAACAGTGGACCAAGGTCTACTTTCACCTGAACTACGAGGTCTTTGATCCATGTCAAGGCATGGTACGTAGGAAGCCTCCACGAGGTTCAAGCCCACCAACAGTGGACCAAGGTCTGCTTTCACGTCGGTTCACCGGCGAAACCATCTGAACTACGAGGTCATTGATCCATGTCAAGGCATGGTACGTAGGAAGCCTCCACGAGGTTCAAGCCCACCATCAGTGGACCAAGGTCTACTTTCACCTGAACTACGAGGTCTTTGATTCATGTCAAGGCATGGTACGTAGAAGCCTCCATGAGGTTCAAGCCCACCAACAGTGGACCAAGGTCTACTTTCACCTGAACTACGATGTCTTTGATCCATGTCAAGGCATGGTACGTAGGAAGCCTCCACGAGGTTCAAGCCCACCAACAGTGGACCAAGGTCTGCTTTCACGTCGGTTCACCGGCGAAACCCCTCCTGAACTACGAGGTCTTTGATCTATGTCAAGGCATGGTACGTAGGAAGCCTCCACGAGGTTCAAGCCCACCAACAGTGGACCAAGGTCTACTTTCACGTCGGTTCACCGGCGGAGCTCCACCTGAACTACGAGGTCTTTGATCCATGTCAAGGCATGGTACGTAGGAAGCCTCCACGAGGTTCAAGCCCGCCCGTCGCTCTTTCACGTCGGGTCCCATTCCAGTCCAGCGGTAAGCCGTTGTGACATCCGAACTACGAGGTCTTTGATCCGTGTCAAGGCATGGTACGTAGGAAGCCTTTATGAGGTTCAAGACCACCACCCATTGGACCAAGGTCCACTTTCACGTCGGCTCACCGACACACCCACCCGTCATTTCACGTCGGGTCCCATCCTGGTCCAGTGGTAAGCCATTGCGATCATCACCCATTTGAACTACGGGGACTTTGATCCGTGTTAAGGCATGGTACGTAGGAAGCCTCCACGAGGTTCAAGCCCACCCATCACCCAATTCACGTCGGTTTACCGGCACCATCCCGAACTACGCGGACTTTGATTCCCCGCCACGGGGATATGTAGGAAGCCTCTTCAAGGCTCAATCCCAACTTCACCGTCGCCCCTGCGATGGTCCCATTTCACTCCCCCTCCACTTCACTCATTCATCCATCACCCATCCTGATTCTCACCCGGGCCGCCACATCCCGGTGGAATCATGCCATCCACCTCCTCGCTGCTCCTAGCGGCGCATGGGCCGCTTTCCATGTGTAAGCCCCATCATATCTCCGGGTCGCTGTCCTCTGTGTACACCCCGATTCATCGCCCTTTTCCCCTATAGGGAGTGCACCACCTCGGATCCGTCCTCATTGGGCGTTCTGATCCGTCTCTATGGGACCATAGCCGTCTCTATGCGATATACCAATCTGATCCGTCTCTTTGGGACGTTCTGATCACCCTCATTTCGTCTCCGCAAGACGTTAAACTTGTGGCCTACCTCGTGATAAACATGAGATGCCTGAGGAAAACCTCGGATGGAACGCCTTTGGTGTAACCGTCTCTGCTAGACGTTAATCTTGCAACATACCCTGTGCTAAACACTGGAAGCTGAGGAAAACCTCAGATGTACGCCTCGGGTTTTGCACCCTTGAGATGCCCTCTTATGAGGAAGAATACAGGTTCCCCAATGTCCACGCACCCATAGATGCCCCGACATTCCTGATGTTGCCGTCTACTCCGACCGATGGTCGCTACCATGTCAAGACCCTATGGAATGTCTTGACGGAAGTAGTGTAATTAACCGGCGTCCATGACGATATGGCACCGGGAAGAGTTTCACGAACTACGTATTAAATCTATAAGGGAGACCCAGACTAGGTGATGACTTTCGAGGAGGAATCCACGGAAGGAAGAACCGACATCCCATCATCCCGTTTCGATCAAGGAGCAAACGTACCTGAACAAGGAACGAATGCCGCCCGCCTTTGGAAAGCGGGAATGCGGGGCAACACAGCCGCGCATCCTCACAGACGGACGCGCGCGCCCCGGCGAAAGCGTTAGAAACACTTGCCATGCTCTCCCAGCATGGATTCTCCCATTATAACTTGTTAGAATTACAATGGTCGATACAGCTTCCCACCGTATCTCTCCTGAGTCCCACAGGAGGGTCTTTATACTGCGTCCCACAGTGTTACCAGAGTCCCACTGGCCTGCTCCAGAATCCCACTGAATACTTCTTCTCCCTGAGTCCCACAGGGTCTTCTCTTGGCTCCTCGAGTCACACGAGTAGCTCTTCTTCTTGTTCAGCTCTTCAAGTATCTTCAGCAGCCTGGGATAAAGGCTGCTGGCCTTGCTCGGTACCTCTGATCACTTGATTTGATCAGGTCTTCTCGTCTTTCTCGGGCTTTATCACCTTCTTCTAAGGATGACCCGGCTTCTATCCAATTACTGAATACTCAGACAATTGATGTCTTTAACTTCAGTCTGGTCCAGTCTCAGTCACTTCAACTTCATGCACTGAGTGCATGGCAGCTCTTCATCCTCATGCACTGATAGCATGGCCTTCTCAATTCTTCAAGAACCTCCTGGTCTTGGACTACTCAATTGCACACCACTGATTTGACTCTGTTCACGTGTGCACGTGCATGCATGCATGCATGCACTTCCCCTTTCCTCTTCTTGGGGCAGTAGACCCACAAAGGGTGTAAACTGTTTTAGCACACA
The DNA here is from genome assembly GCA_963277665.1 of Viscum album. Classification (NCBI taxonomy): domain Eukaryota; kingdom Viridiplantae; phylum Streptophyta; class Magnoliopsida; order Santalales; family Viscaceae; genus Viscum; species Viscum album. The sequence goes on from OY728166.1 coordinate 761,407,603, forward strand.
CCAGCTTCTCACTTATTCACACACTTTATTCAATTTGATTACACACTTGAATGTGTGTTATACTTTAGTGTGAGAGTCTTCTTCCTTCAACTTCTAAATGCGTACACTTTGTACACACCTAGGTTCGGCCTTCTTTGTTACTTGTTCAAGTACACATAAATTGTTCTTTGTTTTGCACACACTTGACTTGGCCTCCTCCTCTTCTTGTTGCACACCCTTAACCCGTAGGTTGTTCTTCAATTTTTCACACACTAAATGTGTCTTCACTAGGTGCACACACAAGGCACTAAAGGCCTCGGGTTCTCCCTCTTTGCACAAGGCACTGCCCGTAGGTGTTCTTGTCTTCTTGGCACACAAGCACAAAGGCACGACCTTCCTTCTCTTCTTGCACACACACCCAAGGCCACTGCCTCTTCTTCAAATGAACACACAAGGTGTGTTCTTCAATTTGGCACAACCACAAGGTATGGCCTCGGGTTCTCTTTTCCACATGGCACACACACACTGCCTCCTTCTGTTTTTGCACACACAGCCCGAACTCCTTGGGTGCAAGGAAGCTGTGCAAGTCTCAGGTGCAACCTGTGCAAGGCACGCAAGGGGTGCGGCCTTCCTCTCTTCACAACCGCGCAGGGTCAAGTGTGCAAGGGTGAAACACTGCCGCGCAAGCCACAACAAACCTCGAGGCCGCGCAAGGTACATGCGGCCTCGGGTACTTCCTTTCACGCAAAAGAAAGACGCGCAGGGAACTCCTCACCTCCTTCTTCTTGTCGCGCAAAGGAGTTGCGCGCAAGGGACTCCTTCGGGCCAAGGATGGAACCGAGAACAATAGCCACGCAAAGTTTTGCGCGGTGGCTTCTTTCTTCGCGAGGCAGAGAGCTCTACGCGGATCCCGGATCTTCAACAAAATTTCAGCAAGCAACAATGAGGTCTCGGCCTCTCCTTTTATAGGCAGAGAATCCTCAAAACTTCCGCGTGATTATAAATTCAAAATCCCGAATATTTCGGATCTTTAAAAATATTTCAAATCTGGTTTCCTCTCTGTTTCACGCGGCTTCCTTCTTCTTTATTTTCCTCCTCCATATGCATGCTTCGAACGTGTTCTTGGCCTTCATTAAAAACCGGTCCATGCATAGCACGAACACCACATGGCCTCGGCAACTCCGTTAGCCTCGGCTGAAGTCCTAATTCTTTCTCGATGCATGCATGCAACATTTTAATGCATGCATGAATTCGTTATGGCCAGACGAGCATGAGGGTGTCTTCTGCTTCGAGATAGATGGCCGGAATCTCAAAAACCATGCTCGGGGAGCCACTGGTTCAGCGGGGGACGTCGGGTGGCACGGGGTGTCCTCGGCTCGAGCTCGAGGAAGGAGACGAGCTCTCGGCCGTCAGATGCGATGTTAAACGGCCAGGATCAGATCATCGCCGCGGAGATGAATCGTGCGGCGTGGATAAAGTGCGCGATGGCTCGGACGGCCAGGATTCGCTCCCGGTGAATTTTCCGCGTCCCACATCGAAACGGGACGCGGTTTTTCCGCGGTTTATCAATATGCCGCTCCCTCAACCCGGCAATTGAATCTCCTCCCTCCACGGTGCCGCCCCGCACCGTGTTCTCCCTGCGGGCGCGCTCTGTGCCCACTCATGCCTCCTGCGGGCGCGCTCCTAGCGCCCACTATGCACACTCGGGTGCGCTCATGCGCCCCTGCCGCGCTCCTCCGGGCGTGCCCCAGGCGCCCATGCGGTGTCTTGGGTGTGCGCCCTGCCGCCCTGGCTCGCCCCACGGGTTCCACTGGGCGTGGTGCCCTAGTGCCCATGCCTTGGGGTTGAACCCCCAAGGTGCCTTGGCTGGCCACATTTTTTGGAAAATGAAGTGTTAAACACTTTTTTAAAAAACAAAGTATCCCCATATGTAAAATGCCAAATTCCAAGCCACTTCTCCCTTCTTCATTTCTTCTCCTCTTGAATCACATAACATCTTCAATGGGCTTCGTTGATCAAATCAGAGATCAATTGGATCTTCTTCTGATTCTCATCCACTAAGTGATAGTGCATGGACTTCTTTAGCTCACTTCATCCACTTTGAAGCAGTGGATGGCTCTCTTCATCTCCTCATGCATTTTCAATACAATGCATGTTCTTCAAACATGTTGTGACATTGTATCCAGTTGATACAAGTTCTTGGAACTTTAAAGAGCAGTTCAACAATCGTCAGATATACATGGAGAATGTTTCAACCACAATTTCCAATATCACTTAGTGAATCTCCTAAGTGACATTCCTCTTAGTACTATGTCCATTCTCTCTTCATCACCAACACCATCACAACCTTTGTCATTCACATCTTGACATTCCTTGACTTCCATTCATTCCAAGACAACTTCATGCCTCATTGACAACAAATGCAACACAATGCACTTCAATCTCCCCCTTTGTATTTGTTGTCAATACACTCCTTCAGCACATATGAATGGGTCAATATGTGTGCCAATATTTTCTCCCCCTTATTGGCAATCAAATGCAATGGTGTGGTGTGGTTCTCTTCCACAATATCTCTTCCTCCCTTCGAATAGCATCTTCTTGAAAAACACTAAGAGAGGGATGATGCCACATGTTCTTCTTTAGCAAAGAACCTTTAGTAAATCAACTCTAAGTCTACTTGGGCTAACCCGGTGTAGAAAACAAGAGTGATGTAACCAAGGATCTCAATGCTGTCCACATTCACTGTAAACATGTGAGATCATGCTAAGGGGTTCAGATATTCAATGAATTGCTAAATCCTGCACATACTCCACAAAACTTATTAGAAAGTTCAGTGCAAAGAAAAAGCTCCCCCATTCATCCATTTTCTTAAGATGATATTAATCTCAGAACATCATCTTCTTCAGAATTGCTCCCCCTCAAGGGGTGCACTCCATTCTGTCCAAACCATCCTCCAGCTGAGAGTGATCATCATCTTCAATTCCCTGCAATGTTAGCACATGTAAATACAAGTGTATAAGGGAATAAGATGGGACCTCCTTGGTTCATCAATGTGAACAACAAGGTTGAGAAGATTCTCTCAACAGAGATGTCCCATTTTCCCCAGTCTTCACACTTGCACATTTGATCTTCAATGATGTTTGTGCTGGTGTGGATATCAACACATCTTCATGTGAAATCTTCTTCTTCCCTTTTGCCTTAGCAATTGCCAGAACTTCATCTTCAGCTCTCTGCAGATCTTTGGCAAGTTGCAACTGATTTGGCCATATGATTAACAAGTCATTTGGAAGTGTGTCCTCAGTTCTGGAAGTTTCACATGGTTCCTTTAATGCTGTCAAGCTACCTCTCTTAGGCAACTTATTTTCAATCAATCCCTTCTTCTTCTGGATTGATTGTCTTTTGGAGTTCAGTCTGCTTCTATTTAGTTTCATGGCTTCTTTACAAAGGTCCATGATGTGTCCTTTCTTTCCACAGTAGAAGCATGTTTTCTTGGTGGTCCTTCTGGATGCATCACCCTTCTTGGATTTCAATTCCAAGGACTTCTCTTGATTCTTCAAACTCTTCTTGGGAGCATCTTCCACTTTCTTCTGCTTGCTTCCCAAGGAATCTTTTTGAGCCAGGTTCAGTGATCTTTTCTTCTTTTGAGCTCTGGATACAGTTGGAGATTGACATGTATCTTTTTGACCACTTTTGCAATCATCCCAGATGTTGTCAAGTAATCCAAATCTATTTGCAGTAAACATATGTCTCTGGATCTGTGGATGCTGCTTCCTTCCTTCTGGCTTGCTCCCCCTTGGCATGGGCTTCCTCTGTGCTTTGGCATTCAGTGGATTGTACCAACAATCCTTTGCACAGTGCCCATACTTATTACAACACCAACATTGACCCACAAATCTTGACTTCTTCAGTCCTTCTGATTTTAGGGTACTTTTCTGGAGCTGCTGTGTTGTTTCAGGAGAGCTCTGCTTCTTTACTGTCTTCATCCATATTTGTTTGGAATTATTCTTCCATCCTGCACTTTTTGCGAAAACACAATTAGAAGCATCAGTACAAGATGGTATGGATGGTACCTTCTTTCTATAAGATGTTGCACTTTTATTAGAGGATTTCTTTCTCTTAGAATCATCCTTCTCAAAGCATACTTGAGTAGCAACGTGTCTTCTTCCAGCTGACTGGGAGGATTTAGCTTTAAATGATTGCAGATGTTTCAATATCACCTCCAGTTCTAAGTATTTCATGTTGAGGGAGTTCTTCTCATCCTCAACAGTTCTTAGCTTTCCTTCCCATTTCTCCACCAGTTGTTTCATCTGGTCTTCATGCACCTTCTTCAATTCTTGCAATGAATTGTCCAGCTCCTTTACCAATTTGACTTTTTCTTCAAGTTGAGCATCTCTGACATTCATTGAAACTTTGTGCCTCTTTTCCAGTGCATGGAAAACATCTTTGATTATTATTTTAAAGAATTATTTCTCAGAAAGGATTCTTTGCAATTCTTCAGTAGTGTCTTCATATCTTTCATTGCAAAGTGATACTGTTTCATCTTTAGCCTTCACCAGCTTTCTGAGAGTGTTGGTTATGACAACCCTTTTAGCCAATTGATCTTCCATTGCATTGGCTTCTTCTTCTAGCTGTAATTTTTCTTCTTGAAGTTCAAGGATGCCTGTAGCTATACACATTGCCACTTCCTTGGGGACTGCCTTCTGAAGATATTCGATTGCACTTTGAAGATCTTTCATTGTTCCAACTTCATCACAGCTAGGACAGGCTTTCTTCATTTTCTTGGCCTGTTTCTTCTTTCTATTTTTCTGAGTCTTGGCAGATATCTCCAGTTGAGGCTGTTCTTTCATTTCCTCAAATCTGCACTCCATATAGACTCTCTTGGATCTTTTAGAGGTAACCTCCCCTGATACCAATTGGAGTGCCCAGATCAGTGTGAATCACTGAGAGGGGGAGGGGGTGAATCAGTGATCCCTTAAAACTTTTTCTAATTGATTCTTATCAATTAAACCTCTATGGTTGGTTAAAACCTCGATCCACTCTTCTTGTATCTCTCAACCTTTCCCGAATGATGCAGTAATGAAAAGGCACAGGACACAAGGATTTACAAGGTTCGGCACCAAAGGCCTACATCCTTGCCATGCTCTCCCAGCATGTATTCTCCCATTATAACTTGTTAGAATTACAATGGTCAATACAGCATCCCACCGTATCTCTCCTGAGTCCCACAGGAGGGTCTTTATACTGTGTCCCACAGTGTTACCAGAGTCCCACTGGCCTCCTCCAGAATCCCACTGAATACTTCTTCTCCCTGAGTCCCACATGGTCTTCTCTTGGCTCCTCGAGTCACACGACTAGCTCTTCTTCTTGTTCAGCTCTTCAAGTATCTTCAGCAGCCTGGGATAAAGGCTGCTGGCCTTGCTCGGTACCTCTGATCACTTGAGTTGATCAGGTCTTCTCGTCTTGCTCAGGCTTTATCACCTTCTTCTAAGGATGACCCGGCTTCTCTCCAATTACTGAATACTCAGACAATTGATGTCTTTAACTTCAGTCTGGTCCAGTCTCAGTCACTTCAACTTCATGCACTGAGTGCATGGCAGCTCTTCATCCTCATGCACTGATAGCATGGCCTTCTCAATTCTTCAAGAACCTCCTGGTCTTGGACTACTCAATTGCACACCACTGATTTGACTCTGTTCACCTGTGCACGTACATGCATGCATGCATGCACTTCCCCTTTCCTCTTCTTGGTGCAGTAGACCCACAAAGGGTGTAAACTGTTTTAGCACACACCAGGTTCTCACTTCTTCACACACTTTATTCAATTTTCTTACACACTTGAATGTGTGTTATACTTTAGTGTGAGAGTCTTCTTCCTTCAACTTCTAAATGCGTACACTTTGTACACACCTAGGTTCGGCCTTCTTTGTTACTTGTTCAAGTACACATAAATTGTTCTTTGTTTTGCACACACTTGACTTGGCCTCCTCCTCTTCTTGTTGCACACCCTTAACCCGTAGGTTGTTCTTCAATTTTGCACACACTAAATGTGTCTTCACTTGGTGCACACACAAGGCACTAAAGGCCTCGGGTTCTCCCTCTTTGCACAAGCCACTGCCCGTAGGTGTTCTTGTCTTCTTGGCACACAAGCACAAAGGCACGACCTTCCTTCTCTTCTTGCACACACACCCAAGGCCACTGCCTCTTCTTCAAATGAACACACAAGGTGTGTTATTCAATTTAGCACAACCACAAGGTATGCCCTCGGGTTCTCTTTTCCACTTGGCACACACACACTGCCTCCTTCTGTTTTTGCACACACAGCCCGAACTCCTTTGGTGCAAGGAAGCTGTGCAAGTCTCAGGTGCAACCTGTGCAAGGCACGCAAGGGGTGCGGCCTTCCTCTCTTCACAACCGCGCAGGGTCAAGTGTGCAAGGGTGCAACACTGCCGCGCAAGCCACAACAAACCTCGAGGGCGAGCAAGGTACTTGCGGCCTTGGGTACTTCCTGTCGCGCAAAAGAAAGACGCACAGGGAACTCCTCACCTCCTTCTTCTTGTCGCGCAAAGGAGTTGCGCGCAAGGGACTCCTTCGGGCCAAGGATGGCACCGAGAACAATAGCCGTGCAAAGTTTTGCGCGGTGGATTCTTTCTTCACGAGGCAGAGAGCTCTACGCGGATCCCGGATCTTCAACAAAATTTCAGCAAGCAACAATGAGGTCTCGGCCTCTCCTTTTATAGGCAGAGAATCCTCAAAACTTCCGCGTGATTATAAATTCAAAATCCCGAAGATTTCAGATCTTTAAAAATCTTTCAAATCTGGTTTCCTCTCTGTTTCACGCGGCTTCCTTCTTCATTATTTTCCTCCTCCATATGCATGCTTCGAACGTGTGCATGGCCTTCATTAAAAACCGGTCCATGCATAGCAAGAACACCACATGGCCTCGGCAACTCCGTTAGCCTCGGCTAAAGTCCGAATTCTTTCTCGATGCATGCATGCAACATTTTAATGCATCCATGAATTCGTTATGGCCAGACGAGCATGAGGGTGTCTTCGGCTTCGAGAGAGATGGCCGGAATCTCAAAAACCATGCTCGGGGAGCCACTGGTTCAGCGGGGGACGCCGGGTGGCACGTGGTGTCCTCGGCTCGAGCTCGAGGAAGGAGACGAGCTCTCGGCCGTCGGATGCAATGTTAAACGACCAGGATCAGATCATCGCCGCGGAGATGAATCGTGCGGCGTGGATAAAGCGCGCGATGGCTCGGACGGCCAGGATTCGCTCCCCGTGAATTTTCCGCGTCCCACATCGAAACGGGACGTGGTTTTTCGCGGTTTATCAATATGCCGCTCCCTCAACCCGGCAATTGAATCTCCTCCCTCCACGGTGCCGCCCCGCACCGTGTTCTCCCTGCGGGCACGCTCTGCGCCCACTCATGCCTCCTGCGGGCGCGCTCCTAGCGCCCACTATGCACACTCGGGTGCGCTCATGCGCCCCTGCCGCGCTCCTCCGGGCGTGCCCCAGGCGCCCATGCGGTGTCTTGGGTGTGCGCCCTGCCGCCCTGGCTCGCCCCACAGGTTCCCCCGGGCGTGGTGCCCTAGTGCCCATGCCTTGGGGTTGAACCCCCAAGGTGCCTTGGCTGGCCACATTTTTTGGAAAATGAAGTGTTAAACACTTTTTTAAAAAACAAAGTATCCCCATATGTAAAATGCCAAATTCCAAGCCACTTCTCCCTTCTTCATTTCTTCTCCTCTCTTCTTCTTCTTGAGAATTCAAACATTTATCTACTTGATTAGAAACAACTCCTCAATTTATGATTCTTCTTCATCATCTCATTTTCTACTTAGGAGAGAATTCTCAAGGATCTTCATCAACCGAACTCCTGAATCACATAACATCTTCAATGGGCTTCGTTGATCAAATCAGAGATCAATTGGATCTTCTTCTGATTCTCATGCACTAAGTGATAGTGCATGGACTTCTTTAGCTCACTTCATCCACTTAGAAGTAGTGGATGGCTCTCTTCATCTCCTCATGCATTTTCAATACAATGCATGTTCTTCAAACATGTTGTGACATTGTTTCTAGTTGATACAAGTTCTTGGAACTTTAAAGAGCAGTTCAACAATCGTCAGATATACATGGAGAATGTTTCAACCACAATTTCCAATATCACTTAGTGAATCTCCTAAGTGACATTCCTCTTAGTACTATGGCCATTCTCTCTTCATCACCAACACCATCACAACCTTTGTCATTCACATCTTGACATTCCTTGACTTCCATTCATTCCAAGAGAACTTCATGCCTCATTGACAACAAATGCAACACAATGCACTTCAAACATTAATTGTGATTTCATTTTCTACAAATTATTTATGAAAAATATAAATCATTTATACATGTGTATTAATAAATTTAGTAAATTGATATTAATAAATGAACCCATGAAATATGATATAAAAATAATAATTTTTTTCTTATTGATCCATTATATATTTTAGTCATATGGTATATAAAACACTATTGGATGTATAAAAACAAATATTTTCCTCTGAAGGTTAATTTTCCACATTTTAATAGTGGACTGTTTTTAAATTACTTTTTTGACACATTAAAGATTTAAATATGACAAAATATACTTGTTATTTCGGATAATAATATAAAAATATACTTTTGATGAATTTTTTTAATTTTCGAAAAAACTTTTAAATTTTAATGAATAGTGAAAATACATTAAATTTTAATTGAAAACATATTATTCCATCAAAATAATTTTTATGGTGAAATTTTAATATTGAGTTGTTTTAAAGTATAAATAGAATATATATTTATAATTTAATATAAATTATGTCAATGTAATTAATTTTACATTGAATTCACATGTAATAACATTTTATTCTTTTTCAATGTTATTATATTTAAAACTTTTTCTCTTTTTCAGACAAAAGTATTAATTTTAAATTAATTTCTACAAATTGGATGTTTTCAATTTTTAAAAATATATTATATATTTAGAATCAGTTGATCCAAATTATATTAAAATCATTTTATTTAGTTTTGGGCGTTATGGATAGTATTTATGTTATTTTTATTAATAAGGTAAAAGGGTAAAAAAAGTTAATTACAGTTAAAAATACTATTATAAAATTACCCTAACACTTTTCTTAATATCATTGGATAATTTTATTTTTATCTACATCATCCTTTGGTCAAAAATAGTGTCCTTTGGAGGCCAATTGGATGACATTAGGACATTTATTTTATTTTATTTAGAGAAAAGTTAAATATTTCTCACTCATATATTAATAACTAAATAATTTTTAATATAATGGTATACTAAATAAAATTTATATTATAAAAACTAATTTGAAAGATAAAATGTTATTATTTATCATTGTATTTTATTTGTAATTTGTAAGAAACAAATAATTACTAAAATAGATTATACATTAATGATGCAGAAATTATTTAATTGATTAAAAATAAATAATATAGTTTTTATTAAAAAAATAATACCCATTAAGAGATAAAATAACTTGAACAACTATTATTGGATGAGCACATCTCAACCATAATAATCCAAGGGAGTTGTTATTGACCATTTGGATCCATATATATGCGATTATGAAACTTATATTATTTAATTTAACATGAGGTTCAATTATTAAACATCATGATTTAGTAAGTATAAAATTTTAAATGTTTTATTTTATAGAAAATAGATTCAGCTAAATGTTTTATTCATAAATTTGGTAGATTAATAATATTAAATAGTTAAAAAAATTATTTCATAATTATTTTATTATTGTAGATATAAAATATTTTTTTAAAACTATTAAAATAAATATGAATTGGATACCTAATATGACTAATGAGTTTAATATCATACCTTTATCTCTATTGAGTATAATTAAATAGTTTGTTTGAAAATCTTTTTTATTTTATTGTCAAAAAACCTATTAATTTAATTATATCAAAACTGACACGATTGATTGTTTTCCAAAATAGAGTTTCATTAAATTATATAAAAATAATATAACATTTTTATGTAATATATAATAATTTTCATATGATATTAAATTTTATAAGGTATTCATTTAAGGTCTAACTAAAATCTAATAAATTAATATTCCACCAATTTAATATTGAAATATTTTTTACACTATTTAAAAATTAAATAGAATAATTAAGTGTTAATTAAAATGATAAGGTTTAAATTTATAGAAATACTACTCTAAAATGTAATGTTCTTTGAAATTAAAACCCTATATCACATCATCTTCAAATTTGGGATATTTTTGATGGGTTATGACTTTATTATAAATTAATATATTTAGAGATCATAAAATTTCTCTTTCCCTTAATTATAAAAGGGAACCTACTCCTTCACATATTCCCTTCACTTTGAGAATTTAAGATCATCCATACCATTCCATTTAGCCTAAAAACACTCAAATTTTCATTTTAGAGATTTTGGTCTTTTTAGAAGACAAACTCTAGTGCTATAAGAGGAGATTTAGAGGAAGCATTTCAAAGAATAAGCAATATCCTCTACCAATTCATTGAATCTTATTTTTTCAATTACATCCTATTCATGATTTAATTCATTATAAATTATTAACTGCAGTATCAAATATATACATAGATGTCAATATAATTATGAAACAACCATATTCCACCTTCTATCAACCCTACAAAAAACAAAATCATCGCACATGTGTACGTATGGATTTCTGCCTCCACGTTGTAGTGTAATCTATTTTCCAACACCACCATACTTGGATGAGTATAATGATGTAAATAAAAACTATATATAAATACAATAACATTATATTGATCCTGAAATATCATAATCTATCTACTTCAATAATGTGCAACAACTTTTGGGAATAATATAGTCAGTAATGTGTATGTACTACCGGCCATATGCACGATGGGATGTGATTCATTCTACATGATATTAAATAATGAATTATTTTTTAAATGTACATAATGAATAAATATTTTTTATATTATGTTATTGTCATTTTTTAATGATATAAATATGAACCAATACAGAGATACAGAACTTATTGAACAAAAATGCATAATAACATAAAGTAGTTAATATCTGAATAACGAGTCACAATGAAATGTTACTAACAAATAGATAAAAATAGGATAATATATGATATTATATAAATTAATATTATTCTAGAATAATTCATTGAATTTTTTTAATCATTATAATGTTTTTTCGGATACATATGAATGACAACAAACCAAAGGTAAAATATAATTGGTCAATCTCATTATTATCTGAATCTGTTTATTCATAAGTATTTAATGGGGTATATTTATCATCCATATCCATATATTCTAAATAATTAATAGTATTTATATTATTCTACAATTTTTTAAATTCAATATTAACCATTCGTGAATCATTATTGAACATTGTGAATGGAATCATTTTTCCTTATACGATATGAGGTAATTTTTTTAGTTTTCCAGAAAAAGTTTGTAAAAAATGTTTTGTAAGTTATACAACATGAAGGGATTTTGTGCATCTTCATAAAACATTATTTCAATGAATCTCACTCTACATTATGTTGAGTTTATTTTAAAATAAATTGTTTTCTTTTCAAATTTCCTGAAGTTTTGATAAAAGAAAACATTTTTTTAAGAAGAAAGTATATTTTCCTCTACAATTAATATCAAGTGTTTTATCAAAAAAAATTCCATCCAAGATTATATTATTTAATGGGGTTATTTTCATATCCCTATAATTACTATGGTGTTATTTTTTATTTTATGTGATTTTAAATATGAAATCCAAATGTTTTATATGGATAATGATAGAATGTTGTTTAAGAAACCCATTTTATTTAGTGGGTTAGGTTATAATTAATGATTTCTGTTTTTTTGAAACCTGAAAGAGTGATTTTATAATGATACATGTTAGACCTCTATACATGTACAATGAATTAGGTAATGATTTATATCTAATGATATATAAATGACTATAATGACAAGAATATATGGCTTAGTAGTGTAGGGATAGAACGTGGAGTGAACTCAGTTCCGTTATGGAAATTGATAGCAATGATGGACTTGGTAATGAGCCTTGAATAATATGAAATTATATTATATACATATGTTTATTTCATATAAAATCATGTATTATGTTTTCACTTTTGGAAATATTTACATTGTTTCTATTGAACATTTATTATTTATCACATGGCATGATATCACGATCTTTTATATGTATGATATTATTTTAAAATGTACTAGTCTTATGTATTATGATTATGATATGATTGATATATCCCTAGTTTACCCTTGATGTGAATTTGAGCTCACCCTTTCATATTTTACTTTCTCCATGTCATGAAGAAGGGTATTAAGTAAGATTAGTCAAAAAGGGTTATAGTTATGACAAAACAAGTGAGAGGCAATGAATATGTCTTATGAACTAATTGTTATTGTTCCCCAGTTTCTAGAAACACTATACTATACAGTCTGATTTTTCATTTTTCTATTCTGTAATTAATATTCATTAACATTGATTTAATATCAATTTATGTAAAGTATGTACCATTATATCATCCCTCTTTCTGATGACCACCATGACCCCAACCACCCTATCATCAACAATCATGACCATAACCCTCCATTCAATATTCTATAGTTACCTCGACTACACTATCAGCAACTTTGGGGACATTGAATCCACTTCTGGATACATTTGTGATCCGTATCCCCCATTACAAGGACATTCGTGACCCAATCCTCCCATCCTGAAATTTTCACGACCCTAACTCCCCTGGCTCCTCGATGATGACCCCCAAAAGCTTTTTTTTCCATTTTTTGGGGAATATGGACGTACACATCTCTAATAATGATATTGACTGAATTTTTCTATGATTTTTATTTGAATTATATAATTTTTGTAATAATTTATTATTGTTTCATATTTTAATACTTTATTAATTAATTTTTTTAATTTATATTATTTAGAATATAGAAACCATCTTCGTAAATGATGAAGTGGGATGATATTAATTTTGATTTTACCTTTTTGATATAACCTTTTAAACATTATTTTTGAATATACAAGGATAGGACAATCCAATACAATTGGATAAAAGTTATATTAAGTTTCCTAAAAAAACTCTTATTTATTCGATGGGTTTTATATAATTTTATGATAATGAAATTGAAAATAGATCAATGGATGATGGAATAATATTTTTTAGTACTAATTGTAAATTCTTGTAATGGATGAATATAAATAATATATATGAGCCTTTGATATTGATATAATTTAATACTCAATATGTGTGGTTGATTTTTAATGGTTAATTAAATGGTATAGAAATTAATAATAACGAAAACACTATCAAGGAAAAACAATGTGACTTGAAGGAGGATAATTTAGTTCAAAATTTGTTATGTTATGCATTTGGGTTTTTAGAATAAAATAATAAATATTTTAATAGTTCAACAGATCCTTCTGTTAATCCTGAGTAGGCAAATCTTTCTCAGAACATCGTTGACAAAAAAATGAGTTTATGAATTAGTTGAAGATGGAGAGTACTAACAGTAGTAATGGTGTTATATATATTCGAAGATTTCATTTTAACCTAAGTTGTTTCATATCAAGTGTCCCAATGTAATTTCTAACAAAGTAATCTCCAAGAATTTTGAGTTTATTCGTGATCTATTTAGTGTCACTTAAATTCATGCATCTTTCTATGAGATGAATAATGTTATCACAAAACATGGACATTATTATACAATGATAAATTAAAACCCTAATGAATGCATGATTTACATGGGATAATATTCTGTTATGGTAAAATGCATAAAATTTCATACAATAAGATGGGAGTTAATAAACAACAATGTGATTATAAATCCATGCAACCCCAGGAATAAATAGATAAAGAAAACTCCAGAAAACGTATTGTATTACTTTCCCCTTAAACCATGATTTTAAATATTATTAATGTCATATAAGACTGCATATGACAATAAGTAGGATGCTAAAGATAGTAATGAAGTATTTATGAGGCATCCAAATGATTAAAATCATGGAATATTTTTTTCATTTTGTCCATAAGTTTATTTGGATCCTTGGAAGGTGCATTTCAGATTGGCATCAGATGGTTGTAAACTTTTTGGTACATTATGTATTAATTATAGAATTTGTAAATTTGTTTTGATCCCCTACAATCTATGTACATGGATGTGTATGAATAAAAATTCATTCATTATTTTTATGACTATTCCTAAAAAGTAAATGCATTGAAAAGACATTGATGCATATGTTCAACCTATAAAAAATAATTGTTATAATTATATTATAATGGTCTCGAAACATTTGATGATTCAATGAAACATAAATTAATAATGCATAATACTTTAATGTGAAAAATCAATGACTCTCATAGTGTAGTATTTTTATCTAGTTTTAATATACAAACTGGTTTAGAATTTTCTATAATTATGATTTTGAACCTCAATGATTACCTCATTTTAGAAAATGGTGATTTATGTGACATTGTAGATTTCATGATTCTTCTCTATAATTCGGTATAGTATGAATAAATTCATTAAATATATTCAATTGAGAAATGCAGTGAAGGTATTATATTGTTAGTAATCTATAAGAAACATAATGAATGTCACTTGAAATATCGAAAATTCCATTAGCTTGAAGAAGTGGAAAAGGGTATGAGGTACTATATCCAAAGAAACTTGATCACAACAATGGAAGTTAAATTGTACATTTTTATAACATATTTATTGGGATTTTAATTTTATGCATCATAATATTGATGTAATTAATATTGATAAGTAGACATGTGATATTGTAATTTTTTATCTTAATGAGCGTGGTAAATTATAGGCTAACCTTAATGCTTATAAGGATTTGGAGCTATTGAATATAATGAATTGTTTATAGGAAAATGGTAAAGATAAGTATCCTTATAATATTTCTATAATGAAAATAATAATAATGATATATTCCTTCAATCATAGAAGAATTGAAATTTTCTAGATGGGTATTTAAGTATGATGTGAATGTCTGTTGATAGAAAACATCAAATGCTACATGGATTGAAAAGTCCAAAATCAAATATTCTGATAGATTGGTTATTGAAATTGGCATCGCATAATACAATACCTAAAAATTTAACAATGATTATTGTTGATTTTTTATCCTTTTTAGAGTGAAATTTTGGAAAACAATATAAATCTAATTGATCTTTTACAACCTCATGAATGGTTTTTCTAACTCCTATTTCATTTAGAGATGATATATATCACTTCACTCTTCAAAATCATGATTCAGTTTAATATTTATTTGTTTAAAGAACTTATAAATGGTGGACTGGTACCCTATCAATGTATATATCCAATTTACATGTAAGTGTAATTTTTTTTAATTAGTGAATTTTATTTTATAAAATCACATTGTATCAGTTATTTATATTTTTCTCATTATTTTCATCTGGTACGTCAGTCATTGAAAATCATATTTAAGGAATAAAGATCAACCAGAAGGATCTATTGATGAAGGTTACATAAATGAAGAGTGTTTAACTATATGAGTACTCATTTAGATAGGATTGATACTAGATTTAATCGTGTTGCACATATAAGACATATCAATCAACTCTACTTATGAAAACCAGCCATTTTTATTTCCATCTATTAGTCATCCAATTGGAATGGAAAAAACTTTTAAAATAACTAATCAATTTTTCAATAAGAAAATTTTTATTTCCTTCTCTATATTGTAAATATGGTTCCATTTACTAATTAAATTTTATTACAATCAGGGATGAGACAAAGGGGTTGAGCTCAAAATGAGATGGAATTGAAAAAAGATGTTTGTAATGAGATTGTTTAATGGTTTTCTCATTATATTAGTATATAGATATTTTTTCTGATGCTTTCACTAGTGCGTGCACATCCATATTCTAGAGTACGAATGACATGGTTTTGTAGCCCAGTATTCCAGCTTTTCAAAGGTGGGCGACATCCGTTCCTTGTTCAGGGATGTTTTCTCCTAGATTGAAACAGGATGATGGTATGTCAGTTCTTCCTTCCGTCGATTCATCCTCATAACTTTTCATCTACATCGGTACTCCCTTATAGATTTAATATGTTGTTCATTAAACTCTTACTAGTTCCATATCTTCATGGACACCTGTTAATTACACAGATTCTTTCGAGACATTCCAAAGGGCCCGATCAAGGCATCGACCTTCGATCAGGGGAGTATTCATGTTGAACATCACTGGCATGTTTGTACACTAGATCACTGGCATGTCTTGGTTTCTTCCCATTATTATAGGCCTTATCAAGGGCACGGGCACCTAAGTCATCCCACGTCGAATGCAGGGAATCATATGCCCTAGGAATTTATCTGAGGTTTTCCTCAAGTATCCATGTTTAACACAGGGTTTAGTTGTAGGTTTAATATCCAGTGAAGATAGATCGGACTGATCAGAACATTGTTTGGAGTGGATCATATGGGTACATCCTCTGGAGGGGACACTGATTTAGGGGGGGGGTGGAACTTTCATGACCTCATTGGGATGAGGAATTCGGGGTAAAAATCAAGATGGCTGATGGAGTGTTTGAATGAAGTATGTGTTCAATGCGATGGAACCACCATGAGGGTGGAGGTAGTGTTGGTCTTGAGCCTCTAAGAGACATCCTACATAACCCGTTGGCAAGGAATTAAAGTCTGCGTAGTTCGATGGGACAATGGGACACCTTAGAAGGCTACCCATGAGAATGGATGCATGAATGGGACCTAAAAAATATAGAACCTCCAGGTTGGGGCACGATCTTCTTGGAACACCTGGGATCGATGGATAGATAAGAATGAGACAGGGGTGTTGGGATTGACCTCTTGGGGGCTTCCTACGTATCCCCATGGTAGGTAATCAATGTACACATAGATCATCTGACGACAACATATCGTCTATTAGGGACTTCAATGGCTTTCCACTGAATGAGTCTGACAATGGCTTACCGCTGAATGGGGGAACAATGGATTACCGCTGATTGAGGTCTATTGTTTAACATCATGCAGGATGGGTGTGAACTGACGTGAAAGAGGACCTAGGGCCCAGATAGATGGTGTGATTGAACCTCAAAAATTCTTCCTACATACCTCACCTTGTAATGGAGCAAAGACCACATTGTTCAGGTGGTGGGAACTGACGTGAAGGTGGTCAGAACAACCGTGTATTGGGCTTGATCCTCAAGCAAACATCCTATGTACCTTACCATGGAAAGGGTCAATGACTACATAGTTCAGGTGATGGGTGAGGGGATTAATCTCTAGGATTACAATGGTGTTGGTGAAATGACTTGAAGATAGTCAGAACAACTGGGGTGTTGGGATTGAACCTCAGGGAGGCTTCCTACATACCCTGCCTTGGCTGGGATCAAATACCTCGTAGTTCATGTATGGGTGTGGGTCTTACACTCTAGGCTGCCAAAGGTGTGGGTGAACCAATGTGAAGATGGTCGGAATGACCTGGGTGGTGGGATT
Organism: Viscum album; assembly: GCA_963277665.1. Lineage (NCBI taxonomy): Eukaryota > Viridiplantae > Streptophyta > Magnoliopsida > Santalales > Viscaceae > Viscum > Viscum album. Next base: position 761,425,142 of record OY728166.1, read on the forward strand.
GAACCTCTTCGAGGAATCCTATGTACATTACCTATATAGAGATCAAAGACCTCGTAGTTCAGGTATTATTGCAGCTTACACTCTACGCTGCCCAATGTGGATGTCATTGTTGATGCTTTCTATAATCCCACATGAGTCACACTCGGTGTAAGAAATAAGAGACAACAAAGACATGAATATCACATCACGAACAGTGCATCTATGGTATGTTTAGTGGGGCTCATGCGTGGTTAGTGGACCAAATAGGGAACATGGGCTTACACACGGTTCACCTCCTTGGGAGATGGAGATTGGGACTTACTCCCGAAGGGAGGCCCGAGTGGTGACAAAGCCTAGTGGGAGAGGGATTTGGCACCAATGAAGAGTGGAGGAGCATTGATAAAACTTCGTACTAGAAAATCTAGTGGATTACACTATGGTGGTTTCCCTTACCTTGTGGATAGACGTCACTCTGATAAAGAGGATCTCATTCCATGCGTGGAATGATTTTACTCTCGCGGAGACCAGTGGGCGTAGAGAATGTCCAAGGTGGGGTACTCTGCGTATGATGCATGGGGCGAGGCCACAGTTTAATGTCATGTGCTAAGGACAAAGTTTCTTTGTAGTTTAACTTCCTGTAGCTCAGACAAGTTGGGTTTTCTCCACACCCCTAGGATATACATAACCAGAACCCTCTATACCTTAGTGAAGAGAAGGGACCGGCAACGCCATGGCTGGGGGGTGTTATGAAGCAAACCATTGGGGGTCCATGTTATCATGGATATGAGAAGAATAAACAGTCATTAGCATGCCTATGTGAAGAATTGTTAGGGGAAGCAACACAATGAGAGGTATCCACAAAGGGACATTGAAGTTTCATTATGCAAACCTGAAGGGCCGCACATAAAATTAGTTGTAGAGAAAAAGCGTCCATAAGTAGAAGCCTTGTAATGCTCTTGTGCTCCATGAAGTGTATGGGCTTCGTGAAGGGATGTGATTCATGAAGTGAAGATTCCGAGGAAAGTCATAAGGAATATGTCAAAAATGGGAGGAGATTTGTGAATTGTAAAGGTATTCATGAAGCAATTCCTCGTGAAGTAGTGGTGCCTCGTGAAGAAGGGTGTCGTGAAGCAATGTGCATCGCCATGCACAGTGACCCTACCTTAGCATACAAGTCATGTGGGTGTGGTGGGTGTTTTGCGAAGCATAAAAACTTCATGACAACCCAACTCCCCATGGGGATCTCCTTCATTCGCGAAGGCCTGTGGGATTCTCAAAAGGCATCCCTCTTCGAAGAGGGGCTCAATTATGGCCAAGGGGGAGGCCCTACGCAAAGAAGAAGTACCTAGAAGAACTCATGGTTCTTAGAGCACAAGGTGATTCATGATTTTAGATCCTAGATGGTAAAAGGTCATATTCTTTGTCATTTGGTCTCGAGGGGATCGTTGTATTTATTGGAAATAGTTAACATGAAGCAGAGGTCGCTCGGTGCGAAGATGGAGTTAGCTTCACAGCGGATCGCAAATGTCAAATGAGGTCACTGAGCGTTACTACCTCCTTGCTACATGGCGGGTCACGAATGTCAAATGTGGTTGCGGTGGAATACCGCCTCCTAGCTCTTTCCTGGTCGTGAACGTTAAAACAGCTCATGTAAAATTACTAACTATGTGCTCCGTGTTGGGCGCGAACATCAAAATGGCTTATAGACAGTTACTGTTTCCTTTCTCCGCCCTGGGCATGGGGCCTTGGGGATCTGAAAAAAGGCTCTACAGGGTAGACTGGAAGGCATCCCTCTTGTTCTTCATCATCCCAGTTTTTTGGTGTCAACAAATGCGCACCGTAAGACTTGGAGCCAAGAACAAATCAATGGTCAAATTATGATAGTCAATCACCAAAATCTCTTGTCGTCTACGAAGCAGTTACGCGAAGAGGTCTCACGCAGCGAATCAGCGATGTGCTTCCTTGGTGAGTCGTGAAGCACGGCGTGATAGGGACACACCGAGAAGATCCGAAGGGCATCACTTATAAATATGGGATCTGACCCCTCTTTCTTCCTTTCTTTCCTTCACATCATTAGCTCGTTGCGCTCTTGATTCACGAAGCTCCACAAACTATAAGATTTCACTAAACGAATAAGGGCTTCTGCTTCGCAGTGCACAGCGAGTCTCCAATTCTACAAAATCACCTAGAGACATTGTTTTGGAAGGTCGGGACTTGGCTTCATGAAATTATTTGTGAACGTTCACCGCGAAATTACTCTGGGATAGTGCTTCACGAACTGGACACATGAACCGCTCAAACATAAAACTGAATGGCTCATCAGGAGGCTGCAAGGTGGTCCTCATGGATGCTTCCTGAAGGGAGGATATAGAGAATAGATTTGGTCTAGGGGAGTTAATACAGAGCCATTCCGACTATGGTTCCTTGGTGGAGCTGTTATCGGATAGCCAGAGTAACTATCCACTATGCAAGAGGTTTCCTTTATACGGCTTCAGGCTGAGGGATAATGTCTTTATTCACGAATCCTGTAGAGACGAGCTAGCTTATAGGTTCAGGAGCACACCGTGTCCGCGATAATGATTTAGAATGGATGACGGCCATGTCCGATCAGAATCCACACCCGTTGATGCAAACTACCTATATAACCATATAAACAATTTGGATGGGGAGATTGCATCAAGAGACGTCCCCCCCTATGAATCATTCAATCTTTAAGGAAACCTTGAGGAACCTGGGGAAGGGATGGACTGGGGAGTGGGACATGTGGAAGAGCAGAAACTTCACAGATGATTGGGCATGGGACTACTGGGTTTGTACGTCATCAATAGAGTTTGGGGTCGAGCAGAGAATAGTGGGCCTATATGAGGCAGCATGGTCCTCCCAGTTTCACTTCTATCAGCTGAAGCAGCTGATGTTGGAGCTGCTGAGTATGTTTTTATCAAGGACCAACACATTCCAACTACACCACGGGGATGTTGGTATCATCTTGTGGTACGTGCACCAGATATCAAGGGTCTTGAAATAGGGGCGATGTGTGATGAATTCCTCCCCTTCATGAGTGAGTGGAAGGATCCAGAGAAAAGTCCACAGTAGGTGATGGAATTGATGGAACAGGTAATGGGAGAGGACAACGGGTTCATGAGGGATGTCCATTTTAGGTTGTTGTTCAAGTAGTTTCTGAACTTCTCGGGAGATAGGAAGTTTCTAATAAGGCCTTAGACTTTCCCAAAGGGGGATCAATGAGGCAAGGAGAACCCATACTGGTGTCTCTTAGAGGACAACCAATGGAAAACATTGCGATTCAACCTCATCACTGAGCACTGGCCGATAGTGAGGCTGGAGGCATTCAGCGCGGCTCTCATTTGTTGTAGGATCCTACTAGTGGGGGATCAAAACAGGGTCATGTGACCCAACACATTTATCATGGCATCCATTTTGGTAATAGGAAGGGGAGTCAACATCGGGATCCGGATGCATGCCAAGTAATACTCGAGGTTGTGTCACATCTGTAGGTGGAAGAGACAAAAGAGGATATGCAAGCCATTATATCTTATGTATGGGTGGATAGAGGTGCATGTTAGGACGGTTTATGAGTACATGAAACCCATCGCTCCTCTTGGGTTGAACATCCACCCCTCTATTCTGAACACTGTGGGATGCTTTTCAGCCAAGCTGGCCACAACATTGGTACTGAAATAGATGTGGAAGGAGGAGGAATTCAACATTCACCTTTATTCATTGCCAACATGTTCTTTTACTGATGATAGACAAGGAATAGAAGATAACAATTCTTATCTCCTAACCTTTTGATTTGGTGTCCCGGTGGCAAGGGTGGACCGTGAGCCCCTCTGCGAGCCATACACCCCACACTGATATTCTCGGAAATTTCGGTGCATGAAGTGACTGACCCCAAGGGTCTATCTAGGGGTGTGACACAAGAAACACCTGTGTGTGATGAGGATGATGTGGCTCATGTTGACATAGGAAGACAGGTAGATGTGGAACGTTCTTCCTTCGCCTACTCCTGCATTCGCAATCGTAAAAGAGTATTCCTAAAGCTAGTAGGTGGCCTTGCATGGGGAGATTCTGAAGAAGACAACCATTTGGTTCGGTGATAGTGAGACTCCCTAACCCCGAGGACAGTGTCGAATAACGTCAAGGGAATATCGTGGTGGAGAGTATTCCATAGTGGTGAGACCCGCACCAGTTGAGGGTGAGGAAGTGGTGATAAATCCAACAGTAGTAGCGGACCCAGCAGTTCCAAAAGAAAAGATTCATCGAGAGGGGAGACCACAGATAGGGTTCTGCAAGATACCCACCCAGGGTCTGTGGAGGCGGTTTCACCATATAGGAAAGTGGGAGAATGTTATCTTCCCAGAGGCTTGGGAAATATTGGATTTCAACCGGAAATTCATCAGCCGGCCCAAGATGTGGCAACACTTGAACCATCTAAGGATAAATTTTCATGGGATATGTCCTATCATGACCGACTTTTTGGTGTCCCTGGAAGAGGCGGAGCAATAGTTGGAAGAGTAAGAGGACTTTGTGCATTCCTGGGGTGCCCCACTTCCAATGACAGACTGTGTCAAGGTGCTACTGGATCACACATCCCTTCCGTAATTGTCTGTCACTGAACTGACTGAGAGCTTCCCTCTGCTAGGAGAATTAGACAAGTCCTTTTTGGGGGATGAGGGCAGTAGAGGGAGCCCATTGGAGGAAGGTGAAGTCGGTGATCAGGACTTGGACCTTGAAGTTATTTCAGGGGCCCAGGAGGTTAATTCCCAATCCCCATCCTCCGGGTCTGCACCCAGGTCATTCTGGACTCTTTGATAATGCTTGTACTATTCAGGAGAGTCTCATACAAAGAACATGTTCTCATCCCTCAACGCATATAGGTGTGGGGTCTTTGGGATCCACACCTGTGGTTGCATCAATTACAATGTCAAGCGGGGCTAGGACACCAGAGGTATCAACTCCGGAGCTTTTAAACCTTCGGACAATATACTGGGGGCCATGCCTCGAGGTCCCAATTGCGTCAACCCATGAACGAGACCAGGAATTCAATCTCAGTAAGTATCTTCTACCAAATTAATTATTTTCACTCATTTACCATGTCAACTGACGTCCAAGACGTCTTTGGTGTGAACATTTCTTCAAATGGCATTGGCCGCCTTGGTGAGGATGGTCGGATCTTCTGGCAGAATCCTTCCCAGAGGTATGTTGGTGATCATGGAGGCAGATATCCAGACAGACCGAACTGCGGCGCTCTCGACCGCTGGTGGGACCACCAGTGGGGCTGTACCTGAGATAATTAGGATGGGATCTGATGATGAGGATCGATCAAATATCCCAGGTCTTATCGTGCCTGATCAAACACTAGATTCGGACCCTGCTGATGAGTTCCTGATGGTGTTCCCCGCATATGAGCCTTCCAAACACGCTAATTAAGACCAGATGACCTCTGATGAAGAGGACATCGAAATAGTGCATCACCGATCATGGAAGAAGATCAATAGCTTCAATGATGACACTCCCCAAGCATGATGGATGGATGAGATGGACAGACATTGCTTGTGAATACGTGAACTATGTTGTGGGGTAGTGGATGCCTAGCGTGCTCACATGCTTGTCAGAGATCTTATGGCGGAGTTTATTTTGGAGTACGGCCATGGACATGGTGTGGGCTAGCAGTGGAGGAATTTACTGAACATCAATAAAGTCTGGGAGGTTGATAACGATGTTCTACGGCTACAGGTTCGAGTGGATGAGAACTCATCCACCCATACCATGCAATTGGGGTTGATATTGCAATTGATGGCCTAGCTAGAACAGGCCGAAGAGGGCCTTTAGTGAGCCTCTAGGAAGATAACCATAATCTGGACCGACGTAGTGTGGGACCAGATTGTAGGGAATGAGTTGCACATATCACTGCCGAGGAGGACAGAGAACTGAACAGGCGGCAGCAAGTCCTGGATGCCACAAGTCGGAGGGTGGCATGGCTGCAGCTTTCGTTGGACAAGATTAAGCCATCCATGGGAGGGGTAGACCCTCGGGTGATGAACAGATCACAAACCTTCTAACTCACTTTCATGATTTGATTATTTGGATGTCATAGCATGCATGAGTCCAATTATTCTTACTGGTTTTACACGCATCTGTTATATTCATGAAATGCCCTGTGATCAATCCCTAAGCTCATGCAGGTCAATCCCAATGTGAGAAACAAGGGATGATCACATTCTAATTCTACCTGAACGTAAGAGTGTTGAACAAGATTTAGGTATCCAGGGTCTGAACAACCAATACATATTCCTAGTAAGAGAAGGGAGAGACTTGACTAGAGAATGAAGCTCTCAAAATAATAGAATTACTGTTTTCTCAGTCTTCTCTTGTGCAGGAATTGGGTGACGGCAGGGGCGCTGGAATAAACCCAGACAGGGGTGGAATTGAATGTGTGAATCACAATACTCTTGATTCAGAACACTGTAGTGATGGCCTGAAAATTAATAATGACTGTTGATCATGTTCGAAACACAGTAATCATATTTCATTAGTCTAAAATGGGGATAACAAATGATGTCCAACCACTGAAAATATTCGAAACATGGGGCCTAACTTAGAATGTTTTGAATTAGACTTCTGGAATGTTATCCCATGACAATAGGTGAGCCATAGGCTATGCATATATACTGTTAGATGGGTCCTCATGATGTGAAATATGGTGAGTATCCGAATAAAGGGCACTTAAAGCATTGAGAGGGGAGTGATGGGTTTGATCGACAAGAGTCCAACGCTCTTTAAAATAATCCACCGTGGTGGAAACACATTAGATGGGCACATTGGTTTGATCAGGGATCAAACACACTTCCAAAAAGGACTTCTATAATGTGGAAAATATCACCACCCAACATTATAGTGGGTAATCCCAAACATGTTCAGGGTAAAGCTACAATTTTATGGTTCCCCCAATAGATCTCATGTCAAGGGGGTGAAAAAGGAGGGAGGAATGAGAATTATGATACCTGGGGTTGGACCTGTAGACAGGATGTCTGAGGGTTCTTACATAATCCATGAGAATTGGAATCTAGCCAAACGTAGTTCTTGGGGCATGGTGTGGTCAGAGAACCACACCAATGGGAATAATCCCTTCTAGAGAGAAAACTGACACATCCTATAATTAACCAAGGGAATCTCAAAAGTTTTCTAGGTAGAAAAAAAATTTAGTGTCATACGTTGAATACATATGGACTCGTGCAGTTTAACATCATACAATCAGACAAGGAGTGGAAGGGAAGATCCCAATAAGGGAGTATGTGGTGCCATAGCAATAAACCTGACGTGAATGAGGGCTTGGAGTCTGCATCACACCACATATCCCTAGAAGAAAAAATTCAGGTAAAGGGACCCAAATTTGAAATTATATTGTGCCCAAGGAAAAGTGGTTGGGTGTTCCTACATACCACATGAGGATGGTAATCAAGCCAATCGTAGTTCTGACAGCACAGTTTAATGTCATGTTGGACGGGGAAAGGCACGTGTGGCGTGGCTCTGCCTGTACACGTCCTTCCAGAACTACTAAGCTCACATGATTCGTGCTCGATGTGGGAAACAAGCAACAGTGATTGTAATTTCTGAGAATAGGGATGAACACATTAGGGACGATGGGACACTTGGTGAATGATGTCCCAGTGATGCTAACCCACCTATATAACGCACCTTGATGCACTGAAGAGTAAATCCGAGTACGTTTGAATTCCACATGAACATATGGAAGTGGAAATACGTGATGATAGTGGATAGCTATTGAGCATGTTCGAAACAAAGTATCCATATCACATTATCCTAGAATGGGGACTGACAAAGGAGGGTCGACCACTGCCCATGTTCAAAACACGATATTTGTCACAAATGTCATCCGAGATCATTATGGAAGTTGGCCTGAAAGGGTAGTTGAGCTTAGGCATCATGAGACATGGTCGTGAAGGGGGTCCCTTCGGATGTGGAAGAGAATGAGTATCCAAATAACTGTCTCATGAAGCTTGGGCATGGAACAAGGGAAATGTCCCCGTGAAAATTCCATACATCAGGTTCTTTTTTAGAATGCATCTAATTACGAAAATGAGATGCATCGGAAAGAGGGTGTCAAGTCCCTCCCCATGGAAAAGGGCCATGGAGTAATATACATTCAACATCATGTCCTAGGGTAGACCATTAAGGGGGGCTTGAATTAATGGATTGTGCGGAGGGTGGAAAAATAGCCAAATGTGGTGTGCAATTATTTTAGGGACATCTTAGTTTTCGGTCATGGAACTCGGACCATGATGTAAAGAACTATGGGATGCACATGGTGTGGCTATTAGAAAATCCGACGTGAATGAGAACCTAAGAGGTACTTCCACACCACATGTTCCCAAATGAGTTCGAGCCAGGGGGCTGAAAATCAAGGGACATGATTTGTAGATTCCTTGTGCAGGACGCAGAGACAAAAATTCCTGGGCATTCTTACATATCCCATGAGGATGGAAATAAAGCCATATATAGTTATAAAAGGCCGTGTGAGTCTTCCTCTTCACTAAAAGAAGCGGTATTGAATATATCTTGTTGGTCATTTAGGATGAACGAGTTTTTTTTGTGTAGTGATGGACCTAGGATAGAATGTCCAAGAATTTCCATATAAATCAAGCCATATACAGGTGTTTACAAATGGTATGTTTTATGACTAATACCAAACATGATGCCTCCTTGGGTGATGATTTCACGGTGCAGTGCCGTTTTTTGTCATGCGGCCCAAACGATAATGTCATTGTTTAGGGTCCTGTGATAGGTCCAACCATGCATTTTTAACATCATTTAGGATAGACACAATAGTTTAAAGTCATGTGGGACAAAGAATCATAGTTTAAATTCATATGGATCAGATGTATACAGGAGAGATGAGGTTGTAGCGGGGATGTCCACGGCGCAATAAGGCATACCCAACGTGAATGAGGCTGAGGTCCACACCATTATGTGAGCAATTCATTGGAGGAATCATTGGGCTGAGAGGCCAGGAAATATTAGAGGATAAGGGACAGGATAAACTAGCTCCCAATTGAGCTGGACTCGAAGACGAGATGTCCGGGAGTTCCTACATATCCCCTGAGAATAGGAATCAAGCCAAATGTAGTTCTTATAGGTTTCTTTTAACATTGTGCAGGAAACATACAATTTAATGTCATGTGGGACAAGAAGTAGGGGTTATAACTACTAGAATGGGGTGTACGTGGTGCTGCCAATGCAATCCTGACGTTAATGAGGAAAAAATCACATACCATACCACACAGTCCCATAATTGTTAAATCCTCGAAAGAAGAATAAAAGAGATAAATTAGTGGAACTCGAGCTAGACCCAAAGACAAGATATTTAGGCATTCATATGTATCACATGTGAATGGTAATCAAGATTTATGTAATTCTAAAAGAGGTCTTATTTTACGATGTTAGAGCTCAGACCATAGAAGATCTAAATCCTTCCGAGTAAATGCGGACCCCCAATCCGATCCATTAATCCATGTGAGTCAAACATGGTGTGGGAAAAAGGACAAAAGAGGTTTTTGCAATAACTGGAACACACGCCAAAGGGATGTTGGTGTGGACCCCAAATGACGAATTTACCAAGGATTTTTTCCTCCGAACATGAAATTGTGCACTGAGGGATAGTGGTCGGAGTGTCAAAATTCCATTTGGACATGATGGAATGGAAATTAATGTGAATCATGTAACCAACATTCAATGCTAGAGGGGGATGGTGTGACGATGGAGGATAACTATTGACCTTGATCAAAACACAACATCCATATCATGTTAGTCTGAAATGGGGACAAAAAAATGAGTGTAGACCACTGACCATATTCACAATGCGGGAGTTGTATCAATTTGTTGCTTGAAACCCTTGAAATCATTGGCCCGTAATGGTAGGAAGGCCCTTTGGCCTTTCATCTATGCCATTTGGGGGGTCCCATTGGGTGTGAAAGATATTGGAAGCCCAAATTATGTGGAACACAAAGCCTAGAATGTGGTATAAAGTATGTACAGGTAAAATCCAACACTCCAGATGCTGAACCAGTGTACTCTTGGGCACATTGGTGAACCACCATAGAGGGTTGAGGGGCTCAACATGAGAGAAACCAATTTTAAGAGATGATTATAGAACAAGGGGATTGATAACTATCAAGGGAAAAAGTTACATGGAATCGTTGTCACAAACTCGACATGAATGAAGACATAATCCCATATCGCACCATGTATCCCTCTCATGGAAGAATACATGCCAAGGGGCCTAGAAAATAGGTATGCCTCTATGAGATGAGGATGGGCTGACAGATGAAATCTTCGGATGTTCCTATGTATCCCACGAGGATGGAAATCAAGCCACACATAGTTCTCGAAGAGGGTAATGTTCAGTTTACTATCATATAGTAAGGATGGAAATAGATAATATACCTCACTCGAAGGAGGTGTAAGGTCTGGAGAGTTACCCAATGTGAATGAGGGAATAATCCCACACCACACCATAAAACCCTAAGGTGGAACTTGGGCATGGTGCCTGAGAAGGCGAAGGGGCCTGAGGATGGGCCTAAGATGGAAAGTCCCGGCCAGTGTGCAGTTTAACATCTTGCGGTGAGGACAGAAGTGATCATAATTTATGGTCATAGAACTCGTATGGTATATGCCAATTTTAACATCATTTGTATGGGAAAGAAAGGGTGAATCATCATACTTATGGAAGATCATAAAGTAGAAACGATGATTGAGGACAACTGTTGACCTGGTTTGCAACACATTATCCACCCTCGTGTGACCAAAATTCAGGGAAAACCATTGAGCATCGACCATTGACCATATTCTCAACATGGGACTAGTTTCAACAATTCACTCACAACCCTCAAGGGTGTTATCTCGTAACGGAAGGAGAGCCCCTGGGATGTGCATCCATGCCATTCTGGGTAAATTCTGGATATAAAGGGTAATGGAAATCCAAATGATGGGTTATGTCAAGCATGGCAGGGCCTGTGCACTCAAGAAGGATGATAAATTAAGAAACGAATATCTCAAGGGGATATGTGTGGTGTGGAGAAATATCTTGACATGAATGAGGACATGTGTCAGCACGGCACCACAAAATTCTAAATGATAAAATTGGCGAGGGGACTGAAGTGGTCGAAGGACATGAGGTCCGTCATCTCGGCCAACTGTAGCCATATGACCTCTTGTGTGGTTACCCCCTCATCACAGTTTATAATCCCACTTGATCAGTGCTCAGTGTGTGAAACAAGGAGCCAGATTCAGATTTCCCTATCATATAATGGTATGATAGCTTTCATCACCCGAAGGGAGTTGTAACTTGAAGATGCAGTGTACAGGGGGAACCACCACACTCAATCTTTGTGATCTATGGGGGTGGTGACAATGAAAAAGTATAGCCACTGACCATGATGGAAACACAACTTCCTTATTGTGTGACCTGAAATGGGAACAATAAATGATCATCGACCACTGACCAAATTCACAACACAGGATTTGTATCAATTTGTTGCTCCACATCATTGAGGGCATTATCCCGAAATGGGATGAGAGCCCTTAGTCTGACAATCCATGCTAGTCTGGGGTCCTTTCGGATATGAAAGACGATGGAGTCTCATTCATATGAGTGAGTGAAGTATAGTTGTGTGCATTCCTTTAAATGTCAAGTAGGGTGGAGAAAGTGACTAATATCTCTGGGGAGCAGGACATATGGCCGGATAGAGATGCGCTCGATGTGAATTGGGGAAAAATCATATACCATACTATATTTCTTGACCCGAGGTGAGATTTTGATGTTTGGGCTGGGCTATCAGAAAAAATGTATGAGCATTCCTATATATCCCATGTTGATGGGAATCAAGCCACGCGTAGTTTTAATGGTGATGTTTAACATCTTGTAGGATGACATAAAGTTTAAAGTCATGCATGACATTTTATAGTTTAATGTCATGTTGGACTGTGCAGTTTAGGGTTTTGTGGGACAAAACTGTTTAGGGGCATACCTGACCAAATAGTTTAGGGTCATGCCAAACCAAATAGTTTAGGGTCAGGCTGACCAAACAGTTTAGGGTCATATCGGACCAGAATGTTTAGGGTCATTCTAGACCAAACAATTTAGGCTCAAGCAAGACCAATTGGCTTCAGAAAAGTACTTCTTGAAGAATTTGGCATTGGTGGGAGGTGTTATACACTCACCATCCATGGTCACTAGTGAACACACACCATTGGGGTAAACCTTGTGAACAAGAAAAGGTCTTTCCCTTTTGGGCTCGAACTTGGGTGGTTTCCTGCCAAGTATAACTGGTTTCTGGTGGCCCAATACCAGATCACCTTGAAGGAAAGAGCAGATTTGGACATTCTTGTTGAAGTCTTTTTTCAACTTGTTCTACTGTCTGTCTAGGTTGTTCAGGGTACACAGGCTATTCTCGTCATCTTCTTCCAATTCAGTAAACGAATTTCACCAACCTTAAATGGTGCCTTCTAGTCATAGACTGCTGTGCATAATGAAGGAAACTGAATCTCGATAGGAAGGAGGACTTTTATTCCATATACGAAGGAAAATGGGGTAACCTGTGTGGAATTATGAGTCATCGTTCGATAAGCCCATAGGGCGTTGTGGTGCTTATCTGGCTAACTCTTCTTTTTCTAACCAACCATTTTCTACAAAATGTTAGAGAGGGTCTTGTTTAACACTGCAATCTACCCATTTTCATGTGCATGATAGTGGGAGGTATGGTTAGAGCGGATGATTTACTTGGTATACAACTTCTTCAACTCAGCTGCATGGATGTTGGTGTTGTTATCAGTGAAGATGACATGAGGGACTCCAAATCGGTAGATGTTATTGGATATCACAAAGTCAATGATGGAAAGAGGCTTGAACTCCTTGAGTGGAACTACCTATACCCACTTGGAGAAGAAATATGTAGCGGTCAGGATGAACTTGCACTGGTGAGCTATCGGCAGGGGATATAGTCCCACGACATCCAGTCCCCAGACTGTGAAGGGCCAAGATTACTTGGTAGTGTGGAGAGGCTTTGGTGGCCGATGCACAAAGATGACATGAACATGGAATGCGTGATATATTTTGGCGAACATGATGCCATCATGGATCATGGAGGTCCATATGTACCCCATTCCATGTATTAGGTGAGATAGCGTTGGCCCAATCTGGTGGCCATCGTAGTAACCGGCATGAACCTCATGCATGACCTGTGAAATATCAACTCCTTCGATGAAATGGAGAAGAACACCATCAAACTCGTGCTTGTAGAGGAACTCCTCAAGTCCAAGACCACTATGGAGGGTAAACCATAGCGCACGGCATTGGATTCTCTTGCACATGGCCCGATCAGCCGGGAGGTAACCATTTTAGAGATACTCGACCATGTGGGCTCTCCAGTCGAGAGTCCCTTCAATAACTGCATCTGAGGGACCTAGGGTTTTAGACGTGGAGGCTCTGAAGCTATGATGGATCTCTTTCAGGCCGTCGTCATCACCTGGGGTGACTGGACTAATGACTCTCTGATGTGCCATGTGGATAATCAGATCATCCTGCTCGGGTTTTGCAAGTGATGCAGCCAGGCTGGCCAAGGCATCGGCTCGACTATTCTGAGATAGAGGGACATGATTACCTTCTGACCGAGATGGGAACTGGGCCATTAGCTGGAGAGTGCATTCCAACAATAGTACAAGCTCTGGATTTCTGACGATGTATTCACTATTGATCTGCATGATGACTAGTTTGAAATCCCCTTTCACATGCAAATGGGAAACATCAATCTCGAGGTCCAGCTCAAGGCCATTGATAAGAGCCTGATACTCTACCTCATTGTTGGTGTAGCATTCTGACAACAGGAATGAGTATGACCGAATAGATTTTGTTAGGGTAATAAAGACGATACCTATGCCTACCTTGTTGAGAATGGGATCATTGATCCTCCTGCCGGTGGGAGTCCAGGAAGCACCATCGAAGTTCATCGGCCAGTACGGCTTGACATAATCTATTGAGAGGATTCCCTCATCAGGAAAATCGAGATCCAAGGACTGGTCCTCAGGATCTGGATGGCTATCATGGAAGTCTACCAATGCTTTCCCCTTAATAGCTTTCTATGGGACAAACCAGATATCAAACTGTTGAATAATCACTTCCCAGTGAGCTAGATGGACTGTTAACATTGGTCGGTTCAAAATGTACTTGAGTGGGTCTACCTGTGCCACCATCATCACCTCATAGTGTTGTAATTAATATCACAGTTTATGTACTACGAATACCAGTGCAAGGCAACACTTTTAAATGTAATAGAATTTGGTCTCTGTATCGATGAGCATACGACTGATGTAGTAGAGGTTGTTTTCTATCCCCTCATTGTTCTTCTAGGCGAGAAGGGTGCCAAGATATCATTCCAGGGCCATCCCATAGAGGACCAATAACTTTCTAAATATAGGTGGAATTAATACCAGAGGCTAGAGAAGATACTTCTTGATTTCCTCGAACACGGTCTGGCAGTCTTCATCCCATTCGTAAGTGGTTCCTTTCTTCATGATCTAAGAAAATGGCATGCAATTGCTGGCCCAATTCGCAATGTATCAGAATTTGTAGGCAAAGTGGCCTCGAAAACCTCAAACCTCATGAATATTTCTTGGGGGAGGAATTCGACAGATGGACTAGATCTTTTCTGGGTCAATCTTGATGCCCCGGTACTTGACAACAAAGACGATAAACTTCCCATAGGTGACACCGAAGGCACATTTCAATGGGTTAATATTCATATGGCAGGAATTGAGGAATTTGAATACTATCACAAGGTTTTTGAGATGGTCCTTCCATTGGAAATATTTGACCACCAGATCATCCACATAACATTCCACCAATGTCCCAAGGATTGGGTTGAATATGCGATGCTTAGACCGTTTATAGGTGGTTCTTGAACTCTATAAGCCGAAAGACGTGACCTGCTAACCAAATGTACCTTGTGGTGCCCTGAAGGTTGTGGACTCCTCGTCCTCATGGGCCATTCAGATCTGGTGGTATTTGGAGTAACCATCAATGAAATTTAGGGATTGGAACCCAGCAGTACCATAAATCAACATCTCTATCCCATGAAGTGGAAAATAATCCTCCGTACAGTGATGGTTGAGATCCTAGAAGTCGATGCAGACTCCGATTTTCTCATTCTTCATCCTACCTGGAACAATTTTGGCTACACATTTGGGTTACTGGACCTCCTTAAATGAAATTGGATTTGATGAGCTTATCAACTTCTGCCTCCACGATGACACCATGAGAAGTGCGCATCATCTTGTGAGGTTGTTTGAACACACGATGATTTGTAGTGAGACTGAGGCAGTGGATGACTACTGAGGATCCAGTCCTGGAATCTCATTGTAACTGGAGGCAAATACATCATGATGTTTTTTCATTAAGTCTACATACCACTGCTTCTCCTCAAGGGATGTTGTATCACTGATCAATCTTGGTCTTGGACATGCCTCACTACCGAGGTTCACCCTTACCAACTCATTGACCATGGGGGGAAACACCATCATCAAAGGCAGGGGAGAATCCTCCAAATCAACTTCTTCTCTTGTGGAGGAGGGATCCCCAATGGGTGGAGATTTCTATGAGTCTTCATATTCCGACGGGATGCTGGTACCAGCTATAGTGGCAGTAGTCACTACATCGGGAGATTCTGGTGTTGCTGAAATCATAACAATGAAGGATGTTGTCGTGATCCCATCTAGTCTTCAGCCCAAGGGACCCCACATGATTATATCAAAGAAATAGTGGCTCATTGTCTTACGTTGGTTGATTCCTGCCTAGAGAAACATGAAAGTATGATGTATTTCCATTGCCATGGGGTGGACATATCGATACCTTATGGGAGTAGGGGGATCTTGGATCACCGAGGCTTGATTCGTATAAGAATAAAAAGTGATCTCTTGATGTTACTTGGACCTGATAATATGCTTCCCCCTTGTGCCAGAGACAACCAAAACATCGCCCTTTATCATGGGTCATGGATTCCAAACGATGGATTGGGAAGATGTAGGTGCCATCCAGACCAGCCCAGGGGTTGGTTGCTACCGCGGTATGCTCAACCTCATTGGCCTAAATCTTTTTTTCCTTTCTGTTATAATAGTCAGCATCTAGGTAGTGAATGTCACAATGGGAAAAAGGAGACATGTCACCTTGGAGCACACCCACTTAACCATTTAGGGAGTACATGAGGCACTCACGATATGATGAGGTAACCACCGTGTGTAGGTGGAGCCATGGTATTCCCCTAAATTCATTGTATGTAGTGTCTTTGGAGACAACCATAAACATTGTACTCGAAACTAGTCCACCAAACGGGTTCTTCAAATGAACTGATTAGGTTCTACAATGTCCTTTCGTGTCACTGTATTTTCATGTCGGAGGCACTCAAGTCATCTTTGTATATCCCCATCTTGAGTGGTGTCTGTGTTTGGATAAGGTTAATCCAAGAGAATGTGTCTACAAGATAGTGGCAAACCTGGATGCCGTTGAATATGTCGATTATGTATAGTGGGAGAATATGCCCCGTTTGGGGGAACGTTCATCTTATCCAGAGAATGAGATAATGTCCTGGAAGTCAGCATGCTTTATCACGTCTTCATGGAAGAACTCTACAACTACAACCTCCATCCCAAACTGGAGGGGGTTTCTTAAAGCCTCTGCAAGGTCATCATGCATATCTTCCAATAGTTGAAGGGCCTCGAGGATGGAAATCCATGCTGGGGTGCTGGAAAGGTTCTTGAGAACATCATTATTCTATGCCATGCATGAACTTCTTCTTGTAGGAGGTCTCTCTATGACAGGCGGTACGGTGTACCCTACTGGCTAGGCTGGTCGGTGACTGGTGTGGGGCATATCCCGCTGCTCACTAGTCGGAGCCTACAGAGTGGAAAATAGATGACGTCCGGACGAGTGAGACCTGCCTGAATTACGGCATGGATGGTCGTGGAATGTTCGAAGTGGCTCTGACTGATACTGTATCACAAACGACGGTGAAGGCGGGCCTGATGACACTGGATGAAGAGGCTGCGCGTTCTGATCTCAGAGCTGTGTCTGCTGTCTGGTCTCAATACTGTGCACGGCCTAGCTAGAAGTTCCATCTAATGATCCTCAATGACCCTTATGGTCTTGTTTCCACCAATGTTGGTGTCATCTGGTGACATTGGGGAGATCCACTTGGTTCTCCCCATATTCGGGAGTCATGTAAGGGTCTACAAACTCTACAGTGTTAACCGAAGAGTACCCATGATTTTCACTTGAAGAGCCATCCACTTCTGGGTAGATTCTGGGAGGAATCCCCATCTCCGGGGGCATAATGTCGCTGAGATTATAGGACGACGATACCATTGGCGTGGCGTGTTTTTTCAATTGCATCGTCGGTGTTTTCTTTTCGGGGAAGTGACCTACTGAGATGACGATGCAAAAGTGGTGGTCGTAGCTTCTAAAGCCTATGGCCAATTAAGGCATGAATGGATGATACTATGGGAATGAGTTACCATTTTTCGAGTTATCCAGTCATCATACTTCTGTGACCCACTATTAGAAACCAGCTGCCGCTCGGCCTCACTGTAGCTGCTGCTGTCTAGCCATACGATGACGCTTGCCACTTGTGTCGGGGCTGGGCCTGACCTGTCTATGTTGTTATCGACCTAGTCATGAAGCTAGTGTTTGAACACATAACTCTTCATGAGAGTTTGTCACAACATCTGGTGATAGGGTCATTAGTTGGCACGATCAGTGAGGTTCACCTCTTCTAGAATTCTAATCTTAGGAAAAAAGACAATCTGATGTTCCAAGGCACTTCGGAAATACCCGGGGGCATGATTCTCGTTGAACGAGTAGGTCTGGTTTATTCTGTCTAGAAAGGGGGGCCATGAAGGTTGGCCCTGACGTGGAGCTGCAGGATCATATTGAGGAGGTAGAGCCTGGTTATCCTACCTGGGTGGTGGCTACGTGTTGCATGGGGGCACCTTCCGATTCTAAGGCGGACGCTTCTGGGCTAGAGGTTGCGCCTGTGGGGGTGGGCCTCTTCAAGGATGCAAAGGTAGCTCCACTGGTAATAATTCTAGATATTAGGGGGCCTCTTTTTTGGCTACCGTTGTGGGCTGAGCTCTGGTAGCCCTCCTTGGTGGAATTATAGGGGGCAATGGATGTGCCTTGCTGGCCTATTGCAGGGATTTTTCTAAGCACTAGTCCATATCAGATAAGTCTCGAAATCCTCCAGGGTAGTTTTGGGTGATCGGAGAGGAAACCAGTTGCATTTTAAGATTCCCTCCTCACATCCTCAGTAATTGCTCCCAAGTCAGTGGACTGTCAAGGGAGTATGTATGCCCTTTCCACCAGGCAATAATGTTCGCGACACCCTCATCAGGCCTCTATTTTCCCTTGAATAGGTCTGTAATTCTCATTTTCCACATGGTGGAGAGGAACTGGTATAGTAATTGCCTACAGAGGTCCTCCCACCTTGTCACTGATTCCATGGGGAGCTACCTATAGCAGAAAAATCCAAGACCCTCAAATATCTGCACAAAACATTGGAGCATGGCTGCCTCATGCTGCACTGGAGTCTCTAACAGGGGCCCACCCTATGTGGTGAAGTGGGTCAGATGCTATGGCGGGTACTCTGTCCCAATAAAGGGGGAATAAGAGGGATTCCTGAAACCTGGAGGTGCCAGGATATCATCCACCCATGCTGAATATGGCTTTCCATCAGGTGGGATTGCCACATCTCATGTTTCTAATTCCTCAAGGCAGGAAACGAGTGCCACCATTGTATTATCTGGGTAAAGGTACCTATCATTATGGGGGTCCTAACCATGAGTTCATTGAAGGGTTCATCAACATGATATGGTGGCTTGACGGCTCATGGAGCAGTTGGTGGTGTGCCCTGTAGGGCAGCTCGGTGAACCCCAGCATTGTTCCTTGGATTGTCGGGTCATTCTAGAGGGTTTGGTGAGACATATCGTACCCTCTTTCCATATGTTCAAGCCTCAACCCTGTCTTCATGGGCAATATGGACAGTTTCTCTTCGAGGTAGCTCTCCAAGGGGAAGTTGTTCATACCCATACTGCCCTGGCCTAGGATTGTCATAGTCTGGTCATCGCACTGCAAAGCATTGAATGAGGAGTTCATGGACCAACATATTTTGTTCGTCATGTTGTTGGAAAAATGAAGCCTTCTTAGGGTCCTCTTTCGTCTTCTTCACTGAGGCTGATGGGTTGGCGATTTTGGCTGGTCCGAGGTGCTCTTTACCCCTGACGTGATATCAACCAAGTACCAAAGCCATGGTGGGTGCTGAGAGACACAGCCGATTCCACTACTGGCAAGTAACACTTCCAGATGGATATAGTAGTGGTGGCATGCCCTCGGATGGTATGTGCTTTTCAAGAAGGTCCATCTTGTTCTCCTCATCTTCTATGTCAGCCATGTATACTGTGACCCTTTCTAAGGGCATGTCTTCAATATCGCTTAGCGAGTCAGGCTACCATATGATATGATTAAAGAGGAGGCATCATAGTGCCCCAATACATACATTTTCATGTCGGGGGAATCCTCTTTGATAATATTGCGGAGTACCTTGATACTCTCAACACATTGCTGTTGGAGTGCCTTACGGCGGCCTGACGACTTTATGCCATGGGCCAGAATGAGTGCATCCAAATCAACTAGATGGCATTGCTCGCCAATATCTTCAAAATGTGCTTAGATCCTAGGATAACCACTCACTAGTGAGGAAGGTATAAGTGCATCACCCAGAAAGAATTGACAAAAAACATTCAACTTCTTCAACGGTGAGGGATTCGGTCATGCAGAAATTAGGTGTTTCCACGAGCCAGAACATCTCGGAGATGTGGTCTGCTGCGAGAATATTACATAATATCATTGAATCAAATTCATGGTATGGACCTTGATTGACCAATTTTTCAACTAGGGATGGTTGAGTAACTGGAAACGATACTAAGACAGATCGTTGGGATGATAGGATGGTCGATGGCGAATACAGTGAATGGGATGACTAGCCGCCGAATCCCAGGCTGTCCTCCGAAGAGGATAGTGACCTGGCCTCTGTCATATGATAAGATGGGATGACTGCTGCTGTTCCTTGCATAGGGTATTGGGCTACTGGCGATTGGTCGCGTTGCTGCTTGCCTACTATTCGTCCCTAGAATAGCTCTCTTTGATCTATAGTTGAGGTAGAGAGTGATTCTGGTGACGATGGTGGGGATTTTACAACCGTAACTATCGAGGTTTCCAAATAATAATCCTCTTGGACATAGCTATAGAGGGAAGTCGTAATATGATGGACCTCACATTCCGGGAGTACAAGGCCCATGAGTCTTATTCCTACCCCAACCCTGGGCTTGGAGGAGTGAGGGGAGGGTTCCTGCGCTGAGTTGTACTCTGCTTCGGATTCTGAGAGGTGGACTTTTTTTATCTCTTTCTGGACCTTCCCTGAATCCTTTTTAAGGTGGTGAATACTCATCTTCCTGCCTTTGGATGGATTTTTGGGATTGGTTATATTTCTGATGTGAGAAAGTCCTTCACCTATAATGTTATTGGGGCGGGGAGTACATCCACTAGAGAAAGATGGGATGTGAGAAGCATGAGTGTAGATATAAAAAGGTATATGGGGAGGACTTCTATGGGAAGTTCCGGAGAGGGTTAGACTTCTTCTCGATACCATAGGAGCACAGGTGGGACCCCAATGCTTGTTCACTTTGATGACATTAGTATAGGGAGGGGCCTCGTACAGGTCGATCTGAACATGGGTAGGACCTCCGTGTTGGGTGCTAGTGAAGTTAAGCCGACCCTCACTCCTCTGAATGATAAGGCAAGGAGGACCTTTTCCACCCACTATGAGGACACGATAAGTGTTTCCGCATTGAAGATTGACTGGATGTGCAACATCCCCATACCAACTGTCTTAGGTGGGAGGAATGACTACATATTCGGTGTATTGGGAACGAGAGAGACCTCCGTAGTGAGTTTCAATGCCACAGGAAGGGCCCTCATTTGGAATGATGGTGGAATGGGGAAGACCTCCATGTAGATCCTGGAAGAGAGGAAGGCTCATGTTATCCATGGTAGCAGTACGGGGAGAACTTCCATACTAGGTGTCATTGCCAAATAATAGTCTGTAGTGTCCACTGCCTGTGTCGGCGGCCAAGAGAGTCGCCCCAGCTTTTCCATGGGGTCATTGGGGCCTCAATCTAGGTATGGAACATGAATTTCCTTATTCCTCATATAGAGGTAGGTGGTGGCTTGCGTCAATGGTGGATTGGTCCACAGTAGCCACTAACGTTGAAGCCCCTTGGTGGGCGTCACCTTCGGTTTGTGCCCGACCCTGGCATTGGGGTATATGGACCATAGTCGGTGGTGCAGGTGCTTGGCATACATCCTCCTCATCCAGTATGACCAGGCGAAAGTGTTGACGCGGCCGGGTGGGAGCCCTCATAAGGAACCCGTGGAATGGAACTCTAGCTGGGCAAGCCCGGACATCCCCAACCTAATCGGCGTAGGGCAAGGAGTTGTCAAAGAATGTTGGGGATAGGCTCCTAAAATGATTATATGTTGTAGTGGGGAGCAGTGGATCCCTATGCGGCCCTTCGTTGCAGCATTGACGATGAGGTGAAGATGCCCCTAAATCCTAGTGGGCCATATCTCGAGTCTAGAAAATTCCATCATCCTTGTATCATCGTACGAGGTCATTGATCACCCTGGTTGTGTGACATCAGATGGGGAGATGGGGCAGGGTATCCCAATGGACATGGGTGTAGGGCCCGTACTGGAAGTGGTGGAGCTACCCAGGACTGCTGCATTGGCACTTCCCCAATCCCTATGTCGGTGGGTTTGCGGTGACTGAGTTCCGGGTGCAGCAGCATGGTTTATGAAAACAGGGAGATTAACTCATCACTGCAGAACGAAAAAGGAAATCGGTGACCAGTGCCCTACTTACATTCTGTCTTCCATGGATGGTAAGATTGATCCATGGTAACAATGTTGCAGACCAGGACATCCAAAATTCTTCTGCTCCAATGTCTGGTGAGTTTCACGACAGGCCCGCTATTTGTTGGGCGGGACTCAGCGCCTGATAATTGGATATGATGACATGCTAATCCATTGATGCTTTGAATACAACTAATCTCCATATTGGGTAGAATGAATTGACGTTGGGATCACCATTTCTGTTTCTGATGCTTTTTCTAGGGCGCGCGTGTCCATTTGCTTGAGTACGAAAGGCGCAATTTCGTTTCCTCATATTCCCGCTTTCCAAAGGTGGGCATCATCCGTTCATTGTTACAGGACCATTGATCCTTGATCGAAATGGGATGATGGGATGTCAGTTCTTCCTTCTATGGATTACTCCTCGGAACTCCTCACCTATTCTGAGACTCCCTTATAGATTCAATATGTTGTTCAGGAATCTCTTCGTAGTGTCATATCTTCATTGACACCAGTTATTTACACTGCTTATATTGGAAAATTCCAATTGGTCTGGTCTGGGAAACAAGCTTCAATTAGGAGATTAGTAACGTTGGACATCAATAGCATGTCTGGACGCTGGAACATTGGCACATCTGGGTTTCTTCCCCTTATTATAGGTCTTCTAGAGGGTGTGGAATCTGTAGCCATCACCCGTCGAACACGGGGAATCATATGCCATAGGCATGTATCTGAGGTTTTCCTCAGATTCCCATGTTTAACATTGGGTATGTTGTAGGATTAACATCCGATAGAGATAGATCAGACTAATCAGAACACTGATTGGAGTGGATGAAATGGGTGAAACCTCTATAGGGGACACTAATATAGTGGGGGTGAGTTGTCATGACCTCACTAGGATGTGGCGGCCCAGGTAATAATCATGATGGATGATATAGTGTTTGAATGATGTGGATGGTGAATGGGGTGGAACCACCATGAGGGTGATGGTAGTGATGGTCTTGAGCCTCGAATAGACTTCCTACGTATCCTTGTGGTATAGAATCAATGTCCTTGTAGTTCGGTGGGACAATGGGAAACCTGAGGAGGCGGCCTATGAAAATGGACGCATATATGGGACCCGGAGGAAGTAGAACCTCCGGGTTGGGGCATGATCTTCCCAAAACACATGGGCTTGAGGGATAGATTAGGATGAGACATGGTTGCCGGGCTTGAACCTCGTAAAGTCTTCCTATATATCCTCGTGGCAGGGAATCAATGTCTATATAGTTCATTTGATGATGGCTTACCTTCGATTGTGGACATCAATGGATTACCTCCGAATGAGGATGGCATTGGATTACCACTGAATGGGGGAACAATGGCCTACTGCTGATTGAAGTCCATAGTTTGAGATCATGCAAGACGTTGGTTAACTGACGTGAAGGAGGACCTAGGGCTCAGATAGATGGTGGGAATGAACCTCAGGGAGGCTTCCTAAGTACATTACCTTTAAAATGATCAAAGAAGATGCATTTCATGTGGTGAGAACCAACGTGAAGGTGGTAGAAATGACCGGGTGTTGGGATTGAACCTCAGGGAGGCTTCCTATGTACATTGCCTTGGCAAGGATCAACGACCGCATAGTTTAGGTGATTGTTGTGGGGATTACACTCTTGGATACAGTAGGTGTTGGTGAATAGGCATGTAGATGGTCGGAATGACCAGGTTGGTGAGATTGATCCTCAGGGAGGTTTCCAATATACCCTTCCTTGGCAGGGATCAAAGACATCGTAGTTCAGGTAATGGGGTGGATCTTACTCTCTAGACATCCCAAGGTGTTGGTGAACCGACGTGAAGATGGTCAGAATGATTGAGGTGATGGGAATGAACCTTAGGCAGGCTTCCCACGTACCCTACCTTGTCAGGGATAAAAGACCTCGTAGATCAGGTATGATTTGGGCTTACACTGTAGAGACCCGAAGCCTGACGTACATGGACATTACATTACATTTGCGGAATACTTAGTACATAACAAAAACACACACACAAGGATCGTAATAGTTTAGTGTCTTTGGAAACTCGGAACGTAATCTTCTAATCGTGGTGAAAGATCTTCAATATCTCCCATAAAGATCTTCCCTTTTTTTTTACCTAAAACCTTTCTTTATATCCTGGGGAATAGAAAACATAAAAGGGTGAGCTCAAATGCTCAGTAAGGGTATACAAAAGAAAAATCAATCACATCATATTCATAAGAACATAACTTTTGGAAATCTTAACCTGCAAAAGAGAGCATAATTTCATAACATGGGATAAATCATAGTAGTGAAATGAAATCCCAAAAAATCATAACTTAAAACATGAAGCTTTGTGGAATACACACATAATCATAGAGAATCATTTCTTGTTAGTCAAGACTCATTGCCAAGACTATCTTAGTGGACAAAGTCCCTTTCTGAATTGAGTAACCCTCGTTTCAGTCCTGTTTCACTGAACCGGTATAACCTACCATTTCAGCCATGTCTATCTCATGAGATATAAAATCTTTACCCAATGCATTGGAGGGAGATATAGGTCCCACCCATCTTATAATGAATCCTTTCTTATGTGTGCCACATAATCATAAAACATACATCATCGCATAACACATGTAACAAAATGGGATTCTTGAAACATCATGACATCATAAATCAATTCATATAAGTTAAAGGAATTCATAAAAATAATTCCATCACAACATGATCAAATCAATTTAATAATAGGGATAAAAACAGAACCCTTTATTATCTTAGATGGAAAATAATTTTGATAAAACACTTGAACTCCATTCTTGAGGAAAATATCCTTTCTTCTTCAAAAACATTTTTCCTTTCATAACATGTCATATAACTTTAAAATAAAAGAAGTTGATTAAAAATAAACTTGAAAACTTGGTAAGGAAGCTTCTTGGAAATAATGTTTTAAAAATCCATTCATGCCGTATAAGTTAAAAAAAACATTCTTCGTACTTTTTTCGGAAAAGTCAAAAAGTACCTCGTATAAAAAACGACAAAAGATTCCTTTCTTATTCTTTACTAAAAACTCACCGAAGGGTAAAATTGGATTTAAACTATTGTAAGTGGATGGAAACAATATTACATATTGAGGGAACATGGATGTGGATGATAAAATACACCCCAGTAAATACCAAAGTATAAACAATCTCAGATAAAAATGAGATTGTGATATTTTCCCTTACCTTAGGTCCGATTTGCTTTGTTCGTGTCCAAATCTCCTGTATAATGGTTTAAATAATGTTATTGACTTATTCCAGAATCATACATATTGATATGATATCATATATGGTCATATTATTATCTTCTTGTTAGTAACATTTCATTGTTACTTGTTACTCGGGTCTTTATAACTTTTTGTTCTTATGCGTGTTTTGTCGAATAAATTCTTATTCTTATCTTTAGGTTATAGATACTTCATTTCCAGAATGGTATTAGTGTATTATATACCATATTCATTCATTCAATTCATTTATATAATCATTATGAAATGAAGATCATGTAGAACGAGTCGCATCACATCGTGGAGACGGTATTCCGTACGTACGCACGAGTGATGATATCGTTCCTATGATCGTGGAATTGTATTGGAGTATATATATATTATTTCAGTATCAATATTACATCATAATAATCATATATAGTTACTCATTACATCATTATACCCATCCTTGTAAGGTGATGGTGGAAAATAGATTACACCACGGCGTGGAGACGGTATTCTGTACGTACGCACGCGCGGTGATTTCATTTTTCCGTAGGATGGATAGAAGGTGAATTAGGGTTGTTTCATATTTATAATAACATATCAGTATATGAGTGATACTGATGTTATTACTTCATAATGAAACAACCTAAGAAGAAGAAGTGGAAGAAGAAATAAAGATGAAAGAATTGGTAACGGTAATTACCTCTTCTTTGAAGTGCCTCTTTGAGACCTCCTCTTAGGGCACTAGAATTGGTCTTTGAGGAAGACCAGAACCTCTAGGATGTTACTAGGGAAGTGGAGAAGAGATTTTGGCAGGGGTTGGACGAGCTTGAGTGCTCAAATTGGTGTGAGGAGGAGGGGGAGGAGGTGTCCTTTTATAGGGGAGGAGAGGGGCACCTTAGGAATATCTCAAAATATTATTTTATATGAAAGTCAAAATCGGTTTATAATGGTTCCAAAGGGTATTATTTCGAAGCTAAAGTGGGGATGGGTCGAAATCCTATCATCCAATAGAATTTAGACAAGTTTAGGATATTATTTTAACCTTATCAATTAGATTTAACTCTAAGTTAAATAATTTAACTTTTACCATGTCTATTTGTTTTCTTTCACTATATGGTTAATACACTTACTATAAAATGCCAAACGAACCCCAAATTGTTTATTATTAATATATAAATCCTTATCTAAGTCATGTGGCCGAACCTTAGATTTTTAGGAATACAATAACAATTAATAATATAATATTTGATTTAAAAACTATTTTGTGTCAATTTTGACACTATTTGATATATGATTTTTGTGAAAGTCATAACAGAATTAAATGTTAGAAACAAGTTGATTAAATCAACATTAATATATCATAGTAACCTATAAAATTAGTGTAATTCATAAAAAATCTCAAATTACATTTATTTTGGTGTTTATAACATCAATTATGTCAATATTTAATTAATAAGATAATTACTGCATCATCGTTGTGTCATAAATAAATTAAATTATTTGATGTATAAAAATTACAAATAAAATACCATCATGTAGGAAAGCTTTTTAGCTTTCTAATGAATATTTAAAATCGAATTTAGCTTATGTATAACCCCATATTAAAAATGATTTACTTATTAAACTTTGATTTTAACTATTTTAACCTTTCTTTAAATAAATTAATAATAAATGTCCTAATCTAATCCAAGTGGGCCTAAATGGTCATATTTTATTCCTAAGTTTGTTTTTGGTCGAATTACACTTGTCCAATAGAATTAGGACATGTGTTAGGGTAATAGTAATATCATATTTACCCTTAGTTACCCTATTTACTATTAACCGCGGTAAAAAAAGTAAAAAGTTACTATTCACCAAAAAATTATTTTCATCTCATTGAACCACATTTTAGTCCTTGATATTAACCGTGTCTCTCGGATTTTCGAAATTCCATTCACAGAAGCGGCAAAATTAAGTTTTATGAAAAATTCAGTTTTTTTAACTACCACTGAGTAGTTTCACTATTCATCAAAAATTGATGTTTTTCAGAACAATGCCAAAATTTCATCCTAAGCTATATTTCATATTCCGAATTCAAAAATGAAATCTCTTTTACCAAATTCATAACATAGAAGTTGCATTAATTAATTTTATAATTAAATCCTGCTGTTAAAATAAATAGCGTGTTTTTAGGAAACAATATATATCAAAAGATTGACACTTGATTATGTCTGGTTTAAATGTGAAATTACAACCAATGACCAACATTGTATTAAATTGTAAAAATATATTCTAAATAAACTTTAAAACCACTAAAATTAATAATTTATCACTATTAATTATTTCGATTAAAAAAGTTGTTTTTAATTATAATTTAGTAATTTTCACTATTCATCAGAATATGAAAGTTATCCGAAAAGTACCAAAATTTCACCTTAGGCTAAATTCGATACTCCGAATCCAAGAATGAAGTTCATTTTGAAAAATAAGATTTACAGAATTTTAAAAAGTGGTTACTACTATTCATAACGGCTAGTTTTAATAATATTTTAATAGCACATCGTTGTTTAGTGAAACTCGGTATTGCGTATTACACATGCTATCGAGGAAGGTCGCGATTGCGTGTAATGCAAGGCAAGACAAGGATGCGTGTTGTGCAAGAGCCTTTTGGTGTAGCGTACAACACAAGACATTAATAAAATTAAAAAGAATATTTTTTTATAAAATCTTGGGTTGTTACATTCTACCCCCCTTAAAATGAATTTCGCCCTCGAAATTCGTCGGGGTTAAAAATTGTTTACTATTCGAAAGTTTCTTTAATAAAAACCCACATCGTAAAAAGGAATATCAAAACCAATCTTTAAAAACAAAAGTATGAAACGTAACGGTTACCCAAATAAACTAATCATTGGGTTTCCACATAGGTGAAAATATGGATATGGAAGAGAAATCTAACCATCATGTTCTGATGGAGAGTGGTAGAGAACATGGCTATGGAAAAGCCAGTAATCACAAATCCATAGATTTGTGATGATATAAGGTACCATCTGATTCATCAGGTATAAGATCACTAGGACAACATTTTTGGTTTTCAAGATCATTTCCCCTAAAGTTGAAAAATTTGAATTAGAAGAAATACTTACTTGATTTTGGTATAATCTCGCTGTTGTTCGTGAATTGAACAATTTACACTTCATCCTTTAAATAAATGAAGTTGAATTTGTTATTCGTGATGTGTTAGCAGATCATGTGATAGAATGACAGGTCATTCCATCTGCCTCAAACAAAAGGTTAGCAAAACTTATATACATAAGTCGATCTATAGTGAGATTAATCATATATGGTTCCTAAAATGGACTTATACTTCATATATCATACTGCTTAATATAATAAAACTAGTTTCTACTAAACAGGGACATCCTGTAGGTCAGTGGTAGGCGATAAAGGCCAGTCGCACTTCGGTTGTGGGTTCGATTCCTATAGCCTTGTCCGAAGCGATGGGCTGTCGTCCGTCCTGCAGGTTGTCCTTTTTCTAAAACTATATTACTATAACATCCCATCAATAATATCGAGAAAACTTCTATCCTTAAACAATACTAACTTATTTCCAATATAATCCATTCCAATCTTTAGGATTATCCATAATACTGCAGTCCACTCTCATAACATAGTGAAAACGATTACCAGAGATTTAACATCATCGTCGATCCCCATATATCATAAGATATGTTTTGTTGGTCACATTCCAAACATTCAAAGTCCTTAATCGTGTATTCTCTTGAATACCTTAGTGAAAACATGAATGCAGTTAAAAGTTAACACTTTCCACATACCAAAATCCTCAAAATTCTTTATAATCAAACCATGATATCACTTAGTCCCTATATCAATCATGAGCTCATGAATACAATCAAACATATCATTATCTTATTATCCTTTCATTATGCACTTATCATCTACTTTCCAAAAGTATCTGAATAACCTTTCATGGTTACTGGTAACATTAATTAGACAACAATGTAAAAATCCTTACATGTCTCTTTATTCCATAGTACCATGAGATTACTTATACAACATTACACATGATAAACATGTAATCATTCCACTACATTCTTAAACCATTAACCGAGCTTCAACAATTCTTTCATCTCACATATCATTTGTAGTCTCTTCATCATCATCCACATAAATACTACCCATACGGCCATACTGATTCTCTTCATGAGTCTTTCCCTTACGACATTGGTTTGCATAATGCCCATACATTCCACATTTAAAACACTTAACCATTTTTGATGTCGTAGTAATACCATTATCCTCATCCATGGTGTTAACTGAACCTTTTCCTTTGCACTTACTTGCTTTGTGTCCTTCTTTTCCACACCCAAAGCATCTTCTAGTTCCTTTGAAACATTCTCCTTGATGTCTCTTCCCACATGATTTACATAGGGGGAATTGAACTTTCTTTCCTCTATGATCATCATGAAACTCCATCTTTCTCTTATTAGCCGAGTCAGGAAACTTACCAAATTTTACTTTATTGATCATATTATGAGATTGCTGATTCGGCATAATAATGATCTTTGGACTTCCAAATCCCATTTCATTTGGTTTCTCATGAAGAATATCATTCCATTGTCCATCATATCCTCCATTATCGTGAATCATCTTGTTTCCGGCCATTTTCTAAAACCCAAAATGAATAGTGTGAGAGGCAAAAATCATGCTAGGGAAAACAACATAATAAAGGGGGAGTACCTTCAATATCTAACATCTTAGGTTTAATTCTATGATCGTTAGCGTAGTTCTATTACTATAACCTATACGTATACTTAACCTTAGAGACATCCCTAGACATACCTTAGAAATTTCTCTAGGGATCTCACTAACTTTTTTGCATCCAAGTTTCCAAAGGTTGACTAAACCTTTCCTCTGATATCAGCTGAAGAGAACCGAAGCCTGATGTACATGGACATTACATTACATTTGCGGAATACTTAGTACATAACAAAAACACACACACAAGGATCGTAATAGTTTAGTGTCTTTGGAAACTCGGAACGTAATCTTCTATTCATGGTGAAAGATCTTCAATATCTCCCATAAAGAGCTTCCCTTTTTTTTTTACCTAAAACCTTTCTTTATATCCTGGGGAAAAGAAAACATAAAAGGGTGAGCTCAAATGCTCAGTAAGGGTATAAAAAAGAAAAATCAATCACATCATATTCATAAGAACATAACTTTTGGAAATCTTAACCTGCAAAAGAGAGAATAATTTCATAACATGGGATAAATCATAGTAGTGAAATTAAATCCCAAAAAATCATAACTTAAAACATGAAGCTTTGTGGCATACACACATAATCATAGAGAATCATTTCTTGTTAGTCAAGACTCATTGCCAAGACTATCTTAGTGGACAAAGTCCTTTTCTGAATCGAGTATCCCCCGTTTCAGTCCTGTTTCACTGAACCGGTATAACCTACCATTTCAGCCATGTCTATCTCATGAGATATAAAATCTTTACCCAATGCATTGGAGGGAGATATAGGTCCCACCCATCTTATAATGAATCCTTTCTTATGTGTGCCACATAATCATAAAACATACATCATCGCATAACACATGTAACAAAATGGGATTCTTGAAACATCATGACATCATAAATCAATTCATATAAGTTAAAGAAATTCATAAAAATAATTCCATCACAACATGATCAAATCAATTTAATAATAGGGATAAAAACAGAACTCTTTATTATCTTAGATGGAAAATAATTTTGATAAAACACTTGAACTCCATTCTTGAGGAAAATATCCTTTCTTCTTCAAAAACATTTTTCCTTTCATAACATGTCATATAACATTAAAATAAAAGAATTTGATTAAAAATAAACGTGAAAACTTGTAAAGGAAGCTTCTTGGAAATAATGTTTTAAAAATCCATTCATGCCGTATAAGTTAAAATAAAACATTCTTCGTACTTTTGTCGGAAAAGTCAAAAAGTACCTCGTATGAAAAACGACAAAAGATTCCTTTCATATTGTTTACTAAAAACTCACCGAAGGGTAAAATTGGATTTAAAATATTTTAAGTGGATGGAAACAATATTACATATTGAGGGAACATGGATGTGGATGATAAAATACACCCCAGTAAATACCAAAGTATAAACAATCTGAGATAAAAATGAGATTGTGATATTTTCCCTTACCGTAGGTCCGATTTGCTTTGTTCGTGTCCGAAGCTCCTGTATAATGGTTTAAATAATGTTATTGACTTATTCCAGAATCATACATATTGATATGATATCATATATGGTCATATTATTAGCTTCTTGTTAGTAATATTTCATTGTTACTTGTTACTCGGGTCTTTATAACTTTTTGTTCTTATGCGTGTTTTGTCGAATAAATTCTTATTATTATCTTTAGGTTATAGATACTTCATTTCCAGAATGGTATTAGTGTATTATATACCATATTCATTCATTCAATTCATTTATATAATCATTATGAAATGAAGATCATGTAGAACGAGTCGCATCACATCGTGGAGACGGTATTCCGTACGTACGCACGAGTGATGATATCGTTCCTATGATCGTGGAATTGTATTGGAGTATATATATATTATTTCCGTATCAATATTACTTCATAATAATCATATATAGTTAGTCATTACACCATTATACCCATCCTTGTATGGTGATGGTGGAAAATAGATTACACCACGGCGTGGAGACGGTATTCCGTACGTACGCACGCGCGGTGATTTCATTTTTCCGTAGGATGGATAGAAGGTGAATTAGGGTTGTTTCATATTTTTAATAACATATCAGTATATGAGTGATACTGATGTTATTACTTCATAATGAAACAACCTAAGAAGAAGAAGTGGAAGAAGAAATAAAGATGAAAGAATTGGTAACGGTAATTACCTCTTCTTTGAAGTGCCTCTTTGAGACCTCCTCTTAGGGCACTAGAATTGGTCTTTGAGGAAGACTAGAACCTATAGTATGTTTCTAGGGAAGTGGAGAAGAGATTTTGGCAGGGGTTGGCCGAGCTTGAGTGCTCAAAGTTGTGTGAGGAGGAGGGGGAGGAGGTGTCCTTTTATAGGGGAGGAGAGGGGCACCTTAGGAATATCTCAAAATATTATTTTATATTAAAGTCAAAATCGGTTTATAATGGTTCCAAAGGGTATTATTTCGAAGCTAAAGTGGGGATGGGTCGAAATACTATCAACCAATAGAATTTAGACAAGTTTAGGATATTATTTTAACCTTATCAATTAGATTTAACTCTAAGTTAAATAATTTAACTTTTACCATGTCTTTTTGTTTTCTTTCACTATATGGTTAATACACTTACTATAACATGCCAAACGAACCCCAAATTGTTTATTATTAATATATATATCCTTATCTAAGTCATTTGCCCGAGCCTTAGATTTTTAGGAATAAAATAACAATTAATAATATAATATTTGATTTATAAACTATTTTGTGTCAATTTTGACACTATTTGATATATGATTTTTGTGAAAGTCATAACAGAATTAAATGTTCGAACCAAGTTGATTAAATCAACATTAATATATCATAGTAACCTATAAAATTAGTGGAATTCATAAAAAATCTCAAAGTACATTTATTTTGGTGTTTATAACATCAATTACGTCAATATTTCATTAATAAGATAATTACTGCATCATCGTTGTGTCATAAATAAATTAAATTATTTGATGTCTAAAAATTACAAATAAAATACCATCATGTAGGAAATCTTTTTAGCTTTATAATGAATATTTACAATCGAATTTATCTTATGTATAACCCCATATTAAAAATGATTTACTTATTAAACTTTGATTTTAACTATTTTAACCTTTCTTTAAATAAATTAATAATAAATGTCCTAATCTAATCCAAGTGGGCCTAAATGGTCATATTTTATTCCTAAGTTTGTTTTTGGTCGAATTACACTTGTCCAATAGAATTAGGACATGTGTTAGGGTAATAGTAATATCATATTTACCCTTAGTTACCCTATTTACTATTAACCGCGGTAAAAAAAGTAAAAAGTTGCTATTCACCAAAAAATTATTTTCATCTCATTGAACAACATTTTAGTCCTTGATATTAACCGTGTCTCTCGGATTTTCGATATTCCATTCACAGAAGCGGCAAAATTAAGTTTTATGAAAAATTCAGTTTTTTAACTACCACTTAGTAGTTTCACTATTAATCAAAAATTGATGTTTTTCAGAACAATGCCAAAATTTCATCCTAAGCTATATTTCATATTCCGAATTCAAAAATGAAATCTCTTTTACCAAATTCATAACATAGAAGTTGCATTAATTAATTTTATAATTAAATCCTGCTGTTAAAATAAATAGCGTGTTTTTAGGAAACAATATATATCAAAAGATTGACACTTGATTATGTCTGGTTTAAATGTGAAATTACAACGAATGACCAACATTGTATTAAATTGTAAAAATATATTCTAAATATACTTTAAAACCACTCAAATTAATAATTTATCACTATTAATTATTTCTATTAAAAAAGTTGTTTTTAATTATAATTTAGTAATTTTCACTATTCATCAGAATATGAAAGTTATCTGAAAAGTACCAAAATTTCACCTTAGGCTAAATTCGATACTCCGAATCCAAGAATGAAGTTCATTTTGAAAAATAAGATTTACAGAATTTTAAAAAGTGGTTATTACTATTCATAACGGCTAGTTTTAATAATATTTTAATAGCACATCGTTGTTTAGTGAAACTCGGTATTGCGTATTACACACGCTATCGAGGAAGGTCGCGATTGCGTGTAATGCAAAGCAAGACAAGGATGCGTGTTGTGCAAGCTCCTTTTGGTGTAGCGTACAACACAAGACATTAATAAAATTAAAAAGAATATTTTTTTATAAAATCTTGGGCTGTTACATACACTATAAGCATCCCAGAGAGAATGTCATGGTTGATGCATACTCTAAGCCCACGTGAGACATTCTTGGTGTGAGAAACAAGAGAAATCCTTGACCTGACAATCACGTCATGAAGAGTGCTTCCTTGGGAAGTGAATTGGGTCACATATGTGGTTAGTGGACCACATAAGAAACTGGGGATTACATATGGTTCATCACCTAGGGTGATACAGATTGGGACATACTCCTAGAGGGAGGCCCAGCAGTGACAAAGCCCAGTGGGAGAGGGATTGGGCACCCAGGAAGAGAGGACCAGTAGGGATACTGCCTCCTGAAAGAACAGCTTGGGGCTTACACCAGGGTGGTTTCCCTTTCCCTACGGATAGACGTCACTCTGAAAAAGTGGATCTCATTCCATTTTAGGAATGATTTCACTCTCGTGGAGACTAGTGGGCGTTGAGAGTGTCCAAGGTGGCGTACCCCACATATGATGCACAGGGAAAGGCCATATTTTAATTTCATATACTGAGGACGAAGGTTCATGGCATTTTAACGTTTTTCAGCTCGAACGAGGTCAGATTACTCCTCACCCTAGGACATACATAACCGGAACCCTATATAGTTTAGTGATGCGAAGGGACCGGCAACGTTGTGGCTGGGGGGTGTTAAGGAGAAAACCACTGGGGGGTCCAAGTTAGCATGACTATGTGATGAAGCAATATCCATTAGCATTCCTATACGATGAAGAATGAAGTGATGCAACACAACGGATGGTATCGTCCAAGGGACTTTGAATTTGCTTCATGCGAACCTGGGTGGCCGCACGAGAAAATGATTTGTAGAGAAAAAGGGTCTATAAGTATAATCTTGGTGATGCTCTTGTCCTCCATGAAATGGTGGGGCTTTGTGAAGGGATGTTCTTCGCGAAGTGAAGTTTTCTAGGCTCAGAATAGGTCATAGGTGCATATGGGAGATGCTTCGTAATGTGGAATGGTATTCATGATGAAATGCTTCATGAAGTAGGGGTGCCTGGATATGTAGGGTGTCGTGAAGTAATGTGCATCGCCAAGCCCAGTGACCCTGCATTATCATTAATGTCCTATTGTTGTGGTGGTTGTTTTGCGAAGCATAAAATCATCACAACAGCCCGACACCCCATGGGGATCACCTTACATCATGAAGGTATGTGGGCTTTGCAAAAGGCACCCCTCTTGGATGATAGGATCAATTAAGGAAAAGGGGGAGGCACTTCACAAAGAAAAAGTACCTTGAAGAACTCATGGTTCGCAATGAAAGAGGTGCTTCAAAATTTGAGAGCTCAGAAGGTGAATGGTTGGATGCTCCGTTGGTTGGGCTCAAGGGTAGGCCTATATTTATAGGTAGGAGGCATTGCGAAGTAGAGCACGCTCGTCGTGAAGATGGAGTTAGCTATGCAGCGGATTGTGAACATCAAATGTGATCGCGGAGCATTAGAACCTCCTTGTTGTGCGGTGGGTCGCAAACGTCAAATGTGGTCATGAAGGGTTACCATCATCTAGCTCTTCTCTTGGCACGAACATCAAAAACGGCTCGTAGAGCATTACTGCCTCCTAGATTTGCGCCACGTACGAATGTCAAAACGGATCACGGAGTGTTAGTGCCTCCTTGATCTATGCTGGGCGTGGGGCCATGGGGCTCCGCGATAGGGCTCTATGGGGAATACTGGGAGTTTTCCCTCTTTCTCTTTTTCAACCCAATTTTTTGGCATCAACAATCATATTCATTTTATTGATGGCTAGTTTTTTTTCTATGATAAAAGTAACACCATGTGTAATTTTTTCCAGATAATGAATTTTTTAAAAAAGAAATAAAATAAAAAATGTTTTTATGTTATTGTCTACTGTTCCTCTAAGGAAGGCTACCAGATTCGATGATTGAAATATTCATGGCCCCATGATTCCTATAATTAATTTTGAGGAAGACATGAAAACTCAGAATTTTTTACTATTTAAACATTGAGATGTGGGATAATATGGAAGTATGAATTATATAATTGAATTAAACTACCATGTATTGTTTTTAGTTATCTTATTCAAATGATTTTTTTAATATTGATAGGGGTATATTGAGAGATTCATTATAGTTTAATTCGTGTAAACTTATTCACTTCATCCATACTGCTTAGCATAAAGGGCATGATCCATTTATATTTCTTTTATAAGAGAATTTGGTTAGGTATGTAGATGGTTAAATAAATTAATTTTTGAGTGTTGTATTATATTATATGTTGATCCATTTCTATTATTTGGGTGAAAATATGAATTGGTACTTTTTGCATGTGACCCTCATCAACCAAATAGAATTGAAAATTTTCATTAGGATAATATTGAAATAGAAGAACTAGAAATAATGGGGGAACATGATGGAATCATTGAAATTGATTTGATAATAATAAATCCATTGAAGATGATGATAATTAGATGTATAAATTCGTAATGAAACCATATTAAATTTTGTCACCAAAAATCCTTTCATATATATTTACATTTTTTTACATTATATTATTTATAAAATATATTAGTTTTTCATTTTTTATACATTTAATATACCTAAACCAATTGAATTTAAGGAATTATATGTACACAAAAAATTATAATCCTAGAATATCATCAACTCGAAGTATTCCACAACTATCATCGGATTCTATGGATCATTTTTATTAAATTTGTACATAATACTACAAGATAGAACGTTTTTTCCCCAGATTTTGTTGGTATCCCACTAAGTGATTCTCCTCAAGTGATAGAGCAGTTGGAAAACCCTCCATACATGGTATATTATAGAGTTACCCTTACTTGTATGTATATTATTTTAAAAAAACTATATATTATAAAAAAATTTGGATTTTTCAAATAGATAAGTACATATGTAGAATAGATATAAATATATACATGGTAGATATTTGAGACAAGAAGGACATCAAGATTGCCATTCCATTTGATTAGTTCAAGGTTCCTATCGATGATCCTAACACAAAATATAAGAAGATTATTGGGGAAAATTCTTGCGAGTCATTCAGCCTTCGTATTAATTATAATTATTGGAGGAATATTACTAGTTCTTTTGAAAATGAGGTAGTTGATACTCAAGTATTGTTAATATTAATTTACTATTAGTTGATAACTAATTTAAAATACATGAGTAATTTTATTAAATACTAATAATGATTTGTGTTTTTTATTTCACATTTTTTTCATTTTTATTTCCCTCCATTTATTACATGCCCATATACTTTGAATTTTTTGACAAGAAATATAGATATTTTAAATAGTTAATATTTAATCTTTTTGAATGAAATATCTTTTATCTTTTGACAGATGTATGAGAATCTTCCCAAAAGAATTTTTCATTTGGAATGAATATTCATTGTCAATATTTATATATATACATCTCATGAGGAAGTTTAATATATTAAAATATCTTAACAAAATAAACACAATAATATAAATTTTTTTATTAATGTTTCTATTTTTTATTGGATTTATGAAAACAAATACTACGAATCATGAGAAAAAAGTCTTTCCTCATGTAACTAGAGCTCACAGTGTTTTAGGAAAAATTAAAATTCTGATTTTACTTAATTAATTATTATTTTTATTATTTTATTATAAGTTATTGTTTATTAACTCATTTATATTTTTTTCTCGATGATAATGAAATATTCCACTCTGTTGGATAGAGAAATATTGGGTTTAATGTAAATATGAATCCTAATGTAAATTTTATAAATGAACCTACCAAAGATGTTAGAGTAATTACTTTTCATTACAATTTCATGTTACTTCATTAATATAAAAACATAGTAATGAAAAATATATTTTAAAATCTAACAATCCTTAAATAAAATAAGTGGTTCTGGCTATGTGGATCAAATGTCACCAATTTGGTGTCATTTGATACATCTAGTATGACCTAATTAATCTCATTTAAGACTTTTTTGGTGTTGTAATGTATTTTTCGATATTATTATTTTATAGTATTTAAATAAAAATTAATGTTAATGGATTATTTTTACTAGATAATATTATTATGATCATTTATTTTAGAACAATTTTCAATAAATTTAGTATTTAGATGTTAAAATTCATGAAATATGGGATGTCAACCCTTTACAGTCATTTAACGGAAGGAGCATCTTCGACATGTATGAGACATGGGTTCTTGCTAACTCTATCAGTTATCACTGGTTGGGCATCATCGTCCAGTATTACTACACCAAGTTAGGGTTTTTGTATTTTTGTTGATTAAGAATCCCAAATATAAGATGAATTATTGAAATAAAAATTGAATGATTGAGAATCATATAGGAAAACAGAGGATCAGTGGTGGTTAGAAATGGAAAATGGTTTAGTTTTTGTATTTCAGTAGATGACTGGCACAATCCCCAAGGAAATTTCAATCAACGTAGATCATCCGGTAGAGATAAATTATAAATTTCATAGATCGTTCACACATTTTTAAAGAACACATAAGACACAAATAAATAAGACTAAAATGAATTGTTTATATATAAATTATTCACTTTGAGTCGTTTAAAATATATCATGTTCTATATTAACACGTTGTTGATCCCTATACGTAAAAAATGGATTAAAGATCATTATAAATGAGATTGAAATAATATGAGCTTGTTCTCTTGGTTTTGACTAATTAAAAATTATATAAAGGTACCAATAACTGTAAAAAAAGTTGGGGAGATAACCAAAGAAAAAAATATTTCCATGAAATAGGAGGAAAACCTGTATATTGAATTATGAGATATACTAACCGTTGTCACATCATTTTGTGTTATAGTTTTCCATGGTTGGTAGTAAAGGAGTTTTTAGTCTTT
Source organism: Viscum album (assembly GCA_963277665.1). NCBI lineage: Eukaryota > Viridiplantae > Streptophyta > Magnoliopsida > Santalales > Viscaceae > Viscum > Viscum album. Next base: position 761,464,202 of record OY728166.1, read on the forward strand.
TAAAGAACTAATAAATTTTTTTAATTGGAAAGAACATAGAAAAAATCATATATTGATATAAAATATTTTGAATACCACCTTTGAGTTATTTTGGAAATGTATGCACTAACAACATGTCAATTCGGCATATGGAATGCTCAGAATGACTCTGTATACACTGTTTAAAGGTGAAAAACCATTAAGTAACATGTATTATGGTCATATCTAGAAAAAATATATTTTATTATAACAAAATTAGGGGAAAATGACTTTACATTTATTTTTTAAATATTGGAACAGACAAAACACCATTCTGACTTATGGTTTTAACGAGTTGCCCATAAACATGTCTTAGTGTTTTAAAACCCAAAAATGTGTGCTTATTGGTAAATACTATAGAAAATTACAATAAATGATATTAAATCACGTTAAAAAAATTTATTTATTTAGGAATCTTACATATAGACAACATGTAAATTCAACAGAATGTGTGGTCGGAATGATGTGGTATATTATTTTTTAAAGGTAAAAGAGGCTATAAAAAACATATGTCAGAGGGTCAAAACAAGGTTAACGATGCCATATTACACTAAAATAAAAGGAAAATGACGGTATATGGATTTTTAGAATGTATAAACTGACATCACATCAATCTGAATTACGATATTCTGGAGATGGTCTTCGACACATTTTTATTGTTTTAAAATATTAAAGCATGCATGTAAAATTCAAACCCATATAAAAACACCTCATATTTATGTCAAATCATGGTACAACTAAATTGGAGATATTTATGATGTGTATTCATAGACAAAACATCAATTTGGATTGCGGATTGGTCAAAATAACTCAGAAAACAATTTTCAAATGAATAAAACCCTCAAAAAACATGTGTAACATGGCGAATACATGGACAAATTCCATATCACCATGAAATCGGTGGAAAATTATCATAGATTAATTTCATAAATGTAATAATTTACTCAACATTATTCAGAGTTACGGTTTTCCCTGGATGATTGTAAACACATTTTGTGTGTGTTAAATCACAAAAATGTGTATGTAATGGTCAAAACCCTAGAAAAAGACCCCAAATTTATTTTATTAGGGGAAAACCATTTTTGAGTTATTTTCAATAGTATGAATAGACAACATGTAAATATAATGAGTTTTTTTGTTAAGAATTACTTATTAAACACTTTTTAAATGTACCATAGCATTTAAAAACTTGTGTCGTGGGGTCAAAACCACGAATCTGATGTCAGATTTCCCAGAAATCACATTAAAATGACTATAAACATATTTTTGAAATATATGAACCAATGAAATTTTATTTGGTTTTATAGTTTTCTCTAGATTCTTTTAAAGGCATTTTTAATCTTTTAAAACACTAAAACATTCATGTAATGTTAAAAACCATAGAAACAGAACTCAGATTGATGTGCAATCTTGGTAAACCCACCGTTGAGTTATTTTTGATGAGTACGCACACACAATACATCAAAATGATGTGTGGTATGGTTGCAGTAAATTACTAAACACTCAATAACGGTAAAAAATCCCTTGAAAACATGTATTGGGGGGGGGGACTAGGAAACTGATATCATATTTATATGAAATCATAGGTGTTTCCTCTAGAATTGGGAATTACCTCTTTGGATTAATGTTCAAAGATTTCAAGCGGTTTCTAATGGGTATATTCGTAGAACAGGAAACAACCAATGATTCCATATCCATTTGGACCAACTTTCCAAAGGAAGGTGCCCATTAGTTATGCACTGATGAGGCTTCAGAATTTTCATTGGTCGAGAGGATGGGAGCTCAGACTCATCACAGCTTTTTGAGGGGAGTTATTGTCTACTCTGGGACCCTCTTTAAAAATTTATGTTATGGTCATGAATCCTTATTAAATTACCAAGTATAAAATGATCTTTCTTTTAGACCTGACAATCAATGATTGATATGTAGGAAATTTAGAGAATCTTTTATATGTAATCGAGGTTCTTCAATGATATAGAGTCATATGTATTTGTTAGAGATTCATAGTCAATGGTTTCATTTAATACATTATATAAAAGTCTCATGGTCATTATGATTACCATATTGGTTTTAAAGCCACTCAGTGGGGCACTTGAAGTTTATTTTCATTCATAAGGACATAGATTATTTCAGAGTTGGGATCGTACCTACAGATGGGCTACCTATGTATCCTTTATTTAGAAAAGGAATCAGAACCCACGTTGTTTGAATAAGGAAATATGATGTTGATGTATAATTTATGGCTCAAAGAAAATATGTCCTAATTACTTTTACACTCTAAGCACACGTGAGTCATGCTCAGTGTGAGAAACAAGAGGTATTTTTAAAACAAGACAATTGTGCCATGAATGATTTAATAATAAGAAATGATGTGGGGCTTATGTATGTATGACTGCCCAAATAAATAGAGATTGTGAGTTATTTAAAAGAAGAAGTCCAGGAACAGGGTCCATAAAGGTTTATGTACTTTATGGAGATTTGGATACTCTAACTCGGGGTTTATCCCTGAGTAAGATTCCCAAATTTAGAGGGGACATATGATTGGGTTTTACTCATGAGAAGGATGCCCAGATCATAAAAAAGATTAAGACTGGTTAAGAGAAATTATGATTAGGGCGTACTCCTAAGGAGGAGGCCCAGGTAAAAGGAATTGTAAGATTGGGGCTTATTCCAGAAAAGGAAGCCCATATTAAGGGAATTTTAGAATTAAGCGACTTGGGGCTTACTATTAAAAAGGATTCCCATATTTGAGACTGGGGATTACTATTGAAAAGGAATCCCAAATTTTGGGAACATTGAGACTGTGGCTTACTCCTAAGGAGGATGGCCAGATTAGGGGACTGGGGGCTTACTCCTAATGAGGATACCCAAATTATTGAGGACTTGGGGCTTACTCTTAAGTAGGATTCCCAAATTAATTAGAGTTTGAACTGGGGATTACTCCTAAAAAAGAAGTCCTAGGTTATGTATTATCTCATCTTAAAGGATTAGATTTAATGAATGAACTCTCTAGCCATAGTTATGTAATGATGTGTAAATCACTAGGTTTTGAGGGATGTTCCACAGAATTCCTTTTAGATAAGGAAGCCAACCAAGAAATCATTCCATAAATGGATTTGAAGAGAGTTCTGAGGGCGTAATCTTGAAGAGGACATGTGGATAGGTACAAGAGAGGTGGAATAAGTAGAAGGGGCACCCAAAAAGAAAGGGGTGTGCAAGTCCTGGTGGGCGCACATGTACTGCATGGGCGCACAAGTCCTGGCCGCGCAGGTATACCTACACGGCATATGGGTACTTGCGTGACTTTTAACCCTTGGGGTAATACTTGGGCACGACATGGCTCAAGCCCTTAGTACTATCCCTAGGGGATTCCAGAAGGGACGTGTGCAAGTTATGGTGAAGGAGAAAAAGCGGCGCACAAGTGTGGACATTTCCCTTAAGGGTTGGTCACTCGGGTGCGCAAGTGTTGATGAGTTTCATCAAATAGGCCTTCTTCCCCATCTATAGATTTTTCGTTCCAGGTAAGAAGTTACCTTAGAAGTGTTTGGAAGCTTTGAGAATAGACTAGGGCACCGGGAGATCAAATATGAGGTTCTGTAATTTTTTCTTCCTCTAAATGGGGGGCCCAGAGGGGTATTTATAGGCTGGAGAGACCCTGTGTGAAATTTCAAAGAGGGCATGCAAGTCACTTGCGTGACCCCTGGGAGGTGCGCTAGTACACTTGCACGACCTTGGAGGAACTTGCGTGACCCAAGTGACTTTGAATCATGGTTCATTATTTTGTCAATTATTGATGTTTCTTCAATGGATGAATCAATTTTGGGTTCAAGGTATTTCTCTTTTCATTCCTTTAGTCTCTGAGATGGAATGGAGCATCAAAAAAAGTCCCCCCTTAGAGTTGGATCTGGAGAGAAAAGGGGATTTGACTCTGAGGTAAAGGTGAAAAACCAAGTATTCTGGCAGTTTAAAGTCGTGAATGTCAGACATAAAAAGGCTAGTTTTTAAGGTCGAAATATCTTTGACCGAGTGGATTAAAATTGACTCAATTCCTTTACAATTTATCTGGAAACATATTACCACACTCAAGTTTGAGGGAATAAATGTAAACTATGACCTAAGAAAATTTTAATCTGAGGATTGATATGAAAAAGGGATAAAAACATTAGAATAAGTAGTTCCCAAGAATTAAGTTACCATTATTTAACAAACCCGTTAGGGGGGGGGTTGAATTATGCAGGTCCACCTAAGGGAATTGGCTGCATAGTCAAATAATACCATCTTTTGGCTGCTAGGTTTTTTATGTAGACTACTTATGCAAGGCCGCCTAAGGGTACATGCTGCATAGTCAGGAAAAACAAATCTCAGAAATTTACTTTTCTACTGCTAAAAATCCAATGAATGTTTATGTAAATTCAAATTTTCTAAAGAATAGAGTTTTCTATATGGAGAGTGGTACTTGAATATGGAGAAGATATTTCCAAACACGATTGTCTAATAATTGGATGAATATTACTTCTACAAAGGTCTTACCTAAGAGTAGGGAAGGTAAATATAAACCATAGACTTGAATACTTTCAGATCATGAATAAGAACATGGGACAAATATATTGTGGATGGCTATTTTTTGTGAATCCATACAAATTCTAATTAAGACCAATAAGGAAAAAAGAGTTTTTCATTCCATGAATTATGTTACCACTATTTAAAAAAGCCATCATGTTGTTTAATTATGCAGGGAATCCTAAGGGCGTTAGATACATAGTCCAATAATAGTATCTTTTGGCCGAAAGGTCTTTTATGTAGACTGTTTATGCAAGGCCGCCTAAGGGCACATACTGCATGATTAGGAAAAAGAATTCTCAGAATATGGACATATTGTGATTAGATTTTAGGAAAAGGGTTATGAAGATCTGAAAATATTTAAGGTTATGATTATGACACATAAAAATGGGTATAGTTAAATGTATGTAAATATACATAGATCAATTCTAACCATAATCACGTTGTGACTTGGTCCTCAATTGAAATATTGGACTTCACTACGTATCCCATAAGGATGGTAATCAAGCCATATGTAGTTCTTGAAATACAGTTTAACGTCATGTGAGATGAGATTATGGGAAATCTTAGTTTAGTGTCATAGAGCTCAGACCGTTATAATAAATACACAGTGTGTGTTTTCATGGGGACTTTTTATCCAGGATATTGAAAGTGGAATTTGGGGTTAGGCCCAAAGACTTGGGGATGGATTCGAGAGACACTCAAACATTTCTACGTATCCCATAAGGATGGTAATCAATCCCACATTGTTCTAGAAATACCCTATGTACATATTTGGTTCATACATGTGAAGGGTGAAAGGGGACTTTAGTGCAATGATTGTTTGACCCAAGATAAAATGTTCGGGCATTTCCATGTATACACGTAGTCTTTGAAATGTAAAATTAATGAAAATCAATGTAAATAATGATTCTCTCTCCTGTGAGGGTATCAAAGAATGTTGTAGTTTATTGTCGTATAGGAAAAAAGTGTTGTATAGTTTAACGTCGTATAGCAAGGATGAAGGTGAACCAATGTAAAGATATTGATTCTGGGGGCAGTTTCACGAATCAACATCATATGAGATGGAGGTGGACCAATGTGAAGAGATTGGTTTTGGGCATGAACCTCAAGAGGTTGCCTACGTACCTAGCCTAAAAGGCCAGGAACAAAGTCTGCATAGTTCAATTAAATAATGAATTAGTGATCATGTTGTTCTTGGGGACAATGACCCAAAAAATGGTGTTGGGACTTACGCATGGTTAGCATCCCTGAGAGGGTATTGTGGTTGATGTTTTCTCTAAGATCACGTGAGTCATACTCAGTGTGAGAAACAAGAGGCAACAACAACCATAACGATGCACAGTTTAATGTCATGCAGGACATATGAAGGGACTATGTAGTTTAAAGTCTTGTAGTTATGAATATTGGTTCTGCACAGTTTACTGTCATATAGTAGGGACAAAATACAGTTTAACGTCATGTAGGAATTATTAAATGATTTCTGTATAGTTTAGCATCATGTAGTTTGGATGATGGGGACAATACAGTTTAATGTCATGTTGGAAAAAAAGGGGAACTTTGCAGTTTAATGTCTTGCAGTAAGGACAAAAAAGGACACAGTTTAACGTCATGTTGGATGTATTAGGGATTTTTTCACAGTTTAACGTCATGTTGGATGAAAAGGGATGATATGGTTTAGTGTCATGTTGGACTAAAGTGTGAATAGTTTAAGGTCATATGCATGGAATTTTGCTATTTAATTTAACGTCATATAGCAAGGATGATGAAGGGGACACAGTTTAACGTCATGTTTGACGAAAGTGCGAATAGTTTAAGGTCATATGCAAGGACCATAATGGTGCAGCTTAACGTCTTGCTGGACATGAAGCATGAGAATAGTTTAAGTTCATATTCATGGACCATTGATGTATAGTTTAACGTCATATAGCATGGACGATGAAGTGGTATTTCGTGATTATACAAAATACTTCTTCAAAAATCCGGCATTGGTTGGAGTAGTGATGAGTTCTCCATCCATTGAGATTAAAGAATAAGCTCCATTTGAGTAGACCTTATGTATTGAATAAGGTCCTCCCACTTTGGTTCATGCTTGGGAGGTTTCATTCCTGGTATCATTGGAGTTATGAGAACCAATACCAATTCTCCCTGAATGAATGAACGAAGACAAACTTTTTTGTTGAAAGCTCGTGCTATTCGATTCTGATAGACTTCCAAGTGGTGCAAGGTGCAAAATCTTTGTTGAGTAAATAAGGTTTTCCTTAAGACTTTTCCATTACTTCTTGCTTTGAAAACCACAAACACCTTATAATTAAGCAAATCGATATTTTACTTCCATAAGGAATGTTTTCTCTTTTAAGGAAACTTACCCTAACCTAGATTTTCTTATACCTAGAAATATTTTTCTTAAGTATAAAAATCGGATTCATACACAAAACCTCAAAAAATTATAATGCTAAGGTATGAAGCATTATGTTTTTAGGATCCAAATTATGGATGTGAACTCTAAAAAAGTTCCACTCCAAATTCTAGATGTGAACTCTAATTAACTTCCACTCTGAATTCTGGATGAGAACTGTAATGAAGTTCCACTCCAAATTCTAAATAGGAACTATAATAAAGTCCCACTCCAAATTCTGGATACGAACTCTAACAAAGTTAAACTCCGAATTCTTGACTCCTAACCTCTATGAGTTCGACTCTAAACTTCTATGAGTTTGACTCCGAACATCTACGAGTTTGACTCTGAACTTCTTTTAAGCTCAACTCTGAACTCTAATAAGTTCAGATTCTGAATCCTGATGAAACCAGACTCTGAATTTCCTTAATGATTTAGACTCCGAATTTCTACAGAATTCAGGTTCTAAATTCCTATAAATCATAATCTGAATATCGTTTATTAGAGACTCTGAATTCCATTTTGGTTAGACTCCGAACATTTTATTTGCTTACATTCCAAATTATAGTTTTTTCTTATACTTGTTTCATTGTAAAACGATGTCTTTCATTTAGTTACAAATATCTTGTTATAAAATGATGTCGACCATTCTGTTTCTAACAAACCATTGATTTAGTGACATGTGTACATGACCCTCTGAATTTTAAGGAAAATATTATTGTTGGAGGAGGGAGTCGATCGTTCCAACCGAGCCTATAAATAGGAGCTCATTTGAAAGAGGTTGAGACAGAAGTTGATCACTCTAGAGACCACACACTGTTAAGGTGCTTTCGAGAGAGAGAAGTTTTTCATTCATTGTGCGTACTGAACCGCTTGTTCATATTTCTTCGTGCGACTCCGAATGTTGGTGATTACATTTGAGGGCTTCCGGGAATAGGGAGACAGAGGTGCCGACTACCTTGAATTTCTAGGGCTTCCTTGCTGAGGAAGACAGAGGTTCCAACTAGCATGAAGTTGAGGGCTTGCGGGGATAACAAGACAGAGATTCCAATCTTCATATCGAGTGCTTACCCTGGTGTGGGTAAGACGGACTTCCTTGAAAGTATAAATCATGGGACCTTTATCCAATGTTGTTGGATACCCTTCTCTTTGGGTTAAAATACTTTTATCTTGTTAATGTAGTGTTACTACTTGTTTTTCCGTTGTAATTGTTTATTGTAAGGAAAGTGTAATTATCTTATATTACATTACACTTGTACTCTGATTAATTTAGATTCTATACACTTTAAGATAGAGTCTCATTTTGTAAACATTGGTTAGGTTTCAATTTCCGGATCCATATTTCCAGAACCTATTTTTCGGAATCACTTTCCTGATTCATGCAAGTGTGTAGAAATAGAAGTTTGTAACTTCATACCTTGTTCCAATTTTCAATTGGTGTTAGAGGTGTTGTGAATTTTCATAGTTTAACATTGTTAAACTTAGATAATTCCTTGTTTAAGAAAATTTTTACAGAGTACAATTCACCTGCCCTACTGTATATTGAGCATATACATCATTATTTCGATCCTACAATTGGTATCATAAGAGGACTCTAAAATACTTATATTCATATATAAGTTTTTCCTAATCATTTTTCATTGTTCTTCGTCCTTTCTTAGAAAGATAGTTTTGTTCCGAACATGTTCATTCTGAACATGTTCACTCCGAACATTGTGATTACAAACTTTTCCTACTAACAAGTTTGGTTTCCTATGTTTTTTAAAGAATGGCAGGAATCAACATTGGTTCTATTGACAATCTAAACCCTAAAAGACCACCAATTTTTTATGGTAATGATTATGAGTATTGGAGAGATCTAATGAAGACTTTAGTTATCAATACTCTTGTAGAAAATTTCGTTATGCATACTGGAGGTTATAAATTTCTTGATAAGGAAGTAAGTGCATTCACAAACCAAGAGAAACATGATTATCAATTAAACTATAAGGTACACAATAATCTACATTGTTAAATGTCTAGGAATACATAGAGCCAAATTTCTTCGTGTGAAACAGCTAACTGTATATGGAAGAAACTTGACGTCACACATTTTGGTACATCCAAAGTGATTGAGGCTAGAAGAGCTATGCTGAGAGCAGAGTATCATGGTTTCAACATTCCATATGGAGAACCCATTTGTAAAGTACAACAAAGGTTTATGACTGTTGTAAATAGTCTAAAATCTATGGGAGAGAAAGATCTGGATGATGAAGCTCTTTTAGATAAGATTATAGATATTATGCCCAATGAGTGGGAATCAAAAAGAACAGAAATTGATGAGAACCGTAAGGTAACTCAAATTTCCTTAGATGAGCTATTTGGAACTCTTCTTTAGCATGAAACATGAATTAAGAGAGATGCTGACAAAATCATGAATAATAATGGGAATGGTATACTTTCTTTTACTACAACATCAAATCATATGAAAGCTAAGACTCCTAAGAGAGTAACTAGATCCAAGTCTAAGAAGGTGGTTATTCAATCAGAATCTAGTGATAGTGAAGTCTCGGAGAATGAGTTAGAAAATCTTGCTTGAAGGATGAACAAGATAGCTGGTCAGAGAATTTTCAAATACAAGTATAAGAAAAAGGAAAGGAAATATAGGAAATATGGAGAAGTTACTTGTTATGAATGCAAGAGATCTGGACATATTAGACCGGAAAAAAGCAATTTCTATGAAAAATGTTTTCATACCTAGCTCTAGTTCCAATTCTAATGATCTTGAAGATAAAAACATGGTTATAAAACTCAAGTTCGAAATTTTTTCATTAAATAAGTGTTTGTCAAACATTAATCATGGTAAAGAAAATTTTGATAAGATGTATTCACAAATACGACCATTAAGAAAAAAATTCATATTTGGTTATACCGATGAAAAACCAACATTTAGTAACAACAACTTTGTTCCACAAAGTGCCCCATTTTGTAAAAAGTGTAAATGTAGTGGTCACTGGGTATATAATTTCTCTTTAAATTAAACCGAATCTCTAGGTTTTCACAAACCTTATTTTTCTATGAAGATGCGGGTGCCCAAAATTTTGTTATCTGAAAATCTCGGATCCAAACAAGTTTGGATTCCTAAAATATAATTCTTTTATTATTTTTAGGAAGATAAAGGAAGTACCAACAAAAATACATGGTACATGGATAGTGGATGTTCCCGGCATATGACTGGTAACAAAAGCTATTTTAAAAAGATTATCAAGATGAGAGGAGGAAAAGTTACTTTCAGAGATAATGCTCGGGGAGAAATTGTTGGTATAGGTAATATTGTTCTTCTTGGTAAAACATTGATTTCCAATGCTTTGTTTTTAAAGGGTATTAAGCACAACCTCATTAGCATAAGTCAATTATGTGATGAAGGATAACTTGTGAATTTTAGGAATGATAAGTGCTTAGTACACAATTCTAAGGAAGAATTTATTTTTTCTGTAAATAGTCAAGGGAATGTTTACACATTAAACTTAGAAGACCTTAGGATCCAAGACATACCTTGTCTTAGAGAAATGGAAGATCATTCTTGGTTATGGAATAGAATACTAGGTCACTGTGACCTTTGGAACTTATGTAAACTATCTAAGAAGAAACTAGTTAAGGATCTACCAGAGATTATATTCGATTCCTATAAAGTTTGTGATCCTTTTGAATATGGAAATTAACATAAATCTAGTTTAAAATCAATCAGTGAAGTCTCAACAGCTGATGCATTATAGTTAGTTCACATGGATCTTGTTGGCCCAACACAAACTGGAAGCATTGGAGGAAAATACTATGTGTTTGTTCTAGTTGATTATTACACTAGATTTACATGGTTATATTTTCTAGAAAAGAAGTATGAAGCTTTTTCTTATTTCAAAAGTTTTAGAGCGCAAGTTAAAAATGATAATAACATTCAATTGAAATCTATTCATAGTGATCACGGTGGAGAATTTCAAAATTCAGATTTTGAAAAATATTGTAGTATAAAAGGTTTTACTGACAACATTCCAGCACCTAGAACTCCTCAACAAAATGTTTTAGTTGAAAGAAGAAATATAATTCTTCAAGAGATAACTAGAACCATGTTGATTGAATATTCTATAGCTAGAAATTTCTAGGCTGAAGCTATAAGTACTGCTTTTTATACTATAAATCGAGTTTTGATTAGACCTTTTCTTAATAAAACTCTTTATGAGTTATGGAATGGTAGAAAACCTAGACTTTCATACTTCAAGATATTTGGTTTCAAGGTATTCATCCTGAATACTATTGATAATCTACCCAAATTCACACCAAAATATAATGAATGAATTTTCTTATGCTACTCCACAACTTCTAAGTCTTATAGAGTTTTCAATAAAAATACCTGTACTGTTAAGGAAATTGTGATTGTAAAATATGATGAATATGATCCTTTTTTTAAAAAAATATCCCAACTACATCCTCAGATGTGTTTTCAAAAACTGGTTATCAACCTTTGATAGAAAATTGTTCTAATAAGGATAATTTTCAAGAAGATACTTCTGAAACATTTACCCTAGAAGACTTTATACCATGTGTTGATGAACTAGTTTTACAAAACCCATATCAGGTGTTTCATAAGAATCATCCCAGTGGTAGTATCATTAGTGATGTAAATCAACCTAGAAGGACTATATGTTCCTAAATAAATGAAGTAGAACCTCTATCATTTATTTTCCAAGTTGAACCAAAAATCACTGATGAAGCTTTATGTGATGATGACTGGATCAAAGCAATGCAAGATGAACTAAATGAATTCGAAAAGAATAAAGTCTGGACCTTGGTTGAAAGACCTAAGGAAAGTTTTGTTATTGGAGTAAAGTGGGTCTTCAGAAATAAGTGTGATGAAAATGGAGTAATTGTAAGAAACAAAGTTGGACTAGTTGCTAAAGGCTATAATTAGCAAGAGGGAATAGACTAGGAAGAAACCTATGCTTCAGTAGCTAGACTTGAATCTATTTGTATCTTACTTTCCTTTGCAGCATTCTTAAATTTCAAACATTATAAAATGGATGTGAAATATTATTTTCTTAACGTTTATGTTGAATAGGAAGTTTTTGTTGAACAACCTCCTAGATTTGAAGATAAACATCATCATGATCATGTTTTTAGACTAACCCAAGATTTGTATGGCCTTAAACAAGCCCCATGAGCCTGGTATGATAGAATTACATGATTTTTACTTCAAAATAACTATGTTAAGGTAAATGCAGATTCAACCCGTTTCATAAAGAAAGATAACAAAAATGTTTTGATTGTTCAAATTTATGTTGATGACATCATATTTGGTTCAACTCAGCAATCCTTAAATGACTCTTTTAAAAGTCTAATGACTTCTGAGTTTGAAATGAGTATGAGGGGTGAGTTAACATTCTTCATTGGTTTTCAAATTTCCCAAAACTAGAAGAAACCTATATATCTCAAGATTAGTATATTAAATATATTTTTAAAAAGTTTGGGATTGAGGACACTAAAAGTATAAGTACTCTTATTGGTACCTCAAAAAACATGATCTTGATGAAGCTGGGAAACCAATAGATCAAACATCATTCAGAGGTATGATAGGAAGTCTACTTTACTTAACAGCTAGTCAACCAGACATAATGTTTTCAGTATGCTTATGTGCAAGATATGAATCCAATCCTATGGAATCTCACTTAAAGGCAGTGAAAAGAATTATTCACTACTTAAAGGGAACCATGGATATAGGATTATTTTATACCTCTAGAAATTATTTTGTTTTAAAATGATTTTCAGATGATGAGTTTGGTGGATGTAGAATGGATAGAAAGAGTACATAAGGAACTTGTCATTTATTAGGAGATTCATTAGTTTCTTGGTCATGCAAGAAGCAACATTATGTAGCACTCCCCACTGCTGAAGTTGAATATGTAGCAGCTGGAAGTTGTTGTGCTCAAGTGGTGTGTATGCAACACACACCCACAGACTATGGCTTCAGTTTTACTAAGACTCAAATTATGTGTAATAACATAAGTGCCACTTCCCTTTGTAAAAACCCTACACATCACTCACATGCAAAGAACAAAGATCTTAGGCATCACTTTCTTAGGGATCACACACTTTAATGAGATATCATTTTTCAGTTTATCGAAACGCAAGATCAACTTGCTGATATTTTCACAAAATCATTACCCTCCGATATATTTAAATACATTAAACAAAAGTTTGGAATGATAATCATGAGGTAATTATTTTTCATTAACTTCCTGTTGAACAATTTTCCTAATAGTAATAAACTCCTTTCCATAAGGGCAGTACATTAGATTGTTATCATAATCAAAATTTTCTTAGTATTTCTTTCAAAATTTTGTCACAAAAATTTTTCATAGTCTATTTCTCGTACTCATGTTTTTCATAATAATAAATCTTTTTACTGAGAATTTTTGTACTCAAAATTTTCGTAATGATGTTTTCGGAACTGAAATTTCTATAATGGAAATATTCGGAACTGTAACTTTCGTAATGAGAATTTTTGTACTTGAAATTTTCATAATGATGTTTTCGGAACTGAAATTTCCGTAATGGAAATCTTAGGAACTGTAACTTTCGTAATGAAAATTTTCGTACTCGAAATTTTCATAATGAAGTACTCAAAACTGAAATTTCCGTAATGGAAATCTTCGGATCTTTAACTTTCATAATGAAAATTTTCGTACTCAAAATTTTTGTGATGAAATTTTTCATATTCATCTTTTTTATACTGGAACTTTCATTGTCATAATTTTCGTACTGTCATTTTCATACTCAAAGCCTTTTAAACTTTAAATTTTTTTGTAGTTAGTTTTTCATAGTATCATTTTTCATCAAGAAGAATATCACCTACTATGAATGTACTTCTTGGCCAATCCAAAAGGTATGATTTCCTTATTTAAATTTTCGTACTCATATTTTAATTTTATTCCCTTCAGTTTTAATTTATTTTCAGATTTTAGTCCTTTTCGAATCCGATATTTTTTCTCAAAAACCCTCAAAAGATCGTATCCTATATTTCCTTGCGTGTATGCTTTGAACTGTCAGATCAAAACAAAGAGATTTTCAACCATTAGATGGTTTTTGGAAGTTGAATGGTCGGTTTCATCACCTATATAAAGGAGACCCCATGACTTGTCCCGCATTGGGTTTTCGAAGCTTTTACATCTCCTAGCCCTGCAGCTCTTCTTAAGGTCGGTTTCGATCTATGCAAAGTCGTTCCGAATCATTCAAATCTCTCAGTTCTGAATGTTTGTTGAACCAACATCCCATGATATTTCTACCTCAAAACCAATCACAAAGTGGTTAGTTTTCAGGGAAAGGTTAGTTCATCCGGATTTCTATAATATTGATTCCCTTATATCAAAGAATATTTGATTGAATGGATGGGAGGATGTTTTCATAGCAATGTCAGATAAACAGAATCTGGTTTATACTGATTTTCTGATTATGTTCTATGAGTCTGTTTCCTTCCAAAAAAAAAGATGGCAGAGAGTGGTTTTCATTCAAGTCTTATGGGAAGACTAACATGTTATCTTAAACCAAGGCTGCGAGCTTGGTTGGTTAATCATATGAAGGGAAAGCTGAGTTTATCTCACATAAGATTCCATATGAGCAAGGAAGTTTCAACAAGGTGAAGGCATTAAAATGACTTGGACTTAAGGATGCTATGACTGCTAAGATTGCTCATCTCACTCCAAACAATAGAATTCTACAGCTGTGGGTACAAGGTTTTCTCGTACCAAGAAGGGGTGATAAGGATAATCTGATGAAATTTGATATCTATGTCTTATATTTCTTGGTTAATCTATGAAAGATAAATTTGATGAGGCATGTTCTGATTAAGATCAAGAACATCAAGGAAGGAAACCTAAGAGCTCAGATAATAATGTTCCATGCCTTACTATCTAAGCTCATAGTTCGTTGTTTATAATCCTTCAAGGTTGCATGAAAATTAATAGTATATAATTGTAAGCTTATTCTGGAAAGTGATGATACTTTGAAGAGGATGAATATGGGCTTTTCTAGTGAATCCTGAGAATTCTACCCTTTATATGTGGTAGAGGTTGAGGCAGTTCAGAAATATACACAGACTCTAGAAGCATCTTAAAAGGCATATAAGAAGAGAAAGCTTATGGAAGTGGTTTCTGATGAAGAAAATCCCAAGTCTAAAGTAACTCAGTCTGTTCACCCCAAACCGAAGAAACAAAAAGCTTATCCTGATGAAGTTGCTTCAAAGTGGAGGGGAGACAAAGAGAAGAGGAATTAAGGGGATCCACAGTTCAAATTAGACCCTACTGAGACAAAGGCCTTAAAAGAATGAACTTCTGATTAGTTAGAGAAGCAAGATAAAGAGAAGAAGATGAAAAAGATGTTATCTGAAGCTGAAGTAGTGCAATCTTTGCTAAAATCTACAGAGTTAGCTTCTGAGCAGATTCAAGTTCTGGAAACCTTCTTTACTGAACCATTACCAGAGACTCCTGGTAAAAAGTACTCACTCTGGAAAAATATAAGGGTGAAGAAGTGGTTGTTGAAGAAGAAAAATCAGCTAGAGAATAAGTATAAGAAGAAGCTGAAGAAGAAGAATTATAAGAAGAGGGAAGGGAATATTTGGATTCCTTTATCAAGCAAGTAGAGGATTATCAGGATAAGGCAGAATCTGCAAATTTAGTTACTCTAGGAAAGGGAGTTGATAAAGATAGAAAGAATGATGATAACCAACAGCAAGAAGAAGAAAATGTTTTGTATGATGAGGAAGAATCCTATGAGAAGGATTTTCAAGAGGAAGGAGTAGAAAAGGAGAAACAAGATGAATATCAGATTATTCATGTTTCTGAATCTAACGAAAAATATCCTAATGAGGAACCAATTCCGAAATCTGACAAAGGGAAGAATGTGCTCATGGATACACCAATAAAAGATATCATCAGAAAGAAAGAGGTCGGTGGGTCATCTAAAAGGAAGGTAGTCCATGTTGAGGATGATCAACCTCTAAGAAAATTATCTAGATTCAGAGTCATCATCTCATGGTCATGATTTTGTGGTTGAATCTTTGAAGAAGCCGGTGGAAACCATTTCGATTTTTCCAATTATAGATTCCAGATTCTAGATGTTATAGCATAGTATGAATCAGAAATCGGATTCCTTATCCATAGTCATGGATATGTTTATAATGATTGAGGCCGACAATAAATGATTTCTTATCAATTATGATGTACATAGAATGTCTTGCAGCAAAATAACTCTGTGGTCTAAGAAATTTGAAGAAGACCTGGTTGTGTCTAATAATTTTTAAAATGAGGTGAAATATGCCATTGACATCGAGGATAACAAGATCCAGAATATTCAGGAAGAGCTAATGATTGAGAAAATAACTCGGAATGAACAGGATAAAGACTTGAATGGGAAGCATAACTCCATAGCTCAGAACTGGAAAAGTGAAACAGATTTCCAAATTGAGTTTAAGGAGAAGCTAGAAAAGCAAGATGAATTAATAAAGATGAAAAAAGAAGCCATGTAGGCCTAGGAAAAAGCTATGAAAGCTCAAGAAGAAAGGATAAAAGCCTTAGAGAGACAAGCTGAGGAAGACCAAAGGGATTTGAAGAAGCTCAAAACCATGTTTAAGAAGCTGATCTCGAAGGAAAAGGAAGACAAATAAACCCACTCAGATCTTTTGTTGTACTTGTCTTTCCTTGTAATTTTTTTTCAACTCTAATGAAATATTATTTGGTTTGTTGTATCTTTTTTTGTTATATACAAATGTATTAGGTAACTTATTTTCTTTTCCATTCCCTTCAATTATTTTTGAAAATCCCAAAGGGGGAGAAGTAAAAAGAACTACTCCTAAGGGGGAGAAGGAAAAAGAACCACTAAAAAGAGGATAAAGAATAATTTAAAATAAAGAAGAAAAATTTCTAAGTAAATATATCATTAAAGTAAGGGGGAGTTGATCACTATGAAGTTTTTCATTCCCATGATAATGAAAACTCAACTCCGGAATTTCAGAAGACAATCCTTAGAGTTTTAATGCCTAAGGGGGAGTTAGTTGTATTCACTATTATCCATGAGCAAAGGGAGATAAGTTTTAATTTCAAAGTCTAATGAAATTTTTCAAAGTCATTTTATTCTTTTTCATAAGGAAGTTTGTGCTTTCCAAAAAGGGGGAGATTGTTGAGTCAATAAGGGTTTCCTTAAGAATTTTCCATTCCATCTTGTTTTCAAAATCAGAAACACATTATACTTAAGAAAATCGATATTTTACTTCCATAAGGAATGTTTTCTTCTTTCAGAAAGTTTACCCTAACCTAGATTTTCATGTACATAGCAATATTTTTCTTAAGTATAAAAATCAGATTCATACCCAAATCCTCGGAATCATATAATGCTAAGGTATGAAGAATTATGTTTTTAGGATCCGAATTCTGGATGTGAACTCTAATAATGTTCAACTTCAAATTCTGGATGTGAACTCTAATAAAATTCCACTCCGAATTCTGGATGAGAACAGTAATGAAGTTCCACTCCGAATTCTGGATACGATCTCTAATAATGTCCCACTCCGAATTCTGAATACCAACTCTAACAATGTTCAACTCTGAATTATTGACTCCGAACCTCTATGAGTTCAACTCCTTACTTCTATAAGTTCGACTCCTAACTTCTACAAGTTCAACTCTGAACTTTTTATATGTTCGACTTAGAACTCTTATAAGTTCATATTCTGAATCCTAATCAAACCAGACTCCGAATTTCCTTAGAAATTCATACTTTAAATTTCAACAGAATTCAGGTTTCGAATTCCTATAAAACAGAATCCAAATATCTTTTATTATAGACTACGAATTCCATTCTGGTTAGACTCCGAACTTTTTATTTTTTTACATTCTGAATTCTAGTTTTTTCTTATACTTTTTTCATTGTAAAATGATGTTGTACATTTAGTTACACATATCTTGTTATAAAATGATGTCGTCCATTCTGTTTATAATAAACCGTTGATTTAGGGACATGTGTACAGGTCCCTCTGAATTTTAAGGAAAATATGACCATTGGAGGAGGGAGCCAACCGTTCCAACCGAGCCTATAAATAGGAGCTCATTTGAAAGAGATCAAGGCAGAAGTTTATCACTCTAGAGACCACACACTGGTAAGGTGATTTCTAGAGAGAGAATCTTTTCATGCTTTGTGCCTACTGAACCGCTCATTCAGATTGCTTCGTGGGACTCCGAATGTTGGTGATTACATTTGAGGGCATCCATGGATAGGGAGACAGAGGTGACGACTACCTTGATGTTCGAGGGCTTCCTTGCTGAGGAAGACAAAGGTTCCAACTACCTTGAAGTTGAGGGCTTGCGGGGATAGCTAGACAGAGATTCTGATCTTTGTATTGAGGGCTTAACCTGGTGTGGGTAAGACATACTTTCTTGAAAGTATAAATCAAGTGACCTTTATCCAAGGTTGTTGGATACCCTTCTCTTTGGGTTAAAAGACTTTTATCTTTTTACTTATAGTGTTACTACTTGTTTTTCTACGGTAATTGTGTATTGTAAGTAATGTGTAATTGTCTTATATTTCCTTACACTTGTAATCTGATTCATTTAGATTCTATATGCTTTAAGGTAGAGTCTCATTTTTTAAACTTTGGTTAAGTTTCAATTTCCGGATCCATATTTCCAGAACCTATATTTCAGAATCACCTTCCTGATTCAAGCAAGTGTGTTGAATTAGAAGTTTGTAACTTCATTCCTTGTTCCAATTTCCAATTGGTGTTAGAGGTGTTGTGAATTTTCTTAGTTAAACATTGTTAAACATAGATCTTCCCTTGTCTAAGGAAATTTTTAATGTGTACAATTAACCCCCACCCCCCTCCTCTATATTGAGCATATACATCATTATTTTGATCCTAAAATCTTTTCTCATCTAACCATTCCAATTCATCCAATCGCTTTTGAGATAGTTCATTTTTAGTTGATTGATCACAAATATCCATTCTGAGTGAAGTTAATTGAACTTCAATTGGCAAGACAGCTTTCGTTCCATTCATCAATAAATATGGAGTTGACCGCGTTGCAGTGCCGGTGGTTGTCCGATAAGCCCATAAAGCATGAAAGAGTTTATCAGGCCATGACATCTTATCTTTATCCACCATATTTTTTAGTGTGTTTGAAAGAGTCTTGTTGAAGGATTCAATCTGTACATTGGCCACTACATGATACAGAGATGAATGATTGGATTTGATATTGTATTCTTGATACAACTTCCTCACCTCAGATGAACAGAAGTTGGTGCCATTCTCCGTCAATATGGTATGAGGGACACAAAATCTGGTAATGATGTTAGACATGATGAAGCTAAAAATGCTTTTAGAACTAACTTCTTTGAGTGGTATTGCCTCTGCCCATTTGGAAAATAAGTTAGTATCAATAATAATATACTTAAACTACTTTGCTGTAGCTAAAGGGTAAGGTCCCACCACATCCATTCCCCATGTGGGAAATGGCCACGAGTATTTAGCTATATGAAGAAACTCTGGGGGATGATGAATAAAGATGGCATGAACATGGCATGAATGACACTTCTTTGTGAAATCAACAGAATCTTGTATCATTGAAGGCCTAAAGTATCCAAGCCTTCAAATTTGATCAGATAGTCTATGTCCGGACTGGTGGGCACCACAAACTCTTGCATGCACTTCTTTCATGACATCCATTTTCACTTCAACATCAATGAATATGAAGAGAACTCCATCAAAACCACGTTTTTATAGAATTTTCTCTAAGTGATATGGACTACCATAAAGAGTGAAATTGAACACACATCTCCAGAATTGTTCTTTCTCGGCTCTATCAGGTGGAATTGTTCTGTTCTGAAGGTATTCCCTGATATGTGTCATCCATCCTATAGTATGACCATATGGTTCAGGAAAGGGACTAATTTTATTGACTTCATCTGTTCTGATTTGAACATAAGGTGAAATATTATGACGGAGGGAAATACTGATGGTTTTCTTGTCCTAATTTGGATCTGCCAGAGTTGTGGCTATATTAGCTAGTGCATCAGTTTGGGCATTTTGTCACCGTGGGACATAATAAATTATTGGGTCTGATGGGAATTCCGTTATTAATTCTCTAACGTAATCATTCAAAGGTACTAGTTCTTCTTTTTCGGTGGCATAATCCTCAATGACTTGTTTGATTACCAGGTCTGATTCACCTTTCACCTTTAAGTGATTCACTTGTGCTTGAAGCTCCAACTCCAAGACTGCGATGAGAGCTTGGTATTCTGCTTAATTATTTGTACGGCCTCTGAACAATGAGAAGGAATAGGGTAACACTGCCTTTTCTGGAGAAATGAGCACAACTCATAACCCAACATTGTTGAATTTAGGATTTCCCATTTTCCTCACTGCTGGACTTCTGGAAGCACTATCAAAGTACATTTCCCATGTTGGAAGATTATCTTGAATAAAGAATACTTCTTCATTAGGAAGTTCAATATCTGAAGATGTATCTTCTACTGAAGTGTGTTCAACAAGGAAATCAGCTAGAGCTTGGCCCTTTATTGCCTTTTGTGACACATACTTGATATCAAATTGCTGCAAAATAACTGCCCTCCTTTCCAGACGTCATGTATGCATTGGACGACTAAGGATGAATTTGAGCAGGTTATTACGAGATACCGATTGGACCTCGTGGTGTTACAGGTAGTGTCTCAACATCTGAACTGCAATGATTAATGCTAGGCCGCACTTCTCAATACTGGAATATCAGGTCTCTGCTTCATGCATAGTCCGAATGAGATAATAGAGGCTATTTTCATTCCCAGCATCATTCATCTGAGCAAGAAAGGCACCCAATGTTCGCTCCAAAGCTTTCGCATAGAGGATAAGTGGAATTCCTTCAACATTTGGCATTAATATATGTGGACTAAATAAATACGTCTTGAGAATATTGAATGCTTCTTGACATTATTTAGTCCACTGGTAAGTGACTCCCTTCTTCATCAATTTGGTGGAGGGTAAACTTTTGCCTGCCAAATTGGAAATGAAACACCTAATATAGGCTAAGTGTCCTTGTATTCCTCTCAATTAATTCAAATTTCGAGGAGGTGACATACTAAGGATTGACATTTTCTTCTCAGGATCGACATAATACCATGATGACGTACAAAAAAGCCGAGAAATTTTCCTAAGTTTACCCCAAAAGCACAGTTTAAGGGGTTCATCTTCAAATTATGTTGTTGAAGTTTGTGGAATAAGATTTACAAATCAGAAAAATGATTAGAACATTATTTGTATTTAACCACCAAATCATCCACATAAAAATCAATGAACTTCCCTTGAAAGGGTTTGACAATAAGATGCATGGCACACTGATATGTTGCGCCTGCATTATTTAGGCCAAAGGGAATTACCCGATAACATAACACACCCTGAGGGGCTCTGAAGGTTGTAGATTATACATCTTCTAAAGCCATTCAGATTTGATTATACCTGGAGTATCCATCCATGAAGGAAAGTGATTCATATCCAGCTATTTCTTCAATTAAAAGTTCTGTAATCGGAACTGGAACATCATCCTTAAGACAATGCTGATTAAGATCATTGAAGTCAATGAAAACTCTAATTTGTCCATTCTTCTTCTTCATAGGGACAATATTAGCCAACCATTTGGGATATTGAAATTATTTGATGAAGTTATCTTTGATAAGCTTATCCACATCAGCTTTAATTTTGGAAGCTAAGTTGGGTGTGTTCTTCTGGAAGATTTCTTGAATCCTCAATGTTCTTCTGGAAATCCCAAATGATGAGTAGAAACCTCAGGATCAAGGCTGGGAATCTCTATATAGTTCCAAGAAAATATATCTCAATTTTTCTTCAAAAATGAAATATACATTTCTTGTTCTTCAAGATTCATGGCCGCACTAATTAAAGTAGGGTGTGGATTTTCTTTTGTACACAAATTTATTTCTTTGAGTTTATCCACGGTAGTAGAGAAACCCTCTTCAAATGCTGGAGGAGCATCCCTGAGATCTTCCTCTTCTTCTTGAACATGTGTTATTTCAAATGTTTCTACTTACATAGTAGATTATGAAGTATATTTTCATGATCATATGTGATGTCAAAATTTGAATATCTTGAAGAAGAAGCTTACATTTCCAACCCGATTGATGATGAAGGGTCTTTCATGGGTATTAAGTAGAAGATGATGTATTGAGAATCAACATCCTCATTCACCTCTAACATTGCTATAACTTATTATGTCCTGGTTGGTGAAGTATAGACTTGATGGATTTCAGAAGAAGAAATGAAGACATCTCCATTTGAGCTTTCATCATTGCTTAGTGAATCGCCAATTTCTCCCATGATGTCAGGCTTAATTGCCATAATTGACATTATGTAGGTTACCTTAAGAGTATTTGGATTTGAGTCTATCCTGTAATTTTGAATGATAAGAAATACATAATCTGTACTCACATGTGTAAATGGATTTACTGGAATCTGTTCTAAACCATATGGAGCATTAAATTTGGTAATCTCCCTTGTTATGGATTTCTCCTTTCCCTTGATGTGATAAAATTCCGCCTCAATGTATTGAGACTCACATGTCTTGAATGGGGCCTTATCACCATATAATGTCCAAACATGACCATCCAAACAATAATTGAGACATTGATGGTATGATGAAGGGATAGTCTCATGTTGATGTAGCCATGATATTCTAAACAAGATGTTGAAAGCTCAGTCTTGATCAACAACCATAAAATCTGAATTGGATACAAGGTCTTCAAACTGAGTTCTGAGTGTAATCTTGCCCAATGGTTCTTGTTCATTTTTATCATATCCAAGTAACATCATAGTAGAAGGAGATAAGTCAGATTCCTTGAGGCCCAATCGATGAAGTGTACGAATGGGCATGAGGTTGACTCTTGAACCATTATCAATGAATGCTCATCAGATGTCTAAACCATTGACCTTACCAGATAAATAAAATGGTCTTATTTTTCAATGCACGACATCATCTTCCTCTTCATTTGTGAAAGATATCACTGCATGGAATTATGTAAGATTATTCTCTATATATTAGGCTTTATCAGCATCAATTTCAGTTTCAAACTCTTGAGGACATGACAAAGATTCACTGATTGCCTCCCGAAGATCCCTTGATAAATTCAAAGCATCCAAAATTGATAACATCGCCGGGACATGGGTCATGTGTTTCAATACATCATTATTTTGATCCAAAGGTCTACGTATCCCAATAAGAAAATGTGTTTTAGTTGGTGTCTTGGAAGTTGATGCATCTTGTATCGGTGTAGGAGTTAGTAATACTTCTGGATTTGGAAGATAAGACTGAATAGGTCCATTTACATACTTAGAGGAAGATTGTGTAACCTCCAACCGATCCTCTAGAATAACTATGCCAGGACTGAATCTACCTTGTAAGGAAGAACTTCCTTGTTCTTTTTGAGCTCGTTGAAGGTCGTTGTAACGAGTTTCTTCCACATACACAGTTCTAGGAGGAGTAGAATTGGAATAGTGGCCTCTAAAAGATCCACGTCTTCCTCTATATCCTGAGCCTCTAGAACATCCTCTGATTCCTATATTTGAAACAAGGAACCTAGGTTCATCGAGATCGAAACTGGGGTTGGCATAAGGATATATTAAGTGAATAATATTAACAAAATCAAAGATTAACTCTTCATCCGATGAAGACTCTGCCTGACTAGCCAATTTAGACTGTGCTGTTTGATGGGACGGTGCCCGTTGCTTTGAAGTAGATGGCATAAAATCTGCCAGAGTCAAGGATATCTTGGGCTTTAGAACAAACTCATCTTCTTATGATTCTTCTTATTTCTTCGAATTGTGTTGTTTCTTTGACGATTTTCTCTATGATGAAGAGGGTTTTTCTACAGCATTCATGGCATAAGACACAATTGGTTTCTTCAATTGTGTTCACAAAATAGCATGAGTTCGGTTGATCATCTTTCTGACCATCCAATCATCATATTTTTGTGAATTTTTATTCTTGAATTCTTGCTACTCGCCTTCCTCCTCTGGATCTGTAGCAGTAACACATGCTACCTGAGATGAAGAACTGTTCAGTTTGACTTGACCCAAGTCGGCCATTTTTTGTAGGATGTCCTTGAAAATAAAACACTCTTGAATGGGATGCCCCAACATTTGATGAAACGGGAAATAGTTGGGACGATCATCATCTCCTTTCTTTTTTGGTCTCTTGGTCCTTGGAAATTGAACTAAATTATTTTCAGAGCCGAAATGAAGTAACCAGGAACTTGTTCATTTCAGAAAGAGTAAACTTTTCATTTAAAATCCTCAAATTGTTTTCATCTTTGATCTCTTTGATCATAGTGACAAAATGATATCTATTTCTGAAGCTCAGGAGTTGGAGCCCTTTGAGAAGATGATGGTTTTGAAGTAGAAGCAGGTACAGGTATTTGTTTAAGCAGAACTGTAGTAGTATCTTCTTTAACCATTCTTCTTCCTGGAGATGATGGAATTACATGAGCTTTATCCTTAGTCTTTATTAGATAATCTTAAATCTTTTGATCGATTGAAGTAAGGTCTCGAAACCCTCCTCTATATTTAACAGGGATCAGCGGTGTACGCAACTTATCATGTAAATTTGGCACATAGAATGGAAACAATTCCTCTTGAGGGGGTGCTAATTTTAGTGAATATGTTAATCCCTTCCAGTGATCAATGGAAGCTGAGAGCCTTTCATTCTCCCTTTGCCTACAGTTTGTAAGATCAAAAACTATCTTCTTTGGAAACATTGAGCTGAACTAAAGAATGATTTTCTTGTGAAAATCCTCCCATCCGGTAATTGATTGGGATTGCAATATTGTGAACCAATCAAAAGCATGTCCTTGTAATGACTGTAAAAAACACTTCATCTTAACTGCTTCTTTTTTCTGAAGGGTTACCATCATAGGATCGCAACGAGAAACAAAATTTGTTATGTTTGGCTTTGGGTCTCCCGAACCATTAATGATTGGGAATGTGGTACTTGCAAAATTGGATGGGGGATGAAATGCATCAACCCATTCAGGGTATTCTCTCTTTTTTAGTTTAATTTGAGCACTCTTTCCCTCTATAGATTCCAACCGAGCTGTTAATGACTCAATTGTTGTTATTAACTTTTGAGAAATATCCGGTTGAGCTTGGACCTGAACAGGTGCAATGACTAGAGCTGGTATAGATGTGGTGGCTGATACTGCAACTAATGGTAGCACTGCCAATTTTTGTTACACTTGACCCATATTATTAGACCTGTGAGGGTGTACTGATAAAGGATGATATTCATGATCCCTATCAGTAGCCAGAACAAATTCTTTTGACCGAATGACTACTGCACGCTTAAGAGGATGACTACCATGAACTAGTTCTGCATTCATCCTCCACAATTCCTTCATTTATTCCTCTTGTTGTGCAAATCTTTTCTCTAGTGATAGCGATTGGACTTCACTAGTGGAAGGTTATGTAACCGGATTATTTCCTTTCCCCTTGTTGGATCCCTTTCGGAGAGGGGGAAGTGGGTTATTTGAATGATTACCTAGGTTTTGAGTAATCCTTTGATTTCATGTACGCACACCTTCTTCATTTGTGTCTATGCATACAACTTCTTGATCATGAACCTCTTCATCTGATCCCTCTGAGTGAACCTCATCTAGTGGATCAGGAACAAAAACATTGATGAAATTAATTGATGTATAATGCATTGCATCCATTCTATTGGGATTTCTGCGATATTGTCTTCTTGTATGTCATTGATGAGACATTGCCTTTTATTGATTCTATCCCTCAGGAACTTCTTGACGAACCTTAATTTGGAGGGAATCTCTAGAGAGTTTGGCTCTTCATTCCACTTGAGGCTTCTTCCCTAATCGAGAGAAGTCTGACTTTCTCTGAAGAAGAGATTGATGATTTAAAAAAGACACCAGTCTGGTGGACTCGGGCTATTTGTTCTCAACTCCTCGAATCCTATTGGTTGATTTAGAGGGTTGAGTTAAAAGAGTCCCTACTATGTAAATCTAGGGTGGCTGTTGAGTTTCTATATCTGAGACTTTCTTGAAAGCTCTCCTGATCTTGCGGACCTTAGTCTGGAAATTAACTGGACGCATCAACATGCATCCACTTTTATCACCCATCTCAAAAGACCATTGGATGATTTCTGACACTTTTCTCACTTGGTGATGTGCATGCTCCAAATGAGAGGTATGTTCAATATTCTCGTTTGCATGATGTAGGAGTAATTCAACAACTTGTTCTCTGAATGCTTGAATATGAGAGGAACTAGTTGAAGCCTGTTCTTGGGAAAGCTTTTGATTACAAACAAAACCAATTGACTGTGGCCGACCATGGGAAATAACATTGCATGAAACCATTTTCGGTGGGCTTTGCTGACTGGATGGCACAGTGAAATTTAGGTCTCCATGAACACCCCATCCCCTGATATGAATTCCAGATGGGCATTGGAAATTAACTGGTGCAATCTTCTTAGTGCACCAAGGCATGAACGCTGAAGGGCTCTCTACTTCTTTCAACCTTCGGATATCGAGGAACTGAGAGAGAAGCCAAGTCAATATGGCGTTTTAACCATTATATTATCTTGATATTACTTTCATATTCATCATAAGATAATATATTATTTTTCAACTGACAAAGAGTTTTCCATATGTTGAGACGAACATCATGAATTCCATCTTCTGTCAACATATCTGGAATATCATACTAAGAGTTGGCCGAAGGCCAAAACAAGACTGGAACATCACCATTTTCCAGTTGTTTTCTCATATTCAATACTCCCTCTTTATCATTCAATGAAGAATAATCTACCTGATTAGACCAGATCTGGTGCTTCCTTATTGCTTCATCATATTCAACAAGATCGGTAGAGAATTCACTGATCAAACTAGATGATTAATGACCCAGGGGTGGTTCGGAGAATGACCTACACCCCATTCTATCTTCTGATTGAGAAAGTGTTTCACTTGTCAGTGTTAAAGCATCAGACATGACTGGCTTCACATTTGCATGTGCCTCAAGATAAGAGGGCTTTCTCATCAATGCATTGTCCTCTGAAGAATTTTCCAGACAATGCGAATTACTACTACGGAGAGGACGTTCGAAGCTAAATTCATCATCATGGGGAGGACCACCATGGTGGGTTACAGCAAAAGATGAAACATTTTTCTCCTTGGTCTTCTGACCACACAGAGGGTTCTTGTGGCTCTAATATAAAGATAAACTTCATGATCGACCGAATCGTCATGAAGCAAGACTTCATGAGGAAGTATCTGATGCAGTCCTTCGGAATTAATGTTCCAACTATTGGGAACTGAAAGAGTAGAATCTTGAATTCCCACAGATCATTGTCTAAGGGATTCAATAATTCCATCATCGAGTAATGCCTTATTACAGATTGGCCCTTGATTTCTTGACTGTGTTGGGTGGGTCTTCTTATTGGATGCCTTCTTACTCACTTTAAAAACAACTTATTGATGAATGTGGTTATTATGAGCAGGTGTATGTGCCTGCTCAAGAGAAATGATCAGGTTAGGTTGATTATCTCTGCTCAAATCAGGTGTATGTGCCTGACTTTGTTGTCCGTATGATATGGGGGAGTATGCCCCAAAAACCACATGGACAGGAACAGAGGTGTGTGTCTATTCTAGAGAGAACTGTTGATGTGTCACTCCACTGGTAGGGATAGATTTATTTTTCTTTTCCTGAGATGCTTCTGAGGCTGTTATAATATCCTGGAAGACATCCAGAATATGAGTAGGGATTTTCTTCTCCTCTTTCACCATTGACAGAATGTGCTTGGTGACTTTAGCGGCCGGAACAGGTATATACATCCATTCCATACTTGGAGTAGGTGTATGTGCTTGCTCCTGTCCTCCTTTTCTTGTCAGTGAATCCAGACAGTACTCATGTTTGGGGGCAGAGAGTTGAGTCTGCCTCCTGTTTGTCGCCGGAGCTTTCTGACTGACTTCTCCGAATGCTACCAAACGAGACTGTTGGTAGGCTTGATCAATACTAGTAGGTGTATGTGCTTGATAATTTCACTGCACCGAAAGTGGTTGAAGAGCCTCCTTCAACACTGACATAAGAGGCTGTTGGCCGGATTGATGAGTGTAAGCAGGTTTATGTACCTGTTTACCAATTGTCAACACATTGGGTCGGCGGGCTTCATCGTATGCAGAAAGATGAGCCTACTGACTAGCTGATAATTTATAAACAGATGTATGTTCCTGTCTATAAAACACCACCATAATTTCCTGGCGGGATTGGCGTGCTGCTGCCAGACGAGTCAGCTGACTGCGGAATTAAAACGGACAGGTGTATGTGCCCATTCGTTGCTTGCCACCAAGATAGGTTGGTGGACTTCTCCGGAGATGGTATAGATGAGAACATGCTCACTGTTGACCAGATTTTGCCTTTAGCGGTTCATCTTTCCTGCTCGGGTTCGAGGAACCTGGGTCGAACGCCCGGAGTCGATACCCTCATCATGTTGAGGGCGCACATCCACACGAGTCTGACATCGATTGTTGATAGGATCCCTTGTGAAGGACTCATGTCTCTTTGAATTAAGGCCTTGAGGGACCTTCTCATTCACCTCCTAATAATATGGGAGTGAATGGTGCTTGTGTTCTAGGAATAACGACCTGCAACGGTTGGAGATGGTGGTTGGAACCACCTGCTTCTTGATCACTGGTCTTCACTATTCGGACGACCATGGTGAATTTTTCAGTTGGAGGTCTTGTCGAGCAGCCTCCAGAGTTGGAATGGTACCATGTTGACAATACTCCTTAACCAGTGCATTTTATACCTAGTGTTGAAGGCGATGAGTAGGTGATATCGTCCTCAGAGCGGATGATGATTCAGTAGGAGTAGCAGTAGATGCATTCACATCAGAGGTTTTCATAGTAGAGGTATTCACAAATGTGAGCTTAAGAAAAGTCGTTCTCGTAATGCAGAAGATCTTGGAAAAGGGTGCCTGTTTGATATAATAGACGTAATCAAGATAAGTCTGTCCACTAAACCTTTCAGATAAGAACATATGTTATTGATTGTTTTGTTGGCCCTCTCATTGAGTTTTAAATAGGGTCCTAAAAAATACGTAAAACATCATGTTAACTTGGTTAAGGATTCTCGTCAGGTTAACCATTTCTTGTTTCCACTTGAATTGGCAATGACCTCTTTAGTTTATGGTTCAAACATTACAAGCGGTTTCTAACGGGTGTGTTCATAGAACCAGAAACATCCAATGATTCCATATCCATTTAGACCAACTTTCCAAAGGGAGTCACTCATTACTTATGAACTGATGAGGCTTAAGAATTTGCATTGGTCGAGATAATGGGTGGTCAGACTCATCACACCTTTTATAGGGGAATTATTGTCTACTCCAGGACTCTCTTTATAGATTTAAGTTATGTTTGTGAATCCTTATTAAATTTCCATGTATAAAATGAGCTTTCCTTTAGATCTGACAATCAATGATTAATATTTAGGAAATTTAGAGAATATTTTGTATGTGTTCGAGGTTCTCCATAGTTAGAGAATCATCTGTATTTGTTAGAGGTTATTAGTAAATGGTATCCTTTAATACATTATATAAAAGTCTCTTCGTCATTAGGATGACCATACTGGTTTTAAAGCCACTCAGTGGGGTACATGAAGTTTATTGTCATTCCGCAGGACACATATTATTTCAGAGTTGGGATCGTACCCGCAGATGGGCTACCAACGTATCTGATATTTAGAAAAGGAATCATAACCCACGTAGTTCGAGTAAGGGAATATGATGTTTATGTATGATTGATGGGTCAAAGAAAAGATGACATAATTACTTTTAAAGTATATGGTCACGTGAGTCACGCTCGGTGTGAGAAACTAGAGGTATTGGTAAAACCACACAATTGTTCCATGAAATATGCAATCATAAGAAATGATGTTGGGCTTATGTATGTATGACTGCCCAAATAGATAGAGATTGAGAATTATTTTAAAGAAGAAGTCCTGGAACAGGGTCCATAAATGTATATATACTATATGGATATATTGATATTCTAACTTGGGGTTTATTCCTGAGGAAGACGCCCAAATTAAGAGGGGACTTATGATTGGGTTTTACTCTTGAGAAGGAAGCCCAGATCAAAAAGTAGATTATGACTGGTTATGAGAAATTAAGACTGGGGCTTACTCTTAAGTAGGAGGCCTAGGTTAAAGGTATTTTAAAATTGGGGCTTATTCATGAAAAGGAAGCCCGGGTTAAGGGAATTTTAGAATTAAGGGAATTGGGGATTACTCCTAAGGAGGATTCCCATATTTGAGACTGGGGCTTACTCCTCAAAAGGAAGGCCAGATTTTGGGAACATTGAGATAGGGGGTTACTCCTAAAGAGGATGCCCATATTAGGGGACTTGTGGCTTACTCCTAATGAGGATGCCCAAATTAATGAGGACTTGGGACATACTCTTAAGGAGGATTCCCAAATTAATAAGAATTTGGACTGAGGATTACTCCTAAAAAAGGAGGCCCAGGGTAAGGATTCTCTCATCTTAAAGGAGGATGTTGAATGAATGAACTCTCTAACCTTAGTGATGTAAAGATGTGTTAATCACTAGGTTTTGAGAGATGTTACATAAAATCCCTTTCAGATATGGAATCCAACAATGAAATCATGCATTAAATGGCTTTGAAGAGAGTTCTGAGGGCTTAATCATGAATAGGATATGCCGATATGTATAAGAGTGGTGCAATAAGTAGGAGGGGCACCCAAAAATAAAGGGTCACACAAGTCCTGGTGGGTGCGCAAGTACTGCATCGACGTGCAAGTCCTGGGCGCGCAGGTATACCTGTATGGCACATGGGTACTTGTAGAACTTTTATCCCTTGGCGTAATAGTTGGGCAAGACTTGTCTCAATCCCTTAGTACTATCCCTAGGGGCTTCCAGAAGTGTGGTGCAAATGTTTTGGTGAAGGAGAAAATGAAGTGCGCAAGTGTGGCCATTTTCCTTAAGGGTTGGCCACTCAAGCGCGCAAGTGTTGATGAGTTTCTACACTTATGCCTTCCTCCTCCTCATTAGATCATCCGTTCTAGGTAAGAAATTACTTCAGAAGTGTTTGGAAGCTTTAAGAAGAGACTAGGGCGCCCTGAGCTCTAATATGAGGTTCTTTAATTTTTTCTTCCTCTAAATGGTGGGGCCCACAGGGGTATTTATAAGCTGGAGAGACACTGGGAGAAATTTCAAAGAAGGCATACAAGTCACTTGTGCGACCACTGGGAGGAATGCAAGTACACTTGGGCGACCATGGTGGAACTTGTGTGAACCAGGTGCCTTTGAATCTTGGTTCATTCCATTGTCATATTTTTAGGTTTTTTCAAAGGATGAATCAATTTTGGGTTCAAGGTAATTCTCTTTTCATTCCTTTAGACTCTGTGATGGAATGGAGCATCAACAGTAGGATATGAACAGTAGATTTATTTTTGAAATTTAGGAACCAATGAAACATAATTATAAGAATCGATTTTATTGGGATGCCCATAAATGCATTTCATTTTTTCAACCCTAAAAGGATCATGTGATGGTAAAACCCAAAGAAAAAACCTCATATTGATGTGAAATCTTGGGGAAATCACTGTTTAATTATTTATAACTTGTACACATAAAAAATGACAATATTAATGTGGTGTGGTAGTAATGACTGAGTAAACCCAACTTAATGGTAACAATGACGTTAAAAACATGAGTTGGTGGTCAAAACTAGAAAATATTGTTTTATTTCCATGAAATCTGGGGAAGCCGACCATGGATTTATTTTTGTAATGTAAGAACTGATGACAAGGTATTTTGAGTTACATTTTTTAGAGGAAGCCCATAATATTAGTAATAGTTTATTAAATTAATAAATAGTTTTCTTAACAATCAAAACTATATAAAATGACCTCATATATTTCTGAAATCCTTATAACACCACCTTTGATTTATTTTTATCATGTACATGATGAATAAAAATCAATCCCACATTACATATGTTCATAATGACATGGTACATAGTTTTTTAAGTCACAACAATCTATTACAACATATGTCGGGTGGTCAAAAACGATTTTGGACTACCACCAAATTAGACGAAAATGGCCGTAGATTGATTTATGATATAAGGGAACTAATAAAGATTCATTCAATATTCTGATTTTGTCAGGATTCCTTAAAAATGATTTTTTGGTTTAATACACTAAAACATTCATGTAACTGTAAAACCAATTTAATACAACATATTATTCTTGTGAAATCTAGGGAAACTGACCATAATTAGTTTTTTTACTACACATAGACAACAAGTCAATATAATGTGAAATGTGGCCATATTGACTCGATAAACACATTTTAAATGTAAGAAATCCATTAGAAACATTTGAAAGGGGGTAAAAACAAGGAAAATGACATTGTATTTACATGAGATCATATGAAAATGACAACAGATTGATTTTTGAAATTTAGGTAACGACATGTAATTCCAAGTAATGTTTTTCCATGTATTTCTAAAAAACTAATTTTTAGTGTTTTAAAAAATTGAAACATCTATGAAATAGTGGATACCATAAAAAACAACCTAATATTGATGATAAATTATGGTATTACCACTGTTGTGTAATTTTTTAGGTGTACAGATTAACAACAAATAAATTTGACGTTCTCTGTGTTTAGGATGACTAGGTAGGCACTTTTTACAGGTAATGATGCCTTTAAAAACATGTGTCAGGGGTTCAAAATACATGAAAATGACATTTACATTCCATTTAATTAGTGGAAAATTATATTATATTGTATTTCTTAATTTATGGACTCAACTCATGCCATTATGAGTTACGATCTTCCTGGGATGCCAGTAAAAGTATTTTTCCTGGTTTGAAATAGTAAAATGTTCATGTAATTCCCAAACCCAATGAAAATAAACTCATATTTTTTTATATCATGTTAAACTTATATTGAGTTATTTTTGATGTGTATGTATAGAAAAAAATGACAATAATACTTGTGCCATGGTCAAAATGACGCGATAGACACTTTTTGAAGTTTCCAAAGCAATTAAAAACATGTTTCAGGGCAGTAAACAATTGAGAAGACATATGATTTTACTAAAATCAGAAGACAATGACAACATTATTATTTTTGAAAGATATTAATTGGTATAACATCATTCCAACTTACAATTTTCTTGGGATACCTATAATTGAGTTATTGTTGTTTTGATGCCCTTAAAATGTCATATACTGGTTAAACCAACAAAAAAGGCCTCATATGGATAAAAATCATAAGATAACCACCACTGAGTTGTTTTTGAAATAAATTGAATGCTTTCATATCAAATTATTTTGATTGTTTCATTCACTAAATTTCAAGCACACCACATGTCAATTTAAAAATTAATTAGAATACTTGCTTATCCCATTTCAT
Organism: Viscum album; assembly: GCA_963277665.1. Lineage (NCBI taxonomy): Eukaryota > Viridiplantae > Streptophyta > Magnoliopsida > Santalales > Viscaceae > Viscum > Viscum album. Next base: position 761,497,704 of record OY728166.1, read on the forward strand.
TTTAAACTAGTGAAACATATTGTAAATGGGAAATATTACGTTTTAAATGTGTTTATCATGATATATTATTATTTTATTTGAAAATCTATATTTTTTTGTTAACAAATGATCAAATTTTATGTAAAAAATTCATAAAAAATTCAATATCTTTTATCATTTTCATTTCTTTTCAAAAAATTTATGGGTTCTATTACAAGTGAGATATTTAGGAAGTAGGATGGAGGTTGACCATTATTATCAAAGTCATTATTCATAATGTTGTCATGATGGATCTTATTTTTTAGGTTTTGTTCAAATTTTATCATTTATTGTACTATAATTATGATTTATTATGTTTAATTTTATTTATTTTTGTTACATTTGATTAGATGATTTTATCGATATTAGTTTATGAGAAAATATGGTGGTAAAAAGATGAAGTGGAGGTTGTGTGGAGAAAACATATTGGGTCTGGGATGATGTTTGGAAAATATTAAATGTATATATTGATGACTGATGTTTTGGTTGAAAGAGGCTATTAATTGACTGAGTAATATATTGACATGGTTATGGTGACATTGTATGTTTCTATATATGAATATAGATGTATGATGTATGTTTGATGAGTTTATAATATTTTAATGCTTTAGTTTGAAACATATCATGTTATTTATATTTACTTTTCTTATTAATTATTAGTATAATATAATTAATATTTTGCATAGGTTCATAGTAACCGTGACAATATAAATTAATGAAAACTCTTGTTACATGTGGATACTAAGAACCGCCTCTATAAACAACCACCCCAAAAAAATTCGTGTCCATTAGGTTAAATTTTATATATTTGATTTTCATTTTAAAAAAAAACATCAACTAAATATAACAGATATAGTCACAAACGTATCTAAAAACCCTCACAAAAAAAAACTACAATAATGGTACTTTTTTGAAATTACTGGAGACCATTCTATACATTTCATTTTAAATAATGGTCACCTTATTTAATGGGAGGATATTAAAACCCACACTAGTTTAGTAAACATTATCCCCTAATTCACTCTTTATTTTGCTGAGAAGACATTTTTAGGGATGGGGAAACATTCGTAACACACATGTTGGAAGTGATCATTCGGTTATGGGGGAGGTGGGTATCATATGAATGAGACATCCCTAATAGAACATGTATTACATTATGTAGTATTATAACTCACACAAAGGATGACATGTGCAGGCGGTGAAATAAGTTGAGATGGTGAGGTGGGTAGATCACGATGTGTTTTGTGAAGGCATGATGACTAGGATGTTGTAGGCATGGAATGGTTCATAATTTTTGGGCCCTGTAGAATGAGGAATAACATAATGATATAAAATCTTGTTGGGACTACTCATGATTTTATCCTACATTTGTTGGTCTGTTTGAAGCCTGTTTTGTGCATATATCTGGATTTGATTTTAAAATCTATACAATTTTTTAACCCTTAATGGGGGGATATTTAATAAATCTTCTTATGGGATTTCCTAGAATATCATACAAATTGATCCTCATGGGATTGAAAATAAAAGTATACTATTTCTTTTTAATATTGGATTCTATCATTTGGGTGTGATTTGAATTGAATTAATATTGGATACTCTTGAGTTTGGGGCTGTTTGGGTTTCATTTGTTTCAAAAATCCATGTATGAAATACTAATTTTCCTTAATTATTTTTTATTAAATGGTTTTGTTTTATTATAATTCTTATTGAAACCGGTCATGAAATATGGAAAATATAGAGAAAATAACCCATGATAAGGATGTTTCAACCTGAGACCTCAACCACAACAACAGTGGGGCTAAACCACTAGGTTGAACACTATAGAGATATTATAATTATAAGTTAAATTTATAATAATAGTTTTTTAATAATTTTTTTATTAATTGAAAATATCACCACTAAAAAATTGGCTGGTAAAATATTATGGAAAATCTATTAGCAGCTCTAAAAAATCATGATTGGTATATTCTCCATTAAATGTGGACCAATTTTAACCCCAATAAAAATGAAATGATAACATTTTTCATTTATCAGGGGTATATTAGCACTTATAAAGACATTACTATTGCAGTGTTCTATTAAAAATAAATCAAAATAATGTACTAAAAACACATATATATGTATAATTCATATTTCAATTGAAAAAATAAATGCATCAAAAATACAATAGAAAATACTCTATTATAGTCATTTTATAACAAATCTATATTCAATTAAATCAACAAGTATTTTAACACACATTAAAAAAATATTTTTATTGTCTGTAGCACCTGATCGTAGTAAAAAATCATGAACATGGAATCAAAATAAAATTATTATGTTATTAATACTATAAAGAAATAAAATAAACATAAATATGAAACAATTCATCAGTACAATTTCAATTTGGAATAAAATGAAGCACTCTGATTCATACTAGTCACATCATGCAACATATTGGCATTTAGATGATTCATAAATTCCAAAAATTATTTAAAGATCATTTTCCTATGGTACCATGAAAATCATAATGTTTTTTCCACTTTTTTGAGTATGTCACCTTTCTTTTATAATAAAAAGTAAATTTAAATACAAACACACACTTTGATTCATACATTTCACATCATTTGTAGTTTTGGAATGAGTGTAATTCCTATAGTACATAAATGAATGATGGATAATTTTCCTAATGTATCAAAATAATAAAAGTGGGTTTCAATGATTTTAATGATTACCAGTTGTTTTGAACCCAATTATCAAGTTTAAACTGATAATAGAGACTTTGAGTCATTCTATGCACACCGTGTATTGGATTGATACGCATCTAATTCCTACATGTCACAACTGATTTATAGATTGTTGTCCTAATGTAACAAAACAATCCATATGTCTTTTTCTCTACATCGAGTATGTAATTTGTTCTTTTATATAACAATCAGTTTTAAATAAGAATACAAATATTGAATCATACCGGTCACACTATTTAACAGAGTGACATGAGGTAGATTCTTACACACCAAAAATTACTTGAGAATTATTTTCCTAAACCATAAAGACAATATTAATGTGTTTTAGCAGTGTTTATTGTGTCACTTGTATTTTTCACTAAAATAAAAATTTAAACAATAATCAATTACTCTGAATCGCACTGATCACATCATGAGTTAGTTTTATTGGAGATTTATTCCAACACAAACAAAATAAATTATGACTCATTTTCTGAATGTATTAAGACCATATGATAACATTTTCAAACTTTTTAGTGATTGAAACATGTTTTGAACTAAATTGTCAATTTTAAATTGATAATAGACATGTTGAAACACACAAGACACATTGTGCATTTGATGTATGTGTGACTAATTCTTATAGGAAAAATTGATTTCTTCATAAATTTCAAAAAGATTCAAATGCCACCTTAATTTATAATATTATTTGTAGTGTATAACTTGTGTTTTGAATGAATATTTCAATTTTTAATAAAATGACATAGTTTAAGTCATACTGGTAACACCGTGTATCAGAATAATGTAAAAATGATTCCTACTTGTCAATAATGAAATAAAGATAATATTCCTAAACCTTCAAGGAATCAAGAATGTGTTTTCATAGTATAGAGTATGTTATGTAATTTTAAAATAAAATTTCCATTTCTACTAAAAACACAGTGAGGTTGGTAAACCAGTCACATCATGCATCATTTTGGAATGGGTAAACATTTTACACATAAAAAATGACTTACTTGTCCAAAATAATCTAGACAATCCAAGGGAATCATATCATTTTTCTAGGAGTGACACACATTTTGAACTAAATTGTTAATTTTTGAATGATAACAGACTATTTGAGTAATACCAGACACATTATGTTTCAGATAGAGGTGTGTAAGATTCATACATGTCAAAAATAACATATTGAATGTTATAATAATGTATATAAACAAACATAATGTGTTCTATTAGTTTTTAGAATTTTAAAAGTGTTTCGAACCAAAATGTCATTTCTAAATAAAAATAAACACTTTGAATCATAATAGTCACAATATGCATCAGATTGATGTGTTTTTAATGCCTCAATGTCCAAAATGACATATGGATAATTTTTCTATCGTATGAAAATAAAATGAACTAATTTTCTCAGTATTGAGTATATCACATTTCCTATTTACTAAAATATCAATTTAAACTGAAAACTGAAATTGTTTGTCATATTGGCCACATCATGTGTCAGTTTGAGGTGAGATTGATTCATAAACATCTGAAATGACTTATGATTTTTTTCCTAATGTTTCTATACAATGTGAGATTCTTTTATTTGTCTTCTAGGATGGACATTCATTTCGAACTAAATTTTTAATTTTCTTCTAACAATTGAAATATTGAGTCATATGTTGCACAAAAAAATTTAATATTGAGGTACAGCTGAAGAAAACACATAAAAATGGAATTAAGAATATTTTTACTAATGTATAAAAATAATACAATGCATATTTTTGTTTTTTATTATGTTACATGTGCTTTGAAATAAAATTTCAATTTAATATAAAACACACACATAGAGTCATACTGGTCATCCTACTCGTCAGATTTGTATACAGATGATTCCTATATGACAAAAATTACATTTGGATAATTTTACTAATTTATAATGAACATAATAATGTGTTTTCAAGGTATGGAGAATGAATTTGTTTATTAACATTTCAATTTAAATAGAGAACATGTTCTTTGTTACACACCGGTAATAATGTGTGTCAATTTGATGTGATACTAAATCCTACTTGTCCAAATTGACTTAAGAATCTATTTCCTAAATTATCATGATAATAGGAGTGAATTTCATGGTTTCTAGTGAGTGGAACATGTTTTGATCTATACTTGATGTTTCAAAATGATAACATCAACATTGAGTCATAACAGGTACACCAACCATTATATTGAGGTGTGACTGATTCTTACACATCAAAAATGACTTGTAGATCATTTTTATATGGTATAAAAATAATATTATTGTTTTTTTCTGTTTTGAATTTGTAACATTTATTTTGAACTAAAATTTAAATTTTAATTAAAAATACACAGTTTTAGTCATTCTGTGGATTGGATTGATGTGTGGATGATTCCGACACATCAATAATCACATAGGGATATTTTTTGAAATGTTTAAATACAATACATAAGTGTTTTCTTGATTTTGAGTATGTCGCATGTTTTTTTACAAAAATTTAAATTTAAATTGAAAAAAGTAAGTCATATTAGTGACATAATTTTTTAGTTGATGTTAGATTGATTTTTAAAAATAAAAAATAAAATATGAATCATTTTCCAAGTGTTTTAAGATAATATGATGTTGATTTCTAATTTTTTCGTGACTGAATCCTATTTTGATCTAAATTGTCAATTTTAAACTAATAAGTGAAACTTTTGAGTCATTCTGAGAACATATTGTCTCATATTGTGGTTTGGATGATTCATACACATAAAAAATGATTTAGGGATCATTATACTAATTTATAGATATTATCCCATTGATTTTTATCATGTTTCAGTATAGCAAGTGTGTTTTGATCTAAAATAAGAATTTTAAGCTGACATCTGGAAATTTTACACTTACTTGAATCATTTTTAATTATATTTACTTGTATTGTATTCCAACATGCCTAGAATGGACAAAATATTTTGTATTAAATTATCCCCTCAATCATTTAACAACAGAGACCTGAGTAGCCTTGAGTCGATTGACATTTTTTTTATAATGTCATATATACAAGAGATCACATCATTGAAGGTCAATCAGTTTTGAAGTGTTGAAGAAACTATATATATACATGGTTACCTTTTTATGTTTTTAATTAAACATAGTACATAAAATTAAATAATAGACCCCTGGCCATTTATTCAATGATTTTTTTCAACAACCAGGGGACGAAAAACATATAAAAGGGTGAGCTCAAATGATCAATAAGCGTTATATGAAACAATAATAAGTGATGTAATGTAAATAAAGAATAAACATTATGGCATGGTAAATGATATAGAAAACACGTTCAATTAAGATATTGACAATGAAAATGAATCAGTGGAATTTTTTATAGTGAAAATAATATGGATAACATAAATAGATTACCAAATGAAATTAATGTTTAATTATTGGATTTCAATTATATGGAACATGGACCATAATTCAATCAAGATGGTGTATGATTGTGGGTAGAAACCCTTCTGAAGCTACCTAGGGAAGAACACATAGATTTTTTACCATATTCATTCAACTCATGAGACTACTGATCCAATGAGGTGATATCTATAACTAGGCCCTATACATAGCAATTGAATTCATTGGTCCCCAACCCATGTCATACGAGTATAAATAATTCTTCATATATTGATTTATTTAATAAATAATATTCTTTATCATATTATATCTACATTAAATAAGAGATACATATTTATCAATATTTCCCTGACAATCAATTTACTATCAAGAAAAATATGTTGAATGGTATCAAGATAGAATATACAAACTCAAAATATTCATATACCATTCAATAAAATATGGTTGTTGGTAACATAGGGGATCAATAAAAATATTCAATAGTGGTTTTATATGTCGATGAAAATACTCTAATAAAATAATTGATAAATTCATGGGAGAAATAACATTTCTTAAATGGGAATGAAGAGTTATTTATGAAAAGAATTTATAATTGTCATCAAAATAGATTGTAAAAATGTATATCGTATAATATTGTAGAGTGCTACAATGAAATTACATTTTAGTAATAAAATATTTCCAAGACATGTTAAAACAAGTTAAATTTCTATTTATTATACTTTTTAAATGCACAAAATCAGTGCGGTTTAATGGAAAACTAAGAGTGTCTAAAATCGAATAATGAAATAATTTTTTTATAAAAAAATGAAAAATAATGTTTTTCAAGATAAAATGAGTTATTTTATTAATATAATGGTGGCATAAAATAGATCATGGAGTTATCCTGAAAATCAGTATGAAATTGGGAAACTCAAATTAATCAGACAAAATTATCAGGAGGAATTGAAAAGGGAAACCTTACAAAACACGCATATACCCATAAAATACGTATAATTTTTTTTTATATTTGAGTATGGATAATTTTCATATAATTTAGAATATTTATATAAAATTATATAAAAATAACCTAAGTTTAATACAAGGGAAAGCGTGACTCGAAGGAAAAGAATGGAGATTTGTGTAGAATCCATTGACACATTGCAAGAAATCACAGAATATTCCCCATAGAATAAATGATCATCAATTTAAAAATCTAGTTCCATAGAGATAAATAGATTCATTTAATTATAGATAAATTGGGGACTTTTTAAACCAATTATATCTTTTTGTCCCTATATCTCTTGATCTTTTAGGATCTTGATTCTATAATTCAATTTTCACTATAACATGGAGTAATAAAAAGCAGTAAAAATAATCTCACGGTATTTTTACTAGGTTCTCCACTCAATAAGAGTAGTTTCATACATTCGATGTATGGGTATGAAAAGTTCAAGGATTATCCAATATAATGTAGAAACAATTTCATTGGGTTGACCAAGAAGACCAACCTGTGGTCAGTGTGTCACCCTAAACACAGAGTAGGGAAGTAAATAATTTATTCCCATTGTTTCTCCCTACACTTAGATGGGATAATGGAAACAATCCTCTTCCAACATGAAATGAGTAGGATATAACCTAGCAATCGTTGGTTACTTATACTACCATTATTGATAGTATCTTGTCACCTCTAACTACGTATTTATAATGCCTCTGAAGATAGTCTTCTCTTTGTAAAAAGTGTTTGCTACAACAAAAGAATCTTCCACCTATTCAGACCTATTAGATTCTATAGTGATTTTTTGTTCTTACACAACCACATTATTTTCATTATTACTTAGTAGAATGAATGTTACCAACCTATTCATTCACTACAACAAACCTGTAAGCTTCTCACTCTTCTTATTCTGCTTCATCAATGCAAAACTAGTTGCACTGAAACCTGTCCTTCTTCACACATTCTCTTTCATTACAAATTCAACTACACTAAAATTTTCTTCTTAATATTTCTATAATCACAAGTTCTCTTTTTGACAGTTATATAAATTATTTGCAGCTCTACAATCATCATCATTGTTGACTAGAATCTAGTATTAACTTCTAGAATAAATGAAAGCTTCGCACCAATCCCTACTTTTGCACCACCATGCTTGTGGACATCTAAGATTGTGCGCCACCAACTACATGCATTCCACAATTGTTCACTAATCACAACTAGGGGAACGCTTAATTCATAGACACAAAAAACTAGTTTCACACAACTCCATGGTTGCACACCTCTTACAACTTACAGACCACTTCTTCGTGCGCGCCACTCTACTTTCACGCCACTCTTCTTTTGCACCTCCCTAATTGTGCACCGTATGATTTACTCTTGACCTGCATGAAACTTCAACTTGCGCTGCTCTTTCTACTACTTGTGCAATCATAGGTTAAATTATCTCTTCGGTGTTGACCTTACATAAATGAAGATATTATCTATCTATTTATATGCATTTAGTGACCCTGGATGCAAGAAATGAAACTTATCTTGAGCGCCCTTCCATAACTTGCATGACACATTATCACTAGTGTGCCACTTCATCACTTGCACACCAATCTATCACATTCACAAAACTTTCTTTCCATTTCCATATATTGAATTTATTTTGTTAAAATATGTCTTGCACGCAACATAAACTTGAACACCACTTATACTTGCATGACACTTTTTTACTAGCATGGCGATTTTGACATGCACACCACATTCTTTCGTTTGTCTTATTTCGATGTGATGATCTTGAAATATGAATTCACGCAAAATAAACTTGTACACCACATATACATGAGATCCACACTTGCATTCCATTTATAAGTGCGTACAACATTATTTCCTTTGTAAAAACACTTCTTTACCCCTGAAAACATTCTTAAGGCTTGCATAACAAGTTCTCCAAACATATGATGTTTGTGTAATAAAAATCAGCAACGAGTCTTCTTTGTTTTGGACATTTAATAAGTTCTATTAGCATACACTACTTTCTGTATTTTCATCATATTCCAGAATCTTACTTGTTTCTTCTTATACTCTTTGGAAAATGAATTCCAATTTAATTCTTCATCCTCAATTCAAATCCTCAATTATTTTTGGAGTGTTAATTCCAAGAACTCCAATAATATATCTTCCTAAAAAAGTGGAGGCTTGAGGTTTCTTCAAACACATTCAATGATGCAGAAAAAGTATTACCATTGTTACACGTATTTGGAAATTTTTAAATTGTGCAAAAATTGTCTGATTTTTTGGCAATGTGTAATGAACAACCATATTAGAATGCCATGCATTTCCATAATCATTCTTCTTCATCAAAAATCATTTCCTAAATCATATAGTAATTCTTATCCAATCATCATAAAATAGATGATACTACCCCATTATGATCTAATCGTCCTAAAATGGATCTTACTTCTCCATTATTCATTATTGTAAACAATGTGTCGCCATTGACACATGTTCTTTGAACATTAGATTACTTCCAAAATTGACTGAATTTCATTCTCCATCAACAATGGAGTTATTATTCATATTATTCTACATTTTTAAATCTATTAGAAACAATTGAAAACAAATAAAATCCTTATAGACAAACTGGCCCCGAGAATCTCCTCATATGTATTTAGTTTTCAATACCTTAAATTCGCCCCAAATGAATGTGACAATGTCAAAATGAGAATCATCTCTCTCCCCTTTAATTCGTTCTTTCCCCCTTCCATTTCAAAATTTATTTCACTTTTCTCCCACTTATTGAAAATAAATAAAATGTTCATAGTAAAGAGTGTATCAGTCCTTACATAAGTTGGGTTCCATCAGTAATGTCACTCTAAGTCTACCTATGAAATGATCGATGTAGAAAACAAGAGGATCTGATTTAGACAAGAAGTGGTACATTATCCACTAATCTAGATACCTCATAAAATGATATATCAGTCATTTTTCTTCATTGGTTTTCCACCTTCATTTAAGGACGGATATATTGAATGTGATAAGAAACAGTCAACCTAAATTTTTTTCACTGACCTCAATAAATTGATAAAAACTATTCAATTTAAATTAGAAGGATAAGTGGCCATGGGGAACTCTCAGTATTCTAATATCACTGATTAACGTAGTTACCACGTTTGTAAAAATATATTTATTTTGAGTTACCAACTATGAGTGATTAACAAACGACATACATTTTCCAAGGACTTGCTATTCATGAAATTTTCTGAGTTATTCAATTTGATAACTACTGATGTTGATACTGATTGAAACAATATCTCTGGAATCTTCTACATATGTCTCCCCTAAGGGAATACTCCTCACTATCTTCATAAATGAAGATCCCATATAATATTACTATTTTAATGTAAATTAAAAAATATTCCACTGATTAATACTTCTTCATATTTTCTATCAAGAGTTGATAGTAATCACTACTTCATCGGTTCTCCACCTAAGAGCTTGATTCACCATAAATTCCATGTATTATCATAACAAATACAATACACTATTATTTAAGGGAATAATATTGGTCATCCATTGTTCATCAATGTGAGAAGGAAGGCTTGGATGATTTTATCAACCAACATTCTCTATTTTCACTACACCTAACAATTTCACAAATAATCATCAATAATAACTGTGGTTGGGTGGAACTCAATTCTTATACCATTTTCTTGTGTGTAAACCTTCATTCTTCAAGATATTTCCAAGCAATAGAATATCTTAGTTCAATGTTCATCTTTTTGATAAATTTTTTTGATGGAATATATTCAATTCAATTTTTAACAGTTTGAACATCCTTGTGGAACCTCACACATACGACATGTAGAATATGAGAGTTTACTTTTGTTTTCAACCTCTTATTCACCTTTTTCATCATCATATGGAATCTTATTATTACTATTTTTACTAGCCTTATCATGTGCATCGTCTTCCTTTTCCCATTATTTCCAAATATTTAGGCCAGATAACCAATATATCATTATGACCTATGGTAGCATGTTTGTAATTTATTTATGTCTTTTTTAGTGATACATTTGTCTTGATTGTTCATTTGGATGTATAACCCATAAACATATTGGATTTGGAATCAAAGGACTCTTGTGTTTTCCTTTGTGTGATATTCTTTGGATAATTTTCTTTTACAACACATTTCAGATTACATCCCATGATAGCTTCTTCATTATTCAATAGCATTTGTGGTCTTCTATTCTTATAAGCTTTATGAGATAAGAGTGCACTATTCTTGTGACCACTCTCATTTGAAACATCACAAATGTTGTCTAAAATTTCAACATCTATATGAAGTATAAAAATACATATGGATCTATGGAGGTTTCTTTTTTCATTTCTATATTTAACCCCTTGATATGGGATTTATGAATTCTATTACATTTAAGGGATTATACCAACAATGCAGTGCATAATGCCTAAATATGTTGCATCTCCAGCATTGACCCACAAATCATGACTTCTAGATATCATATAAATTATATTATTTAGCCTTATTTATGATGTGTTGTTCTCTATTAGGAGAACCAAATTCTATATTCGTCTTCATATCCACCCTATCCATGGGGGTATGAATCTCATCGCCTTTCCTCATCCATACATGTTTAGAGTTTTTATTCAAACGTGTATTTTAATAGAAATAGTTTTTGGAACATTATTACATGTGGCTTGGATGGTACCTACCCTTTCTCAGATACATGTGATAGATGAATGAGTGAATCCGTTATATTTTTATCAAATGCTGGAGGTATTTTGACTGTATAATCCTCAAGATATCATTGAGTACTAGAAGCTACTATTTTTTTTCCTTTATGGAGACTCAATATGTGTCTTCTCAAGATTGGTCAACTGAGCTTCCAACTCTAGACATCTCATATTGAGGATGAAGTTTTTGTCATCAATCATAATCATATTATATTCACTAGACTTATTCAATATTTTAACTTCCACTTCATGAATCTTTATTTTTTTTCTAACAAATAGTCATGTTATTTTAGCCTCTTGAATTTTTCTTCCAGATAAATTTTTTTGACATAAGTGCTCAATTTAAGCTCATCTTCAAGTGCATGGTTCTTCTATTATGACGTCTTATTGACTCCATCATTCTCCTCAACTTCGTCAATCCATTTTATGGAACTAATTAAAAATAACCTTTTTTCATATGATTTAGCCTATCCAGAGAGATTAGAACATTAAATAATCTTTTGATGAAAGACCTTCTCCAAAACATCATTTTATTCTTCCAACTGGGTGACATCATCATGCATACATTTAAATACTCCACAAACAAGGGAACCACATTTATCAAAGATATCATACAAAATATATCTTCCACTATTAACTAATAATTTGTTAGAGGTTTTAGATTTATCATGAATACATTTCCAAGAAATTTCATCTTTAGAATAGTTTTCTAGCATAATAACCCATATCTCCAGATCATTAGAGGTAGGAATGTTGCCCATATTCATGGTGAAAACATGATCCACTATATCATGACACTCAATGTCTAATATTTTTTCATTGTTAGCAGGGAATGGAGATATAGATACTTATTATCATGTAGATAATATGGACTTCTTCTGTATCTTTCTCTTCTCCATTTTTTCCGCTTCATCTTGGTCTTGGTAGGTATAGATTTCGGATCTGAGACAACTAACTCTTCATCAAAACTGACCATAATTGTTTACACAACAAAGAATCTCATGTATTTAGAAGAGAATATAATCAGTTTATAGAATCCAAAATAGGGGAACATATCTGTCACGACCCGTCCCAGTGGGGCCCGCGCCATGACTCCCCAAGCCCGCCTCCAATAGGCCTGGGACTAGTGACTAGCACCGGGTAGGCATATTACTAAACATGGGAGGCATTTCCTAAGTACTTGTAAACACGAAGACATCTCTAAGACCACAAATGTGAAATGTAAAAACACTAAGGAACAAAAAATGCCTGCATACAACTATAAACCCAACCAATAGAGTACGGTGGAAGGTAATGTACTAAATGTAAACTAGGCCAGAAAACAAGGCCACCAAAACAAGAGTCTGAAAACCGAAAAGTCCAACCTGTAAACACCACGAGGTACTGGGACTACTGCTCATAGCCGAAGGAACGGCTAGGCCTATAGAGAACTCAGAAAGCTCAGTCATGTCCTGGTCCTCCCTGGACTCTGTCAAAAGGCTACTCGTCTAAAAAAACACAACATGTGATGGAAAATCCCGTGCAAGGGTGAGTATAAAAATACTCAGTAGAGGATCCTGAAAACCACAAAGTATTACACAAAGTAAATGTATAGTCAGTTGTGTACAATATACAGAATATATATAACACAAACTACATATACTCAAAACCCAGACCCGTATTCTGGAGGCAAGTCACATGAATGCATACACCCATCTAGGGGTTCAGTTCGAAGATTTCACGAAGCACTCTTTCCACGTGAACACACTCAACGAGTCTTATATCTTTGATGACATCCGTCTGAGAAGTACTATTCATTGGGAAACATCATTATAGGTAGTTACACTCATTACGGGAGACACACTCCAAAGTGAGAGGGTCACGATAGATAGATGCACCCATTACAGGAGAAAAACTTCTGAGTGGGAAAGATCTTGATACACATACGACGATCACTACTTCGGAAATAAAGGATACCACGACTCATTCAGAATTCACCTGCTAGGTAGAGGATCTTTGACAGATGGAGTTGGCCCGGTCGATGCCGAACTCTAGCTATGGTCATGAATGGATAGAGGATCTCGATTTGGGCCTCTCGACTGGATGCCTGACTCTATCACACAACGTCCTACTGAAGGGATCATAATCTTGTAGAATGAAATGATGCCTGACCATTAGGGGAACGAGAAGAAGGGGCACTAACCCAAACGAATGATGTCCAATACACGGTGAACAAGAGAATCATGCCTTTTTCCAAAAAGTATACGATGTGTAGAAAAGTTACACGTTGTGTAGTCTGACCCCGGGTAATGCATGTGTACAAAGGACCACTTCATAAGGCTAGTTGTGTAGAAAAACATAATACACGGCGTATAGTACGATGTACATGCCCTGTCCAAGTGACTGGGGTTGGCTCCATGTACACAAGCAATGTGCCCCTACATGGTTATCAACCCGTGTACACCTACCTGTGTAATCGGTACACAGGGTGACCCACTTTACTGGCCTTTCCTGGCTATGTGATGGAGTAAAATACATGGTCATGTACTCCATCCCATTTCCTTGTACCCCCTGGATACACACCGAGTCACTCCTAGCTGCATCCTCCATGATATACACGCCATGTCGTCTGAAGCCGTGCAGTCCAACCCTTGTTTGTGTACTTCCCGAAGTACACGCCGAGCTTCGTGGAAATTCCAACATGCCATGTGACTAGGGTCACACGCTGTTTCATTCCACTCTAACCCCCAAAACCCTATTCGCTGCCGCCCGTAGAACACGGCGTGTTCTAGGGGAGTACACGTTGTGTATTCAGGAAATTTCCAGAATCGTGGACCTCTGCCGTCGCGCCTTCGGTGATGCTCCGATTGTCAATCCGGTGGTCCTATGGCCACGAAACTCCCAGGTTTTGGTCACCCTAACACCATAATGTTGATTACATTGTTTTTGGACCTCTGATCAGCTTCAAAAACATGCAATGATCCATCCATTCGATGAACGCTCGAAGACGACCCTTCCCGATCCGGTCCGATTTGTCATCCGCCATCATAGTCACACCTCTGAAAGGTTGTTTTGGTGTCTATTCTTCAATTTGGGATCATTTGTTCTTAAAAAACGTGCAATTATCCATTGTTCATCACCCCACAAAGAACTCGAAAAATGCGCGAAAGAAAAAGAGAAGAAATCCAATAAATCAAATTTGAGGAACGAACCTCCGCTGTCATTCGTCACGGCATTGATCCACTCCCGTTAGGAGTCATAAACAACGAAGAAATCAGACAACAACAAACCAACATGGTTCAATTCTCTAAAACATCCCAAATAAATCGCTCCTGCAAGAATGTACGAGTCTGCGGAACAACTTGTTAATGGTTGATCTTCATTCGTCATTTTAAATCAAAAGCAGTGAATATAAAATTTATATAGCAAACCCCTACCTCAGGTAGGTATCGAGAATGATGAAGACACTTCGCTATTTTCGTCGTCGAGATCCTCCAATCTAATTGGCATAGCGATTCACAGCTTCGATCCATCGTCATTCGTCACCGGATGTTTTCTCGAGCGTTCCTCTCAACCTTTCACCAAAGTTCTCAGTTCAATTAACCCAACAAAAAGGGAAACGTGTTTGACATCAAGAATATGCTGCAGTATTAATGAATCCAACTTTCCATTCTTGAACCATTATGACGTTCTATTTAATTATGTAAACATATGCCATGTTGTCGTGCTATAGGGTATGTTTCCATAAAAGAAATGAAATAAACTTACGAATTTATTTTAGTTTATTTTACTTAAAACGTCTGAATATTAAATTTTTCCCTCAACCCGTGCAGGTCGAGGTTAGTCTTGTTCTTATGTAAATTCATCACCCCTGACGCAACAGTGCCCTCATATTTTTAATCAGGGCATCCGTTTGGAAACTGCCACAACTGTGCACAAGTGTCGACTCACTTAACTTAAAGAAAAGTGCAAACCACCATTCTGTGCTCACTGGGCCGCGAAATGATGTGTCGTCTTCGCCCCTGGTCTCATAATAATTCCCTAAAATATTTAAAAATAATTAATAGAAAATTTAAGGCATTACACTAACCCTCAGGTACCAATTTATATGACTAATTTCATATATACCTAACACTAGGGGGTGAATCGGTGTTGGGGACTTTTTAAGCCATTTCCATCTTTTTATCCCTATACATCATGACCTCGTATGATATTTATTATCTAATTCTATTTTCCCTATCACTTTCATTAATAGAAAGAAGTAAAAAATATGAAAAAGATAGTTTCACAGTGATCACCACTCAACAAATATAGTTATGTCCTTTCCATGTATGGGTATGACTAGTACATGAATTATCCACTATAATGTAGTATCTTCTACAATTGTTTCACTAGAATAACAATCTGTCAGTCAGTGTAGCTCCCTACACTTGAGGAAGGATGGAGATTATTAATTCATATTGTTTGTCCCTACACTCATAGATGAAAGGGACAAATCCTCTTCCAACTTGCAACAAGTAGGATATACCCTTAGAGTTCCTAGTTCTTTATACTGCCATTATAGATAGTCTAATCTGTAGTGTAATGACCCGAATCTGGAGCCACATAACTGGTGCCCTGTACCTGGTTCCCCACATGACCTCAAGTGCATTTCTCCAAATTCCAGAGGCTGCTGACTAGCAGCGAGGGACTTGGTGAGTCAGTGGGGAAACTATGCCCTCATTTGGTAAAGTATGCAGCGTAAGAATAAACATAATCAATAGCGGAAGCAGTAATTTGCATACAACAATTGAACTAAAAGTAGAATCAATGTCTGATAAAATAATGATGTAGAATGGAAGATGTATCTATGGAAATAAGTTAACAATACAACATGCTCAAATACAACTGAAACCAAAGTACTAAATGTAAACAACAACTCCAACAGCATCACGGGCCAAAGCCCGGTCCTATGCTCCCCAGCTCCAACCATCAATCAAGTACCCCAGGTAGAAGGACCACAATCCCTACCGACACCTGCAACCACATAATATATTTGGGAAGAAATGCAGGACCCAAACAGAGTGTGAGACTAATCCTAGTAGGAAATCACCACAAGATTTGTTCCCTACTATCAGTGAGTAATATAGAAAGTGTAAAGGATAAGAAGTACCTCACTGAACTAGGAGTAAACTAGTAAATATTCCTTCCAATTACCATTCACATTCATTTAATTAAACAACCAGGGAAAAACTAGCAAAACTTTTTATTCCAAGGTAAGCTATTAACACAACATGTATCTCAAAAGACTATCTAAACACAAGTAGTACAAAACCCAAGATTGTTCTTTGGTTTGGTGGAATCGTCACAACCAACCATAAAAATTCACACTAATTCTCTAGGAGGCTCAAACTAGAAGACCCCTATAGTCTAGTAATCAACAAGGCACATACACTCTGGGAAGGTTTTATGTCAATTCCCCTATGTTCTTGCAACGATATCTACATACTCTCTGAGGAAGAACTTAAGTCTAATTCCTCTTGTGGTATCAATGTGTGTGTATACTAAGGACACTCTTGGGAAGCACAAAGTCTTATTCCCATAGATCGTACGTATGAAACTAAAACCAATAGACCCTCTAGGGAAGCACTTAATCGTCTATTCCCTCTTTCATCTCCCGCACCAGGTTCTCACAGCCCTGAGCAGTCCATTCGTGCATAATCGACTGTCATATGCCCTAAGTAAGTTCAAAAACTACTTGTATAATAGCTACCATGCATTAAAATCATATAAAAATAGGCAACACATGCAAACAAATATAAAAAGTAAACTAGAAATGCAAAAGGGTTTACCTCACAGGAAAATGGTTCCTAACAGCGATAAACAGCCAAACAGGGAGAAACACCCGTGGGGTGATCCTCAAACGTGCAACCAAGCATATATTAGAAAACATTCATCATAAGATAACAAACAATATAGGTAAAAAAACAATAGGATCAAAATCCTAAACCCGGGATACCCGATACATGGGTATCCGTCACTTTTGCAACCAAAACACAAAGAACATCAACATAGGGCAACAAACCACCTACCATGATCCTCAAAGATCGGTATACATGATCCTTGGCCCATGAATCGGCATAGAACTAAGTTGATATGAAAAAAAGACTAAAACGTTAATCCTTAGATAACTCACATGAGAGAAAGAATCAGAAAATGAGGTCAAAGAAGAACCAAGAACTCACCGCATCTATTCTTCTGCGATCGACGATGTTCTATTCGGACAAATGGTGACAGATCGGTGGCTCAGAGAAGAATCGGCCTCATTAGACACTCTGGATAGGATTAGGTAGAGAAGAATACGTTAATGATCATTAAGCGCGACCCTGGTCCGATTAATGAAATAAAAAGAGTACATGGCGTGTACTTTTAAAGTGCACGACGTGTAGTGGGTTTTTCGGTACTCCACCAAAATCGGCCTCCACGCCACCCCTACACACCGTGTGTGTGGCCCGGACACGACCAACACATGTCGTGAAGTGGGAAAAGAGTACACTGATTATACTCAGAATGTACACGGTGTGTACTTCAAAAATTTCAAGAAAGATCATTTTTTCCCAAAAACTACAGAAAAAGGAAAACAAACCTCAAACGAAGATCTGGGTTCTTACAAACTTTCCCCCTTAAAGAAATCCATCCTCTAATTTCCCTAACGAGTCGTGGAAGAAGAAACCCCGAATAGCTCTAGCCACTGTGATTTCACATCAGCCTCCCTCTCCCATGCCTCATCCTATACTCGCTCGTGCTTCCATAGCACCCGTACTAGAGGAACAGATCGGCCATAGAGATCTTTCGTACTGCGATCATCAATCCAGATATGATGATCCTCGAAAGATGCTTCCTGCTCTAGCTCAACCTCCTCGTGTTGAAAAACATGATACGGGTCTGAGAAATACCATCGAAGCTGAGAAATATGGAAGACGTCATGCATAGCCTGGTACCAATGAGGTAACTACAATCTGTAAGTAACCAGACTGACTCTCTCCCAAACCTCAAATGACCTGATGTATCTCAGTGAAATATTCCCTTTCCTCTTAATCCTCTTCTTTCCCAACCTCAGGGTAACGCGCAGGAAAACCGGATCTCTGACCCTGAACTCTAGAGGTCATCTCCGCTGATCAGCATACGACTTATGTCGAGACTGTGCAGTAGCCATCCTTTTCCGAATCCACTCTATATGCTCTAAGATCTCCTGAACAAGACAAGGTCCCAGAAAAGCTACCTCTCCTGCCTCTAGCCAACATAAAGGTGATCGGCATGGCCTACCGTACAAAGACTCATATGGTTCCATATAAATAGTCGGCTGAAAACTGTTGTTTTAGGAGAACTCCAACAGAGGGATATGCTTCTCCCAAGTACCGCCAAAGTCTAGAATACAAGCTCGGAGCATATCCTCAAGCACTTGTATTGTATGCTCAGATTGTCCATAAGTCTAGGTATGGAATGTTGTACTCAAAAATTCCTGCATACCCAAATCCCTTTGTAGCCCCTGCCATAAGTGAAATGTAAAATTTGAATCCCTGTCTGAAACAATAAAGTGTGGAACTTTATGCAGACGTACAATCTATCGGATGTACAACCGTCCCATCTCATCAACACTAAAGGTCTCCTTGATCAGCAAGAAGTGTGCAACCTTCGTGAGCGTGTCCACTACAACCCATACTGCATCATTTCCTCGAGGCGATCTTGGTAACCCAGTTACGATGTCCATCATGACGTCATTCCATTTCCACTCAGGGATGGGTAACTGCTGTAAAAGCCATGCTGGTCGCTAATGCTCTGCCTTCACCTGCTAACATGTGGAACACCGCATAACAAAACAAGCCACATCATTCTTCATACCTGGCCACCAATACTGACGATGCAATTATCGGTACATCTTGGTGACACCAGGATGAACTGCACAAGCTGAAGCATGAAACTACCACATCAGCTCCTCACGTATGTCCGCTGAAACCCATACGCAGCCATGAAAACGTCACACCTCATCATGTACCACTGTCCACCAAGGAGTAGGGTCTCTATCTGACACACCCTCCTGTAGGACTAGGCCCTCTGGGTCTGATAGATGCCTCATTTGAACTCGATATAAAATAGTAGAGGTGATCGCTATAGAAGAAAGAACTGTCTTACCAGTCTGTCGTGCACCTCCCGATGCATCTCAAAGAATACAGCCATTAGCAACCACTCGCTGCTAGCCTCCTGAACTACCTACAGCTGAGTCCTCCTACTAAGTGCGTCTTCCACAACATTACCTTTCCCATGCGTATAAGCAAGCTCGAAGTCGAAATACTTTAGATACTCGACCAACCTCCATTGTCTCAGATTCAAGTCATGCTGCATGAATATGTACCTGAGGCTCTTTTGGTCATCATATACCACAATATGATCTCCCATGAGATAGTGCCTCCAACAACACAATGCTTGAACAACAGCAGCCAACTTCGGGTCGTGTGTAGGATAGTTCTTCTCATGTGGACTCAACTGTCGAGATTCATAAGCAACATCATGATCTTCTTGCATAAGAACTGCTCCAATCCTGATGCCATATGCATCACAGAAAAATGTATAACTCTTGCTCGGCTCTGGCATAACTAGAATCGGTGCTAATGTCAATATCCCCTTCTTCTCCTAGAATGATAAGTCGCAAGATTTTGACCAAACATACTTCACACCCTTCATAGTCAAGCTCCTCAATGGTGCTTCTAAGCATGAGAAGTCCAGTATAAACTGCCTGTAGTAACCAGCCAGTCCCAAAAAAACTCCTTACCTTGAAGATATTCTTTGGCTGATCCAAGGTAACTACTACTCTCTCCATTTCTGGGTCTACTGATACTCCTTTCTCTGAGATGACGTTGCCTAGGAAGTGAATCTCATCCATCCAGAAGTGGCACTTTGAGATATTAGCATATAACTGATTCTCTCTCAGTGTACTCAATACAATCTCAAGATGGTTAGCATGGTCGGGTCGAGTGTGAGAGTACACCAATATATCGTCCACAAAGACGACGAAGGAAGAGTCCAGGTAAGGATGGAAACCTCTGTTCATCAGCTCTATGAAAACAGCCGGCGTGTTCGTGAGACCGAACGACATAACCAGATACTTGTACAGACCATACATTCTTTAGAACGTAGTGAGAGGTATATCAGATGGTCTGAGCCGCAATTGATGATATATAGATCTCAATTTGATCTTCGAGAATACCCTAGCTCCTCAAAGCTGATCAAACAGAGCATTAATCCTCGGCAATGGATATTGGTTCTTGACCGTCAACTGGTTCAGCTTTCTATAGTACACACAAAGTCGTAAGGTACCATCCGCCTTCTTCGCAAGCAATACAGGAAAACCCCAAGGGGATGTATTGGGTCAGATAAAACCCTTCGCCTGCAACTCCTCCAACTGCTTCTTGAGCTTTGCAACTCGGGTGTAGCCATCCTATAAGGAGGTATGGATACCGGTGATACTCTTGAACAAGCTCAATAGAGATTTCTACCTCACGCTCTGGAGGCAACCCTGAAAATTCTTCTAGAAAGACATCTGGAAAACGGTCAACTACCAGAGGAAAGTCCATCTGGGAAATCCCCTGATCATCCAGATATAAACTTGCAATTTAGTCTATAACACTGCTCAACCCATGATGCTCTGGTCCAGCTCTGCTTCCCTGGACATCCTATTATCCATTGTGAAGAAAAGAAATGCCCTTTGGTGACATGAAACTCACCATGTGGGGATAACAATCAACAAAGGACTGAAAAAGAACTGGCCATTCCATTCTGATAATGACATCATAACCCATCATCTCAAGAACATAAAGATCCCATGAGAAGTGAAAACCACTAACCTCAAGAGGGAACTCCTTGCACTGATTCACACTAGAAGATCTATGTCCCAAAGGAGTGTCTAGTGACAAATTATCCTCAGATGTAAAGACAGTATGTCTAAGGATCTCTACAGTGTGCATAGAAATAAAGCTATGAGAAGATCCAGTATCGAAAAGTGTAGAAGATAAATCTGAGGCTACTAGGATCGTACCTCGAACTGTGTAATGTCCAGGATCATGCTCCCTATGAATCTGCTCTACTACAAACGTCTGGCCAGTACCACGGCCCTATGTAGCAGCCTGATATCCCTGAACTGATCCTCCCTGAGCCTGACCACCACATCCGGGACCTCTACTCTGGCCTGAACGAACTGAAGAACTCCATCCCCCAGTCTGCTACAGAAATGGAAATCCTGCTCCTACACGTGGAGTAGAAACTGATCCTCCTTCACTATCTAATGGAAGAAAAATCCTACAAAAACGCTACAGATGACCCATATTTCCATAAGATCGGCACTCCACTGGATCTCTAGGGCATTGGGGCTTCTTATTCCCGCTCTTTCAACACTGATAGCACACCACTAGGTTTCCAGAATAAGGATCTCATCTTCCAGAAGAATTACCTTGGTTCCTCGAGTCACCTCGAGTAGACTATCGGTGGTGTTTCCTGCTATCAGTATGCAATGAATCAGTCTTGGATGCTGAACTGCCCTAGTCAACAAATGCAGTCTCCCTTAGATTCTGTTTGGTGATCAGCACCTAGTTGACTATTATGGTAATAGAAGTCAACTGGAAGATGTTAACCTGCGATCTGATCTTTGGTTTGAGGCCTTCCTCAAACATCCATGCCAAAAACAGCTTGTCATTTCCCAAAATGGGAGAGAAACGCTGTAACTCAATGAAACAAGAGGAATACTGCATAACCGAAAGAGTACCCTGCTGCAAGTTCATGAACTCCCTGGCCCTATCGGCCCTCAGCATCTCCTGATAGAAGTAGTCGTAGAACGTATGCTAGAAATCATCCCAAGCCATAGTCTGATGGTGGCCTCCCTACGAGACTACATCCAACCATCTCCTGGAAGAATCTCCTAGCATGTAAGTCGCGATCTTCACTATCCTGTCAAGGGGTGTCTCCGGATGCTCAAAGATGGAAAGCATGGTTTCTATCCATGACTCTGTAGCATGAGGTCCTTTATCCCCCGTGAAAGTGGGAGGATGCTGCTGCTGGAAGACGCACATCAGCTCTGCCATAGACGGGGCAAGATGCTGAGCTCCCTGGAATGTCTGCATGAACCTCATGAAACCCTCTCTGAACTGAGCATCGACACCAATTTCTGGAATCACTGCAGGTGCCATGTCTGGAACGATCGGTGGAACTACAAGTAGTCCCTGGTCTGCCATATCAGGCGTACGGTCACTGCCTGGTTCCTGACGTGCAACATGAGGATGCCTTGGTGCCCTAGCTCTGAGAAAACAAAAGCACACTCAGATTTAGGATTAACAAGGAGATAAAACACAAGAGGATAAAACGGGAACATGAGAGAGAAACAATAATATTTGAAAAACACTACTACACTTCGTGTATTTAAACTACACGATATGTTTGTTAATGCAATCTACATGGGTGTGTACTTCCGCCAACACTGGTTGTGTAACATCGCAGACGACACGGTTTGTTGTCCCAAAACACCGCGTGTACTTGAATTCTACTCCCCTACCTGAATCTCTTTACATGGCTAACCTACATGATCCTCCAAATCCTAAACTACACGGCATGTTCACCAAAGACACGACATGTACTAGACAGGTTTCGGCAGCCCGTGTAACAGTTACACGGCTGGCCACACGGATAACCCCTTACACTGCGTGTTCCGAACAAACACAGCGTGTTATAGGAGAAAATAACATCGACCTGTGTTGTTCGTGACACGACCGAGTACCTAGGGGAAAACTACACGGCTTGTTAATATAACACACGATGTGCACTACACGAGTTCCCCGACCCGTGTTGTTAGTGACACGACCGAGTACACGGTTGACTACAAGACAACTTGTATTTAAGGTACACGGCGTGTCCCCGAAGACTATCTAACACCCTATTTTTTTGTTCACACAGTCAGTAATACGGTTAAAAAACTACATGGCATGTATTAATAATGTACACATCGTGTATTCTGGGTTTTTTCGGGAAATAGCTCAGAAACTGTACCGAACGCCAGAAACACTGAAAAACAAACATATATGTGCCAAATTCAGATCCGTGGGGGCCCATACTCCCCATGAATCAAATCTTGGCATCATAACAATTCATATTTCAAATAAAAAAGCATAGCAAGTATGTCTGTCACAACAACTATTACAACAACATGCATAATTTATCACGACATCTATCATAACAGCATGAAATTCTAATGCACCCTAGATGGCATGGTAAAATGCATGACATGTGATTTCCTACCCAGTGCCTAAATGATGCATGAGATGGCACACCCTCATCTCATCGGGTTGAAAAAAATAGAACCACAGATATATAAACTGTAACAACACAAAACATGTGCATCACCCAACGATGAAATACAATCAACTGTAACACTTGCAAAAACAGAAAATTTCCATTACAAGGTAATATAGCTTTTCCCTGTACATGGGTTAATTACTCCCAGGCACAGTTAAGTACTAACTACCCATTTCTACCTATTCCTATCTATTGTTGCAAAACAGTAAGGCAATGGAAAAGAAGAAAACTCCTCTGATACCACTTTGTAACTACCCGAATCTGGAGCCACAAAACTGGTGCCCCGTACCCGGTTCGCCACATGACCTCAAGCACATTTCCCCAAACACCAGAGGCTGCCGACTAGCAGCGAGGGCCTTGGTGAGTCAGTGGGGAAAATATTCCCCCATTTGGTAAAGTATACAGTGGAAGAATAAACATAATCAATAGTGGAAGCAGTAATTAGAATAAAACAACTGAACTAAAAGTAGAAGAAATGTCTGATAAAATAATAGGGTAGAATGGTACATATATCTACCGAAAGTAGTAAAAAAACAACGTGATGAAATACAACCGAAGCCAAAGTACTAAATGTAAAGAGAATCTACAGTAGCATTACGAGCCAAAGCCCGGTCACATGCTCTCTAGCTCCAACCAGCAATCAAGTACCCGGGGTAGAAGGACCCCAATCAATACCTACCCCTGCAACCATATAATCTATTTTGGCCAAAAATCAGGACCCAAATAGGGTGTGATACTAATCCTATTAGGAAATGACCACAATATTTCTGCCCTACTATCAGTGAGTAATATAGAAAGAGTAAAGGATAAGAAGTAGAACACTGAACTAGGAGTACACCCGTAAATAATCTTTCCAATTACCATTCTAATTCATTTAATTAAACAACCAGGGAAAAACTAGAAAAACATTTTATTCCAAGGTAAGAAAGGAACACAGCAGGTATCTCATAAGACTACCAAAACAAAAGTATTACAAAATCGAAGCTTGATCTTTGGCTTGGTGGACTCGTCACAACCAACCATCAAAATTCACACTAACTCTCTGGGTGGCTCAATCTAGCAGAACCCTATAGTCCAATAATCAATAAGGAACATTATAAAGACCCATACTTCACATAAATTGTTATTACTTCAGAATTGAAGCACACTTATTAAAAAATACAACAAAACCAAGAAAATACCGTATAGGTATAGTGTCTTTAGAAACTGGGAACCATAAACAACTGGTTTATAAAGTGTCTACACTGTCTCCCATTTATTTCATCATATCTATATTCCCTTTTGACATATCTTACTTAATAACCTTTTTCCTGACCTGGGGAAAGAAAACATACAAAAGGGTGAACTCAAATTCTCAGTAAGGGTAAATAAAAAGAAATATCAATCACATCATATACATAAGAACATAACTATTGGAAATATTAACTTGCAAAAGAAATCATAATTTCATAACTTCGGATAAATCATAGTAGTGAAATGTAATCCCAATAATCATAACATAAAACATTAAACTTTGTGGCATACACACATAATCATAGAGAATCATTTCTTATTAGTGAAGACTCATTGCCAAGACTATCTTAGTGGAAAAAGTCCATTTCTGAACCGAGTTCACTCCTCGTTTCAGTCCTGTTTCACTGAACCAGTTCAACCTCCCGTTCTATCCATGTCTATCTCATGAGATATAAAATTTTAACCAATGAATTGGAGGGAGATATAGGTCCCACCCATCTGATAATGATAAAATTCTTATGTGTGCCACAAAATTATAAACCATACATCATAGCTTAACCCATGTAATAAAAATGGGAATCTTAAACATCATGACATCATAAAACAATTCATATAAGATAAAGGAATTCATAATATTATTTCCATCACAACATAATCAAATCAATGTAATAATAGGGATAGGAACAGAACCCAATATTATCTTAGATGGAATATAGTTTTGATAAAACACTTGAACTCCATTTTTGAAAAAAATATCCTTTCTACTTTAAATACACTTTTACTTTTTTAACATGTCATACAATTTTAAACTAAAAGAAGTTGATTAAAAATAAACTTGAAAACTTGTGAAGGAATCTTCTTGGAAATAATGTTTTAAAAATCCATTCATTCCGTATAAGTTAATAAAACATTCTTCTCGTACTTTTGTCGGAAAAGTCAAAAAGTACCTCGTACGAAAAATGACAAAATAATCCTTTCATATCTTTTACTATAAACTCACTAAAGGGTAAAAATGGATTTAAACAATTGTAGGTGGATGTAAATAATATTACATATTGAGGAAACATGGATGTGGATGATAAAATACACCCCAATAAATACCAAAGTATAAATAATCTCGGATAAAAATGAGATTTTGATATTTATCCCTTACCTTAGGTCTGATTTGCTTCGTAAGTGTCCGAACCTCCTGTATAATGATTTAAATAATGTTATTGACTTATTCCAGAATCATAATTATTTTTATGATATCATATATGGTCATATTCATATCTTCTTATTAGTAATATTTCATTACTACTTGTTTATTCGGGTGTTTATTACTTTTTGTTCTTATGCGTGTTTTGTCGAATAAATTATTATCCTTCTTTTTAGGTCATAGATACCTCATTTACAGAATGGTATTAGTGTAATATATATCATATTAATTCATTCAATTCATTTATATAATCATTATGCAATGAATATCATGTAGAACGAGTCCCATCACATCGTGGAGACGGTATTCCGTACGTACGCACGAGTGATGATATCGTTTCTTTGATCATGGAATTGTATTGGAGTGTATGTATACTATTTCAGAATCAATATAACTTCACTATAATTTTATATATTCATTATTTATGCCATTATACACATCCAAGTAAGGTGGTGGTGGAAAATAGATTACACCACGGCATGGAGACGGTATTCCGTACGTACGCACGCGCGGTGATTTCATTTTCCGTAGGATCGATAGATTGTGAAATAGGGTTGTTTCATAGTTATAATAACATAAATGTATTTGAGTGATACTGATGTTATAACTTAATAATGAAACAACTAAAGAAGAAGAAGTGGAAGAAGAAATAAAGATGAAAGAATCGGTAACAGACATTACCTCTTCTTTGAAGTGCTTCTTTGAGACACCCTTTTAGGGCACTACAATTGGTCTTTGAAGAAAACGAGGACCTCTAGGATGTCTCTAGGGAAGTGGAGAGAATAATGTGGAAGGGTTTTTCCGAGCTTGAAGGCTCAAAGTGGTGTGAGGAAGAGGGGGAGGAGGTTCCCTTTTATAAGGGAGGAGAGGGGCTCCTTTGGAAAAACTGAAAATATTATTTTATTATAAAGTCATGTTCGGTTTTAAATAGCTCCAAATTGATTTATTTAAAAGCTAAGGTGGGGATGGGTCGAAATACGCACATCCAATATAATTTAGACAAGTTTAGGTTTCTATTTTAACCTTATAATTTAGATTTAACATTAAGTTAAATAATTTTACTTTTACCATGTCTTCTTGTGTACTTATACTATAAGGTTAATAAACAAACTATAAGCAGCAAAAAGAACCCCAATTTGTTTATTATTAATATATATGACCTTATCTAAGTCATTTGGCCGAATCGTATATTTTTAGGAATAATATAAAAATTAATAATGTAATATTTGTTTTAAAAATTATTTTATGTCAATTTTGACACTATTTAGTAATTGTTTTTTGTGAAAATCATAACAGAATGATTAGTTAGAAAAAAGTTAATTAAATCCATACTAACATGTAATATTAACATATAAAATTAGTTTAATTCATAAAAAGTCTCAAATTACATTTATTTTGGTATTTATATCATCAATTATGTCAATAGTTCATTAATAAGATAATTACCGCATCATCATTGTGTCATAAATAAATTAAATTATTTAACGTCTAAAAATTACAAATAAAATGTCATTATGTAGGAAATAATTTTATCTTTATAATTATTATTTATATTCGAATTTATCTTATGTATTACCCTATATTAAAAATGATTTAGTTACTAAACTTTGATTTTAACTATTTTAACCCTTCTTTAAATAAATTAATAATAAATCTCCTAATCTAATCCAAGTGGTCCTAAATGGTCATATTTTATTAATAAAGATGTTTTTGGTCAAATTTCACTTATCCAATAGAATTAGGACATGTGTTAGGGAAATAATAATAACATTTTTACCCTTAATTACCCTATTTACTTTTAACCGTGGTAAATAAAACAAATAGTTACTATTCACCAACAATTATTTTCATCTCATTGAACCACATTTTACTTACTAACATCAACCGTGTCTCTCATATTTTTGAAATTACACTCACAGAAGCGGTAAAATTATGTTTTATGAAAAATTTTGTTTTTTAACTACCACTTAGTGGTTTCACTATTCATCAAAAATTGAAAGTTTTCAGAATAATACCAAAATTTCACCCTAGGCTAATTTCGATATTCCGAATCCAAAAATAAAATCAATTTTGAAAAATAAAATTTACAAAATTTCAAAAAGTGGTTATTACTATTTATAACTGCTAGTTTTAATAATATTTTAATAGCATATCGTTGATTAGTGAAACTCGGTATTGCGTAGGACGAAAACTCTCGAGGAAAGTCGCGATTTCGTGTAAAGCAAGGCAAACAAGTGAAAGATTCCTTTGATGATTATATGATATAAATGTCTCGAGATTTACATTATACCCCCCTTAAAATGAATTCTACCCACAAAATTTGTCACTTTGTAACAAACAGATGAGGATACCTCTCCCTAATCATATCCTCAAGCTCCCATGTAGCTTCTTCTAATTGGTGTTTCCTCCATAAAACTTTCGCCAATCGAGTGGTCTTGTTTCGTAGGACTTTTTCGCTACGATCCAGAATCTCTATTGGTTGTTCTTCATAAGAAAGATCTTGCTCCAGCGGTACAACTTCTAAGCTGAGTACATGTGAAGGATCAGGTATGTACTTTCTCAGGAGAGATACATGGAACACATCGTGAACATGAGAGAGATTCGGTGGAAGCGCCAATCGATAAGCAACCTTCCCAACACAATCCAGTATTTCGAAAGGACCAATATACATAGGGATCAACTTTCCCTTCTTTCCAAATCTCATTACTCTCTTCCAAGGAGATATTCGTAAGAACGCTTTATCACCCACTTCAAATTCTATGTCTGTTCTTCGATTGTTGGCACAACTTTTCTGTCGACTCTGAGCTGCTCTTATGTGTTGTTGAATAGATCTTACCTTTTCTGCCATCTCATCAACAAGATCAGGTCCTAACAGCTTTCTTTCCCCAAATTCATCCCAGCAAGTTGGAGTCCTTCATTTCATTCCATAGAGAGCTTCATAAGGATCCATCTGAATACTGGAGTGAAAGCTAATATTATAAGAAAATTCCACCAAAGGTAGGTGTTGATCCCAACCACCTTTGAAATCCATAGAGCATGCTCTCAGTATATCTTCTAGAGTTTGAATTTTTCTTTCAGACTGACCATCTTTCTGCGGATGATAAGCAGTGCTGAAACTCAACTCTGTATCCCAAGTATACTGAAGACTTCTCCAAAACATTGAGGTAAACCTCAGATCCCGATCAGATATAATAGAAAGTGGTACTCCATGCAATCTTACCACTTCCTTCACATATATCCTGGCAAGCTGATCCAGAGAGAAATCCTCTCTAATAGAGATGAAGTGTGCAGACTTTGTAAGACGATCAACTATGACCTAGATAACAATATTGCCTTTGGATGTTTTAGGAAGTCCGGTGACAAAGTCCATAGTGATGGTTTCCCATTTCCATTCGGGTATGGGTAATGGTTGTAACACCCCCTTAGACTTCTATCTCTCATCTTTAACTTGCTGACAAACTAAGCATCAAGAGACATATTTAACAACATCTCTTTTCATGCCATCCCACTAGAAGTACTCTTTCAGGTCCTTATACATTGTCGTGCTTCCAGGATGAATAGAGAATGAAGAACTATGAGCCTCATCCCGCAGCTCAATCTTTAATTTGGGGATGGGAGGAACACAAACCCGATTCCGAAACATTATTATCCCATCACAATCAAGGTTGAATTTAGGAACATTTATCACCTTCTTTTGTAATTAGAAATATTATTTCTGTGCCTCTTTAATCTTCACATGTATATATGGTTGAAAATTCATTTGAGAAAGATATGATTTCCCCCCTTCCATTATAATTCCAACATCTATCCTTTGTAAATCCATAAATATTGGATCTTTTGTGATCCTCATCATGGATAAACTGGCATGGTATTGTCAACTTAATGCATCTGCCACCTTGTTTGCTTTCCCAAGGTGGTAATGGATTGAGCAGTCGTAATCCTTAATCAGCTCCAACCATCTTCTTTGGCACATATTCAGCTCCTTTTGTGTGAAAATATACTTTAAACTTTTATGATCAGTATAAATGTCACACCTTCCTCCATAAAGATAATGCCTCCAAATATTTAATGCAAAGATTACCGCAGATAACTCCAAATCATGAGTTGGGTAATTTTTCTCATGTATTTTCAATTTTCGTGAGGTATAAGCTATCACCATATCATTTTTTATAAGAACACATCCCAATCCCTTCTTGGATGCATCACTATAGATCACAAACCTTTCTCCACTACCAGGCAGTGTGAGTATAGGTGCACTGGATAACCTTCTTTTCAACTCATTGAAATTCTCTTGACATTCCTCCGTCCAAACAAACTTAACTCCTTTCCGAGTCAACTTGGTTAGTGGATTAAATAATCGTGAAAAAATCATTCACAAAACGTCTATAATATCCAGCCAAACCAAGAAAACATCAGATCTTAGTTACTGTTGTCAGTCTCGACCATCTTTCGATAACATCTGTTTTTGCTGGATCCACAGATATCCCCTCTTTTGAGATTATGTGACCCAGAAATGCAACTTTTTGAAGCCAAAATTAACACTTGGTAAATTTGGCATAAAGCTTCTCCTTTCTCAGGGTCTTCAATATAATTCTCAAGTGATCTTCATGTTCTTTCTTTCTCTATGAATAGACAAGAATATCGTCTATAAAGACTTCCACAAACTGATCAAGATAGTCTCTAAAGACTCTATTCATCAGATCCATGAAGATAGCAGGGGCATTAGTAAGACCAAATGGCATCACTATAAATTCATAGTGTCCATACCTTGTACGGAAAGCTGTCTTTGGTATATCCTCCATTTTGAACCTAAATTGATGATACCCTGAACAAAGATCAATCTTGGAAATGTTTTGAGCTCTGCGTAGTTGGTCAAATTAGTCATCAATGTGTGGGAGAGGATATTTGTTCTTGATAGTGATCTTGTTATGTTCTCGATAATCAATGCAGAGTCTCATTGATCCATCTTTATTCTTAACAAACAGAACAGGTGCTCCCCAAGGTGACGCACTAGGGCGTATGAACCCCTTATCAAGATTCTCTTGAAGTTTCTTCTCCAATTCCTGCAACTCAATTGGGGCCATTCTATATGGTGTCTTTGAAATAGGAAATGAACCTGGTACGAGTTCTATTGAAAACTCAACTTCACGATTTGGTGGGAGACCCGGTAATTCCTCCGGAAAGACATCGTCAAACTCCCATACAATGGGCATATTCATAATCGTGAGTTTCTCACCAACCATTTGAGATAAATAACCTTCATTTAGTGTAATCAAGACCCATAAGATGGAAGAAATTTACACTGGAAGGTTATGTTCATCCTTGCATTTATAGACGATCAAAGATTGATCTGGAATATGAAATGTGACTTCCCTTATTTGGCAATTGATATGAGCTCCATGTAGAGAAAGCCAATCCATGCCAAAAATCACATCAAATTCCACTATTGGAAGGATCAGAAGATTTGTAGGATGCACTTTCCCACAAACTTCAATCGGAGAAGAATTATAAACTTTTTATGCGACTGTTGTGCCATTAGGGGTTGTCACAGCTAACTCAACATCTAACTGGTGAGGTAATATTGTGATACCCTTAGAAAATTCTTCAAAAATAAAAGAGTGGGTGGATCCAGAATCCAAAAAAACATTTGATACTTTAGAGTGGATGGTAAGTGTACCTTTCACCACATCGTTATCACACTCCACATCGCTGATAAAAATTGAATGTGACTTTCCTTTGTCTTTAGACTTAAGAGTTTGTTGACGTCGACCATCATCATCAACCCTTGGATTTGGGAATTGATTGGCATAATGCCCCATCTCCTTGACCATGAAACATTGTTGTGTAGTAGGTTCATTCTGTGTATCCCTTCCTTTGTTTGCATCATTAGACATCTTCTTCCCATAATTGCGGCATTCAAATGCACTATGACCTTCCTTTCCACATTTGAAACATTTACTAGTCCATTTAAGACAACTCCCTCCATGTTTCTTTCCACACATTGAGCATAAGGTAAGGATCATCTTCTTTTCAGTGTGCTCTTTTGAGTTTCCTTTGAATTCCATTTTCCTCTTATTATCAAACCCATATGACTGATGGGTTACTTCAATCTCCATCTCGACTTTGAGAGAACATCAAACAATTTCCTCGTAGCTATTGAAGTCCCTTATGGGTAACGCCCTTCGAAGACTTGGTTTTAAGCCACTAAAGAATTGATCCATCTTACTCTCAGGTTGGATAATAATACCCGAAGCGTACCTTGCAAGTCTTGTAAAATTTGCTTGATAGGTACCAACAGATTCATCATCCTTTTTCTTCAGTTCAAGAAACTCTTTCTCCATCTTTGTTCGGATAATACGAGGGAAGTACTTATTAAAAAATAAGTTCTTGAACTCGTCCCATTCCATGGACTCAATTTCATCCCTTTGCCTCATATTCTTAATAAGATTCCACCATTGATCATCATCACCTTCCAAACGATACACTGCTAAGATGACTTTATCATGTTCAGAACATTGAAGAACGGAAAATATCATTTTAGTAGTACTAATCCATTGTTCAGCAACTAATGGATCGGTAGACCAGCTGAATGAAGGTGGACACTGTCTCATGAAGGATTCAACATAATGTTGCTCCTTCCTTTACTCGTTTCGATGTCTGGCAAGATTTATAGTTTGGGAAAGTTGTGTGCGCATGGCTACAAGAGTTTGCATTCCAGATCCCCTAACGTTTGGTTGCTCAGGGGGACAATCATTGCATTGCCCGTCACATTCCGCATTAACACGGTTCCTTCGGGTTCCAACCATTGACTAAAACCAAGAAGAATAGTGTGAGTAACAATAATTATAATAGGAAAATCACATAATCAAGAATAAAATTTCACACTTAAGGTATTATCCTAGGTTATTCATGGCCATTTCTAAAACACTTAGATAGTGTTCTATGCTTAGACTTATCCATAGGGTTCTTACTAAGGCTTTCACATACTAGTTTCCAAAGGATGACTATACCTTTCCTCTGATAACAACTATAACGACTCATACTTTACATACATTGTTATTACTTAAAAATTGAATCAAACTTATTACAACATATAACAAAACCAGGAAAGGACCGTATAGGTATAGTGTCTTTAGAAACTGGGAAACATAAACAACTTGTTTATAAAGTGTCTACAATGTCTCCCATTTATTTCATCATATCTATAGTCCCTTTTGACATATCTTACATAATAACATTATTCCTGATCTGGGGAAAGAAAACATACAAAAGGGTGAGGTCAAATGTTCAGTAAGGGTAAAAAAAAGAAATATCAATCACATCATATAGATAAGAACATGACTTTTGGAAATCTTAACATGCAAAAGAAATCATAATTTGATAACATGGGATAAATCATAGTAGTGAAATGTAATCCAAAAAATCATAACTTAAAACATGAAACTTTGTGGCGTACACACATAATAATAGAGAATCATTTCTTATTAGTCAGGACTCATTGCCAAGACTATCTTAGTGGACAAAGTCCATTTCTAAACCGAGTTCACTCCTCATTTCAGTCCTGTTTCACTGAACTGGTTTAACCAGCCGTTCCAGCCATGTCTATCTCATGAGATATAAAATCATTACCCAATGCATTGGAGGGAGATATAGGTCCCACCCATCTCATAATGATACCATTCCTATGTGTGCCACAAAATCATAAACCATACATCATAGCATAACCCATGTAATAAAAATGGGAATCTTAAACATCGTGACATCATAAAACAATTCATATAAGATAAAGGAATTCATAAAAATATTTCCATCACATCATAATCAAATCAATTTAATAACAGGGATAGAAAAAGAATCCTATATTATCTTAGATGGAAAATAATTTTGATAAAACACTTGAACTTCAATCTTGAGGAAAATATCCTTTCAACTTCAAAAACACTTTTACTTTCTTAACATGTCATACAATTTTAAACTAAAAGAAGTTGATTAAAAATAAAAATGAAAACTTGTAAAGGAATCTTCTTGGAAATAATCTTTTAAAAATCCATTCATTCCGTATAAGTTAAAAAAACATTCTCCTCGTACTTTTGTTGGAAAAGTCAAAAACTACCTCGTACGAAAAACGACAAAAGATTCTTTTCATATATTTTACTATAAATGCACCAAAGGGTTAAAATGGATTTAAACAATTGTAGGTGGATGGAAATAATATTAAATATTGAGGAAAAATGGATGTGGATGATAAAATAAACCCCATTAAATACCCAAGTATAAACAATCTCGGATAAAAATGAGATTGTGATATTTCTCCCTTACCTTAGATCCGATTTTCGTCGTAAGTGTTTGAACCTCCTGTATAATGATTTAAATAATGTTATTGACTTATTCCAGAATCATAATTATTTTTATTATATCATATATGGTCATATTGTTAGCTTCTTATTAGTAATATTTCATTACTACTTGTTTATTCGGTTGTTTATTACTTTTTGTTCTTATGCGTGTTTTGTCAAATAAATTCTTATCCTTCTTTTTAGGTTATAGATACCTCATTTCCAGAATGGTATTAGTGTAATATATATAATATTAATTAATTAAATTCATTTATATAATAATTATGAAATTAAGATCATGTAGAATGAGTCGCATCACTTCGTGGAGACAGTATTCCGTACGTATGCACGAGTGATGATATCGTTCCTATGATCGTGGAATTGTATTGGAGTGTATGTATACCATTTCAGAATCCATATAACTTCACAATAATCATATATATTCATTATTTGAACCATTATACCCATCCATGTAAAGTGGTGGTGGAAAATAGATTACACCACGGCATGGAGACGGTATTCCGTATGTACGCATGCGCGGTGATTTCATTTTCTGTAGGATGGATAGATGGTGAAATAGGGTTGTTTCATACATATAATAACATATCAGTATATTAGTGATACTGATGTTATTACTTTATATTGAAACAACTAAAGAAGAAGAATTGGAAGAAGAAATAAAGATGAAAGAATCGATAACGGACATTACCTCTTCTTTGAAGTGATTCTTTGAGACCTCCTTTTAGGGAAATAAAATTGGTCTTTGAAGAAGACCAGGACCACTAGGATGTCTATAGGGTAGTGTAGAGGAGAGAGTGGCAGGGTTTGGACGATCTTGGAAGCTCAAAGTGGTGTGAGGAAGAGGGGGAGGAGGTTCCCTTTTATAAGGGAGGAGAGGGGCTCCTTTGGAAAAACTAAAATTATTATTTTATTAAAAAGTCATGTTCGGTTTTAAATAGCTCCAAATTGATTTATTTTGACGTTAATGTGGTGATGGGTCAAAATCCTCTCATCCAATAGAATTTAGACAAGTTTAGGTTCTTATTTTAACCTTATCATTTAGATTTAACATTAAGTTAAATAATTTTACTTTTACCGTGTCTTCTTGTGTTCTTATACAATAAGGTTAGTAGACTTACTATAAGCAGCATAATGTAACCCAAGTTGTTTATTTTTAATATATATAACCTTATCTATGTCATTTGTCCAAAAATTAGATTTTTAGGAATAACATAACAATTAATAATATAATATTTGTTTTAAAAACTATTTTATGTCAAATTTGACACTATTTAGTAATTGATTTTTGTGAAAATCGTAACAGAATGATTAGTTAAAAAAAAGTTAATTAAATCAATACTAACATGTTCTATTATCCTATAAAATTATTGTAATTCAAAAGAAGTCTCAAATTACATTTATTTTGGTATTTATAACATCAATTATGTCAATATTTCATTAATAAGATAATTACTGCATCATCATTGTGTCATAAATAAATTAAATTAATTAAAGTCTAAAAATTACAAATAAAATACCATTATGTTGTAAATCTGTTTATCTTTCTAATGAATATTTATAGTCCAATTTATCTTATGTATAACCTTATATGAAAAATGAGTTAGTTATTAACCTTTGATTTTAACTATTTTAACCCTTCTTTAAATAAATTAATAATAAATGTCCAAATCTAATCCAAGGGGGCCTAAATGGTCATATTTTATTTCTAAGGTTGTTTTTGGTCGAATTTCACTTATCGAATAGAATTAGGACATGTATTAGGGAAATAATAATAACATTTTTACCCTTAATTACCCTATTTACTTTTAACTGTGGTAAATAAAAGTAAAAAGTTACTATTCACCAAAAATTATTTTCATCTCATTGAACCACATTTTACTTACTGAAATCAACCGTGTCTCTCGGATTTTTGAAATTCCACTCACAGAAGTAGTAAAATTTAGTTTTATGAAAAATTCAGTTTTAACTACCACTTAGTGGTTTCACTATTCATTAAAAATTGAATGTTTTCAGAAAAATACCAAAATTTCACCCTAGAAAAATTTCGATATTCCGAATCCAAAAATGAAGTAAATTTTGAAAAATAAAATTTACAAAATTTCAAAAAGTGGTTATTGCAATTCATAATGGCTAGTTTTAATAATATTTTAATTAAATATCATTGTTTAGTGAAACTCGGTATTGCGTACGACGCAAGCTATTGAGGAAGGTCAAGATTTCGTGTAAAGCAATCCATGAAAGTGAAAGATTCTTTTGATTATTTATATAACATAAAAGTCTCGAGTGTTACACATATACACTCTGGGATTCTCTTACATCAATTACCCTATTGTCTTGCAACGATAGCTATAGACTCTCATAGGAAGCACTTGCGTCAAATTCCTCATGTGGTCTCGATGCATGTGTAATCTAAGAACACTCTTGGTAAGCACCATGTCCTATTCTCATAGGTCCTGTATACAAAACTAAAAACAATAAACCCTCTAGGGAAGCACTTAATCATCTATTCACTCTTTGATCTCCCGCACCATGTTCTCACAGCCCTGAGCAGTCTAATCATGCGTAATCGACTATCAACAGCCCTAAGTAAGTTAAACAACTATGTGGATAATAGCTACCATGCATCAGAAGCATATAAACAGCAGGAAACACATGCAAACAGTTATAACAAGTAAACTAGCAACGCAATAGGGTTTGCCTCACAGGAAAATGGTGCTAAATGGCGATAAACAGCCAAACATGGAGAAAGACCCATGGGGTGATCCTCAAACATGCAACCAAGCATATATTAGCAAAAAATCATCATAAGCTAACAAGAAATCATGGGAAAATAAACAATACTATCAAAATCCTAAATCCGAGATACCCGATACATGGGTATCCGGAACTTTTGCATCCCAAACTCAAAGAACTTCATCATAGGGCAACAAACCAGCTACCTTGGTCCTCGAAGATCGATATACTTGAACCATGGCCCGTGAATTGGCCTAGAACGAAGTAGATCTGAAACAAAATCTAAAACGTTCAACTTCAGATAACTCACATGAGAGAATGAATCAGGAATCAAGGTCAAAGAAGAACCAAGAACTCACCACTACGATTCTTCTGCAATCGATGATGATCGATTCAGACAATTGGTGATGGTTCAGTGGCTCGAAGAAGTATCGGCATCCTCGGATGCTCTGGACAGGATTAGGCAGATAAAAAGACGTTAATGATCATTAGGCATGACCCAGTTCTGATTAATGAAATAAAAAAGTACACAACGTGTACTTCTCAAGTACACGACGTGTAGTGGCTTTTTCCGTACTCCAAAATCGGCATCCACGTCACCCCTACATGCCGTGTGTGTGGCCCGGACATGGTCAACACACAGCTTCGAGCGAGAAAAGAGTACACGGCATGTACATAGAAAGTACACAGTGTGTACTTCAAAAATTCCAGAAACATCATTTTTTCCCAAAAACGCAAGAAAAATGAAAACATACCTCAAACGAAGATTCGGGTTCTTACATTTAGCCTCTATATAGTTCATTATATTACCTCTTAAGATATTATTCTCTTAATTAAAAGACATTGCAACACCAAAATAATCTTGCACATGTTGAGACACTTTGTATTCTCTAGTGCTACATTGTTCTTCCACAATCTTCTTCTTCTCCTTGATACATACTTAGTAGCATGCATGTAACCAACAACTTAATTCTCTACAGAAAACCTATAAGTTGTGAACTCTTCATCTTATTTTTCTTCAATGAAAACCCAACTGCACTGAAATTTTCTCTTCCTTACACTAACTATTTTATTGCAAATCCAACTACACTAAACTCATACTCTTATTTCTAGAATCACATGTTCTATTTACGATTGTTAAATCAATGAAATCTAGCTCAACATTGCTTCATAATATATTACTAGATGATGGTAAGAACCTATATCAAAAATAACATCTTGTGCACCAGTCCCTACATGTGTGCCACCTTCTTGCGTGTGTCCTAGCATGCACACCACCAACTACTTTAATGCCAAAAATATGAAAAATTCACAATATACGTGAATATTTGAGCATATAAACAACACACATTTGGCACACAACTCCATACTTGTGTGTTTGTTACAACTTTAACACCACTTCTTCTAGTGTTCCACTATTCTTATGCTCCGCTCTTCTTGCACGCCACCCTTATTGTGTGCCTTATGATTAACTATCGAAATTCATGACACTTCAAATTGTGAGTATCTTCCTACAAATTGTGTGATCAGAGCTCAAATGTTCTTTTAAGTGTTTAGATTACGGAAATTAAAAGGTTATCCATCTATTTATAAGCTATTTGGTATCCCGATTCATGAGACATGCAACTAACCTTGTGTGCCATTCCATAACTTGCGTGCCACTTTATAAGATTTGTGACACTTCATAACTTGCGCGCCGCTCCATCACGTGTGTGCCACATTCTTTCCTTTTTCATATTTTGATGTGATGATGTTAAAATATGACTTGTACACAACCTAAACATGCGCGCTGCTATTACTTGGGCGATACATTTTGAAATGGGTTCCTCTTTGGACTTTCACACCACATTCTTTTCATTTGAATATTTTGATGCGATGATCTTCAAATATGTCCTTCACGCTACAAGAAGTTGCACACCACTTATATTTGAATGATACACTTACGCGTCATTAATACTTTCACCCCATTTTCATTCCTTATTGAAAAAATCATCTTTACTCCCCATGTCATTCATAAGGCTTCCACCACATATTCTCCAAACATATGATATTTGTGAAATAAAAATCCTAAAAGCATCATCATAGTTTTGTCCATTCTCATAGTTCCAATCCCATACACTACTTCCTATATTCTCTTCATCTTTATCAATCACCCTTCTTTCTTTTTATAATCTATGGATGATTATTTCATATGTACTACTTCATCACCACATAATATCCTCAATTTATTTTAATGTTATAATCCCAAATAGCTATAATTGTCTCTCTTTATACAAAAGTGGTTGAGTTAGGTTTCTTTAAACCCATTCTATGTTGCAGATAATGTTTCTCCTTGGATACATGTATTTTGAACCTTAAGAAAATTGAATAAATCATCCGATTTTTAGGGAAATGGGTAATGACTTACAATATTATTATTCCACGCCCTTCCACACTATCCTTTATTCTTCAACTACCATTCTCTACTTCAAATCCTAGTTCTTCTTCAATCATCTTCAAATAGACGATACTTTACCATTCTATTCAAATATTTCAAAAATGGTTGATAAATCTCCATTTTTCATTGTTGTAAATAATGTGTCACCATTGACACATGTTTTGTGAAATTAAGATCATTTCAAAAATCATCTCAACTGCATTCTCCATAAACTATGGAGTTCTTCTTCATCTCCTTCTTCATTTTGACCTATATTTGAAATTATTGACAACAAATACAATATTCATACAGAAAGGTGTCCCAACACTTATTTCAATACATTTTCTACCTTTATTTTTGTAATTAATATTTTATTATATTTATTTATGGACTTTTTGATAAGTTATAAGATATAATTTTATCATTCCGGAGGGTTCGTTTCCCTGGTTTTCAGGATTAGTTTACTTGTATACATGTATGGAATAATCTTATAAAATGATAAATGTTTCTCTAATTCAAATTATATGTTATTAATGAAGTAAAATATCATTAAATGGTTATATATTTAATTTTTTATATGGTATGAGGATGAATCATTAGATAAAATATTAGTGATAATCATTTATATTATTTTTCTATCTTTTTGATCATCACGAACTAGTTTGTTATATTATTTAATATTATGCATGTATACTAGATCAAGAATATAAAATAAGATGTAATACATATATTATAATATTTTAAAAAAATACGAATTTTTTTATGAACTGAAATGAAGGTGATATTGAACAAAAATTTTCATCCATAATGGTGGTAAATCGACACCTCACAGATGAGGTTTTCATTTTTAGAAAAAAAGAAGATGAGAATAGTTGTGATGGTGGATTTTCCATTTACATAATAAAATTACAGTATATATAAGATATTTTAATTATTATTCATTTTCGTAAATGGGAAAATGAGGGATGGATAATAAAATTAAATAAAATAAACAAAATTGAATGATTTAGGATTTTACCTATTGAATTATTATATGTGATAACATACTTAATGGACTTTTGTTTGGTATTTTATGGAGAAAAAAGATCTCCGATGAGGGTTAAAACCACGGGAGGATGATTGGGTATACATTGAATAGGCTTCTAGGCTTTTTTAGACGGTGGAGAAAAGGTTGTGAGGGAGGTGGTTATAGTGGAGGGGATGTGTGTTTTATTATTTTTATGTTAATTATTTTATTGTTTTGGATCATGTCAAGAAATTGTGTTGGTTTTTGGACAAAATACTAAAAATAGTGCTTTGATTTCTTACCGATGATTCATACATCATCCATAAATAATATATGAATCAATAATTCTAGTATTTAACTTAAATTTTGAATTATATTATTTCAATATTGTCTAGAAATTCAAATATTTCATAAAAATACCAAAATTTCAACATAAGATAAATTTGACATTGTAATTTTATAAATTTTGTTTTTCAATAGAATTTATGAAAGTTTCAAATTTTACTTCTCAAATAATTAAACTATTAATTTTTTTTCAAAATACGTTTTGAAAAGATATGTCATTTTAATATGTACAATTGGATTCATTGTTATCTTAAGCATATAAAATAATTTTACTGAATGTAGAAACAGTAGATTAAATATAAATCATATAAATTTCATTGTTATTTTTATACTATCCATTCCCTCAAATGTAACAGCTAAGTTAAATCAATTGTGTTAAAATAATGATATTTAATTATATATCATTGCTCATTTAATCTTGGTGTTGTGTGAATCCTATGTTATTGATGAAATTATGTTTAAAAAAATACATACCATAAAATCATTGACTATTACACTCTCCCATAATTAAATAAATTGCATCATCTCTATTTTCAATTGTACATCGAAAATCAATGGTTGATACTACAAAATTTCTTAATGGGATACCCACATCATAAATAGGGTTAATAAAATATCGTCTTAAAAAGAGGGAAAATCATCGGAAAAAAACTAAAATCTCAAATATGGTAAATTATGTGAAAATTCAAAATACTAACATGAAATAATAATCTAACCATAATTTTCTAATTGAATGAAATAAAAAAAAGTCATTATAAATTTTACAATAACAATGTCGTAACATTTGGATCATTTAAATTATCATTGATTTATTAGAAAGATAAGTAAATACAAAATTATTTTATTCTAAAATCCTTTTCCTAGAGTTGAGGGTTTCATTCACTATCCAGAAAAGTACATGGAAAAAAAATTTGATTCATTTCTATGTCATAATATTATTCAATGGATGCCCCTTGATGTATATTCAAATTAACCCTTAATCCTAGAAATGAATATTCAAGATGAATTATTCAAGCCTAAATCATTTTTAATGAATCATATGGTCCTTATGTCATTCTATTAAATGCTTAATGAAACATAAAATGCTATAAAAAATATTAACGAACAATAATTATCAATGTTTAACATTATCCATTCAATAAGTAGTTAATCATAAGACTTGTATAAAACATTTCTATCCACAATTAGTTACAAACATTTTTTATATAGGGTTAATAACTTCCCAAAATCAAATTAATTAGATATTAACCTATTAATGTAGATTTTATTTTCAAATACCAAGTACGTGAATACCTTAATCTCCTATAATCTTTATGAAACATTCACACTTCCCAAAGTAAAATATCATGTTGTCTTTAAATCAAAACATCTAAAAATTCCAACATAACCTAAACCATTATGTCACTAATAATCTTCATGGTCCCCGATAATATCCCATAAAAATATATTTAATATTATCTCAAAATAAATAACTTATTTAGTGATATAATTAACAATTCATTTTATTTCAAGAAGATAAATAGAAAATAAAATCACTTCTCTTGATTACTGATGTTATTTATCACATTATCCCAATTTCATAAACAAGATGTACTATAGTATGAATGTTATCAACAGAATTATTCTTATAACAAGAATATTATTGATTAAACACTCAAAAATAATTAATTATTTAATCCATGAACATACATAATAATTATTCATCATTGTTTATGGTAGTAGCATAATCTTGACTATGATCTCTGGTCCTTTTTCAAGGTATATTCCAATGAGACATGAATCATTGATTTTAAAAATATACCATATAATTTTTCTTCAATAATTATACATTGGAAAGGTTTTTCTTCTCATTTCAATTCATTCCAACTCATAGTATTTATTTCCTTTATCCAAACATGGAAGTTACTTATTTTGAAAATAATGTTATTATGATCACTAAAAACAACAAAAATATTCTAAAAAAACACAAACCTTCCGCTATGTCTTCTCTGTTGGAATCTCTTATAATGATCATGGTCCTAGGACAACTAGGGGTACTTCAAGGAATCTTCCAAGTCCTATACCTCCTCTTTCCCAATGCAACTTGTGCAGTTTGGATGGGGATGATGAGATCACTAACAAGTATTTCAAAAATATTATTTAAAATTTTCAATTTTTGAACATTATTTTTAACATGACTTTCATAAAATAATTTTATTGGGTTATCCTCTAAGGACTCAAAATTTTCGTTAATACATCCAAAGATAAAAAAATTAAAATTCAATACATGTTGGAAGCTCAGAGGTTAACCTATTCTGCAACACAATTGAGATTAATGAGAGATTCATATTATTTATTTTGGGTGATGAATTAAAAAATACCTTATTAATACATCCAATGCATGGAATAATATGAAAGCTGTTAATAACAAATTTATTCATACTCAAACTATGATCCTCAAAATAAGTGAGGAATTATTGGTGTGTGAGTTTCCTAATATAGTTTCTTGTAAGAAGATTGGATATAAAAACCCTTCATTTTCGTACATAGACATTATATTTCCCTTTTTTGGAATAAATAAAACATAACAGAAACTAAATCCCATAGACTGTATTTATTGAATCATTCTGGAAACATGGAACAAAAATTTCATTTATGATTGAATATCTCCAATGTTACCCACAAAGACCATTCCATTTATTAATCCTACTTGAAAATATTCCTAATAACCTGTGGAAATGTAACAGAAAAAGGTCTGAGATCAGATTCTTAGTAAGGTAAAAAATGATAAATGTAGAAATGAACAAGAGGATAACATTATAATATCCCACCTTATATATCAATAAAAATAAACATGAATCATTTAATAAATCATTGAAATTTGTAGTTCATAAATCATAATGAAATAATAAACTAATATTTGAAAGCATAACATTGGAATAATACATAGAATATTTGAAAGAAACATATTAATATAAAATCATATGTCAAGGATTCATACCAAGACTATCACAACATGGCTAGCTTAGGATAAAAAAATATTTACATTCTTTGGGATTGGGAGGCCACCCCATGTACCCTCTTGTTTCAGAATTGGGATATCCACCAATGTACCCTCTTGTTTCATGATTGGAATTTCCACCCATCTTCTCTCTTATTTCTATATTGGGATCCCCTCC
Organism: Viscum album; assembly: GCA_963277665.1. NCBI lineage: Eukaryota > Viridiplantae > Streptophyta > Magnoliopsida > Santalales > Viscaceae > Viscum > Viscum album. The sequence continues at coordinate 761,542,328 of OY728166.1, forward strand.
CATGTAACCTCTTGAGCTCTTGAATCGTTTATAATTACACAATTCATTAGAGAGGGAAATAGTTCGATCCCATATCATAATTAAATCATTCATAAGTGTTCTAAAATAACATAAATTAGTCATCGTATAATAACACATGAATAAAATCATTTTCTTATACATCATTAAATGATAACAAAACCAACATAAAATGGTATTCCTAAACAAAAATTATTCACACAATGAATGATAATGGAAACATTAAATCAAATTCCATGTAAAACATTAGTAACCTAAAAAAATGTAATATTAGATGAAAAATAGATTTTTTATATTACCTAAAAAATATTCTTGAGAAAATACCCATTCTTATTCCAATACATATTCATTACATGAAATGATGCATAGTTTAAAACAATTCATTTTATTTTGAAATAAAATTATAATATTGTAATGGATGATTCACGGAATTAAAGTTTCATGGATGCGTAAAATCCTATGCATTCCATATAAGTAAAAAAACATTATTTACATACTTTTGATGAAAAATTAAACAATTACCTCATTATGAAAATGCCAGATATTACATTCATACCATATAATAAAAATTAAAATATAATAAAAATTAATATAATTAATATTATAATAATGGTAAAAATATCCTGGAAAATAATTTTAATAAACATGTACATGGATGATAAATATACCAAAGTAAGTACTTATATATAAGGAATCTCATAACATAATGAGATTGTGAAATTTACCCTTTTTTCTATATAGATTATGAAGATTATAAATAATGATTTTTAAATTATATTAAAAAATATAAAACAATCATTATAATCCTTTTCCTTGAAAACAAACATAAAATATCTTTAAAAACATTTCTTGAGATCAATAATATTCAATCATTTCCATGTGTCATGTACCACATTGAAATATTGGTATCATAATCCCCTATGAATAATGAAACAAAATGGCTCATAAAATATCATGAAAATATCCATATTCCTACTATTACATGTCAAAAAGTAGTATATAAACCATTTAGAACAACATATGTTCATAATAATACATGTACCTTAGGAAAGGAAAATTTAGACAAAACTACCTTACTCATTTGGTAACTTTTGGACACTAAATCGCCATGAAATAAATATAATTAAATGAATATTTAAATACCCATAAATTATTTATTAAAATAACTAGAATATATTCAAGGGATGTATTTACACCACAATGAATATATGACTTCTAAATAAGGCATGTATCTCAAGAAAAATAAAATGGGTGATAAAATTCCCTTACCTCACGTTCGACTTATTTAAAACATGTTCAATACTCTGTTATAAGAAGATTAATTTTATTATTCATCTATAATAAAACTACGTTCATATTTATAACACCATATATGATATATATATATATAATTATATTACAGGTTTATTATTAACCCCATGTTTATTTTATGTTTCATGTGATATTTGTTTCGTTAATAGTGTGTGTATTGAATTGTTATTCATGGTTCACAAGTCATAATTATTTAATCAATATAAAACATGATATAAATATATTATATATTAAATATATATTTATTTATATTAATCTTTAAATATAATAAAACCCATTCATTAAGAGGGTATGTCAATCGGTTGAATGGACGTTATTTTTGTTTTCTTGTCATATTGAATGAATGAAGGTAAATGAAATATATGTAACTATATATATATATATATAGATTATAACTCTTATTATTAATAATTAATTTATATCTTGTATTTTTTTCTGAAACAATCATTAAAAAATTCTATGTGAATGGTGAATGAATCACATCTTTGTGAGGAAGCGGTAGTCTACAATCCACAAACCATGATTTCGAATATGCAAAAAATGAAAGAATGGAGGTAAGAATAATTTAACATTTACAGAATATAAAATAGAATAGAATATAAATATTTAAATATTATATTACCAAATAAATAGTTTTCAATGTATCCATTAAGGTTGTAATTGATGAAATGAAAAAACATTATTCCCAGAGGTGATTAACCGGCATAACGTGGACAATAATTCTGTTTTGTTGAATAAGAGGAGGTGAGAAATATAATGGATATTATATATTATATTATAAAATTAAAAATACCTATGTATAAATGATTATATAGTTATCATGAATTAATGTATGAAGTATTAATGGAAAATGTTGAAAAAGACAACAAATTAAGAGAGGTAGTTTATAAAATTACATCTCGAATATCGTCTCCATAAGAGACGCTTGATGGACATGGATTTTGTTTTTGGTTATAACATAAGAACTTAGATGTAGGGAAAGTGAAGGATAGTGCTTTGGGAAGAAATTTTAGGATATAAAAGTCATTGTGGGTTGAAATGTGGTTGTGATGTGTAGTATTTATACATTTAGAGAGGTGGGTTCAAATGATTAAATTATATAATAGTTTTTATTTAAATCTAACAACATTGAGGTTGAATTAATTTAAATGAATAACAATTTCAATTTAGGTATTTTAGTCTGTTTAGGGTCTATGAACACCTTAAAAATCAACTAAATGTTTTATTTTTTAGGTATTTTATGCCTTTAACCTTTTAAACTTATCATGTTTCAATTTTTTATGTACCATAATATTTAAATTTTTTACCCTGGTAAATTTCTTCCAAATAAAAATGAAATTATAATTAAAACCAAATTTTTAACTTCTTAATCCACTTATAGAATCCATTTTAATTATTTCAATTCAAATAATTTTCAAAATTATATATTAAATAATTCTCATAGACACAATATAATATAGTGTTTTATGTGAAAAGTTCAGAAGTTCACAGTGTTGTTATATTCATATTAAATGTCAAATTTATTTAAATGAACTAAATTTTATTATACTATAAAAATATAATTTAATTATTATCTAAAATGGAACCAATTTATAATTTAACTATATTAATAATGTAGATGAAATTCTATTTTGAACTAAAATAACGTAGTTTTCACTATTCAACAAAAAATGAAGATTCTAGAAAAAATACAAAAATTTAATGTAAAGTAAATTTTTATATAATTATTTAAAATTATAAGTTTATTTTTATCTTTAAATATTATAAAAGTATGAATGTTTATATTTACTCTGGGTTCATCATTAAAAGGTGATAAAATTACCATTTTGATAAAATTATGGTTTTTATTCATCAGATTATGTTGGATCATATCTTAGCATATAAAATATATTAAATTACTATAAAAATATTTTAATGAATATATAAAATATATTTCCCATTAATATCATTTAATAATAGTAATTAATTTAATTTATTAAAACAAAAGAAATTTGGGGGAACATGGAAGAACTATTTCCTTTCTATTTAATCAAAATATATTTCTATTTGTAATTATTTAGTAACTAATTAATTCATCTTATAAACCATATACATTAATAAATTATTTGATACTAGTAGTAATTTCTAATTTAACTCCAACAATTTATCTAACTCTACATTGGATAATAATATTTTAATAATATATTATAGTTTGATAAAACTATGCCTTGTGTATATCGAATGCTATATCGGTGTTTTGCATAGTGCAAGATTATCTTGTTGTTACCTATAATAAAATATAGACATACTTATTTTAATATAAAAAATTAAATTTTATTTATTTTGTGAACTGAAAAATATTGAAATGATTAAATTAATTTGAAAAAAATATTTCACCAAATCATTGGGTGTTACATTATAACCCCCTTAAAATGAATTTCTCCCTCAAAATTAATACGGGTTGTTAAAGGATTAATACATAACTATTTATTTCATAGAAACTCAAATCATAATAAGTAATTGGAAATATTCCTTTCTAAAATGATATTTTTCATAATAGCGGTTACCCAATTTTAATCGTAAATATGTTTCTACATAGGATAACGTAGATTATGATTTGGGATGAAGGAAAAACATATATAATCACATATATTTATAAAGATCACATGTCACTAGAATGTGGGTGATCTAGAAACATTTAACAATAATAAAACCAAAAACTAAAGAAGCATGAAATATGGGATTAATATCATCAATAATAATGACAACATGACAAAATTTTATTTCAGTACACCTTTATTAATTGTTAAAGAATTTTCTTGATATGATATACTTTCATGGTTTCAGGAAAACCACACCCTTTTTTGTACCATTATCAATTAATCTTCATCTCTTACTTTATGAAAAAAGGTGAATTTTTCATTCCCGAAGCATTAATTGATCATGCGATCTATTGATAAAATGATGGGCTATTCTATATATCTTTATCAAAACATAAGGTTATCATAATTTATCCAATTTTTCTTAAATCAAAATTTGTAAATATAATACATTATTTTCCAATAAAAATCATATAATGTTTAATCAAAATATTCTATAAATGGTTATTATGGTAACCCATCAAAAAAATTCACCATTTATTCCATAAATAACATCTAATCTTATACGAAAACAATTATCACTGTAAACATGTGTCCATCCTTATACTGATAGAATATATAATGTGACATTATTATCAAATAATCCTTGAATTAAAATATGGTCACATACAATCTCACCAAAGGATGAACAATATGACTTTCACAGATATTATTAATAAAAAATAAAACATAAAAGTATCCACTAAAGAGGTTAGGATAATTATTTAATAAACATATTGGTTCAATTAACCAATTAAGATTACAAAATCATTCCATTTTTATTTTGTCTTTATAAGTTTATGTGTCTTATCATTAACATTAGTCCTTGGATTGGGGTAATTTAACAGCATAAGGACCAAAATATATATAATTGGAACACTAAAGCGTGGGAGGTGAATTCAATGTGGAATTATTATTATTTTCAAACTAATATATATTCCTCCCATCAAATTTTCATTCATCCCCACGACGACCTTCCCTTCCACACTTAAAAAAATTTATTATTCACTTTTAGATCATTTCCTCTATGTTTTTCCCATAATTTGTGAATATGGGAAGGCTCATTTTGTTTTACCAATTGTTATTATATTTTCTATTGAAATTCATCAACCTTTTAATTTCAAAACCTTTAGATTAATAAATAACTCCTACATCTATTTCCACCTTTATAGAACAACAAACCACTTATTCATAACTACTAATGTTTCTTTTATCCAATTCCATTTTATGACTATGTTTCAGACCACTAAGGAATTGATTAATTTTTCATTAGGGATAGATGAAAATACCTGAAGAGTCCCACCAATCCTTGTAAATATGATTCATAAGCATAAAAAAATTCATCAAATATCTATTGAAGATTTAGAAATAAATTTTCCATCTTCATATAAATAATATGAAGAAATTTAATAATGAAAAATATGATCTTCATCTCATCCCATTCCATGGATTCAATTTCATCTTGCTACCATGTATGCTTGATTAGATTCCACCACTGATATGGTTAACCTTACAAGTGATAGTCATCCAGAATGAATTTCCCTTGTTGCAAACAATGGATAACTAAAAATATCATTTCACTAATATTGATGTATTACTTAAAAAAAAGTGGATTGAATGGCCTTCTGAATAAAAGAGGTTGTTTACTCATGATAGACTCAATATACAATCATTCTATTCTCAAATAATTTAAATGTCAAGAATGATTAATTTATTGGGATTTTATAGCAATAATATTTTCTATTCCTTCTCCCATAATATTTGGTATGTAAGGAGTAGAATCATTTAATTTCACATCACATCCATTATTAAAAAGTTTCTTTCAGGTTCCAGTGATTGACAAAAACCATAATTAATTGTGTAAGAAAATTTACCACTGTGGAAAATCCAAATAATCATTGAAAACCAATTATATGATATCTAAACTATGATAACCACATTTAAATCTATTCAATATTATGATTATCTATAGATACGTCCGTAGAAAAATCATTATAAATATAACTAGATATCTCTATATGTTTCAATATCCTTGTTTTTAATGGTAGAAAATTCTTTTCTCTAATAATAACTATAAAAAACATTCCATTTAATATATGGAAATTACAACAATTTTTTAGAATACTTAATGACATATAAAAATTAATTCCCAAATGCCGTATTATTTTAGTTACATTATAATCATGGAACACAAATTTCTAGTATAGATTAATATCCACAAATTTTTCTATAATGATCATTCTAATTTGTACTCCAACCTAAAACCATTTTGTAAAACATTGTGAAAGGAAACACAAATGGGGTGAGCTCTGATGCTCTATAAGGGTAAGAAAACGATAAATGAAAGAATATATATGAGTATTATATTACAATATCGTACATTCCATATCAAAGATCAAAAAAATTATTCATTGAATAAATATTATCAATTCATAAGACATTAGTCATTATGAAATAAATTAAATAATATGTGAAAGCATAACATAATAATAATGCTTGGATTATTGATAGAATCATTATCATATAAATTAATTTATCAAGGATAAATTACAAGGCCTTGAAATCATTTTATTTATGGGATAATAACCCGTGAACCTACATTGGGCTTGGGATTCCTTCTCATATACCATCTTGTTTTAGGCTTGTGATGTCCACCTATGTACCCTCTTGTTTTGGCCTTTAGATGTCCACCAGTGTACCCTCTAACCCAAGGATTTAGATCCCACACCCCTCGTGTACACTTTTGATATAATAAACAATTTATTACTACCCAATTCATTGGAGGGAGATATAGGTCCCACCCCTCTCATTATGAAATCATTCATAAGTGTGACAAAAGTACATAAATCATTTATCATATAGTTTCGCATGAAAATAAATGGATTTCTAAAACATAATTCTATAATAATATATCCCCATAAAATGAAATGGGATTCATAAATTTAATTCATATATATAAATAATAATAATGTAAACTTCGATGCATATAACTGTTAAAACATAAGTAACATAAAATAATGTAATATGATGTGGAAAATAATTTTGAGATATCACCAGAAACCAATTCTTGATAAAAATATGCTTTCTTATTTGGAATAATTTTCTTTACTTGAAATTAAATTTATTTTTAAAATTAATATTTTTCATTTAAAATAAATTGTAATCATCTAAGAGAAGCTTTAAAGCATTAAAGTTTCATGGATGTATAATAATATGTTTATATTATATATGTAAAAAAAATCTTCTCATTTCGTTGTTGAAAAAATAAAAGGTTGCATTTTTTGGAAAATAGAAAAGGTTCCATTCAGAATATTTTATAAAAACACAAAATTTTTTAGAAATCACTTAAAACAATGATATAATAATAGTAAAAATATTCGGGAATTTGTTTAAAAAAATTCTCACATGGATGATAAATATATCCTTGTAAATATTTATATATAAAGTATCTCAAATTTTAATTATATTGTAAAATTAACCCTTTTTCTTTTAAAATTACCAATATAAATCATTAAAAATATTTTTCGAGGAAAATAGTCGTCAGTTAATCCGAAGTGTCTCCTACCAAATTGAAACACTTATACCACAATCACCATAAAATAATAACATTAAAAAACCAAAACTATCAAGATAATAATGGTATTCATTATATAACATTTCAAATGGAAATATATAAACCATGTAAAATAACATAGGTGCATAACATAATTTTTATCTCAAAGAAGGAAAATTGACACAAAACCGCCAAACACTTTTGGTAACTTATGAATCCTTAAACACCATGAAAAAGATATAATACAATGTATATGTAAATTCCAATAAATTAATGTATAAAATTCAAAGAATAAATTCATGGTTGGTATGTCCACCTGACAAAATATATGAGTAGTGAATAAGGCATGTATATCACAAAAATAAAAAGTGAGATGAGATTCCATTACCTCATATTAAAATTCATTAAAACATGTTAAATCATCCTATAATAAGTATATTTTTATTATTTTTACATCATATTTCATTATTCAAATTTATAAGAGCATATATGATTTACTGTTGACATTATATTAACCATTAATCATTAACTCCATGATCTAGTTATGTTTTAGGTGATATTTTATTTGTTAATAATTTGGGTTTTGAATTTTTAGTCATGATTATAAAGACATAATTAATTCTAGAATATAAAAATATATAAAAATATCTTATATATTTACTATAAATATTTTTATAACAATCATAAAATATAATAAAAACCACCATTCATGAAGATTGTAGGACATTCGTTTGCATGATTGGTATTTTGATTTTCGTGGTATATTAAAAGAATGAATGTAAATGAAATGTATTTATATATATATATAATATCATTAAATTAGTATTAATATTTTATTAATATTTTATTATTTTTCTAGAAAAATCATTAACACATTCCATGTGATGTGCGAACGAGACTCATCACTTTGAGGAGGCAGTATTCCACACGTCCAAAAATGAAGTCATCGTCATTGAAAAATATAGAATGTATGTAGGTAGGTATAATATAACATTAAAAAAATATTAAAAAGGTAATAATATAATAATTAAAAAATTATTTAATCGTAATAATAGTTTTCAGAATAGCCATGAGGTCGATGATGAAAAAATAACAAAAACATTACTCTGAGAGCCGATTAGCCGACATAACATGGACAACAATTTTGTTTCACTGAATAGGATGAGGTGAGAAATTCAATGGATATTAGATCATAATTTAAAAAAAAAATATACATTATATATATTATAATATAGTTATCATGAATTTATGTATGAAGTAGGTGAGTAAAAAGTTGAATAATATAAATTAAAAGAGGTGGTTTAGAAAATTACATCTCAAATATCATCTCCTTGGGAGACCATTGTGGACTTTGTATTTGGCCTTTTGGTGATACCGAAAGCACTGGGATGTGGGTAATTTGAGTATGATAGGTTTGGGATGATATTTGTGGATCTAAAAGTCTTTCTTGTTAAGAATATGATGTTTAGGGTGGTATTTATGTTTGATAAGTGGTGGGTTAAAGTGATTAAATTATTGATTATTTTATATTTAATACTAAAAACATTGAGGTATTATTAATTCAAATGATTTCTAATTTCAATTATTTTTTTAGGATTTTAGGGTTGATACATACTTATAATAAGAATTAAATTTTGTCGTTTATAGGTATGTTCACCCTTTATCCTTTTAACATTAACTTGGTTAATTGTTTTACCCATACCAAGGTAAATATTTTTTCCCATGGTACATTTTTGTAAATAAAATTGAAATTGAACTTAAAAAATAAATTTTATCGTAGGATTATAAATATATAATCCATTTTACCTAATTCAAATCTTATAAATTTCGAAATTAGATACTCAAATAATCAGCTAGAAAAAGAAAAAAAGTGGGGTTTTAATGTGAAAAGTTAAAAAGATACATATATTTTTTATCCAAATTCAATTAAAAATTGATTAAAATTATAAATATTAGTTTTTTTAAAAAAAAATCTTATTGTACATAAAAAACTAATAAAAACCCAATTTAACTATATATTTAATTTATGAAATCATGTAGTTTTGAACTAAAACACATTATTTTTCACTATTAATCAAAATATGCAGTTTATTAGAAAAATACCAAAATATAATCCAATGTAAATTTTAATAACCTTATTTAAAAGAAATATTTTGTTTTTCCATTTAATAAATTTCATAGTGTCAGAATATATATTTAGAATGGGCTGTCCATTAAAAGGTGGTAAAATTACCCCTTTGAAATATTTAGGTTTTCTTGTATAATATTGTGTTGATCGTATCTTATTCATATAACATCTATTGCATGAATATAAAAAATATTTTAATGAATATATATGATATATATTTAATTTATATCATTCAATAAGTGTAATTTATTTTAATTATTAAGATAAAACAACTTTGAGAGCATAAAAATAACACTATTTCATATATAATCAATAGACATATATTTTCATTTATAATTAATCGGTAACCAATTAAATCATCTTAAAACCCATATATATTAATAATTTAGTAAATACTCTAAATAATTTTTAATTTAACAGTGAGGATATATCTTGATATATATTTAATAATAATAATTTAATTATAAATTATTCTTAGATAAAACATGGTCTTTTGTATACCTCAAGCAATGCTCTTGTTACATATAATGCAAGCATGTCTTGGTGTTTCATATATCATAATAAAAACATATTGATTTTACTTTAACAATCTATATATTAATTATTATGGGAATTATTAAATATCAAAAACATTAAATTAATTTCAATAAATATTTCATAAAATATTTGGATGTCAGATTTGATGTTGATAAACATTTTTAAAATAATTTAAGCATAATTATGGGATTATAATTGAAACTTAAAACAAATTATGTGAGAGAATAGTTTTTCATGATCTTTATTCATCCATTTTTAGGATGTTTTTCAACTGATATTTTTACGGAATAATGGTTTTACTAAAATAATATTCATATAAAATCAGGTCTATTTGGAACCAAATATCCTTCCGGGGGAAATATACAAATGATTGAATATAAAAGATTAGTTCAAAATTTCATAAATCATAATGTTAAATTGTCAACAAAAAAATCATTCCATATATTTAAAATTTATTCATATTCAATCTCATAATCATAAGCATGGTTTCCTTGGGGATATAATACTTATAAATCCTTCACAAGGTTTGTATAGAGAATGTGAATTATCTGAAGAATATCTTTCGATAGTGTCAAACTAGGTATGTAGTAAGGCCCATTTCCAAGTCCCAAGTTATATTGAGTAGTTACGAATGCACCATGTTAGTGTATTTATGCATAGGTACATGTGTTCTAGAACCACATTCTCTTGTACTATATAGACACAGATGTATTTCTAGGGAGACCCAAATTATGTATACCCATACAGAATTCTAGGAGGTAATTATATAGTTAACTTCAATGTCTATATTACATTTATGTTCCATTTACCCTGGTTTATGAATCCATTTCCCAACATTTATACTTAAATTTATATAACACAAAGTATAGAATCCCCAAGCCCAGTTTCCCAGAGTTGGTGGTAGTGTTATTATAATGTAATAGATATAACATATCACATCACCAAGGACTAATCAGTTTAGTATTATTGAAGAAAATAGATACATAAATGGTTCTCATAGATTATTGGTAATTAAACAATGTAATTAACATAAGAGAATAAACTTCTTCATGTCACATATTTAAGGATTTGTTCTTCACAACATTGGGATGTAATGAAATAATGTTCTGAGATGAAACTCTTAGTATGTGTTATATGGAACAGTAGTAAGTAAAATAACGTCAATATGGCATAGAAATTATGAAAATGAAATATTCTAAAAAGAAATCCCAGCAATAATCAGATAATAAAAATGAATCCATATATTTTATCATATTAAAAATCAGATAGATAATAATAATTGATTACTGATTGAAAGAAATACTAATGAGTATATAAAACAGAATAATGAAATATTTTTTTATAAATTAAGAAATGAACATATATGGGTTTTCATGATAAAATATTTGATTTTAGAATAATAATTCTAGAATAAAATATATTATGTATTACACTTGAAAAATGTTAATAAAATAGGGATGTTTCATTTCATTATTCTTTCTTATCCAGAGGAAATGAAAAGGTAAACATTATAAGACATGTATATACCCACCAAATAAAGATGAAATTATATGCATACATTATGTTAGAACATATTCAAAGAATTTATAATATTATATAAAAATAAATAAAAATTTCATTGGGGTAAAGAGAGAGAAATTGTATCCAAAATGGAAAAATAGAGATTCGGGTAGAATCCCTTACCACTCTTCAAACAGTGAAACCATATACCCCAAAGAATTAATTATCATAAATTAAACATTGAGTAGAATGAAGATAAATGGATTATTCATATTATACATCAATGGGAACTATAAATACACCACACATAATAATTAGTGATTAATAAGGCATGTCTCAATGAAATAAAAGTGAGATGATAAACCCTTACTATTTTGCAAACAGTCGAACCAAATTCCCCAACAAATCAATGATAATAAAATAATAAATTTAATAAAATTATGATAAATATATTAATGATATTATAAATTAATTTTAAGTATAAATACACAACACAAAAGTAGTAGTTTTGAAGAAGGAATATCTCATATTATTAAAAATCTGATGAGAAAACCCTTACCTTATTTCTGACTATGTTCTACACTTGATCTTAATGATTCTGATAATAATATTAAATCCATTAATTACATAATTTAGAAAATTTCATTTATATATTTTATTTATATTATTTTTATTAACTTCATTTTTATATTTATATTGAGTTATAAGATACAATTTTATCATTCAGTGGTATTTAGTTCCTCGGTTTTCATGATCACTTAACATTTATATGTATATGGAAAAACCATGTAAAATGTGAATAGTTGTGTAAAATTAAAATAATATGTTTTTAATTAATGTAAATGAAATTAAATTATTATATATTTAATTTTTATATATGTATTGAAGATGAATCATTAGATTAAATTTTAGTGATATTCATTTATATTATTTTTTTGTTTTTCCAATCACTATGAAAAAGATTGTTTTATTAATTAATATTATGAATATATATTGGTTACAAAAAATTAAATTAAATATAATAAATATTTTATAATATTTTATAACCATAAAAGTGGGATTAAGACCATCTTTAATGGTGAAAATAAAAAATGAAAACATGTCATCCATGAAGGGGGTAAATTGCCACCTCGCAGATGATGTTTTCATTTTTTCCAATAAAAGAAGTTTAGGAAATAAATGATTGTGGTTGTTACATTGACATAATAATACTATATTTTATTTATCAATGCGAGTTATCATTATTTTTTTATAGTGGTTTTAGTTAAGGATAATAATGTAAAAAAATAATTGAAAATGAAAGGGAATGATTATGTGTTTTCCTTCTTGAATTCCTCACTCTGAAAAAATTCTTAAAGGAATTTAGTTTGGTTTTTTATTGATACGAAAGGCTCTTGGATGTGTGAGAGTGACTTTGGATGAACAATGGTATAAATTTTACATTATTATAGGCTTTTTTGGAGTGAGGATAAGAGCTGGTGAGGATGGTATTTATATGGGAGGGTGTGACTATTTTTTGGTTAATATATTCAATTTTTAAATATATTGTCTCATGACAAGCAGCTGTGATGATTCATATGAATAAATAAAATATATATTGAATTTAAATTCGAACCAATGATTCATACATCATCCATAAATTATTTAGGAATAAATAATTCATGTATTTTGCTTATAACATGAATTATTGTATTCACTACTCACTTAAAAATTCATTTATTTAAAAATAATTTACAAAATTTCACCCTAAGTTAATTTTAAAATTCCCATTTTATAAATGAAGATTAATTTTTTTAAATATAATTAACTATAATTCAAAGATATTTTTTAAACAATCAGACCATTAAAAGGTAGTAAAACTTTGTTTAGAAAAGATATGTTCTTCTAATGTGTATCATTGGATTCATTCTTAGATTATGACTATAAAATAATTTGGATTATTGTCAAAAAATTTGATTAAATATAAAATATATGAATTTCATAATTGTTTTATACTATTCATTCCCACTAATTTAGTTGCTATTTTATAATGTTCATTTCAGAATTATGATATTTAATCGTATGAAAAATTCAATAGAGCACAATCACATGGTATTGAGAACCCAATGTTTGAAAATTATCTTGAACGTAAATAAAATGAACCATATGCCTCGAGTTGGGGTTCCAATGTTCCATTTCTATTTAAAATAGTTCACATTTTATCAAATATTACTTTGAAAAATCCATACCTTGAAATAAAATTCATTAAAAACCAAATAAACTCTAAACCATTGCATTTATTAAATCAATGGAATAATATTAAAGAACCCAAGATCCCAAGGAACCCATTTCTATCATCATAATAATGATTTAAAATATGAAATACCAATTTATAAAAAAAAGCATTATAAAAAAATCTAGGGAATTATAATTTTAATGGACTAAAAACATTTGAAAATACCATTTGGGGAATTCCATTTTAAAAAAAAGAAAATTAGAAACCATGTTCATGATATAGAATTTCAGATCCTAAACAACTCATTTTCTATACACATGTATGAATTTATAAATATATATACCACTCATTCTATTGAAACAATTCACACATTATTATATGAATATAATAAATATTGTATATATATATATATATTTATATTTATTCTATATATAATTCCATCATTAACAAGAAATTAGAAAAAAAATTTCCATCAATTTTGTATGTACTATGTAAATCAACTATCATTATCACGAACAAAAAAATACTAATATCATGCATCAATAAAAATTAAATTAATTCATGTATCACTATGTTTTGTATAATGAATAACATTATAAATAATATTAAATGTTTTTCAATACACATCATGTAGTTGTTGTGCCCAAGTGAAGTAATTGCATTTGTTGTCAATAACTTGTCATGGTGTGCCATCTGATGATGTACATCTTGAAGATTGATGATTACAGAAGCATTAAATCTGACGATTGCTGAGATGCTCTTTAAGTTCATAGAACATGTATCCTGATGATACAAAGTCACAACATTGATTGAAGATCATGCATTGTCTTCACAATGCATGAGGAGTTGAAAGGAGTTCCATCCACAACTACTAAGTGGATGATGTGCATAAGTGAAGTGCACACTTTGAAGAAGATTAAAAGAACAAGGAAGAACCCTTTGGGAATTCCATTCTTAAATGTTGATTATATGTTGAAGAAGAATGGAGGAATTATAATGAAGAAGATTAATGCTTGAATTCTCAAGAAGATGAAGGAGAAGTAAGGCTTGAAGTGGTTCTCTTGATATGGCTTGACTTCATGGAGGACTTTGTTTTTGACAAAGTCTTATTCAAGACTTAGCCAAAAAATTGGCCAGCCCGTGGACACCTTGGGGGTTCAACCCCAAGGCACATGTGGGCCTAAGGCGCCACGCCCAAGGGGGAACCCGTGGGGCGAGCCCAGGGTGGCAGGACGCACCCAAGACACCGCAGAGGTGCTGGGGCACGCCCGGAGGAGCGCAGAGTGGGCGCATAGCGCGCCCGTGTGTGCATAGTGGGCGCTAGGAGCGCGCCCGCAGGGAGCAGAGTGGGCGCAGAGCGCGCCCGCAGGGAGAACTCGGCGCGGGGCGGCACCGAGAGGGTTGGAAGTTCAATTGCGGAGTAGCGGACAGCGCCAGGGTGATAAGCCGCGAGAAAACCGCGCCCCGTTTCGATGTGGGACGCGGAAAATTTCCCGGGAGCGCATCCTGGCCGCACGATTGATCGCGCGCCAGATCTCTGCCGCTCATCGCATCCCGCGCGAGATCTCCAGATCGCGGCCGTCCGATGTATTTCAAATGCCGCATCCAACGGCCCAGCGTTCGTCCTCAACCTCGAGCCATGCCGAAGCCACCCGCGAGCCCCGCTGAACCAGGCGCCTTCCCGACAACGGATTTTGAGTTCTCGGCTGTCTCTCTCGAAGCCGAAGGCACCCTCGTGCTCGTCTGAGCATACCGAACACAACCATGCCTTAAAATATACTTTCATGCAATGAGATGATGAATTCGATGAATGCCGAAGCAAACCGAAGGTGCGAGGCCATTCGGTGTTGATGTTCTGCATGGTTTGGATCGAAGGAAGGCCGGGCATGCGTTCTAAGTCGCATGCACGTGAAGGAAACCGAAAAATGGAATACCCGCATTAAAACAGAGAAGAAGAACGAGATACGCGGAAGATATTTAACGCGTTTGAAGTTTTCAAAGACCCTACAGATCTCGGGCATTCAAAACGTATTTCCCCGCGGATCATCCATGCTCCTCCACTGCCTATATAAAGAGGAGTCCGAGGCCGAGTGAAGGTTGTTGTTCATTCGTGAAGACCCGCGACGCTCTCTGCCTCGCGAAGTAAAATCCTGCGCATCACTTGCGCGACAGGAGGCTTCAAGTTTTGTTCCGCGCATCACTTGTGCGAAGAAGCCCCGTGCAATCTATTTGCACGGCTGAAGTCCTCGGTGCCATCCTTGGCCCGAAGGTGTTCCCTGTGCGCTAATCCTCTGCGTGACAGGAAGGAGAGGAGCTTGCGCGACCTTGCGCGCTCCCTCTGTGCACCGCGCCCCCTGCGCGGTAGGCACTTGCGCGCCCAAGGTGTCCTTGCACCCTTGTGTCTTGTGCGCCTCGTGGTGTTGCATCCTGCACACCCGAGTGCCTGTGCACCCCGCGGCTCAAGACACTTGCGCGGCAGTGTTGAAGAAGAGGAGGCCGCGGCTCAAGCATTCCCTTGCGCGCCTCCTTTTAGATCAAGTGAAGAAGACCACCTCAGGCAGTGGGTGTGCAAAGTTGAGGAGAAGGACGAGGACCTTTGTGCTTTGGATGCAAAAGGAAGACCACACTTTGTGTGTTTATAAATTGAAGAAGAAGGACAAGTCAAGTGTGTGCACTAAAAGAATGAGTAGTGTATGTGTGCACATGTGAAGAAGATCAACTTTGAGAAGAAGAGGAGTACACACTTATGTGTGTGAATACAAAATAACAGATCATTCTAAGTGATTGGGTTTTTGGTGAGCAAGACCAACGAGATCTTTTGAAGACTGTTGAAGCTACTTGAAGTTTTGAACAACACCTTTGAAGAAGTGAAGTGGAGCCATGATGAAGATGATGCTGTGGAGTTGGGGGGTTTAACCAACTTGTAATTGGGGGGGTAACCAATTACTGTGTAATCATCTTTTGGCATAGTGAAGAATCCGTGTTGGGGGGTGTAACCAACACGGCAAGGAGTAGGTCTTTGTACCGAACCTTGTAATTCTGTGTGTTCTGTGCTCTCATTATTACTGCACCACTAAAAGAGTAGATCTAGGCATTAACCAACTGCAGAGGTTGAATTGATAATCCAAAGGGAACAATTCATAAAAAGAAAAAGTTATCACTGATTCACCCCTCCCCTCTCAGTGATCACAACCGATCCAGGCATTTCACGTGGTATCAGAGCGAGGTTCCCTCAGTAAGGATCTACTTCTGAGAAGATGGACAATCTGAATTCTGTTAATAGTAGGGGTGTTCCTACATTCGATGGAAAGAATTACCACAGCTAGAAGAATCGGATGTTACCCTACCTTCTATCTCTTGGCCTTGAAGATAGAAATGCAGCCTTATTTGGATTCCCTCCTCTTGCTAATGAAGCTGCTATGACACTCGATGAGAAAAGAAATATGGAAGTTGATGGTAAAGCTCAAAATGCCATTCTTATGTCACTCTCAGAAAAGGTATACACAAAAGTCATGGGACTCAAGAATGCTAAAGAAATTTGGGACAAATTGGAAAGTAGTTATGAAGGCAACATGAAAGTCAAGGAAGCCAAATTACAGATTTGGAGAAGCAAGTTTGAAGATGTCAAGATGGGAGAAGAAGAAAATATTGATGATTATTTCACAAGAGTCAATGAAATTGTCAGTAACATTCGGGGCTTTGGAGAAAAGTTGGAGGACTGCACTATTGTTAAAAAGCTAATGAGAAATTTTCCTGACAGGTTTGACCCCCAAAGTCTCAGCATTAGAAGACAGAGATGATCTCTCTCTTGATGAACTAAACAACATTCTCATTGCATATGAAATGAGGAAGATCCCAGTATTCAAGAAGAAGATCAAGGATGAGATGGCTTTTGAGGCCATGAGACAACTCAAGATAAAAGATGACGAAGTCCTAGAATCAAGTGATACTGAAAATGAAGAAAAGGATGAAGATCTCAACACGATTATTTCTCTTTTTTCTAAAAGGTTTGGAAAAACTAAATTCAGGGGAAAAGGGAAATCACCATCAAGATGTTTCAATTGCAATAACATCGGACACTTTGCTGTAAACTGCCCCAAGAAGAGATATAGTGCTCCAGAAGTTGAAGATGAGAAGTCACAAAAGAAGAAATGGAGTGGATACCCAAGAGAAGGAAACAAATCAGGTGTAAGAAAGAAAAGGTTCGTTCCAGGTGAAAGAAGAAGCTATGTAAGCAAAGAGGAAGAATCAGACTCTACTTCAGCCAGTCAATCAGAAGAAGAAACGAATTTTATGGCTCATGTGGAAAAAGGGTTTGATACCTGCAGCAGTGAAGATGATGAAAGTGAACGAACAGAGCTTGAATACATATTGAAAGATGAATTAGAGGCTTGCCTTGAGCAAAACATTAAACTCAAGAAAGAGAAGAAATTGTTACAAAAGGAAACTAAAAGAATGACTGAGGAGTTGGAAGAATGTATGAAGAAAGAGACAATGTACATTGACGAAATCAAGAGACATAAACTGAAGGTAGCTGAGCTGGACAAGATAGCAAAAGATCTTGAGGAGAAACTTCACCTCAAAGAAGAAGAGCAATCAGTGACACATTCCAAGTGGATTGAAGCACAGAATAGCTTGACAAAGATGAGAGAAGACTTCAACAAGGCTGTTGAGGTCAAGGCAGAATCATCTTATGATAGTGCTCAGAGGCAGGTCAATTTACCACTAAGTAAATCTCTAAATACATCTGTTATTTCTAACAATTCAGGTTCAAAGATAAAATTGAGACAAACATGGCATGAACCAACCTGTGTAAAATCATCTTCAATGGAAGAAAGGAAATCCTCAGGAAGGACTACTCAAATCTTGGACAGAAAATTACAACATGACTCTTATCAACAAAGAAGGTCAAGGTTCAGAGGCTACTGCTGGTGTTGTGGTGTGTTTGGACATAAGGCCTATGCATGCTAGTATAACATGTCTCGTCCAAACATGAGGCATGAGTCAAGGGGGAGACATCCTGAAACCCAGAGTGTTTTGCAGAAAGCATCAAAACCACCAACTCAGAACACATTTGACTGCCTGAGTGAAGCTTGTGGAAGATGTGACCAATAAGGTCATAGAGCTGATAAATGTATGACAACTCTTCCTAAACAAAAAGTCAAAGACATGATAGGGAAAGGCATTCAAGAAACCAATGATGAAATCACATGCTTTGCTGAAGTGGCTCTAAAAGCCAGCAGTAAAACCAAGTCATGGATTCTTGATAGTGGATGCTCATCCCACATGACTGGTGATACAAAAATTCTAAGCAACATTGAAAGTCATGAGGGAGGAACCGTGGTGTTTGGAAATGATCGTTCTCTGAAAATCAAGGGAGTTGGAAAGGCTATGATTGCAACAACAAATCTAAAATCCAATGATGTGTTGTTTGTTGAAGGATTAAAGCACAACCTACTGAGTGTAAGTCAATTATGTGATGATGGACATGAGGTGTTGTTCCAGAAGGACTCATGCATCATCAAGAGCTCAATGGATGGAAAAATAATCACTCAAGGAAGAAGAACCACTGGAAATCTATTTCAAATTTGTGATCCCATCAATTCTTGTTTTCGTAGCTCTAAAGATGAAAACAACCTCTGGCATAGAAGACCTGGCCATCTTGGTCAAAGGAGTATGAGTAAACTTCTGAAGTACAATGTTGTACGAGATCCACCCAAATTAAAGAGAGAAAGAGATGAAGTCTGCGACACATGTCAGATGGGAAAACTGACCCATAGGTCACACAAAGGAGTTGATATCATGTCTACTAGGCCTCTTGAACTCATCCATACAGACATATGTGGACCGATGAGACAGAAGTCTACAAGAGGAGATTTCTATTTTATAACCTTCATTGATGATTACACTCAGATGACCAATGTCATGTTCATGAAACACAAGTCAGAGGCAATCACGATGTTCAAGACTTTCAGAAGGCAGGCTGAGAAGGAACTAGAGCTCTGCATCAAGAAAGTAAGATCAGACAACGGAAAAGAATATATCGGTGATGTCTTTGAAAGCTATCTGGTCAAGCATGGAATCAAACATCAATATAGTACACCATATACTCCACAACAGAATGGAGTGGCTGAACGAAAGAATCGAAGAATAGTTGAAATGGGGAGGACTATGTTAGCTGAGCATGATATCTCTAAGTTTTTCTGGAGAGAAGCAGTATGCACTGCTATACACATACAGAACAGATGTCTCCTGAGACCAGAAACACAAACGACAGCCTATGAAATGTGGTTTAACAGAAAACCAACTGTTAAATATTTCAAAGTCTTTGGCAGTCCCTGCATCATCAAGATTAAAAACATCAATCTGGGAAAGTTTGAAGAAAAAGCTGAAGAAGGAATCTTTATGGGTTACCTACCTAATGGAAAAGTCTACAGATGCTGGAATAAGAGGTTGACTAAAATTATTGACTGCAGTGATGTCATAATAATTGAAAACAACACCAAACCATACACTGTGGATGATGATGACTCAAAGAATGACACAGCCTTGGAACAGAAGAATGCAGAATTACCTGAGCCAACACCAACTGCTGGTGAGATCAACTCTGAATATACCAGTGATAAAGATGAAGGTAATGAAAATGGAAGAAGAAGATATAACAAATTGAAGAAGCATGTTGACACAGAAAATGTCCTTGGAGACCTACAGTCCTCAGTAAGAACTAGAAGAAGATTGAGATTGGAAGATCAGACTGCACTGGTTTCTCAAGTTGAACCTCACACAGTGGCTGAAGCAGTTGTACATGAGGAATGGATACAAGCTATGCATGAGGAACTCAATCAAATTGAAAAGAACTCCACCTGGGATCTTGTGCCAAGGCCCAAAAATAAAAATGTTATTGGGACAAAGTGGGTGTTTAGAAACAAACTCAATGAAAAGGGAGAAGTTTCCAGAAACAAGGCCATACTTGTATGAAAAGGATATTCACAAATGGAAGGAATCGACTTTGAGGAAACCATTGCACCAGTTGTAAGACTGGAAACTATAAGAATTTTCTTAGCAGTTGCAGAACACAAGCAGTACAAGGTCTATCAGATGGATGTGAAATCTGCATTTCTGAATGGAGATCTTGAAGAAGAGGTGTATATTGAACAACCAGAGGGATTTTTGCTGGACAAAGATGGCAGTATGGTGTGCAGATTGAGAAAAGCCTTGTATGGATTGAAGCAGGCCCCTAGAGCCTGGTACTCAAAATTGGATGGTTGTCTTAAAAACATGAAATTTGTCAAAGGAACAGTTGACAGTAACCTCTATGTCAGAGAAATGGCCAATGGTACCCTCATAGTCATTATCTATGTGGATGATATCATTTTTGCTGGTAACAAGGACGGACTATGTGAAGAATTTGCTGAGCAGATGAAAAGAACTTTTGAAATGTCGATGCTTGGTCAAATGACATATTTTCTAGGATTTCAGGTGGAACAAAGACAAAACTCCATATTTCTTTCACAAGAAAAGTACGCAAGGGACTTAGTGAAAAGGTTTGGAATGGAATGTTCAAAGGAATTCTCCACACCCATTTCTGTCGGAACCAAGCTATGCAAGGATGAAGAAGGCAACAATGTTGATCAGAAAGAGTTCAGAAGAATTATTGGCAGTCTACTTTATCTCACGGCTTCAAGGCCAGATATAGCATATGCAGTGACTTTGTGTGCTAGATTCCAAAGTGACCCAAAAGAATCTCATTTAACTGCAGCCAAAAGAATCCTGAGATATGTTAAAGGAACCCTCAACTATGGACTCTTATACAAACATAGTGCAAACATACAGTTGTTGGGATTCACAGATGCTGATTGGGCTGGTGATTGCACTGATAGAAGATCCACATCTGGTGGAACCTTCTTTCTGGGAGAAGGCTGTGTTAGCTGGTACAGCAAGAAACAAAATTATGTAACATTGAGCACAGCTGAAGCAGAGTATGTGGCCGCTACACATGCATGTACTCAAATGATTTGAATGCAGGTGCAGCTAGCAGATTTGAGGATTAAAGCTGAAAACCCATTGAGGATCTTATGTGATAATCAAAGTGCAATTGGGTTATCTAAGAATCCTATCCAACACTCCAGATCCAAGAAAATTGATATAAAATATCATTTCATCAAAGAAAGGGTCGCCAGTGGAGACATCCAGCTAGACTACATTCCTACTCAAGATCAGGTGGCAGACATTTTCACCAAAGCTATGCCTACGGAAAGATTTGTTGAATTGAGGCTGAAACTTCATGTTCAGCCTTCTACTCTCACTTGAGGAAAAAGAAGGTCCCTCCTTATTCCCTAAATTTTTGTATTCTTGTACTTACATGCAGGGAATTGAAGGAGATGAGTGCATCCCCTGAGGGGGAGCATTGATAGTTGAAGATGTGCAGGTTCTAGAAGCTCTATACTATGAGTATGGCTTTCATTCATCCCTTTTCATTTGTTGGCCAATAAGGGGTAGAAATCATCAGGCACACGACATTCTCTCAGTGTGCTTCGGAGTATTGACAACCAAATACAAAGGGGGAGATTGTTGTGCCCAAGTGAAGTAATTGCATTTGTTGTCAATAACTTGTCATGGTGTGCCATCTGATGAAGTACATCTTGAAGATTGATGATTACAGAAGCATTAAATCTGACGATTGCTGAGCTGCTCTTTAAGTTCATAGAACTTGTATCCTGATGATACAAAGTCACAACATTGATTGAAGATCATGCATTGTCTTCACAATTCATGAGGAGTTGAAAGGAGTTCCATCCACAACTACTAAGTGGATGATGTGCATAAGTGAAGTGCACACTTTGAAGAAGATTAAAAGAACAAGGAAGAACCCTTTGGGAATTCCATTCTTAAATGTTGATTATATGTTGAAGAAGAATGGAGGAATTATAATGAAGAAGATTAATGCTTGAATTCTCAAGAAGATGAAGGAGAAGTAAGGCTTGAAGTGGTTCTCTTGATATGCCTTGATTTCATGGAGGACTTTGTTTTTGACAAAGTCTTATTCAAGACTTAGCCAAAATATTGGCCAGCCCGTGGACACCTTGAGGGTTCAACCCCAAGGCACATGTGGGCCTAAGGCGCCACGCCCAAGGGGGAACCCGTGGGGTGAGCCCAGGGCGGCAGGACGCACCCAAGACACCGCAGAGGTGCTGGGGCACGCCCGGAGGAGCGCAGAGTGGGCGCATAGCGCGCCCGTGTGTGCATAGTGGGCGCTAGGAGCGCGCCCGCAGGGAGCAGAGTGGGCGCAGAGCGCGCCCGCAGGGAGAACTCGGCGCGGGGCGGCACCGAGAGGGTTAGAAGTTCAATTGCGGAGTAGCGGACAGCGCCAGGGTGATAAGCCGCGAGGAAACCGCGCCCCGTTTCGATGTGGGACGCGGAAAAATTCCCGGGAGCGCATCCTGGCCGCACGATTGATCGCGCGCCAGATCTCCGCCGCTCATCGCATCCCGCGCGATATCTCCAGATCGCGACCGTCCGATGTATTTCAAATGCCGCATCCAACGGCCCAGCGTTCGTCCTCAACCTCGAGCCATGCCGAAGCCACCCGCGAGCCCCGCTGAACCAGGCGCCTTCCCGACGACGGATTTTGAGTTCTCGGCTGTCTCTCTCGAAGCCGAAGGCACCCTCGTGCTCGTCTGAGCATACCGAACACAACCATGCCTTAAAATATACTTGCATGCAATGAGATGATGAATTCGATGAAGGCCGAAGCAAACCGAAGGTGCGAGGCCATTCCGTGTTGATGTTCTGCATGGTTTGGATCGAAGGAAGGCCGTGCATGCGTTCTAAGTCGCATGCACATGAAGGAAACCGAAAAAGGGAAAACCCGCATTAAAACAGAGAAGAAGAACGAGATACACGGAAGATATTTAACGTGTTTGAAGTTTTCAAAGACCCCGCAGATTTTGGGCATTCAAAACGTATTTCCCCGCGGATCATCCATGCTCCTCCACTGCCTATATAAAGAGGAGTCTGAGGCCGAGTGAAGGTTGTTGTTCATTCGTGAAGACCCGCGACGCTCTCTGCCTCGCGAAGTAAAATCCTGCGCATCACTTGCGCGACAGGAGGCTTCAAGTTTTGTTCCGCGCATCACTTGTGCGAAGAAGCCCCGTGCAATCTATTTGCACGGCTGAAGTCCTCGGTGCCATCCTTGGCCCGAAGGTGTTCCCTGCGCGCTAATCCTTTGCGCGACAGGAAGGAGAGGAGCTTGCGTGACCTTGCGCGCTCCCTCTGTGCACCGCGCCCCCTGCGCGGTAGGCACTTGCGCGCCCAAGGTGTCCTTGCACCCTTGTGGCTTGTGCACCTCGTGGTGTTGCATCCTGCACACCCGAGTGCCTGTGCACCCCGCGGCTCAAGACACTTGCGCGACAGTGTTGAAGAAGAGGAGGCCACGGCTCAAGCATTCCCTTGCGTGCCTCCTTTGAGATCAAGTGAAGAAGACCACCTCGGGCAGTGGGTGTGCAAAGTTGAGGAGAAGGCCGAGGACCTTTGTGCTTTGGATGCAAAAGGAAGACCACACTTTGTGTGTTTATAAATTGAAGAAGAAGGACAAGTCAAGTGTGTGCACTAAAAGAATGAGTAGTGTATGTGTGCACATGTGAAGAAGATCAACTTTGAGAAGAAGAGGAGTACACACTTATGTGTGTGAATACAAAATAACAGATCATTCTAAGTGATTGGGTTTTTGGTGAGCAAGACCAACGAGATCTTTTGAAGACTGTTGAAGCTACTTGAAGTTTTGAACAACACCTTTGAAGAAGTGAAGTGGAGCCATGATGAAGATGATGCTGTGGAGTTGGGGGGTTTAACCAACTTGTAATTGGGGGGGTAACCAATTACTGTGTAATCATCTTTTGGCATAGTGAAGAATCCGTGTTGGGGGGTGTAACCAACACGGCAAGGAGTAGGTCTTTGTACCGAACCTTGTAATTCTGTGTGTTCTGTGCTCTCATTATTACTGCACCACTAAAAGAGTAGATCTAGGCATTAACCAACTGCAGAGGTTGAATTGATAATCCAAAGGGAACAATTCATAAAAAGAAAAAGTTATCACTGATTCACCCCTCCCCTCTCAGTGATCACAACTGATCCAGGCATTTCAGTAGTTGATACGGCTGGAATTATAAAAAAGTGGAGGGGTCAAGCATCACTTTTCTCATTGTGTTTGAATGATTTTTAGCTACGTTAGAATTGGTGCAATGACATATCTTATTACAATATATTTTCACTCTATTATTGGTAATGTAACATGTGATGGGTTCTTATGAATATAATCTTTTGACAGTAAGTAAGAAATTGATTCCACTAATGTTCTAGTTATATCATAACATCATTTTTTATATGTGATAGTTCATTTTCCATCCATAGTTGATGCTCAATACCCATGTGTTCATGCCATATCAAATGTCTAAAATTTCTAGCAAATAAAAAGATATATATATTTTAAAAATGTTGAAAATATCGAAAAATATTAAAAAAATATTGAAACACAATAATTCCATAACATGATAAAATTATTAAAAACAAACTTAAAACAGAAAATAAAGTATATAAAAAATGTACTAGTATTAGTATCAAAAGAATCATGATATAAATTTTATAAAGAAACATAAATATAAAAATCATGGAATAAATCAACCAAACTAATATAAACCCATTTCATAAATCCAATTAAAATTACAAACCAATTAGTAGATATTAAAATATATGGGGTTCTTCTTCCTAGTAATGGAAGAAAAAGGGAAATATTGTTTTATTTTAATCCATGGGGGATGGAGAGATATATTGAAAATTGATTCGATTATCATATTATCAATAAAAAACCTTCCTATATATCATTTTCAGTCACCACAATACCAAATATGTTGGAAGTATTATTGTAGAGAACAACTAGGAGCTTCATACAATCAGAGTGAGAAATAATGATGAATGAGTGAAACTGGGTGTAATGTAATGGGAGAGGCTGAAATAGTAATGACACGAGTGAAGGGAGATTGTGTTGTGATTTAGAGTGGTTTATTGAGAATAGAAAAGATCATTTTGGTTGTCGTTCAATGAATTTAGAAAAATTAATCACAAACAAATATGTTCTAGGGGGAGAAATATATCATAAGTAATCACATTCAAAGTCATTTTAGGACGTTGATTCTTCCAAAATGATCAAGGGTGAGTGACGATAGATATTTGGTTATATGTTATGTTCATTGACATGACAGAGAAGAACCAAGTTGTTGTTCAATTTAAAAGTCCGGGAAGGCTTTTATCAGCGCTTTCAAAATAGAAATGATAAAGAGTGGTTTTAGTAGCACAAATAAAAATGATCATTATAAGTGCATTCTTAGCACAAATTGAGGCATAATATGATTAATATGATTAATTTAAATTAAAAAATTAAATGGATATAATTATAAATAAATATTAAAGTATATGAATATAAATAAATATTCATTGAATTGTAAATATATATTTATATATATAATTATAGATATGTATTTATAATTATAAAAAAATTTATTTACATATATATTGGTATATAAATAAAAAAATATTTATACAATTATATATATATATATTTATATTAATTTATAATTATATATAATTATTCATATATAATTATAGATATATAATTATAGATATAAGAAATATATTTATTATAATTTTATATATATTTAAATTGAAATTTATTTTTTATAATAATATTTATATATAAATATATATATTTAGATACATATATATATTTGTAATTATATATATTTATTAATATATAAATATATTTAAGTATGAATACAATAAATATATTTATCTTTTTAACATATTTATTATAATTTTATAACTATGATAATATAAATATTTATTTATAATTATAATTTTTGATAAATATATTTAATATATATATATATATATGTTATAAAAATAATTATATATTTATATATATCATAATATACTTTCATATAATTATAAAAATATATATTTAAGTATAATAAATTTAGTGACGCATCATTTTCATACAAAACTATTATATCTTTTTGAATATAGAAAACATAATAGAATTAAACAATGTGGATCCAAATATTTAGTGACTTGGGAAAACTAGGACCATACATAACATTTACAACCTAAAACATAATCATTTATTTAATCCATTATTCTCCAGCATCTTATTGTCCCTTGAAAACTCGTTAGTACAAAAAATTAGGTGAGGTCATCCATCAAAAGCGGTGAGCTAAATCCTAATAATAGGATAGATATGAACATTATAATATTGTGTGATCACAATCATAACATAGAAAAAAACCATAAACATGATATGAGGCATTAATAAAAGACTTGAAATGTGGCAATGAATAAAAATAGAACATCATGTCTTAGTGGTTATCTTCCACACATAGTTGTGAACAATTCTAGAATCATGTTCATACATAATTTACCATTATATCATGATATTACTCACTTTATCCAATTCAGGGTGCACCCATCACATCATAACATTAATATTGTGATATTTAATTCCATGTGCTCCAATCACATCATAACATTTCCATTATCATGCATGCCACAATGAACATATATCAAACATAAACATGAAATATACCATGTAAAGTAATGGGTTTCACATCATAAATAATACATTCATACACATTTGGATCCCAAAATAAATAGGGGCATTATTTCTTTCCATAAAATAATCAACAGTGACTGAAGTAGAAAAAATATTTGATATGTAAAAAGAGGGGTTCTATTTTTTAGCAGAGTTCTTTTGGAAGAACATTGGTTTTTTCATAAAATAAGTTAGAAAATATTTATATCCCATAATATGTAATATGAGGATTGAAAAACGACTCTTAAGTCTTATCCATACTAAAAATAGGTTGAAATAGGGAAACCCCAATGTATGACTGTTGGGTTTACGAATTTCCCCTTACATTGTATCTGAACATTTTATTCACATTAATATCTCATTTAACCACATTAAATTCATTATTTAATAGTTACAGAACCTTTTATACATTAATAATAATTTTTAATGTTTTATTATGTTCATTTATGGGTTTTTTATGAGTTATAGTTTTTAAATTCACTGTTTGAGAACATTCATTTTTATATTTTTCTTGAACGGTTCACTTGTATTTGTGAATGAATGTTCATGTAGATCATGGGTAAACATCCATAATGGGTATTTCATGTTATTAATGACATTACAGGAGAATAAATGATCTCATAAACAATTATGGAATATAATATGTAGATGAATCATGAAATAAAATTTAATGATGACTGTTTTAGGTTAATTTGGGCAGTTTTTGGATCACAATGAACATGTTATGTTTTATCATTTAGTAATAAGTATAAAAGTTAGTTCTATAACATTAAATAGTATATAAAATATAAAATATTACCCAGATCAACCATAAAAAATTTTTAATGATCGGATCTGAAGGAGGTAATGGAAAATGAAATCAAGTCATTCTTGAAGATGATAAATTAACACCCACGAACAACATTTTCATTTCTAAAATAAAAAAGAAGCGGGGAAGTGGGTTGGATGATAACTTTCCCGTTATTATCATAATTATTTATTATATTTAGGTTATTGTAGTTACTATATCATTTGGATAAAGATAATTGGGTAGAGGATAAGAAACATACGTGAAATTGAAAGGAAATTAATGGAAGAGAGAGAGAGATGAATTACCTCTTGAATCCTCCTTATGTCACCATGGATTAGACAATTGATGAGACAAGAAGCTCTTGGACGTGGGGAATGGTCAAGGGAAGATGTTTGGGAAGAGTGTATATAAGGCATGAAGCTTGAGGGGAGTGATTAAATGAGGGTGTGAATGGTGGTATTTATAGTGGACGGGGAGGGCATACTGAATATTTAATCCATTAGTATATTAATATCTCTCCAGACAAAATATAGTTACTCTTACATTACTAAATACAGTAATGTGGTAATGTGAGTTTGAACTAATTAGTCTTACATAATCATGAATCCACCCATGAATCTATAATTCATGAATTTAACTTATTTTCTAAATTATCATATTTAACTATTCATCAAAATTTGATGTATTTCCAAAATATCCTATAAATTCACCCTAAATTTTCTGCTACGTGTAGAATAAAAAAAATTAGAAATTTTTGAAAGATAATTTAATAAATATTTTTAATTTAAATATTAATTAAAATCATAATTTACTTGCAAAATAATGTTTTAAAACATTTATTTATTTATTCCAAAACAAAGGTACATATTACAATCACATAAATCCTATATATATACTCTCATATGTAAGGTTACTATTCATAATGGTATGTTACTATATATATAGGTAGGTTAATATTCATAAGGGAAGGTTACTATTCACCAAAAAAAATATTTATGTTCTATCAGTCAACAAAAATCATCATGGACGCAACTTTGTATGTCAAAATTTTGAAATTCAATACACATATGTGGAAAATTCTTGTTTAAAGGTAACATAATTGTTCATTTTTGAATGATGTATCATTGTGTTTCATAATTTGATTAATATTATGATATGAATTGATTCCCATTGATAAATATTTGGTTCCTTACATCCCCCCTACCCCCATAAGGAAATTTCACACTCAAAATTTTGTTTTACTCAAACTGGTGTGCGTACATCTCCATCATTACCTCCTTTGAGTCCCATGTTTCTTATTAAAACTTATGTTTCCTCCAAAATAATTGACAATATGGGTTGTATTTTTGAGTAGAACCTTATCTCTATGGTCACAAATATTGACTAGATTCTCCATATCAGAGAGATCATCTTCTAGATGTACCACCTCTTAGTTCAGTACATATGAGGAATATTGTATGTACTTTATCAAGAGTGTTACATAAAACACATCATGAACATGATCCATATTTGGTGGAATTGCATGTTGATAAACCACATATCCTATATGGTCAAGGATATAAATGGGGCTAATGTACCGTGGGCTTTACTTCCATTTCATTCCAAAACACATGACCCTCTACCATGGTGATATTTGAAGGAATACATTATTCTGAATGCCGAAATCCAAGTCCCTTCTATGTTTGTCATTAAAGATCGTTTCTAACTCTGAGTAGATTTGATTTGTTTTTGGATTACTTGACCCATTTCTATCATCTGCTAGATAAGATCGGGTCGATGTTGATTTATATCTCCAACTACATCCCAATAGGTTGGAGTTATACATCTCTTTCTATACAAAGCCTTATATGGATCCATCTAAATACTCGAGTGGAAGCTATTATAGTATGGAAACTCAACCAATGGAAAATGATGATCCCATCCACCATTTAATTCTAGAGAGCTTTCTATTATCATGTATTCATGATTCTATATTGTCCTTTCGGATTGGCCATCAATTTCGTGGTGATAGGCCATGTTGAAATTTAATACAGTACACAACACATGTTGAAGAATCCCCCATAATTTATACGTGAACCCTGGATCAAGGGAACATACAATGGAGACAGGAACCCCACATAGTCTCACCACATCCTTTACATATATATTTTATAGTAGATCAAGCGAGAGATCTTTCTAAATAACTATAAAATCAGTAGTCTTGGTGAGCCAGTCAACCACAACATATATCAAATTTTTTCATTTTAATGTCTTTAGGAGAACTTCGAAAAAGTCTGTGGAGACATTATCCCATTTCCAAATAGGGATATGTTGTAGTTGCATCATCCCATTGGACTAAGGTCACTCTTCTTTAACTTGCTAACATACAATGCACCATGAGATATATTCTACAATAAACTTCTTCATGTTATCCAATAGAAAGTGATCTCAAAGAACTCAGTACATCTTGGTGATACCAGGATTTATAGAGAATGTTGACCTTTGTGCATTTCACAAGATCTCCTTCATTATCCTTGGTGAATAAGGCACACAAAGTTGCATTCCAAACCAAATCATCCCATCATTGTCGATATGGAAGTCATGTAGCTTCGCTTCCTTTACTTCATTGACCTTCTTTTGTAACTCCATATCATCCTTTTCTGCCTCCTTAATAATTTGTTGGATTGATGGTGGCACAATCATTTATAAATGTATGATGTATACCCTACCCTTATGATTTCCTAATCCATCCGTCACAAATCCATGACAATAGTGACTTTCTCAATCAGTAACATGTATAGAGTATCTAGTTCTTTTTTCATGAGCATTAGCTACTTTATTCGCCTTTCCAGGATGATATTTAGTAGAGTGATTATAATATTTAATTAGTTCTAACCATATAGTTTGATTAATGATTGAGATCAATTTGATTGAATATATACTATAGGTTCTTTTCGTTGGAATATATGTCAAAATTGTCACCGTAAAGGTAGTCCCACTAGATTTTCAAGGAAAAATTCACGGATTCTACATCTAGATCATGCGTCAATTAGTTCTTCTCATGGATCATCAACTGTCATGATGCGTAGGACATTACATTACCATTTTGCATGAGTATACAAGTGAAGAATATTTTTGAAGCATCACTATATATCACAAAACATTATCCATGTTTGGTTGTGTGAATACAAGAGTAGTTATCATCCTCTTATTTATCTCCATGAAGCTTCCCTCACATTATTCCATCCAGAAATAATTTACCCATTTCCATGTTATCATAGTTAGTGGGCTTGACAATTGTTATAAATTTCTCACAAAATATCGATAGAACCCAGCTAATCGATGAAAACTATGGATTTCAGTTACACTAGATGGCCTGGTCCATTCCTCAATTACCTTTTTTAGTGGGTCCACATAATTTCACTCACATTTGTTCAGAAGTCCCAATAACATGACTTTCATCATCCAAAAGTCACGTTTTCTGAATGTGTCATACAATATCTCCTTTATCAATGTTGCCGACACAAGTCTTAGATATTCATCATGTTCCTCGTTTCATTTGGTGTATATGAGAATATCATTAATAAAAACTAAAACAAATTTCTTGAGGTAATGTCTAAAGACTCTATTATCAAATTCATGAAGATTGCAGGGGCATTACAATGTCTGATGGGAATCACCAGAAACATATAGTTCCCATAACCACTATGGAAGTAAGTCTTTTAAATATCATCCTTATTCACCTTTAGCTGATCATATCTAGAATTAATATAAACTATTGAGAAGTATTTAGCTCTTTATAACTAATCGAAGAAGTCGTCAATCCTTTTAAGAGAATACATATCCTTTATGTTGATCGTGTTGATTTCCAGATAATTGATACACAATCGCATTGAACCATCCTTCTCCTTCACAAAGAGTGCAAACACTCTCCATGGTGATACACTTTGGCTTATGAACCATTTGTCTAAATACTCTTGTAGCTGCTTCGTCAACTCTTCCAGTTCAATAGGATCCATCATATACATACACATTGAGATATGAGTAGCTCCAGGTATGCATTATATTGGGAAATATACATCACGATGTGGAGGATGTCCATGTTACTCTTCGAGAATACAACACTATATTTGCTCACGACAGACATTTCTTCAAGGTTGGAGCTTCTTTTGACTAAACCATTTGGGAGTGGTATGACTTTTCATAGGGAATCAACACCCATAACATTGATGAATTTTTTAAAGCATATACA
Organism: Viscum album; assembly: GCA_963277665.1. NCBI lineage: Eukaryota > Viridiplantae > Streptophyta > Magnoliopsida > Santalales > Viscaceae > Viscum > Viscum album. Next base: position 761,574,868 of record OY728166.1, read on the forward strand.
TGTTAATTTTTCTTTTGAAGAGGATCATTGGATGTTTTGGAATATGAAATGATATTTCCTTTTCCTGATACTTGATATGTTCAATATACAACGAGAGGCAATATGTTCCCATTATAGCATCTAATTTGACTAAGGGATGTATTAAGAGATTCTCTGGAAGAATCATCCCATATAATCCAATACGAAAAGAGTCAAACACACAGACTTCAATGATTTCACCACGTGGTGTTTTTACAGATATATCCACATCAAGGTTTTGGGGAATCAATTATATAGTTCTTGAAATCCTTCAAGATGTAAAAGAATGGGTAGAACCAAATTCAAATAGGACTTTCTCCATTACTGACTGAATAGAAATTGTGCCTTGTAAGACATCATTGTCTTTCCCCACTTCTAAAATAGTGATGACATAATCCTTCCATTTTTCCCTTTGGCATTGGTGGAAGGTGACGCTGACTACCCTCAGGAACATGTGGTTTTGTGCAGTGGTTTTCATAGTTCCTGTTCTCCCTACAGTTATACCATTAATCATGATAGGTTCTCTCTTTTATTCCACCACATTATCCTTCATTCTCATGTCTCTTCGACACTAATGAGAATGGTGTCCTTCTATCCCAAAAACGAATCATTTCACCATCCCTTTAAGGAAGTTCCTATGATTCAACTTCCCATATTTTCGACTTCTGGGAAGTTGATCTTTCTTCCCACCATCAATATTAAATCCTTTGGCTTGAAACACCATCTTTCATTTATTATCACTATTGTGAGGGGACCATTCTCCCAAAACCACCTCCACTTTGAGAGTGCATCAATGATCTTCTTCATGACTCCTGAAGTCTCAAATTGCAGGATCATTTTGATGGATTTTTTTATCCACTAAAGAATCTATCATTTTTCTATCATTGTTGATAACAAAACCTGAAGCGTACCTTTCTAGCCTTGTGTAAGTGGCTTAGTTGGTTGTGATAGATTATCCATCTAGTTTATTGACCTCTATGTACTCTATACCAAACATCATAGGAAGAGTTTACGGTAATAACTTATTAAGAAACATTATCTTAAAGTCTTACCATTCCATCTCTTCAATTTTTTACCTTGGCTTGGTGTTTTTTATCAATGTGTACCATCGTTCGACCTCTCCAACTAGACGATAATCTTCTAGAGGCACCTTCTCCATCTCAGAACAATGATGCCAAATAAATTATTCTTCAGGTAGTTAAACCAGTATTCCAAAACTAGTGGATATGAAGTCCCACTAAACTTCTATTGTCATTACTGCATAAAACACTCGATCTATAGATTCTCCCTCTTAGGTAATAGAGTAAATTCCTAATTATTTATGTTATTATTGATAACCTATGATATTTGGGTATGAATCACAATGCATCACTGAACTCCACCACCCAAATCATTGTGGATGTCTCTTAGGAAGTCGTTTAATTGGCCCTCTCATGGGTTATTGGTCAGGTTTCTCCTAATTCCCACCATTTTCTTAAAGAGAATAGGTTTGAAAAAAAACATAAGTCAAAAAGTCATGAATAAATAACATATTTATTTGTAAAATTTACACTAAAATAATAACTTATGGGATCCTTATGTAAATTTTCTTTTGTGAATTTTTTTACTTAATCTCATACTAGAGGTCTTCTCTAGGGTAACTAATCCTAATTTACATATTATCTAAAGTGTGCATGTGATACCAACTATAGCAACCCAAACTTTTCATAAAATACTGTTAAATCATATTAAATATTAATAAAATAATATTATTTCACAATGAGGATACAATGGATTATTGTTTTGAAAAAACATGGCCCATACATAACATTTACAACATAAAATCTAAACATTTATTTAATGCATTCTTCTCCATCTTCTTATTGTCCCCTAAAAACATCGTATTATACATAATCACCTGGGGGAATACAACATAAGGGGTTTTCTAAATCCAAGAAATAGGATAGATATGAACAATATAAAAATGGGTAAGCACAATCATATCATAGGGAAGGGATCAAGAACATGAGATAAAGCATTAATAAAAGACTTTAAATGCCACAATGAATAAAAATGAAACAACATGTGTTAGTGGTCATCTACAACACATTGTTGAGAACAATTATAGAATCATGTTTACAATTCATTTCTAATTAAATCATGAGATTCAACACATTAACCAATGAATTAGAGATCTGTATAATTCCAGGCACACCAGTCACATCATAACATTCAAATTACTCTATATAATTACAGGTCCACCAAGGACATCATAACATTTACATTATTATGCATGCCATATAGAAAATATGTCAAATACAATAATAAAATAACACACTAATAGAAATTTGTATAAAATAACATATAATACATTCATAATCATTTGGATCAAAAAATAAATTTGGGATAAAATTCATAACATAGAACAATCAATGACGAGTGAAGTAGAAACAATATTTTAAAAGTAAAAAGACGGTGTTTATTTGTAAGCATAATTCTTTTGAAAGAACATTGGTTTTGTCATAATCTCAATTAGAAAACACGTATATCCCAAAATAGGTAATATGATGATTAATAAATGATTCTTATAGAATATTTATACTGAAAATTAATTTAAAGAGGGAAAACCCAATGTATGAGAGATGGTTTCGATAATATTCCCTTACATAGTATCTGAACGCTTTGTTCCAATTAATGTCTAGTATAACCACATTATATTAATTAATTAACAATTATAAAACCTTTTATACATTTATATGATTTTTAATGTTTTATTATGTTCAATTATAGGTTTTTGGATGAGTTATAGTGTTTCCATTCATTGTTCGGGAACATTTGTTTTTATATTTTGCTTGAACTGTTCACTTGTAATCATGAATGGAAGTTCTGGTAGAACATGTATAAACATAAAGTATGGATATTTCAGGTTATTATTGGTATTATTGTAGATTAAATTATCTTATAATTAATTATGTTATATGTCATGTGGATGAATCAGTTGTTAAAATTTAATGATTATCGTTTTAGGTCAATTTTAGCGGTTTTTTATCACAATGATCTTATTTTGTTTTATTAATTAGTAATATGTACCTATGATAGATATAAAAACATAAAAAGGATATAATAAATGTTAGATAATCTTTTTAAACCATAAAAATAGTTTCATGACCAGATCTGAATTATGTAATGGAAGAGGAAAAGATGTCATTCTTGAAGGTGATAAATAAACACCCCACAACCAACATTTTCCTTTCTAAAATAAAAAGAAGAGGATAAGGGTATTGTATGATATATTATCCCATTATGATCATAAAATTATGTTATATGTAGGCTACTAGGTCTACCGTACCATGTGGATGAGGATAGGAGGGGAGAGATTTGGAAAAGAACTTGGAATTGAAAGGAAATTAAAGGAAGAGAGAGATAGAGAGAGAGGAAATGCCTCTTTGATCCTCCTTAGGTAACCTTCGATTCAAATTTTGATGAGTCCAGAATCTATTTGATGATGGGTAGAGTCTAGGGACAATCATTTGATAGAGTTCAGACATGGCTTGAATCATGAGAGGTGTGTGAAAACGAGGGTTTGAAGGGTGGTATTTATAGTGTAGGGGAGGAGGGGTTTCATAATATTCAATTAATTAGTTTATGAATTTCCAAAATAACAAGAAATAGTGAGTTTTACAAGGCAAAATATAGTGAGGATGTCATGTGAGTTTGAAACAATTGGGATTAAGTCATTATAACATCACCAATGACTCAATAATTTATGAAATTTACTGATTTTGTAAATTATCAAATTTTACTAATAAAAAATGTATTAATTAAAAAAATCCCAAAAATCACTATAATGATTTTTTGATGTGTAGATTCAAAAAAATACATCAATTTTTCAAAAATAATTTTCTAAATATATATAATTTAATTTTTAATATAAAATAAAATTTACAAGAAAAATATTTTTCTTAAAACAATTAATTACTTTTTCCAAAACATAGGTACCTAAAATATTCACTTTAATCATATATATAATATAATATGTAATGATACTATTGATAAGGTTATGACACTATTCATAATGTATGTTACTATTGATATGGTTAGGGTACTATTCACCATAAATTATGTCTGGTCCACCTGACACTAAAAAACATCCTAGATGCAACCGTGTATGTCAGATTATCAAAATTTAAAACACAAAAGTAGAAAATTTCTGATTAATTTTAATTTAATAATGATGAGGCATTGTCTCTCCAAATTTGATTATGTTTATATGAAAGGAATCCCATTGACAAAACGTTGGGTCATTAAAATAAATATATTTAAATATTAAATAAATTAATTATGGTATTATAAGTATTTAAATAAATATATATATATATATATTAGTATATATAGTAGATGGGGTGTTGGGAAACCATTTTAGATATCCTCCTAGCCAACATCATGTTCAGTGTTCAATCTCAGACACACCCCATTTTGAAGGATTTACGTTGGTAGTTTCGTTCACATGGAGAGGAGCCCGCCTGGTGTACGACCTGGAGGGGGGCGACAATGATTCATGAAAATTAAGAAAGGGACTTTATTAGCATACAATTGAACTAATATGTCACTGATGGGGTGGCATGATGGTGGGATACAGGAGACATATAGTAGTGTTGTAGATTGTGGATTTGCAACAGATGTGGTAGGGCCGTGATCAAAAAGTCAGGTAACGGATAAATTCATCGGTGTTGTAGTTGCAGGATAACCGATGGAAAATGATACCACCGGTGGATGATGATGATGATACAGGTAGCTCAGATTCTCAGACAAGAGACATTTATTTCATTGGCGGGGATGCACACATGGCACCGTGACTTCCTGATCATGGCTCTATTTGGACAAGAATTGGGATATAATGTCCATTGTTTATCCCGACCACATAATATGGAATGTGCATCATATATAATTTTTGAATAAATAAAGACTGATGGATATATTATCCCCTTTGGGGGAGGGTCTGGATGGCTTTTTCGGCATGTGGTTTTTGAGGTGTTTGTATATGTTTCAATGTAATTGTTTCTCAAAGAACCAAATATTTATATAATTATTTATATTTATATGATTATATAAATTTGTAAAATTAAATATATATTTATCAATATATAAATATATATATATATATATATATTTATTATATTTACTATTTAAATATATTTATTATAATTTTATAATTATTAATATATATATATATATATATCATTTTATAAATATCTTCTTAATGGTTTATATATTTATTTAATTTTATATTTTACTACTTAAGATAAAAATTTATTCAAAAAACCAATTAAATAGATTAATTATATAAATTTAAAATATATTTTGTATGTAAATACATATAAAAAACTAATAAATTTTCATCATTAAAATAAAAACATATTGATAATAATGCATATAGAAAATAAATATATATGAAAATTAATATTAAAAATTAATGAATTCCAATAAATATAAATATTATTAAATATTAAAATTGTGTTAATTAAAATAAAATGAAATAAATATAACGAAATAAATATTATTTAAAAGTGGCTTGTGGATGGTTATGGTGGACGAGCCGCTTCAGGTGGGTGGGGATGAAAAGTGAAAAATAGCTGATGATGAGAGAACAATGTGGGGGCTCAACAGATTCATCATCATCATCTTGGTGTATGGTACAGGGTATTTAGTGGTCAGACAACATCAGTGGGATATCAATGTTGGCGATGGTCGAGATTGAGTGCCATAAGTAAAAGGGATGACTATTTACAGGGTTGTCTCAATCATCAGTGGTAGAGAAAATAGTGGTGTGCTACTGATGGACGAGGTGTGGGGATATTATAGTGTACATGTGGTGTTGGAAAACCAAAAAATGGTCATTGGGTTCTAGAACATGCCGGACAATATTTTTCTCTGAGATTGATTATAGAAAATATTTCCTTGAAATATATACATTTAATGGATTAATATAGAGTGAACCATATCAACAATCAAACTTCACACACCAAAAATTATATATCCATTGAAATTATCATTACATGGGAACTCCAAAAAATATTTCTACTCCACATAAGTTAAAATTCATATTTTGTCCAACATATTATTAAATTAAAAATACAACACAAAAATATATGTTTATACCTACCCCTGTAATTCTTGGAAAAAGACAAAAAAGAAGGTCAAGAAATTCATTAAATATTATAAAAACATCAGTCTTTTATGTATATAAATAAATAACATGTTTTTAAAAGAAAAATATTATACACGTTTATAAATTTAAATCACATCAAACTCAATAGAAAATGATCTACATTTTGTAAAACCTATCCTCTTAAGAATTGGAAAAATTAATGAATCATCCTCATCCTCGTCTTCATCTCCATCACACAATTATTATTCTTCTAAACCTATTTAAATGTGATCCTATAAATTCAAAATAAAATAATAAATTCTTTCAAAAACACACTTCTACATAGTTGAAAACTTTACCAATTGGGGTAAAACCATTATGATAACATCATATAATAATCTTTTATTTGATTTTTTGGAAGAAAGTGACACCAATATTAGTGTATGAAATGTCATAAAATGAAATAATTTTATATAGACACTTTAATTATGAAATATATTCTCAATAAATCATGTTAAGTAATCCAATTCAAAGAATATAAAAAATTACCATTTAATGGATCATGACATACCATAACATGTTACAACAATTCACAATCCTAATTATGATAGTTCATAATATGATTCAAATGAAAACACTACTCCTTTAATTTTTTGAGAAAAAATCATCAATCAAATCATCGTAATTCAAACTATCTAAAAATTTATTTCAAATTAAAATCTATTCAATTGCACACAATCTCTCTTCAGACATGGTAGTCTGAAGAGATGTTTTGATCAACCCTAACATATAAAAACTTCTCTAAACTGATGTAACATCGGTAGGCATATTAAAGAAAACCATATTCCACACATATCAATTTAAACCCACCATATTTACAAAAATGTTTCATAAAATCAATTTTATTACATTATTTTATCATTTCACTTGGAAATATTGTCTTTAAATGATTGATCTATCGTAATAATTTCACTCCACAAATATCATTATGTTCATTATTTTTCAAAAAAATTGAAATTGACTGAAATTTTCATTCATTTGTTGTTCAGAAATATTTCAAAAATTTTCCTTATAATTATAAAAATATTTCTTCGAAATTTTCAAATTGCATAAAATGTTCCCTCAATGAAAAAATATCATGATCAATAATTTATAGGAAATAATTTGACATATATTTTTCCTCTGTAGAATAATTTATAATAGAATCACCTTCAACGACCTAATAAAATTGTTTCTTCCATCAAAAAAATATTATTACTTCATACATTGGATCAACACCATCTTTTTGTTCATTTTCATTATCTTCATTAATTAACCCTTCAAACCCATCCTCTCATAGTTCTTCAATGAACAAAATCAACTCTTTTATTTTTGTACATGAATATTTGATATCCATCTCTTCCCAATGAAGGATTTCACTGATATGATTAACTCATTCTAGAATTTTTTACCAATTGAATATTTTAATGATGAATTTGAAATTCTCTAACACATTGGAAAGCTATCATTTGGTATCCCGGATCACTATATCATAATGTTTATAATGATTGGAAATTTCAACCAACACATTTCTTAACATGGGTGTTTGACTTCTTATATATCTAATTCTCTCAATTTGACTTTCCAAATGAGTTATTTATATTGGACTTGGAGTCAAAACCTTTACAGAATTTCTTAAAAAACTCATATATGTTGTCAGCAAGTGAACTATGTATATAATTATTTTTCACATGTGCAAAAATCATATTGGCTTTCAAACCCGATTTTTCCTTGTCACATATAGAATGATTCAATACATGATATCCACATGGAGTGTAAAAGTATCATGTATTTACAAAAACAAGACTTATTTTGGACACCTTGATTTATTACTTTTTGGTATGATCCATTATTTTATCTTTTTCCTCATATATCATCAATATTGAGTTTCAGATCAACAAAATCAACATCATGTGACATGAAAATCCAACAACCAACTTTGTAATCAATAGTTATGAATCAATGAAGAAACACTTCCAACAAGACATTAAAATCCTCCTTAGAAAATAAACATCATATATTAATTTAAATCTTTTCAAATGAATTAAAATGATAGTGTAATCAATGTTAATTTAATAAATATTTTCTATGATGACCTTTGTCAAGATTGTTTCTATAATTTCATTCCCAAAATAAATTATCAATTCATTTTTAATTTTATGACTTATATAGGGCTTTTGAATTTCATTATTAACAACATGTTGAACAAGATATTGCATGAATGGATCAGATTTTAAAAAAAATAAATATGGTTACAAAAAAAATACTTTTTTCTATTTCATAATTCTTCTCATTTTTTCCGTGAAAAGGTAAGTTATTTTTTGCAGGTACCATATCAGCTCCAATTATTCATAAAGTATCATCTTTAAATTTACTCATTCCTTGAAAATGATACATTTTGTGTATTTTTCAATTTTTTTGATATTCATGTATTTGTAGCTGGTACCCACTTCACATCATTAGCAATGTGTTCAAAATTTCTTTCATTCCCACAATGTCTAGTTTAAAGATTTGAGAATCATTAGATCCCCCTTCAGTCAAATAACATTTCATAGATTTTAAAGTGAATAAATTACAACTAAACAATATATCTTATCCAACTCATTAAAATACAAAAGAAACTTCCTCTCATGTTTTTCACATTTATGATGTAGAAAAAATAATGTTTATAAGTAAGGATTCACACGTGACTATCAGTCATTGTAAAAGCATCAGTTTATTTTAGTATTTTAATCATTCCACACCGAACCAAAAAAATGATTTTAAAATCATTAATACATACCCATAATCTTGGATCATAATTTACATCAACATCTTCATCAAGGTTTCACATTTTTTGATATTCAAGATCCTGAATCATTTGAATTTACTTTTCATTACGATACTCCTTATAATTAATATCCACACCTTCATGTATCATATTAATAACCAAATTCAATGGTTTTGATGCAATATTTTCATTCCCTTCAGAAACCATTTCACCGAGAGATTGTTCAATAAATTGAATAGATGAAATCTCTTTTTTAATTCTTCAAGAAAATAATTTAGAAATAAAACCCGATAGTGATTTTTCCATTTCATAATTTCATTGTTTGATTTTACAATTTTTAGAACGATAATATTGAATTATCTTTATTGTAATACCTATATGTTATAATATATATAAAAAATTTAATTCATTTGGTTCTATAACATATTTAATGTAAATAATCACCCTTCACAAATAAAATCATATATTCTGGCTAATAGATTTTTATTCAATATTGAATAATTGTTGTGAATATTTCTTAATAAAGAAAAAATATAAATATAAATCAATTAATACATTTCAAACTAAAAAATTTAGAAATTTATACTCAATTTTTTTATAATTTATATCGTGAAATTTTAATTTGGTTATTTAATTGTAAAAAAATTTACATTAAAACACTAAATTCTAAAGTTGAAGATGATTTTGAAAAATGAATCTTACTTTCATTTTTTTACCAATTAAAATGTAATGAAAAATCTAAGATGGAATAATTTATATCATGTTTTAAAAAAATTAATAATATAGATATTTTCTCAAATGAAATCCCTATTAGTTTTATTTTATTTTAAAATTATATTATTTTAATTTTTATTTCCTAAAAATTGGGATGGGCAAGAAAACACTGAATCCCTACCTCTATATAATTTATAATAAATAAACAAAAAATTGATAAAAATAAATACAAAAAAATTATAATTTAAATGTATTATAAATAATTCTAATTACCCATGAATAAATCTCAAATTTAAGTTGGGATGGAAAAATTACAATTGAGACCTATAAGAAACCAGAAAATCATCAATTCAATTAATTTCTAAAAATTAAACACTAAGTTTATAAAATTATATAAATGATTAAAAATAATTATTAAAATACACTATTTAACAAACGACATAATTTAAATTAAAACTAAAAAAGATAAAGTGTTATCAAGATGGATGAGACAATTACCAATTATAAATTCACATAATTTCTGAAAATCAAACAAAACAATCCATATAAATAAAATTTTAAAAATGATAATTAAAAATTGATCATAAGAAAACTATAATTACTTGAACATTAAATATCAAGTTGAAATTGAAAATGTGACACACGAAATCCTAGTCTAATTGAAATTGCAAAACACAATATACCAGTTAAAATGTAATTTATTCCAAGAATTCCTAAAATTGAAATAAAAAAACATTAAAAATGAAAAAAATGATGAAAAAAAATTATGACCCCAATAAAACCCCATACCACACAAATTCGAAAAATGGGGAGCAGGGGGTCCCCATATGGAATCTAAAACTCGTACATGGTCGCAGAGCACTCCCAATGACACTAGTAACCTCACTAATCCCCACTCTTTCGATTCAATGATTTGGGGGTGATTGGGGGGAGATAATTTCAACTGGGATGTAGTAAGGGTTGGGGTTAGGATGGGTGAGCGTGACTATAGTGCATAGCAGGTGTGAAACATCATCATTAGGGGAAACCAGAGGAGAGCATGGCTGCATGGCGTTGTATTAGAGGAGAAGCATATTTCGTGGACTAGGATTATAGTGTTGGTGAGGCCACCTTGAGAGTGTGTGGGATGAAATGTTTAAGTTAGGGATAGCATTTGTTTTTTACCATTATTGTAGGTGAGCCAATGTGGAATGAGGCCATGACATAATGGGGTTCTCTTTAGACATGGATGTCGATGGGTATCCAAATAAAGAGGCCATGTAGTATGGACCTGAAATGAGGGAATTTCCATATTAAATTCCACACTTTGGGATCTCCTCCATGATTCACTTTAGTATGCCAATGAAAAATTTCACATAAATGAATTCGAATACCTTTATAGGGGAAAGGAACCTGGGGAAACACAATCCTTGTTTAGGATCATAGAGTGTACCACTAATAGGGGACTTGGTTTAATGGATTGTGCGTATACTAGCAATGTAGCCACTCTCAACGTGTAGTTCTTGTAAGAGTATCATAGTTTATGGTCATAGATCTCGAACTAGTTTGGGAAGAGATAAGGGAGAAACATTGTGTAGTTTTTGAAAAACCCAAAATTTATGAGGACCAAAGAGGTACTCACCACACCACATGCTCCCAACAGAGTTCTTGCCATGGGGCTGGAATGTTTACAGGATTTGAGATACCTAGGGATGGACCAGAAGAAAAAATGTCTAGGTGTTCCTATGTATACTATGAGGTTGGGAATAATGAAACAAGTAGTTCACATATATGGTATGGTATGGTACAAATTCCAAGGGAAATACAGTCATGAATCTCAGTACAATGCACCAAAAGATGATGTCTTTGATGGAACATTTTTGATATTTAGAGTAGATGTGTTTTTGAAGAAACAAACCTAGATGTGAGGAATTGGGCATCACTAGATGAATCAAGAAATATGTATGACATAAAAAATGGAATGGTGGAGAACCATTACCAAGCATGATGTCCCCTTGAGTGGGGATACCATAATGTGGTGTCATTTATTTGTTTTTCTTCCAAGATGATAATGCCATAGTTTAGGGTTGGATGATAGTACCGTCCAACATATTTTAAAATATCATAGTAAAGATGCAATAGTTTAAAGTCATGTGGGACCATGATTCCTTATTTAAAGTCATATGTCTTGGATTCATTAAGAAAAATGAGGCTTCATATGGAAGTATCACGGTGTAATAAGTAACATCTATCATGAATGAGGAAAAGGTCAACACCACAACACACGGAACTCCAATGGAGAAACCTTGGGACAAGCGGACGAAATAGATCAAAGGATATGGGGCCGGATCCAAAGACGAAATGTTTGTGTGTTCCTATATATCCCATGATGATGGTAATCAAGACATACATTGTTCTCATAGAGCAGCTTAATATCATGTGGGATGAGAGGCATGAGAGACTTGTTCCTAAAAAAAGACTACATGGTGCAGCTACTGGAAACATAAAATGAAGGGTGACATAAGGCCACATACGCCACACTACATAGTCCCATAAAATTCCGGGCCAAAATGCCAAATAGAGGAGATAAATTTTTGATTTTGAGCTAGACCCAATGAAAAAATGTTCGGGGGTTCATATGTATCCCATAATGATGGGAATAAAGAAATATATTGTTCTGAAGGATGTTGTGACGCTTAATATCATACGACAAGAATGTAGAGATTCCATATATTATGGTTGTAGAGATCAAACCATAAAAAGAAATAATCTATCAAACAGACGTAATACTTCAATAAATCCATAATCCCATGTGACCCTCACTCGATGTGGGAATAATAGTGTATTAGATCTTTACAACATGTGTAATATTGAGAATGGGGGAAACGATGTGGAGCCTCAAATGACACCACACCATGGATTCTTCTTCTTAACTTTCAAGTGCGCACTGAGGGACAACACTAGGAGTGTCGAAATTCCAATTGGACATTATGGAGTGGAAATGGATTTAAATTATGCAATAAATATTTACGGATTAATGGGGGTGGCATAATGATAGAGGATAGATGTTGACCGAGTTTGAAACACAACATCAATATCGTGTGGCCTAAAATTGTAACAAACAACATACAATCGACTGCTTACCCTATTCTGAATGTGGGTCTTGTCTCAAATTATCATTCAAAATCGATGGGGACATTGGCCCAATATGGTTGGAATGTTATGGGACCTTGCATCCATTCCATTTGGGGGTCCTTTTGGATGATAAAGATGATGAGATCCTAAATAATTTGGAACATGGAGAATGAAAACGGTAGAAAACATGTCTATGTAAAATCCAATATGCTAGGTCCTAAACTAGAGTGATCCTAGGCATGTTAATGAATTTCCTAAGAGGGTTGAAGGGAACAATTTGAGAGCAAATGACTCGAGAAGTTGATTTGAGTATAGGGGGTGGAGAACCATCAAGAGGGAGGTATGTGGTGTTCCTATTGCAAACCTGATTTGAATGAGGACATATTCCCAAACCAAAACACATATCCCCTCTTAGAGGAATCAAGATGGGGGCCAAAGTATGAAGATGATTATAAGATATAGGGATGGTCCCAAAGAAAAAACATTTTTGAATTTCTATGTATACCATGAGGATGAGAATCAAGACACACATATTTCTGGAAGATGTTGTGTAGTTTAAATTCATGTTATAAGAATGAAGATATGAGGGGGGTACCTCAATGAGTAATCGATATGGCATAGAGAATAACCCACCATGAATGAGAGAGTAATCCCACTTTTTCCAAACCATTCATAGACCCTAGAGAGAACTCATACCAAGAGGCTGAGAAAATAGATATATGAACCTAGTCTGGACCTGATGAAAAAATGTCTAGGTTTTCTTACATATCCCCTGATTATGTGAATCAAGACAAACATTGTTCTGGAATATGTTGTGCAATTTACTATCATGTGACAAGGAAGAAGATAGAAGTGGGGTACCTCGACGAGGAATGTGTATGACATTGTGAATAACCCATCATGAATGATGGAGTAATCCCACATAAGCCACACCATTCATAGTCCTCAGATAGAACTCTTCTAGTAGGCTGAGAAAAATGATTGATGAACCTAGGCTGTACTCGAAGACAACATGTTTGGGTTTTCCAAAATATCCCATTAGAATGGGAATCAATCCAAATGTAGTTTTGAAAGATTTCATGGAGTTTACCATCATTATATAAGGATGTGGTAGATCATAGATTATGGTTATAGATCTCAGACCGTCGATGCCCAGTTTAATGTCATGTGTGTAGAACATATGTTTGGAAGGGGTGAATAATCATGTCTTTCATTTGGGATACCACATAATGGGAAAATGATTGAGGATAATAGCTGACCAAGTTCACCACACAATATCTGTATCGTATGACCATAAATAGGATCAACAAATGAGCATCATCTGATGACCACATTTGTAACATGGTACTTGAATCAAATTGATGAATAAAACCCCCAGGGAAATGGCCCAAGATGGTAGTAGAGCCATCGGGCCTAGAATCTTGGCCATTCTGGGGTCCTTTTGGATGTGAAAGGCATTGGAAACTAGAATGAGGGGATGCGTATAGTTTGTTGGTACCTATAAAGATTAATGTCTTAAGGAAATGATGATTGATGAATAAAGGGTGTCCCATGGGGATGTGTGTAACAAGGAAAAGAAAATATGACGGTGATGAGGTCATAGATTCCATACCAGACTGCACAGTCCTAGTGAGAACATGGGCCAAGGGGGCAGAAATGTTGAGGGCCCTGAGGCTAGGACACAGATAAAATTTCCCAGCCAACTTTTAGTATATTATCATGCTATATAGGTGTAGAGTAGTTTTACATCATTTAGTTCGGTCAGATCATGCTGTTTAACGTTGTGGGGTGAGGATAGTGGTGAAATTAGTTTATGTTCATTGATCTCAAACCAGAATAATGTGACCCATTATGTGGGTATTTCCTTACTGAAGTTCCTAATCCCAAATGAGCAATACTTAGTGTGGGAATCATGGAATGGGATCATGTTCACCCCAACATATAAGGGAAAGACAATGAATGAAAGATAACAGGTGGGGTCGATCCGAACCAAACACATGTTCCTTCTCGTGGCATGACGTTCGAAGGGATAACAGAAAAACCAAAATCATTTCACTAATTATTTGGGACTAGGACGTGTGGTGATAATGTTGGACGATGGCTATTTATTATGTTAAAAAAACATCCCTATTAAGCACCCTAAAATGGCAACAACAAATGAGCATCAACCACTGACCAAATTCGCAAAGCAGGACTTGTACCAATGTCACATTCAAGACCCTCTATGATGATGGAATGAATCAATATGTGATCCATAAGGCTGATCATATGCATCATTCTAGGGTCCTTTTGGATGTGTATGTAGATAGACACTTAAATAATGAGGACACATGAAGCGTGAATATACCTGCATAGTTTAACGTTATGTTGTAATGATGAAAGAAGTGGAGATCTCCCTGGAGGGGGATACATGTTGTTTTCCTTATACACCTAATGTAAATGAAGGTAACAATATCATGAACCATACCATGTGCTTAGATAATCATCCAAGATAAGGGGCAGGAACTGAGGAGAAATCATGATGTTTGGGGATGGGCCAATAGACAAAATGTCTTGGCATTCTTATGTATCTTGTGGGTGAAGAAATTATGAAATACGTAGTTCTGAAAAGGTCATGCATTTTAACTTTTTGAAATGAGGACATGGGGAAATATAATAACATGAGGGGTAGATGGTGTGATCATCATAAACCCTTTTTTAATGGGGGGAAAAGTCTAAACTACACTATGTGCGATCCACAACGACAACTACACCTAGGGGGATAAGTTAAGGACAATAATTTGGGGGCTATACCCTAAGATAAAGTGTCTGACCATTACTATATATCCCATGAGGAGGGGAATCTAGACATACATTGTTTCTGAGATGTTGTGCAGTTTAATGTAATGGGGTGAGGATGTGGGGAGATCTCACTTTGCGGTCATAGATCTCAGACCATGTTTTCCATTTTATCATCAAACAGGATGAGTGCTGGTTAGATTTATGTCCTTATTCATGGACAGATCACATAGTTTAATGTTGTGAAGTGAATAAGTAATAGTTTAAGGTCACGAGAGACTATAGATTCTACATGATAAGTACCACTTTAGGAATATAAAATTTGTGGGGGGATTAATACGCACACCATCCATGGTAACTAGAAAGTATGATCCATTGGGGTTATCCTTGTGAATGATGTAAGGTCCCTCTAATTTGGGCTTCTTCTTTGGTGGTTTCATAATAGTTATCATTGTTGCTCTGTGTTCGAACACAATGTATCCCTATACGAAAGACTGGTGGTGAATATTATTGTTGAAATAATTGGATCTCTTGTTCTAATGCCTCTCCGGATTATGCAAGGAACAAATCTTGTTCTTGTTGAGCACTTGCAGTTTAGCAAGATGGATTTATACTACCTTATATGGCATTTTTTGATTGTACGTAGCTGTGTGTAATGATGGAAATAGATTCTTGATGGGAAAAACTGCCTTTGTGTTGTACACCTTGGAATATGGCGTTACCTAACTTGAATTATGAGTCATCGTCCGATAGGCCCAGAGATCGTTGTGGTGTTTATCCAGTGAACTCTCCTTGTTCTGACAAAACATATTTTAAATAATGATAGAGATGGGTTTTTAATGCATTGATATGCCCATTTTCTGGGGCACGAATGTATGAGGTATGGTTCAAATGGATCGTGTTCTTGGGATACAAATTCTTCAGTTCGGATTCCTAGAATTTGGTTCAGTTATCCAAGTGGAAAACATGAGGGTCTCTGAATCAGTAGATGATATTGGAGATCAGAATCTCAATGATAGAATAAGAATTGACTTCCTTTTACAGAATTGCCTCTTCCCACATGGAATAGAAATCTGTAGATGTTAGGATGAACATGCATTGATGAGATGTATCATGTGGACAATGTCCCATGATAACGAGTCCCCAGACCATGAATGGTCAAGAGTACGTGGTAGTGTGGAGAGGTTCTGGTGGATGATGTAAAAAAGTACCATGTATTTGGTATACATGGAACCTATTGGAAAACTTGATATAGTCAGAGATCATTGTGGTCCAAAAATACCCCAATCTCTTAATCTGGTGGGATAGTTTCATCCCTACCTGATGACCCCATAGGAACTGGCACGAACCTCCTGCATGACCTGAGAAACGTCACCTCCTAGAATGCTATGGAGGAGAACCCCATCAAACCCATGTCTGTAGTGGATCTTCATGGGGATAGGACCACACTAAAGGGGGAACTACAATGTTCACTCTACGATTCACTCACTCTTAGAATGGTCTTCTAGGAGAATACCATGTTGGAGATAATGGATAAATGGGATCCTCCTATCAGGAGTGACTTCGTACACCATGTTAGGGAGTCATGTGGGTCTTGACATTGAGGAACCAGCAGTATGGTGGCTTTCCTGTAGGCTATCATCCTCATCTAGAGTAACAAGGGAAATGATTCTTTTATGCAACAAATTGTTAATCAAATCATCCTATCAAAGCTCGGAAAAAGATGTAGCCAAGCTAGCCAAGGAATCGACTCGAACGTTTTGAGATAGAACATGAGTAACTTATGACCAAGATGAAATCTAGGCCTTCAGCTAGAGGGTATGTTCTACCAGTGTAACAAGTTCCTAGCTTCTGGATGACGTAGTCTATGTATAATTGTTTGATGACTAGTTTTGATTCCCCAATCACATATAAGTGGGGAACTACAATCTTGAGGTCCCACTCGAGGCCAGTAATGTGAGCTTCATACTCTACCTCATTATTGGTATATCCATCTAACAATACGAATTAATATGGTACAATTTCTTGCACCGAAATGATGAAGAAGACACCCATGCCCACTTTATTGAGTCTGGGATTATTGAGACTTATGCCGGTAGGGCTTCGGGAAGCACCATCAAAGTGAATTTTCCAACACTAAATTGATTGATCTAGTGAGAGGATGTCATCATCCAGAAATAAATATCCAGGGACGTTTCTGTGGGATATGGATATGCGGAAAGGATTTATTCCAATGTATGTCCCCTGATGGCCTTCTAGGGGACAAATATAATGTTGAATTATTGGAGGATCACATCCTATTAAGCTATATTTCCTTCCCACATGGGGTTGTTTAGAATTTACATAAGCAGATCCACTTGGGGATCTAGCTATGAATGATGGTTCTACATGTAGTGTCACAATTTCCCCACATCAAATATCAGTGCAAGGAAAATCTTATTTTTAGAATAATATATGGTATCTATATCGAGGAGCATGTGGTTGAGATAATATAAACTATTCTCTATTCCCTCATTTTTTAAAGGCGATAAGGGTGCCAAGTGATCATTTCAGGGAGGTCATATAAAGGACAAACACCTTTCCAGAAATGGGTGGCATCAGAACATGATGCAGTAAAAGGAATTGCTTGATTTCATCAAAAGCTGTCTAACACTCCTCATACAACTTATAATTTGCACCATTATTCGTGAGATGGTAAAAGGGATTAAACATGCCAGCCATATTTTCAATGAATCAGCATCTATAGGCTAATTGTCCATGAAAACCATGATGCACCCAAATGTTTCTTAGGGATACATATGACTGATGGACTTGATCTTCTATGTTTAGATCTCTAGGACTATATATTTGACAAGGATTCTGAAAATCTTTCTAGAGGTGACCTCGAAGGAACACATCAAGGGGTTCATCTTTATATGACAGGATTGGAGGAAGTTGAATAATTTTTAATTATCCCTGAGAAGGTCCTGGTGATGGTGAGATTTGACCACAAGATCTCCCATGTAGCATTCAACAATGTCCCAAGTATCATCGTAAATATGTTATGCATGACATGATGATAGGTGGAACTAGCATTCTATAGACCAAAGGGCATTACATAGTAGTAAAAAGTTCCCTGTGGTGCCCTAAAGAGTGTTGAATGATCATTATTAGGCACCATTATTATTTAGTTACACACAGAATACCCATCCTTAAAGGATGGATCCTAGAACCCAACAGAGGAACCAATCAATAGTTCTATCACAGGAAGAAGAAAATAATACTACGAACATCATAGGATGAGATCCCAGATGTTAATGCATACATTGATCTGTTTTTTCATCATCCTGATGTGCACAATGTTAAAAAAACATTATAAGTAACTGATCAAAGCTAACAAATTTGGCTATAATGATCTTAAAAACCTCGTCCTCATCCAATGCACCATGAGAAGGGTTCATCTTTCTAGAATGCTATTTGAATCTAAGACGATTTGCTGGAAGACGGTAGTGGTGGATAAAGACCTGAAGATCTAGTCCTGGAATCTCATCATAACTCTGAGAAAATACCCCATGATGCATTATCAGGAATTCCACATACCATTGTTCTTCTTTGACATCATAGAGGCAGTGATCAATGTGTGTTTTGGATTTGTGTCATCACTGAGTTCTCATATACCAATTCATCGACTGTGGTGGAGACATCCTCTTCAAGTGTATTAAGATAATCATTTAAATCCACTTATTCATTCACAGAGATGGGATTCTCGATGGGATGCGATTATTCTATGTCAACACATCCCGACGGGACACTATCACAGACCTAAGTAGTGGTGGACATTTCATCGGGGGTGATTATACTACTGACAGAGATTAAAGCTGTCAATCTGATCCAATCTATCCTTTCTCCCAAGGGTCCCCACTTGATGATATTAATGCAATCGTGGAGCATCAACTTGAGATGGTTTTTCATGGCCTAGCCAAACCAAAATGTGTGACGTATTTTCATTTCCACGGGGTGGATATCCAGATACCATAGGGGAGTAAGGTGCACTGAGATCACTTGATCATGATTTTTATTGGAATTCTAGTTGATCTTACAGCTTCCCTTAGACTTGGAAACATTCTTCTCCCTCATTCCATAAATTGGAAAATGTTTTCTAAAATCCAGAGTCGTGGGATCCAATTTGTGAGTTGGGAAAATGTAGGCATCATCCATGTCTGTACATAGATCGATCGCAGCCATAGCTTGTTCATCCTTGTTAGCCTGAATCTTCTTGTCCTTTCACATGTAGTAGTCAGCATCTAGGTAGCATGAATCAATAGAGGAAATGTGATATTCATCACCATTGAATACAATTAGTAGACAATTAAGGTATTACTTAATGTATTTGTGATACGATGAAGGGAATTACATGTGCTGGTGGAGCCATGGCCTACCCATCAACGCATAGTAAGAAGTGTCATATGGGACAAAATTGAACTCGGTTCTAGCTACCGGGCCACTAAACTAGGTGCTCAATAGGATCATGCCAATTAAAATCTATCCCATACTGTCATAACCTAGATTTTTCAGGTTAGATGAACTCATACCATCCTCAGAGAGCCCCATCTTTCAGAGTGTTTGGTTTGGGATAAGGTTGACCCCTGAATCTCTTTCGACAATACAATTTTGAAACACAATTCCATTGAAATGGTCAGTGAGGTATTGTGGGTGAATATTCCCTTGTATGTAAGAATCTTCATCTTCTCTTGAGATATATGTTGGCCTGGAACTTTTCATGCTCGATTGCCTCAGCATGGGAGGCTTCTGTGGCTTATACATCCATCTCAAATTGGAGGGGGGTTCTTAATTCCTCAGCAAGGTCTTCACACATATCTATTGATAAGAAGATAGACTAAATTATATATATCCTCATAAGAATGTTTTCATTATGCATATGAATTTAACACTTCTATGCCAAGCATGAACTTCAACTGACAGGTGGTCGTTCTATGGCAGAAAGAAAGACGGGGCCTTCTGGCTGAACCAGTGGTCGGCTAGTGCTGGGAATATCCCGCTCCTCACTAGTCAAAATGGGTGAAACAACTACCAGATGAGGGATACAAGAAAAAGTCTAATCAGAAACCAAATTTGGACAATGATATCACATTCATGGTGGCTCTTCCTGATCATATAGCACAAACGGTGGTGTGGGTGGCTTTAGTGATGAAAAATTAGAAGGATGCATGTGCTGACCTCTACAATGGGCATGTTGTCTAGTTTTAGTGGAATGCACTGAATGGATGGAAGAACTGGCCAATGCCTCCAAATGACTCATATAACTACGACATCATTGACACTCGTGTTGGTTGGGGATTTTGGTAGAATTCGTCCTACGTTCATCGACTTCGGGAACCATATAGGTGTTTACCAGCTACACGATATTAACCAAAGTGTACACATGAACATCACTTGGGGAGTCCACCAATACTGGATAGATTATTGGGGTTTTTTTCAAATTTGGGGGATGAAATTGTCGAAAATACCAGATGATGATGGAATCGAGGGGGGAGTCTGCACGCCCTTGAGCCACCGATGCTTACCGTTCTAGGAAGAGGAAAGTTGAGAGGATGATGCAGAAGTCGTGCCTGCAGGTGACGTGGAAATTTTTTAATTCTCAAGTCAATTCAAATTTGAATGGATAATAAAATGGGAATGAGACACTACCTTATGATCCATTATGTCATCATATTTTTGGGACCCACAGATAGGGACCAGCTGCCACTCACCTATGTTGTCACTATTGCGGTCAGGCCGTATGAACACACATTCCAACTAGGTCGGAACCAAACATAACCTAACTATATTATTATCTATAAGGTATTGAATCCATTATTTAAACACATAGAACGGTTTGAGGGTGTTCCCCAGTATCTGTTGGTAGGGTAAATAGTTAAGGCGATCAATGATATCTTTCTTTTCAAGCCTCCAGCATTCAGGCAATGGTTGAATTATCTATTTCAAGGCCCATCGAAAATAACCTGGGACATGATCCTTATTAAATTATTAGGAGTGGTTCCTTATATATAGGATGGGGCTCTTTTGGATTGGCCCCTGATGACAGGCTGGAGGAGCCTGATAATGAGGTGGACCTGGTTTTCACGCATAGGTGGTGGTGGTACATAATCTAGGGGAACCTACCGATTTTGAGGTGGATGATGCTAGGCAGAAAGATGCACCTTAGGTGGTGGGACTCTGTGAGGCTATAGAGGTTTTCCATTGGTAACCACATCAGGTTTTTTGGAATCCTCTATTTGGGCTACCACGGAAGGCTCGACCTTAGCGTCTTTTATCACGTGAACTACAAGAGGCAATGGATGTGCCAGTCTGGCGTGCTTAAAAGCTTCCTATATACTATGGGATTTTTCAGATAAATCCTAAAATCACCCTAGGTATATCTGTGTGATGATAGAGAGGGCTAGTTCAATTTTTGTCATTCCCCACACACATTATGAGCAGAATGTCCTCAGTCAGCAACAAATCGAAGGAGTATGTTAGGATTTTCCACAGGGTGACAAAGTCGGTGACGTGCTTGTTAGGCCTCTAATTTCACTTTAATAGGTCTTAAATACTCATATTATAGGTCGTAGAGTTGAACTAGTAAAGAAAATACATACGATGATCCTCTGAGATGGATGTTGACCCAATGGGTAGGTAGTTGTTCCAGATAAACACAGTCCCTACCTATGATTGTACGAAACAGTAGAGTTTTGTGGCCTCCTACTGTGATGGCGAGTGTCACATCCCAACAGATCCAATAGTTGTGCCACCCCCAATGAGTATTTTCTATTCAAGTATCTCTAGCTCATTCTACCTCAATGATAGGTTGACCATGTTAACAGCGACGGTCCCGGAAGGCTTATCCTCAATATCATAGTGCATGTCGGGCTGGTGTTGAATTGAACTGAAATGAAGGGCCACATACTACATACAATAATGGATATGAACATGGGGTGATTACGCCTTCATAATTATATGGAGAACCACAAATCTACGCACATATCATAGTTGGATGGTCTGATGGTGACCATGTGACTCATGGTGCCAGGCCTCAGGGAGAGTAGCTAACTCGACCGTACAATATTTCTAGGAAATATTTACAAAGTGTTATTTCCTATTATGGTAATCCACTCACTGATAACAGAGAAAAAAGTACGTCACCCTGAGGGTTTGAAGAAAGCACACAACCTCCTCCTTGGTAAGATATTCCAGCGTGCAGATCTTCATGGTTGCTACTAGGCTGTACATTTCTGGGAATTGGTGTGCTACAAGGATGTCCCAAAAGATCTTCAGATCAAACTCGGGGTCCAGCGCTTGGTTGAAACATTCATTTACTGTACGAAGCTAGGGGATTGTTAATGGTGTGGAAGTAGACCATTGATATGATAGACTGGCCGGTGGAGAATACAACGATCAAACTGACCAGCTGTCGCATCTTGTGTTGCCTTGAGATGAATGCAACGACTAAGCCACCACATCCTGATAAGACATAATGGTTACCATATCTTCTCGCATAGGGGATTCCATTACTGAAGGTGGGTTGTGCTTTTTATTTTCCTCCATCATTCCATATAATTACTCTCTGATATCTCTAGTTGAGGTAGGGAATGATCTTGTTGATGACATAGAGGATTTCATGGCCAGGACCTTGAAAATGCCAAATATTCTTCCACATGTATGTATCTTCAAAGGGAGGTGGGAATCTGGTGGACCTCACATTATGGATGGATGAGGATTATATGCCATGTTCCTGCCCCATCCCTTGACACAAAATATTTGGGTAAGGTTTCCATTGGTGAGTCGCATTCCACCTCAGAATATCAAAAGTAGACTATTTTAATCGCAGTTTGAAACTTCTCCATCTTCTTCCTTTGGAGGTGGAAACCTTCCCTCCTACCCCAGGATAGTTCTTCGGGACATGAAGGGTTATAACAAGAGGAGTAACTAAGGAAAAACTGATGTTGGGGCGGATAGGACTTCTCCTGGGTGACCTAGTGTGCGAGGATCCCCTGAAATAATATAAAAGGGAACACAGGAAGGGCCTCCATGTCAGTTTGTTGGTGTGTAGGGGGAATATCCATAGGAAGTGATGGAGTAGGCAGGAATTCTTCTAGATCAGGTTGCATCCTAGGAAGTACACTAATGTTTGTTTCCCCTATAAGTGATGGTACGAGGGTGGCCATCGTATTGGCCCACCTGAACACGGCTCCATCCACAATGACAACCACCAATTAAGCACATCACACTTCCACATCATTGATTGATGGTATTAGGAAGAACGTCATTGGTTGTGTTAAAAATTGGGGAAGACCCCCAAACATATGGTCAACCAGGTGAGGAGGATATTCACATAGGCAATCCACGACATGAGAAATAGCTCCATTCCTGGGATCATAGGTTTGGCATAATCCTCTGTGATAGATGTCTGTGCGGTAGGGATGACAGCCGCTCAGGCTAGAGGTAGCATGAAGAGGACCTCCATGTCGATCTTGGGAGTAGGGAGGACATGTGATCTCATGGGTTTTTGCAAGAGTATGACCTCCATGCTGAATGTCGTCACCACGGGTCGGTCGTGATGGGCGCTTCCTGTGTCGGTGACTAGAAGAGTTATCTCAACCTTCTAGTGGGATGGTTGGGGCCTCAATTCAGGATGGGTGTGTAAGATCCTCTTTTCAGTATAAATGGTGCATTGAATGTATCCATCGGTAGTGGCATAGGCCATTGTATCCATTTATTATGATACACCCTAGGTAGAATCCCCATCCTCATTCAAAGGACATTGGCATCAGGTTAACCTGAATGGGGTCAATGGTGTAGGTGCATAACTCACCTACTCCGTATGATATGGGACTGGATGGTGGTCCTGACATATCCTAATGGGAGCCCACATTGGTTGTCTTTGGTACATGATCACAGCTAGCCTAGCGTAGACTTCTCTAAACTCATTTGCGTAAGGGAACATGTCGTTAGAGTTATCTGGGGAGAGGCTCCCGAAATGGTTATATGTTAAAGTGGGGAGCAGTGAATCCATGCGTGGCCCATGGTGGTGGTTGTTACAGTGAGGTGTAGAAGACACAATGTTATGTTGGGACATATACCTAGTTGTAATAATCCCATCATCCACCTATCATCGGGCGAGGTCCTAAATCACCCTCCTCTAAACGAGATCAAATGGTGAATTAGGGCATAGTCACACATCACCCATGAATGTGGAGGCCATTTTATAGTACGTGGAGCCGCACGGGATTGTCATGTACGGGTGGACACAGCCTCTATATCATTAGTTGGGTGGTTATCAGTTTCCAGTTATAACAGTTTGGGTCCTAAAAAGTAGATAGATTCAACCATTTGTGCGGAAAGAATGAAAGCAACATAAAATGCCTCAGAACCATTCCGTCATCCATGGTTGGTAAGAACGATGCGCACTAAAAATGTTATAGAACATGATTTATAACATTAAATTGCCCCATTATTGGATGAGTTTCTGTCCAAGCCCACTGTTTTCATAGAGGGACCTGACTCCAGATTGATGTATTTAGTGACACGCTTATCCACATATGTCTTGAATGCAACTAATATAAACATTGTGGAGAATAAAATTCATGTATGGTTCACCAGTTCTGTTTCTGATGCTTTCTTATGGGAGAGTTGTCATCTTTCAAGGGCATGTTGGGCTGTTCACCTTACATTCCAACTTTATAAAGGCTAAAGACATCTAATTCATATTCTGGGATATTTTATCCTTGGTAAAAATGGGGTGATGTGATGTAGGTTCATCCTTCTATGGATTCCTCCTAAGGATTCTTCATCTAGTATGGGTCACCCTTTTTGATTAGGATGTTCTTCAGAAAACACTTATCATGCCATATCATTGTGTATTCTAATTAGTGACACTGCTTCTTTTTGAACCTTCCAACGGTTCATGTCAGGGTAGAAACCTTCGATCGAGAGAGTGGTCACATAGGACATCTGTGGAATTTATGGACGATGATACACTGATGTATTTGGGTTTCATACCATTTTTATAGGGCTTCTCAAGGGAAAATAATCCTGAGGAATCCCACATCAAGGTCGGGAATTATATTCCATAGGTTTGTCTCTGATACATTCCTCAGCTTCCTATGGTTGACAGAATGTATGTTGTGAGTTTATCGTCTATTGAAGATGGACCAGATTGATAGGAACATAGATAAGAGTGGACCAGATGGGTATATACCTTAGATGGAGGAACTGAGGTGTCATTTAGATGAGTGGATTATAACACCCAATGAAGATGGATCTGAGGATTCTTGGGTCCCAATAAAGCGAATGAAAGTGTTTATCGTTGGTTGTGATTGAACATTAGGGAGGCATCATACATACCATGTGTAGAAGAAAGTGATAAAAACCCACATAATTTGAAATAGGTGATGAATTAGGATGTACAAAAAGTACAACAACCTGAAGAAATTCTAGGGTGAACCCATTGATGAAATCCTAATGGATGACATGATCCCACCGGGTTGTGGCGGACTGGGTAAGGATCAAGATGGATGATGGATGGTTTAGTTAAGTGGATCAGAGTAAGGGGATGGAAATGACATTGGGATGACGATGATGTTGAACATGAACCTCTAGGAGGCTTCCTATGAATCATTGTGGGAGGGAATCAAAGTCTACATAGATCAGAATGGGGCATATGATCCCGGTGTACGAATAAGAAAGTGACCTGACAACATGTTGGTGGTTACACATGGTTAGAGGCTCAAGAGTTGGTCTCACAATATTGGGACGAACCAAGGATTTGAGACCAAAAGAAGGGGATACCTCATTTTTATCAGTCATTGGGATTGAACCTCAGGGAAATATCCTACATACCGTAACTAGGAGACATGAATCAAAACCCACATAATTCATATGTATACAGTTTACCGTTATGTGAGACATAAATGGGAATACATTTTAATGTCATGAGGGAAGAGGGTTAACATAATTGAAGTGGTTGATACTGATGGGTGTTGGTCTTGAACCTCAAGGAGGATTCCATCATACCTTAATTGAAAAGGGAAAATACCAATGTCCTTGAAGTTATGAATATGGGCTTGGGGCTTATATGCAAAGGCAGCCGGGGTAGGATGTCATGGTCAGTCTTTACTCTAAGACCACATTAGTTTTGATGAGTGTGATAAAAAAGAGGCAGCAAAGGCCAATGATCACGTCTTGGAAGGTGCATTCATTATTAATAGAGTGGGGATTATACATGGTTAGTGGACCAAAGAGGAAAAATTGGAATATTCGTGATTGAAAGCCCAAATAAGAAACCTGGTCTTACATTGGATTAGCATCTCAAAGTGGAAACATGGGATTACTCTTGGCAAGCGGCATGATGGTGTTAAAGCCCAAATAGAGAGGGACACTGTAATGAAGAACCATGTTCCCAATTCTCCTCTAGTCTTTGAATATGGGAGAATAATTTAGGAGTACGGATTCTACATCTCGCATGAAAGGATAGGGGATTCCTCCAAGATGGATTCCCATTCCTGTGGGCATATGTCATTCAATGCAAGGAGGATCTCATTCCATGTGTGTAATATATCCCCCCGGTGGAGACCAATGGCTGTGGATAATGTCCATGGTGGGGTAACCTGTGTTTATTTCACGGTTAGAGGGTAAAGTTTAATGTCATGTGATAAGAATGATGATGCTTGTCAGTTTGACATTATGATTCTCAAACAATGAGGATTCCACCCTTAGCCATAGGACATACATAACATGTATGCTTGAGCCCTTGGTGAAGGGAAGGAAACGACAATGTCATATGGAGGTGGGGCTATGGAGTGATCCATTGTGGGGTTCATGTTATCATGGATACACAAAGAAACAATAGATGTTAGCTTACCCATGAAATGAATCATTTGGTTAAGCAATGCCATATTAAGCACCACCAAAGAAACCTTGAAATTGATTCACTCATTCCTGGAGGGATGTATAGTAATTGTGTGTGTAAAGCATGAGATATTGAAAAGGGTTTCATCATGGAGTAGATAGGTTTTTCAAAGGCAGGATGCTTCATGGTGATGATGGCCCTAAAAAAGGGAATGAACTTCTTCAAGAGGAGAGGATTCATGAAGAGAACAAATTTTTTTAAGAGGGTGGTGCACCTAAAGTGAAAGGGATTCATGAAGAGAAGGGGATTCATGTAGGGAATGAGGGTCATGAAGAGGTTGGACTTCGTGAAGTGGAATGGATTTGTGAAGAGGAATCATTAATGGAGTTGATCATTACCTTATCGAATGACTCATTCTTGGAGAGAGCTTCGCGATGGCTCTACGATTCATGAAAACATGAGAACTCTAAAGGGGTACCTTCCCCTGAGACGGTTATATGCCATGGAGAAGGGCATCTCCACCATAGTTGGAGGGTATAAAAAATGAAAAAAGGTATGGCTCGCAGAGCCCAAGTACATTTGATGACCTATATGTTGTTTTCCCATAGGTTTGTGCAAAACAAGTGCTTAGAAGAAGAAAGGTCATTGTCATGTGGTTTGGAAGGGGGGAAGGCCTTCAATTTATAGAAAAAATGCTTAGTAGTGTCGCAGATCCAACCTCATAGACATGTGACACTGTAGAGTGGAACCATTATGTCATCTCGGGTCGGCCTCTTATAGGGTGCATGACTCTATAAAGAGGTCCATCAACAAAGCCTCTGTAGAGAGGGCCATGAAGGAAGATAGTGGCGTGAAGGGGCTACAGGGCCAGCATCAGACCAATGTTATGCGGCGAATCCATGAAGACCATCGCAGATGCAGCCTCATGGAAATGGGATAGGCGTGCTATGAGTTTTGAAAAAGGGTCCATTTTTTGGATGAATTGGAGGGCCTTTAGGACCCTCTAGAGTATTGATTCGCTCTACCACATTCTCGAGCCTCCTCCCTGAGCGGGGAAAATTTTTTTCCTTGAAAAATAGTTATTTGTATATTAATATATATTTATATTAATATATATATTGTGTTTTATTAATACAACTATATTTATTAATATATTATGATATCCGTTTATATATGTTTACTTATATATATAGTTATACTTTTTTATAAATATATTAATTCATGCATTTATATATATTTATAAGATTAGTTTTAAATACATACATAAAATATAAGTTTTTGTGTGTGTTTATAAATAATTAAAATAATACATATAAACCACATACATGCCCCTATATATATTATATATATGTTTATCTATTAGTATAATTATACATATTTATATATATTTTCATATATTGTAAATTGATATGTATATTAATTTTCTAAAATACGTAGATAATATATATTAGTTTGTTAATACATAGACAAACACACTAATACACACAAAAAAGAAACATTATATAGGTATAAAAATATTCAAATATTCGTATTTTAAAACAATTGATATTATTTTTTTAGATAAGACTTATATAATGAGAAATATTATATATATATTATTAATTAATTATGTATAAAATTTAAATTTTATGTGTGAATATAAAAAAATATGTAGATATTTGATTATATATAAAAATAAATTTTGGAAAAGACTAAAATATCAAATCCACAATATTAATATGAATGTATGATCTAGGAATAAATTCAGTCTCCAATGAAAAATGAAAAAATACCCCCTTAAACAAGGCTTAATATTTATTTAATGTTAAAACATTTTTCTAATCTAAATATAAATTCAGTTTTAGTGTGATTTTGTTCCTTTTTTCCCTAAATGAATGTGAATTTGGTTTACCTGTATAAAAAATTGCATACACCATTTTAGTGTCTTTGTTTAGATTTGTGGTAGATCTCAAACAGACACTCATATTAAAATTAAGGCTTTTTGATGTATGATTTATAGTTAAAAATTATTTTCGATATATTATAATTATTATTGGATTTTTTGTGTCTTAAAATTGTTTTGGAATGATTATTACGCAATAAGAATTTAAAATTAATTAGTAATATTAATTTTTAAAATATTTTATAATCTATTAGCACTAAATATCATGTATATTAAGTGTAAATTTCTATTTATACTTATCTAAAACATATTTTTAATATATATATATATATATTATTTTTATAAATATAAATATATTTAATATTTTTATGAATTGACTTATTAATAAATTTATTTTTGATGATTTGTATTGAAATATACCCTTTACCAATTCTAGTCTAAATGCACTGATAAAGACACCCTTTACCAGCACAACTAAAAGAGCACTAACAAAGGGGGTCTCCTTAATAGAACTAACAAAAGAGTTGATGAAGGGGTAACTTTTTGAGTGCCTTTTTTATATCACTGATAATGGTAACCCCTTTATCAGATCTTTTTTAGATCTTTTATGGGGTTGCACTACTGAAAAAAATTATAGTTGTGGATACCTAAGTTGCACTCTAGAGTGCTAGCTAGTAATGGTTGTATTTATATATATATATGTTGATATAAACATCACTATATATATAGAACAAAAATGTATATACATATATATAAATATACCTACATACAGTTTCCTATTCTGATATCTCTCGGCATAGGATGAAGTGGGAAGTATCGTCCTAGTGTTCCATAGTTACTAGAGGAAACATATTTATTGTTTATTTATCTGGTTACACTATTATAAATACACACTACTCATTTTTTATGGACCAGCTGGATTATAATTGAATCTATCCATTGTGTCTGAGTAATTATATCTCACGCCTTTTTTGGGATGATTATTGGTACCTGAACATTCCTTATTGATTTATAAACAGACAAAAGTAATCATATCCATTTGAATATCGAGATTCTATGCTTGTATGGGGTAAAAGAGAATATGACTGGTCTTATACTCACGATTCCGTTACAGATAGTATTTGCCATTTTTTCCTTGTTGTATAGCATATTTTTTATGCATTTACCGATGTGTAACATGTTCTTCCTCCCTCTATATTGTTTCTCTACATGATCTTTATTTTTTAGGTGTTATTGATTATGTTTTTACATATTTATTATATCTATATATTTATTCTTCCATATATCCATTATTATATATTTCTACTACCTAACTATTTTTTATATTGAATTCTCTACTATGACCTGAGGGCATAGTCTCCCAACAAACACACTATAAGCTCTTTCTACTAGTTGATGAAATTGTTAGTTTTGAGATATGTGCTTCGGGACAAGTGGAAGACTAGGTTACGTTACATATGAGTGAACTTGGTATTGAAAATAACAATCAGTAAACATTCACATAGATAGGTATATCTAATTACACATAAAAATTGCATTTCCTATCATTGGGTCTCTTTCTAAAAATTTCCATAACATTTAATTTAAAAAGTCACGCACAATGATAAGGTTCATCAAAGTCTTATGTGTCTCCAACACTGATATCCTATATAATATGAGTTCCTCAAATGATATTATAAGGCAATTGAAATTATTTATATATAATTTAAAGGAACATCTAGGTTATTATTAGAACGAAGATCATGTATGTCCTTTAAATGTGATAGTCACACTTAAGACATTATCACAAACTATTTTCAAATAATAAAAATCATGATGTGTTAATAATAATATTAATATTCAAAATAATAAATATATGTTTTCATAATGTAAGCATAATTTATTTATATGGAACATAGTCCAACAAAATCACATTTTCACTAGAAAAACTATTAATAACATTTCATCTGTAAGATCTCACATGATTTTCGTGATTTTGATGAGATAGTGCTATATTCATGGGTTCTAATAAATTGTACTATGTGTAAACTTTCATTACTCCATCGTCACCTATTTTAGAAAAATAAAAAAACCTAGTTGATACTTATTCAGTATCTAATTTGTCCAATGGTGTGGCCACCACTGCAAGATTAAGACAATATAATGTGAAATGGTATTTATTTCAAGGTATAACATCATATTCAAGGACATGGTTTCATTTCAATATGAAATATTTTTCTATATATGAAGCCACAATATATTCCAACCCACTATAGAATTAGTGAAAACTAGCTACTTCAAACACTTCCAGGTCTAAAATCTGCCATTAATAATAAAAACCTAACATTACTATGACTTCATATCATTCTGATCTGTTTAAAACACATCATTAGAATAACCCCTAATTACTAGATCCTTGACTCCTCTATATACTAGGAAGATATCCTTAGTTTATCTCAGGTACCTATCGACCAAAATGACAATTGTCCAATGATTGCAACCTCAACCGCCTTGATATCTGCCTAACATCCTTGATACATAGGAAAGATCAAGTATAGTACCCAAATAAGAATACATGATTACCCCTTTAACTGAATCACATGTTATTTTACCCATTCTCTCTTTGTCCTATTGTGTGTATGGATACATTTTATAAGCAAGATGTATACCATGTTACACTAGAACCAATACCCCATTGGATTGATCCATACTAAATCTATTTATTATATAATCAATCTATATTCCAGGACAAAATCTATGAATCATCATAGATTTTTCATAAATGATCAGGATACCTAGAATATTGGATTACTCACCTCATACCTTTATTGGGAAATAAAATTTTAACATATCCTTAATGGGAAGGTAATATATGTATTTCAATTTCAATGATTAAAATTTTATCAACATAGACTACTATGATAATGACTGCAATCACACTAAAATGATAGTAAAAACGTTGATCACATTTCTTGATAATGAAACGAAAATACTGTATAGCTTCATTGAATAAAATGATCTATTACATCAAATTCATTATTTAATCCATAAATTTATATCTCCAACATTCATATATTTTTTGCGATCCCTTAGAGGAACAAACGTGTGTGGTTGTATTATATTGACAACCTCTAGAAGGATCCCATTAAATAAAACTATTTTAATTACTCTCTAAAACAATCAAAATTCTTGGTACTAAACTATAGTAGGATTAATTTTGATATAATGAAATATGGATATTGTTATGAAGGTTTCATTGTTGTTGGTTCCTTATGTATATTTAAACATTTTATCCACTAGCCTAAAATTATAGGTGCATGACCATCGATGTCTAGTTTCTAATTAAATACCTGGTTTCAGCATATATTCTTTGACACAATGATAGGATTTTTTAAAACCTAATTTTTTTCATACATGCAATCCATTTCCAAATTCATGTAATTTATTTATCTTTTATCTTCTAAGAACTCTACAGCCTCTTTCTAAGAGAGAGGTTCAGCAATATCAACTAATCATGATTCACCGTATTTAGTGATGAAAAATAAATATATCAGTGGTTCTGTGACATCTCTGGTGTTCCTTTTCCTTTCTTGTGTTTTTGTAACAATATATTCAATGGGGATCTATTGAATCAATTATTATAGAAAATATTGTGTATATTTGAAATCAACTTCATCGATGTCATCAATTTTAACACTATACATTTTGAGGATGTTCTCCCTATAAATAAATAGGGATCATATGTGATAATGACATTCATATCAAAGGGGTTTAATATCTTCAATCCATTTTTTCTTATGATACCATGTATGTATACACTTTTTCCCCATGGATTATTTTTTCTAATATGGTCTCCACTGAGGTCTTACAACCCCATATATTTATTCGTGGAAAAACAATTTTCTTTCTACTATATAACTCGAAGGGAATTCGTTTTTCCACATTAATTGTGAATAAATTTAATTTTTACACTTTAGTGTATAATTTATATACCCAAAAGTAAAACTGAATAAATAAATGAACATCATAAACCTTATCATTCCTAGAATGGTTCAGCTCCTCCTTTAACTAATAACATTCCACTATGGTGTGTAAAGTTGACCGAGTTGATGAGGAATCCCAAACTCCTATAAAAGATCAATATAATCATGGTTAATATAATCACCGCCTCAATCTGTCTGAAGAATCATTAAATTATTACTATTTTGATTATCTAATTTATTCTATAATTAGTTGATTTTATTAAATAACTCATTCATATAACTCATAATGTTGATAAATCCATATCCAATAATTTCATCAGAAAACAATATAAAGTATGAGTACCCACCTATATCTTATACAAGAAATTATCCACAAAAATCACAATATACAAATCATGGAATCCCTAAGACACTTTCATCATGTCCACAAAATTTTGGTTTAATTATTTTCACTCTTAGAACAACATGGAATTTTTCATGTGGTTTTAGCTCAAAAATAGAAAAATTATCCACAGTAGTAGTGTTTTTCAAATAATTCTTATGTACATTACCAATTATGTGAATCGATAGATGGGTTTGATATGAGTATAGTAAACTTGAATATTTTAAAATTTTCAATAAATGGTTTCCATAAATTAGTAAATAAAGAATATTATTTAAATGGTCCATAACATAACCTAATTTATCATTATAAAATAAATACTATGATTTCCAAATATGAAAATAAAAAAATATAAAATAAGGTAGGATAGTTCTTGGTAGTATGTGGTACATATTATAAATCTCATAAATCTAATATTGTCCATATTGATAACGGATGGTGGTAGTCTCTGATGGATAGCATAGCCATCCCCGATCCATTGAACTCTCGTAAATCAACCAGTCCTATAGAAATATTTCTAAATATTATTCATTCCAAAAACTATTTATAGATATGATAAACTAAAAATTTTTATAATACCAGATGAATATATATTGAAAGATAACATTCCATAAAGAATGAAATTTTTTCTCCTCCATTAATTTGGGTGTAGTACTTCTTCAATATTCATTTCATTATACATTAAAATCATACTACTTCCTTTTCGTTTCCCATAATCAGGATCTTAATATTATTAAAAGTATGGATATCTGGAAATTAGGATTTTTATGTTACATGTACCCTTTTCCTTATTCTTCATTTTCTTATTCACTTTGGGGACTCGGGGTTTATCATTCCCCATGTCCTTTTCCACATGGAGAATCAATGTAATAAGATCTAAAAGACTCATCCAATTATTCCTCTTGTTATAATTAATAATCAATCTCGATATGTACTTAGGTACTGAGGAATGTATGCTATTTATGTAAAAATTATATTATAATTTAACATTAATATGTCTAACATTAAATTCATCAAATAATCACTATTAATTTGGACCAGTTGGTGTAGAATCTCCATGCTTTTTTTTCAAATTATGGCACTAGCGATATCATATATCTCTTTAATCTCATATTCTTAATAGTTATCCCAAAAGCGATACATCATATTATACAAATCCATTTTCACATGTTTTTTTCATGATAATTTTTATGGATGAAATCATGAATAATTAATCTTTTTTGTATTCAATCAAATTCTTCTCATAGAGAGAGAACTCTTCCCTACAATGCCCGATGCCAGGAACATCATAAATATGTTCATCTAGAACATACAATTTCCTTTCAGGATCATTACAACTCATAGAAATTATTTTCTATGATAAGGTTATAGTTATCATGGATGGATCAATGTTATATGTATGAAGTCATGTTTATTGTTATTTCTACATATACAATTACATTTATTTTATAACCTTAGATTATAACATGTATATAAGAAAATAAATATTAATTTGTTAAATCTCCCTCTATTTATTGAATAAAAATCACTCTTCATTGCCTTTTCAATACT
Source organism: Viscum album (assembly GCA_963277665.1). Lineage (NCBI taxonomy): Eukaryota > Viridiplantae > Streptophyta > Magnoliopsida > Santalales > Viscaceae > Viscum > Viscum album. The sequence continues at coordinate 761,610,092 of OY728166.1, forward strand.
ATGTTAATTTTTTATTCTAGTATAAAGGATCCATATTCCCCTTATCATAACCCTGTTGTTGGCCGGTGAAGTTATTTGAAGTTTTTATGTTGGAATTACAAATGTTAGCTACATTAAGTCATAGTTCCTTGATATGTATAGTGGACTCCCTATTCATTAAATCCTTAAATTTAATTTCCTATAGCTTTAACTCTTAGTAACATCATGTAATGCTTTAATAGTCTACCCTTTATATGAGATAAGTTAAGTCAACCCCAAACATAAACATTGAATTCTCGGAAAATTGAAAGCACGCTTACTTTGGTCGATTATGAACATTGATCTATTGTCTATTTCTAAAATACATAGTTGTGGTATATAGCCACTTTATAAATAAAATTGTGTTATTTTGTTTTTATGAATATGTTGAACATTTATTCATTATTATATTCTTTATAATTTTAAGTGGACTTACTTATGTAATTAAACATGTCTTAAAAAATATATCTTCCAAGTCAAATTTTTTGTAGTTCTATGTTGTAGAATAATTAATTAATTAATTCATATGATCATGAAAAAACATTGATAATTAAATACTCAAGACTCATTATATAAATAAAATAATAATGTGATGTGTCATGGCCCTTCAGTAATGGTTAGTTTATCTATTAGATAATAAAAAACAATCGCCCTAAGGAGAAGATCCTAAAACCATGACTTACTTCAAGTTGAATCCTTACACAATAAAACTAGTTATCTATCATATAGTGGTTTCTACTTGTCTCCAAAACAGAACCGCCTCTATTAACTTGAGAGCTCTATCCATTACAAAATATTTTACTAACATGCACCTAAGGGGATCCAAAGGATCATTTGGGAAGTTTATATAAAAGTAAACCATCGGAATACATGACTTTGCAGAATGAGAGGTTAGATTATGTTCATTACATAAAAGTAATCTAATAATAAATTAATATAAAACAAATCACATATAAATGTTCTATCTATGTTCTGTGTTATCCACATAAATTCAATGAATTGCAAATTTAATAAAAATAACATTCAATTCTAATCATTTTTATTTAAGATAAATCACTCTCGAATAAATTAATTATATTTATTAATTAATATATTATTTTATCTTAATTCTCATCCAAGAAAACTTTAGGATATAATCCATCATACATATAATAAATTAAATAAATTTATTTAAAATTAATTATGAATAAAATAAGTACATTTGAGACAACATAATGAGTACTAGTTTGAACTACCAAACATGTATTATATTTGTATACTATTTAGTCGTTAAACATATAATATAAATAACATATCATGTAATTTCATGGAATGTATTTTCAACTTAATTACCAAAAAAAATATTTATATAGCATGTTATATTTCAATTCTTGTAGATTTAGAATTATATATGAAGTGTACATGATTTAATGTTCTAAAATTATATAAAATATATTAATAACATATATATATATAGCCCATTAAATGAAATATAATAACAACATAATGACCAAAAAAATTATGATAATATATAAAAATTATAATTAATTAATTTTTTATTTTACATAATTTGGAAATCTAAATAGTGTGTATTATCCATCTACACAACATGAATATTTTTCACCATCTATTCAAGAAACATTCCAAGGGAATCTTCATGTAATAGTTCCATATAAAATAATAGATTACATTATATAGTAAAGAGATACATGGCATGTTGTCTTCATGTAATATGGTGACACGTCATGTAATCCATGTAAGGGAATACATGGTCCATCAAAGACTAATAGTCCACATATCATGTTCGAATGAAACAAGAAGGGAAATCCAATTGGCCTTGTGCCAGTTTGGTGTCTTCAATGTGTGGTGTATTTAAATAATAACTCCATAAAATAAATTAACAGTTATTTAATTAATTCCAAATCAATTCTTGTTGCATTGAATATGGGCACATGGAATGTACTCATTTTTTCTATACATCCAGAATCCGCTACACCTCTCGATGAGTTCTTCTAATGTTATTCATTAATAAACTTAATCTATATGAATATATTTATTTTAATTAATAGGATGATGATAATACATCATGATTTATATTAATGAATAATTAAACCGGAATTGATGACCAATGATAACTATTTAAATAAATATAGGATATTGAAATAATTTTAGAAAATTATTGGAGTGCTCTAATGCCACTTGATGGTTCTTGACATAGCTGAAGTCAAACTCAATTTTTTCTCACAGTAGATGATTAATATATGATATAATACAATGATAAACACCATAAACAATAGAATTGAATCAATCAATAATTTAAAATATAACTGAAGAACCAATGTCTAGAAAAATCACATATTATTTATAATTAATTAAACCAATTATGATTTAGCATTTGAAGATTTCCTTCAATTTTATGAATATGAAATTATATCTCTGTTGTGAAATAATTATTTGATGGTACTATTGAGTATATTTCTTCTATTGGTGATCCATACATGATCAATAAACATCTGAATTTATTTTCTGCAATCTCTATGTTTTAGTGTGGTAGATCCTAACACTTTCAACATCTGTCCTTGATAGCCATAATAATTTATTCAAAGAATGATTCTATTAGATCTCTTGAGACATGAGTGTGTTGGTATAAGTGTATGAAAATCCATTTTTAGATCATTCTTAGAGAGGGATATCTATATAGATTCAATATAATTCTCCCTAGATGTCGTTGTACACAACAAATGATAATTACATCAATAAGAATATAATATAAGTTTGATAGTACACTGTTTTGGATATAAAATAATAATTTCTCATATGAGCTTCTTATTTATCCCGTTTCCCAAGGAACCTCAGGTATATAATAATAAAAACAATATGATTTATTGACATGAAAAAAAGAAACGAATTAAATATTAATAATATTTAAATAATATATAATAAATATAATTTCATAATAGACTATAAAAATCATTCGTTCATTCCCCCGTAATATTTATTTGACCTTGAATAATTTCTATTTATTTAATATATAAATATCATTTCATTATTTTCAATTAAATTAATAAAAATTATATTACATTAATATTTAATATATATTTAATAAATATTTTTTGAATAAACCACTCTCTCAAATAACTACTTGTAAAATATGTTTGATCAAGTAAACATAAATACATATTAAACAGTGTCCTATAATAATATTTACCAATATAATAAACAATAATAATGATAATAGTAATAATAATAATATTATTATTTAACGGAGGTTTTGGATACACTTATTGGGTGAACCTCAAGTCCTCTTTCTCAGTGGTAATAAGCGATTCAAGTCAATGTATAAGGTCAGTTTCTAGTAACCTTCCTTGGTACTCATAAAAAAATAATTTAATAGACCGATGACGTAAAACCTCAAATAGAAACATATTTTGTAATATAATCTACTTAGCTTGATATCTCCAGCCAATCAGGTTGTGTGCTGGAACCATAAACAAATGATCTCAATGTATCATTATTTAATTTTTTTAATATTGAAGAATTTTATAGAACACTGTGGGCATGAAATTATTTAGTTTCAATTATTTCCATCATATGGACTAATATACCAACTAATGCTAAATAGTAGTATCGTGAATTACATTCTCACATTATTCCTCAATGAAATATTACTCATGATGCACCCATAGTACCATACTTCATCATGAAAATATGGCATCATATTTGATTCAATATATCGATGTACATGGGTCATAATATAGATTAATATTATAATTAATGTCTAATTATCAATAAACATTTCCATAGATATGATCAAACAATGAAATATATAATTATGGATTTCATACTGGTAGGTCTTGATCTCATTGATTCTTATGATAGAAATTATTAAGGGTGCACATAATGAGAAGGAAAATTGACGTACTATTATTTTAAAACCCTGATAGACTATATAATTCAGGTCTTTCGAATCATTTCATGTGACTATAGAATATGTATTTACAAATACTACCATGGAACTTATAGTTTCTCATCAATGTAGAGAACTACTTTGACCATTCAGTGTGCAATTAATCTAAGGAAATTATCATATAAAATGTCATGAAGAAGAAATATCATTATTTTATATGAAGTTTTTTTATATTCAAAATAACGAAGATATGTTATCATAATGTACATAGACATTGGTTCTTGGGCACCGACACCAATAAAATACCACTTTCAAAATAGAAAATAGATGAAAACCTTCTGTTCGATGACTCTGACATCATTACCATGCTTCAAATAAGTTAATTCATTCATAAAGGGAAAATATAATTTTTGTTCCAAATAATATATTCTTATTAAAACATCACATATATGAGAAAAATCGTTCCATAGGAGATAATTTCAGAGTATTCTATATTTGTGTTGCTGGGACCTTTCCTCTTGTACAAGGGACATAAATGTAGTATTATCAAAACATAATGTGATATGATATTTACATATTGGTATCACATCAATATAATGAAAAAATAATTATATCCAAATGGGCTCTTCGACAATGTCATTAGCTACTACATTCTCTAAATCTATAATTGATTTGGTGACAACTGAATACTCAGATGTCCTCCATATAATATCTCCACCAATGAGACTGAAAACATTTCCAAAATGAGAATTCATATTAGTTTTTCATTTTTGAATACTAACAATCAGTATATCCATTGATTACTATCACTTCACCTCTTCCAAAACTATGACCTTATCCTTATTTATTCTAAGATAATCAAGCATATCTGTAATAGTAAAACAATGTTTTTCACCTGGGGAATCATGATATATGTCTACCATGATAAATTCATATGCATAATGAAATATATAATATAAAATAGAATACATGATTCATCCTATCACTGAAGTGTAAGACATCTTACTCATTCAAATTTTCTCTTGATGTGTCCAACAACAAATTTTCGTTGAAATATACATACCATGTGACCCTAGATCCAATTCCCTATTCGATAGATCTATAATAAATATATTTAGTATCTTTGGAATGTATGTACTATGGCCTAGTACATGAATTATATTGGATCAATCACTAATGTTATTGATTCCTAGAATATATGATACTTCACCAAAGTACTTCATGGGGAAACACTTGTTTAACTAGTCCATAATAGAAAGTAAGACTAGTATGTCATTTATAAAAAGAAATATTTCATAATAATATTCTAGTATAATTTTGAAATAATTATCACTAAAATGCTAATAAATACATGGATCAAGGTCATAAATAGTGAAAACAAAATATTTTATAGATTCATTGAATCGAATTATCCAATACATGGATTCTAAAATTAATTCATAAATGAATATTTGAATCTATCATATATTTTTGGAAACACATGGAGTCACAAATCCATTGAGTTATGTCATATAGACAATTTAATAATTATAAAACTTCATGAAATCTATTTTTACATATGCCTACCAAATTTCATTTTGATGGAAAAAAATATAACAAGTATATTACTGATAGACTTAAACATGGAAATTGTTTAAATGATTTCAATAGAGTCATTTCCATGATGTCGATTAAACCAATTAGCAAATAGTCTTGTTTTTTGGTTCTTAATTTACATTCCAAATACATTTTCAATTGAATAACAATTTAAACCCAACATGAATTGCATATAAAAATATAGACTAGGTCCCAAACATGGTTTTTATATAGGTAATATACTTCATAATTAATGGAAACATTTGATCTGGAATTTTCTTATCTCTAAAATATCTCTTTATGAAAGGGAGGTTCATTATTTCAATCCAATAATGAATCACAATATTCAGAGATGAAAATCCCATATCTGTATAGTTCAATTTCTTATCAAGTGCTCAAACATAGTAGATGTGTTTTTGGATCAATATCTTACACAAGGACCTATAGAATATATATATACCAAAACATTTGTTTCATGAGTATCAGCTTAATTGAATTCAATATTTCTCCCACTATCATTCTTGAGTATATACACTATGTAATGAAATATGGCATGTTTTTTAACTGACATTTTAATTTGTAATTGTATTTATATGCAGAATCATTTATACATTAGGATACCCTATAATGATATTCTTCATTAAATAAGGTTCTGGTTTTTTTAGAATTCCTTAACAATCACCTCACAACCCCTTACATATGTAAGTGAAAACATGTTTCCTTCCACTCCAATACTCAAATTGAATTTTTTTTACTCTTCATTTGGAACACTTTTTATAGAGTACAACATTGTTTTTAATGCATATCCAAAAATGCAAAATGGAAGATATGCATGACTCGTTTCAAATTGTTTTTTCTTCATTACATGTATATTCTCCAATTTATTATTGAAATTATTAAATTTATCAATGCACCTATAATTGGATATCATCAAGTATATATATCCATATCAACTAACATCAATAGTAAAATTTAATATCTAACAATACATAGATCTATATTTTACTAAAAATTTTACAAAAACCATACTGTGTACGAATCCTAAAATAATCATTTTCCTTTTCACCATGTACACCAAATGGCTGTCTGGTAATTTATTCATGTAGAAAAGCATGATATATTTCAATAGGATTTAGTTTTAAAGATTAATAATTACCATATTGATATATCTTTTTCAAATGATTCTTATTTTTTTGAATATGATGGGGATTCCATAACATTTTATTATATAAGTCATTAAAACATTATTCCTTATCAATTTTTAGTACATGGTTTTAAAAATTTAATACATAGTGAAAACTATTTAAATGTATCATAACATTACATATATTTTTTAAAAATGTATTATACATTCATTAAAAATTTAGGAAATAAAACCATATATAGATTTTAAGGCTATATAAATTATTTTGATGTTAATATTTGGTAAAAAATAAAATTTTCTTTAAAACATATCATTCATATTGTAAATGAATGCAGGTAGTATCTAATGGAAAGAGATTCCAACCCCGCACTAATGGTAGACGAAATAGCCACATCTCCTCTAAAAATATTTTGGAATCTAAATTATTCAGGCATTTGATAACATTTATGATCACAAAAATCAATATCTAATACCAAATTCTATGATACTGAATGACGAAAGATGATAATGAATTCACCTTGAGGTTATAATTGCTTTTGGGTACAATTCCACTTCAAATGGTCTTTCTTACAACATGAAAAACATACTATGTGCTTTTCCTATCACTATCATTAGATCATACTATTCTTTTAAGGATGGTGATTGAGAGTTTTAGACATTCCATGAGTCTTGTTCAACTTTTAGTATTCACCATAACTATAATTAATTTTTCTTTCCACATTACCTTTTCCCCTTGGTGAATTATATTATGAATTTTCCCAATAATATTATAATTATTTTCAATATATTATAAAAAATAAAAAATTAGAAGTATGTTAGTATAGTAGAATTTACGAGATCATTCTGCAAATCGTATGGAAAATTAATCCCCAATATGTCTATTATTTCAATGTAGTCCATAATCATGAGTAAATTATACCTATATATAATCAAATATCAATGTGTGATTTTAAATATATCATTAGAGATCTCATATCACTCTTTTCCTTCCTTCCATTGGCTGAGATCCAAAAGGCGAGATATCACGTTGTATTCAACCATGTCATCATGTATATTTAAATGTTCATTGGTCATGGATGATTTCATGAATCATTGAAATTTTTTTGGGTCATTAAAATGTTTCTCAGAGATATAAAACTCTTCCACATTAGCCTCGTGACGAGTCACATGAGGATTATGTTCTTCCCAAACATATAATTTCATTTCATAGTGTCAGATAATGAATAAACACACATACCACTGTTGGAAATTATTTCCCAGGAAAAATTTATCCTTATCTTGTATTAATCATAGTGATATAATAGAAGTCATATTTATTTCTGTTTTTAAAAATAATATGAGTATAAATTTAGTAGATACTAGGATAAAATGTTGATAAGAAATAAATATTATATTTATTAATGTTACACTATTTTATAAAAACCAATTTGCCCTCAACATTGGATTCAAAAGTTGTAGTTTCATAGAAACTCTAGTTTCGAGGATCCATATTTCCCATCATATGAACCACACATTGGTTGATCAAGAAATTAGAATTGTTTTAGGATGACATTCTAAATTTATACTGCATCAACTCACATATCCATGATATTATGGGTGGAATCTCCAATCCATAAATTCATAAATTCAATTTTATAAACCTTTAACTCTTAGTTACATCATTAAAAACTATATAATAAAACCATTTGAATGAAAAATGATATGTAAACCCAGAAAATTAGGTTATTATTCCCCATCTATTGAAAGCACTCCGATTTTGTTCAGTTAGGAACTTTGAAATATGATTTGATTTTGACTTATGTTGTAGAAGGTTATACCCTCATAATATATATAAGGGATTTTATATTTATGTATATGTTTAAAATTAAATATTTATTATGTGGTTGCTAATATTAAATGAATTTACTTATATGATTAACCATGTATTATATAAAATTTATAAATATTGCAATTTATTTTTGTTCGGTATTTCAAGTGTATTAATTCATTCCTCGATGTGATCATGATATAAAATACATAATTTAATAATCATGTAACTTGAACGAAGTTAAATAATAATATTAAATGATCATTATTTTTTTAGTAATAGTTATTTTATATACTGGATGAAAAACTAATCATTGACCAATAAGAGAAACACCTTGAAACATGAAATGATTTGTATTTCATATTTCCACATATTCCCCAATATATCACTCTTGTATTGGTTTCTCCTTGCCTCCAAAACAGAATCGAATCCACTCATATGGGAGCTCTATCCATTACATATGCTTTATCTCATTTGTATGTGAGGGGAACCAAATTATTGGATATGGGGATTACATAAAAGGACTTCATGGGACACATGACCATATATAATAAAAGGAGTGATGATGTGTACGACTTAAATTTTAATTAATGATAAATTAAATGAAAATAAATAAAAAAATGTTAAATCTATGATCCTGATCATCTACATACATGAAATTAATTAAAAAGTTAATGAAAATATACTTCAAATATAATATTTATAATTTATGATAAATCATACTTTAAAAATTTAATTCTATTTTTAATTAATAAATTATTTTATCATAATTCCAATTCCTGATATCATCATATATTCAACCATCAAAATTTTCATCAAATTACCTAATTTATTTTAAAATTACCTATAAAAAATATACTTCTTGTAGAAAACACATTTAGTGCACATTATATCTTCCCAACATGTATTATATTCATATAATACAAACTAATAAGATATCTAGTACAAACCAATTATCATGTAATTTCGTGGTTTGTACTATTATCTTAAGGACCACACTAAACCAATAGTATTTACATAGCATGTTATCATTCAATGTGTGTAGTGTAATGACTATATTATGATTTCTACACAATCTCAATTTCTGAACGTTAGAGAGAAATTAATTAGACATTTAATAAATATATATATATATATATACATCTATAATTCATTATATGGTATGTACTATAAACATAATAAACCAAAAACACATTTTTATAGGGGTTATGTAGTATGATAAATTAATTTTTAATTCTACATATGTTGGTAATTTACACTGCATCTAAAATAATTCTACAATACATGAATATTACACAATATTTTACAATGAATCATTCCTAGGGTGTTAGTATGTAACTATTCGACAAAAAATAATAGATTATAAGGTGTTTATAAGGAATAGAAAACATTTCTTCCCTAAGATACATGATCACAATTTATGTAAGCTATGTAAGAGATTACAATGTCTATCTTTGACTAAATAACTATACCTCGTGTAATGATGTTATATGTCATGTAGTATTGCTGACCTTGTACCATCTGGGCCTGGTTAGTATGTATTGTATTTAAATACACAATTAATGTTACAAATTGACACAACTAAAATTAATTCTGAATTAATTCTTGGCTCATTGAACGTGGGTACTCGGGGTTTACCAAAAATCTACATGGTGTATACTCTTTTGCAATCTCTCTAGAATCCTCAGCACCTGCAAATGTATTCATAAAATGTTATTAAGTAATATAATTAATATATTTGATCATATTTTTTAGAATTTATAGGAATGAAATAATATCACATGATTATGATTAAAAAAATGATTAAACGTGAATGGAAATCTAATTATAAATGACTAAATAAATCCAAAAAAATTTAAATACTTATAAATAATTTTTTGACCTATCTATAACTATTTAATGGAATTATTCATAGAGTGATCATCAACTATTGCATTAAAATATTGGATTTTTCATATAATTGATGATTAATTCAAGATTTACATCAATTATAAATGTCGTCACCAATGAAATTGAATCAATGATTAAATTAAAAGAGAACACTAGAACCAAAGCACATGATCATCACATATTATTTCTACCTAATTTAATCAAGTAAGAATTACATTGTGATGAATTATTTCTTGGTTTATAAATATATAAATGTATACATGTTTTAACATCATTGTGACTTATGAATCAATATTATATTCCCTCAAGTGTAAATCAATATGCGCTCCATAAAATTCCAAATGTTGCAATAAGAGTCTCTAGTTACAAGCACGAAAAATCATAACACACTCATTGATTATTTTTGACCAACCTATGAATCTTTTCATGTTAGAGTTTTCTCTGATATATCTAGACTTTAAACTACTAGTGGATTAGTACTACACCCCATAAATGAGTGTTTTAATAGATAGTGATCTTTCTAGGGAATATATGGAATTCACGCTTGATGTCATTATGCAGAACAATGAATAATAAATACCTCTAGAAAATTATATAATAGGGATTATATGAATCTAGGGTTATAAAATAATAATTTATCATGTTCCATTATTATACTTTTTAATCTATACAAAACCCCTTCTCTATAATCACAATAATAATATTTTTATTTTGCATCATGTGAAAATATCACATATTAAAGTAAATATTATTTTATAAAACTAATATTAAATATATATTATTTCTCATCAGAACACTAATCATGGTTCACCCTTCCTCCGTAATATTTATTTGACCTTGAATAATGATTATTTATTTACTTAATAAATATAACATCATTATTTTCTAATATTTTAATAAATATTATATTCGAGAAATAATAAATAATTATTTGTTAAATACTATACTTTCAAAATATTCTCTCGAATATGTAATGATATAATATGTGATCTAGAAAAAATGAATATTTATTAAAAAATGTGCGGGAAAAATATTTTCTCAACATGTAAAATAATAAATAACATTAGAATTTAATTAAGTTTAAGGATACACTTAGTGTGTGACCATCTAGGCCATTATTAATTAAAATAGGATATGTATCCCAACGTATAAGGTTTGCACCACGAAACACACCAAGGTACCATAGAGAATGGTGTTAATGTTGTAATAACATAAAACCTAATAAAAAATTATAGTATGAAATATAATCCCTTTATTTTGATATCTTTTATCAAGCTGTTTACATGCAATTGCCATCAACCTTTATGCTTGATCCCTATTCCATTAACATTATAGATATTTAACTTTCCTACTAAACACAATGTCCATAGATTTTTTTCGGCTATATAATTTCCATTAAAGGTCCTATGATACCATATTATTATGAATAAAAATGGAAAAATCATTCTGGAATTATTAATAAATAAAAATATTACTCATGATGCCCAAAACAAATCATACATCACCACAAACACATTTCATCATGATTTTCATAAATACATCAATATTAATGATCATAAAATCCATTAAAAATATTAAACTCAAAGAATGAATACTCGTATAAGAAAATATGATTTTTTATTGAAAAACATAAATGGGATTTTCCTATTGGATTTTCATGTTCTCATAATTTCTTATATAATAAATTAACAAGGGCATAAACAATGAAAAGTTTCCTCAAAGTCCTATGATTATCCACCCCTGATTTCCTATATAATTTCTGTCTCTAAAATGATGTTATCCACCTATATAACATATATTCAAAAATATTTTCGTTGAAGTTCTAAGTTCTCATCATAACTAAGAATTGCTATGACTTTTAAGTTTGATTGGTACTCTTAGTAAATTTTCACATAAAATATCCTGTATAAGAACAATAATGATGTGATAAAGTGTAGATTAATATTATCAATAATAAATAATGGTTTTCATAGTGTACACAAACGTTGGTTCTATGGAACCAACACCAACATGTTTTAATCCATCCAAACACGCGTATCACAACTTCCAATGTTTAAAAATACAGGAGTTATTGAAAATCATAGTTTACTATAAAATAATAATTTAACTCAGAAAAACATATTTATAAAAAATTTAATATTAAATGACTGGCTAATCTATAATTTAATCTAAATTGTGAGTCAGAATTCAGTGTAAAAATTTTGGAACCTCTATTTTCACATTATTTTATATAGAAATATATATTTCAAAGCTTCATTTTTATAGTCATTTGAAATTTAATTTCTCACTGACATCGTAACTTTTAATTCTAATACAAACATTAAAAAATTGTCTTCACTCTCCTAAAAAAGTTTCATATCATAAAAAATTCAACCAAAATATTTAAAAACATATAAAATATTTTAGAATAATTTTATCCAAATAAAAAAACAGATAGCGAAATATAAATAATCAAAAAAAAGATAGAAAATGTTTCAACCATTTATGTAATGGTTTTTTTATTTTTTGGTAACATTATTGACTACAAAGGTAATAAATTTCACTTCTAACAACATTATATTAATTGTCACATATTATAATACCATATTTCAAAAATTTCATTCTTCTTCCCCAATTTAATGGTATCATTTGATCTCAATTAACAACATCTTACACATGGGCATACTAAAAAACCACATTTCAAAAATTTATTCCACAAATTTAAATAATAATGAATTAATATCCTATTGATTTAATAATTACTCAAAAATATTCAATACATAATTTCATTTACTAACATGTTATTTCATTCCATAATATATTTTTAGGATTATAGTTTTGGAAAATTAAGTCATAAATCTTATATAAAAATTTGTTTCATACCATGTTGAACACTTCCCCTTAGAATCTATTTATCTAAAAATTAAATTATTTTATATAAAAATAGTTATATTTTGATGAAAAATAATTATGACATAACAATTCACTACATATTTATTCATACACATCCATATAAACATTTTGTAATGTGGAATGAGTAATAAAATATCATTAAGGGTCATAAACAATAAAATGAAACATTTTAGTCCATTTTAAAAAAATGAATCATAAAAGAGAGTTTGAATTTAACATAATAAACATCGAACTGATAATTTTGTTTACTTACACATGAAATAATCATTACCAAAAAATGTTTATAATAAAACACCAAAAAATAAAACAATAACTAATAATCATAATCATGTAGGTTTTATAGAAAACATAAGAACTAATGAAAATTATATTCTGAAAAAATTACTTTTTTTACAATAAATCGTTCATAATCATTCCATTAAAATAATTAATAAATAATTGATCAATTAGGACTGTTATATAGGAAGTCAAATCTATGGATCCTTTACAAGAATCTTTAGAAGTCGAATAACTGATACGATCAACTTCCATCATAGTTATTTTGAAAACATAATCATTACCCAATGAATTGGAGATATATAAAAGATCACATAATCCTAATTAACATAAAAGGAATATAACATGTAGAGAACACAAAACATAATTCATCTAAATCATCAGAAAAATAAAAATACACTTTTTAAATCATAAAAAAATAGTTTTATATATTAGTATATCCCATTCCCTTAAAAATAAACAATAGAAACTAAAATTCCTAGAAAAAAAAGGAAAGGATGGTTATAATTTGAATATAAAATTGAATAATATTATGTAAAAAACATAAAATAATAGTTGGGTTTTTGGGAAAATCTCTTTACTATGTATATATTACAATAGAATCTTCATCTTTCCAATTGTAACGCAACTCAAAATATTCTGTATAAAATATGTAAAAAATATTCCTTTGGAAATAATTTGAATGAAATTAAAAAGAGAGATAAAATTTACATTAAAATTAAATAATTTCATAATAAATACGTCTAAAATGAATTTTTATGAATATGATCATAGAAGAAAAATTTCAAGAAAATAAATCATTACAACATTTAAAATTATGTTTATAGTAATGTTTCCATTACCTCGAGTTTGATTCATCTCGCGTGTTATTTATATTTTCAAATAATACAAATATGTAAATTAATTACATTATTGAGAACCATTTTAATTTTTATTATTAATTTTATTATTTATTTCAATGTTATACACAATTACTTAATCAATAAAATTAATGTTTATTTTTTTGAAGATATTCGATTCATATGTCCATAATGACATTGGTAAGTTGAATATTTTCCAAGTTTCCTTTATCCCATCATATAAAGAATAATAATAAAAATTAATACTTATAATATTTATTTTTTAAATATAATTAAAAAAATCATGAATTATGGTTATGAAAAATGAATTATGATACAATCATGGAGAACGTAAGTTGTATATTTTCATTAGTAACATTTCCATTTTAAAATGATCTTGATGGAATTAAGGTAAGTATTATTTTATATTTAAATAACGATTATTATATAATAAATGTCAAATTATTTCATTAAATTCAAATTTATATAGTAGCCATTGTATGTAGTGATGAAAAATTAATAACTTCACTTCATGGAGGTGGCAATCCACAAGAACATATAAATGATGCTATCATTTTTCAAAGATGGAATCTTATGATTTTAAATTATATATTATCATTAAATATTTATAATTTTTTTATAAATATCATATATATATATATATATAATATCCATCATTATAATCAATTGTGAGAGGTAGTGATTGAAAATGAATGATGTCGGTTTGTGAGGCGGTAGGTAACTACAGAAACGACCGATGGTTTCATTTCCCATATGATGAAAGATGAGATTTATATAGATTATTAAATTTATATTTAAAATATAAATATATTTTTTATATTAATTTTATAATGCTATCATGGTTTAATATTATTTTAAGGAGGAAGAAGAAGAAATAAATCTAAAATATTCTTTTAAATGCTATATCACTTTTTCAAATAACCATAATTTCCTTACAACTTAACTGATATAATGGATATATTATATCTCTAATAAGAAATATAGAATATTGGGAAGGATTTTATGAGTGGATTTTGTAACGTCGCGTTTTCGGGAGCCGCCCGAGGTGCCCCGTATTCTGTTGGTCACATGACCTCAAGAACATTTCCCCAAATTACAGAGGGATCCAACTAGCACCAAGGTCCTTGGATGTGATAGTGGGGAAAATATGACCCCATTATAAGAGTAACAAAGTATAATAACAATAATATACATCAATGGAAGCAATAATACCATACAATAAATAAACAGCGGAATACTTAATATAAGTAATCAACAGAAGGATATATAAAAATGATGCATGTCACAATGCTGGTAATATGATACTAAACCAATGTACTTAAAAATAAGAATATTAGGCAACATCGCGAGCCTCATATTGGTCCCATTCTCTCATTCTCTACAATACTCAAGTACATGATGTACAAGGGAACATTACCTTATCTATTCTTGCAACAATATAATTTATTGGGCCCCAAAAGCATGACTCAAACAGGCTGTGAGACGAATCCCAATACAAAACCCCCAAAGAGATGTTTCATACTGTCATTGAATATATATTTTTAGGCAATATACAAAATTAATAAATAAACAAAGAAGTACTCAAAACTAAACAATCCCATAGTTTCAACTATATTAATTTAATTTTATTAACCATTCAACCATTCATTCGCAATAAACCCTCTATGAATGATCTCATAGTCTAACACCTCTAGTTTTATAAAGAAAAAGTCTCTCTGAGGAAGCACTCTCCGTCAATTACTCATATGGTCTATTAACTATATAATATAAACTCTCTCTAGAAGCACATAAAATCCATTCCTCTTGTGGTCTAGTAATGGTATACTATTGAAAATCAATGGAATAACTCAACATCCATCCCCCCCAGTTGTCTTACAATGTTAAAAATATAAAAAACAATATGGGTAATCTCTCAATATCGATTCCCCCTATGGTCTAACTACACCAGGTTCTAACAGCCTTGTGTAATTGAGTCGTGCACAAATGATATCCAGTATACCAAGTAATCTCATATACTACAGGGCTATGCATCTATAATGTATATCAAAATCAGGTCATATAATATCAACTCCATCGTAATAGCACTGGGCATGGAAACAAAATGGCCTAACAAGAATTTCTAGACCCAATAACCAATATCAAATAACTATGGGAAAATGTGTTCATAAACAAGTTAATGAACCTAAATCCTAACCAAAACCATTTCTCCTGAAAACAAAACATAGTAGGTATCAAATATGGTTAAATCTCCAAAACACACAATACCCTCAAAAGTGGTAATGAATAATTTTTCATATATAATCCCTAGACAACTACAGAAAGACAAACCCCACCTACCTTGATGTAGTACGATAGATATAGTTGAATCACAGGATTTTAATGGACCTATATCATCCTAGATCTAAAAAAAATAAAAAATACTTAACCTACAATATCTAATGAAATAATAAAAATCCAGTGGATAAAATCTAGATTAAGGAAGGAATCGCAGAGGTGATTCCAACACAATTTATGGTACTTGATTTGGAGAACAAATGAATGGTCGGAGTCTCAAACAATAATTTTCACTCCCAGTCACTCTTGAATGAGATAGTGTTTGTAGAAGATGATTCTGAGCATTAGACACAACCCCAGTCTAACCGATCCAATAAACGGAAAAGTATAGGGTGTGTTCATTTATTGTACATGTCATGTACATGCCCTAACATGCCGCCACTTTTGGTGGTCTCCATTTCTCCTCACATGGTCTTGTACTGGTCGCTACATGGCCAGTACATGGTTACCCATGGAAACTAGGTACACATCCTGTACTTCTATGTACACGGTGTGTACTTATGGAATTTTCAAAATTCTTCCTTTTTATCAAAACACACATATTAAAGATCCAAACCTAAAATGAATATCCAGGTTCTTAAAAACATCCTCCCTTAATGAAACTCATCCCCGAGATTTCTTAACAAGGTGGAACAAATGAAGAATCCTCAAACAGTTCCAGCCACTACGATCGGACATCAGTCTCCCTCTCCCAAGCCTCATCTTGTATGCACCCGTGCTTCCAAAACACTCGTACCATAAGAACAGATCAAACATGGAGAACCTTTGAGCTACGAACAACATTCTAAATATAATACTCCTTGAATGTTTCATCTACCTCTAACTCAACCTCCTTAGGATGAAAAAAATGAGACACGTAAGAGAAGTAGCGTTGTAGATGAAATACATGGAAGAAGTCATGCATAGCCTAGTACCTTTGAGGTACCAATAATAAATTGGAAACCGGCCCAACTCTTCCCATAAACTGAAATAGCCCGATGTATATCAATGAATGCTTTACCTATCTCCTAATCCTATAGTGTCCCAACCTCAGTTTGACATGTAGTAAAACATAATATCAAACCTCAAACAACAGAGGTCATCCACGTAGATATACATAAGATATATTCTATGTCTGTTCAGTTTCCATCCTCTAACAAATCAACTCCTCCTTCTCAGTGGTCTACAAGACAAGATAAGGTCCCCTCATAATTTCCTCTCACACATCCATCTAACATAGGTGTTATTAGAATGGCCTAACATACAAATTATCATATTGTTCTATCAGAATATTTTCCTAAAAAAATATTATTTTAGGGAAACTCCACTAGAAGTATGTGCTTCTCCGATGAACATCCAACATCTAGGATGAATGCTCGAAACATGTCCTCCATCACCTGAATTCTATGATCTGACTAGCCATCTATTTGGGTATGCTATGTTTTACTCAGATGTACATGTGTACCCAAGGCCCATTGTAGTCCCTTCCAGACCCAATAAGTAAACCAGGAATCCATATTTGAAACTATATAGTGTGGAACCCTATGTAAAACTAAAATATCTCAGATGTACAAACGTCCATGATAATCACTAATAAAGGACTCATTGATTGGTAAAAATTGTGA
Source organism: Viscum album (assembly GCA_963277665.1). Classification (NCBI taxonomy): domain Eukaryota; kingdom Viridiplantae; phylum Streptophyta; class Magnoliopsida; order Santalales; family Viscaceae; genus Viscum; species Viscum album. The sequence continues at coordinate 761,628,378 of OY728166.1, forward strand.
TACCTTCATGATTATATCAATGAATTCCCAAACAGCATCATTCCCTCAAAGGGATCATGGTAACCCTGTCATGAAATCCACAACTACAACATTCCACATACACTCTAGAGTGGTTAAATACTGTAAAATCCTCATTGGATGTTGATGATCTTCCTTCAACTATGGACATGTTTAACATCTAATAATAAAACTAGAAGCATTCCTCTTCATACCTGGCCACCAAAACTGACAGTGAAAACATCAATACATCATGGTGATGCCAGGATAAATAGCCCAAACATAGGAATGAAAATACTGCATCAAGACGTTGTGTATGTCTTCTAACACCCATACACATCCATGGAATCACAATATATCATCCTCCCCTATGGTCCATCTAGGAATAGGGTCCTCTCCTGACACACTAACCCACAGAACGAGGCCTTCTGGATCGGATTGCTACCTCAGGAGCGCCTGATCATGTAGATTCTATTTAATAGCTATATAAGAAAGAAACGTCTACCCATGTCTGTCATGAACCTCCAAATAAATCTTAGATAATACATACATATGATTCCACTCAATGCTGGCCTCCTGAACTACTTGTATATGAGTCCTCCTACTCAACGCATCGGCCACTATGTTTCCATTCCCCGATGTGTAGTCAAGTTCAATGAAAAAGGACATAAGGTACTCAACCCTCATTCACAGCCTCAAGTTCATATCACACTGGGTAACGATATACTTGAGACATTGGGGGTTAGTGTACACCAAAACATTCTCTCCCATAATGTAATGTATCTAATAGTGGAAGGCATGAACAACTGCAGCCAACTTACGATCGTGTGTCATGTAATTCCTCCTATGTGGACTCAACTGCCAAGGCCCATATGCAATGACTCCTTACCCATGCATAACCACTACTCCCAGCCAAATAACTGATTCATCACAGTAAATAGAATAACTCTTTCCTGGCTCAGAAAAAATATGTATCTGTGCAGAAGTGAACCTCCATTTCATCTCTTAAAAGGGTGAATCACCAAAATATGTCCACATGTACTTCACTCCGTTCATAGTCAGGAATGTTAGTGGTGCTTCTAAGCATGGAAAGATCTGTAAAAAACTCATATAGTAACCCACCAGCCCTTAGATACATTGTACTCAAAGATGTACTATGGCTTCTTCCAGGAAACTACTACTCTGACATTCACTTGTTCTACAAATACTCATGTCTCTCTAAGAAAATGATCCAATAAATGAATGTGGTCTATTAAAAAGTAGCACTTTGAGGGATTAAAATATAAGTGATTCTCCATCAGTCAGCTAAAAATGATCTCATGATGGGTAGCATAGTCATGTCGGGTTTAAGAGTACCCCATGATATCTACAATAAAAACCACTATAATAGAATCGATGTATGGATGGAATGAACGAATCTTTTGTTCTATAAAAAGAATAGGCGAGTTCATGAGAACAAACATCATAACCACAAACATTTATAGTCCATACCTATTATGAAAGGGTATTAGAGTTATATCTAATGTTCTATCATGAAACTCATGATAACTAGATCTCAAGTCAATCTTCAAGAACAACTCAGCTCCTTCTTCGAAAACAGGATATGCAAACCCTATGGATATGTACTGGGACATATGAGAACTATTTCTAGTAAAACATATAACTACTTCACGAGCTCTGTTAACTCTTGTGTACTGATCATATAATGGGGAATTGACCCTGGCACTTCTCTAGGTGCATGATCAATAGGGAAATCTACCTCATTTCGGAGGTAAACCTGAAAACTCATCTGTAAAGACATATCTGAAATGATCTACCACTTGAGGAAAGTCCATCGTGGAGTCCTCTAGTCATACAAATATAAACTATAAATATGGAATATAACACATCTCAACTCATAATGCTTGGGCCTAGCTCTACTCGCCTGGATATCCCATTCTCCCTTATGTTGAAACAAATGGCCCTCTGGTGGTGTTGAACTCACATTGTGGTGATTTCAAATGACAACATCCTGGAAGGGAACTAACAAGTCCATTAATAGAATGAGGTCATAGCCCGTCATCTCCAAGAAATAATGGTCCCACAATAAGTGACACCCACAATCCTTAAGATAGAACTCCATTCAATAATTTGTACTAGCCGTTCTTGTCCTCAATGGAGTTCCATGTGTCATGATATCAATAGAAGTAATGATACAGTGCCCATGGAACTCCACAACATGGAAATATGTAATGATATGGGTATCCCCACAGTCGAAAATAGAAGAAGAAAAAATTGAGGCAACAAGAATTATACCTTTAATCATAGAGGGTCCTAGATCCTGCACATACTGGGTCTACTCTAGTGAAAAATCCTGACCTACGCCTCAACCATGTAAAGATGTTTGTGATCCTTGAGCTAATCCACCCTACAACTGTCAAATACCTGGTCTCTAACCACTGTGTCCATGACCTATACCTCGGCCTGAATTTCCAGATGAACTACCCTTCCATGATTTATGAGAAACTAGTGGTCATCCTCTAGAACATGGAGTCATAGAAAACCCCTATCACCAACTTCTGGTGAGACAAACTGAGATAAAGTCTAAAGATGACCCATCTTGTCATAAGATTAGCACTCAACCAGGTCTCCCGAGAAATGTGGCATTGTATATCCTCTCTTCCAGCACTGGAAGCATGACACCTGACCACATGATGGAGTATCTATCTTACTCAGATCCCCATATGTATAATCCCTGCAGTGCTTCCTAATATCAGACATAGGAATTCCATCTCCGGATCTCGAGCCGACCAGGCTCATAGCTCCAAAATCCATCAGGCAGTTCTCTTTTATCCGAATTTTTTTGACTGTAAAAATTATTGAATTCCTCCAGAATATGTTCACGTAAGATCACATGTCATTCCTGAAACCATCCTCAATATTCATCGCTTGAAATAACTCATCACACCTACAATAGGTGTGATGTCATGGTTCTCTGTGATGTGAGAATAATTCTCCCTGACTAAGGAAGTACCCTGCTCCGAAATCATATGCTCATGGTCTTGGTTAGCCATCAAATTATCTAGGTAAAAATTGTCATACAATGTCTACTGAAACACATTCCAAGATAATGTCCTCTAGCATTCTGATTGTGATATTACACCCTAACATATCAGGGCTGAATCCTGAAGTTTGTATATAGTGATATTCACCCTCCTATCTAGAGGAATCTCAAGATGATCAAAGATAGAAAGCATGGCTTCTAACTATGAGTTTGAAACATGACGTTCTCCATCCCCTAGGAATGCTAGAGGATGATACAGCTGAAAAAACTAAGTCAACATTGATATAGATGGGGAAAGATGTGGTGCTCCATGGAGGGTCTTCTTCATTACCACGAACCCTTCTAGGAACTATGCATCATCACATGTGCCTGGTATAACCAATGGTGCCATGACGTCCATGACGTGAGGATCAATAGGTTTTCCCTCATATACCATTTCCAGTGACTGATCGTTTCCCTATAACTAGCGTACAACTGGAGGACATCTCGTTGGCATGAATCTGCAGGGACAATAGAACACCTTAGATAAAGATTATGAAGGAATGAAACATATAAGTTCATAAAAGAACATGAGGGTAAAACATAGAAGTTTTATAAAAGAGGGTTACACTATGTGTATAACCACCACACAATGTGTTCCCTTAGGTTTCAACATGGGCATGTACTTGAATCATTATCCTATGCCGGAGTTCCTCTACACGGTAAACAGACGTTTATTTCCTATGTAACACTACACATCATGTTCACCCTAGACACGGTGTTTACCCCTTAAGATTTAACCCCATGTGTTGTTAGTCTTACGATGGGAATCACTATCAACTAATACGGAATGTAAGAATAAAACCCAACATGTACAACCTATGTTTCATCCACCCTAGTTATTAGTCACACGGACGAATACATATTCCCTATAACACAGCATGTTTTACCATTACACAGAGTCTTCCACCAAACAGTTTTCAACCCCGTGTCTCTTCCCACATTGTCAATCACACGGATAAAGGATACACAACATGTACATACAATACATGGCGTTTACATGAGAAAAACATTCTCTTACTGAACAAGAGGATACATGGAATGTATTCATCATCACACAAAATGTATTCTAGGGTTTTCCATACAATAAGCCTTAGAAACTATACTTGAACCCCATAAAAATATTAAAATGTCATTAAAGTGACAAATTCCGACCAGTGGGGGCCATAATCCCCATGAATCAATGCTTGGTATCATATTCATGACACATCATATAAAAATTTAGTTAAATTTCAATATGATCCAAAAAATTCCAATCCAACAGGGTCCATAACACCTCAGGGACCAATGTTTCGCACCAATTAAAATGAATAATTACATATCAAAAATACCCAATCAAATAGCCGGTATTCTATCGAGGAATCAGTTACAATATCATTAATATCTAGAAAAAAATCTATCACAAAACACACAATATTAAATGCATCCTAAATGGAATGATAATAATGTATTACATGTGATCTATCAAAAGTTCCTATATGACGCATGAGACTACATTCCCTAATCTCATCATGTGGAAATAGAAATAGATCCATGATAATATCAAAATTGAAAACAAAAAACATATGAATCACATAATAGTGAAACAAAATAAACTATAGTAATTGAAAAACTATAAAAATTGAAATATTCGAGGAATATTGATTTTCCCTTTATGCAAGTTAGCTAATACCAGGCACAACTTATTACCAACTACCTATTACTTAATATTCAGTTCTTTATGCTCCAAATAGTAAGTCAACGATGAAAAGAATCTATTGATACCACTTTGTAACATCCCAGTTTTGGGTGCCACCAGTGGTTCCCTGTACTCATTTGGTCACATGGCCTGAAGTGCATTTCCCCGAATGCCAGAGGCTGCAGACTAGTAATGAGGGCCATGGGTGTGATAGTGTGGAAACTATGCCCTCATTTTCAGAGTAACCCAGAATAGTATCAATAATATACAACAGAAGAAGCAGTAACACCATACAATAAGTAAACAACGAATGACTGAAATTAAATAAACAACTATAGAAAATATATAAATGATGCTTATAACATATGTTTAGGAAAGCATCCAAAAAAGTCACAATGGTGGAAATACGATACAAAACCAAGGTAAAATGAAAACATCAGACTTCGGTAGAATTGAAAGCCTCATATTAGTCCAACGCACTCTATCTACACAAAATTCAAGTACCTAATGATGAAGGGTGCTTTCCCTTATTTGTACCTGCACAAATATAATCTATTTGTGAACAAAATCATGACCCAAATAGGGTGTGAGAAGAATCCCAATAGGAATTCACCAACTGATTTGTGCCTAACTATTAGTGTATTAATATATTGCAGGAAATATAGAAAATGTTGAAATAAAAAATGAAAGTACTCAAATGTAAAAAATCCTACAATTTCATCAACATTCATTTATACTTATTAATCATTCAACTATTCATTAGCAATTAACCCTCTAGAAAATTTTTGACATTCTAACCCCTCTTGTTTCATAAATACAATGACTATATGATTAATAAATCACTATCAATTCCTCATATGGTTATATAATGATATACTATAGACTCTCTGAGAATGAACTCAATGTCCATTCCCCATCAAGTCTCATAAAAATATACTATAGATACTCTGAGGTAGAACTCAACAGCCACCCCCTTTTGTATCATAATATGAAAAGTATAAAAAACACTTTGGAAAGCTGTCAACGTCAATTCCCCCAATTGTCTAACTACACCATGATCCCACATAACTGTGAAATTCAATCGTGCACAAATGATATCCATAAACCTAATCTCATAAATTCAAGGCTGAAGAGCTACAATTCATATCACATGCTTGTCATATAATGTCAACTCTATCATAACATTACAATTCATGGAAACAAAACATCATAACAGGACGTTATAGACCCAATGACCATTATCAAACAATCATGCAAAAACATATCCATAAAAAAGGAAATGAACCTAAATCATAACAAAACCCCTTTCACATTAAAAAAAACATAGTAGGCATCAAAATGTGTAAAATATCAAAAACAAGCAATACACTAAACATGGGTACTCATCCATTTTTGGATATATAATCCATGGAAAACTGCAAAAACTCACAAACCACCTACCTCGATGATGTACAATCGATATAGTTGAAACTCAACATTTTAATCGACAGGGAACATTTTAAATCTACAAAATTTTTGAAAACACTGAAGCTTGATTATCTCGCGAAAGAAGATAAATCAAGAGGAGAGGATCTATAAGATAGAATGACTCCATAAGGATATTCTAATGCAATAGAAGGTGCTTCATTTATAGAAAGGAAGATAGATCGATGGATCATAGATTAATAATTACAATCGGTCGCTCATGGATGAGACAATGTTAGAAAAGATGATTTTGGGGATTAGACGTGACCCCGGACAGACTTATCAATTAAAAGGAAAATTACTTGTTGTGTTCATTTAATGTAAATGTCGTGTACATAATAAAACTGTTCACTACTTTAGTAATACTATTGGTAACCTTGCACATCCATGTACTGGCCTTTACACGACCAGTACATGGTTACCCATGAAAATCTGGTACATGGCGTAAAATTATGAATTTTCCAAATTTCTCACATTTTCTTCAAACAATATGAATTAATGATCCATACTTGAAATGAATATCTCTATCCATACATATTAGTTTCATATTTGGATGATATAGATTGATAAAATGGTTTAAGGAAGAGATAATATGATTTTCCCTTTTATATGTTAGTGGATGAGCATTCTTTGAATTTATTAATATATTAAATTAATATAAATTTATTTTCATGTAACAGTGGATCAAAATCGATATAATTATAATATATTATGATTTTGTGTCAAAATAATTTCATCCAATATATTTTTTACATGTTCAAGTTTTGGTATTACCCTTATCTCTTTGTTTTAACTCTCAATTAATCCTTATGTCAATTATAATGAATAAAATTTTTTATAATCATTTGGGGTTTAAAATGTTAATATAAATGAAAAAATGTCCCATAAATAAAAAATGGTTCATATTGGAATCTATTTATTTGTCCATTTTTCAAATAGTGGAGTTATATGGATTTTATACCATTTAATTTAATATTTTTTATTATGAAATTTCATTGATGACATTTTTTTCAACTATTTAAATAACATGACTTTTAAGACTACATTAAAGTACATAATTAATTAAAATATAAACATTTAACCCAAAAAAATATAGTTATATTTATCATTTAAATTCACGAGGTATAATAACTCACCCACAATATTTTACATTTATAGTTATTAAAATCATTTACCTGATTTTTCTATTGCTTGCACAAGCAATGAGTTGGTGTTGCATATTCATTTAAGGTAATTATATAATCACAAAACATTAAAAATAAATTAACAATAAAAAATAAATTAATATCAATATAAAATTTAATATTCATTTAATATGTATATTTACACACATGTATTTCATGAAAACATTGTTAATATGTTATTTTGACTCTTCTACCCTTGTGAATGCATAACATATGCATCTTGCGACCTGGCTCGCAACCCCTACAAGATGTTCATTATATAGTTTAGTGATTTATGTGATAGGTTATTGTCTTTGGGTGAGAATATTCATGGAATTAACTCTGGATTATTCTTGTGCGAGCACTAACACCTTACGGTGGAGGAAATTGAGTCGGACACATCGGTTTTTGTTCAGTTGCTCTAAGGAAGAAATGATTCGACTTGGAATCATAGCTACCTTGTTCATAAATGAAGAAGTAAAATCAGTAGGGGAATTTCTATCAAACACCCATGGGGTTAAGGGAATCATGTAGTATGCATCTTAGCTCTGGAGGGAACAAGAGATGAAGTGGTTATTGTTTATAGTTGCATTGGATCCATACCAAAGAGCAACAACCAAATTCTTCAATGAGATGCACATAGAATACATCACTATATGCCCTTATAATTTATTATACATTTACCCTATCCTTTATACCCTGTATGTTTTTCAAAATTTCAAATAAAAAAATAATATTAATTATGTCAGTCATAATAATTATATTTTTACTATTCACTATATACATAACTTCTATAAAAAAAGTCCTTCAAAAAATATTATTTGGTGAATCCAAAAATGAATTCAACAACCTTAAAAAAAATTTCTATTTGGGAAATAAATTATTTATAACATAAATGTGTAAAACACAGTGAAATGTAGTTTTTTTAGGATGGGTCTTGAGAACAAAAAATGAACTTATACCAAAATCAAGTTAACGATGATTCCAATTAAATTAGTTTGACTATTTTTAAAATAAGTAGAAATATATTATATTACTATCAATTTTAAATTATAATAGTACATTTAAATGAAATGAAATAATAGTTTTACAAAAACTGATATGTTCACCATTAAATAAAAGAAAGAGTTATTTAAAAAAATCCATAAAATTTTGAATAAGAAAAAATTGCTATGATCATTTCCAAAATGATATAAATTTTGTAAAAGATTTTTTTTCATATTTTTATAATATAATTATAATATTGTTATTCTAAAAAGAATAAAAATTATTTTTGAAGAAAATATATTTTTGAAGCGTAAAATGATTTTATTATTAATATAATTCACATTTTCTACGAAATAATAAATAAATTTGTATTATATAGAGAAAATAAATAAATTTATTAATTCAATTAATATTATTATTACCAGAACTTTTAACAACTATGTTATAATGATCATAATAATATATTATGGTTTTTATAATCTGAGTGTTATGTATCTTATAAATTATCAAATATAATATTATTATAAAATACCATGGTGCTTCATTCTAAGACCTTTTATAAATAAAATCCTCATAATTTGAACTCATGGTCGATAATATAGCATTTGAAATTTTAAATATCATTTGATTAAAACTCATATTGTAAAAAGAATTAACAAAATGTTCTTTTTGAAAATACAGAAAGGTAAATATGAATCTAATTTGGAATAACATGTAGCTAGGTTTCCAAATGGGAGAACATTCTTTGGAAGTGAAAATTTGGAAATGAAGTAGAAAACGTAGTATCCAATTAATAATGATGATTGATAGAAAAAATTTATCACAAGAAATTTAATGGTCATGAAAAAGTTAATTACCACATTATGTAAAATACAAGAGATGTGAGATGGTTATAAATTCATCATAAATGATTATAATAAGGTAAAACCGATATTTTAGTATTCTTTTCTTATGGGTTCGGATTAAATTTAAAATATTAACTAAAAATATATATAAAATATACTTACATGAAAAGTATAATTTTATTCTTCAATCAATACCCACAAAAGTCTCATCTTTTTATCCCATTGATGAGTATAAACAATGAGTTATTCATGATTAAATCCATAAAATAATCACCCAAAAATTCATAAGAACCAAAAATTAAAAAAAACATTTTTTCTTTCATTATAAATTTACCAAAACCAATATGTTTTGTGCATAATGGATGGATGGAAATAGATATTTATTTTTATTTTTGGATAATTCCCATTATCTACTTGGTTGAGGTGGATCCCTCACATTACCAAAAACCATAGAAGAACAAAGGCATTACATTGGAAAAAAGGGTTAGCATAAGATAAGATAATTAAAAAAAGAATAAACCATAAAATTAATGTAATCAAAATTACTATAAAATGATGAAAGAATAACACACAAATTAATTCTTATATAATTTGATTAATATATTATATTAAAATTATTCAAAATATCTGAGAAAACATTTGAAACGAAAAAAAGTTTTTAATCACATATTATTAAGAAAATAATTTAACATTTATCTCTAATAATCATTTTTCTTATACCCATATAAACATATTCCCAAAAAAAATTCCAATATATACTAATCATTTCCATAAATAATCTGAATCTCCATAAAGCCAAAATATAATCATATATAAAAGATAATTTGACTATTATTCATCAAAAATAATTCATCATATCCAAATTATTTCTATTTACCATAATGAAATAATGATCCAAAAAATATAATCTAATTAGTTCTAAATAACCTTAACCAAATAGTCTAAAAATCAATTTTTTAGCCCGTGGTTACCTATAAGAAAAAACATATATCCAAAAAATGTAATAACCCATAACTACATCAAAATCAATGATCATGTAACCTCTGTGGTTTACCAATACATACAAACATATGTCTAAATATTTTAAGGTTATTATACATCAAATAAGTTTTTCAAGTGTTTAAATTAATGGTTACAAATACCGAAAATTTTATCAAATATAAATAAATGTCTCCCGAAGTATTCTCGTCACATATAACTTCAAAATTGGTGCTTATGAATTTGATCATATTTTAAAAATAAATATTAAACCCCCATGATGGTATCCATAACTATTAGGTAACCTCATATTTAAGTCATATAAATGTATAAAGTTATCTAAAACTATTTTTTTGATATAAACTATAAGTATTCAATCCTTATTTATCCCATAATTACAATTTTTATGAAGAAGATATTTTCTTTAATTCATTATTCAATTTTTTGCTTTATATTTTTAAGTAATGAGGTCATAATTCTAATATAAAAATCTCATACATTAAAATATGTTCACTTCCTATTATAATCCATTTTCACACTATAATGTAATTTTCATATAAGTAAAATTGTTTTAGATGAAAAAAATGTTTTGATTTAGAACATAAATTATTGATTGTTCTTAATCATTCTTAAAAATGTGAAAACCATTTGAAGACATGCAATGAGCATAAAATGAACTGTAAGGGATATAAAATTAAGAAAGAATTTTATTACTCCATTTTAAAACCTTGATATCCTAAAATAGAATATTTCATTAAAATAACATACATTGATCTCAAATTTTAATTTACTTAAACTTGAAATCATATTTATAATCCAATTTTTTTATAAAATTCTATATAGGAAATCATAATTGAAAATCATATTATTATTGTTTTTCTCAAAAATTGAGAACCCATAAATGTTTTTATTAAAAACATAACTTCTTTACCCTGCAAGGGAGTAATCATTCCTTCTAAAAATACCATTAACATACATTTTGAAATAAAACAATTTCTATTAAAACTATATATTAAGAACAGACAATTCACATAGGTTCTTTGAGACATAATCGTCATATAACCCATATAAGACCACTTTAATGTTAAATAACCAATATGGTCAACTTCCAACATAATACCTCAGAAAAAAGAATAATTTTCTAATGTATTCAAGGAATATATTATGATCGCCCAATAATAGACAAATTTTAAAGATCATTCAATTTATAAAATATATATATACAATCATTGTTTTCCATCATTAAACTTCTCAAAATTCACATCATAATATACAAGAAAAACGTTTTCGGATATCGGTATCACCAATTCCATTAAAAACCAAAATTTCAAAAATAAAATAATTAGAAAAAATTAATAGTGTTTTATTTTTACAAAAAACAACAAATCCTATAATTTTATAAAAATATAAAATAATATTTTTTTGGTAAGAATATCAGGCAATGTTGTATACATTAAAATACAATATTCATTTTTCATTTTGTAAGATAACTCAAAACACCCCTATAAATAAAATAAAATTGATTATTTGAAAATATTTGATATAATGTAAAATGGTTCTTCAGATGAACATTAATTTTTTTTTGTTTTCATATACAGAAAAATAATAACTATTTTTATGAATATGTACAGAGTTAGAAAAATACGTATACAATAAATCATTAAAACATTAGATGAGGTTTTCAGGTAATGTATCCCCTACCCCATGAACAACTAATCAGGTAAGTTATTTATATTCATGAAAAATAAAATGAATATAATTATATAATTTCATAATAACCATTTTGAGTTTATTATTCCTTTTATTATGGTTATTATGATGTTGTATATAACTACATAAAAAATAAATTCATTTAGGATGTTTTGACGATATTCGTCTTATATATCCAAATTAACAATGGTAAGTTGACTATGGTAAAAGTGGTAATAATTCATTATCTATAAAATAATTAAAAACAATTATTATAATTTTATACATTAATTATATTTTCAAATCAAACCAAAAATTATTGTTATGAAAAATGAACTATATTAGAATCATGGAGACAGAAGGTCATACGTAAGAATGAGTAACATTTCCATTTAAACACACGTGATGGAATGAACTCAATTATTATTTATCGTTATTAAATTATTATTATTATCTATATAATATAATTTTTTTAATAAAATTATATATAACAATTTTTTTATATAGTGATTAGCAATGAATCACATCCATTCTTAGAGTTGGTAGTCCACACAAACATATGAATGGCATATTCATATTTCAATGGATGGTAAATGAAGAAGTTATATTATAAATTTCAATATTTAATGGTAATTACATTATTAATATCATATATATACATTAATTGGATCATTATAATCAATTTTTAGATACAATAATGGAAATATATTTACATCGGTTGGCGATGTAGTTGTCCTCCCAACATGTGAATGGTGGATTCGTTTCCCATTTAATGGAAGGGGATATGATTATATGTTATAATCATTAAATAATAAAACATAATTATATAAATATACAGATTTTATTATTTAATCATGGGGGAATAATATTTTATTGTCTTCAAATAATAAATACAAAAAAAAATAGTTAAAAGCTATATCACTTCTTTATACAACCACCATTGATTTAAAAATTAATCCATCTATGGTTAGAATTATGCATAGAATATGGAATCTTTAATATAGGGACATATTTTATGAAAATTTGTGGTCAGTTATTGGCCATAAAATAATTCAAAATTTTGTGAGGATGAGAGAAGAGGAGGCTCGCTTGTATAAGTGAGGTTAGAGGCATTCATTGAAGTTCATAATGTATTATATTAATATAAAGTTTTTTTCATGTTAATCCACCAATATATATATATATAATAGAGAATGTTTATGTTTTAAATTATTTTATCTAGTACATTTGTACATGTTTAGAATAGTTTTTTTTACCATTTTCACTTTATTTTAACCCTCATTAACATTTTTTACAATTATTATGATATGAATATTTTTTTCCTCTTTTGTGGTTAAAAAGTTAATATAGAATGATAAATGACCTATAAATGTAACATGGATGATATTTTGATGTATTATAACATTCATTCCGATGAATATAAGAGTTTTATAAATTTTAAATCAATTCATAAAATATTTTTTATTATAAAATTTCATTAATATTGTTTTTAGATGTACTAATTTATTTTTACTTTGAAAAAATGAAATAAATGTAACTAAAATATAAACCTTTAAAACATAACTAATATTTTATATATATCTATTAAATTATTTTAAAATTAAAAAACAATCATAAAATATTTCTATTATAGTTTTAAATATCATTTAAATTTTTTCAATATACAAATACACATACTATGTCAGTGTTGAGTAATATTTTAATATATTTATATAATAAAAAAACATAGAAAATTATAATTATAAAAAATTAATTATGTTCTAAGTGATCTTTTAAATTTATTATATAAGTATTTACTCAAATATATTTCATGTAGTCTGATTCAACATGTAATTTTTACCTTTTATGTCGTTTACAAGAATTTCACAATAATTTTGATAAGTCACATTTTATATAACCAAAAAACCTAAATATACCCATAAAATATCAATATTATTTCATATTTATAAAACATTATGATAAAATAAATCTTTTTCTCAAATATTATGTTTAATACATTAAATTGGACTTTTCTAGTGCTACGTATTCACTATTTTGACACTAAAAATGATTTTCATATTTATCATGCCGTAAAATAGAATTTAAATTTCTTAAATTTTTTATAATATTTGAAGAATAATATTATTTATGATTATTTAAATATATTTAATAAATTTTCATATCATATTTATGTCATGGAGATATCATAAGAGATATCAGATTTCACAAAAACTGTATGCTTTTACTTTTCACAAAATAATTTATTTCATAAAAAAATATAAAAAATCCTTTAGAGGATAAATATTAAATAATTAATAAAACATTTAATTAAATTTCCTGAAATTTTATTTCTACTAGTTATATTAATTTCTAATAACATAAATTCATAAAATGTATTCAAAAAATATATTTTGAAAAATACTTTTTTAAGCTAAAAAATGAACTTATAAAAAAATAAAGTATAAATATAATTAATATATAATTAATTACATGATTTAATATTCAATGAGTCATATATTAATTTATTATCAAATTGAAATAATAGTTTAATATTTAAATTATTATCAAATATAGTTTTACACAATTAAGTATTTTTCACTAGTCACTAAAAATATCGATCTTTTCATAAAAATAATAACATTTAACACTAATATAATTTAAATATTATTATTCAAAATAATATATAGTAAAATAAAATAAAAGTTTTAAATTTCAAAAATATTATCATATTATCACACAAAAAATAATCCAAATCATTTTTGAAGAAAATATATTTTTATAGCATAAAATGATTTTTAATAAAAATTGAGAATTTTTGTTCTATGAATTAATAATTAAATATAAATTGAGTATGAAATTATTCTTTGTATTTCATCATGATTTGAATCATATAAAAACCTTCCAATTCAAGGTCTATATTATAAATATTATAATAATATTTTTTAGTTCTTTTATACTAATTTTTTTGGATAATGTAAATTATAAAACATAATATTGAATTTAAAGTACTGATGTCTTATAGATTTATTATAACATTTTCCCCCTTAGAACATGACATATATTGGTTATCAATTATTTTTTTCATCTAGGGATATCATTATATTGTTAATGAATCTCTATAATCTTCAATAACATCACATGATACAACAATCTATATGAAAAAAAAGAAAAAATATTTTTAAAACACGTCATATACCTTCTAATAAAATATTTTTATAACTAAATCCTTTATATCATAATTCATTATAGACAATGGTTTATATTTTTCAATATTCTACATATATTTTATTGCTAAAATCCCATTGTAGTATATTTCCCGCTTAATTTGTATGTATATTAAACCCAACATGATGTCACAAACCAACCTGGTCGGCCCCTGGTGTGGGTGCTTGAGTTGTGTTATGTAAAGGACTAAAAGGTTTTCTTGATACCCAATAGTTTGAATGTAGTTACAATGAATAAAAATATACTTTTGTGGGTTTACTTCTCTTATATAAAAAATATTCAACTCAATGTAATAAATTATCAAGAATATGATTTCCTACATGCATACAATAGAATTCCCTAATATAATCAAATATAAATTCATGAAAAATATGATATTCTTAAGAGGGAAAAAATAAACATCAAATTGAAAACAAATATTACCAAAGATAATGCACTAGAAAATATATGAATTATTGACTTGGTCATTACAAAAGTGATAAAAATTAACCAAAAGTAACCCATATACCAAAAAATGGTTTGATAATGATTATAAACTCTATTATTTCCATTTAATACTATATAATGTATTATGAAATATTTTTTGCATCATGCTCTATGAAAACGTGCGATTCTAAGGCCTGATGATCTGAGATTTCATTTTAAATCATGTGTGTATTGTTTTTCATAAATAAAAGAATATTTCCAAAATATAGTCTTGGATATGGAATTCAAGACCATGGGTGAATATGAAGTATAAGGTTTACCCTAGTCAAGTCCTATTGTTGGTCTCTATTAGATATTAAGATGAAGCATCCATTTAAGGGAACATTAATTTAAATAATTAAATATATAATTTAACTAATTTATTTAAAGATTAAAAACATAATTCCTTCTACATGTATCCTTATATAGAGAATCCTTATGGTTAGTTTCATATGCTTGGGATCATTGTTATGAGGTTCTATTATTCTTTATTATAACATTGAGATTAGATGATGACCAATGACATGCTAAAGATGGATTAACAAACAACGGCCACTATAGATCTTTTTCCATAGTGGCGAACAAGACATTCACAAATGAATGATCTAATCTTCAGTTAGGGAACATTAATTTAAGTTTCCAACCTTGATTAAAATATTGATCATGAATTTTCCTTTTATTATTTTATCTACAATTTTTTAAATCCATCTAAAATTTATTTATATCGAATTATATTATTCATTTGGTTTATTATTATTGTTATACCATGTTTCTAACCCTAAATAGAAAAGATCTATGTTTTTTGGAAAGGTATAATTCACCAAATATTTATAAACACAATTTCATTTGTTTCCCCTCAGTAGTTTTTAGTTTTTTATTCATTGTATTAGAGTGTAATGGATTGAATTTTTTAGGGTGGGATGAAGAACAATCAAACCCTCAGATTTACAGAGGTTATAAAAATGATGATTTATATAGAGTTTTACAGGTTGTCCATGATGGATTTTAGAGAATATATGAAATTAAATATGGATTGATGATTTGACACAAATTGGATGTAATAATGAGTAGGATACAACTTTAAAAAATGATCATGATCTACTTTTTTTCCTTTAAAGGGATGCAATTTATGATTAGAGAATTGTTTCACCTATGTGCGGTAGTCAAATGACTAGAAACATAGTGGTGATGTTTGATCTGAATACCATGTGAGTATTTTCATTAATTCTATGAAAAACCCAACAAAACATTATGTAGTCTAAATAATACAAGTTTTGTATACCCCCTGGTAGTGTTGGCTAGGGTTTTCATGGGATTGAAAAATAACACACCATGTGGAACCCCCCACATACTGTGCTAATCGGTTATGGTGTCCCAACATGTACTCTAGGAGTACATAGACACAATCATTGACAGTAATATGCCATGTACTATCATAGGGATACTGTAAATGGACAATGCTGCGAGAAGAGGGCTCGGACCTTGGTGGTCCAAGTAAAATGTGTATTACCCCTACATTCCATGTAGTACTACCTAGAATGTAATCCTTGTACTATCTAGGGTATGTGTAGGAGTCCATCTTAGATAAAACTCCATGTTGACCCCTTTAAAGACCATCTACATCTTGATGAATCTTTTACATATCATATTTCATTCTTATGATTCATATTTTAACCATTGATAATCCTATCCAATCTGTTCTTTAATGTATGATGTGATGGTGGTGTTCGTAGTGGATTTTGTGATATGATGTTTGATTTTCGGAGTGTGAGGAGTCTTTATAAATCACACGATGATGACTGTAATGGGGAATGATCATGAGAAATAGGATCGGGGTGTATTTCACCATACTACTTTTATTAGTAATACTGGAACCCTCTTGTGGTGTCATAGAATGGTTCCCCAACCTATAAAGTGGAACCCCACTATGGTATATGGGCATCGGTCTTCTATATATATAGTGGAACCCTCATGTTGTACCAAGGCATTTCTATCTATCAACAAAGCAGAACACTAATACGGTATCTGGTCTTGGGTCCACTATAAAATGATATAAACCATCATATAGTATTAGGTAATGATCCCTCATATACTAAGTGGAACCATCCAGTGGTATTAGGGAATGTGTCCTCTTCATACAGAGTGAAAAACTCATGTTGTACTAGGGAATGAGTCCCCTATCTATAGAGTGTAACCCTTTGTTGTACTTGGTAATGAGTCCTCTACTACTAAGGGGAACCCTCTTATTTTTATATGGAATAGGTCCTCTATCTAAGGAGTGCATACCTACTATATTACATGTTCATGATTCTTATAAATACTAGGTGGAACACTACTACTACTCTAGGGAATGGATCCTCTACATAAAGATTGTGTCTCCTGGATAGTGCAACATATTGGGGACATGTGAAACTATAAAATTAAATCATTACAAAGGTACACTAGATAATGGGCAATGATAATTGAACATGTTGATCTATTTGTTGACTCATCTTTTTAGAAGGACTTTGATATGGAGATATAATATTTCTCACAAGGGTTTATATAATTAGAATATATATGTATATCAATGTATTGTGATTCATTAATATCCTGATATTGGTTTATCTTAATACTTATATCATGAATCTTTCTTCTCCCACTTCGTTATTTGGGGATTACTATAGAGTATTAATATTCTCAGCCTGACATATGATTCTCCAGAAGGAATCATGTCATACATATAAATTAGATAGGTCGATAGTGATTTTAGAAGAGCATAGGTATAGCTAGAGGTATTTTACAACATATGGTGGTCAGGTCTTGGAAATATAGATAAATGACATTACAAAATTTATTTTATAGTTATTTTCATCTTTGGTAAATATTTATTATTGGGAGTATATTTTTTACTTAACTGCTCATATTTTACAATCACACTCATTTCATTTCCCTAGAGGTTAATACATTCATGGGTTTCAAACTAAATATTATTGCCTTATATTTTTCTTCCCTTCACTTCTCCATATATATGTTTGCTGTATTCATACATAAATATTTGGTAAATTTCATCCATTATAGTTGTTCCTTTTAGTGCTTTTCTCCAGTATGTGGCCGATGGAGGTGGGCATGTTCTAGTAATGGCTTATCCTTCTGCCAACCAGTTTTTTCATAGTGGGTCTGGCTGTGACATATTGGTATCAGAGATGGTTTACCCTTGGGATGTAGTTTAGAGTTTTTTCACATTTGGACGTTTATTTGGGAATATATGGAAATGGCCTAAAGGTTTCTCGAGTTCATATTTCATGATAGGGAACCAAGTGTTGGTAAAACAATCCACATATCCATTAAAAGTGGTTTTGGCATCTTGTTTGCTGACTCATAATTCTGAGATATTTGTTGCTAGGAACATTAGTGCAAGCATCATATATGATATAGTTATTTATCTATCCATGTTGTGTTAGATTCTCTAATATATATGACCATCTGACTGTGTTAAAACATGATTACCATTTGGATTCCTCTATGAAGATAGCTAGCCAAGTTATAGATTCAGGATCATGATGATTATCTCATGACTGATGGGACCATATTTTAAGGTCCATCTTTCAAGATCATCCCTCCAAGTGGAAAGGTAGATGCAAACCTGCCTATGGAGAAAAAAATATACCAATAAATCAGGATAGGTATATTCATTGTATTGGATCACCCGAAGGGTTATTTCATTCAAGGCTATTGAGGTTTCATTGTGAGATAGATACCTCAGTAGTGGAGGATTGGTTGGAGTTAGTGATCAGAGTTTTTAGGCTTGTTTGGAGAACCATTTATTAGATGGTGGGGCTAATAGACAGTCTACTCCAGTGAGTAGCTACGTATATGGTTGGGTTTATTCGTATAGATTCTTGATGAATCAATACTCTTTTGTTCTGAATTTATACTAATATTGTTTGTGGATTACTACACATCAAACTTATTATGTATTCCTATTTTCGAGATTTTGGATCCACAACATGGAGTGATGTTATTTTCAATTTATTATGTGAGGTTAAAATTGCTTATGAAGCAATCATTTGACTTGATTCATGATGTTTAATTATATATCTATACGTTTATCTAGGGTATCCAAAAAGACATCCCTGAAAATGTGGTACCCTTGGGCATTCACACATATGCTTGATTGCTAGAGAAGGTCATGATGATTCATATCATTCTATATGAGGGATTCAAGGTAGATGTAGATGGGTTTGGGTTTCATGGGTTTGATTCATCTATAAAAGCTAAATGGAACAATTTGTTAGGATCTGGGAATATGGGTTCCTTTTGTAACCATACTCATATAGATTGTCATGTTTCATAGGGACCATGATGATACCATTAAGTCGCCATCAAATCCACAATTCAAAAAATTTATGAATATTAATCAAACCATTCAAGAAGAATTAAAAATTTAAAAAAAATTATAAAAATTTATTGTTACAAAACACTAATTACCTAAAGACAGAATGAAAATTTCAACTAAAATAGTTAAAGTGTTATTGACATGTATGAGGCAACCGTTAATTTTAAATTTAAATAATTTCGGAAAAAAATGAATCCATATAAATTGGAAATTAAAAATGATAAAAAAATATTGATTATAAACAACACTAATTACCTGATCAATAAAAATCAGATTGAAATTGAAATTATGACACCCAATAAATGATTGAAATTTCATTTGCGACATAGAATATAATGGTAAATATGTAATTAATTTAGAAAATTTATAAATGTTACAAAAATTAGTACAAATAGAAAATATGAAATGTTGAAAAAAATATCACAAAAAAGAAAACTCTATACTACACAAATCCAATAGTACGGGAGGAGGGGGTCACTGGAAGGAGTATGAGACTCACACTTGGTCATAGAGAACTACCTCTAGTTTCTGCAGGCTCGCTAATCCTCACTATTTGGGATTCAACAATTGCGAGGGAGGGAGTGGAGTTAAACAGGGAAGTACAAAGGGTGGGGTCAGTTTGGGTGAGTGAGACTACAGTCTGTGTTAGGTGTACATAAGTGTCGTAAGGAGACATGGGCAGAGAGTTTGGATGTGAATCATAGCAATGGAGGAGAAGTAGATTTCTTTGTTCAGGTTGTAGATTTCAGAGATTTTACATTAAGAATTTGTGGGGGAGAAATTTTTAGGCTAGGGATAGTGTTTTTTGTTGCCTCCTTGAAGGCCATTTCCAAATCCCACTGGCTCAAGGGGCTCACCCGTGGTTCAAACCTGTTTTGTTCATGTCTATATTTTCCATTTCAGATGGGGATTCAGACAATGATGCAATGGAAATTCCAATCCCTTGTGCCTATGTTTTCATGTAATGGACTCCCTCTTCTCAGAAAAAGGTGTTATTTTGGGCTTAGTAAAATGAGGAGGGACTTCCCCAATTCATATTTAGAAAGTAACATCATTATATAAATGGAACTAATTTTCAAATATTATAACATTTTAAATAATATTGAATAAATACTATTATAAACATAATAAAAATAACACATTGTAAAATAAACAAATGTATATAAAATGATTAAATTCCAAAAAATTATAAGAAAAATGAAAAAAATACATCAAATGGGAAATAGGTACATTCCATATATAAAAAAAATTACACATATTATATATATATACACACATACAATATACATGTTTATATATACATAAACAAATATACCTCTTAACATGTACAACATCAATATAAACACATACACAAAATAAACACACACCACGTAATGCATACACATATATGCACATAGATATTGAAATATATATATATATATATGTTCAAATATAAAATATTAACAATCACTAATATTTATATAAATTAATGATTTATTAAAACAATTATATTTATATATCATATTATTATTAATTATCTGCATTTATTTTTTTAATTAATGTATATAAATATACATTTACTTTTTAATATAAATAATATATATATATATATATATATTAAAAATATATTTTCATGAAAAATATTTCATAGTGCTATGAAAAGCACTGAAAAATATGATCCTTTATTAGTGTGAAAAAGTGCTACTAAAAGTTACACATTTATCAATTCTTCTACGTAGTGCTGATAAATTTTATTTTTTTATCAACACATTAATATTTAACACTGACAAAATCAAGTGTTGCCTAAAATGTGATCTTTTGAAGTTTATATTATTATTAATTAATCATTAAAATAAAAAATAAAAATATTTTTAAAAAAAATATATTTTTTCTCTTTCAATAAATAATTAGTAAAATAATATCTCATTTTTTTGGAACCGTTATGGAAAATACATGAAACTATTTCAATTATTCCTTAAAATTTTCTAAATGAGTGCATATAACTTTTAAAAAAATATTGTATTTATAAAATTATTAAAAAAACATTTTTAATCCCCATTAATTATTTGAGATGTATTGTTATAATTAATTTATTGAATATTAATTTTATTTTGTTTTGTAATGTTTTTATATATTTAATAAATAACATTATAGTTATTTAATTTTCGATGTTTGTAATATTTATCTTCCAAATTAATCTATTAATCATCATTATAAAAATTAATTTATACATATTAGTAATATTTTAAAAAATATAAAATAATAATTATGTTTTATCATTACAAAAATAATTTATCAATATTTATTATTTTAAAAATATAATGAAAATATTAGTTATGCATGAGTTCATATCATTAGTAAAATTCTATTGTATTAGTAAACATCATCTGAATTATTAAATTAGTTAAAATTATTTATTTATTAATATTATTAATATATACAGATAGGCAATGTTTTTCAAAAAGATAATATATATAAATTTAATCTATATCAAATCCATATACAAACTTTAAGTGTTGTAATTTTACTATCAAATTTTGAATATTTTTAATTTATATTCACAAACACACAATGTTATATTTAGTGGATTGTTTTAATATCTATTCAAAACATTTACATGTTTTTGTTGTTTTTGTTTTTTTAATGATTCATATATATTTTCTTGATACTATAAAACAATATATCAAACTGAAAACATGTGGAGTTGAATGTTAAACTTATTAAGAATGAGGAAATATTCATAGGTTGAGACGTTTTATCATGTTTTATATATTATTTATTATTTGATCACACTAGGATAACCAATAAGGATTTGGGGGATTAATACTTCTTCATTCAAATGAATCAGGTTTCTATGTTAGTTGAAACTCATAATCAAACTGTTATAGTATACAAAAAAAAATCATAAAAAAAATAGAAACCATTATGCCCATAGAGAATACAACATTTAATTGGTTTACCTGAATGAGTGATATTCTAGGAGATTACACAAAGAAGGTTATTGTCATACAAAATAATCACTATTTATGATGAATTTACCATATTCATGCAAGGGAACTCTATTCCTAGCTCACATCCTTGAGAATTTGTGGGCACGTTAAATACATTTTAAAGATGAAACATTATTCTAAACAAGTACAAATTTATGTAGATTAATAATTTATTTCCGAAACACCATTTAAATAACTAGGAAAAAATTAATGAAATAACATCAAATTTGAAAGTGTATTTCCCCTTAAGCAGAACAACATAATGATCATCACGCACATCAATATTCAATTATTAGAAATTCAGATGTTCATAGAATTACTAATCACAAACTATATTATCCTATAATATTATTCTTTGTGGAATATATCAACAATAATAACATAATCTTTCTTCCAAAAATATATAATATTACCATTTACATATTTTCCTATGAAAAAAAAAATTAATATCTATAAAAAAATCAAACTAAATTCTTATTTGTGTTTCTCCCATAGTCATTGCATATTTCAAACATTAAATTTGGGAAATTAAAAACAAATTTATACTCTAAAAAATCCAATTCATGTATATCAATAAATAATTATTTATTTTAAGCATTTTAGTCTCTATAAAATTTAAAATGAAATATTTTTATGTAAATAACATGATTTTGAAGGTTTCAGGTGCAACAAAATATCCTATTCGGGAATGAAAAATATGTATTTTTTTATAATTGAATATTAATCCAAGATGTTCCTCGTTAATAAATATTGTGACCAATGTAATTGAATAAATGTTTAATTTATGGTAGAACAATAGAACCAAACTTTGGGATAATCACAAATTATTTATAATTAATTTAAACAATTAAAAATTATATTGTGAGAATTATTTCATTGTTGATGAATCAAACAACATATGTACATCATAAACTTTTTGTATCGTAGGAATTTAATTAGGATTACCTATAGTGGCGATCCACACAACCTCTATTGACCTATAAACATCATCATTAAAATATATGGGTCATATCATGGTTAATCTCGACCCTTTCACTGTTCATCATTGACAACCTAACAAATATCTTCAAGGAAGAGTTCTATTTGATCTCTATGGACTTAAGAGTTTTGGCGGAGGCTTATTTATCTCCATTCATAATAGATTTATGATAGAGGAAACTCTACAGGTCTTTAAGAGAATTCTCTCTAGATGGAAATTTTCACTAAAATTGAAAATGAATTCATAAAGAAAATAATATAATTTTATTTACATGCTGTTAGGTTTATAAAATAATAAATTCACATGAAAACTTCTTATTTTTCTAATTTCTATGGAACTACATGTCTAAAATAATATTAATACAATTTATTAAATTACACAAAAATAATAATATAAAATAAATATATTTTATTAAAATAATTTTCAATCTATTTTATTTATCGCTAGATTATTAAACTCAATCAGTCTATTATCCAAAAATATTTACCAAACCATGAATAATTAATATTTATTTAAGAAATAAATATCACATTATTATTTGAAAAAAAATAAATAAATATTATATTAAGATAATGAAAAATAAATATTCTTCTAACAAAACATTATCATGAATAACCATTTATATAATATGTTTGATCAATAAAAACATTAATAATTATAAAATATTGTGAGAGAATAATATTGACTCAAATTGTTAAATAATAAATAAAATTATTATTAATTGAGGTTTTAAATATGCTTAGAGTTGCCATCTAGGCCTATTTCTCCATGGAAATAGTAGAATCAGCCTAAAGTCCAAGGCAAACATTAATCAACACGACATGTCACTCAAAGAGAATGACGTTATTTCCTTAGTGATGAAAAACCATATAAAAACACTTATTTTGTAATATAATTTCGTTATAGTGAGATTTATAATCAATTAGGATTTATGGTGGTGTAACCAACCTTTATGATCGATATCTCTTTCATTGAAGTCTTAAAAACTTATCTTTCCTAAAAAATACGACAACCATTGGGTTATTTAGGTTTTATCATTTCCATCAAAGGGAATGATATATCATGTTCAACTAACTACCAGAAGGGAATAATTATTTCCTTCATTATTCATCATGGAAATAATACTGCTGATTCACCCATCATATCATACATTTCTGAAAATATATGTCATCATAATTTTAATAAATAAATCAAAGAACACGACTAATGATATCAATTTATAATAATAAAATAATATAAGCATAAATGTAGAATATAGTTTCTTCTAAGTGGTAAAAATACATTAAATATCTATTTTTGAATGCTGTTTTATACTAGTAACATTCTTAAGAGGAAAATGATCCATTCATGAGCATTCAATGTTCATTCGAAGCCATGAGCTGAATAATTGTGAGAGACAGACTTATTCGCACGGTTAGAGCTGGTTAGTGATAACCATGTGACGTAACCATGTGGTTGGTGAAAATAATTGTTGTGGGGTGCATGGTTTTTTTAAACCAGGAATCATCTGTTGCATGGATGTCCAAGGTGCTCTAATGGACTGAAGGGGTCCCGAGAGTTTACCCAAACCATGCACCTAGGGATACACCCATAATGCCACGTAGATAGTATAGGCACATAGTTATGAACCTGGTTCTAAAAAAGATATATCCAAATGAGTGTCAATCTAACAATCTATGATATATGGTATATTGACATTACCCTAAATCACGATTATCTTACATCACATTTCATGAGGAATCATGTTAGACATTCCAAGTGTTTTCTTTTAATATTTAAATTTATTTTAACTAAATCATTATTATTGTTAGAAATTGTAGTATACCATTATTTTTGGCCAAAGGCCCCCCACATTAACAATATCCACACCTTAGGGTGTGCTTACATTAATTCCTTAAATAATTAAATGATTATATGAAAAACCCAACTCATAAGTGGTCTTGGATCGATGCCTAAATGAAATGAATTCCTTGAATTAAATGGGAGTGAGTGGTATGATCACATCACATGAATTACAAATAGATAATAGAAATTCCCCATACTTAAATAATATGTAAACTAAGTATAAATTCATCCTTTTTATTGTGTTAAATAATTAACATTGTCAATTATTTATTTCTTTGAACAAGAATTGTTCCCCTCATAATTGTTATTCGTGGGCATGGAATCCCATTTATTTTTTGTAAATGGGAATGGATTCTCATATAAATGGGATACTCAAGCAAGTAATTCCAACAATTTTCAATAATCAGGCATGGTTTCCCAAATGAAATCCCATATAGGATCATGTTGTCCCTAGTTAAATGTGGTAATCAGTCATGATATCATGTATACATGGGATAATTGTCCTATAGACAAATATAAATATGATATATGGGCATGGTGTTCCCAAATACGTATGATACATGGTCATCAAGACCCATATTATTTATGGTATCCAAGAATGGTGTCTCTTGGATTTTTGTTTGACTCTTAAGAGTAACCATGGTTTCACTAGTCATGCCTTCTATCCTACATTTCAGTAGTTGTATATATATTTATATAAACATTACTAATTATATAGACCCTATATATATACAAATATGTTAATATTTACACATTGACTTGTTCATATATATCCATATTTTGGTTGAAGAAGGAAGTGTCAACCTAGTATCCCTTAGGAACCAGAACAATCCCTTTTATAGTTTATTTATCAACACATATTGATATATATAAATACTACTCATTTATATTCTCTTAATTTATTATAAAGGACATTGTTGGATGTTTCCTAATCAGTGTACGTCACATCCAATTAAAGAAAATTGTTGGTATCCGATCAGATATTATGGATATTGTTTGGAGAAAATTGAAGAGTCTAACTTTGGATTCCCAATATTCTATACTAGAATGTACTTTTTTATTATATTTCTTATATTATGCTGGACATTCTATTAGAGATAGTTATTTTCCATTATTATTATTTTGTATAGAATTTTTTATACCCATGTACCTATATATCCCATGTACATACCCATTCTGTATTGATTTGATACATGACCTTTATTTAGTAACCGATATTAGTATCGTTTTTACCTCTTTATTATATATGTATATTCATGATTCCATATTTCATTGATTTTACTATATTTGTTTTATGTATTATTCATACTATTGATTCTACTATAACCTGAGGGCATAATATCCCCAATGACACACCATAGGGAATCACTATTAGTTGACCTCCTCAGGTCAATATGAATAAATTCATAAATCCATGGGGCTTACTAGGTTCGGGTTATTATGAGTGAAATGGGTCTGGTATGTCACAAAGTGTTATTAGAGGCTTTGTCCATTATGTCTTACTATTAGTGTAATTTAAGAAGTGATTAGGAATTGGTTGGGAATTTGTAGTAAACAATTTATTGAGAGTAACATACCCACTTATAGGGAAAATAAAAATTACCTCTTTTTGGGTATTTTTTTTATTTTGTGGAATCTATGGATGTATTGTTTTTATAGTTTTGTGACACAATTTAGTTTTAATTTTATTATTATTATTATTATTATTACTATTATAATCATTATTGTGATTTTTTCCCTTGGACTGTGACTGAATGGAGGTAATATTTCATTCATCGTAATTGACAATTATTGATTCATATGTCTTGAATTATTTAATACCATATATGTTTGTCTCATATCTTGCATTTCCCATATTTCTTGTGATTTCTATAAGTGCCTTAATTGTTATATTCTGAAATGTTCGAAAATTTCATAAAAGTAAATAATAATTGGACTACATTGGTTTTTTGCATCATCCAGACTATTGTATTCCAATATATATTAATGGAATCACCTTAATTAACTTATTATACGACATTGGAGCCAAATTTCACTGGCCACATGGGAAAAAAGTTATTTGATTATATTAAATGATTGTTTATTGTAATTTAGGAAGCATATAATTATATAAATTGGTAATATTGAATCATTTAATTGAATTAATTAATATAACTTTTTTACATCACGGTAATGGATGTGATGGTTTGGTCATAATTACATGATGATCCAACTACAATTAATAAATCGTATCAATCCTTATAAATTGTTGATGGTTACTCTTCTAACTGTAAATTGATGTATATACATATAAATGAGTATGAAAATAAATTAATTTAAACTCTTAAATAAAATGGTGACTGTTATATGGGGATTAAAATTTCATTGTAAGTAGTGTTTTCATCTATATATTAAAATAGACACTCCATATACTGAGACCCCTTCTTTGTTTTGTGAGAGCATGAACCTGACTAGTCCTTAACAGTATGTAGTTAAGAATTTCCCAGGTGATCCATATTACTTTTCATATTACCTAAACCAAGAATCTATATTAGGAAGATAAGTTTGTCTCATTTACAAGAAGTCAATGTACCTGTACAAATTATTATATTTTGGATACTATATATGATAAACATCATTTATGGCATGATTTTTAGAAATTCTAGATCTATTCCAACATGATGTACCCAAGTCCTATTCCATGAATGTGGTGATGATTATTCTCTACAAGTGGTGGTTGCTGAGTTATAAGAATAACATCTAGTAGTTCTAATTTAGGTACCTCAATTTATTTCAAATATGGTTTTTAATGTTCAGTTACAAGAGATATTCTTATGAATTATTAAATCTTTGTATGGAGTTATATGATATTCCTCAACTGTGTGAGATTTAACCTGAGAATTTCATTAGTAGAATCTGATTACATTCTCAAGAGATGGTGGCACCCAGCCTTTTAAGTCATGTCTAGAGGCCCTGATGTTGATATTTGAGTTTCTACAGATTATTATGATGATTGGGGGTCACACATGCAACCTATATGATTCATGATTCTACCAAATATTGGATAGATGTTACTACTCAGGATGGATGTCATCAGGTTATGTTTTAGTAATACTTATTGAAACACTTAATAGATTTCATAATTCCATTAATGACGAGAGGGTACCACTCTATGAAATTTATACTGGTTAAGAAGGGTTATATGACAAGGAGTGAATATTATTCACCTTTCACCGAAAAACAACACAATGTGGAGAAGCATTATGGATAAGATTTAATGAAAATTAAGAATTTTGAGTATGGTTATGTATTGAAAATCCAATTATAAGTGAAATTATTTTAGTTGAAAATCCTTTCTAGGATATAGAATTTCGACTTCATCACTGAACAGAACCTGAGGGATGCTGGTGGCATGGGCCAGGGTGGTTCTATGATGAGATTTGGAAGTAACTCTTCTAGTAGAAGGTAGTATAACCTAGAATATGTTTATGAGGATATAAGATATCAGATGACACCCAATGATAGTTATGTGGTGTTTGACCAATGTGGGAAGCTAGGGAATAAAAATTCCCAGTGTCTTATAGATCCTTCCAAATGCTATGGATGAAGAAGGTCATGCATATTCAGTGTTTTTAGGACATTCAAATCGTTTTTAGTGGGAGAGAATCCGTATTTGATCCACCGTCCTGATCAAAAATTGTATAAACACTCTATAAAGGTAAATAGGGTAATACCTAGTGATTAAGCTGAGGCAGTGGTCATGTATGAGGGTTCCCTTATTCAAATATACAACACCAGTTGAGCAGGCCAACATAGTGTATTAAGCTTGTATCACAAGGATTATGATTTTCCCATAACTATTCTATTTATCCTACTCCTAATGAGTGGGGTCCAAGACCATCTACAATATGGGTTAGTATTATAGGATCATACACTATGGTATGAGACTTTTATAACATATATGTTTCCCATTATTTTGTATATAGGAAAATGATGGAATTTATGGGGATTATGATAGTGTAATTTTGTATCATGTGGCCTCTCAATAATCCTTAAGAATATGATCAGAGAGAGCATTATAATGTAATGATTTAATCCTCAAGATATATGGTTATCTATTTGGGTCTATCCCTATTTTCCATGAGATTATAGGTTTTGATGTCATACTGAGAATGGACTAGTTGGTATATTACCATTATCTTTGGGATTTATATCATTGGAGGTTTTTTTACATCTCCTAAAGATGGTACTTACTTTCATAAGGGAATATGGGATATCATGGAATGCTGAAATGAACGAGTGTGTCTTGGGATTTTCAAAGTAACAAGCCAAATAGCTTGTCTATTTTTGAGAAATTTGGGAACGTAATTTTTCGTATCCCCTCATAAAGTTGATCAATGTATTGATGAATTCCATGATGAAATTTTAGGTTTTCGCCTATTGATATAGGTGGCTATCACTATTATTATTTTCCAATGAGTGGAAGTAGTGTTCATTCAAAATTATAGTATGGAACTTACTCATCTTAGAGAACATAAGTTGAAGCTAGGGGATTTTGATGCTAGTGGTTTCAGATAACCCTATACTTCACCCTGGGGCGAACCTATTACATCTTGTAAGAAATAATATTTCCTCCTTAGGTCTTTAGTGTATTATAATTGGTGATCCATATTATAGTAAATAACTACTATTAATTTCCATGAATAAACTAACTCTTAAATAAGCTCGAAGGGGAGATAATTTTCTGCAAGGTTGAATTGAGGTCAGTCTACCATCTAGTGGGAGTGAGATCATAAAATATACCATTAATGACATTCTATTGTCTATTTTTTCCATTATTATTGTTTTTATCTAATTCGGACTCTTGGTGGTTCTTATAGTCTTCATGGATATAATGAATATTTTCTTCTATCTATATATAGATTCATTAGGAATATCCTACATGGATAAAATTTTAATGTATTTTAATTAAGAGCAAGACCTTGAAAACATATTGATATCCTGTTGGATACATTAAGAGATCAGTAGTCGTATTCTATGTTCACCAAAGTACACTTTTTATTGAAACAATTTACCGTCTAGGTTACATCTTATCAGGGGAAAGTGTATTTATTAACCCAAATAATGACTGTTTTATTGTTTCCTCAGAGAGTCACAATAATTTCATTTCAATAGAGAGTTTCTAGGGGTCAGGTGACAATTAAAAGATCGAAAAATATGAATTTTCACAAATAGTATTTCCTCTAATATTTTGGACAAAAAACAATGTGAAATTAATATGGGATGAATCACGTAAGAAATCCTTTCAAGAGGTGACATGGAGATTGAATTTAACATATATCATTATTCTTCTAGAGCATGGTAGAAGTTATAATTTCAAATATGATTATTTAGGATTTGAGATAGGATCCATCCAATTTCAAGGAAATCGATTTGAAATTTATGGGTTACTCTAGTTGAGGGAGCATGAGAGGAATAACATATCACAAGACTTCATGTTGTCATCTATAATTCACAACATGTATTGTTGGACGAATTATCAAGTGGGAGATAATTTATTAGTGTACACAGACTAAATAATCCTCAAGTATATAATTATATATTTTGACATATATATTAGATAGTTATTTATGGTTGACGACCTGAAATACTACACTTTTAGGCTTTTGTATAGACCAAGAAAAGGAAATGTCATTGCAGATTCACTAAGCATTATGTCTTAGGTACAAAATGTTTAAGAGGTTTGTAATGAGTGGCAGTTGATGAACTTGTTTTATGGTATGATCAAAGTGGTCTATGAAAATTATAGGAAGTATAAACATACAAATTTTACTCTATCATCTTTTCTTAAGGAATGATTAATCATACTTTATCATTTTGATCCTAAGAGATTTTTCTTATAAGAGGGTACTTCAGGCGTCAAACCACTGCTTGTTTGGGGTCTTCACTGGGATGAGGTTGTGTGAATTTGTGGATGCATTTTGGTTATTGATGATATATGGGAGGAGTTTATGTGAGATTCACATACAACCAGTTGTGTAGTACAATATGGTATGAAAAATGAGTATCATGAAATATGCTGATTTTATGGGTCAATGATGATGAAAAGGTAGACAAATTTTTTTATCACCTAACGTTCCACCTGTCAGTTGGTGATGTTGGACCACTAAATACATTTAGGTATTTTTTAGTCATTTAACAAACTCTAATGGTAAATGAGAAAAATCCTAGTGGACTTCATGATGGTTCTTTCCAGTTCAAATTATGGCAGTGACACTATATGGGTTAATTTTGACTGAATGACCATGGTAAAACTCTTTTTACCTACACGAGATACATTTTTGGGATGATTTTGATAGGCTTCACATTTTGGAGATTTTATTATTTCATGATGTTCCCTTTTATATCATATATGTTAGGGATTATTATTTTACATCATTCTTTAGACAAGGATTGCATAAGGATCTCTAAAAAGTGATAATTCTAACCACATCCTTTCAACAAAAGACCAACATGAAATATGACCATATGATTAAGATATTAGTGGACATTTTCGGTGTATTTGTCATTGATTTCATATTTTCATGGGAAAAACAATTATCATATGATATTTTTTCCAATAATAATTGATTTTTGAAACTATAAAAAATGGATCCATATGAGGCCTTATATTTTAAACCGTTTTTTTCATAGGTGTGGTGTTTAGAGGCTGGTGAGGAAACACTACATGGACGACATATCATCCAAAGGACTTTGGAGAAGGTGTACCATATCCACAAGCATATTGATATAGATATTTCAAGGTACAAATATTCTGCTTATGGTCATCATTGACATATATAAATTATGATGGGACATTATGTCTTTCTTTGAGTTTCGTCTATATTGAGAAACATATGTATTAAGATATTGGGAAATATATCACCTTGTTATATCATTATTTTTGAGATCTTCGAGGGTTCCAAGCCAGTTGCCTTTATGTTTGTGTTACATAAAAGTTATACAAACATTCATGAAGTTTTCCATGTATCTCACATTCATCATTAGTTTTCTGAAATTACATATTATTATCATCCTGATGATGCTGAATTGGATGTTGACATTTCCATTGAAGAGTATCCAGTTATGTTCATTTAATGTAGAATAATGTCAATCTGAGGAATGTAAATTCCCTTAGTAATGGTGAAATGGAAGACCAATCATGCATTGGATGTGACATTGGTGTGAGAGTTCATTGTATAGTCTCATTGGATGGAGCTATTATCATACGATACATGAACACCCGCAAAACGATAAAGTGAGGGATTAATTGTTTTAATGAGGCTACATTGTATGATACCGTGTCCTATAATAAATTTGGGTACATTAAATTTCTATTTAAAAATTGGGTTTTATACTAGTAATGTGATTAATAACATAAAAAGTATATTGTAACATTCTAGGCTTGTTCAGAGATTAGAGCACCGAAATACGTAGAGGAAGGCCGAATGACATGGTTAGCAAAAAATTAGTGTTAATCATGTGACTCAACCGTGTGAGAGGTTGAGTAAATTATAGGGGTACACGAGTTGGTTAAAACATGAACCTCTAGATTCAAAAATGATCATACTGATCTAGTGGACTGAAGGTGGAATAACTATTTTCCCAATCCATTCCACAAGGGATGCACCCTTAGTGTAACTTTTGTAATATAGGTTCATTGTTTGGAAAAAAATGTGTCTCAATAATGCATCCCTTTAAAAATGGTCGGAAATAATTTTTTCAATTTTTACCTTAGAAAACCAAATTCCAATTTATCCCTCTAGTCTATAGTAGCTATACACTCATTGAGAGCTCCTCCTTCCCATCCAAACTAGGTGTTGATGCCGCTCCCACATTTGAGATCTTTTTTTATCACCATCTTGCACATTGGAAGAGTTCCATTAAGAGATTAATTCATTTTCCATCAATACATCTTTTATCTTGAAAATTCATGTCACTATTTAGGTGATATCAAATATGCCCTATTTTATTGGAATTTTTCTGTTTTACAGATTCATCATGTTCTATATCCAATGTGAGGGGACAACATATGGGGGTTTATTGAATGAACTATGTTAGGTAGTATAATACCTTCTCATTATGTTAGGGTTGTTTTATATTGTATATATTCATGTTTCAGGACTTAGATTCATAATTTTTCCATAAATCAAAAAAATTCTTAATACCAAATCCTTATTCACTTTAGAAATTCCCTTATACCCTTGTCTACGGTCGAAGGTCCCACGCATCATCATGTTCCACCACATAGGGTGTGATTATGTGATGCCCTTGAATTATGAAATGTTTAAATTGTCAAACCACATCCTATGTGATCCACGATTGATGGCTAAATTCAGTGAAAACATTGAATTAATTAAAGGTTAGTGGTACAACCACTTCCCGAGACTTTCATTTGAATAAGGTATATTCTCCATTGTTAAATGGATTGTTAAATACATTGTAATTCATCATTGAATTTTATTAAAGAATAAATAGAATTTATTATTAATTATTATTCATGGGAATGGAATCCCATAAAAATGTGAAACTAATTCATGGTGTCCATTATATTTTTAATACATTCGCATGTTTCCCTGTATAAAATTTTTATTTACAATGGTGTTCCATTTATTTTTAATACCTGAGAATGGAATCCATAATGAAATATGACATACAGTCTTGGAACCACTAAATAAATTTGAAAATAAATCATGTTATCTAAAATACATGTGATAATCAAGCATGGAGACTAATATAAATATGATGATTGAGCATGGAGTTCCCTACAATTGTCAAATTTGGGCATGGAGCCCCATATGTTTCATGAAATCTTAGCATGAAGTCCCCTGAAATTTTGTGTGACTCTTTTGACTAGCCATACTACAAAATTTTCATTTACTAGCGCCTAAAAAGTGATGATAATTGAGGAACTATTTAAAGGGTGTCACTTTTATCATCTCTACAAACTGCTCTGATAAATTCCCCAATTAACCACGCAAAAAAATGTTTAGATAAAATAAAAAATTAAAAATTTAGAAAATATATAAATCGAATAGTCCACCTTTTAAAAGCGCATGACCCCTTCCAATAGAGCTAGGAATCCCCACAAATACAAATGCCTTCCACCCTTTTAATAACTCTAGGAACACCCCAAACTTTTAATAGTCCTACCCCCTTGCAACTACCCATGCAACCATGTCTTTGCATTGATTGAAACTTGAGACCTCATCCTTGTGTTCATTTACCTTCACCACTCACCAATCATGTTTTTATCCATTTAATGATATATATATATATACACACAATTATATTTATTCGTATATTCATATAAATTTATATTAATATATATATTGTTATATTAATATATATATTTATCCATACATTACTATGTATTTTTTTTATTTTTTCTAATATAAATAGATATACTTTTTATCCATATATTTATCTATTTATTAATATATATGAAAGTTATTAGTTTTAAATAAAGTTATAAAATATGTTTTTTTGGGTGTTTGTAAATAAATTAATTAAGACATATATATAACATACATACAGATGTATATATCTTATATATATGTGTATTTTTTTGTATAATTATACATATTTATATATACTTATATAAATATTCCTATATTATATATTAATATGTATATTTATATACTAGAATATATAGATAATATATATCAGTTTGTTAAAAGACAGACATTAATACACACACACAAAAATTTATTGGAATATAAATATTTATATATCATTATTTTTTAAAATGGATATTATTTTATAATTACATATGTCATATATATTATGAAATATATTTTATATATAATTTTTTAATTATTTAGTTTAAAAATTAAATATACATGCTTCAATATATAAAATCTATATATATATATAGTTATAGATTTGATAAAAAAACTAGTACATTGTGAAAAACGATAAAATATCAAATACATACTATCAATATAAATGCAGGACCTAGGAATATATTCACCCCCCACTGAAAAGGGGAAACATACCCCTTAATGAAAGGCCGAAAATTAATTGAACGTTAAAAAATTTGTGTACCCCGACAAAAAATTCATATCTTGAGGGATTTTGTGCCTTTTTTCCATAAAAGAATTGAATGAGTTTCACCTGTGTCACTAATAGAGTAGATCTAGTTGGAGGCTTTGATTTGATATGTGGTAGAGCATAGAAAGAAACACAAATCAATATTTATGGTCATTTGAAGTTTGAGTTACATTTTAAACTTATTTTAAATATTTTTTTTTGATTTGGTGTCTTAAAATTGTTATTAAATGATTATTACCGAATAGTAATTCCAAATTATTATGTAATAATATTTTGTAACATGATTTATAATCTATTATAACTAAATATCTTGTATATTAATTATAAATGTCTATTTATACTTATATAAAACAAATTTAAAAAATAGTAATAATATTTTCATGAATATAAATATATTTATATATTCTTATGAATATAAATATATATAGATATTAATATATTAAATTATTAATTTTTTAAATATTACATTTAACATCATTGATAAAAAATCGCTGATAAAGACCCCCTTTTTCAGAACTACTAGAAAATCACTGATAAAGGGGGCCCCATTTAACAAAACTAAAAAAGTGCTGATGATGGGGATGCATTTTTCAGTGCTTTTTTATCACTGGTAAAGGTATGCCTTTATCAAATCTTTTTTTGACCTGTTAAGGGGTGGCACTAAGAAAACTTGTTTTTGGGGTTATGGATGCCTATGTTACACCTCGAGTACAATCTAATAGTAGAAGTATATATATATATTTATATGTGGATAAAAACATCAATATGTGAATCAAACATATATGTATATACTTATATATAAATATATTTACATAAATTCACCAATTCAGTTATCTCTCAGCATAGACTAAAGCGGGAAGTATCATCCTAGTGTTCTATAAGAACGAGAGGAAATATGTTTATAGTTTGTTTATCTGGTACACTATTATAGATGCACCCTATTCATTTTATAAGCCCTAGGTGGATTATACCACTAACTATCGATGGAGGTGTAGTAAGTATATCTCACAACTAGTTTGGGATGATGATTGGTACACGAAAAGATCTTATAGATTTAGATTCGGACAAAGGGAAACATCTAGAATTGGATATCGATATTCTGTACTAGGATGGATTACAAGAAAAAATGACTTCGTTTATTATCATGAAAATGTTATAGATATATTTTGGGATTTTTTTACTTATTGTATAAGAAATTTGATATTCATGTACCTCTGTGTCACATGTTCTTCACCTTCTTTTTTATCTCAAAATGATCATTATTTTGTATGTGATATTTATTATTTTTTACATATTTGTTATATATATATATATTTATGATTCCATATTTCAGTGATTATATATTTCCCCCATTTACCTATTATCTATATTGAAGTTTCTACCCCAACTTGAGGGCATTGTCTCTCCACTTACACACCCTAAGCTCTTGCTAATAGTCGATAACATTTTTAATGTAGATATACATGCTTAGACATATGTTGAAAAATATGTTCAACTATATAATAGTGAACTGGGTCTATAAAATAACAATCAAAACACATTCTGATGGACAACTATATCCAATGACACTAAAAAATTTGTATTTCATTTTGGGTGTATCATTCCTATAATTTCCAAAACATGAAATTACCAAGGGCATACACCTTGATAAGGTTCATCAATGTCCTATTAGTCTCCAAATTTATTATCCTCTATGTTTTGTGTCCCTAAAATTATTTTATGGGCCTATAGATTATATATTTAAGAATAATTTCATGGAACATCTAGGTTCTTATTAAAATAGAGAACTATTATGTCCATTCAATGGGACAATCACACTTAGAACATTATGACAGATTGTTTTAGAGATTTGAATAATCATGATGTAATAACGATAATATTAATATTCAATATAATGAATTAATTTAATAATCATGTACACATAATTTATTTATAAGGATCATATTCCAACAAAATCCCATTTTCACTAGATCCAACTGATGACAATGTTCGGTCTGCAAGATCTGGCATGATCTTCATTTTTTTCTGACACAGTACTTAGTCAAGGGTTATGATACGTTGTACTTTATGGAATCTCTTCTTCCTACAACTTCACCTATTTGAGAAAAATAAAAAAACTGATACTTATTGAGTATCTAATTTTTATAATGGTGTGACATAAAAACTATTTTCACAAGTCAACGATGTAATATTATCACAATATAATATGATAGGGTTTTATTTAGAGGTACACCATCATGGTCATGGACATTATTTCATATCCAAATATAGTATATTATGGTAAATTATCCCACAATATATTCATACCCCACTGTATAATTATTGACTACAATATACATAGATCAATTCTATCACAATGATCCTCCATTGAGAGAAAAAAATACAAAAACATGGCTATGAATTCATATCATTTTGATCTGTTTAAATACCATAATTATTATAACCCCTGATTTACAGCTTCTTGTCTCCTCCACACAAAAGGAACATTTCCTTACTTCATATCAAATACTTAAGGACCACATTGACAGCATAAAAATGATCTCCACATAGACCGTCTTCATATCTGCCTACTATGCTCGATACATAGGAAACATCAAGTATAGTACATATCAAGGAATGCATGATTAACCCTATCACCAAATTATATGGAATTTTAGGCATTCTATTTATATCCTTTTGTGTGTATGGATTCATTTTATTAGAAAGATGTATAGCATGTTGTACTAGAACCAATCCCTGATGGGGTTTTCCATACTAAAATAATTTAGTATATAATCAATCTATATACACTAACATATTCTATGAATCCTCTTGTATATATCATAAATGATCATGATACCTTGAATATTGGCTCCATCACATGTGTCCTTTATAGGGAAATTTTTTTAACATATTCTTAACAGAATGGTTAGGCAATAATTTCATTTCCCATAAGTAATAATTTTTAAACATATACTACTGGGATAATGATTACTTTCACATTAAAATACTTATAAAAACTATGATCATGTTTATTGATAACAAAAAAAAATATTATTACTTTATCGAATAAAATTTCACATGAACTCAAATTCGTTATTAAATCTTTCCGTTGATATCTGCAACAACCATATATTTTTTAGATCCCCTTTAGTCACAACCCTATTTGGTTGTTTTATATGGACATTAGTATTGAAGGTTCCCATTTAATAAATCCATTATATCATCGATCTATTGAATATCACATTCATCGTACATTACTAAAGTAATTAGAATTTATACATATTGAAATATGGATAGTGGTGAGAATGTTTCATCTACGGAAATTCCTTAGTGATAATTAAACACATTATCCACTATCAATACATTATAGTTACATTACATAATAGATCTTTTTTCTCTTGAATACCAATTTTCACCGTATAGGCTATGAAACAACTAGCAAATTGGGTAAAACCTAAAATTATATTTATACATGGATTCCCTTTCCAAATTCATGGAATCTTTATATCTTATAGATTATATGAACTAAACTACCTCTTTTATTGGGAGTGGTTCATTAGTATCAAACAATAATATTTCACCAAATTTAGTGATGAAAAATACACATATCATTTATTATATTAACTCTATAGTGATCCTTGTCGTTACATTCATTTTATTAACAAATTATTCAATGGGGAAATATAAAAACACTTCTTATAAAAATAGTGTGTATATTCTGAAGCAACTTCATCGATGTTTATAATTTTCCAAATATAATTTTAGAGGATCTTCTACCTATCATGAAAGATCGATTGTATGATGATAATAATTTTGTTATCAATGGAGTTTTATAGATAGTATAAAATTTTTCATAAGATATCTTGTAAATATATACTATCGGCTTTGAGGTACTAGTTTTTTTGTATATGAAGGTCTTCAAAATGGTATTACAACCCAATACATGTGAATGTGGAAACAATGTTTCTTTATACTCCATACTTTAAGGTAATTTGTTTTCCACATTAATTTAAACTCAATTTAATGTTTATGAAACATATTTTAATTCATATCCCCAAAAGTGTAATGGAATAATTCTATGAAACATCATCAACTATACCATGCCAAGAATTTTTTAGTTCATCCTTTCACTAAAGACATTACAATGTGGTGTGCATGGTTCAGTGAGTTCATGATTAATCCAAAACTCCAATAAAAGATAAATAAAATCAATGTCAATATATTCAAGACATCAATCCAGTTGAAATTCATTGTCTAATTTATTTGTTGATTCTCTACTTTATTCTTGAATTCATTGATTTTTTCAATTGACTCAGAGGTATAATTAATCATGTATAAAAATCCATATCTTTTCATTTTATCAGGATAAGTTTTAAAGAAAGTGGGCCCACCGATATATTCTACTAGAAATGATCCACACACATTACTATATACTAATCCAAAAATCCCTATGATCCTTTCTCTAGGTCCACTGAATACTGGTTTAATTATTGTTTCCTTTTAAAAATCATGGAATTTTTCATGTGGTTCTAGCTCAAAAAAATTCTAAATTTCCATATTTGTAGTAATTAGTCAAATAAATCACATTTGAAATACCGTGATTGTGATTCCAATGAACGTTGTCATATTATTAGTGTAAAAATAATTATTTTTTTGATTTCAAATAAATGGATTTCCAAATTTAATAAATAAAGTCTATTATTTAAATGTTATATACCATAATATATGTTATTTTTATAAAATAAATGAATACCATTTCCAAATATGAATATAATACCATATTTATTTGGGTATGATAGTCCTCAGTAATAGTTAGTACAAAATAAAAATCTAATAAAACCAATATAATTCATATTGGAAACTAAAGGTGGTAGTCTTTAATGGCTAGAGCAGCCATCCTCGAACCATTTAATGATTGTAAATCAACATATCCTCTAGAAATATATTTTAATACACATTGTTCCTAGTTTTATATATATATATATATGATAACCTTAAAATTTTTGAAATACCCTATTAATATATATTTAAAGATTATATTCCACAATGAATGATCCTTTGGATTCCCCTGTCATTTGTGTGTAGTACCTTATCTAGCGGCCAATCATTATACATGAAAAGCATACTACTTCATTTTCCCTTCCCATAATTAGGATCCTAATATTATCAAAAGGATGGTTATTTGGATATTTATACTTTTTATTTGTATTTGACCATTGTTACATGTTCTTATTTTACTTATTCATTATGGGGACTATGGAATTGTAATGCCCCATTTCCATTTACAAATATTGAATCAATGAAATATGTTCTAAAATACTCTTCCTATTATTC
Source organism: Viscum album (assembly GCA_963277665.1). Taxonomy (NCBI): domain Eukaryota; kingdom Viridiplantae; phylum Streptophyta; class Magnoliopsida; order Santalales; family Viscaceae; genus Viscum; species Viscum album. Next base: position 761,669,488 of record OY728166.1, read on the forward strand.
CTCAGTTTATAATAAACAATAAATATATTTAAGGAATTGGGTACTTTGTTATATATAAGATACATGTGAAACTCATATGATAATTTAGTTTATATGATGTCTAAGAAATCAATTGGTCTAATAATCGTGACTAAATAAAGAACATTTGGTGCAGAATCTCCATGATTTTTCTATGTAATGAAATAGATATGTCATATATATCATCCATCACATTCACTTGATAGTGATCCCGAAGGTGAGACATCATATTTCTTGCATCCATTATATCATGTTTTTTTTATCATTGGTCATGGATGATATCATGAAAAAATAATGATTTGTTAATCATTAAAATTCTTCTCATAGAGAGATAAGTCATCCTCACAATGCACTTTACCATTAACATCAAGAATAGGTTCTTCAAGAATATACAATATCCATTCATGACCATTACTACTCTTATAAATTATTATTTTTGTGAAGGATATAGTTATCATGTAAGGATCAAAGTGATATGTTTGAAGACATGTTTTTTATTATTTCAACAGATAAAATGATAATTGTTTTTCTATATTTAGATGATAATAAGTATATAAGTAAATAAATATTATATTTATTAATCGCACACTATTTTATAGAAAAACGTTTTCTCACAATTAGCATCTAAATATCCTATTTATTTTACATTCTTGTAGAAATGATTTATATTCCCCTTCTTATCACCCAGACATTTTCATGTCATGTTATTTGATGTGTTTTAGGCAGGAATTCAAAAATTTTACTATATTTACTCATGGTTCCTTGATAATCAAGAAGGTTTCATAGAAATCACAAAAACAAAACAGAATTATTTTCTAAAAAATTTATTTTTTTATAGTAAATCATTCATAATCATTCATTAAATGTATAAATCATTAATTAATAATTGATAAATCATGAAGGTTATATAGGAATTCAACTCTATGGATCCCTTATATGAACCCTTAGAAGTGGAATAACCAATATGGTCAACTTCCATCATAGTTCTTCAGAAAACATAATCATTACACAATGAATTGGAGATATATTCAAGATCCCAAAATCATAAATAACATAAAATGGATATAAAATCAACAAAAAACAAAATATAATTCATCTAAATCATCATACACATAAAAATACACTTTTGAAATCATTAGAAAAATCATTTTGTATATTATTATATCCCATGTCATTAAAAATAAACTTTAGAGACTAAAATTCCCAGAACCAAGGGAAAGAGGGTCATAATTTGAATAGAAAATGGAATCTTATTACATAAAAAACATAAAATATTAGTTAGTTTTTTGAAAATATCTTTTTACACTATATATATTAAAATAGAATATTCCTCTTTCCAATTGTATCGAAACTCAAAATGTTCTATGTAAAATATGTAAAAAATAATCCTTTGGAAATAATTTGTATGAAATTAAAAAGAGGCAAAAAATTTCCTCTATAATTAATTAATTTTCTAATAAATACAAATAAATTGAATTTTTATGAATATTATCATAGAAGATAAATTTGAGGAAAATAAATCATTACAACATTTAAAATTATGTTTATGGTAATGTTTTCATTACATAAAGTCAGATTCCTCATGTATGTTATTTATATTTTCAAATAATCAAAATATGTAAATTAATTTCTTGATTTAGAACCCTATTAATTTATATTATTAATTTTGTTTTTTATTTGAATGTTAAATAAAATTACTTAATCAATAAAATTAATGTTGATTTTTTGATGATATTTGATTCATATGTCCATAATGACATTGGTCTGTTGAATATTTTTAAAGAGTCCATTATTGAATATTATAAATAACAATAATAAAATTAATACTTATAATTTTTATATTTTAAATATAATTAAAAAACACCTGAATTATGATTATGAAAAATGAATTATGATATAATCATGGAGAATTTAAGTCATATATTCGCATGAGTAACATTTCAATTTTTCAACGAGCATGATTGAATTAAGGTATGTATTATTTTATAGTTCAATAATGATTTTTGTATCATAAATATTATATTATTTATTTAAATAGACATTTATATAATAGCCATGGGATCCAGTGATGAAAAATGAATCACTTCACTTCATGGAGGTGGAAATCCACATGAACAAATAAATGATACTATCAGTTTTTAAAGATGGAATGTTATAAATTTTGATCATATATTATAATTATATAATTATAATTTTTTTTATAAATATCATATATATATATATACACACATCATATCAATCATTATTATCAACTGTGAGAGGTAGTTATTTAAAATGAATGATGTTGTTTTGTGAGGCGATAGATAGCTGCACAAATGATCGATGGTTTCATTTCCCATATGATGAAAGTGGATATTTATATAGATTAATAAATTTAAATGAAAAATATATTTTTATTTCGTACATTTATTATATAATGTTATAATGGTTTAATATTATATTAAGATGGAAGAAGAGGAACTAAATCTAAAATATTCTGTTAAATGCCATATCACGTTTTCAAATAACCTTACTTTCTATACAAATTAACCCTTATAAAGGATACATTATGTCTATAATAAGAAATATTAAATATTAGGAAGGATTTTATGAGGGGATTTTGTAACGTTCCATTTTCAGGAGCCGCCCGAGGTGCCCCATACTCGATTGGTCACATGATCTCATGCCCATTTCCCCTAATGCTAGAGGTGTCCAACTAGCAGTGAGGGCCATGGGTGTGATATTAGGGAAAATATGACCTCATTATAAGATTAAAATAGCATAATAACAATAATATACAACAATGGAAGCATTAAGACCATATAATAAATAAACAGCGGAATACTGAATGTTAGTAATCAACTGGAGCACATATATAACTGATGCATGTCACATATGTCTACAAAAGTAGACCAACAAGTCACAATGTTGGTAATATGATACTAAACCAAAATACATAAAAATAAGAATCTTCGGCAACATCACATGCCTTATCTTGGTCCCATTCACTCAAGCTCCACAACACAAAAGTACTTAAAGTATAGGGGCACATTACCTTATCTATTCATGCAATAATATAATTATTTGGGGCCCAAAATCATGACCCAAACAGGATGTGAGACAATTCCCATTACGAAACATCCAAAATAGATGTTTCATACTATCAGTGAATATATGTATTTCATGCAATATATAAAATGAATAAATAAACAATGAAGTACTCAAAACTAAACAATCCAATAGTTTTAACTACATTAATTTACATTTATAAATCATTAATCCATTCATTCACAGGCAACATTCTAGGAATGATCTCATATTCTAACAATTCTTGTTTCATAAAGAAAATGTATCTCTGAGGAAGCACTCTCTGTCAAATACATTTATGTTATATTAACGATATAATATAAACTCCCTCAGGAGGAACTCAAATTTCATTCCCCTTGTGGTCTTGTAATCGTATACTATAGAAAATTTGTGGGACCACTCAATGTCCAACTCCCCAATTGTCTCAAAATGTGAAGAATATAATAGACAATATGGGGAATCCCTCAATGACAGTTCCCCCCTATGGTCTCACTACACCAGGTTCTCACAACCTTGTGTAATTCCATCGTGGACAGATGATATCCAGTATCCCATGTAATCTCATATAATACAAGGCTATGTAGCTACAATGCATATCAAAATCATGTTATATAATATCAAATCTTTCGTAATAGCACTAGGCATAGAACCAAAATATCCTATCAAACATTTCTAGATCCAACAACCAATATCAAATAAGTATAGGAAAAACACATCCATAAACAAGGTAATGAACCTAAATCATAACCAAAACCATATCTCATGAAAAAAAAACATAAAAAGCATCAAACATGGTTAAATATACAAAACACCCAAAACCCTCAACAATGGTATTGAATAATTTTTTCATATATAATCCCAATACCACTATAGATAGAAAAAAAGCACCTACCTCGACGTAGTACGATAGATATAGTTGAATCTCAACCTTTCAATTGACCTATATCATCATAGATCTAAAAAAATTAAAAATGATCAAACATTAATATCTAATGAAATAAGAGAAATACATAGGATAGGCTCTCGATGAAGGAAGGAATCACATAGGTGATTCCAACACAATTGAAAGTACTTGATTTGGAGAATAGATGACTGGTTAGAGTCTCAAAGAATAATTGTCAATGTCGGTCCCTCTTGGACGAGATAGAGTTTGAAGAATATGATTCTGAAGATTAAACAGATCCCCGGCCCGACGTATACAAGAAATGGAAAAGTACATTGTGTGTTCTTTTATTGTATACGGCGTGTACATGCCATAACAGGCCCTTACTTTAGGTGGTCTCTAGTTCTCCTTACACGGTCATCTACTGGTCATCACACGACCAGTACATGGTTACCCATTGAAACTAGGCACACATCATGTACTCCTATGTAGATGGTGTATACATATGGATTTTCCAAAATTATTCCATTTTATCAAAAATACCCAAATACAAGATCCAAACATAAAATGAATATCCAGGAACTAAAGAACCTCTCCCCTTAATAAAATTTATCACCCAGATTCCATAACAATGTGGTACAAATGAAGAATCCCCAAACAGTTCCATATTTAAATGGATATGGAGGGTAATAATTTATTGAATAGGGAGAGAAAATTTTCATTGTGGGAATTTGTGCAATAATATTTTCTTTGGTGCAGACGTGATTTTGGAATGAAGGAATATTGAGTGAACCCAATCCATTATGAATGTTTTTGCAATGAGGCATAACTGATAAAATATTTTCATATTCTTTTATGGGTAATAAAAACTTATTTATTATTCTTATAATCAATTTTCCATGATCAGAGATTATTAATTATGATTACACACCCTTATTATGTATTTTTATTGATAAAATATTATTTCATGTTTCATGCAAATGATATATGAACTGTTGTGTATTATTTTCTAAGGTTTTGATCCTATTCTCATATCCTAATTCTTATCTTACACTAACATAATATTATTTATTATTACATATTAGGTTTACAATTACTAAGCATTTGATCTCTCCCTTTATTATATTTCCCTTAATCGGGTTATATAGATTGATTTTATGTATGTTTTATATAATAAGGGTGAGAGTTATGTTGAACTAAATGAAAAATGATGTAGATATTTTATGATCAAGTTGGTTTCTTATACAAGATTCTAGAAAATGTAAATGTCTATATTCCTAAAGAATATAATATTGTAAAATATATTGAATATTAATATATAATTATGTAATATTTATGTATGAAAATTATCAGTTGTTCTAGTTATAATGAACTTAGTGTTTTGATGAACATTATTTATATTAAACAAACACACACCATAGGATCCTATAGTTAATGTGACATCGTAAACATGTAAAAAACAGTTTCATATGATAACTACAAAATCTACCACAAGGATCATTGTAAATAACCCCCCTCTTTGAAAAAACATACATAATGCATTTATTAATAACCAAGGGAAATGAAAATTAAGAAATTGTGAGCTTAAATGCTCGGTAAGTGTAAAAAAGAGAGATAAATAAGTATTTCATGAGAATAATGGTGTTATTATGTGAGCATAAAAATTTCACAAGGAATGAAATTGTGCCATAAACCTATGAATAGAAAATAAATTTCATAGTAGTTCAAGGCACATTACTAATACTATCATATTGCATTGGGTTCAGTTGTTAAACATTCATAGTAGTCATAGTCCCCTCCTAATACTCTCATAGTGGATAGAGTCCCTCATTGAATTTGTTTCAACCCCTATTCTAGTCCAATTTATCACATGAGATATCATTATTTACCTAATACATAAAAAGGAATATATAGATCCCACCAATCACATAATGAAAATAATTTACATCTGATCCACAAGATTTTAAAAAATTATTCATATAAGAACTCGTGAAATGAAATTTTTTTAATAATCATTTAATAATAATATGAATTGCGGAAAAGAAATATGATCCACAATCATTTCATTTTTTCATCAAAGCATAACCTTTGGAAGAAGAATCAGGTTTCAAAATAATGTTATCATTTTATAACCCATAGATAAGAAATTTTATTCATAAAAATCTTGTAATAATAAACATAAACCACTAATAGAATGAACAATAATGTTATTCTTTTATTATATCTATATTAATGCATTAGTAACACCAAAGGATTACATCAAATATGTTAATGATTTTAAACAGAAATTATTTTGAACTTTTTCTTAAGAAAAATATCCATTCATTGAAAATTTTATTTTTAAAACTAAAATTTTATATAATATTTAAGAAATAATTTTCATTGATAATAACCTTGGAAATATATATATATTAATATTCAAATTAAATAATGGTTATGAAATTTGGAAATAGTTTTCATGTCGTACATGTTAATCTAATTATTCTTTCAACATTTTCTTTAAAATCCAAATTTCCATTGTTTAGAAATATACCTAAAAATCCCATCTGATATTTTTTAAGTCCAAAAATTGAAAAATAAAATTCCTAAAACATATTATTATGTTAAGCCATTTTTGAAATAATTTTATAGCAAATTTATTATGATGGAAAAGGGTGTTCAACCTAACAAATAAATAAATATAATTTTATTTGAAAACATTTTAATAAATATTGACTAAATAATTCTATGAAAATGGATTGAAAACATTTATTACCAAAAAATAAACATAGGTTAAGAAATTTATTGATTTTCTTGACAGATATATCATCTGATTTCATAATTGTAAGAACAATCATTGGTATTCCCAATAAAGGATTTGAGGGCAGCATAAAACCCTTACCATTGGGTTACAATGAATCATATGTTCTATGAAAGAATAACATTAAATAAAACTTATAATATCATGTTAATATATAATATATTGATATTAAATGCCAATTTGGATTTATAAACTCGTCATAATAGAATATTTTTGTATATTATAACATTTTTTAGAAGGAAATAATGTTTAGGTGAAAATACCTCATTGCATTGATAGCTTTTGAACCATAAACCTCATAAAAATGATATTCTCAAATGGATCTGAAAATTTGAATAATATCTTGGATAATAATTATCAAATAATATTTTTATTTTATACATAATAAAATATAAAAAGGTGATTAATATGTATTGTGTCTCACAAAAGTAAATAGTAAGATAAAAATCTCAAACCATAAGTCTCGACTTCCTTCATACATGTTATAACATCATGTATAATAAAAATAATGTTATAATAATTTGATTACATATCCATATATATAATATGATATAAAATTTTCTGATCATGTTATAGTACAATTTTATTAGGAATTCTTTGTTAAAGTCATGTTTATGATAATATTTACTTTGTTTTTCATGTATGTTTTTTTATTTTCAGTCCTATTAATTTTATCGTGGTTATAAAATAGCCATAATTTTATCCATGATATAAATATCATATATATATATATATATTAAATTTTATTTTATTTATAGTAACCCATTATAATTAGAAAGATAAAATGAAATACCTCGTCATGGAGACTGTAGTACATAGATTCACATAAATGATGTCATTATGTCCTCGACGGATGAAGAAAAAGAATTTTAAAAAACCTTTTACCCTTAGATAATAATATATATTTCATATATATCAAATATGGTCATCAAAGGAATCCTTTATTACCTTTAATGTAAAATGTACGGAAATAATCGATCACATCGCTTAAAGTCGTGGTAGTTCACTATACACATAAATGACATTATCGTATTCTCTAGGAGGAAAATGTAAAAAATTCATTTTTGATAATAAGTTTAAAGAAGTATATTATGATATAGATAACATATATAAATATAGTATACATTATTATACCCAAATGTGATAGGTTTTGGTGGAAAATATGTCACATTGGTTCGTGAGGACGTAGTCCGCCGTACACACATGCAACATATTAGTTTCTTTTTATAGGGGAAAAGAGATAGAAGCAGGTTGTGATATTACAACAAATCTCTGTATATGGAGGATAATGTGGTCATTATTTCCTCTTGTTTTGAAGATAATTAAAGGATTTTTAGGATGACATAAAATAAAAACACTTGTTGAATAACATGACATATTCTTTAGGTAACTGCATTGCTGTGGCACAAAATACCTTCCTCGGATTGATTTATGATCAATATAAGGATTATATAAAGTGTTTTTATCATTCTGTCTGCTATATCAGTAGGTTTTGGGGGAACCAAATTTTTTTTGAATTTTAAATTACAGAGGAGAGTGGGCGACCATTTAAAAATCAGTTGAGTGGCACACTCGTACTTTTTGGAAGAAAAATGTATACCCACATTTCTCTGGTGACATAAAGACGGAAAATGTAAAATTCAATATCATATTAGATATATGGTCCAAATATTCCCAAAAAATCGGTGTTGGAATTTTTTGGTTCATTTTTAACCCATATCGTTCTATATTACCCCCGTTAAACCAATTTTTTACTTTAACCATAGTAAATAATATTTTCTATTTCTACTATTCATTATAGTAAAAACTTGTGGTGGCATTATTATATATTATAAATCTGGATGAATCCAATTATGGATTCCATTTTTCAAAATTCCATTCATAAAATTTGAAAAATTTAATTAAAAATTGTACCCATAGTCATGACAATATTGAGGTTTCCCAATGAGAAAATGTTTAAATGTTTAAAGAGTTTTTATATTTAAAATCAATAGGAATTTTTTTATAATGAACTAAAATGGAATAATATATATATACAAGTGTTCTAATAATTATATTTATCCAATTTTTTCTAAAATAAAACATTATAAATTGAATAAATTAAATGATAGTTTTATGAAAAACAATTATTCTTCACTATTCATCATGAAATTTATTTTCTCAGAAAAATACCAAAATTTCACTAATGGAAGAATTTTTTATGATGAATTTAAAAATAAATATAATTTTTTAAAATAAATTTTCTAAAGGATTAAAATTTTAATTTACTTATGTTCCCAAAATGAAGTATTTTTTTGAGAAAATAGTATTTTGGGAACATATAATGGCTTCACTGAAAATTAAGTAGAATTTTAAAAATACATTTTCATTATAAAAAACGATTATACTTTATATTTAATTTTTTTATTACTATTCATACCAGAAATTTGATGGATATGTTGTAATTGTCTTGTTGAATATTAATATATATTGTATATAGTGGTTCTTTATAACTGAATGATGCATGTATCAAAAACTATAAAATTAATTGAAAAAAATTGAAAAAAATTAATTGAATATAGGGGTGTTACAATATACCCACTTAAAATTAATTTTTATCTTGCAATTTTATCAATTTGGTAAAAAAAATGGATGATTTCTCTACCTTATTACATCCTCAGTTTCCCACATATATTACTCAAACTGGTGAATTTTCCACAAAACATTTACCAGGTGAGTAATCTTGTTTAGTTCAACATTCCTTGTGTGATTCATATTCTCCTTGGTTTTTTCTTCTAATAAAGTTCATTCCCTAGTGGTTTGAACAATATTTATATTACATATGTTGTTCTGGTATGTAATTCTTAGGATATAAACATGGAACAGATCTTGGACGTGATTGAGGTTAGGTAGAAGTGCTAACTAATAAGTTATCACATAGATACAACGATGAATTTCAAAGGGAATGAATAACTAGGATTTAGTTTTCGATTCATCCCAAATCTCATAAACTTCTTCCATAATGAAATTATTAGAAACATCTTATTACCAAATTCAAATTCATGATCATGATTTTGTTTAACAACATAAATTTTCTATTATCTTTGAGCTAACTTTATTTATTGTTGAATGCTTCTCAACTTCTATTCCATTTCATAAGAAATATCTAGTCTTAATAGGTTTCTTTCTCCAACTCCACTCTAACACATTATAATGATACACTTATTTCTATATATGAATTCATAAGGATGTGAAGTGCCCAGATCAGTGTGAATCACTGAGAGGGGGAGGGGGTGAATCAGTGATCCTTTAAAACTTTTTACTAATTGATTCTTAATCAATTAAACCTCTATGGCTTGTTAAGGCCTCGATCCACTATTCTTATGTCTCTCAACCTTTCCCGGATAATGCAGTAATGAAAAGGCACAGGACACAAGGATTTACAAGGTTCGGCACCAAAGGCCTACATCCTTGCCATGCTCTCCCAGCATGGATTCTCCCATTATAATCTGTTAGTATTACAATGGTCGATACAGCTTCCCACCGTATCTCTCCTGAGTCCCACAAGAGGGTCTTTATACTGCGTCCCACAGTGTTACCAGAGTCCCACTGGCCTGCTCCAGAATCCCACTGAAGACTTCTTCCACACTAAGTCTCACAGGGTGCTTCTTCTGGCTCCTCGAGTCACACGAGTAACTCTTCTTCTCTTTAAGTTCTTCAAGTATCCTCAGCAGCCTGGGATAAAGGCTGCTGGCCTTGCTCTTCTTCTGATCACTTGTGGTGAACAGGTCTTCTTGTCTTGCTCAGGACTTATCACCTTCTTCTAAGGATGACCTGTCTTCTCTCTTCAACTACTGAATACTCAGACAACTGATATCTTTAACATCAGTCTGGTCCTGTCTTACATCAATTCAACTTCATGCACTGAATGCATGGCAACTCTGAATCCTCATGCACTGACTGCATGGCCTTCTCAATACTTCAAGATCTTCTGTCTTGGACAACTCAATTGCACACCACTGATTTGACTCTGTTCACGTGTGCACGTGCATGCATGCATGCATGCACTCCCCTCTTTCTTGTCTTGGTGTGATAAACCCACAAAGGGTGTATTCTTATTAAGCACACACACCTTCTCAAACTTCACACACTTTATTCTTTTTGATTACACACACATAAATGTGTGTTATACTTTGTGTGAGTGTCCTTCCTTTTCTTCTTCTAAATGCATACACACTTCTTAGTGCACACACATAGGTTCGGCCAACTTGTCTTGCAAGCACTAAACCCGTAGGGTATAGTGGCCTTCCTCCTCTCCTTGCACACACACGTCCAAGTGTGCTCTTCCTCTTCACATAGCACACACAAATACCCACGGCCTTTTCCTCTTTTTGGAACACACACACAAATGAGGTGTGGTATTCACATGGTGCATGCACAAGGCATTAAGCCTCAGCCTTCCTCCTTGCCAAGCACCCACAACCCGTAGGGTGTGGTCTTCTCAACACGATCCCATGCCTTAGTGAAGGCGTGCAAGGCAGCCGTGCAAGGCTCTTTAGCCGCAGTCGTGCAAGGTACCAAGCCGCGGGGCGCGCAAGCACCCTGGCTTCAACCACGGGCACGCAAAGTGCTGCGGCCCTGGGTACTTCCTGCTGCGCAAAGATTAGCGCGCAGGGTCCCCTTCTTCTTGTCGCGCAAAGGTGTTGCGCGCAAGGAACTCAGCCGCGAAAATATAATTGCGCGGGGGATTCAACTTCGCGAGGTAGAGCACACGCGGGACGACAGATCTTCAACAAAGGATCAGGAAGCCTTCCAGAGGTCTCGACCTCTCTTTATATAGGCAGAGGACCTCGGTTCATCCGCGTGGGATATAAATTCAAACTCCCGAATATCTCGGGTTTTCAAGATTTCAAAAATCTTGTTTCTCCTCTGTTTCACGCGGCTTAACTCATTTTTAATTTCCTTTTTCATTCCTCCTCGTGCATGCAATTTAGAACGCATGCACGGCCTCTGTTTTGGCCATCCCATGCAAAACACGAATTCTTCAACGCCTCGCACCTTCGGATTGCTTCGGCTTCGACCGAATTCATCATCTTATTGCATGCATGCATATTTTTATGCATGAATGTGTTCGTTATGGCCAGACGATCACAATGGTGGCTTTACTTCGATCAGCGGTGGCCGGGAGCTCGAAAACATCTCTCGGGATGCTCCTGGTTCGAACGGAGCTCGCGGGGAGCTTCAGATGAGCTCAAGGAAGGAGACGGACGGGGAGCCATCGGATCCGGAGTTTGAAATACATCGGACGGCTGGATTAGATCGCGGCGCGCGGCAGATGAATCGTGCGGCGCAGATCAAGCGCGAGATCGCTCGGACGGCTGGGATTTGCTCCCGGGGATTTTTCCGCGTCCCACATCGAATCGCCGAGCGGATTTTCCGCGGTTTATCAAACACCCGCTGCCATCCATCGTTCAGTTGAACTTCTCCCCTCCCGGTGCCGCCCCGCACCGGGTTCTCTCTGCGGGCGCGCTCTGCGCCCACTCTGCTCCCTGCGGGCGCGCCACTGGCGCTCACTATGCACCTTCGGGTGCGCGCTCTGGCGCCCATGCTGCGCAGCACCTGATCCCCTGCGTGGCCCGGCTTACACATGGCCGCTGCCTCTCGGGCTGGCCCCATGGGATCCCCTTGGGCGTGGTGACCTAGTCCCACATGTGCCTTGGGTTGAACCCTTAAGGCTGGCCCTTGGTGGCTAATTTTTTGCTTGAATATACACTAAGTGTACAAAGTACTTAAGTGTAAAATGCCAAAGGCCACTTCTTCCTTCTTCATTTTTCTTCTCATTAGAATTCCTCCATCCTCCTCACATATACTCAATACATAGAATGTGGAATTCCCGAAGGGTCTTCTTCATCAACCGAGCTCCTGAATCACATAATCTTCAATGTTCATTATTGATCTAATCAGAGATCAATTGGAACCTTTTCATGTTCACATGCACTAAGTGATAGTGCATGGACTTCTTTAGCTCACTTCATCCACTTAGAGATTGTGGATGGATCATCTTCATCTTCTCATGCATTGTCTTAGCAATGCATGGTCTTCAAACATTGTTGTGACATTTTATCCTCTTGATACAAGTTCTTGGAACTTAAAGAGCAGCTCAACAATCGTATGATTTTCATAGAGAATGTTTCAACCACAACATCCTATGTTACTTAGTGAATCTCCTAAGTGACATGCATCTTAGTACCATGGCCATTCTCCATTCATCACCAACACCATCACATCCTTTGTCATTCATATATTGAAACTCCTTGACATCCATCCATTCATTCCTTTACAACAACATACCTCATTGACAACAAATGCAACACAGTGCACTTCAGGATGCATCTAGATAATCTTGTTAAAGATATATTAATTTTAAAACCAATATAACCGAATGTGTGGATCCCGAACACCATTAAAATACATAGAAAATAGTATCAACATATCCTCTATGGCTTTAATTTTTCTCTTAGACAGACCATATTTCTGAGGATTATGTGTATTAATGAAACTCATCTCAGTATCAATATATTTCTAAATCCTTCTCTAGAACGTCTAGGAAAACCTCAAATTCTGATCATATATAACAGATTACGGTACTCCATGATATAATAAAAATTCCTTAATCTATATCATTGAAATATGATCTGTATATTTATATTCTATGATCATTTTTATGTGTTCTCAATTTGTTAGGTTATATACTACAACCCATGTAGCAAAATTACCTTTATGCATTTTGGGGATTCTATTGACAAACTCTATTTTGATGTTTTCTAATTTTAATTCTTGTATATGTAATGGATGTAACTACCCAATTATATTTTTTATATCATCATTAAATTTATCGCATTCCATTAATTGAAATAAAAAAAATATGATATTTATCTTCATTTAATCCCCCCAGAAATAGTATTTCAAATATCAATATATCTTTTTCTTTCTGAGATGAATAGAGAATGGATAAATAGGGGATTCCTCAAAAAAATCATTCTTCAAATATGGTATGAATGGAATTCATACAAGGTTCTAGAAAATTATTATTCCATACTGATCAAGGTTAATATCTATAAAATTAAGATCCATCATTTTTATCCCAATATCATTCTTTGGGGACATTTTAATCATCACATGGACAGAGGGTTGAACGTTAAATTGATTATGATAATATTTCTTCCATTTCTGCAGGATTTCCAGATCCATTCTTTTCAAATCCATATATATTGGATCTTTTGTGAACCAAGTCATGGATAAAGTAGCAGATCCTTTTAGTTCAATGAATTTCCCACCTTGTTCACTTATCATGGATGGTAATGTATAGAGAATTTATAATCATTAACCATATGTATCAATTTTCTTTTGTTTCATATTCAGCTTCTTTTTGAATATATTTTTTATAATTTTATGATCAATAAATATATTTCACTTTCCCCCATTATTATAATTACTCAATATCATTAATGTAATATTTGTGGATCTAACTCTAACAAATTAATTGGGTAATATTTCTCATGAACCATCAATTTTTATGATGAATAGTCTAAAAAGATTTTATTCCACTCAAGAACACATTAAAATCCCTTCTTGGAAGAATCAATGTAGAATAAAATCCCTTTTCTCTACAAAGAAATGAATTAATATTTACGATGAAAAATGTTCCATTCTGTTCCTTGAAAAATTCATCACACTCATATATGTAGAAGAATTATGTGTCCTTCCGATTTAAATTGGTTGGTGGATTAGATATTCATTATATAGATTCATAGAATCATCAATAATATCCATCCAAATAAGAAAATGATTGATCTCTGTCATTGTAGTTATTCTAGAACATTGTTCAATAGCCGCCATCATTTATGAACCCTTAGATATACCCTCTCTTATGATTAAATTTCCAAAAAACTAATACATTTTCATCTAAAATTCATAATTTGTAAAATTTTCATACAAATATTAAAATCTTATGTTGTTTAGTATAATACGTAGGTGATCCTTATTATTTTACTTTTTCATTGAATATATAATAATATCATCTATGAAGTCTTCCACAAGCAGATCATGGTAACATCTAAAGACTATAGTCATTAAATCCATAAATATTGAGTAATAATTAGTATAACCCAATGGAATCACTATATATTCAATGTTTTTATAGATAGTACTAAATTATTTTTAGAGAATATCCTACTTCTTGACCCTCAATTGATGATATCTTGATTGAATATAAATCCTAGAAAAGTATTTCACTCTATTTAGTTGATAAAATATGCCATGAATAAAAGGTATGAGATATTTATTCTTTATAATTATCTATTTTAGCGCATAATGATCAATTATGAGTCACATTAATCCATTTTTATTTTTGAAAAATAAAATGTGTTCCCCATAAGGGGGGATTACTTGGGAAAATGAATCACTTTTCCTGATTAACATGGTGTTTCATCTTCAATTCCTACAACATAATCAGGGATACACTATTGGGAGTATTTCAAATAGGCATGGAATTAAGTATGAGATCTATTGTGAAATAAAAATAACATTATGGTGGATAGATAGAAACATGTTCTCTAAATAAATCAACTACCTCCCACAAAATATTCAACTCATTAATGATGTGTTTATCCCCGAACATATGATATAAATTCCCCTCTTGAGTATGAATAGAAAAATGATGAAATGTATGTGATTTCAATTAGTGTTTTTTACATTTTACTGATAAACAATAACATCTTGGTATAGAATATTAAATTTGATTTCAATTACATGTAAATTAATGTTTTATTTAGTTAGATAAATCGAAATATTCCAAAGAAAACATAAAATTTTACAATTAGAATAATAAAATGATTTCACGAAGTATACTCCCACAAACATCAACCATATAGGAATCATAAACTTGAGATGTTTTAATTATAAAATCATGGTGTTTCACTGCTAATTCTATATCTAATCATTTTGGAAGCATCATCATTCTCTAAGAATATTCTTTAGCTTAGAAATAATGGTTATATCAAGAGTCAAAAAATACATTAGCTATTAAATAATGGATGCAATGTGTTCATTTAATTAGGTTGTTATTACACCCTTAGTAAAAAATATTTATCACAATATATTTCTACTTTTCCCTTAGATTAAGAGGTTACTGACATTGATCATCATCATTATTCTTTATATTCAAGAACGTGTTATGCTAGTGACCAAACACATTTCATTTGAAACACTAGAGTTTTAGTGAAGTATTATATGGAGATTTACATCAATTCACATCATTAACGTACATTTTCCCATCACATTTAAAACTGATTGACTGATGAACGTCCTTCCCAAACATAAAACATTTTTTATCCCCCTTAGGAAACTTTTATTCTTATTTCATCCTACACATAGAGCATAATGGAAATCTCATATTCTTCTTTCTGTGGTTTTTGGGTTTTCATTTGAATTCAACCATTCTATTCTTATTAAAACCATAACATTCATATAGAACTATAACATCCATTTTCCCATGATATCATATTAAAAAATATCTTTGTAGATATTGATGTCTTTCATTGATGTCTCCCTTCGAAGATCTGGTTTTAAATCTATGGGGGATTAATCAAACATACATTTTGGTTGGATGATAATACTATAATTGTACCAAACAAGCCTTGTAAATAATTACTCATATGTACTAATATATTCAACATCGTTTATCATTACCTCAACTAACAACTACTAAATCCTCATAGGGAAAATATGAGTAAATTACTTATTAAAAAATATGTTCATGAAATCATCTCAATCCAATATATAAATTTCATCTTATTACATCATATTCCTGAGATGAGTTCACAATTGATTTGCTTCCCCTTCCAAATGATATAATGAAAAAATGACTTTCTCGGGATCTAAACACTGGTGGACAGAAAATATCTTTTTTGTTTTGCTAATCCACTACTCAATAACTTGTGGATCATATGAACTCCTGAAAATAAGAGTATGTTTCCTCCCAAAGGACTCAACATAATGATATTCCCTCATTTTCATATTTTTATGTCTATCATGATTCATAGCTTGATAATTGTTTCTATGAAATGAAATGATATTTTTCATTCTAGCTCCCACAAAATTTATTTTCCCTAGACAAAAATAAATTCATTGTCCATCACATTTAGCATTAATACAATTTTTTCATGTTCCTACCATCGACTAAAATACAAAATAATATTTTGAGAAAAACTAATCATACCGAAATCCAACATAGTCATAATTTTTTTTGTATATCTATATTCAAATAATTTATTTTAAATAATGAAACCTTTTATATAACCAAATTCTTTCAATATATTAATTTTTTTAAATATTTCATACAGTTTTGTATTGAAAATAAGATTTAACTAATGAATATTCCCCCAAGTGATTCAAACTAGGTACATAGTAAGACCCATATTCGTATACCAAGAAACTATTAAGTCAATCCTAACACACATTTATAGAGTTTTTACTCTAATGTACATATTTTTCAAAACCACTTCCACTTGTACTTTCTAGATGTGGATATATTTCTATGTTTACCACATAATACATTACTTAATTAAAATATAGGACGTTACCCTCTGAATATGATTATACTAATGGTTCTCACAAATTTTTTCTCATCAATGCTTCCAAAGTTTATATAAACATATACAATGGCAATAAATATAATAACCCAAGGATTTCAAATATCGATATTAAATCAAATATTGATGAATATTCATTTTAATAAACAATCATATCACTGAGGATTATAATGGTAGTGTGCATTTAGAAGCATGGAAACATAAAAAATGTGTTCTTAAGTGATCCATATCTTCTCCCACTATGTACTTCATAACTGTCACCCTTATAAAAAAATCAAAGATAATATATATCATCATAACATGGGGAAACACATAATAAAGGGTGATATATATATATATATTATCATTGGTAAAAAATGGAGATACATAAACATAACGTGAAAATAAGGGTATCAGAATGTGACACCTCAATCATCCACGGTACGGTTCTCTTTCAATAATGCAATAGCTTGCATTGTACTCAAGTTCGAGATTCTAACACACCGCGACCAATCAAAGTAGCTGTTATGAATATTAATACCTAATTTTTGAAATAATATAAATTTTATATTTCAAAATGAACTTCATTTTTGAATTCGGAATATCGAAATTAGCCTATGTTGAATTTTTTGTATTTTTCTGAGAACTTCCAATATTCGATGAATAGTGAAAAATACTTAAAAACAAAATTTTTAATCAAAATAATTTATAGTGATAAATTATAATATTGAGTAGTTTTAAAGTATAATTAGAATATAATTTTACCATTTTATCCAATTGTGGTCATTAGAATTAATTTCCCTTTGAAAATGGACATAAATAATTGTCAAACTTTTGATTGATATTGTTTCTTAAAAACACACTATTTGTTTTGACAATGGTAATTAATTATAAAATTAATTAATGAAACTTATATGTTTGGAATTTTTAAAAATAGACATCATTTTTGAATTCAGAATATCAATAATATCTTAGGGTGAATTTTTGGTATTGTTTTGAAAAAATTCTTTTTTTGATGAATAGTGAAACCACTAAGTGGTAGTTAAATTTTTTTTTTCGTTTAAATAAAACATTACAGATTCTATTAATTGAATATCAAAAATCTGAAATAAATGGATATAATTAGGAAGTAAAATTTTGTTCAATGGGATGAAAATAATTTTTGGTGAATAGTAACTTTTAAGTTTTATTAATCGCGATTATAGGTAATTAGTGTAATTTAAGGTAAATAAAATGTTATAATAATATGAAATTACCTTTACACTTTTTCTAACCTTATATGATGAGTAATGGCCGACCAAGACAATCCATGGGTCAAATTAGAGACCCCATGGAGCAACTTGGGTATGAAAATGACAATAATAACTTTTTATTTAAAGTAAAAATAAAATTGTCACAAACAAGTGTTGTTGTACTAAAAAAATTATTACATGGGGTTATTGAAGTTAAAATTTCAACTATAAATATTCATTGTAAATCTAAAGCTATTTCCTACATCATGGTAATTGTTTTATAATTTTTAGGCATTAAAAAATAAATTTATTTAAGACACCATGATGATGCATCGATTACCTCATTAATAAACGATTTATATGAAATGAAAATATAATGTAAAATCTAAGACTTACACTTGTAAAAAACCTATTTGATGAGTATATTTAGAACCCTTATCACCTTATAATAGAAATATATAATTGTGGGACCTTTGAAATCCAAAAACCACTTCATAATAATGTAACATTTCATAAGTTTCCAAGAGTGTCCCTCTTATAAAAGGCCCCCACCTCTACCACCTTATTTACACCATCAAAGCCATTTGGATCACCCAACCTCTTCCCAAATACTCTATAAACTTCCCTATATTACTCCTATAAGCCTCACTTTGGGCAGAAGTCTTCCCAAGGAAGCCTTTGGCACCAATCAAAAAGAGTTACCCGATTTTAAGGCAATGTCTTCTCTTATATTCATTTGTTTTATATTTCTTATCCAACCCCTTAAACTATTTTTATTCCGTTATTTTGTAACAAAAACAGTATCTAAAATATACTAGGATTTTTTTTATGATAATAATTTGATTTACACTTATACACACCTTCGTATAATGGTTAAAGAACATACTGTTTCTGTGGGTGGCGAATCACTGCCTCACGAAACGATGATTGTTTAATCTTCTCTTAACTCCTATCACGGTGGCCATTAAGATGTCACTATATTTTTTTTATATTATATATATTATGTTTATGTTTTCATTATTTTTCTTTATTTTTCTTTATTTTTCATTTATGTCATACCTTTTTGGTTTCCATTATGGGTAAATGTGATATCTTCATTTTTGGAAGTGTGGAATACCGCCCCCTCAAAGGGATTTGATTCGTTAATGCTATATGTGGGATGTATAAAGGATAGAGTAAATGATATTATATATGATATTATACTGGAATTATAATATACCTTTATATCATTATGATTTCATTCCATTAAATACGAAATAGAAATGAAAGTAGAGTTCATGCGTACCTATAGCTTACCGTCTCCATGAACGGTGCATTTCATTTCTAACCTCTAAATGTTATGTAATATTATAAATGAATGTATATACAAGCTATATTTGATATATATGATATATACATCATGAATATAATTCTGGAAATAATGGATATTTTTCCACATGATCAAATTGTAATTATAAGAATTTTATTTTTGACTCAAGTACCAAATATCGACAAAATGACAGTTATTAACTTAAATAATTACATAATGTTTATAACATCGTAATAAGTGATATATAAGGAATAATTAACTTGAAAAAGGTTATTAATCAAGTATAAATTAACTCTTGTTTATTATTCATGAGGTTAAAAAACGATCATGTCAAGTCAGACACGTGGTAAGGGGCTTTGCCTCAATCACCTTTCATTGAGACATATTTTGTTTTATACACAACATTCCATTATAAGGAGTATAAACCCCTATAAATATTAAGTTTATTCAAAATGAATATTTTTTATATGAATCATTTTACTAAACGACAAAAGGCATTGTTTTTTTGTCGCATGTATGTGGCGAAAATGATTTCTCTGCAGTCGTGACCATTATCTGAGTTTCAGCTTCTTCTACAAGCCATAACTTTTATTTAAATGAAAAATAAATACCATGTTTTACTTTTATTTTATTCTGGTTTTGAAAATGGTTTTGATAATGTTTTTATTATATCACTGTGTTGAATTGATATCTTGTTATTAAAATGTGGAAATGTTATGTTTCTTTTTTGCATGTTTTATGTGATACGATTATGTTATGGTTTATGATATGTTTAAACCTTTTCATATAATGAATGCATTGTAATTAGTATGAGATGGGTGGATCCCTCTATAGCTCCTCGATGCATCGGTAGGTCTCATGAGACAAACTAGTGTCTTGGCACGATGCCTTGACAAAATCTTATTTGTAGTCTTCACACGAGGCCTTGGCTACGTGGTTATGATAGTCTGGAATTATGCATTCCATCCTTATGAAAGTGGTTTTTTGATATTTCATGTGATTTTTCGACTAGTAGAATATCCATGTGAATAAGTAAATGACATTATTTCATTTTATTATTTCTATATTATGCTGATGTTCATGTTTAAAAGGCTTTTGTTTTAGTTATTCAATTCCTTAAATGTTTATATTTATTTATGAATGTTTCCACTATATTGTTATCCTTACTGAGAATCTGAGCTCACCCCTTTCTATGTTTTTTTCCCAGGATGTGAAGAAATATTTTATGACTGACCTGCAGGGATAGTCTAAAGGGGATATGGGTGTTGACTATGGAGACTATGTTATTGTAGTTTTTAGTTTATGATGTAATGTAAGACTTATGAATGTATCTAGTGTTTTGAAGGATACTAAACTAATTGGTCTTTCGAGACATGATCTTTTTTGATCATGCCAATGTTACGTAATAATGCACCGACTCTGGGTAACTGGGGTCGGGGCATTACAGTTGGTATCAGAGGCAGTTTAGTATTAACCTTGGAAGCTAGATTTAGATAAACTCTGATTAGAGTACATAGCCCTAAGATAGACTTTGAGGATTAGTATAGAAAAAATTCCTAGAATTTAGGGTATTATAGAGATTTTTTGAGTTTTCCGAGCAATATATCCCTGTCTGGATATGAGTAGTTAGAGGCGGATCTAGCACAGATTTACCTAGTGGTAATACCCAAAAACAACGCTTTGAGCTAGAATAGAACAAGAACTGGTGCACGACAATGGGCCTTGCTGCACTCCTGGTTACTTTACTCCCAGGGGGTATGCTTAGGATAATTCCTGATTTCATTACAAACCATTATGATGGGTTTATGAGTATATAATTCCTCAAAGGATATTTTTTATGATTATGGATTATATCCATAAAATGTTCAATTTATGTTAGGTTTTTTACAAGTATGGAATTATGTATTTTGATTCATAAACTAATCTAGTTTATGCCATTGTTTAGAAATAGAGCCTAGTGGAAGAAATGGAAACGGTATCAATGCACACACTCCATGTAGGGGTTTCCCTCTTGCTCCAGATAATTATAGTGGAGCTGGTGATACACTGGTGCTGATCAACTTATCATCATACTGGTACAACTCACTCAGGTTATGAATAATAACCTTACTCATATGGAGCACCCAGATCCGCAACGTGGAGGATCAATGTTAGACCGCTTCCTGAGGAAACAACCATCAACATTCAATGGGAGTACAAATACCTTAATAGCTGAGCAATGGATAAATTCCTTTGAGAAAATATTCCATGCCCTGGGGAGTAGTGAAAGGGAAAAGGATATCATGGCAGTTTACCGCCTCACAGGAGATGCTGATCAATGGTGGTCATTTATTCAAAACATGAAGGAAGATGATGATGTATCAAATATGTAATGGAGGGGGTTCAAAGAGATTTTCATAGAAAATTACTTTCCCCGTGACCATCGAGTAGATATGGAAAGGAAATTTCTGAGTCTGAGGAAAAAGGAGGATGGGAATGTTGCAAAGTATGAGTCTAGCTTTACAGGGTTAGCGAGGCATGCTGCAGATTATATACGCAACCCAAGAAGTAAAATTGATCATTTCTTTGATGGGTTAAACCATTTATCCTTCGATCATTAGTATCACAATCATTCTCAATGTACGAAGATATAGTCTCGTGTTCTATCAAGATAGAAAAGGAATTATCTAAATCATATGACAGTAAGGTAAATTAAGAGAAGAAGAGAATAGTGGATCAAGACATAGATAAAGGGAAAAATGGAAAGAATTATTTTCCATTATGTGATAATTGTGGGAAGAATCACCCCGGTACTTGCCTAAAAATAATGGGAGATTGTTATAAATGTGGACAAAAATGTCACCAGGCTTGTGATTGCAAGGGAAAGAAAGTGGCTATCAATTTTGAATGGTACAATTGTAGGAAAATGGGGCATTATTCAAATGAATTTCCTAAGCCTCAAAAAAACTTACCTCATAAAAGGCCAAGGGATCAAGGCCAATCATATGTTGTTACTACAACTGAAGTGGAATAATTAATGTATTGGTGCTTTTGGACTCAATAATTATATTTTGGTTATAAGAATAATATGATATATATAAGGATTGTACTTATGTACTAGTTTTTTTTATTAAGGTTTTAATATGTTGAAGGTAATCATATTTTTAGTATGTTATAATAAGAGAAACTTTTCTTTGTTTGGGAAAACTGATGTCACAATTGATTTTGGAATTTAGTAAACTTTTAGAGAAAGTCTGGACACAAGTATTTTGGATAACTACAAAGGTTGGAATCAATTAAGTTGAACATTGGATATTATTTTTTAAGGTTCAAACATTTCTGAAGATTATTTTTGGAATATTATAATACTATAGTTTTAGGAAAAGGACAACCTGCAGGATGGGGGATAACTCATTACGTCGGACAAAGCTGCAGGAATCGAACAGACAACCATAGTTAGACATGCCATTACTACCTAACACAAGCCTACTGGAAGTCCCTGGTTATTACAAAATAGTTTTCCTAATCAAAATGGTATGTGTTAACATTTGGAACCTTGTACGATTAGGATAAATATAATATTTTTGAGTTCTATTATCTTTTTTAGTGATAGATGAGTTTGTGGTAGAAATTAGTTGAGAGTTGAATCTCTACTTGTCAAGTATATATATATATATGTGTAACTCTCTATTATCCTTTGAATAAATTAATTCTTAAACTTTAGGCAAAGGATATTAAAAAAAAAGTTATTATCCTAATACCTTATGTTTTGTTGAATTGATGATATTTTTATAATAGATTGATGGCTTTGAGGCCCTCAATTTTACACTTGTTTTTGATTGATGACCTCAATCACTCCCTACAAATATTTACATTTTTACTCCAATTATATGTCCCTAATTTCCACCAATGATCTCCTAATCATGTTCATAATTTGGTGGTGAGTTTCTCATTTCCCTTTCCCTCGTATTAAGGCTAAATTTTATTAACCTTGTTTCCAATGTGGGTTTTCCTCAAAGGTATTTTCTATTTTCAACCTTTTATTTTTGAAGAACATTTTCAAATTGCAAGGATGTAATTTATTTATGGAGGGTAGAATGTTACACCCCAAGCTTCCAGGGTACGCTTCTCTTTCAATAATGCAATAGCTTGCATTGTATGCATGTTCGAGATTCTAACACACTACGACCAATCAATATAGCAGTTATGAATAGTAATACCCACTTTTTGAAATTATATAAATTTTATATTTCAAAACGGTCTTCATTTTTGGATTCGGAATATCAAAATTAGCCTTTGTTGATTTTTTTTTATTTTTCTGAGAACTTCCAATTTTCGTTGAATAGTGAAAAATAATTAAAAACAACATTTTTAATCAAAATAATTTATAGTGATAAATTATAATATTGAGTGATTTTAAAGTATAATTAGAATATAATTTTACCATTTTATCCAGTGGTGGTCATTGGAATTAATTTCACTTTGAAATTGGGCATAAACAATTGTCAATCATTTGATTGATATTGTTTCTTAAAAACACGCTATTTGTTTTGACAATGGGAATTAATTATAAAATTAATTAATAAAACTTATATGTTTGAAACTTTTTTAAAATAGACATCATTTTTGAATTCAGAATATCAATTATAGCATAGGGTGAATTTTTTGTATTGTTCTAAAAAACTTCAATTTTTTATGAATAGTGAAACCACTAAGTGGTAGTTAAAAAACAAATTTTTCATTTAAATGAAACATTACCTATTCTATGAATTGAATTTAAAAAATCAATCATACATGGTTATAATTATGAAGTAAAATTTGGTTCAATGGGATGAAAATAATTTTTGGGGAATTGTAACTTTTATGTTTTATTAATCGCGATTAAAGGTAATTAGTGTAATTTAAGGTAAATATAATGTTATAATAATTTGAAATTACCTTTACACATTTCCTACCATTATTTTATGAGTCATTTAATACCAAGAAAATCCATGGGACATCTTGGGGACCCCTTGGTTCCACTTTGGTAAGAAAATGACATTAATAACTTATTATTTAAAGTAAAAATAAAATTGTCACAAACATGTGTTGTTTTACTAAAATAATTATTACATGGGGTTATTTAGATTTAATTTTAGTCAATAATTATTCATTGTAAAGATAAAAAGATTTCCTACATCATGGTAATTTGTTTTATAATTTTTAATCATTAAATAAATTTATTTATTTATGACACCATGATGATGCAGCGAATACCTTATTAATTAACGATTTAAATAAAATGAAAAGATAATGTAAAATATAAGACCTACACTTAACAAAAAACCTATTGGATGAGTATATTTATATCCCTTATCATCATATACACTATATATATAATGTTGGGACCTTTGAAATCCGAAAATAACTTCATAATAATGTAACATTTCCTGACATTCCAAGAGTGTCCCTCCTCTCCTCTTATAAAAGGCCCCCACCTCTATTACCTTATTCAGATCATCAAAGCCATCTGGCTCAGAAAAACTCGGCCCAAATACTCTTTCAACTTACCTATATGACTCCAAGAAGCCTCACTTTGGGAAGAAGTCTTCACAAGGAAGATTTTGGCTCAAATCAAAAAGAGTTTCCCCATTTTAAGGTAATGTCTTCTCTTATGTTCTTTTGTTTTATTTTTCTTCTCTAACCCCTTAAACACTTTTTATTCCATTATTTTGTAAAAACAGAAATATCATAAATATATTGGGATGTTTTTATGACAATTATTTGATTTACACTTACACACACCTTCATCTAATGGTTAAAGAACATACTGTTTCTATGGGTGGTGAATCACTGCCTCATTAAACGATGATTGTTCAATCTTCTTTTAACACCTCTCATGGTGGCCATTAAGATGTAACTCTATTTTTTATATGATATATATTATGATTATGATTTCATTATAGTTATTATTTTTTCATTTATGTCATACCTTTATGGTTTCCATTATGGGTAAATGTGATATCTTCGTTTTAGGAAGTGCGGACTACCGCCCCCTCAAAGTGATTTGATTCGTTAATGCTATATGTGGGACGTATAAAGGATGGAGTAAATGATATTATATATGATATTACAATTTAATTATTATATACCATTATATAATTATGATTTCATTCCATTAAATTCTAAATAGAAATGAAATTAGAGTTCATGCGTACGTATGGATTACCGCCTCCATGAACGGTGCATTTCATTTCTTACATCCAAATGTTATGTAATATTATAAATTAATGTATATACAGGATATATATGATATATATGAAATTTTCATAATGAATGTAATTCTTTATATAATGGATATTTTACCAGATGAACAACTTGTAATTATAAGAAGTTTATTTCTGACTCAAGTACGAAGGATCGACAAAACGACCGTTATTAACATAAATAATTACATAATGTTCATAAAATTGTAATAAGTGATATAAAAGGAATAAATAACTTGAAAAAGGTTCTTTTTCAAGTAGAAATTCACTCTAGTTTATTATTCATGAGGTTATAGAATTATCGAGTCATGTCGGACACGAGGTAAGGGACTTCGTCTCAATCTCCTTTCATTGAGGAATATTTTGTTTTATAAAGAACATTCCTTTATATGGGGTATAAATCCCTTTGACTTTTATTTTTATTCAAAAGGAATATTTTTATACGAATCTTTTTATTAAATAAAAAAAAGAGAATGTTTTTTTTGTCGTACGTATGCGGCGACAATGACTTCACTATAGCTGTGACAATTATTTGAGTTTTGGCTTCCTCTACAAGACATAACTTTTTTTAAAATGAAAAATAAATACCATGTTTTACTTTTCTTTTATTTTGGTTTTGTAAATGGTTTTGATAATGTTATTATTATATCAATGTGTTGTATGGATATCTTGTGATTGTAATGTGGAAATGTTATGTTTCCTTTATGAATGTTTTTTTTTGATACGATTATGTTATGGTTTATGATATGTTTAAACATTTTCATATAAAAAATGAATTGGACTTAGTATGTGAGGGGTGGAGCACGCTATAGCTCCCCGATGTATCGGTTGGTCTCATGAGACAAACAAGGGCCTTTCCACGAGGCCTTGAAAAAATATTATTTTTAGTCTTGGCATGAGGCCTTGGCAACGTGGTTCTGATAGTCTGGCATTATGAATTCCATCATTATGAAAGTGGTTTTTTGATATTTCATGTGATTAATCGACTAGTAGAATATCCGTGTGAATAATTAAATAGAAATATTTCATTTTATTATTTCCATACTATGTTGAAGTTCACGTTTAAAAGGCTTTTGTTTTAGTTATACATTTCGTTAAATGTTTATGTTTATTTATGAAAGTTTCCTCTATATTGTTATCCTTACTGAGCATCCGAGCTCACCCCTTTATATGTTTTATTTTTTGGAGGATATGAATAAATATATTATGACTGACCTGTAGGGATAGTCTGAAGGGGATATGGGTGTGGACTATGGAGACTATGCTATTTTATTTTTTCACTTTATGATGTAATGTAAGACTTGTGAATATATCTAGTGTTTCCAAGGCTACTAAACTAATCGGTCTTTCGACACTTGATCTTTTGCGATCATTCCAATGTTACGTAATAATGCACCGAATCTAGGTAACTGGGGTCAAGGCATTATAGATAACATTAAAAAAATGGAATAAGTCTTGGTATTTTGGAATATATATATATTCATTGAAAATAATTTCAATTGTATTTACCATGTTACTTTTAATACATTCATAACGGAATGAGTTCACCCCCCAAATCATTGTAGTAGTAACAGTTAACTCCCAAGACTATCATAGAGGAAAATATTCCTTACAGAACATGGCTCACACCCTATACATGTCATGTTTATCACATGAGAAATCAATCTTTATGTAGTGAATTAGAGAAATATATTGGTCCCACTAGTCACATAAGAAGAATCATACACATGTGCACCACGAGATAATAAAAAATCATAATATAAAAACCAATGAGGTTAAATTTATTCCATAAATATTTCATCATAATGTATTTTATATAGTATGAATAGTGTTCACAATCATTTCATATATTCAATAAATAACAACCCATTAAAAAGAAAGGTGTTTAAAAATCATTTTATCCTAGTGTAACCCATGGAAGAGAATAATGATTCAAAAACATCGTCTAATATTAAAAATAAGGAATGCAGATAAAGAATATGTAACATTAAATATGTTCACCTTAATTGGAAACTAATTGTTAATGAAAAATCACATGGAAAATTTCTTGAGGAGAAAATCTTTTATTTTAAAATCATTTTATATAAAATAAAAAACCTTAAAATATTGTATAAATCAATTTATTTGAAAAATACCTGGAAATAACCTATAATGAAATACTCAAAAAAAATAATGGTCATAAATTATATAAATATCCATTCATGTTTTATATGATAAAATACTGATACCTTTAACATTTTTAGTAATATATAAAATTTTATAGATTAGAAAATGATAGTAATATTATATCGAAAATAGATTGTAAAAAATAAAAAATGTGTAAAACATTCATTAAAAATCTTATAGGAAACACATAAAATTTTTAAATTATTTTTACAAAACATGGATATTGAAGAAAACAATTATATTCGCAGAAGAGAAAAATAATCAATATTTTTTGTTAATAAAATTATTTTGAACTATTGTCTAAAAAAATCAAGAAAAATAAAATTGAAACATAAATTACCTAGTAATATCAAGAGTAAAAAAAAACAAATGATATTATAGAATGATATAACACAATAGTTAGTCATTGGATGCATAATCAAGAGAAATCTATTTGAACAATGCAATTGTAACATAAAATACTTAACAATTTAGTAAGATTGAATCATCCCAAACATAAAAGAAAAACATTATATAGATCTATTAATATCAGGATAATAAATAAACACAAGATATAAAATGTAAAATTCATTTTATATATTCCTCATAATATATTATTCATGCATTACGTAATATTTGTCGTATATAAAGATGATTGATAGAGAAACCCCTACAACTTTAGTAAATTTTAACTGTTCACCCCATGAAAGTGAGGAAATAAAAAGTACAATTAAATACACATAACCTTTAGTATAATAATCATAAAATAAATTTTTCTGAATTATATACACCACATAGAATAAATAGGTTGTGAATATGTCTTCTCTCTCCTAGAAGAAAAATGATAGGCAAAAAGACCTTACCTTAAGTATTTTCTACATTTGTACATGTTCTAAAATCATCTATAATAAATATAAGTATGTTTTAAATATATTAAAGAACCCTAATTATATATATCATACTGTATACTATTTACCTATAACAATTCAACATCGATTTATTAAAATTTCTATATTAGTGTCACGTTTTGGGAAAAAATTACTTTCTATTGTGTTTATTTTTTTGGTAATTTTTGGTCATCTTATTTTTATTATATTTAATTAAAATATAAATTCTTTAACATGATTTAAATATATTATAAATTGATTATATTTTATTTTATATTAATCCTTAAATGTTATAAATATAAAGTGAAATAAACTGTTCTTGGAGACAGAAGGCTCTCCTTATACATGGACGCTATCAAATTTCCTTGAAGTATTAAAAACATGAAAAGTAAATAATATGTTATATTTCTATAATTATGGATATGTAACACATATATATATAAATATATTCATTTAATTTCTCCCTTATTACCATATATGAAAATCATATGTCAATAATGAATCACATCGCTTCGTGTGGCGGTAGTGCATCGTACAAATGAAGAATTTTATCTCATTATCATGGGAAATAAATTGAAAAAGGTATATATAATGTTATATTTAAACAAGTATATTTATGTTAAAATTATATCAAATATTTATATATAGTATATCCATCATCATACCTAACTGTGAGAGCTGTTTATGAAAAACATGTCACGTTAGTTCGTGAGGGAGTAGTACACTATACATATGAGATACGTTATCGTTTAATATTTGAGGATAGATGAAAAAGAATGTAGTTTAATACCTTAAGATAAAAAATTATAATAAAATTTAATATTTCTTGGATGTTGTATCTTTTAAGGATTAATAATAATCAATGGATGTGGACGAAGAAAAAAAATAAAAATTCGTGTTGAAGAACCTTACCACCTCCTCAGGTAACCTCCCTGGGTTTGAAAAAATTACCATACTAGGATGAATTTATTATAAAAATTGTGATTATAAGTTGACATTATAGAATTATTTATAGTATATGGGTATGAATTTTTCTAATCCAATCATTTTGGATGTGTTAAGAAGAGTGGACAGTGGGTGACCTTTTATAAGTTAAGTGAGTGTCACACTTGTAATTTTTGAAAAGGAAAAGTTATACCCTTTTTTATGATAAAATATGCTCTCAAATGGAATATTATTAGTTATATAAGTTATTGTGTCTATATATGTCCATAAAATGTGTATTGGACCTGATTTGCGCCATTTTTTCACTTATACTTTTAGTTCAACCTCATCGTAAACCATTTTTACGCTAAACTAAGTAAGTAATTTTTACACTATTATCTATTCATTTTATTAAAAAATTATGTTTAAAAATTATATAATATAAATTATAATGATTCCAAATATATAATACATTTTCAAAAATTATATTCAAATATGTTGAAAATTCTAATTTAAAACTAAACCTGTAGTCACAATGAGAAAGAATTTCTCTAAAGATAAAATATTCAAATTCAAAAATATTATTTAAAAAAAATTTCAATTTTACATATAATAAAATTACTGAAATTGGATTAATAGTTATATAATATATTTTATATAATGTTTAAATTTATTTTAAAATAATATATCCTTATAAATAATTTAAATTAAAACGAAGTTTCTGCTAAAAACATGTGTTTTTTTATTCAATGAAATATTAATCTTTTAAAAAAAATCACAAAAAATCACCATAGGATAATTTTGATATATTTAATAAAAAGATTAATTTAATTACAATGAATTTTATAACTATATAAAAATTTAATTTAATATTTTTCACAAATAGAAATATTTTTTTAGAACATAGTATTTTAGAAACACATAATGACTTTACCAAAGGTTACGTTTTAGATTCTAAATATGTTTAGTTTATATTAAAACATTGTACATAATATTTAAAATTTCACTATTTCTATTTATACCACCATTTTAACATCTATGTTGTAACATCTATGTTTTATAGTAATGAAAATATTATAATATTTTTTTAGAACTCATTGTTTTGTATAGAACAATCTATTGATGAAATAAAATTTAATCTAAAAAATTCATAACATATCACGGTGTTACAAATATTAATTTCTTGGGGAAATTGTTCTCTGGGAATATTTCTATAAATAAATATATTCAATCATATTCTATGAGTAAGAGAAAGAAAATAGTGAATCCAATTGTGATGTAAAGAAAATGTACCTTCAAACTATTTAGACCATGTTGGTGTTGTACATGTATAAATGGACTTTAAAAAAAGTACCCAAAAAACATTATGTGGATAAATATAAATGTAAAAACATTCAAGGAAACATATATGAAAAATATTTTATGTCAGGCTTCATACATGATCATTGGTTTATTGACATCGTATTGTAGGATTGTTCATACAAATCGTTCCTTCATAAATTCAATCACAAAGTATGATCGATGATGCCTTTTAAAATGTATAAAAGAGGCCTCTCATGAATAACTCTATGAAATTATATGAGTATATTCCTTATATTTCTGTCCTCATCAAGTTGATCAGATCGATTCTGATGATGGATTTTTTAGGCCCATGAATGCTTAGTGAAACATTAGAATTAGAAAATTAATGAATAAATTAGAAGAAGAAATTAAACCATTAAGAAACACATGTATATTACTTTATAATAACATAGCCACATTGTGTCAAAGTCTTCACGATCACAATTATATTTCACATGAAAATGAATTTTGTGGGGATATTTATGTGATTTTATCTTGTTGGTGAAATCTTTTCATGTTCAAAAAGTCCATTTTCCATCCTTATGGATCCTTCTGGGATTGGGGCTCTTTCATGAATGAGATGACTCCACCCTTTGAGATCAAGTCCAACATTTATGTAAAAATTATTCTTTATGGAAAAAACATGAGATCATTACCCAATTACTTATATCATATTGGGATTTCTTTGTTCAATATTGGGGCTTATGTTATACGTGACAGTACATTTCATGAATCTGTTAACAACCCTTGCATATAAATACTTGGCATTTTATTTGAGGAATGAACATTTGAGGAAGAGTAAGTAATAATGTTTCTCATATTACAGAGATATTTCTCTTTTTGGAAATCCTTCATAATGAATATAACTTTAAATTCCCCACACAATGTTAAAAATAAATTACTCTATGTGAGGGGTTTTCCATCAACATCCTATGTGCGGTGATCACTATGGCGTCCATCTGCAGACCACTATTTGTGAGGGTTCATCCACATACATCACATGATAGGATACCTCCATGAGGTATGTTCATATTCCTCTATCAGTGATGGGTCTTCCATATACAACTTATGTGAGCTAACCTTCAAGACGCGATGTTTTTTGAAATCAACCGATAGGTATTAATAGTATACATTTAATGAAATGTGTCCTCCAATAGATCTTTTTTAAGACCTCATTCTTACATTGTCATCCATATAACCCATTTTCATGAACTCCCACATCATATTTTTTTACAATGAATGTATTTTATTAACTCATATATTCTATAAGTTAAAATTTATCTAGTGGAGTAACCCAACTCCATAACCACTACATACCTATTTTTTGTGTCTCTCTACCAATGTAAATACTTATCATATCTTTTGACTTCATATTATAGTATATTATACCTTACGTCATATTATTCTACACAATTGGAAATTTTCTCGATCACATCATAATATTTATCTAATAGTGTGAAAACTCCCTCATACATACATGGAATATATATTATTTTATATTCACCCTAAATATAGTTTAAAAAAATTAAAACTATAAAAAATAGATCATTATGCATCAATACATTTGGGATACCTGATATTCATATTTCTTAACTCTTCCAAATTGGGAAATATGCCACATAATAATGATCCTTATTTAATATTCAGTAAAACTAAACAAGAAGTGAATATACTTATTGAGGAAGAATCAATCAATATTCCCTTTCCAATTTAATATTTTTTTACTCATTCATAAAGAAAAAATAGTATTCAAATACTATCAAAGAATTGGAGAATATTTTAGTTTCATTACACAAAACAGAATGACAAAATCATATTGACATGATGTAAATAATGCATGGAAATATGTTTACAATACTATATTAAACTTCATGGTATGATCATGAAATAAAACCATTAAACTATTTGGTATTGGATTCAAATATAATAAGACACACAAGAATCCTCTTTGAGGTAAAATCACAATACTTAAAACCATGTTTTAACTTCCCCATATTTCTTAAAAAACATATCTTTTTGACAATATTTGTTAAGATCAAACCCTCATTCATCAAGAAATATTCCACATATGTTATAGAATCATTCCTCAAAATGAAATTTTACTTTTGCGAATAAATATCATGCCTTTATAATTCCATATTCCCTCAAAAACTATTTATAGTCACATTCCAACTACTTATCCATCATGAATGATATAAAACTAAATACAATATTTCCTTGATGTATGTACAAAAAAAGAAATTTGATTGGTCATGATTTCATTACTATAAAAGTAACCTTGTAGATATTTGTTACCTGGATATAAAATTTAAAATATTTCTCAATATATATAATTGAACTATGTATGTTTTGAGTCCTTTTACATGTATACATTGGAATAGATTATCATGGGCATGTTCTAAAACATTAAATGACTTTCTGCCAAACTGGACGATTATAAACAACAGAGTTCCCAACTATCCAGCTTTAATGGAATGTAATTATAATATAGCTAATGCATTTTTGAGGTCCTATAATGCATATAAAATTTACCATTAATGGAGAATCGATGATATATATACATATTTAAACATAGATACGTTTTGATGATCAATCACTAGCATAGTGGAAACATGTCTTACATGGAGATTTTGGACAGATTCATGAAAATGAAATAAATATATAAATAATTCCATGTGCATAAATTAATTAAATATAAAAGGGTTCAAGATAATACTTACCTCAAATATTCCTGTATAATTCTGATTCAAAGGGTTTACTGGTATTCATCCATTGGATTAAAACCTTTTGAAATAAAGAGAATACCATATCAAAATATTGTGAATTATTATTGGTACATATTAAGAAAATATTACCATTTACCATATTTATCTATGTACTTATTTATTGAATTATATTTTTCACCCTTAACATGGTTTTCCTCTAAAGTGGATGCGTACATCCCTAGTATATATATTTTATTACCCCCATGAACATATATCTTTTACATTATCAATAATATAATGGGAAGGTGTAAGTCCATTATAAAATATTCCTAAAATTAATCATATATTATAAAAATACAATCATAAGGATTCTTACAATGCATGGTTGGTATTGTACCTCATCAATATTGACCAAAAGCGACTGATTCAAATCGAAAGGAACGATTATTCATATAATGCCCCAGCCTTAAACCTTACTTAATATTGAATTAAATGAGTAATTCACATTGAGGATCATTTCAGGTTTAGAGTTTTAGAGAATTAGGACATAACTATTACATCTCAAAAGATTACAAAGTAGTATCTTCTACTAAATTTCCATAAAATAGAAACTCTTAAAAAGTAACATGTACAGTTCCATGTTTTAGGTAGCATGACTTTCCCTTGATCCCATCCTTGACCCTATTCCACGTTAAGTCCTGTGAAAAACATTTCAAAAACTTGGGATGAGCATAAAAAGCTCATTAAGGGATACACAAAGAATGAAAACTGTTAGTTTTTCAAAACAACAAGTAAACCATGTATACTTTATCAAAGTAATACTTTTCACCTTCATGAAGCAGTGAAAACTCTTCACTGAAAAAATAGTATCATTACTTACCTTTTTGTAACCAAAGGATTACCATAAAACCCATATAAAGAACACATAACATATATAAAGGTAACTTGGGACATAAACATACTTAAGTGGAATAACGATACGGTCGACTTCCACACATATAACTTAATGGAATAGCTATACGGCCAATTTCCATACATACTTAAATGGAATAGCCATACGGCCAACTTCCAAACCCAATTCATTGGAGGTTATAACATAACCACCCGTCCTGGTATTCACGGAACCACCCGTCACATGGTTTATAATGTAACCACCTGTTAAAATTTCCAAGTACCAATATAAAATCATAAAACATAAAACCAATATAAAGGAATGATAACATTTCCACATCACAATATATCATAATAGAATCCTTTATCAAAACCATTTTCAAAACCATTTAAAACATTTAATAAAGAGATTTTTGAATCAAAGTGTCCCATACCACCTTGAAGCTTAAAATTTTAAACCATTAATATCCATATTAATAAATCCTTAAAACCATTTTGAAAACATGGATATTAATAAGAAGAAATAATTAAAACATTTAAAGTGATATTTTGGTTAAAGGGGTTTTACAAAAATTAGAGACACTTGAATACAATAATTGAGGAATAAAATTTAGTCCGAACTTTATAATATCATGAGAATAAATGGATTCATGATATAATACTCCAAAGGACAGTATATACACCATATAAGAGTGAATTGGTGCATAACAACAATGAACTCTCAATAGTAATGTCAAATGTGATGAAACCCCTTATAAAGAAGGTATCCTTAAATTAAGGACAAATCAATCTCCAAAATATGTGTGACAAATATAAATACACCCAATATAAGTGGATATTAAGTGTAAAACAATAAAAAGTCATTCACACATATTCAATGGATGACATATTCAATGACTACATATTGAACTCAAAGAAATCAAAATTGGGTTAAAAAGTTCCCTTGACAGCCTAACGGCATCACATCAAAATGAGTTGATGAGAGATAAAAAGTGAATCTCATCACTTGGACATAAAATTTAAATCAATAAGGATATATGATAACATATCCCAACATAACAATATGTAAATTAAAAGACCCAACAAAAGAAGTCTTTTTAAAAAAGAGGAGGGTGAAAGGTTCCCTTACCGACTTGGGTATCTTTCAAAACATACACCCCATGAAAGAAGAAAAAAAAATCATTGATGTAAATACTCATAAAGGAACCTATATTACACAAATAGTATAATAATGGAATTACATACACCACTCAAAGGAAATTGTGGAAAATGTAGCATAAATCTCACGGGAATAAATATGAGATGAAAAATCCCTTACGAAAACTCGGCAGCCTAACGGCGCCACATAAAATATCCAAAAATGGATTGATGAGATCAAATACGGTATCTCATCACATTAAAAAAAATTTACAGAAAGAGTAATATGATATAACATCCCCCATCATAAAAAGTAGGAGCTTAAAAGAAGTGACATAAAGAAGAGTCCTTAAAAAGAAAGAGAGAGGTTAGATCTCTTACGAAAGTTTGGCAGCCTAACGGCGCCACTCAAAACTTCCAAAATGGATTGATGAGAGAGAATAGGGTCTCTCATCACATGAACAAAAAAATTATTGTAGGAGTAATATAAAAGAACATCCCAATTATAAGAAAGATGAGCTTAAAAGAAATGACATAAAAGAGTGTACTTATAAAGAAAGAGAGTTGTGGGATCCCTTACCTTGGGTCCGACTTGACTCGATCGTTCTTTAATCTCCTGAATAATAAACATGAGTTAATTTCTACTTCCTTAAGAAACTTTTTCAAGTTCATTATTCCTTTTATATCACTTATTACCATTTCATAAACATTATGTAATCATTTAAGTTAATAATATTTGTTTTGCCGATATTTTGTTCTTAAGTCGAAAGTGGACTTCTTACAATTACATGTTGTTCGTGTGGCGAAATGTTTATTATATCCAGAATTTTATTCATGATGTAGATATCATATATTTCATATATATCCAGTACATTCATGTATTTATAACATTACATAATCATTTAGAGGTAAGAAATGAAATGCACCGTTCATGGAGACGGTAAGTCGTACGTACGCATGAACGCTACTTTCATTTCTATTTACTATTTTATAGAATGAAATAATAATGATATAAAGGTATATTATAATTACAGTATAATATCATATATAATATCATAGTTCCATCCTTTATACATCCCACGTATGGTATTTAACGAATCAAATCACTTTGAGGGGGCGGTAGTCCGCACTTCCTTAAATGAAGATATCGCGTTTACCCATAATGGAAACCATAAAGGTATGCCCAAAATGAAAAAAAACAGAAGATTAAGGAATCAATAAACATATTATATATCATATATAAAAATAGTTACATCATAATGGCCACATTTTAAGGTGTTAAATGAGTATTGAACAATCATCGTTTCGGGAGGCAGAATTTCACCATCCACGGAAACCGTATGTTCTTTAACCATTTGATGTAGTTGTGTGAGAGTGTAGCTCGAATAAATCTATAACAACATCCTAGTATATTGAAGATACTGGTGTTGTTACAGAAGAAGTAAATAAAAAGTGTTTAGGGGGTTGGAGAAGCAAAATAAAACAAACGAAAATGAGAGAATGAATTACCTTTAAAAGTGTAACTCCTTTTAATTTGAGCCTAAAGGCTTCCTTTGAAAGGATTCTTCCCAAAGGGAATCCTCTAGTATGAGGAGAGGGATGTGGAGAGAGTAAATGTGCAGGGGTTGGTCGAGCCAAAGGCTTGAGGAGTGTGTGAAATGAGGTAGAGGTGGGGGCCTTTTATAAGAGGAGAGGAGGGGCACTTTTGGAAAGTAAGAAATGTTACTTTATTTGAAAATGAGTTTCGGATTTAAAGGGTCCCAAATTGATATAATTTGAGGATAAGGTGATAAGTCTTCTAAATCCACTCATCCAATTGGTTTTGGCCATGTGTAGGTTGTATATTTTACATTATCTTTCCATTTTATTTAAATCGTTAAGTAATGAGGTCATCGCTTCATCATCATGATGTCATAAATAATTTAATTTATTTAAAGTCTAAAAATTATAAAACAAATAATATGATGTAGGAAATCTTTTATCTTTCCAATTACTATTTATGATAAAAAATCTTACTTGTATAACCCCACATAAAAATTGTTTTAGTAAAACATATCATGTTTGTGTCATTTTTACTTTTAGATTAAATAAAAAGTTATTTATGTCATTTCCCAACCAAAGTGTCTCCATGGGGTCCCCAAGTTGACCCATGGCTTGTATTGGTCGGCCATGAGACAACCAATGAGGGTAGAACATGTTTCAAGTTCATTTAATATTATTAAAACATTATTTTTACCTTAAACTACACTAATTAACTCTAATCGCGATTAAAAACTTAATAAGTTACTATTCACAAAAAAATTGTTTTTATCCCATTGAACCACATTTTACTTCTTTATGAAAACCATGTATGTCGGATTTTTGAAATTAAAAACACAAAGATGGCAAAATTTCATTTGAACGGAAAAATCAGTTTTTTATAAGTACCACTTAGTGGTTTCACTATTCATCAAAAATTGAAGTTTTTCAGAAAATTCCCAAAAATTCACACTATGATATATTTGATATTCCGAATTCAAAAATGAAGTATAATTTAAAAAATTCAAAACATATAAGTCACATTAATTAATTTAATAATTAATTCCCGCTGTCAGATCAAATAGCGTGTTTTTATGAAATAATAAGTATCAAAAGATTGACACTGGTTTAAGTCTGATTTCAAAGTGATATTTATTCCAATGACCAATATTGGATTTAATGGTAAAAATATATTATAATTTCACTTTAAAACCAATTCAAAAGTTAATCTAATCATATAAATAAATTAGATTAAAAAGAGGTTTTGAATTAAAATACCACATTTTACACTATTCATAAAAAAATTAACTTTATCGGAAAGATACCAAAAATTTACACAAAGTAAATTTTGATGTCCCGATTCTAAAGAAGAGTTTTATTTGGTCCAATAGAATGTATAACAGTGAACAAAACTATATTTAATGACGGTTCTCCATCAAAATGCGATAAGTGAACCTTTAGTGAAAACTAGGACATATACGCCTAAAATTGAATTCTTTCCGTATTTTAAGCCTTTGTCTTTTATTGGATAAATGTAAAAACATTTAAAAACATATATAATCATATTTTAGTTATTTATATCCATTCTCGCCAATACAATGGATGCATGTTAACTACCATTTAAAATAATATTATTTTATTATTAGAGTGCAACGTAAGATTCCCAAGAAACTCGTTGTTGCGTGTTGGGTACGCCATCGAGCATAGCGTCCCCTTTAAAGTCATATTAATATTTTATTCACAAATATGGATAAATATGAAAATGTCATATTCTTTATTTACCTGGGGTGTTACATCCTTCCCCCCTTTTGGGAATTGCGTCCTCACAATTTTAAAATTGCGCTTGGAAACATCCTTGAAAGTCCCACATCGGAACAAGAGTCTGTAAAACAATCACTTTAAAATAAAGAAAGATAAGTACAGAGGTCACCCGAGTTATCCCATACTAGGACTCCATGTAGGAAAACATGCACATGGAAGAAAAGGCAAAGGGTCATGTTCTTGGGGGAGAGTGATAGTAAACATGTCTATGAGAAAGTTAACAATGAGAAAATCACAAACTTGTGATGGGTTAAACGGTATTCGATTCCCCAGTAGGAAAAGATAATAGAAAACATTTTCATGTTATGTTACTTTTTATTGAGGAATTTATTCATAAGGAAACATAATCACTTATCATGTTGACCTTTAACCATTACTGGATTCCTTAATCAAACTCATATTTGTTTTCCAAAAGACAAGTATTTAGGGAGACTTGTTCGCATTAAGAGTACTATAATCAACTTCTAGAGAGTCACCTAATCCAAAAAAGGATAACTATATACTTCCCATTTCTTTATACTTTAACCAAAACCAAAACCAAAAAGGTTATTACAAGATCAGATAATCCAGAAAAGGATAACCCTTTATAAAAAGAAAATCTATTCTTAATCTCCAAAATTTGTCCAACAAAACCCAAAGTTCAATGAGGACCATTCTATATTCAATTTGTCCATAAAATTCTTCAAAGTAAACCAAACTAAGATTGAAACCCAAATATGTGAAGGATTTAGTCACATAGTCTTCCATGTTAAATTGTAACATTTATCTCCAAACAACATCAGTTGCTCCTAAAGTCTTGAATTGAAAAGTAATTACCCTAATCACATATCCTCCATGATAGGTTAATAATTTTCATAAATAACCCAAAATCAACTTACTCTTAATTAATAAAATCATATAACTAAAAAGAATCAGTCAAACTAACCAGGGACTTCACGTATTCCAGTGGTAGGCGATAAATACCAGTCGCACTTTGGTTGTGGGTTCAATTCCCGCAGCTTTGTCCGACGCGACGGGTTGTCACACGGTTTGTGTGTTGTCCTTTTTCCAAAACTATATAATTCTTAAAACATCCCCCAAAATGAGATAAAATCTTCAAAAATGAACATAACATATTTTAATCTCAAGTTTATCTCATTCCTTTAATTTTCCATCATATCATAGAGTAACACATAATTACCTAAAAAGTAAGGATCATATAAACCCTAATGGTTACCTTAATAATTATTACCTGAATTTCCACATAGAGTTGTCCATCTCATACATGATGCATTAGAGAACTCACCAAGGTTGAAGTGGTTGATCATGAATCCTTGATAGTTGGTTTAGAACAACCATGGGATTCCACATTGAATCCCCCATCTCATCCAGTCTCTTAATCAGAGAACCACCATAGTTTCCTTCAAACCCATTGTCACTTTGGTGCCTGCTAGATCCATCCATTTACTAAAACCAAAAATGTCAGTGTGAGTATATCAACATAACCATCATGTACTAATGAGGAAGATAAACACTAAGATATACTTACTCATTCACTTTATCTAAAACTATGACTCTTTCCGAAATCCTAGCCATTTTGGTAATGTCACTTATGATTAGAGAATACCCTAACCTCTAAAGTTATCTAAACTGACATTTGATACCAACTATAAAGCCCCGCCCTTAAACCTTACTTAATATTGAATTAAATGAGTAATTCACATTGAGGATCTTTTCAGGTTTAGAGTTTTAGAGAATTAGGACATAACTATTACATCTCAAAAGAATACAAAGTAGTCTCTTCTACTAAATTTCCATAAAATAGAAACTCTTAAAAAGTAACATGTATAGTTCCATGTTTTATGTAGCATGACTTTCCCTTGATCCCATCCTTGACCCTATTCCATGCTAAGTCCTGTGAAAAACATTTCAAAAACTTGGGATGAGCATAAAATGCTCAGTAAGGGATAGACAAAGAATGAAAACTGTTAGTTTTTCAAAAACACAAGTAAACCATGTATACTTTATCAAAGTAATACTTTTCACCTTCATGAAGTAGTAAAAACTCTTCACTGAAAAAAAAGTATCATTACTTGCCTTTTTGTAACCAAAGGATTACCATAAAACCCATATAAAGAACACATAACATATATAAAGGTAACTTGGGACATAAACATACTTAAGTGGAATAACCATACGGTCGACTTCCACACATATCACTTAATGGAATAGCCTTATGAAGAATTTCCATACATACTTAAATGGAATATCCATACGGCCGACTTCCATACCCAATGCATTGGAGGTTATAACGTAACCACCCGTCCTGGTATTCACGGCACCACCCGTCATATGGTTTATAACGTAACCACCCGTTAAAATGTCCAAGTACCAATATAAAATCATAAAACATAAAACCAATATAATGGAATGATAACATTTCCACATCACAATATATCATAATAGAATCCTTTATCAAAACCATTTTCAAAACCATTTAAAACAATTAATAAAGAGATTTTTGAATCAAAGTGTCCCATACCACCTTGAATCATAAAATTTTAAACCATTAATATCCAAATAAATAAAACCTTAAAACCATTTTGAAAACATGTATATTAATAAAAACAAATAATTAAAACATTTAAAGCGATATTTTGGTTAAAGGGGTTTTACCAAAATTAGAGACACTTGAATACAATAATTGAGGAATAACATTTAGTCAGAACATTATAATATCATGAGAATAAATTGATTCATGATATAATACTCCAAAGGACAGTATATACACCATATACGAGTGAATTGGTGTATAACAACAATGAACTCTCAATAGTAATGTCAAATGTGATGAAACCCCTTATAAAGAAGGTATCCTTAAATTAAGGACAAATCAATCTCAAAAATATGTGTGAAAAATATAAATACACCCAATATAAGTGGATATTAAGTGTAAAATAATAAAAGGTCATTCACACATATTCAATGGATGACATATTCAATGACTACATGTTCAACTCAAAGAAATCAAAATTGGGTTAAAAAGTTCCCTTGAAAGCCTAACGACATCACATCAAAATGAGTAGA
Organism: Viscum album; assembly: GCA_963277665.1. Classification (NCBI taxonomy): domain Eukaryota; kingdom Viridiplantae; phylum Streptophyta; class Magnoliopsida; order Santalales; family Viscaceae; genus Viscum; species Viscum album. Next base: position 761,712,065 of record OY728166.1, read on the forward strand.
AGAGAGATAAAAAGTGAATCTCATCACTTGGACATAAAATTTAAATCAATAAGGATATATGAGAACATATCCCAACATAACAATATGTAAATTAAAAGACCCAACAAAAGAAGTCTTTTTAAAAAAGAGGAGGGTGAAATGTTCCCTTACCGACTTGGGTATCTTTCAAAACATACACCCCATGAAAAAAGAATAATAAATCATTGATGTAAATACTCATAAAGGAAACTATATTACACAAATAGTAGAATAATGTAATTACATACACCACTCAAAGGAAATTTTGGAAAATGTAGCATAAATCTCATCGGAATAAATGTGAGATGAAAAATCCCTTACAAAAACTCGGCAGCCTAACGACGCCACATAAAACATCCAAAAATGGATTGATTTGATCAAATAGGGTATCTCATCACATTACAAAAAAATTTACAGCAAGAGGAATATGAAATAACATCCCGCATCATAACAAATAGGAGCTTAAAAGAAGTGACATAAAGGAGAGTACTTAAAAAGAAAGAGAGAGGTTAGATCTCTTACGAAAGTTCGGCAGCCTAACGGTGCCACTCAAAACATCCAAAATGGATTGATGAGAGAGAATAGGGTCTCTCATCACATGAACATAAAAATTATAGTAGGAGTAATATAAAAGAACATCCCAATCATAAGAAAGATGAGCATAAAAGAAATGACATAAAAGAGTGTACTTATGAAGAAAGAGAGTTGTAGGATCCCTTACCTCGGGTCCGACTTGACTCGATCGTTCTTTAATCTCCTGAATAATAAACATGAGTTAATTTCTACTTCTTTAAGAACATTTTTCAAGTTCATTATTCCTTTTATATCACTTATTACCATGTCATAAACATTATGTAATCATTTAAGTTATTAATATTTGTTTTGCCGATATTTTGTTCCTAAGTCGAAAGTGGACTTCTTACAATTACATGTTGTTCGTGTGGCCAAATGTTTATTATGTCCAGAATTTTATTCATTATGTAGATATCATATATTTCATATATATCCAGTACATGCATGTATTTATAACATTACATAATCATTTAGAGGTAAGAAATGAAATGCACCGTTCATGGAGACGGTAAGCCGTACGTACGCATGAACGCTACTTTCATTTCTATTTCATATTTTTTATAATGTAATCATAATGATATAAAGGTATATTATAATTCCATTATAATATCATATATAATATCATAGTTCCATCCTTTATACATCCCACGTATGGTATTTAACGAATCAAATCACTTTGAGGGGGCGGTAGTCCGCACTTCCTTAAATGAAGATATCGCCTTTACCCATAATGGAAACCATAAAGGTATGCCCAAAATGAAAAAAAAACAGAAGCTTAAGAAAAAAATAAACATATTATATATCATATAAAAAAATAGTTACATCATAATGGCCACCTTTTAAGGTGTTAAATGAGTATTGAACAATCATCGTTTCGGGAGGCAGAATTTCGCCATCCACGGAAACCAGATGTTCTTTAACCATTTGATGTAGTTGTGTGAGAGTGTAGCTCGAATAAATCTATAACAACATCCTAGTATATTGAAGATACTGGTTTTGTTACATAAGAAGTAAATAAAAAGAGTTTAGGGGGTTGGAGAAGCAAAATAAAACAAATGAACATGAGAGAATGAATTACCTTTAAAAGTGTGACTCCTTTTAATTTGAGCCTAAAGGCATCCTTTGAAAGGATTATTCCCAAAGGGAATCCTCTAGGATTAGGAGAGGGATGTGGAGAGAGTAAATGCGCAGGGGTTGGTCGAGCCAAAGGCTTGAGGAGTGTGTGAAATGAGGTAGAGGTGGGGGCCTTTTATAAGAGGAGAGGAGGGGAACTTTTGGAAGGTAAGAAATATTACTTTATTTGAAAATGAGTTTCGGATTTAAAGGGTCCCACATTGATATAATTCGAGGATAAGGTGATAAGGCTTCTAAATACACTCATCCAATTGGTTTTGGCCATGTCTAGTTTGTATATTTTACATTATCTTTCCATTTTATTTAAATCGTTAAATAATGAGGTCATTGCTTCATCATCATGATGTCATAAATAATTTAATTTATTTAAAGTATATAAATTATAAAACAAATACTATGATGTAGGAAATCTTATTATATTTCCAATGACTATTTATAATAAAAAATCTGACTTGTATAACCCCACTTAAAAATTGTTTTAGTAAAACATATCATGTTTATGTCATTTTTACTTTTAGATTAAATGAAAAGTTATTTATGTCATTTCCCAACCAAAGTGGCTCCATGGGGTCCCCAAGTTGACCCATGGCTTTTCTTGGTCGTCCATGCCACAACCAATGAGGGTAGGACAATTTTCAAGTTCATTTCTTATTATTAAAACATTATTTTTACCTTAAACTACACTAATTACCTCTAATCGCGATTAAAAACTTAATAAGTTACTATTCACCAAAAAATTATTTTTATCCCATTGAACCAAATTTTACTTCATAATGAAAACCATGTATGTCGGATTTTTGAAATTCAAAACACAAAGATGGCAAAATTTCATTTAAACGGAAAAATTCGTTTTTTATAAGTACTACTTAGTGGTTTCACTATTCATCAAAAATTGAAGTTTTTTCAGAAAAATCCCAAAAATTCACCCTAAGATATATTTGATCTTCCGAATTCAAAAATGAAGTCTATTTTACAAAATTCAAAACATATAAGTCACATTAATTAATTTAATAATTAATTCCCGCTGTCAGATCAAATAGCGTGTTTTTATGAAACAATAAGTATCAAAAGATTTACACTGGTTTAAGTCTGATTTCAAAGTGAAATTTATTCCAACGACCACTATTGGATTTAATAGTAAAAATATATTATAATTTCACTTTAAAACCAATTCAAAATATAATCTAATCATATAAACAAATTAGATTAAAAAGAGGTTTTGAATTAAAATACTACATTTTTCACTATTCATAAAAAAAATGAACTTTATCGGAAAGATACCAAAAATTTACACAAAGTAAATTTTGATGTCCCGATTCTAAAGAAGAGTTTTATTTGGTCCAATAGAATTTATAAGAGTGAAAGAAACTATATTTAATGATGGTTCTCCATCAAAATGCGATAAGTGAACCTTTAGTGAAAACTAGGGCATATACGCCTAAAATTGAATTCTTTCTGTATTTTAAGCCTTTGTATTTTATTGGATAAATGTAAAAACATTTAAAAACACATATAATCATATTTTAGTTATTTCTATCCATTCTCGCCAACACAATGGATACATATTAACTACCATTTAAAATAGTATTATTTTATTATTAGAGTGCAACGTAAGATTCCCAAGAAACTCGTTGTTGTGTGTTGGGTACGCCATCGAGCATAGCGTCCCCTTTAAAGTCATATTAATATTTTATTCACAAATATGGATAAATATGAAAATTTCATATTCCTTATTTACCTGGGGTGTTACAATTCACATTATCACCAATTATCATTAATTCATCAACACATAGAATGTGAAATGTTATCACAATGACATATACATATTTCTAATTGATATGCATGTTGTATAATAGGATTCATCATATACTCTTATCTCTTAATCTTATTCAACTAATAAGTAATGGAAGACAACAGAAGTGTCAGTTCTCTTATATAGATCAAATAACATAATTTAAAGAATAATCACAATATTGGATCCCTACAATAGACATTAAATTTCACAAATTGAATATAGTATCAACACACTTATACTTTTATCTGACTCCAAAAATATATTAGATTGTATCATAGTTCACCCCACACATTCTTCTACTCCTTTTTAGAATATATCTTCATTGAAAAGATTAATAATAATAAATTAATTGAATATTTTTATTTTTAAATTAACATAATGATATCCATTAAAATTTTAATATGTAAATATACTATATTTAATGGAAACATGATCATATAATAAATTCATATTTATTCCCTAGTCGATGATTTTATCCAAACCAATATTAAATCTAAATTTTCCTCCATATTTATTTTTCTTATAATATTTCATAATAAAAATACACTATTAATTTTACATTCATGTTCATGTAATATTATTGTGTCTTGTCCATGGTGATAATATTGAAAGAAAAAATACACTTTGTCACACATTATGGTGTTGTACTCTCTTAATTACGATACTGTATAAAAAACCTCAAAACAGTGTTCGACTTATTTCCAACTATAATAAACATTATGGAATGGATTTAATTTTATAAATTTATATAAATTATTCTTTAAAATTTAACATTGAAACATATAACTATAATAACCATTTTAAAAATATGGTTAATGTTTGGAACATTAATGAAAAGAATATACATGAGCTGATTTTTTGAATTCAGCTATATGTTTAAAATTCAAAGCATCTGTAATAATTTATCTATGCCATAAAATTCTGAAAATAATTAAACTTTTAATAATATCATTATGATTATTATAAATATTATAGAAGTATTAAAAATATTATAAAACCTCTAAAAAAATATATGACTATTTTGAAATGATTATATGACTCTTATATTATGGGCCTTTTCCAAATTCATTTATACTATTTCTGAACTCTTCTTATGATTTCAATAATTTTCCATTTTATAATATTTCAAAAATAATATTTTAATATGAATAATATAAATTTTTTTAATGAGACATACACATTGTGAATGGTTTTATAAGTTGAAATTTTTATTATTGAGACTACAAAAAAAGTATTTCATTTGCAAGAAACATATATACCACATTGAATATCTGAATTATTATGAACGATTCTTCCTTAATCCAAATCTCGACCTGATACTCCAAATAATATATTATTATATCATATAAGGAGTAATTCCATTAAAAAATTACCAACTCTATTTTTTATAGATATAAACAATTTATGTTTATTGTATGGATTATTCCTATTGTAATTTTCAACATGTATAGATACATAAGAATTTAACATATTGATACTTATCAGAATTTCAAATAAGATTAAACCGTAGAATTATCGAATTCTCTCCACTGGATTAAAATGATCTCAACTAATGTAAAATTATCATGAAAAAACATTAAATCCACTTCAATAGATATATAATATTATGTATTAAATGGAGTATATAATTGATCCTTACAGTATTTCAATTTCATTTTCAGCACCTCAATATTTTATCATTGTAGAGTTACACTATCCAACACTATAAATACACTATGGAACCCATCTTATTCAAGTATTTAAAATCATCCTATGAAAATTCATAACATTAATTATTAAGCAATAGTATCCCCAACTATCTCTACCAACCATTAGTCCTGTCATTTATAATAATTTGTGGAATAATAAATTTCATCAATCGTTAAAGGGAAAAATATTGAGACATATTCTTCATGTGAATTGATCTCTAAGAGGCTCCCCAAGGTAACATGTAATGTCTTGGACAGGTTTACACTAAACAGCTTCCCCAAGTTGGTGCTCCACATGACATCTGGTGCAACGGATTGTGGAGTTTTTTTAGTGTCTCCCATGATGAGATGTTAAAAAGTTGTATTATAGTGGCTTTATATTATTTTTCAGTACTATATTTGAAAACTATACACGAGTTTTTGATATATTGGCCCATGTAAATGGTAATGTTTCTAGGATAATATGATCTATGAATGGGGAAAACCCATGTTCTTATGGAGGTAATGTTGTTATAGATTTTTTTCTATTATAGTCGGATGATATTTCACAAATGTTTGATTTACATGATGAGTGATAATATTGATTTCTTTTATTTTACTCATAGGTTATCTTGGTATAAGGTTTCTATTTTAATGCATCATTCTAGTATCTTAAGAAAATTGTGGCATGCATTATATTATATACATAAGACAATTCATGTTCTTGTTGGGTTATAGGGTGTGAATTGATTTTCTTGTTATTAGTTATTTTAATGGTGTTGTTATTAATAGATATTTTATAGTAATTTAAATATTAAATTATATAGTTTAAATTATAACTAATAAAACGTTTAAATTTTGATGATTGGTTTATTTAGAATCCCCTTTGGTTCAAGAAATTGATGCTTGTGGGTAGAGATAGGGTTGGATTTTACCCATTGAGATAGTGTATGATGATAGTTTTGGTTATGGATATCATTGTTCTTTACTTTCAATATATGTTGGAAATAATATGTTATTATTTTTGAATAAAATCATTGTAACTGTAGGGATTTTTCACCATGATGAGGTTTACTGGTTGTGTGAAAAGAGGATATCACAATGTATGATCCTCCATTAGTGGAAAATACACACCAATTGGTTCCATAAATAGGGAGAAAATAATTTATATGATATATTCAATCGTTTTATACATTTTATGGAGGTATAAACAGGGTGGGACGTACTGATTATGTTTTACATGATGAGAGATCATCATCTATAACAATAATTGATGTTTTCTAGATAGGTTGGATCTGATGCCACTGAGTTTTGGATTGAGTATATCAAGGTGATTCAAGATCATTTTGAAACACCCATAATAATATTGTTAAGAAAGAATCATACATTTTTTGAGGACAAAATAAGTATGGTGGTATATTCAACCTTGGAATGAGAAGTTACAGGGCATGGAATTAACATACTTCTTGGAAAAACACTCAGAGAACGTTTACCCTGACACAATAAGGATATTGAAAGATGATAAATTTATGTTATTGACCTAGGGATGTATAACCCTGATGGATTAAATTGTAAAAAATTTTATCCAACATTTGTTTCTCTAACGTTGATAGAATATGTGGTAGTTAATGTATGGTATTTTTATGATTAAAATAGATATTATATCCATGCCCTTGAAAATATAATTCATTATAAGATGATTGATGAGGTATTAGATCAAGAATACATTTTTTAGGTCACTCTAAATGATGATTTGAGTGGTGGTATTGCAGTTTCAGTTGGGTGATATAGTGGTATGTCTTGTGATAGTAGAAAATATTGTTATGAGAACATTCACTAGGGATGTTTAGGATGGATTAAATGGGGAATACGGTTGGACTCCTAGGGACAATGTTATGTCATATTATAACATTGTTTAATGATAGTTCACAAGGGGGGATAGTTTCATAAAAAACTAGTAGAATTCCAATATTTCGAAAAATGGTACATGTACAATGGATCTATCAAAACACTCAGATGATGGATACAAATGGATAATCTAGAATGATACAGAGCACTGTTAGGGGTACTGATACCCCATATTCATTCGAGTGTTCATCTTATCTGATCCATATATGTTGGGTGGGTTGAAGTAGTAAATCGGGATAAGAGTATCTGTAACATCCCGGTAAATAATGATATTTGACATTTTCATACTTATTAATATTTTTGAGTTAAATATTAATTTTACTTTAAAATGGATTTTATATTCGAGGGAATACCCAATATGAAACAACATGTTTCATTGAAACCTTACGTTACACCTGTCCAAAACCTATTGAATGGGTGAATTTAGAACCCTTACCACCTTACCCTCGAATTATATCAATGTGGGACCTTTTGAATACGAAACTCATTTTAAAATTAAGTAACATTTCTTTACTTTCCAAATGTGCACCTCCTCTCCTCTTATAAAAGGCCCCCACCTCTACCTCCTTAACCACACTTCCAAAGCCTTTGGCTCGGCCAAAGCCATCCCATTTTGTCTCTCCACATCCCTCTCTTACTTTTTGAAGCCTCACATTGGGCAGAAGCCTTCCCAAGGAAGCCATTGATCTCAAACCAAAGGGAGTTACCCGATTTTAAGGTAATGTCATCACTTGAGTCCTTTTGTATTATTTTACTTCTCCAACCCCCTAAACTCTTTTTATTCATTTATTTTGTAACAACTACAGTATCTTCAATATAATAGGATGTTGTTATAAGAAATATTCGAGCTACACATACACGCACCTACATCTAATGGTTAAAGAACATACTATTTTCGTGGAAGGAGAATTTCGGCCTCCCAAAACGATGATTGGTCAACATTCTTTTAACACCTTCAAAGGTGGCCATTAAGTTGAAACTATATTTATATATGATATAAAATATGTTTATGTTTTCCTTAAGCTTATGTATTTTTCAATTTGGGCATACCTTTATGGTTTCCATTATGTGTAAACGCGATATCTTCATTTAAGGAAGTGCGGACAACCGCCCCCTCAATGTGATTTGATTCGTTAATACCATATGTGGGACGTATAAAGGATGGAGTTATGATATTATATATGATATTAAACTAGAATTATAATATACCTTTATATCATTATGATTCCATTACATAAAATATGAAATAGAAATGGAAGCAGCGTTTATGCGTACGTACGGCTTACCGTCTCCATGAACGGTGCATTTCATTTCTTACCTCTATATGTTATATAATATTATAAATGCGTGAATGTACTGGATATATATGATATATATGATATCTACATCATGAATACAATTCTGGATATAATGGATACATGAACAACTTGTAATTATAAAGGGTTTATTTTTGACTGAAGTACCATTGATCGTTAAAACGACCGTTATTAACTTAAATAATTACATAGTGTTAATGACATGGAAATAAGTGATATAAAAGGAATAATGAACTTGAAAAAGGTTCTTAAACAAGTAGAAATTAACTCACATTTATTATTCAGGAGATTAAAGACGACCGAGTCAAGTCGGACATGAGGTATGGGACTTCGTCTCAATCTCCTTTCATTGAGGCATATTTTGTTTTATAGACAACCTTCTTTTATACGGTGTATAAACCCCTTTGACTTTTACGTTTATTCAAAAGTAATATTTTTTATACGAAGCGTTTACTAAACGACAAATGGGAATGTTTTTGTCATACATATGCGGTGACAACGACCTCTCCTCCGTCGTGACCATTATTTGAGTTTCGGCTTCCTATATAAGCCATACCTTTTTTAGAAAAGAAAAATAAATACCATGTTTTACTTTTCTTTTATTTTGGTATTGAATATTTTTTTCATAATGTTTTTATATCAATGTGTTGTATTGATATCTTGTGATTGAAATATGGAAAGGTTATGCTTCCTTTATGCATGTTTTATGTGATACGATTATGTTGACGTTCTTGGGCATTATTATGATGACGGGTGGTTCTGTGATAGACTAAGGGCGAGTGAGCCCGATATAGCTCTCTAATGCATTGGGTAACATGAATGAGTGAAATTTTATGGTTTCTCCGAAGAGATTTAGGGAATATACTATGATGAGTATTCCAAACGTAACCAAGAGGGTTACTCCCTACGTAATAATGTTATGAATGCCTCAAGTTACCTTTATGTCTAATGATTTCTATGATTTATTCATGATTTGATGAGGTATGTTAAATTGTTTCTATTTTATGGGTAAAGTATGATTTCATTCTTATGTATATATGAACTCATGTTTCCTTTCCATATTTTTTATAACCCATACTTAGCTTTTTATGCTCATCCCAAGCCTTTTTGAATTGTTTTTCATAGGTCAAGGGAATGGTACATGATATGATGATAGTGTCAAGGAAGTGTCAAGAAAGAATCCATGTTTTATTTTAAATATATTTCTGTTGATGGGAAAAATGAATACTATATTTATGTAACCACTTTGCTTTAAATGTGGAATTTAGTGCATGTTTTATGATCTAATTCTCTAAAACTCTAAACCTGAAAAGATCCTCAATGTGTAATCTTGTAATAACTCAAGAATAAGAAAGGTTTAAGGCTGGGGCATTATAGTTGGCATCAGAGGTCGGTTTAGATAACTTCAGGTGTTAGAATTCTATCAAATGTTTATCCAAAAATATTTTTTTGAAATGATATAGCATTTTAAGATTACCATGTTGCTTCATCAAAGACATGTTTGTTCAGAATGGTTTTTATAGAGGAAATAGGGAAGTAGTGCTAGGAAGGCATACAAGAAGGAAATAACCTTCCGAATCAGCATCCTGAGATGGTCGTAATTGGAACTGAATAGTTTGTTGTAGCAATGGTGCAGTTGACTCAAGCGATAAATGGTGGTGGTATCCATGCAAGAGATCAGCCAGATCAATCGCAGAAGAACCTGTTAGTGGTGGAACATTTCATGAGGCAACATCCCCCATCATTCAGAGGATCATCTAAACCTGTTCTATCTGAAAGGTGGATTAATGTTCTGGATAAGATTTTCGATGTCATGGGTTGTTCAGACAATCAAAAGGATAGTCTTTCTATTTACCATTTGGAGGGTGAGGCAGATCAGTGGTGGTCGATGGTTAAAAATATAAGGGATGCTGATGAGATTGATGCTCTTGACTGGGATGAATTAAAAGGTATGTTTCATGAGAAGTATTTTCCTAAGGTTGTTCGACTTAGGATGGAAAAACAATTCTTGGAGTTGAGGCAATAAGAAGAATTAGTGGATTCCTATGAAGAGAGGTTCACTCGATTGGCAAGGTTTGCTCCAAATTTTTTCCGAGACCTTGATAGTAAAATCAATCGTTTTTACTCAGGATTAAAACCAAAATGTCGAAGGGCATTATCTTCTTGTGAGTTTAAAAGTTATAAAAAGATTGTTTGATGTACTGAGAAGGTGGAAATGGAGTTTGTCGATGATCAAGTGTCCTATAACAACCAGCAGAAGAAGAGACCGAGGTGGCAGGAGAAAGGGAGTAATTCTTCAAAAAAGTATGATGGTAAAAAAACTAAGTTTCTAGTTTGTGATAAATGTGGTAAAAGGCATGCTGGGGAATGTCTTCTGAATTCTGGAAAGTGCTACCGATGTGGTAAGATGGGACATAAGGCTTATGATTTCACTGAAAAAGATCAAGGTGATGGTAAGTTCAAATTTTATTTATAGTTAGTGAAATGTTTTATGTGCAATGAGATGGGTCACTATGAATACGAGTGTCCGACAAAGAGCTTGAGTGATGGGAAGCAGTTAGACTACAAGTAGAAAGGGGTGGTGAAATCCTTTTCACCTACTTCAACAGATGTCGGGCCATCAAATGAAGTTGTATCAGGTACTTTGTTTGTTTTTTCAGATTATGCCAGTGTGTTGTTTGATTCAGGGTCCACACATTCTTTCATCTCTAAAACCTTTTCTAGTAAAATGGGAATACCATCTCAAGAAATGACTCCTAAACTTTTGGTAAAAACACCTGGGGGAAATGTTGAGGAAAAAAGAATTTATAAGAATCTTCCTATACTTATCTGTGGAATGAACCTACTTGCAAAACTTATTGTTTTACCTCTAGTAGAGTTTGATGTTATCCTGGGTATGGATTGGATATCTATTTACCCTTCTAAGATTGACTGTAGAGCTAAAGAAGTTTGTTTTCAGAAAGACTTTCAGTTTGTGTACAAGAATGAACCCTTACTGTTGATAACAAATCAAGAGGCCGAGAAACTTGTAAAAGATGGAAATGAATGTTACCTTGAACACATCGTTGAAAATAAAGGAACTGTTCAGATTAATGATGTTCCAGTGGTAAATGAGTATCTTGATGTTTTTCCTGATGAGTTTCCTGGAATAATACCAAATTGGGAAGTTGAGTTTACTGTTGACTTAGTTCCTGATGCTATGCCAATTTCAAAACCCCCTTATCTAATACCTCAAATTGAACTTTTAGAGTTGAAGGAGCAATTGCAAGATTTATTTGAGAAAGGTTTCATTCGACCTAGCACATCACCATGGGGTGATCATGTTTTATTTGTTGAAAATAAAGATGGTTCTATGAGACTTTGCATTGATTATAGAGCCTTGAATAACATCACTGTTAAGAACAAATATCCTTTGCCTCATATCGATGATTTGTTTGATCAGCTCCAGGGAGCTCGGTTTTTTTTCAATGATTGACCTGAGATCGGGGTACCATCAACTGAAGGTAAAGGAAACAGATGTTCCAAAGACTGTGTTTCGTATAAGATATGGCCATTATGAATTTGTAGTAATGCCTTTTGGGATAACCAATGCACCTGCTGTATTCATGGACATAATGAATAGAATTTTCCATGAGTTCTTGGATAAGATTGTGGTGGTTTTCATTGATGATATTTTGGTGTTTTCTAAAAGTAAAGAGGAGCATGAAAGACATTTAAGGGTTATTTTGAAAACCATAAAAGAAAAGAAATTGTATGGGAAATTGAGAATGTGTGAGTTTTGGTTGCAACAAATTTCTTTCCTTGGTCACATTGTTTCAAAATATGGGATAACTGTTGATCCTGCAAAAACAAAAGTTGTGGAAGACTGGCCAAGACCCACAAATGTAACTGAGATTCGTAGCTTCCTTGGTTTGGCAGGCTATTACCAATGATTTGTTATAAATTTTTCACGATTATCTATTCCAATGACTAAGCTAACTCGTAAGGGTGTTAAGTTTATCTGGAAAATAGAATGTGATGATTGTTTTCTGGAGTTTAAAATAAGATTGGTGAATGCTCTAGTTTTGGCACTACCTTCCAGGAATGGTAAGTTTGTTATCTACAGTGATGCTTCATTGAAAAGACTTGGTTGTGTCCTAATTCAGAATGATCAGGTAATTGCTTATGCTTCACGATAGTTGAATACTCATGGGGTAAATTACCCTTCACATGATTTGGAATTAGCTGCTGTTGTTTTCGCTTTAAATATTTGGAGGCATCATTTGTATGGAGTAAATTGTGAAATATATACCGATCACAAAAGTTTAAAGTATATATTCACTCATAAAGAATTGAACATGAGACAAAGGATATGGCTAGAATTAATCAAGGATTATGATTGTACAATTCATTACCATCTGGGAAAAGAAAATAAATTGGTTGATTCTTTGAGTCGAAAAAGTAATTCTTCATTAACAATGTTGTGTTTGGAACGTGATCCTTTGGTTAAGGATTTGATGAATTTTGGCATAGAAGTTGTTGGAGCAGGAGGTTTTTATGTTTTGTTTCAGGTATTAGTGAGATCATCTCTATCAGATAGAATCAAGAAAGCACAGAAGCAAGACAATGAGTTGCAGAAAAAGGTAGAGCTGGTTTAGAAGGTTATGTTTCCTGAATTCAACATTGATAATGATTGTGTTTTGAGATTTGGGAAGAGATTGTGTGTGCCTAGTGATTCACAATTGAATAGAGAGTTGTTATGTGATGCTCATAGTTCTCCATTTTCAGTTCATCCTGGCAGTACTAAAATGTACAGAGATCTGTAAGAGTATTACTGGAGGGATGGAATGAAAAGATATATTGCTGATTTTACTGCGAAGTGTTTGACTTGTCAACAGGTTAAAGCAGAGCGGCAGTTACCCAAAGGGATGCTTTAGCCTTTACCAGTGCCATAGTGGAAATGGGAGAATATATCCATGGACATCATTGTGGGATTGCTGAAGACCCCTCGAGGTAATAATGGAATCTGGGTTATTGTTGATCGCTTGACTGAATCTACTCATTTCCTTGCTATACGAGATACTTTTTCCCTAGATCATCTTTCCCGGTTGTAACTTAAAGAGATAGTCAGGTTACATGGAGTTCCCCTCTCCATTGAATCTGACCGTGATCCCAGGTTTACTTCTAACTTTTGGAAGGTCCTTCAAAAGTCATTGGGTACTGAATTAAATTTTAGTACAGATTTTCATCCTCAATCAGATGGGCAGTCAGAACGAACAATTCAGACATTGGAGGATATGCTACGTTCTTGCTCTATGGATTATCAGGGAAGTTTGGACCAACATCTTTATTTGGTTGAATATTCATATAATAACTTTTTAATTCCAGTATACAGATGGCACCATTTGAGGCGTTATATGGGAAGCAGTGTTGAACTCCAGCTTTCTGGGATGAAGTGGGTTAAAGGAAGTTGATGGGACCAGAATTGGTAGAAGAGATGGCAGAAAAAGTTCAGCTGATTCAGAAACACATGAGAACAGCTCAGAGTAGGCATAAGAGTTATGCGGACAACAGGAGGAAGGATCTCTCTTTTGAGGTAGGTGATCATGTTTTTCTCAAAGTATCACCATGGAAACGTGTGATGCGATTTGGTAAGAAAGGAAAGTTGAGTCCAAGGTTCATCAGACCATATGAAATTCTGGAGATAGTTGGAACAGTTGCTTACCGAGTGGCTTTACCTCCGAGTTTATCTCAGGTACACAATGTTTTTCATGTTTCGATGTTGATAAAGTATATTCTAGATCCATCTCATGTTTTGAGTCCAGAGGTATTTCAGTTGGAAGAGAACCTATCTTATGAGGAACAACCGGTCCAGATTCTTGACCACAGGGAGCAAGTGTTACAGAATAAGGTGATTAATTAGGTAATGGTTTTTTGGAAAAACCATATGATTGAAGAGGCAACATGGGAATCTGAAAATGCAATGAGGGAGAAGTTCTCACATTTATTCGATAAGTAAATAAATTGTGGGGACGCAATTTTCTAAAGGGGGGAAGGATGTAACATCCCAAGTAAGTAATGAATAATAGATATTTTTATCTATGTCTATTAATGAATTATATAGTGTTTTAGAGGCTTAAAATGAAAATAAATCCAATCTTAAGCATGGAATACAATAATATTGTTAAAAGACTGTTTTACTGCCTTTTGATGGAAACCCATTTTTAAATATATTTTGTGACAATTTTATAAGCTATGTTTGACAAAATAAACTTATTCTTTATTATTGGGACATCAAAATTTACTTTGTGTGAATTTTTGGTATTTTTCTGACAATGTTCATTTTTTAATGAATAGTGAAAAATACTGCATTTTACATCAAAACTGCTTTTTAATATAATTTATTTATATGATTAGATTATCTTTTGAATTGGTTTTAAAGTGAAATTAGAATATATTTTTACCATTTAATCCAATAGTGGTCATTGGAATTAATTTCACTTTGAAATTGGACTTAAACTAGTGTCAATCTTTTGATACTTATTGTTTCATAAAAACACACTATTTGCTCTAACAGCGGAAATTAATTATTAAATTAATTAATGAAACTTATATGTTTTGAATTTTGTAAAATAGAAAACATTTTTGAATTCAGAATATCAAATATAGCTTAGGGTGAAGTTTTGGTATTTTTCTGAAAAACATTAATTTTTGATGAATAGTGAAACCACTAAGTGGTACTTAAAAAACTGATTTTTCGTTTAAATGAAATTTTACCACCTCTGTGTTTTGAATTTCAAAAGTCCAACATACATGGTTGTCATTAATAAGTAAAATGTGGTTCAATGGTATTAAAATAATTTTTTTCGTGAATAGTAACTTTTATGTTTTTAATCGCGATTAGTGGTAATTAGTGTAGTTCAAGGTAAAAATAATGTTTTAATAATATGAAATGACATAGACACATGTAGTACCCTTATTTTATGTGTCATGGACGACCAATAAAATCTATGGGTCAACTTGGGGACCCCGTGGAGCCACTTTGGTAGGAAAAAGAAAATTAATATCTTTTTATTTAATGTTAAAGTAAAAATGGCACAAACATGAGTTATTTTACTAAACCAATTTTTACATGTGGTTATACAAGTCAGATTTTTTATTATAAATAGTAATTGGAATGATAAAAAGATTTCCTACATCATAGTAGTTTTTTTATAATTTTTAGACTTTAAATATATTAAATTATTTATGACATCATGATGCTGCAGCGATTACCTCATTAATAAAGGATTTAAAGAAAATGAAATGATAATGTAAAATCTATGACCTACACAAGTCCAAAACCTATTGAATGGGTGAATTTAGAACCCTTACCACCTTACCCTCGATTTATATCAATGTGGGACCTTTTGAATACGAAAATCATTTTAAAATTAAGTAACATTTCTTTAATTTCCAAATGTGCACCTCCTCTCCTCTTATAAAAGGTCCCCACCTCTACCTCCATACCTACACCTCCAATGCCTTTGGCTCGGCCAACCCGTACCCATTTTATCTCTCCACATCCCTCTCTTACTCCTTGAAGCTTCAATTTTGGCAGAAGTCTTCCCAAGGAATCCATTGAGCTCAAACCAACGGGAGTTACCCGATTTTAAGGTAATGTCTTCACTTGAGTCCTTTTGTTTTATTTTACTTCTCCAACCCACTAAACTCTTTTTATTCATTTCATTTGTAAAGACTACAGTATCTTCAATATACTAGGATATTGTTATAAGAAGGATTCTAGCTACACTTACACACACCTACATCTAATGGTTAAATAACATACTGTTTCCGTGGATGGAGAATTTCGGCCTCCTGAAACGATGCTTGTTCAACATTATTTTAACACCTTCAATGGTGGACATTAAGATGACACTATATTTATATATGATAAAAAATATGTTTATGTTTTCCTTAAGCTTCTGTATTTTTTATTTTCGGCATAACATTATGGTTTCTATTATGGGTAAACGCGATATCTTCATTTAAGGAAGTGCGGACTACCGCCCCCTCAAAGTGATTTGATTCGTTAATACCATATGTGGGATGTATAAAAGATGGAGTTACAATATTATATATGATATTACACTGGAATTATAATATATCTTTATATCATTATGATTACATTTCATAAAATACGATATAGAAATGGAATCAGCGTTCATGCATACGTACGGCTTACCATCTACATGAATGGTGCATTTCATTTCTTATCTCTAAATGTTATATAATATTATAAATTCATGTATGTACTTGATATATATGATATATATGATATCTATGTCATGAATACCATTCTGGATATAATGGATACATGAACAACTTGTAATTATAAAGGGTTTATTTTTTATTCAAGTACCATTGATCGTTAAAACAACCATTATTAACTTAAATAATTAAATAGTGTTCATGACATGGAAATAAGTGATATAAAAGGAATAATGAACTTGTAAAAGGTTCTTAAACAAGTAGAAAGTAACACATTTTTATTATTCAGGAGATTAAAGAACGACCGAGTCATGTCGGACCCGAGGTATGGGACTTCGTCTCAATCTCCTTTCATTGAGGCATATTTTGTTTTATACACAACCTTTTTTATACGGTGTATGAACCCCTTTGACTTTTACATTTATTCAAAAGGAATCTTTTTTATACGAAGAGTTTACTAAACGACAAAAAGGGAATGTTTTTTGTACGTATGCGGCGACAACGACTTCTCCTCCACCGTGACCATTATTTTAGTTTCGTCTTCCTCTACAAGCCATACCATTTTTTAAAAAAAGAAAAATAAATACCATGTTTTAATTTTCTTTTATTTTTGTATTGAAAACGGTTTTCATAAAGTTTTTATATCAATGTGTTGTATTGATATCTTTTGATTGAAATGTGGAAATGTAATGTTTCCATTATTCATGTTTTATGTGATACGATTATGTTGAGGTTCTTGGGAATTATTTTGAAGACTGGTGGTTCCGTGATAAGCTAAGGGCGGGTGAGCCCGATATAGCTCTCCAATGCATTCGGTAACACGAAGGAGGGAAACGTTAAGGTTTCTCCGAAGAGATTTAGGGAATATAATGTGATGTGTATTCCAAACGTAACCAAGAGGGTTACTCCCTACGTAAGAATGTTATGAATGCCTCAAGTTACCTTAATGTCTTATGATATCTATGATTTATTCATGATTTTATGAGGTATGTTAAAGTGATTATGTTTTATGGGTAAAGTATGATTTCATTCTTATGTATATATGAACTCATATTTCCTTTCCATATTTTTTATAACCCATACTGAGCTTTTTATGCTCATCCCAAGTCTTTTTGAAATGTTTTCCATAGGTCAAGGGAAAGGTACATGATATGATGATAGTGTCAAGGAAGTGTCAAGAAAGAATCCATGTTTTATTTTAAATATGTTTCCGTTGATGGGAAAAATGAATACTATCTTTATGTAACCACATTTTTTTAAAGGTGGAATGTAGTGAAAGTTTAATGATCTAATTTTCTAAAACTCTAAACCTGAAAAGATCCTCAATGTGTAATCTTGTAATAACTCAAGATTAAGTAAGGTTTAAGGCTGGGCCTTATAACTAAAATCTCTCTATCCCCTTATATAGTCCAAAATATGTCCAAATAAGCTCGCATGATCCCACTAATCTACCTAGAGGCCATAACTTAGGAATAAATAATTTCAAGAAATACTTTTGTTTCAAACCAAAGGGACTTACCCGATTTAAAGGTAACATCATCTCTTATGTTATTTTCATTTATTTTTCTTCTCCAACCCGTAAACACTTTTTATTAATTTCTTTTATAACAACACAAATATCATAAATAATCTAGTTTGGTGCTATGATAAGGATTCAAATCAAACTTAAACACACCCCCATCTAATGGGTTAAGGACATAATGTTTCTATGGAAAACGAACTACTGCCTCACAAAATGATGATTGCTCAATTATCTTCTATCACCTCTAATGGAAAACATTATGATGAAACTGTAATTATATGTAATATATATTATAATTATATTGTTTATATTTTTCTATATATTTAATTTATATCATTTAATTATGGTTTCCATAATGGGTAAACGTGATAATTTTATATGAGGAAGTACAGACTATCACCCCCTCAACGTGATAAGAGTCATTCATGCCATACATGGAACATAAAAAGGATTTAGTTACTAAAATTATATATGATATTATACTGATATTATAATATAACAATGTATCATTATGTTTTAATTCCACTAAACATGAAATAGAAATTAAAGTAGCATTCATGCATATATACGGCTTACCGTATCCATGAACGGTGCATTTACTTTTTTAACTACAAACGTTATGTACTATTATATATAAATATATATACATGATATATAAGATATATATGACATCTAAAATATTATTATCATTCGATAGGTAATTTATTTTTGACCACATGAACAACTAGTAATTATAAGAAGTTCAATTTTAACTCAAGTGCCAAATATCGACAAAATACCCATTATTAACTAAAATGATTATGTAATGTTTTTAACATGGAAATAAATGATATAAAAATAGTAATAAACATGAAAAAAGGATCGTATGAAAGTAAAAAAGTTACATTAATTTATTTTTTAGGAGATTAAAGAATGAATGGGTCAAGTCGGACACTAGGTAAGGGTCTTCATCTCAATCTCCTCTCATTGAGGCATATTTTGTTTTATACACAAAATTTTTTTATACAGTGTATAAAACCATTTGAATTTTCATTTCATTCAAATGAAATATTTTTCTAAGAGGAATTTTACTAAATGAAAAAAATAATCTTTCTTTTACTGTAACCGATTAGAACGACCTTTTCCGCCACATCGAGTGTTATTTGATCTATGGCTTCCTTAATAAGCTGTAATGTTTTTAAAATGAAAAATAATACCATATACTCTTTTACGTATTTTGGTATTGAAAATGGTTTTTATAATGTATTTTTATTTCAATATATTTAAATAATATATTTTGATTGAAATTTGGAAATTTTATATTTCCATTATGTCTGTTTTTTGTGTTATGAATATGTTATCGTTCATGGTAATTATTTACATATACGGGTGGTTATATGAGAAACCAAGGGTATTTGAGCCTGAGATAGCTCTCCAATGAATTGGGTAACATGATGGAGGTATACTTTTATGTTTCTTCTAAGAGATCTAAGGAATATATTGTGATGGGATTTCCATATTTAACTCACTACATAGCTTTGAATGAAACACCAAAATATGTTTTGGATGCCACAAGTTACCGTTAGTATTTATTTTCTCTATGAGTTCTTCATAGATATTATGATTTCATGAGGTATGTTCATTTTCTTATTCTTGGAATGAATTGATTGACTGATGTTCTTTTTCCTCGTTTTATAACCCTTACTGAGCTTTTTACGCTCATCCCAGGTAGTTTTGAAATGTTTTTCATCGGATTTAAAGATGAATAGGGTTAAGGATGAGATCATGGAAAATCCATGATGTCTAAAACAAGTAACTTGACATGTCACTTTTTTTTAAGTGTTTTTATTTTATTAAAAAAATGGAAAATGAGTACAAGTGTATTCATTGTAATTTATGTGACATAATGTATTCGTAATGGCCTAATTATCTATAACTATAAACATAAAAAGATATTTAAGGTGAACTAATCATTTAATTCTATATTATGAAATGTTTTAAGGTCGTTCCTAATAGATACTATCAATGGTCGGTTTAGAAAACATTAAAATTTAGGTTATTGTTAAATTAAAATCCATAAATTAGTTTTAATTTTGCGTATTATTGAAATGATACCACATTTACCGATTTCCATGTTTCTTCACCTAAAATATTAATGTGCTCAGAATTTTCTTCCGCAGAGGAAATAGGGTATCTATGATGGGACACCATCAGGAGGAAGATAAAATTCCAAATCAGCAACATGTTATGGACGGAATCTGAACAAAATAGTTTGTTGTAGTGATGGCATAGTTGAGTCATACTATAAATGGTGGTGGAATCCATGCATGAGATTACCCATATCAACCATAGGGGAACATGTCATATGTGGATCATTTCATAAGGAAACATCCCCCATCATTCAGAGGATCATCTGACCATGTGCTTGCTGAAGGGTTTATTAATGCACTAGAGAAGCTTTTTTATGTCATGGGGTGTTCAGAATATCAAAAGGATAGTCTTGATGTTTAATGATTTGAGGATAAAGCCGGTCCTTGTTGGTCGATGGTGAAAAACATCAGGGAATGTTAAGAGACTTATTATCATGATTGGTTGAGTTCAAAGCAATGTTTTTTGAGAAATAATTTCATAAGGTGGATCGCCATAGGAAGGAAAAACAATTCCTAGAATTGGGGATGGAAGATCACTCATTGGATACTTTTGAAGAAAAATTCAATCGATAGTCAAGGTATACTCCAAACATCATACGAGATCATGAATGTAAAATCAATCATTTTTACTTAGGATTAAAGACAAATTATCGAAGGGATTTAGCTTCTCGTGAGTTCAAAAGTTATGAAAAGCATGTTTGATGTGTGGATAAGGTCGAAATGGAGTATTCCGATGATCATTTCTTCTTTAAAAAACTACATAATAAGAGGTAGAGGTGTTAGATGAAAGGGTAGTACCCTTCAAGAAAGTCATATGGTAAGAATCCTAATATTATAGTTCGTGAAAATTGTTGTATAAAGCACACTAGGGAATGACTTTTGAATTTTGGTAAGTGCTACCGATGTGGTAAAATGGGACTTAAGGCTCATAATCATACTTAAAAAGATCTGGGTAATGGTAAGACCAAATCTGATTTACATTCAGTAAAATGATTTAAGTTCAATTAAATGGGCCATTATGCAAATGAGTTCGTAGCGATGAACTCAACTGAGGGAAAACATCCAGATTGTAGGAAGAAATCGGTGGTTAAATCCTTTGCCACATCTTTGGTAGATATTGGGCTATCAAATGAAGTATTATCAGGTACACTGTTTGTTTATTCAGATTATGCCAATGTGTTGATTTATTTAGGGTCTACACATTTGTTTATTTCTGAGAAGTTTTCTAGTTAACTAGGAATTACATCCCAAGATATGAATCCTGAACATATTCTAAAAACACTGGGGTAATGCTGAGACTAAATGAAATTATAAAAACTTTCATTTTATTATGATTGGTATGAATCTACATGAAAACTATATTGGTTTTCCTATAGTATAGTATTATGTTTTTAGGTATGTATTGGCTTTCTATTTTTCATGCTATGTTTGCCTACAGAACTAAAGAGGTTTCTTTTCAGAAATATTTTCTGTTTGTGTACAAGAATAAACCCTTACATTTGATAACATATCAGGATGTTGAGAAAATGGTAAAAGATGGGAATGAATTTTATCTTACACATATTGTTAAAAACAAAGGATCTTTTCAGATTATTGATGTGGTGGTGGTAAATGAGTACCCCTGATGTTTTTCTTGATGAGTTTCCTAGTATTATACCTAATCGAGAAGTTAAATTTACCGTTGACTTAGTTCTTAATGCTAATCCAATTTCAAAACCTACTTATCAAATGGATCAAATTGAACTTTTAGAGTTAAAGAATCAATTATAGGAGTTATTAGTTAAATGTTTAATTCGTCCTAGTACATCACCATGGGGTGCTCCTATACTGATTGTTGAAAAGAAATAAGGTTCAATGAGTGTTTACATTGATTATGGAGAATTAAATAACATCACTATTAACAACAAGTATCATTTGCATCATATTGATGATATGCTTGATCAGCTCTAGGGAGATATGTATTTTTTGAAGATTGATTTGAGGTTGTGGTACCATCAATTGAATGTAATGAGAGCAGACATTCCGAAGACTATGTTTCATACTAGATATGTCTGTTATGAATTTGTAGTTATGCCTTTTTGGTTATCCAATGCTCCTTATGTTTTCCTGGATCGTATAAATATAATTTTCCATGATTTCTTAAATAAGTTTTTGGTTGTGTTAATTGATGATATTTTTGTTTCTTCCAAAAGTAAAGAGGAACATGAAGGTCATTTAAGTATTGTCTTGCAACACATAAATGAAAAGAAACTATTTGGGAAATTCAAAATGTGTGAGTTATTATAACAAAATAATTCATTCCTTGGCAACATTATTTTAAATATTGGAATAACCATTTATCCTGCTAAAACAAAATTTATTGATGAATGGTCATGATCCATGAATATAATAGAGATCTATAGTTTTCTTGGATTATCATGTTATTACTGGATGTTTGTGGAGAATTTTTCACTGTTATCTAGTCCAATGACTAAGTTTACTCAAAAAGGATTTATGTTCAATAGGACTAAAGAACGTGATGATTTTTTTTCAAGAGTTCAAAAGAAGATTGGTGAATGCTCCATTTTTGGCAATGCCATCAAAAAATGTTGAGTTTGTTATCTACAGTGATGCTCCATTGAATGGACTTGGTTGTGTCTTAATGAAAAATGTTTAGTTATTTTTTATGATTCACGTTAGATGAAACCTACTGAGTTAAATTAACCGACACATGATTTTAAAATAGCTATTGTTGTTTTTTTCATTAAAATTTAGGACAAAAAAATTTTATGGAGTAAAATGTGAAATCTTTGTTGACCAAAAATGTTTAATGTATATATTCACTCATAAAGAATTAAACATTAGATAGAGGAGATGGATGGAATTAATCCAGGATTATGATTGCACGATCCATTACCATCCGGGATAAGAAAATAAAGTGGCTCAATCTTTGAGTAAAAAAAGTAATACTTTATTAACCCTTCTCTATTATGAACGAGATCCTTTGGTTTTTGATTTGATGAACTTTTGCATTGAAGTTTTTGGTGCATGAAATTCCTCTTTTTTAGGTGTCAGTGTAATCATCTATTTCAAACAGAATTAAGAAAGCGTAGAAGGAAGACAGTGAGTTTTAGAAAAATGTTGGGTTGGTATAGAAGGGCATGTTGCCACATTTTAATATTTAAAATTATTTTTTTTTGAGGTTTATGAAGATATTATGTGTCCCTTGTGATTTAAAGTTAATTAATGAGTTGTTATTTGAAGCTCATAGTTCTCCGTTTTCATTTCATCCTGGTCGTACTAGGATTTTCCGAGATCATCATTAGTATTACTAGTGTGATGGAATGAGAAAATATATTTTTGACTTTACTATGAAGTGTTTGACATGTTAACAGGTTAAAGCAGAGTGACAGTTATAGAAATGGATACTTCAGTCTTTACCGGTTCCATAGTGGAAATGGGAAAATATATCCTTGGACTTCTTTGTGGTATTATGAAAGACATCTCGAGGTAATAATTCAATCTGGGTAAATGTTGATCCATTGACTAAGTCTTCTCATTTCTATCGTATTCAAGATACTTTTTTCTCAAGATCAACCTTATCATTTGTATCTTAAAGAGATATTCAAGTTACATTGAGTTCCCCTTCATATTGTATCTGATCGTGATCCTAGGTTTACATACATCTTTTTGAAATACCTTCTGATGTCCTTGGGTACTGAATTAAATTTTAGTACAACTTTTAATCCTCAATCAGATGGGTAGTCAGAACAAACAATTCAGACCATGAAGGATATGGTATGTGCATGTTCACATGATTACTTGGGATGGTTGGACCAACATCATTATTTGGTTGAGTTTTCATATAACAAAATATTTCATTCAAGTATACAGATGGCTCCATTTGAGGCATTGTATGGGGAGCGGTGTCAAACATTATATTTTTTGGGATAAATAAGGTTTAAGGAAACTGATGGGACTAGATTTGGTAGAAGTGTTGGAAAAAAAAAATTATTTGATTTAGAAGAATATGAGAACTGCTCAGAGCAGGAAGAGAATATTTCTAGATAACTAGAGGAAGCATATTTTTTGAGGTAGATGGTAATGACTTTCTCAATGTTTCTACATGTAAAAGTGTGATTTTTATTGGTAAGAATAAAAAGTTAAGTATGAGGTTCATTGAACCTTATTAAATCCTAGAGAAAGTTGGATCAGTTTCATATAGAGTGGCTTTACCACCATGTTTTTCATAGGTACACAATATTTTTCATGTTTCAATGTTGAGAAAGTATATGCCAGATCCATCTCATGTTTTGAGTTCATAGGTAGTTCAGATGGATGAGAATCTATCTTATGAGGAACAACCTTTCTAGATTCTTTACCGAAGGTAGAAAGTGTTGCAGAATAAGTAAATTCATCAGGCAATGGTTTTGTGAAAAAAATATGTTTTAAGAGGCAATGTGGGAATATGAAAATGCTATGAGGGATAAATACCCCCCACTTATTTGATACGTGAATAAAAATTACAAGGATATAATTTCCAAAAGGGGGAAGGATGTATCATCCCATGTAAATAAAGAAATACTATATTTTCATATTTATTAATAATTATATATTATATATTACTTTTACATTAAATGGTATGCTATGTAAGATGGCATACTCGACACACAACAACGAGTTTCTCTTATGTCTTATGTTGCACCGAACGTTGAGTTATACCGAAAAATAATATAATAGTACTATTATTTTAAATGGTATTTAACACCTAGCCGTTGTAATGGTGGGAAAGAAAAAAACTACAATATGATTATACGTGTTTGTTAAAAGTTTATACATTTACTAAATAAAATTTGAAATCATAAAATGTCGATGAATCCAATTTTAAGCATAAACACACTAATATTCTTTAAAAGGTCGATTTACCACCCTTAGATGGAGAACCATTTTGGAATATAGTAATTTTTACTTTTATATGATTTATTTTAAAAAATAATATTCTTCATTATAATCGAGGTATCAAAAAAATTTGAATGAAATTTTGGTATTTTTCTATTAATGTTCATATTTAATGAAATAGTGAAAAATGTTGTATTTTAAATCAAAAATACCTTTTAATCTAATATATATATATATGTATAGATTATCTTCTAAATTGTTTTAATGTTAATTAGATTATTTATTTATCATTTAATCCAATTTTATCATTGGAAGTAATTTAACTTTGAAATTGGTCATAAACAAGTTTC
Source organism: Viscum album (assembly GCA_963277665.1). Taxonomy (NCBI): domain Eukaryota; kingdom Viridiplantae; phylum Streptophyta; class Magnoliopsida; order Santalales; family Viscaceae; genus Viscum; species Viscum album. Next base: position 761,737,584 of record OY728166.1, read on the forward strand.
AATCTTTTGATAGTTATCGTTTCGTAAAACATGATTTTTGTTTTAACAACAAGAATTAATTTTAAATTAATTTTTTCCACTTTTGGGTTTCTAATTTAGAAAAATGGATTCCATATTTGGAATGAGGAGTTCAAAATTTTGTAAATATTTACCTTTTAGTTTTAGACATTATGAATAATTACTTCAGTAAATATTTTATTTCTGAAGGTTAATGGGTAAATCTGGTAACTAAGGGTAGAAAAATATTATAATAATAATATTAAATTACCCTAACATTATTCCCAATCCTATTAATGGATACATGTAAGACCAGAGGCATCCTTGGATCGATTTTGGGACCCCATGGAGCCTCTTTGGAGTGATAATGACACTTTTTTAATTAATTTATTGTAAAGTCAAAAATTACATAAACATGTTTCTTTTAGTAAAAAAAATTTTACATTAGTTTATATAAGTTATCTCTTCGACTAAAATTATTCATTTGAAATAGAAACAGATTTTCTACAACATGGTATTTTTTTTATAATTTTCAGACATTAATAAGTAAAATTATTTATGACACAATAATGATGTAGTGTTTACCTCATTAATGAATGATTTAAATAAATAAGATTATAAAAATAAAAATAATATCCAAAACATGACCAATTATTATCGGATGATTTTATTTAAATTAAAAGTCATATTATATTTGAATTTAATATGTTTTGGTCTTTTAGATACCAAAAATCATTATATAATAATAAAATATTTTCAAACATTGTTAAAGGGCCCTTACTCACCCTTATAAAAAGTCTTCACCTCTAACCCATTACTCGCTCCTATCAAGCCCCATGGATCATCCAAACTATTCCCAAATAATCTCTTAATATCCCTCTCTTCCACCTGAAATCCTTACCTTATGCATAAGGCATTTCATGAAATCCATTTGGTTCAAACCAAAGCGAGTTACCCGATTTAAATGTAACGTCTTTTCTTAAGTTATTTTGTTTTATATTACATCTCCATCCCCATAAACTCTTTTTATTCATTTATTTTTATAACAAAAATATTATCCTCAATATACTAGGTTTTATTTATAATAATTATTCAAACTACACATACACACACCTTCATCTAATGAGTAAAGTACATACTGTTTCTTTGAACGGCGAACTACTATCTCACGAAATGATGATTGTTCAATTATCTCATACTGCCTCTCCTGATGTCCATTATGATGGAACTATGTTTATATGTCTATATATATTATATTTATATTGTTTATGTGCTTATTTATAATTCATTTATATCATAACTTTATTATTTTTATAATGGGTAAACACGATAATTTGATTTGAGGAATTGCGGACTACCGCCCCTCAATGTGATTAGACTCATTCATTCCATATGTGGAATGTATAAATAATTGAGTTACTAAAATTATATATGATATTATACTAGAATTATAATATAACTATGTATCATTAATTTTTTAATTCCATTAAATTTAAAATACAAATGAAAGTAGTGTTCATGCATATGTACTGCTTACTATCTACATGAATGGTGCATTTCATTTCTTACCTCCAAACATTATTTACTATTATAAATACATATATATACTGGATATATAAGATATATAAGATATCAAAATGATGTATATCATTTTGGATATAGTGGAATTTTTAACCACATGAAAAACTTTTAATTATAAGAAGGACATTTTTTACTCTAGTTCCAAATATTACCAAATATACCATTATTAACATAAATGATAATGTAATGTTTATAACATAGTAATAAATGAAATAAAAATAATAATAAGAATGAAAATGCTTCTTAAGAAATGATAAATTATCATTAATTTATTTTTCAGGAGATTAATGAATGAACATGTCAAGTTGGACACGAGGTAAGGGACATCGTCTCAATCTCCTTTAATTGAGCCATATTTTGTTTTAAAAATTACATTATTTTATATAGTGTATAATAACCTTTTACTTTTGATTTCATTAAAAGGGAATCTTTTTATACACAGTGTTTTGCTAAATGGAAAAAATAATGCTTTTTTAACGTAAATGGTTACAACGACCTTTTCTGCCGCCGTTAGTATTTTTTGATCTACAACTTCCTTAACAAGTCATAATGTTTTAAAAAGGAAAATAAATAACATATAATATTTCAAGTGTACTGGTATTTAAAATTATCTTGAAATTGTATTTTTTATGTCAGTATTTATAAATGATATATTATGATTGAAATGTAGAAATTTTATCTTTTCTTTATGTTTGTTTTCTGTGTTATGAATATGATATAGTTCATGAATTTTTTTTACCTATACAGGTGGCTCCATGATAATACAAGGGCTAGTGATCCTAAGATAGCTATTCAGTGAATTGGGTAATGTGACCGAGGTAAACATTAATGTTTCTCCTAAGAGATTTCAGTATTATACAATGATGTGTCTTCCAAATGAAACTCCCAACATAGCTTTGAAAGCTACAACATATATATGTTTTGGATGCCACAATTTACAATTATGATTTATTTTTTCTATGTGATATTCATAAATCTTATGATTTCATGAGGTATGTTAATGTTCTTGTTCTTGGTATGTATTTATGGACTGATATTCTATTTCCTTGTTGTATAACCCTTACTGAGTTTTTTATGTTAATCCCATTTTTTTGAAAATGTTTTTTTACAGAAATTAATGATGAATAGGGTCATGGTTGGGATCAAGTAAAAGTCATTCTATATAAAACATGGAACTAGACATGTGAATTTTTTCAAGACTTTTTATTTCATGAAAAAATTTAAACTGTGTGGAAGTGTCTACTTTGTAATTTTTGTGATTTAATGTAATTGTAATTGCCTAAATCCCTAAAATTCATATCATGAAAAGATCATATATGTGAATTATTCCTTCAATTATAGATTATGTAATTTTCTTAAGTTTGTGTCCTTATAGCATCCATATCAACATGAAAATAGAGCACACGGGACTTAGACTAGAGTCTAGGGTAGAGGGAAAATTTTGCTAAACGTAATTCAACATTCACCTGATAATGGAAATGGTGTACCATCGACAGTTTGATGTACAATTATTGTATCGTACATTATTTCTTATTCATTATTTGTTGTATATTCCTCACAATATTTTATGTCTTACAAGTTATAAATAGGTTGTAATTTCTTGTGTAGACCATTTTTGGGATCATGTTAATCGACACACCATTTGTGGGGCGATTAAAGGGCATCCATTGATGTAAGGAGGATATGCTTCTGGTTGGTTTGTGAGGTATCATTATGTATGTTTATTCTAAAGAGAATATTGTTTTTTACATGATTTTGGGAATGAAATAGTTTTTTATGTAATAGACACACATTTTTTATCACAATAGAGTGATCTCCACATCTTCAACGGAAAAAATATATGTTCATTGTGGGTAATGGGATTCCCCAACAGGTCATTGAGGGCTACATCATCTGAAACGGGATGATATCATAGCCTAGTAAGAGATAATTTTATTCAATGATTATGGAGTGGATAATGATGTATTTCATTCTATAGTGGACCAATTTAGGATTTTTTAGATCTTTTTTTGGATTCCACCAGAGAGAGAGTGGTTGATTTTATAATTGAGATTATGCTTGTACTTGATCCGATTTCTATTACTCAATAAAAATTTAAGGAATAAACAATTCAATATATTAATACTTGTTATATTATTTTTAGTATAAAAGGTTTATCCATCGATGTATGTCACTATGGTGTTCTCTATTACTGTTTTTTATGAATGTTGATATTAGGTCACAATTGTGTGTGGATTACGGAAAGATTAATCAAATGATGGTTAAGAACTGATATCATCTTCCATGGACTGATGATCAATTTTATCATCTAATTGGTTATGGTGGGTTCTCCTTGAATTATGTTAGGACGGTTTATTTTCATCCAAGGCTGATACATTCTGATATATCACAATATGATTTTATGGGGAGTGGTATTTAGGACATCTGAATAATGTCATTTGGGTTGAAAAACACTCTTTAAATGTTTATGTATTTTATGAAAAAATGTATACCCATATTAGGATTAGTTTTTTGTTGTTTTTTTGAATTCATCAAGGTGTACTCCTTGACTCAAGACCTTCATGCTCAATATATTGACATTATCATGAGTATAATGAGGGAGCATCAAATATACCCCAATATATCATAGTTTCATTACACTATAGACATTGTACATTTATTTGGTCATTTAATCTCATATGAGGATGTGTTAGTGGACATATAAAAATTTCAGGTGTGCATATCTTATGTGAAACCCGATTTTTTTTAATCTGATGCATTTTGTGTTTAGTGGGTTATTACTAAAGGTTCATCAATGAGGTTTCTCTATTGTTTTATCATCTCTAAATACTGACCATGAATGGAATAATGTTTTCATGCTCATGAAAATGTGAGAACTATTTATAGGAATTTAAGCGGTTGTTGACCACTGTACCATTTTTGATATTACATGATTTAAGTATGGATTATAATTTCTTATGATTCATTTGGTATCTGTCTTGGGGCAGTGTTGATTCAAAGAGATCAAGTCATGGATTACAGATCATCATATATGAGGCAACATGAATAAAATTATCCTAAATCTAATTAAATGTTGTATTTAGTGGTTAATGTTTTATAATATTGGTGATATTATCATTTAGGATTGATGTGCAGTGCATATATTGACTATACAAACCTCTTGATAATATTTTAATTGCAAGATTGAGAACTACATCATAAAATATAGGTTTATAACAGACTGTATTTTGTCATTGTGTTACAATTACATTGTAGGGATAAGAAAAATGATGAAGATGCGTTGAAAAAGAGACAAAAAATAATCTAGTTTAGGAATCTTCTTGAGAGTGGATGACTATGTCATTGTTTATTAAGATGCGTATAGGTTTCGAAGAGGAGTAAGAGATTATGACACTGAGAGCCTTGTTTGTTGATTCCGCTATTATGAAATAATTAATGAGGTGAATTTATGGATATTGAAGAAGTAAATATTTCATGGGATTGTTTAAGGGTGGGGTTGTTGTTTCTGATTCTTTCTCCAGGCGCACATTCATCTGCTTCGGAGGATATGTTGATTATTGACCTGCATTCTCACTTTCCAATGGTGGGTGACATCCGTTCCTTATTAAGGTATGTTTTCACCTTTATCAAAATGGGATGATGGGATGTCAGTTCCTCCTTTTGTGGATTCCTCTGTGGAACTCGTTACCTAGTCCAGGTCTCCCTCATAGACTTAAGACATTGTTCGTGATACTCTACCTAGTTCCATTTCATCATGGTAGATGGTTAATTACACATCTTCTATTAGGATATACCATAGGGTACGGTCATGGAATCAACCGTTAGTTAGGGAGTACTCTCGTTTGACATCGCTGGTGTGTCTGTATTCCAGAACACCTGCACGTCTGGGTTTCATTCACTTATGATAGGGCTTATCGAGGGTGTGAAATCCCGAGTAATCCCATGTCGAGTGTGGGGAATCATATGTCATAAGCATTTCTCTGAGTATTTCCTCAACTTCCCATGTTTAACATAGTGTATGCCACTAGTTTAACGTCTAGAGGAGATGGATCAGACTGATCAGAACATTGAAGAGAGTGGATCAGGTAGGTGAAACCCCTGGTGGGAACACTGATGCTAGGACTAACGCGTCATTAGTTACACTATTACTACTAGGGGTGTCAATGTTTGTAACACGATTTCACTAGGATGTGGAGGCACGAGTAAGAATCAGGAAGGATGATTTATAGTGGAATGAAGTGGTGTGGGAATGAGATGGAACTATAATGAAGCTGATGATATTGTTGGGATTTAGCCTCAAGGAGACTACCTATGTATCCCCGTTGCAAGGAATCAATGTCCCCGTAGTTCAGTGGGGTGATGGGACACCTGAGGAGGCAACCCATATGGTTGGGACCCAGTGGAAGTAGAACCTTGGGGTTGATATATGACCTTCCGAAAACACATGGGCTCATTGAAGAGACCAGAATGAGACATGGGTGACAGGATTGACCTTAGGGAGGCTTCTTATGTATCACTCTAGCAGGGAATCATTGTCCATATAGTTCAGGATGGGGGAATTGAGTCGTGGTGTATGCAAAGGACAACAACCAGATGATATTATTGGGCTTACGCATGGTAATCATTGCAAAGATGGTTTGACACCATGGGGGAGGACCAGTGATGTTGGTCCCAACAAAGAGGACTACAACGCCTTATCTCCGAATGGGGAACACAATGGCTAACCACTGGTTGGGTTTGATAATGACATATAGCTTATTGGGGATCCAATGGCTTGCCGTTGATTGGGAGACACAACGGACTAGCACTGGATGGGGATCTCATTGGCATACCGTCAGTTGGGGTTGGACCTCATAGAGTCTTTCTACATACAATTCCAAAGAGACAAGGATCAAATACCATGTAGTTTGAAAGGGTACAGTTTATCATCTTGTAGGTGGAAAAGGTAATGTACAGTAATATGTCATGCATGAAGAAGGTGGACTGACGTGAAGTGGTCAGGACTGATGGGTGTTGGGATTGGACCTCAGGGAGGCTTCCTACATACCATGCCTTTGAAGGGATCAAATTCCACATTTATCCAAATGGTTGAGTGAACTGACAGGAAGGGGTCCAAACCCGTAGGAGTTCGGATTGAGACTTTTGGAGGATTCCAACATAACTTGCCTATGGTAAGGATCAAATTACATGTTGTTAGGGGGAGTTTGGTGAACCAACGTGAAGGTGTTGGGACTAGTAGGTGTTGGGCATCAATGTCTGGGAGGCTACCTATGTACCATTCAATGTAAAGGGTCAAAGTCCACATAGTTCAAGAGAGGTGTTGGTGAACTGACGTGAAGGGTGTTGGGACCAATAGGTGTTATGATTGAAGCTTATGGAGTGTTCCTACGTACCATGCCTTGGCAAGGAACAAAGCCTGCATATTTCATGAATGGTTTGGGGATTACACTCTAAGGTGTACCTAGAATGATTCCATGGTATGTGCATTCTATAAGCCCGTGTGAGTCATTCCCTTTGTGAGACACAAGAGGCAGTAATGTCCAGATGATCATGTTGCAAAAGGAGCGTATGTGGGCAGAGAAATGGCGCTAATATGTTGTTAACAGCCCAAACATGAAATTGGATCTTTCACTTGGATAACAGCCTAAAGAGGAATTAGGGGCTTATTCATGGATTGCATCCCAGAGACATAGAGATTAGGACATAGTCCAGGATGGAGACCCTAGTGGTGGAAAAGCCGAATGGGAGTGGGACTAGATAACGAAGGTCCTAGTTCAGATCTCTCCATTGGTATTTGGAACTATAGAATAGATTAGGTACAGGGATGCTACCTCCTACAAGAAAAGATAGGGGTCACACCAAGAAGCATTACCATCCCCATAGACATGTTCCACTCTGGCATAGAGGATCTGATTCCATGTTATGAAGATATTACTACCGTGGAGATGAGTGGGCGTTGATAATTTCTGATATGGGGCATCCCCTGTATGATACACAGGGAGAGGTCACAGTTTAATGTCATATATTGAGGATGAGTGTTCTTGGTAGTTTAACGTCCTGCAGTTCGAATAAGGTGGGTTAACTCTGCACCACATGGAATTACATAACCGGCACACATTGACCCTTGCTGAAGGGAAGGCACCAAAAATTCCATGGTGAGGGGGTGTCATGGAGTGATCCATTAAGGGGGCACATTAGCATGGCTATGCAGGGAAACCATATCTACTAGTGTGCCAGGGTGCCGGTAAGGAGCAGCAATGGGGAAAAGGGCTTACGCGTGTAAACTTTCTGAGTGCTGTTATGGAGTGACAATGGTGGATAGGTCTTACGCCTAGAAACATACCAGGTACCAGTATGGAGTGACAATGGTGAATGGTGCTTACGCAAGGAATATGCTCGAGTGCTGCTATGGAGGTGTAGTGGTGAATGGTGCTTACACATGGAAGCTGCCCTTGTGCGGCTATGGAGCAATAATGGTGAATGGGTCATACACATGGAAGTTTCTCGTGTGCCAGTATGGAGTGGAAATGGTGAATTGGTCCTACAAATGGAAGCTACATGTGTGCCTCTATGGAGAGATAATGGTGAATGGAGCTTACACATGGAAGATAAATTTAATGTCTTCCATATGTCTGACTATGAAGGCATCCCAGCTCCCTATTGGGTGGAGCCTTATAATTGGAGCCAACACATATGCCCTAGTGCACATGCAGGATAATTCCAAGGGTGTTGGAATCAGTCCGAACTAAGAGGGATAAGAAGCATGAATCACATGCACGACATTGGGAACATAGTGAAGGTGGAATAACGATGGATAAAAACTATTGACTATCATCAAAACATAGAATCCATATCGTGTTATCCAGAAATGGGGACAAACAAATGAGGGTTGACTATTGACTGTGTTCAAAACAGATGACCTGACTCGAAGTGTCATCCAAAGTCTTCTAGGGCATTGGGCTTGGATGGTAGGGGAGCCGAGGTGGCTTGGGACTAGGCCATCAGGGGGTCCCATCATACATTAATGAGGATAAATATCTGAATTAATGACACAAAAATCATGAGGTGGAGTGATCTAACGTTTGAGAAGATTCTAAGGCTCTTGAAATTACGCCAATGTAATCACGGCATGTGGTATCTTCTGATTGTCACATAATGAATCCTTTTTATGTAAAAATATGATCCTATTATTGAATGATTGGAAATGATATATTTTAATGTCATTTATGTAGGACTGTAGGTATCTTATTCTTGGATCATAATTCATCTATTGTTTGTAGAAAGAGGCATCTTATTCTTGTTACATACGGTGTACTACAATTTGATGTCATAAATATAAGACCATTAGAACCATATTATTGCCACATGAGGCATCTATTGTTTGGATAATGAGTCATCCTACATTTTTCATATAGGGAGAACTACAATTTAGAGTGACATAGATAGAACTATTAGGCATAAGGCGCCTAGAAATGGATGGTGTTGGGACTTATGCAAGAGCGGCCCTTTCTGATTAAATCTGGAATTTGAGTTGTGTGATGGGTATTGTATGAGTTTATTAAGGAATGGATAGAATGAAGGTACATGGGGAATTGATGATGAGAATCTCAACTCAGGACATAGGAAATGAACCCAAAGAAATAGGTCAAATCAATGTGTTTCATGGTGTGCAAAGCGGTATCTCAAATCATGGTATTTCATATGGGGAAGGTGGATGCGCATAAGGGAGCAATAGAAAATGATGGAATCCTGGCCAAAAAACATCATGGTGTGAAGGTGTGCACGCAATATGTGAGATTTGCAAACAATGGTCTATATTTCCGTGCAATTGGGAAGGTGTTTTCACAATTGGACAGGTGCAACACTGGTGCGTGTGAAATTGGGCACAATGGAACTGTTGCGTGCAAAAATGATGTGATGCGGGAAAAATTATGCATTTTGACCCATTTTCATGGAAATTTATGTTTTCCGCGCAAGAAAGTGGTTTTTTCACAAAGGCGCAGAAAATGTGGACTTACATGCATTAAAGTGGCGGCGGACCTCTGACGGCCCTCGGGAAGAAGGGGGTGCACATGTATTTATAAAAAAAACCTTGAATATCGGTGCACGTAAAATTTCATTCCACTTTCCACTCAAAGCTATTTTGTGCACAAGAATCATGTTTATCATGAAAGATACCATTTTTTGTGCAAATCCATTCCATTCCCTAAAACCTTCCTGATGGCCATTTTGAGAAACCTAACTTCAAACTGCCATAACTTTTGATTCGTAACTCCCTTTAGGTTCCACGACTTGTCAACTGAAATATTTCGAAACATAACACACTATGAGAGCTTGTTTGGAATCATTGGTTGAAATTAAATGGACATGTTTTCTGGTGCCAACAGAAGATCCTTTTCAATGTATTATTCAAAAGGTGAGTATTTTTATGTTCATGGATCCATTATTGTGCTTAATAATATTAGTTATGATCTATTACACATGTTTAATTCATCAGTGTGGAAGGGAAAATCGGTATATAAATGAAGTATCATGATATATATAGACAATATTGGTGTATTGGATTGAATAAGGAGGCTTCATGTTTCATGACATGATGCTAAAACAATTAGGTGTTGAATGTAGAGCATTAGCAACCTACTTTCCTTTTACTAGAATTTAATATTATGGAATGGAAGTATTATGATGTTATCATGAATTTTGTATTAGGGCATATAAGGATGCCTAAAAAATAAAGATGCAGTAGGGGTTATTTTGGTGCAGTTTACAATGGTGTCTCATTTGTTTCTAATTCGGCAGACATTCACCATAACTAGTAGGGTGACTTGTATTTCTATTATAGAATATATTTTGATTGGGAATCATATACTATAGTCATATATCATGATCTAAATTTAAATTTTATCTTCTAAAAATGTTTACATAAGGAACACAGTTATCATGTGATTTTGATTATGGATTTTGACCCACATATATAAGGGAAATCATAATGAAATATCCAATTACTAGAGGATTTGTTGAGGGAATGAATCCTTGATTTTTTTAGGTATACAAGAGAAGAACATAGAACATGATTATTTTTTCCTTTAAAAATATCAATCATGGGACTATTCATATGGAATTGTATTGGGTAATCTATAAAATGACATGATGATCACCATAATTTTTTTGGAAGTGGGTGAGTAACAATTATTATGACTCATTCTCATACATGAATCATTATAGCATGGTTAGTATATCTGGAGACGTATGGTTGTGACATTTATTAGAATGAATTCCAACACAGGTTGATGTTTTCTTACTCTTTAGTTTATGGTGGGTTACCTTTTATTCAATTTGGTTTAAATAAGATTTGGAAACCATTAGCTTCAGAAGAAGGGAAACATAGAACCTAGGTGTAATATACTGAGATTTTATATTATATTTTTTTAATAAATTTAATTTCTTATAAATCTTGTGTCACATGAAACACTATGTTTTAATGAATTATGAAAAACTATTAATATTTTTATTTAAATAGATAAATTATTACAGAAAATATAGGTTTAATTGAATGAATAGTACTAAAAAATTATAATCCTTTTTAATAATGGCTTGGATTAAAGAAAATATATTTATAAAAAATTACATAATTTTTGGTATATACAATTTATGTATTGAAAATACTATATTATTTAAAAAACGTTTTTCTGAATGATTATTAATATTAATATTTTTAAATTATCCAAAATCTATTTGAAAAAATAAGAATCATTTCTTAAATATAAAATTGAAATTAACTTACTTTTATTTTTTTGGATTTTTCTGAAAGGATTACATTTTTGATGAGTAGTGAAACATTATAGTTTCTATTGAAAAATATATTTCATTAAATGAATGTACATGGATAAATTTATTTATATGGTTCTAAAATTAATTATTGTTCTTAAATATACATATCAATCCAATGAAGTTCATTTTCATCAATTTCATATTGTTACTTTATGCAAAATGTTTTCAAACTTTTGAACAATTTCTCTTTGGAAAACAATTTTCTCATCACATATATAAGTTAAATTTTAAATTTAATTTAATCACACATGTGAATTTAATTTCAAAAAAATGGAAACATATTTTTAATCATGGTAATTTATATTAAATAATATTATCAATTTAAATTTTTTCAAAATAAATAGTAAAACATAAAAAATTAATTATCATGGAAAAATTTTAAAAAGGTTTACTATGGGTTAAAATAAAAAAATACTTTTTAATATGTCTTATAAAAATGTTTCAAAAACCCATTTTGTTCACTTATTTCAACCTTATAACCTATAAGGTTCATTAATGGTACAATTTTGAGCTTTTTAAAAGTGAAAACGTGGGTAAATATTATTTTCTAGGAACTCCATCTGAGTCATTTCCCCTGCTTATAAAAGGCCACCCCATCCTCACCTTTGAACACATCCAAAACCATTAGTATTGGAAATTACATAAAAAATATATTAATCATATCGATCCACACATCCTAGAGGATTTTGTGAGATCAGAACGATAATCTAGGAATCATTTCAGTAAATCCTAAAGAGGTCTCCAAACCAAGAGATAAAGATTTAGACTATGAATTTTTTACTAATTATTATAGAACATATAAATATTATTCAATTATGATTATGTATAAATAAAATTATATCCCATATTAATATATTTTATTATTTTAACTTAATTTCATATATATATATCCTCTTCCATCAAATGGGATATGAAATCGTCGATTGTACATATGGAGGACCACTGCCTTTTGAACTAATGTTATTCGTTTTCCATCACCACCTCCCCATGGTGGATATAATAATGTATTTATTGTTTATATATTTAATTTATAATATTATTATACTTATTTAAATATAATATCACATTACCTTATAACCTCCCAACCCATGGGAAAACCACAATGTCCCTCGTGTTTACAATCGATTGTTTCCCTACGAACTAATGTGATGTGTTTTTCATTTTTATTTTACATAGATAGTAATACATATAGATTAAATATACATATATGATATTTAAGAAAAACATATAATTTTTTATTTATGATATTAAATATACCTTATTAATTTACTTTTCATCGGGGATGTGATTACGTCGATCGTGTATACAGTGGACTATGACATCGCGAAGTGATGTGATTTGTTTTTCACCACTAGTTTCCATGGATGGTAATTAGAATAAATTTAATAAATATTTTTAATATATATTAAATAAAATTTATTATGGATACATAATATTTATTTTATTACTCTTTAATTTTATCATTTCAGAAAATAAAAATAGTGTTCATGTCTACGTACAACCAATTGTCTCCTAGAACAGTGTATTTCATTTTCAATATTAAACTTTTATGGTATACTATAAATATATATACTAAATAAATATGATATTTATTGAATAGATAATATTATTTATATGATTTAACAGTCATCAATGAAATAGGACTGAAAATAAAAAATCAAAATATACACGCAAAAGAAAGCAATTCGTAACTAAATCATAATTTTAACATGGAATTATTAATAAATGTGTTATAAAAGGCCATACATAAATTATTTATGGTATTAAATATATATAATTTTGTTTTTTTAGTATATATAGAATAAGTTTTTTAGTTATGATACTTGATTTTCGAACATGCATGAGGTAATTTGAGACTCGAATAAGGGATTTCTAGTCTATCTTGAATTTCTAGGAGACATATGCCATATTCACCACTCGTTTATTTTATGGGGTGTATATAATACCACATTTACATGTTATATAACGAATATATTTATTTTAATGACATTTAATGTTTTATTAATTTTATTCCATAATGGTGATTATGAATCAAACATTTCAAAAGTGGTAAGGGAATTTTTCTAATTGTCTTCTTTAGGTCATACATTATATTATACACACCTCTTATTTTATGTGGTGTATATAAAACATAATTCACATGTAATATAATTTATTTATTTATAAACACTGTTTTTTAAATTTAATTTATTATTATTCCATCTTATATAGATTTATTCACATTTTCCAAAGTTGTGAGGTTTTACAATAAAATCTCATTGTTTATCAAGATTAATCATGTATATTCTAATGATGTTGAAAAATTTGGAAATCTCATTTAATAATATAATACATTTTAATAAAATATTTTAATTTATTGAAAATAATTCATTCCCATACATTTTACATTCTCTATGTAGTCATGATTCCAAAATATTTATTTTAATTAAAATCGACCATATTCCACTATTCAGTTAATTTTTTTCGTGGATATCCATGTTTTATAAATATGTTTTAAAAAATTAGTATTCTTATAGAGGTTTTTATATTAATTTTTATCCATGTTTTCAATTTTTTAAAAAAAATTCGAAAAGTAATCATCCTGAAATTTTCAATATAAGGACAATATAGATTTATAAAAAACAATGAATGGAGTATTTATTTTAGTGTGTATGAAATTTCCCACCATCATCCCAACTCAATGTCTTAGAATTAATTTATATGTTTTAAGGTTTATTTTCATATAAATGTATTTCAGTTTTTTTAATTTACATTTTTTAAAATTTATTTTCAAATTACGTTTTTTTCTTCTCGAAATGTTCCTAGTGTTTTTTTAAATAATTTTCCTTCAATGATGAAATCAATAAATGTTAAATTTTTTACTAGAGATATGATCCTATGATATCATTATTTTTAATTAAATAGACGGTTTATTTTATTGATGATTTTTATTAAAACTATTGCTTTTCTATGTGTTATGATATGTAGAATTTTATATGAATCCCAATTAATTTTTTGGGTTTAGATATGATGACTGTTTTATTATCTTTTTGAACAAAAATTCATGTTTTATTTGATGGGTAAGTTCTATATCTTCCACCAATTAATTTGGAAATCATTAATGTTTTATGGTCTTAGAGATTACACCGATGGTTATCCCAATCCTAAACCATGTTCTATGGTTGTTATCCCAATCCTAACATGTTATGAATGCCTTGGTTTCTAGCCTTGACATAAGGGTTTAAATGACTATGTGTATTTCAACCTTCTATTTCATATGTCAATGTTATGCTCTCATGGATTATGTTATTTTATTTCATTATGATTCTTGTATTATAAAAATAAATTATTTTCTCCATGAATCATGATTTTATATTTGATATATAGCATATGATTTTTATATGTTATGATAATGTCCTAAAACCCTTATTCTCATGTTATGTTTACATATTTCACTTGTATATCGTTAATGATATTTTTATCTGACCTTTTTTAAGTATATTTTGCCTATGTTATGATGATATTCATTGCCTGTGATATGACAAAGAAGGGTGATAGGTTTGGGGAACTAAGTGGGGGATTGTTTAGAACTATGGTAAACATGTTGTTTATGATTCCATGATTCCATTGAAACTATACATCTTCAATCCTCAAAAATTTGTTTTTGTAATATGTTGAATATTTTTATAGAATGATGTAATATATAAGTAAGGAAATAATGGGACACTATAGTTGATGTTAGAATAAAATCAAGTAATCTGATTCTTGGGAACTCTAACATGTGAGTGTCAGATGAGAAAAGGTTATCTTCCAAAGGGATTCATGAAGAATTAGACTCCATCGGGGATGGTGGTATGTACATCCTAGAAGGTGTATCCACTAATGGATTTCCCTAATATGTATCAATTATTGTGCACATAAAATAATTCCAGACAACTATAGATGGTATTTGAAAAGAGGCTTAGTTATCCTTTGCAAACTAGGATACGAAACCATAGTGCGACCCTGAGGGATATGTATGTGGTTTTGGATTATTCCACTCTTATAACAATATATTGGAATATTCATGTAGGATATATTAAGTAGATTCATAGAAATATATCCCTATATAAATATTAAATATGGGTGTGGTTCTAGAACATAAGTACATAAGGGTAAAGGTACATTGGGATTTACAATAGTTTTATATAATACATAGAAACCATCCTTTATGTGCACCATGGTTGACACTCCTATGGTATATACATTGTAAATTCACAAAAACATTACAAACCATTTTGAATGATTAAAATAATAGCCAAAAATTAATTCGGTTAATCCTTTGGATCTATAGATTTTAATGATGTTTTCATTATTATACATCATATAAGTGATTTTTCAGTATTATGTGGTTTAACTCAATGAGTTTTGTTACCAACACTAGTTTTTTGGTTTTAGTCAATGGTTAGTTCCTAAGAAAACTATATTAATGAAAATGTTGTGTAAAAAACAATGAGTTTCCCCCTAAGAAGTCAAATATTAAAGGATCTAGATTAAAAATTATCCGTTCCATAATCATAAAAAATTCTCAAACTATGAATCATATTAAACATCCAAATGAGAAAAAAAAGGTAGATATTTTTTTCATAGTTAATAATAATGAAACATCCATCATCATTAGGTTGTTCCTTGTTCCGCTCATTTCTAAACAATTGATCGGTTCCATCGAAATTTTATTTTCTTCTCTAAAATGATTAATATAAGAAAAAAAAAATTTGGTTGTGTATTGTTTGAGAGGAGATGTTGATCAATGGAAAAATCTCATCATGAATACAAGGAAACATAATAAAATTTAACCCATGGTGTGGGATGAGTTTAATAGATTATTTTTCATTATGAACATAAATTCTATTTGGTATAGGAAAGTGGGGAAGTAAATAATTTAGATAGGGAAGTTGGATGTTGAATCCATTGGAACATATGAGAAAAATATTACAAGATTTTTGAGTTATGATTCTGTTATTATCATCCAACCTGAAAGTCAGGTTGAATGACGCTTTATTACATTCAAAAAAAGTATAAAAAATAAATTGGATATAAGGTACATAAATATATATATAAGTGAATAATTTAATGTTCATTAAATATTGAAATGGATATTTAAGTTGCCCATCAATCTAATGGTTTAATTGGAAATGAAATAGGTGTTCAAGGGAAATACTATAAAATATTGAGAGAAGTATATGATAATTTCTCCATGATAAAAATTTGATAAGATGCAGATATTAATTATCTTAAAAGGATTGTAAAATGTTTAAAGTGTATAAATGAAGGTAACAGAGAATTAAAATATTGAAATTAGGGGAATAAGTAATATAATAATGAAAATAAACAGAAATATTTAGAGAATTAACCACCAACACTCCCGTAAATCATGTGCAAGGTGTATCAGATTTTTTTGAATTAAGACCCCAATCTGAGGGATAATGAGGATGATTACCCACAAAAACCATTCAATAAAAGGAAAATAGAAAGTATTATTAAATAACAATAGATGAAGTGAATCATGATAATTTGGAGAAACATAAATTATACTAATTACCTAGGAATATCATGTCATATTTTTTATGAATGAGACCAATGAAAAAATATTTGTACATCCTTACGTGAAATATGGAATGATTTGGAGCATTTACTATCTTCACTTACAAAAATTATGAAATAATGATATCAAATTTTATAATCTATCAATGTAATGATTATTCAAAGATTCATTGGAAATATTTTTAATACAAAAAAATATTATTTAAGGAATAAATTGTTGAATTTTTTTTATTTAGATTCATGAATTATGTTGCAGAAGTATTTAACCATGGTATATTTGTTACAAAAATAATGAATCATATGTGGATTATGATAACACTCAAATCATATACATCTCTATTTATGATTAAAATAATTATTATGGATTCCATCAAGGCCTCATGAGTTTATGTTTGAAAATATGCTCAATGTATTTGACACCACTTTTGAGGATTTATGTGACTATTGATTTTCATTATTAAGGATATTTTGGGATATATTTATGGTAATTCAACCATTTTGGTTTGTGATTATTATAGTAAAAATGTTATTTGAAGTGTAGTTCAATTAAATTATTGGGATAAGATTAAAGGTATTGGTAGTAGTTAGGGTTTATCTTATAATTGATGTTGATGTAAATATGAGTTATTGAAACATAGAAATTTTATTAATATAGTATTGGAAAATTGATAAATTATATTCTAGGTGATAAACTGTCACATCTGGCAAGGCCATGGGGCTTGAAACCACCATCATTGTATGATAAGGGTATAACACCTACCATAGGATTATGAGATAGAGTAATTATAGTTGGATAACATGAAGGGAGATATTCCTATGTTTATATCTTTTTTTTTGTATATCATCATGTCAAGGATGATATACATATGTTTTAAAGGATGATTCCACCATTATCTATACCTGAATGAAAATGGGAAAACATTAACATCAATTTTTTTATTAGAATCCCCAAAGCATGTAAATGTAACCATTCGCTATGGGTTGTAGTTGATCGCTTTAAAAATTATGTTCAATTCATTGATATAATAGATTATTTATCACTTTATCATATTGACATGAAGTGAATTTTAATATTATTAAGTTTTCATAGAGTACCACATTTGATTGGGTCTGATCTGGATATGAGGTTTTCCTCAATGATCTTAAGAAGTCTTTATCAAAATCTTGATACAATGTTGAGTTTCATCACTGTGTATCAACCTAAGACATATGGTTAGTACGAGAGAAAAATTCAAATGATATTGGATATTCCTAAATCATTATATACAATTTCAATGGTTTTTTGAATCAACACCTTCATCTAGTTGGTTTATCTTACAAAAATATCATTCATGAGAAGAATTAAAATGGCTCATTATGAATCCCTATATAGAAATAAGTGTATATCTCCAACTTGATTGAATGTAGTTGGAAAAGGAATGATATTGTGACCTGGTATAGCTAAATAAATGAAAGAGAGTGTTAGATATATTTAGTAGCACACAAGGGAAATGTAATGTCTATAGAAACATTATGTTTATAATCATTGATGTGATAAAGAATTTGATGTTGGTGAGTATCTGTTTATAAGATTTTCTCCATTATATAAGGTAATAATATTTTAAAATAAGGGAAAAAATATCCATAGGTATATCAGCCCCTTGGAAATTAGTGATCATATCAGGATGGTGTCTTATCATTTGGAGATTTTACCAAACCTATTTCAGGTTCATGATGTGTACCATGTCTCTCTCATAAGGAAGTATATACCCAGTCCATAACATATACTAAACATAAGGTTAATACCATTAGATTAATATATTTATTAAGAGGAATAGTTGATTGAGATTCTATATCATAGAGATAATGTTCTGTAATACAAGACCCCCAACCCAAATGGTCAATGTTTTGTCATGAAACCAGTAGTTTTAGGAAGCTACATGGGAACCTTTATTTCCAATAAGGAAGAAGTATAATTAGTTTTTAGTAATAATGAGACATAATTTAGAGTGAAAAAATAATTTTTCTGGGGATATAATATAACATCATAAGATTTAATAAAATATATTTTTTTGAAAAATTTAAATTTCTTTGATGTATTGTGTTACAAAGAAAATTAAGTTTTAACATGACGGGGAAAAATGTTTACATTACTATTTAAACACAACTGTTATTACCTACATGTTAAACATGGATGAATGAGTACGAATAAAATACTTTTAAATTTTAATTATGATGTATATGAATAAATAAATAAATTGATAAAAAATTACTTACTTTTTGGTAAAGTCCTAATATGTTTCGAAAATACAATTTTATCATAAAAATATTTTATGTACAGATAATTAAAGTAAATTTAAAAAAATAATGACTTCTTTAAAAAAAATCATTTTTTAATTACAGATTTAAATAATATTATAGGTTGACGTTTTAATATTTTTCGATATTGATTAGATTTTCAATGAATATTGTAAAATACTATTTTTATTGAAAACATTATTTTCATTTAAAAAATGAATAAGGATTGTTCTATTTAAAATGGATTTAAAATTATATTTTTTTTATAAAATTTTCTTCATTCTAATAAATTTTATATTTAATTTTGATTAAAACACATTTTACACTTTTGAAGCTTTTGTCTTCGGGAATCCAATTTCACATCATGTATGCAGGTTTTATATTAAATTAAATATTTCCACTTATGTGAATGGATGTTGAAAATATGGATTAATTATTTGGAGCTATGATAATATTTATCACATAATAAGGAAAATAAATTTTCGGACGAAGAAATATTAAAAAAAACGAATCACCACGGTTAAGGTTAAAACGGGTTTACCGAGAGTTTAAACAAAAATTATTATGTGTAATAAGACTTAGATACATATCCATCATGTTATGTATGGAAATATTTTATCTTTATCCCCAATGAGGTTTGATAATGGCCCATTTTAGAGTATTTTGGTATGTGTGAAATGTGGTTCAACCATATTATTTTAAAATATGTGTGTCTAATTCCCCACTTATAAAAGGCCCGAACACACCTAAACTCTGAAAAATTATAAAACCATTATTATCTACCAATACATACCCATATAACTTCCTAAAATCTATAACCACATCCCAGAGTCGTTTTTTAGATCACATATCCTATCTAGAATGAATTTAGGTTTAACCTAATGTTGTTTTCTAAAGAAGTGGTAATGTTTTAAAATATTAATTTTTTTTACATATTCTTGTAAAACTATAAAATCATCTACATTATTTATGATATATTAACAAAATTAATTCCCATATACATGTATTTTATTATATTAATTTCATAACTTATTTCAATACCCTATTGTATAAAATCAGAAACAAAATATTCGATTGTATGTATGGTGGCCTACCGCCTCATGACCCGATGTTATTTTCTCTCAATCACAACCTCTCCCATCCTCTTATAATGATATATTTAATTATTATATAATATATTATGATATAATTATAATTATTTTTTGTAATATGACATCAACCTTCTTAACTCCCATATAGTAGGTAAACAATATGTCTTTTCATGTTCATGCAGGACTATCGCCTCACAAATGGTTGTGATGGGGTTTTTTAGGTATATTTTAAATGAATTTAAAAAAATAGATATATTAATTAAATATATGTTATATTTTAAAATATATATATGATTTTGATACCACAAATACATTCTTACTTTATAATCTGTGGGGTATATGATAACTTCATTCATGTGTAAGACAAAATACCACCTCGCAAAGTGATGTGATTAATTTTACACTATTGATTTTAATTGGAGGTAATTAAGGAAAATTTAAGAAATATATATGATATATATTACATAAAAATAATTCATTAAATTTATTATATTATTTATCTTTGTTTCATTTCATATATCGAGAAAATGGAAACATTGTTCATGTGTATGTACCACCTGTTGTCACTATGTGTAGTGTATTTAACTTTAAATCTCTAAATATTATACATAAATATAAAAAATTATAAAAATAATTTATATTAAATTAATAAAAAAATTACATTATTTATATTATGGATTCATTATCAATTTGAGATCACAAAAAAATAATAAATGAAAACAAACAGGAAAATAATTTTTTTTATTTATCAAAACAAGATATTTATCATGGAATTATAAATAAATAGGAAATGAAAGGTTAAAAATAAATGGTATATGGTATGATAAATATTTATGGGTTCGTTATAGATTTATAATAAATATATATTTTTTAATTTATTTTCAATGTGTATGGAGGAATTCATAACTTACAATATGGGATTTTTAGTATCTAATTTATTTCTAAGAGGCATATTCCATATTCACCTCTCATTTAGTTTTTGTGGTGTATATATTAACTATTTTACTTTTTATATATTTAATTTAATAATTTCTAGGAAATTTAATGTTTAGTTTATTTTTTTTCTATAATGGGGATTATGAATTAAATGTTTCAATCATTATAAGGGATTTCTATCTCAATTTGTCTTTATTGGGACAAAAATTATGTTACGCACCAATCATAATTATTGAGGTGTATATACAACACCATCGAAATTTAATATCATGATTTTATTTATTCTTATGACATTTTAATTTTCATTTAAGTTTAATCTTTCATGGTTCGTATGATTTAATGTTACCAATTTGGTAATGGTTTTATGATTCAATCTCATTGTCTACCTAAATTTTTTATTTTAGGTTTATAATGATGAAATATATTTAAATATATCTCATTAAAATGAATTATTTTCATCACACATTGTTATTTCAATTGAAACAAAATTACTTACATTTATCCCTTGTTATGTATTCATTATTCAAAATAATTTCTTTAAAAAAATCCATCAATATTTCTCACTTATTTCAAAAATACTCTTATCTCCCATGTACCTATTTTATAAAAATTGTTACAAAAATATTTTAATATCCCTCTAGGATTTTAGAAATTCGTAATTACCATTGTTTGATATTTTTAATAATATTAAAAGGAATATTCATGTCATTCTTAAAACAAGTTATATTTGGATTTTACTAAAAATGTGAAATGTATCTGTGATTTAACATATATGACATTTCCCACCATCATTAACAATTTATGTTTTAATTTCTTCTTTATGAGATTGAACACTCATTTTAAAATAAATGTATTTTCAATGATTTTATAAATATTTCAATTTAAAACATGAATTTATATGAAAGTACATTTTCTAAAAGAAAATTACCTTGTGTATTTCCCAAAAACATTTCATTCTGAGGTGAAATCATTTGATGTCATTAATTTTTTTATTGGCATATTATCCAATAATTCATTTCTTAGTATTTATATCAATGTTTTATATTAATGATGTGTTTTTTTATGAACCCCATTACTTTACAATGAGTAATGATATGATGAAAATTTTATGAAACACATTCAATTTCATGAGTTTCAATATTATGAATGTTTTATGATCTTATTAGACAAATATATATGTATTATATGATTGTGGTAACTATATCTACCTCTAATTCCTTAGGTATGGGTTAATATCTTATGAGAATAGAGGGTACACATGATATAATCCTAATCTTGAAAAATTTACACTCGTGGTCAGCCAAATCCAAACATGTTATGAATGGTTTATTGGGTATCCTTGATAAAAGGGTTTATAAACATATGTGCATAATGCAATTCCATGTCACATTTCAATGTTTTTCTCTCAAGAATAATGTTATTTAATATAATTAGGATTATATACTACAATCTATTATTTCATGACTCATGATATTGATATTTGATATGATGGGTATGGTTTTCATTTGTTCGGATCATGTTCTCATACCCATATTCTCATGTTATGTTTACATATTTCTATTTGTTTCCCTTAATAATTATCCTAGCACACCCTTTTGTTTGTTTCTTCTCCTATGTTAATGATGGTATGTATTGCATGTGATATGTCTAATAAGCATGCATGCTTTGAGGAACTAAGAGTGAGATGATGTAAATCTATTATAAACTCGATTTTATTTTTCTATGTTATGAAAGGAATTATAATATTACAAGACTCAGGTGTAAATTTTTGTAATGTATTGAATAACAATCTAAAAATATGTAATATCTTTGTATAAAAATCAAATGTTTCTATACTAGGTAGGTTGATCCAATTGGGATTGTGGAGAGGATTGGATTGAAATTAAATTAATTAGCTCACCCCCATGTTATAGTGTTATGCACAATTTGTTTCATGAGTCACAAAGTAAGATGTATCACCCATACAATTTTCATATGATATATGTTGTTTGTGTTGAGATTTGGGTAGATGAATCCTTCGAGGTGCATCTGATTTATGTTGCTAGTCACAATGGAATACATTTTAAGGTAAGACTATGCATATAGTCTTATTACATTTGCATCATGGTAGAGTTCATGGAGAAGCATGACATATATATACTGATATGTCATCCTAGTGGCTATATCTTTCTTTACCTTAGAGTCTTATAGATTCATGGGAGAGAAGATTTAAGATGAGTTCTTGTTTGGTGGGGACATTGTAATATCCTGATCATTGTACAAGGTACTTTTCATTTATATTTTGGGTAAATTATTTATTAAGATGTATATAAAATTCTTCTTAAGCGTATGAGGGTTATCGGAAAATTTTATAAGGTTAGATAAATTAATACTGGTGCAATAGTGTGAATTTTGTTCCCCTTGACCGGTTGGCTCAAGGATGGTACACATTATGAACCATAACCCTACAGCCTCATGGTGGGTGTTTGATGGTAAGAAAACCATGCATAGTGTCCTAGGAGACCATCAAACTCAAGACCCCTCATGGATATAAGTGATCTCATGGAAGCTACATGTTTTTTTGGACACTAGGGGTGACCTAGACAAGGCTTGTGACTCTTCCATCACTAGGATAGAGGGTACCTCATGGTTAGAGCATGATTTTTCAAATCATGTGGCCAAACCGTGGACCACATAAATTAAATTTAATTTACCAACTTCACCCCAAATTCATAATTTTTTTATTAATTTACATTCATCCCCATATTACCCCAAAATATAGAGGTTCAAACAAGGAGATCCTAAGCTCTCCATGGATGATTCTCCTTTGATCTTGGTTAATTTGATGCTTTTTGGTTGTGAATCGATGCTCAATATTAGTATACCACTCCAATTTATTAGATTTTAAGGAAACAACCCTGGTGGGAGGTTTTTTTAATGTTCTAATGATCCTAAACCATAAATATTGTTGGTAGTATATATATATGGTTTTTGAAGTAAATTAGGATCGAATCTAAGGCCATGGATAGGTCAGTACTTGACTACAAAATTGAAGAAGGTTGTCTACAATTTTTCATCAATAGTTTTTTTATCTAGTTTATGTGGTTATGAAATCACACTACCATTATTCAAATTTAAATAGTATACAAATAAAAATAAATCTATAATTTAAGAGAGTTGTGACAACATTTACAAAGTTTTTTGGTTGCATAGATGATATTGAGACCAAATCTGTAACGACCCAAACTATTGTGAATAAAATTCTCATTATTTTAATGTCTTATGGATATTAAAAAAATCACTCATTTTTTATTATTATATATATTTAAATTACCATTATGTATCCTTACCATTGATGATATAAATATTTAATAGTTATAAAATTACTAGTATAAATATAGGGTTTTAAAAAATCATTTTGACATAGGCAAAGGAAGTGATGGCCTCAACTGGTAGATTCATACCTCATAATGCTCATTTATCATAGATTATAAGGGAGATATAATATCTTGTATATTTCTTACACCAGATCCAAGATGACATCCAATTACATAAGCATGATTGAAAAAGATTACGGAAGAAGTTCAAGCTCACCGAGATCATGACACAATCCATGTTCACCGAACGGTCCCATGAAATCCTGACTGTCACATACCGTACTCCGAGGGAATATGCTGGTAGAAAAAAGGGATTTGAAATAGGACCATAGCATTATATTGATGTGCATTATTTTTGTATAGAATAATGAATATACATTCATTATATTATAGTTACATTGTAAATGATAATAAAAGAACTAATTTTTTTTTATTAAAATTCAAATTAAATAAATAAATATATTATTAATAATTAATAGATTTCTAAAATAAATAATATTTTAATAAAGTATTGTTATTAAATTAGTTTTATTAAATATAAATGATCATATAATTTTAACAAACTCAATTGTAATTTTCATTAATGATTGGAAATAGTTTTCATCAAAACCCATCAATTTTCAGTAAATATAGGGTTTTATTTTAAAATTTATAATTCAAATATATAGAAAATTATTTAGATGAAATGAATATAAATTTTGGAATCCAAACATTGAAATTATACTGTTGTTATTTTTTCATAATTTTTTGGTACAATCATATGTTTTGGTAGAAATTAAATATCATGTTAAAATATAATGTGTTTTTTGAGATCATAATGACCCAATAGTGATGTAATAAAATATTATAAAAGGAATCATCATACCCATATTTGTTATTCTTTGAAAAAATATAACTTTTTGATTATTTGAATTATTTTATTAAGCCTTATCAAATCCTCTAAGACATATTAAAAATTATAATATTTTAAAATCATTTATTTGAAAGTGTTACTCACCTACACATAAAAAAGGGAAGAAATTAATATCTTAAGATTTTAGTCTGTTAAAATAATTTATACTGATCCCCTTTTCCAGAAACCATGCTCAATAACCATAGGATGGTTTTTTGTTTTTAGTATTTTTGTATGTACAGTCCAAAACCAAAAACAAATAAATAATTCCCCCACCTTTCGTATAAAATTCCATCCAAGAACCCATTAATATTCATGAAATATCTTTGAATATAGACCAACCTCTACCCCCCCACTCCCTAGATTCTTCCGAAGGTGTCCCAAAGCTCTAAAGAAGCCTCTCCCATGCCTTTGGGATCACATATCCATGTTAGGGATCTCCCTCTATCCTTTTTCTTTAGGCGCCTATTTTTTCATGCATTTTGAAATACATTTTCTTGATTTGGGATATGTTATTACATACCTATTTAATATTAATTATTATGAATACATGATGGAATATTTCTTTCACTACCATTAATACCCCCAATTATCCTTTATACCCACCTATTACAATGCCTAAAATCCATAAGAGATTTCACTTTTCTAATTTCCATTCTAGAATTTAGTTTATATTATACATCTAAATTCTATTCCACATGGTGGGATATTATTTTATATGATCTCATTAATAATCATAACAAGTATATATAATTTGATACCCATTTCACTCTCATCATACCAATTTATGAATTTCCATATGACCCCAGTATGATTCCAAAATTTCACCGCAATTTTCCAGGAAAAAATCATCATGTAGTGTATACGGTACTAATAACTCTATCAAAGTTATTCACCCATATGAATATATAAAAATAAAATGACGACTTAAAATTATTAATTCCATATTCCATTATCATGAAATAAATGATGATGTTTAATGAATCCATGTTATATGATCAATGTGTCACACTTGAGGATGAGAGTTAAATTATATTGAAGGGTGCACCCAGATAGCGCTGCAATGCATTGGGTAATGTCTGTATCATGATATGTCATGTTTGGGACATGGGTTTACCTGATTCATTTATAGTAATTTTTTCCACCGTTTTGGGACACGAGTTTACCTCATTCCTTTAGGTCAATGATGTAGTGTTTTATATTGTTTCCACATATCTATGTTATGATAATCAAGTTATATCCTGACTTAATGATCAGGTTTCTTTTATGATGCATTGACTTGAATATTTCCAAGATTTTGATTTATTATTCATTTTATTAATTTTATACTCCCTTAATGAGCTTCATATCCCACCATTTTCTTATGTTTTCCCTCATGAAATCCCATGAAATGCTATGTATGAATGATTTTTTTGTTCATGTAAATGATGTTTCCAATAAAGATCTGTATTTCATGTTTTAAATTGTAATTTAATATTACTAATCACTAAATACACTTGAACTCAAGATCATCTAATTTTTATTATGTGAATGTATATGTAATAAATCATGTTTATGTTTTAAATAAACAGTATGGTAATTATAGTTCGTATTAGATGATTGGTAGTTATTTTGGGGAAAATTAATATAAAACACTTGTGAAAGCCTTAGGTATAAGACTAAGTATAAGAAAAAATTCCTAAATTTTTGTGATTATAGATTATTTGGTTTATCAAAAAAATTAATCCATGTATGGATACAAAAATTTAGAGGTTGCTCTGGCACAATTATACTTATGGGTAAAACCCGAAAACACTACTTTGAGAGAGACTTGAAAGGAACTGGTACATGAAAACAGGCCTTACTAAACTCTTGGTTCGACACTCCTGAGAAATATGATTTGGTAAATTCATATTAATATTATGAACTATTATTAAGGGAAGATAAAAATCCCTTAAAATATATATTAATAATTAAATCATGGATAACGTGTATTGATAACAAGAAATTCATAAGTAAAGGAGATAAATTTAATTTAAAAGTTATCTCTCCTTGTCATTGGATTCCCATTTATGTGTTTAATAGTTTAAAATATTTACCACTTTCTTTATACCTATTCTATCCAATGGATGGTAATAGAAGTAATTAGGTTAACAACCAATGTGAAGGGCAAGGTGAAGACCTCCAAAATGAGATTTCCAATCAGATGGGAGATCAAGAAAGACACATTATTATTATTAAAAACCAGCTATCAAAAATCACAATTAACAAATGGTACCTTTTTTTAATTCTTAATGAGTAAAATAAGAGTAAGATGAAATCTCTTGAAAGTCCATCTGATAATGGTGATAATGGAAATAAGACATAAATTCCTTCATCCAACATGTGTAGAATGTGACACTAAGGTGAATGTCACAAAGGGAATATGAGATGTTTTATGTGTGGAATTTCAGGGAACAACGTATCTTATTTCCACTCATAAAATGGATAATGTGGTGAATGGAAACAAATCCTTAAGGAATCACACACAATTTTATTCTATAAATGTTGAGATGTTGGGAATTATCCAAGATAATTCTCTTTTCTATGTGCTGAAAAGCATGATGAGCATCAACAATCCCCATGATCAATGTAAAATAGAAATTCCAATGTTAATATGGATAAAGAAGAATGAATTACATGTAACCACTACTTTAATTTAGTGTATAACATAATGTATTTAAATTCATGTACTATAAGAATATATTTTTTGTTTTCTAAAATCATTAAATCCTAACAAGAAATTATATTAAATCATAAGAGAAAACTAATATAAGTGTTTGTGGGAATGGTCTTCTTGAAAACATTATAAGTCTCCATTTGATGAAATTTTAGGGAAAATGACAATGTCATTTCCTATGAACCAAAAAGCTGAAAATTCTATTTGAAAACTATCCAACGCATGATCTAGAGTTGGCAGTTGTGATCGTTGCATTAAAAATATGGTGACATTATATATTTGGGTAAAATTGTAAAATATATAGAGATAACAAAAGTCTCAAATATAAAATTACACAATATATCTATATATGAACCAACGATAATGGTTTGATCTCATCAAAGATTACGACTACTAAATCTATTACAACTCTAGGAATGTGAAGAGTTTGGTGGATGCTCTAAGTTGAAAAGACCCAAAAATTAAATCATTTATGAGATTAAAAAAGTATCCAATATTCATATATATGATGAATATGTACTTGGAAATTATAAATAAGTGGACATCATCAATCCTTTCACAAGTGATTTCTCAACTGTCTCTTTCAGAAAGGTAATTGGATAATCAAAAAAAGATTCATATGAAGGTGGAAACTATTAGAAAATGAAAATACTTGGTGTCAAATGTCAATAATGATTGAATTATGTGATTTGGGTCAATAATATGTGTTCAATAAAATCTAGAGTAAAAGAGATAACTTTTAGATTATGGTTATAGTTATAATATCACCATTCATCTTGGAAACATGAATATGTATCAAGATTTTTGGGAGCACTATTAATGGGATTAAATGATGGAGGAGATATCCAAATATACATCAAATTTCATGTTATGTTAGAAAGTGATTTCTGAGAGGAATATATATTAGGGGATGATATAACCATTACACATACCGACATGGAAATGGGAAAAATTACCATGGGCTTTGTCACTAAACATCCGAAGACATCTAAATGAATCAATGTTATCTGGGTTGTTGTGGATCGTCTTTAAAATAAAACACACATCATTCCAATTTGATAGGATTTCTAATTGAATCTATTGGAACATAGCCAGAAGTTTCAGGAAATAGGCAGAAACCTGCTCCCATTAAAATTAATAAAAAATAAGTAAACAATACAAAACAGCTCAGGAACAAGAGGCTTTGCAAATTCTTGAGTACAGAACCCCATTCATATCATTGCTACTAAAATCTTCACAATAGAAAGGCAATACAAACGACCAGCTGGAACTGACCTCCACAATGGCCCTTTTAGACAGAGCATCAGTGACCTGGTTGGCTTCATGATATGCATGCGAGACATCAATGCGTAAGCTGTCGGCAAGCCTCAGGCAGGAGATCCAGTCAGGCATCATCATCCAAGGAACATTTCGAGACCTATCCTTCAATATCTGCACAGCAAGAGACGAATCCGACTCCAACCATAGTCTATGCCAACCATAACGAACAACATACCTGATAGCTTTGATGATCGCTCATAGCTCAGCTTCAATAGCATGCGCATAACCAATATAATGGAAAAAACAACCTTTCACAAAGCCTCGATGAGTTCTGAACACTCCACCACATCCAGTAGGACCCAGAGCACCATCATCCACCCCATCGACATTCACTTTCATCCCCTCCAGAATTGGTGGAATCCACCTAATATATTTGATCATTATAGGCTTTCGTTCCCTTCCACTAACAACAAGGGATCTCAAGATAACAATGTCAGATATGATATTATTCATAGACCCAGTTTGGATCCTGGAAGCAACTGCAATACTTCAGTGTATATGTAGAACACCATCCCGGAATGATGGATTTCCATTGTTAAAGACAACAGAATTCCGAGCTTCCCATATGTAGGGAAAAACTGAAGTGATAGCAGTAGTAAACAAGGAATGCAGTTGATCACTGAACTCAATTCTCAAGGGCGAGCTTAGCCTATCACACACAAATTTTGTCTGATCAAGGTCCATGATTCACCTTTAAATTTTTTTATAGTAACCAATATTCTTTGAATACTGAGTTGAACATACACACAGCCTATCACACACAAATTGATGGCCAATATTAGCAGTATATCTTGACACTTGAGTTAACATTGATAGATTTCCCAATGGAATTCAAAGGTGGGTGGGACTAACATCTTCTTTTGATGGATTTCACTTATAACAACAGTTTCCACTCAAGTATCAAAATGAATCCTTTTTAATTCCTTTATGAGAAGAGATGAAGAACACTATAATGTTGTGATGAATATGGGGAAGAAACTTATAGGTCTGGAAATGGTCGAAGAATTGGTGGAGAAGGTTAGGACTATCCAACAGTATATCAGAGCTACTAAGAGTCAACAAAGGATCTATGATGAAAATCACCGATGAGATCTTGATTTTTATGATGGAGACGTGGTATTATTCTAAATATCACTTTAGAAGAGAGTTATAAGATTTTGAAATATGGGAAATATTAGTCCAAGGTAAATTGGCCCTTTTGAGATCCTTGATTATATCATGGTAGAGGCATATCGACTAACACTCCAACCGAACTTGTCTCAAGTACATGATGCATGCCATGTATCACTCTTAAGGAAGTATATACTAGACCAATCACATGTACTAAATACCGATGTGGTTCCATTATAGAATTACCTCTCTTATGAAGACCATATGGTTATGATATTAGATCATAGATAAAAAAGTTCTAAAAAATAAGACAATACCCCTCATCAAATTTTTATGGAGAAACCACAAGTTTGAATAAGTGAGCTCCGAACCGGTGAAGGTGATAAGGCATAATTTCCCACATCTGTTTTAGTTTTGGGAAATAAAATTTCAGTAGAGAAATTTCTTAAGGGAGTATGGTTGTCATGAACAATAAATTTATGAATACAATTACATTTATATCAATGAATTATGGAAATATAAAATGCATGACCTCCTGTTGTTTTATTGTAACTAATTATATTTCAATGACCTTTACGTATCCTTAGCATTGATAATATAGTTGTTTAATAGTGATCACATGATTAGTATAAATATTGGGTTTTAAAAAGTCTCTTTGACAGAGACAATGGATGTTATGGACTCAACTAGTAGGACCATACCTTATGAAGCTCATTTATGAAAGCTTCTGAGGGAGATAGTATTTCAAGGCTTTGTCCTAGACCAATCCTAAGCTGACATCCAACTACTAAATAATGAGAAAAATAGTTTATGATTTAAGTTCTAGATCATCTTAATCCCAATACAATACATGTTCACTGAATGGCCCCATAAAATCCCCACTATTGCACAACATACTTATAGCGAATATGCCAGTGTAATAAAGTGATATGTAACAAGACCATAGAATTTTGATTATATGAATTATTTATGTATAGTATAATTAATATAAATTCATTGTGTTATTGTTACATTGTACATGATTTTTAAAGCACAAATAGTATTGTTAGATAATATTAAAATTTAATTAAAAAATATATTTTTATGAATTAATGGATTTTATAATTAAATAATTTTTTTGTAAAATTTTATAATTAAATTAAATATATTAAATATAAATGATCTTATAATTTTTATAAATTCTTTTTTAGTAAGGTTTGAAAGCTGTTTTTATCAAAACCTCTCAGTTTTCAATAAATATATGTTTTTATATTAAATGGGAACATTCACATATTTAAGAAAATATTTAGATAAAATCAATATTATTTTTGGAATCATGAAATCAAAATTATCCAATGTCTAATATTCATAATTTCTTGAGATAGTCAAATTTTTGGGTAAAAATTAAATATCGTATAAATATATAATGTATTTTATGACATTATAATGACCTAATAGTGATTTAATAAAATAGTATAAAATGTATATTCATCAAAATATACGTTTTCCATTAAAATAGTATAATTTTAGGTTTATTTGATTTATTTTAAAAAGCCTCAGTGAAATATTTATATATTAAAGGGAAAACGTATAAAATATATTAAAGGGAAATATTTTTAATATATTATACGAATTTCAAATCATTTCTTTCAAAGTGTTACACACCTTTATATATTAAAGGGAAATATTTTTAATATATTCAGTCATTGTACTTTTATAATATTTATATCACTCCCATTTCATATAATCCATGGTAAAAAACAATGGGGTGGATTGAGATTTTGAATATTTTAGTCTATAGGGTTCAAAACCAATATAATAAATATTTTCCTCACCATTCAAATGTAATCCCACCCAAGCACACATTTATATTCACTAATTCTCTTTCAAGCTTGAACACCCTCTTCCCCTACTCCATAGAGACCTCCCAAGGTTACCCTAAGCTCCCACGAAGCCTCTCCTAAGCCTTTGGGATCACACATCCATGTAAGGGATCTCCCACTCTCCATTTTCTTCAAGAACCACTTTTATATAATGCCTTTTAATTAATATTTTCTTCATTTGAGATTTTTTCTTCAATACCACTTTATTATCCATTTAATGTATACATGATGGTATCTTCCTTCCACTACCATTAATCACCCATATGATCATTTAAATGCACCATTTTCTACGCTAAGATTCCATAATGGATTTCTCTCTTCTCATTTCCATTCAAGAATTTCTATATATTATGCATAGAGATTCCATTTCACACATTAGGATATTATGTTCCATTATACCCTTACAATTAATAAAATTTATAAATAATGAGTGACCCATTTCTCTCTCATCTCCCCAATTTATGAATTTCCATATGAAATTGTTGTGCTACTAAAATTTCACCTTGATTTTCGATGCCAAAAGCATCATGTAGTAAATACAAAACTAATTCCTTTATCTAGGGGTTTCACCATTATGCATACAAACTTATCAAATTATGAATTACATGTATGAATTAAACATTCCTTGATCATGGAATAAAATATGACTTTGAATTAATCCATGTTATATGATCTATGTGGAACACATAAGATTGATATTGAAAGGATTATGAAGGGTGCACCCTGATACATCCCCAATGCATTGGGTAATGTTTATTATCATAGTATATCATGTTAGGAAAAAGGTTTACCTACTTCAATTATAGTAATTTTTTACACTATTTTGTTACATGGGTTTACATGATTCCTTTATGATAATTATGTTGTGTTTTAGGTTTTTGACACATTTCCATGTTATGATAATCATGTTATGTCACGCCTTTATGTTCATGTTTCACTTATTCTCCTTTGATATGACTATTAATTACCACGTACTGTATTCTTCATTTTATTCCATTTTTACTCCCTTACTGGGATTTATATCTATCCCTTTTCTGATGTACGTTCTCAGGTTATCTGATCCAATACTATGTACATTTTCATGTTTTGTCCTTGTAAAAAGCATTTTCAATAAAGATATTTATTGAATGTTTTAATTTATTATGTAATGTTCCTAACCCCCAAAGAAACTAGGACTCACTATATTCTAGGTTGTATTAAGTGTCAGTTCATGTAATAAAACATGTTTAAACATGAAATAAAGAGCATGGTTTTTATAAAACCTATGGTGACCCATGGGGTGTTCCACACCATTGATAACAATGGAGTCATGGTATTTTTAATTAATGGGGTTATAGATATTTAACCATATTATATGTGTTCATAATGTTAATATGGTATAGAGTTTTTTTTAGCTTTACATAAAGTGGCTAAATGTTTTTGGAAATTTTTTAGGATAAATGTGTTGGATGATTTAGAATAATGTATAATGTATATAATTGAATTAGTAGACTATATTTTTAGTGATTAATGTATGAGGTTTATCCTTATTGTTTAAATGAGATGAAATTGTTATGGGTGTTGTTCATACTGATCCATTCTCTTATTTTTATGATTTTTAAGGAATCCAACATCATGAAATCCGTGTTGGACGAGTAATTCGACACCACATTTATGATGTCATTCATAGTGGTCCTAATCAAGGAATGAGTGTTAGTCAAGGGGTTCTACCCAAGAATAATGATTTTAGTCTTGGTGGTCTATATCATGTATTATGATTGATGGTGTTGTCATTTTATATTCCCCCTTTGGGTACCTTTTTTGATGATATATGTTAAAATGATTTATTTATAAATTAATTAATGAATTATCTAATGTCTTAAAGTGGTTAAACCCAAATTATACATGGTTCAGACTTCTTGGTATGAGTCGAAGAAGATTGTTTAAGTTAGATTTATTATGGGACATGGGATCTCATGGGGATATTTTTATAACTATTTAAATATGAAAGATGTTTTCATTTTCTATATTTTATAATGTGTGGTTATAATTCTATATTCACTATTCTTAGATTGAATATTTCATTAGAAACTGTTGGAGGTGACTTAATTATTAGTTCTCAAACCAAGTACATCCTCCCCTGGGAACCTGATCATACATCACGGAGTCTTTTTTGGATATGGTATAATTCCCTATGTCAGATAGTTTATTAGGATTTGGGATGAATTAGGTGTGGGTGTACCATAATGATGTCGAGACTCATTTTCCTGATTTTATGGGTATCATATATTTTTTTCTTTCACACCAGACATTGGTAAGAAATGACATGTCAATTGTATCTTCGTTGTAGTTATTTGAAACATTATGGGAATTTGTTTTATGAAGCATGATTATTTATTATTGTTTTATTGGTTATTATTTAGTTTTATTTCAGTGATAACTCTACATTACTAAAGAGGGTATAGTCTCCCACATTCGATATAGAACTCTCATTGCGGGTTAGAAGCCTTTGTAATATGGAGAGGCATGTTTGTGGTTATGCGGCACACCAGCTACAGGAACTAGTTTACCAGAATCTACAATCAGATGTTGAAAATTCATATTACTAAAATCTTTTTTTCTATATTAGTAATAAAAAAAATTAATATTTCATATAGGTGTTTATTCTCTTCTCACACAATGTATATAATATAACTTGTAACCCCACCTTGTATAGAAAAATCATTCTTTCTTATTAATAACATGCTTAAGATCTTAGAACTTCCGTATAAATTGTTCATCATAAAATCATATTTCATATAAGATTTATTACCCCATAATATAATTATATCAATAATATTACCTTACTAATTATTTAAAATAAATAATACCAATGTCATTTTGGATCACCAATTTCCCTCTGTATTTTTAATAACAATGAAAAATTCAGGGAAACAAGTTCTTGGAGCATTTTTTCCCTCTACTATTGTTAAAAATCAATTCAATGAACTTGTGAAAGGATTATATCAATCCACATAATAAATATTACATCAGTTATTCATCTCAATGCTTATGTGTTCCATGATTCATGTATAGTAAATAGGGTTTATTCAAAACAATAAATATTCTCATAGTTACACTACATTGTGATACTAACTCAATAAAACTATTTAGGAGTTGTTTAAAACATTTCTAGTTGATACCTTTTGGTGTAATTTTTTATACAAATTCCTATGAAAATTTGCAACTTGAATTATTAAATTAATATAAATACACAAATTAAGAATGAAAAAAATAACAATATCCCCATTAATATATCATAACTTGATTTTTCACTTATATGTTATTGATTAACTCGTCTTCTATTCCATGAATAAAATATTTTATTCGTGAAGAAAAATGATGAAAAAATATTAAGTTTACCTATTTAAGGATAGTTTTTAGAACATTATAGAAATCCATTATCCTATAAAATAATTGATTTTGGATGCTCCTTATTTTCCAAAGCTAACTCCCCTCAAAGAGAACTCTTATAATTTTCATCAAGTGTACTAAATTAAAAAAATAATCTTCCCGATAATTTTTATTGATATTTTAATGATGATGGAAAAATATAATTTGTTATAATCCTATGATTACATTCTATTATTCTTTAGTTATCACATCAATTCATGCACCACCTCCAATAAACTGTATATAAAGAACCAATACAATATATAAAGTAACAAGGTAGAACTCCTTTTCACTTTAATTTGAGAAGTATGTTTGATAATTTATTCATAAATAAGATACTTATTTAATACCTTCTCTTTGTTTGGGTGAACACTTTATGTTCGAACTTTTGATTTTCCTTATAGAATTCTTCATGGGAAATATTATCTTCTTTCATATTAAACTAATTCATTTTGTGGAAATCCCTTATTATCATTTTCCATCATATAAATTTTGTATTTTAGTGATATTATATTTACTTTTTCATCTACAATTTAGATACTAAGATGATTATATAGCATATTAAAACTTGAATCACTTGTTTACACCTTCCATATTTATTATCATGAGATCATGGGTAATATTTATTTTCAAACACTCATTAAATTTTAATTCTTTATATTGACTAACAATATTTTTCCTGTCACATTCTATCATATTCTCTTTATTTATGTTTATTTTCATTTCCTACTGGACGCCCCAGATGATCTCAAATACTTTAAGATAATGTAAATCTTTCTTAAGACATTCACATAGAATCGTAGTCAAAAATTTCCCCAATATAGTCTCCTTATTCTTATCCTAGGAAAATTTTCCCCTATTATCCTAGTTTCGTCCATTAGTACCCATGGGTTTTTTTAACTGATTCCATTGTGTTTCCTCTACTTTAATAATTTTAGTATCTTATCCTTTTTTGTGTTTCACCCATCAATATCTTATTATGGTTGTTATAAACAGGCTATCTCTTCTCTTTATATCCAATGAATAACCTAACATCCCATCTATTTATGTTATATAATTTTAGTTTTATTCTATCAATTAATTTTGTAACATAAATAGTTATTTTTCATTAGAATATGTATTCAATTTAACAAAACTTTATACATCATTTCAAAATTTTATTCAGGATCCCAAATCTATTAGATATGAATTAATAATTCCCATCCTTCTATGTTCCATGTATCAGAATCTAATGACTACTACTTTCTCCATGCATATTTTTATGGATTTAACCATAGAGAACATCAAATCCCAAAAAATGGTACATTGTAAGGAAGTTGTAAAATAATAATGTATAAATATTGGTAATAGGATTTTGAAAATAAATAAAATCTAATATAAATTTTTTCCACATTATATTTTTCTAAAACTATTTTGGCTAACAAACTAAATAAATCCCATTTTTAAAATTTAATTCCCTTTATGTATAGTATATTTGTATATAAATAAATGAATAACATTAGTCTAATTTATCTCTTACCTATAAAATATATTTTCACTCTATATATTTTATTTTTAATTAAAAAATAAAGTTATAATTTTAATGATGTGAATTAGGAAATATTAAAAGAATTGAATATATTATAATCATATATGCATATCTTTCATTTTGTGATTTTTTGATATATTTAATTTTTTAGGTGAATAGTGAAAATCATGAATATATTAATTTTTTCACTTTTAATAATTTCTTTATGAAAAATATAATGTTTTTGAAATATTTTTATATTAAATTAAATATTATAAATTAAAATAAATATTTTTAGAATAGTTTTATTTAGTTTATAAACTCGTGATTAATATTTTCAAAATCAATTTCGTGTTTTAATGAAAATATTTTTTCTATTGTTTTGTTTAAATAATTATAAAATGATGAAATGAAGATTTTGATTTATTACATTTTAAAAAAACCTTATAATTAAATATGATAAAAATTTTACATTAATTGGAATAACTGTAATTTATTATTCTATGCTAATCATAAAACATTTTCCTTGTAGATATACATTTCAAAAGATGGGTTTTTCATGTTACATAGATTTCTTTTCAAATTAATTTAAATAAATATATGGTTTTTAATAGATAAATTAAATTTTTTTTACACATTAATTGGTTCAAAATTATATAATAGTATATCATTTTATTTTTATTGTTTAAAATTTATTTACAATTTAGAATAATAGTTACCTTCGTAAAATCCAAGAAGCAATTTTAAGAGAAAATATTTCAGAATGAATGGTTTCTATTACATTCAATTCAACTGTGAAAAAACTTGGTTGGGACATTAGAAACCCAAAAAAACACCACAATACACCTTTTTACATTTTTTATCCATTTAACCTTGATTAATTTCGTGAAATCATTTAGAAATGATGTGTTTTTCTAAAAGTGCATGTTTTCTCCTCTTATATTGGTGTACCACTTCCACCTTTAAGATATACACATAACCATATAATTACCATGTGCACATATACAATTTTACACTACCTATAACACTATTCCATCAACATAATCCCATCATTATTCATACTTAACCTAATCCCTTTAATTTCAAGGAATTTTCCATGGAAAAATTAAGACTCCAATGTATGTATATTGTCTTTATTATGTTTTTATTCATATAATTTCTACTCTAATAAACTCATCATTTAAATAATGTTATTAATTAAGTATCATAATTATACTCATTTGAATCTATGTTAATCATAAAAAGCATATTTCCTCATTCTCATGAAAATTGAAAAAACGAGGAATGTCAATCATGGGTATGTGTGGACTATTGCCTCAACAATGCTTTTTTTAATTTTCATATAATTTTTCATTATTAAATATAATATATTTAAATAGGGATTCAAATGAAAAAAATATAAAATAAATATTATTATTATTCTTTTATAATGTTATTATGTCATTATTATCACCTAATTTAGCATAATTAGCAATCCATTTAATGTGTATTCATGTTTGTGACAATTTGACAACATACATGAATGACAATGTTAAAATATATTATGTATTACAAAGGGGACATAAAAACTAATAATTATATAATATAATAATTTAATTATTGTTTTATTTAGTGACTAAAATATTTTATTAATTTTTTAGCTTATTATTAATGTATATTTTTTTAATGCTAAAATCACTAAAATAAACAAACACCAATTTCATCTTTATAAGGCCCCAGCCTTAAACCTTATTAAATCTTGAGTTATTATAAGATTACACATTGAGGATCTTTTCAGGTTTATATTTTAGAGAATTAGATCATCAAACAGGCATTACATTCCTCATTTAAAGAATGTGGTTACATAAAGATAGTATTCATTTTTTTCCCATAGACAGAAACATATTTAAAATAAAACATGGAATCTTTCTTGACACTTCCTTGACACTATCATTATATCATGTAACTTTCCCTTGACCTGTGAAAAACATTTCAAAAAACTTCAGATGAGCATGAAAATCTCAGTAAGGGTTATAAAAAATATGGAAAGGAAACATGAGTTCATATATACATATGAATGAAATCATACTTTACCTATAAAAAATAGGTACTTTAACAAAACTCATCAAATCATGAATAAATCATAGAAATCAGAAGACATAAAAGGTAACATGAGGCATTCATAACATTCTTACGTAGGGAGTAACCCTCTTGGATACGTTTTGAATACCCACCACAGTATATTCCCTAAATCTCTTCGGAGAAACCTGAATGTTTCACTCCTTCACGTTACCCAATGTATTGGAGAGCTATATCGGGCTCACCCGCCCTTAGTTTATCATGGAACCACCTGTCTTCATAACAATGACAAAGAACCATAACATAATCGTATCACATAAAACATGCATAAAGGAAACATAACATTTCCACATTACAATCAAAAGAGATCTCATCATGATACAAAAACATCTAATAGAATCATTAAAACTCTATGATAGAAATGTCCCTTTATACTTTGAAAATATTAAAAGAAGACATTTAAAAGAGATTTTAGAATCAATGTTTCCCATACCACTTCAATATTTTTGAAAGGTTTTTAAATCATTCATGTCCATATAAATAAATCCTTAAAAACCTTTTTAAAACATGTACATGAATGATAAATGTTTAAAAAAATGAATATATAAAACCCTTTAAAACAATGTTTTAATAAAAGAGTCCTTTTCCATTTTGAACATTCAAATTATTAGAAACATGAATGTAGACAATTTTCAAAACATTTGAATGGTATTAGTGTAGACATAATATGGATATGGAATGTCAAAGGGTCTGTATATACACTTTAATAAGAATAAAAGTTCATATCATCAAGAAGTGTCTCAAGGAAGAAAATTGAGACGTAATCCCATTCAAAGATCATGTCATTAGTGCAAGGATAAATCAATGACATAATTATGTGTGACAAGAATAAGTACACCTAATATAAGTGGATATTAAGTGTAAAACAACCAGAGTAAATTCACACATATTCATAGGATGACATATTCAATAACTATAAGTTGAACCCAAAGAAATCGAAATTGGGTTAGGATGTTCCCTTGGTATAATTCGACAGCCTAACAGCGTCACTTCAAAATTCAAAAAATAAGATTATGAGAGAGAAAATGGTATCTCATCACTTGGACATAAAATTTACATAAATAAGGATATATAATAACATATCCCAAAATAATAGCATGTGAAATAAAAGAAATAACAAAAGAAGTCTTTTAAAAAGATGAGGGTGAAAGGTTCCCTTACTCACATGGGTATCTTTCAAGACATGCACCCCGTGAAAGAAGGAAAATAAAACATTGATGTAAATAATCATAAATGAAATTATATTACACAATGAGTAAAATAATGGGTAGTAAATTCACCACTCAAAGGAAACTGTGGCAAATGTAGCGTAAATCTCACGGGAATAAAAGTGAGATGAAAAATCCCTTACGAAAACTCGGCAGCCTAACGGCGCCACTTAAAACTTAAAAAATGGATTGATGAGATCAAATAGGGTCTCTCATCATATTAAAATAATTTTTACAGAAAGGGGAATATAATAGAACATCACCCAACATAACAAAGAGGAGCTTAAAAGAAGTGACATATAGGAGAGTACTTAAAAAGAAAGAGAGAGGTTAGATCTCTTACGAAAATTCGGCAGCCTAACGGCGCCACTCAAAACTTCCAAAATAGATTGATGAGAGAGAATAGGGTCTCTAATAATATGAAAATAAAAAGTACAATAGTATTAATCTAAAATAACATCCCAATAACAAGAAAGATGAACTTTTAAAGGAATGACATAAAAGAGTGTACTAAAAAAGAAAGAGAGGAGTAGGATCCCTTACATTAGGTCTGACTTGACTCGATCGTTCTTTAATATCCTGAATAATAAACGTTGGTCAATTTATAATTGAATAAGGAACTCCTTTAGAGATTATTATTCAGTTCATATCACATATTATATTTTATAATAATTTTTTAATAATGTTATTTCATATCAGATGTTTTTTCCGATGTTTGGCACATGAGTCAAAAATGAACTTGTTTAAAAAAAGATTGCCCATGTAGTTAAAAGTAAATAACTTCCAGAATAGTATTAATGATTAAAATATCATATATATCCACTAAATATTTATTTTATACTATTCCATATCATTTATAGATAAAAACGAAAACCACCGTTCATGAAGACGGTTGGCAGTACGTACGCTTGAACGCTACTTTCATTTTTTTCTTTGTCATATTAATGTAATTAAAATTAAATGATATATATATATATTATAATTCCAATATAATATATATTTTATATAGGTCACATATTTTCATTAATTTCATACTTTATACATTCCATGTATTGCATGTACGAGTCATATCACTTGAGGGGGCGGTAGTCCACACTTCCTTAAATGAATATATCGCATTTACACAACATGAAAAGAATAAAGGTATGATTTAAATATAAAATACATAAGAATATAGTAAACATAAATACCATATATATCATATATAAAATACAGTGACATCATAATGGAAACCTTTAAAGGTGTTAAAAGAATATTGAACAATCATCGTTTCGTGAGGCAGAAAATCACCAACCACTGAAACAATATGTTCTTTAACCATTAGATGAAGGTGTGTGTAAGGGTAGCTCGAATACATCTTATAACAACATCCTAGTATATTTAATATACTGGAGTTGTTACAAAATAAATGAATAAAAAGAGTTTAGGGGGTTGGAGAAGCTAAATAAAACAAAAGGACTCAAGTGAAGACATTACCTTAAAATCGGGTAACTCCCTTTGGTTTGAGCTCAAAGGCTTCCTTGGGAAGGATTCTGCCCAAAGTTAGTCTTCAAAGAGGTACAGATGGATTTGGAAAGACAAAATGGGTAGGGTTTGGCCGAGCCAAAGGCTTTGGAAGTGTGGGTAAGGTGGTAGTGTTGGGGGGCTTTTATAAGAGGAGAGGAGGGACACTCATGGAAAGTAAAGAAATGTTAATTTATTTTAGAATGCGTTTCGGATTTTAATGGTCCCACATTGATGTGTTTCGAGTATAAGGTGATAAGGGTTCCAAATCCACCCATCCAATAGGTTTTTGAAATGTGTTGGTCTTAGATATTACATTATATTTCAATTTTATTTAAATCGTTAAATAATGAGGTCATCGCTGCATCATCATGATGTCATAAATAATTTGATTTATTTAATATCTAAAAATTATAAACAAAATACTATGATGTAGGAAATATTTTTATCTTTCTAATAAATATTTATAGTCCAAAATATCATTTATCTAGACAAAAGTAAAAATATTTTACTTAG
The DNA here is from genome assembly GCA_963277665.1 of Viscum album. Lineage (NCBI taxonomy): Eukaryota > Viridiplantae > Streptophyta > Magnoliopsida > Santalales > Viscaceae > Viscum > Viscum album. Next base: position 761,780,360 of record OY728166.1, read on the forward strand.
GTGATACATTCTTTGTTACATTTAACATTCAATAAAAATATAAAGATAAAAAGTCACTTTCTCACAAAAGTGATTCCATGGGGCCCCCAAGTTCGGCACAAGGCATCCCATGGTCAGCAATGAGACAAACAGTAGGCTTAGGACACATGTTTTGGTCATTTTTTATTATTATTATATTATTTTATTATCTTTAACTACCTGATTACTCATTAATCAAGATAATTAAAGATAATTACCGTCGTTACTATTCGTAATGTCCAAAAATAAAAGAGTCTTAATTACATAATTTGGAGCTTCTGATTGCAAATATTTAATCCATTTTACCAAATTCCAAACACATAAATTATAAAAATTAATTTAATAAATAATTCCCGTTGTCCAAACAAATAGCAGGTTTTTTAGAAAAAAAATTTATGAAAAATTTGGCACTTTTTTATGCCAAATTAAAAAGTGAAATTAATCCCAATTATAATCATTGGATTACATGGTAAAAATATATTCTAAATACACTTTAAAACAAATTAAAACGATAATATAACCATATAATTAAATTATATGAAAAAGCAGTTTTGATGTAAAATGCAGTATTTTTCACTATTCATTGAAAAATGAACATTGTCAGAAAGATACAAATAATTAACCCAAGGTAAATTTAAATGTACCAATAATAAATGATATGTTTATTTTGAAAAATATAGCTTATAAAATTGTCAAAAATTTGAATTAAAAAAAATGGTTTTCAATCAAAAGGTAGTAAACCAATCTTTTAAAAATACTAATGTATTTAATGCTTAAGATTGGATTCATGTGTATTTTAAGCCTCTAAAATTTAGTGGATAAAAGTAAAAACATTTAAAAAACATATATAATCATATTTTAGTTATTTCTATTCATTCCTGTCAATACAACGGCTATACGTTAACTACCATTTAAAATAATATTATTTAATTATTAGAGTGCAACGAAAGATTTCAAAGGAACTAGTTGTTGCTTATTGGGTAAGAAATCGAGCATAGCGTTCCATTTAAATTAATATTGAAATTTTTTCCAAAAATTGGGATAAATATAAAAATTTCATATTCTTTATTTACCTGGGGTGTTACATCCTTACCCCCTTTTTAGAATTGCGTCCTCGCAATTTTAAAATTGAGCTTGGAAATATCCTTGAAAGTCCCACATCGGAACAAGAGTCGGTAAAACATTCACTTAAAAATAAAGAAAGATAAGTACAAAGCTCACCCAAGTTAACCCATACTAGGATTCCAAGTATGAAAATATGGACATGGAGGAAAAAACAAAGGGTCATTTTCTGATGGAGAGTGATAGTAAACATGTCTTGGAGAAAGTTAACCATAAGAAAATCACAAACTTGTGATGGGTTAAACGGTATTCGATTCCCCTGTAGTAAATGTTAATAGAAAAAATTTCTGTTTTAAGTTACTTTTTATTGAAGAATTTATTCATAAGAAAACATAATCACTTATCATGTTGACTTTCAACTTTTATTAGATTCCTTACACAAACTCATATTCTCTCCAAAAGACGAGTATTTAGGAAGACTTTTTCACATTAAGAGTACTATAATAAACTTCTAGAGAAACACCTAATCCACAAAAGAGAACTATATACTTCCCATGTCTTTAGACTTTAACCAAAACCAAAACCAAAAAGGTTAGTACAAGATCAGATAATCCAGAAAAGGATAACCCATTATAAAAAAGAAAATCTATGCTTAATCTTCAAAATTTGTCCAACAAAACACAAAGTTCAACGAGGACCATTCGATAAACAATTTGTCCATAAAATTCTTCAAAGTAAACCAAACAAAGATTTAAACCCAAATAGTTGAAAGATTTTGTCACATAGTCATCCAAGTTAAATCGTAACATTTATCTCCAAACAACATCAGTTGCTCCTAAAGTCTCGTATTGAAAAGTAATTAACCTAATCACATATCCTCCATGATAGGTTAATAATTTCCATAGATAACCCAAAATCAGCTCATTCTAGATTTATAATATCATCTAACTAAAAATAATCTGTCAAAATAAACAGGGACTTCACGTAGTCCAGTGGTAGGTGATAAATACCAGTCGCACTTTGGTTGTGGGTTCGATTCCCGCAGCTTTGTCCGACGCGACGGGTTGTCACAAGGTCTGTATGTTGTCCTTTTTCCAAAACTATATAATTCTCAAAACATTTCTCAAAACGAGATAAAATCTTCAAAAATAAACATAACATATTTAAACTCAAGTTTATCTCATGCCTTTCATTTTCCATCATAACATATAATAACCCATAATTACCTCAAAAGTAAGTATCATGTAAACCCTAATGGTTACCTTTATAATTATTACCTGAACTTCCACATAGATTGGTCATCTCGTACATGATGCATTACAGAACATAGCAAGGTTCAAGTGGATGATCATGACTCCTTGATAGTTGGTTTAGAACAACCACGAGTTTCCTCATTGAATACCCCATTTCATCCAGTCTCTTAATCAGAGAACCACCAGAGTTTCCTTAAAACCTATTGTCACTTTGGTTCCTGTTAGATCCATCCATTCACTAAAAACAGAAATGTCAGTGTGAGTATATCAACAAAACCATCATGTACTAATGAGGAATGTAAACACTAAGATATACTTACTCATTGACTTTATCTAAAACTAGGAATCTTTCTGGAATCCTAACCATTATGGTAATGTCACTTACGCTGAGAGGATACCCTAACCTCTAATGTTATCTAAACGGACCTTTGATACCAACTATAAGGCCCCAGCCTTAAACCTTACTTAATCTTGAGTTATTACAAGATTACAGATTGAGGATCTTTTTAGGTTTAGATTTTTATATAATTAGATCATAAAACTTGCATTACATTCCACATTTAAACAAAGTGGTTACATAAAGATAGTATTCATTTTTTTCCCATCGACAGAAACATATTTAAAATAAAACATGGATTCTTTCTTGACACTTCATTTACACTATCATCATATCATATACCATTCCCTTGACCTGTGAAAAATATTTCAAAAAACTTGGGATGAGCATAAAAATCTCAGTAAGGGTAATAAAAAATATGGAAAGGAAACATGAGTTCATATATATAAGAATGAAATCATACTTTACCCATAAAACATAGTCACTTTAACATAACTCATCAAATCATGAATAAATCATAGAAATCATAAGACAAAAAAGGTAACTTGAGGCATTCATAACATACTTACATAGGGAGTAACCCTCTTGGTTACGTTTGGAATACCCACCACAGTATATTCCCTAAATCTCTTCGGAGAAACCTTAATGTTTCACTCCTTCACATTACCCAATTCATTTGAGAGCTATATCGGGCTCACCTGCCCTTAGTTTATCACGGAACCACCCGTCTTCATAACAATTCCCAAGAACCATAACATAATTGTATCAAATAAAACATGCATAAAGGAAACATAACATTTCCACATTACAATCACAAGAGATCGCATCATGATACAAATACATCTAATAGAATCATTAAAACTCTATGAGAGAAATGTCCCTTTATACTTTGAAAATATTAAAAAAAGACATTGAAAAGAGATTTTAGAATCAAAGTGTCCCATACCACTTAAAAACTTTGGAAAGGTTTTTAAAACATTCATGTCCATATAAATAAATCCTTAAAACCATTTTTAAAACATGGACATGGATGATAAATGTTTACAAGAATGAATCTATAAAACCCTTTAAAACAATGTTTTTATAAAAGAGTCCTTTTCCATTTTTAACATTTAAATTATAAGAAACATGGATGTAGACAATTTTGAAAACATTTGAATGACATGAGTGTAGACATAATATGAATATGGAATGTCAAAGGGTCTGTATATACACTTTAAAAAGAATAAAAGTGCATATCATCAAGATGTTTCTCAAGGAAGATAATTGAGACGTAATCCCATTCAAAGATCATGTCATTAGTGTAAGGATAAATCAATGACATAATTATGTGTGACAAGTATAAGTACACCCAATGTAATTGGATATTAACAGTAAAACAACTAGAGGAAATTCACACATATTCATAGGATTACATATTCAATAACTATAATTTGAACCCAAAGAAATCGAAATTGGGTTAGGAAGTTCCCTTGGTAAAATTCGACAGCCTAACAACGTCACTTCAAAATTCAGAAAATTAGTTGATGAGAGAGAAAATGGTATCTCATCACATGGACATACAATTTACATAAATAAGTATATATAAGAACATATCCAAACATAATAGCATGTGAAATAAAAGGCATAACAAAATAAGTCTTTTAAAAAGTGGATGGTGAAAGGTTCCCTTACCGACATGGGTATCTTTCAAGACATGCACCCCGTGAAAAAAGGACAATAAAACATTGATGTAAATACTCATAAATGAAATTATATTACACAATGAGTAAAATAATGGGAAGTACATTCACCACTCAAAGGAAACTGTGGCAAATATAGCATAAATCTCACGGGAATAAATGTGAGATAAAAATCCCTTACGAAAACTTGGCAGCCTAACGACGCCACTTAAAACATCCAAAATGGATTGATGAGATAAAATTGGGTCTCTCATCATATTAGAATAAAGTATAATGAATTAGGAATATAAAATAACATCCCCCAACATAGAAAAGAGGAGCTTAAAATAAGTGACATAATGGAGAGTACTTAAAAAGAAAGAGAGAGGTTAGATCTCTTACGAAACTTCGGCAGCCTAACTGTGCCACTCAAAACATCCAAAATAGATTGATGAGAGAGAATAGTGTATCTCATCATATTAAAATAAAAATTAAAGTAGGAGTAATGTAAAATAATATACCAATAACAATAAAGTTGATCTTTTAAAGGAATGACATAAAAGAGTGTACTTAAAAAGAAAGAGAGGAGTAGGATCCCTTACCTCGGGTCCGACTTGACTCGATCGTTCTTTAATCTCCTGAATAATAAACTTTGGTCAATTTATAATTGCCCAAGGACATCCTTTAGAGATTATTATTTAGTTCATATCACATATTATAGTGTTATCATAATTGTTTAATAATGTTAGTTCATATCAGACGTTTTTGCCGATGTTTGGTACATGAGTCAAAAATGAACTTGTTTGAAAAAAGATTGCCCATGTAGTTATAATTAAATAATTTCCAAAATAGTATTAATGATTAAAATATCATATATAACCAGTAAATATTTATTTTATACTATTCCATATCATTTGGAGACAAAAAACGAAAAGCACCGTTCATGGAGACGGTAGGCCGTACTTACACATGAACACTACTTTCATTTTATTCTTCGTCATGCTAATGGAATTAAAAATAAATGGTATATATATATATTATAATTCCAGTATAATATATATGTTATATAGTTCACATATTTTCATTAATTTCATACTTTATATATTCCATGTATTGCACGTATGAGTCACATCACTTGAGGGGGCGGTAGTCCACACTTCCTTAAATGAAGATATCACATTTACACAACATGAAAAGAATAAAGGTATGTTTCAAATATAAAATACAGAAGCATATAGTAAACATAAATACCATATATATCATATATAAAATATAGTGACATCCTAATGGCCACCTTTAAAGGTGTTAAAAGAATATTGAACAATCATTGTTTCGTGAGGCAGAAAATCGCCAACCACAGAAAACAGTATGTTATTTAACCATTAGACAAAGGTGTGTGTAAGTGTAGCTAGAATAATTATTATAAAAACATCCTAATATATTGAAGATATTGTAGTTGTTACAAATTAAATTAATAAAAAGAGTTTATGGGGTTGGAGAATCAAAATAAAACAAAAGGACTCAAGTGAAGACATTGCCATAAAATCGGGTAACTCCCTTTGGTTTGAGCTCAAAGGCTTCCTTGTGAAGGCTTCTGCCCTAAGTGAGGCTTCAAGGAGTTATAGAGTGATATGGAGAGACAAAATGGGCTGGGGTTGGCCGAGCCAAAAGCTTTGGAAGTGTGGGTAAAGTGGTAGAGGTGGTGGCCTTTTATAAGAGGAGAGGAGGGACACTCTTGGAATGTAAAGAAATGTTATTTTATTTTAGAATGAGTTTCGGATTTTAATGATCCCACATTGATGTGTTTCTAGTATAAGGTAATAAGGGTTCTAAATCCTCTCATCCAATAGGTTTTGGACATGTTTAGGTCTTAGATATTACATTATATTTCAATTTTATTTAAATCGTTAAATAATGAGGTCATCACTGCATCATCATGATGTCATAAATAAATTAATTTATTTAATATTTAAAAATTATAAAAAAATTACTATGATGTAGGAAAGGTTTTTAGCTTTCTAATGAATATTTATAGTCCAAAATATCATTTATGTAGACAAAAGTAAAAATATTTTACTTAGGTGATACATTCTTTGTTACATTTAACATTCTTTAAAAATAAAAAGATAAAAAGTCACTTTCTCACAAAAGTGATTCCATGGGGCCCCCAAGTCTGGCACAAGGCATCCCATGGTCGGCCATGAGACAACCAGTAGCCTTAGGACACATTTTGTGGTCATTTTGTATCATTATGATAATATTTAATTATCTTTAACTACCTGATTACTCATTAATCAAGATAATTAAAGATAATTACCGTTGTTACTATTCATAATGTTCAAAAACATAAGAGACATAATTACATAATTTGGACCTTATAATTAGAAATATGTAATCCATTTTACCAAATTCCAAACACATAAATTTCAAAAATTAATTTAAAAAATAATTTCTGTTGTCTAAAAATTGCTGGTTTTTTAGAAACAATATTTATGAGAAGTTTGGCACTTTTTTATGCCAAATTAAAAACTGAAATTAATCCCAATTACCATAATTGGATTAAATGGTAAAAATATATTCTAATTAAACTTTTAAAAAAATTAAAAATATAATATAACCATATAATTAAATTATATGAAAAAGCAGTTTTGATGTAAAATGAAGTATTTTTCACTATTCATTGAAAAATGAACATTGTCAGAAAAATACCAAAAATTAACCCAAGGTAAATTTCAATGTCCCAATCATAAATGATATGTTTATTTTAAAAAATAGATCTTATAAAATTTTCAAAATGTTTATTTAATAAATGGTTTGCCATCAAAAGGTAGTAAAACAATCTTTTAAAAATACTAGTGTATTCAATGCTTAAGATTGGATTCATTTGTATTTTAAGACTCTAAAATTTATTGGATAAAAGTAAAAACATTTAACAAACATATATAATAATATTTTACTTATTTTTATTCATTCATGTCAATACAACGGCTAGGAGTTAACTACCATTTAAAATAATATTATTTTATTATTAGAGTGCAACGTAAGATTTCAAAAGAACTCGTTGTTGCGTATTGGGTAAGCCATCGAGCATAGCATTACATTTAAATTAATATTGAATTTTTTTCCACAAATAGGGATAAATATAAAAATTTCATATTCTTTCATTACCTATGGTGTTATAGTCTTCCTAGGGTATAATAAATAAACATATTAAATTTTATGTGAAAAATAGAACTCAATATTCTATATTTATTTTATAATATTAAAATATATATCGATTATGAACCTTTTATAAAATAATGTGTAGCGATATCGACATTATTATTTGTGCAAAAATGGTTGAGGTTTATAAAAATCGATTTAAAAAATGTTTAAAAATTATTATACATAAATATAATTACTATTAATGAAGTGAATAAAAATATATATATAATTGTTACACCCCAATCTTCGATGTTACATTTCTCTTTGAATAATTCAATTGCTTGCATTGTATGCATCATTGATTTTTAACTCACCACGACCAATCAAACTAGCTGTTAAGAATATAAATACCCACTTTTTAAAATTTTTAAAATTTTAATTTTTAAACTGGTTTTCATTTTTGGATTCGAAATATACAAATTAACATAGGGTAAATTTTTGGTATTTTTCTAAAAACATTAATTTTTTTGTGAATAGTGAAAAAACACATCGTTATAGTTTTAAACAGAATTTTTAATTAAATAATAATTTATTTAATTAAAATTTATATTATGTAAAAATATGTACATAATACCTATATATGTTCAATGTAATTCATTGGAGTCATTTTATAATAATATGTGTTATGTAAAATATTATTGAAATCTTTACCGTCATTTACACACCATATAGGTGCATTTGTAAATTTGAATAAAACATAATTTTACCACTTTTGTGAATTGAATTTCAGAAATCATAGTGAGATGGTTTACATCAGAAATTAAAATCTGGTTCAATAAGATGAACATATATTTTGGTGAATAGTAACTTTTTCCTTTTTTACCACAATTAAAAGTAAATAGGGTAATTAAAGGTAAAAAATGATATTATAATTACCCTAACAGATTTCTTAATTCTATTCGATAAGAATATTTTGGCCAAAATCTACCTTAGAAATAAAATATGATACTTTTTGTCAACATGGATTAGATTAGGACTTTTATTATTATATTATATAATGAAGAGTTAAAAGTATAAAATTCAATGTTTTAATAACTAAACCATTTTTTATATATGGTAATACAGATGATATATTAGACTATAAATATTAATTATAAATCTAAAAATATTTCCTACAAAATGGTATTTTAAATATAATTTTTAGACATTAAATAATTAAATTTGATTATGATACAATGATGATGTTGTAATTACCTTATTAGTGAAAGATTAAAATAATTGATATTATAATTAACCAAATAAATGATAATAGAGATAGCTGATTAATTAAACTTATTTTATAGGTTAATATGACAATTTAGGGTTGATTAAACAAATATTGTTCAATGTGATAATGTAGTTATTAATTTTACAAAAAGAAAATACCAAATATTGTCAAAATTGACATAAATTAGTTTATTAAACAAACACTATATTACTAAATGATATAATTTTCATAAAATAAAAGGATCATCCAAAGGACATAGATAAGGATATATATATATTAATAATGAACTACTTAGAGTGCTCTTGGATTATTATAGTAATATTATTAGCCATTTATTATAATAATACAACGATACATGGTAAAAGTTAAACTATTTAACTAAGAGTTAAATCTATAAGATATGTTTAACATGGTGACCTAAACCTATATAAAACATATTTTTTTAGATTACTTCGTCCCATAAACACATTGTCCTCTAAGTTAATCATTTTTTAGCCATTATAAACCAAATATGATTGTCTAATAAAACAATATTTCAATCTTTTCCTAAAGTGACCCTCACCTCTCTTATAATAGGGTACTTCCCTTCTCTAAAAATCACAAATCTAATTCCATTTGTATCAAACAAAACCTTCTCAATTAACCTCCCAACTACCATAACTTCGACCTAGAGACCTTAAATTTATCATAAATCCAACCTAAGGATCCCTTTCGAGCAACTCGAAATGAAACAACTGATGAAGAGGTAATAATTTGACCACCTCCTTTAATGTTCTTTTCTTCTTCCAACCCGTCTTTATTTTTGGTTTCCATATCAAAATAAAAACTATAATACCTTATACATAATGTTGATTTATTAAAAATATGGTAGAACAATATTCATTATTTTATCCATCCTATGAATGACAAGTCATCATATGTGCGTACGTACAACTTACCGTCTCCACGTGGTGGTGTAGTTTGTTATTCAAACACTTAATTATTTGGATGGGTTTAATAATGAGTATTAATGATATAAATAATATTTATAAAAGGTTATTTACTCTGTATATATATATATGATATACCATATAATTACATATGATATCACCATTAATAGAATGACATTGTCGCTCGTGTGTACGTACAGATTACCGTCTCAATGAATACGATGAAATTCATTCTCTGTCATAAGCATTGAAGAATAATTTTCATTTTATAATTAAAAATAATTTCAGGAAATAAATATCATTCTGAATATAAATCAAATACATCCTATCCATAAAAAACATGTCTTACGTAACCAATCATATCAATGAAATCGAATCAGTTAACACCCAAAACAATGACACTACTGAAATATTATTAACAATGCAATATTAGAAGATCATATATGATATCATATTTATGTATTTGGTTCTTTACTAATTTAATAAAAATGATTTAAATATAATACATTAGGTTATAATACCCTCGATCAATAAAAATTACAAGCTAATGGTTAATTCTACAATCTCTTCATTGTCCGAGATTGTTTATAAGTGAGTATCTTCTGGGACTTGTTTATCATCCAATCTATGTTTCTTAAAAATATATTTCAAAAAAATTACTTTTTCCATGACTATGGGTTAAATTTTTTTATACCCTTTTTTGTCTTTTTATGCGATGTTTATAATGGAATATTTCCGTCATTTTCCAAACAAGGTCCTTTATGATATTTTCGAAGAAATTAAAGAGATAATGTTTTTTAACTTATACCGAGCTTGTGGCTATTTTATGACTTCTTAAGACATAAAAAGAATCCCTTAAAATCTTATAATATTATTTTCAAAATAATTTTTCTCTTATAAAATAACAGGCCTTTTAAATAGAAAGAGATATTTCTCTCAAATATTTTTGATTTCATCTATGTCTACATCCATTGATGGATTTCACACTTGTTTGAAGTTGATTAGTTATAAAACAAGATTCGATATTGAATATTAGTTTTTGTTATATGTTTGAATTTGGATGTGTCATTTTTATACTATTCATGGTTTATTGTTAATGTATTAACATTCCGTCTTCTAGTTTTAATAAAATTTTTATGTTATGTTTCAACCTTTTCATATGAGGAATGCATTGGACATAGTAAGTGATAGTTGTAACCTGCTATAACTCATCGATGCATCGGTAGGTATCATTAGATAAACCAGTGTCTTCACACAAGGCCTTGAAAAAATATTATTCATAGTCTTGGCATGAGGCCTTGACTATGTCATTATGATGTCTGGAATTATGAATTCCATAGTTGTGAAATTGGATATTGATATTACATGTGATTATTCGATTAATAAAATATCCATGTGAATAAGTTAATGGAATAATTTGATTATTCATTTCCATATTTTTATTATTTTACGTTTAAACGGCTTGTGGTTTAGTCTTATACATTGCCCTAAATGTTTATGCTTATGTATGGAAATTTCATTTTTATTGTTATCCTTACAGAGAAGTTGAGCTCACCCGTTTCAATGTTTTATTTTTCCCTGGATACGAAAAATTATATTATGACTGACCAACATGGATAGTCTAAGGGAGAGGATTGTGTTAAAATGGGACATAATAATGTTTTCTATTTCATGATGTAAAGTAAAACTAATATATATATCTAGTACATCTATGTATACTAAACTGATCGGTATTTCGGGATCTAATTCCTTGTATCATACTAATGTTATATAATAATGCACCAAATCTGAGGAACTGGGGTCTTGGAATTACAGTTGGAATCATAGGAGGTTTAGTACCAACCTTGTAAAATGGATTTAGAAAAACTCCTATAAGAGAACATTCCCCTAAGAATGTCTTTGAGGATTATTATATAAGACCTTCCTAGAATTTTGGTAATGTAGATATTTTGTGTGTCATATTTTCAATACATCCATGTCTAGATATGATCAGGTAGAGGCGACTCTAGAATAGATGTACCTAGGATAGAAATCTCCAACATGGCGTTTCGGGCTTGTCCTAGGTTATCCAGGTACACGACAATGAGCCTTGCTGCACTCTTCTTTACGAAACTCCCCAGGGATATGCATAGGATAATTCAAATTTTATATAAAATCCATTATGAACGATTTATGAGTATATACATCCTCAATGAAAAACTTTTTATGATTAGAGATTATATCCATAAACGGTTCAATTTATGTTAAGTGTTTTACAAGATTTGAATTATGTATTACAATTCATAAACTAATATATTGTATTCCATTGTTTATAAATGGAACCTAGTAAAAGGAATGGAAACGGTGTCAATGCATGTTATCCATGAAGGGGTTTCTGTCAAACTCAAGATATTTATAGTGGAGCTGGTTATGCAACTTGTGCAGATTAGATTATCACCATACTAAGACAGATCACTCATGTTATTAATAATATACTTTCCTGTACAGAGCACCCTGATCCAAAATATAGAGGATCAATGTTAGAATGCTTTATAATGCCACAACCATCATCATTAAATGGGACTACAAATACATTTGTAGCAGAAAATGGATATGTTACTTAGAGAAAATATTTCATGATTTTGGGAGCAACGAAAGGGAAAAAGTTGTCATAGTAGTTTATCATCTCACCGGAGATGTAGATAAATGGTGGCCCATATTTAAAAACACAATGGAATATGAAGAGTTATAAAATATAGAATAGAGGGAGTTTAAATCAATTTTCATTGAGTAATAATTTCCATGTGACCATCGAGCGGATATGGAAAGAAAATTTTTTAGTTTGAGGCAAAAGGGGGATGAGAATGTCACAATGTATGAGGCAAACATTACAAGGCTAGAAAGGAATGCATCTAATTATATACGTAACCTAAGGAGTAATATTTATCGACTCCTTGATTGGTTAAAAATATTTCTTTTTTGTGTATTATTCTCACAATCCTTTTCATTATAAGAAGATATTCTATCATGCGATATCAAGATAGAAAGGATATTATCTAAGTCTTAAGACATAAATGAAAATCAAGATAAGAAGATATCTAATTAACACTCTAGAAATAGAAATATGGGGAGAATTCAATAGATTAATTTTCATAATAAAGTAAATTTGGGAAGAAACACCTCGCTACTTGCCTGAATGGAATGGGAGTCTGCTACATGTGTGGTGAAAAAGGCCACCAATCTCGTGTTTGTAAGGGAAATAAAGAGGCCATTAATTTTTAATGCATAAATTGTAGATAAATGGGGAATTATGCAATGTAATTTCCTATTTTCCAAGGATGATTACCTTAGATAAGGCCAAGGAAGAAAGGTCATGGTTATGTGATCACTACTGCTGAGGTTTAATCTCTGTATGATGTGGTGGCAGGTATTTTAATGGTTTCCTCAAATATAGCCAATGATTTATTTGATTCAGTATCATCGCATTATTTCATATCTTCCCAATTTTCTAAGAGAATTAGATATTTCCAATTTGATTTAATAAGGTTGTTTTCAGTAGAAACTCATATGGGAAGTATCATGGAAACAAACTTTTGTAAATCGGTCCACATTAGTGCATATGAATGTTCATTATCTACTTATCACATTGCCATACCAATGATTTAACATGATATAATCCTTGGTATGGATTATCTATTATACTGTGATGTGATAATTTATTGTAAGAAGAAGGAGTTTACAATTTTCGATGATGATAAGGAGTACCATATCATTAGGGAAAAAACATCACCACCTAATTCTTGTGTAGATCCTCCCCCAGTAGATTAACTAAATTCTATTATTGTGGAGGAAGAGAATAAAATAACTAGGGATGAGGAATGGAATATTTAAATATATGATGTACCTAGTGTGAAATAATATGTTGATGTGTTTCCAAGGTATTTTACTTGGACATCCTCCATAATGAGAAATTAAGTTTTCCATTGATTTAATTCTTAGTTCAAGGCCTATATTGAAGAACACTTATAGAATGGCCACTATGGAATTATTAAAACTAAAGAATCAACCAGAGGAATTGACTAATAAAGTATTTATTCACTCTAGTGTTTCTCCAAGGGATCCTCTGTTCTTTTTGTTAAGAAGAAAGATGGATCTATAGGGTTTTTCATTGACTACATATAGATCATTGTTATAACAATAAAAAAAGAATCCCCTACCTCACATTGATGATTTATTTGATCATCTTCATGGAGATAAATAATTTTCAGAGATTGACTTTTGGTATAGATATCATCAGTAGTGTTTGAATAAGGAACACATTCTGAAAAAAGAATTTCAAACTAGGCACATGCATTACAATTTTACATTAATGCCTTTAGGACAGTTTAATGCACCCTCTGTTTTCATGGATCTTTTGAATAGTGATTTCATGGAATATATTGATGAATTTGTAGTGGAATTTATTGATGACATGATGGTTTAATCTAGAATTTCTGAATATAATGAAAATCACTTGTGAACTTTTTTGAAAACCCTCATAAGAAATGAATTATATGGGAAGTTTAGCCAGTGTGAATTATAGCATCAAGAAATTTCTTTTCATGGCTATCTTTCCCCTAAGGAAGGAATCTTTTTTGATCCTTTTTAAATAAGAGAAATACAAGAATGGAAAACACTGATGAGTATTACTAATGTACACAATTTTTTTTGGTTTAGGAGGTTATTATCAGTGTATTGTCCAGACTTTTTCCCGATTGGCTAACCCATTAACCAATCTCACACATAATGAGCTTTAATTTTTTAGGACAAAAGGTTTTGAAGAATGTTCTGAATAATTGAAGAGAATATTAGTCAATGCTATTATCATGACATAATAATCAGGGAATGATGGTTTTATTTTATATAGTGATTCTTCGAAGAATGGACTTGTTTTTTTCCTTATGTAGAATGATAGATTTATTGCCTATGCAGCACGACAAATAAAAATTCATGAACAAAACTATCCCACTCATGATCTTTAGTTCGAATCTGTAATCTTTCTTTTGAATATATGGAGACACTATCTCTATGGTAAAAATTGTGAGATGTATAACGATCAAAAGATTTTGAATTATATTATTATCACAAAAGAAACTCAACATGAGGCCAAGACAATGGCTTGAAATTCTCAAGGATTATGATTGCACTATACACCACAACCCAGTGAAGGAAAATAAGGCAGAATATTCTTTGAGCAGAAAAGATCATGGATTTATGAACAAGATGAGTGTTAAAAGGGATCCTATGTAAATGGATTTAGTAAATATGTATATGGGAATAATCATGGAAGATGAAACATCAATACTTTTTATAATGGTTTCTAAACCAACTTAACTAGAATGCATAAGATGTTCTCAGACTTATGATGAGGAGTTTTAAAAGAACATTAAGCCTGCAAACGATGGGAGAGTGATCAAAATCGTATATGAAGATGTGATTTTGTAATCTGGGAAGAAACATTGTGGTCCTGACATACCTAATCTCAAAATGGAATTGTTGGATGATTCCCATTACTCTAATTTCTCTATATACCCTAGTAGCACTATGATGTATAGATATTTGATGGACCATTTTCGGTTATACTACATGAAGAGAGAGATTTCTGATTATGTGTCAAGATGTATGGTTTTTCAACAAGTGAATCATGCAAGACAACATCCTAGAGGAGTAATGCATTTGCTTCCTACACCTGTGTGGAAATTGGATGATATTACGACAGACGTTTTCATGGTACTACCAATGACTCCTAGATGGAATGATTCAATATGCATCCCAGTTGATCATCTTACCAAGTCATCACATTTTCTTGCTAAAAGAGAAGATTTACCCCTTGAACGTTAGTAAAGACTATATAATAAGGAAGTTGTAAGACATACTGGAGTACCCATATCGATTGTTTCTAATAATGATCCCCATTTTACAGCCAGATTTTGGAATATTCGTCAGAAGGCCTTGGATACTGAACATTGTTTGTGCACTGCCTACAATACTCATACTGATGGATAGTCAGAATAGACTATTCAAACCATAGAATTCATGTTGATATCATTCTCACATAACATTAAAGGTATATGGGATCAATATTTACCTCTGTTAGAATTTTCCTATAATAATAGCTTCTATTCCTGTATTTAGATGGCTCTATATGATGCATTATATAGAATGTTATGTCGCGCACCAACATGTTGGGATGATATTGGTGAAGGAAAACTCATAGGCCCGGAACATGTTGAGGAAACAATGGAAAAGGTCAAGGTTATCCAAGCCCACATCAAAGAATCTCAATGTAAGAAAAAGTTCTATGCCGATAAAAGAAAGAAGGATTTGGATTTTCAAGTAGGATATCATGTTTTCTGGAATGTATCTCCATGGAAGGGTGTTATACAGTATGGTAAGAAGGGTAAATTAATCCCTAGTTATAATGGACCTTTCAAAAGTCTTGAACGAATTGGAGTTGTTGCTTATCGTTTTGCAATGTTGTCATGTCTCTCCAAAGAACATGATGTGTTCCATGTATCACTATTGAGAAAATACATGCATGACCCAACCCATGTACTCACCTATGAATAAATAGAACTGGAACCCAATCCGTCTTATTGTGAAGATCCTATCAGAATTCCTGATACTAGAGAACAAGTATTGAGAAACTGGACAACTCACCTAGTGAAAGTTCAATGGAGAAATCATTAAATGGAAGAGGCGACACATGAACCTGAGAAACTTATGATGATGAACTACCTGATTATTTTTATGCAATAATATTCTAGAATTTCAAGGATGAAATTATTTTAAGGGGGGGAGAATGTAACACCCCAAGCTTCCACAATACATTTTCCATTAAATAATTCAATAGCTCGTGTTGTACGGAAATTTGAGTTTTAACACACCACGACCAATCAAACTAGTCGTTGTGAAAAGAAATACACAGTTTTTGAAGTTTTATAAATTTTTTTAAAATGGAATTCATTTTTGGATTCGGAATATCAAAATTATCTTAAAGTGAGGGTTTTGTATTTTTCTGAAAAAAATAAAATTTTGATGAATAGTGAAAAACACTGTGTTATTGTTTAAAACTGGTATTTTATTTAAATAAATAGTTGTTTTATCTAAATTTATATTAGATAAAAATAGGTACATAATACCTATATTTGTTTAATTTAATTCATTGGATTCATTTTAAAATAATATTTTCATATATTATTTTCTTGAACATTTTACCATCTTTTACCCACCTTCTAGGCGCATTTGTAAATTTTCATAAAATGTAATTTTAATGCTTAAGTGAATTGAATTTAAAAAACTTGAGAGACACAATTGACATAAATATGTAAAGGGTTTTTCAATAGGATGAAAATAATTTTAGGTGAATGGTGACTTTTGAATTTTATTTACCACAGTTAAATGTGAATTGGTCAATTAAAGGTAAAAATGATATTATAATTACACTAAAACTAGTCCTACTTATATTGTATAAGTGTATTTCAGACAAAATCCACATTATGAATAAAATAAGATCCTTTTGGTCCACATGTATTATATTAGGACATTTAATATTATTTTATTTAAAGAAGTGTTATAATTTTTAAATTCAATGTTTAATAACGAAACCATTTTTAATATATGGTTATACATAAGATAAATTATTCTATAAATATTCATTGTAAATATAAATCTATTTCCTACATAATTGTTTTTTATTTATAATTTTTATTCATTATATAAAAATATTTTTTTATGATTTAATGATGATGCAGTAATTACCCTATTAATGAATGATTAAAATAATTGATATTATAAATATCCAAATATATATAAATTTAAACTTCTTATGAATTCCACTAATTTTTAGGTTAATATGACATGTTATGGTTGATTAAATAAATTTTCATTGATGTTTGAAAGTTTTTTTGACTTTCAAAAAAACAAAATTTGAAAAAGTGTCAAAATTGGCATAAATGATATTTTAAAATAGATACAATATTATTATTTGATATAATATTTCTAAAAGCCTATGGTTTGGCCAAAGGACATAGATGAGGTTATATATATTAATTATGGACTATAGGGAGTTCACTTATATTTTTAAATTAAGTATATTAACCATTCATTAAATTAATACAAGAATACATGGTAAAAGTTAAACTTTTTAACTAAGTGTTAAATCTTAATGACAAGGTTAATATAGTGACCTAAAACTATCTAGAACCAATTTGTAGAGAGTTTTCTGACCCATCCTCACATTACCCTCCAAATAAATTCTTTTGGATCCATAATAAACCTAATATTATTGTATAATAAAATAATATTTCAAGATTTTCCTAAAGTGACACTCACCTCTCTTATAAAAGGGTACACAACCTTCACTCAAAATCACACATCTAATGCCATTTAGATCGGAAAAACCCTTCTCAACTATCCACCCAACTACCCTCACATAATCCTAGAGGCCTTGAGTTTATCGTAAATCTATCCTAAATATCTATTTTGATCAAATCAATTGGAAACACCCGAAGAAGATGTAAAAATTTCACCACCTCTTTTAATGTTTTTTTCTTCTTCCTCTTCTTCTTTATTTTTTATTTCCATACCAAAATACTAACTCCAGTAACGTATAAATAATTTTATTTTTTTATAAATATGGTATGATCATATTCATTATTCTAACCTTCCTACTAATGTTAAGGCACCCTACGTGCGTAAGTAAGACTTTCTGTCTCCACATCATGGTGTGGTTTTTTATTCAAACAATTCATTATTTGGATGGGTATAATAATGAGTATAACTACTGTAAATAATAAAAATAACATGTTAATTATTCTGTATATTTTATATACCATTCAATTACATATTTTTTTACCATCAATAGAATGATACTGTCGCTCGTCCGTACGTACGAATTATCGTGTCAATGAAAGCGATGAAATTCATTCCCCCAAAAACCATTCAAGAATAACATTAAATTTATTATTACAAATAATTATATAGAAATTAATATAATTCTGGATATGATTCAAATACATCATATCCATAAAAATAATGTGTTATGTAACCAATCATATAAAGGAAAAAAATAATCTGTTAACACCCAAAACAATGATTCTACTGAAATATTATTAACAATGCAACATTAAGAAGATCATATAAGATATCATATTTTTTTATTTTGTTCTTGAATAATTTAATATCATTGATTTATCTATTATATAGGATGTTAACATTCCCTCAATCAAGGAAAATTACAAGGTAAGGGTTAATTATACAATCTCATCATTATCTGAGGTTGTTTATACATGAGTATCTATGAGACCTCTTTATCATCCACATCCTTGTTTCTAAAAAATACATCACAAAACATTATTACAATTTCCTACACTCTGGGTTAGAGTAATTTATACATTTTTTTTACTTTTTATGAGATGTTTATAAAGGAATCTTCCCGTCATTTTCCAAACAATTTCCTTTACAATCCTTTTTACTAAATTATGGAAAAAATGTTTTTTTAACTTATATGGATGTTGTGGTTATTTTCCACCATTGTAACACCTTTGAAGATTCCCTTACATTCTTATATGATTATTTTCAAAATAAATGATTTGTTTTAAAATTATTGGACTTTTAAAATGAAATCGATATTTCACTCAAATAGTTTTGATTTCATGTATGTATACATCATTTGATTGATTTTAGATTTGTTTGAATTTGATTCATTATGATACAATCTTCTATATTTTATATAAGTTTTTGTGATATGTTTGACTATGGATGTGTTATTTTTATACCATTCATGGTTTATGGATAATGTTTTAACATTTCATATTCTATTTTTAATACGAATGATTAAGATATGATTCATCCTTTTCATATGAGGAATGATTTGGATTTAGTATGAAACGTGTGGAGACCTATATAACTATTCCATGCATTGGTAGGTATCATGATGCAATCTAGTGTCTTGTAAAAATCCCCTGAAAAAATCATATTTTCAATCTTGGAATGAGGCATTGGATATGTGGTTATGATGTCCGTCATTATGCATTCCCTCATTATGTTATTGGATATTGTCATTACAAGTGATTATTCGATTAGTAGAATATCCATTTGAAGAAGTTAATGGAATTATTTGATTTATATTCTCCATATTATGCCCATGCTTATGTCTAAAATACTTGTGTTTTATCCTTATACATTTCCACTATTGTTTGTGCTTATTTATGGAAATTTCTGCTATATTGTTATCCTTAATGAGCACCTCAGAACCCCCCTTTGTATGGTTTATTTTTCCCATGATGCAGAAAAGTATATTCTGACTGATCTTCATGGATAGTCTAAGGGATATGATTTTGTTAAAAGGAGACACCACAATGTTTTTTTATTTCATGATGTAATGTAAGCATTATGTATCTATCTATTACATAAAATTCTACTAAACTGATCATTATATCGGGACATGATTCTTTGTATCAAGCCAATGTTATATAATAATTCACTTACTTTGGGTAACTATGGTCTAGGCCTTATAATATGTATATATTTCTGAATAAGTTAATTACAATTTTTATCTTTATGTTATGATTGGTTAAATAACATCAATAGAAATCCAGGGTAATGGTAAGGGATGTGGTAACACAAAACCCTTTATTTGAGAAATTCAATATCTTATTGATCTTCATAATTCCCTAAATTTCGATTTTTATTTATGGTATCTTATAATTTATAGGGGAATTTGTTTTGAAAAAAATTCATTTTAATGAAATTTTTTAATTTCCATTTAAAAAATTAGTCATTTTCAAAAAAGAATTATAACTAAAACTACAAAATGTATTCAAAAAACCCTTCTCCTAATTTGGTTTTAATTATTTATAAAATATATATAACTCTTGGATGGATTTTTATCATATTTGATAATTTATTATGTTATTAATGCATTGGAGAATTATATATAGTTATAGAATACATTCAAAAGTTTAGGCAATGTGACAATTTTTGGAAACCAATTTTTTTCCAGAGTTCATAAGATATGATGATGACTGATGATCAGTGGGGTACTATATCACCATCTAATTTATTAATTCATTTTTATATCTAATGATATAGTCAAGTCATGGATATATAAGAAAGTTCACAAAGATAAGGTCATGATGGGTATGATCACATTTATAGGAATGCACATAATGAGTTTATTTACATAATATTGAGAATAATGAGTATTCACACACATGTTTTCCTAGGCTTATAGTTATTTCATTCTTCTATGTTGTTTACCAATATATGATAAATTTTCAAGATTCCTTTTAATTAACTAACAATTATTATTTTCTATATTATCACTTGTATTTAATGTATTGTACTCTTTTTGGTCTTCCTTATATATTATCTGATATGAGATTTATGATAGGTTATATATTGGATAGTTCCTTAAGGATTTTCATGATCTTATTATACTGTAACATGTTGTATGATTATCATTGATGTTTTTTGGTCATTAAATAAGATATTTACACATTCCTAAAGTTTTACATTATCTTATGAATGTTTTTCCCTCACCGAGCATTTGTGTTCATTTATTTGTTTTGTTTTCAAATAGTCATGTTGTGAAGATGATTATATTATCTGATATATCTATAAAGGATTCCAGTGTATCATTATAATGGAGTAATTTTATATAGAGTAATAAATTAATAAGTTTATGTAGATAATCTCCAAAACAGTAATTCCTTCGGTACATGGTTTTATTGACTGTTATATGACGTATTCTTTAAATCATGTGATTAATGTATTTATTTATTTGAAGTAAATCCTAGGTCAATATATTTGGTATCTATGGAATGATTTAGTGATATTGACAGGATTATTTACTGATGGTTAGTGAAAACTATAAACAAATGTTTATGATAACTTCTTGACCTTTATTAAAGTTTGTATTATGATGTTTTCATATAAAATTCATTATTATCTAGATACAATAAGTCCTTCTAGTTTTGGTACATATGCATCTTTGGGTAATAACCTTGAAAATATTTTTTCATGTATATCTCTACCTTTATTGTCATACTGGGTGAATATTCTTTTACTACCCACCTTGTTTGACACACTCAAAAAATATTATAGGTTAATCACATAATGTTTTCAAATTATTATGAAGGTTTTGATCATATATAACTTGTTTTGTTTGAAGAATAATCTGGGATTACTATATTAAAACCATTATATTCCTAGGAAAAATTGTATACATCATTAATAAAATCATTCATATAATTTTATAGATTCATTTTATGTACAATTAATAATTTATGTAAATAAATTCTTGATTTTACTTTATTCATGTTATGGAAGGAACCCAAAAGAACTGAGAAAATAGTAGGTGTCATGGGAAATGTGGATATTTTCCAAATGAGTAACATAATGAGATTGTGTATGGAATTAAAAAACTAATATAAATTCTCACCCTACTATCTCAGGCACTGTTAAACAAAAAAAATCATTTATAGATCCAAAATTCATCATGGAGGGAGCAAACCTAGATGTAGTCATTTATGTTTCAATGTTATCCCACATTTAATATGTCTTTTAATCCAATGGTTACCAAGTAGTGATATCATAAATAGGGAAATTAATTTCTCATACTCCAATAATTATTCCATAATAAAATTTTGTTTTCCGTCAGTCATTTAGAAGGTGATTTTTACTAGTTTTGGAGTCTCATTAAGAGCACCCTGGAAAATGAGAACATAGACTATGGAATGGGAAGTGTTGAAGAAAATATTTTCTCACTAAGTATTTACCACATACTCATTTCAATAGAAGTGAGAATGAAAAATTCGAATATAATAAAATATCGGATGACTTTATTGGAGTGAGGTATGACTCCAAATTTATATATAATTCAAAGAATAAAATTAGTCTTTTTATTAACCCGTTTAAAGACTAGACTTCCAAGGTAGTTTTCTATATGAGACTTTTGAAACTATAAACATATTTTTCAATGGTCTCTTAAGGATGAGATGGAAATTTTATCCAATCAATATCCATATGAAAATAAATCGAAGGTGAAGGATGATGTATGCACCGACGATAAGATAGAAAAAGGAAGTAATGCTAATTTTCTACAAGAATTAAATTGGTGGGGGACTGGGTAATTTCTCCAAGGGATCTGGAAATTTTTTTTGTGTTGTAAAGAAGGAAAATTGGCCCCCAATAATTAATCCAAAGCTAACTAGAAAATTTATTAAATATGTGTGAGGAAGGTTCCTACAAATGATCCACCAACACAATAATCCTACAAGTTTAAGGAAATAATAAATTATTAAAATAAATCTCAAACCATTATGACAATAACTAAAATAGTCCTAAAAAACCTCCCAAACCATGGAAACAGGGAAGGGAATTCACAATCACTACCCCTAGGGTATATCATGATAATGAAATGATATAAAGTAAATGTAATATCTCTTATATATCAATAAATAATTTATAATTTTTGGGTTCATCACATTATTATATATAAAAAGAGTATTATAAGAATGTAGTATACCCACCTAAAACAATACAAATTAAACTATTACTAAAACCCCATGGTGGAACACTGATCACATCTATTATTTTAAATTTTCATCCAAATTGAATTTTTTCTATTATAATTGCAACTAATATAATTATTATTTTATTTGTTTAATTTTAAAATATATTCGTTATAGATTGTCTTTCCCTTCGCAGAGTGCATGTCATCATTCATGATTTGAATGACTAATTTCATATCCAAAATAATCTTTTATTCATGTATCTAAATAATATGACTATGAAATTAATATTGAAAAAAATACTATAATATGAGTTATGGTAACCAATATAATGGAAATTTAAATCAAATTGTTAGAGATTATGTCATCATTGATGACATACATATCATTCGGGAATAAGCTAATGTATTTATTGATGATCTATCTAGTCTTCACCCAGAGCATGAGTTCAATTTCTCAAATGAACATATAAATGTATCAATATATATCACAAAGATTCCATATATAATTAGTCCTATCAAATTATTTTAGTTAAAAATAAAACACATAAAAATTTATAAATGGGTTTTATACACCATAGATCGTCACCATCGGGTGAACGAGTCCTATATCAAAAATAGAAGGATTGATTTATTTATCATTCCATTTACTATCTTGATCAGTAAAATATAATTATAAAAAACAAGTATCCTCAACACTTTTTTGTTCCCTCTAATTGATCATCATAATGTCAAAAAAGGGGAAAATACCAGAATCATGGGTATTATACCCTCAACAAAAAAACATGGAAGGTATCTATAAAACTCAAATTGTGCGACCTTCCAATGGAAACACGATCATAGAACCTTAATAAAGTAATGGTAGTGGGTCATATGCAAATCTCGATATAATTTTGATCAAATATATCCCCTTTAACAAGTGTCCGTATTCATTAAAAGACACATAGACAATCAAATATGATCATCTGAAGGCTTCTAGACTAGCTCTTCCGATAATGGAACATGTCAACACGTAAGAACCTTACATTCATAAAAAAAACTATAAAAAAACATGAAAATAAAAATAACACAAATACATTATGTGGCCTTTTAATTTTACATTACAATATGAGGATTTTTTCATGACCAATTGAATCTATTGATGGCATGTCCACCTTATCACGGATGGTCGTACTAACATGTCTCCATCATCATGTGAAGAGTCTCAGACACATTTATTCAATTATTTGGTTCCCCAGGGACTCCATAGATATGAAGAACGTATGTTAATGAAAATTCCAATACATAACTGAAAAATCAACAATTTTCCATTTGATGTATCATACACAAGGAGAGTGACTGTCATCAAAGATGCAAACATGTCTACAAGAGATCTCCTATCCTTGAATAATAAATAATGAAATAAAAATGGGAAAGATGAAAGATTTATCTGAAGTGGTGATACATTGGTCTTAAAGTTAAATGGGTCATATGAATTAAGAGATCACCATTAATCATGAAAGGCCCCCCTTTGAAAAATAACCAAGATATCTCAAATTCCTTTAAACTTGTTAGAATGATCTCATGAAGGCTCTTTAGAAAGCCACCATTGTCTCAAGGAAGACTGTATAAAATTCATCATCAATAATGAAAAATTATTTATATAGATATCCTGATATCATGAAGACCCCTAGACATGTATTCCTAGCCTGGTAAAAGATCTTTTTCATGTCAACACTTTTGGGAATATCCCCTGATCGTCCGGGTCACAATAAACATGGTTGTGATTTGATGGTCATGTGGTCCCTATTTATCATATGACACAAATACGACACCATGGATGACAAGTGGATAGATCACGAAAAGCATGTGACACATGAATTCCTCCACTTAATCAATCTCATATCCATGGGATACAAACCATGTAAGAAGGAATATAATAGGGTGGAATGTCCTATTAATCACCCCCAGTAGAAAAAACACATAACTAATGGGAACAACATTATAATTTTTTACAGAAGTGAAAGAGAGGACATCTCATAGTTTCCATTCAACCGATCATATGGTCTTATTCTAGGTATAATCTTGGGAAATACCTGAGGGACCCTTTGATATGAGTATATTCTACACCTGATCAATATATAGATCACACAAATGAAACACGTTTTGTTTGTCAAATTTTTTGAAGGAGACCCATCATGTTTTTTGTGTTATGAAAAAATAAAATAAAAAATCACATGACAAAACCCAAGGCACATATGAAATAATGTAATTAATAAAGACTTAAAATTATGGTTTACTTATGAATAGATATATATGTTGGTACTTATGTGATTCACAAGACCCATCTTGATCATACGACATCACTAGGTAATGTCATCCCAATCACGAGACACTCCATTTACAAGCCATATTGATCCCATTATGTCCTATAGAACAATCAATCATGTCAGGAGACACACCTCATGCATGATGAATAAGTCTTGTGAAGTCTTCATTTATTTCTATCCCAATCTTATGATGCTTCCATACATGCCACCCATGTTACACGGTGACACCTAGGTATGTTATCTTGGTGTCATGGTGTTACTAAGACATGTGGCACCAAACATACATGACAACCATGATCATGAAATATCCTCATGAAAATTAATCAAGGTCATATAGAACCCTCCATTCATTTAATCCTTGATCTTGTGTTTACCTTCAGACATGTAAGCCATATTATGTGACACCCTCCAGTCATGTCAGCCAGGTCATAAAACGTCCTCTGGACTTGTTGGTACTAATAAGTTAATGGACTCATGACAGTTCATTATGATTATGTTATATAAGTTATAAAAATAAACTGAAACATGAAATTTTATTTGGAATTGTCTACTAGGAAATCAATACATATATATAAATACACAAACATCTCTGGTAGATAATCGGGTCATGTCAAGAGGACATCATGGGTCATCATATCATTTTATAAAGGATGTAGAATGAAAAACCTCTATGTATAAACCATGATTAAACTGAACTAAGAGGGATATAATTCATTATATTAGTATTAAAAATTGGATTCCTTCTAAAGGATTCATCTCAAATTATCACCCACATCGATATATGTCTCTCCATGTCTCCACCATTCCAATAATCGAGACCAATCTCCCTCATGGGCGTATCATTCTTCACCAAGCACCTGTGGATTGAAAAGATAATTGAACTATGAGAACCTAGATACCATCTATAACTAGGATTTGTGTAATTCCTTCATAAACCCTTAGTCCAAATGGGAATCCACCTCAATTTATGTACCACCATGTTTCTAACATTCCAACCTTCAGGACCAAATCATTCCGTCAATATTATCATTCTTCAATATCCACCAGTATATTGGGAAACCAACTGAAATATGTGAACTCTAATTCCTTTCACACCCATTGTATGTAGGATACCTTCCTAAGGCGTGATGTCTATATCAAACATACTATAAGGGTTTCCCCATCAGATAAGTCCTACACCTATATGCAGCGAGGTAGATTACATAATATCTCTTATTTCCTGCATTGGTCATGGATTATATTGGATTATGCATTTTAAATGGTCATATCATTCACATCATTAATATCTACTAGCCAGTGAAACCTTTGAGTGTAATCCCCAATCAGTGGCATGCTATTACTATCATCATCCTATTCCATCCACCTTATGGTGAGTCCCAATGGTGTTATTGAAATATGTTAACTCGAATTCCTTCAAAAACCAGAATACATAGGACACCTCCTTGGTGCCCGATCTCAATACCTAATGTCTATGTTACATCATATATGTACTTTATACTTGAAATTAAATTTAACAGGTTCAAAAAACAAAGTTGGCTTAGAATGTTGTTATTAAAATGGTACATTGGAATCCTCATAGAGGTTAAATCCCATCTTCTAGTTATTTATTACCACCTTGGATGATAGAAAAACCGTAGTACCTAGAGATGTGGATTATAAGTTTTAGAATCTAGCCATCAAAAAGGAATTAATGATGAAACTCAGATATATACATATAAAATTATTAATAGATCCCTATTTACACATGGTGGGATTCCACACGTGCTCATTTTTTATGGAAACAGGTCCCCTATTAGGATTATGATGAGATTATCAAATATTCCATAAATATATAAGATATTATAAGAGTATGAAACACTACCCAATTAATTGTTTTGATGATACCAACATAACATCCTCTTGACCAATGTCAGTTCCTAAGCACCCATAGTTCTAAATCCTTTATTGACCACTTAACAATGGAATGAATGTATGTACTCAATTTTAGATGTAATATTAATTGAGAGATTATATAAAAGATAGACAATGGTGAAGCCAATTTGATTAATTGTATAACATATTTAACTCCCCTCACAATCAATAATCTGGATTTCCCAAAAACACTCATTCCCAAAAAACATAAACAGAAAACCATACATGAAGTAATTTAATCATTAAATATTATTTCATAGATAAAAATGAAAGAATACAAGTTCAATTGATCATTTTTTTCTTATGATGTAGGTGATTTCTTTCTAAACAATCAAAAAAGATAAACTCTACGTGAATCACTTAAATAAAAGTACAATCATTTTACATTGATTTGTTCCATTTTTTTATATTTTATAAATACAATATATGGTAAACCCAGCTTGATTCTATAAAATAATAATAACAATAGTTGACCAAATATAAATGCGGGTTCCCATGAAATAATTCTACCCTCGATGTAATGAGTCCACTCTATATTAATTCCCATACAAGGAATAAGAAGGGAAAAATTTTGTACATGTTCATATATGATTGACAATCTATCATGCCTACGAAAATGAACTGATCAATGACAATTTTCATTTTTCCATTTTGGACTATAGATACAAATCTAACCAAAAAAACCAATCCAATATCATGTCATCATCTAGTAACCCTTCTAAAAATAATATATGACTATATCCCTCGCTTGTCACTAAATGGAATCACCCTCCTAACATATTTAACATATTGTGCTCAATGAAATAGTGTGGAAATAACACTTAAATGGTATGATCATGAACTATGAAGCTATATAAAATTCATTCCAAACACAAAAACTGACAAGTTTTCATCTTCCAAAGAACAAAGAAGAAAATCAAGTAGCACTATTTTCCATTGTTAACCACTATGGAAGCATACCCGAGAAGTTGAAAAATCATTACATTAACATTCTGATGATGATTCCTCAATGAGTAATTAATGACTCCCTTATGGATCAGGATATATGATGGAAGGATCCTTCCAACCCCTATCACAAGTCCCATCACAAAGGAACCCTTTAGTCATCATCTATGTGAAACTCCTAATACATTGAAACCTAATAAACCCTTTCATGGGAAAAAAGGAATACACATAGGGTGTAGAATGACTTTGGTAACCATGAGATGGATAATGTCCCCTCTTCTTCCAATGAAACTCAACGACTTATTACAGCAGTATCCAACAAGCTGGTTAATAGCCCTACTCAATTAGAGGAAGTATTCTAGTATATTCCTAAAATAGTCATGGGAGAAGAACATATCCTACCACCATTAATGAAGCCCATCATCATGTTTTGGTAGTATAGGGAGGACAGAAGTGGGCGCATATCCCTTCAGAAATTGAATATGTCTACCAGTTCATAATGGACACATGATACGTGAAGGCTTTCATTCATGCACACACTTTGTTAAAATGAAATTACAACATATAAATAGAAGAATAACTCCACTATAATATTCATGAAGAGGTATAGATAGAGAGAAGACCACATTTTCCTAACCCTACATCCAGGGAATAACACCACTCTAATCAATACAAAATGTTATTGATTTAGTGAAAGCCCACATTCTTAATCATATTTCGGAGGATTATCATTATATTTTGATAAAGGACAGGGAACTATAATTGGATCATATTCCCATTCCAACGAGGTATCAATAGGTGAGAATTGAACATTCCTTTGGATATGTGTACATTACTATGAAAAATACCATCGACATTCTATAAAGGCTTTGGGTCAGGCTCATTTCCCCATTTTGACTGGGGCTCCCCAAGTGGAAGCATAAATTTCATCATGATTGGTTAATATTCATATAAAAAATATACTAATGACATACTCCAATGTCTCAGTATCGAGCTCATATCCCTTTTTTGACAGAGACATGAAAATTTAGAGTGGTAAATGCCTCAGCATAGGTTCGTATCCCAATCTGTGAATCTATATGGAATATTTGAGTAGAACATGGGATCCATGATCATATCCCCACATCATCCAACGAATGACTACAGCATCATCATGCAGATGTTAAACGAGAGGAGGATTATATCAATTATCCTATTCTGGAGTTCATTTGATAAAATATATTAGGAAATTTATATTCGAACTGGGATCATATCCCCACTCCATCCAGGGAGGTCTGACATAATCTAGAAACCCCCTATAGGCTGACACATATTCTTGTTGAGGATGAATAATATCATTAGAATACTCTAGCAGCTTCTCAATGGAAATATGATACTCTCATCTCACTATATGGTTATCAAAAAAAATTGAAAACCATCATACATCATGCTCATATACCTTCACAATCATAAATGAGGCCAGCATATTCCATCCATGATGTATAATGCGTCTTATATACCTATTCTTCTAAATTATAGTTTCCTTGAGGTTGTCCAATACAAATTTTCAGCAACTCGGGAGTAAAATGACAATTCAAATGAAACTGAAGGTGATAATTAAAATGATAATATTCCTCATGGATGTGTGGAGATGGATCACACAGACTCTACTATTGAAATTGACCATGGTTATCCTCCCCATGGTGATATCTCCCATGAAATAGGAAAATAAACCTTTTTGGAGACACCACTATATAGTGTGGTTCTCAAAACATAGGAACTATTATATATAGAGGTTCTCAAAACACTAAGGTCAATAGTATATAGTTCCTGATCAACTTCGAGAAACCCTTCATCATTGATAGAAGGTGACCCAAGAAGCTGTTTGTGTGGTCTGACTAATTGGATGTATGAATGTCGGATGAAAAATAATTCAAACAGATATATAGAGAAATGGAACCATAAATAACCTCCCACCCATGTTCAACCCCCTCCATAAGTTTTGACAATAAGATCTCTAATGTTCTAGAAAAGGTGTGAGTCCAGTAACAATAACAGTATATGAGGGAAACTCATTATTTATTGAAGCCATGATAACTCCCTTATCATGGATATGAGTATCAACTTCTCACAATGAACACACTCAATTGATAGCTGGATATGGCCACATTTTCCATATATCCGAAACAGGGATATGAAGATCATGAAAAACACTTAAGTAGAATTTTTATACATATCATGACAACTGTCCATTGATTAATTTTTAGAGCATTGTCAAACATGTGTTTCAAATGATGGGTGTAATATAGACATTATAGTTCACAGTACCGTTAGAATAGAAATACTCCCCAAATATAAAATCTTGTAATGTTATAGACTCTAGATGAATCATAGAACTAGTTAAGGCATGATCCAGTTGGTCACTATGATAGAATTACCCCACTTTAACTATCCCCAGACATTACAAACTAAGGGATCAGCCCACCCACGTATCTTTGATCATGGACACTAAACGTAACTACAAGGAATTTTAGATATAGATGCCAATATTTTCATCAACTTGACAACATACAATAGAAAATTACTCCATTTATTGTTTTCCATTCTAACTATCTTATACATGAAAATAGATGCTCCAAATAAAACAGGTTCCCATATCAGCTATCATAGAAGTCTTCCATTAGAGAACTCAACCCACTGTGCTAAGGGTATATTTATTATCAACTTATCCCATCAAAAAATCAATCCCTAAGAGGACATCGGATATATAATCAATAACTGCAAATAAACCCCAACCCATGTGACTATGGGAATTTATATATCATTCATCACTAATAGGTTCATCACCACTATGATGGTAATGGGGAAATGAGTGGGGAGTGTATATAAACCTCATTCTATTTGAGGCACTTTCATTATTCATGACTAGAATCAAAATTAAGGTCACTAATCAATGGTCGACAAGGGATCAAGTAATGGTGAATGGAATCACACACCATAATTTTTCTAATTAAAAAATTTTCAATATAGACAAGGCTAAGAAAAATGACCCTAATGATATATGTGAAGAATCATCCTATTATGGTGAGAGTAACGATATGAAAATTATTTACTGATAAACCCCTATTAATATAGTATATATCAACACAATAGATAATGTGTATCCAAACGCAAATGTAGAGGGGTTCAATAATGAGAATATACTTTGAGAGTAGGTTAACAAGGATGTACCAAATGAGATTATACATTTACAAAACCAGAGGATATTCTAAAACCTATAACAACTTAATATTGATTTTCCAACTCTGTAGAGAAGCAATATCAAATATAATTGGAATTGTGTGGCTATATCCTAATCACTTCTATAAGATATGAAATTACTTCATCAAAGGAAATGATTTCCCAATATGAGAATTAGATTCAAAATAATAGGAACACATTGATGTGATTATCTTGGGAAAATTACAACTAGGTATCCTCCCCAGTAAGAGATGAATATTCCTCCTCCCATACATCAAGAAAGAGATGATCCACATGAATGAGTTGCATTAGAGTGTCAGACTGGCTCTGGATCTATTATGATTTTCTACATAAATGAGGATGTTTGAGATGATTGTGACTTACATTCATTATGGAGATAACCTCTCCCTTTCCAATGATATTACTATTTCTTAGAACAGATCAAAATTTAATGGGATATAGAAAGTGGTCCAAATAATTAGGCCTTACCCTGTCCCTATAGGTGATATGTGTCTCCAATAGAATTAACCTTGGAACTAGTTAAAGATTTCAAGTCACTAGATTCTTGATTTGAAGCCATGGATTGGAGTCGTGAACCTATACATCTTGATAAAAATCCATATCCTGAATATGTGAATGAAACATTACCCTCATCTAATTGGTGAAATCCAACCATTTCTTTAGTTGATGTCACAGAAGGACAATAATAAAATCTAACTCTATTTGTGACCATATATGGTCTAATGATGGGCCCTAAAGATCATGTATATAATGGAAAATATGATGTGTTTTATAGATACATTGATAGGATTATCCTTCTTTCGGTACAATATCCTTCTAGTGGGATTCATTGTTGTATGAGAAGACCTTCACATCAAATTGATTTATTAATATAGTTCTACATTGAGGAAATCAAATTCGACATGAAAAACTCTAAGAAACATAGAAAGGAGTGGGTTACTGATTTCCCATCTAGATCGAAAGGATTAACCTAATAAATAAACATCCCTCTCTCACAAGAAAAAATTATGGAACATTGTACTGAAAGCATCCTTGATGAGATATAAAACCCTTGGATCCTGATGAAGATTCCAGGGTTATTTCCTAAGTTTTTATAAATGGAATAGCGTATAGAAGATTCTATATTGAGGGCTATAGATGATTCTTAAATCAGGACCCTAGAATATGGGAGCTTTCTCAAAAAGGAAGATATTGACACTATTACCATCAAATTTTTATCTGGTCCCATTCATGCTCCATGTAAGGATCCAACGCCTCCTTTTAGGTGGATTAAATAAAAAAATATCACTCATGGGGAAGAAAAAAAATGACCGCAGTCAGACTATATTGTATGAATGGATGACTAAATCATATTACATCTAAAATTTGAAACTAACATTTTATTTATTTGTAAAAATGGATAATAACCTGCTAAATATTCTATAGCATAGAAATCCCGTTGAAGTTAACTTCACTAATTGTCCTGACTAATTACCTCTTCATCGAAGTTAGGTTACAAAATCATTAATTTATTTGACTTCAAATACTTCCTCTAAAGCGTAGTCACAAATGTAAAAGGGATGTTGGATAACACCTCAGAATAAGTTACTTGTTTATTGATCACCTAAAATAATAATAAAGTGATTTGTAATATGATACAACTATGTGTGTGAATAAGTTGGACAATTGGACGAATCAAAAAAAGTTCACTGATCTCATGGCACATAGAAATTAAAGATTTGAAACCCCATAACAAAAATTTTTACTAGATAGGTGACATAAAATACACAACCCACTAGTGAACATGAAAAGTTGAAATAGGAAGTTATAGAACATGAAGAGTTGTACACATTTATGATGTAAGCGTTGACTGATGAATATTTGTTTCTCACAATATCCAAAGAAAGGGAAATTGACAACCAATAGGAACCCTCATCTGAAGAAGAGATCATGTTGGTTCTTGTTAACATGATACACAGAGAAGATTCCTTCTCTAATGATGAATAAATAATAGAATATTAATTCATTATTCATGATCTGGGATTCATATGACAAAGTCACTTGATTAGAGGATACAAGAGACAGTGCAGACATGGTCAGACCAAATATCTTGGTCACACTACCACAAAAGACTTATATGTTTCTGAGACCAATGGGAAAGTACTCCATAAATACCTAGGATACACTGAGGTGTCCCATAACCCCCCATCTATCACCCATTCCCAGTTAACGTACACATTCGTCTAACAATGGTTTGATTGACCGATCAACTAGGACAACAGGGTAGGCTGGAACAACCCATGCCACAAGAAACAGATTAACCCTCATCATTTTAATAATCACTCGGCCATTACACCTCAAATACCTTATATCATGCAAAATATAGTAATGATAAAACCCACCTTTGGAAGCACCAAGATCTGGTAATAAATTAAAAAATTATGAAATAGTCGGTATTTTACAGAGCCAAACTCTCATTAATGGAAGCTATATACATTTAAAAAGAACACATATATTATCTTTTTGAATCCTTTGGATACCATTGTACTTCAGTTTATATGTTTTTTCATTGTAGGTTTCTCTAGTGGAGAATATTCCATGAGAATGAAAGGTCGCCATATCGTTCATAGAGTAGAATCAAGAAGTGGTCATCCTATGACACATCACACCACATTATATTTTAGGAATACTAATAAATGACTAAATGTAATGAAATCTGATTTAATATAGTTATGGGATCATACTAATCCAAATTATAGACCTCATAAATTTTGAATACAACGTTGGGGAATTTTCTCCCCCTAATCTGACCATTCAAGGGTATGGTTATAGTGAGAAAATACCTATAGGGAAGGCCATGATCAAATATCAGTTTGTTGATTTTACATAAACTGAGGAGTTCAAGTTTATCCCTCAAGAAACTATATATAATTTATTACTCCAAAGGTACATACATTAGTTAAATATGGTGGTACCTTGAACATTGCATTAATGCCAAAAATACCACATCGATGGGATGGTAAGTATAATACATGTTGATAATTCTCCCTTTTAGTATAATGAAACCACATACATTGAGATAAGTTTCTATAAAAGGGATGGAAATTTACAATTGTGGATTAATATATATATTTTTTCATGCATAATTTATTGAGGACCATCCATACGAATCCATAATGTACTCTCACCAGCGATTATGTTCCACCTATAAGGCTAGTTTAGAAAATAGACTCAATCCCAGATGTCCAAGATCCTTCTTTCATCATTAACAGTGTAATTTAAAATCAACTCTGGAATCTCTTTATAATGAATAAGGATGTATGGGATGAATATTTCTCTTCCTATGACCTCTATCACCCTGAATGTAATAGTTATTACCTAACATTTCTTAACTCACCTAAAAAAACCTCAATAGACTCAAGGGAAGAAAAAAACATTACAACCATTGGAATTACCTTCCCATATTTGTGGAAGGTGTCTCCACCTCCATCAATGATCCTAGGATAGTAAATATGGTAAAATAAGAAGACCCAAATAATAAATTGAATAGTTCCTCCATATATCTTGAGGGGAAATAAGTGTATATCACATTTCTAATGAAAAATTGATACGATTTATCTTTGAATTATTTAAAAAAACTCATGACTAATTACTGATGTGGCTACATACCATCTCAGTTTACCTGATGAAAATCATGTTTTTAATAAGGGAGTTAGGATGATTCAACCAACTCATTATACTAATTTCTATTCAAATGATGCACAATTGTAAAAATTAATTTTATTTTAAAAGTTCAACAACCAAGGTGGATCAACAAAATTGTGACTATAAATAAAATATAACAGGTAGATTAGGGTCATTATCAATTTCATAGACCATAATTGAGACTTCTAAAATGATGACATTCCATTTAATATAACATAACTCTTGATCATTGAAACAGATAGCTTCAAAACATATTTCCTTCCTGGATTTCAACTCATGGTATAATCATATTTATACTAACCCAAAGGATGATGAGGCCAATTCCTTTAAAAACCCATACCGGATATTCAGCTATGAGGACATGCCTTATGGATTAATGAACATTGGTGATACTTATCAATGTTTCATGCAACATATACTTAAAAAATTATTTTTAAGAATAGATGAATGCTATGTTGATGACCTTGGCTTCAAATCTTAACAACAGTGTGATAGATTCATGGTTCCCTCAATTTTTTTTGACATGTTTTTGAAATGCATTTTAGTGATAATCCACTAAAACTAAATTTTGGTGTAACATCAAGGATAATACATAGATTGGTTTTATTCCACCATGGCATCGAGAATGGCCCAGATAATACT
Source organism: Viscum album (assembly GCA_963277665.1). Classification (NCBI taxonomy): domain Eukaryota; kingdom Viridiplantae; phylum Streptophyta; class Magnoliopsida; order Santalales; family Viscaceae; genus Viscum; species Viscum album. Next base: position 761,816,296 of record OY728166.1, read on the forward strand.
AGCTTTGCTCACAGGTGATTTCATGGAACTAATAGTAGAGCTCCCATTTGAACATGTATTTCATCATGTACCCCAATCATAGAATTATTGTGTCAATGCACGTGATAATAGTGCCACATTTCCGGCGAAACCAAATCGGGATGAGGTTTTCTTCTCCATTATGTACTAAATGATGGTATCATCATTCACTATTTGTGTCTTGGAAGAGATCAATCTAATCAAAACATCCCTAGAGCATGACGAAATTATATCCACCCCTTGATGAATGAAACCTATAATTTATTACCTCCAAAATGTGATCCACTTGACAAACTGATCCTAAAGAGAATAGATTCACTATAGAGGAGAAAACTTTACCATTTATGATGGTCTAAATGATAAAGAAACACTCATTAAATTTTTATTTGATGGAATAATCCATAGATGAATTGTATAATTAGATATTCTCATCACAACGGAAGAATTCCATGAAGGATCTTGTAGTGATCATCCGTTTGGGACCAAAATCTTCTACCAAATCAAGAGGATTGGTTACAAATAGAAAAATACAATACATTACATCATGATATTCACAAAGAAATTCCAGGAAAAAAATATCATAAAAAATTCATTCATCAACCCGTGAAACTAGTAAATATAACTAAATATTCGTAGATATTTTAGTTATGGGGAATGGTTGTTGTGGGATATATCTCGAACCATGGCTATGAAGATTAAGTACATACTTACTACTATCAACATCATTTACAAATGGGACAGTGGAACTCTCCTCAATGAATTCATGGAAAATAATATCATTAACTTTGTGAAGTCTATTATTATCATAGTGTTTGGATTCCCTCACATGGTATTGATAAACAATGATTCAAACAAATATTATATGGAGTTGACTAAATTGAATAAGGAGTAAAACATCAATTCCCACACTTAATCACGCTATAATTCAATAGAACACAGATAAATAGAGGCCATTAATATGAATTTTTCAACTGTACTCTAGAATATGGTTAATATTGACTAAAATTATTCTCCAAAAAAGATTCTCCATTATTTATGGGCCTACCGTACAACCACATGTACTAATACACCAGAAAATTCATATTTATTATGGTATGGAATAGTGGATGTTTTTTCCATACAAAAATAATTTCTATTTCTTCTAATATATTTTCTCAAATAAATCATAGATGATGAGAAATAAAAATTTTTTGGATTAACTGGTGAGGGTGGATGAAAAATGGTTGTTTAAATTTCACTACCTCGAAGTCCATTAGAATAAGATTGTATATGCCATCGATGAAAAGTTCTACCTATGTTCATTCCTTCATGGAGAACTCTTATTGGAAAATTGATCCCCAATGATACTAGTAATTAATCCTCGAATACGAGAACCCAAATAAGAATAGTCTTATATAATACATAAGTTCTATCACAATAGATCATATTAGTTGTCTATAACGTATGTATAATGGGTCATGCTCCCCATCAATATGATGTTTCTCATGAAAATTATTTCATAGATACAATCTAGAATCATTATTTTCTTGTTAGGATGACATTAAACATTAAAAATTGGTTGAAACCACATGATATTAGACTATATAAATGAGGTCCTTGTAGTAATACATTAAACTACAGAATGTATTACATCCTGACCACATGACATTAAATTATAAAAAAACTTGTCCTCAACACAGGATGTTAAACTATTTGGGATATATCCTAAAAAAATTTCATTAAACTACATAGGTATTATAACATCATAATATTTAAATCACACACTATCTATATATGTGAAATGGGTAAATGAAGTTCCTCATATCCCTTTGCAGAGCCAGCTTCACATTGAGAATCTCCCTTCCAAGAAATATATGTGGATTGATTCATACCATTACAAGATACATAGTTATTCCTAGATCTCCAATAATATGACCAAACATCCAATATTCATCTCATTTTCAAGTATTCCAAATTTTTTAAAATAGTCAAGCATTATTTTCTATATTAGGTGACCCTCTTCCTTTTCACATGAAATTAAATTTCAGAGTTGATGTCCTCACTGCATGATAATAAACTACAGTGTTTTCTAGAACTACATACTTCATGATTCCCATTTATATGAGATACATAAGGATGTTGATATCCTATATCTTTTCCCACCTACCATATGATACAAATTTTCCTTTCCTTCTTTTAATTTCCTCTATTTGGCATGTGTAACCTTTTTGAATCCTGGTTTCTCACACCGATCACATATCATATGAGTTTAGTAATTGTGGTAAAGGATTTCCCACAAAGAAGAAGCATATCTATAAATGACAGCATTCGATTGGTGCTGAATGAAAACCGTGAAAGAGAACACCATGAGTCATTTCCTCCTGATGTTAAACAATATGGTTTGTGTCCATTGAATGTTATAAAACATTAAATTACTGATGACCTATCCCAAGAGGACCCCTACCTTCGGTGTTGGTCTACCACCATAAATCCATTAATGAACTAATGGGACTTGCTTCCTATTATCACAAGACATGTAGTGACACCAAAATATTTATTATTGGGGTTGGGTATAATAATAAATGTGAGAAATTCCCCTCACTGTATAGAGGTCCGGAAAATGTTCATCATTTCCTATCCAATTCTTATTATCATATGATATGTTGTGACCCATAGATCATCAAATCATTGGTCCTAGTATAATATAAGAAAATTTATCCCTTCCCTTCATATGGGTTTTGGATGTTCAAGGAAAAATCATGCACGAACTATGTTTGGTTTGATTACTTCCATTAAAAGATATATAGAGACACATACACCCCCATTCTGGGGTTTAGACAAAAAATATAAAATTGTACAAAACAATACTCACTGCATATGGGATGGACCTATATAGAATATTTCCTTATAATATTATGTTAAACAACACTAAAATTGTCAACCTGAGTAAGAGGTATTTTCATTATCCTTTAAGAACCATAGGCTATAAATCAGACATTATGTCATGAGTGCCTCATGATTTCTCAATCCTTTCATGGACCATGGAATACAAAATAGATTTTTCAATTTGACCATACAGTTGATACGTAAGGGATTTGAACAACCAACTAATAAAACGTAGGCACTACAAGAAGGGATTATTGATCCTTTTGATCCTAACATCACCATGGTATAACTCATCACCTTATGGTTTTCTCGGTATTCCCTAGTATGATTGTCCCATATCAATAATCATGTAAATATTACCTTCATAACTAATTTACATCATTTTCATTCCCCAAAAATAGTGTGTTGGAGCACAATTGACCTTGGATATCCAAATAAGAATACTGTGTATCATTCCCCTCATACTAAGTCCATGTGCATCATGACCTTCATTTGTATGCACATTGGTAAATGTTGTAAGACCTCGAACCTTATCCTTTGATAGTCCAAATCAAAAGACCTTAAACTACTAACCAAAGAGAGAAAAACATGTCTTGTTTAAAACTCTCAAAGAGAATCCAATATAAAATAAAAGTCTTAGTTCACTAATCTCTTCAAACCTATAGTTTAATAGAATATTAGAGTGAAAATAAATATGTCTTATATCTCATTGGTCCCACTTTATATCCCTATTAAATTTTGGTCCAAGCTCATTGTAACCCCTACTCCAGGAAAAATTTAGATTAATGATTTTTCAGATCCCTTCACCATAAAAATGAGGACAATATATTGCATCACAACCTATGGGGTTCCAATACATTCTTGAATATCACATTCTCCATAGACCACATATAATTATTTTATCAAAAAAAATATCCCAAAACATACATGGCACTTGGAAAATTAAATTAAACTTTAAGATACCATTTGATCAACTATTCATCGTTTTATTTGGATCCTGAATATTCCGTTATAGACTTCAACAAAATTCATAAAATGTTTAAAAATGTTCGTTCTGAATATTTTTATCCATGACATCACCGTAGTTGAACACCACGCCTAAGGGTTTTTTTTGTCATCCAAGAGATGATTTTCCAATATCATTTTTAAGTACAGGGAAAATTAGAAAAGGATTTACAATACTGATTTCTTTATTACTCAAGCGTATTTTACATCCTCAAAGGCATGTCGCTAGGTCTTGTAAACTTTCTCAAATATTGAATGAGACACTCCATTCCTAAACCTTTTTATGACCCACACCATGTGACATGAGACAACATGGCATAGGGGTTGAGCTTCCCCAACCTATAGTTAAACTACCATATGGTCATATAACTATTCTTGGATTCCCATACCTCTATACCACATATAACCTTCTAGATTATTGAGTCTTATAAAATATCTCATGGCCCATTGAATATAGTTGGGTCACCTCTGTTTGGCCATGTTATCGACACATAAGTTTATTGGCCATCCAACTAGAGAAATCTCAACTTCGCAAGAGTATAAATACATTTTCTATGAGAATTCGTAACACCGTGGATGATCATGACACCACAGGGTGTTATGGGTCATCCCTGGACTCTCTACCCCAGTCCATGATCATTAAATCAAGATTTTGGATTATGACAAACTAATCCCATATTTGAACTATCCAGGGAGACCCAACTTCCCGTTTTTTTGACCATCCACCTATATCATCTCCAAAATATATCATGACCCTTTGTAATGAGTTGGGATACATCTATATGAAATTAAAATTATGGAATAATGTAGTTGAATTTCTAACTAGAGAAATCCCCATCTTAAAGAAAATGAACTCCAAGCATCATGATCCTGAGAAACATTGTGGTAGAACTCATCACCTCAAGGTGTTTTGCGTCAACCCTATAATGTATGGCGCATATTCTAAATATATGAATCATGTATACTACAAAAGATGTTAAAATTGAAATTATATTTACTTTATTATCCCATGATATTCATGTTTATAGAATATTTATTTACACGTGATAATAAACTACATGACAGATCTCATTTCCAAATGACAATAACAATATGTCAGATGTATTTACCACATTAAATTAAATTGAAGGGATAAAATTACCTCATAAATGGAAATAATACCAAGAGATAAGATTCTAAGCTAGAAGAATCTAAAATATAACACAATAATGGTCTAGTTCATAAGGTTTAAGGACACCTAATTCTCACCATATTAAAGACTTGATAATAGAATCATGGAAAAAAGGAGGTTCTAAACTTTTTGGGTACAAATTTGATTCATAAAATAAATATTAATAACATGTATAAAGGAATTTAAAAAAACATGTCTAGTCAGTAACCCGAAAGGGGGTGGAATGAGGAAAAATCTGCTCCCATACCCACTAATTATTCCACTATATGATGCATAGGAAATAAATAGGGTAATTTAATCTAAAAATATATAAATATTGTAGAGTCCATGATATGACCCTAGAATAAATATATATGATTTCTAAGTATAATGAAATCATAAAAGAATATATTATTTTCCTTCTAGAAAGTATATGTTTCCTAGATTTTCATTTTATGAATTAGGTAATCACAAGAAAACTGGAGTAGGTACATTAATGTGTAATCTCATGTTAGTGGTAATTCATGATAATTCCTTAAGAAACATATTTTATGGTTTAAAAATTAAAATACATGAATTTAGGTTTAATTGATATTATAAAAAGGATGAGTATCATTGAAAATTAGAACAACATGTTTTCAAGAAATTATCATTCAGATCAAGAATGAATGAAGAAAATACAATGACAAATAAATTTTCGATGATTTGTTCATTGATATCATGATGAATGAGAAATATCCACATACTGGAGTCTCTCACGTGAATATACAAGTAAATTTAACTTCATGAAATTATAAACCCTTCAAATAATTTTATTAGAGGATTCATTAAGCATTCTATAATTCTACATTAGGGAGGTAATGTATTTCTGTAATTTATCAACAAATTCATTTTCTTCCACTACAAAACGATGAAACCCATCGTCCCTTGTAACAATGTAAAACTAATATGTATCTAACATGTAAAATATATCCTTCATAACTAGTATATTTTTCTCTTCTATTTTATGTTTATGAATAAACTAGAAAATATCTTCTTGAAGATAAATAATTTCGTAATGTAGACTTTTATTTTTATATTTCTATAACAAAATATGTCCTGGTGCGTTTCCCCCTCTACGGCATATCGGGAAGCTGTGTTTAAGGCCTCATCATAGATTTTATTTACGAAAGTGGAATTTATAGCTATTATTATCCTTAATACAAGGGTATATTTTTTCTCCCTCAAACAGATCACTTTCTCTAATTGATAATGAAGGGATGTAAAATCAAAACCCTCATAATAAAGGGTGGTTAACCAAAAACAAATATGACCAAGATAATCCTTCATCCCTTCCAAAGGGGCCTCCATGCGTCCAAATCTCCATCCATACATTCCAGTGCCTAATCTGGTAATGTGACATAGAGTCATGACCATGGACCAAGATCATCAAGGTAATAGAAACATATTCCAAGACTATATTCCAAATAAAGGGAGTCATTATGGAGTTATTCTATAAATTAGATAGAGATTCATCCATTACATTAGTTGAGTCAGTCAGAGGAATTCCCAAGAAAGTAGGGACATGAATATCTGATCTCTGAGGTGAAGGTTCTACATAAATGGTACAAGTGTTTTTCATTCATAGGATAAATTACTTGATGTTAATAGGTGAAAAAGATATATTACTGATTTTATAAACATACCATTACTTTTTTCAACATTTTAAATGTATATTTCTTTAATCACATCCTCTTGGGAGGAGGAATCACCTTCTTATAAGAAGAATCTCAGCGTAACCATTAGTTCTTTATATGATTTTATGCCTCTAATTCCACCCTTGAGGGATAAAAGAAAATATAAATTCTATGAATAAGGGAACAAAGAGAAAAATGAGTCCATTTTTTGAATAAATATTGACCTTGTTCAAAACATGACCCTCTTAAATATAACTTATTAGTATAATAAATAACGATATAAGTCTATAAATAATAATTTTTTCCTACTCTAGAATTAAAATAATGTCCATTGGAACATCTTAAGTATGAATCAGGCCTAAATAGAAAAAATAATAATTCTTCTCTACTTATTGATGTTCTTGGCCCGAAAACTATGGTTCTTACAAAGTAACTGAACACTCACCTATATCCTCATGGAATGATACATTATCCTCTAAGAGGAATTTTCAATGAACATAACATTATTTAAAAATAAGGATATGCTATTGGAATAGTCCGAAATAAGTTAATTTTTTACTTACTAACTTACATAAGAATTCTCAGGGAGAGGGATATGAATATTCAAAGTGCTTCATTTTCTCTAGAATCATCATCAACATCATCATTATTATATAAAATCCCTAAGAGTGTAAAACATATGAGGTTGATAAAACATTGGTAGAGCTAGGGAAACCCCAAAGGAAGCAATAGAGGGCTATATTAGTGATGACATAGAGTGTCACCTCTGATCAGAATATTTGCATTAATTGGAATAGAGAGAACATCCTCAGAGAGAAAGACCTGAAGTCCTTGCGAATTAATGGTGGTGAGATGATTGGAAACCTTATTACCCTCCATCATAGTGTGTGAGGGGATTGTTACATTGCATATGGGCCTCGTGGACCTTCTCGGGGCATATTTAAGGTTTCGGGGAACACTCCACTTACGATGCATTGAGTCATGTAGGATTTGGGAGTCTGTCTCAACAGCCGAAAGAGCAATATTATGACATTTTCAGAGATGGAGGCCTTTTAAAATTTACATAGCCTTGGCTAGAAGAGAGTTGAATCTACCAAGGTGAATATAGAAATCTAGGACCCCACTTCCAAATGGATCATGAACAACACCAGCACTATTCATCTCAATTTTTGAACATGGGCCATCAATATGGAACATAAAACCAAACAAATGGGCTGACAACTGAACCTTGAAACCATAAATAGTGGTATGGACCATTGTAGATCCCACTTGAAGGTATTTTAAGGAACTAGCCTTTCACTACTTGTTGAAATCATGAACCATGTAAAAAAGTAGGAATTTGGTTCTATCCACCAAGGACAATCTAGTGGTCAGAGCGCCTTCGTACCTTCCTTTGTTATGAAAAATCCAACAGCACCAGAAACCCAAAGCAAGGATGATGCCAATAGATTTTCTCTCTTTCCAATCATCCTTGTCACCATGGAACTATCAGTCCCGAAAGGTAAGTTCCATCAGTGATGTGACCAAAACCCCATTGAAGTCACCAAAGGCCTAACAGACAAGGTGCTCCCACTAACTATCGAAGAAGAGGTGGGTCGTGCTTTCCTCCCTTTGGTCGTTACAACACATGCTTCCTGAAGCCAGGAAAATACCAGAGTTCCTCAAGATCCCATCCATTGATAAATCATTGTTCATGATACACCATAGAAGTAAATCGATTTTGGAGGGAACCTACTTAACCCATAAATACCATCCCCATGGATCCTAATGGGCTACCCCAAAAGATTCCCTCCTATATTCCTTGACTGAGAAATCCCCTAAAGGTTACACAAAAATGATACATTGGTCTAGATTATCCATGATATTGATCATATCGAAGTCTAAGCATTGATCTCTATCTAGGACAGCATTGATAATTGTCGGGAATCTAGTCAGCTTGTTGTAGGTGATGTCCGTAACTGAGTGGTATAGAAACTAGAGAACCGTGTCCTCCAAATTTTTATACCAAAAAGAGATGTTTGCTACCCCAAAAATCCACCTGGAGTGTGAACTGAGAAAAGGGATGTGGGATCAAAAAAATAATAGAACAACTATTTTTGTGTATTTGAACCATCCACCACTAGTCAGCCTCACAGACATTAAACAACCCCATAAAGAGAGTCCTTTGATAACCTCCAATGCCAATTTCGTTTGCATGTCATGAATTTCCTCCAAGATAATCTATAATGAAATTCAACTTTCGTAGACCGGTCTTTCAAGCCACTTCCATGAATCCCATTGCTTCCTCCGCTCCTCGTGTATATCCCAAAAAAAGAGGATATAATAAAATCCTTCATAGTTATCACCCCCAATGGGAGATTTGCGGAAATATCTTTAAAAGGTATCAATGTTAATAGTGTTAATTAATGTAAAAATATGTGTTAATGTTGACAGAATCACTCCAGGTATTTAAATCTTCACCCTCATTAGAGCCAGTTGATTGGGGGACTCGTCATCATTGGTCACCCATTACCACTAAATTTAGCTTCCATAGCCATAACATAGATAGAATATATGGGGGGATATATTAGGGGATAATATTTTATGGATTCCTTCTATACCAATAAAACACAAAGGATGTTAGTATAGTTGAAAAAAGATGATGTGCCATTAAAAATGGAAGGAAGATTATCCAAATCCCAACCCTATCAATATGATAGGCATCTTCATTCAAATAAACATTCAGCATTCCCCAAAACACTCTTTATTACACCATATGCAAATAATTGTCTCTATACATAATGATTTCCAATATTTAAACTTGATATTAGAGGAAATCCTTCACCTCCATTGGATGGTCTCTGAAATTAATTATTGGTGGAGCGGTAATTTAATTGAAGTTTTATAAAGGTAATTATATGTTCATAGTATTCCCTAGAGGTCATCCTATGTGTTCAATGTTATCTAAGTCATCCACTATTAAAATGTGATAGGAAATAATAGTGCAGGCATGGATTCAGTGACCGGTACCACACTCATCATGGTCATACAGGTTGATTATTATACTGGAAGAAAAAGAAATGGTAAACTAGTCCTTCCTTGTGAGGTATATGTATGTTTGTCGGTCCTCCCAAAAATAGATACATTCTAGGCCTTAGATTAGCCTCAACAGTTTGATGAAATCCGGTATCTCTGTATACCAATGCGGATAACATCCCATTATGATTAGAGTGGATACAAATTTCCATATATTTTTTTAATAAAAAATAAATGCATCATAGGGAGGGAAGTCCATATGACCTGAGTCTCCTACCCATTGAACATTTGCTATAACTTGTGAGCCACCATCTGATGATTATATGAGATAATGAAAATTGGGGGAGGACATATCGACTAAATACACTAAAACCGACGTCTACACCAACAAGGTGAATAAAATACACATAGGAGACTTTAATCAATGCGAGTGGAGGGGACACCCTATTGATGTTAAATCATGTAGACCTGAGACTCATGGATGTTCATTTCATTATCAATCACACTAAAAGAGGGAACTATCCCACATGCTTTGATGGATATGTTTTCATAATGACTTTAGAATGCCTTGAACTCACAATAATTTAGTGTAACAAACCTTACCTAATTTATTCACTATGATAAATGCTTTGAAATGAATGTTGGGAATTTTTTGGACAATTAAGTACTCGTAAACTCTTAAATGATCTCTTATACAACAACATAACACCAAAAATGTGAATGAAATTCTATGTGGGCCTCTTCTCCTATAAATATGGGACATGAGGTTATACTATATGGAAAACACATAGATAGATAAAACGATACACTTACATCCTCTAATGTATGTCTCCAACATGAAATTGGAGACCCAAACTCCACCCTCTTCCTTCATCATATGTAAGTGCACACTTATGTTCATTGAAAAGAAATTGACTAGATGAATATCCCTGCCAACATCAGAGATAACCTCACATCCCCATCTATTAAATTTACCATCTTCAATGTGTGTACACATACACCCACTGAACTGCGAGACTCCTTCATAAAGAAATCCATTGGCATCTTGTCATCCAGTTTTTCAGGGGATTTCATATTAATGAATTTCATCCATTTTTCGAACTAGATAACTTTTACACGGAGTAGAAACATCCAAATTGTATTCCTTTCTTACCAAATAAACCGTCGAGAATGGGAATGGGTCCTGTCTACACAATCACATGTTAATGGTGGGGGGAACTCAGAATATAACCCCCCCAATATGGGTGCACTGTAAATTTTCTTAGCATACAACATACTAATACCCACCTCTCCATGATTATAGTAGAATGTATTCATATATAGACTCTAGAAATTGAATAATTCCACCAAAAGGCCTTATCAGAATAGGAATTTATTTTATGGTCTATATGTCCTCATATATCCTGACTTTTTTCATATTTGTCAAAAAATAATATTCATTATAATTCACCCTAAACTACCACTGCAATCGATTTTGAAAATACACCTTGATCAATGGTATTATTTGGGAAACCAACCCAAACACAGGTTAGTGGTTAAAATATACATTATTGAATGGTACAAATGTATATCTAGGTTATCATCATGATGGTTCCCATCAATGTCTATGGGAAAAAATTTCAATATATTCTTATCTGTTTGATTATTTGTGGCAATGAACTGGCCTATATGGGATATGTTTTCCTGAAAGGTATTTTGGGTTATTAGAATTCAAGTGGGAGGTATGGTTGATGAATGTGGTGAATGGACCCGAGCATCAGTGCTAATAACACTAACATGGAGGGGTATGATTTCTGAAAGTAGATATTCCCAATAAATATTTCCAATTACATTCATAAGACTTGTCTGTGATAACTCGATGACAAGGTGGTTGTTAGAATACACGCATATTAAGAAACCATTCTCAGGAGACATAGTTGATTTATCCTCTTTCCTAGAATATGTATGTGTGTTACAATGCATCATTATAAACAAATGAATTTAATGTTAGATGGACATAAAATCCTATAAAAAAAACTTGATTTATGAATAATCAAGTGCATCACATGAAGCAGAAGGGGATTCAAGACTACATGATCTGATATTTGTCTTGTAAATTTCCTAACACATTGATGTATTAGAAACAACATTATCCATGGGGAAACTATCAATTATGAAAGGAGTAATAAAACTCAAATTCACATGTCTTTGTGATGATCAGACCAACCACATGATTTTTTAAGTGATCATGCGACCAAGATAGTGGATCATATGAAACATGCAAGATATCCATTCTTCTTGGGACATATAAGAAGTATCAAAAAATTACTGATATCTAATTCTAGATTCGTTTGATAATGTTATGAGATAAATAGGATTTCATGAAATGGATATGAGGAAGAAATCCTATGAAACTAATCTGACGATCTATTCTCACATAGAGGTCTTACTAATGAGATCATGTAGTATGGTCCTAAGAATGGGTAATTTAAGATAGAAAAATGAATGATATTTGAGGATTTGAAGTTGTCAGGGGGAATATCTCCCTTCTACTCTTGTATTTTTAGGGCACTCCATGGAACATTATTGGTGTGATGGGATACTGAATCACTCCAAAGGAACTGATGGGAGAAATATCCTCGGTCTCTATTAGGTATTTACATTCCTCTAAAGTGATCCAATTTCCGGGTAGAAATTTCCCATGAGGGGGTAGGTCTTTTCATCACTACTACGAAATAAGAAATAAAAACTATACATTGGAATAAATACCTGATGCAAGGGCATTATTTCCTCTAAAAAACAAAGGAAGAGAAGTTTCTCAAAATATAAAGATCTCGTAACCATCTGAAGGACACACAATAAAATGAAATTTATAAGGTCATGTAAACAGCTCTTGAACAACACATGATCTCCTTTTTATCAAAATTATTCCTATTAAAAATCCATTTTTCTTGTGAAAGAACCCATACAATTTCTAATGATCATTCATATTATACTAGATTAGCACATCTGACCACACAACATGTTAGACCGAACGAACCTGAAAATCATCCAGAAACATAATAAAATAATGGATGAAAATATAAAAAATTTAAAGATCTTATGTGTTCATTGATTTTCATGAGAAAATATTAGAAGTTCTAAGAACCTCTTGAAGCCCATTGTGAAATTTCCACCATATCATGAAAAATCATGAAGACATGTCCCTTTCATTATGAAAGGTTCTAGTACACATTCATTGGATTAGGTACTACACCTCCGACTCCATATATATGAAAATGGGGTTACATTGAAAATTCAAATACAATTCACCAAGATCCATTATGCATCATTTAAAAAGAGAGTTATTTCAATCAAAAACACTCACACAACTATGTGAGTTATCTATTCCATGCATAATAAAGAAGGAAATAGAGAGTGGGAAAGTGTAAGATTCATTAAATGTAAGGATACATTGGCCTTCTCAGGAAAGGGGTCATAGGTCCTGGACTATCAACATTTAACATGCAATGTCCCCTCAATAAGACACCATGATCTCACAGAGGCTTTTAGAAGTATCAGACTGGTCTTGTAAAGGCCCCATTTCAAGGAAAATTTATATCCTGGAATTCTAGAGACCAATAAACTTCGACCATTCAAAAGCCATTCCATATGAAATCTGATCTCTTAACGTTTCCATGATATATCCTTTTTGACATGTTAATGTTCTTTGATAAATAAACATGGTTGGGAAATTACATTTGATTAGCAAGTTTCGAATAGACATAGACATGAAGGGGTGGTCTTTTGTTCATTGTATATTATGAGATATAAAGATTATGTCATGGATGATCTATGTCTGGATCATTCAATGCCCATAACTCTATAATACCTCAAAATACTATATCTCATATTTATGATATATTCACCATAAAAGAGGACACATCACTGAGGTGGTGGGACATGAAAACACACCATATGAACAGAGAAAACACATGTGATGAACACAAAATATGGGTGACTGCTTCCTGAGAGCGTAGGTGTAGACATCTTAGAGGATCAATTCACATGATCATATGTTATAACACCATGTGTCATCTAGGGAATGACCTCTGGGATCAGACAACATGATTATTTTCTTCACATGATCTATCTAAAGTCACATGGTGGAATTCCAATGTATTGGTTATATTAACTGAAGGAGGGATTAAATGTTGGATGGATCACACAATACAAAAATAAAAAAAAATTACATAAAACCTAAGCCACATGCACAATAAATACTAGGATAAAGGCTGAAAAATATCATATAAATAAGAAAATATAAATATGATGGTCCTTATGAACTTTTCATTAGAAATTTAAACCATACTACCACACAAGGACATGTCATCCTAGACCTGAAACACTCCCTTTAAAATCCATTTTGATCATGCGACATTTCGTGGATATATCAAGCCGGTCATTAGATGCTCTCTGGTCTTTCTATTCAATTCATGTAATGTCCTCAATGATTTGCAATCAAGTATCAAGAAACCCTACAAAAACATTTACAATGCTATGCAGTAAAAAAATGGTATGTCCTATTGGTCTAATTATGTGACCATCATATGATAGAAAGGACTAGTGATGTCACCTAGACATGCCATCCTTGGTCACATGACTCCCTCATGAAATTTCACCCTTTATAATGCAATTTTATTTGGAAATGTCAGATAGGTCATAGGGAAACCTCTATATATGTCATCTGTGATTAGGTAATGCCTCCAGACAAGTTAGAAATGTAATGTAACACCATCCAGTCATGTCAGCTAGGCCGTGAAATGTCCTCCAATCGTGTCGGTAAGGCAAATGCGATGACCTCTAGAAATTTCATTAATATTATATGGCATCCTGTATAAATGTAAACTAGATCCTGATATTTTCATTGGGGAAGCTATCTAGGAAAACATTATATATCATTACATCCACAAATTTTTCCAAAATATAATGAGGATGAGTCAGGAACACATCCTCATACATAATAACAATGTCTAGAAGATGTATAAGAGAATACTGAATGTGTAATGCATGATAAAACTGGACTTTCATAACATTGAATCCTGCTATAAGAATGATATGTTGGATTACTCATTATGGTAATATTTCAAATGGGAATCCACATCGGTGTATTTCCCACCATGTCTCTAATAATCCAACCATCCAGGAAAATATCTCCCATGGGTTTATCTTTCTTCCCCATCCACTATAGGAGATAATAATTGAACCATGAGAACTCTGATATATTCCATAACGAGGATACATATGACCCCTTCCAAATTCTAATTACCAAATGGGAATACACCTCATTGTAAATCCAATCGTGGCTCTGAAATTCCTTCATCAGGATACAATATCTACTTCATATTATCATTATTCTTCATCCACCACCAAATAGAGATGTAAAATGAACTAGGAGAACTCTGATTCATTCCATACCAATGACACATTGGAGGCTTTACAAATGACCAATACCCATATCAAATAAATTATTAGGTTTTACCCATCACATATGTCCTACTCTCATATGTAGGGAGACTAAATACTTTCAGCCCCTTGTTTCCCACAGAGAGCATGGATTACATAGTGTTTGGTATCTTCAATAATCATTTTATTTTTATCATGAATGTCCATTCCTCAGGGAATCCTCAAATATTAATCCTTATTCAAGGGAATGATTTGACTTCCCCCATACAAGGGCATCCACCTTTTCCTGAGTCCCATGGGAATAACGTAACTATGATGAAAATATTCCTTCCACAACGAGAATATGTGGGATTTCTCCCAGAGGACTGAGGTCAATACCCAGTGCCTATGTTTCCACACATATATCCTTTCTTAATAATGTTGAACAACATGGTTTCCATGAACTATGTGGATTTTTATTCCTTATTTTACAATGATATGAAGGACACCTCATAGAGGTTCATTGACATCCTTATGATATTAATCAACTGCCTATATTTTAGTAATCTCTTGATTACATGTTGATATGGATTCAATGTATCAAAATATTACCATCAATTGGAAATTGATGAATAATACATTATACAAAAAGATAGACGAATTGAAATACACCACTTTAAACAAGGTGGGACTCAATAGTTAATCAATGTTTAGGTTAAAAAGTCCCATATCAGAGATTGGAAGTGATTTATGACTGTCTATTAGTTATTTCAGTAAGTCCTAGTGTATGAAACAATTCCCCCCAAAAAGTGTGTGATGATTCCAATCTTTCATCCTCTAGACCAATGTGTGGTCATAAAAACTATTTGGTGTGAATCCCTAATTAAAATACTACATTTGGATAGAATGAACATACTTAGACATGGATGAGGTAACTATTGAAGACATCTATGAAAGATAATAAATGGTGAAACCAAAGTGATGAATTATGATGCACATTCATCACCCTAACAATCTACTTCTAGGTTTTCCCAAAAATCCTCCTATCATGAAACAAGAATAGGTAACCTAAAATTATATCATTTAACTGATACATCTTCTTTATAGGGTTTAGAGAATATATTTATCGGTTCTCATTAAAACATTTTTTTTCCAATAACTAGAGTGGTCATTTGACATGAACACCATCCTATTTTTGATCTATTCAACCAACATTTAAGAACACATTACATCTCTAAGATTTACCATTGATCTTGATATCATTAGATCCAGCTCAAATGGGGTGATACTTCTACGAAAAAAATTTGTATGAGTTACAAACACTATGAATTTATAGTGATGTCATTTGTACTTATGAATTATTCATTAATTCTCAAGGAAATAATGAATATATTATTTAGATACTACATTTTTCATTTATTGGAAGCCTTTAAATATTATATTCAGATATTTTAATTTAGAAAAAATGATCATGAATACCACTGGAAAACATTGTAAAATAGGTTGAGAAAATATAAATTGTTTTCCAAATTTAGAGAATGTGATAATTTTTTACAAATAATTTCATTAATATGTCAGTGAATCATGATCAATGGAATGTTAGTTGATCCCTAAAAGAAGGATGTTATTGTGAGATGACCCAAATCGATAGCTAAATTTTAGATCCATAGTTTTCATGGTTTATGATATTAAATAATTTATTTCATAAATTTATCATTGATATCAAATCCACTAGATTAGTGGAGAAATAAGGTAGAAATATTATGTTACATAGATTAATTTGATGAATGATTTACTGATCTAAATAAAAGGTCAGTCTCTACACATGTATATACATTACCATGTAGTGTGAAAAGGTTTGTATTATATAGTGAAGCTACAATAGTTTTTAGGTAAAATTTTCCTGTTAGATAGTATGTTAATTTAATTTGGTTCATTACAATTAAAGAATCATGATAAAAACTATCCACTACATAATTTCGAGATGCCAAAATTAATCCTTTCATTTAAGAAATGGTTATATAATCTCTACATAAAATTTTGTGATATATATATTGATCATAATATATTAAAATATATATTATTGAATAATGAACCAAATATGTGATAATTTAGAAGGTTAATGTTGATTAGAAATTACAACTCCATTTAATACATTACCACTTGGGGAAGGAAAATAAGGTAGTTGTTTCTAGGATCTAGAAATAACATTCTAATATATCCATGAAGTTGATTGATAAATAACCAATTATCGTGGGTAAATAGAGGACGAATCATGTGGTCGTACTGGGGAGGGTTACGTCCTATGTTTCCGAAATGACTATTCAACTATCCATTCACATAAATAACAATGAATTCTAGAAAAAATATATAGTGCTTTAAAAAATGTAGAAAACAGTCTGGGGATCCAAATTGAAAAAGGCAGGGATATAAGGATTGGATTTCAAAAATGTATCTTATCACATCTAGAATTGAAGAAGGAACTTTTGGATGATTCAAACATCTAATTATTTTTCTATACATTCAGGATATATAAATAAGTATAATGATTTGAAGAAAAATATATGGAGGTATATTATGAAGAGAGGGATTGTGGAATACATATCTCGATGCTTGGTATGCCAAAAAGTTAAGGATGAACAAAAAATTAAATAGGTATTCTAAAACCATCACCCATATTGGTATAGGAAAAAATAAGACTTCACCATGTACATTATCATAGTACACCCAAAAACATCTAATGGTCATAGTTCTGTTTGGCTAGTAGTCAATCTCCTTATATACTCTAATAATTTTATTTCCTTTAATGAATACATTTTCATTGACTAACTCATCAAGATATAGGTAATGGGAGTGTCATGGATGCAGGTTGGACCCCTATCAATTCTATTTGATTGATATATGTGGTTTACCTTGAGGTTATAGGAGAGTATAAAGAAATATTTGGAGGTAGATTTTGAGACTTTTCACTGTATATCATACTCACTAAAAAATTTAGTCTTATATTAAAATTAAAAATATAAAGGATATGATGATAACTTATTTTTAGGATCTAGAAATATGATGGTATCACTACCTACCCTAGAATAGTTCATATATATTAATAGATTCCATTAATGTATTCAGAAAACACCTAAGAAGGTTCTGTATTGGAATAGATGTATGACTATAGAATGACATGGAGAAGTTTGAGATAGGATGTTGATTGGTCCTTGCTTTACCAAAGAAATGTTTGAGAAGGATAAAACAATTAATAGACCAATTAAAAGCACAAAAAGTCAAAAAAAAGTGTTATGAAAATAATAATTAAGGATATGTGGTCTTTGAAGTAGGGGATAATGTGTTCCATAAAATATCATCATGGTTGAGAGTTAAAAAATTTAAGAAGGTAAAGAAGATGAACCATAGATAAATTGTCCCCTTCAAGATCCTTGATAAGTTAAGGGTCATTTCATATCTCTTATTTTACCCTCCACAACACTCCCAAGTATACGATGTATTCAATGAATCTCTTTGGGATTGTTCACACTAGAACCTTCACTTCTGGTATAATTATAAGTAGTGGGATCAGAGTATGATCTCTAATATAATGCACTACTAGTTAAAATTAAAGATCGAATAGAAATGGTTATGAAGAATAATACCTCTCACCTAGTCAAGAATCTAGTGTAAAATCATAAATTTCATGTAGCTATGTCAGAACCTAAGGATTTAATGAGAGAAGAGTAACTTCACTAGTTTTTATATATGTAATAAAATTTGAAGAGATAAATTATTATAATGGGGATAGAATGTAATGAAATGATTTATTATTCCTAAATTTAAAACTCTGTTTGATGGATTTCTCTACACCAATCCCTGAAAACAAAACAATTATGATCTAATGTAAGAGAGTCATAGAACTGTTAAGTATGAACGGTGGTAATAAAATTATGACAGTAAATAAATTGATATAATTAAAAACAATTCACTATAACTGTCAAATCAAGTAATGAAAATATGAAATAAATGATATATATTTTCTAAAATTTAATTCTCCCCAAGTATAGTATAAATTTTTATGATTAAAATTTCAACTATAGTTTAATTTGTTCTCTTTTGATAAAAAAAATTGTCACTATATTTTAAAATTAAAATTAAAAATTTAATATATAAAGTTTATTAAGATAATTTTGATGAAAATTTATCATTTAATAATTTATGATTATCATACAATATTATCATTAGTCATTTGGAAATTTTCAGAAATAGTTAGTTTCTATGTGAATAGTGAAAATTCTAAATTTACAAAATTTGTCTGTTTTATAAATATTTTTTTTGTTATAAATTGAAATTATTTCAAATTTTTTTAATGAAATTATATATTATAAATTTTAATAAATTATTAAATACTTTTTATGTATTTTAAAAACACAATTTAGAAATAATTGAAATATATTTGGAATTTTAATTAAATGTGTTTTTTGGCAGTTTCGATTGTATAATTATAAATTTAAGATAAAATGATTATATTAATATTATTTTTAAACAAATAATATTTTTTATTAATAATAACATTAATTTATTTTAATTAATTAAATTTACAATTTTATCCCTATAATAAATCGTATATTCATAAAAATATTGTTTTTCCAAAGGTGGGTTTGGTGCATTAGATAGACTTGTGTAAAAATTAATTTCCACAAACATAGTGTTATTATATGATAAATAATATTTTATATTTATATATTTTTTATATAAATTTCATTATTATAGTAAATATATTAATAGGGATTCCAATAGACTTTCCCCGGTGAAAATTAGTTACCTCCGTAAAAACCAAAAAAACAATGAATGTAAATAACATTAACAGAAAACAGTTTACAAAATGATGAACATATTCTTTATTGAAATAACATATTTGGGAATTAATCATCTAAAAAATATCCAGCAATAAATGTTTTTACATTTTTGAGCAATTGACACTTGAATAGTGTTATGGAACTATTTGAAATTGATTACCATTTCAAAATGTACAAAATTTCTCATCTTATAAAATGGATCCACTTCCACCCTTAAAATATGAATATAATTTTTTAAATACTATAATAAAATATGAAATTTTAATCTCCATATAACCCTACCACTTGTAAATTTCACCATGTTCAATCAAATTTTTAAGAATCACTTCGAATTCAAGGAGTTTTCCATGGAAAAATCATGTCTCAAATGTTAGTATTATTGTCTTCTTATATTGTTCTTCTTAATATTACTCTTCAAAATATCTTATCAGTGTGATAATATAATGATTTAAATATCCTCATAATATAGATTTTTTATATTAATGGTACAACCATTATTAATTCATTTTCATCTACATAAGAAATGAAGGATATTCATTAACGCATGTGTATGTACTTCTCCCACTACGAAGAAACGTTTTTTTTATTATTGGTTTTCATTAATAAAAAAAATATTAAAATTCTGTTTAAAATATTTAAATCATAAATTGAATATTATTATGATCACATTATAATTATATTATTTAAAAAATAATCATCTCTTTCACCATACTCATAAATAGTGTTAATGTATGTTCATGTTTGGGTCCGTCTAACCACCTACATGAATGATGTTATAAAAACTCATAATGTATAAATATTGTAATATAAATAATAATATTTTTATAATATAATAATATATTAATTATTTTACTGTGTTTTTATATAAATTATATGATTTAATTTACTTATTATTAAATTATATTTTTTATTCACAAAAATCACCAAAATAAACCAACATCATTTACATTTTCATTTAATGTAACTAAAACAATTATGGAATTGTATGAGAGACATAAATATAAAAATAATCTATATTTTATAGTATATTGAAATATATATTTATTATTAATTTAGAATCATAATATTGGAAATGTTGTGAATAATATAAACTGTGTGAAGACAGTTGAAGATATAAACACCATATGTAAAAAATATATTTCATGAACCTTATAGATAAATAGAATATATTAATTATGGGAATATATATATACGAATAAGGTAATGAGATACTATATTATTATTTCTATATACTGGGAATATAATATTATTATTTCTATATACTGGGAATATAAAAATGTATACTTTCTAAAAAGGAACATGTAACTATTACTAAAAAATGTTTTCAAGAATTTATTTTCTGGATTTGAAACATGAAAAAGATATATCTAAATATATTTATGTTTTTATCATCATTTATATGTTATTTGGTTATAAATATACATGGAAATTATTATTTTCTGTCATAAAATTTCACATGTTTATGTCAGTTGATATGTTTTAGAACACCATTTTTCATATGGGTTATTTAATATATCATGATGATTCATTTTAACTTAATCACATTTCTTTTAGTACTGAAGAGTGGGGGGAAATATCAAACTCCAATGAGTTGATTTATTTCTAAATATAATGAGGTATTAATCCCTACAAATGATAAGTTTTTTCAAATAGGCATGGTATTTATGGGGTTTCCAACAATTTTATGTGTGGACATAATGATTTTTTTACACATATGCATGTGCATAATGAGTTAACTCACATAGGTATTCCTATAAATATAGTTTTTCTAATATTAAATATTTTTTATCAAGTTGTGGTTAATTTAATAGATTCATTTCATCTCCATGAAATTATTTTATTTCGATATTATTCCCTCTTGGTAATTTATTTCCCACATTTAAGTCATGCTGGTAAGTTATATTGTTATTGATATGTGTTTTGAGCTTTGGTATTACATATATTCTTAATGAACAATATATTGATGAATCAATGCTAATATAATATTTTTTGTTAATATAAACTAATGTTTATGAAAATTTATTTTTCTATTTATTACTTCATCATGCCTCAATTCTTGATATGATATTTTTCCATTAAGGAGTGTTGAAATTACCCCTTTCATATGTTTTAAAATACATGGGTTTGAATAATATTATACCAAATGAGGGAATGATAAAATGCTCTATGGGATCATGGGAGTGGATGCATTATCATGAGTATAATAAAATAAGATTTATTATGTCAATGAACTCCAAGACACAGACAATTTCGGTTTTTGGTTTGAGCAACTGTAGTGAGATGAATTATTTATGTATTTTTGTTAATATATTATTTATTTCATGTCATTCATGGGTATATATATAAATACTCCCTATCAGATTAATTTTCATTCTATGATTTTAAATACTACTCTAAAAATAATTTTTCATATTCTGAAGCCTTTTCCAAAATACAATAGTAACCAAGAAGCCTTGTGCATTCCGTCATACTAACATCATCTTCATTTATGATATGCTATGATTTTTTATACTCATTATATTTTGATTATATTATATTTCAGGAAAAACTTTATATTAATGAAACTATCCATGATAGATGAATTGGTGGTTTTCTAATATTTTTTAGTTATCCTACACTATAAAACATTTCATTCTATAAACGAATTATAAAAAACTAGAATTATAAAAATAAAAACTTCATTTGATGGAAGGTATATTTTGGTTTATTTCTGCAATATAGTTTTCATATAATAATACAATTATATTATTTCCATTATATAGATTTTTTTTAGAAAATTCATTCTCTATTGAAAGGTATGTGACAAGATCATTCTCATATATTCTTGTGAATACATAACTTTTGTTTTCCCCCAAATTTACTAATTTTATTTTAAGATCAAGGCATTTCATCTTATGTATTGTTTTATAATCTTAAAATAACATCCCTATATATTCATGTTTATTAATATTCTCTAAATATTATCCTCATTTATATTTCACTATTCTTGAAATGTACTTCCATGCTCCATTATCCAACTTTAATTTCACTTCTAGTATATAATTCATGACATTAATTCAAGAATTATATTTTCCATCCTGTGTAGTTATCCCTTTTTATGTATTTAAACTTCTTTATGGTTTCATAAACCCATTATTTTTTAACTATGGAGAACTTTTCTTCAGGCTCTTTGAATGTATCTATTTTGGAACGAACATTCTTAGTGATATCAATTTTCATCAGTACCATTATTATCAATTTTCTATTCTTATTCTAAGAATTAACTTTGAGATGGATGACCTTGTCCAAATTTTCTTTGAAGGTGACATATATAAGAATGATAAAATAATGATGAACATGTTTTAAGGACTTCCTCAATACTATATATGTATCAATATTCAATTCGTAAGATGTTTGGTATTGCCTAATTATTCATGGATCTTATACCTGAATGTTTTGGAAAGAGATATAAGTTATCTATTCATCATAAAAATATTTTAAATTTCTAATGTATAATATTTTTCCATCCCATTTGAGGATCCTTGGACCTATAATCCAAGGTTCTATAAATTACTAATTTCTTTAAGTATTGTCTTTGATACAATGTGAGATTAATAAAACATTATTTTTTAATATTTCAATAATATAAACATCACTTTTTATAAATAATAACACAAACCCAATAATAGATGGATTAGATTCTATTTTAGACTATATAACTAGGTAAATTATTTTAAATAACTTTTGAATATTTATCTAAAATAGAACCACAGTAGACACTATTCTAAAATTATCATAAGTTATAATCGTCTTCAAATCCACAAGATGGGAAATATAAAAATGGGTAAGGATATATTATTTGTAATGGAATAACTAGTCAACATGTCATCAATGGTTTTGTTAAAATCGTGTGAGTAATCATTATGATTGGAGAACAATCTTACTGAAATGAACATAATATAATATGATTTTCCCATGAGTCATTAAATAATGGCTTGTAATCTCAAAGGAACCAATATATTCCATGTATTATTTTTTTGATTCATGAGACATTAAAAAAATAAAGTTTCATAATCATAGGAACACTATTATGAAATATGATTATAGACCAAATATAAATATATAAATCATAAATCAAAACTAACCATGAAAACCACTATAATTTTATTCTAATAATGTTGTATTTAATAGCTTGTGTGACACGAAACACCATAAATAAAAATAAATATAACATATTGATTATTTATGATATATTTAATATTTTAAATATTTATTTTCAATATATTTTAATGCATGATACCCAATGTTAGATTGTGTTACACGCAAGAATGACTTTGTTTGGTAGTTTGTGTTACATGAAATATCGAGATTTTTCCAAGAATAATATATTATAATTTAATATAATAAGATAAAACATATCCATTAAATTGAATGTTATTAATAAAATTAACTGAATTATGATAATATATGGTGGAATTCACTGTTTATAAATAAATTTGAAATTAATATAAGAATCAGCCGAAAATAAAGCGAATGTTTGTATAAAAACTATTTTATGATAAAAAATTATTTTTATAAAAAAAATATATTAATTAAAATAAGTTACTGAAATTAATTTAAAATATATATGTTATAAATTTAATAAAAATTTTTATACATTCATCCGATATATTTGATAGCTATAAGAAAAGAATATATCTTGTTTTAATCTTTAAAATGAATTTTTTTCAAAAAAGTTAAATTTACCACTTTTTAGTATAGAACCTATTTTGAATCTCTAAATTTTATGTTTAATAAATTTAATAACAAAAAATTTACATATTTTTTGAAATAGATACATCCAAGTTAGCATATGATGAATATTTGGTATTTTTCAATGAAGTTTCATTTTTTGATGAATAGTATAGAAATACGAAATTTTAATTGAAAACTACTCTTTCATCCAAATTTTTTATAATGTTAAATTATATATTAAATTATTTTTAAAAGAAATATATATAAATTATAAATAAATTTATCCAATGTATTTTATTTCAATAAATTTTACATTGTAATTTGATATAAAAACATGGAATGATTTTGATCATTTTTACTTTTAAAACGTGCATTGTCTTCCTCTCTATGTGAGTAATTTAAAATTAATTTATACCAATTATGTTATTTTAATATTAAAATTTTTTAACATAATATTAATAAATAAATTATAAATTATAACATGTTCAAATTATTTTTTGAATAAAAAAATTAGTTCAATATACTAAACATAATTACAACGATTAATAGATATATTTTATTAAGAAGAAACTAAATCTTAAATGAAAGGAAAAAATGACCTATAAACTTGTCTGAAATACATTTGATGTTCTTATTTAGACCCAATAATTACATTTATTATATATGGACTACTATTGGAGACAATATAAAAGGGAACAATTTGGTCCAAATTCCCTTTTAAAATATTTTCAATAATACCACTCTTCTACTATAAAAAGAAACTCAACCCTCCCTTATATTAACACCTCTAAAACACTTTGTATCACCCAAACTATAGGGAAATAAATATCATAAAATCTCTAAACACACCCTAGTGGCCTCATATTGGTTATAAATCAAACCTATAATCGCTTTAGTGAAATCCAAAACGAGTTACTCGAATAAGATGTAACATTCACCAACATGTAATTTTTACATCATTTCCTTCTCTGGTGCCTTAATTTAAAATTATATCTTGATAATATATCTACCTATCTATATTAAATATACATAAATATTTTTATGTCATGTTTTCTACATTCACATAGACACACTTCCATCATATTGGTAATGAACTTACCATTTGTGTGTACGGAAAACTATCCCCTCGCAAAACGATGTCATTCTTTTTTACATTACCACCTCTCATGGTTGGGAATTATGATGGAAAATCTATTTTCTATGATATATATTTTTATTATTTTTTATTAATACATGTTTTATTGTTATATAAGACATACATTAATTTCTTCCATTTTGTGTAAATAGTATAACATTCATTGGGGAAGTGTGGACTACCTCCTTCTCAGAGAGATGTGATTCATTCACAATATACATGAAAATTATAAAGGGTGATTGAAATTAAAATATGTTAAATATATGACATATATTTTATACTATTATTATAGTATTCATATATATAATTTTATAATCATTATTTTAATATGATAATGAAATGAAAGTTGCATTCATGCGTATGTGTGACCTAACTTCTCCATGAATGATGCACTTCATTACCTATATCAAAATATTATGGTTTTTTGTAATTGAATATCTTCTAGATATATATTATATTAAAATCATGTTATACATTATTGATATTATTATATCATGATCTACATTATAGTAACAACACATAAAATGAAAAACCATACTCCACAAACAACCATTTAACATTTGAAATAAAGAAAATATTGAGTGATTGCTCACAATCGGGTAGTAAGATATCATAATAATATCATATTGGATATCATAAATTTTATATTGGTTAATATTTAAGTTAAAAAATTGTATTAAAAAACTATAACTTTGTTTAAATACCACATAACAAAAAGGAAGGATTAGGCAGTGTATTTTCTTCTCACTTTTCATATCTTTGAGAAACATTTCATATTCAAAACATACTTATTCTTTGTGGTATATCAACTGACAATTTTTATATATTATTTCCCAAATCATTCTATATACATGGTATTAGTTTTTTAAGTTAAATTATATCCTCCAATGGATATTGACATAAAAATTATATAGGGGTAAATGTTTTCATTGCAATGTCACTTTCTATTGATAATGTTAACTTTCTCATATAACAACCACTTTGTTATGATAATTTCATATTAAAATTACATATTATAATTAAATGGATATTATTATTTCATAAATTTTATGTTTTCACATTGTTAGTTATTTGATTAAATGGGGAAATATTATATCTTTTATTCAACACAAATATTTGATAAAGAACATTGATCATGAATTAAATCAAATACTTGATATACAAGGGATTATTTTGAGAGGTAAGACATTAATGGAACCAAATTTTAGATATCCCATTAATTGATTGACTTTATAATGTGATGAATTATTTTTCCAAATTATATGGGTTTCTAACCGATATGTTAATCTTTCTTGTAAATGGTCTTGACAATAAAGGTACCATGTAACTAGGAAACATAGAATTCAATAATTTAGTGGTTCCCTCATTTAGACTCAATTATTATTTATACATGAGATTTTTTATTTGATATATCAATAATATAATTTCATTATAATTTTATTAATTAAATGGAATTTTTTTGGTTATTTACATTACCATATTGATTATTCCTTATGCAGTAGTCCAAATGGAAAGTGTGTTTAGTTATCTCTCATTTCTTGTTGATTACGCATATTGATTAATGATTAATAACAATATACTCTTAAACATAATAATAATTTGAGGTCATCCTTATTTTCTTTCTATTCCACAGGCTATAAAAAATAAATATTTGGATAATCTTTCAAGGAGGATGTTTTTCTCCTTTTATTATGTATCATATTCGATTTTTTATTTCCCAATGTAATGTGAGTATTTTTTATGTAATATGGTTTCCAAAAACACCTAAACTAATTGCTCCATTGGGATTTGATTCATTTTTATCATGCCAATGTATGAAAATAATGCATCGGCTTAGAGATTCGGGGAACAATGCATTACAATTGATATCAAACTATGTTCAACATCAACCAGGGAAACAAGACATAGAAAAGATAGTTTAGGGAACATTACACTAATATATACTTTTAGTATATGTATAGATAAAAATTATTCAATTTTTATAAGGTAGATATTATGTGGCTCTTCCTAGAAATATATCCCTTTCTTGAATCAACAAGAAAACATGGTTATGGAATTAATGTACATAGGTGTTAAAACTTTGAGAATGTGTGTCAGGCCTAGTTCGAGCGTCATCTTGTACATGACAATAATCCTTACATCACACCTATTTTTAAATTCAAGGGAGATAAACATTGAATAAATCAAGTATCATTACAAATAATTATAAAGGTTTTTATGATAATGATATCCTAAAGAAACCATGATTATGATTAGTAAATTAGATTAAAAAAATATCAATTTAAATTATGTATTCCAATAGCTTCAGGATTATACATTATGTTACATAATGTTTTGATCAAATAAATTATATTTGATTATTTATAAATGTCCTATATAAGTAATAATGTTATAAATTCTCATGAAAAATTGTAGATATATCCCTAATGAGAAAGATAATATAACTATTAATAGAAATTATCAAGTTATGGATAAATTAGTGTATCTTAATCGAGTTCTAACACATAACAGTGATCTGATAGGGAAACATTTTCTATAAAGAGATTCTCTAACATGGGATCATTTTATGCAATAGGGTCCCCCATCATATAGTGGGACTACTGATCTAATGGTGGATGTGAAATTGAATATGTATTTAGAGAAGCAATTTATGTCATTAGGATGCATTTAAAAGAAAGATATTACCCTTGAAGAGTATTTGATGAATGGAAAT
Source organism: Viscum album (assembly GCA_963277665.1). Taxonomy (NCBI): domain Eukaryota; kingdom Viridiplantae; phylum Streptophyta; class Magnoliopsida; order Santalales; family Viscaceae; genus Viscum; species Viscum album. The sequence goes on from OY728166.1 coordinate 761,844,830, forward strand.
GCTAATAAATTGTTTTCATTGATCCAAAATAATAAAGATAAAGAGTAAATAAAACTCATGGAATGGAATGATTTTAAAGACACATTATTTTTCATATTTTTCCTTGGGAGAAAAAAACAGATATAAAAAGTGTATTCCTAAGTTTAATGAAAATGAAGGAGTGAATTGAAATAGTGTATGAAATGACTTTAAAAGTTTAGATATTTTTTATACAAATTTCATACACAAAATAGACTTCAAGATTGAAAATTTCATTGATGCTCCTTATCCATGTCCTTAAAGGTAATTAGTATCTCAATCTAATTTTGTCATTTGATGAAATAGATTTATGTGATGCCAACAGAGAAAAATAATAATCGAAGTCTGTTGGATTAAAAGGGATGAACGATAAGAAGATAGATAAAGATAAAATAAAATATAAGGGTAAAAGGGAAATAAGTATTTTACCACATGTGATAAATATAGGCAGAATCACTATTGAAAATTATTGAAAGTATTGGGGGTTTATATTGAGCTTGGGGAAATGAATCATGACAACAAGGAATGCAATGTGATGATGGAAAAAACTATTATTCAGTTTTATAACTGCAAGGATAGGAGGCACTATGAAAACAAATTCCCCAAAATATCAGGGGAATATAACTCCAAATAATTTATTGGGTCTTTATGAAGCATATTTCATTGACACAACCCAACTGTAATGATAAAAATTCTTTGGTATATTGGTCTATTAAATATATTGATAAAGTATTTTATTTTCTCATCATTTGATTTATGAAATATGTATGGATTGTACTGTAGTAATTTTTCAATAAATATTAAATATAATATATTGAAGAGTACAAATAAAATTTATTTAGAATAAAGATAAACCTTTGTAAAAACCCATGTTTATGGGAAAATAACCATTAATATGTTCCTTAAAGAATGTTAATGATGCTAGAATAAAGCATTGATTTATTCAAATAATGTAAATTGGATTGTGATGAATAACTTTGAAATGATCAATGGTTTTTTCCAAAAGTGGTTTATGTTATAATTGATATAGTTTTGACCACTTTTTAATTTAAGAAATATATCCAATTACATGTGTCTTAAATAAAGGATAATGAAGAATTCATGATTCTAATAAGGTTTTATGATAATCCCAATTATTATAATTTTTAACAGAATACATAATGAGGGTGTTCATATGTTTGGTATGTGATTATTATAGAGCTACTTCATGTTTTTTGGAGTAATTATTTTTTCATTTTGAAAATTTTATGATATTATTTTAAATAGATTTGGATCATAATTGTTTGGAAAATTTGACCATAATTGAAATTTTAAATATATATCATTGAATGAGGATTTAGATATTAATTTATTACATCACATTATGAAAACTCATGTTATAATATATGAAGTATAAGTTGTTCAAATATTAATAATGGGAAATAATTTTGTTTATAGAAACATATCATTACTTATTTTCTTAGTGTGTGAAAGATTTTCACAACTCTATGAATATTGTATTGAAAAACAAATTCTCCCATTATCATCATTTTGTATGATATTAATGACCATTATTCACACATATATTTTAGTGTTTCTTGGTCAAAAAAATTGTCCATTAATTTTTTTTGATCAATCTCCATAAGATAATGATATTTATATTTCTCTTTCATATCCTTGTTTTCAGTAATGTTATCATATTCGTATGCCTAGTTTTGGGGTTACATCACATATCCTTTACCCTATTGTTAATAATATAAGTCATACAATCTATTTAAAATGATGGTTTTTAAAGAAAATTATTTTAAAATATAAAACCCTTAATTATCGAGATCATTTTTAAATTGAGATAATGTAATTTAATTATGGTTTAAAAAATGTAACATCTTTAAATAATAAGGTAATAATGTTTTACTTAGTAGTGTATATGACACAAAACACCAAGTATCGAAATGAATATATATTATCAATAAATTATGATATAATTAATATAATAAATAAATATTTTATAATTATTATAATTCATTCTACACTAATTTATATTGTGTTACATGAAAGAACAACTTTGATCGGTTGTTTTCATGACACAAAAGGTTGAGTTTAACCAAATAGAAATATATTATTAAGAGATAATTCTTTAACATAATATGATGTGACCTAGTATGATAATTGATATTTTTTAATAGTATTAAATATCATATGATAATATATTTTTTAAATCATCGATTATAAATTAAAACGAAATGAATATAAAAAATTATATAATATAAAGAGATGATTTTATAAAAAAAACATTCTCTGTACTCACAAAGTCATTTTATACAAATAAATTAAATTAAAAAAATTATTCAGAGATATTAATTTAATATATATATATATATATTATTCCAGGAAATTCTATTGATATGAACTCGATATATTTGATAGTTATAAGACATGAATAAATCCGGTTTTGGGATTGAAAATTGTATTTTTCAAAAAAAGGAAATTTTACATACATTTAATGGAGATCGTATTTTAAATAAATTTTTTGAACATTTATAAATTTTATATGAAAAAATATACTTTTTATTGAAATAGAATCAATAAATTTTTGTTATGGTTATTTTTATTATTTTTTATAATAAGTTTCACTTTTTTATGAATATTGGAAAACATTGAAATTTAATTGGAAACTAATTTTCCAAATAAATACATTATAGAATTAAATTGGATATTAAAATGGTTTTAATGTTAAATTATACCAATTATAAATAAATTAATCAAATTTATGTAATTGGAATCAATTTTACAATGATATTGGATGTACAACCTTTTCATTATTTGGAACGTTTTTTACTTCAAAACCTCGTATAATTGTCCCATACATGAGATTAATTTTCAATTTATATCTTCCACATATGTGAATTTAATATGGGAAAATGGATTCAATATTTGGAATAATAATAATTTATAATTTATAATATGTTCATGTTGTGTTTTACAAAAATATTTGTGACTGTGATTAAAATTGATTTCAATGATCAAGAAGAAAATTTTAAGGAAAAGAAACTAAAGATTACAGTTAAACTAAAAAATACTATTAAAATTATCCAAAATCCATTATATATTAATATTTTGTAAATATAGTCCTTTATTTCAGATATTGATAATTATTGGAGCCACATTACATGGTAAAAATGGTGGTCGAATCATGTTTTCAAAAATTTAAAAGAATGTCAATCCACCTCCACTATAAAAAGGCACTCACCCCATACAATTATTCCCACCTATAATGCCACTTGGATTATGAACCAAATTCTAATATAATCTTTCATTTTTCCTCCTCTAACCATAGAGGCCCCAAATATGTAATAAATCTAACCAAGAATCCCATTGTAGAAAACCAAAAGGAGGTACTTGATGAACATGTAACTCTCAATAACATGAATTATTAATTTGTTTCCTTATCCATTAACATCAGTTAAATTTATATCATGATAGTATTATTAAATAAATATATTCAATATTCTTATTATTTTATGTTAAATTTTTGACCTAAACTATCACACAATTTCATCAAATGGGTTAATTAACATACCATTTGTGAGTACAGTGATGTTCATTTTTTTCCTTTACCACCTCTCATGGTTGAGAATTACTATAAAAACACTTTTTATATGATATTTATCATATTTATTTTTTATTAATACTTATTCATTTTTTATATGACACTTAACTTCATTGTTTCAATTTTGTGTAAATATGATAACATCGTTTGTTGAAGTCTGAGCTATCGCTTCCCCAAAGCGTTGAGATTCGTTTACACTATACCTGAAACATATAAAGGATGGTTTTAATAAAAATATGATAAAAATATTTAACATATATGATACTGCTATTATAATATATATATATATTTGTTTATTTTATTATATTATATTTTCATTCTGTTAATAATTAAAATGAATGAAAATAGCATTTATGCGTATGTACGACCTGCTGTCTCCATGAACGATGCATTTCATTTAAATTCTCCAAATATTATGGATTATTATAAATATATATATACTTAATAATTATTATACTTACATAATTTTTTACATTATATAGATTATTAAATCATGATATAAGTATAGGAGTATAAAATTACTTGTCCAAACATACTTGAGAGACATTACAATTAACACATGAAATCGTTAAAATAATGAAATATTACTAAAAATGTAACAAGAGATTATAATAAGATCATATATGATATAATAAAAAATATTATGGCTATTATAGGAGTTATTGAGTCGTTTAAAACAATTATAAAAGAGGTTAAATATCAAACCACAAAATTAATGGATTGGGTAAAGGAAGTTCATCTCAATTCTTATATTAGTGAGATAATTGTCATATTCACCACTTACTTATATAGTGCAGTGTATATGTGGTCCATTTTGATATATTAGGTCATGAATACTTTTATATTATTGTTATTTAATTTTTTTTACTTTTAATGATCTCATCAATGGGGGTTTGACATGAATATTACCAAGTGGTAAAAGTTAAAATATCGGTTTCTTTTGTGATATTTAACTTTCTCTTGGAAAAATCAAATAGTTTTTATCATTTAATCAAACATATAGATATTCTTATGAAATGGTTATTATTATTTCCTAAAAAATATACCATTCGTATATATGGTGTTTACATTTATTATTAATAGTATAACAATGGAATTATTTATAAATTTGTATTTATATTCAACATATATATTTAATAAGGTACATTGTTCATGACATAAATTTACTGATACATATATGAGTAATGTTTTGGATATGAATGATGTGGTTAGGGAATAGGTCTAGATATCACCTAGATGCATCGGTAGTCTCCTGAGATAAATCAGTTGGGAAATTAGATGGGTTTTTACCTTATATGCTAAAGAGTCTTTTGAAAGGTCTTAACAATATAGGTATCATATTACTTGGAATCAAGGTATTCAATAATTAGTCGTTTCCCTCATTTAATCTCAGTTATTATTTATCAATGAGATTTGTTTCATTCAAATATCTATGGTTGAATTTTAATCTTAGTTTATTTATTAAATGTAATTTTTTGACGTTATTTATAATTCCTAATTGATTATTCCTTATCCATTTCATTAAATAGAATGTGTGATCACTTATTTACCTTTTCCATATTGACTATGTGTATTTATTCATGAATAATTCCATTATACACACACCCTTCCTTATCATTTTATTTCACCCCTATTTTCATTACCTTTCTCATGTTATGAAGATGAAATATTAGAATAATCATTCAAGGAGTCTATTAATAAATTTTTATTATGTTTAATGTTTTATTTTCTATTTCCCAATGTATAATGAGTATCAAATATGTAATAGGTTTTGAAAAATAGTTAAACTGATCAGTCCAATAGGATTTTCTTCTTTATAGTCATTCCAATATAATAAAATAATGCACTGACTCTAGGACTGTGGGGTATGATATATACAACCCACTAATATATTCTTAAAATAATATGATTGGGTTAATCATATATATACATTTTTGGGATTTCTATCATACTAATGTGAACCCTTGAGTGTGGGATAATCCTACTTTATACACATGGGGTAGGTAAGTCCATATGTTTACCTTTATTCTTGGGATCATCTTCCACTGAAAACGTTTTCTTGGGATAATCATCCCATGCACCTCTTTTTATAGGATAAGCCTCCAAGGTACCCATTTTCTGGGGATAATCCTTTTTTTTTACCATTGGAAGGGTATAATCCTCCTGTATACCCTTTTGATCTATTTATATATAAACATTACCAATGCATTGAAGGTAGATAGGGGACTCCACCCATCATTTATAAATACATATGTATTTCTCTTGAAAAAAATAATTTATTGAATAATTAAGAACACAAGGAAATAGAAATAGCTTTTATAAAATTTCTAGATGGTATCACCTAAATTGAACACAATATTTTGAATAGATTATAATAAAAATCTAATCAACACTAACGATTATTTTGTAAAAATATTTTAATTTTTATTCATGTAAAATGTTTTCTATGGAAATAAATCCATTATAGATAATGAAGAATTTGGAGAGAAATCATTAAAGACTTTTTTGAAAAATAATTCATCATTGATATAAACGATAAAGATGTAGTCAGTTTGAAAATTCATTATCCGAAAGGTCTCATTGAGAATTTGAAAAGTAATTGAATTCAAAATAATTTTTTTAATGAATCCTTCAAAATAAATAATTTCCTAAAATGGTCATGTGAAAACACATTGAAAAACATTACATTTACAAAAATATCTAATAATGGCGAAATAAAAAAACCTACATGATTAAAAAATGATTATTTTTTGTTTTTGAGACAATTTAATTTTGAAAAACTATGTACAATAATGTATCCATATAATAACATAAATTTTATGAAGGGAAATATTTAGTCGATGAGAAAATATTTTATTCTAAAAAGATTTATAACATTATGATTTTATGAAATTCCATTATGTAAAACTGAAATAATAAAAAATATATAACATAATACCATTTTTAAAAATTGGGAATTGAAGTATTAAGTACATATGAGATAAAATATAATATTTCTTTATAAATATAAATTACAACCATAGTGGGAAGGAAAATTTTATACAATGAATCGAAATAATCCTTGAATTTTTTGTTAATTGTTCTTAGTAATTATATAATTCTCATGGGGAAGAAATTAATTAATGAGGAAGATTTGGATTGGATGTTTAATTTTCACCATATAGTAAGAGAATTTTTTATATAATAAATTATTCTGGTGTATGAGCCGAAGATTGAATGAAATAAGTTCAATAATATTCCTTATAACTCAATGAACGAGGTTGAACAAATATAAATGCTTATAATGTCACTATATTTTGAATAAAATTATATTTTAAGAAAGAACCCAATATGTCTATTAAAACCCCATGAATTTCCTAATATATAGAAATTCAGTTACGAGTTATTAATAACTATTTATTAATGATATCATTCTGTATAATAGTAAATATGTCTCAAGGAATTAAATTTTACACAACAAACTTATTTCTTGTATCCCCAATTAGTCAAATTCATATAAATGAAATAAATATATTAGTAACCTATTTAAGAAAAATATTCATATCAATAACCTTTTATTCTCTTCAATTAGAATCAATTATTATTAATTCACAACTTATTTGTGGTTTCCATTGATCCTCAATTATTATAAATTCTTACTGTTTCACGTATGACTGTTAATGTCAATAATGATATCCATTATTTAATACTATGTTATTCATTAATATATACTTTATATTATTTTAATTGATAAATTAAATTTATTTTAAAAACTTTTCACTCCTTCCCTATGTTTTTTTGTTCTCCTCTATGAAAATTGAATAAATTTCAACTTATATATGTAATTATAGCGATCAAGGATGAAAATTTAATATTAAGGAATTTTTTTAATATAACCATTATAGAACAGTTAATAATTCCTGTTATCTTATTTACTTATAATATATTCATTATTTATGTACCCATATTCATTCATGGTAGTATTTCATATTATCGTTCTTGTAGGTGGCTAAATGGACCCAAACAAGAACATGAAATAACTTGACGGGTGAGGATCATTAAGGAGGGGAATGATATCATTATATAAGAAGAATAATTAAATTATTTATGTTTTTTAACAATATTTTATGAATCTTGGATAATGAATTGAATCCTGTTGAAAAATGAAAAACGTTTCTTTGTAGAGGTGGTTGTATTCATGTACCCACGACTAATATAATCATTTCTCAAAGAATGATAGGGTGTGAAGATGGACAATAAATTGTATTTTTTAATTTAAAAGTAAATTATTTATATCATATTTATTCATCAATCACATCATTAAAACCATCAATTATAATTGTTGATCAAAATAGAAGACATCGTTTCGGGGAGGCAATACTCGATATATATGCATGATCGATGTGTTATTTTGTTTAAGTGGATGTGAATAGTTAAATAATTGTGGTTCAATTAAATTTATAACACATTATTATAAAAATTATATGGAGATAATTATATTAAAATGATTAAAATAAGATATGATGTGAAAAATTAATAAGAAAAATGTACGGAATATGTAATACTAATTTAGTGACACTGAATATTATCTTGAAAATATCCATGGAAATGAGTGTATTAGGAAAACTAATTGATACTGCAGGTTTATTAAAATTTTAGGGTCTTATAAGAGGACAAAAATAACACATTTTCATGACTAATTTCGAAGAGATATGTTTTTCAAGAAGTGGTGGTTCTTATCCACTATTATAAGTAATGAAAATGTAATGTTTTTTCAATAATATATAATTTTCAATAATTACATGACTCTATTTATGTAGTTCTCGTAAAATGGTAATGTCATAATATAAATGGTATTAAAATAAAACAACATTTATGTATTCAGAAAAAAATAAACTATTTTATAAAAATATTAAAAATTCACGGTAATCTAATTTTGGAATGGTTAATTCAGAAATAATGTTCATTTTCAAAAATCAAGATTCGACAATTTATTAATTTATCATTTAAATTAAAATAAAATATATACCAAAAATTATTTTATGAAAAAAACAATTCAATTATAAACTATAATGTGTTATTAATTTTATTTTTTATCAAATAACAATTATTTTATATATTTTTAGTTACAATATGTTTTATTCAGCATTAATCTTCTTAATAATATTCATATAATATACCACAGATAATTTAACTTTCTTGTATCATGGGTTATAATGCATCAAAAATATTATTACTTTAGAAAAAAATATATTCATGAATTATAGAGTGTTATAATATCCATTAAATAAAATACATCATATCAATTTTAATTATAACATAATAGTTAAACTAAATAATTGTGTCTATGAGATAGATATGAATCATTATATAAATTTTTATTTTATATAAAAAATATTTTCGAATGTATCATTTTCCATCAAAATAGATCAGTCCAAATATTGACTATTTTATAAATCATATGAGCTAAAAACCCTTGTTATTATGTATCATAAATAAAATAAATCAATTATTTTTTCCAATAGATATCATATTCACGATTACATAGGTTTCTAATAATGGTGGCCTAAAATATAGAATGTGATCTTCTTAATTTGTTTGATTCAATGGATGCTTTGTAGAGACAACCAATACATATCGAATATAACATTGAATCCATATTATGGGGAGATAATAATACTTTCATGAATAATGTTCCAAAAAAATAACTTGGGATTCAATAAAAAGAACATAAGTTTTTCTTTTATAATTTCAATCTATTTTTTTTATTTGATACTTTTAGAAAATTTTAAAGATATATTAGCTTTATAAGAATCATAATTGAATTACTTACCTAGTGATATCAATTATAGGATAATTATTAATTTATAATCATAATCCAATGTTCTATTATAGTTTCATATAATCATGGATTCTATATATGTTTTCCATGTTACCTTAGCATAGGGTCATGTTGACAATTATTATATCTATTAACCTTGGTTTTGTGTACTTGTTTTCGTAATTCACACACTCCTCATAGTTGAATCTGTGGACTAAGGGTTTTGAATAAATCAATAATTTCCCATAATCAATTTCATTTATTGTCATATTCGTATATATTAATCATTAATGCTCATTATTAACTTCTATTCCAAGAATTTTTCAATTACTTGTTCCTTGGATATAACCCCCAATTTATCAGTCAATATAATTTCATCTGAATAGTTCAATTTTCATTCCTCCACAGTGTTAGTCTCATGAATTTACATGGGAATATATTTTTTTAATTTCATATCCCGAAAACCATTATAATAATGAGGGTCTATGGTTACCATTAACACATTATGTGCACGTCAAAGGATCTCTTTATAGATTACAAAATCCCTTTTAGTTGATTTTTTAAGGAATTATTTGAAAAAATAAATAATTGATTGAACTTATATTCTTGGTGATTGATAAAAATAATATAATAACTTGTATTTCCTGTGATGTATTCTTCATGGGAATTAATGGATTTATATTCCTTTTGATTTAACTAAATTAATTCTCTCTCTATTTTAAAATAAAATGATTAAGTAAAGAATTTATTGAATAATGCCACTTTAAAATATTCCCATTTCTGGGATTGGATTTCTTAAATTTTCTTCATATTCAAAATTGCGATACACCATTTATCAAATTAACATTCTCACTGATATATATGAAAAACTCATTTTCATTCATTATGATATAGATATTGGAAAATATATTTTCTATTATATTTATCCATTTCTCAATAATTAATGGATCGAGGGACCCACCGATTGTTGGTGGTCATTGGTGCATGGAAAGCATAATGGAAATACTATCCTACTTTGGTCTGTTTGGAATATCCACATGGATTTAATTATTTTTCATTAAATTGGATGGTATTTTGATGAATGTTTTCATTGCACTTTCAGTATGTTTAGGTTACCATTTGGAATAATATCAACATTTTTTATAACACCAATTTTGACTCAGATCCTTCAGGTTCAGCCAATTATAGTAAAAACATACTTTTTTGAAAGATACCTTATTAAAAATTCATAATAAAATCTATTGGCCCATAAGAAACAACACAAACAAGAAAATATATGCTAGCATTAGAATATCTAGTTTTAAATTTATATTATCCATGGTTATCATCCAACTATGTTCTCTAACTGAACTAGTTCGGTATTTAAATCCTCTATAATTGTATAAAAATAGAATTTGAATTGACTTAATAATATTCCCCAAGATTGTCTAGTTTTTTGTGATGTTTTATGGATACTATCCACACACAAGATTAACCACTGATAAGATACTAAATTAAGATTTAAGGGTGATTCCCATTTCATCTATTACAAAAAAACCACATTCACTAAAAAATAACCATAGAATGTTCATAAAAGTAAGAGAACTTTCCAATATCAACATTAAAAATACATTTGGATGTCATCCTATGCATATAATTTACCCTTACACATATATATAGGCTTTTCACTAATGTAATCTAATCATATTCCAAATAATTACTAATCTAGTCCATAGAAATAACTAGACCATGCGATTATACTAATAGTGGATACTCGGACCATGCTCATGGAACCAATTCTAAAACACCCTTTTTTTAAATGATTTGATAGAATGTGATATAAAAATATCATTATTTTAAAAAAATAATATAAAAATAATATATCATATATAATAATGCAATCCAACTAACATATTTTTTATTTTCATTGAGGACTAGTTACATTGGAATGTTATTTTATAAAATGTGAGAATATTTATCCATTATCAAACGATACTAGAAACCCTTATAGACATATTAAAAGTTATACACATCATCATAACTGGGGTAAGGGAGCCAAAATAATGTTCTGATTAATATTATTCAGTAATGGACAAACTCATAGGCATGTCATCAAAGATTATATCAAAATCATGTGAGGAAAAATGCTTATTTAAGAAATATCATATTAAAAATAACATTGAACCCTAATATTTTTCCATAATCCATCATATAAGGACATGTAATCTAAAATGAAAAAACACATCAAATTGAAAATTTTTGCAGAATAATGAGACAATAAATATGAGAAAAATAGAATAATCATAAGAAAAATATTTTTATATTAGATCATGTAATAAAAATAGCTATAGAAATCATATACCAATGCTAACCAAAAATATATTTGTCGCATATTTGTCTTGGTCTAATCACCCTTGGGTATTAAAGGTTTTGGGCCAATCCTCTAGGGCACTAATAGATTTGGGGAAACCCTCTTGAATACCATAAGTATTGAGTTAATCCTCTATTATTAAATTTTTCTAGTGATAATCCTCATGAATACCATTTTTAATGATACAATCCTCTTTTTTACCCTTTGGCATGGGATACTGATCTAATATATTGGATTTATTTAGATAATATTCTTTTTCATCCATTTTATCTCATGAGATATAAAATTATTTAATGGATTGAAGGGTAATAAAGGTCCACACGCGTCATTCATATATTAAAATCTGTGATACATGAAATAACCATTCATTGTATCATTATGATCCAAAAGAATGAAAAATATGTTTCAAAACATATCTTGATTGTATAAAAACAATATCCTCTATAATGTGAACATTTGATAATAAAATGACAATCACCTCAAAAAAATATTTTATAAGAATCATTAGAAGGTGATGCATGAAATATAATTTTAATGGTAATAAATCCTTTGGAGATAAATATAAAATAATATAAAAATCATAAATATGTTTTTAGAAATAAAATCTATCATTAATATATAATAATAAGTTACAATTATACAAAAAAATCCTTTTATCTAAAATTTCACATTGGGAAATTTAATATAAATAATTTTGAAAGAAGTATTTATAAATAATACTGGAAATATAATAATTATTTTCAAAAATGTGAAGTGAAAAAAAACTGAAATCATTTAATTTTTAAAAACAATCGTCAATAATGGAGCCTTGTGAAAGGCATACTGGATAAAAAAAAATATGACATCAAAAAATTGAAGATAATTAATTTTGAATAAGATATCAAAAAAATAAATCATTAATATTAAATAAATTTTATCAACATAAATGTTGAGTGGAAGATAATAAACATTATTTGGAAATAATGTTAATCCATTTTAATGTATTGAAAAAACATCTTTTTAAAACCACTATATAAATGTTGTTACAAACAATCATTTGAAAATAATAAAATTAAAATATGATTTCATGTGAGATAAAATGTAATTGGTTTTCCAAATATGATGGATAACATTGGGAGGAAAGGAAAATATGGATAGGGATGAGAATCTATCATTCAAGAGGTTGTGAATTATATATAACAATGATATATGTTTAATGGGAAATATATTCATAGACGAAGAGGATTTTAATAAAAATATTCATTTTTTCTAGATAGAATGATAATGTATCCTAAAATAAATCTTAATGCAAATGAAACAAAAATTCTATGAATGTGGTTCATAAATATTCATTAAACCATAATGAAGTGATATGTGTAACTAAAAACCATTACATCTTTTATATCATTACAAAACAAAATTTAAGGACATTACATGGTATAGATCTTAATACAATATTAAATTAATAAATATTGAGAAATAATATTATGGTGGATTAATCACGCTATATCAACTATATTATTGTGCAGAATAAGAAATAGGTATTAAAGAGTTATATTTGAATAAAATAAACCCTTAATTCTTGGATAGTATAATGCACTCTATCCTCCTAAATGAAAAAAAAATAATTATATTATTAACCTATTTCAAAACAATATTTATATCTATAACCTATTATTATATTCAATTATAATAATTTATTACACAGTTAGAACATTTTTATTATTTAATGGAATCATTGGATGTTAGTAATTTTATTTTTTATATTTTCATTATAATTTCAATATCAATGCCTATTATTTTATATTATCTTTATGATTACTATATAATTTATTGTTAAAGAATATAAATATTACCTTTATTTATAAACATCATATTTCATTCTATAAGTTCTCTAGTTATGCACTATTAAAATAAAATCAGTGTCATCTGACTGAAAATTAATTTTTTTTATTATCAAAAGTCTTTTGAGGAAAAAATTGAGAAAACACAAAATCCAACACTACAACCAACAAACACCATTAAAGTGTAACCCAAATCAAGACTATAGGATCTTCCCCTCCCATTCACCATCATATACCCTCTCGGCTCATCTGAAGAAGATCCATGTAGTATGTTGGTTGCAAACACACGAAAATTTTCGTGGACTTCGAACTTCAACAAAAATAGAGTAACAACTAGAACCGAAACCAAAACCAACAACATATTTCAAAACCAACACCAACACAAATTCCTCATATGATCCTCCACTGAATCAGTGTCATCTTATTTTAGTAATTTTAAGGATTTAGGATGATATTTTAATATTAAGATAATTAATAGTTATAACAATAAAAGACCCATAAAAATTATTTATTTCCTATTAAAATATAATAATATTTGTTTTAATTTTTCTATTGTCATACATTTTATTGTTTTATAGAATCGTTAATCTTGGTTCGTAAGCTGAACATGAGACAAAAAAACAATAACTTGGTTGATGAGTATGGTTAAGGAAGTGCATAATATAATTGTAATAGAAAAACAATAATATACATAATATTTTTTATGTTTGTGAATCAGATTTCATTAGGTTTTTATGATTAATGAATATTAACATGAATAATAAAAAAACATTACTCTGTGGAGGTAGTTGTCCACACATACACACAATTAACATCACCAATTTTCAAAGAATGAGATGGAATGGAATTAGCTAATAATTTTTTCAATTTATGAAATACATTATATGTCTCAAATTTAATCATAAATCGCATCATTGAAACTTTTCATTAGTGGACATGATAAAAAATGTGGGAACTTTTTGGAGTAAATGGTAGCCCACACACGATCGACGTTGTTTTATTTTTATTAGTTGATGAGAATGCATAAATAATGTATTTCAACCTAATTTAATAACAAATAAGTATAATAGTGATATGTATTTCACTATATTAATATGGGTTGGAAGGTTTTGTATGTAAAAAATAATATGACAAAGGTAAGGATTATTAATACTAAAATTGGTACAATGAACATTATCATGGGATTCTACTTAGAAATGATAGTCTTGGGATAAATAATTGTAAAAAAGTATTATTAAAATGATTGAGAATTGTAGGAGGTTAATAATTTTTTAGTTTTAGGATAGCCTTTGGGCCTATAATGTGGCATGATTTGGGGGATGTGATCCCCTTTAACATGTGAATAAAATGAACATTTGTTAACACCCATTATTTATAAATAATGGAATGACACTATTCAATCGTTAATGTCTCAAAATGTGAGAAATAATTAATTTTTGAGTGATATATGGTAGAGAAATATGATGACAGTCCTTTCACAAATTTTATAAACATTAATAAATGAATTTATTACATTATTTCTAAATTTTCCCATTTTTTGGTCATAGTAACTAGTTTTTACCAATGTAATTTATAACTTATAAGAAATTTCGACAAACCACCTCAAACTTTTATCATAAAAATAAATTTTATAACTATATAGTATAACTCAAATTATGAATATGTGAAAAATAACTTTTATATTAAAACATTTAATATATATAAAAATCGTATTGTAGATTAATGTTGTTTTCAAAATTAAGTGTTCTCGGTATTATATATATTAATTACCGATAAAATGAGTGTCATAATAATTTATTTTTATAAAAAATAATATAAATATATTTATATAAAGTATTAGAATACAATTTAATAAATAAAAATAAATAACATTTATAAGACAATGTGTTTCAAATTACCATTTCACCATTATCAAGGTCATTAAATTTAACATTAGTAATCATACTTTAATGAATAATGTGAAAATTAAATATTTTCATAACATGAACATGTTGATCTAAAATAGAAAATTAATTACTTTTGATTTATTTTATATAAGTGATTTTAATTGCTTATTAATATTATCCAATAAAATATTTCAAAGAGTAAAATATTACTTCATCTTCTATAATATTTTTAATAGATTTAATACGATAAGAATATTATTTTAAAATAAAACTTTTTAAATGATAAATGTATATTTATATATATTTGTTTAAAAGAAATTAATTCATTCTTGTAATATGATTAAGTAATAAAAGAGATGGTGTTAGAAAAACTAGTATTTGTTTTCAATAATCTAAAAATCCATTATTTTGGGAAATATAAAAAATAGACCATAGAAATATTTAGAAAAGATAAATTAAAAATTATGTTGATTTTATAAAATTTAAATTCTATAATATAAGAATTTGAATTTTAAACAAAAATTCAATATATATAGAATAAAATAATTTTATTTAAAATTACCCTATTAAAATTTCTATTTTACTTAATCGTATTTTTTAAGTATTCCTAATTAATGAAAATATTTTTATTTACTAAATAATTTTTATTACTATTTATTTAATAATATTCATATAATATTTAACAACTTTTTTTATTTCAGTGTTAGATGTGAAATAATCCATCATATGCATTATTAATTTAGAAAGGAACAGTTTCAAAATATCTGGGCATTACATCCTTAGTATTTATTTCAACAACCAGTTCTACACAATTGATATAAGACCTAACATATTAAAAATTACAACATGGGGAACTAAATCTTATTTCTTATTAAAAAATTGGTATGTCTACTTACAATTATTTTTAATCACTTTCCTATTTTTATTCATCATATTCTTGAATGTGATATAATTTTGATCTTCAATAAATTTTTATTCCCCACATCTTCACTCCATACAAAATTTAAAAAATAGAATATTAAACATTAAAAATCATCAAAATTTGAGACTATTAAGAATCTAGTTGGTGGGGTTACATTTTTCTGAAACTAATGGTTATGATATGTTATGTTATAACCAACACAAAGTGGGAAAGAATCATAGTTGGTAACGTATTGACCAATTAAAACCAATAATCTTATTTAGATTTTAACTAATTTGGTTAATGGATCTCTCCAACCATTTTATCTCTAATTATTTTAAGTCATAAATTATAAGAATGAATCTACAAAAAAGTAATATAGTATTTGTTAATGTAGTTTTCCTGTTATATGGATGACTAGATCCCATGTTTTTGGTTATTCTTATACCATATATATGAATATCCTATTTAATTATCAATAATATAATAAGAAATGGTTTATACATGGGCATGTATTCTAGGAAATAACTATGGGTAAAGAATTTATCAATGTGAAGATTCATTAAATACGTGATTTCTTTATAGAATATAAAATTAGAAAAACAATTAAGGACTCATGTCACTTCTATATATATTTTATATAATATCCATTACAAATGTGTAAAAATAATTTCATCTACCTATTCTCTTCCACAAACATTAAAAAATCATGATATTGTATGTTTGGTTCCTTATTCTTCTTAATCATCCTTTATTCTGACTAATAGAAGGAGAGATGAACTATCACTATTTCCCTTTTTTCCTTCAATTTATAGGATCAATCATTAAAATAAATGTTAGTTACTTTTAACTCTTTGACTCACTGATCATTTAATTTTATCATGTATATTTTCTATCTCTTTATTCATTACACAAGGTATATTTTATGATTCAGTAATATATTTATTTATTTAATTTTATATTACCCCTAGGATATGGAAAATAATAGTAGTAGTGTTGGTTCTCTATTTTTGATACATAGATTCATTAAATGTTTTTAGTATCAACACCATAGTTCCTTTCATTGAACCAAAAAATATATTAGATTCTAGAAAATTAAGATTTCACAAATTATTATTTTCCTTCATAGAATATATATCTACAATCCTTGTGTATATTATTTCCTTAATTTATTTATTAAGATGAATAATATTGGAATATCATTCCATATTGGAATATATTAGTCTCTATTAAGATTTGACAATAAAATTATCGTATTAATTATCATTAAACAATCGTGCTATGAGTTTATTTAAATAGTTTTTATACATCCATGAGACATGGAGTTTATTCCACTTAAAATAATCTAAAACCCATGGCCATATTAATTTTCTCTATGTCTTCATGGTATCATGTTGATCAATTAGGGAATAATTATTTCCTTTTACTTTACCCATTGTCACACACTATGGTGTTGTACTCTAATCGTGGAGCTACTATATAAAAATGCTCTAACACCATCTTCACATTATTTTTCTCTATGGGCAGCCTCATGGCATGAATTTATTATTCAAAACCCAAAAAAATCATATTGTTTATTTAACACAAAACAAAATACAAGGAATTATTATAGTTACCTTAATTATTATGTTTGAAGCTTTTAGGGGAATACGAAATGTCAAATGTGTTCCTTTCTTACAAAAGTTTATCATCTAATGTATCTATGTTTGTTTCTATATGGCTCAAATTTTGGAAAAGTTGAACACTCATAAATCTTTCTTAGATGTAAAAAAATATATGTCTTAAAAATATCCCTGAATTTTATGAAATTTATAAAATTTGTATGAAATGATAGATATACTCCTACACAATCTTTGTGACTCTTATAAAATTTTTACATGACTCATTTATTTTCTGAATTTCTTAAAATTATATCTACACTTCCATTTAACTCTTACTATTTATGTAAATTTCATTTTTATCAATTTTTTAAGAAAATATATTTTACTTTGATTTATATATATATTTTTTAAAGTCCTTATATAATCCATAAGGCCTTTTAAATGCCATAATAATATCTTGAGCTTCAAATAAAAAACATACACATTATCAATAAATTTACATATCACTCATAATATCTTACATTTTGAGTAAGATAATTCACTTTTATATATTTTAACATGATGCTACAACAAATATATTACATATATTAGGTAGATGAATTCCATTACTGATTTGTGAACTCGATATTTATCAAATATAAAAATCATATTATTGAGTGATAATTATGGATTTTTTATCCTTTATAGATAATAACACATTACTCATGTAGAGAATCATCCAAATTTCAATTAAAAATAACCAAAAAATTATAGACTTGTCACAATTGTATTAAAATTGACTCAAAAAACTTCCTACCACTTTTGAATAAATTCAATCAACTTCAATCCACATCAGATGAAATTTAATAGAAAATACCAAATATAAACAGTCCTTCGAGTATTTTAATGACACTTAAAATCCATTAAAATCAGTTAATATAGACAAAAAATATCAAGAATAACTAATAAATCATTGATCACAATAACAAATTTTCTATAAAATCCATTCTTTTTAACCAGATAAAAAAGCAGGGGAAATTATATTTTTACTTTAGTTGGGCAGAAAATTTTTTAAACTGAGCCTCAAAGAATTTTCATTCCTATAGATGGAAATGTAATGTGTGCTTTTCTCTAAAGAAATATAATTAATTAATTTAATATTTAAAAAAAATACATTAAATGTAAATTAAATGGGAAAAGAACAATAAAGACATTTTATAGTAATAATAATAATATTATTATTATTATTATATTCTTTATAATTATTATTAATATAACTATTATTATTACTATTATAAGTTTTAATTTAGATTATCATTCTTTTAGAGCCACAAGGTCTCTCTCCTCCTTCACCTGTCATGCATGCCCCTCCATTTATCTCTAGGCATACATAACCCAGCTACCCCTCCTCTCATTCCTGGCAGCACACTCCCAACTTGGAATATCTCTCTATTGTACACCCCTCTAGGAGTGATGTCCTTATTGTGAACAACAACCCCTTGGTTGAACCCCTATATTGTGCTCGCGCACCCCTCCAACTCCCTCCTAGATCTCCCGATCCATCTGATTTCTTAGGGGTTCACTATTGAATCTCCGAAGCAAGGTTTTATATAGCTACTCCTTACTTTTTTGGCTGATTGGTGGTCTCCCCATCTTACTACATGAATTTTATTAACCCTATGGTTTAAATTTGGCTGATTTTTTTGTGTGTCTCTTGTTTCTATAGCTTGCAGTGAGTCTATCGAGACCCGATTGTGCATGTTATGACATCCTCATCCCTAGGAAAGGTATATGAGATGGATTTTTCTAGACAAAATCATTTGGGGTAACATTCTAAACACACTAATTGGGTTTTCACCAATTATATTAGAGTATTAAGGTGGTTATGTGTTCTTAATAATATAGATGACATTTGTTGATCCTTTCCGTAGAGTTTTTATGTTTCATGTAGTTTATTGTCGTCTTTTTTGTTGTCCTTGAGGTGGTTTCTGGTTTCCATTGTCAATGGTGGATTTAATTCATATTAATATGTGTTAATATATCCATATGAGTTCCCATGTTATATATACTTTCTCCCATGGTAGAGAATATATTTATATGGGGCTATGTGTGCTCATGTTGGAATATAAAAATGTATGAGTAGGTATGTGTTAATGGGTATGTGATTTTAAGATATATGTAAGCATCCCCTTGTGTGTGTTCATGTCCCTGAGAATACATACATAGGGTCTTGGTTTCCTTAAGTCTGTGGGAGAGTGCATGTGCTCAGATGATGGAAGAAGAAACATTGACTTGTAGCTGATAAAAGTGACAAGCGCCATGTATTCAGGTTGGTTCTTCATGTGAGGTATGGTCCATCTCATGACCTCTTTAATTCGCGGATGTTTTAAATTTCATTTAGTTCCTTCCAAACTTTTCTTATTTATATTTAATTTAATTTATTTAATAAAATGATAAAAGATTCTAAATTAATTATTTGATGAAAAAACATGGTTTTATAATAAAACCCCCTTGGTGAGTTGTTTTTCCTTTAATCTAAAACATTAGTGACACACTTTTATACCTTCCTTACTTAATTCCATGGGGTCTCTTTATGATTAAGGATATAATTTTTAAATAGATATCTTATATATGACCCTTATTGGTTATTTCCAAATGACTTAGCTTCCTTAAAAATAATAGATGATCCAATAGACATCCTAAGTGTGTGGCACGACATTTAATTTTAATGCCTAGTGTAGGGTATCCACCCTTTTCCACTTCCTTCATCTCTTATGTCTTATTGTGACTTTGCGCCACTCTCGGTATAATTCTAATGAGGCCTTGTTTTCTCTTATTACATGGTTTGTTTTTTTAATTATGTATGTTGTGACCTTTTCTAATGGAGAAACCCATTCAAGGTGTTCGACATGCCTCTTGGCCACCCCTTTGGGTGTGCCAAACCTAAATGAAATATTTTCCTTATGAATTATGTTAAAAATATAATGGGGTGGTTTGAATTGATTTCCATTCTTGAAAAAGATTTTTATCTTGAACTAATTATTGTAATTTATAACATATGTTTCGAGACATGTTCATTCCATGTTTTTTTTAAATTTTATTGCTCACGAAAGAGCCAAATTTTTATGCCCCATTATAGTAGCACGATATTCATTCTATGCTTGTTCACTTGAGGTATTAAGATCATAAAACTTTCATGTAATTGTTATGTTCTCACTTTTTTGATAAATACCATATTCCATGTTAATGGATTAGACAGTATTACATTATGAATTAAATACATTGTATATCATCGTGGTTGTTTGATTAGCATGATTTATTTTTATGTTTGAAAATAGATATATGTATTTAGGTTATCTTTGAAATTTATTTTCCAATTAGGGTTCACTTGGTGTGGGCAGGCTGAGAACATGGGTTCTATATTAACGACTCATGGATGAACTCTCGTGCTCGGGTGGTTATACCACAACACACTGGGGGAAATGGTTTGGCTTTCTAGGTGACATTTTCTCAGATGATTTAATATTATCCTATGTGATACTTGTTCCCTAGCGGAAAAAATATGGATGAACCCATTTTCAATATGGATACACCATTGCATGGGAAATATTAGGTGCATTAGTGAGATATGTGGGATAGACTCAAAGTCACCCTTCCTTGAGTGATGCTTGGTCTTCCAAAAGATTTCCATTTACGAGATCGGTGGTATTTGATCAATTGAAGGAAATACCGTAGTTATCACTTCATGACGAGATCAACCACTAACTCTAGTTTTGTCTGAATTTCATTGAATGACTAATTTGGTTATATTTCTTATTCAATAAATTTTTATGTTATTTATATTAGAGCATGAATTTGTGCATTTTATCTCTTTATTATTAACATAATTACATGATGACATGGTAATTAAACCACATTCCTAAGAAGAATCTTAGTGTGCACCTTTTTGAGTATCCCTCTTACTTTTGGAATTGGTACACATATTATTCTTTCATGGGTACCTTCTTATAAATTTTGTGTTAGGACGAAGGAGGTGGTAAGTGAAGGATGTCTGTTTTGGAATCAGAACAAATTTTTGATTAATTGATATCACTCACAATTTATTTTATACTAAAAACTCTTTAATTTATATTGCATTGTGTCAATTAGGATAAAAAATGGTGGTGTTGGCCTATTGAGATTTAAATCTCACACCCTACATGGCCCACCATTGCACTGGGGTACCCAAGTAGACCTATCTTTTTCACATGATTAAGGACCATGATTGATTGATTTTGATGCATAGTTTGTACCTAAATGTTAGTAGAAATGGACTAACTAGTAGATAAAGATGCTCATAGAAATCTCTATTATTGATTTGGTGTCTTTTATTTATTATTTTAATGTGTTGTAAGGCATGTTGTATTAATTACTTCTTTCAGTTACGTATCATCACCATGATAAGCATTAATCTGTGATATAATCTTGTATTAAAAACTTTTTTGAAATTGTATATTATTGTCTTTTTATTGTTTTTAATTATTTTATTTCTGTTTCTGTTGTTTTTTTCTACATAAAATATTTTATACCATTGTAAAACTACGATAAGAGGGTATGTTATACCCTCTTTCACCTCTCAAGACCCTCGCTACTAGTCGGGAGCCTCTATCATACGGGGTGTATCTTTCTATGAAAATAAAGAATATGAAATTTTCATATTTATTAATTAAAAATTAATTTTACTTTAAAGGGGATGCTATGTTCGATGGCGTACCTGGCACAGAACAACGGGTTTCATTGAAATCTAGTGTTGCACACAAGGCTAAGTCATACTGAAAAATAATAATATTATATTATTTTAAATGGTAGTTAAATCATAGTTCTTGTATCTGTGGGAATGAATAGAACTTACTAAAATATGATTATACATTTTCTTAACTATTTTTAAATTTATCCAATAATAGTTAGAAGTATAAAAAGTGAATGAATCCAATTTTAAGCATACACAGTATAATATTCTTTAAAAGGATGATTTACTGCCTTTTGATGGAAAAATGTTTTTTAATCTAGTTTTCATCACTTTTATATGTTCTATTTGATAAAATAATATTCTTATTTATAATCAAGTCATCAAAATTTAATTTGAATGAAATTATGTTATTTTTTTATAATGTTCATTTTTTAAGGAAATAGTGAAAAATGTTGTATTTTAATTAAAACTACATTTTAATCTAATTAATTTATATAGCTAGATTATCTTTTTAATTGATTTTAAAGTGTAATTAGATTATATTTTTACCACTTAATTCAATTTTTCCATTGTATGTAATTTCAATTTCAAATTGGACATAAACAATTGTCACATTTTGATAGTTATTATTTCTTCAAAACATGTTTTTTTGGACAACATGAATTAATTTTAAATTAATTTATGCCACTTTGGTGTTTTGAATATGTAAAAATAGGTTCCATATTTGTAATTAGGAGGTCCAAATTGTCTGATGGGTATCTTTTATTTCTATACGTTATAAAAATTTATTTATGTAAATACTTTATTTAACATGGTTAAAAGGTAATCTGGTAAATAAGGGTAAAAATGATAATATAATAATATTAATTTACCCTAACACGTGTCTTAATCCTATTATCTCACACATTTCCAACCATTGAAATCCTTAAGTCAATTTTGGGAACCCATGGAGCCGCTTATGAGTGATAATGACACTTTATATAAATTAATTTAAAGTAATGACAAAAATGACATAAACATATATCTTTTAGTAAATCAATTGTTACATGGGGTTATATAAGTTATCTCTTCGACTATAATTATTCATTGGAAATATAAAAATATTTAATACATCATGTTATTTTATTTATAATTTTAAACATCATATATATATAATTAAATATGACACAATGATGATGTAGTGATTACCTTATTAATAAATGATTAAAATAAATGAGATTATAAAAATAAAAAACTATCCAAAACCTAAACAAATATTATTGGATGATTTTATTTCGAAAAATAGTCATCTTATATTCTAATATAATATGTTTTGGTCCTTTTGAATCCGAAAATAGGTTTATAATAAAATATTATTTTCAAACATTCTTAAAGAGCCCCTCCTCCCACTTATAAAAATCCATCACCTCTAACCCATTACTCGCACCTCTCAAGCACCTTGTCTTGTCCAGAAGCTGGCCAATTAAGATCCATAAATCCCTATTTTCACCCTATAATCATAAAAATATGAGGAAATAAATTTAATTAGTCCTTCTGGTTCAAACCAAAAGGAGATACCTGATTTAAAGGTAACGTCTCTTCTTAACCTCTTTTCTATTATATTACTTCTCCAACCCCATAAACTATATTTATTAATTTATTTCATAACAAAACCAGCATCCTAAATATACTAGGTTATTTTTATAAGATTTATTATAAATACACTTCCACAAACCTCCATCTAATGGATACGAACATACTGTTTATGTGGATGGAAAACTAATGCCTCACTAAGCGATGATTGTTCCAATATCTCCAACCACCACTCATGGTGGGAATTATAATGTAACTATATTTATATGTGATATATATTATATTTATATTGTCTCTATACATATTTATTTTTCATTTATATCATAACATTATGGTTTCTATAATGGGTAATATTTTAATTGGGGAAAGTGTGGACTACAACCACCTCAAAGTTATATGAGTCAATCATGCCATATGTGGAACATATAAAGGGTGGAGTTAGTAAAATTATATATATGATATTATAATGGAATTATAATATAAATATGTAACATTACGTTTTAATTCCATAAAATATGAAATAGAAATGCAAGTAGCGCTCATGTGTACGTACGACATACCGTATCCGTTAATGGTGTATTTCATTTCATACCAGCAAATGTAATATACTATTATAAATATATATATATATATATATACAAGATATATATGACATATATGACATATAAATCTTTAATATAATAACATGGATAGTATAATTTTGAACAGATGAACTACTTGTAATTATAAGAAGTAAATTTTTAACTCAAGTACAAAATATTGACAAAATGACCATTATTAACATAAATGATTATGTAATGTTTATAACATGGTAATAAGTAAAATAAAAGGAATAATAAACATTAAAAATGTTCTTAATCAAGGAAAAATTATCTTTAGTTTATTATTCAGGAGATTAATGAACGAACGAGACATGTCAGACACAAGGTAAGGGACTTCGACTCAATCACCATTTATTGAGGCATATTTGGTTTTATATGTGACATTATTTTATACAGTGTATAAAAACCATTGAATTTTCATTTAATTCAAAGGGAAAATATTTATACATATCTTTCTACAAAATGAATAAAAATTAATGTTTATTTTTAAAGTACGCGGTGACAACAACCTTTTCGGTGCCACGAGCATTATTTGATCATTGGCTTCCTTAACAAGTCGTAATGTTTTTTTAAAATTGGAAAATAAATACCATATTCCCTTTTTATGTATTTTTTTATTGAAAATGGTTTTATAATTTATTGATTATTTCAAAATATTATAGTGATAAATTATTATTGCAATGTCCAAATTTTATCATTCCTTTATTCATATGTTATGTGTTATGATTATATTATAGTTAATTGGTATTTTCTATCTATATAGGTGGTTCCATGATAAATCTAGGTTGGGTGAGCCATAGATATCTTCCCAATGAATTGGGTAAGGTGACAGATGTAAGTGTTTTTTTATCCTAAGATATTTAGTGAATATATTGTGACGTGTATTCCAAACATAACTGCATATATAGCAGTGATTGATACAATGTAAGTATGACATAGATGCCACAAGTTTCCTTTAGGATTTATTATTTCTATGTTTTATTCTTAAATCATAATATTTCATGATTTACATTAAATATCTTATGCTTGGTATGTTTTGAAGGAGAAATTTTTTCCTTCTTTATTTTAGAATCCTTACTATGTTTTTTATTCTCATCCAATGTTTTTGAAAGGTTTTTCATATGAATTATATTTGAATAGGGTCAATGATGGGATAAAGGAAAAGACATGTCGTCTAAACCATTTAACTAGAAATTACTCTTCTTTTCAAGGATTTTTATTTTATGAAACAATGGGTACTGAGTAGAAGTCTCTACATGTAATATTCAAGTTGTTATGTATATGTCATGAACAGACTCACAAAATATCTAAACCTGAAATTTTTTTCAATGTGAATTATTCACATCATTCAAGATTATGTATTGTTCAAGTCCATGTCCTTATAGTTGGTATCATAGGTCAGTTTAGACACATTTATGAGTTAGATTATTGTTAAATTAATGTCTATAAATTAATTTATGATCAAATTTAAATGAAATGGAATTTACAGATTACCATGTTTCTTCAACAAATATATTTTTTTGTTCAGAATGGTTTTACGCAGAGGAAAAATGGAAACTATGATGGGAAGACATCAAGAGGACTAAATCCTTCCAAATCAGCAACCTTATATGGTCAGAATCAGAATTCAATAGTTTGGTTTAGTGATGGAATAATTGAATCAGGATATAAATGGTGGTGGTATCCAGGCACGAGATCATCCAGATCAACCGCAGAGGAACATGTTTTTAGTGGAACATTTCTAGAGGAAACATCCCCCATCATTCAGAGGATCATCTTACCATGTGATCTCTGAAGGGTATACTTAATCACTGGAGATTCTTTTTGATTTCATGGGGTGTTCATAACATCAAATGTTTAGTCCTGATGTTTACCATTTTAAAGGTGGAGTCGATCAGTGGTGGTCAATAGGGAAAAATATTAGTGATTGTGAGGAGATTGAAGCTTTTGATTGGGATGAAACCAATGTTATGTTTCTTGAAAATATTTTCCAATGATGGTTCATCTTTGTATGGACAAACAATTATTGGAATTGAGGCAAGAATATGACTCATTGGATACTTATGAAGCAAAATTCAGTTTACTGTAAAGGTATGCTCCAAACATCATATGAGATCTTGATAGTAAAATCAATTGTTTTTTTACTTAGGATTAAAGACAAGGTATCTAAGGGATTCATCTTCTCATGAGTTAAAAAGTTATGAAAAACATGTTTGATGAGAGAAGAAGGTTGAAATAGAGTTTTCCTATGGTCAAGTGTTCTTTAACAAACATCAGAATAAGAGATTGAGGTGGTAGACGAAAGGGAATAACTCTTAAAAAATGTCTAATGGGAAGAAAATTAAGTTTACATTTTGTGAAAAAATGTGGTAAAATTCATGCTGGGGAATAACTCTTTAATTATGGTAAGTGCTACAGATGCGGTAAAATGGGACATAAGGCTGGAAATTTCATTAAAAAAGATTAGGGTAATGGTCAGACAAATTCGAATTTAGATTCAGTAAAATTTATTATTTGAAATTAAATGGGTCATTATGAAAATGAGTGTCCAATGACGAACTCAGAAGAGGGAATGCAGCTGAACTACAAGTAGAAATGGGTAGTGAAATCCTTTTCAACTACTTCAGTAGATGTTCGGCCATCGAATGATGTATTTTTTGGAACACTGATTGTTTATTAATATTTTGACTTTGTGTTGTTTGATTTAGGGTATACACAATATTTCATTTCTGATAAGTTTTCTAGAAAATTGGGAATTCCATCTCATGATATGAATCCTGAACATATGGTAAAAACAAATAGAGGAAATTTTGAGATAAAAATAAATTATAAGAACATTCATGTCATTGTGTGTGGAAATAATCTTCCGAAAAACCTTTATGTTCTTCCGCTTGAATAAATCGATGTTATTTTGATTATGGATTGGAATTATGTTTACCATGAAATGATTGACCATAGATCTAAAGAGTTTTCAATTAAGAAAGAATATTAGTTTGTGTACAATAATAAACCCATACTTTTGATAACATATTAGGAAGTTGAGAAACTAGTAAAATATTGAAATGAATCATACCTTTTATATATTTTTTAAAGCAAAGGAACCATTTGGATTAATGATGTACCTGTGGTAAATGGGTATCTCGATGTTTTTTCTGATGAGATTCTTTGTATAATACCTGATCAGAAAGTTGAATTTATGGTTGAATTTATTCCTGATGCTATGCCAATTTCAAATCCCCCTTATCTAATCGATCAAATTAAACTTTTATAGTTAAATAAAAAAATGCAAGGGTTATTAGATAAAGGTTTCATTTGACCTAGCACATCACCATGGGGTTCTCCTGTTTTATTTGTTAAAAATAATGATAATTCAATGAGGATTTTCATTAATTATAGAGCATTGAATAAAATCACTGTTAAGAACAAGTATCCCTTGCCTCATATCGATGATTTGGTTGATTCGATCTAAGGAGCTCAGTATTTTTAGAATATTGACATCAAGTCGGGGCACCATCATTTGAAAGTTAAGGAATCATACATTCTGAACACCTCATTTCATGCTATATGTGTCCATTATGAATTTGTAGTTATGCCTTTTGGGTTAACCAATGTACCTTCTGTATTCATGGATCATATAAATATAATTTTCCATCTATTCTAGGATAAGAATGTGGTTGTGTTTATAGATGATATTTTGATTTATTGCAAAAGTAAAGAGGATGATGAATGTTATTTAAGGGTTGTCTTGTAAACCATAAAAAAATGAAACTATATGGGAAATTCAGCACGTGTGAGTTTCAGTTACAAAAAATTTCTTTCCTTGGTCACATTATTTCAATAAATAGATTAATGATGATCCTACAAAAAGAAAAGTTGTTGAAGAATGGCCAAGACCTACCAATATCACATATATTCGTAGTTTTCTTGGTTTATACTATTATTACCAAGGTTTTATTGATAAATTTCCCTAGTTATTTATCTAAATAAATAATTTAACTTGAAAAGGAGTTATGTTCATTTGTAAAAATTAATGTAATGATGTATTTAAGGAATTAAAAAGAAGTTGGTGAATGCTCTAGGTATGGAACTGTCTTCCACAAATGGTGATTTGTTTATCTAAAATGATGCTTTATTGAAAAGAAATGGCTATGTCATTATGCAGAATGACTAGGTAATTTCTTATTCTTCACGTCAATTGAATCCTCATGTGTTAAATTACCATGCACATGATTTGGAATTAGCTGTAGTTTTTTTTGATTTAAAAATTTGGAGGCATCATATGTATGGAGTAAAATGTAAAATATATACTGACTATAAAATATTGAAGTATAAATTCAATTAGAATGAAATGACCCTTAGATATAGAATATGGATGGAATTAATCAAATATTATGATTTCCCAATTAATTACCATCCAAAAAAGGAAAATAATGTGGGAGATGATCTATTCTGAAAAAGTAAAGCTACAATAACCATTTTATGTGTAGATTAATATTGTTTGATTAAAGACATGATGAACTTTGGAATAGTAGTTATTGGTGAAAAAAATTACTTTTTTTCATTTCAGGTGTTACTGAAATCACCACAATTAGACAGAATTAAGCTAGCACAGAAAAGAAGATAGTGACTTGCAGAAAAAGGAAAAGTTTGTTCAGAATGGTAAGTTGCCTGATTTTAACATTGATGATGGAAGTATTTTGTGATATGTAAACAGATTATTTGTGCCATGTAATTCACATTTGAATAATGAGTTGTTATTTAAAGCTCATAGTTCTCTGTTTTTAGTTCATCCAGGAAGTACTAATATGTACACAGATCTTCCGGAGTATTACTGGTGGTATTAAATGAAAAAATATATTTCTGACATTCTATGATGTTTGGGACTTGTCAAATTTTTTAAGTAGAGTGACGGTTACCAAAAGGGACGCTTCAAGATTTATCAGTTCCAAAGTGGAAATGGGAAAATATATCAATTGAATTTGTTGGGGTATTACCGAATACATCTCGAGGTAATAATGAAATTTAGGGTATAGTTGATTGATTGACTAAATCTACCCATATATTTACTCATCAAGATACTTTTTCTCTAGATCAACATTATCGATTGTATGTAAAAGATATAGTCAAGTTTCTTAGAGTTCCTCTCTACATTGTATCTGATCATGATCTTATGATTACTTATAACTTTTTTAATATCCTTTAGAAGTCATTGGGTAATGAATTAAATTTTAGTGGAACTTTTTTTCCATGATCAAATGGGTATTCAGAATGAAAAATTCAGGCCTTGGAGGTTATACTATGTGCTAGTTCACTAGATTACTATGAATGTTGGGCCCGGCATCATTCATTGGTTGAGTTTTCACATAAAAATATTTTTCATTCTAGTATACATATGAATAAATTAATGAATTATATGGGAAATGGTGTTGAACACCATATTTTGGGGATGAAGTAGGTGAAAAGAAGTTGATGGGACCAAAATTGGTAAATGAGATGGAAGAAAAGGATTAGTTTATTCAGAAGCACATGAAAACAGCTCAGAGCATGCAGAATGTTTATGCGGATATCCAGTGGAAGTGTCTTTAATTTGAGGAAGGTGATCATGCCTTTCTTAGTGTTTCTACTTGGAAAATTTTGAAGTGTTTTTAAGAAGGAAAAGCTAAGTCTGAGGTTCATTGGACCCTATAAAATCCGGGTGAAAGTTGGATCAGTTTCTTAAAGAGTGGATTTATATCCATGTTTATCCCAGGTACTTAATATTTTTCATGTTTCAATGTTGAGAAAGTATATGCGAGATTCATCTCATGTTTTGAGTCTAGTGGTAGTTTAGTTGTGAGAAAATAATTTTTATGAGGAGTAAACAATCTTGATTCGTGATCGATGAAATAAATTCTCTTGGAATAATTTAATTCAGATGGTAATGCTTTTATGGGAAAACCATATGGTTGAAGATGAAACATGGGAATCTAAGAATGCTATGAGGGATAAATAACCCATTTTATTTTATAAGTGAATAAAATTGAGAGGTTACAATATCTAAAAGGGGGAAGGATGTAACATCACAGGTAAATAGAGAATATGACATTTTCATATTAATTAAAAAAATATTAATTTTTATTTATTGGGGATTCTATGTTCGATGGCATACCCAACACAAAATGACAAGTTTCTTTGTAATATCATGTTGCACACAAGGATGAGTCCTACTGAAGCATAATAATATAATATTATTTTAAATGGTAGTTAACTCATAGCTGGTGTATTGTCAAGAATGAATAGAACTAACTAAAATATTATTATACATTCTGTTAAATGTTTTTACATTTATCCAATAAAATTTAGAAGCATAAAATGCGAATGAATTCAATTTTACTCATAAACAGTCTAGTATTCTTTAAAGGGTTGATTTTCGGCCTTATGAATTAGAACTGATTTTAAATCTAGTTTTTGTGACTTTTAAATGTTATATTTGAAAAAATAGTATTCTTATTTTGAATTGGGACATTGAAATTTACTTTGGATTAAAATTATTTATTTTTCTGATAATGTTCAATTTTTATTTAAATAGGGAAAAATACTGTATTTTAATTCAAAACTACCCTTTAATATAATTTATTCATCTAGTTAGATTATCCTTTTAATTGGTTTTAATGTGTAACTAGATTATATTTTTACCATTTAATATAATTTTTTTCATTTTATATAATTTCACAATGAAAATGGACATAAACAAGTGCAATCTTTTGGTAGTTATTAATTCATAAAACCAGGCTTTTAATTTTCCCAACAGGAATTAATTTTTAATTAATTTCTTGAGCATTAGTGTCTTGAATTTGGAAAAATAGATTCTGTATTTGGAATTAGTAGGTCCAAATTTAGTGAATAGTTAACATTTAATTTTAGGCATTGTGATTATTTACTTCAGAAAATATTTTATTTACCATGGT
Source organism: Viscum album (assembly GCA_963277665.1). Classification (NCBI taxonomy): domain Eukaryota; kingdom Viridiplantae; phylum Streptophyta; class Magnoliopsida; order Santalales; family Viscaceae; genus Viscum; species Viscum album. The sequence continues at coordinate 761,876,627 of OY728166.1, forward strand.
AAAAAAGTAAATATAGTAAATAAGTGTAAACAAATAATATTATAATAATATTATGTTACCTTAACACATGTTCTAATCCAATTGGATGATATATTTTCGACCATTGGTATCCTTGGGACGATTCTTGGACTCCATGGAGCTAGTTAAGAGGGATAGTGACACTTTATATTAATTAATTTAAAATAAAGATAAAATGACATAAACATATATCATTTAATAAATAAATTTTATCATTAGGTTATATAAGATATCTCCTTGAATATAAAAATTAATTTGAAAAATAAAATGATTTCCTACATAATGGTATTTTATTAACTATTTTCAGAAAACACATAAATAAAATTATTCCTGACACAATGATGATGCAGTGATTACATTTTTAATAAATGATTTAAATAAATGAGATTATAAAATTTAAAAACCTATCCAAAACCTATCCAGGTCTTTTTGGATGATTTTATTTAGAAAAAATGTATCTTGTATATGAATATAAAGTATTTTAGACCTTTGGAAACTGAAACTCGATTTATAATAAATAATATTTTAAAACATTCTTAAAGAGCCCACCCCCCCTTATAAAAAGACATCAACTCTATCACATTACCCAAACCCATAAAGCCTCTTTTATCATGAAAAAACTACCTAGTTAATCTCTTTACATCCTTCTCTTCCTCCTATAATCATTTACTTATGAATAAGGATATTCAAGTAAACCTTTTGGTTCAAACTAAAGGGTGATTCCCGATTTAAAGGTAACATCTTCGCTAAAGTTCTTTTTTATATTTCACATCTCCAGCCCCATAAAATCTCTTTTTTACATTATTTTATAACAACACCATTATATCCTAAATATACTATGTTTTTTATGACATGTATTTGAACTAGAAATCCACACACATCTTTTTAATGGATACGAACATACTGTTTCTCTGCAAGACAAACTAATGCCTCATGAAACTATGATTTTTCAACAATCTCCAACCACCTCCCATGGTGGAAATTATGATAGAACTGTATTATTATGTGAGATATATTATACGTATATTGACTCTATACTTCTTCATTTTTCATTTATTTAATTCCTTTCTGGTTTTTATAATGGGTAAACATGATAATTTCATTTGAGGATGTGCAGACTACCACCTTCTCAAAGTGATATGACTCATTCATACCATAAGTCGAATGTATGAAGGATGTAGTTTTTGAAATTATATATATGATATTATACTGTAATTATAATATACCAATGTATAATTAAGTGTTCATTCCATTAAATGTGAAATATAAATGAAAGTAGTGTTCATGTGTACCTAGAGCTTACCGTCTCCAAGAGCGGTGCATTTCATTTCATTCCTCCAAATGATATATACTATTTCAAATACATATATATACTAGATATATATGATATATTTTATATCAAAATCATGAATATAATTATGGACATAATGGGATTATGACCACATGAACAACTTGTAATTATAAGATGGTAATATTTGACTCAAGTACAAAATATATGCAAAACCACTGTTATTAAATTAAATGATTAGATAATGTTTATAAGATAGAAATAAGTAATATAAAAGGAATAATAAAATTTAAAAAGGTTATGAAGAAAGTATAAATTATCTTTAGTTGATTATTTAGGAGATTAAAGAACTATCCATTCAAGTCGGAAAAAAGATAAGGAAATTCTTCTGAATCTCCATTCATCGAGGTATATTTTGTTTTATAGACAACTTTAGTTTATATGGTGTAAAAACCCCTTGGACTTTTAATTTATTTCAAATGGAATCTTTTTCTATGTAGCACTTTAATAATGAAAGAAAATGAATGTTTCTTTTTAACATACACGGTGACAATGACCTTTCTTCCACCATGAGCATTATTTGATCTTTGGCTTCCTTAATAAGTCTTAATGTTTTTTAAAGGAAAATAAATAACATATAATATTTTAACATATTTTGGTAATGAAAATGGTATTGATAATGAATAGATTATTTCAATATATTTTAGTGATATATTATTTTTGCAACAAGGAAATGTTATCTGTCCTTTATGCTTATGTTATGTGTTGGGATTATGATATGGTTTTTGGGAATTTTCTATCTATATAGGTGGTTCCGTGATTAACCTAGGGTGGGTGAGCCCGATATGGATCTCCAATACATTGGGTAACATAATAGAGCTAAACATTAATGTTTCTCTTAAGTGATTTAGTAAATATATAGTGATGGGTATTCCAAACGTAAATGGCAATGTAGCTATGATAGCTACAATTTAAGTATGATATAGATGCAAAAAAGTTAAATTTATGATTTTTGATTTCTATGAGTTTCTCATAAATAATATGATTTCATGAGGTATATTAAATATCTTAAGCTTGGAAATTGTTTAAGCACTAATATTGTTTCTATATATTATAATCGTTATTGATATTTTTATGTTCATCCCATGTTTTTGAAATGTTTTTCATATGACTTAATGATGAATAGGGTTCAGGATGCGATCAAGGAAAATTCATGCTGTCTAAAACAAGGAACGAGACATGACTCTTCTTTTCAAGATTTTTTGTTTCATGACAAAAATTGATATTGAGTAGATGTGTCTACATGTAATATTGAAGTTGTTATGTATGTCTTCTGACCTAATTCTCTAAATTTTTAAACATATAAAGATCCTCAATGTGAATTATTAAATTAAATCAAGATTACTTAATGATTATGGATGAGTCCTTATACGGGTTGACGTACCTAAGATCATGCGACTCACCGGTCCAATCACCATATTGGAGGTGAACCGGGTCGAGACATTATGATGTGGTATCATATGTGGTAATTTTCTTTTGTGTTACTATTTTTGGTTGGTATACAAGAGACTTGGAATGTTTATGTTCTTGTTTTAGATCCATTCTTAGGACTGATCACCCCATGTATGGGAAATGACTAAGTGGACAGGGCAGAGAATTGATGTTCATTATATTTTGATACTATAGTTGATATATTTTCACCTCGAGTTATTTGTGTAATTTCTCTTTATTAATGATATAGAAAGTTTATGGTATTTTACCCTTATAATTTTAAGTCAAGGATGAAACAAACCATGCATAATATTAGGAAAATATAAATTCACATGTCATGTATAGTTCCATGAAATGTAGTTTCATTTTATTTTTTCATATGATATTATTGAGTTCCTTTAAATCCATGCCATGTTTTGTATTTATTTAGAATTTCTATTTAGATAACATGTCTGGTTGATTAAAATGTCACAATTCTATGATTACCACATGATTCTCCCTATTTCATTCTTTTAGTGTCATGCTAGATTGTTTGATATTTAATTGGTTGGTTTTTCAAAAATATATTAATTTCAGTTAAACTGGAGACAAATGCCACCTGTAAAGTGTATGGGTGATTTATTGACTGGTATATTTCCACCCATATGATTGGGTTGTTTAACGTGTGCATGTTGTATTATGAAATGGTTCAAATTTAAGGGGTTTAGAAATGGAACCTATAGTGGTGTCCCTTGTTTAAGACCCTCATGTAAGGGTATTTTGAGTTTTCCCTTGAGTTTCCTTAGAATGGAACCATAAGTGTCTTTTGTATTTTTTCATTACATTGTAAACGGCCTTAACAATCATATCTTGAGCCTACTAACCATTGTAGGCAGGAACGCATCTTGGGTCAACATTTTCTGCTTTAGTAAGGGGCCATCCAATGGTTGGTAGAACCATTTGTGTTTAAATTGGTTTCTAATTCATGGATTTTTTTTACTTTTTCGTGTCATTCATGTTGTAACAAGTATGAAATTTACTTTATAAATGAACCCCTTTTTTGGACAGGTATTCATTGTGTCCTTTAATTTTGTTTTAGGCTTGATCATTGGGTAATGCACATTTTCATCGGATTAGACATGCCTCAGGCATTTTTAGCTACATCGTAGGTCGTTCGACCATATCTTCTTTGCAATGACGGATGACTCAATAAATAATCAATGGAGTTATAAGTCATATTTCTTTTATATCACCTTGGGGTATTATGTGTTCACGTAACCAGTGCTTGTCCAGTGTTTAATGTTGTTGTGAACTAGATGAGTTCAGTGTAATTATTAAGCATTGTGTTGTTAAATGCATTTCTGGTCATATTCATACTAGAGTGACTAGTGCTCTAATGGAATGGAGTTCATCCTAAGGCTCGGGATGAATCATAGATAGTTGTGTGTTTTGACAGATTAGTCATTTGGGTTGGGATTTCAAGGAATTTTTTAAAACAATTTTCTTTTATGGAGGTACTAACCTAGTACACATTTGATTGAATAGTATGTATCTTATTCTTTTACAATTAGAACACTTCTACGGTGGGGGGAATCATTTCAATTATTTTAAATATGTTCCCTTAAAATTAGGATAAATACAACAATATAAGACAATTAAATATTGATCAGGATGACGTAAATTCCACAAGTCTTGTGAATTTTAAAGTGTGAAAGTTGTTCTTGCTATCATGAAATTCGTGTGGTTGGAGGTGTATTCATCATTTGAGTACTGTCGTTTATCATGGATTGACTATAGTTGTTAATCATGAATGATCATGGAATTCCTCTAGTGTAAAAGGCTTGGTGATCAATTACTGATAGTGCAACGGCAGGTGAAGCTGTGTTTATTTCAATCTGAGTCGACCAGTTATGGTTTGACTATTCTTCTTTCCAGTAGGATGAGTTTACTGTAAACCATTGAATACACATATTTTATCTTTCATTGTGGTGACATTCCACCTATATTTAAATCATATAGGTACACTAAGATAGTTTCAGTCTTACGCCACACTAATGCTTTAAATCCATTGGCCTTGTTTGATTGGTTCTTTCAGTGTTTTATACTAAATTCATGGTTCTAATCGATGCGTGTTTTGTCTTTAGTGACCCTTACATTCCTATGTATAAATTTCATGAATTAACTCTTATACACATGATATTTCTTCTGACTTAACATCAAGGTCGATGACGCTCTGGGATTAGCCAATGATTTGATGTGGACATCTCAGATTTCTACCAATGTATCAATCAAAAACATGGAGTATAGAATACCTTAGGTTAGTTACATATACTCATGTTAGGAAATCCAATGCTATCCTAGATTTTTTTTGTCGATCATTATGACACATAAATCAGGGAACATCACTGAAAGTTAGGTTTGTACTTCTATGGATGTTTTTTTGGAGAATATGAGATACATTATAAAAAGGAATCATAGTTTAGTTTGTAAAATACTGGCCATCTAAGGAAAGAGTTTTCTTCATTGGTAGGCCATTGTGGCACAACTTAAGCATTATGGTTGATGGGTATTGACATATTTAACCCATTTCAAGAATAACAGGTGATGTTTTTTTATAACACCTAGAGGAGTAATTGTAAGAAAAATATGATTGTGGATGAGTTGTGAGTTGTTTTTGGCCAATTAACATTAAAACATATGTTGGGAAGCAACAATGGTCAGATTCCTAATAACGTGGTGACATGACCATGATTCTGGGTAAAACAATCCCTGGTGAGAGTTCTCTTAGTGTTTGATTGGAAAATGAGCATTACATTAGATTTTAATGGATTGTGTTATGTCTTCATAACCAGTGCTAGAAATTGTGAATGTTATATTGAGATTCAATGTGACCTTCTTAAGAGACTTTACATCCCCATTTGGTTGGGTGAAATTTACAATGATCCCAAATTCTTCTCATGGATGACAAGTTATATGGGGGGAAGGTTGTAACATATCATTTTTGAAATGGATGAAATATTTAGGGAAATAATATTTTCTAATTAGATAGGTAGATGTTTCTTAAAACCGAGTGTCAGAACGTTTTCCTTCCGAGTGTTTTCATTGTGTTGTGTGAGTTTTTTTAAATAAATTTAATTAATTAGTTTATATTTTAAAAAGGAAAAATAAATTAAATGTAAATAAAATGTGAAAATAATAATAAAAAATGTTTATAATAATAATAATACTATAATAATTATTATTATTGTTATTGTTATTGTCTTTATTATTATTATTGTTGTTTCTATTATAATTGTATGTTTTAATTAAGATTTTCTTTTTCCTGGCCCAAAAGGGGTCTCTCTTCCTTCACCTGCCGCACACACCCCTCCCTATAACCCTAGGCGTGCATGACCCAATTACCCCCTCATCTCTTCCATGGCTCTATACTCCCCCATTTGTCGGTCTCCTTAATGCATTCCCCGATAGCTATGAACACCTTGCGACACACAGGACCCCCTGGGTAAAACCGTACTCTTCCATCGCACAAATCTATGATTCCTTATGTGATGTCTAGATCAAAACGATTTCTTTTGAGTTCACCTTCAAATATCTAAGGTATGGTCTTCCAAACCTTCTCCTCAATTTTTTCACCTCGTCACCCTACATAAATGGAACGAACCCATGGGTTTCAATTAGGATGATTTTTATGGGTCTTTTATTTATATAGTGTGTAGTGAGTCTCCTAGGGCTCATTCTTGCATGTTTCGGTATCCGCCATCAATAGCGTGGAAAATAGGTTTGATTTCTCTCATCAATATCTTTTTGTGTAATTTTCTAAACCCATTAATCGATATCAAGACATTTATCTTATAGTATTATGGTTTTTATAGATTCTTAATAATTTATTTGAGGTGTGTTGAACCTTTCCATTGATTATTTATGATTCCTGTAATTTTTTTTGTAGAGTGTTTTGGTCGTCCATGAGGTTTTCTCTGGTTTTCATTTTCAATAGGGACTTTCTTGCATATATATAGGAAGGAATATATCCATATGAGTCCTCCCATTATATATATGTTATCCCATGTTAGAGAATATATTTATACGGGGCATGTTGTGCCCATGTTGTGATATGAAAATGCATACGTAGGTAAGTGTTAATGGGTTGGTGCATGTAAGATGAATATATGTATCACCATATATATGGTTATAGAAATATGAATACATACATAGGGACTAGGTGTCCTTATTTATATAAGAAGTTGTATATTCTCGGTGTATGGATGAATCAACCTTGAGTTATTGCTGATAAAAGTACAAAGCACCATGTGTTCGTATTAGTTCTTCTTGTGAGGTAAGGTCCCTATCTAATCTTCATTAATTCATTAATGTTTTAAATTTAATTTACCTACTAGTTTATTATGCTTGTTTATATTGAATTTCATTTCATGAATAGAAATTTTCAAAATGATAGAGTAACTGTTTGATAAAAAACAACATGTTTTTATAATAAAACAACTCTTTTGAGGTGTGCTTCCTTCAATATAAAAATATAGAAAAACACATTTATGCTTTCATTCATTAATTTCTTAGTGTATTGTTATAATTTAGGTTATAATTATTAAATGGAATGCTTATACCTGACCCTTCTTGGTTATTTCTAAATGAAGATTCTTCTATAAAAATTTATAGATGGTCCAAGAAGCCTCATAAGTGTGTGGCTCAACATTTAATTAAATTTCACATTATATGGCATCTATCCTCTTCCCTTTACTTTGTCTCTTATATCTTGTCTCACCTTTGTGATACTCATCGAAACATTCTGGTGATTCCTTTTTTTCTTTTATTAAATGTTTTGGTTTTTTTAATCTTGTCTATAGTGACCTTTTTTAATGGAGAAACCCATTCAGGTGGTTTGCCTTGCCTCTTGGCCACCACTTTGGGTGTTCCCAACCTAAATGGATTTTTTTTTCATTTGAAATATATTATAAATTTATTTTGATGGTTTCAATATAATCCCATGCTTTAAAAAAATTGATAGATTTTATCATTTAATGTCATTTATAACCTATGTTTTAAGTCATATTGATGTCTTCTACTTTTGTTCATATTATATTACTCATGAAAGATCCTTATTTTTAGGCCCTTTTTGTGGCTCAATATGAATTCTATGATTGTTCACTTTAGATATTCAAATTCTAACATTGTTGTGTAATATTTATGTGCATACATTTTTATAAATTCTGTTTTTCATGTTGATGGCTTGGATTGTTTTACATGTTGACATTAATATCTTCCGCCTCACTATGCTTATTTGATTAACATGATTTATGTATATGCTTTATACGATATATATGTATTTAAGTTTGTCATGAAATATGTTTTGGGTATTACGTTTCACTTGATGAAGTCCAGGTGAGAACATGGGTCCGATATTAAGGAATAATGGATGAACTCCCATAATTGGGTGGTTATACCATGATGCACCAGGGTCGATGATTTGGCTTTCTTGGAGAGGGATTCTGGAGTGATTTAATATACTTATGAGTGATACCAGATCCCAAGGGGAGCAACAGTGGATGGAATCATTGTCAAGATGGTTACGCCAGGCCTTGGATGATACTCAACCCTCTAGTGAGATACCTTGGATGGAATTACAGTCACCATGCCTCAAGAAATTATTTTCCTTTCAGATGATATTCCTTTATGAGCTCAGTGGTATTAGATAAATTGAAATCCATTACTAGAGATACCATTGAGAATGGCTTTGATTCCAACTCTAGTTATTATTGAATTGCATTCATTAAATACTTGGGATAAATATATGGTGTTAAACTTATTTCATATATTTATATTAGATCTTTCACAAGTTACTTTTCACTATTTATTGTTAGAAAACTTATGCGATTACAAGGTAATTAGACCCCAAGCCTAAGCACAATATTGTGGGTACAACATTTCGAAATTCCATGTTACTTTTGAAACCGGTACACATATTATGCTGTGATAGGTACCTTATTCTAAATTCTGGATTAGGCTGAAGAAGGTGGTATTGGATGCGTGTTCATTTAGGAACCCATACCATTTTTCTATTACTATTTATCACTCACAGTTTATTTTATATAGCAGACTCATTAATATATATTACATTTTATGGATCGGGCAACAGATAGGTTGTTCTGGCCTACTGAGATTTATATCTCACACCCTATTCGGACTTCCATTTCACTAGGGTAGAAAAGTCGACCATTCTTGTTTGTCGAAATATGGACCATGATTGATTTCTTATAATGTGTAGTTTGTTCCTAGAAGTTATCAGAAAAGGATAGAGCTAGAGCTTTGGGTGCTCATAGAGATCTCCCTTGGGGATTTGGCGACATTTCACTATTATTTAGTTGTGTTATAAAGCATGTTATATTGCTTAAAACTTTTAGTTAAGTATCATCACCATGACATGCATTCATATTTTCTATATTATAGCATTGACCACTTTTATAAATTTTTTTAATTATTATCCTCTGATGATTTTTCAATTATATATTTCTATATATGTTATTGTATTCCATTTATAATTTATTATAATAACATGAAACATTGATAATAGGGTATATAATCCCCATAATCACCTATTGAGACCCTCATTGCTTGTCAGTAGACTCTGCCATACAGGGAAATGTTCATATGGTCATGTGACCAACCTATACTGCTACCATTTTAGAGGTGAGCGAGTTCAGGATGTTACAAATTATTTATGATATTTTCAACTATATTTCATTCAATTGAAATTTTTGAAACCTTCACCAACAATTTTAGTACTAAGAACGTGTTCTATAACAGTTTTATTAGATAAAAACTCTAATGAAATAATAAAAATTAGTTCATTTTGAATTAATTTCATAACTAATCTCATAATAATATCACTACCCCAAAACCAAACTTTTTTGTATCGTTATTCAATATCAAAATAAATTTATTATTTCCTATAATTTCTGTAATATATCTCATAAAACTTCTACATAATTATTACTTCAAGAAATAATCCAATATTTTGTTTCATATTTGAAATGGAAAATAAGACGTGGTTATCTAAAACTCAAAGTAAGGGAAACATATATTATAGTCATAATGTGGTTAAATAAAAAGTATATGATTAATCCAGAACATGGTTGATATATATTATTAATCAAATCATTTAACAAAAATATTTTTTCACAATCTATGATTGAAGGAAATCCAGTCTCTAATGATCAATCAGATTTTGTAAGAATAGAGTGCGAAATAAAATGAAATAATGATAATAATGAAGTCATAAAACATATCATATAGATGTGGAATACAAAATAGTATATAAAATTATAACACTCTAGACATATCCATTCACAATTTTGTCCACAAACAATATTTGTGAGCTTAACTAACCACACATAAACTCTTTCATAATATTTGTTAGAATATCTATGAAAAAACCCATTCACACACAACCTTTATGACCATATATAATTGAACATTTACTCATATAAATGTTTCACGTATATATAATAAATAAGACACTCACACACTATATTTTTGAGCATAGATAACCTTGAATAACCTCATACACAATCATGGTAGTATAGCATATTGTAATTAATTCCATACAAAAATTCATTATATCATGATATATAAATACAAAACCAATGAAATTTATTGTGATATAAAACCACAAACATCACATAAAGATCATATGTATGTATTGTTTTGACAAAAAATCAACCATACATCAAATCACGATGTACCAATGGAATGAAAATGGGGTTCACAACATTTTATTGTGGTATCAAATAAAATAACTTCAAGAGATATACCATTTTATACAAAACATTCTATCACACAAAAAAAGTATCTCTTATTGGAATTTTGAAGATGGTTCATGAAAACATAATTTAATGACGTTAATATTTTATGATTTAAAGTTTCAAATAGATTATAATTCATAAAAACTAGCTTCATAAAATATTTTAATCCTTGTTATAGAAGAAATAAGTTATATTTCCATTTCAAAATTCATTTTCGAGAAGTTATCAGGGTAACCATTTAAAAAATCACATGAAAATATATCTCAATATTAGGTCATTGAAATTAAATAATTTATAATACAAAAAATATTTACATGAATATAAAAGATACAACATTGAAAATAAAATACAATTTAATATTTATAAAATTAATTATTGAAACCAAAATTGTAAAAAGTATAATATAACATTCATTCAAAATAGGAGAAAAAATGACGATTATGTGAGATAATATATATCATGGTTCCAAAATAAAAAATGAAAACGATATGAACATATGCATATTGGTATGTGAGATAAAAAGAATATTTTAGAGAATATAAATTATTATAAACCTATTGTACATTTATATGAATTTAATAACAGAATACTATGTGATTGTAAAATGAAATTTTATATAAACTGAAAGTTATATAAATATAAAATAAAATATCTTGTTTTATGAAACCAATTAAATAAGAAATAAATTCTAGGGGAACCGTTATAACTCAATTAAAATATATTCACCTTTACAAAATACATTACAACTTTAACAGTGTATAAATTAAGATAAAAAATAGATAGATTGTACAATAGACAAATAAGTTGCAATATTAAATGTGATTTGTGATTAAATAATTAAACAGGATGTAATTACATGTAATAAAATAAGAATATGTGAATGATATAATATAGTATATCAATACATGGTAATGGAGATGTAAACCCATACTTTGGATACCTGCTAGGATTGATACAATCTACTATCCTTTATTATAAACATAATTTTCATGATAAAATTTATAAAACATTATATTTATATCTATGAAAAGTTAGTATCTTCATTAATAATAATTATTGAAAGGTTTCTTTTTTAGTTATTGTTATGAATCTAACCAGATTACCCTACTACCTAGAACCCAAGTCAGTCATGGCATGTCATGATCAGTGTTCTGAATTCCTATCGTTTAGAGAAAAAAAATTTCATAACTAACCAGTTTAGGGAATTGATTATCGATAAATAAAAATAAAAATAATAACATGAATAATTAATATTTAGTTATTCCAATATAAACCCCCAACTTAAAATTATTATGGATAAAAAAGCAGGTGTCCTGAAATAATAATAAGAAACTAAAGTATAGGGTTATGAAAATAATCCCAAATCCACATGACATGTAGTTAACTCTAAGATATCACACCATGATAGTGAGATATATCATCACAACCCCTTAACATTTCTTCACATGCATTAGACCATGCATGATCTAGGTAAACCTAAACAAGTATGAAGGTTGTGAGAAAAATGATCAAAGTATGATCCCACCATTTTGTTTATAAAAAGACCTTGTAAAGTAAAACTATTTTATTTGATGAAATAAATACAATATGTGAGGTATATTATTTCCCAATGTCATATAAAAAATATAGCTTCAACACTTTTATAATATGTAATACATACAGATAACACAGTTTTCAAAAAACATCCATAAATATTTAGAACACACATTTTAATGATTATTGTTCATGGAAAACTATCTCTCATGTCACATTAGTTATATATTTGTTGGGTTACTCATATATTTCATGCTTAGTATCACCATGAATAAAATTATATTTTTATAATTATAATTATTCTTCTCCATTGAAATTATTCCTTCATTGAGAAGTTACTGTGAGAGGAAACCTTAGGAACTAACCATGAGTCAAAAAATAAAATATTATAGAAGTCAAAATGTGTGATAAATCCAAGAAGTTACTATTATTGAAACATTTTTAATGAATATATGTGATATACAGTGAAATTTTTTAATGTTTTGGAAGTGACAGTGAGTTGAGATACTAAAAATTTTGGAAGTAACCATGTATGTAAGTTGGAAAATTTATGGAAGAGTTTGTGAATGAGAATTTGAAAATTATTTGAAGTGACCAAGGGTGAAAATATGAAAAAATTTATAATATATCATGAGTTAAAATTTGAAAATGTCTTGAAATAAACTTCAGTAAAAAATTTTCAATGTTAAGAAGTTTCCATGATTAAAAATTTGAAAAATTATAAAAGTTTCCATATGAAAAAAACCAACCCCAAGAAAGAAAATCAAGTGACCAGAATAAAAAAAAGAAGTGTACTAATATTAAAAATTTTAAGTGATATGAACCTTATTTTGGGACAATGGTCACTAATCTATGTTTTCATATTATAGAACGAATCATTAACCATTTTATTTATACATGTATATTTCAAATAACTTCATGTTTCTATCTGAATTTTATACTTATTAAATTATCCTACGAAAACACGTTAACTATTTTAATAAAAAATAATATTATTTTTAATATTTTTATGAATGATTAAATTCTCATATAGTGAGTTGATGTTTCAACATATATTTGTGAAAAAACACATGATCCAAATTAAATGCGGTTGGAATTTTAATAGTCTATCTCAGATAATTTATGATATTTTTTACAATAGAATTTAATATTTATTATAATTATTTTTTTGTACTTTATTATTTATTATAATGTTTTATCACAATATAACATTATTTTTCATATTATATATTATCCGAGTAACTCACGTGTGTGTGTTTTTAATGCACATTCAATGAATAAATCTCAAACTTCATGTAGAATGGTGAACAAAAACGAGATTCAAACATTGAATGGACTATTTTTAGATGATATCTACATATGGATTTGATAGATCTATACTGAAATAAAATAGTTTAATATTTGTCATAACTTATATAATTTTAGTATTCTTTCTTGATCATCCACTAGTCGTTGAGGAAATAGAATCATTTGACCATTTCCTACTCGAGACTTTTTATTGAATCGACCCTTAAATATTGAATAGTATATATAGTTCTATTTGTTTAAATCATTTTACTTTTTTATGTATGTGTAAATTGACAATTTTATACTACCCATTTAATGTTATGATTTTCATTGTGACACCCAAAAAATTTCATGCATAGGGATGTGATTGCATCTGAAAATAATGGACATTGTTAATCTTGTGTCTCCGAGTAGGGAAAATTATGGTTGTTTTGGGTTTCTTCCTCCATTTGAAATGTATTTGTAATTGTTTTGTGACTCATGGAGGTAAAAGGTCATTATAATATCCCATTATAGAGGTTAGTGTGGGACTTATCTCTCCCAGCTCATGAGAGTGGTGAAGAGTGGTCTAATATCATTTAGATCAGAACTAATGTAAAATGTCAACTTTTTTATCTATTTTATTTGGTACACTTATATTAATACTCGGATATAATATTCAATTATGTTTAATGTCTAATTCTACCCACTCTTGGAAAAACTTCTGTTATAACTCTGTATTAACCATTTATGTGATTGGAATACCACCTCGTGTGCATATTACACTCTTATAATAGGTCTACTAGGTTATTGTTCACTAATGTGAGATGATTCTTTCCGTAACATATGAATTCATGTGAACTCATTACCCATTTATAATAAGACTGGGGAATGCATACATCCTTGAGGATGGTACTCGGGTTTATCATTTATCATAGTTGGGTTTGCCATATCAAAATCATTCCAAGGTAAAATCACATTTGAAAATATTGAAATCAATATTTAAACACATTTTCATTAACAACATGATGGTACAAATTCATATTTTGAAAATGTTACCAAACCCACCATATTTTTCATGTCATGGATTTAAGACCATTTCAAAATCCATACTCAAGATAAATCCATAAACCACGTTTTACAACCATTTTGAAAACCATTTAAAGAAAAGGAAAACATGGTTTTTAAAATAAATCAAATCCATGAAACGACCTACCTAGAAACACATATAATTTAAATTATCACATGAAACTATAAGAATTGGTGAGTTTTGGATATTATAAACCGCAGAAGGATCTGAAATCAGGAATTCCCAATCAAGACATTTCTATTATCACTTTCTAGAATGATGGAAACCAAATTAATTACATACCACAAAAATTATTGAACAACACACCAATAAGATTTGAGATCAAGGAAATATTTTTCAATTCCAAAATGGACCTAAATTTAATAACATTATACTCTCATGATTAAAAAACTACCATCATTTTTAGTTTTAATATATTTGGATAAATAATTTGGATTCAATGAAAAAGGATATCAATGATATAAACAGATAAAGACATACCAATTGAGGAAAATGTGTACCAAAATAGTTTTCTTGTTTAGATGAATTAATTTATGATCACTGCGAGTGTATGAAAATAAATGGCGGTTTATGGGCATAGGAAATTTGATAAATCCATTATTTTCTAGGGCCATAATGGAAGCAATGGCTGGTTGGGATATTTCCATAGGTTGGATGGTGGATTATGAAATAATGTTATTGATTGGGGATGTCCTACCAACATCCCAACGGCTACAAATGATTTTTAGCCAATTCCATTCCCATCGGATGGCTGATGGCCTTCACTGTTGATCTAGAGGACCACCTTCTGTTCTATAACTGTCAAGACCAAATGTACCTCAAAACAACTCTTCATAGTACATGAAAACACCTTTTAATGGACAAAAAGTACCCAGTTACATGTAGGAGTTATTAAAAATAATAAGTAAAAGAATCAAGAATAATTATGTATTTGAAAACCATTACAAAGTCTTATAATTCCCCGAAACATATTGATTTTTCCGCAGAGATGGATGGGTTAAAAGGTTGTGGTCCAAAAATAGAATATGCACAACTAATTTATCATAAACTCATTATCCCGCATCTCATGAATGACTTATCAATTCTACTATAGATGTAGAACCAATGGTATATAATTCTCTCATAGAATCATCTCTTGATATTCAACACCGCATAATGGTTTCTCGGTCACAAATATATATTGTTATATATCAGGGTCTTCCAAATTCATATCACGTAATGATTTGGGATGTTACTTTTTGTGTTTGGAAAAAATGGAATATGTTGTTGATATAAGACAACTTTGGTGGTAAATTCATGTGATATGTCATGTTTATAAATTAATAAATAATGTAAATCAGTCCATTTACCTAGAATGAATTTTTTAATATCCTTTCACCCATCAGTGTCCCTACTGGGTTGATATTTTCAAGAACACATAGTCACTGATAGAAAACTCTTTAGGATTATGATAATGATTGGGAGAATATTTGTACTAGTTTGGAGCCTTAACCAGACACTGGTGATTCAAATACATCATCCTCATTTTCTAATGAACCAAAATTAGTCCTATAGTAGAATCATTAACAACATTACAATGAAAATGTAGAGAATTGTAGGGTTATTGATACAATGCCTCAAAAGGATCTATTATATAGGATGATTGATAATCATTATTTTAATAATCCTCATACAGTACCAAGCACGTATCCCATGTACCTCCAAAATCGTAGACAAAAACCTAAAGAATATTTTCCCATATTTTATTATCCATTTTTATTTTTCAATCCATATATTGTTGATATCCCATTCTTAAAAGAATCGTAGTTTTCATAATATCTTTGTAGCCCTTCCAAATTTGTGAGGTAAATAGATTCTCCCTATCCAAGACAATGTCTATTGGAATTCTATGATACCTTACAATCTCATACCATTGATGTTTCTCTATGTCATCCACTTTTTTAAAGACATGAATCAATATAAAATGTGATTACTTGGCCAATGTTCTGGATACAACCCAAATAGATTTATTACTCTTTGGTGTCCATGGGAATCAGATATCCAAACCTGTTGATATCTAATTCTATTTCCATATTTTCACCAAAAGATGATCAACATTTCTAGATGAATTTTAGTGACCTTAAAATATTTCCATAATTAAAATCGTGATATTAAGTCATTTAAGTTAGGTTTTATACTAGGCACACCAAATTAGAATCTCCATATTATAAAACGTTTTTTTAATTCCATGGTGTACAACCCACAAGTAATGATGAATATCAACCAATATATATTTCCTCAATGTTAATGGAATAATATATTAGTTTCTAATGAAATTATACCTTCCATAGAGAGAGGACAATCAGTAATAGTCTCCCCACCATATAAAAAATATTTCATATTTCATAACAAATCATCCTTTTTATTCTCCAAAAGAATCATCTCAAGGAGAGTGGATTTCAAATCAGCACTAGCTAGAACATTACTAGACTCCTCCTCCCTGACTATCTATTAAAAATGGCTATATAGTCCAATAATTTTATATTATTTAATTTCTACCTTCACATCATTAGAATGTAACTTCCTATTAAGAGTTTCCATAACCACCTTACACTTTACTATATAGTACGAATTATAATGTCTAAATACTATGGGTATTACACCCATTATATAGGCTGGTGATTTATCCTTTTTTGAGAAATGATATGACACAATAATTTAATGTCATTCTAAATAGAAAAAAGTTCTTGGAAAATATATTAATGACAAATTATATGGGAATTTAAAATAACTACAATTTCGATGTCTGTTGTGGGATAATTCCCATCATGATGCCACAACTAACATGAGATATAATAAAACACATGGTAATCATGTGTAAGAAACTATCTCTATATTACACCCAAAACATCATAACAAACCAATTGGATTTGAATGGGTGATGGTAGATTCATTGTTTTGGATAAAGTTAAATGTCCCAATAGTAAATTGAAAAATGCATAACACTTAGTCCCCCAAAATAAATTTTCCCTCTTTTATATGAGATCATTCAAATGTTATGTATGTTTATATAATTTCTATATGATCCATTATTAATATTATACCAATCCCAAAAATCATCGAATCTAAAAGGAATTTCACTATTCATCATTGGACGTTCTATTCATCATCTTTTCTTGATAAACTGAGATACCATGTTCTAGGATCATGTTTTTTAACAACATAACTTCTATTATTTAGATTAGAAGTGTTAATAATTTTACATACATGTGGTGATCCATCAAGACCTTGAAAACATGTATCAATTGAACTAAATGATATTTTTTGGACATATAATATACCAATATGGAATCCATGATTAATAAAAAAAAATTTCTATATATAGGATGAAAATATAGTTCCTCAATTATATAAAGATAAAAATAGTATTAGTTTGGAAAACCGACACCACGAGGTACATTGAATATAAATTTTGTCTCATAAGAGAGTTTCATTGATTATCATACACCCTTATTTTTATCTTGTTATAACAAGAAAAATGATAAATTTTAGAAAAAAAACATCCCAATTTTACTGAACTAATAAGTCATCAATACAGGTAAAGAAATGGTAATTTTTTATTTTTACACAATTGGGATTCTCATAATTAACTCATAAGTATAGAATTTTATTAATCTTCTAGTTGATAATAACATGGGAAAACCAGGGATACCCAATTTAAAATATAAATACATTTGATCTAATATCATCAAACAAGATTATTATCTCAGTCAATTATGTTGTAGGGATGTGGTAATATTGAATTGTTATCAGTTGACTTTCTGACTCTATGACAATTGAAAACTCTATTTTCATATCTAAATGTAAACACAAAAATATATCTAGAATAACATTAAGGATATAACTAACTTCATTAGGAATAACATTACTGAATGATTCATATAAAAGTTCCATAATTGTAAAGGAAGTTGATATACCAATATCTTGGGGTTCCAACTTGAATAGTCCTATGGTCCCAATCCCCATGAAATATATGCATGTTGGCATTAATGGAAATAAAATAAACTCATATATGATTATAATATATTAGGGACTCATGGGATTTTTACCAACAAATTCAAATAGTAACATAATATTTGATTGAGTTCAGAATTAAAAAAACATACTAGATATACATCACACATAATGAAATAGAATGAGGGACATCTGAGACCCTTCACCTTCTTCTCTCATACAAACATCTCTAATTCCATAAATAATGGAATTAGTTCCATTTTATGTTTTAAATGACCCACTATATTATCCTAAAAGAAGTATTGAGAGGAATGTGTATCATATAATGTAGTAAATAATGCCAAATAATGAGAAATAGTACCTATCATACTAACAGGCATGATATCAACTTTCATTAGTGAATCCTCTGCTACATGAAACTACATTATTCTATAGACTATGGCTATAAACATTTTTTCAATAATGAATCTTATTTCCTTATTGATCCTTTAGGTACCAATGATATTATTCCTTAGAAAGGAGAATAAAAATTCATTTATAACTTCTATATGTAACATTTATGCCCATAATAGTTTTAGTTCATATGGGGCACGGTTCAAAAATATTTTGTGTTCAATGAATAGGTATAATAAAAACATGTCAATTTAATGACCACTGATGACAGTGTAATAGAATATTTATGAGAATCACAACCATCGTTTCCTTTAAAAAAATTCTATACTAAATGTTCCCTTAAAAATATCCTCTATAAAAATAAATTGATATAAGAATAACTCTATTCCATCTTGACGTAACTTCATGTCAATCTCGACCATAATTTTTCCATCCACGACATATGTATAATTTTTCTTCTTAATATGAAAATATGAGATTGTGTATCTTTTCATAGAACTATATGAATCCTCTAATACATTATCTTCTCATTACAAAAACCCTAATGTGATAAAATAGTTAAATGCATGAATTTATTGACATAATACCTTAATTTCGTATTCCTTTGTTCAAGATTGTGTACTCTGGCTATTTAGAATAGGTTATAGATATTGGTTAAAACTTCATGGTTAATATGGTATTGATGTATTTCCACTACATGAAGTCAATATTCTATGGTAAAACAACTATTTCCCACCATATGCTATGTAGGTATTGAAACATAATGACAAAACATCTCACCCTGATGGAATTAAGGGTATACATGAATTCAAATACTATTTCTATATTTCCCAATCAATAAATTACCTACTGAGGAAAATCATACTTTTAAAAGACACATGTTTATGATAAAGAAACACTTGATCATAAATCATGTACATGTACCTTCAAGGGCCCAAATCTCTATCCTAAACATGTACATGTCCTACGGCATATTATATATATTTGGATATGTTTTCAAATAAATCAATGATGTTTTGATCAACAAGTTGTTTTCCTTACTACGTCTAATATACATAACCCTCCCATGGATCATGTAGATGTTGAATAGGGACTATGGTTCCACACCTCCCCAAACAAATAGATACCAAAACATGATATCCATGAATCAATTCTATTTTAAAATAATATAAGTAAAAATAAAATAACTAAAAAATTAAATAGGAAATTTAGGATCAAAACATTATAACTCCCAAAAGAGACATTTCATAACCTTCCATGGTACATACAATTCCCAAGCCTTAAACATAACATAATCATAGGTTACATCAATAACATATCATTGAGGATATTTTCATGTTGATATTTTTAGATAATTAATCCATAATAATTTCATTACATCTAAAATATTACAAAGTATAAACTTCTACTCTGTCAAATTTGTTTCACCATAATAAAACACCTTAAAAATAGGAATTGTTCATTAATATATATATTTTCAGTTTTCCTTTCTCTTACCCTTCCTTATACTATATAAAAAATATCTCAAAAACATGGGATGAGCATAAAAATTTCAGTAAGGGTTATAAAATAAGGAAAGAAAACATTAGTCCATCAATACATACAAATCAATGAAATCATACTTTTCCCTCATAAAACATATGCTCTTTAACATACAACATGAAAATATAAGATCTATGAATAAAAAAAAATCATATAATCATAATGGTATTTGGTGGCATCCATAACATACATACATTGTAGCTTTCACCCCTTCGTAGGGAGTTTGGATTGGAATACCCATCATAGTATATTCCATAAATCTCTTACGGGAAACAAAAACATTTGCATATATCATGTTTCCCAATGCATGAGAGAACTCTCTCGGGCTCACCCACCCTCAATTTATCATGGAACCACCCATATATTTAAATAATTCCCAAGAACTTTATAATAATCATAACGCATACAAAAAAGAATAAAGTAAATATAATATTTCCACATTGCAATCACAAGATATCAAATCAAGATATTGACATAATAATTGATTTATCAAAACCATTTTCAATAATAAAATACATAAAAATGTAATATGGAATTTATTATCCTGTTAAAAACATTATGGCCTATTATGGATTCCAAATTTCAAATAATTCCCTCTACAACGAAAAGGCTATTGTCGTCACATATGTTAAAAATAAACATTCCTTTTGAAATTTAGTAAAACCATTCATAGAAAAAAAAATCATTTTTAAAATCATTGAATTATATTAAAATAAAGTGGTTATAATTACAAAACATATAAAATATAGTGGTGCATTGCATCAAAATATGCCTCAATGAATGAATATTGAGACCAAGTGCCTTACAATGATAATTTTGTAAATAAAATAATTCGATTATATTTATTCACTATAAGAACACATAAATGAAGTGTAACTACAAGAGAGTATATCAAAATTTATTTCTCACATAATCATATCAAGAAATTATCAAGAAGTAGGATTTTAACCCAATTAATGGAAATTGGGTTAAGAAGTTCCCTTATGAAAATTCAGTAGCCTAACGACATCAGATAAAAATTCAGAAAAATGAGTTTATGAGAGAGAATATATTCTCTCAAAACATGAACATAAAATGGATATAAATAAGTATATAGAAGAACAGAACCCAATATAATAAAATGTAAATTAAAAGACATCATTTAATAAAATTCTTTAACTAAAAGAGGAGAGTGAATGATTCCCTTACATTGAGTCTGACTGATATCATTCATTCATTATTTTCCTGAATAATAAAAATAGGTTATTTTATCATTGCATCATAATATTTTCTAGTTTATTATTAATTTTTTATTACTTATCATCATGTTATAATAATTACATAATAACTTAATTTCATATCAGTTATTTTGTTGACATTCGGTACTCGAGTCGAAAATGAACTTGTTATAATTAAAAATTTCCCATCTATTCAAAAGTATATTATCTCCAAAATATTACTCATGGTTTAAATATCTTATAAATGTAATTAAATAAATTGTATATGTTTTTATAATTTTCAATGACATTAGGTGTATTGACCCGAACCCACCAGGTCCTTTACTTTGCCAAAACACGGCTCCACAGAAAATGGTGGCACCAATCACGGGGGCACCAGTTATGGTGGCACCATGATGGTCACAGATTGGTCATAGTGGCACTATGACGGTGGCACATTAAGGGTGAAGCTGTGATGGTGGAATCATGAGGGTGACACGCTGACGGTGGCACCGTGATGGTGGCACTGTGTCCTCACCGAGGGTCTTTTTTCTTTTTCCAACTTCCAACTTTTTCTGCTGCTCCAACGTATTTTTTTGATGTGAAAATGATTTAATACCCCACTTTAAATTCATTTAAAGCCCATAAATAAGATATAAAATCCCACAGGTGTCAATAATACCTTAAACATACCAAAACGTATGGTTTTTCCTCAGTGTCACACATATTCCTTGTACCTTCCGGTTCTTTCCCCATTTCACATTTTTTCCTTCTTTTAAAAGAAACAGTTTATCGCACAGCCGTTATGCCACCACCCCAATGGGAATAATTATATTTGAATTAATCCCATCATGTGTAACCTCCCAACCGTATAGGAACCCACTATCCGACTTTAAAGCAGTTCAAAATCCCTTGTCTCGTAATAATAAGATCTCATCATTATATCACCCTAGAGTTTCTTCCTTCTCTTTCAGGGATGGATTTCATTCTTCTCTTGGGGTGAGCTTAGAGTCCCTCCTTCCCAAGGGTTGTGGTGTGCCTATGCTAGAGTTTTTCTGCTCATCCTTGGATTCCCCGGAGTTCCTCCCCTACAAGCCTCGCATCCTCAGTTCTTGGGGCATTGAGAAAGACTTCTTCGTTGATCATCCACGAAGGGTTTTCCTTCGTCTCTCTTTGTTGTGTATCATGTGGGGTGGGTATGCTATTGTTTCTTCGGGATGGATGAAACCAAACAATAATAAAGATAATAAACAGAATTTTAAAGAATTAAGGGGGGTGTGATCGATGTTTCTGCTACATTCCATTACCCTTTATTATTTATGTTGTTAATTGTGCGGGCCTATTTCCACTGAAAATCATGGCTGTTAGTGGTCATTCTTTGTTCATTAATAAACCTCCATCTTCTGTGATGATTAAATAACTGTAACATGTAAATTAATTAATCACACAAAATTGTTAGGTTAAATGGATACCCATTTAACATCAATCCTCGTGTGGTCACCTCGGTTAACCAATGAAAATAAGAGCCTAATGAATGTTGTGTATGAACCGGGAAGATTCCCTACTCTGTTTTGGTAGTAGGTCTGTTCTTCTGTTTGATACTTATGGGGTGATGAAGATGGGGATGGGATCCTCTGTTGTAGAACGGTTGTTGGTTGTGAATATGAAGCTGTGTGGGGTTATATCTCGAGGCTTGGTTTGGATCCAGTACTTTTAGGGATCTCACAGATCCCTTTATTGTTGTGACATTACAAGAGAACCAGGTGTGAATGCTTAAATTGTTGTTTGGGTGTTTCTCGTTCTCTGGCTTATGGTTTTTCCTTTTAGTTTCCCAGTAGTGCATAATTTTATTAAATGGGATCACTTTGACATGAAACCAAGAATGAGTTAAATGGGGAGTCAGTTTTGGAAATGAGTTGGGACTTGGCCGTGAGTGTTGTGCGTTTCTTTTATGAATGAAAAGTTACAAGGGTGTGTGTTCTTAGGTTGCCATTGGAAACCCTAGTATTGGATGAGTAATTATTACCTATACATATAATTTTAGTTATTATGTTTCTCATTCACACCCCACCCATGTTGAGCAATTAGTGCCGAACACCCACATTTCATGTGGGAGGGTGTTTTTCTAACACTCTTATTAGTGGCTGGTTATTAGATCCTTTTATACTCCCTTTATCGAATAGCCCAAGACACTACGGGTAGGTTGTGATGCCCTGAGGTCCATTATAGCCTAATATTCTTCATGCAGGGTAGTTTTGGTGGTTGGTCCAGGTGTGTGAAAGTAGGTTGTTCCCCAAGAGTCTTCGGGGTGAGGCTCAGGTGTCCTAGGGTGTGGCAATAGTTGTTCTGGATCTGGTGTTTGCGGGCATGGTTATGGGTGGTTGTTGTGGCCAAGGTGTTTTCGGCCAGGTTGTTTATTAGTGATGGCCTAGATGTGTGCGGGCAGGGAGTGTTTGTGGGAAGGCAGTGAGAATGGTGGGAGAGGTTCGATGCGTAGGATATCTTCAATAACCAGTGGGAAAGTGGTGTGGTGTACCCAAATATCGATGTGCTATTACTATACATTACTTGACTTGCATTATTTGGGGAGTGTGCCTTGGTGAGACATGCATGGATAGTTTTCCTTGCTAGGTGCTTTGGTTATATATTTTTACATAGGGAATTTGAATGGCTCCCCACTTGTGCACGAGAGTCTTTAGTTTTCCCTACTGAGTATACTTGTATGCTCACCTTACGTATACAAAACTATTTTCAGTTTTCCCAGAGGAATTTAGGGATCGTGTAGGGTCGTACTAGTTAAAACATTGGGACTGTTGTAGTTGCTGTTTTTTCATTCTTTTGGTAATTATTTTTGGGGTTTTCTTTTACTTTTGTATCATTTACTTATGGAACATGCATATGAGAATGGCTAGTTTTGGATTTACATGAACTTCCACATTTGGTGTTGTTGGGAATTATTATCTTATCTCCCGATCCTATTAAATAAAAAGGGCATTGCCTTCCATCTTGTGTATTATTCTATACCCTTGGTGCTAGTCGCCACTCCGGGACCTATTGAAGGAGGGTCTCAGGGGTCATTATTTCTCCTTCAACTTGAAGAAGGAAGGGTCTGGCAACCTGTCGTCCCTTCTCTCATCTTGGTGGAGGCGGGTCGTGACAGAATGGTATCAGAGACAGGTTGTGAGATAGGATGGTGTGTGGGGTTAGGTACAGTGAGGATTGCATGGGATGGTAGGGAAAAAGTGTTGGGTGATCGTGGTACGTGAAATAGGCTAGGGAACACTGTCTAGGACATGGGATTTTAGGGCCCGCCATGATCCGATGCAAGGACTCTGGGCCTACCGAACAACCATGTGAGGCTACACAGATTGTAGGGTATATACCTTAGGGATGGTACATGCATCATAATGACTTATGTACTTATGTTTTATGGGTTTTTTTGGGGGATTAAAATGACTAAAAAGTCTAAGAAAATTTAA
Organism: Viscum album; assembly: GCA_963277665.1. NCBI lineage: Eukaryota > Viridiplantae > Streptophyta > Magnoliopsida > Santalales > Viscaceae > Viscum > Viscum album. The sequence continues at coordinate 761,901,709 of OY728166.1, forward strand.
GAACAATATTATACACTACTCGGGCTTAGGCATTCCTTGTTTACCATGTAGCTATGGAACCAAGGAGATGACCATGAGTAGTGCTGGCGATCGAGGCCCAGTAGGTTGACTTAGGTGATTGACAGAGGGGTGACCGATAGGAGGAGGATGATAAGTGGAAGATGACGATTTGTGGCATTCAGTGGGAGACCCTTGGGAAGTACGAGGGAAGCATCTCGGACGTAGAGACAGAGAGTTGTCTAGAGGTGCTAGTGATATCATTCAGCTTGATCCAGGCTCTAAAGGAGTACAAGGTTCCTTTGGATGTAATCCATATTCGTGGATCAGCGCGTTAGTGGTGGAAGCATTATCTTGGGGAGAAGAGAGAGGCTGACATGACATGGACTGACATCGAGATGGAGTTCCGGGCAAAATTCATCTATTCTATGATGAAGGCTGAGTAAACGTAGGAACTAATCTCCCTCTAGCAGGAGAGTATGTCAGTGAGAGAGCCCGGTATCATGTTCAATGATCTCATTCGCTTTGTTCCTGACCGCTTTCCAGATGACGAGTCTCAGGAGAGACGTTTGGAGGAGGCACTTTGAACTTATCTCCAATATGCTGCTACACCCATCACCCTACCGATGTACATGGAGGACTAGAAGAAGGTTTAAGTGGTGTAAAATATGCACATGCTAATAGGTGTATCATGAGAGGGAATCCATTTGGGGTCGTCGAAGGGGAAAACCTTCAGCAACAGGCCTCTAGCGTCAGGGCCCTCTAGATTTTGACCAGTAGGAATTAGGCCTCAGCAGTTCCAGTTCCGATCTCCCAGCCCTCACCCTTTCCATTCAGGCCCAGGGCTGAGATTCTTCATCTATGGAATCCAGTGGAAACATTGGAATCAGTGCTCAGACAAAGTACAGTACAGCGGGGGTGGGCATGTTCAACACCCACCTTAGCAGCAACAATTTCTAGCTAGGCCCATTCAGCCACAACAGCAAGCTCCCGCTCCTCCAAGGGTAGGCATTGTAGGAGGAGGCTGGCCTCAGGGCACTCCTCAAGGACCTCGACTAGGGTGTGGTTGGGGAGGTGGCCAACAGCCGAGAGGTAGAGGCGTTGGGCATGGGGAGTTGCACGTGGAAGAGGCAACAGTTCCAGCAGGGCCAGAAGACGTTCAAGGTATGATCATCTGGTTTAGTACTCTTTCCTATGCCTTGTTCGATACAGGAGCTTCACACTCCTTTGTTGCACCCAGTCTATCCTGTGCTTTGGGTTTAGATGCTGAGAGACTTCCAGTTCCCCTCGTGCTGAGTACACCAGTCAGAGGTCAGAACGACTTGTTTTATGTTTTCCGAGGGAGTAGACTGATGATAGGGCCACATCAGTCTATCAGGGATATTCTATAGTTGCAGATACATCCATACGATGTCATCCTAGGCATTGGCTTGTTGTCCTATATAAGTTACTTCATTGACTACTTCCGAGGAAGGGTCATGTTTAAAGATTTGGGCAGCCGATGTGTAACTTTCTTCAGTGAGAAGGGTTTCCAAAAAAGTAGCAGGCGAGAGGAGCCCCTCCTTTACTTATTAGCTGAACTGGTAGTGGAGTCGGTGGATACAAAAATGATGGAAGTCCTATGGATCGTCAGTGAGTTTATGGACATCTTCCCTAAAGAGGTGGTCAATCTACCCCCTAGGCTTGATGTTGAGTTCGCGATAGACTTGCAACCTGGTGCACATTTGATTTTGATGGATCCCTACCAGATGACACCATCTGAGTTGCAGGAGTGACGGATTCAGATTGATGATCTGATGAATAAGTGTTTCATTTGACCAATTACTTCACCATGGGGTGCTCCAGTCTTGTTCGTGAAGAAGGCAAATAGTGGAATGAGGCTGTGCATAGATTACAGGAGACTAAACCTAGTAACAGTCAAGAACTGTTAGCCCCTCCTGAGTATAGATGATATCATTGACTAGCTGAGGGGAGTAGGTTGGTTCTCTAAGATTGATCTACGGTCTGGGTATCACCAGTTGAGGTTGAAGGAGGGCGACATCTCTAAGAATACCTTCAGTTGAAGGTATGGACAATTTGTGTTTGTAGTCATACCGTTCAACGTTAAGAATGCACCAGCTGTGTTCATGAGACTCATGAACTCCATCTTCCAAGAATACCTGCATCTGTTCGTAGACGTGTTTATTGATGACATCATAATATACTCAAGATTAGAGGAGGATCATGCTTAGCACCTTAGAACAATTTTATAGGTCCTCTGACAGCACTAACTCTATGGGATGTTGTCCAAGTGCATGTTCTGGAAGCAAGAGGTGCACTTTCTTGGGTATGTTATGTCCGAGAAGGGAATAGCTGTGGAACCATCGAAGTTCGAGGCGGTTGTTTCTTGGGAAGCACTCAAGAATGTGGCAGAGGTTAGTAGTTTCCTGGGACTGGTAGGCTAAAATCGTAGGTTCATTCCAAACTTCTTTCAAGTTGCAGCACCTTTTACAGCCTTGAAAAAGAAGAACCAGGCTTTTGTGTGGAATGGCCAGTGTGAGGCATCCTTTAGCTATCTGAAGGAGAAGTTTGTAAGTTCCCCAGTGTTGAGGTTTCCAGAAGAAGGGGCGGTGTATGAGGTGTTCTATGATGCTTCAGGATAATACCAAGGGTGTGTGCTGATGCAACGTCAAGGGGTGATCATTTATGCATCAAGACAGTTATGTCCTCATGAGCGTAATTATGCCACCCACGATCTGGAGCTTTCGGCTGTCGTGTTTGCACTAAAGTTGTGGCGGAATTACCTCATCGGGGAGCGCTTCTTGGTCCTCACGGATCAAAAAATCTTGAACTATATCTTCTCCCTATGGGACCTGAACTTACAGCAGTGAAGGTGGATGGAATTCCTTCAGGACTATGAATTCAAGATTTCCTAATCCTCAGGAAAAGGGAATGTGTTGGTCGATTCCTTGAGTAGGAAGTTGTAGAAGGATGTTGTTCGGGAGTCGGCAGATTCTTGGAAGGTGATGGAGGAGTTGGATGCCCTGCACCTGGATGTGAGGATGGATGGTGGTAGAGGTTTCCTGTATCATATGATAGTTTATTCTTCCTTGTTTCGGTAGGTGGAGGAGTCCCAAAGGGGATACTCATAACGTGAAGTGATTTGTGACTGGGTTAACCAAGGATATGCTCCGAAAGGGTGGATGGAGGATGGTCCGAATCAGATTCTTTTTCAAGAGAAGTTGTTTGTTCTAGAGGCGATACATGAGAGGGTTCTTGGTGAGTTCCACAACTCACCCCTAGTAGTGCACCCGGGAGTTTTCAAGATGTACCAGGGTCTGAGGAGTCGGTTTTGGTGGCCCGGGGTAAAGCGGGCAGTGGTAGAGTTCGTGGCCAGGTGCCTAGTGTGTCAGTAGGTGAAGATTGAACACCATGTTCCCGGTTGTTTTTCGCAGCCTTTAGATCTCCCAGAGTGGAAGTGGGATGATATCTCAAAGGATTTCATCATAGGGCCACCCAAGGTTCAATGAGGCAACGACACTATCTGGCTAGTGGTTGACTGGTTGATGAAATCGTCTCACTTTCTGGCGATCAAGGAGTCGGGTGTAGTGGATTCCTTAACACGGAGGTAAGTGGATGAGGTGGTGCAGTAGCATGGAGTTCCAAGGTCCATAGTCTTGGATAGGGATGCACGGTTTACCTCATGAATATAGAGATGATTGCAGCATGCTTTTGGCACCCAGCTATATCTTAACACTGCTTTCCATCCCCAGACAGATAGACAGATAGAGCGCACCATCCAAACATTTGAGGATACTCTACAAGCATGTATTCTGGACTATGGGGGATCATGGGTGTGACACTTGCCTCTGGTAGAGTTTTCCTACAATAATATATATCACTCTACCATTGGAATGGGTCTGTTTGAATCTTTGTATGGAAGACCATGTTGCTCACCCGTGTGCTAGACCGAGGTTGGGGAAGTAGATGTTCTTGGCCCGGAGATGGTGCAGAGCACAACGGAGAATGAAAAACTTATAAGAGAATGGATGAAGGAAGCCCGAGACTGACATAAATCATATGCCGATAATAGGATGAGACTCTTGGAGTTCGAGGTCGGGGACCATTTTTCTTGAAGGTCTCCCCACGACGTGGTAAACTGAGGTTTGGCAGGGGGAGTAAGAATTATCCTCAATTCGTCATACTGTTCGAAGTATTGCGATGGGTCGGCGAAGTGGCTTATAAGCTACTACTACCACCGCCGCTACTAAGAATGCATGACGTGTTCCATGTTTCACAACTCCGACAGTATCTACATGACGATTCGCATGTCCTCTACTGGGGAAAGCTGGATATTGAGGACGGCATGAATTTTGTGGAAAGACTAGTGAGGATTGAGGATTGCGAGGAGAAGGTGCTCCGTGGATGGAACATTCCTTTGGTTCGTGTGTTGTGGAGACATGGCAGACTTTAGGAAATTACCTGGGAATGGGAGACGCATATTCGCACCTAGTTCCTAGATCTTTTTTGAGTTTTGGTCTATTTTGTTTTTACATGTGATGGTACACTTTACATTGTTAACAATTGAACGTGCAGTTTTCCTTGTTCTGGGGATGTGTGTGAAGAGTCCTGACTAAGGGGAGGGTAGGACCTGATCCCTAATCAAGAAGCATTAAGGTGGATGCGATTAAACCAGTGCAGGTGAGTCAGTGCCACCCAAAGCCGATAGTATCTTGACATGGGGGAAGAAACTCCATAACCCATATGACTGGACAGTTTGGCCCTCGAATGTTTCTTGGTTACTTGAGAAAGAGGTGTTTCTAAATTTCAATGAGTTTTACTCTTGAGAGGTATCTTTCTAAGTTGTTGTTCGGAACCCCTCTTTTCTTCAGGTCTAGTTTTGATTCTCAAGAGTGAGAATAGTTTGAGAGGTATCTGATGTAATGACTCGAACACACCTGGTCCATTACATTGCCAAAACATAGCTCCTCTGAAAATGGTGGCACCGGTTACGGTGGCACCGGTTACGGTGGCACCATGATGGTCGCACAACGGTCACGATGGCACCACGAGGGTGACACTGCGACGGTGGCACCTTGTCCTCATCGAGGGTCTTCATTATTTTTCCATCTTCCGACTTTTTCTGCTCCCGCAACATATTTTTTGAGGTAAAAATGATTTAATAACCCCATTAAAAGAAATTTAATGCCCATAAATAGTATCTAAAATCCCCAAAGGTTCAAAAAAACATTAAACATACCAAAACATGTGGTTTTTCTTTGGTGTCACACATTTTCCCCGTACCTTCTGGTTCTTCCCTCGTTGCCCGTTTTTTCCTCCATTTAAAAGAAACGGTTTAACGCACATCCGTTATGCCACCACCCTGATGGGAATAATTAAATAAGAATTAATCCCATCGTGTAGAACCTCCCAACCGCATTGGAAACCAAAATCCGACTTTAAAGAGGTTCAAAAATTCCTTATCCCATAATAATAGGATGTCAACCTTATACCATGATAGAGTTTCTTCCTTCTCCTTCTTGGCAGGATTTCTTTCTTATGCCAAGGTGCACTTGGATTCCCTCCTTCCTGAGGCTTGTGGTGAGCCTGTGCTAGAGTTTTTCTTCTCATCCTTCGAGTCTCTGGAGTTCCTCCCCTACAGGCCACGTATCCTCAGTTCTTGGGGCGTGGAGAAACACATTATCGTTGATCATCCATGTAGGGTTATCCTTCATCTCTATTTACTATGTATCATGCAGGGAGGGTATGCTATTGTTTCTACGTGAGGGAAGAAACCAATCAATAATGAATATAATAAACAAACTTTTAAAGAATGAAGGGGGTGTGTGATCGATGTTTCGGCTGTATTTCTTTACCCTTGATTATTTATGTTGTGAATTATGCGGGCATATGCCCACTGAAAATCATGGTCATTGGTGGTCTTTCTTTGTGCATTAACGAATATATGTCTTCTATGATGTTTAAATAACTATTCCATGGAAATTGGCTAATCACATAAACTCGGTTGGCTAAATGGATACCCAGTGAACATCAATCCTTTTGTGGTCACCTTGGTTAATAAACATAAAGAATAACCTAATGAATGTTGTGCTTGAACTTGGAAGTTTCCCTAATCTGTTTTGGTAGTTGGTGTGTTGTTCTATTTGATACATATGGGGTGATGTGGATGGGGATGGGATCATCTTTTGTGGAACTATTGTTGGATGTGAATCTGAAGATATGTGGGGCTATATCTCGAGGATTTTATTAGTTCCAGTACTTTTAGGGATCTCACAGATCCCTTTGTTGTTGTGACTTTACAAGAGAACCGGGTGTGAATTCATAAATTGTGTTTTGGGTGTTTCTCTTTCTCTAGCTTTTGGTTATGCGTGTTAGTTGACCATTAGTGTATAATTTACTTAAATGGAATCACTTTAACCTGAAACCAATAATGAGTTAAATGGGGAGTTGATTTTCGGAATGAGTTGTGACATGGTCGTGAGTGTTGGGCCTTTATTTTATTAATGAATATTATCAAAGGAGTTTGTGCTTAGGTTGCCTTTGGAAACACTAGGTTGGGATGAGTGCTTGTTACCTATATCTATAATTGTAGTTCTTATGTTTCTTATTCGTGCCCCACCCAAGGTGAGCACTTAGTGCCGAACACACCCATTTCATGGCGAATGGTGTTTTTCCCAACACTCCTATGAGTGGATGGCTTTTAGCCCCTTTTGTGCTCACTTTCCCGAATATCCCAAGACTCTTTCGGCAGGCTGTGATGGCCTGAGATTCATTATAGCCCAAGATTCTTCGGGCAGGGTAGTTGTGGTGGTTGGCCCAGCTGTGTGCGGGAAGGTTGTTTCCCAAGAGTTTTTGAGATGAGGCCCATGTGCCTTTGTACATGGAAGTAATTATTCTGGATCAGGTGTTTGTGGGCGTGGTTACAGGTGGCTGTTGTGGCCTAGGTGTTTGCAGGAGGGATGTGTGGCAGTTATGGCCCAGGTGTATTTGGGAGGGGAGTGGTAGTGGGACAACAGTGAGAACGGCGGAAGAGGTTCGATGCATAGGATCTCTTCAATAACATGTGGGAAAGTGGCGCGGGGCACCCAAATATCTATGTTCTATTAATATACATTACTTGACTTTCATTATTTGGGGAGTGTGCCTTAGTGAGTCTTGGGTGGATAGTTTTCCTTGCTAGGTGCTTTGGTTATCTCTTTTTCCACAGGGCATTAGAATTCATCCCCACATGTGCATGAGATTCTTTGGTTTTCCCTACGAAGTATACTTGTATGATCACTCTACGTATATAAAACTATTTTCAGGTTTCCTAGAGGACTTCAGGGATCGTTCAGGGTCGTACTAGTTCAGACCTTGGGAGAGTTGGTGTAGCTGTTTTTCATTCTTTTGGTACATCTTCTTGGGGGTTTCTTTTACTTTTGTATCATTTACTTTTGGAACATGCATATGAGAATGGATTTTTTTGGCTTTACCTATACTTCCTCTTTTGGTGTTATTCGGAATTACTATCATATCTCCTGATCCTATTAAATAAAAAGGGTAATGCCTTCCTTCTTGTGTGTGATTCTATACCCTTGGTGCTAGTCGCCACTCTAAGACCTATTGAAGGCGGGTCTCGGGGTCATTATCTCTTCTTCAACTTGAAGAAGAAAGGGTCTGGAAACCGTTTGTCCCTTCTCTCATCTTGGTGAAGGGGATTCATGACATTAGGAGATATGAAATGAAATGCACATTTCATGGAGACTGAAAGCCATACATACACATGAACAATAGTTTCATTTCTTTTTTTATATTTAAAGGAATGAAAAAATAATAGTTGGATAGGTTTATTATAATTATATTATAATATCAATGTTATATATGTAAAATAATTTCATTTATTAGATCATTTATATGTTTCATGTATTGCATTAATGAGCCATATCACTTTGAGGGGGTGGTAGTCCGCACTTCCACAAATTAAATTACCGTATTTTAACAATAATGAAATCATAAAGATATGTTGTAAATAATACTTAAATAATCATAATTAAAATATAAATATAATATATATCACTTATAAATATACTTCCATAATAATTTCCACCATGAGAGGTGGTAGGTAAAAATTTAACAATCATTGTTTCTTGAGGTTGTAGTTCACCGTACACAGAAACAGTATATTCGTATCCATTAGATTGAGGTGTGTGTTATTGTAGTTTGAATAATTATCTTGAATACATTATAGAATATTGACGGTACTGGTTATTTCTATAATAAAATAATAATAAGTGAATATAATTTTAATAAGTAAATTAATGGAAATGAACATTAGTGAAAATTCTACCTCTTAAAACGTGTAACTCTATTTGATTTGGGCCAACATGCTTTATTGAATATCATTATTCTCATGTTAAGGCTTCTATGAGTAATAGTGGGATGTTGGGAGCTTATTTGGGAATAATTTGGTTGATCCTAGAGGCTTGAGAGATGTTATTAAATGGGTAGAATTTGTGGCATTTTAGTATAGGGAGGAGTAACACTTTAGGAAAGTCTAGAAATATTAATTTATTATAAATTCTATTTTGATTAACAATGAGTCCAGATTTAGTTAATCCAATGATAAGATGAATAGTAGTCGAAATAAAATCAATAAATTAGAATTATAACGGTCGTGGATATTTTTTATCATTATCTTTTTTATTTAACAATTTTTAACTCTTCTTATTTTATCTAGCATTTAACACTTTGAGAATCAAAATAGTTACCAAAACATGAAACATTTCCAAAATAAATAATAATTAGTAAAATAATAAATCTATTGTAAAATTTCTATAAATATTATATTGTTTGGAATTTTATAATATTTAAAAAAGTATTTTATATTTGTAAATATTAATTATGTCAATTTGGACGCTATTCATATAATGACTTTTTAAGAATCCATAAAAAATAGATTCGTTTGATAAAAATTCATTAATAAAAATGAAAACAAATCAATATCATCTAGAAAATTATTGGAGGACATAAAAATAAATAAATTACATTTATTTAAACATTTAAAATATCATTTATTAAAATCCTTTATTAATGAAGCGTTCACTTCATCATCATTGTGTAATAATTAAATTAATTTTTATAATGTATGAAAATTTTAAATAAAATATAATGATGTAATAAAGCATTTTAACACTAAAATTAAAATTTATATTTTTAGATACCAATTATATAACCACATATAAAAACCATTATTAAAAAATAGGTTTATGTTATATAATTTTTACATTAAATTTATTCTTATAATTTTCACATCAATGTGTCTCCATGGGGTCCCAAAATCGATACAAGGATGGAAATTGTTGGGAATAACTAATCTAATAGTATTATGACACATGTTATGGTAGGTTAATATTATTATTATATTATTTTTTACACTTATTAGAAGATTTATCCTTTTCCATGGTAAAAATAATAATTACTGAAGTTACAATTAATAATGTCTAAAAATAAAACGTTACATATTTACAAAAGTTGGGACTATTGATTAAAAATATGCAATCTATTTTTCATACTTCAAAACACTGAAGATTCATTATTATATTTAAAATTATTTCCTATTGTAAAAACCAAAATATGGGTTTTTTACAAGTAATAACTGACAAAAGATGGATATGTGTTTATGTCCAATTTCATATTGAAATTACATAAAATTTCCAATATTAGATTAAATTATAAAAATATTACTCAATTACACTTTAATATCAATTAAAATCACAATATTACTATGTAAATAAATCAAATTAAAAGACATTTTTGACTTAAAATACAATATTTATGACTCTTCATTAAAAATGGAAATAATAAAAAAATTACCCAAAATTTATCAAAAGTAAGATTGGATGCCCACATTATATAGAGGAAATATATTTTTTTCAAATAGAACATTCAAAAGTGAAAAAACTAGATTAATAATGGGTTTCCATCAAAATGCGTAAAACATCATTTTAACAATTTTAGAGTATTTCATGCTTAAAATAAGATTCATTCTTATTTTAAGCCACTAAATTTTATTGGATAAATTTAAAGAGCTTTAAAAACATGTATAAATATTGTAGTTAGTTATGTTCATTCTAACAAGTATAATGTCAAGGTGCTAACTACCATTTAAAATAAAAATATAATTATATTATTTTTCGGTATAACTCAATGTATTGTGCAACATATGATTTCAAAGAAACAAATTATTGTGTTTTGATTATGCTATCATAAAAAACATCCCCTTTAATTTACAAGTAATATCATATTCATAAATATTACTAAAAATGAATAATTTTTATTCAATAAATACTAGTGTTGTTATATCCTTCCAACTTTTGGAAATTGGGTCCCCGCAATTTTAAAATTGTGCTCGAAATCATCATTGAAAATACCACATCAGAAGAAGTCCCAATAAAAAGATCACATTTAATGATATAAATAGATTTAAAATGTTCTCCATAGGTAACACATACTAGGATTCCATTTAGTAAAATGTGGATATTGAAAAGAAACTAACCACTATGTTCAATTAGAGAGTGATAGAAAACATGATCAAGATAATGTTATCTACCAAACAACAAAAATCATGTGATGGGTTAAACAGTATTTGATTCCCGAAATGGATAAGTAAATGGAAATTATTATTATTTTATGTTACTTTTATTAATTTTGAGTTATTTTATTATGAAATTTAATAAAAACATACAGAAATATTCTTACATTTCAAGTAGATTTAAATTTTTTAATAAATATCTACCACAAACTCATTTTTTCTCCAAACGATGAGTATTCAAGATGACTTGGTCACATTTCAAGCACTAAAAAACTTCTAAATATTCAAATAATCCACAAAATAAGTAATATATATTTTTCCATTCATTAGACATCACCCCAAACCAAAATGGTTAATACAAGTTTGTATAATCCCCAAAATGGATAATTCTTTATAAATAGAAATACTACTCTCAATATCCACAATTCAACAAACAATACCCAATGTTCATCAAAGACCATTCAATAAACAATTATCGTTAAAATTATTCAAAATAATCCAATTTATATTTGAAACACAAAATTCCTAAGGATTTGATCACATAGTCTTCCAAGACAGATCTTAACATTTATCTCCAAATAACATTGACTACTATTAAAATATAATACTAAAATGTAATTAACATAATAACATACTCTCTATGATTGGTTAATCATTTCCATAAATAATAGATATTTACATATGTCCACAACAAAAAACAAGATACTTCCAAAAATAATATTCCACCATTAATCCTCAAATAAAATCCAATAGTATTATATTTTCATTAAGCATATATGGATCCCAAGAAAACCAATGTCTCACCCAATCATTTTCCTATATTATTTATTTCAATTTGATAAACATAATTTACCAAAATCAACATATTGATGATAAATAATATAATTTAATTAAAACGAATAAGTTATACTAACTATGAACTTCATGAATGCTAGTTGTAGTTAATGACCCCTTGTCACCCTTCACCTGTGGGTTTAATTCTGATGGCCTTTCTGTACATAACGGGTAGTTAGCCATCTTATGGGTTGTCTTTTCCTTAAAACCATATCATTATTATAAAATTTAAAAAAAAATAATTTCCTCAAAAATAAACATAACATGTCTTATCCTCAAAGGTTATCTAATACAATTCCATTTGCACCCCAAAATTTAATTACCATTAATTACATAAAAATATTTTATAAACCCCTATGTTTTTCCATTATGTCGACATGAAAATATTATTAATCCCTGAATAAAATTTTGATACAACATGCTTCAGGGTTACACACAATGAAAAATGTCTTCGAATGTAATCCCATCATCAAAAGAGCGTTATTACTTTTAAACATTCCATCATCCCAAAATCTTCTATAACATTCGAATCCATTATATTTAGACTCTTTACACATTCAACGTTCTTCATAATCTATTAACTATGTATCTCCACCTTATTTATTAATAAATCATTCCATGAATCCACATATCATGACCTTCAAGATGTTCACCTTCTCTTTCCAAATGTTATCTTAATTTCAATATGATAACGTTTTCTCCACTTCTGTAATTTCACATTTCGATAGAGTTGGAAAATATTAGATCTTAAAATCATATTAAAAATATACCATAACCCAAAAAATTGTTTTTTAAGTAAGTATGTGTTGGATGACTCAAAAAAGTTATTGCAGGTGATTTAAATACTCATGAAGCTATCAAAATAATTCCAAAAGGCTTTTCCCTAATAGTGATGACCAAATTGTTGGGGGGACATGATGTTTGTGAAAGATATCTTTATATCCATCTTGCAAAATGTCCCTTAATCTTATGAATGGAATGAACACATAAACATGAGTCAAATTATTAATATTAAAAAAAATAATCCTATATTGGGAAAATATTGCATAAAATCTTTTATATTACACTAATCTATTAACCTCCTTTTATATCTACTGATCAGGTTATTACCCAAAAATCATATTTTACATTAACCCTCCAAAATTTTCCATACGATAATAACCCTCTTGGTTATACGCGAACCATTCCCTACACCTAGATAACACCGTAAACTCTAATGTTATCTAAACCAACTTTTGATACCAACTATAAGGCCCCATAATTAAACATAACATAATCATGGGTTACGTCAATTATTAGACAGTGCATATTTTTTGTGGTTTAGAGTTTTAGAGAATTATGCCATAAAAATTATATTACATCACCAAAATTAGAAAGTAGAGACTTCTACTCTATCCAAATTTTATAATTATAATAAAACTCCTTTAAAAATAAAAGAATTATTTTCATTATATAATACATTTGGAATTCTTCTATTCTCTTAAACATCCTTATACACTAGTAAAAACATTTCAAAAACATTAGATTATAAAAAAACCAGATTAATGGTTATAAAATAGTGAAATAAAACATTACTCCTTCAGTACATACAAATCAATGAAATCATTCTTTTAACTCATAAAAAATAGTCTATTTACCATACCTCATGGAATCATAAGATTTATGAATAACAGATAGAAATTATAATTCTTAAATGTAATGTGTGGCATCCATAACCTACTTACGATGTAGCATTCATAGCTACATAGGGAGTTACATTTGGAATACCAATCACATTGTATTCCCTAAATCTATTAGGATAAACTTTAATGTTTACCACCATCATGTAAACCAATGTATTGTATAGCTATATCGGGCACACCCAACCTCATTTTATCACTAAACCACCCGTATATGTATATAATTCCCAGAACCATAACATAATAATAACACATAAAACTCAGACAAAAGAAATATAATATTTCCACATTGCAATCACAAAATACCAGTTCAAGATATTGACATAATAAATTCATTAGTAAAAACATTTTCAATAAAAAATACATAATAAGGGTTTATGGTATATATTTTCCTTTCAAAAACATAACATGTTTTTAAGGAATCCAAATGTGAAATAATTCTCTTGGCGGCAGAAAGGACATTTCATCATGTGTGTTAAAATGAAACATTCATTTTTTCCTTTTATAAAACAATTCAAAGAAAATGGATCCTTTTAAAAAACATTGAGATAAATTAAAAGAAAAAGTGTATAATTATATGTTGTATAAAATAAGGTGGAGGATAACATCATAATATACCTCAATTAAAGGAAATTAAGATGATTCCCCTTACAATGATCATTTTGATGATAAAATAGATTGATTATGTGTATTCATTGTACGTACACATAAAGAAAGTATAAATACTAGATATGATATCAAAAGTTATTTATCAAATAATCCTATAACAACATAATCAATAACTATATGTTTAACACAACGAATTGCTATTGGGTTTAGAAGTTCCCTTATGCAAATTCGATAGCCAAATGATATCACATAAAAATTCATAAAAACTTGTTGATGAGAGAGAAAAGGGTCAATCATCACATGGACATAAAATGGATAGTAATAAATATATTTAAGAACATAATCCAATGCAATAAAATTGAAATTAAAATACACCCCATAAATTAATTCTTTGACTTAATGTAGAGGGTGAAACATTATCTTACCTTGAGTCTAACATGTATCATTCATTCTTTATTTTCTGGATTAATAATATTAGGATAATTTCTCATTGCATAAAAACATTTTTCAAGTTTATTATTCATATTATATTTCATATCATCATGTTATACAAATTACATAATTATTTATATTCATATCGGTCGTTTTGTCGATATTCTGTACTTCAGTCTAAAATGAACTTGTTTTTATTACAAATTGTTCATGTGGTCAAAATTCTATTATACTCATAATTTTATTCATTATTTAAATATCATTTATATTTATTTAAATCCATTAAATATTTATTTATAATAGTCTATAACATTTTGAGACAAAAAATGAAATGCACTACTTATGGAGACGGTAAGTCGTATATACACACGAATGCTAATTTCATTTCATTTTCATGTTTAAATGAAAGAAAAATAAATTAAAAATTGTAATATTTTAAATAAATTATAATTTATCTATTATATATGTTACATAATTTCCTTAATTCCATTCTTTATACATTCCATGAATGGAATGAATGAGTCATATCACATTGAGGGGGCGGTAGTCTGCACGTCCCCCCAATTAAATTATCATATTTACACATTATGGAAGGAAAACAAGGTATGATTTGAAATAAAATTGTAGAAGCTTAGAGAATATATAAATATAATATATATCACATAATAATAAAATTCCATCATAATTACCACCATGAGACGTGGTAGGAGAAAACTAAACAAGCATCGTTTCGTGATGCAGTAGTTCTCTGTACACAGAAATAGTATGTTCGTATCTATTAAATGGATGTGTGAGTAAGTGTTTTTTTATATTTATCATAAAAACATCCTAGTATATTTATTATACAGGTTTTGTTTTGTAATCAAATAATAATAATATAATAGAGAGTGAATAAGTAAAATAATGTAAAGGATCTTTAGAGAAGTTGTTGCCTCTAAAAAGGTGTAACTCCCATTTATTTGAGCCAAAATGACTTCTTAAATTTATTTTCCCAAAAGGTATGGATTATATGTGTAATATAAGGATTTTGGGAGCATATTTTGGTAGAATTTGGATGAGCCATGGTGCATGAGATGTGTTATTAAATGGGTAGAGGTGGTGACATTTTATAAGAGGAAGGAGGGACACTTTATGAATGTGTAGAATTATTAATTTGTTATAAATTATAGTTCAATTATAATTGAGTAAAAAATCATTTATTTCATAGATAAGATGAATATAAGTCAAAATATATTCATCCAATAAGAATTATATAGGTAATGTATATTTTTTAATCCTTATAATTTTATTAAACCATTTTTTCTCTTAGCATTTTATAAAGAATTTAACATTTAGATAATAAAAATAGATACCAAAACATGAAAACTATCAAAATAAATAGTCAGTAATAAAATTTTATACATATAAAAACCAATTTCCCTAATTTTTTATTTTTTAAATTTTTTTATATTTAATAAAATATTTCATAGTTTAAAATATGAATTATGTCAATTTTGAGAGCATTCATATCATGCTATTTTTGAAATCCTTAATAACTTGATTCATTAAAAAAATAATTAATACAAATATAACATGTCAATATAATCCCGAAAATTAGTTCATGACATCAAAATAACCAAATTATTTTTTTTAACATTGATAATATCATTTATTATCCTTTATTAATGAAGCAATCACGACATCATCATTGTGTTCTAATTAAATTTATTTATTTAATTTATAAAAAATATAAATAAAATATCATGATGTAGAAAATATTTTATATTTATAATTATTATTTATAGTCAAATAGATCAATTATATATCCCCATATAATAATTGGTTTACTAAAAAACATGTTTATGTTATATTTTTCGTTACTTTAAATTTATTCTTATAAAATTTCATGTTCACCTGAAAGTGGCTCCATGGGATCCCAAAATCTACCCAAGGTTGCACATGGATGTATATATCTCATAAAATATAATTAGGACACATGTTAGGGTATTTTAATATTAGTATAGTTTTATTTGTTTCCCTTATTATCCAGATTTTCCATTTAACCATGGTAAATAAAATGATTACTGGTGTTAAAATTCATAATGTCTAAAAATAAAAGGCACCTATTTGAAAAATTTAATCCTCTTGATTCCAAATATGGAATCCATTTTTTGAAATTAAATACACGTAATTTTTATTAATTTATTTAAAATTATATCCTATTGTCAAAACCAAAAAGTGGGTTTTCAATAAGTAATAACTATCAAAACATTGACATGTTTTTTTGTCCAATTTCAAAGTGATATAATTTCTAATTAAAAAAATTGATTTAAAGGAAAAAAATATAATCCAATTACACTTTAAAAAAAATTACAATCTAAATATATAAATAAATTAGATGAAAAGGATGTTTTGACATAAAATGCGGTACTTTTTACCATTCATTACAAAAATGAAATTTATCCGAAAATAACCAGAAATTTATCTAGAGTAAATCTTGATATCCTGATTCTATAGAATAAGTTTATTTTTTCAAATTAACATATAAAATTTCAGAAAATATATTTAAAAAGGGTTTTCCATTAAAAGGCAGTAAAACGACCATTTGAAAATATTAGTGTATATTAAGCTTATAATCAGATTAATTCTTATTGTAAGCATCTAAATTTAATTGGATAAATGTAAATACTTTTATGGAACATGTATCATCATATTGTAGTTAGTTCTGTTCATTCCCACTAATATAATAGCTAGAAGTTAACTACCATTTAAAATAATAATATTATTACATTATTTTTCTGTATAACTCAATGTTGTGTACAATGTTAGATTTCAAAGAAACATACTGATTAATATTGAGTACGCTATTAGAAAAATCATTAAATTTAATTTAAAAATAATATATTTTTCATAAATATTAATAGAAATGAAAATGTTTTATTCTATTAATACTTGGGTTGTTACAGTATATAAGACGAATCACAACAAGATCTAACCAGTAACTCACTCAAAAAACCCTTCTGGCCCCAAATCCTTTGTCCTATCTACAATACATCTCAATGATCATAACAATAATGAAAAAAGAAAAAGTATACTTTGATTAAAATTAGTCATGAACTAACTCGGATTACCCAACTACCTAGAACTCATGATGGTATAACCAATACATGAAGGGAATTATAGATCCTTATGGCCTTATGAGAAGTACTTGGGAATCAATAACTACCTTAGGGAATTATTTTTGTATAAATAAACATAAAATTAAAATGAAAAATAATGAAAATGTAGGTATTCCAATATAATCCTATACTAAAAAGAAATACTAGTATTTAAAAACAGGTTATTAAAACCCACAATGAAATCTCAAAGAACAATGTATTGTAAAGAAACCTAACTCCATGGGACATGACGACCACCAAACAGACACGCCATACTAACGATAAGACTTGAAAAATGTGTATACAGGGTTTTATAAGATCAATCCCAATAGTATTTCACCATGTGATTCAAAATATTATTTTATAAAATAATTCAATTTGGTCTAATGAACTAAAAATATAGCATGAGATAAAAAAAATTACAATTATTTATAAATCATGGAAATTCACCCCCTTCAATGTTTAAAAAAACATTCTACAACCAAATTTTCAATAAATTTATATAAAAATTATGAGAACATATTTCTAAGATAATTCATCATTAATAAATAACCCTTGAGGCCCATTAGTTATAAATATTTGAGAAATCAATTTCAGTTCATGTGATTGGTAATCCACCATGTATGCACACTACCTTAGATAAATAGGTCTACGGATAAGAGTTCACTCTTGAGAGTTGTTCCATGCTACAATCTAGGAAGCATGATATACACATTACCCTAATATAATAGGTA
This sequence comes from Viscum album, assembly GCA_963277665.1. NCBI lineage: Eukaryota > Viridiplantae > Streptophyta > Magnoliopsida > Santalales > Viscaceae > Viscum > Viscum album. The sequence goes on from OY728166.1 coordinate 761,919,701, forward strand.
TAGAGAAAACTAGTGCATCTATATGGATGAGTTCCAAACATATCATTGATTATAGTACAGATTACCACATCTAAATCTTTTAATGTCAATTTTTTCATTTGGAATATATAAATCATTCCGTAAAACAATTTTTATTTCTAACACCAAGGGTTAAATCAGTTTCTAAATAATGTTACCAAAACTAACGTATTTATAAATTCATTCCTTTAAGAAAAATTAATATCTATTTTCATGATATATCAATAAAGTATGTTTTCCAAAAACATATAAGAATATTTGGAAAAACAATCCTGAATGGTTTGTAAAATAAATCTAAGCCACGAATATACATTTTATAAAACACATTTATGATCAAGAATCAAACATAAACACAAGTTAAGAAAATCGAAGGATACAATAAATCAAGGAAGGATCATAAACCATGAATTCCAAATCCATAATCTATAAATTATTGTTATTATATATTAAAGGGATCCAATGGAATGAATTACCCCCATTATTCATGAGAAGTGAACCAAAAGGATTAGAAACATTATAAATATCTTTCAATTTAATGATGGATCAAAAAATAATTCAATTTAAAATTCACATCTAAAAATATATCATATATTTCAATACAGATCCGAAAAGAATGATATGATAGATACATAGAAGAAGTATATCCATGATTAAAATAGAGAAAAAGATACGAAGAGAGGACCATGCCATTGATAAACTATTTTATCTAACATGAAACTTAGATGGGAGGGCCATAGGTATTCCAATATAGTATCCATGTAGAATGAATTGATTTTGGATCAAGGGATTGGGATTAATTAAATAAATGGGGGGTTTCACTTTCATAATAAAATGATAAATAAATCATTTTTGGGCCCATATTGGCGCCATCGGCTAGATGGTTGGAGAAAACTTATCATCCAAACAATTTTCTTATTGAGGGACACTATCTTGTTTTTCGATAAGATATTTTTTTGATACCACTTCCATACCCACATACTAACTAGTGGACAACCTTATACACTACCAGCTATAGGTTCTTGTCTATACCCCACCGAATCCTCAATTAACATGCCCTAACACTCTTGTAAGTCAAAAATTAATATATGAAAAGAAGAAAATTTTACAACGAATAAAGAAACTAAACATAAACACATTAGTACCAAAAAACAATGCTACGATTTTAAATTTATAATATATCTTAATAATTAGATGTTAATAAAGTTGTAGATTGAATATGAGTTTTGAAATAGTGATATTTATTCTTGGTATATGATAAACATATCTCCATAAATACAAAGATTAATATTAAAAAATTCAATTCCCATAATTATTTATAATATTTTAATTAATTTATAAGAGTTTTTTAGTACATATTTATAAAGATGAAATCAATGAGAGCTTGTTTCCAAAAAAATTTATGAAAATGTTGTAGTATTATTAATTATTTTAAAAATTAAAATTACATTTCTAGAAAAAATCATTATTTACTCATTAATATTATATCTAAATAGAAAATATGTTGCCATATTCTTAAATGATATAAATTTATAACCTCATTCATGTTGGTGGTTAAACCTATGTAAACAACAACATTTTATAATCATTGGATATGTCTATTTATAAAGTGATTTAGATTTAATATCTTTATAAAAAATATTAATTATCTTTTATATGTTTTATTTAAATTCTAAATCAAAATTTGGAATATTTTAAGGATGAAATTACTATACAAATCTCTTAGATAAAATTAATAAATCAGTTTCCCTTTGATATTCTAATTTTAGGATCTTAAATTAAAAATAATTATTGATAGGTAATAATATTAATATAATGACTAATTCTTCTTTCCAATATCTAAATAATTCCATTAATATATTTTTTACATTATATACCTCCATATATTTATCCTTCTAAGATGCTGATGGAAAGAGAAATATGTTGTTCATGGAGGTGGTAGTATACACATAACATGTGTGAAGTTTTAATTTTCCATTTGATGGGAAGAATATTGATAATTTTTTTTAAATTAATTTTATATACTATTAGTAATCTAATTAAACATATTCAATTTTATTAATATAGATATAATACATATATAAGAGGGTGAATGGGATAGATGGAGATGAATGTAGTTGGGATTGAATAATACTCGTGTTTAGAGTTTGAACCTTATTTTAAATAATTTTTTTTAAATGGATGAGTTGGAAAACATTATTGTATAAAGGGGGAAAAATATGGAATACAGATCACTGTGATGTAATATAGTAAGTGTTTCAATGGAATTTAATTAGAATAAAAGGGTTTGATGTGGTTGAAATTGATCTCTTTTTATCTCTTAAGGGGGGGGGGGGTTCATTGGAAATTCATTTTAGGTAAGGGGTAAAGATTGACTCACATGGGAGTTAGGAGACTCGGGTAAGGGGAGGTTGGTGATAATATTGAATATCATTTTATTAGACTCTATTTCTAGAGTTCATTTAAAATTTCTTTTAATATAGACACACACAAAATATAAATGCTTTAGTAAAATAATATCTTTTATGTATAAAATGTATTTATAACCCTAAAAGGAAAAGTTAAAACTATTAGATGGATTTTATTTTTTTACCTTTACATATTAACAATAAATTTAATTTTTTCATCCTTTAATATTGATTTATTTTATTATCATAAAACTAAATAATTGATAATAAAAAGTGTTCCATACAACATATTATTTATATTAAATGGTATATACAAAAAACTGTTAAAATTATTTATTTATTTTTTAACCATTTAACATTAACATGCCAGTTAAATTAATATTTTTCATTTAATTTTATCATATTAATTTTTTCTAAAAATAATTAATGTTTAAAAGTATATTTTATATAATCAAGTTTTTGAAATAAATGTTATATTTATGAATCATTACTTATTATGATTGAAATAAAATATTTAGAAAATACATAACATTGGTATACCTATAAGATATATGAATATCTAATGACCATAATTCCATCAACAATATTTCTCATGGCTATGTTCCCAATGACCATATTTCCAATAACCCTATTTAAAACAATTAGATTTAATTACTCTATATAGACTTTCTAAAATCATTCATTTCATTCTGAGTTATTAAGTCACACTTCCCATTGCTTATAAAATACTTTTCCAGATGATTTTATGTTTAATGTTTATTTTTTATTTTATGTTTTGTTATAAACATTTTGGTTCTCATGGTAGAATTTGATCCATGGTAACTTTTAGATTAAATGATATAATTTATTTTTATTGATTATCCCCTTTCAATTTATGCACTTTTAATGAATTTCATCAACAATGGTGTGTAATAAAAGGTTTCATATAATTTGTATAATGTCTTATCATAATAAAATAGAACATTTTTTATTTTTGTTCATTGTTTCTTATGATGAAAGCTATTAAACATAGTTTTTTTAGGAAAATTTATATAAAAATTCAAGGTGTTAAATTACACACCCCCATAAATATCTTTTTTCCTTGAATTTATCGATATCACTAATTATTGAAATGGTTAAGTATATTTATATGATATAAAGGAGTCATGATGTAATTTATAATTATATACAAACCTCACTGTCTTAAGAATGATTAGATGACTCATGTTTTTCAACATAATTTTAATATCCCTAAAAAAATAGTTTGTCCAAAATAATTGGATCAAAATAAAACTAACGATTTTGTATAAAGACCCATATAATTGAATTATTTTTTCTATGATATTTCATAGTAATATTTATTTTGATCGATGATCATAACTTGATATTAGATATGAAATGTGATTTCCCCATTTATGTAATGATTATGGGTTTATGTGGATATATCCATTCCATATTAAAATTTATATAAATTTATCAAAATGAATAATAATAATAATATATCAATACAGAATATTCACACCAAATTAAATATTGGATTCAATCATCATAAAAACTAGTATTTTGCTACATTATTCTAATATGAAATAATTTTGGTGGTCATATTATCCTCTTAGAAAATTTATAATGTATAATGGAGGGGCTAGAACTTTAATACAACAATATATCTAAATACAATTAGTCAAGGATAAGTAAAAATTAATTATTATCATATAATTCAGAGGTTTAAATTACTAAGGTTCTTTCTTGTTACATTGGTCTTAGATGTTTTTGAGGTAAATTATCCTTATTATTACCCAAATTTGGGACATAATTTTTATAATTCAAAAAATACACTCATTTTAAACATCAAACAATTAGTTTTGTCTTAAAAATAAAATATTTTTTCACCAGCATATAAATTTAACTCTTTGTTTTTCCTTATGATTTGATTTATTAATGACCCCCATTAACAAAAATAAAATATCTTCCATTTTCATTGAGACATTTAAATGTGTGATTCTTGGCAAATTATTCAAACATTGAATATTAAATATTCCTTCCTCAATGATCTTTATCAGTTGAGCATCCATGAAAATCCATTTTTCTCTTATGTTGTGTGGTTTTAAATTCATCTAGGTTTGAATGGATAATAATAACTCAATATAGCTATTTAAGAATAAATATAAAATCTATAACGACAAATAATATTTCATTTGGTTTTTCAATTGGATAATCACTTCATTTTCCATGACACAAACTTGTAATGAAGTACCTATTAGATTAATCAATTATATTAATAAAATGGTTGTTGAGGTGTGATAACACTATAATATGTAAATTTTTAAAAGATTTAATATGAACATAGAAAAATTAACCCATAAATGACTTGTGTGAAATATTAAATTGTATGTTTCAAGATTTTTTATCCATGGAAATATTCATAATAGGTTCTCTAGCATCAGTTATTATACATTACATCCTTAAATTTCATTTAAATTATTTATTATAGTTCATAAATAGCATGTAAATTTCCAAATCAAATGACCATGAGTGTCAATCCATAATTGTACATAGGACACCTTTTCATGCACTAACTAATGATTATGTTAATACCAAACTGTCCATATTCATGTTTATCACCACTAAGTGAACTGTTTCCATAGTTTACAACAACTTCTTTGTATCCATAAAAATATTTCATTGTCAAAAACTATAGAAATTATGCTTTAAAAATTACATTTTCTTATACATAATATTATTCATGTGTTTTTTACTAATTTCATCTAATTATAGTACTCAATATAACTTATATAACCACCCAAAATAACAAACCCTACTTTGATGTGAATTGAGATTCTTTTGATGGTTACTCCTAGATCTTGTGTAAAAAACATGTTCTCCAAACACAAGATTTAATTCAAATAGTAATTACCCAATAATATCTACATATTTTCTCATTAATTAAAAATTTAATTTAGAAATAATATCATCACCATTTAAAAAAATTATGTCTTCGGAAATTATATCTATAATGATATTTCTCCACATAATTTCCTCAATATCTCTCATATCATTTTTATACAAGGATCCCTTCTATAAAAAATTCTACTTATAGATTCCTAGGGGCACAAAAGAGGGAATGAGCTCAAACTCTTAGTAAGGTGAGAATTTTCTGTAGTCATAAATGTTTTATATCATAGGAATATCATAAAATATTATCATAAGATTAATATTTAATTAAAAAGTAGACCATTAAAAGATGTTAAAAATTTTACATAAAGGATAAATAGATTCAATTAATCTAACATATTATATAGAAATATCATGTGGAAAATAATGATACAATGATCATAATGAAGGTACACCACATATCAAAGAGATTTTTAATATATAATAGAATATTAAATTACAACATTGTGGACATATCCATTCAAAATTATGTCCACATAAATCATTGTGAGAATAAATAATAAAACATATTATCGTGAACAATATTTTTGGGCTTAGATATTTGAAAATACACACGTGTAGTTTTTTCAGTTAGAGATAAATTCAAATGCACTCTCTTACAGTCCTTATGAGCTTAGTTGTTTACCCACTCTCTATAATGCCCCAACCCTAGTTACCTAGAGTTGGTGCATTGTTACATAACATTAGCATGATCACAAGAAGGATAAAATCTCAAAAGACCGATTTGTTTAGTAGACTTGGAAACACTAGATATATTCATATGTCTTACATTAAATCATAAAGTGAAAAACTACTACAACAACATATTATCTCCATATTCCACACTCATATCCCCAAATAATATCCCTGAAGGTCATTCATAATTTACTTCTTCACTTCCTAGGGAAAATAAAACATAGAAAAGGGGTGCGCTCAAATGCCCAGTAAGGATAATAATATAGAGGAAACTTTCATAAATAAGAATAAACATTTAAGGAAATGTATAACTAAAACAAAATCCTTTTAAACATGAACTTCAACATAGTATGGAAAATGTAAAATGAAATAATTCCATTTACTTATTCACATGGATATTCTACTAATCGAATAATCACATGCAATATCAATAACCACTTTCATAATGATGGAATGCATAATTCCTGACTATCATAACCACATAGCCAAGGCCTCGTGCCAAGGCTAAAAATAAGATTTTGTCAAGGCCTTGTGCCAAGACACTAGTTTGTCTGATGAGACCTACCGATGCATCGAGGAGCTATAGCTGGATCCACCCATCACATATTAAGTATAATGCATTCCCATATGAAAATGTTTAAATATAACATAAACATTCGTATTAAAACTAGCATATGAAATGTCAATACTTTAACCATAAACTATGAATGGTATAAAAATAGCACATCCACAGTTAAACATATCACAAAACCTTCAATACAATATAGAAGTTTTGTATCATAATAAATCAACTTCAAATAGGCGTAAAATCCATCAAAGGGTGTTGACATAGATAAAATCAAAACTCTTTTTAGAGAAGTATATCTTTCTATTATGAAATCATTAAAGAGTCATATATTTAAAAAATAAAACATTTTCATTGAAAATATTCTTATAAGCTTGTAAGGGAAGCTTCTACGATTTTATAACGGCAAAAAATAGCTGCACCCGCCGTATAAGTTAAAAAAACATTCTTACCTTAATTTTGTCGAAATGGTTAAAAAGAACCTTGTTTGGAAAACAACGGAATGATTCCTTTATAAGCCTCTTATAAAAAGTCAATAAAGGGTATAAATGACTTTAACGCATATTCTAGTAAATAGTAAAAATGGTTTGAAATTAATTTTTAAGATACATGGATGTGGTTGATAAAGATATCCAAGTAGATTATTACGTATAAACAACTTTGGATAATGAAGAGATTGTGAAATAACCCTTACCTTGTACTTTTCCTTGGTTGGGGTAGGTTAACCTCCTGTATAATAGTGAAATAATTGTTATTAAATTATACAAGAATCATATACATTCATATAATATCATATATGATCTTTTAACATTGATTTGTTAATAATATCTTAGTATTATTATAATATTATTTTTTTAACCCTTATTTACCGGATTTACCCTTAACCATGGTAAATAAAATATTTGCCGAAGTAATTATTCAAAATGTCTAAAAATAAAAGTTACCTATTTACACAATTTAAACATCCTGATTCCAAATATGGAATCCATTTTTCCAAATTCAAAACACAGAAGTGGAAGAAATTAATTTAAAATTAATTCCCATTATTAAAACAAAAAGCGTGTTTTTAAGAGATAATAACTATCAAAAAATTGACACTTGTTAATGTCTGGTTTAATTGTAAAATTATGTCCAATGACCAAAATTATATTAAATGATAAAAATATATTCTAAATATTCCTTAAAACCACTAAAATTCATAATTTATCACTATTAATTATTTTGATTAAAAAAGTTGTTTTTAATTAAAATTTCGTAATTTTCACTATTCATAAAAATATTAAAGTTATCCGAAATGTACCAAAATTTCACCTTAGGCTAAATTCGATATTCCTAATCCAAAACTGAAGTCCATTTTAAAAAATAAAAAATATATAGTTTCAAAAATTAGGTATTACTTTTCATAATGGCTAGTTTGATTGGTTGTGGTGTGTTAGAACTCGGTGTTGCGTACAACACACGCTATCACATTATTCAAAGAGAAGCGTACCATGGAAGCTTGGGGTGTTACATTATCCCCTCCTTCAAATAATTTCATCCTCGAAATTTCTATAATATTATCGCATGAAAAGACTCGGTTGGTTGTTCATCATAAGTTCCTCGGGTTCCCACGTTGCCTCTTCCATCTAATGATTTCTCCACAAAACTTTTACCAGACGCGTCGTCCGGTTTCTCGGTACTTGTTCTCTCATATCAAGAATCCTGACGGGCTCTTCACAATAAGACAGATTGGGTTCCTATTCTAACTCCTCAGAGGTGAGTACAGGTGTTGGGTCAGGCATGTATTTCCTCAACAGAGATACGTGGAACACATCATGAACTTTGGAGAGACTTGGGGGCATTGCCAATAGGTAAGCTACAACCCCAATTTGTTCTAGAATTTCGAAAGGTCTGATGTACCTGGGACTCAATTTACCTTTCTTACAAAAACGTATGACTCCCTTCCATGGAGATACCTTCAGGAAAACATGATCACCGACTTGAAATTTCAAATCCTTCCTTTGATTATCGGCATAGATCTTCGGCCTACTTTGAGCTGCTTTGATGTGATTTTGGATTACCTTCACCTTTTCTATCATTTCCTCCACTAGTTCTAGACCTACAAGTTTTCTTTCACCAACGTCATCCCAACAGGTTGGTGTGCAACATCTCTTTCTGTATAACGCTTCATATGGTTTCATCAGAATACTCGAATGGAAGCTATTATTATAGGAAAATTTTACCAAAGGTAAATACTGATCCCACATACCCTGAAAGTCATGTGAGCAGGATCTCAACATGTCTTCTAAGGTTTTAATAGTCCGTTCTGATTGTCCATCTTTCTGAGGGTGGTAGGTAGTGGTCAAATGAAGTTCAGTATCCCTGGATTTCTGAAGACTCTTCCAAAATCATGAAGTAAAACGGGGATCACGATCAGAAACAATCGATAGGGGTACTCCATGATGTCTTACAACTTCATTAATATATAGTCTTGCTAGACGTTCCAATGGTAGATCTTCTCTTATAGAAAGAAAATGTGCTGACTTGGTAAGACGATCAACAAAAGACCATATTGCATCGTTCCTTCTAGGAGTCTTTGGTAGCCCCATGACAAAGTCCATTGTAATATTGTCCCACTTCCACTTCAGTATGGGAAGAGGTTGCATGACTCCTCCAGGGTGTTGCCTTCCAGCTTTCACTTGTTGAAAAACCATACATCTTGAAAAAAAAATCCGCAATCTCCATCTTCATATTGTCCCACCAAAAATGTTCCTTCAAATCTCTAGAAATTTTGGTTCTCCCATGGTGTATAGAGAAATTGGAACTATGAGCATCATCCAACAATTCCCTTTTTATATCAGGTATATCGGGAACATAAAGCCTCTTCCCGAATTTCAAAATTCCCTTTTCATACACAAAATCTCTCAATCTCCCATCATTCACAGCTTTAATCTTCTTTTGAAATTCTCCATCATTAGTCTGAGAACACTTAATCCTTTCTAGTAAAGATTGTTTGGCAACTATTTTAAAAAGTATTGATATTTCTCCTTCCCTGGTTATTCCCATGTCCATCTTCACTAGATCCATGAAAATTTTCTCCCTTTCAATTCTCATATTGTTCAAAACTCCATGATCTTTTCTGCTAAAAGCATCTTCCACCTTGTTTTCCTTCCCCAGGTGGTAGTGTATCGTGCAATCATAATCCTTGAGTAATTCAAGCCATCTCATTTGCCTCATGTTGAGTTCTTTTCTTGATCAAATATACTTCAAACTCCTGTGATCAGTATAAATATCACATTTGTCACCATAGAGGTAGTGCCTCCATATCTTCAAAGAAAAATCACAGCTGCTAACTCGAGATCATGAGTAGGATAGTTTTGTTCATGAATTTTCAACTAGCGTGACACATAGCTAATAACCCTATCATTCTGCATAAGGAAACAACAAAGTCCTTTATTCGATGCATTAATATAAATAACGAACGCAACATTTCCCAATGGTAGAGTCAATATAGAAGAATTGACTAATCTTCTATTTAGTTCTTCGAAACATTATTCACACTGTTTTGTCCAAAAAAAATTAACCCCTTTACATGTGAGCTTCGTTAATGGGTTAGCCAATCGGGAAAAATTCTAGACGAAACGTCGATAATAACCTGCTAAACCAATAAAACTACATACATCAGTTATACTCGTCGGTGCTGGCCATTATTGGATTGCGTTGGTATTAGAAGGATCAACAGAGATTACATCTTTAGAGACAATATGTCCAAGAAATGAAATCTCCTGAATCCAGAATTCACATTTGCTAAACATCTCATATATTTCAAGTCTTCTCAGAGTCTTCAAGATAATGCGCAAGTGATTTTCATGATCTTCGTTGCTTTTTGAGTATACCAAGATATCATAAATAAATACGACAACAAATTCATCGAGATATTCCTTGAAAACTCTATTCATCATATCCATGAATATAGAGGGTGCATTAGTCAATCCAAAAGGCATTACTGTAAACTCATAATGCATGTACCTGGTTCGAAATGCTGTCTTCGGAATGTCTTCCTTCTTCACACACAACTGATGGTATCCAGATCGAAGGTCAATTGTTGAATAGTATTGAGCTTCATGTAGTTGGTCAAATAAATCATCAATGCGAGGTGGGGGATGCTTGTTATTTATCGTTATAGCAATGATCTCCCTGTAGTCAATACATAACCTCATAGATTCATCTTTCTTTTTAACAAAAAGAATAGGGGCTCCCCATAGAGAAACAGTAGGGAGAATAAATCCTTTATTACTCAATTTCTATATTTGTTTCTTTAGTTAGACTAATTCTACAGTGGCTATTCTATAAGGGTTCTAGGATATAGGCCTTGATCCAGGAATTAAATCAATGCAAAACTCAACTTATCGTTCTGGAGGATGTCCATGTAAATCCTCCAGAAATATATCTACATATTCTTTCACAACAGGTACATCCTCTATTTGAACATTTCTTTCCTCACCCATTGTCATTTCATTCTCTTCCTCCCCAATAATTGAATTCAGTTGAGCTACTGGGGGTGGATCTAGATAATAATTAGGTGGTGATGATTCTGCTCTAAAGATAAGGTGTTCCTTATCATCATAATCAAAAATAGTAACCTCCTTCTTCTTACAACAAATTTTCGCATCATAGTCCGAAATCCAATCCATATCAAGGATTATATCAAACTCAATCATAAGTATGAAGATGAGATCAGCAGATAAAGAACATTTATGTGCTCTAATGGGGGCCGATTCACAAAACTTTGTTGCAATGATACTTCCCTTAGGAGTTTTAACTGACAACTCCCTTGTTAAATCAAATTGGAAATATATAATTTTCCTAGAAAACTGGGAAGATTTGAAACAATGCGATGATCCAGAATAAAATAATGCATTTTCTAAACATGAGGAAACCATTAAATTACCTGCAACCACGTCTTTCAAAGCTTCTACCTCAGTAGTAGTGATAGCATAAGCTTGGCCTTTATCCCTTGGCCTTTTCTGAGGTAAGTTCTCCTAACGCTTAGGACATTCATTTGAATAATGTCCCATCTCCTTGCAATTGTAGCCATGAATATTGGTAGCTTCCTTCATCCCCTTGCAATCATGAGCTTGGTGGCCTTTTTCACCACACTTGTAACAGACTCCCATTCCCTTCAAGAAAGTACCGGGGTGTTTCTCCCCAAATTTACCACAGGATGGATATTCAACCTTTCCCTTCTTCCCCTTATTTCCATTCCCAGATTGATCAGTAGATCTCTTATTCTCTTACTTTTCTTTAAAGTCATACGACTTAGAGAATTCCTTTTCAGTCTTGATAGCACATGAGACAATGTCTTAGTATGACGAGAAGGATTGTGAGACCAATGCTCGACAGAGAAATGGTTTTAACCAATCAAAGAAATGATCAATAATACTTCTTGGGTTACATATATAATCTCCAGCATACATTTCTAACCTTGTAAAGTTAGCCTCATACTTTATGAAATTCTCATCCTCCTTTTGTCTCAGACTCAGAAATTGCCTTTCCATATCTGCTCGATGGTCGCAAGGAAAGTATTTTTCTAAAAACAGATCTTTGAACTCACTCCATTCCATATTTGATACTTCATCATATTCCATTGTATTTTGAATCAATGACCACCATTGATCAGCATCTCCAGTGAGGCGGTAAATTACCATGACAACTTTTTCCTTTTCACTACTCCCCAAAGCCAGAAATATTTTCTCTAGGGAATTTATCCATTGCTCAACTACTAATGGATTTGCAATCCCATTGAATGTTAGTGGTTGTTGCCCCATGAATCTATCTAACTCTGATCATCCATGCTGCGGATCAGGGTGCTCCATACGGGTAAGGTTATTATTCATAACCTGAGTGAGTTTTCCAAGTATGGTGATTAGCTTATCGGCACCAACTGCATCACCAGATCCACTATAATTATCTTGAGTAGGAGGGTGATCCCTACATGGAGTGAGTGCATTGATATGGTTTCCATTTCATCCACTATGTGCCATTTCTAAACAATGGCATAAACTAGATCAGTTTATGAATCAAAATACCTAATCCCATACTTATAAAACACTTAACATAAATTGAACTATTTATGGATATAATCCATAATCATAAAAATGTTTTCTTTGAGGAAGTATATATTCATAATACCTTCATAATTATTTGCAAAGAAAATGAGTGTTATCCTATGAATATCCCTCGGGAGTGTCGTAACCAAGAGTGCAGCAAGGCCCGTTGTCGGGCATCAGTTCCCATTCGAGTCTAGCTCAAAGCGGTGTTTTTGGGTTTTACCCCTAGGTACAACTGTGCCAGAGCCACCTCTACCTGCTCGTATCCAGACAGGGATGTATTTCTCGGAAAACACACAAAATATCTACAATACCAAAATTCTAGGAAGTTCTTCTATACAAATCTTCAAAGTTCATCTTAGGTCTATGTGCTCTAATCAGAGTTTATCTAAATCTAGCTTCCAAGGTTTGTACTAAACTTCTCTGATACCAACTATAACGCCCTGACCCCAGTTACCTAGAGTCGGTGCATTATTACATAACATTGGCATGATCACAAGAAGGATAAAATCTCGAAAGACCGATTGGTTTAGTAGCCTTGGAAACACAAGATATATTCATAAGTCTTACATTACATCATAAAGTGAAAAACTACTACAACAACATATTGTCTCTATATTCCACACTCATATCCCCACATAATATCCTTGCAGGTCATTCATAATTTACTTCTTCAATTCCTGGGAAAATTAAAACATATAAAAGGGGTGAGCTCAAATGCCTAGTAATGATAACAATATAGCGGAAACTTTCATAAATAAGAATAAACATTTAAGGAAATGTATAACTAAAACAAAAGCCTTTTAAACATGAACTTCAACATAGTATGGAAAAAGTAAAATGAAATAATGTCATTTACTTATTCACATGGATATTCTACTAATCAAATAATCACATGCAATATCAATAACCACTTTCATAATGATGGAACGCATAATGACATACTATTATAACCACATAGCAAAGGCGTCGTGCCAATACTACAAAATAATATTTTGTCAAGGCCTTGTGCCAAGACACTAGTTTGTCTCATGAGACCTACCAATGCATTGAAGAGCTATAGCGGTCTCCACCCATCACATATTAAGTCCTATGAATTCCCATATGAAAAGGATTAAACATAACATAAAAATTCGTATTAAAACTAGCATATGAAATGTCAGTACTTTCACCATAAACTATGAATGGTATAAAAATAGCACATGCATAGTCAAACATATCACAAAACCTTCAATACAATATAGAAGTTTTGTATCATAATAAAACATCTTCAAATAAGTGTAAAATCCATCAAAGGATGTTGACATAGATGAAATCAAAACTCGTTTTAGAGAAATATCTCTTTCTATTTTGAAATCATTTAAGAGTCATATATTTATAAAATAAAACATTTTCATTGAAAATATTCTTATAAGCTTGTAAGGGAAGTTTCGACAATTTTATAACGGCGGGAAATTTTTGCACCCTCCGTATAAGTTAAAAAACATTCTTACCTTAATTTTGTCGAAATGGATAAAAAGCACCTTGTTTGGAAAACGATGGAAATATTTTTTTATAAACCTTATATAAAAAGTCAAACAAGGGTATAAATGACTTTAACCCATATTATAGTAAATAGTAAAAATGTTTTGAAATTCATTTTTAAGAAACAAAGATGTGTATGATAAAGATATCCCAGTAGATTATTACATATAAACAACCTCGGATAATGAAGAGATTGTGAAATAACCCTTACCTTGTAATTTTCCTTGGTTGGGGTAGGTTGACCTCCTGTATAATAGTGAAATAATTGTTATTAAATTATAAAAGAATCATATAAATTCATATGATATCATATATGATCTTTTATTTCTTTGTTAATAATATCTTAGTATTATTATAATATTATTTTTTAACCCTTATTTACCGGATTTACCCTTAACCGTGGTAAATAAACTATTTAACGAAGTAATTATTCAAAATGTCTAAAAATAAAAGTTACCTATTTACACAATTTGAACATCCTGATTCCAAATATGGAATCCATTTTTCCAAATTCAAAACACATAAGTGGCAGAAATTAATTTAAAATTAATTCCCATTGTTAAAACAAAAAAGTGTGTTTTTAAGAGATAATAACTATCAAAAGATTGACAGTTGTTTATGTCCGGGTTAATTGTAAAATTATGTCCAATGACCAAAATTTTATTAAATGGTAAAAATATATTCAAAATATACTTTAAAACAACTCAAATTCATAATTTATCACAATTAATTATTTTGATTAAAAAAGTTCTTTTTAATTAAAATTTAGTAATTTTCACTATTCATCAAAATATTAAAGTTATCCGAAAAGTACCAAAATTTTACCTTAGGCTAAATTCGATATTCCAAATCCAAAAATGAAGTCCATTTAAAAAAAATATATATATATATAATTTCAAAAGGTAGGTATTACTATTCATAACGGCTAGTTTGATTGGTTATGGTGTGTTAGAACTCGGTGTTGCGTACAACACACGCTATCACATTATTCAAAGAGAAGCATACCGTGGAAGCTTGGGGTGTTAAAATCTCTCAATGTCATGTGAAAATAACCAACCACAATTCTTTAAATATAAAAATTCATTATCTCGGGATAAATAAATTCTTCTCAAATGAATTTATGGAAATATAGGATCCATGCATCACATAATGATAATAAATTTGAATGAATTCCAAATAAAATTGTCTTATATCAAATCATGATGAATCCAGGGAATGAAAATGAGTTTTCCAACATTTCTAAATGGTATCATATAAAATGAAGTAAATAGTTTTAATAGTTGATACATAAAATTCAACCACCCTAAATTCATATTTCACAAAGGAATTAATTGATTGATTCATGAAACATATCTTCAAAATAGATTTTTATTTTAGTGAAAAATATTAAAATTGGAGAAAAATCATTAAAAGATATTTGATGAGGCATTTTCAACCTTATTTTAATAATAAAAAGTTAGTTCCCCATTTGTAATGTAATTTTAGGGAAGTCAACATAATTTATTTGAAACATAAATCTTTAATATAAATCTATATTACTGATATTTTAATGGAAATAATGTTATATCAATAAATGAAGAGTGAAATATAAAATACATTACAATGAAAAGAAACTCCTTATAAATATTTTTAAATATCATTATTTAAAACCAAATCATAAAAATAATCATGAACACCCTTGTAAAAACATAAAGTAGAATGATAAATATCTCTTGAGATAATACATATTTTTAGTTCCAATATAATAATGGCAAATATTTCTTGTAATTAATGGATTTTTATATTGATGAGAAATCCCTTATTCTAGAGTTTGAGAATTATTCTAAACTGATTATAAATTTAAATATAATTATTTATTGATGAATTTATTGATTAAAAATTTTAGTTTTTAAATATTTAGATTTAAAATTACTTAATATAAAATCTCAATTTGGAATATACCAAACATATAATAATTAAGTTCAATGGGAATGATTATGACTCAATGAAAAGGAGATTTGGGTTAAAATATTCCCTACTAACCTGGGTTTCATAAAATTTAAAATATCATGCAAGAGTGATTTGGAAATTAAATTATTATTCACATTATTATAAGTGATTTATGACATAATAATTCAATGGTGAGGTAATTAAAGCATTTAAAATAATACTAGGTTCAAAATATGGAATCATTCATCATTACTAGAGAATTGAGATGAAAACCCTTACCTTGGGTCCCCTCTTGGTCGAATGATTTCTAACCACATATATAATAAAAATAACTACCGTACTAAATTATTTACAAACCATATTCATATTTATTTACTCTTATAAACTTCATTAATAATCAATATACACACATATTTAAGATAGTTATTCTTTTTATTATCATCAATATAGTTATAATTTTATTTCTTATTAGCTTTGTAATGGTAAAATCGATACTAATTATTGCAAAACAATCACCCCTTATAGATTATTTAAGGAACTAAAATAAATATTCCATAATTATTTATAAATATTTAATTTAATTCCACATGATATTCGATTATGATTCATGATGAATAAATCTAATATGGTATTGTTTTTTAAATTTTTAATGATCAAATGGTTTTATATAAATAATGTGTTTAAATATTAATATTATACTTAAAACTAAAAAATATAAAATATTTTATCTTTATTATCTAATAATACAATTAATTATGATCTAAATTTCATCCATGATATAAATTTATATCATTTTTCTTCTAGGTTGATTAACTGGCCTAAAAAAGAAAAGTTTATAATCAATAGATAAGTATGAGTAAAATGTTCATTAGTTATAATATAATTATTAATAAAGTATAATTTTGTTTCTACATGTTATTAAATTGTTAAATCCTAATTCAAAATATTTGGATGATGAAGGTAATATAAGAGACTATTTACTACCAAAAACAAATTGTTTCCTCTTGTTATTCTTATTTTACATGGTTAAATATAAGACAATCACATGTTGAAAATATTACAAATAAAATGACTTAATATTTATACAAAAATCGTAATAACTCCATTCCTTGTTGTTTAATTACATGTGTTAAGGGCGTTTTTGTGTAGTTTAACATTATTTTACTATGATATTAATGGGGAAATTTGAATATTAGATATATAGGCTTGTGCCTTTGAGAGGTGTTCAACATATCCAATAATGAAATCGATCAGAGTAAATATAAATTTGATATTGAGGAAATATATTTTTTAATAGGTGTGATAATAAAAGATTGAGTGGTGACAATTCATTTGAGTATTTCTTGAGATATTCTATCTAGAATATTTCCCTACAATGTAAAATAAAAAATAGTTAGGGATTAAACTTAGAAAGGAAGACTATAATTGATTTATTTTAACTATTTTAATGACATGATCATTGAAAATAAATAATACCATATGTGTATTGCTAAGTCTGAGAAAAAATAGATAAATGAGGATTAGACACATTTCATGTGAGCATAAGATTAAATTTGTACAGAGATTACACAATGATTCTTCCCTAAGAGAAATACTTTTATTATTCCAATATAGAATGTGGATCTATGACATGAAGCATCATATTTGGAAATGAGTCTTGTAATGTTAATTGTATATGAGTGGAATTATAGTCTTCTTGTGGGATATAGACCCATGAAAGGATATATTGAAATATATTGAATATAGGTCTTGATCTGTGAAAAAGAATCATGATTATACATTTTATAATAGTAATCATAGTCCTTGTAGTTTTATGTTACTTTTTTCATGGGTGGGTAATAAATAATGATGGAACTCATAAATATTATTGCCTCATGATATATGAAATATCTATATATTAGGATAATTCACTATGTATGATTAAAATATGTTACATGGATTGAATAAAAACCCATGATGGTTTAGGTGAAACTCTTGGGAGTTGGGTGACCGCATGAAGTTCATATGGTCATGTGATCATGTATAGGATCTCGGTCAAATTGTGATCAGATCTATTGATAGTTTTCTTATGACCATTGTTTTAATGCGGGATTCATGTTCTTTAAAATGATCAATTATTTTTCAAATTTATCATCCATATAGGTCAATCACTGGATAATCAAATGGGATGCCCTGAGTTTTTGTGAATCTCCTTATACATCTATTGACTTTTATCGAAATATTCAATACCATTTTATTTGGTTTCCAAGGGGTTTGATTGTTTTTATCCACCTAATATGTATAATTTCAAAATTCTTCTGATCCTTATTTTTTTAAACATTGTGGAGTATGATTTCTATGAAAATTGTTTTTTCTCATGGAATTAGGTGACTAAAAACGTTTGTTATCAATGAAAATCTTAGACATGTTTCATGTAAAAAAGGGTTCAAAATGGGTCCATCTTGGATAACCTCTCTAAATTCAGGTACCTGATCTGTTAGGTATTGGGAGCTCACATACCACTTGGTGGTGTCACGTGATGAGGTGAGACCATTTCATCATCCCATCATGGACCACCTTAGTTTCTTATTAGTTTTTTAAATAGGGGACCCCATATATATGGGGAATCACATGTATAATAGTTTCCATAAAATTACCCTTCACATTCATCCTTTATCGCATAAATCATGTGGAATTTTTTGATCATGTGCCACCAGTGCATCTCATGAACAATAATGAACATGATAAGACCCCTTTATAGATATCTAGTTTCTCCTATCTGTATGGTGTCACATGGATCTTCATGGGTTATATGACCACCTAACCAGATCATGTTACCCTTAACTGGTCATATAATATATGAATGGAGTTTATATTCTAAATTACATTTTTATTCAAACTGGTACACATATTTTGTGTACTTTAAGAAATTTTCAGTGCTACTCATTTATCAACATTATATTATCAAATCCCCATACAATAAAATGTCTATAAGAATATGGGAGGACTCTCTTATCAAGAAGTATATACCTTCCTATGTTCCGTGTTATTTATTATGTATTTAGGTATTTTGGGTGAATCATGGTCTTCCATGTAGTACCCTATATATCGGATGAAGATTGTAAATCGTTACACTAGCTTCAAATTTCTATCACTTTTCCAATCATATAATTTATTCATTAAATCCCACACAGAAAGAAATAATTATGCGATCATTTCATGTAATCCTTCCTATGTGAATGAATCAAAAAATACTATCCCAAATTCCATCAATGTAAATTCACTAAAATCATGGAATTAGATATCCTCATCACAATTTAATGATCATGTTAATTATTTGATGTTATTTGATTTCATTATATTTCAAGGACCATGAAATTTTGTGACTATTTCCGGATTACATGATCATGTCACAAAATATTGGTTATACATTTAACATGATGGTATACGTGCCATGTTCTTCATTATTATTTAGTACCCATTTAATCTAAAAAACCTCCAATTTGAATCATGCACTCTAATTACCTTTCTTCTGATGAAGACAACATCTTGAAAGAAGGATAAAGATGATGTGCCCCATCAGATATCCATGGTGAATAGTGTGGAAGTTGATTTTAACATAGTAATTCAATACACTCGTGATCACCTTGTGAGCTTAATGGGGAAAACGTTTTAGAGTCTCCATTGTTTGGATGGTTTCCCTTGTACGGTTTTTTCATTGAAATAATGTTCTAGTATTTTCACCTTGGGCATAGATCGTGAATCCCTCTTTGATTATAGAGACTTACAACATATTTTGGTGTATATCTCATATGGGGGTAATTCTATCCTTAAAGATAAAAACTCCAATTGTTATATTTTGAAGCCTCTTTCGATTTATTTTAACTGGATCTATGTTGAGAATGGTCCTAAATAACATTTTTAGATATTGGTTATCTGGTATTTTGTATCAAATCAGATTTATGGGTGGTCATCTAAATGGGATATCTGATAAGGTGGATGATTTACACTGGATTGGGTCTTTCCCTTCTAGGTGTTGTATAATGTAAAATGTTGTTAATTGAATCTATTAGACAAGTTATATAAATATATTTCAGGTTGTTAAACCCTTTCTTATTAAAATATGTTCTAGTTTGATACCTCTTCATTTGGTGGATGCTGGACCCCCACACATCTCATATGTCTATTGTGAGTTTTGAATAAAACATTTGGATGTCAAGAATATATATGATTCAACAAATCTAGGGAACATGTATGATAATTCTCTCCCCCACAAGTCTTCTTTGGATGATGTTGATTAAAATAAACCCTATTATAAGGGAACTCATGATTCAAACCGAAGTGATGCTTGCAAATAATACATATCTTAGTGTCATAATTTATTTCCACAAGTTTAATGGGTTATTCCTATATAATACATGACATGAACATCTAAGAGTGATATCATAGACAAGATCCTCCAATAAATCTTTTCTGGAAGAGGGTCCCAATATGAAAATGTGAAAAGGGGATAGTTGATTATGATTAGTTAACAACTAGTCCCACCACCACATCCAATTGGCCATATTGTTAAATATTTACCTTATTGGGTACCTATTTGTTTGAGGGGATGATGTATTATTTATGTACCACATTGTGATGGTAGAATATATGGAGATCATAAGGTGTATCAACTAGAATATTATCAATTTGTCCATGTTATATTATCATATTCATCAAATTTATAAGGGGAAGTTCCTATTAAATATTCAACATACTATTATAGGGTTGTGTGGTTGGATTTTAGTCCCTTAGGGGAGTTTACAAATTAATTGATGCCAATAAAATTGTCAAGGTCATATTCAGGAAATTCCTTCAAAGAATATATAGGGTTACACACAATAAATAAAATTACTACAAAATATAGAGAAATAAAAACAAATATAATAAGATTTTTTATTCATTCCATGTAGACATTTGGTATACACCATTACTGGGAATGGAAAGGGGGATCTTTAATCAGAATATTGTCTTATCACTATTCGTAATGGTTCCATGTCCACTTAGATATAGAGAAAGATATTTTGTGAGGGGCAGACACTGTGTCACATTGGGAGGAGGTTCTAGAGATTCCAAAAAGGGCCCAGCTACACCTCACATCCATTCAGAAAGACACATATTTTTATTATTCTTTTCTTGAGTATTTTCACTAGGGATTAAAATTAGGTTTGGGGGACCTAACCTCTTGTTTGTGTGGGTGTATTCCTCTCAAATTTGAATGTTAAAACCTAGACACAATCACAACCAAATATTTTGGTATATAAGATATTGAATAAGAACATTGAACTGCAAACAGTGGTAAGAGGTGAGGCTTCAAGGTGTCTAGAGGCATCAACAAGTTGAATTTTTAACAAACAACTATCTTCTATTAGATTATAAGATCAAGACAAGCACCAAAAGAAAACCAATTTCTTAGATATAACTCATTAAATGGAAAGCAACTTCATGAATATGATAACATCAGGTGAGTTTTTCATGATTGGTGTTCTGCATTTTGGGATACCCACTCTTACTTTGGTGAAATTTCACATTGCACAACACTAATGAGATAATCATAGATGGAAAACATTGACAACATAAGCCTAGAGCATTATATTTTAAATTTTATTATAATAATTGTTATTTTTCCTTTTCATATTTCTAGAGGCCATATGTTTTCAATAAAAACTCATATAGTCAGTATAATATCATTGGGGAATGATGATTTATGCTAGATCAGATGAGGACTGAAGGTCTTGTTATTAGAACTCTCATAGTCTATTGAAACTCAAGGAAGTTTTACTTTCTCATCCGGATGCAACATACTCTATGCCTCAGCCAATACCTCCTATAGTATATCATGATTATTTCAATTATAAAGTTATTATGTATGACAATAATAATAAAATGAAACTATAAAGGTAATTAGTGAAACTAACTCATGCTAATTAAACTAGTAAGTATTTTGTTTTGGGGTGTATTTTTAATTACGTTGGTAGCTTATCATGACCGATTTAATAGTGAATTTTCTCATAAGGACCCATTAGTGTAGTAAGCTTATATGTCTAAATAATATTCACCTACCACCCATATTTTAGAATATTAATATTTTTACATGTTATGAGGAGGTGAAAGAGTTGTTGGATTCATAGAAAGGTTTCACCTAATGTCTGATATCGGAGCACATGCCCATGTGTGTTTTGGTTTTTCATTGGAACATTATCTTTTAGAAGCTCATGACATAACGATATATTCTCTTTATGACTTGTATTGGACAACGGAATTATTGTGTGAGGGTATGTATTTATTTCGAAATTTGGTACACAACAAGGACTCTATGATATTAATTATCCTCTATTTATGCATGTATCCTTATAGTGTACCAATAAAACTTCCCCAATAAATGGGACATCATAGTTGATTCAATTTCATATTATATGGAAATAGATCACTATTACTTCTCAAATTATGGGTTCAATGACATAAGTATTTTTTGATGTTGTTGAAAATGGTTCATTCTTAGTTGCTAGGGTAATTGTTTTCACTTGAAAACAATTAGTCATGTAGGATGAATGATAGGTTGTATGTGTCTTTTTTCATAAGATCTTACTCAATTCAATAGGATACTAGATCCTTATACCATATGTTCTCACCCTACTAAAGTTACTTAGATACAATCCAGTTCTATAATAAGGAAATTAGGTGATGTGATTATGAGTCCCACACATAGAGGCCCATTTCAATATTGCATTCATGTTCCTAGGATTGTTTTGGGTCAAGGATTATATTGTTTAACATTTTATTAAACATTTAGGGGAAATATATGGTGGATATATAGATCTTGATCATGGATATCATTTCAATGATCTCAAAGACCATTTATTCAATCTTTATTAAAATTTCCCAACACTCGTCAATAATGGGTATGACAATTAACCAGTCCATATCAGGGTGAATGAGTTAATAACCACTTATGGGTAGAAGATAACCCACCAAAATATATTATCAATAGGTAAGGACTCACCTCCAGATTTACAACATAACAATTATTTTGTAGATGAAGCCTCCTAGTATGAAAAAATATAAAATCACTAAAATTTGTAAAATTATTGGATTTTTGAAATTGACAACATTTAAAATTATATACCCTTAAATTTATTAAATACTAACTAATATGGAGAAAATAGTGGAAAAGTAGTATACACTTATATATTTATCATAAATGGATAGACACGATGTTGTTTCCTGAGGAAACACTCTATGGTAGGCTTCTGTGATATAAATTGCATTGGTATATGAGTTGTCATAATACCCAATTTCTATCATGAGAGGTAGGTAGAGGACAGGTATTCTTCCTAGATGCTGTTTCCAAAAGAATTGTATTTTTAGAGGAAAACTATTTTTTTGGATCATGTTATATAATATGGGACATGGATATTCTTTACTCCTTTTGTATGATAAATAAATGAAATCATTTTGAAAACATTTATTATTTTATAAACTCATTCTCTTTTTATTATTCATTATATCTTGATGATTGAATACCCTATAAATCATAATGTAATTTAATAATTATCTAAAATTTTATTCAAATAGTGTCTGAATTTAAATAATTATCTTAAAATTAATTTCATCATAGATGTGGCTAGTAGGATTATATAATTATAAAAAACATCATTTGTACAGTAGATCCATTTTAATTAGAATAATTATTAATTTATGCATCAAATGGGTATTTTGGTTGAATATTTTTTGGAAAGGGAGTTCTCTAACATTTTCATATACTTGGAGCCTGGAGAGCATAGATTTTATATAACTAGGGACATATAGTGGGCCCCATAGAAGTAATTTTTCTTTATTTTTATTTCCATAACATTTTCCTAAGATTCCTATGAGGAAGGATTAGTAGGAAGGGACATAACATTCTTATAGGTTTCCCATTTTGATTTTCCTTTTTCTCATTGGTATGTTCTTACTAGATCACCCAAGCGGTGTATATAAAGAGAAAAGTATCTACATTTATCTATACATATGTTTTTGAGTTATTGACTTTGTGAGTATGATGACTCATTCCATAGGTAGTTTATGGTCATATGAGTAAAATAAATATAATATATGTTTATACTTGATGAAATTCTGACTCAATGTTTCTCATAGGAAATGAAATATATCCTTGACCATATATATATGTAGTTTGATGTCTTATGAAATTGAATATATATAGTTGTAGTTCAAGGTCTTATAGTATATACCATATTTTATTGTATTTTAATTTTATATATCATAAACCATATGCTTATTCATTTTATGGTCATATAATATAGTCCATATGTTTTTATATTGTAAGTTCAAATATAATAGACTATATGATTCTATTGTACGATGTCATATGACATGGCATATATGTTATTTTATTTTACGTTCATATTGTTTGGAATATATGTTTTTTTAATTTATGGTCATATTTATTGGAGAATATGCTCAGAAAAAGATAACACGTCATAATGTTGGTATATTTGAAAATGGTAAATCATGTATCATAGATCTTGAAAAGAGATATTGGTATGAGATAGACATGATAGGGATGATCATGAATCAATCTAGGGTGATGAGTTTTGGTGTGATATTGTCAGGGAATATTATAATCGGAGGACCTTGTGTATTGAATAATTCCTATGTTCAATAGTCGAAACTGATGGAACATATATTGGATCCAACACGGGGCTTAAGTGGATGGTTAAGAAGAGATTCCCTTGATGTCTTGTTCACACCATACCAATGTTCATGGGAGATTGAACCAAGATTGTTGGGATGACATAGATATGTTGGGGAATCCACTAAATCACACTAGGATAAAAAGATCCACTAAAATTTTATTTGGACATAGAGGGATGATATGATCATTCTCATAGAGAATTCACCCTTAGTTGACATGTAGGGGGTCATATTCAGAAGACAATATGGGAATACACGCATAGTTATAAATAGAGACTAATGAAGCTAGATACATAGGTTATTGATGAGAATTGAATATTTTTGTGGGATTCAGGTTTATAATGTATGAAGTGATTCATTTTAAATTAGTATTCAAGATGGGTTATAACTACATTGGTATTGTTTTTATAGTAATTAATGTGTAAAAGTTTTCATGAATTGAGGGTTTGTATCTTGTTTTGACATCCACAAAAGAGGGATCCATTTTTTATGTTCGTAAAGAAAAAACCATATATTGAGGATGTTAAACCCATGTGAATATTAATGTTATGCATTATTTAAATCAAGACCTAGTGATTTTGGACCTAGTACAATAATTTTTGAAAATGAATACTGGTATACTTATGAATCACATTCTGGTGAGGACATTTATTGGAGTGTTTCCTGAGAAGACTTATATGAAATGAAATTTTTATAAAGATATGAAATCATTCGTTTACTAGGTGGGGGATCATATACATGAGCCAATATTGGAGTTCATGCAATGTAAATAAGTGGGTCCCTTTAATTTAGATAATATCCTCACAATTGGAAATGTTATACTGTTTAATATTCGAAAAAAAGAACAATGATACAGTGTTTGGGGAAAAGGGTGATCCATAGAGATTTATAGAGCCCTTTAGGGGATTATATAGATGGGGATGAGTGAAACCCATCTTGAATGGGGTTTTGAATTCCAATATTTAATATATCAGAAAGTGGATGAATTTAGTTTATGTTATTGAATCATTTTCTAAGAATTTGATAAAACATCTTTTCTTCAAGAATGAGTATAGAATATGGTGATGTTACATCGAGGATTTTAAATACACATGAATAGTTGGATTATAGGATATGTAAATCCTATTACAAGGATCTTTAATCAGGGATGGTGAGATATTGTATAAATTTTGGGGTTAATCATGAATTACACATGGGTGATGAGTTTTCCTATAATGTTGTCCTGGACCATATGTATCAAAAGTCTTTTTACCTAGAGAATATTCAAATAGTTGGGTAGTTGGGGGGTCACATGTAATATCCAATATTAGAAATCATAAATTTTCAATAATGGTGTCCCCTAAAATATGTTATATCCAATTAATTGTACTATGAATGGTTTTTATAGATTCAACACCATATCAATGATGTAGGTTATGAGGAGAAGGAAATCCAAGGAGGCTTATTGAACCCTAAAGGAAGTGAAGTTGTGTACTAAAAATGTTATCTATGAAAATGGTTGTGATGAATCATTATTGTAACTCTTTACTAGATTGGAAGGGTGCAGTATGAATGGATAATCTTTTTCAATGGTCATAATATGGGCCCTACTAGATTTGTGACTTTTTTATTTATGCTCTAACTATTATGTAACCTATTAAAGTGTAAAGAACACTGAACATATACCATAATTTTGATTAGACCATCCATTTTGGGTTTCTACCCTAAAATATTTTATGACTATTCCAATTTAAGATTAGTTTTTGTGATTTATAATATCAAGGGATAAATTGTATGGTCGGAAAACTTTGACCAATGTTCACACTATTTAAGGTTGTGGAGCATAGGCTGGAAAAATAGGGAAGTGTGACCCAACAAATGGGATTGGATTCGAAATGTATTGATTATGATCACACCATTTGAATGTGGGTATAAATATATTGTAAATCGTTTTTCAATGTTCACATATCATTATTAATGTCCAGGGATAGACAAGATGGGATGCTCCCAAATCACATCAGAGTGATGGATATCATTTCCACATTTTTCAGGGGAAACATTGATAAGAGTACCCTATTTTCAAAGGTAAGACTCTTATGGTTAATAAGTCAAGGGTTTGAATATAGTATCTTCTATGGGAGTACATTAATATTCAATTTTTGTGTCCCATGAATCTGAATATTCTACTTTCATATGGTTGTGAAAGGGCGAAGACAATCCAATACAGTCAGTACATTTGGTTGGATTTATGGATTGGGTTTTTTAGAAACAATGATTGATGTATCCTAGGAATCAGATGGCCATTGGTTTGATATTTTATTCCATTTATAATGTTATATATTTTATTATTATCTATTTATTTTATCTTTATTTTAAAATTATTCCATTATCATGCAGTTTAACATCATGCGATGACGAATCATGCGTTCTTCAGTTTAGGGTCATGTTCTTTGGAAATTGTTTTTCTATTGATTAGGTTCATGTGAAGTTGACTATATGGTACACATTTTATCAAAATAAATTTTGGAATATATGTGGGGGAAATATGGTTTTTAAATTTTGTTTTGGATGATTATGAATATAATGAAGCCTTTTGTGTATATATGACTCGTATGCAGATAAATGTCTATTTTAGGGATGGAATATTCATGATTAGTTAATAATACTATAAGGAGGACCATTGATGTCCCCAATATTTTGATGGACTGACTCTATTTGCAACAAATTGGTTGATAAAGAAAGACTTCTGATCTCGCATGATATAAGATAGATGTGAGAAATAATGTGTAGTTATATAATAACCCTACTGTGTGTCATAGGGCAACATGAAAAAATGATGCGGAAAACGTTTAATTGATAAATTATAATATAATGAGTCCAAAAAAGAGATAACATATATTTAGAACTCATATATATATATATATATATGTATGTATGTATGTATTTATTATACATTAGAGGAGGTCCGTTTCTATTTTCTGGTTTTATAACTATTTAATTTTCACATGTACTAAAAGTAACTCATCATAGTACTGATAAGTGAGGAGACCGATCAAAAATGACATGTTATATGGCTGGTAACTACGATGAGTTGTGGGAATTTGGGATTTAGTTTGTTTAGTCCCATTTGTGTGTTAGTTTTAGTCATATCTGGAAAGTAATGAATCCACAATAATCTTTTTCAACAATATATCCCTTTATATACCCATCATGTATACATGAAGGGGTGGAAATTATGTTAGAAATTATTAAATGTACTAGGGTAGGAGTCCTAAGAATCCCGACATATCCTATTTATATAGTAATCAGGCTACATTAATCACATATATTGGTGGTCCACTATATAGACATGGAATGTATAAAGGGGAAGTGGGGTATTTTAGTTTCATTTTACATGTGGGTCTAGGATAGATAATCCTGTGTAAGTATGTGTCTTGTGGTAATATCAATCAAGCCGTACCTAGTTCTCGTATGGATCCCTGTATAGATTTAACTCATATATAGGTGTAGGGGACTATTATCCAGAAGTACAAAATATTTTTGGGGCCCATTCTAAATGAATCCACCTCACACATATGGAAAAAGAGTTGAATCAATCCATAT
Source organism: Viscum album (assembly GCA_963277665.1). Classification (NCBI taxonomy): domain Eukaryota; kingdom Viridiplantae; phylum Streptophyta; class Magnoliopsida; order Santalales; family Viscaceae; genus Viscum; species Viscum album. Next base: position 761,948,131 of record OY728166.1, read on the forward strand.
AGTAGTTCCATTAGATAAACTAGGTACCCTCGTAAAGGATTAACGCCTATGTCATTAGGTATATATCCTTGAAATCGGTTGTTAAGCTAGGGATATGAGATATGAGTGTTAGTTCAGATCCTATACTACAATGAGTCATGGTATAAATAGTTATTTCTGGAGAAAACCTCCCAAAATATTTCTAGATTATATGTAATAGAAAAGGGCACTCGCCTTAGAATATAGCCATTTAATTATGTGATGCATTCCAATGTGTCAAGATAAAATGAGGAATTTTCAAGCATTATTTTTTATAGTGATGATATGAGTTGCTATATGAATCAATCGATGGTATCGGACACATATCATTGATGCACTAATGAAAATGGTGTATTATTATTTATAAGGATTGATATTAGAACCATGATAGAGAGTTTTGGATACACCTTGTATCATTTATGGATATGAATCAAGAGAAAGAATTTTCTTGAGGAAAATGTAGTCTCCATAGATCATACTCATATGATGAGAAATTGGGGATTTTTCTCCTCAAAAAAATAATCTATCCACTATTTTACAGGTGAGTTATATAAAAATATTAACTATATTGTGAAGATGAAGGAATATAATTTTGGGAGAGTGATTCCCTTATAGAGTAATCGTAATAATGTTATAAAAATGTGGGATAACATTATTTATATGGGCCAAGAATCTAATAAGTTTGTGATAGTAATAAACCAATATTTGGGACCAAGAATATATATCCAAGTGTCCTTATGAATCATAAATTTTCACGAATGAATTGACACAGAGTTATTAAATAATAAGTATTTTAGATATAACTAACTCTTATGTAGGGGGTGGGAATTTTTTGACGTTACACCTAGGAACATGATCTAATATCCAGGCATCACTATGTATCATTTATTTTCATGAATCAAGCGACATATAGTTTTTATTGGAATATAAGGTCACAATCCAAATCTAAGTCATATGTTTGGGATGGGGGATTTTATTTCAATTGCATTCTTATAAATGATAAAACCTATGTACTAATGTATTGTAAAGATATAGCTCATACATAGGACATGTTAGGTTCATAAACTGAATAAGGGGACAGTTTATAGGTCTATAGTAGTGTAACTAGATGTCACTATGAATCCCATGAGGATGTGAATAAAAAATGAGTATAAATATTTAAATGTATTATTCCTTGCATACATCTACCTCATACATTAGGAATATATAGAACTAATTCTCTTTGGAAAAGGATGACTTCATATAAAATACTTCTATTTGTATCTAGTTTTCATGTAGGGGATAAAGAGGAAACACATAATGGGACACTCTAAGCTATTTATAGTCCTCCATGATGGATATCCACAATATATATTAACAACATACAGTGAGTATGGTTATCATATTGTTTATAATCAAATGATCACAGAATATTTTCTATAAATTTAAAAGTATTACTTCTATAAATTGGATTATTAAAAAAAAATATGATATTTATTTCTTAAGAAACATTTCATTAGTAGGGTCATGATGTGTTATCAATCCATTGGAGATAATAAGTAATGTCTATTTGAATAGAACTATTGTGTGATATAATTTCCTTCTCATTTTGGTTCAATTTTTGGATTATTATTCCATGGTATAATTGAGGATCTATGAACCACTAAAATAACTCCTTGTATGAATGAGGGGAGGGATGCCCTCTTATTGAAGGATCGTGTAATCCAATTCAAATAAAGCACTTGACTATACAATATATGAAATATATCCACATTAGGCTATTATAAATTATTAATTAATATTTTTGATTGATCATCTTTAAAGAGTTGAATGAAGTTACCAATTCATAGATAGGGTATCTAGAGTTTAGTAAGAATCAAAAACTCTATTTCATAGACATGAGAATATGTGTTTCTTGTGTGGCAGTCCAAGTTGTGGAATGATGGGCCCAAAAGGAATATATGAGTTTTTTACCCTATTTTCATGTATATTTCTTCCATTATATAGAGTATATCAGACATAGTGTAATTTGAAGCCTATATACACAAATGTTTTTTTTCATGATATTAAGATGAAATGTTATACTCATTTTTGTACTCATAATAGATAATTTTAAAATTATATGAATAGAATTTGAGGACATTTTCTTTCAATATCGAATAATGGAAAATTAATTTGTTGAAGATATTTGGAATCATTATTTTGATGATATTCATTATCAAAAACTATTTAAGGGGTATGGCCTCAACCCATTTGGAAAATGATAAAGTTGGCATAATGATGAAAATAAATTACATAGATGTAGCTGGGGAATATGCCCCCCCCCACAACCATTCCTCGTGTGGTAAATGGTGAGAAGTGTTTGGAAGTATAAAACATCTCTATGGTATGGTGAATGATGTTTTCATCTATTTGAAAAGAATGAACAATCTTTGTGAATTCAATATAGTCTTCTATAATTATTTTCCAAGAATAACCAAGTCTCCTAATTTTGTGGGAGACTCCGGTTTTGGAATGGTAGGTGACAAAAAAAATCTACATGAACATCCTATATTAAAATTATGATATATCCATTTATGATACATCAATGTATGAATCCTTAAAAAAAATTGTGTAAATTTAATTCATTCATCCCATCAAAAAGGGTTATGTTTTTTCTTGAAGTTAGATAAATTTATTTTTTGGCTCAAACTAATTGGTGAGTTGAATCTTAGTGGATGTATAATATAGGGATCATATATAATGATGAGGGAGACTACCCTTTAGTGTATGGTTTGGATATTATCTCGTCCTTGTCATGATTATCTTGTGCTTTGATTAAATTAAATAAAACCTAAATGTGAGTATTCTTTGAATAAAGTACATGATTTAACATTGGTATAAATGGTAATTCCATCATCATTTCCATCATATATTAAATGATAGGGTTTCACTCTTGCTTCTAGATTTCATATTCAATGTTGATCACCTTAATAAAAAATTCAGAGTCACATTTCATAATCAACTGGATATTTGTATCTACATGGATAGTTTTTACCACTAAATATGAGATATGTAATCTTCTATAGTATTGGTTCAACATTTATATAATAATGAGGAATGTGGAATGATTTTATTGGATGTGAAAAAAAAAAGAAAATTTCAAGACATACATGATTGACCTTTGATCCTCACATTTATTTCCCAGTAGGTATTCAAGATGCCCAATAAAAATACATCTCCCATCATTGGGTCGTGTAATGGGTATAGAAAACCTCATAATCTTGTCTGGCAATTTTTAGTATAATTATTTTCAAGGAAGGATATTCCATGAGTAAAAAATTTATCACTTACTATTTGATTAAATTATTTAACATGATTTGATATCATATTATTGTAAAGTGACATCCCATTATGCAAGATTCCTTGTCCACAATAGACTACATAGATGTTAATTTTGTTGGTTGATATGAGAGACCATGTGGAATTCATGGTTTAAAAGGCAGTGCCTCAACATTTATATCGCGTAAATGAGTTCAAGGTATTTTTACTTGATATCATAATATTGGGTCTCAATATCTATAATTTTTAATCTGAAATTGTATAGATTATAATTTCCCTAAAATTTTCTAATATATGAAATTTGTATTGAGATATTTATCCTTAATGGGAACATAGAATGATTGGTACCCTTATATAGTTGTAATTACGACTGAAGGGTAAATAATAAACTTTGTGATGCTCTTACTGTCTTCTTGGGAATCTTCGATCCATTGATATGGATGTCCCTTATTCATCCACTTTTTCAATGGATTAATTTTTCTAGCATATTTGTTATAAAATTCATAATATAAGTGATTACTCCCCTAATCCCTCAAAAATCGTTATATTTTTTAGGAGGATGAATTTAGAGGATCACAATAGTATTCTCTTGGACATCCTTGATCTCATGGTTGTATACTATGAAGCCAATGATTTTTCATAATGTTTCCAATAAAGAACACCTCCTAGGAATCATATTTCAGATATGAAACTTATTCCATCCCAGGATTAGCATACATGAATTTTACATCATTTTAGTTGAATATTTAGTATGTTACAAAAATATATGACCAATGATAGTAATAGTTTAGTGTATTTGGAAACATGGAAACAAAATATTATATACTGTTGAAAGATCTTTAACATCACCCATTGATTTCTAATCCATTATCACTTCTATTGAAACCCATTATTCATATCTTGGAGAAAAGAAACATAAGAAAGGGGTGATCATAGAAGCTATGTAATGTTAATAAAGAAAATGTGGAATCATATCATGAAAAAAAGGGTATGGAACCTAATAAAAACATTTGAATTTCACACACTACATATTAGATATCATAATAAATATTGGATATTTATAAGACATGAATCATAAGGAAATAACGAACAATATCCATGACATCGTTATATAAGAAATAAAAATTGATTGTGGAAGTGACATATTAATATTCTAAGTCAAGGTGTCATGATATCACCTTTGTAACATGTTAGTCTTGGCTTAAACACCTCTGTAACTACTTAATGATTGAGATACCTTCCCTTTTACCCTCTTGTTTTTGGATTGGGAAGTCCACTTGTGTACCCACTTATTTCGATATTGGCATTTACTATTTTGTACACTCTTTTTTGGATTTAGATATCCTCCCATGTACCCTCTTCTTTCATGATAGGGAGGTTCTCCCATGATCCCTCCTGATTCAGGATTTAGATGTTATCCCTGTTTCCCTCTTGTTTCGAGATTGGGATCGTCTCCAATGTTCTCTCCTGTTTTGGGCTTGGGATGTTCTCACATGATCCCTATTTTTTCGGGAATGGGATATCCTCCCAGGTACCCTTTTATCTCAAAAAATATTTATAATTTCCCAATGAATTGGAAGTAGATATAGATCCCACCCAACCCATAATAAAATCATACATTCTTGTGCCACAATATAATAAAACATTCATCATATCATGACCCATAAAAATAGTTTTATAAACATCAAATAATAACCCATGAAATGAAATTGGAATCATTAATATTTCATGAAGTCATAAACTATGGAAAATATATAGGTTTTCTAACAATTTCATCAAAGTACAACCAGTGGAAAAAAATCATGATACTTAAACATGGAAACTATAGAAAAGAAACAAATTTCATAAAAATATAACCCATGGAAGAGAAATAGGTTTTATAAATACCATTACATTATGAATAACATATACATAGGATGTATATGAATGGAATATTTATAACATTTTCTAGAAAGGCATGAGTAACCAAAAGAGATATCCTCTTAGATGGAAAACTATTTTGGAACAAATTTCAATAAATTTTCATGAGGAAATTATATTTTACAGTTTGAAAAATTATTTTCAATACATAAACCTATTTAAAAATAATTTTTTTAGAAAATAAATTAAAAATTTTTAAATAATGCATGAAATCATTTTGTAAACATTTATCCTTGAAAACATATAAAATTATATTTAAAACACTTAAAAACATTTTTCATTGAAAATACTTTGATAACATATAAAAAAAGAATAAAAACTTTTTGAAAACCATTATATTGTAATATTTATAAAAAAATATTGAAAAAAGATTTAAACCATTTTATTTGAAAATATATTTTAAAAAACATTTTCTGAATGATTAACTGTTTAAAAATTGCAACGGTAGCTTCGGTGAAATGATGGTGGGTAAATCCATAAATATCGTATGAGGTCAGAAGAATATTATGTTTGCATTATAAAAATAGAAGAAATGTTCCTTTTTTGTAATGTGACAATAAAATTCTATTGAATATATTTTAAAAGAGAAAACTGTAAAAAAATTATTTTAAATCTTAGAGGATAATAGTATATTATTCATGGAAATCATTTTTTTAAAACATAGACTTCCGAATGAAGAATGGGTAAAGTCAGGATTTCCAAAAAACATTTTCATAACTACCATATGTATCAAAAAGGATAATATGGTACTGATACATAAGTATATAATGAAATAATATTGGATAATGATACTGATGAATATTTTTTAGGTATGTATCATAAGATTCCAAAAAATGAAATCATACACGTAAACAATCATGAAAAGCAATGAGATAGTCTCAATAAGATCATATAACATGGTATATTATGATTGTATTATCCATGTAAGGACATTAAGTTACGTGAATCACATAATGTCATGGTAATGTTATTATTCAAGTTATTTCATGAAAAATGGAAATATAGGCGCCTCGAAAAAGAGTTTATGTGTATAACAATACATGAGTCTCAATGAAAGAAAATTGGAACAAATCATTTTTCCAATTTAATAACATATGAAAATTAAACACCATTAAAGAAGTATCATAAAATTTTCATTTGGATGCTAATAAATTTATGTGTAATATCCTTGGAATATTATCTTGGTCAGTATATACAGACCAAAAAATGGTAGAGTGGTGAACATAAAATTTATCTAAAGGAAATTAAGAGTGAGATGAAATCCTCTTACCATGTGTCTTGACTCTCTGTGTACTCATTCAAGATTCTTATCTAGTAAATATAAGATTATTATACATAGTTTAAAGAATCATATTCTTTTATATAATACCATATAATGTTTTATTATGACATTATCTTACCTTCTTCTTGATAATCCTCCACTAATGATTCACTTTGGGTAAAATTTTCTTAGCCCTTCACATGTGAATTTTTTTGTTTCATATTTGGTCCTGATAATTATATCGAGATTAAATAATTTAAATAATTGTATAGATATCATTAATATAAATAATTTTTCTATTATAAAAATCTATATAATATAGGAGAATGAAATGGAATATAGTTTTTATGGAGGCAGTAAGCTGTATGTACGCAAGAACGATGATTCCGTATTTATTGTCCTACTGAAAGAAAATATGTAAATAAAATATATAAATATATAAATATATTATTCAATTTTAATTAATATATTATATATATCAGATTTTTTTTACCCAACATTAATACAATCTATGTGGGGTGTGAACGAATCACGTCAATTTGAGGGGGTGATAGTCCACACTTCCTCAAACGAGATTATCTTATTAACACCAAATGTGATGTAAATAGTTTTTTATTTTAAAAGTAATATAGAATATTCATTACATATTAAATAAAATACATGACTTATATAAAGATAATTTCCATAAAAATTGCCACCATTATTGGTGGTAATGGTAAAATGAACAATCATCTTTTCGTGAGCCAGTAGTCCATCATACAAAGAAAATATTATATTCAACACTAATTATATGGATTTATGTGTAAGTCTAGGTCATAAATTTTTCATAAATACATCATATTATATGTATTATATTGGTTATTTTACAAAATAATGGAATAAATATTATGCATGGGTGCAGAAGAAAAATAAAAGGAAGGAGCATGAGAGAAGACATTACCTCTAAATTGGGTAACTCCTTTTAGATTGTTCACAAAGGATTATTTGATATGATTTATGTGATAATGGAGGATTAAAGCACAAAGAAAGGATTTTTGGAAGTCTATTTGAGCATACCATGGCCTATCTTAAATGTTTTTATATGATCTAGGAATTGGAAGATGTGGTTGCTTTTATAGGGATGGAAAATGACACACATTGAATATCAGGAAACAAGTTAGATGATCACATGTTATTAAGTTAAACAATCCATAAAAAACCAAAAAAACTCAATAATTGATGGTTAATGGACTAAATATGCACAGAAAATGGATTTTGGAGAAGTATTTTTGTTATTTTGGCCCTTATTTTGAATGTATTGTCCATAATTAATCGTAATTTGCACTTAACAATTGTGATTAATTTTAATCATGATAAATTATAATTTTGGTCAGAAATTAACATTTTATTATTAGAATATAAATATTAGAAATAATACAATGTTTTATCTTAGATTTGTGACATTCAATTCATAGAAGTTAAACATTTAATATTAGCATTAATATGTAGACGGGACAAAATAATGGGGTTTAAAAGTAGGAAAATGTTCAAAATTTTATTAAGATATTATATTCAGTTTCAAAGTAAAATTGATTCTAATAAATTAAATTATATTAATAAAAATAACATTTCTATAATTTGGAATTAAAAAGTATTTTTAATATCATTTTACGTTTATAATTATTTAAAAAATGTTGTTTTTATAGAAAAAATAGTATTTTCACTATTAATCAAAAAATGAGTATCTCTGAAAAAACCAAAAAAAATCACCATATGATGCTTTTAAAATTATGTATTAAAAAATGAAGTTTATTTTATAAAATTAAATTCATGAATGTGTCTAATTGTTTTTATTATTAATGTTGGTTCATTCAATAAATTAGTATTTTTAAAATTAAAGGACTTTACCATAAATCATATCTTTGATTATCAATAAGTTATATTTTTATATAAAATTATAATAAATATTTGGAAAGTAGTTATTAATATTAATATAAAACATTTTATGTTTAGGTTATAATAATCTCATTTAATTAATTATATGAATATACATATGTTTCATTGAAAATCAGTGTTGTTGGAATCTTATAACAAGTCGTTGTTTCTTGTAGTGCAAATCATTTTGGTATTTTCTTGTAACACAAGTGAAGATGGTATTTTGTGTGAATGGAATGTTTTTATTATATTTTTAATATACATATATATATATATAATATTTATTTTATGTGTCATATGAAGTGAATAATATCGAAAAGATAAATTAATTCGAAAAAAATAATTCACAAAATATAGATGTGTTATAATCACCACCATAAAATGAATTTCTCCCACGAAATTTATTCTAGGTTATGAAAGGCTTGTTTCTTGAATGTTTCATTCATATAAACTCACAATATAAAAAATGGATTATAATAATTCCCTTAAAAGCGGAAATTTGGAACAATAACGGTTACCCAATGTAAAATATTATTGGGCTTCAAAATAGGATTTCATAGGTTGGGAGTGAAGATTGGACATGGGGGGAAATGCAAATATTTATATGGAGATATTGAGGCCATAAATCACAATCATGTTACTGATTAATGTAAAATTAAAGGCCTCAATGTCATAAATTTGTGATGATTAAAAAATACATCTACTTAATAGAATTTATGGTATTAAGAAAACACATCATATTATTATCATTTTCCAATCATTGAGTAATTCGTTTTATTGACCAAGAATATATGGAAGTATACTTACATGATGTTATTCCCTTTCTCATGAAAAATCCAAACCTTTTTTAGGCCTTTAAGGATTTCCACATCATCTCTTACCCTATGGAGTGAAATATATTTTCTTAATTTTTGAAGTACTAATAATCCATGATATCCATGATATTACATACTATATATCCTTAGTTATCATCAATACCAAATTATTATATACAAAAATACAATATGTATGAATCCTTATGTGGTCATATAATACCTAATATTTCCATAAATGGTTAACCATATAACAGTTCTGAAAGTTGAAAATCCAAAATATTTTAAAGATGTCATGAAATCAGATTTACATTGATGCCCCATATATAACAATTTAGCTCTTAGTTTTAACATTCCAAAAAAGTGAATGTATTCATCATATATTCCCATGAACCCTGATTACAACCATAATTGCCATAAATCTTTTTGGAAATATTTCATGGTTCCTTATTTAAAGTATTAATAGATATATCTTTTAATTATAAAAAGTTTTAAAATTCATCCCTGATGACAGAGATAAATATTTCAATAAAACAATTCAGGGTAATATATACCATCTAATTTGATTATTTATATCCATCATTTCTTTGTACAATCATCATTATCTCAACACCAAGAATAAATTATGGTTTACCTTCGTGAAATCAAAATATCTCTCTTCCAGGAAAAAACTTTCATATGTCTTCATCGCCATTCAATATGTCCTTTTCAATCCTTAATGAAAACATATACTCAAAATACATACACATATAATGATTTATATAACATAATCATCGAATTATAAAATAATACATTAATCAAAATTTATTATTAAATCATTACTCAAGATACATCAAATTATTCTTTAAAACCTCAATCCTATAATATGAAATATAAATCATTTATTAAGGTTCCTTATCCTCAATTCAATCATGATTCTTATTATTAATGTAAAATATATGGGAAGAACATCACATACCTTTCAAATGTCATTTCTGGTCTCCTTGTTATTAGTATAAAAAACATAACGTGTACCACCTTTATTATTCTCTTAACATGATGTCCACATAAGACCATGATTTTTATAATGCACATAATATTAAAATCTAATTGAAAAATAAACTAATAATACATTAGGAAGGCCAACATTCCCTTCTTTTCTATTAAACAAACTCTTTATTTTTTTTCCTTGCATTCATTTGCGTTGTGTCACTCTTTTCCATAGTCAAAACATATTCTTGTTCCTACAATACATTTACATAGGTTATTATTTCCACATTCTTGACATAAAGGAAAATTAACCTTCTTGCATCCTTCTTCTTTGTTGCCTGAACACATAGCGAACTCCTTTTTCCCTTTGTCAGTGAGTTTGAGAGTTGGATTTGGTAAGCATTCTTAATCATGTTCTGTGAAAACATATTAGGCATGATCACAACATATTTCACTCCATTGATCAATCCATTTGGCTGCTAATCAATAAATCATCCACCACATTCGACATTAATCTAGTTCCTTCTAGTTCCCACCATTGACTAAAACTAGAGGAATAGTGTGACCATTACTTATCATAGCATAAAACCTAATAGTCATTAAAATAATTACATATAAGATGTATAAATCAGGTTACATTTTATAATGTGTGACACATGATGTTCATCTTAGGTTATTCATAGGAATCTTATATTTAAATATTTCATATTGGTTCATGATGTGTTCATGAATTCCCAATGAATACCACCTAGGTGCATCAAACAAGGTGTGTAGCAAGGCTTGTTGTCATGCAGCAACATAAATCAAGTCAATCCTGAAACATCTTATCGGATTTGTTACCCCTAGGTACATCTATGTCGGAGCGACATCCACTTGTAGTCTCCAAACTGTTATGGGTTTCTATGATACCAATAATTTTATCTTTAAAAACAATTCATGCTGATTTTACTAAATATTGACTCGTCGTAATACTTATCCTTAGAGAAATCCCTATACATATCCTTAGAAACAATCATAGGGATTTCAATATGGTTTTCTATTCATAGTTTACAAATTTTTAATAAAAATTTCCTTCGATGCCAACTATAGTGACATAGGCATAACATACATGGATATTACTTCATTTTAGATGAAAATTTATTGCATTTCAAAAATACATGCATGAGGACAAAAATAGTTTAGTGTCATTGGTAACATGGAAAAAAATATACTATCCTGGTGAATGATTTTCAAATTCTCCCATAATGATATACACCATTATTACTACTACCTAAAACCATTCTTCATAACCAAGAGAGAGGAAACATAAGAAAGGGGTGAGAAAATACGCTCAATCATAGTAAATAATGAAAATGTGTAAGCATAACATGAACCAAAGGGTATAGAACGTGATACTATCAATTTAAGGCCATGAACTACATATTTTAGATCAAAATAAATATTAGAATCATATAATACATGAATTATTAAGAAATAGTAGACATAATCCACAAGATCATGATATAGGAAAAAATATGGGAATGGGTAAAACACATATAAAAACAATTTGTCAAGGTGGACTACAATTAGCTTTGTACCATTATAGAATTGGAATAATCACATGTGTACCTACTTCATGATTTGGATGCCCTCCCATTTACAAACATGTTTCGGGATTGGGACGTCCTCCTTTGTGCCCTCTTCTTTCAGGATTGGGAAATCCTCACGTGTAACCTCTTCTTTTAGGATTGGGGTGTTCTCCCATGTTCCCTGATGTTTTGGGATATGGATTTTCTCCCCTTTCCCTCATGTTTCATGATTGGGATGTTCTCCCATGTTTCATATTATTTCAGGCTTGGGAATTTCTCTCGCAGTCCCTCTTGTTTCGGGCATGGTATTTCTTCTTGTGCATTCATTGATCTTATAAAAGAATTATCATTTCCAAATTCATTGTTTGGAGATAAAGATATTGCCCATATCGTAATAAAATCATTCATGTAAAGAACCGGAAATTCTGAAAAATGTTTTTTTTCTTAAATTATTTGGAATTTTACGAGTCCGTAGTTTCTGACGTCGTGCAATTCCAAGGCCCGGAGTGCCCAGAATGATCTTTCAAAGTTTTGTGAAGCTTAAATTAGCATGAGTATGCGGTTTTCCAGAAAAAGTGGAATAAATCATAAACTATTACTCGGATCAGAAATCTGAGGCCACTGTTGCACTCAGGATGGCGGGTTTACCCTAGGAGTGACTTAATTTTAGTCGGCACGGGCCTCCTCTGAGAAAACCCGAAAATGGAATTACTATAAATAAAATAATTAAATAAAGTTATTTTATTTTTCAAATGCTTATAACTCACAAATGGTAACTGAGATTAAACATCCAAGACCACTACTAAACTCATGAGGGTAGGCTTTCTAAAAGCAGATACTTACTTGGTTCGGCAAGGGCAAGCAGAAAAAAGTTAGTTTTTGGCCATAAATAAAATAATTAAGTGACAATTATTTTATTGTGAAATTATTTACTTTTAAATAGTAACTCGGATTTGAAATCCGAGGGTACCATTGGATTCATTGGGGAATGTTTCACCTAGGAAGAGCCTAACCTCGACCACTGTGGGTCAAGGATGGCTGTTAATAATTTTCTGAACTTTTTTTCATGTATGTTCAGTAAATTTGCGAGCAACGTTTCATAACTTTTCGACCGTTGCATGGAATTGAAATTTGAGGACACTACTGAACTCACAGATCCGGAATGCTCTTAAGGAGACCTTTTACTGCATTTGCATTTTATTGAGATTGGAAGTTAGTTTTTTTTTGGGTTTTTAATTAAATTGAATAAAATAAGGTATATATTTTATTTTATTCCTTGGTGGTTAAAACCTCCAAGAGGAGGTTAGTGTGGGGCATGCATGCTCATAAACCTCCTTTGGGAGGACATTACTTGGTGTGGCCCACCCGAAGTTTTAACCTATCTTAAAATCAAAGGGTTTGGGGCCCACACGAGATTCTTAACTCTTGAACTCCCAGTTTATGTGGATGAAACTCTTTATCATTAATTGAGCCTCTCCACCTTCCCCATTAATTTTGTGCTAACACAAGAAATAAATTAATTGAACTTCTCTAAATTAATGGGCACAAATTGAATTATTTTGAATTAATGTAAAGAATAAAAATAATAGACAATGCTATTATTTTGGTTGGCACAAAATACTTTCGTGGAACCTTGGAGAAATAGAGAGAGTATTCTTCCTAGAAAGAACACGAAGAACGTGTCTTCCCCCACCAAAGCATGACGACGCCTTCTTCTTATTCTTTCTTCATCATTCATCAACCGAGGCAAATAAAGTGAAGTGATTCCCATGAAATCTTCAATGACCTTCATTTGTGTCAATGGAGAAGACGTCGACCATGAAGAACGTCTCCAATGATGATGTCACCTTGGATTGCTCGTCCGCCAAAAACGAGTACACATCTTCCTTTTTTGATGCATGATCATGAGAACTGGGAGTGTGTGACGAACGCGACAATTGATATATTGACATCCGCCCTTTTTCCGAGATCGCCAACATACTTCGAATCGAGGTAGGGATTATTTTATGTATGAATTTTCCCTTCATTCTACGTCGTTAAATTTGTGAAATGGTGTGCCAAATGATATCATCGTAACGAGGAGGGTTCAAACTGCATAAAAATGGCCTGACGCTCCCCATTTTTTTGGTTCTTTATTGATGACGATGGAGGAAGTACACACGGTGACTGGAAATGAGTCGGTCGCGAAGAGAAAGCCAGTGGCGCAAGGCTGCTGGGTCCCCACAAGGGCGCGACACCGTCGTGTCCCGCAAAGTACTGAGCCGCGGCATGGCCGGCCGCGGCGGTGCTGGAGGGGTGTGGTGTTGTTGCACTATGCTAGAAGGAAGAGTCGACGCCAAGAGGCCCATGGCGGTCAGACGACAAGTGCGACGTCGTCATACCGTGCGGTGGAGTGGGAGGTCGCAGCCAGGTCGGGCCACGGTGGAGGAGGCGTGGTGCTATCGCGCCATAGTGGGAAAGAAAAGGGTAGATAGTGTCTCCGATAGCCTATCTGCACTAAACAGAACCAGCGCCCAGTGCCGGTTTGGATCAGAAATGGGGGGCGACACCCCCTTCCTCTATGAGGATAGTCGGGCCATGCGGGTCGGCCAGCCGAGCCACCCATGGCCGAAACGCCCTCAGCCGGGCCGCCACGGGCCGGGCTGCCCTCGGGCTGGGCCGACCAATTCGGTTGGGCCACACTTGTAGACCGGGTCAGACCCTGGTTCGCACCGGGTCAGGTCGGGTAGGTCCGACTAGGTCAGATCAAACCCAGACCCCCTATGGTTATTTTCACCTTTTTGCCTCTATATTGGGCTTCAGGTGTCCGATTGATGAACTGCCTGCGGTGATGGAATTCTTGGAGCGATACAATTCTTTTGAAATACCCCCTTGAAGTTTGGATGCAGTTGGCATACAGTCGGGTTGGTTTGAGCCTAAAAACCAACAGGGCCCATCAAATGGAAATGCCAATAACTGACAGACCAGGCATCTAATAGACACACCGTCTGTTGCATTGGGTTCCTTATGATGAGACGAAACTATAGGGATACATCAACTGAGGAATTTTTGATACTTGATGTATTGACGCTTGGCTCGAGAAGCGAACCCTCCTAGAATCAAGCGTGCTATGTGCGGGAACCCTAGGGCTGGCTGCGACGATACCGTACCAGGATCCTCCATTGGTTCGATAGCGATAAATACTATATCGTAATCCTCTGTGGGTTCAACAGGGAGGACTACTATATTGGAATCCTCCGTGGGTTCGATAACGATGACTACTATACCAGAATCCTCCGTGGGTTCGACATCGATTACTACTGTATCGGGACCATCCGTGGGTCCGACAGTTTTGACTTTTGTTCCTGTTTCCTAAGTGGGTCTGATAGAATAGCTGGTCATGTATCCAATGTAGTTCCGACAGCTTAGTTGGTCCTGTATCCTATGGGTCCGACAGCTTAGAGGAAAAATATCTGTTCCGGTATCCTATGTGGTTCAGACATCTTAGCTGGTCCAGTATCATGTGTATGTCTGACAACTTAGATGAATCAGTAACTACATCTGATCATCTCTATCAATCTACAAAAGATATGTACATGTGTGAGCTGAGTCATGTCCATCAACCATTATCATCATGGTGATTGACTTTATTTCCATTGTGGAATGGGTTGTGCTGGGCTTGAGAGTTGGATCCAAACTATGATTGATAACATAGGTATATGTATTGGAAAATACCTAAGTATGGTTGGTTGATACATCGTGATTGTATCTTTCTACTACAGTTTATCCTTTGTGGATTCTGGGAGACCGTCATGGGTCTCGGGGTCCCTAATGAGTATTTTTATACTCACCCCTGCACAAGCTTCACCCACACCTTGTTGTGTTCTATGCAGATGATGGTTAGAAGTGATCGAGGATGAGTGTGACAGACGGGAGGCTTCTCGGAGATGGACAAGAAGGGATGCACTACAGGAAAGTGTTTTTCGAGTTATTTACCTACCCTTAAGGTAGGATTCCCCTGGTGGACTATCTAAGAGATGTTTTCCATTTTTACTTGTACTTGTTGTTCAGTTGGGTTTGTATACTGGCCCACTTACTTTCAGTATCCTTTCTTTTCTATTGTATTACTTTTTGTTTCCACTGCTTGTGTTCAGGAAGTGTGTGTTATAGGTTTAAAAGAAATGTCTTCCCTTTTACTGGGATTACACCTTTGGTGCTAGTCGCCAGCCCCTGGCCTATGGAAGGCAGGGTTGGGGTAGTCATGACATGGGCCCCGAGGATGGGTCATGAAAAACTGGTATCAAAAGAGTTAGTTCTACCGTAGAACTTAGGACTCTTATATGTCTTGATTTGAAACAATTGTGTTAAGACTATTGAGTGTGGCTTTCAGTCCAGGCAGTCCAGTGTTGGTGTGTTGGCCAACGTATCCATACAACAGGACCATGCCATCTGATTTCTGACTCAATGCACAAAAACACAGATTGTGAGAGTGTTTTCAAGAGTCTTCTTTGTGAAATCTTTGAGTCATCTCACCATGTATAACTTATTGAACGTGATGCACCTGTTATTTATTGGGCTACCGCTGCATAATCATCCAGCTAGGATTTTTGACAGAGTAAATGATGATGGCCTACCAAGTAATGAAGCTCTAGTTTAGGGCTCGCTTTCTACATTTGCACCTTCGGGTGGTGTACCAGCAGCACCACCACCCGTTGGGCAGCAGATACCACCAGCCGCACTGGCAGATGATGCATGCCGATTGAGCGCATTTTACGAGTTCTAGCAGCTGAGGCCTCTGAGGTTTCCAGGCGAGACAAATTCAGAAGCAGCAGAGGACTGGATGGAGGCAATTACTGTAGTTTTCTACCTAGTTGAGACACTAGTAGAACATATGTTGATCTTAGCTACTAATCTTTTTCAGTGACAGACCATGAGGATGGTCCGCATAGTGACAATGTTTTGGTACTTGGACTATTTCCCAAGATGGTAACTTTGGGAAGTGTGCCAACATTATCACTACCTGTTTGTCAGTAGTTGAATCGATGGTACCAATAGAGGACACATGTTGGCTTTGTGCCTTATATGTGTTTCGGTACCAGATATCCCTCAAGTTCTGAGGTGAGACCGACCCACAGGCGACTGAGGACTGGCTTGAGGTGGTGGCTGAGAGTTTTGTAGAGCTTATACAGTTACGGTAGGACGACATGTTGGTAGTTGAGTATTCATCGAGTTGTACCGACCATTCTTGGTACTCGATGAATATGGTGAGATTAGTTCTTTAGACCTTGACCACTGGGCGAGGTGCGTTTAAGGACATCTGATCCATCACTTTTTCCCTTATGCATTCCTACTTATGTTTGGGTTCTATAGAGAACCTTTTTGGTAGAATGTTCATTGGATGAGCAGATACAACTAGGGAATGTTTGCAGTTGGAAACCATGAAACTGGTGCCAGTCTTAGAGACCTGAGCATGTAAAATGTTTCGAGAAAAGAAAGTGTTATGGACTGATGAATATATAGGGCAATAGACGTGGAATTAGAGTTATGAGAGCAGCATGAAGTGGTGAACATTCTGACATGTTGCAACCACCCTCCTCTGTAGTCCCCTGGTAGGCTTAGGGAGATGGAGGGATGGGGAAGAGAGTAGCTGCATGCGGTCAAGGAGTGTGACCCAAGGGCTCTAAAAATGATTTGAAGTATGGTCTGTGTCTACTACTAGCTGTCGTATTAATAGAAATAGGTAACTATCATTGCTTCCTTCCATGAATCGTGTCCCAGACCTAGATATTCCAGTTATTCCATTAACTTGACCCTCACGTCTGGATATACCTTTTGGAGGATACTCGATAATCACACTTACACCGATGGTGTGATCTAACCCTTGAGGCTATATTTTAGGTCGGAACCTCTTGGTGGAATCGTCGAGGCATTACAAGGTTAGTTTGGGTATGGACATGGAAACCACTATTCATACACAGATTGACAGTATTAGGCAAAAAGGTTGTGGGTTATCTGCAACGTTGGGATGTGGTTTGCCTAAGTCAGAAATAAGGAAAACACATGCATCACAGGATGAAATCATGCATGACAGGGTGTAGTCGATCACTCATGAGTCAGCCAGGCTTACCTTTGTGCCAGACTTCTCTATAGTTGAAGCACCACAATCAGCATTGGTGAAGAAGGGGCAACCCTCCGTGTGGTTAGAAAAATGCTAGTAGAGCTTTCAAGAGCTGAGGTACAGGCTGACTGGTGGCCCAATCTTGAGGCTACTAGAGGAGATCGTTGGGTATGTAGTTTACTGTGATGCATCAGGGACATGACTCGGGTGAGTCCTGATGCAGGAATGACTAGTGATCATGTATGGT
The DNA here is from genome assembly GCA_963277665.1 of Viscum album. Taxonomy (NCBI): domain Eukaryota; kingdom Viridiplantae; phylum Streptophyta; class Magnoliopsida; order Santalales; family Viscaceae; genus Viscum; species Viscum album. Next base: position 761,966,237 of record OY728166.1, read on the forward strand.
TCTCAACAGTTCAGATAGCACGAGCAGAACTATGCTACCCATGACCGGGATTTAGCAGTAGTGGTCTTCGCCTTGAATATTTGGCGGCACTATATTAATGGAGAACGTTTTACCATATACTCAGATCACAGGAGTCTCAGGTATATCTTCTCTAATGAGGACCTGACCTGAGACAACAATGATGGCTTCAGTTCCTCTAGGACTATGACTTCGAGATAGACTATACTTCTAGGAAGGGGAATGTTGTAGCAGATGCTCTCAACAGTAGATCAGGCATTCAGCTGTTAGGAGAGGAGATGGTGCAGCTAGCCATGTTGCATATATCCATTATGGATAAAGATGGAGCCGCCTTTCTTTAGTCTCGTGTAGTCACTCCCCCACTTATTCAGCAAGTCAGGGAGGCGCAACATGAGAATGATGACTGTGAGACACGACGTGCTCAGATATCCACAGGACAGGCAGCTGATGGATTTTCTGACGGTGGGGCGCACGTCACCTTTTTCAGAAAACATACTATGGTGCCAGTGTCACTTCAGGAGGAAGTGTTGAGGTAGTTCCACACCTCTCCTCCAGTGGTACATCCATGAGATGGAGTCCTTTGGAGTTCGAGGATGGTGACCACATCTTTCTAAGGGTCTCACCTCAATGAGGTCTATAGAGATTTGGCTGAGTCATCAAGTTATCTCTGCGATTCATCAGAACTTTCCAGGTCCACAACAGAGTTGCTGAGGTGGATTACCACTTGGATCTTCCACCTCAGTTGCACCGGGTGCATGACATCTTCCACGTATTTGAGCTGAGGAGATACGTGCATGACCCATCCCACATCATCGACCACGGGGAGTTGGACATCGATGATGGGGCGACTTTCACAGAGGTTCCAGTGGAGATTGAGGATCGACAGGAGCGAGTCCAGCGTGGATGGTCAATTCCTATGGTGTGTATTCACTGGCAACATGAGAACCTCTAGGAGAAAACATGGTAGGAGGAGGCTCAGATGCATGCTCAGTACCCACTTTTTTTCCTTAGTGTGAGTTGTAGCTTATGGAGACGCAAAGACCTGAGTTGGTGTAATACCCGAGACTTTTATAAGAAATATTATGTTTTTATTTTATATAAATCATCAAAGAAATCATTCACAACACACAACAATAGCTTGGATTTCTTTACACACAATCGCGACCTTCCTTGACAGCTTGCGTCGTACATAATACCGAGTTTCACTAAACTACGATATGCTATTAAAATATTATTAAAACTAGCCGTTATGAATAGTAATAACCACTTTTTGAACTTTTGTAATTTTTTTTTCAAAATGGACTTTGTTTTTGGATTCGGATTATCGAAATTAGCCTAGGGTGAAATTTTCGTATTTTTCTGGAAACTTTCAATTTTTGATGAATAGTGAAAACACTAAGTTACTATTTAAAAACCGGATTTTTATTTAAATAATTATTTATTTTATTTAAATTTATTTTAGGTCAAAATTGATACATAATACCTATATATGTTCAATTTAATTCATTGGAGTATTTTCTTAATAATTTTAGATATATAAAAATTTTATTGAACGTTTCACCGTCTTTTACCCACCTCTTATGAAAATTTACAAATTTACATAAAACATAATTTTTCCGCTTCTGTGAGTGGAATTTCAAAAATCCGAGAGACACGGTTGATGTTAGTATGTAAAATGTTGTTTAATGAGATGAAAATAATTTTTGGTGAATAGTAACTTTTTACTTTTATTTACCACAGTTAAAAGTAAATAGGGTAATTAAGGGTAAAATGATATTATTATTACCCTAACACATGTCCTAATTCTATTACATAAGTTTAGTTCTAACAAAAACAACCTTATGAATAAAATATGCCCATTTAGGCCAACATGGATTAGATTAGTACATTTATTGTTAATTTATTTAAAGAAGGGTTAAAATAGTTAAAATCAAAGTTTAATAAGTAAATAATTTTTAATATAGTGTTATACATACGATAAATTCAAATATAAATATTCATTAGAAAGATAAAAAGATTTCCTACATAATCCTATTTTATTTATAATTTTTAGACATTAAATAATTTAATTTAGTTATGAAACAAAGATGATGCAATAATTATCTTATCAATGAAATATTGACATAATTGATGTTATAAAGACCCAAATAAAAGTAATTTTAGACTCTTTATGAATTACACTAATTTTATAGTTTAATATGACATGTTATTATTGATTTAATTAACTTTTTTCGAACTAATCATCCTGTTATGATTTTCAAAAAAATCAATTACTAAATAACGTCAAAATTGACATAAAATAGTTTTAAAACAAATATTATATTATTAATTGTTATTTTATTCCAAAAATCTAAGGTTCGGCCAAATGACTTAGATAAGGTTATATATATTAATAATGAACAACTTTGGGTTCGCTTGGCTTGTTATAGTAAGTTTATTAACCTTATAGTGTAAGAACATAAAAAGACATGATAAAAGTAAAATTATCTAACTTAAAGTTAAATCTAAATGATAAAGTTAAAATATTAAACTAAACATGTCCAAATTCTATTTGATGAGAGTATTTAAACCCATCCCCACCTTAGATTCTAAATAAATCAATTTGGATCTATTTAAAACCGAATATGGCTTTATAATAAAATAATATTTTTAGTTTTTCCAATGGTTCCCCTCTCCTCCCTTATAAATGGGCACATCCTCCCTCTCTTCCTCACACCATTTTGAGCCTTCACGCTCAGCCAACCCCTGCCAATTTCTCCACTCCAGTTCCCTAGAAACATTATAGATGTCCTGGTCTTCTTCAATCACCAATTTTAGTGCCCTAAAAGGAGGCATCAAAGAACGGCTTCAAAGAAGAGGAGGTTTAGACACTTATGAAGCAAATCAGAACTAAGGTAAGGGAAAATATAACAATCTCATTTTTATCTGAGATTTTTTATACTTTGGTATTTACTGGGGTGTATTTAATCATCCACATCCATGTTTTCTCAATATGTAATATTATTTCCATCCACCTACAATTTTTTAAATCCTATTTTACCCTTCGGTGAGTTTTTAGTAAAAGATATGAAAGGAATCTTTTGTCATTTTTCGAACGACGTACTTTTTGACTTTTCCGAAAACAGTATGAGAAGAAAGTTTTTTTATACGGCATGAATGGATTTTTAAAACATTATTTTCAAGAATCTTCCTTTACAAGTTTTCAATTTTATTTTTAATCAACATCTTTTAGTTTATAATTGTATGGCATGTTAATAAAGGAATGGTTTTTTTGAAGTAGAAAGAATATTTTCCTCAAGAATGGAGTTCAAGTGTTTTATAAAAATTATTTTCCATCTAAGATAATAAAGGGTTATGTTTCTATCCCTATTATTACATTGATTTGATTATGTTGTGATGAAATAATTTCTATGAATTCCTTTATCTTATATGAATTGTTTTATGATGTCACGATGTTTAAGAATCCCATTTTTAGTACATGGGGTATGCTATGATGTATGGTTTTTGATTTTGTAGAACACATAAAAATGGTATCATTATGAGATGGTTCAGAGCTATATCTCCCTCCAATTCATTGGGTAAAGATTTTATATCTCATGAGATAGACATGGTTGGAACGGCAGGTTAAACCGGTTCAGTGAAACAGGACTGAAACACGGAATGAAATCAGTTCAGAAATGGACTTTTTCCACTAAGATAGTCTTGGAAATGAGTCTTGACTAATAAGAAATGATTCGTGATGATTATGTGTGTATTCCACAAATCTTCATGTTTGAAGTTATGATTTTTGTGATTACATTTCACAACCATGATTTATCCCATGTTATGAAATTATGATCTCTTTTGGAAGGATAAGATTTCCAAAATGTTATGTTCTTATGAATATGATGTGATTGATATTTCTTTTGTTTACCCTTACTGAGCATTTGAGCTCTCCCTTTTGTATGTTTTCTTTCCCTAGGTCAGGAAAAAGGTTATTAAGTAAGATATGCCAAAAGGGACTATAGATATGATGAAATAAATGGGAGATAGTGTAGACGCTTTATGACTCAGTTGTTTATGTTTCCAATTTTCTAAAGACACTATACCTATACGGTCCTTTCATGGTTTTGTTATATGTTGTAATAAGTGTACTTCAATTTTTAAGTACTAACAATATATGTAAAGTATGGGTTGTTATAGTTGGTATCAGAGGAAAGGTATAGTCAAACTTTGGAAACTAGGATGTGAGAGCCTTAGTAAGAATCCTAAGGATAAGTCTAAGCATAGAACACAATCTTAGTGTTTTAGAAAAGGCGATTAATAACCTAGGATAAGACCTTAAGTGTGAAATTTTATTCTTGATTATGTGGTTTTCCTAGTACAATTAGTGTTGCTCACACTATTCTTCTTGGTTTTAGTCAATGGCTGGAACCCGAAGGAACCGTGTTAATGCGGAATGCGACGGGCAATGCAATGATTGTCCCCCTGATCAACCAAACGTTGTGGGAGTTGGAATGAAAAATCATGTAGCCATTCTCACATAACTTTCTCAATCAATGAATCATGCAGGACTTCCAAACGAGCAAAGGAAGGAGCAACATTCTGTTGAATCCTTCATGAGACAGTGTCCACCTTCATTCAACGGGTCTACTGATCCATTAGTTGCTGAACAATGGATTAGTACTACTTAAAAGATATTTTCAGTTCTTCAATGTTCTGAATATGATAAAGTCATCATAGCAGTGTATCGTTTAGAATTTTATTCTGATCAATGGTGGAATCTTATCAAGAATACGAGGCCAAGAGATGAAATTGATTCCATGTAATGGGATGAGTTCAAGAACTTATTTTTCAATAAGTAAATCCCTCGTATTCTTCGAACAAAGATGGAGAAGGAGTTTCTTGAACTAAAGAAAAAGGATGATGAATCTGTTGGTACCTATGAAGAATACTTTACAAGAATTACATGGTATGCTTCTGGTATTATTATCCAACCTGAGAGTAAGATCGATCGATTCTTTAGTGGCTTAAAACCAAGTCTTCGAAGGGCGTTAGCCATAAGGTACTTCAATAGCTATGAGGAAATTGTTCGATGTGCCCTCATAGTTGAGATGGATATTTGAGTAACCCATCAGTCATATGGGTTTGATATGAAGAGGAAAATGGGATTCAAAGGAAAATCTAAAGAGCACATCGAAAAGAAGTTATGTTTTACCTTATGCTCAAAGTGTGGAAAGAAACATGGAGGGAGTTGTCTTAAAGGGACAAGTAAATGTTTCAAATATGGAAAGGAAGGTCATCGGGCATTTCAATGCTGCAATGATGGGAAGAAGACGTCTAGTGATGTGAACAATAAAAATGCTACATAGAGTGCACCTTTAACACTTCAATGTTACAAGTGCAAGGAAATGGGGCATTATTCAAATCAATACCCTAATACAAGGTTTGTTGATGATGATCAACATCAACAAACTCTTAAGGCTAAAGACAAAGGAAAGTCACATGCAATTTCTATCAGCAATGTGGAGTATGATAAAGAAGTGGTGGAAGGTACACTTACCATCCCCTCTAAAGTAGAAAATGTTTTATTTGATTATGGATCCACCCACTCCTATATTTCTGGAGAATTTTCTAAGGGTATCACCCTATTACCTCAACAATTATATGTTGAGTTAGCTATGACAACCCCTAATGGCACAACAATCGCATCAAAAGTTTATAATTCTTCTCTGATTGAAGTTTGTGGGAAAGTGCTTCCTACAAATCTTGTGATCCTCCCTATAATGGAATTTGATGTGATTCTTGGCATGGATTGGATTTCTCTATAAGGAGATCATATCAATTTACAAAGAAGGGAAGTCACATTTTATATTCTAGATCAATCTTTGATCGTCTATCGATGCAAGGATGAACATAACCTTCCAGTGGAAATTTCTTCCATCTTATGGGTCTTGATTACACTAAATGAAGGTTATTTATCTCAAATGGTTGGTGAGAAAATCACGATTAAGAATATTCCCATTGTGTGGGAGTTTGATGATATCTTTCCGGAGGAATTGACTGTTCTTCCACCAAATTGTGAATTTGAGTTTTCAATAGAACTCGTACAGGGTGCTTTACCTATTTCAAAGACACCTTATACAATGGCCCCAATTGAGTTGCAGGAATTAAAGAAGCAACTCCAAGAGAATCTTGATAAAGGGTTCATACGCCCTAGTGCGTCACCTTGGGGAGCACATGTTCTGTGTGTGAAGAAGAAAGATGGATCAATGAGACTCTGCATTGATTATCAAGAACTTAAAAAGATCACTATAAAGAACAAATATCCTCTCTCACGCATTGATGACTTATTTGACCAACTACATGGAGCTCAATACTTTTCCAAGATTGATCTTCGTTCAGGGTATCATCAATTAAAGTTCAAAAGGGAGGATATACCAAAGACGGATTTCCATACAAGGTATGGCCACTATGAATTTATAGTGATGCCATTTGGTCTTACTAATGCCCCTATTATCTTCATGGATTTGATGAATAGAGTCTTCAGAGACTATCTTGATCAGTTTGTGGTAGTCTTTATAGACAATATTCTTGTATATTCAAAGATCAAGTAAGAACATGATGATCATTTGAGAATTATATTGAAGACGCTAAGAAAGGAGAATCTTTATGCCAAATTTACCAAGTGTGAATTTTGGCTTCAAAAAGTTTCATTTTTGGGTCACATAATCTCAAAAGAGGGGATATCTGTGGATCCAGAAAAAACAGAGGTTATCGAAATATGGTCGAGACCAACAATAGTAACTGAGATCCGATGTTTTCTTGGTTTGGATGGATATTATCTTCGTTTTGTGAAAGATTTTTCACGATTATCTAATCCACTCACCAAGTTGACTCGGAAAGGAGTTAAGTTTGTTTGGACGGAGGATTGTGAAGGGAATTTAAGGAGTTGAAAAGAAGGTTATCCAGTGCACCTATGATCACACTGCCTTTTAATGGAGAAAGGTTTGTGATCTACAGTGATGCATCCAAGAATGGATTGGGGTGTGTTCTTATGCAAAATGATATGGTGATAGCATATTCCTCACGATAGTTGAAAATCCATGTGCAAAATTACCTATCTCATGATTTGGAGTTAGCTGCTGTAATCTTTGCATTAATGATTTGAAGGAATTATCTTTATAGAGAAAGGTGTGACATTTATACTGATCATAAAAGATTAAAGAATATTTTCACAAAAAGGAGTCGAATATGCACCAAAGAAGATGGTTGGAGCTGATTAAGGATTATGAATGCTCAATTCATTACCACCCTGGGAAAGCAAACTAGGTGGCAGATGCATTAAGTCGACAAGACCATGCCAGTTTATCCATGATGAGGATCACAAAAGATCCAATATTTATGGATTTACAATGGATGGATCTTGGAATTATAATGAAAGGGAAACATTTGTATCTCTCTCAAATGAATGTTCAACCATCTATATATGTTAAGATTAAAGAGGCACAAAAAGAATATTTAGAGTTACAAAATAAGGTGAGAAATGTTCCTGAATTCAACCTTGATTGTGATGGGATAATAAAGTTCAGGAATCGGGTTTGGGTTACTCCCATCCCCGAATTAAAGAAGGAGCTGCTGGAAGAGGCTCATAGTTCTTCATTCACTATTCATCCTGGAAGCACGAAGATGTATAGGGACCTGAAAGAGTACTTCTGGTGGGATGGCATGAAAAGAGATGTTGCTGAATATGTCTCTCGATGTTTGGTTTGTCAACAAGTTAAAGCTGAGAGACAAAATTCTAAGGGGATGTTACAACCATTACCCATACCCGAATGGAAATGGGAAAACATCACTATGGACTTTGTCACATGACTTCCTAAAAAATCCAAAGACAATAATCCTATCTGGGTCATAGTTGATCGTCTTAAAAAGTCTGCACACTTCATTGCTATTAGAGAGGATTTCTCTCTGGATCAGCTTGCCAGGATATATGTAAAGGAAGTGGTAAGATTGCATGGAGTACCACTTTCTATTATATATGATCAGGATCTAAGGTTTACCTCAAAGTTCTAGCAAAGTCTTCATCATACTCTAGATACAGAGTTGAGTTTCAGTGCTGCTTATCATCTTCAGACAGACAGTCAGTCTGAGAGGACAATTCAAACTCTAGAATATATGTTAAGATCTTGCTCTATGGATTTCAAAGGTGGTTCGGGTCAACACCTACCTTTGGTGGAATTTTCTTATAATAATAGCTTTCACTCCTGTATTCAGATGGCTCATTATGAAGCTCTCTATGGAATGAAATGCACGAATCCAACTTGTTGGGATGAAGTTGGGGAAAGAAGTCTATTAGGAACTGATCTTGTTGATGAGATGGTAGAAAAGTTCCGATATATTCAACAACACATAAGAGCAGCTCAGAGTCAACAAATAAGTGATGTCGGCAAACAAAGAAAAGACTTAGAGTTTGAAGTGTGTGATAAAGTGTTCTTACGAATATCTCCTTGGAAGAGAGTAATGAGATTTAGAATGAAGGGAAAGTTGAGCCCTAGGTATATCGGTCCTTTCAAAATACTGGATCGTGTTGGGAAGGTAGCTTACCGATTGGCACTTCCACCAATTCTCTCTCAAGTTCACGATGTGTCCCATGTATCTCTCCTGAGAATGTACATACCCGATCCTTCACATGTACTCAGCTCAGAAGTTGTACCACTGGAACAAGATCATTCTTATGAAGAACAACCGATAGAGATTCTCGATCGTAGTGAAAATGTCCTACGGAACAAGACCACTAGCTGGGTGAATGTTTTATGGAGGAACCACCAATTAGAAGAAGCTACATGGGAGCTTGAGGATATGATGAGTGAGAGGTATCCTCATCTGTTTGTTACAATTGATGAATTTCAAGGGAGAAATTCATTTAAAGGGGGTAGAATGCAACACCTGATACTTTTATAAGAAATATTTTTTTTATTTTATATATATCATCAAAGGAATCTTTCACTACACACAACACTAGCTTGGATTTATTTACATGCAATCATGACCTTCCTTGATTTCTTGTGTCGTACGAAATACAGAGTTTCACTAAACAACGATATGTTATTAAAATATTATTAAAACTAGCCGTTATGAATAGTAATAACTACTGTTTGAAATTTTGTAAATTTTATTTTTCAAAATGGATTCGTTTTTTGATTCAGAATATCAAAATTAGCCTAGGGTGAAATTTTGGTATTTTTCTGGAAAGTTTCAATTTTTGATGAATAGGGAAAACACTAGGTTACTATTAAAAAAACGAATTTTAATTTAAATATTTATTTATTTTATTTAAATTTATTTTAGGTCAAAATTGATACATAATACCTATATAATTTCAATTTAATTAATTGGAGTAATTTTATAATAATTTTAGATATATAAAAAATTTATTTAACGTTTCACCAGCTTTTACCCACCTCCTAGGAGAATTTACAAATTTACATAAAACTTAATTTTACTGCTTCTGTGAGTGGAATTTCAAAAATCTGACAGACATGGTTGATGTCATTAAGTAAAATGTTGTTCAATGAGATGAAAATAATTTTTCGTGAATAGTAACTTTTTACTTTTTTTTACCATAGTTAAAAGTAAATAGGGTAATTAAGGGTAAAAATGATATTATTATTACCCTAACATATGTCCTAATTCTATTGGATAAGTGTAATTCGACAAAAAACAACCTTAGGAATAAAATATGACCATTTAGGCCCACTTGGATTATATTAGGACATTTATTATTAATTTATTTAAAGAAGGGTTAAAATTGTTAAAATCAATGTTTAATAAGTAAATAATTCTTAATATAGGGTTATACATAAGGAAAATTCGACCATAAATATTCATTAGAAAGCTAAAAATATTTCCTACATAATGGTATTTTATTTGTAATTTTTAAACATAAAATAATTTAATTTATTTATGACACAATGCTGATACAGTAATTATATTATTAATGAAATATTCACATAATTGATGTTATAACGACCCAAATAAATGTAATTTTAGACTTTTTATGTATTACACTAATTTTATAGGTTAATATGACATGTCAGTATTGATTTAATTACCTTTTTTCTAACTAATCATTCTTTTATAATTTTCACAAAAATCATTTACTAAATAGTGTCAAAACTGACATAAAATAGTTTTTAAAACAAATATTACATTATTAATTGTTATTTTATTCCTAAAAATCCAAGGATTGGCCAAATGACTCAGATAATGTTATATATATTAATAATAAACAACTTGGGATTCGTTTGTCTTGTTATAGTAAGTTTATTAACCTTATAGTGTGAGAGCACAAAAAGACACGGTAAAAGTAAAATTATCTAACTTAATGTTAAATCTAAATGATAAGGTAAAAATAGTAAACTAAAATTGTCTAAATTATATTGGATGAGTGGATTTCGACCCATACCAACCTTATCTTCTAAATAAATCAATTTTGAGCTATTTAAAAGTGAATATGGCTTTATAATAAAATAATATTTTTTGTTTTTCCAAAGGTGCCCCTATCCTCCCTTATAAAAGGGAACCTCCTCCCTCTCTTCCTCACACCACTTTGAGCCTTCAGGCTCGTCCAAAACCTACCAATTTCTCCTCTCCACTTCCCTGGAAACATCTTAGAGGTCCTGGTCTTCTTCAAAGACCAATTTTAGTGCCCTAAAAGGGGGTCTCAAAGAAGCGCTTCAAAGAAGAGGAGGTTCAGAGACTTACGAAGCAAATCAGACCTAAGGTAATGGAAAATATCAAAATCTCATTTTTATCCGAGATTGTTTATACTTTGGTATTTACTAGGGTGTATTTTATCATCCAAATCTATGTTTCCTCAATATTTAATATTATTTCCATCCACCTACAATTGTTTAAATCCAATTTTACCCTTCGGTGAGTTTCTAGTAAAAGATAAGAAAGGAATCTTTTGTTGTTTTTCATACAAGGTAATTTTTGACTTTTCCGACAAAAGTATGAGAAGAATTTTTTTTCAATATGACATGAATGGATTTTAAAAAAATTATTTCCAATAAACTTCCTTTATAAGTTTTCAAGTTTATTTTTAATAAACTTATTTTAGTTTAGAATTGTATGACATGTTAAGAAAGGAAAAGTTTTTTTGAAGTAGAAAGGATATTTTCCTCAAGAATGGAGTTCAAGTGTTTTATCAAAATTATTTGCCATCTAAGATAATAAAAGGTTCTGTTTCTATCCCAATTTTTACATTGATTTGACTATGTTGTGATGAAATTATTTTTATGAATTCCTTTATCTTATATGAATTGTTTTATGATGTCACGATGTTTAAGAATCCCATTTTTATTATATGGGTTATGCTATGATGTATGGTTTATGATATTGTGGAACCCATAATAATGGTATCATTATGAGATTTGTGGGAGCTATATCTCCCTCCAATGCATTGGGTAAACATTTTAAATCACATGAGATAGACATGGCTGGAACGTCAGGTTAAACTGGTTCAGTGAAACAGGACTGAAACAAGGAATGAACTCAGTTTAGAAATAGACATTGTCCACTAAGATAGTCTTTGAAATGAGTCATGACTAATCAGAAATGATTCTCTATGATTATGTGTGTATGCCACAAAGCTTCATGTTTTATGTTATGATTATTGTGATTACATTTCACTACCATGATTTATCCCATGTTATGAAATTATGATCTCTTTTGGCTGGGTAAGATTTCCAAAATGTTATATTCTTATGAATATGATGTGATTGATATTTCTTTTGATTACCCTTACCAAGAATTTGAGCTCACCCTTTTGTATGTTTTCTTTCCCCAGGTCAGGAAGAATGTTATTAAGTAGGATATGCCAAAAGGGACTATAGATATGATGAAATAAATGGGAGACATTGTAGACGCTTAATGAACCAGGTGTTTTTGTTTCCCATTTTTTAAAGACACTATACCTATACGGTCCTTTCATGGTTTTGTTATTTGTTGTAATAAGTGTACATCAATTTTGAAGTACTAAAAATGTATGTAATGTATGGGTCGTTATAGTTGGGGAGAATGTAAAGAGCCGAAAATTCTGTAGAATTTTTTTTCTTATATTCATGGGAATTTTACGAGTCCGTACTTTCTGACATCATGTGATTCCAAGGCATAGAGTGCCCTGAATTATCCATCGAAGTTTTGTTAAGATTAAATTAACACGCATATGAAGTTTTCATGAAAAAGTGGAATAACTCATAAATGGTTACTCAGATCTGAAATCTGAGGCAACCATTGTGCTCAGGATGGCGGGTTTACCCTAGGCGTGACATATGTTTAGTTGGTGCGGTCCTCCTATGAGAAAACCCGAAAATGGAATAACCATAAATAATATAATTAAATAATGTTATTTTATTTTTCAAATGTTTATTACTCACATACGGTAACTCTGAATAAAAATCTAAGACCACCGGTGAACTCGTGAGGGTATGCTTTATTTATGAGGATTCTAACTTGGGTCGGCGAGGGCTACGAGAGAAAGTTAGTTTTTTGCCGCAAATAAAATAATTAAGTGACAATTATTTTATTGTAAAATTTTCAACTTTTAAAAGGCAACTCAAATTGGAAATCTGAGGGTACCGTTGGATTCGTTGGGGCATGTTTCACCTAGGCAGAGCCTAACCTTGACAGTAGTGGGTTGAGGATGGATATTAATAATTTTCCGAACTTTTTTTCTTGTACGTTCTGTAAACATGCGAGCAATGTTTCATAAATTTTGAACAGGTGATCAATATTGAAATTTGAGGACACCATTGAACTCGTGGCGCTGGTATTCTCTTAAGGAGACCTTTTACCACTGTTGCGTTTTATAATGATTTGAAGTTAGATTTTGGGGGTTTCTAATTAAATTGAACAAAATAAAGTATTAATTTTATTTTATTCCATGGTGGATAAAAACCTCAAAGAGGATGTTAGTGTGGGGCCCTCCCACACATAAACCTCCCTTGGGAGGATGTTACTTGGTGGGGCCCACCCGAAGTTTTAGCCTCTCTTGCAATCAAAGGGTATGGGGCCTGCACGAGCATCTTAACTCTTGAACTCCCCATTTATCTGGATGAAACTCTCTCTCATTAATTGAACCTCTCCACCTTCCCCGTTAATTTTTGCAAACAATTAATTAAGTGAACTTTACTTAATTAATTGGAACAATTTGAATTCTTTTCAATTCATGTCAAGAATAAAAATAAAAGACAAAGCTATTATTTTGGTTGGAACATAATACTTTGGTGGAGCCTTGGAGAAATAGGGAGAGTATTCTTCCCACGAAGAACATGAAGAACGTCTCTTCTTCCACTGAAGCCTGACGATGCCATCTTCTTCTTATTTCTTCATCGTTCTTCAACCAAGGAAAGGAAAAGGAAGAGACTCCCATGAAATTTTCAACTACTTTCATCCACGTCAAAGGAGAAGACGTCACCCATGAAGAACGTCGCCAACGATGACGTCACCTCCGAATGGTCGTCTGCAAATGACGAGTACCCTTATACCTTTCTGATGCATGAGCGTGAGAATTGGGAGTGCGTGAAGAACGAGGAAATTGACGAATTGATATCCACCCTTTTTCCAAGATCATCAACATACATCGAATCGATGTAGGGGTTATCTTTATGTATGAGTTTACCTTCCATTATACGTTGTTAAATTTTTGGAATGGTGTGCCGAATGATATCATCGTAACAAGGATGGTTCGAACCGCACCATCACAGCCTGACCCTCCCCATTTTTTGGTTCTTGATTGATGATGATGGAGGTGGTACATGCAGTGACCAGCAATGAGCCGACTATGAAGAAAGACGGCGGCGCAAGGCCCTCGGGTTTCCAGAAGGACCCGGCACCATCGTGCTGCGCAAAGAACCATGTCGTGGCCAGGCAGGCCACGGTAATGCCGAAGGGGCATGGTGTCATCGTACCGCACATGAAGGAAGAGTGGCATCCAGGGCCACAGTGGCCGAACGAAAAGTGCGGAGCCATCGCGCTGCGTGGTGTTGTTGGAGTCCGCGGTCAGGTCGGGCCGCGGTGGATGAGGGGTGGAGCGATTGCGCCACGAGAAGGCCAGCTGAACCGAGGCATCGTCACGCCAGGGTGGGGGAGAAAAGTGCGGCCAATTTATCTGGCCACCGGTGCACACTAAACAGAACTGGCGCCCAGTTCCAGTTCGGATCAGAAAAGGGGGGAGGGGGCGCGGCACCCCCTTCTACAGTGTGGCCATCCGGGCCGCGTAGGCTTGCCAGCCAGACCACCCCCAGCCGAGCCGCCCCTAGCCAAGCCACCCTCGGCATGGCCGCCCTTGGACCAAGAATCCCTTCAGCCTGGCAGCCATGGGCCGCGCCGCACCTTCAGGTCAGGTCGCACCTTCGGGTCAGGCCACTCCTTTGGGTCGGGCCGCTCCCTTGGTTCGGACCACCCACTCAAGTCGGGCCGACCACTCGGGTCGGGCCACACCAGCAGATCGGGTTAGACTCCGGTTCAGACTGGGTCAGGCAGGGTCAGTCTGAGTGGGTCGGACAAGACCTAGACCCGCTCTGGGTATTTTTACCTTTTCACCTCTATGTTGGGCTTCAGGTGTTCGATTGATGAACCACCTACGGCGATGGAATTCATGGAAAGAGAAGATTATTTTTGCATACCCCCATTGAGGTTTGGACGCAGTTGGGGTATGGTCGGGTTGGTTTGATCCTAAAAACCAACCGGGCCCCTAGAACTGAAATGCCAATAACTCATAGACTATGCGACTGATTGATGCGTCGTCTATCACGTGGGGTTCCTTATGATGACACCGAACTATGGGATACATCAAATCAGGACATTGTGATAGTTCATGTATCGACACTTGGTTTGAGAAGAGGACCCTCCAGTAATCGAGCGTGCTGTGTGCGGGAACCCTAGGGCTGGCTGTGACTATACTGTACCGGAATCCTACGTGGATTCGACAGCGATAACTACTGTACCGGAATCCTCCGGGGGTTCGACAGCGATGACTACTGTACCAGAATCCTCCGTGGGTACGACAGCGATGACTACTGTACCAGAATCCTCCCACAGTTCGACAATGATGACTACTATCCCGGGATCCTCCATGGGTCGGATAGTTTTGACTCTTGTTCTTGTATCCTTTGTGGGTCTGACAAGATAGTTGGTCATGTATCCTGTGTGGGTCTGACAGCTTAGCTGGTCTTGTATCCTTTTTGGGTCCGACAGCTTAGATGATGAATAGCTGGTCCTGTATCCTATGTGGGTCCGATTACTTATCTGGTCTTGTATCCTATGTGGCCCCAACAACTTAGATGATTCAATGACTATATCTGATCATCTTTATCAGTCTACAAAAGACGTATACTTGTGTGAGCTGAGTCATGTGTTTCAACCCTTATCATCGTGGTGATTGACTTTACTTCCTTTGTCGAATGGGTTGTGCTTGGGATCGAGATTTGGAGTCGGACTATGATTGATAACCTCGGTATATGTATGGGCATATAACTATATAGGGTTGGATTATACTTTGTGATTGTATCTCTCTACAGTGGTTTATCCATTGTGGATTCTGGGAGACCGTCGGGGGTCTCGGGGTCCCTACTGAGTATTGTTATAATCACCCCTGCACAGGATTTGCCCTCACCTTGTTGTGTTCTGTGCAGATGACTATCAGCAGTGATCGAGGTTGAGGGTGATAGATGGGAGGCTTCTCGAAGATGGACTAGATGGGACGTACTGCCGGGATGAGTTGTTCAAGTTATGTACCTATTCATCAGGTAGGATTCCCCGGTGGATGATCCAGGAGGTTTTTCCCTTTTTACATGTACTTATTATTCTGTTGGTTTTGTATGCTGGACCACTTACCTTCAGCACACTTTTCTTTTCTATTTCAGTACCTGATGCTTCTAAAGCTTGTGTTCAGTCAGTGTCTGTTACAGGTTTAAAGGAAATGCATTTCCTTTTTATTGGGATTACACGTTTGGTGCTAGTCGCCAGCCCCTGGCCTATGGAAGGCGGGCTTGGGGTAGTCACGACAATGGCCCCGTGGACTGGTCGTGACAAATCATACATGTTTCCACAAGATAATAAAACATTCATCATATCATGACCCATAAAAGACATAGGTTTTATAAAAATAAAATCATAACCCACGAAATGAAATGGGTATCATTAATATTTCATCACATCATAATCGATAGAAAATAGATAGATTTCGTAACCATTTCATTCAAGAGTAACCCCATGAAAAAAATCAGGATTCCTAAAAATGTAACCTATTGAAATGAAATGGATTTCATAAACATATATCCCTTGGAAGTGAAAGAAGTTTCATAAAAGACCATGATATTAAGAATAACAAATTTATAGGAAAGACAATAATGGATTCTTTAGATCATTTCCTATAAATTAATTAATAATAAAAATAGATATCATCTTATATATATAATAATTTTGAACATATTTAAAAAACGTTTCATTAGGAAAATATCATTTCTTGTTTGAAAATTTAATTTTAATAAATAAAACCCATTAGGAGTATTTTTCTTTCAAAATATGTTGAAAATTATAAAAATTAATATTATATTTTTCAAAATATTTCTTCTAGAAAACTTCTGAAATAATATTCAAATATGTTTTAATGTATTTTTCTTTGAAAACACTTTGAAAATTTATAAAAACTGCTAGAAAACATTTGGAAAATTATTGTACTAAAAAACATAAAATATAAGATTAAAAAAAATTTGAAAACTTTTTCTTTAAAAATATATTTTAATAACACTTTATTAGATATTATCCATTTTAAAAACAAAAATGGGCTCTTATATGAAATAATAATGGGTAAATATATACATGTTGTATGAGGTCAAAAGAACATTCCATTTTCATGGTAAAAAGGTTAGAAAAGTGAGTTATTTGGAAATAGACAAGAATATTCCATTTAATATATTGGTAAATGAAAAACTGGTTAAAATTTATTTTAAATCATATAGTATAATGGTAAATTATTCTTGTAATATTTTTTAAATATATATATTTCAGATAGAATAAATGTTATTGTCGAGCTTTCCTAAAAACAAATTTTTAACTATATTTTGTACCATAGATTAATTTATTGTACCAATACATGAGTACATAATGAAATAACATAGGATTAGTGAACTCTTGAATATTCTTGATAGTTGGATTATATGATTCCATTAAATTAATCATAAATATACACAATCGTGCAAAGCAATGAAATTGTCTCAATAAAATCTTATAACATGGTATCTTGTGTTAATACTTTCTATTTAAGGAATTTAAATTATATGATGTAAATATGATCCTAAAAATATTTATATTCACAATATTTCCTTAAAAATGTAAATATAATCACCTTGAAGAACATTTTTTCTGTATAACAAAACAAGAGTCTCAAATAATGAAAATTGAGACAAAATACTTTACTGCTTTGGTAACTTTGGAATGTCAATCACCATAAAATAAGGATCATAAAATGGACATGTTAATACTAATTAATTTAATTTTAACCAACATTGAATATAATATTTTCCATTACATACACCACAATAATTAACGAGTGACGAACATAACATATATCTCATAGAATTTAAAAGTGAGATGAAATCCCCTTACCTTGTGTCTTGACTCTCTCCGTACTCATAAAATATTCATGTATAAGAAATATAAAATTACTATAAATATTTCAAAGATGTATATTATTTTAAATAATACTATATTTTTTATTATTACCTTATATTCCCCTCTTTTTAATGATCATATGTTAAAGTTTCACTTCGGGTACAATTCGCATTGTTCTTCGCATATATCTTACTTTGTTACATCTATAGTCCTTATATTTATATAATTACTATAGAATGTAATAAATGATTTTAATATAATTTATATATAGTATAATTGTATTATAATATTCTATATAATATTGGATTATGAAATGGAATACATGGTTAATGGAGACGGTCAACCGTATTAATGCATGAACGTTTTTTCTGTCATTATTGTAATATTGGAAGAAAGTATTTAAATGATATATATATATATATACATATTATTATAAAATTATAATTAATGTTTCATATGTATTATATAATATCAATAAACCCATCCTCAATACATTCTATGTGATGTGTGAATGAATCGCGTCGCTTTGAGGCTGTGGTAGTCCACAATTCCTCAAACAATATTATTGTATAAACACCAAATGGGATGTAAAGTTATGTGTGTTGTAAAAGGAATAAAGAAGATTAAATACATTTTAAATATAATATATGACAACCATAAACATAGTTTCTTTCATAATTTCCACTAATATTGGTTTTAAAGGAGAAATGAACAATCATCATTTCCTGAGGAAGTAGTTCACCACACTCAGAAACAGTATTCAACATCCATTAGTTGGAGGTGTTTGTATGTTTATGTCACAAATATTTCATAAAAACATCATATTATATGGATTATAAAATTTATCTGCACAATAATTTAATAAATATATTGGGGGGTGAGGATATGGAAAGTAAATGGAAGGATCTTGAGAAACGATGTTACCTCTAAATCGATTAAATCCTTTTGGTTTGGTCCAAAAGGATTTCTTGAGAGCCCTTATACCATAATGGAGGCTTAAAGAGATAAGGGATAATTATTTTAAGGATATTTGGGCATATAGTTTCTCATTATAATAGGTTTGAGAGGATTGAGTAATTGGTAGAGGTAGTGGATATTTATATGGAAGTAAAAGGACACACCAAGAATTTTTAGAATCAAGTTATATGTGCACATGTTCATACCAAATATAAGTCATATAAAGACAAAAAATAAATAATGGTTGGGTTATAGACGAAATATCGACATAAAATTGGATTTAGACAATTTTTTGTTCTTTTGGACCATTAATAGTAAGGTTTAGTCCCTAATTAAGCTTAATTTGGCCATAACCACTATGATTTATTTTAATCACTTTTACTAATCATTTTGGTCAAAAATTTACATTTTATTTTTGGAATATAAATAATATAAAAAATAAAATGGTGTTTGTAGGAATTTTTAAATTCAATTCACAGAAGAGAAAAAATTAATATTTGTGTTAATCTTGTAGATGGGAAAGAGTAATGAGGTTTTAAAGTAGTAAAATGTTCCAAAAACTGTTTTGATTTTATATTCAGTATCAATGTAAATTTGATTATAATTAATTACATTTTACTAATATATCTAATATATATCTAATTTTGTTTTTATAAAATTATTATGTCATTTATAATTAATAAATAATTCAAATAAATTTAGTTTCTTACTATAAAGTAGTTTTCCACTATTCCTCAAAAAATGATGCTTCCCATGAAAAATCCCAAAAAATCAGTATAGCCAAATTTCGACATTATGAATTAAAATATAAAATTTATTTTATCAAATAGAACGTACAAATATGTCTAAATTTAATTTTATTATCAATTTCGGTTCATTTATGAAAAAATTATTTTTAACATAAAAGGAAATTACCAAAAATCGTATCATTCATTACCAATATGTTTTATTTATAAAAAAAATAATTAAAAATATTTTGATATTAGTAATTCTTATTAATATAACTATTTCTAATGGTTAGTTTATAGATATCTAATTTAATAAAATAATTATATATATAATAAAAACTCAGTGTTGTGTGTGTCATACACCAAGGCCTTGTTGGTTGTTGCGCAAGCCAAGTTTCTATTGCATGTAGTCCAAGACAAGTAGGTATTGCATGTGAAATGTAATGTTTGACATAGTTTTTTAATATATATATATATATATATATATATATACTGTAACATTAAAATAAAAACATTGAAAAGATAAATTAGTTCAAAAATTATTAATTCAGAAAATATTTAGGTTTTACAATACGACAGTTTTTAAAATAATTTTTAATGTTTAGTGATATGGTCACGACACTTCTTAGATATAACCACTCGATATTCTACACAATACTGAAAAATTATTCTAGAAAATTTTATAATGTTGTGATACATTCCAACAATGGAAAGTGGAACAACCATTATTCAAACTCAAGGGTAACCTGCTAAAATAATATCTTGTGATATTCTCTAAGAGTAGGGGATACCTCATCTATTATGACTACATTGATCTAGTTTTACCCTGGGTACATATCCATAAATCTAAGGGCTTTTATGTATATATTTGCATCAATTTGTTGTTCCATAATCAATAATAGGAAATCATCCTTTGGACAATGTCGATTGAAATTTCTAAAATTTATAAATACCCCAATATGTAAATTATTTTTCATAATAGTGACAATATTTAAAATCAACTCACTATATTCAAAATCGCATATGAATGTTTCCGTGATATGTTTATCATATATGGACTCTAACATAAATTCACGCATGTTAGGCATTCTCCTAACCATTTGTGGGAATCCTTGATGCATAAATGGAATGTTTAAGTTGGTGGGTACCCAAATGGGGATCTAAACTATGAAATTATTAAGAGTTTCAGGTGAGGAAAATATAATTTTCTTTTAGAGTGATACATTCACATTTTCTATTCCAAATGATGATTGTAACGAAATAGATTAGGCCACTGCTCATATTCTAATCCTATATTTACCTACATAGGCTCATCATTAGTGTTGTTGATATTATCTTCAATGGATGAAGGAGTTTCTATAATCCCCAATCTTAATCATTAATCTTTACTCCAATGAATGTGTATTTCATATTGGTAGATAATATTAGAGATACTCTGTTAATATTTAGGGAATATGGTCATACATCGGGTGTTAGGAGTTCCATGTAATGTGTATTGAGATCAAGAATTCTTCATAGGTTCTCATATTATTTTATGTTATAATTGAGGGAAGGGGATGTTTATAGATACCAATCATATAGGAAATCATAGGGGAATTCTCAATTTCCACAACTAGTTTAGGGTAGTCTTCATATACAGGTTATGATGAAAATAAAGAATTAATATTTGAGGAATTGATCTAATCAATAATTTAATTTTCATATACTAACAAACCTAACATCTTAACCAGGTATATAGGAAATACAAACTCATTGTTGATAAATATCTAAAGGAATATAATGGGTGATCACATGCTATTTTCAGTGGTAACCTACATATCTCCCTCTTTCATTTAAAAAATTACTTATCCCTTATAGAAATAAACCTCTTAATATTGGAATTAACAAGATTAAAATGTGGTATCATCACCTTAAAACATTCAAACCTTCTATTTGATGATGTATTTTAAAGAATTTATGGAATTATGGTGGATATTCCATGTGGATATGAATACAATGTCTCACACGAAGAAAAATATATTTCATGTATTACTGGATAAGTATGAACAAATCATTGGACACCAAGTCCCCAAATAGGTCCATGATATTAATCATTCTAAACGTATTCTTCTAACTATCTTCATCCCTGTGATTGTTCAACATAATGGGAGATAATTCACACTCATTGTATCCTAAATGTAGGAGTGTCTGGACTGGGATCTGATTTATCCTAGAACCATTTTCATCTAGATCCAATTTAATGAAAACATTTTCAAGTGTAATTGAAATTTATGTGGTTTTAATACATCTAAAATGGTTCCTTCTTTATATTTCATTATGAATAAGATAGTGGTATAAATTTATTCTGAATAAGATTCTCATCAATAAACCTTTGAATCAAATACTTATATCTAAAAATCATGGGGTTGCTATAGATCCTTGAAAAGTTCTTACTTAATTTATTTCGAAATGTAGAGACTTTACAATATTGAGAACATGTTCAGTGTAGATGGTAACTATTTAAAAAGTTCACGCTTCTACCCCAAAGTTATGTATTTACAAATGTTTAGTTTCTCCATAGTAAGTTTCCTAGAGGATTATATGGTTGATATAGATAAATAATGTTTTTTGAATATGTTTCTGAAACTCAAATTTGTCACTTGTTGAGTTGAGATGGTATACCCACTAGTCTGGGGAGATCTGAAAGCTTCACAGCCACCAACTAATCATCTAGATTATTTGTGTTAAGATGAATCTTAGATGATTTGAAGGTCCCTACAAGATGATTTTGGTGAATATAATGTAATTTTCTATAGGTATTTATTGTTTATATGACTTTATTGGAATTTGGGGTAATATATTTATCTTTAAACTAATTTTGCTTCCACTATTCCTTCATTTTATATGGCATATTCCTCTAACTCTCTAATTAAGAATAACTAACTAAATTATATATTAATATTAATTATTAGAGAAGGGGAATTATATGGGAAATATATTAAAATAAATGAAGATATTATATTGATCCAATTAGAAATATATTTGAATAAGTGGTGGTTGTTCTCTATATGATGAGGGAGTGAAAATAATAAGATTCAGGTCTAGTGTGTGTGTTAAATGTCACCCTTACTATTGTGACCTATTTTTCTTCTGATGGATGTATATATCTATATAGTATTGGATGGAAGAAATAACATCGAATAAGTATTATGGTTCCATGACCATTAGTATTTGAGAAAGTTTTTCTCAAATAACAGAGTGAGGCTGATCAATTTTCTTCATGCCATCAAGTCAGTAGTTTTTTAATGCCAAGATAAAACATATTTTCAATCACCATATTTTTATTGGTTAGTGGACACATGAACCACATACAGTTGGTATTTTACTAGTATCATAAATCTATAATCAATCATACCCTAGATGATATCGTTGAAAATAAATGTAGTCTCGGATAGTGAGGCCTAAAATCCAATGAAAATGGAAATAGTCAATATGATCCTAGAGTCTAACCTAACTCAGTTTTCTAGGATCAAGAAGATTTAAGAGGTTGTTTTCTGTGACAATTATAATATATAAAAAATTATTCATTTTAGGAAGAGTAGATTTTTTATTTTGACCCCAAAATCACTTGTGGCCATCTCCCTTTTCTTCTAGATGAGACAAGTTTCATTTTTAATAGAATATTAATTAGAGGTGTTGGGATATTCAATCTGGACATGGTGATCCAGATATTATTGGAACCAGATCAAGTATTACAATGATATTTTATTCATTTCCCACTTATTTCATTTACATTAAAATAAAAGGATGAGATTTGACTCTGGATATCCACCAGGTGTTGTGCCATATCCACAAACACCCAGAAGCTACCAAGATATTTCTAGAGCATTTGTAGTGTATGTAATTCCCCATAGACATTTATTGAAAATTGTTACAGCATATAATCATTTGGGAATGGGATATAGTTCGAGTATGTAACTCCATTTTGTAGCATCTCATGATTCTAGTATATATAATTTTATTTAAATAATTATTAGATAGATATATTTCATCAAATGCAATAAAATTAAAGTCATCATCCATTATTAAAAGATAATAATAATTTTTAAAAATCATTATAATAAAATATATAATATACATTTGATATAAGGCATTAAAAATTATTATAATTGATAATTGGCATGAAAAATTATTATAAACAATTAATGTTTAAGATGATCTATTTTTTAAATTAATATATTTTATCATTATATTTTTTATTTTTGTTAAAAGTTAAATATAGAATTTTAATAAATATAATTAGATAAAATTAGACTCAAATTTGAAGTTATAATACAAAAATAAGCTTGGTATGAATTTATAAAATCTGTTTCGACAAATAATTTTTCGTTAAATAGTAGAAAATACATAATTTTGATAATTTTGTTACTAATTATGATATTGTAGTCACATAAGAATGAAATAAATATTTATGAAAACAAAATCTCTAAAATTATAAATATTTATTAATTATATATTTTTTATCAAGATTACACACATTTTATTACCAATTATTAACCTATTTTCTATATTATTATAAATGATGATTTTCAATATATTATAATTTTAAATTTTAAAGTAAATTTTCTATCATTTATAAACTGGGTTATATTAAATGAAGGATAAATGTATATTCCAAACTTTGATTTTGGTAGGAAGGTTCCTACTATATTTTTATTAATAAATTCATTACCATTATAAATATTTAACTAGTACTAATTAGTGTTCTTGAGAGTAATCTAATGTGACATGTATTTTACTATGTTTGGATGGCCTATATCCCTTCTATAATACCTTTTATTGGGTTTAATATCTTAAATTCTTTTCATAGAAACCTTACATCACCTATATCACCAATCTTTTATGTAAATACATTATTTACCCTTACTTGAAATTCATTTTCATGGAATGTTTTATTTCCATCACTTATAAAAAGGACCACATAAATCCCATATTTTCACACCAAATAATTCAAATTAATATGTAAAAATGTTCATATTTGTTCTTTATTTAACCCTATCCTATGAAATATATCCATTATACACCCGTAATTTTCATATTCTTCCAATTTCTAAGTATAATTCAAGGGAGAATCAATGCCCCTGTTGTTCGTATTACTCTGTTAAGAATCTTTATTTTGAATTTTCCACATCCTTACCCTCCATTATATTTTCAATATAATGAATTTCAGGTCATATATATACTAAAATATCATTATATTAGTGTTTCCACAATTATTCCAACATTTCCTATCATATTTTTAGAAAGAAAAAATAAATTGATCATTCATATGTGCAGACTACAACCTTTAGAAAATGATGTGGTTAATTTTTCATCACCAATTCTAAGGGATTTTTTCAAATATGTGTTTCAAAAGTAAAAAATTATTTTCTGACATGTATTAAATTATAAAATGTTCACCATTTACATTTTCCATCATTCAATACATTCATTATGAAATGGGGTTCATAATCACTCGTATGTGTGGACCACCACATACATGAAAGAAGTACCTTATTTCTCTTAACATACCATTATTGATGGACTTTAAAGTAAACTTAATGAAATAAATAAACTTATACGAAATTATTATAATTTTTAAATAATAAAATTTCATGTTTTTTCACTTCTTCCATCCATTTAGAAATGGGTTTGTTAATCATACGTATGTGTAGACTACAACCTAAGCGAATGATGATTTTAGTTTATCAACACCACCCATCATTAATGATTCTAAAATAGTATTTTTTGAAGATATATAATACTTATTGTATTTATAATATTCTATAAATTTTGTATTTTCATTTTCTTATAGCACTATCTTACTCATTATATCATTATGAAATGAATTTTCTTTTAGTTATTTCACCTCCTAAATGAGAGATGGTGTAATGTATTATAGGGAATAATTAATAAATGTTATAAAAAATCAATGAAAATAAAAAATAATATATTAATATATTTTCAATTTTTCTAAAATTATATTATTAATATCTGAATAATTTAATAAAATATCTTCTCCATTATTTGAAAATTGACGAAACGTGTTTGTCTCTGACATCATCTTCAATTGTCATACTTAATACTCTAATGGGTATGAAAGTCAATCAATATAAATGATTAAGGGATTAATATTATATAACCTTAGGTAATATATAAATAATTAACAAGGTATCGCTTATCAAAGATCTATATTAACATTACAATGGTGTTTCAAGACAAGTAAATGTTTTAACAATCGATGTTAAAACTATTCTATACTGAAAAAATATATTCATATTGAATAATTATAAATAAATTATATACATGGGATATATAGATGAGCATTTCTCATAACAATTTGAATAATATAATTATGATATTTTTACAGGATGTTAAAGTGTGATGAAATAATGATGGGAATAAGGTAAGGTATTTTACCCCAAACTCCATTAATTTAAATATGATTTACTTTATGACACAATTTACATTTATATGAATTATATGGTGCGTAATTATATTATTATAAGGTAATATATTCTATTTTTCAATTTTTAGAATCAAGTGCATTCTCTATCTCATTCATGTTTTTTATTTAAAGGTTACTCAAGTCATAATTTGTTTCTTGACTCATGTCATTTTCCTATGCATCGTGAAATATCTTGATGGCATGTTCTTCCAAGTTTCTTTTTCATACTATTTTCCTTTAAAAAGGTAAATATACTTTTTTATCTTTAAATATTACTCCTCATGATCAATATCCACCACCTGGATGAAATAACTCCACAAATGATATCATGATGTTTATAATATTTAATTTTATACATTCCATACGATATTTTTCTTCTGTATCCACGTTTTACCTCTTGAAAGTGTTTTATATAATGTTGCAATTGAACTTCATAAATCACATCATTTATTATCAATAAATGTTTTTATCATCCTCATTATTATGTGGGTTCCACTAAATGGGTTTAATGTAATTTGTAAATTTTCTACATGATTAGTTTTTAAAAATCTGTTATTCTAATTTATTGTTTCTGTATTTTTCAAAAGTACTTCTCTAAAAAAATAATCATATAATTTTTTAAAAAAATTGAATTTATAAATAAAATATTGTTTTAGTATGGATTATTATTGAATAAAATAAATATTTTTTACAAATTTCCATGTTACAATATCATTACACTACTTTTTTCATTTTCTAAGATACATCCTCCCTACTATTTAATGTTTTATGAATGGATATTATTTGTATATTGGTTTAACAATATCATCCATTTAAAAATATTTCAATGAAAAATGGAAAATATTATTTTATAAACTATTTTTCTAATGGAATAATGACTTTTCATTGTATTTTTCATATACCTGATCAAGGGTATTCATTAAATGATTCAATATACATTTTAATCTTGATATCTTGTGAAATTATCATTGAGATAAATGGAATAATACATTATTGTTTTCTTAATGTCAAATAATCCAATTTTACAAGCATATTTTATGTTCAATGATTTTCCTATGTGAATTTCATATCTTCTATAATATTATGGAATGACATTTTCCCAGACGACCAACACGTCGATTAAATGGTTAAATATTGAATAAAACATATATAAAATTCCAATATGAATTAATTATAATATAATTAATAATCATCATTGAGATATATATACCGTGAATGATGAATAAATATATTGGATACCGATTATTTTTCCATGGGATTATCATGAAAAGTATATGTTCTCACCAAATTACTTTGATTTTATGCTCTTATTTTATGACCATAGTTTAATAAATTTAGAATGATATCATCCCATTACTAAATTCTTCAATTCTTGTGATGATTCTCTTTATGATATTATGTTATTCCCCGTATCTCCCATGTTATGCTTTATTATTCATTGTACCCTTTCTGAGCATTAGGGATCTCCAATTCTAATGTTTCCCTTTCCCCGGGTTGTGAAGGAAAGAAATAGGTATGATGCCTCAAGGATTAACATTATATGGACAATTTATTAGACATTGGAATATCTAGTGTAAAATTATTAGCATCTTATATAGAGGAAATAGTTCTTATTTAATTAGAAAACATTGAATATATTAGTTTGTGATTTTTACAAAATCCTTAAAATTAAAAACTAAAAGATCCTTGGATTTAAATGTGTGAATGATGTTGTAAGAATATATTTATTTCAAATCCAATGTTGTAAGTTATAGGTTTTTTGAATTGGATCTAGAAGGATAGGTTTTGGGGTACTAAAATTTGTATTAGAGAAGTGTTTAAATAACACAATATCATATAATTTTATAGGTTATGTATTATTTAATAATTTGGATTAAGAAATGGTTGATGAGTAAAGTATGATATTTATTTGAAAAATATAGATAAATCATTAAGTTTCCAGAATTGAAATTTTATTAGCTGATAGGGGATTATGATAAGTGATAATTAGTGGATACCATAGGAATAAGTACAATTAAAGGATAAAGTGTAGAATCTTTGGTAAAGTTGAGATAATATAGATTTATAGAATTTAAATTATTGTATGGATACTAGAATGTGGATGTAGTTTTTACATGAATGTATCTAGTCGTAACAACCTTGAAAACAATAGATTATGTATATCCTAGTTTTCATTCTTAAGCATGATTAATAGTTCTTGATTTTACACCTTGAAAAGTACTCATATGGGATATTTTAGGTTAATTCATGTTCCCTATACAATTTATTATGTCATTTTTGAACATATAACATTATAGATGATAAATAGATTAGAAACCCTAATATTAAAATAACTGTCGAAGACCCATATTTATGATAAAGAATCATATGTTAGGTCATAAATAATTTATGATTTATTCCATAAAATATCAAAATTTGCCCCTTTGACAATTACTCATTTTTGTACACTATTATTAAAACATTACTTTAATGTAATATTTTGAGCAATAAGTAACCAAGATATAAATTAATTTAATCGAAAATATGATGCATGGGCTGACATGAATTATACTTTAACATTTATTGGGGATTGAAATATTGTTACTATTCCAAATCAACTATCATAAATGATTCTAAATAATTTTAACATAGTTGAATTTCATGCCTCCCTAAAAGAAAAGAAGGATGGTGTCTCATGATAATTTTAGTGATAAAGATAATAAAGGCTATACTGATCAATTCATTCTTGTAAAAAATCTACGAAGAAAGTAATAGAGGAATGTTACAATGGAACTGGAAATTAGTTTTGGTCTAAAAAAGGAGGACATAAAACATCTAGCTACTGAGGGAAAATATATAATTTAGTTAACTCAATAGAGGAATAAGATTTATCTTCTAGTTTATTTGAGAAATTAATATGGAAATTTCATTTTAAATAATATATAAAGTTATGGATATATTTTTGTCATCCCATTTAAATTTATTCAATGAAAATATTGAGGATATAGTTTATTTATGGTGCATGAGTTAATGCAACATCCTATTATTAATATATATATTGTTATTAATAATTCTTTGAGTGATATAATTCTTCACATTAACATAAACAAATGTGATGATAAATTTAAAATTTTAAATATTGAAATTTGAAATATAATAATGATGAAATTTATGACATCTATATATGATATAGAATATTGACATTGTTTACATTATATAATTAGTATGAAATAATATTAGAAAGACATGATGTCTAAGAAGGTATTTTATAAATAAATGTTTACCAACATTAGATTATTTATTTTATGTAAATAAAAAAATATATAATTTTTTAAATTTTTATTAGAGAATATTAAATTTATATTTTAATTTAGAACAACAAAATATTCATGGTGTTATTTTTTATGATTTTTTTAAATATTTTTTATATCTGATTAGTGAAAAATATATGGTTTTTCTAATTTTATCACTAATTATGAAATTATTGAAACAAAATAATGAAATAAGTATTTATGAATCTCTGTTTCTATAAAATTATATATAATTATGTATTATATTTAATATATCATGAAATAAAAATCTTGATTACAATTTTTTATCTTAAGTAGTGTTATATTATAAAAGAAAATTCTCTATATATTATATGTTTTTATTTTTAAGGAAATTTTATATTATTTAGTTATTGGATTTGATTAAATTTAAGAAAAACATGGATTTGGTAGATTTAAATTTATTGGTAAGTTTCCTCTTATATTTTTTATAACAATATTAATTACTATGAATAATATTTATATACGAAAAAAAAAGTTCATTGAGAGTATTCTAATGTGGAACAAATTTTGCAACATTTACATGAACTATAGACTGTCTTCAAGATATTTTTGAGGATGAAATATAACAACTAAACGAATTAAAATATACTATCACATACCTCACCTAACATTAATGTCATTACTTTCATTTCCCTTACATACCAGTCTTTTCCATAGACAGTTCCCTTTCCTTCCAGTATAAAAGAGACTACTGACACCAATATTTACAAACCCATCACTTCAAATAAACTGGTGAAATTATGCCCTTTTTTAAATCCATGAAAGCTATACCACAAACCACATAATTTTTATACCCTTAATTAACCTAAGACCTTCATTTATATTGATAATTCTAAGTAAAATCAATCTTCATAATGTGAGTTTTACTATCCTCTAAGTCTTTAATTTGAATTTTTATCTTCATAATTTTCCATAAATTGTTTAATATAATGAATTTTGTATCACATATATATATATATTTATATTTATATATTTAATTATATTAATTTAACTTCAAGTGTTTATTAATTATTCTTGATCCACTAAGAAACAAAACAAATACATTGATCTTGCATATGTACATACTACTACCTTCAGGATAGGATAGTGTTTTTTCCATATCCACTAATTAAGCTAGGTATCATGGATGGTTTTGATAAATAATTAGTTTTTATATATATCAAATATATAATTATTAATCAGTTTCCTTTTTCATTTACCATCATTCTACACATTCGTTAATGAATGAGATCTTTAATCATGCATATGTGTGTACTACCCCTACCTTAAATAAATGTTCAACATTATCTTAACTGCCTAAAATGGATTAGACTAAATAATTAATTAATGAATTAACACAATTATTATAACATTATTATAGTTTTAATAAGATAAATATTCATGTTCCATCAATATATCCATCCCTTATGAAATTTTTTTGTTAACCGCACGTACATTCAGACTAGTACCTCCGCGAATAATGAATTTTATTTACCAGAAACACCCACCATTCATGGTTTAAAAAATTAATTTGAGGAATATATATCACATTTTTCACATATATAATCTTTTTTAATGTTATATTAATATTATTTAATTGAATTATCTTTCTAATTTGATCATCATGGTATGATTTTGTTTTGGTTCATTAACCACCTAAATGAGAAATTTTGTAATGATTATATAGTGATTGGATAAGAAATTTGTATACTATTAATGAAATTAAATAATAATATATTAACTATTTTAAAAAAATTATTTTTTATATTATAAATAACTAATCATTTCAATAATATGTCAACTCCATCCAATAAAACTTTTGAGACAAGTTTCTCTCTGACATCATATTCGATAGTCATATTTTAAAATCTCATGGAATGAATAAGGGACATTATAAATAATCATAGGATATTTATTATATTACGATAGTTAATATATGAATAATTAACTTTCTATCAAATATTACATATAAACAATAACATTATATAGAATATGCATGTCAATTAAAAGTTATCACACCTGATGGTAAAAATATTCTAAAATAAACCACTATATTTAATTTAAATAATTATAAATAAATTGTATAAAAGGGATATAGATATGAATAAATTTCATAAATACATTATTATTATATTTATGGTTGTTTTATAGGATGTTATAGTGTGGTCAAATAAGCTTGGGAATATAGAATGGGATTTGTTTTCTCAAACACCCTTTGTTGTGACACATTTTTGTTGAGCCCTCTGGAAGATTGTTGATTTCATATCTATGTTTGATGTTTTAATAATCACAAATCATCACATACCATTATTGCTTAATATGGTTTGTTTTCTCATAAACTTAATTTCAATCTGTAAATGAATCTGTTATCATGTTTTTGTCTATGCTTATTGACTTACAAAGTATGTTGGAAGTCTTCTGGATTCAACAGACATCGGAAGCCCTGATCCAATATCAAAGGACAACGGTCGCACTGATCAAAATGACTCATCGATGATGACCAATCTGAGTCACTGATGCAAATGACTCACTGATCCATCGGACGCACCGATCCATCAGACTCACCGATCCATCAGACTCACCGATCCATCAGACGCACCGATGCAAATGAGTCACCGATGCAAATGAGTCACTGATCCATCTAACTCACCGATCAGATGACAGACCGATGCTGACCAATCTGACTCACCGATCAGATGACAGACTGATGCAATCTGACTCACCGATCAGATGACAGACCGATGCTGATTTATCTGAGTCACCGATCATTACTCCAATGCTGATGACCTACTGATCACTTGAACAGTCATAAACAACTGTTTGAATTTCTTTATCTTTATCTTTATTTATTGTAACCAACGGTCATATTAGTTATATTTTAATACCCTGACAATTAATTAATAAAGGTTGTCGGATGTCAGGAAACCGTACCTCGTACCTGCGGAAAGGAAACCTTTTCTGTCCTACGGAGCAGGTGACATAAATACAAGAAGACTCTGCTGAAGGGATGAGGGACAACACACACAGAACCAAGAAAAGACATACGACATACTCAAGAAGAGATCTGTGCATACAAGAAGAACCAAGCAAGACAGAATCACATATACAATCAAGCCTACTCAAGAAGAGCTCTGTGCATACAAAAGAATATCGAAGAGCTTCATCGACTACATTTTTTCACTATCTGTGAACCTGAAGCATACGACACTCTTCTTCTCAAACAAAATCGAGAAGAGGACTCAGAATCACTTCTGATCAATTCCAAAACGAGTCCAGTGCTACACTGAAATCACTAGAGCCATTTCTAAACTCTACATCTTTGCTCTGTGATTTATGTATTCTACATTTTGAGCAGTGTGTGTTATCTGTTGTATTAAACACACACACTGACTCCTGTACTTTCACTGGAGGATCTGTAAATCCTCATCAAACCTTTTACACTTCATTTCCCACTGTGGATAGTGGTAGAGGTCTTGTGACCTGGACAGCTGGTTGCTGTTGTTTGTTTTCCCACGTAGAACTGTGGTAGAGGTCTTGTGACCTGGACAGTGAGTTCACTGTTGTTAACCCGAATCCAGGGTGTGGATCATTTTAATATAAAATTTTGAGAGGACTAAGTCTCGGCTTGAGACTGAACCTCTTGGTTAATTCTCTGTGTTTGTAGCTACATACTTTATCCATACTATACATATTTATTTCATATTCCGCTGCTATTACTTTGAAATATAATCTATCTTCAAATCTACTTTGATAATTAAATTATCAAGTGTTTATATTTATTATAAATCAAGAAGTTAGTTTCAAAAGTTAATTTAATCATAAGATTAAGTTAACTGAGAACTAATCAATCTTTGAGAAACTAATTGAACCTTTATAATCTATATAAATTCACTACAGTTTAATTTGTTTTTTGAAATTGGGGGATTTTAATAGAAATTGTTTTTAACAGAAATTTTAATTGGTACTCAATTCACCCCCCCCCCCTCTTGAGTGTCCACTCCGACCAACACTTGGTATCAGAGGTTTGAAAATACTTTCTAAAAGTACTCTGCTTTTGAACTGTGATTTTAGTTGTATTTTAAAATTCTTAAAATTTCTGTTATATCTAAATTTTTATCTCTTTAAAATTTTCTCATCGTGGACAATAGACTTGAGGGTGCTGCTACTAACCGGCCACCTTTCTTCAATGGAACTAATTATGCTCAGTGGAAACTGAAAATGAAAATTCATCTAGAAAGCATAGGTTTTGATATTTGGACTGCTATTGAATCAGAATACAAAATCCCTACTACTGCTAGATCTACTTGGGATGAACCTACAAAGACTGCTTACAATAACAATTGTAAAGCTATGAATGCCTTGTACTGTGATCTAGGAGATGAAGAGTTTAATAGAATTTCTGCTTGTAAAACTGCATATGAAATTTGGGATACCTTAGCTGTTTCTCATGAAGGAACAACGAATGTTAAAGAAATGAGATTGAACAATTATACTATCAAGTATGATAATTTTAAAATGAAGCCTGACGAACCCATTTCTGACATGTATCTCAGGTTCAATGAAATTGTCAACACAATGACTTCTCTGGGAAAGGATGTTCCAGCAAAGGAGCAAATCATGAGAATTTTGAGATGTCTACCTGAAAGATGGAGAGAAACCTCTGTCTCCATTAGAGAATCCTGTGACATTGGAACACTGCCTGTCAAGGAATTAATTGGTAAACTCATGATGTATGAAGAAGAGCTTAAAGTAAATAAAGAAGAAGATGATGAACCTAAAAGGAAGTCTATTTCCTTTAAGACTACAACCTCAAAGAATAAGGATAAAGAAAAGCCTCAAGCTATTAATGAAAGTTCAAGCAGTGAGGAAAGTGAGAATGATTCTGACAGTGATGCTGAGATGGCTCAAATAGCCAGGAGATTCAAAAAGTTTTATAGGAAAAAGAAATTCTTTAGGAAACCAAATTACAAGGGAAAGTATGACCAACAAGGCAAATGGAAAAAGGATTGGAAGAAGGCTGACAGAACTGATGAAGTTGTCTATTATGAATGCAAAAGAAAAGGGCACATAAAAACAGACTGTCCAAAGCTGAAATACAGAAAGAAGTATGAATACAAGGATAACAAGTACAAGAAAGCCATGAAGGCTACTTGGAGTGCTTCAGAAGACAGCACAAGTGAAGCTGAATCTTTAGACTCTAAAAAGAACCGAGCCAACATGTGTTTCATGACAAACACTTCTGAGGTAACATCAGAAACTCCTGCTTCAAATTCATATTATTCTGGAGATGATTCTGAAGGTGATAACATGTCTAAATCTGAATTGTTTGAATACTGTGACATGTTAGAAGAAACTTGTAATGAGCTTAAGGATAAATATAAAGGTTTAAAGAAACAGTATGCTTTAAGTGTTAAGCATAAATCTGATCTGGATATAGAAGTAGAAAAGAATGCTTAGTTGCTTAAAGAGAATACTGAACTAAAATTGTCTAATGAACAACTTAGAAAAGACTTAGAGAAGTTAAAAAATGGCAAGAATACTCTAACACAGATGCTAGGAAAGCAAGTTGCACCTAAATATACTACTGGTATAGGATACCAACCTGGACAGAGGAAAGTTGCCAAAACTAGATTCATTCCTAAATCTGGACAGAAGATAGTTAATTCTGGAACTTCATATTCCTCAACCAGTTATATTCATAGTTATGGATCTAATAAGGTTTATCTTTCAAAGAATGATAATTCTACAAATTATATGAGACCCATTAGACAAATATGGGTACCTAAAGTGCTATTGGCTAACCTGACTGGACCCAAGAAGATCTGGGTACCAAAATCATCTTCCATCTAAATCTGTTTTGTAGGAGACCTGCTTGAAGAGCTGTCACAAGAAGATATGGTATTTGGACAGTGGATGTTCAAGACATATGTCAGGAGACTTTTCTTGTTTCAAGAGCTTAGTAAAAGTTGATGGAGGTTTTGTCACCTTTGGTGATAATTCAAAAGGAAAAATCATCGGCCTAGGCCAGATTGGTAACACTGATTCAATCTTGGTTTCTGAAGTTTTATTTGTCGATGGACTTAAATATAACTTGTTAAGAATTTCTCAATTGTGTGATGATGGTTTTTATGTGAAATTTAAAAATGATTCTTGCAATGTTTTTAATTCTAAAAATGTTTTAGTATTTTCTGTTTTAAGAAATGAAAATGTTTCTGCTGTTGATTTAGATTCCTTAGCTAAGCAGAATATTCCTTGCTTAAATGGTTTTCATAAAGAGTCTTGGCTTTGGCACAGAAGATTAGGACACTGCAATGTACACTCACTTAGAAAACTTTCTAGGAAGAACTTAGTTAGAGACTTACCCAAACTTGAATTTCCAGCAGACAAAGTTTGCAATCCCTATCAAAAAGGAAAGCAACATAATGTTTCTTTTAAATCAAAGAAAGAAGTGTCAACTTCTCAACCTCTCGAGTTGGTTCACATGGATTTGTTTGGACCATCAAGAGTTTCTAGTTAAAATGGGAAGCACTATGTTTATGTTCTTGTAGATGACTTTTCTAGATATACTTGGGTATACTTTCTAGCTCACAAAAGTGAAGCTTGTTCTTACTTTATTAAATATTCCAAGTCTGTAGAGAACCTTAGTGGAATTAAGATTAAAACCATGAGGAGTGATCATGGTCGTGAGTTTGAAAATCAAGATTTTGAATCTTATTGCTCACACAATGGCTATACTCATAACTTTACTTCCCCTAAACACCCCAACAGAATGGTGTAGTAGAAAGAAGAAACCGAACCCTTCAAGAAATTGCTAGAACCATGCTCAATGAATATGACCTGCCTATTTACTTTTGGGCTGAAGCTGTTAATACAGCTTGTTATGTCATTAATAGAGTCTTAATTAGACCTGTTCTTAAGAGGACCCCTTATGAGTTGTGGAACCATAGGAAACCAAAGGTTAACTACTTCAAAGTTTTTGGCTGCAAAGTCTTCATTCTCAATACTAGAGATAATCTTGAAAAATTTGCATCCAAGAGTGATGAAGGAATTTTCCTAGGTTATTCTATCTCTAGTAAAGCCTATAGAGTTTTCAATAAAAGAACCAAATGCGTGGAAGAATCTGTTCACATCAAATTTGATGAAACTGATCCACATGAACCTAAAATCTCTCTTGAAGATGATCTCTCTGGTTTGAATCTCAATGATAAATACAATGGACCTATAGTTAAAACATCCAGCTCTAGAAATTCTCCAGAACCTGCTTCTGTTGAACCTCAATCTATAGATGAACCTGAAATTTCTAGTCCAACCTTTACCAGATCAACGAGGATTCTAAAGAACCATCCTTTAGATGATGTTGTAGGAAATCTAGATAGAGGAACATAGACTAGAGCTTCTCTAAGAAATCAGGTTGAACATCAAGCCTTTCTTTCACAGTCAGAACCTAAAAATATCAATGATGCTATCAATGATGAGTTTTGGGTAATGGCTATGCAAGAAGAATTAAATCAGTTTGAAAGAAACAAATTCTGGGAATTAGTTGACAGACCTAAGGACACCTAAACAATAGGCACAAAATGGGTTTTTCGAAATAAAGTAGATGAATCTGGAAATATAGTTAGAAACAAAGCTAGACTAGTTGCACAAGGATATAGTCAAGAAGAAGGTATAGACTATGAGGAAACTTTTGCACCTGTAGCTAGACTAGAAGCCATTAGGATCTTACTTGCATATGCTGCACATCTGGATTTCAGGTTATATCAAATGGATGTCAAAAGTGCTTTTCTAAATCGTTTTATAATTGAAGATGTTTTTGTAGAACAACCACCTGGATTTACTAATCCCCATTTTCCAAATCAAGTTTTTAAACATTCTATAGCTTTGTATGGCTTAAAACAAGCTCCAAGAGCTTGGTATGATAGACTTAGCAATTTCCTTATTTCAAAAGGTTTTACTAAAGGGATTGATGATCCAACTCTTTTCATTAAAATAATTTCTAAAGATGTTTTAGTTGTACAAATATATGCTGATGATATTATTTTTGGATCTTCTAAACACTCTTTATGTACTGATTTTTCAAAAAGTATGCAAAATGAATTTGAAATGAGCTTAATGGGAGAGCTTAAGTACATTCTTGGATTTCAAGTATTTCAAAATGAAAATGGTATTATTTTGAATCAAAGTAAATATACAAAGGATATTTTAAAACTTTTTGGATTGGATAGTATTAAGGAAAGTGATACTCCTATGAGTACTACCTATAAATTGGACGCAGATGAAACTGGGAAACCAGTTGATCAAACCAATTACAGAGGTATGATTGGTAGTTTACTTTATCTTACTGCTAGTCGACCTGATATTATGTTTAGTGTGTGTATGTGTGCTAGATTTCAAGCTAATCCTAAAGAATCACACTTACTAGATGTTAAACGAATTTTTAAGTATCTTAAGTATACTGTAAATTTAGGTTTGTTTTATCCAAAAGGACAATCATTTAATCTAACTAGCTATTCAGATGCTGACTTTGCAGGATGTAAGTTAGATAGAAAAAGCACATCAGGAACATGTCATTTGCTTGGAAAATCCCTAGTATCATGGTCTAGTAAGAAACAGAACTCATTTGCATTGTCTACTGCCGAAGCAGAATACATAGCTGCTGGTAGTTGCTGTGCACAAATTTTGTGGATGAAACACACTTTATTGGATTATGGATTTGATTTTAAACATGTTTTAATTAACTGTGACAACACAAGTGCAATAAACATATCCAAGAACCCTGTGTCTCACTCTAGAACTAAGAACATTGATGTCAGACATCACTTTCTAAGAGATAATTATCAGAAAGGTGATATTTCTCTAGAATTTGTTAGTTCTGAAAATCAATTAGCTGATATCTTCACAAAGCCCTTATGCTCTGAAAGAATGAAATTTATTAAACAAGAGTTGTGTATGATTGATCTGTGAAACTGATCTGCGAAACTGATCTGTGAAACTGATCTCTGAAACTGATCTGTGAAACTGATCTGTGAAACTGATCTGTGAAACTGATCTGTGAAACTGATCTGTGAAACTGATCCGTGAAACTGATCTGTGAAACCGATCTGTGGAACCGATATGTCACACTGTTCTGTCAAACCGATCTATTTTCAATTACTTTTTATTAATTAGTAAATTACTTTTTATGGAAACCCTAAATGATAAAATAAATGATACGCGGCTATTTATCTTCCCTAAAACTTTTGACCTTTCATTTCCCGCCGAACCTCTCAACATCTCTTCCCCTCTACTTCAAACCTTCGAACCTTCGAACTCCTGCCTTCCAAAAATCATCAAATGACTAAGAAAAAGAGACCAAGCAAAGGACCGGATAGCCTTGTACCTTCAAAGCGTGCTCGAGGCGAGTCGAGTAGTACCTCTCAACGATCAGTAAATCCGAACCTGGAAACTCGGATTGTTGCTGTAGAAAAAGAAGTAAACTCCGCCTGGCTTTTGTCAAGTAAGTCACTGTTGCTGCAAGTTCTTGAATCGCAAAGTTGGATAGACTGGTTTTCTGACAACACTCGAATAGACTACCCGAAGCTGGTACATGAGTTCTATATGAATCTGGAAATCACTTTAGATGGTGTGGAGGCTGCCCGGATGTCGTCTGTTGTAAAAGGAAAGAAAATATCCTTCTCATCTAAGCAGTGGGCTGAGTTCCTGAACGTACCTCATGAAGGTCGGTATGAGGATTATGCTGGGAATATTCCTCCGACATCTGATTATTTTTCTTATGAACTAGCTCTGGAGCTTCTGACAGGTAACAGAGAGTCACGAAGAATCACAGCTTCAGAATTAGATGGTGAGTGCAGACTTCTTTTCAAGTTTATTCAGCACCAACTTTGCCCTAGGAGAGGAGATTTTGCTGCTGTAAAATAACAGGATGTTTTCCTGTTGTTTCTTCTGAAAACACATTAGAAAATCAATTTGTGTAGATATGTGATGGTACACATAACTGGAATGATAAAACCATCCAAGAAAGCCACTGCCTTGTTTTACTCAAAGATGATATCTACCATGCTCAAGAATCTAGATTGTCTTGATGAAGATGATGAAGTTAATGAAACAGACCATACCTTCTGTCTTAACAAAGAGATCTGCAAGAGGATGAAAATAAATTGGAATCCATGGAAGAAGTGCTGGGTTGTAGATGAAGATAAATTGTATGAAGCCTACAATCCCATAGATCATGTCAAGAGGCCAAAGGATTTGAGAGATCCTGGATTAAAACCAGATGAGGAACCAGTTTATTCTGATGATGATGAGCAAGTAGAAGCTGCTACTGCAGAAGGAAGTGTGTCTTCTCCTGATGATAGGAGTGACACTGACACTGCCAGTCCCAAAAGAAGAGTAGAATTTGGACCTGCTAGTCCACCCTTAGCCCTACCAGAATCAGAACCTATTCTTGGTGATGAAGAAGATTCTGATACTGAAGAATATCACAGTGAAGCCTCCAAGCAGAGTAATAATGAGCAAGGTGATGCTGATGACAATCATGGTGATGATGATGATGCTGATGTTGTTGAAGCTGCTGTTGATGGTGTTAACAGACCGGTGGATGGTCTTGCTGTAGATCAAGTAGAACAACCTCATTCAGTACAAGAAATCCATATCAGTGGCAAGGATGACTCACCAAAAATCAGTGGAACAGAAAGCTATGAAAAACCAAAATACACTCTGTGTGCTGCCGTTTGGGATGACTACCCTGGTTATGCTGTGTTGGGCTTAGAATATTCTGAAGACGAAGAAGCAATGCCAGAATCTGCTGCAGCTGTGAAGAGGAACCTCCCACGAGATGCAAGGTCTGTTCCTATTGTTGATCCTACCAATAATAATTTCCCTGGTTCTGGAATCAGTCAAGCTGATCTTGATAAGTCTAAGATTGAATTGCTAACTGCTGTGAGAATCATAGTTTGAGAAGAAGTTTCTAATGCTCTTACTCAAGTGTCTCTACAAGTTTCTGAAAATTCTTTGGAAGCCTTCTCACAGAGAGTATCTAATTCTGTGAAGCCAGACCTAGCCAATACTGGTGAACTTATTAGCAGGCAAATAGCCTTTTTGAATCAGACTATGAAGGATCTTCACACCGGCCGGGTATCTCTATCAAGCGAATTCCGATCAACCATCTCTGGTATGATGGATGTTTTGAGAAATCTGATTGAACATATCAACAAGTCTGACCTGAGGAAGTTGAAAGCTGAACTAACTCACATAGTCGGCCAAGCCAGTACAGGCAAGGTAACGAAGATTACTACCCATGAGATAGAAGCTCTAAAAGAAGTTGTGCGTGAAGAGTTAGCTGCTGTAAGACAAATTCTTGATTTAGAATCTTTGAGGAAGATGAAAGAGCTTTGTGATAACAGTCATAAGATGGCCTTTGTATATTCAGCAGATGCTAAGAAAGCCCTGCAAGAGATCAAGGAAAAAGTTGATACTTACTTTTCCAAGATTTATAAAAAACATGAGATGACTGCAAGCTTCAAGGTGTTAGCAGAGAATCTGAAATTACCTCCTGTCACTCAGGCCTTCAAAACTCAAGTTCGCCAATTGCAAGATTTTGTCCCTTTTATAGCACAGTTCATGGAGAATAAAGATGATTTTGAAAAAGCTATGAAGTATGGAGCAGAAGTCATTCAGGACTTCATTCATCTGTTGAAGCCTTATTTGGATGCACATGACACTGCAATTGTACTTCCTACTTCTGAACCTCTCAGTGCCTCTGATGTAGCTCCCAACCAGCTGTCTGTTGCCCAAGCTCTCTCTCAATTAAGACCAGTTCCTCAGCAAGCTTCTCAATCATCTCCTGTTTCTCAACAACAACCCTCTGCGGTACCTGCTCCTACACCTGCCCGAGTTGTCCTACCACCACTTCAGATTCGCCAAGACCAGCATGTCTCCAAGCCTTCAAACTTACCCACTATTGATCCCAAAGACAAAGGCAAAGCCCCTTTGTATCCCCCCAAATAGTTGTGTATTGTTTTTGATGGGGTGAACAATGTGCTACTTGTAATAATCTCTAATTTATCATTTTTTTTCTTTTCTTCTCTCTACTCTCTACTGACTGCTTTTACTTTCACTTTCTCTTATCTGTTTTCCCTCCTTTTTGATTATCCCAAAGGGGGAGAAGAACAAGAATACTTTCTGGGAGAAAGATCTGATATATATAATGGGGGAAATATATCTCTAAGGGGGAGAACGATCTATATATGTATGATAGATGTGAATATCTCAGAGGGAGATCAATATCTCAGAGGGAGATCAATATCTCAGGGGGAGAAATCTGAATATTATATATATGGGAATGTTAAAATTAAGAAGGAGATTTATATCTCTTTACTCTTATTCTCATTATGCTTTTATTATTGATTGATTGATTTTTTTTATATATATTTAAATATTTGTGATTATCAAAAATGGGGAGATTGTTGAGCCCTCTGGAAGATTGTTGATTTCATATCTATGTTTGATGTTTTAATAATCACAAATCATCACATACCATTAATGCTAAATCTGGTTTGTTTTCTCGTAAACTTAATTACAATCTGTAAATGAATCTGTTATCATGTTTTTGTCTATGCTTATTGACGTACAAAGTATGTTGGAAGTCTTCTGGATTCAACAGACATCGGAAGCCCTGATCCAATATCAAAGGACAACGGTCGCACTGATCAAAATGACTCACCGATGCTGACCAATCTGAGTCACTGATGCAAATGACTCACCGATCCATCGGACGCACCGAGCCATCAGACTCACTGATCCATCAGACTCACCGATCCATCAGACTCACCGATCCATCAGACGCACCGATGCAAATGAGTCACCGATGGAAATGAGTCACCGATCCATCTGACTCACCGATCAGATGACAGACCGATGCTGACCAATCTGACTCACCGATCAGATGACAGACCGATGCAATTTGACTCACCGATCAGATGACAGACCGATGCTGATTTATCTTAGTCACCGATCATTACTCCAATGCTGATGACCTACCGATCACTTGAACAGTCATAAACAACTGTTTGAATTTCTTTTCTTTATCTTTATTTATTCTAACCAATGGTCATATTAGTTATATTTTAATACCCTGACAATTAAATAATAAAGGTTTTTGGATGTCAGGAAACCGTACCTCGTACCTGCGGAAAGGAAACCTTTTCTGTCCTACGGAGCACGTGACATAAATACAAGAAGACTCTGCTGAAGCGATGAGAGACAACACACACAGAACCATGAAAAGACATACGACATACTCAAGAAGAGCTCTGTGCATACAAGAAGAACCAAGAAAGACAGAATCACATATACAATCAAGCTTACTCAAGAAGAGCTCTGTGCATACAAAAGAATATTGAAGAGCTTCATCGACTACATTTTTTCACTATCTGTGAACCTGAAGCATACGACACTCTACTTCTCAAACAAAATCGAGAAGATGACTCAGAATCACTTCTGATCAATTCCAAAACGAGTCCAGTGCTACACTAAAATCACTAGAGCCATTTCTAAACTCTACATCTCTGCTCTGTGATTTATTTATTCTACATTTTGAGCAGTGTGTGTTATCTGCTGTATTAAACACACACACTGACTCCTGTACTTTCACTGGAGGATCTGTAAATCCTCAGCAAACCTTTTACACTTCATTTCCCACTGTGGATAGTGGTAGAGGTCTTGTGACCTGGACAGCTGGTTGCTGTTGTTTGTTTTCCCACGTAGAACTGTGGTAGAGGTCTTGTGACCTGGACAGTGAGTTCACTGTTGTTAACCCCGATCCAGGGTGTGGATCATTTTTATATAAACTTTTGAGAGGACTAAGTCTCGGCTTGAGACTGAACCTCTTGGTTAATTCTCTGTGTTTATAGCTACATACTTTATCCATACTATACATATTTATTTCATATTCCGCTGCTATTACTTTGAAATATAATCTATCTTCAAAGCTACTTTGATAATTAAATTCTCAAGTGTTTATATTTATTATAAATCAGTAAGTTAGTTTCAAAAGTTAATTTAATCATAAGATTAAGTTAACTGAGAACTAATCAATCTTTGAGAAACTAATTGAACCTTTATAATCTATATAAATTCACTACAGTTTAATTTGTTTTTTGAAATTGGGGGATTTTAATAGAAATTATTTTTAACAGAAATTTTAATTGGTACACAATTCACCCCCCCTCTTGAGTGTCCACTCTGACCAACACTTTTAAATTACACCATAGTCTAATTTTTATGGTTTATAGGATTACAATTACTATTTTATCATGAAATTCCTTTCATTATTCTCATTTTTTTGTTTTTTTCAATCACTTTCCCCATGATGGGTTTTGATTAAAATATTACTCATGTCGTAAGTTTTTTCTCAACACAATTACTTTTTCTCATGAGTCATGAAAAATCTAATTGATTTTATCAACAAATCCACTTGTTCAATTCATTATATTTTTAAATTATGTATTTATTTTATCAATATATATATTTGTGTGTGAATTATATTCATTATTAAAATTCTATTTAATAAAGAACCTCATTAAATGAACGTGTTATGTTGATAAGAATAAATCCTATAATTTCTAATGTACATATTTCTTATATATCCATGTTTTAACAATCCAAATTATTTTTCATAATGTTATAAGTAACCTTCATACATCTCTTACCCTCTTATAAATTTATAATTTATGTAATCATTTTTATCATGTTGGTTTCACTAAATATATTAGTGCACTTTAAATTTCTTCTACATGATTATTTTTTAATAATTTTTCCACCAATAGTAATGTTTTAAAATGTTCCAAAATTCCTTTCTTCCAGAATTATTTAAATATATAATTCCTTCAACCATGAATTTATTAAAAAATTAATACATAAAAATTCAATGGTTTCATTTTTAATAAAATTAATAGCTTTTACAAATATCTATTTGAATGTATCTTTCCAAACCTATTTTGGATTCTACGAAACTTCTTCTCTTTGATTTCATGTAGTAATAAAAAAGATATTGTTTTCAACATTGATTTAAAGAATCATTCTTTCTAAAAAATAAATGGAAAATAAAAATTCCCATTTTCAAATTATGTTTTTTTTTAATTATTAATTGATTTCTCATTATCTTTGTTTATTCTTGATCAATGTTGTTCTAAAAATAATATCCTCCACCTTAATTACCATTATAAATTCTGAGATTCTATATTAGGTCATTGGTTTTATCCAATACGTATTTAATCATTAATAATCATCTAATTTTATATAAATTATTTAATTCCAAATCATTTCATATATGAATTCCATAATTTCAATTACATGATTTAAGGGTGTTCAACTAGATTCCCAATACACTGATTGATTTGGAAAATTATTGTCTACACTATATATCAATTTAATATTTTATGTCAATACAATATACTTGAGAATACATTCTGAGTAGTTTTTTTTTCCTATAATGATGCTTAATTATTTTAGATAACAATTTATTTTCCATGGGTTTGTCAGGTCATATTTATGTTATCACGATTTTTCAATGATTACAAGATCTTATGTTACCATCGTTGTTTAGTATATGTTTATATGATATTATATAATT
This sequence comes from Viscum album, assembly GCA_963277665.1. NCBI lineage: Eukaryota > Viridiplantae > Streptophyta > Magnoliopsida > Santalales > Viscaceae > Viscum > Viscum album. The sequence continues at coordinate 762,010,988 of OY728166.1, forward strand.
ATTATGTGATTCCATGATATTTAGAATACTCATTTTAATATCATGTTATAACTCATTTATCTCATGTTATGCTTTATTATTATTCCTACCCTTATAGATAATTTTAGACCACCCCTTATTATCTTTCCCTTACCCATTGTTGTGAAGGAATGTAAAAAATTATAATGTCTATAAAGGGGAAAATAATATGGATACATTATCAGAATTTTGTTAATACATATTTAAGATTTATAAATGATTGAATGATATTGTAATAATATATACCTATTGAAGATAGTGTTTTATGTTATGTTATTTTGGAACTAGATATAAGAGAGTGAGTATAAGGACACTACACCTTCCATATATAAATAATGATAGTGAACATTTAATTTTAATGCTTTTTACAGTTTGTGAGGTTGATGATCATCATCTTTATTTGAGTAAAGAAAATTTGATATTGGAAAAGAATTTGGGGGTATTTGTGTACTCTAATAAATTATAGGGGAGGATACTACAATTAATAAAATATGGCCTCGCTAGAGTATTCATAAAGCACCCTAGTATTTATGCACTTTTATAGTCTAGTGGACCAATCATGGGGCCACATTAAAACATGAAATGTGAGAGATATTGACTTAGATCCCCTTTCTTATCAGATGTTGAGAAAATGGGATACAAAAATTGGTCAGAGGTAATGTGGAACCCTTTCATTCAGGATATTGATCCTATTCAGTTTTTTTTCGTTATCCCTCCATTTAATGGATTAAATTTTGGAAGAAAATTACTTGATGTTGTTATAGAGTTCAGGTGGAAATGTTTTCTAAACCACTTTCTAAGAACATGCAGTTGGAATATCTTGACAAAACTTCACTATATTCATCAATTTTTTATTTAAAATTTGAGACAAGTCTGGGTAATTATTCTAATATGACAAATGTTATATCCAAAATATATGAAATTCATATTTTTTTTCAATTACCATATTTATATATACTATATATTTCAATTAATAACCAACTTATTTTTCAGAATCAACTATTTTCGGAATATTAACAACCTCATATATGGTGGCGGGAGTGGTAGTCCCTTATTCTTAGAGGTGAAACCTAATTTGAATATATAAATTCTTTAATTCCCCATTGGGTCATTAATATTACATACATAAAAGACATACTGTGTGATCTTATCTTCCATTAAAGGGAATTAAATATTTATTTTTTTAGAGTGGGACACGGCTACACATTTTAGTTTATGCCATGAATACTGCATTCTAGTGGTGAAATTTTCTAATTTTGATGGGACAAATTTTGGTTCCTCCTTTGATTCCAGTTGTGGGGGGCCTCATCCTATGAATATGTGTATCCTAACTCAATAAATATTGTTTCCACAATTCATCCACCATTGTATTATATTGAAAATTATCATCTATTGGATAATAGTATTGATTTTACTCAAGGCATATCTCATAGCAGTAATGATTTCTTCATTCATTGATTAATAAAGCAAAAATATATGTCCTGAAACTCATTTGAATCAATGTCTTCTCCCAGACCCCTTCTATCATAGGCCCATTTGGTATGTAGACCATTATATGTTTTAACACTACATATAATATGTTTACAAAGTTATGGTCTATGAATATTGACATTGAGGGATTCTATATCCATCCCCATCAAGCTAGACCTGAGTGAGATAGGTGTGTCTTGTGGTGTTAGGAATTGGGGGGGGATATGGCAACCAACACCCAGCCTTATGATAGCCGGTATTATCCAGATGTGATGACTCCTAAAGTGGTTGTCATGGAAAAAATACCTCAATCCATTTGGGAAGGGGTTGATATTGATCCATCATTGATGTCCTCTAAGCCCACATGTGATTTGATGACTCTAAAAACAATGGTTCATCCTGGATAATTACTATTGTGGATGAAAATGTGATATTTTAAATTTTGATTATTTTTACTTGATCATGATTGGGATTTAGTGCATACTTCGACTACAAGATTATTTATATAGGGAGTTGTACTACATCCCCAGATTTTAGATCTATCATCAAAGGTATATTTATGACTTATTGAGATTTGTTTCATGAATAATTATAAATGGTATAATCACATTTCTCATTGTGCATTCATTCCTTTGAAATAGGATGATATTTTATTATTTACCAATTGGACAGTGTTTTTGACAGACCAATGTCCTCAATTATTCTTATGTAATTTCATGATTCTATCAGCGATGGGCACTCATATTCCATGGATGAAGTGAAGTAAAATTATCCATTTTCTATACATCCTCATATCTATACATCGAATGAAGGTTTGAAAATTATTTTTTTAGGGATATAAGGATGTGTAGGAAATCATGTCAGAGGTTTTTTTAGTGACTTCATGGTCCGGTGTCCCAAACCATGATGAAATCACTGAGGTATATCTAATAGTTAATCATGTCCATATTTTAGATATGATCATTTTGTCCATAATAATGGGTTTTCATAACGTTTATATAATTGAAGGTTTCTTATAGGTTATGAACTATGTAAGGAAGGCATTCCAACTTTAGATCTTCTTCGATGTCATATGCTGATTTGGCTTTGAGCTAGAAAATTATTATAAGGTTTTCCTCATATAACTCCCTATATATATCCATTCCATGTTATTAATTATCAATTGTATATTGATCCACCTATTAAGAAACATATGTATCTTTTCTATAAAGAGTGATTAGTAAAATTTGGATGAAAATGATTGTGGTCATTGCACTTGGTATCTTACAAATTAAGGTGAGTTGTAACTGGAAGTTGTTGGGGGAACAATGTAGAGTTTACCCTGGTTTTTTAAAACCACACTATATCATGATTCCCTGGAAATAGGATAATTTCCTTGTCTATGTGAGATATCAGCATGGGGGGTTTCCATGGTGCATGTTAGTGGTAATATCCCTATAATCTATATCTTTTTAACCATCAAGTAGAACATCATTTTAGAAATAGTCTTCTAGTTCATATTATGAGTCATTGAATCCTTAATAACCTAAATATACGAAGATTTTATACTTATGGATTCTAGAATTGGGAAGGGTAAGAATATGATCATTATAAAATATTGTAGTATGAATATTCTAACCTTTAATATGGGGTAAATCGGGAGTTTGAGCTTGCTATATGGCAGTCACTGAAATATGTTGATGGTAGTCTTTTATTATTTTTGGGTATATGGGATTTCTTTCATGAATTCGCTGGAGTACTCTTGAAATCTTTTGTATTTTTTCTAGAATTTGATAACAGCTATGTGTTGTTTCAGAATATATTGGATATACTTGGTTGAAATGGGAGCATGAACTTAATTTTTATAGTCATTCACCCTTCTAATAATACAAACATAATATATAATGGAAGAAGATATATTTTCATCATCCAGTATAGCCTTTTTGGGGGATGATAATATAGTCCCTCATTGGAGGGGTTCGTAAAATGAACTTGGATCTTATAATCTATTAGAATATTCTAATGAGATTTTTAATATCTATAGGGGGAATGTGCCCACCCTTATATTATTTTTAGGATATTCCAATGAACTCTTGTCAAAACAAAGATATTATCCTAATATCATGAAATATTTTTTATCAGTTTATAATGATGATCTCCTTGAAAGGGACAAACAATATATTTTATAGAATATTTCTATACATTATAAATACATTGATACACTAATGTTTTTGTTGAAACATGATTATGAACCAATTTCGGTACGACGATTGAAAAATTCTTGAGAATTCCCATTAATTATTCAAAAATATTATTTCAATTCATAAAGCATTGAGTCAAAAAATGGTTTTTCTAATTTTAATAATTATGATATTTTTTATATATCAAAAATTTGTGGGGGAATATACACCCACCCATATCATATATTTGTTCCAAAAATATGGTGATGGGATTTGTGCGTGAGAGTGGGGATATGTGCCCACCCATGCATGTTGTTGGAAAATAATGGTAGGATTGTTGTACAAGAAAAAAGATATGTGCCTTATCTCTAGTTCAAATTATGTCATGTTTGTGGGATTAATTAATAAAACTAAGGAGATGGTCCCATGTTGATCCATAACTCACCACTGAAGGAGATATCTCGTTGATGGATGAATTTGATTGTCTACGAGGGTAATATTCAAGGATTTCCCCCCAATAAGGAACTAAGAGGAAGTAATTTAGTGATTCTATTGGATATGATAAAAATGATCAATATTGGGAGACTCTAAATTTTGGATGAATTTATGTTCGACTCTCAAATCTACCTTTTATATATAAATGAGTTTCTTATTGTCACGTTCAGAGGATTTTCTTGAGAAGATATTCATAGTTCAGACATTCTTCGTTAGATTAATTATGGGTTTCATTGTGAGGTGTGGAATAATATGTTTCAGTTCATAGAGTCCCTTACACACTTCCTTTAGAAATCGTATTGTTTCATTCTATTGATATTCTCAAACCATTGATGTTTTTTACATAGTTTTGGAGACATTGAGTATGTGAAGGCATCTGTAAATTTTTATAAGTATTGGGTATTATTGAATATGTCATTCTGGAATAGTTAAGTGATGTCGCTTCCATTTCATTGGAATCAAAATTAATTTGTGATATGTGTATCTACATTCCCAATGGAAACAAAAGTATTAATGTTCATCAGTTCAACATCACAATTAACCCTCTCCCGCACAACTCTTCTATGAAGAAATGATGTCGTAGTTAAATTTCCTCTTTTCCAAATTGACACACCCTTATAAAATGTTAATCATTTCTATTTTTAAGTAGAATAATACGTTATATCATATAATTTTTTATATATTTAATCTAACATAATAATTTTTTTTTCAAAATTATCATAATTTTATATAATATATTTTTTTATTATTGATTTATGGAAAACATATAATACAAATTTTAAATAAAATAAATAAATTTTATTATTTATAATTATCTCAATATTATTATATTATAGTTTCATTTTTTATATTAATTTATATTTTAGTAATTCCTATCATTTTTTAAAAAGTTTTTCAAATTCGTTGTACATGATGAAAGTATATTCTATCAATATAAATATATATGTATGTATCTGTATTTTTATATGTATTTAGATATAAATATATTAATTTATCTTCTTTATTAATAAAAATAATTACAAACTTTTAGTTACAAATTAATATAATTTTTTATATAAATACATCTTAATATTAATTTATGTATTTGTAATTAGAACTAAATATTATGTGTCAAATAATAATTTATACAACTCATTTACCATCATTATAACAAAATAAAATTTCCTTTACAATAATTAAATACAAATATGTCTTATAAATTTATACCTTAACTTATAATTAACTCATATAATTGATAAATTAAAATAGTTTTAGTTTCAAAAAATGATTAAAACATATTTTATTTTATTTTTTGTAATTATTTTTAATAATTTTATAATTAATTCATTTCTAAAATAATATATTAATAAGGATATAATTCATTATACAAATAATTAATTTTCATTTGAAAATAATCATTATTAAGAATTTCAAAATTGATAATTTAATATTCATAAAAATTTATTTATTTATAAATATCAAATATTGAATTAGTGTTCAAATAAATTTCTGTGAAATAATTATTATATTTTAATTCCTTTAAAAATAATGATGTTATAGTCACCCCCTGACATTAAATTAATTGGTACCTCACAATTAGTTATTTTTAAAAAGAAAAACTAGAAATTTCATTCTTCAAAATTATGAAAAATAAAATTGGATATAAAAATTAGATATACATTCAAAATAAAATTCTATCACATTGATTTATTTCAAAAAAATGACAATTTTGAATCCATAATGATTTTTTGACCTTGTATTTATAAAAAATATAACTACGTGATCCCTCACATCCAGATCCATTACTAAAACATACTATGTATTTTATTGATAAAAAATAACTGAAAATACATAGTTAATTTTATAACATATGACCTTTTCAGATATAGAATTTGGAAATCTAGAAAAGATATAGTTTATCAGAGTTGTATAAAAATTTATCTAACTTTCATCGTGTGTTCCACCTCATTATATAGAACGATAAAAAATTTAATTTTTACTAAGCATATGAAAAATATTTTAAAACATTGGGTGAGCTTAAAATTTCCTGGTAAGGGTTTTAAAATCTAGTTGAAAATATATCTAATTGATATACCATAAATATCTTTTTGGAATTATTATTCCAAAAAAACATTTGATAAAGTAAACAATTTTCTAAAAGCATTTTCAAAATAATGAAAATAATTTTCTAAAAGTACATTAAAAATACATATGATTCTTAAAAAACATTTAATTTTTTTAAAATGTTAAATTTTTAAATAATGTTAGGACTTACCCTTTTAAAACATTTTAAATTCATAAAATTTTATGAATTATTTATGATACTTGAAATACGTTAAGAAAATCATGTTTTTTCTAGTAGTATAACATTTTCGATATTGTTCCCTTGAGGTCATAGGTATACTCACCAAACCATATCATCAAATTCAATACCCAAGTACCAAATTTTAATAAATCATTCTCAATGGTTTGACCTTTATCATTCATATCCCATTAAAATATTTCAAAATCATACAAAAATAGTTTTCAGAAATGATGTTTTTATAAGTTATCATATTGATAAAAGACGAATTTTCTTAAAACATATGAAAACTTAGATAAATCAACATATCCATAAGAAATACTTTTAGAAGACATAAACATGAATTCTATAAAAATTAAAACAATTACTTGTACAAAAGTCCATGCAATTCCTTTATAATTCATATTATATGAATACATGTACATGAATGAAAATAATTGATAAATAAATAAAAATTCATATTAAATTATTAATTAAATTTATTTCAAGGACATAAAATAATAATTTTTCTATTTATAAATATTAATATTTACATATATATTTAAATAACAAAATACCCTTTTAATTTTAAATTCTAACAATAAAAAAATATGTTTTTTCATTTTTCTACATCATAGAACAAATGATAATTTTTTGAAAAATAAATAAATGGTTAAAATTCAATACAATTTCCCTTTAAAATTGAAATATAAATATAAATTTTGAAAATAATACCCTTACCTAAATATTAATTTTGAAAATTATTTACCATGGAAAAATTTAATAAGGGCGGCCAACTATTAAAAGATGGAAGTTATTAGAAATTATTTGAAATAAAATGATAGATGGTGTGTTTTGGAGAATTTTTTAGGTTCTTTTTTGATATAATAAATAAGGTATTCTATATCATTTCTAATTAATTCATCATATAGATAGGTTGGTAAAAAATAGATGAAATAATACTATATATCTTACTTTTTGACCAAAATTGTATTTGAGAATTCACATTAGCATTTCCAAGGTCAAATATAATATTATATTTAATTTTTTAATGATTTTATTATTCTAATGTGTGAAGGGATTATAAATATTGAAAAAAAAATCAGAATGACACTAGGGTGATTGTGAAAATAAATTGAACATGTTATGATTTACCATATATGATAATTATTGAATTTGTTTTAGTCCAAAAAATGATAATATATATTATTTTTATTTTTATTATTCAATTTTATTCAAATCATCCCCATGAAGTATCATGGAACTGAGACATAGCCCATATAAATTTTTGGTATATAATCAAAAATAATTTAGTATTTAATGAAATAATTGGAAATTATATCCACCAAAATTGTATGCTGGATGAAGAAAATATAAAAAAAAATTAATAAACACTTCCAATGTTCGACCAAAAAATTGGACAGCCCCAATTTCAATTTTATATTCATTAAAATCATAATTATCAAGTAGATAAATTGGGTGGAAGAAGAAAAGTACAGAGTGATGAAGAACACGTATCTTATATGAAAAAAATGATAATTTCAAACACCTAAAAGAAAATAAATGTTGATACACCTACCTCCTATCAGTAAATTGATTATAAGAGCATGAAAATGGACTTTCAAACAATTCTTTTCTCAATTTACCCCATTCAAATTTAGACCTACTTAATTGTTTGAATTCCATATATGTCAACTTCGACTCCTATTCAAGTCAAATCGCATTAAAACAGAGTCACATATCTCTCAACCCTCATCCGGTGGTCAGATCCCTCTTGATGTTCAACCCTACAACCTTAAAAGAACCCCACTTACTCAACTCTTCCAAGAAAAAACTGTCCCTTAGTTTAGTTTCTTCTTATCCAATTCTGTACCCCTTATCCAATTTTCAACATTTCTCTCGCTTCTCAAATAATAATATTATACTATCAATAATTTTTTCATAATTATAATTTAAATTTATACTAAATTTCATTTTTTTTAAATATAATAATTTTCTGTAATATTTTTAATATTTAAATAATTTATTAAACAAATTCATAATCCAAATTTAATATAAAATATATAAACCTGATTATTTCTAATTATGTTAATTTTATTAATTATTAATCACATAAATTATATACTAACTTGTATTTTAATTATTGATATTATTTTTTACAAGATATTTTGAATTAATTATACCGAAAAAAATTAGAATATTAAATATATATATATATATCATATTTCAAATTAGTCAAAATTAATTAATTTTTTAAAATAATTAATATAAATTTCATTAAAAATTAATTCCTAAAATTAATTCATAAAATTAAATAAATTATTTATAATTATAAATAAATTTATATGTTGAATTTCAATTCCTTCAATTTATTTATATTAATTAAAACAAAATATTATTTCTTGAGAAATAATTCAATAAAAGTCATTTTGATAAATCCATATATATTTTTATAATTAAAACTAAACATTGATTACTGAATATAAATTTACTCTGAAAAAATGATTAAAAAATATTTTAGTTGTCTTCAAAATTATGTTTAATAATTTTATCATTCATTTACCGGTCAAATAATATTTTGATTAAGAGAACATTCATTATAAAATATTTAATTTTCATCACAAAAAAATAGTTTATTCAAATTTTGAAATTGAAAATTTAATATTCATCATATTTTTTGAATCAATATCACATATTGAATTAATTTCCAAATAAATATACAAATAAATTATTCTCATATTAAAACTTAACCAAAACTTGGGATGTTACATCCCCCCTAAATGAATTTCACCCACTCAATTCAATCATATTTATTAAGAAAATTATGAATTTCCTTCTATAGAATTAGAAAAATATAGAATGAATGATCTAATTTCCTAGAAGTATAAAAGACAATTATATCATTCATATTTCAATCCTCAAACAACAACATAAAATCACCCACATTGTATTGATATGGGCTCTAATACCAAATGAAACAACACAAACATTCCCATCTGTATTTAGTACTGAAACAATTTATTTATTTTTTAAAACAATAACTGAGAAATACATAGTGAAATTTTATAACTGGGGATCATATATATTATGGGATTTAAATAATTAAAGAATTAAATAAACATTATATAAACTATACAAAAAATTGAATAATCTTCTTCTTGTGGGAAACCTCGGAATATGAAATAAGATTGATGTTAATTTCAATGGAAATAATGAAAAATATTTTAAAAGATGAGGTGAGCGTAAGATTTCCCAATTTGGGATTTTTAGACCAGTGATTAATAAAATTCATCTAAATACTATAAATTTATTTCGGGGGAAATTTTTACAAAGAAAACATTTGATAAAACAAAAACAATTATAAAACCATTTTCAAAACTTCGAAAATCACGGTCTAAAAATTATGAAAAAATACTTATGATTTAAAAGAATAATTTTCAAAATAAATATACTTATGGAATAAACCTTGGATTAATATATTTAATATCATTAAATGCAATAAAAAATTGGATTAATTTTGATACATGAATGAATTAAAGAAAACCATATAACCACAAGTTTTATCACTTATAGGACAATATATTCTTGAGATTATAGGTTTACTCCTCGTAAAATATTATTTCATTTAATACCCATGTGCTAAATTTTATGAAAATATTTTTAGCTTTTTTCCATTCGCATTTATACTCCATTAAAATTTTTTATAATTTTATATAAATTATTTTCATTGAAGAACATAATATTATAAATTTTAATGATAACAGAAACCAAATATTCTTAAAACTTAAGATTTATAGGGGAATTCCACATTTCTAGAAGAAATGAATTTAAAATAAATATACGTGAATGCTATTAAAATTAAAAACATTAATATTATAAATATCCATGAATGTTCTAGACCATTTATAGAATAAGGCCTCATTTACATGAATGAAATTTATTGATATGAAAAAAATGAATTTTTAGAGAAAAAGACAACTTAAATTTATTTCAATCATAGAAAATAATAACTTTGTTCATTTGAAATATTAACATAGATATTTTGATAAAATTAAATAGTCTTCAATATTAATGTTTAACAATAACAAAATAATTTTTTTTTAATTTTTTTATATAAAAAATTAAATTAGTTCTTAGTAAATTAATGTTTATAATTCAAAACCTTTTCCTCACAATATTGATATATAACTTTAATTTTTTAAAAATAAAACCCTTAAATAACTATAAATTAAAAATGATTACCTTTCCTCAAAATATATCCTGGAATCTTACTAATGTCACTGGATATTTGGGGAAAAAGAGATAAAGAGTGTTTTTAAAATGAGTCAAAAACATTTTTAATTGTAAAAATGAGGCCTTGTATAAAAATTTTAATTTATAATTGGATTGTAAATGTATTTTTGAAAAATAAATGAAATAATACTACATATAATCCCTTTTCAAAAAATGGAATTTCATAATTTAGATTTTTATTGGGATGTAAAATATAATATTTATATTGGTTTTTTATTTTCCAGTAATTTGGATATCTGGTGGGATTAAATATATTGAAAAAATATATATTGCAACAGTGGTGATAGTCAAAATAACTGTAATGAGGTAAGATATACCAGATATTTTAATAGGCGAGGTTCTGTTTTGTCAAAATTATCTGAAATATATATTATTTATCTTATTTTTTATTTGTTTTTAATTAAATAATCCCCCCCAAAGCTTCATTGAACTCGGATTTATCCCATATAAATAGTTAAAACAATATACATAACTAGTTTATGATATAAACAATTCATTGAAAATCACTACAAGATAATAGGGATGTCAGATGAAGAAAATACATAATAATAATAAATGAAGACATCCAATGATTGAATCAAAATATTGAAAAAACCTATTTCGATTTAATTTGAATATGAATCTACAATTCCCATTGGAGATATTAGGTGTAACATGAAATGTCCAGATTGATGAAGAATAGGTGACTGTTATGCAATAAATGATATATTCAGACACCTAAAGGAAAAAAATTGCATACACCTTCCTATGATGTATAACTTGATTATTGGAGGATGATAATGGGGTTTCAAGTAGTAATATACTCAATTTAATCCATCAGTTGTCGAACCTCTTTCGAAGTTCTTCTTCCATCCAAATCATCATAAAATACCTTTTGAATTTAAGCCCATGGAAACTGATCCTCATCTTGGTCATCACTCATCTGATGATCAAATCCCTCATAGTGCACGGCTCTAATATCTGAGAATACCATCACCTGCTCAATACTTTTCCAACGAAACCCACCCACGATCCAGTTTACGCTTATCTAATTTGACACCCCCTTAACTGGTTTTCAACATTTCCTGTTTTTAATAAAATAATATTATATACTATATATTTATTCATATTTTTAATTTAAAAAATAACAATAATTCATTTTTTGAAATTTATCAGAATATTTATAGTTTATTAATAATTTTAAAATTTTAATATAAAATTCATAATCCAAATTTAGTATAAAATAAATAAACCAGATTACTTATCTTTATATTTATTCCCTTAGTTTATAATTTCATATTGTTAATAGTAATTTATATTTTAATTATTCTTATCATTTTTTAAATATATTTTTAATTTATCTCTAGAGAAAAAATTTATTTATTATATATATATATATATATATATATATATCATTTTACCTAATAATCATAAATGTCAAATTTTATTTTCAATTAAATATAAAATTGGTATGTAATTTCTTATTAAAATTAACTTAAGTATTTATAATTATAAATCAATTTTATTGTTCAAATAAAATTCCAATAATTTATTTATTTTCAATAAAACTAAAAATTATTTTATGAATATTATTTCAATAAAAAAATTATAAATTATTATGTTATCTAATAATAACCACTAAACATTGATTAATAAAAATAATTCTAGTTTCATAAAATGATTAAAATATATTTTTGTTTTTTAAAATATTTTTAACAATTTTATAATTATTTTAACCATCAAATAATATTGCGATCATGATAACATTTTTACACAAATTTTAAAATTTTATTAAAAAAAATCATTTATTTAAATGTTAAATTGATAAATTAATATTAATTATAGTTTATTTTTCTCAATATCATATATTGAATAAATGTTCAAACAATTATACTATGAAATAAATCACATTTTAGAACTCAGTTACAAATATTGATGTTACATCGACCAACCCATACAAATTAACATCATGCAGTATGGAAAACTATAAGAATGACTCTTAATAATGATTACTGAGGGGTATAAGTTACCCACTCTGGATGAAATCATAGGGAATGTGGTTGAGGAGGATGAATTGTGGTCACAAGGAGTACAAGCCCACAATTATGGAACCCATAGAGGGTGTGAACCAATGTAGACGGTATGATGGGACCCAATTGTAATATATCATTGGACCCGAATGGTATAATTCCTTTGAACCAAGGATGAGTATATCCCTCTCGGAAGTGGAATTATTCAATATAGAATATGGGATAATAAAATATGTCATGGGTCGAATATGGAATATATTAATGGGTTGTACAAGCTAATTTATGATTATATAGACAAAGGGTGAATATAGAAAATTTCATGAGGATTATAGCTTGTAGATAATGAAAATGTAAGAATAAAGATTTCTGTTTTAAAATATCTAGTGGTTCCCAGCGTATCGTGTTTAGAATGGAATTAAATAACACATAGTCTAAATGGCATAGCTTAATTCCATATGGATAGAACATAACTTTTAATTTAATTTCATACAGTAAAGATATTTTCATGCAGTTTAAAATCATGTGACTAGAAAATATTTTGGCACGTTTTAATATTAGATATGGGGGATCGAGCTATACATTGGAGTCTTACATATCATATAAATATTGGAATTTGTTTCTATATAGTTATGATATTGCAGAAATCTATGTCATATTTGTTGTGAAAATAGAGGTTTGACTGGGGCTTATTCATACAAAGATTCCCGATGATTTTTCCTTCAGATTATATCCCACTAAAAGAAATGAAAATGTTTTTTGGAATTAAAAATGGGGTGACATCCCGTAATAGAGGTTTTTTCATTATATAGACATAATGATCATTAAATACCCTTAAACCCACTAGATTCATTCTACATATAATAAAAAAATACAACAAAAGATGAGACACATTTATTTTTAGTTTAAGATTGAATTTGTATATGGAATACACATTGAGGACCCATACTATAAATATAATATTTGTACCATATAGAATATATCTCTAGGGTATGAAGTATGATATCTCAAAATGAGTGTTATAATGTGAAATCTATATGGGGCATCATGTTCTCCCCATGGAATACGACCCCATGAAAATACTAACAGAATTATTTTGGATATAGTCCTCAATCCCTGATAAGGAATCCTATATATAATTTTTTAATAGGATTCAGATATGTCATAGATTTTATGTTACTATCCTATTAGTGGGTAAGGCATAATATTTGAACTCATAAGGATTATTGGCTCCTGAGTTTGAAAATATTTTAATATTTTCTATATACCCCAATGTGGACTCCCATATTGGATAAAAAGACAATACAAACTCTGGAATATTCATGTGCCACTCTTGGGAGTTAGGGATAAACATGATAGTTATAGGATAATGATATCGTGGAAAGGAATTGGATGTTGTGTGATATCATAAGGTAAGGTGATTAATGAAATCACATGACACAAAAGGGTCACACAATCACATAATTGGTATTAGGATTGGTAGACACATTACATGGTAACTTGACAAAGAGATCATAATGGTAAAAGAGAGAGGTGGGGAACCGAGTGATCACATGACTCAAGTGTAATAAAATGATCCTTTAATGGGTAAGCGGTTTTATTGACAAGCCTTTCATGTGTAGTTCATATACTTGATGAATGGTTAATTAATTTTACATGTTCTTATTCTTCAAGGATTCTTACTATATTCTACAATGGGATACCTTGAAGTCATGTAATTAACTATTATCCACTCAAGTGCCTTCTTTGATTGTCTTTTTCCATTTTATCCAATACCATATTTGGTTAATTATAAAAGATGAGGTTTTTATTGGTGTTAACCCCTATATCTATACAAATTCATAAGGTAAGTGGGCCATGTACAAAAACTAATTGAAGATGAATATGTATACATAAATCAATATTGCCTAATATGTAATACAATTCTAAGGTTTTGTGTCATTGATGATGTCCTCCAACGTGCCATATGATAATGCTCAATAGATAATGGGGTTTATCATAAATAGACTCATTAAATACCACTAATATACCAACTGGGGATATGCACTTGCATATCTCTAAGATATGTCTCATTATGAAAAGAAAAAGTGATATTTCCCCAACATAGATAGGCTCTATTTCATTATGCTTATTAAATTATATGATTTCATATCACAAGGGAATCACATTAACAATAGTGTCCATGACAAGGTCCTTTCATGGATATCCACTATCGCACAAATATTTTAGAATTAGGTGATTTAATATCTCAATAAAGTGACATGAAAAATAATGACTATGAGAAGGACCTGCTATAGAAATCATCTAACATCCATCCTCATCGATCATATAAGGGTTTGTGGGTTATTAAATCATGTAGCTTTATCTCATGTATCTCGAATGGTCATGTGATGATGAAATAACGTGAATTTTCTAAATGCTTTTATACCAAAATAGTAATCATATTATTGGTATTTTCACAACATTATGTTTGCAATTTTTTATATGTTTGGATTGAAAATTGATCAGAATATTTTTAGAGTATGATGAATGATAAATATAGAGCAGAAAAATATTAACATTAGATAACACTCATGTCTATATTTTGAGTCATTGTGTGATGGTACCTTTAAAAATTCTGCACTTGGATCAATTTCATATAAGAAAGTGATACCATTAATGTAAGGGTGTCATAGAGAAGTAAAATTTGATGATATTAAAAATAATTTTGAAGTAATATGTTGACATGATGTGGTTGGGAATTAAAACATTTTATTAGTGAAAAAGGTGGATTTTTTTTAGAAATGAATGATATGTGAGAAGTAAAGGGAGAATCACATTGGATTTTGGTGATTTAGATGAGGAACAGTCAGTGGGACATGTGGGTTTGAAATTACAACTAAAAATCACTTCTAAACTATTTAAATTACATTATATTTTATCATAATTCAAGCAACATTAAGTTTTCACTTTTACCATTATTAATCTTGATTAATTTTTTAGCATAGTAATTATAATTTTACTAAAAACAGGATATTCCCATTGATAATAAATTTGGATGTTTTGATTCTAAATTTGGAATAAATTTAATCTAATTAAATTTATATGTAGGGAAATAGGAAATTTTTAATTAAAATATAAGATAGCATCTAAAACTATTTTTTATAGAAAAATTAAATATATACATTTAGTGTTTTGAGTCTAATTTACTACCTATTATTAAATTAATAAATATTAATTTACTTTTTATATATTTAAAATCGTAAAATTTTAATAAAATATAGGGAAATTTATATATTTATATTAAAATTATAAAATATTTATAAAAAAATTATTTTGAAAATTAACTGTATTAAATTCATACCAAAAGTTTTCTTCCATAAGATAATGTTATGTAAATAATTAATATGACCTCACTAACAAATTTTCATATGAAAATTTTTAATATGAGAATAATCTTATTGTAATCAATTAATAAACAAGGTAAAAAATAACTTTTGAAATAAGTCCATCTAATGGATAAAAACTATAATAGGGAAAAAAAATATTTCATGCATAAAATTGATTTATTTTTATCACTTATAAAGTAATAAATATTATTGAAGTTAATTTATTTAAATTTAAATATTGTCAAAAATATTTTAGGATTAACGTTTAGTAGTTATTTATTTTATTAAGATAATAATAAGAAACACTTCAAAAATAGATCTTAAAAAATATCTTTCATATTAAATAATCATAACCAAAAACCATTAAAATAAATTATTTACATTATAACACATTAAATTTATTATCCCATTATAATTAAAATATATTAATGAATTTTATCTTATCATTAATTTATAATAATATTTAACATATAAATATCAAAATTATTAATTCTTATCATTATATACTAAATTTTATTTCTTTATTAATTATTTTTAAAATATGTTATTTGGTTTATATACAACATCAATATACCTATTAGATATATGCATATGTTATGAATATATTTCCAAAATTAAATTTGAAAATATTATATTTCCAATGAATGTATTTCCAATTAACATATATAAATAAAGGATATATTTCATTCATACATAGAGGCTTACATAAATTATTGATTTTAGTATCATTTCTTATGTCACAAATCTCATTACTTATGAAGGATTTTTCATAATAATTTCACCTTTATTGATTTTATTTATTATTTCATATTTAGTTCTAAAAATTTTGAATATCAAGTGTGAAGAAGATCCCAGGGATATTATAGTGTAAAATATTTTATTGATTTCTATTTGTGATCCCCATTAATTTATTCACTATTAATGGATATAATCTTCCATGGTATGTAATACATAGTTTAATGTACATATATTTTAATATTTTATTTCAATAAAATTTGTTGTAGTTTTTTTTTATTTCATGTTTTTTGTGAAGAAATATATTAAATTTAGTTATTTCATATGATAAAATTAATTTAAAATATTAGGGTGTTAAAATATAAAATATCAATTACTAACATCCCTATCCATATTTTCCAAACAATTAATGTAATATATTATAATTATGAGTGGATATATAAATTTCATAATTTTTTTGGAACAAATCATAATATATTTTACATCAAAATTTATATTTAAGACTCTACTTGAAGAAAATTACTCACATATTCTTTTTATGATAAAATATAATATCAACTTAATTTTTTCATATAGTGTTTTCTTCTATTCTGATGATATGTTCAAAACATAAAAAATAATCACACATTTCATGCAAACATTATTCCATATTGTTAACAATATTCATTGAAAATTTACAAAATTCATTCAAACTATTTTTTCAATAAAAAATCATTTATAGGTCTTCCACACCACCACATATAAACATCATATATATTTTCTTTTTCTTCATTGATATTAAATAAAAAACTGAATACAAGATAATCATCTATATAAGGGATTCATGATATCAAATTGTATTTTAAGGGTTAAATTTTTTAATAATCTAATTAAATATTATTATAATTTAAAAAATAACCTTGCCATTATTGCACTACTTGGAATTTAAAATAACATGATTCCGTTCATAATTATTTTCTCGTTCAATTAATTTTTTTTTGAATTACACATGACATTCTCTAACGAATCAAAAAAATATCATTAATTTATCTCTCGAAAATATTGATTGTTTTCAAATATTTTCATATAATACCAATATTATATATTTTTTCCCTCTTATTATAATATTATTATCCAAATAAATTGGATAAATATCCATTTAAAATTCCATCTTCATCATTTTAATATGACATTCATTGAGTCTAATTTTTTACCATTATAAATCATTGGCTTATAAAGAATTCAAAATACATCAGAGTGAGATTATTCTTATACCACATCTCATGATAAATAATATTTGATTTTGGTCTAAATAGATATAATATAATTAATATTCACAACTATATATACAACTTCACTTGAAAATAGTTTTAGGATTCTAAAATTATATATTTTGAGTCTTCCAATATAAAAATTATTATATTTTTCCTTTCTATAAATATATTATTCTTGGGATTAAATGGAGAAGTACATTGATGTTTAATCCCATTCTAAGTTATATAATATTCAAATTAATTTCTATTGAACTACCTTCTATTATCACTTCCCAGCTTGTTGATATAGACCCCCCCAACTCATTCTTAACGTCTCTTTTAAATATTTTTTACACATTCATTTCCTCTATCCTTTGTTTCATGAATGTAAGGACCCAAATTGTTATAAATAAAATACCCCTTTATGATTTATTAAAATTACATAGTATATATATTTATTATAGAATAAACAAGAATTTTATTATTCTATTTATATGACTATTAATCATCAATATTGTTGACAGTATATCCATTGAACAGAGATCACATGATTAGTATAAATATAGGTTTTTTTAAAAAATCAAATTTTACTAGAAAAATGGAGGGGTGGGCTCAACTAGTATGATCATACCCTATGAAGGCCATTTGTCAATGATTGTGTGGGAGATAGAATATATATGATTTTACCTGCACCGAGCCCAAGCTGAGATCCAATGATATAATCATGAGTGATACTATTTAGAGTATAATTTTATGTTAATCTAGATCACAACCAAAACCATATTTGTTGAACCACCCCTAAAAATATCATAGTTGCACAAATTTCCATTAGGGTATTTGCTGGCATATTTTAGAGATATGTCTCAAGACCCAATAAATATTATCATGTACATTTGTTTTTGTAGAATATTGAATATATTTTAATTATATTATTATAACATTATTAATGATTTTTATACTAATGCAATAAAACACAAATAGTATTTTTGGGTAAAATTCAAGTTCAATTGAAGAATTTATTTTGATGAATTAATGGTTTTTTGGAAATAAATATTATTTTAAAAATAATATTATTATCAAATATTTTTTTGAATTATAATTTTGAGTATAAGTTTAATTAAGTAAACTAAAATTTTTATAAGGGTTCAGAAACTGTAATTGTCAAAAATCCCATCATTCCTCAATAATTAAATATTATTATTTTAAAAATTGAAAATAAAAATATTTAGAAAATTATTTAGATAAATTCTATTTTATGTTTTGAATAATAATATTAATATTATCCAATGGTGAATATTTTAAAATTTTTAGAGAGTTGTCTTTTCTGGTAAAAATTAATTTCTGTATAAATATACCTTCTCTATTATGTCTTCTGAATGACCCAAATGTTATATAATAAATAGTATAAATTGTATCATTGACCAAATATATTTTTTTAATTCTAGATAATTTTATTTTATGTTTATTTTATTAATTTTTAATGCCTTTGTGAATCCTCTAAACCCATTAATATATTTTAAGGTTTAAAATAATTTCTTTAAGACTAAGACTCACCTAGAAATTAGCATTATAATTATTCTATTATGATTGGCCATTGGACTATTAAAATATTGAAAAAAATCTTATTTGGGAGAATCCATAGTAAAAACAATGGTATGGTTTGTGGTATTGGTTATTTTCTTATATAGACTCTAAATCCTATGTTTGAGAACTAATAATGAAATCACTACTCATTTCATATATTAACCCACCCAATATACCATTTATCTTCTGTAAAAAACTTTTTATAACGTTCTTACTCTCCCCTAAACTATCTAGAGTCCCCAAAGGAACCCCAAGCTATCAAGAAGCTCCCCCAAGAAAATGGAGTAACACACTCAAGTATGAGATCCTCTCTTTCTAACCTCTATTCAATAATCCTCATCATTTTATGCTCTTTTATTTTAAATTTCCTATTTTCGGGATTCTTTTTCCACATACCCATACTTCCCTTTTGATTTAAAAATGATTAGAGACCCATTTTTTCTTTAATTAATTACATCCATGGAGATTTATGTTCCCATTTTTATACGGATGAAGTTTCATTATGGGATTCCGTGCTAAAAATTCTTGAAGTGAATACCCATACACAATTCTTGTCCAGGGAGTTAACCCTTATGAACATATACATGGATTATTGAGGTCATTTATTTATTTATTACAAAATCCTTGGTCATGGAATAAAATGTCCAAAAAATGACTCCATGTTGTATGATCTATGTGGCACACTTAATCATAAGAATGAAATGAAGGTAATGGGTGCATCCAAAATTATAAAGTGCACCAATGCACCAGGTAATGTTTAGTACCCTGAGACCACATTTAGAGACATGGAGTAAACATTATTCCATTATGGGACTTTTTTACTTCAGTTTTTATGGGAAGTTATCCTTCACCTATGTTTATAATGTGGTGTTCTATGTTGTTTCCACCACTCCCATGTCAATATTATCCTGTATTATATTTCCTTATTATTCATGTTCCTTTTATTACACATTGATATGTCTTTTTTTTACAAGTTTTACCTTATTCAATTATTATTCCCTTATTAGTTTTTATATCTCATCCCTTTCTAATGTATGTTCCTAGGTTATCCCATTCAGTTTTATGTGCGAGCATATTATGGATGTTTTAAATATATATGATGTTTTCTTATTTTATGTTGTTATGAAATATACATAATTCCCAAAGACATTTGAATATTCAATCATCTGGGATTTATTAAGTGTAAAATTTTGTAATAAATCAATTATTATTGTGTAATAAAGTGAAGGGTTTTCAAAGTTATAATCAAAGGAATTTTTTTTTTATTTTTTGGATTAAGATTAGTAAACTCTAGAAAAATCCTTAGGGATAAGACTATGAATACAAAAACATACCTAAATTTTGGTTAGTATAGATTAATTTTCTTATCAATAAAATATATCAATGTCTAGATTCTAATAGTGGATTTCATTTAGGAAAATATGAACTTATTCGTAACAACTCCGAAAAGATGTGTCAGGCAAGACTCAACGTAACCTAGTACATGAAAAAGGCCTAACTATGAACCATTTTTAACAATACCAGGGTATATGATTTTATAATTTCATAATCCCATTAAAACCCATTATTAATGGAACATATAATTCATATAAAAATAAATTTTAATATATAGATCATTGATGAAATAGTTTAAAGCATAGAAATTTATAACTTTAGGATCTACATAAAACTTGTATAATTATCTCTTTAATGACAATGGATTCCATTTTTTGTGTTTTATAATTTCTAAATAATCATCCATTATTTTCCCATCATTGTATTTAATATCTTGAAACATGATTAATTAGGTAAATCGTCAATGAAATGTGAAATTTGATGACTTCCCCAACGAGATGTTCAACACGATGGGAGTGTGAATCACAAAAACATTTTGAAACGAATCTCTTAGATGACTCAGGTTATAAATATAAACCAAGATCAGGATGAGTGCCCAAATCCCCCCAAAAAATTAAAAACTGAAATTGATTCCTTTATGATAAAAATTCCTCGGACTTTCATAGATGAATATAATCCATTAATCATGGAACAATTATCGAATCCATTAAGAATATATTATCTATTCTTCAATGTTTCAAAAAATAGAAGGTTCTAGTAGTTGTTTATCATATAGAGGGTTAATCATATCAGTTGTGGGAATTGATCAAGAATAAGAATCCAATGTAATAAATCAAAGATATTGGGGGATGGAATTCCATAAAAATTTAATAAATTTTTTACTTGCATTATTGAATGTAAAATGGAATGGGATTTGATTACCCTCAACCAAAAATGATTACCAATCTATCAGAACGCATGAGGAAAACATCATAATAATTTCCCAATAAGCTTCTGGCTTTTTTGTTATCAGGAATTCAAGGTTTATTGCTTCTTTGGTTTAATAAAACCTATTCTATGGAAATCCCAGGTGATCCGTGAATTTGATAGGTATGAAGAAATTTCATCATGTTCCCTTAATTTAAAAATAGAGATAGCCAAATCTCAAGGGTATTATGGAGATAATATTTGAAAAGAGGAGTTTAATAATGTATTTATGATATGGAAATATAATGGCGCCATGAAATTTCAACATCCATCTTATCAAATGTGATGAAAAAACCCCAATAATTGCATGTGGGGGATGCACAAATGATATAGGTGCAGGAGGGTAGGGAATATAGCAAGAAATTAATGAAAAGATTAACCCACTAATGTGATGGAGGATATTAATTCTCAAGTAAACCCATAGTTCATTTTTTATTGTTTCAACTATAGGTACAAATGAATCATTTCTAATAAAATATTTAAACCAAGGGTTTTTAAGACAGCTAACAACCTCTGAGGTAATAAGTGTGAGAATTTTCCATCATATCCACAGAGGTGGATCCCGACATCAATGTGGTTATATGTACTCTTTTTATTCATTCAGGAATACATAATTTACTTCTTGATTTTGTTTTTATACATTGATTCATATCATGAAAGCTTATTATAACTATTAAAATCCAAACCCAAATAATAGAAGTTAGGTTACCAGTGGAAATGAAAAATGGGTCAATTATTACATCCCAAGTATATAACTCAAAATACAAAACAATTTGTGGGATTAACATCCCAATGAACCTTATCATACTCACTTTTTTGGAACTTGATTCATTTCTTGGTATGGATTGGCTCTCCATACAAATATCCAACATAAATTTTAGTGAAAAGGAAATCACTCTCTGTATCGTAAATCAACACCCATTTCTAGAAATGTTTAAGGAGGATGATGAAATTTTTTAGCACTATCATATAAAGAATGCATATCACTAACATATATAACTTAATATATTTCTATAATGATGGATTATAATTAAAATATCACCCTTCAATTCATTCCCATTGTGATGGAATTTCATGATGTGTTTAACAAGGGATTTTCTAGTCTTCCTCCATATTGGGAGGTTGAATTTTCAATCAAGATTATTCATGGGGAATTTACATTATCTAAGACTCAATATATAATGGATGTTTCGGAAATTTATGATATTAAGAATTAACTATAACTGAATCTAGATAAATGGTTCATACACCCAAGTGGTTCTTCAGGGGTTACATTTTTCCTCTTCAACAAGATGAAGGATGAGTCAATATTCCGTTGAATTGACTTATGTGAGCTCAAAAAGATCACACTAAAGAACAAGTATCTTCAACCAAGGATTGATGACTCTTTTGATCATATGTTTGTTGAACAATAATTTTCCAGGGTGGATCTATAGTCAGGATATTACCATGTTAGGTTGAAGAAGGAAGATATCCCTAAGACTGTTTTTTATACAATGTACCAGAACTATATGTTCATAGTAATTCTATTTAGACTCACTAATTATCCGAAAATATTCATGAACATAATTAGTAGTGTCTTTATAACTTACCACAACAAATTTATGATAGTCCTTATATATGATATTCTAATATACTCTAAAACTGTGGAGGATAATAATGAGTTTTTAAGAACCAATATAATCATCTTGTGATATGAGATGATTTATGTAAAGTACAAAAAAATCACTTTTGGTGGAACTATGTATCTTTTTTGGGTCCCATAATCATAGGAAATTGGATATTTTTGGAATATGAAAAAATAGAATCAATTGAAAGATGGTGGAGGATAATATTTATGAATGTAATCCATAATTTCATTAGAATAGCAGGGTATTATCATCTATTTGTGAGAAATTTCTCATGATTTTAAAACCCTATAATTAATATAAATAGAAGTGGAGTCATGTTTTCTTGTAAGGAAGAATGAGAAGTAATCTTCAAGGATCATAAAATGTGGCTTATCAATATACTTGTGATCTCAATCACCACAAGTGGATATCTTTTTTAAGAGTTCAGTATTGCTTCAAAGAATGTATTTGGATGAGTGTTAATTAAAAATTAAAAATTCATATCATATGCCTCAATGTAGTAGAAATTTAATTAATAAAAATTATAACACCACAAAATTATAATGTACAACGTTTTATTCGATAGTGTATAGGACTCGAAACACCAACCACGTAAGGGAATATAATATCCATATACATTATAATATATTAATAATTTAAAATAGATTCTATATATTTTGATGCATGCAACACCGTGTTAGGGTGTGTTACACATATAAGAGACCTTATTTGATGGCATGCAATACATGAAACATTGAGTTTTACCAAACAATAATATATTATTAAAATATTATGTTTTCATATAAAATGATATAATATTGTATTTATGTTGGTTGTTATGAATTTTACTTTCCAAAAAGTTAAAATTTATGGTTTATATAAATATAAAATTAATTCATTGATTAATAATTAATGAGAAATGAAAATAATAACTAATTAGATAAAAAAGAAATATTATTATTTTTAGGCTTCCAATAGAGTTTTATCCAAATAAAAACAATTAGTTAAAATTAGTTACTAATTATACTGAAATAAATATGTAATAAATTATATCAAAATTTTTTATAATCATCCATTAGTTTTGATATGCATATGATAAGAACCAACCCAATTTCAAACAAAAAAAACATATATTTGTATAAAATAAATTTTACCACATTTTAATGGAAAGGGTATTTTAAATCAAAAATTTTAAACTTTATTGGATTTAATATGTAAAATAAACATCTTATTTGAAAAATAATCATCAAAAATCGGTTAGGGTGAACTGTAAATATTTTTCTAAAACATTTCAATTTTTAATGAATAGTTAAAAATACTAAAATTTAAATTAAAACTGCTTTATAATTTTATTTATTTATATGGTTATTTTATAATTTTAATCTATTTTAAAGTGTAATTAGAGCATATTTTTATCAATTAATACAATTTATTTCATTAGAATCATTTAAAATTTTAAAATGATTATAAAAACATAGAAACTTTTCTGATGTTTTTTACATTAAAACCCAACTTTTTCTTCCCGCATGTGGGTTGAATTTTAAATTAATTTCTACTACATAAATGATTAGAATTTAGAAAAATGGATTTCATATTTTGAATCTACATAATTTATAATTTATAATAAAATAAAAAATATTTTACTCAAATAATTTCACTGAAATTAATTAAACTTAATTACAATGATTAAGGAAAGATCAATCATAATAAGTGACTAAACCATAACTATAAGGCCCAAAAATATATATACACTTATCTAAGAGATATTTTATGGAAAAATATAGTCTCTATACTATTTTATATTGAATTTAGTCCATTATTGTAGAAACATGCAACATGAAAAATGCGTATAGTATTCCTTATCCAAAATATTACAAGAGTGCCACTCCTCCTCCATAATAAAAAGACAACGCTTCTCTCTATTCCTCACACATATCAAAATAATTAGGATAATCAAATACCTAAAAAAATAGCTTCCCCAAATACCTCCCATAGATCTTGATTCTTACCTTTGGTCATAAATCCTTCCAAGAAAGCCCTATGGTATACACCAAAAGAAGTTACTTTATTTTTAAGGAAACACATTACAATGATCTATTTTCATTCATTTGCTTCTCCTCCACCTCAAATATTATTTTTAAATTTTAATATAACAACTACAGTATCCTAAATATACTATGATGTTGTTTTATTAATGGTTAACTACACTAACACACAATTCCATTTAATGGGTAACAAACATAATATTTCTTTGTGTATCGAACAACCGCCTCATGAAACGATGATTGTTCATTTTTCCCTTACATACATTCATGTTTGAACATTATTATAGATACACTATTTATATATTTTATATAGGATATTTATGATTTATTTTTACATCTTTTATATGTTTATTAAATTTGTATTCAATACATTCCATATTACATTACTACGATAACATCATTTGATGAAGTCTGGACTATTAACCCCTCAAAGCAAAGTGATCCCCTCAAACTAAATGTGTAACATATTAAGGAAAATTTGATTAAAAATATATGAAAGATATCACATAAATAAGGTAATGTGTCTATAATATACTTGTATATACATATCATTTTTTTCATTCTCTAAAAAATGATAATGAAATGAAGGTAGAGTTTATTCGTACGTACGGACTACCAACTCCTTGAATGGTGAATTTTATTTCTTGTCTCCAAAAATTATTGGGTATTATAGATATATATGTATATATTTTATATATATGACATTATCATCATGTTTTAAATTATTTAGACGATTAAAACATAATATATTTAATAATAACAACAAATACCAAGTTAAACCATACTGAAAAAACTAGGCAATTAACACCCAAAATAGTTAAAATACTGAAAGGATATTAACAAATGTGTAAAAAGATATTATAATTGGATCATATATGATATCAAAAATATTAATATTGTTGTATTATAATTTAGTAACATGTTTAAAGACCTTATATAGGAGGTTAAAGGACATTCACTTTAAAAGAAACACAAGTTAAGGGATTCTTGTCTCATTTTCGTTCTGTGAGGAATATTGAATTATTGTGAACCTAATTTTACATATTTGGTGTATATAAAAACACATTAACACATAATATAATTAATAAATATTTCTTCATAGAATTTATATTTCAATTTGAATTAGTTATTTTGTTCGGATTTTCGTTAAAACTTACCATGTGAAATTGAAATTCATAAATCAATTTCATTTCATTGTGTTTTATTACTTACTTTCTTCCAAAAATATTATATGATTATGGTCGTATTAATATTTTACAATATATTTTTTATTTTCACTTCCCATATGTGGATCTGATGTTGATTCATGTAATCTACTCATTGATTGATTCACACTTCGATGTTATATCCTTTTCAATGGTTTATTTCTCAATCTCAATTTTATTCGAAATGTTTTTACCTAAATATCCAGTCATGGTAATTATTTATAATTGTTAAATAAACCCTTCTAATTCAATATCATAAGTTTATTAATAAAATTTATCATTAATTATTATAATTATTTACTCTGGGGTACTCAAATATTTTATAAAATGATTTTATGAAAACCCTACTTCATTTTTCAATTTAGCCAGAGAACCGATTTTCTTCTGAAAAGCATGTCTTCCAAAAAGATTTTCAAAATTTTTATCCTTTATAGAAGTATTTCCTAAATAAATTTTTTTACATTTTTTTATTTTGAATGCTTTTAGTGGAATCTCCTTACCTATTTTTGAATATTGAATTTTTCAGACACGATTTACCTTTTAAAAGGAATGTTTATGTTTACCACATAAAACATTTTCTGATTTATAATCCGTTGTTTCATTAAAGTATCACTATCAACATTAACATTTATATTTTTGGAAGAAATGTTTTTTAAAAAGTATTTTCAATGAAAAAAATTTCATGTTTTTTTTCAAATCGAGTGATATTTTACACAATTATATCATTTAAAAGTTATATATTAATTTCATTATCATCAACAACCTTCTATTTTTTCTCCAATCAGGATATTTTGTATTGATGTCATCCATATTCGTTATTTAGATGTTTTTTGATTTATTTTTCCATGGTATTTATTTTTATTCATTATCGTGATTTCCTTTTTTGTACCCTTTAAATAGTAAATTTCATACCATCATTGAGAATTGATTTTCCCCGAATTATACATATAATTTGTCATGGATATTACTATTTCCTAAAGTGTATTCCATTTTACATACAATGATTACCTTTCCAGCTATTTGATTAACTGGGAATTAGTAATAGATTAGTATTTCTCATTCAATAAAGTTGTTTTATAAGGCATATTATTTGTTTGATTATTCTATATGAGAAATTATTTGGATTGGTAATGAAAGGTGGGTCCTAAAAATTATATTTCATCTTGATGCATTGATAGGTTATCATGGGATAGACCAGTTGTAAAAACTAAATGGGTTTCTATATATTTTTTAAACCATCTTGTGAAAGGTTTTGATCATATTGTTGAGTAAATAAGGTTTCCATATGACTTTTCTAGACCTTCTTGTTTAGGGAGGTCACTGTGTCAATATGGTTTTTTTATTAATTCCCCATTTTCTCTTATTTTGAAAATTAGAAACCCTTATCTAAAAGAAAATTTCATTTTACCCTATCTTTCACATTCATAAGGAAATTTTCCATTCCCAAAGAAATTTATCATTACCATTTTTTTCATTGTTCATTTTGTCTAACTATAAAATTCGGTTTCATATCCAAAACCATGAAATCATATAATACTTAGATATAGAGAATTCTGTTTTCAAGATCTGAATTCAGGTTCTGAGATCTATGAATTCAAGCTATGAACTCTCATGATATCTGACTACAAGTTCTGTGAATTCCGAATCTGAACTCTCATTAGTTTTGAATCTGATTTACTTGAATTCATACTCCAAACTCTTGTGAGTTATGACTCAGAGTTCTCTGAATCCAGACTCTGAACTCTTTTGAGTTCTGACTCTGGATTCTTATGAATTTAGAATCTGGACATTGTATATTTTGACTCCGAATTATGATGAATTCAGACTCTGAACATTTTAAGTTCGAACTCTTAATTATTAAAAATTTAAACACTTAATTTCATTTAAATTTAGACTCCTAATTCTATACAATTAAGGTTCCTAATTCCGTGGAAAATAGAATCTGAATATCCTTGTATTATAGATACTGAATGTATTTCTGGATAGACTCTAAACATTCATTTTTTCCTTCACTCTAAAAAATGAATTTTTGTAAGTAATCATATTTTTGCTTACATAGGTTTTGGTTATAAAATGATTTCACACATTCAATTACTAACAAATAATTGTTTTAGTGACACATGTATAGTTCCCTCTGAAATTCAGGGAAAAATATTCCCTTTTGAGGAGGGAGCCGACTGTTGGAGTTGTGACTATAAATAGGAGCTCATTTGAAAGAGCTCACTACTTTTGATAGAAAAGTTGATCAATCTAGAGATTACATGCTGCTGAAGTGATTTCTAGTGAGAGAGACATTCCATGCTTTGTGCGTAGTGAACACCTTGTTCAGATTTTCTTCGTGCGACTCCGAATGTTTCTGAGTACATTCAAGGGCTTCCAGGGATATGAAGACAGAGGTTCCAACTACCTTGAATTTGAGGGCTTGAGGGGATATCAAGACACAATCCAATCTTCATATTGCGGTTTAAACCTAGTGTGGGTAAGATATATATTCTTGAAAGTATAAATCAAGGGACCTTTATCCAAGGCTGTTGGATACCCATCTCTTTGGGTTAAAAGATTTACTACTAGTTACTTGATTTGTTTCAAATTTTCTAATGCATTTTGTTTGTTGAGGAAAGTATAAATATCTTATACTTCATTATACTTGTACACTTTGATTTAGTAAGATTCTATATGGTTTAAGGTAGAATGTTTATCTTTGTATACTTTTTTTATGTTTCCTTTCTGGATTCACTTTTCCATAATTGAATTCTCGGAATCATATTTCTGAAATCTAGCAATTGTGTAGAAATAGAGGTGTTGTGAATTTTGTTTATACAAAATTTCCTTAAGTATTTTTTAAAGTATACAATTCACCCCCCCCCCCCCCTCTTGTATATTGAGTATCTACAGTATCATTTTGATCCTTTAGTTGGTATCATATGAGATTATCATAATCCATAATAACTCAACAATTGGAATTACAGGGATTGGTTCTATCTGAATTAATATCACGATTACATTCAGAAGATAATTATTCTTCTTCTTATTTTTGGAATCAAATTTACTGACTCAAAACGTTCAGATTCATATTTTTCTTAGAGATACTCTAGTTATATTTTCCATTCTTACGATATTTTTCTCTTATTTACACACTTTTATTACTAACAAGTTTGTGTGGAAAGATATTTTTTTGAGATGGCTGGAATAAATGTGGGTTCAATAGGCAACCTCAATCCAACCAGACTTCATATTTCTGATGGGAATGATTATGAGTATTGGAGAGGTCATATGAAGACATTTATTATCAGTACTAGAGTGGATAATGTTTTTATACTTACTGGAGGATATAACATCCATAACAAGGAAGATAGTACTTTCACCAATCATGAAAAGCATGAATATCAACTAAATTAGAAGGTACACAGTACATTGATATGTTCCATGACTTGTAAAATCTATAGTCGAATATATTCATGTGAAGTTGAAAACAGTATATGGGAGAAACATTAAAATACATATTTTGGTACTTATAAAGTTATAGAGACAAGAAGAGCCATGTTAGGAGCTGAATACCATGGATTTAACTTTCTATATGGAGAATCCAAAAGAAAAGTACAAAAATGGATTCTAAAAATTGTGAATAGTTTACAATACATGGGAGAAAAGGATAAGATAATGAAGCTCTTGTGGATAAAATCATAGACATCATGCCCAATGAGTTGGAATCCAAGAGAAATGTTATTGATGAGAATGAAAAGGTCACTCATATTTCATTATATGAGTTGTTTCGATCTCTTATTTAACATGAGACTAGAATGAATAGAGATGTTGATAATGTCAAAAAGAAGAATGCGAATGTAGGAGTTTCTTTTACAACTACTTCAAATCATATGAAAGCCAAAACTCCTGAGAGAGTTACTAGATCTAATTCTAAGAATGTTAATATCTAATATGAATCTAGTGTAAGTGAATCTTCAGAAAATGAGTTAGAAAATCTTTCTCAAAGGATGAACCTAATTTTTGGTCAGAAGAATTTTCAATCCAGATACAAGAAGAAATAAATGAAAAATAAGAAAGATTCAGAAGTCACATGTTATGAATGCAAGAGATATGGACATATAAGACCAGATTTTCCTATTCTTAAGAGACAGTTTATAAAGTAAAATCATTCTGAGAGAAACAGAAAGAAGTAATACAATGCTAAAGCTAAGATATTCTCTAAAGAAAATGACACCTAGAGTGCTAGGGGTGGAGACTCTTCTGATGAATCATCAGATTATGAATCTTCTGGACAGAGGAATCTTGGTGTAATATCCAGACTACCTATTGAAAATCATTTCTTAATGGCTAAGGTACACAAAGATAAATCCAAGACCCATGTATCTTTGAATTCTAGTTATAGTGATATCAAATATTATAACACTTCTAATGATGAATCTTCTTCTGATGAAGATAATACTTTACCTACCTATGAAGAAGTATCTAGGTTTGTTATGGTTGTTGAGAATGAAAATTATAAACTCAAAAAAAATGCTTGATAAGGAAAATTATTGGATTTCTATATTTACTATGGAAATATCAGATCTTTCTAAATATCTTGATTAGAAAACTATTGGTTTTGAAATTATTTCAAAAAATCATGAAAAAGTAAATTCTGATAAGGATAAACATTCTAAGGATCTAGAAAATGTAATTTCTATGAATAAAATTTCAATCCAAACTCTAGTATTAAAACTAATGTTTTGGAAGATAAGAACATATTTGTTAGACTATAGTCAGAAATTGTTTCCTTGAGGAAGTGTTTATCAAACTTTAACGTAGGTATGGAAAATTTTAATAAAATGTATTCTCAAATCCGACCTCTTTGGAATAATTCTGGTTTTGGTTATACAAGTTCAAACCCAATTTTTAGCGACAATTATTTTTTCCTTAAATTTATCCATTATGCACTAACTATTAGTGTGGTGGACACAGGGAAAAAAAATTACTTAAAAAAACCCAGTCTTTAGGATTTCCTAAGCCTATTATTCTAAGAAAATGTGGGTACCAAAGATTTTGCTTTCTAAAATTTCTTCATCCAGGAAAGTTTGGATTCTGAAAGTCTAACATTCTTATTTTCAGGAAAATAAGGAATGTACCAACAATAATACATGGTACATGGATAATGGATGTTCCCGGCATATTACTGGTAACAAAAACTACTTCGAAAATATTATCAAGACAAAAAGAGGGAATGTAACTTTCAGAGATAATGCTGAGGGAGAAATTATTGGTATAGGTAACATCATTATTCTTGAAAAAACGTTTATTTCAAATGTTTTATTTGTTAAGGATCTTATGAACAACCTCATTAGCATAAGTCAATTATGTGATGAAGGTAACCTTTCGAATTTTAGGAATGAAAAGTACTTAGTACTCAATTACATGGAATATTTTTATTCTTTAAGCCGATAGGAAAGAGAATGTTTACACACTAAACTTAGAAGACCTTAGGAGCCAAGAATTACCTTGATTTAGTGCAATGGAAGACCATTCTTGGTTGTGGAATAGAAGGTTAGGATACTATAACCTTAGGATCCTATGAAAACTTTCTATGAATGGACTAGTTAAGGATATACAATAGAATTGATTTGATTCTATAAATGTTTGTGATCCCTGTCAATTATACAAGAAACCTAAATCAAGTTTTAAATCCATCGGAGAAGTCTCAACCACTGATGCATTACAGTTGGTGCATATGGATCTTTTTGGTCCAACACAAACTGGAAGCATCATAGGCAAATATTATGTATTTGTTTTTGTTGATGATTACACTAGATTTACGTGGGTCTATTTTCTAGAAAAGAAATATAAAGATTTTTACTATTTTAAATGTTTTAGATCCCATGTTTAAAATGAGAAAAACCTTTCTTTGATAACTATTCATAGACATCAGGGAAGAGAATTTCAAAATTCAGATTTTGAAACGTTATGTTCTAGAAAAGGAATTACTCCTAACTTCACAGAACCCAGAACTCCTCATCAAAATGGTGTTTTTGAATGAATAAATATAATTATTCAAGAGATAACACGAACCATGTAGAGTGAATATTATAGAAAAACATTTTTGGGCTGAAGCTATAATTACTGTTTGTTATACTATAAATCATGTTTTCATTAGACATTTTCTAAATAAAACTCATTATGAGTTACGGAACGGTAGAAAACATAAACTCTCATTCTTCAAGGTTTTAGGCTGGAAGGTATTCATTTTGAATACTAAAGATAACGTACACAAATTCGCACCAAAATGTGACGAGGGAATTTTCTTAGGCAACTCCACATCTTCTATGGTTTATAGTGTTTTCAATAAAAACACTTGTACTGTTGATGAAATAGTACATGTAAAATTTGATGAAACTGATCCCTTTTTATTTAAAATACCATTTTTATAAATAAAGATAAGAAAAGTGTTTGATTGTTCAAATTTATCTTCATGACAATATATTTGGTTCAACTAAGCAATCTTTAACTGATTCCATTGTGAATATAATAAAATCTGAGTTTGAAATAAGTATGATGGGTGAGATAACATTTTTCCTTGGTTTTCAAAATTCTCAAAAACTAGAATGAATCTATATATTGAAACATAAGTATATTAATGATCTTAATATAAGTATGGATATGAAAACACTAAGAGTATAAGTACTCCCATCGGTACTTCAAGTACACTTGATCATGATGAAGCTAGGAAACCAGGAGATCAAGCAACTTTTAGAGGTATGATAGGAAGTCTGTTGTACTTGATAGCTAGTTTTCCAGAATTATTTTTTCAGTTTTCTTTTGTGCTAGATATCAATCCGATATTATGGAATCTCATTTAATGGCTGTGAAAGAACAAATTCTCTACATAAATGGATGCATGGATTTAGGATTCTTTTATACTTCTGGAAATGATTTTATTTTGAAAAGTTTTTTCAGATGCTGATTTTGGTGGATGTAGAATGGATAGAAAAAGTACATATGGAACATGTCATTTCTTAGGAGATTCATTAGTTTCTTGGTCATGTAAGAAGCAACGCTCTGTAGGACTTTCCACTGCTCAAGCTGAATATGTAGCAGCTAGAAGTTTTTTTGCTCAAGTGTTATGGACGTATCACACACTCACAGACTATGGTATGAGTTTTACCAATACAAAAAATCTGTGTGATAATTCTTATGTCATTCTCTTAAGTAAAAACCATGCACATCACTCCCATGAAAAACACATAGATATTAGACATCACTTTCTTATGGATCACACACAAAAAGGAGATATCATTCTTCAATTTATCGGAACACAAGATCAACTTGCTGATATTTTCACAAAATCATTACCCTTTGATAGATTTTAATACATTAAACAGAAGATGTGAATACTAACGATTAGGTAATATTCCTTGTTAATTTTTTGTTGAAATTAATCTCCTTACAGTAATAAACTTGTTTTCATAGGGGGAGTACATTGTATAATTATATTTTTCAAGTCATTCATAATGGAAATTTTTGTCGTCATATTTTTTAAATCTTTCTTAATAGAAATTTCCATAGTCATATTTTTCAAATTATTCGTAATGGAAATTTTTGTTGTCATATTTTTCAAATCTTTCGTAATGAAAATTTATGTAGTCATATTTTTCAAATTTTTTGTAATGAAAATTTTCGTAGTCAATGTTTTTCGTAGTCAAATTTTTTTTTCTTAAT
This sequence comes from Viscum album, assembly GCA_963277665.1. NCBI lineage: Eukaryota > Viridiplantae > Streptophyta > Magnoliopsida > Santalales > Viscaceae > Viscum > Viscum album. The sequence goes on from OY728166.1 coordinate 762,045,476, forward strand.
GACGATTTTCAATGTTTTCATAATAAATATTTTCTAGGTTTTTTAATGAATATTTTCAAAGTTTCTATAATGAATATTTATTATGTTTTCATAATGAATATTTCCAAATTTTGCGTAATGAAGATTTTCTATGTTTTAATACTGAAGATTTTCAAAGTATTCGTAATGAATATTTTTTAAGTTTTCATAATGAAGATTTTCAAAGTTTTCGTAATGATGATTTTATATGTTTTTGTAATGAAAATTCTCAAATTTTTCATAATGATGATATTCTATTTTTTTTATAAAGATTATCAATTTTTTTGTAATAATTATTTTCTAAAAATTCGTAGTCAGTTTTTCAAATTTATTTCTAACCAAAAAGTTTAGGAATCTGATGATTTTCAACAAAAATTTTCCGCATTACGATTAATCTTCCTAGAAATCCGAAAGGTATGTTTCCTTTCCTGAGTTTTTGTAATCATCCTTTACTTGTTGGTAGTTTCTTTTGTTTTTAAATTTTTCGGATTTTCTTTTCCATAAATCTGAATTTTTTCTTACAAAACCTCAAAAGATCGCATCCAGGTTTTCTTTGTGGCTATCATATCGACTGTCAGATCTAATCAAAAGGATTTTCATCCATTCGATTGATTTTGGAAGATGAAACGTTGCATCAAATGCCAATATAAAGGACCCTCGATGGTTGTCCCACATCTAATCATAGACTATCGCTGTAACACCCCAAGTAAATAAAGAATATGACATTTTCATATTTATCCATATTTGTGAATAAGGTATTAATATTACTTTAAAGGGTTTCTATGCTCAATGACGTACCCAACACGCAACAACGAGTTTCTTGGGAATCTTACGTTGCACTCTAATAATAAAATAATATTATTTTAAATGGTAGTTAACATGTAGCCATTGTATTGGTGGAAATGGATAGAAATAACTAAAATATGTAATTATATGTTTTTAAATGTTTTTACATTTATCCAATAAAAGCTAATGGCTTAAAATACGGATAGAATTCAATTTTAGGCGTATATGCCCTAGTTTTCACTAAAGGTCCACATATCGCCTTTTAATGGAGAACTGTCATTAAATATAGTTTTGATCACTCTTATACATTCTTTTGGACCAAATAAAACTCTTATTAATAATCGGGACATCAAATTTTACTTTGTGTAATTTTATGGTATTTTTCCGATAAAGTTTATTTTTTAATGAATAGTGTAAAATGTTGTGTTTTAATTCAAAACCACTTTTTAATATAATTAATTTATATGATTAGATAATATTTTGAATTGGTTTTAAAGTGAAATTAGAAAAATTTTTACCATTAAATCCAATAGTGGTCGTTGGAATTAATTTCACTTTGAAATCAGACTTAAACTAATGTCAATCTTTTGATACTTATTATTTTATAAAAACACGCTATTTGCTCTGACAGCGGGAATTAATTATTAAATTAATTAATGTGACTAATATGTTTTGAATTTTTTAAAACAGACTTCATTTTTGAATTCAGAATATCAAATATAGCTTAGGGTGAAGTTTTGGTATTTTTCTGAAAAACACCAATTTTTGATGAATAGTGAAACCACTAAGTGGTAATCAAGAAAACTAATTTTTCAGTTAAATGAAAGATTACCACTAATGTGTATTGAATTTTGAAAATCCGACATACATGGTTGTCATTAGTATGTAAAATTTGGTTCAATGGGATGAAAATAATTTTTTGGTGAACAATAACTTTTTTTTCATTAATCGCGATTAGAGGTAATTAGTATAATTTAAGGTAAAAATGATATTATAAGAATGTGAAAACACCATGACACTTGTCCTACACCAATTGGGTGAGTCCTGGCTGACCAAGACAAACCATGGGCCAACTTGGGGACCCCATGGAGCCACTTTAGTTGGAAAATGACAATAATATATTTTTATTTAATGTTAAAATTAAATTGACACAAACATGAGTTGTTTTACTAAAAAAGTTTTTAAGTGGGGTTCAACAAGTCCACATTTTGATTATAAATATTCATTGGAAAGATAAAAATATTTCCTACATCATAGTATTTTTTTTATAATTTTTAGACATTAAATAAATTAAATTATTTATGACATAATAATGATGCAGCGATGACATCATTATTTGACGATTTAAATAAAATGGAAAGATAATGTAAAATATATGAACTACACATGTCCAAAACTTATTGGATGGGTGGATTTCGAACCCTTATCACCTTATCCACGAATTATATCAATGTGGGACCTTTTAAAACCGAAACACATTTTCAAATAAAGTAATATTTCTTACGTTCCAAAAGTGCCCCTCCTCTCCTCTTATAAAAGGCCCCCACCTCTACCTCATTTAACACACTCCTCAAGACTTTGGCTCGGCCAAACCCTGACCATTTACTCTCTCCACATCCCTCTCCTCATCCTAGAGGATTCCCTTTGGGCATAATTCTTTCAAAGGAATCCTTTAGGCTCAAATCAAAAGGAGTTACACTTTTAAAGGTAATTCATTATCTCTTGTTCATTTGTTTTATTTTGCTTCTCCAACCCCTAAAAACTTTTTATTTACTTATTTTGTAACAACACCAGTATATTCAATATACTAGGATGTTGTTATAAGATTTAATAGAGCTACACTCTCACACAACTACATCAAATTGTTAAAGAACATATAGTTTCTGTGGATGGCGAAATTCTGCCTCCCGAAACGATGATTGTTCAATACTCATTTAACACATTCAAAGGTGGCCATTATGATGTCACTATTTTTATATATGACATATAATATTTTTATGTTTTCCTTAAGCTTCTTTTTTTTCATTTTGGGCAATCCTTTATGGTTTCCATTATGGGTAAACGCGATATCTTCATTTAAGGAAGTGCGGACTACCGCCCCCTCAAAGTGATTTGATTCGTTAAATACCATATGTGGGACGTATAAAGGATGGAACTATGATATTATATATGATATTATACTGGAATTATAATATACCTTTATATCATTATTATTCCATTCTATAAAATACGAAATAGAAATGAAAGTAGCGTTCATGCATACGTACGGCTTACCGTCTCCATCAATGGTGCATTTCATTTCTTACCTCTAAATGATTATGTAATGTTATAAATTCATGCATGTACTGGATATATATGAAATATATGATATCTACATCATGAATACAATTCTGGATATAATAAACATTTGGCCACATGAACAACATGTAATTGTAAGAAGTCCACTTTCGACTTAAGAACCAAATATCGGCAAAACAAATATTATTAACTTAAATGATTACATAATGTTTATGACATGTTAATAAGTGATATAAAAGGAAGAATGAACTTGAAAAAGTTTCTTAAGGAAGTATAAATTAAATCAAGTTTATTATTCAGGAGATTAAAGAACTATCGAGTCAAGTCGGACCCGAGGTAAGGGATCCTACTCCTCTCTTTCTTTTTAAGTACACACTTTTTTGTAATTCCTTTTAAAGCTCATCTTTCTTGTTATTGGGATTATATTTTATAATAAACTTACTGTAATTTTTATGTTCATGTGATTACAGACCCTATTCTCTCTCATCAATCCATTTTGGAAGTTTTGAGTGGCGCCGTTAGGCTGCCGAACTTTCGTAAGAGATCTAACCTCTCTCTTTCTTTTTAAGTACTCTCCTTTATGTCACTTCATTTAAGCTCCTCTTTGTAATGTTGGGGGATGTTATTTTATATTCCACTTTCTGTAAATTTTATTGTAATGTTATGAGATACCCTATTTGATCTCATCAGTCCATATTCGGAAGTTTTATGTGGAGCTGTTAGGCTGTCGTGTTTTCATAAGGGATTTTTCATCTCACTTTTATTCCTGTGAGATTTATGCTACATTTGCCACAAATTCCATTGAGAGGTGTATGTACATCCCATGATTATGATCTTTGTGTAGTATACTTTCGTTTATGAGTATTTACATCAATGATCTATTGTCCTTCTTTCATGGGGTGTATGTTTTGAAAGATACCCAAGTCGGTAAGGGAACCTTTCACCATCCTCTTTTTTTAAAAGACTTCTTTTGTTGGGTCTTTTAATTTACATATTCTTATGTTGGGATATGTTCTAATATATCCTTATTGATGTAAATTTTATGTCCAAGTGATGAGATACACTTTTTATCTCTCATCAACTCATTTAATGGGATGCCGTTAGGCTGTCAAGGGAACTTTTTAACCCAATTTTGTGATCTTTGGGTTCAACATGTAGTCATTGAATATGTCATCCATTGAAAAAGTGTGAATGAACTTTTATTGTTTTACAATTAATATCCACTTTTATTGGGTGTATTTATATTTTTCACACATATTTTTGTGATTGATTTGTCCTTAATTTAAGGATACATTCTTTATAAGGGATTTCATCACATTTGACATTTCTATTGAGGGTTCATTGTTGTTATGCACCAATTCACTCTTCTATGGTGTATATACTGTCCTTTGGAGTATTATATCATGAATCCATTTATTCTCATGATATTATAAAGTTATGACTAAATGTTATTCCTCAATTATTGTATTCAAGTGTCTCTATTTTTGGTAAAACCCCTTTAACCAAAATATCATTTTAAATGTTTTAATTATTTGATTATTATTAATATCCATGTTTTAAAAATGGTTTTAAGGATTTATTTATATGGATATTAATGGTTATAAAATTTTAAGCTTCAAGGTGCAATGGGACACTTTGATTCAAAAATCTCTTTATTAAATGTTTTAAATGGTTTTGTAATTGGTTTCTTTTTGAATGGATTCATTATTTCAATATACTAAAATGTTATATTGTGATTGAAATGTGTAAATGTTATGTTTACTTTATACAAGTTTTATATGATACATTTATGTTATGGTTCTTGGGAATTGTTATGAAAATGGGTGGTTCTGTGATAAACTAAGGGCGGGTGAGCCCGATATAGCTCTCCAATGCATTGGGTAACGCGAAGGAGTGAAATGTTAAGGTTTCTCCAAAGAGATTTAGGGAATATACTGTGATGGGTATTCCAAACGTAACCAAGAGGGTTACTCCCTACGTAAGAATGTTATGAATTCCTCATGTTACCTTTATGTCTTATGATTTCTATGATGTATTCATGGTTTTAATGGGTATGTTAAAGTTCCTTTGTTTTATGGGTAAAGTATGATTTCATTCTTATGTATATATGAACTCATGTTTCCTTTCCATATTTTTATAACCCTTAATGAGCTTTTTATGCTCATCCCAAGTTTTTGAAATTTTTTTCACAGGTCAAGGGAAAGGTACATGATGTGATGATAATGTCAAGGATGTGTCAAGAAAGAATCCATGTTTTATTTTCAATATGTTTCCGTTGATGGGAAGAATGAATATTGTCTCTTATGTAACCACTTTGTTTAAATGTGGAATATAATGCAAGTTTCATTATCTAATTCTCTAAAACTCTAAACCTAAAAAGATCCTCAATGTGTAATCTTGTAATAACTCAAGATTAAGTAAGGTTTAAGGTTGGGGCCTTATAGTTGTTATCAAAGCTCGGTTTAGATAACTTTAGAGGTTAGGGTATTCTCTAAGCATAAGTGACGTTACCATAATGGTTAGGATTTCAGAAAAAGCCCTAGTTTTAGATAAAGTGAATGAGTAAGTGTATCTTAGTGTTTACCTTCCTCATTAGTACATGATGGTTTTGTTGATATACTCACACTGACATTTCTATTTTTAGTGAATGGATGGATCTAGCAGGAACCAAAGAGACAACATGTTTGAAGGAAACTGTGGTGGTTCTCTGATTAAGAGACTAGATAAAATGGAGGATTCAATGAGGAAACTCATGGTTGTTCTAAACCAAATATCAAGGAGTCATGATCAACCACTTGAACCTTGGTATGTTCTGTAATGCATCATGTACGAGATGACCAATCGATGTGGATGTTCATGTAATAATTATAAAGGTAACCATTAGAGTTTATATGCTCCTTACTTTCGAGGTAATTATGGGTTGTTATATGATATGATGGAAAATGAAAGGCATGAGATAAACATGAGGTTAAAATATGTAATGATCATTTTTTGATGATTTTATCCCTTTTTGGGGAATGATTTGAGAATTATATAGTTTTGGAAAAAGGAAAACACGCAGACCGTGTGACTACCCATCGCGTCAGACAAAGCTGCGGGAATCGAACCCACAACCAAAGTGCGACTGGTATTAATCGCCTACCATTGGACTACGTGAAGTCCCTGATTTGTTTGACTGATTCTTTTTAGTTATATGATTTTATGAATTAATATTATGTTGATTTTGGGTTATTTATGAAAATTATTAACCTATAATTGAGGATATGTGATTAGGTTAATTACTTTTCAATACGAGACTTTGGGAGCAACTAATGTTGTTTCGAGATAAATGTTACAATTTAACATGGAAGACTATGTGACTAAATCCTTCAAATATTTGGGTTTCAATATTATATTGGTTTACATTGAAGAATTTTATGGATAAATTGTTTATCGGATGGTCCTCGTTGAACTTTGGGTTTTGTTGGACAAATTTTGGAGATTAAGCATAGATTTTCTTTTTAAAGGGTTATCCTTTTTTGGATTATCTGACCTTGTAAAAACCTTTTTGGTTTTGGTTTTGGTTAAATCCTAAAGACATGGGATGTATATAGTTCTGTTTTGTGGATTAGGTGATTCTCTAGAAGTTGATTATAGTACTCTTAATGCGAACAAGTCTCCCTAAATACCAGTATTTTGGAAAAAATATGAGTTTGATTAAGGAATCTAGTAAAAGTTGAAGGTCAACATGATAAGTGATTATGTTTCCTTATGAATAAATTCCTCAATAAAAAGTAACTTAACACGAAAATGTTGTCTATTAGCTTTTCCTTCTGGGAAATCGAATACCGTTTAACCCATCACAAGTTTGTGATTTTCTTGTGGTTAACTTTCCCCTAAACATGTTTTCTATCACTCTCCATCATGAACATGACCCTTTGTTTTTTCCTCCATGTCCATGTTTTTCTACATGGAATCCTAGTATGGGTTAACTCAGGTGACCTCTGTGCTTATCATTCTTTATTTTAAAGTGATTGTTTTACCGACTCTTGTTCCGATGTGGGACTTTCAAGGATGTTTCCAAGCTCAATTTTAAAAATTGCGAGGATGCAATTTCCAAAAGGGGGGAAGGATGTAAAACCCTAGGTAAATAAAGAATATGACATTTTCATATTTATCCATATTTGTGAATAATGTATTAATATTACTTTAAAGGGTTGTTATGCTCGATGACGTACCCAACACGCAACAACGAGTTTCTTGGGAATCTTACGTTGTACTCTAATAATAAAATAATATTATTTTAAATGGTAGTTAACATGTAGCCGTTGTATTAGCGGGAATGGATAGAAATAACTAAAATATGATTATATATGTTTTGAAATGTTTTTACATTTATCCAATAAAAGCTAATGGCTTAAAATACGGAAAGAATTAAATTTTAGGTGTATATGCCCTAGTTTTCACTAAAGGTTCACTTATCGCCTTTTAAAGGAGAACTATCATTAAATATAGTTTTGATCACTCTTATACATTCATTTGGACCAAATAAAACTCTTATTAAGAATCAGGACATCAAATTTTACTTTGTGTAATTTTTTGGTATTTTTCCGATGAAGTTCATTTTTTAATGAATAGTGTAAAATGTTGTGTTTTAATTCAAAACCTCGTTTTAATATAATTTATTTATATGATTAGATAATATTTTTAATTGGTTTTAAAGTTAAATTAGAAAATATTTTTACTATTAAATCCAATAGTGGTCGTTGGAATTAATTTCACTTTGAAATCAGACATAAACTAGTGTCAATCTTTTGATAATTATTGTTTTATAAAAACACGCTATTTGCACTGACAGCGGGAATTAATTATTAAATTAATTAATATGAATAATATGTTTTGAATTTTGTAAAACACACTTCATTTTTGAATTCGGAATATCAAATATAGCTTAGGGTTATTTTTTGGTATTTTTCTAAAAAACTCCAATTTTTGATGAATAGTGAAACCACTAAGTGGTAATCAAGCAAACTGATTTTTCAGTTAAATGAAAGATTACCACTATTGTGTATTGAATTTTGAAAATCCGACATACAGGGTTGTCATTATTATGTAAAATTTGGTTCAATGGGATGAAAATAATTTTTTGGTGAATAGTTACTTTTTTTCATTAATCGCGATTACAGGTAATTAGTGTAATTTAAGGTAAAAATGATATTATAAGAATGTTAAAACACCATGACACTTGTCCTACACCTATTGGGTGAGTCATGGCCGACCCAGACAAGCCATGGTCCAACTTAGGGACCCCATGGAGCCACTTTAGTTGGAAAATGACAATAATATATTTTTATTTAATGTTAAAATTAAATTGACACAAACATGAGTTGTTTTACTAAAACAGTTTTTAAGTGGGGTTACACAAGTCCAAATTTTGATTATAAATAGTCATTGGAAAGATAAAAAGATTTAATACATCATATTATTTTTTTTATAATTTTTAGACATTACATAAATTAAATTATTTATGACATAATAATTATGCAGTGATGACATCAATATTTGATGATTAAAATATAATGGAAAGATAATGTAAACTCTATGAACTAAACATGTCCAAAACTTTTTTTATGGGTGGATTTCGAACCCGTATCACCTTATCCACTAATTATATCAATGTGGGACCTTTTAAAACCGAAACACATTTTCAAATAAAGTAATATTTCTTACGTTCCAAAAGTGCCCCTCCTCTCCTCTTATAAAAGGCCCCCACCTCTACCTCATTTCACACACTCCTCAAGCCATTGGCTCGGCCAACCCCTGACCATTTACTCTCTCCACATCCCTCTCCTCATCCTAGAGGATTCACTTTGGGCAGAATCCTTTCAAAGGAAGCCTTTAGGCTCAAATCAAAAAAAGTTACACTTTTAAAGGTAATTCATTCTCTCTTGTTCATTTGTTTTATTTTGCTTCTCCAACCCCCTAAACTCTTTTTATTTACTTATTTTGTAACAAAACCAGTATCTTCAATATACTAGGATGTTGTTATAATATTTATTCGAGCTACCCTCTCACACAACTACATCAAATGGTTAAAGAACATACAGTTTCCGTGGATGGCGAAATTCTGCCTCCCGAAACGATGATTGTTCAATACTCATTTAACACCTTCAAAGGTGGCCATTATGATGTCACTATTTTTATATATGACATATAATATGTTTATGTTTTCCTTAAGCTTCTGTTTTTTTTCATTTTGGGCATACCTTTATGGTTTCCATTATGGGTAAACACGATATCTTCATTTAAGGAAGTGCGGACTACCGCCCCCTCAAAGTGATTTGATTCGTTAAATACCATATGTGGGACGTATAAAGGATGGAACTATGATATTATATATGATATTATACTGGAATTATAATATACCTTTGTATCATTATTATTCCATTCTATAAAATACGAAATAGAAATGAAATTAGCGTTCATGCGTACGTACGGCTTACCGTCTCCATGAACGGTGCATTTCATTTATTACCTCTAAATGATTATGTAATGTTATAAATGCATGCATGTACTGGATATATATGACATATATGATATCTAAATCATGAATACAATTCTGTATATAATAAACATTTGGCCACACGAACAACATGTAATTGTAAGAAGTCCACTTTCGACTTAAGAACCAAATATCGGCAAAACAAATATTATTAACTTAAATGATTACATAATGTTTATAACATGGTAATAAGTGATATAAAAGGAATAATGAACTTGAAAAAGGATTTTAAGGAAGTAGAAATTAACTTAAGTTTATTATTCAGGAGATTAAAGAACGATCGAGTCAACTCGGACCTGAGGTAAGGGATCCTACTCCTCTCATTCTTTTTAACTACACACTTTTGTGTAATTACTTTTAAAGCTCATCTTTCTTGTTATTGGGATGATATTTTATATTAAACTTACTGTAATTTTTATGTTCATTTGATAAGAGACCCTATTCTCTCTCATCAATCCATTTTGGAAGTTTTGAGTGGCGTCGTTAGGCTGCCGAACTTTCGTAAGAGATCTAACCTCTCTCTTTCTTTTTAAGTACTCTCCTTTATGTCACTTCTTTTAAGCTCCTCTTTGTAATGTTGGGGGTGTTCTTTTATATTCCACTTTCTGTACATTTTATTGTAATGTGATGAGATACCCTATTTGATCTCATCAATCCATATTCGGAAGTTTTATGTGGAACCGTTAGGCTGCCGAGTTTTCGTAAGGGATTTTTCATCTCACTTTTATTCCCGTGAGATTTATGCTACATTTTCCACAAATTCCATTGAGTGGTGTATTTACTTCCCATTATTATACTCTTTGTGTAATATACTTTCGTTTATGAGTATTTACATCAATGATCTATTGTCTTTCTTTCATGGGGTGTATGTTTTGAAAGATACCCAAGTCGGTAAGGGAACCTTTCACCCTCCTCTTTTTTTAAAAGACTTCTTTTGTTGGGTCTTTTAATTTACATATTGTTATGTTGGGATATGTTCTCATATATCCTTATTGATGTAAATTTTATGTCCAAGTGATGAGATACACTTTTTATCTCTCATCAACTCATTTTGATTTGATGCCGTTAGGCTGTCAAGGGAACTTTTTAACCCAATTTCGATTTCTTTGGGTTCAACATGTAGTCATTGAATATGTCATCCATTGAATATGTGTGAATGAACTTTTATTGTTTTACACTTAATATCCACTTATATTGGGTGTATTTATATTTTTCACACATATTTTTGAGATTGATTTGTCCTTAATTTAAGGATACCTTCTTTATAATGGATTTCATCACATTTGACATTTCTATTGAGGGATCATTGTTGTTATGCACCAATTAACTCTTCTATAGTGTCTATACTTTCCTTTGGAGTATTATATCATGAATCAATTTATTCTCATGATATTATATAGTTCTAACTAAATGTTATTCCTCAATTATTGTATTCAAGTGTCTCTAATTTTGGTAAAACCCCTTTAACCAAAATATCATTTTAAATGTTTTAATTATTTGGTTCTTATTAATATCCATGTTTTCAAAATGGTTTTAAGGATTTATTTATATGGATATTAATGGTTTTAAAATTTTAAGCTTCAAGGTGGTATGGGACACTTTGATTCAAAAATCACTTTATTAAATGTTTTAAATGGTTTTTTAAATGGTTTCTTTTTGAATGGATTCATTATTTCAATATACTAAAATGTTATATTGTGATTGAAATGTGTAAATTTTATGTTTCCTTTATGCAAGTTTTATGTGATACATTTATGTTATGGTTCTTGGGTATTGTTATGAAAACGGGTGGTTCCGTGATAAACTAAGGGTGGGTGAGCCCGATATAGCTCTCCAATGCATTGGGTAACATGAAGGAGTGAAACGTTAAGGTTTCTCCGAAGAGATTTAGGGAATATACTGTGATGGGTATTCCAAAGGTAACCAAGAGGGTTACTCCCTACATAAGAATGTTATGAATGCCTCCAGTTACCTTTTTGTCTTATGATTTCTATGATTTATTCATGGTTTGAAGGGGTATGTTAATGTTCCTTTGTTTTATGGGTAAAGTATGATTTCATTCTTATGTATATATGAACTCATGTTTCCTTTCTTACTGAGATTTTTATGCTAATCCCATGTTTTTGAAATGTTTTTCACAGGTCAAAGGAAAGGTACATGATGTGATGATAGTGTCAAGGATGTGTCATGAAAGAATCCATGTTTTATTTTCAATATGTTTCCGTTGATGGGAAGAATGAATATTGTCTCCTATGTAAACACTTTGTTTAAATGTGGAATATAATGCAAGTTTCATGATCTAATTCTCTAAAACTCTAAACCTGAAAAGATCCTCAATGTGTAATCTTGTAATAACTCAAGATTAAGTATGGTTTAAGGCTGGGGCCTTATAATCGCGTGTTAAAGTGTTTCCTTCTACATAAGCTCATTCCGAATTTTCAACGGTTTCTCAATTCCAATTTTTTGTAGAAGAATCTAATCAAAAAGATATGTCTACTGTCAATCCAATCTCGGATTGGAAGGTATATAGAGAAATGTTGGTGCATCCGAACTTCTTCATCAAGTATTATTTTATTATCTCAAGAAACATTAAGCTGGAGGGATGGGAGAGTGTTTGCATATCAAAGCCAGGTGCTCAAGATTTAGTGTATCCGGATCTACTAAATGAGTTTTATGAATCAGTCAGTTTATTTATGGAATAACGCAAAGAGAAGTTTTAGTTTAAGAGCCATGGAAATATTTTTGGCCTTTCATATAAAAAGGAAGCTAGTTTGGTTGGCGTTCCATAGGAAGGGGAAGATGAGTTCGGTTCTGATATGTTTCCAGATTACAAAGTATGATTTGTTAGTGTGAAAGATATGGAGTCCCATGGTCTTACAGATGTAAGGACTCTGAAGATTTCTCACTTTTATGCAAACTACCGGATTCTATAATTATGGGTTCACTGATTAATCATTCCGAGATAAGGGGACAATGAAACTTTGAAGAAAAGTGACATGTATATTTTATATTTTCTGGTGAACCTGAGGAAGGTTAATTTTATTAAGAATTTTCTCCTTACGGTTGAGGATAATAAGTATTAAAACATGAATCCTTAGATAATCATGTATCCAGATATTCTTACAAATTTAATTGTTCGGTTCTTAGATTATTTTAAAATTACTTGCTGCTTGAAGCCAAGGAGTTGCAGAGTCATATTAGTTAGTGATGATACTCTAAAGAGGATGAACATTGGTTTTTCAATGAACTCCAGCGATTTTTATGACTTACTAGAGGAATAAGCTGATGATGTTTTAAAGAAACAAGAAGTGGCCGAACCATCCAAAAAGGTAGGAAAGAAATGGAAATTGTCAAAAGTAGAGGAGGAAGGAAAAACCCAAAAATCTATGTAAGTCCAATCCGTACCTCTAAGGCCTAAGAAGCAAAAAGCCTATCCGGATGAGGTAGTAGCTAACTAGAGGTAAGACAAGGAAAAAATGAATGCAGGGGATCCCTGTTTTAGTTTGGATCATGCTGAAGAAAATGCCTTAAAATATAAGACTGCTGATTAGCTTGAAAAAAACTCTAATGAAAATAAGTTAATGAAGAAGATTATTGAAGCCGAGATAGTGCAATCCCTTTTGGGGGATACTAAGAAAGCATTAGAGATCATTCTGGTACTAGAATATTTCTTGGTAGAAGCTTTACCTGAGACACTGAGAATGAAATATGTGAATCCATAAAAGGTCAAAGAAAAAGAAGTAAAAGAAGTACAAGAATAAGAGGAAAAATAAAGTAGTGGTGACACTGCAGATTTGATTAAGCACGTTGAAGATTTACCTGATAAGGAAAGTCCATCCGAGAAGCGGTCAATCTGAACCTCTGAAGCAGAATCCTAAAAGTTTTCTACACCTGGGAAAGATGAGAAAGGAGAGGATAATAAGGGTGAAGAATAAGTGAACAAGCTTTCTAAGGAAGAAAGTTCTAATCATGACTTCATTAATAATGAGGATGCATAGGAAAGAGTTGAGAAATAAGATAGTTGAAGATTTGAGAGAACATGATGAGTTCCAAGATGGTGTCAAGGAGGATTTTGACATTGAAGATGGTAAGATCAAGGATCTCACAAGTAGCATTGAGCAAAAGCTAACTCTTGAGCAGAATACTTGGATGCATGAATTAAAATATTTGAATGGGAAACATTATTTTGTTGCCCAAATCTGGAATAGATAAAGAGATCTTCGGATTGAGATTGATGAAAATCTTTTCAAGCAGGAAGAAGTCCTTAAGGCTCAGGAAGAGATTCTCATGGCTCAAGAGGATAAAATCAAAGCTCTAGAGAAGAAAGCTAAGGATCATGATCAGATTCTAAAGTGATCTGACGAAGATCACAAGGATCTCAAAAAGATAAAATCCATTATGATGAAATTGATGCCCAAGTAAAATGAAGGATAATAGACACAATACGATATTTTTTTATATATTCCCTGTATAAAGTTTTTCCTATCATAATGAAATATAAGGTTTCTTGTATTTTGAATGTTTTGTACAAATATTTCAGGTATAATAATTTCTTTTACATTCGCTCAAATTCCATTTTGAAAATCACAAAGGGGGATAAAGGAAAAATAATTCTAAGAAAAGAAGGAATATCCCTATATAAGGGGGGTTTATCTAAAGGTGATTTTTCATTACAAAGACTTCTATATAAAATAAAATGAAAAATCTCATTCCAAAAATCTAGAATACGATCCTTAGTGATCCAAATCCTAAGGGGGAGTTAGTTTTATTAATCATTTCCCATGTGTGAAGTGAGATAAGATTTACTTTCAAAGTCCAGGAAAATATTTTCTAAGTCATTATAAATTTTTTTTATAAGGATATATGTGCATTCCAAAAGACGGAGATTGTTGAGTCAATAAGGTTTCCTTATGAACTTTTCATTCCTTCTTGTTTGGGGAGATTGTTGAGACAATAAGGTTTTTTATTTCTTCCCCATTTTCTCTTGTTTTGAAAATCACAAACACTTTATCTTAAGGAAATTTTCATTTTACCCTATGTTTTACTTTCATAAGGAAAAATTTGTTCCACATGGAAATGTATCATTACCAAGTTTTTCATCATTCATTTGGTCTAAGTAAAAAAATTTGGTTTCATATCCAAAACCCCAAAATCATATAATACTTAGATATAGAGCATTTTGTTTTTAGGATATGAATTCAGGTTTCGAGTTCTTTGAATTCAGACTCCAAACTCTCATGAGTTATAACTGAGAGTTCTCCGAATTCAGACTCTGAATACTCATGAGTTCTGACTCTGAGTTCTATGAATTGAGAATCTGAACTATTATGAGTTCTGACACTAAGTTCTATGAATTTAGACTCATAACTCTTATGATTTCTGACTCCAAATTCTTATAAATTCAAACTCCGAATTTCCTTGATATTCAGACTCTGAATTCTATAGTATTCAGGTTCCAAATTTGTTGAAAAACAGAATCCGAATATCCTTGTATTATATATATTGTATTTATTTTTTATTATACTCTGAACTATCATTTTTTACTTCACTCCGAAAAATGAATTTGCATAAGTAACCATATTTTTTCATACACATGTTTTTGCTATAAAACGATGTCATGCATTCAGTAACTAACTAATCGTTGATTGAGTGACAGGTTTTCAGGTTCCCTAAAAATTCAAGGATAAATATAACCATTGGAGGAGGGAGCCAAAGGTTGGATATGTGCCTATAAATATTAGCTCATTTGAAAGATCTATGAAATTTTGATAAAAAAAGTTGATAAATCTAGAGATTACATGTTGTTGAAGTTATTTCTAGATAGAGAGACTTTCCATGCATTGTGCATCCGGAACACCTTGTTCAGATTTGCTTCGCGCGACTCTAAATGTTGTTGAGAACATTTGAGGGATTAAGGATATAGGAAGATAGAGGTCCCAACTACATTGATGTTGAGGGCTTACGGAGATAGCAAGACAGACTTCAATCTTCATATCAAGGGATTACCCTGGTGTGGGTAAGACAGGCTTTCTTGAATGTATAAATCAAGGGACCTTTATTCAAAGATGTTGGATACCATTCTCATTGAGTTAAAATATTTAATACTTGTTACTTGTTTTCTTTCAAGATTTCTTCCATATTTTATTTATTGAGGAAATTATAAAATATCTTATACTTACTTATACTTGTACACTCTAATTTAGTAAGATTCTATATGTTTTAAGGTAGAATCTTTATCTTTGTAAACTTTTGTTAAGTTTCATTTCCTAATTCAATTTTCCGTAATTGAATTCTTAGAATCATATTTCCGAAATCAATCAAGTGTGTCGAATTAGAGGTGTTGAGAATTTTTTTTCATACAATATTTCATTAAGGATTTTTTAATGTATACAATTCACCCCCCCCCCCTCTTGCATATTGAGTATCTGTAGTGTCATTTTGATCCTTCAGTTGTTATCATATGAGATTATCATACTCCATACCAACTCAACACATATAGGTTTTCATGTTCATTTGACATGACATCAATTAAGAAATCATGTTCCTCATCTAGTTTCAATTATTATTCATCTATAGGATTTTTCATCGACATATCTATTGATACATTTCATTTTTATTTCATTTATTTAATGGAATGTGTTTCAGATTCATGACTTTCCATATTCATTTTTCTTTATCTATTTATTCTAATGGAATGTGTTTTAATTTACCTTTTTTTATTCCATTTATTTTAATCCTATTAATTTCATGGCAGGGGTATTCAATTATTTCCCATGCCGTAATTATTATTCTCATTGAATCATTATAGACTCCACTATATTTTTCCTTAACAAAATTTAAGCACACTGTTATTGTGTTTATTTTCCCAAGAATTAATGAAGCGTACTATGATTGATATATAGGGATTTACAACTTGGATTATAGTTATACTCAAGGACTATTAATTATAAAGATGAAAAAAGTTATGTTATAATTGTTGTAGTCAATTTTAATAGATGATTCATTTATGTATCCAGATTACCAATACTACTAAAATGGCCAGTCCTTTCGGGCATGATTCTTTGTAATTATGACAATGTAATTAGTCTTAGACATCGACTTGAGGCAATCTAGGGTGAGGTCTCTATAGTTGGTATCAATGGATGTTTATTAGAAACCATGGAAACTAAATTAAGGACAACATAAGTTAGAGAACATAAACCTATGGTATAATTTGAGGATAATTGATAGGAATATCCTAGAATATTAGTAAGGTATATATTAAGTTGGTCTTTCACGAAATACATCCCAATCTAGATAAAATAATTTGATGTGGTCCTGGAATAGATGTACCTAAGAGTAATAACTCATAAATTGTGTTTTATGCATAATTAGGGTTAACCCAGTACACATCAATTTGCCTTATTGCACACTTGGGCTGACACTCCCATAGGATATTCATAGGATAATACATGTTTTCATTACAGACCATTATGTATAATTTTAAAACGCAATGGAAATGAATGATCTGGGTTATACATAAGGTGTTTTAGTTTGAATATAAGGATTCATGATTTAGAAATCCAATAAATGATATTATTATTAAACCTTACACAATAAAGGAAATATTATGATGATGTATTTTTATGATTTTATAATGAAACTGTTGAAGTATATTACTTGTGTAATTTTGGTTATAAGAACATTAAACTTCTAAAAAATATGTTTTCTTTTAGAATCTTATGTTTCAGAGGAAATATTTATTTGATTGACAATACCTTTACATTTATATATACATAATGTTAATTGTATTGATAACCTTTATCATTTATATAATCACTAATGACATCGTAACAATAGTCAAATAAGATTTTGAGACTTTTTAATAAAAATGGTTCTATTTTAAACTTTATTTAAGAGTATATTTAATGAATAAATTTCATGGATATCCATTAGAATTATCTTTAAAGTTATATTAATATGGTTTTGGAAATATACAACATGCATTTCAGGTGAAAACCTATAAATTCAAGAAATTTCATGGGTATTGAACACATGAACAAAGGGAAACAAGGGTTTCACACCAACCCCAGTCCCATGAAAGGTCATAATTACATTTTAATAATTTTTTTAAATATTTATTAATAATTATTAATAAAGAATTATTAGTATCACATTTTAGGATTATAGATTAATATATTAACCGTGTTTTTTTGGAAGATTGTTAATTAAAGTTAGTTATAAATGTAACTCTTTTATAGGCATTATAATCCTTTAAAGGATTCTTTTAGTGCATCAAGCATAAAAAATGATTTAATTATTAATAATTAATTTCCAAGAGTGAAGCAATGAATTAGAATTTGACAAAATAAAAACAAAATAGTGATTTTTCATATGAAATTGAATCCTATCAAGTTGGAATCATTCATTACGTTTTTGGTTAATAAAATAATAACCCAAAATTAGAAAAATGAATTTTAAATAGAATGTTGTCAAAATACCATAATTGATTTTGAACAGAAGGGTCCACATTAAGATTTTTTTTTGTTTGATGAATTTTATTTTGAGGTTCAGTTGATTGAAATGCGACATCGTAGAACAGTTTCGATTTACTGTAGGTGCTCTCCCCTACATCCTGTGGCTAGCTTCAGAATCAGGTGAGGGTGTGTATGTAATCCAAATCTGAGTAGATTCATGCCCAAAGGGGAATTTTTGTTTCAGTGCGGCATGGTCTGCCTCATCATCGACGTTCCTCTGTGTGGTGTTGTACCATTCACTCCTAAGTGACAATGGCTCGACTGTATGTTCCTTTGTTCATCTTCTGGTGGCTTCGATGGTTACGGTGGTAGTGCATGTGTGGAGAATGGTGGGGTTTTTCTGGGAGCTACTCTTGATGGAGGACAATTGTGAAGGGTTGGTTTGTAGCTGGACTTGATTGCATGAAACATGACCTAGACGAGGGTGGGGAATTTTCATATTTGGTTGTTTGAGAGGGTGTGGAATTTTCCATCGGATCAGGCCTTTGCTTTCACATGGGATATATGCTTATAGAACTGCAATGCAATGGCGGGGGTATTTTTCATGATAAAATGCTAGGGTGGGGAACCTCAATGTTTTTAGTCTGGTTTTTTTCTCTTCGACCTTCAGGTCATGTACTGTCCAATGTCCTTGAAGTCCGGGTTTTCCAAGTATTCCATTAAAATGGGGTTTATCATCATTATAATAAAAAAATTGATGGGCTTCGGGCTGTTGGATTTATTACCAATTTCGAGTTCAAATTGTGAGGACGAAATTCAATTATGGTGGGGAGAAAGTAACACAGTTAAATTATTAAGTAAAATAGATTTTATATATTTCAACAAATTATACACTTAGTTATCTTGTATTACATGCAAGAGTGACATTCATTTATGGCTTGTGTTACATGAAAGACCAAGTTTTACCGAAAAATAATATATTATTAAAATATTATTATTGAATATAATATTATATAACATAAAAATTATGTTAGTATTTATGAATAGTATTAACTACATTATGAAATTTATGGTTTTTATAAATATAAAATTAATTCATTTGTTACCAATTAATGGGAATAGAAAATAATAATCTATTGGGTGTAAAAATAAATATTTTTATTTTTATGCTTCCAAATGAGTTTTTTATTAACAACAATAATTAATTTCCATTAGTTATTTATTTTAATGAAATAAATATGTTATATATTCTATAAATTATTTTTTATATTCATTCATTAGTTTTGATATGTATAAGATAAGAACATTTCCAATTTCACACATAAAATCCAATGTTTGAATAAATGTAATTTTTACACCTTTTAATATAGATGACATTTTAAATATAAAATTTAACACAATAATTGACTTAATGTGTCAAAATAAAGCCATTTTTTGAATATAAAATAAAATTTAGGTTAGGGTTAATTTTTGATAATTTACTGAAATATTTCATTTTCATAATGAATCATTATGAATATAGAATTTTAGTTCCAAAATGTAATTTCATATAATATATTTATAAATTTCAATTGAAATTTTAATTAGTTTCTAAGTATAATTAGATAAAAAAATTCAATTAATACAATTTATTTCATCAAAATCAATTTTACTTTGAAATTGATTATAAAAACATAGAAAATTTCGTAAGTTATTACATTAAAAAACCACATTATCATCCCTCTTGTGGGAAGGATTTAAAATTATTTTTTAAACTTTTATGATTGGAAATTGGAAAATTTTATTAAATATTTTTAATAATAATATTTTCTAATTTCTAATACAGTAAACTTAATTTTTTACTATAAATATTACTCAATGTGATTAAAATTAATTACAGCGATTATGGTTAATATAATCTTAATAAGGGACTAACCCTTAACCTTAAGGCCTGAAAAGATATATTAAATTGTAAAAGAGGTATTTTATTTGGAATATATATAAACTATACTATATTCTATCTAATTTTATACATTATTGGTCCCACATTCAACATGAAAAACATGTATAGAATTCCTTTTCTGAAATATTTCACGAGTGTCACTCTTCCTCCACCATAAAAGGACAACACTTCTCCAAATTCCACACACCTCTAAAATAACATAGTCGTGGACATTATCTTCCCAAATAGATTCAAAAAATTCCTCCCATCAATGTTTAATCCTACATTTGGGAATAAATCCTTCCATGGAAACCTGTTGATATACACCAAAGAGAGTTACCAAATTTTTTAGATAACATTTTCTAATGATCTCTTTTATTTAATTTACTTATCAACCACATGAAGTATTCTTATTCTATGCACATATAATAACAATAGTATCCTCTATATACTGTGATTTTCTTTTATTAATTTTTATACCTAAATGGGCACACACTTCCATCTAATAGGTAACGAATATACGGTTTCAGTGTATAGTGAACTACCACCTCACGAAATGACGATTGTTTATTATTACATTACCAATATTAATGGTTATACATTATGATGGAAAATATATTTTTAAATGTTATATATTATATTTATTATGTATATGTATTTATTTAATCCATTAATATATAATAAATCTAATAGTTCCATCTTATGTTAACATGATAACATTATTTGAAGAGAGGTACACTACCTCCCCCTCAAAGCTATTTGATTCATTCACACTAAACATTGAATGTATTAAATATAATTTTAATAAAAATATTGTAAATATTTAAAATAAATAGTGTAATTTAATTATAATATACATTTAAATAAATATCATTTATTTTTTTATTCTTTTAAAATACGACAATAAAATGAACGATGCATTCATGTGTACGTACGGACTATAGTCGTCAAGAATGTCGCATTTCATTTCCAATCTACAAAACCATATAGGTTATTAGAGATAAATTTATAATAGATATATATGAAATTAAAATCATGTTTAAAATTCATGATATGATGAAAAAATGATATATTTAATAATAACAACAAATAACAAGTTAAAACATACTTGAAAAACTATGAAATTAACACACACAAAAATTTAAATAATTAAAGTTTATTAACAAATGTGTAAGAAGGTTTAATAAAATTATCATATATGATATCCTAAATATTAGTAATGTAGTATTATAAGTTATTAATATGTTTATACCCCTTATATATTATTTTAAATTATGTTCACTTGAAATGAAACACAGTGTAACGGATTCGTGTCTCATTTTCCTTCCGTGAGGTATACATAATTATTTTGAACCTAATTTCTTATATATTTTCTACATACAACCACATTTAAATGTAATTTAATTAATAAATATTTTTTATGGTATTTTATGTTTCAACTATAATTACTTATTTTTTGTAATTTTAGTTAAATGTTAACAAGTTGAATAGTATTTCATAACTCAATTTCTTTTCCTGGAGTTATATTACGCACTCAATGTGGTTAATATTATAGAATTGTTTTTTAATCAATTTTTACTATATTTTTTCTTAAACTTACATTATATAGACTTATAGTATATAGACATATTATACTCATTTATTTATTCTCACTTTGACGATATATCATTTTCAGGGGTTTATTTTACATTGTCAATCTTATTTTAGATTAATTATACATGAATTTACATTTGAGAAAATTATTTGATAACTGTACAATAAAACATTTAATTTAAGTCACCTCTGGTTATCAATGTCATTTATCAATTATTAGTACCATATTCCCACTCTTTTTTAGTGCACTGTTTTAGAAAATGATTTTATTAAAACCTAACATCATTTATCTATTTAGTCAGAGAACGTGTTTTCTTATAAAAACCCATTTCTTATAAAAATGATTTCAATAAAATTTAACATTTAAAAAAAGAATTTTTAAATATATTTTTAACCTTTTCTGGTTTATTAATGTTTCTAATGTAATGTTTTTTTTCGAATTCCAAATAAAAAAATTGTATTGAACTTTTTATGTTACAAAAGGAATGTTTCTTTTTACCTCGTGCAACATGTATAGATCAATACAACATTGTTTATTTTCATATTCATTTTCCTGTTTAAATGGATTTTTTAAAATAATTTTTTTAAAAGGTACTTTCAAATGAAATTATTACCAAAACGTTTTTTAATGTAGAGAAATTTTTCTTGATGGATATTTTTTCAAAGTTATTATTTTATTTTGTCAACAAATATCTCTCTATTTTTACTCCACATGGAATATCTTGTATTTATATGATCCATGTACTTTTTCATGATGGATTTCTATTGATTTGGCCATGTAAAATATATAAATTCACTTCCATGATTCCTTCATTAGTCCCCTTGAAATTTTCAATTTCACAGGATCATTGATCTTTTTTTCCCGTAATTGTCCATATAATTTATCATGGATTTTAATATTTCCTAAACCATATACCATTTTACATATGGTGTTCAAATCAACAGTTATTTGTGTAATAAGTGAATTATTGATAAATCATTATTTTTCATTTAATACTGTTATATGATAAGGAATGTTATATTTTATATTATTAGATATGAGGTATGATTTAGACTGGTAATGATTGGTGGGTCTTAGACATTATTATGTACATCAATACATCGATAAGTTCTCAGGAGACAAACTAGATGCACAAATTAAATGGGTTTATATTCATCTTTTTAAACCATCTAGTGAATGGTCTTGATGGATAATGTTTTAATATTCCTTATATGTGGCATCTATTAAGAAATAATTTCCCCTATTTAGTTTCAGTTATTATTCATCCTTTATATTTTACATCAACATAACTATTGATATATTTAATTTTCAGTACCTAAACTAAATATAATGTGTTTATTACTATAAACATAATCTATCCAAATATTTCAAACCCATGGGGATATCCCCTAGAACCACTGGTATAGGCTATCCTAATGGTTTATAGAACCGTTTCTATGTAAGGGGTTTCGATGGGCCAATAATAACAGTTTCTTAAGAACTGTTCATATTGGGCGGAAAAAATATCATATTGCCTCTTGTTCAAGTTGAACCACTGGGATAGACTATTCCCAATGGATAAAAAATTTTGGGACAGTATTTTACCAATTGTTAAAATAATTGGTAAATGTGTTTCCCAATTTTTTAGAACTATTGGGAAATGTTTATAACAATGGTTTTAAAATAGTAGGTATAGAGCCACAATCCTCAAAGTAGAAACTTATATAATGCTCCTTCAGTAATGCACCTACAGCACCCCACATGCAAAGAAAACCCAGTACCTAAAAAACAGTTCTACAACAGCATCTACAAAACACAACTATACCTGAAATTCAATGCACATATAATCAACAATCCTTTAATGAACCTACAACTTCAAAACTATTATACACCTACAAAAAACTATAGAACAAGCTCCTCCAAAACTAAACTACATAACTACCAGCAATCAAAATATCAGATTAATTGAAAATGCATTCAAAAAATCAAAAAAAACATCAAGTATAATTAAAAACATATCACAATATATAGAAAACATATTAAAATCTTCCATAATTGATAACACAACAAATCAAGATTGATGCATTTACCCAATGATAACAAACAAAAAAATATCACAAATATATTCTGTCACAACATATAATCAGACATCCTATGTTATAAATATCATTATACAATGTGATGGATCAATCTGTCCCTCATCACTATCACCCTCATCCTCATCCTCATACCTTTCCCTATCCTCATCCTCATCCTCATCCTAATCCATTAACACATCCTAGTCTTCTTCCTCATCCCCACCTTCATCCTCCTCCTGCCACTTCCTCTGCCTCACCCTCAGCCTTGTCCTCATCCTCTCCATCATCATCCCCATCACCATTACAACTAACGAAATCATCTCATTGAGCACAAGAACTACTCCTTGATGCACTATATAAAAAATTATTTAATGACATATATTTTTCACAAGATGATGTTCTCTCTGGTGGAAGTTATGCACATTAAACATTTATGAGTATCATAAATTCTATGTTTTCCCTTTTAGTGCATTATTCATCCTATGTAACCCTTTTCTAGACTTTTTGTCCATATCCTCATCCTGTAGTACCAATACATGAGCATTTTCCAAATATGTGGTACTACAACTAGTACCTATGTGTGGGCCAATACCTCTTTAGTTCTATAACATTCCCTATTTGACAAAGTACTATACCACGGTTCACATCTCCTAAAACAAGATGAAAGGGATCATTTGACCCAAAATAGTCAGGTTGCTGGGAATCAAGGGAATTCAAAGAAGATTATTAAAAATATATAGATTTTAATAAGATAAAAAATATATATTAAAATTTTAAATCAACAAAGTAAAACATAAAATGTATTATTGTGTAGGTTCGATGACCTCTCTTGCATCATTTTTATTTCTACCTGAGAAAAAAAGTTTCTCTCAAGGCACACATCCTTCAATATTCAATACCTCCCCCTATAATGATATATAATATATGAAACCATAAATGAAAATAAGTTATTAATAAATAATTTCATAACTAAAATCAAATAGTTATTAAAATTATATAGTGTGGAAAATTAAAACATATGGAAGATGAAATTGGTTTAATCCTATTTGGTTTTATGTGATTCGTTTTCTTTACTATTGTTTAGTTTATATTAGTTTAATATTGATTAGATTTGTTTCAACTCTAATTGATTCTATTTTGGCCACGTTAATTTTATTTGATTCATTCCAACTCATATTTATTTCGTAATATTGGAATTGATTAAATTTTATTCTATGAAATCCAGATTCATTTATTTATTTTTGAATAGTCTGATTAAATTCAACATAATTCTAATTAGTATGGATTGTTCCGATAATATTTAATTATCTTGGGTTTTGGTTGGACTTTTTTTTAATAAAAACATATTCCATTATATTAAATTTCATTTGTTATACCTTGACATGAATTATTGTATACATATTTTTTTGCTTCACTTATGTTTACATATTTTGGGAATAGTTTAGTTTAGTGAAATATTATTTGATTTATTTTTATTTAATTCAATATTATTCAGGTTTAGCTGAATTGTTTAGATTCTTTTAGGGGGCATTCAACTGTATTTATATCATGTATTTTCAAAAAAAAATCAAAACTATTTGATTTAGTTATGTTGGATTTTATTCTATTTTGTTCGATTTATTTCAGTGTATTGTGGTTTTGGTTGATATTCAATCTTTGATTCTCTACCAAAATTTTATAAATGAAATGAAATATTGAGTAAAAAATAGAAATTTAATGTCATAATGAAAAATTACAAACTATTTTCATACCTTTTTCATCTCATTTTCTAGAATCATATTTCACCCCAATGTTTTTAGGTATTTCATAGCATTTGTGAATTTTATTTTTTTATGATGATTCCTATTAAAAATTAAAAACAATTGTTAATTAAAAACCATAATATTTTCATTTAAAACCCCAAATTTAATTAAATCTATGAATTTGGTACTCATCCACTGAGTAATCATTTGTCAATAAAGTTCTATTGGACAATACCCCATGATAGGTGTGGCCTCTAAATTCATGCTAAATCTAGAACACCCCCCCAAAATACAACTCAAGCTTACATCTTATCCACAACACACCTTATTCTATGAGCCATTGTGGCCTCACACCCTCAATATTGGGAAAATCAAAACATAGCTAACATAAAAATATTAATTCATATACCTACAATAATAAAATAACATTAAATCAAACTAATTTTATCACCCATATCTATTCCCTAGAGTTATATTTTACTTAATTCTGAAGGTGTCTTTAGGAGACTGGTCGGACAGGAACGATGTTGGAGTATTTGAAATTCTTTTCCAACAAACTATGATATCCTTAGCTTGTTTTTATAATAATTTGATTATAGTTTTTTCATTCCACCATAAACTATGTGTGGGGGTTCCAAACCTCAAACATTCATGTACGCCCATGTCACCAGTCATTAAATCTAGATATTATATAATGAAAAATATTAGGTTAAAAAATATTATATTGAAATTAAAATCTGGTAAAATATTTTTAGGGTTATATAAATATACCAATTAAAATATGATCAATGGGTGTAACTAGATCTGCATGCACTGAAGGAACATCATCTTATACAGATTGAGTCGGTACTAGAGTATTCTATTCAGAGAGAGAATGAATTGGATAATGAGTCAATGAATAAGGGATTTAAAATCTCTTAGAAAAGTATATAGGTGGAAAATAATATGACATGGATGGTTGGACAAATTCATGATATGGAAGAGAAGTAGGTATCATCATAGTATACAAGAAAGATGTGTCCAGAAGAATCTGATGTAAATGCAGGTAAAAATATGGGTGGCCAAAATATCATGCCTATTCATAATGAAACTATTGAATACGAATGTGTGGTATATGATATGTTTTTGGGGTCAATAGGGTATAATCAGGTATGCTGACTAGAGCGCCTAGCTTTAGTACCAACCCCTCGTATCGTCTGTATGTGTAATTGGACAACTAGTCTGCTCGTCAAATAACTGGATCCTAAGTGGTGAATCCTGCATAACTTCTTAAAAACATTACTCAAATGAAATTTTATGTTATATATATATATATATATATATATCAACTCAAATACTAATTATAGGTACTAATGTAGGAACACCCATATTAGTCATTTTGAGATTGTTGTCTGTCATCCTTTTTCATCACATCTTCTCAGTAGGTTTCATTTCCTACATTTGAAAAGAAGTTATGGAAGTATTATCTGGAAATCATAATCCATAAAAAACATATTATTCATTTTCTATACATATAGAAACTAGATTTACATTAAATATAAATAATATCCATTAAAATTAAGGAGATTGAAAATTTTTAAACCAGGCTTGTCCTATACAAAAAAACTATTCAAAGACAAAAAATACATTATATATCATAGAAGTCCAATATCAGTGCTCATAATGAGAATAAGAAAAAACCCATTAAAAATTCCTAATATATTTAATTAGAAAAGAAAACTAGAACAAAATTTCATTATTTTTGTGTTTATTCATATCAATATTGAAAAAATAATTTCATTTAAAATAAATCATCTAAAAAGTGTAATTAAATAACTAAACATATGGGTATTCCTATTTTTTAATGAAAATATAAGGAAATATATTTAAACTAATCATAAAAATAGATTAAATCTAGATATCATAAAATAAAATGATTTACAATAATATAGAC
Organism: Viscum album; assembly: GCA_963277665.1. Lineage (NCBI taxonomy): Eukaryota > Viridiplantae > Streptophyta > Magnoliopsida > Santalales > Viscaceae > Viscum > Viscum album. The sequence goes on from OY728166.1 coordinate 762,072,822, forward strand.
CATAAAATAAAATAGAAACACAATAACAAAACGTTTAAAACCAAAATATTTCATTATGTATATTTTATGGATCATATTTAGTAACTACAATATTGATGTAATTCCCTATCCATATTTTGACTTCCTACCAAATACATAGAATTCATGTTCACAAACCCATCCAATAAGAAATATATCTTATGTAATAATTAATTCATGTCAAAAACCGTTAACAAAGTGAATATAAACAAATAAATATTTCTTTTTCATTGAAAAAACAATTTACACCAATTATAACTATTCAATGAGAAAAAAAACTGACAAAAATATTTTAAATTTCAATCTTTACAACATTATAATATTCCCATTTAACCAACAAAATCATGTCAATAAACATTGAATTTAAAATAAACCTAGGAAAAAATAAATCATGATCATATTAACATATTTAATATAAATAAAAAATATTCCTTAAAGAAGAAATATCACAATATAATCACAAAAATCCAAATCCTTAAATGTTATATAGATTGTGTTAATAACAGAACATAATATAGATTGGGTAAAACCAGAAACAATATTTTAGAGAAACAAAATTAGTGAATCCAAAATAAATAGAGGTAGAATATATAACTCAAATATAACATTCTTATTTGAAGTTATATAAGAAAATTACATGAATCATGGATGGATCACTAGTTGGGAGAATGTTTCATAGGGTAAAAAATATATCATTTAGGAAAAAATCTGGATAGATCACTACTAGAGGAAGGAGGATCACATCTATGTATTAAGTGGTTTTCTATCCCAACAGTTTTTAAAAACAATTCGAATTGAGGGGTTATCCCAATTGTTTTTCAAAATGGTTCAGATACCCTATATCCCATGAACCCTATTCGAATGGTTTTCTTAAACCGTTCAAATAAGGGTATCTAACCCAATGGTTTTATAGAACCATTATGAAACCATCTCTATATATCCATGTACCAATTGTTTTATTGAACTGATGTCATATGTCTGATTTCTAGTAGTGGTTTTAGTTTCATACCATTCTATATTAATTTTCCCTTATCTAGTTATTTGAATAATATGGGTTTTCACATACCATTCCTTATTTTTATTCACTTCATTTTCATAAAAATTAATACTTGGAATGTCTGTTCATTTATTTACCATGCCATAATTAATATTGTCATTGATTCATTATTTCTTACACTATTTTTTTATTACTGAGAATTTGAGCTCGCCCTTATTATGATTCTTCCCCCGAATCAAACCAGCGTACCGCTAAAGATATATAGGGATCTACTAGATAAATTATAGTTATCCCAAATGTAATTTAATTAGAACGATGAAAAAATTACGTTTAAATTAGTTTAGACATTTGTAATACAGGACACATTTATGTATCTAGTTTCCCAAGACCACTAAATTGGTCGGTCCTTCAGGTCTTGATTCCTTATAATCAAGGTATTATAATTAGGAACTAACACCATAATTTGACTACTTGAGCTCATTTAACTACAAAAATTACCCAAAACATGATCTATACATAGATTCAATAATATCACATTTGAATGTATGGTGGAATTATCTCTTTTGGGAGAATCGTGAAATATACATGGATCAAAAAATCCATAAATAAATTTTCCCAAAGAAATAGATAAATATGCCCCAATGAAGATGGTTAGAGATGATCAATGCTATTACTACCAATCAATAACTATCATAGTAAAGTGAATAAAGTGGAATAATCTAATGGTTTAAATGATCCATCAATTATATCACTGATAAGATTTTATAAGTATCTGATATTCCTAGATTTGAAAACTATGGACATGGGAATCATAAATGGAGGAATATCATCAGTTCGTTCACAATTGATTTCTCAATTGTCCCTTTTGGAGTATATAATGGATGATCATAGAAATGATTTGGGAATTCATAAGAAAGTAGAAAATATAAGAATAGATATGTCCTGATATATCAATTTTAATGCAGAAGAAGTTGTGAGATTTTTTTCAAGACTATGTGTACCATCAAATTCGGAGTTAAAAACGAGTTTTTGGATGATGCACATATATCAACATTCATTAACCATCTTTGAATAAAAAATATTTAATGAGATATTAGAGGGAACTATTGGTGGGAAATTATGAATATGGAGATCATGGAGTATAAATGAATATGTACTGTATGTCAGATATTGACAACAGAAAGACAAGAATTCAAAGGGATTTTGAAACAATTACAAATACCTACACGAAAATGGGAACACATCACCAAAGAATTTTTCACCAGTATATTGAAAACATGACATGGGAATAATTTTATCAAGATTGGGGTACATAATTTTATAATGACTACACACATCATATTGATTCAAGATGATTTATCACTGGATCGACATGCATGGGTATACACCAAATAAGTGGTGAAGCTGCATTGAGTACCACTATCGAATGTATCAGATCACGATATGAGATTAACCTCCATCTTCTGGAAAATTATACAACATGTTCTAAAAATGGATTTGAACATCAGTACGGTTTATCACCCCTAAACTGAGGTCCAATCTGAGTGGACTATCCTGACATGTGAGGGAATGTTGATAGCATGCTTAATTGAATTCAAACGAGTATGGGACTAACAACATCTCCTGGTTCGGTAATCATAAATAATAGTTTCAACTAAAGCATGCAAATGACCCCCATATTAAGCTCTATTATAGGAATATGTATAAAACACCTACATGTTAGGATGAAGTTCTTGAATAAAAACTATTAGCTCCTAAAATGTTTGTGGAAATGGTGGAAATGTTTTAGACCATTTATCATCAAATCAATGCTTTTTCGAGTCGAACGAAGAGATATGCATACAATCATTGATGAGACCATGGGTTTGTTGTTGGAGGCATGGTATTCCCCTACAAATCTCTATGAAATAATTTGATGAGATTTGGGAAGAAGGGAAATTTATATCCAAGATACATCGACCTCTTTGCGATTATTCATCCCATCAGAACAATACCCTACTGAATAACACTCCCTCCTAACCAATCTTATGTACATGATGTTTTCCATGTATCTCTCTTGACAATGTATATTATGGAACCCCTAAATATACTCAATACAATGGTGGAACCATTTTATAATGATCTATCATATTAAGAGTAGTGAGGGAAGATCTTTGATTGTATAGAAAATTTTTTATGAAATGGGACAATACACCTTGTCAACGTGTTGTGGAGAGACTACAAGTTTGAATATGTGATGTGGGAACTGGATGAAGTGATGAAAAATAGTTACGCTCGTCTGTTTTAGTGTGGTAAAAATATTTCTAGGGAGAATTGTTTAAGGGAGGATAGAGATTGTAATGACCCGAATTGTTATAAATTTAATTCCCCTTCTTTATTTACTTAAATGCCTTAAGATGTATTATGGTTATGGAAAATACATTAACATGTATGATCTTTTTTAAATAACCTTTATGAATCATTACCTTTGATAATATAGATGTTGAATAGTTATCAAATGGTTAATATAAATATACAGTTTGGAAAAATCCAATGGCATTGACAAAGGAAGTAACAGTCTCAACCAATATGATCATACCCTATAAATCCAAATTATCACAGCATCTGAGGGAGATAGAGTCTCTAGAATTTTCTACCGACCAATTCCATGATAATATCTAATATCTTAAGCTTGAGAAAACCCATTTATGGGAGAATTTCATGCTCATCGAGATCACAACCCAAACCACGTATACTGAGCCACTCCATGAAAGCCTCATAATCGTGCACCTTACCCTGTTGGATTTTTTGGTGTATTAATGTGATATGTATCACGAACACATAAATATTAGTATATAAATTTTCTATAGAATAATTAATATATTTGCATCCTATTATTGACACATTAAAATATATTATTATTTAGATACAATAAAAAAATACTATTTATAGGTAATATTCAAATTAATTTAAATAATTTATATTGATGAAGTAATGGATTTTTTATAAAAAATATTTTAATAAAATATTAATATTAAATTATTTTTAGATAATATAAACAATCATATAATTTTTATGAAGTCAAATTTAATTTCTATAAGGGTCCAAAATTTGTTATTGTAAAAAACCATCAATTCTCAATAAATGTTGATTATTATTTTTAAAATTGGAAATAAATGGAAAATTATTTAAATAAAATGAATTATATTTTTGGAATTAGAAAATAAAAAATTAATAAAAGTGGATTTTTCTTAATTTTCTGAAATAGTCCATTTTTCAGAAAGAAAAATTTATTACCGTATAATTATTTTTTAGTACTATGACATCATAATGACCCAAAAGATATGTAATAAAAAATATAAAAAGTATTAATTAAAATATATATGTATACTATAAAATAATCGGATTTTATGTGTATTAGATTAATTGTTTAATGTATTTGTTAATCCTCCAAAACAATTAATATATTTTATCATTTGAAAAATATTTCATTAAGAGTATGAATCACATCCAGATAAGGAAGGGATTAATTTTATTTAGATCTTAATCTGGAATTATAAAATAATTATAACCTATCCCACTATTTTATAAACCATTGGACGGATTTTGGTTGTGGTTATTTTATTATATAGAGTCCAAAACATATGTTTGAGAAATAAAAAAGAAATCACCACTCATATCATATAGAAACCCACCCATGATCCCATTTTTTATCTCTTGAGATCCTTTTATCACATAAATGATCTTACCTCCCCTATTTATAGTCATCCCAAAGTGCCCCCATGATCTCATGAAACTCCTCCCAAGCAATTGGATTCATGCACTCAAGTAAGGGATTATCTCTTTTTTCAATTTATTAAACATTCTTCTTCATTTAATGAAATTTTATTTTCAATTCCTACTCTGGGTTGTGCTTTTACACATACAACATATATACCCTTAGTTTTATAAATTATTATATAGCCATTTATCTCTTGTTATTCCCCCATGATCATTTATGTTCTCTCGTTATTCTGCTGAAATTTCATCGTGGGATTCCATGCCCAAATTAATGTGTAGTGAATTCCCATACCTAATTCTTATCAAGGGTGATCACATTAATGAACATATACAAATTTGACTGTGTGATTAAATTTATATATTCCCCACTATATGGTCATGGAATAAAACATTATTACAAATAATTTCATGTCTTGTTATCTATGCGGAACACTTAATCCAATTAATGAAATGAAAGTGACAGGTGCACCACGAATTATATAGATCATAAATTCACTGGGTAATGTATAGTATCATGATTAATATTGTTGGGATAGCTAGTAAACATGATTCATTTATGGTACTTTTTCTCTCATAATGTCTTTCCAATTATCCTTGACATATGTTTAGGATAAAATGTTTCAATTTATTTTCAAATTTACAATGTCATGATTCTCATTCTATAACATGACTTATTATTGATGTTTCATTTTTACCAAATTTATATTACTATTTTATAAAATGTTTTACCTAATGGAATGTATATTCTCTTATTGATATTTATATCTCTCTCATTTCTTATGGATGACCCCAGGTTATCATATGCAATTTTATGTGAGATCAGGTTCAGGATTTTATCAATAAAGATGATGTTTTTCTTGTTTGAAGATGTTATATAATTTACCTAATTCCTAGAAACACTATACATATTTATCATCTGGTTTAAATTAACTATAATATTATGTAACAGATAATGTACTGATGTGTAATAAAGAGAATGATTTTCATTATGAACATCACATTATTCATCAAGGAGAAATGATCAATGAATTTAATAAAATAAATTTCGCCTCTAGTGTATTGATGTCTCATTATCCAACATAAATCATGGTTTATTAATTCAGCTTTCACAGTGTAATGGATTCCTAATATTTCATTTCTTCCGTATAACATATTCTTGTTTTGGAATGTTTTAAAATAATATATAATTTATCCATAATTAGTGTATGATTATAAAAACACATTCCTTTGATATATTTCTCAAACTCTGTTAACCAAGATAGGGATGTCACATATGTCAATTCCTATTTTCCTTTCTTCACTCAGATTGAAGTATTTACTAGGATTACCAATTTGTAACTGGTTACAACTTATTATTTCTCTCTTTTTATTAATTATTCTATCATTTATACATCTTGTTACATAAGAGTTTGTTTTCAAAATAACATCATTTGCATCATAAAATGGTTTTCTCATAGTCAAAAATTTTTATTTAATTATTTCCAAAAAATTAACATCATTGAATATCAATTTTGGGATACATTTTTAGTTATAAAAAATCCTCTGCTCTTCAATGTGATTTCATTTCTAATTGTAACTAAACCTCCGTCATAGAATTATGAATTCACCATGTTCTTTATGTACACTATCATGTGAGAGGAACATCTGCAATAAATAATTTATTGATTTCAATTACAAATGGATTTTTGATCAAATTCAACAATTAATAAATATTATTTCATTTTCTTTTTTGAACATCCATAAAAAATTTGGAATGTGAAAACTTCTCTGAACGAGTACTCATAAATTCATCATCACAGTGACATCAATGATTATGTGTTAAAAATAATTTATTATATATAATCAAATATTTTGTTTGTTTAGATTTTGTGGATTTTTTCTCTGACCTTAACATTACATAGAATTTATCCACCCCAATTAATGAAATATTTTTCTCCAAGAATAAGATATGATATTACCAATAATATAATCATGTGGGACTAATATTTACACAACACTAATAACAAAATATGCATTTATATTTTCTATATTTATATGATTTCTATTTTAAAAAATAGTCAAATTCATTATTCCATTTTGATTTTTCTTATGGATAAATTCTATTTTAGGTTCTAATATTCCATAAATATATAATTATATGTATAATGAATATTGTATGCCTAAAAACTCACAGTGTTATTTATAACGTGAACTATTATTAAAAATAGATCTAACACCATTAAATTAAGTAGGATACTATTTTACATAAATTTTTCTGACAATATTCTAATAAATGGGAAATGATTCAAAATTTATATCCATATATTTTTAATAATCTTTTATCATCATTCATAAATAACTTCCGCTATCATGAAACCTCATTGTGCCTTTTTCATTTCATCTACTTATGTAGAATATGTTTTATCAAAATTGTTTAATGACATATCTTATTATGTAATATCTATAATATAATACATGATTAATTCAATTTATTTTGATTCATTTTTTCAAAAAATTTCTTTTATTTCATTTTTAATTTCATCTTATTTATAAAATATCCTATTTTTTATTTTAAGATTGGTTTTTTTCTAATGATCGGCCTCAATTTCCACTTTCTAAATGTGTTCAATTTATGTATCTTCCCAACTATCATCGTTTTTTGAGTTTTTCTTTAAATGTGATCCATAAATTTACTAAACATTTCATTGGATTATTATCTTGATTAATTACTTATAAACGAACTCTTTTCATCTTCTTTTATCTACATTCATGAAATTTCTCTTCATAGAATCCCTTTATCACTCTCAATGTGTTTCTTAATTTCCATAGATAATTTAACCAATTTATTTCTCATATGACATTAATATTTCACATTATCATTCTACTCACCACCATTCCAATTTGGAAAATAAATTATAAAGGGATCATATTCACTTTTTTGTTAGAAAATTTTTGTGATAGTTTTACATTATACATACAATTTATTTTTTTAATGTTCAATGAGATTTTATTCATAACCTTCTCATTCCCATCATCATTTTCATCATCATAATAAGATTCACTAGAGTACCCACTTTATTGTTCCATTTATTTAATATTTATCATGGATTTGAATTTCATTTCATGCTCTTCCTTGCTATTTTTTTTAAATAAGCACTTTGAAACTTTTATAATATATAAGAATCTTTTGAAATTCATCAAGAGATAACTTTCGCATGTCATCCAAATATGAATATTTAGCATCCAATATATCAAGTATGTATCATATTGATTTCTTAGTAATAGTGTAAGTTTTCAATATATCTCCAAAACCCATAATGTAGGGAATAATTTCATTCACTCCTGTCATAAAAACATCAATATTTTCTTCATCATATATCAACACACATTCAAACCTTTCTCTATAAATATATATAGTTTAGATTAATTAATATTTATATTCCATTCAAAGGTATTTTTATGTTTTTACTAATCCTAATTTGGATGTCTAGAATCTGATATACTCTATAAATACTTTCTTAGGTAAGGATATCATAATTCCATTCCATTTCAATCCATGAACTTTTTAATTCTATTTATAGTCACATGTCATGGGATAAATTTTTCTAACTTGAGTAAACCCAATTGTGGTTGCATTGTAATGACCCAATGATTCTAATTTTCTTGAGAATACAAAAAATCATTACTATTCCTTACTCAACATCCCCAAGATTCTAATGGTTTCTAATACATATTTAATGGTTTAAAATGAAAGTGGGTGAAAATTTACCCTTTTTGAATAAATCCATTAACTCATCTAACCATTACCAATCAGCTAACTATATGATTCATGAATAAATATACGAATCCTCAACAACTTCCATTATAACAAAATCACACCAATGTGTACTATAAGTGAAGAAAAATAATTTATCAAAGTAAATTAAGGAAACATAAGAAAAATACTTAATGAAAACCACAAGTCTCCGTGATCAAGAAGCCTTGGGATCCACAACCACCATGCATCCAAAATATCATGAGGTGGTGATAAAAACATTGGATAATTTACTATTCCACATGTCACATAATATAGTATCTACCAAATCACTAAATATCAAAAGTAGATGTTAGTATAAAACAAAATAGGATTTCTCCAATGACATCCCTACTCAAACCACTATGATAGAAATGTTAGTAACATATTTAAAACAGTTTATATAAAACAGTTTCACAAAATAGTTTATAACTAAAAATATACATGTTCCAAAAACATTTTAAACCAACTGGAAAAAGGGATCCTTAATCCAATTTCCAGAAATTCATACTTCTAGAAAAACATCCAAACATTGTTTTAAATCCAATTATCATTTATCGTTTTGGAATAACCAACCCATGGTTCACAACACATACACCGATGCATGATTCTTTTGATTGTTCAATACCCATGAACATTCTCTCATCCAATTACCTTGTTTCCTAATGACACAAACCCCTGATATAGGGTCACTAACATTTTATCCCAATGGTAGGCATCCATTATTCTGGGGAACATCAAACATGAACTCACACAACCCATATAAGACAAACCATTCAAATAATCCAATTCAAACCATTTCAATATAACCATTATTTTATTAAAACCAATTAGATGAAGAAATTATGATCAACCATTTAATTTCAATAAACCCATTAAATTTATTGAAAACCCTTTTATCAAATCCATGTGCCACAGTTCCATAAAATCCAATTTCAAAATGTCATCTTAAAATCATGAATCAAAAACTTTATTCACAAGAACCAATTTTCTAGATTTCCACAATTTAACAAACTGTCACCAAATAATCATTCCAAAATTTTATAAACAACCATTTCAGAATAAATTCAACAAAATATATTCAATTTGAAAACATGAACATCAGTTCTACTAAGAGGGGTCGAGCTTGAAGAAACCTACCTCAAAAGTTTGGATGAAATCCAATAATAGATGATGATTTCTAACATAATTGGGTCGATTCTCCATGAAACTGTAATATCTCTCTTATCATATAATGATAAAGACCAAAACACAACATATTTGGAATCCAAAAATCTTATAACAACCCAAAACAGGCATAGAACGTTGATATTGTGAAGATAGGTGATTTATATATAAGTATAACAAACAAACTGATCATGAATGATGAAGAATGATCACATAACTCAATAATATGTCTTTGAATCACAAAGGGAATTATTCATATTGACTCAAAATGGATTGGGAGAGGTTATCCATCCTTTAAGGAAGTGAAGAAAAAATTTAGTGCTACTTGTGAGAATAAAATAGTGTTTTAGAAGAAAAAATGCATGAGATCAACTTTTTTAGGATCTCACATTAACCCTGTGCATAGTTAGTTTAAATAGTTAGAAAAATAATATGTTAACCTTTCTTTAGATATTGAATTAGAGAAACCCTCTCATGGACTCCATGAATGGTCTCCCTAATGGTTCTCACTCTGTGTTGAATCTACTATCTATAATCTGCAACATAGCATAGTTATTACCATTCATTCTCCATAGTTTACACAAACTGTGTGCATCCTGTGTGCCTCTCCTTTGGCCAAAAAACATATTGAAAGTTCTCCCAAATCACCCATCCATAATTATTAAACATTATAAAAATAAAAATAACATATTAAGGGTTATATACAAAAAACATAGGTAATACATTCCCCCCACCATTGGAATTTCTGTCTTCAGAAAGTAGAAACCCTCACTACCTTGAAAGTGTTTCGGTCATTTCTCTTTCATTTCTTTCTCATGTTCCCAATTCTCTTCCTGAATATGACAACATATAAATAAAAATTATAACTATACAAAATCTGTTTACACATAGTACATTCTATTTCCTTTCCATAATCTATATGGAGATATATACCAATGAAGCATCTGACTCTATGTCAACTTGTTCACATCTAATCACACAGATAGGATCAGGCTGATACTTTTTCAAATGAGATATGTGGAACACATTATGCAACACAAGGAATCATGGTTGAAATTCCAACTGACATGCCACCTCACCAACCCATTCTAGAATCTCTAATTTTCCAATGTATCGAAGAGATAACTTTGACTACTTCACAAAATATCATCGTCTAAGCATTAGAGAGATCCTCTAGAACACATGATCACTCACCTTAAACGACAACGATCTTCGGTGATGATACACATAAGATTTCTAAAAAATATTAGTCGTCTCCATCCTCTTTTTGATTATCTAAATATTTTCAATTGTTTCATATATAAGGTTGGGCCCAACTAGTGAAGTCTCTCCTATTACCACCAAACATAGTGGACAAAAACAAGGATACTCATAAAATGCTTTATAAGCCATATGCATCGAGACCTAATAGTTGTTATTATATTAAAACTCCACTAAGGGAATATTCTCAAATGATGGGATAGCACAATCCATTACATGAGCATACGATAGTTATTCCAACGTCTATATCATTTTTTTGGATTTCCCATATATCTAAGGATGATAGGCCATACTCAATGTCAATAGAGTCCCAAGGGGTTTCTATAAAGATTTTCATAAATGATATGTGAACCTCATATCTCTATCAGACACTATTAAAACTAGAATACAATATCTTTTTACAACTTCATGGAAATATGTTTTGGATAGATCCTCCACTATATGAGTTTCATGAATAGTAATGAAATGGGCTGACTGGGTATGTCGATCCATTATCACCGAGGTGTCATATTTGTTTCTAACCATTATTGGAAGTCCGGTAATAAAATTCATCGCAATATACTACCATTTCTACACTAGAATAGGTAAATACTGCAGCATACCCCATGGTCTTTGATGCTATAACATAAAATGTAGACATGTTAGGAACTTTGAAGTGATCTTATCCACATTCCCTTTCATACCAATCAACAAAACTATTCTTTCAAGCTCTTATACTTCTTCTGTCTTCCTGGATGAACATCCCATATCGAATGGTGTTAAGCATGAGGATGTTTATCCAAACATTCTATAGGTACAACCATATGATCTCTAAAACAAAAAATGGAATTCCCATCAAGATTCCATCCCTCATTGGTCTCCCCACCATTGTGTTTTGAATTTAAAACCAAAAGTTCTTCATGAGACATTTATGCCTCTTCCAGAATATTTACCAAATCAAAAACCATTGAAACTAATGAAACCCCACAATATCACCTTGGCCATCACATTTCACAAGCCTATTGGATAGGAATGACATCAATTTTCACTCATCTGAAGCTTCTTTTACAAACTGAGCATATTAATTTCGGCTTAAAGAATCATCCACCATATTTCCTTTACCTGGTGTACACATCAAGTTAGATTAAAAAATCAAGATAAACTCACCCATCTCATTTCCCTCATATTAAAATATCGCCGTGAAAAAATATGTTTCAAGCTTTTCTTGTCCATGAACATAGTAAATTTATCACCAAGGATATAATGGAACCAAGTCTTCAAATCATGATTGATAGAAGCTGACTCCAAGTCATGTATTCCGTAGTTTTTCTCATCCACTCTTGACTTCCTTGAACCATAAGCAACTGTATGGTCTCCTTTCATAAGAACGCATCCCAACCTGAATCCTAACACATCACGATACACCACCTACCCCTATCGAAATTCATAGAAAATAAAGATGGGTGCTGATGTGACACGAACTTCCAACTCTTGTAAAGACTTCTAGAAATCCCCAGTCCATTTGAAGGGAACATTCTTCTTTGTCAATGATTTCAAAGGTAAAGATTTTCATTATAAGTCACGCCAAAAACATCGGTAATAATCATCTAGAATTAGAAAATATATCATCTAAAAGGCATTCTTTGTGGGTTTCCAAGTGATAACAGCTTTTATCTGTTCACGATCCACTGAAACACAATTTTCATAAATTACATATCCAATAAAGCATATCTCTTGAATGGAAAATTCACACATTGATAATTTGGCATAAAACAGATGATCTATCATGATTTACAACACTGTCTTCAAGTGTTTATAATGATTATTCTTTTTTCTTGAATACACCAATATTTCATCCACAAACACAAAAACAAAAGAACCAAGATATTTATAAAACATTTGATTTATCAATGCCATAAAGACTACTAGTTCATTCATGAGACTAAAAGGAATTGCTGATATTCATAGTAGCCATATCTATTTTTGAACGATATATTCATCATATCATCTTTCTGAAATAAAAATTGATTATATCTTGATCACAAGTCAAATTTATAGAACCAATGATCTAAATTTAATTTCTAAAAAAATAATCAATGCGTGGACAATGATATCGATTCATTATTGAAACTTGGTTAAGCTTATGATAGTCCACACATAGCCTTAATTTTTTATCTTCAATCTTTACAAACAGGACTCATGCTTACCTTATAGTCATACATGGTTGAATTACACCCTATCGTTCCAGCTCTTCCAACTACACTTTTAGTTCAATTTATTTTGTTGGTTCCATCCTATAAGACAGAAGACAAAAAGGACTGGTCCCAATAAAGAGATCAATTGTAAACTCCACTTCTCTTATAGGTGAAAAAATTGAGATGTTCTTAGGAAATACATATAGAAAGTGATCCACAACTACTGGGAAATGTCTATCATTGACCTATTCTATCGATGATAAATTAAACACTACAACTAGTAAGATATCTCTCCAAACCCAAGTGGGAAAAAACCCATTTCACTCATCTTTACAACCCTTTAACCTTTAAATAGATACTTAACTTCATCCTTGATTTTGAAATTAACTATTCTTCTATGATAGTCTATGTGAGACTTGACCATTGTTAACAAATACATACCTAGGATTGAATCATATATAACCATCACCAATTCTGAGAAGTTCCACATTAGCTCATCTCCATCAACAGTTATATAACATTATCAAGACACAAAGGATCAACATTCTCTTTCACCAAGTGGTGTTTGAAGGTGTAGCATAGATGACAACATGTCATGTTCTAAACAAAGTAGATAAATATAAGGAGATGAATTGAAGGAATGTGATGCACCAACATAAAAAAACACTTACATAAGGGTAGAATTTAATATGATAATACCTCTCATTGTAGATGGTCCAGACTGATCAACCAATGTCATATTTTCAACTCCATACAATAGATTCATCGCTGCACTATTCTCCTTGTTTATTTGCTAAGATTTTCCATTCTATGGATTCATGGTGTTCCTAGAATCTCCATGTTTAGCCTTAAGTTTCATGAGTTACTGTGTCTATTGTCCTTTCCCCCATTAAATCAGAAGATGCTTTCAACACCAAAGAAGTGCCTTGAGTACTTGGCCTCAATGAACTGTGACAATAGTGCTGAAGATTCCCCATCTTATTGTAGTTATGGAATACTATTGGTTGTGTTGTCATGACCCCCTCCCCACAAAGTGTACCCATCCTAGTCCGGCAATGTGAGAAGGTTCATAATGACTCTCGAGTCCTACCTCTAGTAGGCCTCGGGTTGGCGACTATCACCGAGGGTATAGTAACACACAATTGGGAGGCATTACACTCTAAGAGAACACATGAGGAAGAGAGAGATATGTTAGACACCAACCAGCTCCAACTGAAATATAAAAGAAACCCAAGTACATATATGAAATTTCATACAAATGTACTAAAACTGAAAGGGGAAACTACAAGTACCCAAAAGAAATGAAATGACAACAGCAACTACAAGCCCGAACAGCTCCTGCAACCACAAGCTAGTAGTAGCCAGCCTGATCTCCAACCTGCTCTAATTGAACTGAAAAATAGTTTATATATACGTAGGGTGAGAATAATAGTATACTCATGAGGATCCTCCCCAAAGCCTCTCATGAAAAACTAAGAGAGCATGCTAAATCTTATTGAAAACAAGTGAAACTAACTCATCACCTAAACATGTATACTATGTTCCCAACCTCACCATGGATACTCTCACCAATTAACACATACAAGAATATAGAATATAGTAAAGAATATCAAGGGTACCCCACTACTACTTCCCCGCCGGTTTTCCTCTTTTCCCCAATGACATACGTCAGGTGCATCTCTCTCCAAAGGCATTCCTGTATAAACTTGGGCTAGGCTCCACAATCTGCAGCACATTCACCACAAAGGCTTGCCCGTAGACACCTAGGCCAAGCACCACACCATCCTCCCAACCCAAAGTAAACAAGTAGTTTCTAGGAGCCACCATATCTCACATAATTTGTATCATATATCGGGTATTATACCTCAATCCATCACAGCCCATACGCTGAGTAAGGATCCTCAAGTCATCACAGTCTATACACGTTACACCTATAGTAGTCCATAGGATTCTATATCCAGAATATATGTGTGTGAAATAAGCACAAGCCATTACCGGGTCGCGCCCAGGTCGGGCCGGGCATTTGGGGAAAACTAACCATTGTGCCTACCAGCACAAAGATCTACCAAAAGAAGAGATTGGGGTTAAAGAGGGTAGTCAGCCATTCAACCTCCCATCAGAATGTTGGGGAAAACACCCCCTCAGGGCTCAGAATCCCCGGGTTCTACGTTTCCCTTACCGACAGGGTGGAGTAGCGTTTAGAAACACAAAAATTACAGAATATATATAACTCACAACCAAAGTATGGGCATAACCTAGTCTTAGACCCAACTGCAGCTAACGTCTCTTAGACTCTGGGATGAAACTTCTAATACTAGGTATCCTATAAGCACAAAACCATTTTAGGGATTTATTATATTAATTCATTCCCATTTTATCAATTCCACTTTACGTTAATTAATTCTGTAAACATTAATTGACAATGAAAAATTCCACATTAAACTGAATTAGTATCATATTCCAATTAAACTGCTCCTTTTAAGATTCGACATCAACTATAAGTTCCAGCATCTCCACCCCCGTGGATTTTCACCATTTAATCAATCGTTCATTACAGAAATTACTTTCTCATATTCCTAGGCATTCTAGAAAAGAAACCTATGCTACTAAACAAAAATGGGGCTCAACACTGTGAGTATACATACTACTCGTCGAGTCTTCTCCTCCTATAGCAAGAGCATATAA
Organism: Viscum album; assembly: GCA_963277665.1. NCBI lineage: Eukaryota > Viridiplantae > Streptophyta > Magnoliopsida > Santalales > Viscaceae > Viscum > Viscum album. Next base: position 762,088,654 of record OY728166.1, read on the forward strand.
CCATTATCCCTTGAGAGGCTAATCAAAAAAATCATGTGGCATACTATCCATGTCTTCGCTTCCTTTGGAAGGAGGGTAAGCAAGACCAACTTCCTTGAGTAGTGGGGAAAAGTAAAGCAGGTAAACAACCAAACAAAACCACCATCATCCATCCATCACATCCATCCCATGCCATCATCCTTGGTGTCCTCCTGGACACCCACATGCATAAACCGATGCATCTCGCCACTCTAGGCGCCATCCGCTGCCACAACCACAAGGACTCCCTGCCTCCACATATCACAATATCCATCCAGGCTCACATCACGGCATAAGAAATAGGAAAACAATCGTCACATCAAATGGGCTCTTGGCCCATTAACAATGCATCCAGCCTTCATACAAAATGAGAACTCATGGCTCCAAACCACAAGGCATTCGGCCTTACAAGAAAGAGGGTAACTCAGAACCCTATCAAGCATTATATTTTATCAACAAAAAGTTCTTTAATCCATATTGAGTTAACCAATTCACTATTGGTAGGTTCCAACTATGGGAAACATAACAAAAAATCTATCATAAATATCACAATTCAATTAATCAATTAACTTGACATGCCTTTAAACAACAAGTACTGACATCAATAACCGGATTTGGTCACATGACTCTTTATCTTTGGCAAATTAATTATCAATTAATTCCGGCTTTATTTTCTTTATCAATTCATCAAAAAAACATGCTAAAAAGAAAGACATAGATATCACACTATCTAGAAAATCAAGAGGCAAACTGTTATCATGGTACAAAGCAACACATGTGAAAAAACCAATGTTTTTAATCCAATTCAAGTATTTAATTTGGTCAATTTAATTATGATCCAAAGGGATAAATCATGATAACTCTAAGATTTCACATAAACAAAAGGAGAAACCACTAATCCCCTACCTCAAACAGTTCTTCACATTCTTTATCCACAAAATGGGTCATAATCCTACTCTCGCAACAACTGCATCCACCCAAGGATTCCATGGTAAGACAGCACCAACAAAACCCCAAGAATAAACCATTATAAGGGTGAATATTATATTCTATAATATGGAAAGGAGAATAGGAGAAGATGAACCCCAAAAGAATGATGATACAACATACCTTATATCAAAGATTGACCGATACAGCTTGGTTGCATCAAAACAGAGCAGAACCAATCCGAGGAGTGGAGTTTGATTGTGAAATTCATGTAATATGGTTTGAAAGGTTCTATCTTCTCATAATAGAGAACAATGAGGAAGAACAAGGAAGAATGATATCCCGTTCCTTTTTAAGATTTAATGAGGCGACGGTTTAAGATCCGGTTAATTCTCCATAAAAAACGGATCGCATGAACCCATGCGGTTTGACCAAGAGAAAACATCTCGGCCTTAGGAATAATTAATATAGGATTTATGGCCTTTGAAACGGCCTTAAGAGCCCTTAAAATGGGGCTTTAAATGTATTTTATGTCAAAGGAAACATAAAAGGGGCAAAACTGTAGGAATCCGGAATCACTGTTCACCTACCGTTATTGCACACCAAACCGATATGTGAAACTGATCTGTGAAACCGATCTGTCAGACCGATCTGTAAGACTGATCTGTGAGACTGATCTGTCAGACTGATATGTGAGAAAAATCTGTCAGACCAATCTGGGAGACGAATCTCTGAGACCGATCTGTGAGACCGATCTGTGAGACCGATCTGTCAGACCGCTCTCTTAGACCGATCTCTGAGACTAATCTGTTAGATCGATATGTCAGACTGATCTGTGAGACCGATATGTCAGACTGATTTGTGAGACCGATCTGTGAGACCGATCTGTCAGACCGATTTGTTAGACCGGTCTGTCAGACCAACCTGTGAGACCGATCTCTCAGACCGATCTGTGAGACCGCTCTGCCAGACCGCTCTGTGAGACCGATCTGTCAGACTGATCTATCAGACTGATCTGTCAGACCGATCTTTGAGACTGATATGTTACTATTAATAAAATTGGAAACCATGTTCACAAAACTGGAAAATTAGAAAAGTGTTGGGGATAAGTCACCTTGACCTCCCGAAACACCTCCAGCACCACATTTGGACTAGAGAGATCCGGGCCATTACATCAGATACCTCTCAAAACATTCTCATCCTCAAGAATTTAAAACCAACCTATAGAAAAGAGGGGTCCGAACAACCACCCCTGTAAGATACCCCTTAGAGGAAAACCACCCTGACTTGTTCTAAAGCTGAGACAAAACCATGACATTTGATAGAAAGGGAAAAAACAATCCATATCTAAAAAATTCAAGCATAACATCACATCAAAGGTACAGAAAAGAAAGGTTCAAAGAAAACACAACACAACATCTTAAAAAAACTCTGGGTACTAGACATGCATCTGTGACTCACGTTCCTAGGTACTCTCCTCCACGCCACCATGTCACCACAAGACACAAACTTAGTGGATAGAACACCCACGCAACACCTTCTCATTGTAGTTGTGGATCTCCACAGGTCGCTCCTCGAAGGTTTCATCATCATCAACATCGATCTCTCCCCAATCGATGATGTGAGAGTCATCATGAAGATAATGACCGAGTTGTGATACATGGAAAACATCATGTACCCGGATCATCTGTGGGGGAAGTGCTACTTGATACGCCATAGCTCCAACACGATATAACTCCTCGAAAGGCCCAAAAAACTGGGGAGAAAGCTTACTTCCACGACCAAACCATCGCTTCCCACGACGGGGAGTCACCTTCAGAAACACATGATCCCAAATATTAAACTCCAAGGGTCTCTTCCTTTGATCAACATATGATTTTGGATGATCTTGTGCTATCTTCATCCTCCCACAAATCACCTAAACCATCCTTGTTGTATTCTACACTAGTTCCGGGCTGAGAATTGCTGACTCTCCGTCCCCAGTCCAGCACAAGGAAGAATGGAAAGGCTGGCCATACAAGGCTTCAAACGGTGTCATATCAATGGTAGAGTGAAAACTATTATTGTAAGCGAACTCCACCAAGGGAAACTGCCTCATCCATGAACCTCCAAAGTCAACAACACAAGAGCGAAACGTGTCTTCAAGAGTCTAGATGGTTTTCTCTATCGGACCATCCATTTGAGGATGAAAAGCAGTGCTAACCCATAGTTGAGAACCAAAATCATGTTGGAGACCTCTCCAAAACCTAGAGATAAAATGTGGATCTCGATCAGAAATGATCATTCTAGGTACTCTATGAAGTCTAACCACCTCCTCTAGATACAGCCTCGACAAAACTTCCACTGAGCTCGACTCCTTGACCGCTATGAAGTGGGCCAATTTTGTTAAACAATCCACTACCACCCAAATAGCATCATGTCCTCCCAGAGCTCGAGGTAAACCTGTAACAAAGTCCATTGATATTTCCTCCCACTTCCACTGGGGAATATCTAATGGCTGGAGAAGACCACCAGTTTCATCTTCTGGAAAACCAAACATCGAGACACAAACTCCGCAACCGTATGCTTCAACCCAGGCCACCAAAACTGACTCCCCAAGGATCGGTACATCTTTGTCACAACCAGATGTACTGCTATGGGAGAAATATAGAACACTCAGAGAACCGTCTCGCGCATCTCCAAGGGAACAAAAATCCTTCCATGATACAACACTTGGTGTTGTTCATCCTCTGACCAACCATCAGGGGCCTCACCACAAACAACTCAGTCTCTCCAAACATCCACCTCTAGATCACCCAATTGGGACGCTTCCACCTTTTGCAGCAGGGATGACCGCACCTTCATCTGGAAAAGACAACCTCTACCTCCAGCCTCTTCCATATCAAGATTCAAAGCTGACAGTTCCTCCATTACTCTCTAGGAATCACCAGATTCACGCACAGCATCACTACGTGACTTTCGACTCAGCGCATCAGATACAAAATTTCCTTTTCTAGGTGTATATGATATTTCAATGTCGTATTCCTGTAAGAATTCCATCCACCGAAGTTGTCTTAATTTCAATTCACGCTAGGAGAAAACATACCTCAAACTCTTATGATCGGTGGAAACCACAAAGCGCTCACCAATGACGTAATGTCTCCACAACTTCAGCGCAAACACCACAGCTGCCAACTCAAGATCATGGGTGGAATAGTTGAGTTCGTGGGGACACAACTGTCGAGACCCATAAGAAACAACTGGCCTCTTCTTTATGAGAACACAGCCTAGCCCCAGATGTGAAGCATCACAGAAAACATCAAACTAGACTCCCTCAACTGGAAGACAAATAAAGGGGGAACGTTGTAACTCCTCCTTTAGATACTCGAAAGTTTCCTGACACTGATCAGTCCATAAGAATGCATGATCCTTCCTGGTAAGAGATGTTAGAGGAGTCACAACCCATGAGAAATCGGCTACAAACCTCTTGTAGAATCCTACAAGACCAAGGAAACATCCCACCTTTGAAACTATCTTGGGGGCTGCCCAAGACACAATTGCTTCTATCATAGATGGATCCACGGCTACTCCCTGTTGGGATGTAACATGCCCCAAGAAATGGACTTCTCAATCCCAAAACTCACACTTTGAAAACTTCCCAACAACTGATGTTGGTGAAGAACTCCCAAAACGAATCATAGATGTTATGCATGATCCTCTTCAGATGTGGAGTACACAAGAATGTTATCGATGAAAACCACCACAAACTTGTCCATGAACTCACAAAACACAATGTTCATAAAACCCATGAAAATAGTTGTAGCATTCGTCACACCGAACGGAATTTCAATGAACTCATAATGCCCATGACGACAATGGAATGAAATCTTCAGGATATCCTCATCCTTCACACGCATTTGATGATATCCTGACCACAAGTCGATCTTTGAGAACCAACATTCACCCTTCAGTTGATCGAACAAATCATCAATCTGTGGAAGAGGATAGAGGTTCTTTATTGTCACTTTGTTTAAGCGACGATAATCGACACACAACTGCAAACTATTGTCGGCCTTCCTCACGAACAAGACTGGTGCACCCCATGGTGAGACACTTGGCCGAAAAAAACCGCACTGCAATAGACCATCAAGCTGTATACGTAGCTCTAGTAACTTATAAGGGGCCATCTTATACGGATACATAGAGATAGGAGACGCTCCTGGCTGTAGCTCGATCCCAAACTCGATCTCTCATCTAGGGTGTAATGCTAAAAACTCTTCTGGAAAGACATCAAGGTAATCCTCCACGACCCTAGGAAAGGCCAACTGATGAACCTCTGAAGAACTCAACATCAACTCAGCCATCATGGATGGTAAGGATGGAAGTCGTCTATGACCAATCCGAGGATCACGCTCACCAACAAACACCACTTTCTCTCCATCTTCACCAAATAAAAATACCTTCTTCCTGTGGCAATCCACAATATCATGCACTGAATACAACCAATCCATGCTGAGGATGACATCATATGGTTTTATTCGTAAACATAGGAAATATCCCCAAGAGCGGTGCTGCCCCAACACTTGCTCACAATCTCTATATACTTCAAACAAGTTAGCTCAACCACCAAATGGTGTAGTCAACACCAAGGGCACTAGAAGCCTCTCTACCTCAAGTCCCAAGGCATGGGTAAGGGTAGGTGATATGAAGGATTGTGTCACTCTTGAATCAAACAAGGCATACACCAAGGTAGAAAATAAGAAAAGGGAACCTTAGAAGACGTCGGGATCGCCTGGATCTGGCAACGCTAGAGCATAAAACTGACCACGACCTCCTCCACGACCTGTATGACCGTAATGATGACCACCACCACGGCCGCGCTCTTCTATCTAAGGAAGAAAAGTGTCATGAGGCTATCCTCCTCCCGCCCCATCTACCCTCTGGTGATCTAAAGCTGGTGTATCCTGCTGCTGCTGCCTCGGTTGGAACTGCCTCAATGGAGGAACCTGGAGCGGATCGCCTGGTGCACGATGACTTATCTAAATAGTCAGGCACTCTCGCTGCTAATGACAATGACCACCACAATAAATACAAGCTCCCGATCCCTTGGCATAGGCCTGAGAGTTGTTGATTCCAGAGAAACAAGATGGGAAGGGCTTGGACCTACCCCCAGGTGAACATAAACTCTTCTGCCCTAAAAACCGAGAAGCCTAGACAACAACTCAGCTTCGTGAGGAATCATGACGATTACCCTCTCGTGACGATCTGATCCAGTCCAAAGTCCTATCAATAACCTTTGCCCTCACCACCACCTCAAGATATCTCTTCAGCATAAATGGGGTGAACTGGAGCTAGATATCTGGATGCAAAGCCTCCTCAAAATGCCTCCCCTGGCCTCCTCATCTTGTAACAAGTCTGAAGCATATCGTAGAAGTTTCCTGAAATAGATTCCAAACTCTCGAACACTGGAGCTCCCATGTCGAAGGGTAAGAAGCTCTTGACGACTGGACACCTTCACGATCGAAGAAAGTAACTCAACTCTATACTTGTCTCGAAACTCTTCCCATGAAATCGGTAACTCCTCACGATCCCCAAGGAACAAGAGCCACCATTGCCTCACTACTCCGTGAAGAATTGTCACAACCAAGGACACCCAGTGCTCCTTCTGAGCATGAATCGAACTGAATCCAATCTCGAACTTCCCTAACCAGTCTTCTGTGACTAAATCTGAAACGGATCCCTCATACTTCTGTAGACTCTGGTGCTGAAACTCTGGGAGTGTCTTCCTCCAAGTGTAGTTGTCTTCAACCTCTACCCGGTGACAATCTTCTGGAACAGCCTCCTAGACATTTTCTGCGCAAACCTGATGAGGACGTCGACCTGAATCCATTCCTACAAAAGGAAAAACCGTTAAATCTCCTAAGCCTGGATTATGGAAGACTCAACATTAATTAGTTTATTTTTTTTTCATTTTAGGTTAACCTATCCCAAGGTCTACCAATTCTAACACAGGGACAAAGAAGAATGATGCATGATCCTTTCCTAGGTCTCTAACCTGCAACCAGTATCACCTTGTGTATTAGGAATCGTAAACTTAATGGTCTGTGCAACAGATCATAGGGGGCCCTAAATGCCTATGTATCTACCAGTCTCTAGTGTTTATCCCACTTTCTAAACACGAATGACATTGTTGCCCCACCAACCCATGCAACCTCACATGTGCATAACTCCCATCTCCATCCTATCCCTCAACCAGAACTCTGATACCACTATTTCATGACCCCCTCCCCACAAAGTGTACCCCTCCTGGGCCGGCAATGTGAGAAGGGAGATAATGACCCCCGAGTCCTGCCTCCAGTAGGCCCCGGGTTGGCGACTATCACCGAGGGTATAGTAACACACAAATGGGAGGCATTGCCCTCTAAGAGAACACATGCGGAAAAGAGAGATAAGATAAACACCAACCAACTCCAAATGAAATATAAAAGAACCCCAATAAGATATATGAAATGTCATGAAAATGTACTAAAACTGAAAGGGGAAACTACAAGTACCCAAAAGAAAGAAAAAGACAGCAGCATCTACAAGCTTGAACAGCTCCTGCAACCACAAGCTAGTAGTAACCAGCCTGATCTCCAACCAGCTCCAATTGACCTGAAAAACAGTTTATATATACATAGGGTGAGTATAATTGTATACTCCGTAGGATCTTCCCCAAATCCTCTCGTGGAAAAGTAAGAAAGCATGCTAAATCCTACTGAAAACAAGTGAAACTAACTTATCACCTAAACATGTATACCATATTCCCAACATCACCATGGCTACTCTCACCAAGTCACGTATACAAGAATATAGCATATAGTAAATAATATCAAGGGTACCCCTCTACTACTTCCCCACTGGTTCGCCTCATTTCCCCAAGGACATATGTCCTATGCATCTCTCTCTAAAGGCTTTCCCATATAAACATGGTCTATGCTCTAAAATATGCACCACGTGCACCCCAAAGGCTTGCCCGAAGACACCTGGGTGAAGCTCCACACTATCCTCACAACCCAAAGTAACGAGGTAGTTTTCAAGAGCCCCCACTGCTCGCATTACGTGTATCATACGTCGGGTATTATACCTCAAGCCATCATAGCCCATACGCCCTGTAAGGATCCTCAAGCCACCACAGCCAAAACATGTTACACCTATAGTAGTCCATAGGATACTATATCCAGAATATATGTGTGTGAAATGGCCACAATACATTACATCCCATTACACACATATATGGGGAAAACTAACCATTGTGCCTACCAGCACAAAGATCTACCAAGGAGAAGAGGGAGGGGTCAAAGGGGGTAGTCAACCATTCAACCTCCCATCAGAATGTTGGGTAAAACACCCCCCCCCCCCCCGAGGGCTCAGAATCCCCAGGGTGTCAGTTTCCCTTTCCGAAAGGGTGGAGTAGCATTTAGAAACACAAAAAGTACGTAATATATTTAACTCACAACCACACTATGGGCATAACCTATTATTAGACACAACTGAATCTAACGTCTCTCGGACTCCGAGCTGCAACTTCTAAGTCTAGGTATACTATAAGAACACAACCATTTAAACGCTATATTAGATAAATTCATTCCCATTTTATCAATTCCACTATACATTAAATAATTCATTAAACATTAATTAACCATGAATAATTCCACATTAAACTGAATTGGAATCACATTCAAATTCAACTGCTCCTTTTAAGATTCAACATCACTATTAAGTTCCAACATCTCCATCCCCGTGGATTATCACCATTTTATCAATCTTTTATTACAGAAATTACTTTTCCATGTTCCCAGGCATTCTAGAAAAGAAACCTATGCTACGAAACACAAAGGGGGCTCAACACCGTGAGTAGACATACTACCCATCAAGTCTTTACCGCCTATAGCAAGAGCATAGACCCATTCTCCCTCGAGAGGCTAAGCATGGAAAGCATGTGGCATACCCCATGTGTCTTCACCTCCTTCGAAGGGAGGGTAACCAAGACCAACTTCCTTGAGCAGTGGGGAAAAGTAAAGCAGATTAACAACCAAACAAAACCACCAACATCCATCCATCACATCCATCCCATGCCATCATCCTTGGTGTCCTCCCCGACACCCACATGCATAAACCGATGCATCTTGCCACTCTAGGCGACATCCGCTCCCACAACCACAAGGCCTCCCTTCCTCCACATATCACAACGGCCATCTAGGCTCACATCACAGCACAAGATGTAGGAAAACAATCATCACATCAAATGGGCTCTTGTCCCTTTAACAAGGCATCCAGACTTCATACAAAATGAGCACTCATGGCTCCAAACCACAAGGCATTCGGCCTTACAAGCAAGAGGGTAACTCAGAACCCTATCATTCATTATCTTTGATTAAAAAAAGTTCTTTAATCCATATTGAGTTAACCAGTTCACTATTGGTAGGTTCCAAATATGGGAAACTTAACCAAAAAGCTATCATAGATATCACAATTCAATTAAACAAATAACTTGACATGCCGTTAAACAACAGGCACCAACAACAACAACCGGAATCATTCACATTCCTCTTTATCTTTGGACAATTAATTATCAATTAAATCCAGCTTTACATTCTTTATCAATTCATCAAGAACATCATGCTATCAAGCAAGACATAGATATCACACTATCTAGCAAATCAAGAGGCAAACTATTATCATGGTATATAGAGACACATGCGAGCAAACCAAGGCTTTTAATCTGGTTCAAGTATTTAATTAGGTCAATTTCATTGTGATACAAAGGGATAAATCATGATAACTCTTCTATTGCACATAAACAAAAAGAGAAGCCACGAATCCCCTACCTCAAACAATTCCTCACGTTCTTTATCCACAAAATGGGTCACAATCCTCCTCTCGCAACAACTGCATCCACCCAAGGATTCCACGGTAAGACAACACCATCCAAACCCAAAGAAAACCCCACTATAAGCCTGAAGATTACATGCTATAATAGGGAAGAGAGGATAAGAGGAGATGAAAACCAAAATCACAATGATAAAACATACCTTATATCGAAGATTGACTAATACAGCTTGTAACACCCGAGACTTTTATGTTATATAAATCATCAAAAGAATCTTTTTCTACACAACACTTGCTTGGATTTCTTTACACGAAATCGTGACCTTCCTCGATAGCGTGCGTCGTACGCAATACCGAGTTTCACTAAACAACGATATGCTATTAAAATATTATTAAAACAAGCTGATATGAATAGTAATAACCACTTTTTGAAATTTTATAAATTTTATTTTTCAAAATAGAATTCATTTTTGGATTCGGAATATCGAAATTAGCCTAGGGTGAAATTTTGGTATTTTTCTGAAAACTTTCAATTTTTGATGAATAGTGAATCCACTAAGTGGTAGGTTAAAAACTGAATTTTGCATAAAACATAATTTTACCGCTTCTGTGAATGGAATTTCGAAAATCCTATAGTCAAGGTTAATATGAAGGACTAAAATGTGATTCAATGAGATAAAAATAATTTTTTGGTGAATAGTAACTTTTTATTTTTTTTTACCGCGGTTAATAGTAAATAGGGTAACTAAGGGTAAATATGATATTACTATTACCCTAACACATGTCCTAATTCTATTGGATAAGTGTAATTCGACCAAAAACAACCTTATGAATATAATATGACCATTTAGGACCACTTGTATTAGATTATGACATTTAATATTATTTTATTTAATGAATAGTTAGAATTGTTAAAATCAAAGTTTAATAACTAAAACATTATTAATATGGGGTTATACATAAGATAAATTCGATTATAAATATTAATTATAAATCTAAAAATATTTCCTACATAATTATATTTTATTTATAATTTTTAGACTTTATATAAATTAATTTATTTATGACACAACGATGATGCGGTAATTACCCTTTTAAGGAAATGTTAACATAATTGATGTTAAAAATGCCCAAATAAATGTAATTTGAGACTATTTATGAATTCCACTAATTTTCTAGGTTACTATGATATATTATTGTTGATTTAATCAACTTGGTTTGAACATATAATTCTATTATGACTTTCAAAAAAATCATATATCAAATAGTGTCAAAATTGACACAAAATAGTTTTTAAATCAAATATTATATTATTAATTGTTATTTTATTCCTAAAAATCTAAGGTTCAGCAAAATGACTTAGATAGGGATATATATATTAATACTAAACAACTTGGGGTTCGTTTGGCATGTTATTGTAAGTGTATTAACCATATAGTGTAAGAAAACAAAAAGACACGGTAAAAGATAAATTATTTAACTTAGAATTAAATCTAATTGATAAGGTTAAAATAATAACCTAAACTTGTCTAAATCCTATTGGTTGATAGGATTTAGACCCATCCCAACTTTAGCTCCGAAATAAGACCCTTTGGAACCATTATAAACCGATTTTGACTTTAATATAAAATAATATTTTGAGATATTCCTAAGGTGCCCCTCTCCTCCCTTGGCACCTCCTCCCCCTCCTCCTCAGACCAATTTGAGCACTCAAGCTCGTCCAACCCCGGCCAAATTCCCTTCTCCGCTTCCCTAGAATAATCCTAAAGGTCCTGGTCTTCTTCAAAGTCCAATCTTAGTTCCCTAAGTGGAGGATTCAAAGAAGCGTTTCGAAGAAGCGGTAATATCCATTACCGATCTTTTCAATTTCTTTCTTATTCAACTTCTTCTTCATTAGTTGTTTCATGATAAAGTAATATAATCAGTATTACTTACATACTGATATGTTATTATAAATATGAAACAACCTAATTCATCTTCTATCCATCCTACGGAAAAATGAAATCACCGCGCGTGCGTACGTACGGAATACCGTCTCCACGCCGTGGTGTAATCTATTTTCCACCATCAACATACAAGGATGGGTATAATGGTGTAATGAGTAACTATATATGATTATTATAAAGTGATATTGACACTGAAATAGTATAAATACACTTAAAAACAATTCCACGATCATGGGAACAATATCATCGCTCGTGCGTACGTACGGAATACCGTCTCCACGATGTGATGTGACTCGTTCTACATGATCATCTTACATAGTAATTATATAAATGAATTGAATGAATAAATATGATATATGTTACACTAATACCATTCGGATATAAGGTAACTATAATCTTAAAAGAAGAATAAGAATTTATTCGGCAAAACACGCATAAGAACAAAAGGTAATAAAGACCCGAGTAACAAGTAACAATGAAATATTACTAATAAGAAGCTAATAATATGACCATATATGATATAATATCAATATGTATGATTCTGTAATAATTAAATAACATTATTTAAACCATTATACAGGAGCATCAAACACGCACAAAGCAAATCGGACCTAATGTAAGGGAAATATCACAATCTCATTTTTATCCGAGATTGTTTATACTTTAGTATTTACTAGGGTGTATTTTATCATCCACATTTATGCTTCCTCAAATTGTAATATTATTTCCATTCACCTACAATTTTTTAAATCCTATTTTACCCTTCGGTGAGTTTTTGGTAAAAGATATGAAAGGAATCTTTTGTCGTTTTTCGTACGAGGTACTTTTTTGACTTTTTCGAAAAAAGTACGAAGAATGTTTTTTTAACTTATACGGAAAGAATGGATTTTTAAAACATTATTTCCAAGAATCTTCCTTTATAAGTTTTAATGTTTATTTTTAATCAACTTCTTTTAGTTTATAATTGTATGACATGTTAAGAAAAGAAAAGTGTTTTTGAAGTATAAAGGATATTTTCCTCAAGAATGGAGTTCAAATGTTTTATCAAAATTATTTTCCATCTAAGATAATATAGGATTATTTTTTATCCCTATTATTACATTTATTTGATTATGTTTTGAGGGAATTATTTTTATGAAGTCATTTACCTTATATGATTTTTTTTATGATGTCATGATGTTTCAAGAATCCCATTTTTGTTACCTGTGTTATACGATGATGTATGATTTATGATAATGTGGAACACTTAATAAAGGATTCATTATAATATGGATGGGACCGATATCTCCCTCCAACGCATTGGGTAAATATTTTATATCTCATGAGATAGACATGGCTGGAACGGTAGGTTATACCGGTTCAGTGAAACAGGACTGAAACGAGGGTGACTTAGTTCAGAAAGGGACTTTTTCCACTAAGATAGTCTTGGCAATGAGTCTTGACTAACAAGAAATGATTCTCTATGATTATGTGTGTATGACACAAAGTTTCATGTTTTAAGTTATGATTATTGTGATTAAATTTCACTGCCATGATTTATCCCATGTTATGAAATTATGATCTCTTTTGCAAGTTAAGATTTCCAAAAGTTATGTGCTTATGTATAAGATGTGATTGATATTTCTTTTGTTTACCCTTACCGAGCATTTGAGCTCACTCTTTTATGTTTTAGTTCCCCAGGTCAGGAAGAAGGTTATTAAGTAAGATATTCCAAAAGGGACTATAGATATGATGAAATAAATGGGAGACAGTGTAGACGCTTTATGAACCAGTTGTTTATGTTTCCCAGTTTCTAAAGACATTATACCTATACAGTCCTTTCGTGGTTTTGTTATATTTTGTAATAAGTATGCTTCAATTTTGAAGTATTAAAAATGTATGTAAAATATGGGTCGTTATAGTTGGTATCAGAGGAAAGGTATAGTCAACCTTTGGAAACTAGGATGTGAAAGCCTTAGTAAGAACCCTAAGGATAAGTCTAAGCATAGAACACAATCTTAGTGTTTTAGAAATGGCCATGAATAACCTAGGATAAGACCTTAAGTGTGAAATTTTATTCCTGATTATGTGGTTTTCCTATTATAATTAGTGTTGCTCACACTATTCTTCTTAGTTTTAGTCAATGACTGGAACCCGAAGGAACCGTGTTAATGCGGAATGTGACGGGAAATGCAATGATTGTCCCCCTGAGCAACCAAACATTATGGGAGCTGGAATGCAAAATCTTGTTGCCATGCTCACACAACTTTCTCAAGATATGAATCATGCAGGACTTCCAAATGAGCAAAGGAAAGAGCAACATTCTGTTGAATCGTTCATGACGCAGCTTCCACCTTCTTTCAGTGGGTCTACTTATCCATTAGTTGCTGAACAATGGATTAGTACTACTGAAAAGATATTTTCAGTTCTTCAATGTTCTAAACATGATAAATTCTTCCTAGTAGTGTATCGTTTGGAAGAAGATGCTGATCAATGGTGGAATCTTATTAAGAATACGAGGCAAAGAGATGAAATTGATTCCATGGAATGGGACGAGTTCAAGAACTTATTTTTCAATAAGTACTTCCCTCATATTCTCTGAACAAAGACGGAGAAAGAGTTTCTTGAACTAAAGAAAAAGGATGATGAATCTGTTGGTACCTATGAAGCAAATTTTACAAGACTTGCACGGTACACTTCTGGTATTATTATCCAACCTGAGAGTAAGATCAATCGATTCATTAGTGTCTTAAAACCAAGTCTTCGAAGGGCGTTAGCCATAAGGGACTTCAATAGCTACGATGAAATCGTTCGATGTGCTCTCAAAGTCGAGATGGGGATTGGAGTAACCCATCAGTCATATGGGTTTGATAAGAAGAGGAAAATGGAATTCAAAGGAAAATCTAAAGAGCACACTAAAAAGAATATGAGCTTTCCCTTATGCTCAAAGTGTGGAAAGAAACATGGAGGGAGTTGTCTTAAAGGGACAAGTAAATGTTTCAAATGTGGAAAGGAAGGTCATCGGGCATTTGAATGCAGCGATGATGGAAAGAAGATGTCTAATGATGCAAACAAAGGAAGGGATACACAGAATGAACCTACTACACTTCAATGTTTCAAGTGCAAGGAGATGGGGCATTATGCCAATAAATTCCCTAATCCAAGGGTTGATGATGATGGTTGACGTCAACAAACTCTCAACGCTAAAGACAAAGGAAAGTCACATGCAATTTCTATCAGTGATGTGGAGTACGATAACGATGTGGTGAAAGGTACACTTACCATCCACTCTAAAGTAGAAAATGTTTTATTTGATTCTGGATCCACTCACTCATTTATTTCTGAAGAATTTTCTTAGGGTATCACCGTATTACCTCAACAATTAGATGTTGAGTCAGTTGTGACAACACCTAATGGCACAACAGTCGCATCAAAAGTTTATAATTCTTCTCTGATCGAAGTTTGTGGGAAAGTGCTTCCTGCAAATCTTGTGATCCTTCCTATGGTGGAATTTGATGTGATTCTTGGCATGGATTGGCTTTCTTTATATGGAGCTCATATCAATTGCCAAAGAAGGGAAGTCACATTTCATATTCCAGATCAATCTATGATCGTCTATCAATGCAAGGATGAACATAACCTTCCAGTGGAAATTTCTTCCATCTTATGGGGCATGATTCCACTAAATGAAGGTTATTTATCTCAAATGGTTGGTGAGAAACTCATGATTAAGAATATGCCCATTGTACGGGAGTTTGATGATGTCCTTCCAGATGAATTACTGGGACTTCCACAAAATCGTGAAGTTGAGTTCTCAATAGAACTCGTACCGGGTGCTTTGCCTATTTCAAAGACACCTTATAGAATGGCCCCAATTGAGTTGCAGGAATTGAAGAAGCAACTCCAAGAGAATCTTGATAAGGGATTCATACGCCCTAGTGCGTCACCTTGGGGAGCACCTGTTCTATTTGTTAAGAAAAAAGATGGATCAATGAGACTCTGCATTGATTATAGAGAACTTAACAAGATCACTATCAAGAACAAATATCCTCTCCCGCGCATTGATGACCTATTTGTCCAACTACGCAGAGCTCAATACTTTTCCAAGATTGATCTTCGTTCAGGGTATCATCAATTAAGGGTCAAAAGGGAGGATATACCAAAGACGGCTTTCCGTACAAGGTATGGACACTATGAATTTATAGAGATTCCATTTGGTCTTACTAATGCCCCTGCTATCTTCATCTATATGATGAATAGAGTCTTTAGAGACTATCTTGATCAATTTGTGGTAGTCTTTATAGACGATATTCTTGTCTATTAAAAGAGCAAAGAAGAACATGAAGATCACTTGAGAATTATATTGAAGACCATGAGAAAGGAAAAGCTTTATGCCAAATTTACCATGTGTAAATTTTGGCTTCAAAAAGTTGCATTTTTGGGTCACATAATCTCAAAAGAGTGGATATCTGTGGATCCAGCAAAAACAGAGGTTATCAAAAGATGGTTGAGACCAACAACAGTAACTAAGATTCGAAGTTTTCTTGGTTTGGCTGGATATTATCGAATTTTTGTGAAAAAAATTTCACGATTATCTAATCCACTCACCAAGATGACTCGGAAAGGAGTTAAGTTTGTCTGGACGGAAGAATGTGAAGAGAATTTCAAGGAGTTGAAAAGAAGGTTATCCAGTGCACCTGTGCTCACACTGCCTTGTAGTGGAGAAAGGTTTGTGATCTATAGTGATGCATCCAAGAAGGGATTAGGTTGTGTTCTTCTGCAAAATGATAAGGTTATAGCTTATGCCTCACGACAGTTGAAAATCCATGATCAAAATTACCCGACACATTATTTGGAGTTAGTTGCGGTAATCTTTGCATTAAAGATTTGGAGGCATTACCTTTATGGTGAAAGGTGTGATATTTACACTGATCATAATAGTTTAAAGTATATTTTCACACAAAAGGAGATGAATATGCGTCAAAGAAGATGGTTGGAGATGATTAAGGATTACGACTGCTCAATCCATTACCACCATGTGAGAGCAAACAAGGTGGCAGATGCATTAAGTCGACAAGACCATGCTAGTTTATACATGATGAGGATCAAAAAAATCCAATATTTATGGATTTACAATGGATGGATCTTGGAATTATAATGGAAGGGGAAAAATCTTATCTCTCTCAAATGAATGCTCAACCATCTATACATGTGAAGATTAAAGAGGCACAGAAAGAAGATGTCGAGTTACAAAAGAAGGTGAGAAATGTTCCTCAGTTCAACCTTGATTGTGATGGGATAATAAAGTTCAGGAATCGGGTTTGTGTTCCTCCCATCCCCGAATTAAAGAAGGAGCTGCTGGATGAGGCTCATAGTTCTTCATTCTCTATTCCTCCTGGAAGCATGAAGATGTATAGGGACCTGAAAGAGTACTTCTGGTGGGATGGCATGAAAAGAGAGGTTTTTGAATATGTCTCTCGATGCTTGGTTTGTCAGCAAGTTAAAGCTGAGAGACAGAAGTCTAAGGGGATGTTACAAACAATACCCATACCTGAATGCAAATGGGAAAACATTACTATGGCCTTTGTCATAGGACTTCCTAAAACATCCAAAGGCAATAATGTTATCTGGGTCATAGTTGATCGTCTTACAAAGTCTTCACACTTCATTTCTATAAAAGAGGATTTCTCTCTGGATCAGCTTGCTAGGATATATGTAAAGGAAGTGGTAAGATTGCATGGAGTACCACTTTATATTATATCTGATCGGGATCCGAGATTTACCTTGAAGTTCTGGCGAAGTCTTCAATATACTCTGGATACAGAGTTGAGTTTCAGCACTGCTTATCATCCTCAGACAGACGGTCAGTCTGAAAGAACAATTCAAACCCTAGAAGATATGTTGAGAGCTTTCTCTATGGATATAAAAAGAGTTTGGGATCAACACCTACCTTTGGTGGAATTTTCTTATAATAATAGCTTTCACTCCAGTATTCAGATGGCTCCTTATGAAGCTCTCTATGGAAAAAAGTGCAGGACTCAAACTTGATGGGATGAAGTTGGGGAAAGAAAGCTATTAGGACCTAATCTCGTTGATGAAATGGCAGAAAAGGTCAGATCTATTCAACAACACATAAAAGCAGCTCAGAGTCGACAGAAAAGTTATGCCGACAGCCGAAGAAAAGACCTAGAGTTTGAAGTGGGCGATAAAGTGCTCTTACGGATATCTCCCTGGAAGAGAGTCATGCGATTTGGAAAGAAGGGGAAGTTAAGGCCTAGATATATCGGTCCTTTAGAAATACTGGATCGTGTAGGGAAGGTAGCATACTCATTGGCGCTTCCACCGAATCTCTCTCAAGTTCACGATGTGTTCCATGTATCACTCCTGAGAATGTACATACCTGATCCTTCACATGTACTCAGCTCAGAAGTTGTACCGATGGAGAAAGATCTTTCTTATGAAGAACGGCCGTTAGAGATTCTAGATCGTAGAGAAAAAGTCTTACGAAACAAGACCACTCACTTGGTGAATGTTTTATGGAGGAACCACCAATTAGAAGAAGATACATGGGAACTTGAGGATATGATGAGGGAGAGGTATCCCTATCTGTTTGTTACAAAGTAACGAATTTCGAGGGCGAAATTCATTATAAGGGGGGAAGAATGTAACACCTGAGACTTTTATGTTATATAAATCATCAAAGGAATCTTTTTCTACACAACACTTTCTTGGCTTGCTTTACACGAAATCGCGACCTTCCTCGATAGCGTGCGTCCTACGCAATACCGAGTTTCACTAAACAACGATATGCTATTAAAATATTATTAAAACTAGCCGTTATAAATAGTAATAAAGACTTTTCGAAATTTTATAAATTTTATTTTTCAAAATAGACTTCATTTTTGGATTTGGAATATTGAAATTAGCCTGGGGTGAAATTTTGGTATTTTCTGAAAACTTTCAATTTTTGATGAATAGTGAAACCACTAAGTGGTAGGTTAAAAACTAAATTTTGCATAAAACTTAATTTTACCGCTTCTGTGAATGGAATTTCGAAAATCCGACAGACACGGTTAATATCAAGGACTAAAATGTGATTCAATGAGATAAAAATAATTTTTTTTGGTGAATAGTAACTTTTTATTTTTTTTACCGCGGTTAATAGTAAATAGGGTAACTAAGGGTAAATATGATATTACTATTACAATAACACATGTCCTAATTCTATTGGATAAGTGTAATTCTACCAAAACAACCTTATGAATATAATATCACCATTTAGGTCCACTTGGATTAGATTATGACATTTAATATTATTTTATTTAATGAATAGTTAAAATAGTTAAAATCAAAGTTTAATAACTAAACCATTTTTAATATGGGGTTATACAAAAGATAAATTCGATTATAAATATTCATTAGAAATATAAAAATATTTCCTACATAATGATATTCTATTTATAATTTTTAGACTTTAAATAAATTAATTTATTTATGACACAACGATGATGCAATAATTACCCTTTTAAGGAAATGTTAACATAATTGATGTTATAAATGCCCAAATAAATGTAATTTGAGACTATTTATAATTTATACTAATTTTCTAGGTTACTATTATATATTAGTGTTGATTTAATCTACTTGGTTCGAACATATAATTCTATTAGGACTTTCACAAAAATCATATATCAAATAGTCTCAAAATTGACACAAAATAGTTTTTAAATAAAATATTATATTATTAATTGTTATTTTATTTTTAAAAATCTACGGTTCAGCCAAATGACTTAGATAAGGATATATATATTAATAATAAACAACTTGGGGTTATTTTGGCTTTTTATAGTAAGTGTATTAACCATATAGTGTAAGAAAACAAAAAGACACGGTAAAAGTTAAATTATTTAACTTAGAGTTAAATCTAATTGATAAGGTTAAAATAATAACCTAAACTTGTCTAAATCCAAATGGTTGATAGTATTGCGACCCATCCCCACTTTAGCTCCGAAATAAGACCCTTTGGAACCATTATAAACCGATTTTGACTTTAATATAAAATAATATTTTGAGATATTCCTAAGGTGCCCCTCTCCTCCCTTATAAAAGGGAACCTCCTCCCCCTCCTCCTCACACCAATTTGAGAACTCAAGCTCGGCCAACCCCTGCCAAAATCCCTTCTCCACTTCCCTAGAAAAATCCTAGAGGTCCTGGTCTTCTTCAAAGACCAATCTTAGTTCCCTAAGTGGAGGATTCAAAGAGGTGTTTCAAAGAAGAGGTAACATCCATTACCGATCTTTTAAATTTCATTCTTCTTCAACATCTTCTTATTTAGTTGTTTCATGAAAAAGTAATAACATAAGTATTACTTACATACTGATATGTTATTATAAATATGAAACAACCCTAATTCATCTTCTATCTATCCTACAGAAAAATGAAATCACCGCGCGTGCGTACGTACGGAATACCGTCTCCACGCCGTGGTGTAATCTATTTTCCATCATCACCTTACAAGGATGGGTATAATGGTGTAATGAGTAACTATATATGATTATTATAAAGTGATATTGACACTGAAATAGTATAAATACACTTAAAAACAATTCCACGATCATGGGAACAATATCATCGCTCGTGCGTACGTACGGAATACCGTCTCCACGATGTGATGCGACTCGTTCTACATGATCATCATTACATAGTAATTATATAAATGAATTGAATGAATAAATCTGATATATGTTACACTAATACCATTATGGATATAAGTTATCTATAACCTTAAAAGAAGAATAAGAATTTATTCGGCAAAACACGCATAAGAACAAAAGGCAATAAAGACCCGAGTAACAAGTAACAATGAAATATTACTAATAAGAAGCTAAGAATATGACCATATATGATATCATATCAATATTTATGATTCTGTAATAAGTCAAAAACATTAGTTAAACCATTATACAGGAGCTTCGAACACGCACAAAGCAAATCGGACCTAAGGTAAGGGAAATATCACAATCTCATTTTTATCCGAGATTGTTTATACATTAGTATTTACTGGGGTGTATTTTATCATCCACATCCATGCTTCCTCAAATTGTAATATTATTTCCATTCACCTAAAATTGTTTAAATCCTATTTTACCCTTCGGTGAGTTTTTGGTAAAAGATATGAAACTAATCTTTTGTCGTTTTTCGTACGAGGTACTTTTTTGACTTTTTCGACAAAAGTACGAAGAATGTTTTTTTAACTTATACGGAAAGAATGGATTTTTAAAACATTATTTCCAAGAATCTTCCTTTATAAGTTTTCAAGTTTATTTTTAATCAACTTATTTTAGTTTATAATTGTATGACATGTTATGAAAAGAAAAGTGTTTTTGAAGTAGAAAGGATATTTTCCTCAAGAATGGAGTTCAAATGTTTTATCAAAATTATTTTCCATCTATGATAATATAGGATTCTGTTTTTATCCCTATTATTACATTGATTTGATTATGTTTTGAGGGAATTATTTTTATGAATCATTTACCATATATGATTTGTTTTATGATGTCATGATGTTTCAAGAATCCCATTTTTGTTACATGTGTTATACGATGATGTATGATTTATGATTATCTGGAACACATAAGAAAGGATTCATTATAAGATGGGTGGTACCTATATCTCCCTCCAATGCATTGGGTAAAGATTTTATATCTCATGAGATAGACATGGCTGGAACGGTAGGTTATACTGGTTCAGTGAAACAGGACTGAAACGAGGATGACTCGGTTCAGAAAGGGACTTTGTCCACTAAGATAGTCTTGGCAATGAGTCTTGACTAACAAGAAATGGTTCTCTATGATTATGTGTGTATGCCACAATGTTTCATGTTTTATGTTATGATTATTGTTATTAAATTTCACTGCCATGATTTATCCCATGTTATGAAATTATGATCTCTTTTGCAGGTTAAGATTTCCAAAAGTTATGTGCTTATGTATATGATGTGATTGATATTTCTTTTGTTTAACCTTACTGAGCATTTGATCTCACCATTTTATGTTTTCTTTCCCCAAGTCCGGAAGAAGGTTATTATGTAAGATATGCCAAAAGGGACTATAGATATGATGAAATAAATGGGAGACAGTGTAGACGCTTTATGAACCAGTTTTTTATGTTTCACAGTTTCTAAAGACACTATACCTATACGGTCCTTTCATGGTTTTGTTATATGTTGTAATAAGTATGCTTCAATTTTGATGTATTAACAATGCATGTAATGTTTGGGTTGTTATACAGCTTGGTTGCATCAAATCAGAGTAGAACCATTCCAAGTAGTGGAGTTTGATTGTGAAACTCTTGTAAGAAGGATTGAAAGGTTATAGAGTCACATAACGGAGAAAATTGAGGAATAACATTGTAGAATGATATCTCATTCCTTTTGAAGAATTAATGAGGCGACGGTTTATGATCCAGTTAATTATCCATTAAAAACGGATCACATTAACCCATGCGGTTTGGCCATGTAAAAACATCCTGCCTTAGTAATAATTAATATAGGATTTATGGCCTTGGAAATGGCCTTACAAGCCCTTAAAATAACTCTTTAAATGTATTTTACGTCAAAGGAAACGTCAAAAGAGGGAAAACTGTACGAATCTGGAAACACTGTTCACTTACCATTACTGTACACCAAACCGATCTGTGAAACCGATCTGTGAAACCGATTTGTGAAGCTGATCTATCAAACCAATCTGTGAGACAGATCTGTCACACAGATCTGTGAGACCGATCTGTCAGACCGATCTGTGAGACCCATCTGTGAGACCGATCTATCAGACCGATCTGTGAGACCGATCTGTGGGACGGATCTGTCAGACCGATCTGTGAGACCGATCTGTGAGAACAATCTGTCAGACTGATCTATGATACCGATATGTGAGACCGATCTGTCAGACCGATCTGTGAGACTGATCTGTCAGACCGCTCTGTGAGACCGATTTGTGAGACTGATCTATTAGACCTATCTGTCACACTGATCTGTGAGACCGATCTGTGAAACCGATCTGTGAGACCGATCTGTGAGACCGATCTGTCAGATCGCTCTGTGAGACCGATCTGTCAGACCGATCTGTCAGACCGATCTGTTACTATTCATAAAACTTGAATCACTGTTCACACAACTGGAAAATTGGAAATGTGTTGGGGATAAGTCACCTTGACCTCCCGGAACACCTCCAACACCACATTTGGACCAGAGAGTTCCAGACCATTACATGTGTTGTACACCCTCTCTCTATATGGTCATTTGATCCACATTAGAAACAACCCACATTACTCTTATATCATGGAGGAAGGTTCACTAATCCATCCGTCTAATTCATAGTCCTACTACCACCATTAAAATAGGTGTCCCTCTTCTGCTTTTTCCTAGCATTAGAGCTCCAACTATTTCCTAAAGTTATCACCATACATCAACTTCCCATAGATCCTAGGTATCACTATATGGACATGGCCTTAAACCATTACATAATATTTAATTAAACGAACAATTCACATTGAGGATCTTTTCAGGTTTAGTATTTTAGAGAATTAGTCCATAACTAATACATAAAAACATGAATATTCCATGTATACAATACTACTCAGTATCCATTTTATCATAAAATAAAAAACTTTTGAAATGAAACACGTCTAGTTCCATGTTTTAGACAGCATGACTTTTCCTTGATCCATTCCTTGACCCTATTCATCTTTAAGTCCAGTGAAAAAAATTTAACAAACATGGGATGAGAATAAAAAATCTCAGTAAGGGTTATAAAATATGGAAAGAAAACATTATCCCATCAATAATTACAAATCAATGTAACCATTACTTTTCAACCAAAACATACCTTACAAAATCCTAATATTTATGAATAACACATAGAAATCATAAATCATAAATGTAACTTATGGAATTCATAACATACATACATTGGAGCTATCACAACTACATAGGGAGTCACATTTGGAATTCCCATCATAGTATATTCCCTAAATCTATTAGGATAAACCTTCACGTTTACCTCTGTCACATTACCCAATGCATTGGAGAGCTATCTCGGGCTCACCCGCCCATGGTTTATCACAGAACCACCCATATACATACAAAATGCCCAATAACCCTAACATAATCATAACATATAACACGTATAAAGTAAAGATAAAATTTCCACAGTCCAATATATCAAATCAAGATATTGAAATAATCAATGTTTAATCAAATCATTTTCAAAACCTTTTAAAAAAAGATATTTGAATCAAAGTGTCCCATTCCACTTTGAAGATTTTAAATGAATTATCATTTGAAAACATTAATTTCCATATAAATAAATGATAAAACACGTTTTTAAAACATGGAAATTAATGAGAAATATTTAGAAGAATAAATCTTGAAGACATTTAAAACGATATTTTAGTTAAAGAGTTTTTTAACAAAAGGTAGAGACACTTAAATACTAATAATTGAGGATTAAAATTTAATCATAACATTATAATATCATTAGAATAAAGGTATTCATGATATAATATGTCAAATTACATTATATACACCATATTAGAGTGAATTGGTGCATAACAACAATGAAGTCTCAATGGAAATTAAAACTGAGATGAAATCCGTTATAAAGATAGTATCCCTAAATTAAGGATAAATCAATCACATAATTAGGTATGAAAAATATAAACACACCCAATATAGATGGATATTAAGTGTAAAACAATCAGAGATCATTCACACATATTCATTGGATGACATATTCAATGAGTACAAGTTGAACCCGAAGATTTGAAATTGGGTTAAGAGGTTCCCTTGTAAACATTCGACAGCCTAACAACTTCACTTTAAAATTCAGAAAATGAGTTGATGAGATAAATAAGGTTATCTCATCGCATGGAAATAAAATTTACATCAATAATGATATAGAAGAACATATCCCAACATAAGAAGTTGTAAATTAAAAGACATAACAAAAAGAAGTCTTTTAAAAAGAGGAGGGTGAATGGTTCCCTTACCGATTTGGTAATTTACAAAACATACACCACATGAAAGAAGGATCATACAATGAAGATGTAAATACTAATAAATGAAATTATTTTAAACAAATATTACAATCATGGACAGTACATATGCCACACAAAATGAAATAGTGTCCAATATTGCATTTATCTCACGGGAATAAAAAGTGAGATGAAAAACCCTAACTTCATTGTATTCAAATTGAATCATATGACCAAAAGTTAATAACCACAAAATGAATCATATAATACCATGAATATAAAGCTAAATATGTTAATATATATTAATGGTAGTACACATTACACCACATGTAATAAATAAGTGTCGAACAATGGAAATCTCACGTAATTAAAAGGGAGATAAGAAAATCCCTTACAAACATTCGGCAGCCTAACGGTGCCACGTAAAAATTATTAAAATGAATTGATGAGAGTAAGAGAGGGTCTCTCGTCATATAAAAATATAAATTACATTATGGGGAATATAAAATATCATCCTCCAACAAAAGAACATGAAGCATAAATGAAATGACATAAAAGAGAGTACATGAAAAGAAAGAGAGAGGTCGGATCCCTTACCTCGTGTCCGACTTGACTTGATCGTTATTTAATCTCTTGAATAATAAAATAAAGTTAATTTATAATTGCTTATAAAACTTTTTAAAGTTTATTATTCCTTTTATAAAACCTATTACCATGTTATAAACATTATGTAATCATTTAAATTAATAATGTTTGTTTTGTCGATATTTGGTACTTGAGTCAAAAATGGACTTCTTATAATTACATGTTTTTCATGTGGTTAAAAGTTCATTATATCCAGAATGATATTCATTATTTATATATCATATATATCATATATATCCAGTATATACATGTATTTATAATAGTGCATAACATTTAGAGGTAAGAAATGAAATGCACCATTCATGAAGATGGTAAGCCGTACGTACGCATGAACGCTACTTTCATTTCTATTTATTATTTTAATGGAAATAAAACATAATGATACATAGGTATATTATAATTACATTATAATATCATATATAATATCATGAACTCCGTCTTTTATACATCCCACATAAGGCATTAACGAATCAAATCACTTTGAGGGGGCGGTAGTCCGCACTTCCTCAAATGAGATTATCGTATTTACCCACTATGGAAACCATAAAGGAATAGTATAAATGGGAATTAAATAAGCATAATTAAATAATAAACATAATATATATAATATATAAATACAGTTCCATCATAATTTCCACCATGAGATGCGGTAATATGTAATTGAACAATCATCGTTTTGTGAGGCGTTAGTTTGCCATCCATAGAAACATTACGTTCTTCATCCATTAGATGGAGGTTTGTGTAAGTGTAGTTCGAATATTTATTATAACAACATCATAGTTTATTTTGGATAATTTTTTTGTTACAAAATATTGAAATAAAAATATTTTATGGGTTGGAGAAGTAAAATAAAAGAAAGCAATTTAAAAGAAACCATTACCTTTAATTTGGGTAACTCCCTTTGCGTTGAACCAATGGACTTCTTGAAGTGCCTTCTTCCTAAGGAAAGGCTTCTAAGAGTAGTAGAGGGATGTTTATAGATTAATTGGGCAGAGGTTGGATGATCCAAATGGATTGAGAGGTGTGTGGAATTGGTTAGAAGAGGTCTCCATTTATAAGGGGGAGGAGGGGCTCTTTAGGAAAGTGTAAAACTATTATTTTATTATATAATGATATTCGGTTTTTAATGGTCCACAAATAATTATATTCGAAGCTAATATTAGTAATGGTCCACAAAAAATATTATTATCATAATTTGACATGTTTTGGATAATATTTTAATCATTATAATCTTATTTACTTAAATCATTTATTAATGAGGTAAATTTTGCATCATTATTGTGTCATAAATAATTTAATTTATTTGATGTCTAAAAATTATAAAAAAACACCATGATATATGGAATATTGTTATATTTCCAAATAATATTTATAGTCGAAAATAGGACTTATATAACACCATATAAAAATTATTTACTAAAAGATTTTTGTTTATGTCATTTTGGCCTTTAATTTAAATTAATTAATCTAAATTTTCATTATCACTTCCAAGAGGAACAAAGAGGTCCCAAAATAGACCCAAAGATGACCATGGTCATTAATTACTCAACCAATAATGTTAGGACAAGTGTTAAGGTAATTTTTAATTATTATAATATTCTTTTAACCTTGAATTACCTTATTTACCTTTAACCGCGGTAAAAAAAGTCAAATGTTACTATTCATCTAAAATTATTTTCATATTAATGAACCAAATTTTACTTCTTAATAACAACCATGTATGTTGTATTTTTAAAATTCAATTCATAGAAGTGGTAAAATTTCATTTAAATGAAAAAGTTAGTTTTTTTAAATACCACCAAGTGGTTTCACTATTCATCAAAAATTGATGTTTTTTAGAAAAATACCAAAAATTCAGCCTAAGATATATTTGATATTCCGAATTTAAAAATGATTTCAATTTGTCAAAATTCAATACATAAAAGAGGCATTAATTAATTTAAAAATTAATTCCCGTTGTTAAAACAAATAGCGTGTTTTTAAGAAACAATAACTATCAAAAGATGGACAGTTGATTAAGTCCAATTTCAAAGTGAAATTGCTTCAAATGAAAAATATTGGATTAAACAGTAAAAATATATTTTAATTTCACTTTAAAACAAATTAATAAGATAATATAACCATATAAATAAATTATATTAAAATTCACTTTTGTATTAAAATACGATATTTTTCACTATTCATTTAAAAATGAACTTTGTTGGAAAAATTCCAAAAATATACACAAAGTAAATTTCGATGTCCCCATTCTAAAGAAGTATTTTATATGGTCATATATAATTTATTAAAGTGAACAAAACTAGATTTAGAAAGGGTTCTCTATTAAAAAGTGATGAATCGGCCTTTTAATGTAAATTATGCTTAAAATTAGATTTGTTCACATTTTAAGCCTCTAACTTTTATTGGATAAATGTAAATACATTTAACAAAAATTTATAATCATATTGTATTTAGTTATTTTCATTCCTTCCAATACAATGTCTAGGATTTTACTACCGTTTAAAATAATAATAATATATTATTAGTGTGCAACGTAAGATTTCAAAGAAACCTATTGTTGCATATCGGGTATGCTATCGAACATTATAACCCTTTAAAAGTAAATTTAATTTTCAATTCAAAAATATTAGTTAATATGAAATATGTCTTATTCATTATTTACCGGGGATGTTACATCCATCCCCCCTTTTTGAGAATTTCATCCTCACAATTTAAAAAAAGGCTCAGAAACTTCATTGAAAGTCCTACATCGGAAAAAGAGTCAGTAAAACTATCACTTTAAAAGAAAGAAAGAGAAGCACAAAGGTCACCCGAGTTAACCAATACTAATATTCCATGAAACCATGGATATAGAGGAGAAAAAAAGGGTCAAGTTATGATGGAGAGTGTTAGGAAACATGTTTAGGGGAAAGTTAACCACCAGAAAATCACAAACTTGTGATGGGTTAAATAGTCTTTGATTCCCCGGTATGAAAATTTAACGGAAAAGGTTTTTGTTTAAAGTTACTTTTTGTTGAAGAATTTATTAATGAGCCAAACCAAAAACATAAGGAAATATACTTACATGTCATGTAGACATTAATCATTTTCTATATTTCTAACACAAACTCATATTTTCTCCAAACAATGAATATTCAGGATGACTTTTTTCACAATAAGAGTGCTATAATCAACTTCGAGAGAATCATGTAATCCACAAAAGATGAACTATATATTTCCCATGTATTTAGATATTAACTAAAACCAAAACGATTAGTATAAGATCAGATAATCCCCGAAAAAGACAAACTCTTGCATAAAGAAAAACTACTCTTAATCTCCAAAATTTGTCTAACCAAAACCCAAATCTCAACAAAGACCATTCAATAAACAATTTTCCCTAAAATTATTCAAAATTAATCCATACTTTGATTGTAACCCAAATCTCATAAGGATTTAATTACATACACTTCCAAGATACATCTTAACATTTATCTCCAAGTAACACCAGTAACTCATAAAGTCTCATATTGAAAAGTAATTAACATAATCACATATTCTACATGATAGGTTAATAATCAAATTATCATGTGTCCATAATAAAACCATATATTCTTACAAACTATAATATTAACCATTATTCTACAATAGAAATCCCAAAGTATTCTCTCTTCCTTAGGCATATAGTTTTTCCTCAAAAGAGAGAACGTCTTCCATAACAACCTTTTATCACTTAATCACTAAATCATTTTCCAATACTAAGTATATCAATTTGATACAACATAAGTTCCAAAATTCATCTTTTTCTTGTTCTATAATAACTTTTTACTAAAATTAATAAGTCATACTAACTAGGTACTTCAAGTAGGCTAGTGGTAGGTGATTATCCATTGTCACCCTTCAGTTGGGGGTTTGATTCCTACAGCCTTTCCAGATGCGACGAGTTGTCACCCATCCTATGGGTTGTCCTTTTATAAAACTCAAAAATAACCATAACATGATTTAACCTCAATGGTTCCCTTATACCTCTCATTGTCATCCAAATTCATTATGATCTCAACATCTTAATTCTTGAAGTTTTTTTTCACCACCAAATGACAAAATAAAACAATCCCTAAAATGAAGAACCCCATACCTTGATCATGGTGCCCATTTGGTTTCATCATCATCTTTTCCACGTAGGTAGAAGGTCTATGCATTACAACAATGATTTAGAGATACTTCAAAATCATTTTCTTCCTCTATCTAAATACACCTTGTACAACATGGGTCATATTGTTTTCACAGACAAACAGTTTTGGAAAATAATAATGTATGACATATAATTTCAAAACATCTGATAAAACACGATTTCAGTAAAACTGTCGAACTAAATTTGAGTTGAAAATTTCAATTATCGTCCTTTAAAAACACCATAAGTATGTGCTAAGAGGCTATATTTGAAAATCAAATATAATTAGGATTTTCAAGGGTCTCCTTCTTCAACACCTTTTTTAAAATCATAATATGTTTCAAAATCTTGTGATAAGGTAATATATTTGAAAATTCCTTGATAATATTTACTTTTCTTGAAAATATGGGAATATTGTGAAAATATGATTTTTTTACATACAACTCATGACCCATGATGATAACGAGGTATAGTGGAGGTCTTTTATATCTAAAACAACTTCTTTCAAGTGAGTTGTATGGTAGAAAAAGTTTTACAATCATCCGAACATTACTTTGCAATAATTATTGCGATCATGTCATCAGGAAGATATAAGAATTTCGTTTGATATCCACTTCCTTCCATTTATAACTGACTGTCCTTGATCTGATAAAGTTATAAAACAATGATTTAACTAAAATAATAGAAAAAGGAACTAACCATGTGTCTAATTAAAACTCATAATCCCCAAAGTTGTCTAAAACGAACTTTGATACCAACTATAAGGACCTGGCATTAAAACATTACATAATATTGAATTAAATGAATAATTCAAATTGAAGATCTTTTCAGGATTAGAGTTTTAGAGAATTAGGACATAAATAATACATAAAAACATTAATATTACCTGTAGACAATACTACTCAGTATCCATTTTATCACAAAATAAAAACTATTGAAAAGAAACACGTCTAGTTCCATGTTTTAGACATCATGACTTTTCCATGATCCATTCCATGACCCTATTCATCTTGAAGTCCTGTGAAAAACATATCAAAAACATGGGATGAGCATAAAAAGCTCAATAAAGGTTATAAAATAAGGAAAGAAAACATTATCCCATCAATAATTACAAATCAATGAAACCAATACTTTTCAATCATAACATACCTTACAAAATCATAAGATTTATGAATAACATATAGAAATCATAAATCATAAAGGTAACTTATGGAATTCATAACATACTTACATTTTAGCTATCACAAATACATAGGGAGTCAAATTTGGAATACCAATCATAGTATATTCCCTAAATCCCTTAGGAGAAACATTGCCGTTAACCTCCTTCATGTTACCCAATGCATTGGCGAGCTATCTCGGGCTCACCCACCCTAGGTTTATCACAGAAACGCCCATATACGTAAACAATGCCCAAAAAGAATAACATAATAATAACATATAACATATGTATAAAGTAAAGATAATATTTCCACATTCCAATATTCAAATCAAGATATTGAAATAAACAATGTTTAATCTAATCATTTTCAAAACCTTTTAAAAAGATATTTTTGAATCAAAGTGTCCCATACCACTTTGAAGATTTTAAATGAATTATCATTTGAAAACCTTAATGTCCAAATAAATAAATCCTAAAACCCATTTTTAAAACATGGACATTAATGAGAAATATTTAGACGAATAAATCTTTAAAACATTTAAAATGATATTTTAGTTAAAGAGTTTTTTAACAAAAAGAGAGAGACACTTGAATAAAAATAATTGAGGAATAAAATTTAATCAGAACCTTATAATATCATGTGAATAAAGGTATTCAGGATATAATATGTCAATTTATAGTATATACACCATATAAGAGTGAATTGGTGCATAACAACAATGAAGCCTCAATGGAAATGTAAATTAAGATGAAATCCCTTATAAAGATGGTATCCTTAAATTAAAGATAAATCAATCACATAATTATGTGTGAAAAATATAGAAACACCCAATATAAGTTTATATTAAGTGTAAAACAATCCGAGGTCATTCACACAAATTCATTGGATACCATATTCAATGAGTACGAGTTGAACCTGAAGAATTGAAATTGGGTTAAGAGGTTCCCTTTTAAAAATTCCACAGCCTAACGACGTCACTTTAAAATTCAGAAAATGAGTTGATGAGATAAAAAAGGGTATCTCATCACATGGACATAAATTTTACATCAATAAGGATATATAAGAACATATACCAACATAAGAAGATGTAAATTAAAAGACATAACAAAAATAAGTCTTTTAAAAAGAGGAGGGTGAAATGTTCCCTTACTGATTTGGTAATTTACAGAACATACGAAACATGAAAGAAGGATCATACAATGAAGATGTAAATAATAATAAATTAAATTATATTAAATAAAGAGTAAAATCATGGACAGTAAATATGCCATACAAAAGGAAATATTGGCCAATATAGCATGAATCTCATAGGAATAAAAAGTTTGATGTAAAACCCTTACTTCATTGTATTCAAATTGAATCATATGACCAAAAGTTAATAACAAAAAATTGAATCACAAAATGCCATGAATATAAATCTAATCATATTAATACATATCAATGTCAGTACACATTACACCACATGTAATAAATAAGTGGCAAACAATGGAAATCTCACTGAATTAAAAGTGAGATAAGAAATTCCCTTACAAAAATTCGACAGCCTAACGACGCAATGTAAAAATTATTAAAATGAGTTGATGAGAGTAAGAGATGGTGTCTCATCATATGAAAATATAAATTACAGTATGCTGAATATAAAATAACATCCTCCAACATAAGAACATGGACCATAAATGAAATGACATAAAAGAAAGTACTTGAAAAGAAAGAGAGAGATCAGATCCCTTACCTTGTGTCTGAATTGACTCAATCATTCTTCAAACTTCTGAATAATAAACTAAAGTTAATTTATACTTTCTTAAGAACCATTTCCAAGTTTATTATTACTTTTATATCACTTATTACCATGTTATAAACATTATCTAATCATTTAAGTTAATAATGATCGTTTTGTCGATATTTGGTACTTGAGTCCAAAATGGACTTCTTATAATTACATGTTTTTCATGAGGTCAAAGGTTCATTATATCCAGAATGATATTCATGATTTATTTATCATATATATAATATATATATCCATTATATATATATTTATTTATAATATTTCATAACATTTAGAGGTATGAAATGAAATGCACCATTCATGGAGGCAGTAAGTCATGCGTACGCATGAACACTACTTTCATTTCTATTTCATATTTTAATGGAAATAAAAAATAATTATACATAGGTATATTATAATTACAGTATAATATCCTATATAATATCATTAACCCCATCATTTATACGTCCCACATAAGTCATTAACGAATCAAATCACATGTAGGGGGCGGTAGTCCGCACTTCCTCAAATGAGATTATCATATTTACCCAGCATGGAAACCATAAAGGAATAATATAAATGAGAAGTACATAGGAATAATGAAATCATAAACATAAGATATATCATATATAAATACAGATCCATCATAATGGCCACCATGAGAGGTAGTACGATGTAATTGAACAATCATCGTTTCGTGAGGTGTTTGTTTTCCATCCACAGAAACATTATGTTCTTCATCCATTTGATGGAGGTGTGGGAAACTGTAAATAGAATACATATAATAACAACATACTAGTATATTGAGGATACCGGTGTTGTTAAAAAAGGGAGAAATAACAAGAGTTTAGGGTTTGTAGAAGTAAAATAAAAGAAAACAATTTAAGAGAAACGGTTACCTTTAATTTGGGCAACTCCCTTTGGTTTGAACCAAAGAACTTCTTGAAGTGCCTTCTTCCAAAGGTAAGGCTTCTATGATTAGAAAGGGGATGTTGAGAGCTTAATTGGGCAGAGGTTGGATGAGCCAAATGGCT
This sequence comes from Viscum album, assembly GCA_963277665.1. Classification (NCBI taxonomy): domain Eukaryota; kingdom Viridiplantae; phylum Streptophyta; class Magnoliopsida; order Santalales; family Viscaceae; genus Viscum; species Viscum album. The sequence goes on from OY728166.1 coordinate 762,122,163, forward strand.
TGAGAGGTGTGTGGAATTGGTTAGAAGTGGACTCCTTTTATAAGTGGGGGGCTCTTTAGGAAAGTGTGAAGCTATTATTTTATTATATAATGATATTCGGTTTATAATTTTCCAAAAATCATTATAATCGAAGATAAGATGATTCATGGTCGAAATAAAATCATCCAATCCGAATTTAACATGTTTTTTATAATATTTTAATCATTATAATCTTATTTATTTAAATCATTTATTAATGAGGTAAATATTGCCTCATTATTGTGTCATAAATAATTTAATTTATTTGATGTCTAAAAATTATAAAAAAAATGCCATGATATAAGAAATATCTTTAGATTTCCAAATAATATTTATAGTCAAAAATTAGACTTATATAACACCATATAAAAATTAATTACTAAAATATTTTTGTTTATGTCATTTTGGCCTTTACTTTAAATTAATTAATCTAAATTGTCATTATCACTTCCAAGTGGATCAAAGGGGTCCCAAAATAGACCTGAAGATGCCCATGTTCGTTAATGACTCAGCAAATAAGGTTAGGACAAGTTTTAAGGTAATTCTAAATTATTATAATTTTCTTTTAACCTTGAATTACCTTATTTACCTTTAACTGTAGTAAATAAAAGTCAAAAATTACTATTCACAGAAAATTATTTTCATCTTAACGAACCACATTTTACTCCTTGATGACAACCATGTGTGTCAGATTTTTGAAATTCAAATTGCAGAAGTGGTGAAATTTTATTTAAAAGAAAAAATCAGTTTTCTTAACTACCACTAAGTGGTTTCACTATTTATAAAAAATTGATGTTTTTAAGAAAAATACCAAAAATTATGCCTAATCTATATTTGAGATTCCAAATTCAAAAATTATTTCAATTTTTTCAGATTCAAAACATAAAATTGGAATTAATTAATTTAAAAATTTATTCCCGTTGTTAAAAAAATAGCGTGTTTTTAAGAAACAATAACTATCAAAAGATGGACAGTTGATTAAGTCCAATTTCAAAGTGAAATTGGTTACAATGACCAACATCGGATTAAATGGTAAAAATATATTTTAATTTATCTTTAAGACCAATTAATAAGATAATATATCCATATAAATAAATTAGATTGAAAGGCACTTTTGAATTATAATTCAATATTTTTCACTATTCATTTAAAAATGAACTTTGTCGGAAAAATTCCAAACATTTACAAAAAGTAAATTTTGATGTCCCCATTCTATAGAGGGATTTTATTTGGTCATATATAATGTATTAAAGTGACCAAAACTAGATTTAAAAAGGGTTCTTCATTAAAAGGCGATGAATCAGCCTTTTAATGTAAATTATGCTTAAAATTAGATTTATTCATATTTTAAGCCTCTAACTTTTATTGGATAAATGTAAATACATTTAACAAACATGTATAATCATATTGTATTTAGTTTTTTCATTCCTTCAAATACAATGTCTTGGATTTGACTACCATTTAAAATAATAATATTATATTATTAGTATGCAACGTAAGATTTCAAAGAAACCCATTGTTGTGTATCGAGTACGCTATCGAACATAGAAACACTTTTAAAGTAAAATTAATATTTAATTAAAAAATATTAATGAATACGAAATATGTATTATTATTTATTTACCTGTGATGTTACAAACACATTCATCCTTTGTCGCACTGTTCACCATCTCTATATAATCCATAATACAAATCATCGTACTCTTTCAGTCGAACTCTTGCCTTAGCCTTGATTCAAAAATGAGTCCCTTAAATGACGCACCTGTTGAAACCTCTGGTGAAAAGAACACTAAATTCATGAATTTAGAATCATATTCTCTGATAGATAGATTTTCCTTCTTCAGTATGAAGAAGTATGTCATTATCTAGATCTTAAATGTGGGAGGATACAATTGTTTAAACAAATTCCTCAAAACTCTACCAACTAAGAATGTGATCCATTATAGCCTGCACTACCAAATCCCATCACTGGCCAATCATATCTGTGAGCATATATGTCACTGTTGGCGTCAAAAATATGGCCCGAAAGGAAGGAACGAAAAAGACAGCCGGCGCGCTGCCTCGCGAAGCACAGCCGCGAAGCACAGCCGCGAAGCCCCGCCGCAAAGCGTCCCCACCTTGGTGGCCCCGCGAAGCTCCGGAGGCGTTAATCCTCCGCGAACCCTTTGACGTTCGCGAGCCGCTGCGAATCACCTGAGGCGGTAATCCTCCGCGAACCCGTTTGACGTTCGCGAGCCGCCGCGAAGCCCCGAAGGCGGCGCGCGAGCCCTGCTTCGCGGCGCCCCTTCCCTATAAATACTCGACTCCCCCTGAGTCCCCGGGACGGAAAATCCGACTCTTCGGCTTCTCCTCTCCCGAATCGCGAAGCACGCTTTGCCCCGGGAATCATGAGCTCCGCGAGGTATTTTTACTTCGCGAGACGACTCTGATTTGTTTCTTTTTGAGCCCCTCTTCCGAGAGGGATGCCCTTCGCGAAGCTCAAGGGCTTTCGCAAAGGAAGGGGATTCCTAAGGGAACCCGGGCAGCCGCGGAGCACTTGTGCTTCGCGAAACACCTAACTCATGCTAGTAATCCCTATGCGAAGGCAGGATAACTATGCATCGCGAAGCACATTTCTTGACAGGACCCTGTTTCGCGAACCACTCCTTCTTCGCGAGGCAGTGCTCCGCGAACACTGTTCCACTTCGCGAAGCACCTCCCATTTCCACCTATGCCCCATTCTAAGGCCAAGGCACCCCACTTCGCAAAGCACACTCCTCTGCTTAGCGATTCCTCTTTCCGTGCGACCCTCCAGGTTTGCACGATGTGATTTCAAAGTCCCATGGACAACACCTCCCGTAGCGTTGCTTCGCCTAATGCTTCTTCGCATAGGCACGCTAACGGCTATTGCTTCTTCGCATAGCCACGCTAACGTGGACCCCTCGATGGTTCCTCTCACGACCCCCCTTTACCATGGCCTTACCGACACCTTCCCTTCCCCAAGGACCAGAGGGTACCGGTTATGTAAGCCCTAGGGGTGTGGAGTGAACCCACATCGTCCGAGCTGCAGGACGTTAAACTGCCAAGCACCACGTCCTCAACACATAACGTTAAACTGTGACCCAACCTCGTCTCCCTCACGAAGGGTCCCCCCAGGTCGAGCATTTTTTACACCACTCGTCTCCACGGGAATGGAACTCTTCCGCACATGGAATGAGATCCTCCTTGTCAGAGTGGTACATGTTCGCGGGGGAAGGGTCGCCTCAGAGCGTAAATCCCTAACCTTTGGTACGGATGATTTCACCCGTGCATCTCGGTACTTCCCCACTACCAAGGTCAGTGGAGGACGTGATAGGGAACGAGGCACCTCCCATCGTCGGACCAAGGTCCATCTTTCCCGCGCTTTGTCGCGCCCTGGGCCTCCATCCTGGAGTAAGTCCCAACACCATGGGCCGCCCAACGCGTAAGACCCTCTTCGCTTCTCACGGACGCACCCTTCGCGACGTGATCGTCAGGTCCTTGCAACCTCTTGTTTCTCACACCGAGCATGACTCACGTGGGCTTAGAGTGAGCACCGACCCTGACAATCCCCATCCGAACTACGGGGACTTTGATCTGTGTCAAGGCATGGTACGTAGGAAGCCTCCACGAGGTTCAAGCCCACCACCAGTGGACTCACGAGTCTACTTTCACGTCGGGTCACACCCGCGTCCAACACGACGTTAAACTGCACCCCGGTCCAGTGGTAAGCCATTGCGACCCACCATCTGAACTACGAGGACTTTGATCCGTGTCAAGGCATGGTACGTAGGAAACCTCCACGAGGTTCATGCCCACCAATAGTGGACCAAGGTCTACTTTCACGTCGGTTCGCCGACAAATCCCCATCTGAACTACGAGGACTTTGATCCGTGTCAAGTCATGGTACGTAGGAAGCCTCCACGAGGTTCAATCCCACCACCAGTGGACTCACGAGTCTACTTTCACGTCGGGTCACACCCGCGTCCAACACGACGTTAAACTGCACCCCGGTCCAGTGGTAAGCCATTGCGACCAACCATCCGAACTATGAGGACTTTGATCCGTGTCAAGGCATGGTACGTAGGAAACCTCCACGAGGTTCAAGCCCACCAATAGTGGACCAAGGTCTACTTTCACGTCGGTTCGCCGACAAATCCCCATCTGAACTACGAGGACTTTGATCCGTGTCAAGGCATGGTACGTAGGAAACCTCCACGAGGTTCAAGCCCACCAATAGTGGACCAAGGTCTACTTTCACGTCGGTTCGCCGACAAATCCCCATCCGAACTACGAGGTCTTTGATCCATGTCAAGGCATGGTACGTAGGAATCCTCCACGAGGTTCAAGCCCACCAATAGTGGACCATGGTCCGCTTTCACGTTGGTTTACCGACGCAACCCACCCGTCATTTCACGTCGGGTCCCATCCTGGTCCAGTGGTAAGCCGCTGCGACCCATTCCCTTTTGAACTACGAGGTCTTTGATCCATGTCAAGGCATGGTACGTAGGAAGCATCCACGAGGTTCAAGCCCACCCATTACCCAATTCACGTCGTGTTCTATCTTCGTCCCGCATGACGTTAAACTGTATCATTTGAACTACGAGGACTTTGATCCATGTCAAGGCATGGTACGTAGGAAGCCCCCATGAGGTTCAAGCCCACCCGTCGTTTATTTACGTCAGGGTTCACTATCGTCCCGCATGACGTTAAACTGTATCATTTGAACTACGAGGACTTTGATCCATGTCAAGGCATGGTACGTAGGAATCCTCCCAGAGGTTCAAGCCCAACTCCCATCGGGCCAAGGTCCAGCTTCACGTCGGTTTACCGACACCATCCCGAACTACGCGGACTTTGATTCCCTGCCACAGGGATACGTAGAAAGCCTCCTCGAGGCTCAAGCCCAACTTCACTGTCGCCCCTGCGACGGCCCCCATTTCATCCTCCTCCACTTCACTCATCCATCCATCACTCATCCTGATTCTCACCCGGGCCGCCACATCCCGATGGAGTCATGCCATCCACTTCCTTGCTGCTCCTAGCGGCGTGGGCCACTTTCCATGTGTAAGCCCCATCATATCTTCGGGTCGCTGTCCTCTGTGTACACCCCGATTCATCACTCTTTTCTCCTATAGGGAGTGTACAACCCCGGATCCGTCCTCATTGGGCGTTCTGATCCGTCTCTATGGGACCATAGCCGTCTCCATGCGGTACACCAATCTGATCCGTCTCTGTGGGACGTTCTGATCACCCTCATCTGTCTCCGCTGGACGTTAAACTCGCGGCATACCCTGTGTTGAACACAGGAAGCTGAGGAAAACCTCAGATACGTGTCTATGACGTGTAATTCCCCGCGCTCGATGTGGGATGCCTCGGGCTTCCACGCCCTCGAGAAGCCTTGTGATCAAGGATAACAGACAGACATGCCAGGTACCCCAGTATCCAGACACGCTGCTGACGTCTCAACGTGACTACTCCCCTGACCGAAGGTTGTCGCCCTGACTGGACCCTTTGGAATGTCCCTGACTGGAGCAGCGTAATTAACCGGCACCCATGGAAACATGGCGCTGGGAAGAGTTTCACGAACTACGTATTAAATCTATAAGGGAGACCCAGACTAGGTGAGGAGTTCTGAGGAGGAATCCACAGGAGGAAGAACCGACATCCCATCATCCCGTTTCGATCAAGGAGCAGACGTACCTGAATAAGGAACGAATGCCGCCCGCCTTTGGAAAGCGGGAATGCGGGGCAACAAAGCCGCGCGTCCCCCCCGCCTGACGGACGGATGCGCGCGCCCCGGCGAAAGCGTCAGAAATAGAAATGGTGAACCCGACGTGAAAGTCTTCTCCTCATCATGGAGATTAGTAGCGTTCGAGACGCCAGTAGATTGACGTGTCACCGGATTCAGATATCTGTTGCCTGGTCCCGCCAAGAAAATGGTGGGCCTGTCGTGAAACTCACCGGCAGTCGGGGTAGTAGAACGTGGGGCACTCCGCTTTGCAGCGTGTTGGCGTGGATCCTTCTCACAGACATGGGGGATGGAAGAGCGCTGGGGCACTGGCCGTCGATCCTTTTCCTCTTAGTACTGATGAATTGATCCTTTCGCTTGCCAGGAACCAGGTTGCTACTTCAGAGATGCGGTCACCATCCGCTCCTCGCCCGCGCAGGGGCAGGGGCAGCGCCACGACGGCCACTCCACATGGAGCCACCACCGCCGCGACGGCTGCCACATCACGGAATACGGGACGTCCACGTCCCCTTTCCCCATCAGAGGTCATCCAACGAAGGGTGATCAACAGCCTCGTGCGCAGGTACGAGGAGGAAGGGGTCATCCCGACTAGGGATATGGCCCGCTTGGACCTGGAGGCCTCCAGGCCCCGCCGTCAACGCCGCCCTAACAGGCCGCGCAGGGAGCCCCTGCTCCCCACCTCAACATTCAACCGTTTCGGGAGCCTATCCCCGGAACGCCTTGACGACTCTTCGCCTTACGCCGAAGAGGCAGGCGTGGTCCGGCTCAGCCCGCTCAGGGCCCCGACCCAGGGGCCCCAGGCGAGAGCTCCCGCCCGGCCACGTCAGCGCCACCGTCCGGCCCCGCAGGGAGGGCATGCAGACTACGTGCAGGCAGACTACGTCCCTGCACCACCTGCACCGGCCCGCCTGACCCGACGTCAGCGTCGGGCCCGGGCTGAGGACGCTCGCCTAGCCGCGTCCACGTCGACAGCTACAGTGGCCCGAGCCACCGCCGACGTGCATTATGAAGCCCCCACCCACATTGAGCAGGGGCACCCCTTCGCCCAACCAGGATCGAGACCCCAACCGCCCCGCGGGCAGGCTGGGTTGACTCTCCGGGTTGCAGGCCCAAGAAGTGATCGCCGCGAGCTAACCCGCGGTGATGCCACCCCGTACGGAGGTCCTCCCCGTTCCACTACTCCACAGAGCGTGGGCCTTTCCCGCTCCGAGGTTCGCCATGGAGGCATGCCTCGTGCTGCCCCCATCCTACAGGAAGACCTGCCCCGTGGCAGTGATGCTCCGCGCGGAAACATTTCCCGCGCCCGCTGTACAGGGTATGGAGTCCATCCTTCTGAGGGCACCGCCCATCCGGTCCTTCTTCAACGTGGGGGTCCCCCCTACGTCCTCTCCGCGACTGGCGAAAGTCCTCCTCGCCCCAGCAACTCAAGGAGTGAAGGTCAGCCTCGCTCCACTCGCATCGACCATGGAGGTCTTCCCCATGCTCCTGCCAGTTCCAACAGAGGTCCCGCCCACACGGGTACTGTTCATGGAGGTCCTCCCCATGTACCCTTCGACATTTTCCCTGGTGCCCCTCGCGCCCCGGCTGTCTCAAGTGGGGGCCCTCTTTGTCACGGCACCAGCGCCGCCCCAAGCCTGCCTGATAGGGGTCAACCCTGTCCCGAAGAGCCACCCAGGGGCAGAAGAGCAGGTCGTCGCCACCACAAGAAGAATCCTGGGAAGGTCCAGGGGGAAATCAAACCTGCCCGCTTCTCTGATTCGGATGTGGAATACGATTCAGCGATGGAACCTTCTCCCAGCTCCTCCGTATCAAGGACTGGGGCAGGAACCAGACGTGTCAGCCTCGTTCTTCCAGAATTTGAGGTCCACCGGATTCCCGTCTCTCTCCGCAGGTACATTCAGGAGGAAGATATTGTGAGAACTTCGCAGGTTTCAACCGCGCAGTCACCGCCATCGTCACCCGAAGCGCCCTCTACCTCTAATCGGGATCGCGAGGAGCTATTTTGGGGGTCAACGGTGGTAGAGCCACGACATGACCAGACACCGGTAACGGCAATTCCCGTACCCGAAGCAGTGGCTGTTAGCCCGTCCTATCGTGACGTTGTGGTCAGGTCACCTCGCTCTTCAGAGGAAGGCCCAGAATTCGGTGGCCAGTCTGCTCACGCACCGTATTCTCCACCGCCGAGTTTGCTATCCCAGAGGTCCGCCTCGGTACCGCTACCGGTCCCTCAGCCGCCCCCATTTGATGAGTGGGGAAATGTAGGGCCGAACCCCGAGGACAAACCCAGGAGCTTATGGAGTATTCTTGCAGCGGACTACTTCCCAGAAAAGTTCTGGCCCACGGCGGCACTGAATTTCCGCGTACCCGAGTCGCTTACCCCTGAAGAAGTAGGGTGCTTTTGCCGAACCCTGTGGGCGACGCACTTCCGCCTTCGCTGGGAACGGGTAGTGTACCCCCGGAGTTGAGAGCACTTCGAGGAGATTGGCAAACAGTGCCGCCTGATTGACGCAGCGGCGCTCCTTGTGGCCCAGCACCCCGAGTCGCCCGGTCACCAGAGTGCCCTCCAACGAAAATGCGTTCAGAGTTTCAAGGCACTCCGCAAGATCGTCAGGGAAGCCACCCCCCATGTGCAAGTCCGTGGCTGGGGACGCTGTGCCGCTCTCCTCTTTGACCCTATTCGACGACAGCCTGATTCGCTATGCGACATCGAGGATATGCCCTCAAGGGGGGTCACAGTCCACATGGCCGATGTTGTGGATAAGGAAGATGAGCTTGAGTTCCTTGATGGGTACTTACCATCCGAGGGCGTACCGCCACTACGCGACCCATCAGGGAGAGTCACCCGTCAGCAGAGGAACCTTCTAGGCCTCCCCGTGCCCACCGAGTCACTGGCACTCGGTCGAAGCACTGGCAAGGGTAAGGAGCATGTCGGAATGGTCAAGCACTCCGACCCGTCCACCTTTATGCAGAAGACAGACGAGGATCCTGAGAAGGCCACGTTGCGCCAGCAGCTTGACGAGCAGAAGAGGCTGGTTGACGAACTATTGGTTGAGCGCGCCGCAGAGCGGCGACCCGACTATGGTAATCCCAGACCGGGGCAGCAGGGGCAGGAACAACTTCCCCCCGGTGAGATGCCTCCGGGCAACCCTGATCATGCTACTGTCACGGACAGGGCGGAAGCCGGAACATACGGCAAGAGGGCGCGATACGTCTCGCCAAACCCCCCTGAGCGACGGGGCAATCTGAAGAATCCAACCCGGGTTCCCCCAGTCGCCCAGCAGGTCGTCCAGCCAGCTGACCCACGAGCGGCCGAAGCCGTCTACCGTGTTGAAGAACCTGGCAACGCGCTTGTGGTTAGGGATCCCCGTCAAGACAGGGACCCCCACCCGGAGGACCTTATTGCGGCACTCACTGCCCGCCTCGAGGCGTTGGAAACGCGGCAGGTGGCGGTCCCACCGGATGGCAAGCCTTACCCCGCGTGGGTGGATGATATGCCCGCGCCTCCGGGTTTTGGGAACCCCACTTTCTCACCGTTTAACAGGACAGGGGACCCACCCCAGCACTTGGCTCACTTCTCTTCCAGGTGTGGCCCCATGCTGGGGACCCCAGCTCAGCAAGAAGCCGCTAAGCTCCGATGTTTTGTATAGACATTGGAAGGTCTGGCATTCGTCTGGTACAGCCAGCTCCCCATCGGATCAGTGACCGGTTGGGAAGATCTTCACCGGCAGTTCCTATACCAGTTCAGCTCCACCATGCAAAAGACCAGCATTGCGGACCTCTTCAAGTGCAAACAGAGGCCTGATGAGCGGGTTGCAGACTTCATCGCCCGGTGGAAAGGACTTACGTATTCCCTCGATATGCCACTGACTCAGGAGCAATTACTGACGATGTGTGTGGGAAACGTCAAGACAGAGCTGGTACCCTCCTTGATTACCCAGAACTACCCTGGAGGGTTCAGGGATTTCTCGGATAAGGCCCAGCGCCTTGAGGAGGCCCTGCAACAGGCTAGCCAGGCGCGTTTGCTGCCCCCTATGATCCCAGCCAGGAGGGCCGCCAGGGCTGAACCCACCGCGGTGGCTCAAATAGAAGCCCCGAGGCAGCTGGAATTGCTACAGGCGGCACCACCCCCGCAACCCCGCAGGGGTCCTCCACCTCAAGCGCAGGCTCCTACCCAGCAGCGACCGCCTCAGAACCGACAGGTTCCCCCGCGCAATGCGCCACCGCCACCTAGGCGAGACAACCAGGCACCGCCCCCTCGGCAAGCCCCTCCGGTCCCTCGACAGGCCCAGGCCCCCAGGGCTCCTTACCCGGAAAGAAAGTACCATACCTATTCGTTCAACGAAAATCAGGTCCCTGGCTACTTCCGAAGTGCTCTAGAGCAAGGGATCGTGCGTTTGCCTGAGTGCAGGAGGCCGGCAGAGGCGCATCTCACCGACCACCCCAACTACTGCCCTTATCATCGAATCCTGGGGCACACCCTCAAGCGATGCTATGTGTTTAAAGACTGGCTTTAGGACCAGGTTAACAACAACATAGTCAAGTTGGGCCCGGCGCCAGCACAAGTGGAGGGCGTCTTTGCGGGATCAGAAATCGGCAGCGACGGCGAAGGTGAGTGGCAGCAGGTGCCTAGCCGCGGGTCCCAGAAATACGATTACTGGATGGCTCGAAAAACCGTCGTCCGTGCCCAGGGCATCATCCGGGCACGCCTGAAGCAGCCGGAACCTTCAGAAGAAGTAGTTGGTGCCTCAACATCGTCTTCACAGTCGACCTCTGCCCAAAAGGGCAAGCAGCGCCGACGTAAGAAGAAGCAACGTGCACTGCCAGTGCCGTCGTCATCCCGCACTCTCGGCGACTTTATGCCTCCCGAAATGGGCATTCCTCCCAAAATCCGCCCAACGGTGGATGACTCTTCGAGTGATAGTCAAGGGTACGCTTCGGTTAACACCGTGGAGCTGGTAAAGCCCTATATGACCCCCGACGAGGGGGAACCCCATGCAGACCTCCCCAACGCTTCCAGTCGACGTCAACGTCGGCAGAATCGCAACCGCGCCGGTCATCGAGGTACGTCAGCCGACATTTGCGGCCAAGCCGTGCACGCTACCGAGACCAGGCAGCAGGCTCAGCGCAGATCTCAGCACGCGCAGACCTATCCAGCACCCTCGGCTCTACCTCCACCGCCGTTCGTGTTGCTGGATCAGGGAGAGTCGCCTCGTTCATATCACAGTCAGTCTTTCCCGGCAACAGGCCAGCCTCTGCTGTCCGATCCTAGCCCGGCGACTACTCGTCAGGCTTCTACTGGTAGGCAGCAAGATGTACCTAGTACTAGTTACTCGCCAGTTCAGCCAGCCGGACCCGCTGTGCGTCCAAATGCCGAACGACCTCCTGTAAGCAGAGGTTTGCGTTTGGCACTAAAATACAATGTTCTGAAGCATCTGGCCAGCATCCCGGCGAGGCTTTCCATCCTCGAGGCCCTCCGCTTGTCATCTGAAATGCGCGAGGCACTTGCCGAGGCCCTAAGGAGCCCCCTCCAGTTCGAGACAGAAGTGGCGGCTGCGGAAGCCTTCCATACCGAGACGATTGAAGACGCCGAATGTCAGGCGGTTATCTCGTTCTCCGGTGAAGATGAAGACCCTCCTATACAGGGGCACATTCGCCCACTGTATATCCCTGGCCATTTCAACGGTGTGGAAGTCTGCCGATGCCTCGTTGACACGGGTTCTGGAATCAATCTAATTCCGACCCGGACGCTACGAAAGCTGGGTCTGTCCGAAGGTGATTTGACTCCCTCTGACCTCAGGATCCAGGGGTACGACAGGACAGAGCAAACCCCGGTCGGCAAGATCCGTCTGAAGACCCAGTTCGGTGGCTTAATTGCCAGCACCGAATTTATGGTTGTTTCTCAGGAAACCGCCTACAACGCATTGATGGGCAGGCCATGGCTCCATCTGCATGCAGCGGTTCCCTCGTCGTATCATCAGTGCCTTAAGTACTCGCTCAACGGTCGAGTAGGCGTGCTCCAAGGAGACGCGTCCCCTTTCGCTTCATGTGAGGCCCGCTATCTGGATGCGGGTTATTACAAAAGTAAGGACAAGAAAATCCTGGTAAGCGAGGATGAGCCCGCCCCGATCACAAGTGATCCTTGGGCAAGCATGGACGACGCCTACATCCTCCCGATCCACCGGTTGGAGGCCACTACCCCCGACATGGGACAATGTTTTGTTGTTTCGGGTACGCAAGGAAGGCATGTTCCCATGTCCAAGCGACGGCGGAAAATCACCTCGTACTCCTACAACAACCAGGCTCGGGTCATCCCAGAACCTCCTACCCCTGTACGGTATCGGGACGTCAAGCTGATGGCAACGGCGGTGCGCCATACGCGTCTCTTTCGCCGGGATGGAATCAACCGACTCGGGCCGACACGTCACCACTGCTTTGACATCATCAAGCGTGGCCCCTTAGGCCGAAGGCCAGATGGGATCGGATCAAATGCATTTATTGCTATGGTCTCAACGAAAAGTGAGTCTCCTGATATGATGACCGCTGCTGCCCAAGCCGGCACCAGTTGCCCCTCGGGTTTTGAGAACCCAGAAGTATCTCCCGTCGCGGGAAGTTCCCCCACGGCTGGGGAGGAAGACTTGGAGGATGCTCCCCCAGCCTTTGAAGAAGGCGTCTCTACCACGGTTGATGAACTGGTACAGGTGAACCTTGGTAGCGAGGCAGATCCAAGACCCACATTGGTCAGTGCCGCCATGCCCTCTGAGGAGCGGCAGCAGTACGTAGACTTCCTCAAACAGCACTGCGATGTGTTTGTCTGGAGCTACGACGAGATGCTAGGGCTAGATCCTCAGGTAGCCGTCCACCGCCTTGGTCTCCCGACAAAACACCGTGGGTTCAAGCAGCCTCCCAGGAAAATGCACCCTTCTCATGGTGCTATGGTTGAGGCCGAAGTTGACAAGCTTATCAAAGCCAACTTCATTAAGGAGGTCCAGTACCCCAAATGGCTCGCCAACATTGTGCCGGTCAGGAAGAAGAATGGGCAGGTCAGAGTCTGCATCGACTTCCGCGATCTCAATCGCCACTGCCCAAAGGATGACTTCCCACTCCCAGTAACGGAGCTGTTGATTGACGCCACGGCCGGGTTCCAAGCCCTCTCTTTCATGGACGAGTATTCCGGGTATAACCAGATCCGGATGGCCCCCGAAGACGAGGAGTCCACTGCCTTCAGGGCTCCCCAGGGAACCTTTTGCTACCGGGTAATGCCATTCGGTTTGAAAAATGCAGGTGCCACTTATCAGAGGGCCATGCATCGCATATTCAAACCGATCCTCGGAACATTGGTGGAATGCTACGTGGATGACCATGTAGTCAAATCGCGCCAGCGCCAGGACCATCTCGAAGACCTTGAGAAAGTGTTCGGTTTCCTCCGTTCCCGTCACCTGAAGATGAACCCGCTGAAGTGTGCCTTCGGAGTCACCTCCGGGAAGTTTCTGGGCTTCGTTGTCAGGTACCGAGGTATCGAGATCGACCCGGAAAAGATCAAGGCCATCAGCCAAATGCCTCCCCCGAGCAACATTCGAGAGCTACGAGGCCTGCAAGGCCACTTAGCCTATATTCGCCGATTCATTGCGAATCTGGCCGGCAAGTGTAAGCCCTTTTCCCGGCTCATGAAGAAAGACGCTGCCTACGAATGGGATGAGGAGTGTCGGGCCGCCTTCGAGGAGATCAAGCAGTATCTGCTCCAACCTCCGGTCTTGATGCCACCCGTCTCCGGAAAGCCGCTGGTCCTTTATGTGACCGCCCTGGAGAGATCCCTCGGCGCGCTGCTCGCCCAGAAGAATAACGAGGGCACTGAGAATAGTCTCTACTATCTCAGCCGCATGCTTCTCGATACGGAGGTCAGATACTCCCCCATCGAAAAGAGCTGCCTTGCGCTTGTCTTCGCTGTGCAGAAGTTGCGACACTACCTGCAACACCACGAGGTACAGTTGATCTCTCGGGTAGATCCGCTGAAGTACATCCTGAACCGCCCCATGCTGACTGGCCGACTAGCACGGTGGGCGGTGATTCTCCAGCAATTTGATATCAGGTTCGTGCCTCAGAAGGCCGTTAAAGGACAAGCGTTGGCAGACTTTTTAGCTGCCCATCCAACCTCTGCAGATCAATCCCTGGACCTGGATTTTCCCGACGAGACGATCCTCTCAGTCGATCATGCTGCCCCATGTTGGCAAATGCATTTCGACGGTGCCTCCCGGAGCCCCACCGGTAGAAGGCTCAACGACCCCAAGCTCAACAGAGTGGGTCTGGGCATTGTTTTCATTACCCCGGCGCAAGCCGTCCTGCCGTACTCGTTCCTGCTGTCAGAAGGTTGTACGAACAACGAGGCAGAGTACCAGGCTCTCATCACCGGCCTCGAGTTGGCCCTTGAGATCCATGTTCCCCATCTACATGTGAAGGGAGATTCCGAGCTGGTGATCAAACAGGTTAATGGCGACTACGTCGTCAGGAAGCCAGAGCTTGCACCGTTGCTGGAGTACACCCTCCTCCTAATGGCCCAGTTCTCTCCTCGGCCAGAGGTCACCCATGTCCCAAGGTCGCAGAACGGACAAGCGGACGCCCTGGCTGGCTTAGCCGCGTCGCTCGCAGAACCCGAGCAAGATGATTTGGTCATACACGTGGCCCACCGGAGAGTCATTTCCCCCGTCACCCAAGAGGATCGTGATAGCCTGCGGGTAAGTCATCTCACCGCCGGACCCCCCACATCGGGAGTCCCGGGTTCGTCATACGCAGTGGTTGAAACCACCCCCGACTGGAGAGCACCTTTTGTCGAGTATCTCCAAAATGGTCGGCTACCGGATGACTGGGCTGAACGCGAGCGAATACGACGCCGCGCGTTGCAATTCACCCTCCAGAGCGGCCCCAGTCTTGAGCAGGCCCTCTACAAACGAAGTTTCAATGGTGTCCTCCTCCGTTTCATCCAAGGAGTAGAGATACCTCAAGTTATGCAAGAGGTTCATGCCGGTTCCTGTGGCGCCCATCAAGCTGGGCCGAAGCTGTCCCAGCAAATCCGGAGGTTAGGGTACTTCTGGCCCTCCATGATCCACGATTGTATTGGGTACGCCAAGAGATGCCACGCGTGCCAAGTACACGCCAACTTCTTGCATCGGCCGCCAGAACCCCTCCACCCCACCAAGTACTCTTGGCCATTTGCGGTATGGGGACTCGATGTAGTGGGACCGTATCCACCGGCAACAGCCCGCCAGTGTAGGTTCATCCTGACTGCTACAGATTTCTTCTCCAAGTGGGCAGAAGCAGTTCCGCTCAAAGAGGTCAAGGCTCGTTCCATCGTTGACTTTGTGAGCTCCAACATTATCCACCGGTTTGGAGTCCCTCACACTGTCCTCACCGATAACGGCACCAACTTCCGAGCAGCTGAATTGAAGAAATTGTACGCTAAGTACGA
Source organism: Viscum album (assembly GCA_963277665.1). Classification (NCBI taxonomy): domain Eukaryota; kingdom Viridiplantae; phylum Streptophyta; class Magnoliopsida; order Santalales; family Viscaceae; genus Viscum; species Viscum album. The sequence goes on from OY728166.1 coordinate 762,137,390, forward strand.
CATCTGGTCGAACCATACCTCCTGCTACCACGCACAGGCGAATGGGCAGATCGAGGCGTTCAACAAGACCCTATCTAACATTCTGCAGAAGATGGTTGGCCAGAACAAGAAGAGTTGGCCGGACAAGCTCCCCAATGCCCTTTGGGCTTACCGGACGACGACTCGCAACTCTACCCAGGTGACCCCATATTCCCTGGTGTATGGAGCTAAGGCCGTCCTACCCATTGAGATCCAGCTGCCGTCGCTACGCACTGCAGTTTATGATCACCAGACACCAGATGAGGTAGCCGAGATCCGTCTAGCTGAATTAGAGGCACTGGACGAGAACCGGCTCCGTGCCCTGCACAATCTGGAAAGGCATCAGGACAGGATAGCAAGAGCCTTTGACAAGAAGGTTCGTATCCGCTCTTTTCTACAGGGTGACCTGGTACTGGCCCTCCGAGCGCCAATGATCCCCGGTAGGAAACCACCCAAGTTAGAACCCAAGTGGGAAGGACCTTACATCATCCATAAGGTTTACCCCAACGGAGCATACTCCTTGGTGACCACGGATGGAGAGCGTGTAACCCCTCCCACCAATGCCAAATTCCTCAAACGATACTTTGCCTAGGGCAAAGAGTGGTCCTGCACGACCCTAAACTGTGAAAGAGTCCCGCACGACATTAAACTGCTTGGTCCTGCATGACCCTAAACTGCGAAAGAGTCCCGCACGACATTAAACTGCTTGGTCCTGCACGACCCTAAACTGCGAGAGAGTCCCGCATGACATTAAACTGCTTGGTCCTGCACGACCCTAAACTGCGAGAGTGGTCCTGCATGACTCTAAACTGCGACTTGGTCCCGCATGACCTTAAACTACCTCTATGTCCTCACTGCAAGACGTTAAATTGCAAGCCAGTCAGGTTTTCCTGACCGAGGCCCGGCCTCAGGCCTCTTGGCCTCCTTGGGTCCTTGGCCCCGTTTCCACCGCGGTTTGGCCTCGGGCCCCCCCTTGGTCTCTACCCGACTTACCCTCTTGCGGGATTGTACGACATGGTGTGGGACTATGTCCCCGCTCACGTCGGACTACTTGTCGTACCGTACATGTCCCCAAAGGAGGTGCTTCTTGTCATCCCGCATGACGTTAAACTGCATGCCAAGAACTACGTATGGCTTGATTCCCATCTTCATGGGATACGTAGGAACGCTCGGACGCCACGTCTTGAGCCCAGCCCCAAGCTTTTCTCTTCCGCTATTCCCCCTGGGATAGTCTCCTCGGAGGATCTCTGTGTAGCAGGGAGTAGGCCTCCTTAGCCCCGCTCATGCAACCCCAATCGCGCAAAGATTGTAAAGGTCGCACCATGCGCCCACTCCCGTTCTTCTACCCTCCACCACGTCCTTACCGCATGACGCTAAACTGCATGGCCTTCAAGAACTACGTATGGCTTGATTCTCATCCTTATGAGATACGTAGGAACGCCCGGACATTTCGTCCGTTGGCCCAGCCCAAAATCCAAGATCTTCCCCTCGGGTCAAGACATGGCAGAGTGCACACTTTTGCCCCGACCCACGTCGAGCAAGCCCCGACCCGGCTGCACATTTCCCTCTGGAGGTGTTTTCCCCTTTCGTGGATGAACGCAACTGAGCTTCACCCACCCCTTGACTGGGATTCTGTCCCAAGGTGACAAAATTCCCCCAAGCGATGCTGGCGATCCGGGCCACGGCCCAGGATTCCTCATAAGAGTGTACGGTGTGGTGTGGGACTACGTCCTCATTCGCGTCGGGATCATGTGCCGTGCCGTGCAACTCCCCTTACGAGGCCCAGCCTCAGGCCCCTTGGCCTCCTTGGGCCCCTGGCCCCCCGTCCTCCTGTAAGACGTTAAACTACAAACCAGTCAGGTCTTCCTGACTGATGCTTGACCTTAGGCCCCTTGGCCTTTCCAGGTCACAGCCTAAGTCCGTTCTTACCCGGAGTGTACGGCGTGGTGTGGGACTACGTCCTCATTCACGTCGGGATCATGTGTCGTGCCGTGCAACTCCCCTTACGAGGCCCAGCCTCAGGCCCCTTGGCCTCCTTGGGCCCCTGGCCCCCCGTCCTCATGTAAGACATTAAACTGCAAGCCAGTCAGGTCTTCCTGACCGAGGCTCAGCCCCAGGCCCTTTGGCCTTTCTGGGCTGCGGCCCGGGACCTCTCTTATAAGATCGTATGGTGTGACGTAGGACTACGTCCTCATTCACGACGGCTTCTTTACCATGCCATACACCTCCCGTGTTTAGGGGTATATTACTCCCCTCCTCGTCCAGTATGACGTTAAACTGCATTTCAAGAACTATGTGTGGCTTGATTCCCATCCTCATGGGATACGTAGGACCACCTGAATGTTTAAGCTTCGGGTCCAGCCCCATCTCTTGGGAATCCCCATCCCATCTTGGCCCCATGGCCTATCCTTCCTCCATGAGGAGATCGTATGGTGTGGTGTGGGATTATGTCCTCATTAACGACGACCTCGTAATGACTGCGCCATGCCCCCCCCCCCTACTGAGCTGTTTCGGCGATCCTTTTTCTTCGGCGGTTCACCAATGTGCTTAAGAGTACTTTGGTTTATTACCTGGAACGCCAAGCTTTACTCGGACACGTCCGCACCCGCTTTCCAGGCTTTGTGTATCCCTGCATCAGGGCTTTCATCATCTTTCACACCCGGAGGGACCCCCAAGAACGGCCTGGATAAAATGCCCAAGGGCTCTCCTACCGATACGGGCCAAAGCCCCCGGGGGTTTCGGACAACAAATCGATAAAATCCCGCGTTACGAATATGGTCAGCGGTCGATGCTCGTTTGTTGCTCCCACCTCAGGCTAACGCGATACAGACGCTGTGTTTCCGTCATGGATAACAGTTTTCCTCTGTCGCCACGCCGACCCATTAAGCCCAAATGTCGGGTACACAATTCACACCCTTCATCACTTCCTCGTGTCCAAGTAGAGTCTCGGGAATCCTGGTACTTTTCCCCCGTGCACGTTTGCGCGTTCGAGGAACAAGCTACGTCAAAGGTGTCCTTCTAAATTCTCTGCTGACTCCCCTTTGATGGATGCCCCAAGTATTGTGATGAGGATACCCCGCTTGCTTCCCACACCGAGTTTATCTCACGTGGGCTTAGGGATTGGGTTGACATCTGTGCTTACTCGGGAGTTGTCACCACCCATGGTCCGAGCTCTAAGACCATAAACTAAGACTCTCATCTGGAAATACGTTCAAGACCCCTTGTCTTCGAACCCAGTTTGAGTTCAGCGAATTTACCTCTCCTGTCCTGCATGACGTTAAAAGGCACCTTTCAGAACTACGTGTGGCTTGATTCCCATCCTAATGGGATACGTAGGACCACCTGAATGTCTAAGATTCGGGTCCAGCCCCACCTCTTGGAGATCTCCTGATTCCCCGGTCACCTAGGCCACTTGGTCCATCCCTCTCCAGCGGGGGGATGTGTAGGTACGATACAAGGTTTTGGGCACCATGCCCCCTTCCCCTGGGAATCTGCCATCTCTCGATCACCCTCAAGGTTGAGTCCCTTGGCTCCCTGCAGTGGTTCACCCATGTATTAAGAGCACTCTAGTCTAGCACCAAGAGTGTCAGACTCAACTTGATCAAGTTCCTTTCACTTGTAAAGCTTCGTGTTCCCCTCTATTCGGACTTCCATTGTCTTTCACACCCAGAGGGACCCCCAAGAACGGCCTGGATACTACGCCCAAGGGCTCTCCTACCGATACGGGTCAATGCCCTCCAGGGTTACGGACAACAAATCGATAAAATCCCGCGTTGCGAATATGGTCAGCGGTCAATGCTCGTTTTGTTATTCCTCATTTCAGGCTAACGCGACAGGATGCTGTGTTGCGAACATGGTCAGCAGTAATCCCCTGTCGTCATGCCAGCCCCTTCAGTCCTTGAATGTTGGTTGCATGATTCACATCATTTTCCACCCCATCATGTCCAGGTGGAATCTCGACACTTTTGGCGCTATCCCTCAGTGCACCTTTGCATGCTAGGGGGACAAAGCTGCAGCCTGGCGCCCTTTGGGGCTCCCATGGTCCGAGCTCTAAGACCATAAACTAAGATCTATTCGGGACTACGTTCAACTTGATTCCCATCCTCATGGGATACGTAGGACCGCCCAGACGCCCTGTCTCCGGGTACAACCCATTCAGGAAGCCAATCTCTCTCCCTGTTTCACCTCTGTATAGGCCCCTCGGCCTAAGGTTCCCCCCCTCTAAATGGCGTACAATCCGATGTGGGATCATGTCTCCGTCAATGGTGTTCTATAACACTGCGCACATTTCCCGCCTAGCATCGCCTCTACTACGTCCGCGCTGCACGACGATAAAATGCATGCTTGGTCCTATCATACGACCCTAAACTCTGACATTAACGTCCTGGCCGCACGACGAAAAACGGCACCGCATTGTGGTGACCTCGCTGTAGAGGACATCACGTTGGGTACTGGCCACGCGCCATGCCATTTCTCAACGCCCATCACGGCTTGATTCTTGTGGCGACATCACGACCTACAGTTCTAGGCCTGTCGCTTCACAAAAAAAAACCATTCACCTTAAAGAACAAACAAGATACATCAAATTCCGCTTCTTTTAGTGCATGGGCCACCTCCGCACTTCCCCTTTCCCCTGGCACTGGTATCCTACCGTGTCACATCCAGAACTACGTATGGATTGATTCTCATCCTTATGAGATACGTAGGAGCGCCCGAGTACTTCCCCGCGGGCCCAGCCTAACCATTGAGTTCGGTCCCTCGACTCGAGCTCATTCACGTCAGGTTGTGATGTCACGCGTCCCTTGATCCCTTTTTCCAATCCATGGTCTGAAGTCTATGACCATAAACTAAGATCTCCCCAAGGGAAAGGAATCTTCTCCCTCTCTAATACGTTTCGTTGACGTATTCAGATGTGTTTTGATAGAAAGCCCGAAGCATGGGATTTTCACAGGGACATTCCCTTCATCCCATGACCAAGCTTCGTGAGCTTGTTATTTGGATCCTCATCCTCTTCCACATCCAAAAGGACCCTCGGACGACGTGGATACTAAGCTTAAGGGCTCTCCATGAATGCTGGACCTAAGGGCCCTACAATCGTTTCGGGCCAAGGTCCCTACGGATATTTGACAACATTTGTGACACGGTCCCGTGTTTCGAACATGGTCAACGGTCGACCCTCATTTGTTTGTCCCCACTTCAGGCTAACGCGATAGGATGCTGTGTTGCGAATATGGTCAGCAGTAGTCCTCCATCGCCACGCCGCCACCATCGTAATCCAAATCTCGAGCGTCATGATTCACACATTTCCACTCCCTCATGTTCAAGTGGAACTCCACCATACTCGGCTCTTTCTCTTCGCGCATCTAGGTGCGCTGAATGATCGTGTTAGTGTCATTGGGCCGGTAGTCACCGAGCATCCCTTTGCCCCAACCTGCCCCTCTCTGCGTCGGGAAATTCCCACCACTACTGCTTGTTTCCCACACCGAGCACGACTCACGTGGGCTTAGTAGTTTTGGCTGGATATGTACCAGCACGGTTAGGCTGCTCCTCGTCCAGTACGACGTTAAACTGCGCTTCCAGAACTACGTGCGGCTTGATTCCCATCATCACGTGGGATACGTAGAGACGCCCAGGCATTTCGCCTAGGGTTCAGCCCCAGGAATCACAAGATCCTGTTCCTCCCCATTTCCAGCCCTCTGGACTGACCCCTCGGGAAGAACTATGTAGCTACAATTTTACCATGAACAAGTTCAGGATGCCCCAAGATCTCATTGGGAAGCGATAGATCCCCTCGCCAAAGAGGCCCTGTCCCAAAAAGGAATGATCCATGATCAGACCGAGGCGCCCATCTGGCGTACTCCCACCACGGTGGTGCAACTACCGAAGTGTTGGATTCTGTTTGAACAAACCACCACTCCATGTTCCATGCTTTGCGTGTCTCTTATTCGGACCCTCGTCCTCTTTCATGTCTGAAGGAACCCCCTAACGGCCTGGTCTTGTGCCGCATCGGCTCACCTACCGTCCTGGGCTAACGTTCCGGAAGACTGGTCATGTCTGGAAGGACCCCCTAACAGTATGGATGTCTGACCTATGGTCCACCAACTGTCCTGGGCCAACGTCCTGGAAGATTGATCGACAACAAATTGATAAAATCCCGCGTTGCGAATATGGTCAGCGGTCGATGCTCATTTGTTGTCCCCATTTCAGGCTAACACAGTAAGGATACCGTTTGTCCGCCACGGTTAGCGGTTGTCCTTTATTGTCACGCCATCCCCACAGTGTTCCGAATTTGGGCAACGTGATTCACACTTCCCATTTTCATCTGTTTGAACCGATTTCAGCGCCCCTGGTGTTGCCCCGTTCGTGCATAAGAGCACGTTGGAGAAACGGTAATTCGGCTATCCTGGAAGTTCCTCCTCCGATCAAGCCTTCCCCATCTTTCGGGAATCTGGACTGGTTTGAGGGAATTGTCGTCAAACGTCCCGCAAACATTGTAGGGATGCAACAAGGCAATTCAACAGTGGAAATCGTGCGTGCTGCGAAACTCAAAACAAAGGAGAAAGAAAGAGTTGGAGCAGAAAAGTATTAATAAAAGTTTCTCTCTAGTTCGCTACAATACTCGGGGGTTGACTTCCCCCATGGACGGGTTGACTTCATCAAAAGAGCGTTGCAGCTCCGCCACCCGTTGACTTGCGGCGTCCAGAGCCTATTGCCGCTGATTTAACTCCCGCTCCTCTTCAGCAGCGGCGGGGCGTAATCCGTCAACCCTGGCCCGGGCCCTTTCCACCTCGGCCTGGACGACAGCCATCCTTCCAGAGGTCTGCTCCATATGCTCCTCAGCCTCCGCCAACTGGTCCTTCAATCGTAAGACCAGCTCAGACTGTGCATCGAGAGTGGCTGAAAGCTCATTGGCCCAGATCTGCATCTGTTGGACCTCGCCTTCAGCCTCCTGGAGCTTCCTGATGCTGGTCGCCTTTCTCCGCTGCCATCCCACGCTCAGCCCATGATCATGCTCCCGGATCTTCCCAGCCATGAGGTCTCGGATGAGCGCGTGAGGGAGTTGGGCATCCACTACCCCGGCACACAGTTCGCGCAACCGCGAGCGGAGCCTATCCATTTCGGCCAGCCATTGCGCTTGGGGAGTGTCCCTGATAAAGCGCGTGATCAGCTTCCACGACCGGCGGCGGACTATGCTGCTGTCTTCCTCATCAGAGGCTGTTTCGTCCCAATCCGCGCGGTCGGCAGGCTCGTACACAGGATATGCCTGCAGGAATTCCTCAGCGGGATCTGCATCTGGTGTTGAGTTTGGTACAACACCTGACGCCGGCACAGGCGCGACAGGACTGGGACTGACCGGTTGATCCTCTTCCTCGGAGTCCACCTCGATGACTTCAGGTATGACCCTGCTGGTGGTCCCGCCAGTGATGGTGTGCGCCGCAGCTTGAGGAGTTGAAGGGACTATCGTCACCATCACCGGCATGCCCCTGGGAGGGACGCCGCCAGACATCCCAACCAGCCTCGCTGCAGCAGCCCATGCCAGTCGGAGGACTGTATGACAGAAGAGACATAAACGTTAGTCGACATGGCCCACATGTGGCAACGAGGAGACCGGTAGAGGAGACTTACGAAGGTCGACTTCCGAGCGCTGTTCCTGGGCCGGTACTGACGGGACTCCGAGACGAGGCCCCCCGTACACTGTTGGAAGGTCTGGAAATTTCAGAGGAGCCACCTCAGACCCCCTGGTCCCACCGGACGCAGAACTGGACGCAGCCATAGGCGCGGGTTCTGAAGGTCCCGCATCGTCACCCGCCAAGGAGCGAGAACGAGGCCTACGAACAAGTTCCTCCTGCATGACCCAAACATTGGTGAGAAGTCCGTAGGGATTCAATAACAGATCGTAAGAAGAGAGGTTCGGAATGCTACCTCGAGGGCCTCCGCGGAGTCGTCAGATTCTGAGCTTCGGTCTCCGACCTCGCCCTCCTCCAGCGGGCTCCCTCCTCCAGCCTCATCCTCCCGAGAAGAGCCCCCTGATTCCTCCGGCAAGGGGAAGCGCTCCCTCAGATCAGCAGCCGATAGCTGTGGAGGGACCGTCTGATTCAACAGTACCCTCACCCGGTCTGTCATTGGGCGAGGGGCACCACTGGAGTGGATGTAATCCTCCAGCTCGTTCAAGTATTGCTCCGCCTCCGCCGGAGACACCATGAATCCGGCCCGGACTGGGCCTATGCCCGACAGTCTCATCCCGAGGCGATTCAGGTGGGCCCACATCTCAGATGGGCTGAGGAATTGCCGGTTGACATCCCAGGTGTCCCAATCTTCCGGAAAGACAGCATCTTCTGCCATGTCAATGTGACGCAGCCGCTTCCCCGGAGCCTGAGCGGATATCCGACGGAATCCCCTCGGTGGTCGCCCCTCCGGATGACCCTGCTCTCCCGGAACCACCGGATCCGCCGCTGCTGCCATACCCTCGGCCGGTGCGGGTCTCTCTGCCACGGCAGCCCCGCTGCCGCGGGCGGCCCTAGCTGCCCTCCGACCCCGACCTCGAGATGAAGGAGGCCCACCGTCACCAACCCGGATCGTTGGCTGCTTCAGCATCTCCCTGGGATAAGCAGCCTCCCAGCTGATGGCGTACTCCTTCACTAAGCAGAAGGCGGCGGTGGATGGAGGCAATGTGGTCTGCATCTTTCCATCCTCACGTGTGAACATGAGCCACAACTGCCTCATCACGCACGGGTGCTCCTCGTGACGCACCTCCCAGTATACCTGCGGGGTTAGCCGCTGGAGGCACCGGAACTGCCTCGCAAAACGGTGCGGGGTGTATGGTTCACAGATTGGCTCACGATCTATCCGAGCCACCAAAACGCCACCTCAGAAGGCCAGGAGGTAAGCCCGATGCTCTTCCGTTCCCCGTCCATCATCAGCAAGCCTCCCCGTCGGCAGTGGAATGGGATGAAAGTTGAACTCGTCCGCCCTCCACACGCTATTCAGCACCATCGGAACGGCCAGTTTGAATGGGAAGCTCCCAACTGCGTTCAGAATGGAAGGGCGAAAGTCTGATCCCGGCGGCGAAATGGGGTTTGGATACTCGTAAATCCCCCTGATATGCACCGCGATCCACCCATACAGGAGGTGGAAGGGCCCACATATTCATGGCGGCTTCTTGCCCTCGCTGATGCGTCGCAGCATTCTGTATAGTTTGGCAAGCATCTGGATCCCCAGGTTGATCTGCTGCCCCATGGCCAGCATCGATGCCATGATGAACGAGCTGGGCCGTACCCCCATGCTTGTATCTCTCACCGGTAGGATCCACCCACAGATGAGAGCCGCGATGAACGCCGCCAGCCTGACTATTGGCTGTTGTTCGGTGCTGACGCTGAAGCCCCAAGTCTTCCATTGGCTGTCCTCCAAAACCCGCCAATACGAGTGCCCCTTTCCCCGCTGGGCTGCCCTCGGACAAGTTCGAGGCCTTGGAGGGAACTCTCGATTCTCTGGAAAGTTCAGGAAACACTTGAACCACCTCTTGAAGTGGACGTCCCTCACGGCCTCCTTGTCCTCTCCGGGGACAAGCGCCATCAGCGCTGACGCGAGCCGTGGCATTTGCTCAGCATCTCCCCACGCACTGATGACGGGGAGGAACTCGTCGTACATGGCCCCCAAGATCGGGACCCCAGAAACCTGGTGGACATCCCACAGGCTGATGCCCACCTCCCCGTGATGCAGATGAAAAGTGTTGGTCCTGGACGACCATCTGCTCAGCAGTTCCGGCATCAGCTGCTTTGGCTGGTAAATGTGGAACTGGGAGGCCCATGCCGCCTCGTACAATCCCACTCTCCTCAGCTCAGCCTCGAACTCCTCGCACGAGGCGCCTACCCAGTAGGCCCAGGCCCAGTCGTCGGTAAAATTGCCGCCCTGGCGCAGGTCCCACTCATCGGACCATCCCTTCTTCGGATCCTGCAGAGCCGCCTTCAGCATGGTGCGGTAGAGAGGAGGGGACGTCTCCGGTTGCAGTGGCCTCCCGTCGATGTCGTTCACATGATTGTAGAGACAATCGGCGGTGACGGGTGTGAAATCCTCCCGCGCGTGACCATCGGCCGCCCTGAACTATTGGTGCTGGCACGGTGTGCTCCTGAACCAGCAAGCTGGTTCATCCCTTCCCACCTCAGGGATGAAGACGTCATCCCTCAGCCCGAAGCCGTACAACGGCAGCTTTTTGCACTGTGGATAATCCTTCTGACCTTCCGACAGCAGATCTGTTAGAGAAGTGTGGTCCGAGTGGCTCCGAACCATTTCCCCAAGGGCTGGACGGTTGGCCATCTCATCCCGGCGAGCAGCATCTGCAAGCACTCCCAGCACAGCTTCTTGATGGGCCATCTTTAATATCGACCCGTAAAAAAGTTTTTCCCCCTGGATCGCGAAGCTCGGTCGCGAAGCTCGACCGCGAAGTCAGATCGCGAAGATCGGTCGCGAGACCAAGCCGTGAAGTCTGGCCAAGGCAGACAGAGGTTCGCTTACCACGGACGCGGAGTCGGAGACTCGCGGTTCGCCGCGAAGCTCGATTCGCGGAGTGCTGTCGCGGAGTACGCGGAGCGTCGCGAAATCGAGAGCACAAAAGGACAAGGAAGGCGCGTAAAGACAAAAGAACGCGGACCCCCTATTTATAGGCGACGACCCCCGGAGCATCGCGGCGCGCCTCACCCGCGCGAAGCATCGCGTCGCGTCCGGACCCGCGGCCCCGGCGAGCAGCGCGGGTCCCCCTTCGCGATGACCCATCGCGAACCACCGACAGTTTTTGGCGGTTGTCCCTCAGACTTCGACCCTTCGCCCTCCGCGGCTCCATGTCTGAGGGGGGGCATTTGTTGGCGCCAAAAATATGGCCCGAAAGGAAGGAACGAAAAAGACAGTCGGCGCGCTGCCTCGCGAAGCACAGCCGCGAAGCACAGCCGCGAAGCCCCGCCGCGAAGCGTCCCCACCTTGGCGGCCCCGCGAAGCTCCGGAGGCGTTAATCCTCCGCGAACCCTTTGACGTTCGCGAGCCGCCGCGAAGCACCTGAGGCGGTAATCCTCCGCGAACCCGTTTGACGTTCGCGAGCCGCCGCGAAGCCCCGAAGGCGGCGCGCGAGCCCTGCTTCGCGGCGCCCCTTCCCTATAAATACTCGACTCCCCCTGAGTCCCCGGGACGGACAATCCGACTCTTCGGCTTCTCCTCTCCCAAATCGCGAAGCACGCTTTGCCCCAGGATTCATGAGCTCCGCGAGGTATTTCTACTTCGCGAGACGACTCTGATTTGTTTCGTTTTGAGCCCCTCTTCCGAGAGGGATGCCCTTCGCGAAGCTCAAGGGCTTTCGCAAAGGAAGGGGATTCCCAAGGGAACCCGGGCAGCCGCGGAGAACTTGTGCTTCGCGAAACACCTAACTCATGCTAGTAATCCCTATGCCAAGGCAGGATAACTATGCATCGCGAAGCACATTGCTTGGCAGGACCCTGTTTCGCGAACCACTCCTTCTTCGCGAGGCAGTGCTCCGCGAACACTGTTCCACTTCGCGAAGCACCTCCCATTTCCACCTATGCCCCATGCTAAGGCCAAGGCACCCCACTTCGCAAAGCACACTCCTCTGCTTAGCGATTCCTCTTTCCGTGCGACCCTCCAGGTTTGCACGATGTGATTTCAAAGTCCCATGGACAACACCTCCCGTAGCGTTGCTTCGCCTAGTGCTTCTTCGCATAGGCACGCTAACGGCTATTGCTTCTTCGCATAGCCACGTTAACGTGGACCCCTCGATGGTTCCTCTCACGACCCCCCTTTACCATGGCCTTACCGACACCTTCCCTTCCCCAAGGACCAGAGGGAACCGGTTATGTAAGCCCTAGGGGTGTGGAGTGAACCCACATCGTCTGAGCTGCAGGACGTTAAACTGTCAAGCACCACGTCCTCAACACATGACGTTAAACTGTGACCCAACCTCGTCTCCCTCACGAAGGGTCCCCCCAGGTCGAGCATTTTTTACACCACTCGTCTCCACGGGAATGGAACTCTTCCGCACATGGAATGAGATCCTCCTTGTCGGAGTGGTACATGTTCGCGGGGGAAGGGTCGCCTCAGAGCGTAAATCCCTAACCCTTGGTACGGATGATTGCACCCGTGCATCTCGGTACTTCCCCACTACCAAGGTCAGTGGAGGACGTGATAGGGAACGAGGCACCTCCCATCGTCGGACCATGGTCCATCTTTCCCGCGCTTTGTCGCGCCCTGGGCCTCCATCCTGGAGTAAGTCCCAACACCATGGGCCGCCCAACGCGTAAGCCCCTCTTCGCTTCTCACGGACGCACCCTTCGCGATGTGATCGTCAGGTCCTTGCAACCTCTTGTTTCTCACACCGAGCATGACTCACGTGGGCTTAGAGTGAGCACCGACCCTGAAAATCCCCATCAGAACTACGAGGACTTTGATCCGTGTCAAGGCATGGTACGTAAGAAGCCTCCACGAGGTTCAAGCCCACCACCAGTGGACTCACGAGTCTACTTTCACGTCGGGTCACACCCGCGTCCAACACGACGTTAAACTGCACCCCGGTCCAGTGGTAAGCCATTGCGACCCACCATCTGAACTACGAGGACATTGATCCGTGTCAAGGCATGGTACGTATGAAACCTCCACGAGGTTCAAGCCCACCAATAGTGGACCAAGGTCTACTTTCACGTCGGTTCGCCGACAAATCCCCATCTGAACTACGAGGACTTTGATCCGTGTCAAGGCATGGTATGTAGGAAGCCTCCACGAGGTTCAAGCCCACCACCAGTGGACTCACGAGTCTACTTTCACGTCGGGTCACACCCGCGTCCAACACGACGTTAAACTGCACCCTGGTCCAGTGGTAAGCCATTGCGACCCACCATCCGAACTACGAGGACTTTGATCCGTGTCAAGGCATGGTACGTAGGAAACCTCCACGAGGTTCAAGCCCACCAATAGTGGACCAAGGTCTACTTTCACGTCGGTTCGCCGACAAATCCCCATCTGAACTACGAGGACTTTGATCCGTGTCAAGGCATGGTACGTAGGAAACCTCCACGAGGTTCAAGCCCACCAATAGTGGACCAAGGTCTACTTTCACATCGGTTCGCCGACAAATCCCCATCCGAACTACGAGGTCTTTGATCCATGTCAAGGCATGGTACGTAGGAAACCTCCACGAGGTTCAAGCCCACCAATAGTGGACCAAGGTCAGCTTTCACGTTGGTTTACCGACGCAACCCACCCGTCATTTCACGTCGGGTCCCATCCTGGTCTAGTGGTAAGCCGCTGCGACCCATTCCCTTTTGAACTACGAGGTCTTTGATCCATGTCAAGGCATGGTATGTAGGAAGCCTCCACGAGGTTCAAGCCCACCCATTACCCAATTCACGTCGTGTTCTATCTTCGTCCCGCATGACGTTAAACTGTATCATTTGAACTACGAGGACTTTGATCCATGTCAAGGCATGGTACGTAGGAAGCCCCCATGAGGTTCAAGCCCACCCGTCGTTTATTTACGTCAGGGTTCACTATCGTCCCGCATGACGTTAAACTGTATCATTTGAACTACAAGGACTTTGATCCATGTCAAGGCATGGTACGTAGGAATCCTCCCAGAGGTTCAAGCCCAACTCCCATCGGGCCAAGGTCCAGCTTCACGTCGGTTTACCGACACCATCCCGAACTACGCGGACTTTGATTCCCTGCCACAGGGATACGTAGGAAGCCTCCTCGAGGCTCAATCCTAACTTCACCGTCGCCCCTGCGACGGCCCCCATTTCATCCTCCTCCACTTCACTCATCCATCCATCACCCATCCTGATTCTCACCCGGGCCGCCACATCCCGATGGAGTCATGCCATCCACTTCCTTGCTGCTCCTAGCGGCGTGGGCCACTTTCCATGTGTAAGCCCCATCATATCTTCGGGTCGTTGTCCTCTGTGTACACCCACGATTCATCACTCTTTTCTCCTATAGGGAGTGTACAACCCCGGATCCGTCCTCATTGGGTGTTCTGATCCGTCTCTATGGGACCATAGCCGTCTCCATGCGGTACACCAATCTGATCCGTCTCTGTGGGACGTTCTGATCACCCTCATCCGTCTCCGCTGGACGTTAAACTCGCGGCATACCCTGTGTTGAACATGGGAAGCTGAGGAAAACCTCAGATACGTGTCTATGACATGTAATTCCCCGCGCTCGATGTGGGATGCCTCGGGCTTCCACGCCCTCGAGAAGCCTTGTGATCAAGGATAACAGACAGACATGCCAGGTACCCCAGCATCCAGACACGCTACTGACGTCTCAACGTGACTACTCCCCTGACCGAAGGTTGTCGCCCTGACTGGACCCTTTGGAATGTCCCGACAGGAGCAGCGTAATTAACCGGCACCCATGGAAACATGGCGCTGGGAAGAGTTTCACGAACTACGTATTAAATCTATAAGGGAGACCCGGACTAGGTGACGAGTTCTGAGGAGGAATCCACAGGAGGAAGAAACGACATCCCATCATCCCATTTCGATCAAGGAGCAGACGTACCTGAATAAGGAACGAATGCCGCCCGCCTTTGGAAAGCGGGAATGCGGGGCAACAAAGCCGCGCGTCCCCCCCGCCTGACGGACGGATGTGCGCGCCCCGGCGAAAGCGTCGGAAACAGTCACCAACATGAATTTTAGCTCCGATGGAATACCAGTGGAATTAAAGATAATATTCATCTTATTCAGCCAAATTTATGCCTTTTCTAGTTCATTAACAAACTAGGAATATGGTTATATTCTGCTTCATAAACCGGATGTAATTATTTGCATGCCTCAACTCATCCCTCTAGTTTCCTATATCCACATCTTGAAACTCATAGAAGAAACTCTGAACAAGCTCTTGGTTCACTAGTGGTTCAGGTACAACCATATTCTCAATAGATTTTTTGATTGGTTTCTATGATGCCAACCATGTGACATTTCCTAAATAACAACAAACTCAATGGGTCTCACTCTTTAGTAACTGATATCTTTGCATTTCATATTTTATCACATCAACTATTACTACATTTTTTTCAAAAAACATCATTTTTCCACATTCATCTGTTTTTGAAAAATCTAATTCTTATTTTAGCAAAATCAAACCATTTTCATGATACATCCACCATTTCCATTTCAAAATCCTTCATTTTAAAACAATTACAACATTTGTTTTCAAAATTTAATCATTTTCACCAAATTATACATCATTTCTTCAAAATAAAATATTATTCCTTAGTGGGAATTAATATCTCTACATAGCATGTCATGCATGCATCATTGGATAAACCCACGATAATTATATTTACATAATTATATAAGTGTCTGAATCACACTTATGTACCAAAATCTATGGTAACTTAAAGTTTCACATAGAACAGTTAGCTACGTACATTTATGATATATATTTCAATTTCTAACAATCTTACTCCTTTATAAGATCACATCCCAAGGAATAAAAAAAATCAACACCATGAGCACGAAAACTCACGATTATTTGTTCTAAAATGACCAAACAAGTGGATACCATATATCTCAAAGAACCTTTGGGATCAATAAAACGGATACCATTTGTAATGACCAGCTTATTCGTATTGGCTTGAGAATACCACAAATGATTTTTTTGCATTACATGACGTCCTCAAGATGCCCTAGGTTTGAAATTAACTCCAAAGGGTTTCAAATGTGAGTGGGGGACAATTTACCCTTTTGAATAAAACTATTAACTCATCCAATCACAACCAATCAACTCACAATATGTTGCATTAATAAATGACTGAAAACTCAACCACATCATTTATAAAAAAATCAAACCGAAGTGTACTATAGTGGAATCCAAAGAACTATCAATGGAAAAAGTGTAAAGATAACCAATGACTCAATGAAAACAACAAGACTCCATGCTCCACATGATCCATTCTCCACAACCACAAAGCATCCAAAATATTATGAGGTGGTGCTAAAAACATGTGATAGCATACCCTTTCCATTGTCTTGTAAGATAACATCTGTAAAAGAAACAATGTTCCAACATTGGGGTGAGTAGAAAAATCATTAGTTTTTCCCCAATGAATACCCTACTCATGCCACCAGGATAGAAAGGTTAGAAACATTAGCATAAAATAGTTTATATAAATCAATTTCCTGAAATAGTTTATAATTAAAAATAAAAAAGTCCCAAAAACATTTGCAGCCAAATGAAAAAATGTTATCTATTCTAAAATTTCAATTAGGTCATACCTATAGAAAAATATCCAAAAAATTTATAATACCAATTCCCATTTATTATTTGGGAATACACAACCCATGTTTCACAACACCTATACCCATTCATGTTTGTTTGATAGTTCCTTACTCATGAGTGGTCTTTAATCCAATTACCTTCTTTCCCAATGACACACACCCTCGATATACGGTCTCTCAACTTATACCCCAACGGTACACATACCTTATTTAGGGGTATGTCAAACATGATCTCACACAACCCATATATACCAAACTATTCAAATAACCCAATTCAAAACATTTCAATAAAAATCATTATTTTATTGAAACCCATTAAAAGTATCAATTCCCATAGGCTATTACATGTTAATGTAAACATTCCTTTTATTGAAAACACTCTAAGAAAATACATGTGCCTCAATTACATAAAATCCCTTTTCGAAACTTTAATTTAAAATCATGGATAAAACACTTTATTCATATGCACCAATTTTTCAGATTTCCACAATTTACCAAACTGCCACTAAAGAAGGTTGATAGAAATTGCTAAACAGTGAATTCATAATCAATTAAACAAATTTTATTAAATTATATTGAATTCCAATAAGTTATACATATAGGATTTGAGATTAAAGCCACCTACATTGAAGGTTTTGATGAAAACCAACAACGGATGGAGAATGTTCACACAACCAGGTCAATTCTCCACAAAACCTCCTTAGATCTCATCTTCTATCTTGATCAAGACCAAAACTCAACATAATTGGCATCCAAAATCTTATATATATTTTTAACAGGTGTAGATCTAAGAAATCGAGATGAGGGGAGAAGTAGACCTAAGTAGATCAAAGAAACAAATAATGAATGATGATGAACAATCACATACCTCAAGAATCTAGCTTAGAATAACCATGATAAGCCTTTATATTGACTCCAAATTTCATGGGAGAGGTTATAAAACCATCAAGGTATGTAAACCCTGAGTTATAGCACCATTTGGAGAAAAAAAGTGGTTTAGAGAAAAAACGTGTGAGATCTACTTTTTTAGGATCCCACGTTAATCTGGATCATAGTTTGTTCGCACAGTTAGACAAACCTTTCACTAACAATGTGTTATCTACTACTTTAAGGAAACCCTATCATGTTCTCTATAACCGTATGCACACCATGAAAACGTTTTTGTCTAGAATCTACGACTTCACATAGTTTCTACTAAGCTTTCTACACTACTTGGAAAAACCGTGTGTAGATTGTGTGCCTCTCCTTTGGCCAAAAAAATATTGAATGTTCACCAAACACTCTCACACATCACCCTTGGACTTTATAAAAATAAAAATAATAATGAAATCGTTACCTAATAGAAACTAGGTATTCAACACGCATCAATAAAATCTGGGAAAAGTGATGTAAGATATATAATCATGTTATTTATACATTTATGATAATTCTTATCATAATAAATTATTATACCTCTAAAATTTATAGAATTACGCTTCTCCATAATATATTCCAAAAATTAATGATCTTTCAAAGGGGTCCTGAATTCCATTGATACCAATTGGTGTTCCTAAGAATATTATGTAACACTAAGAAGGGAAGGTGAATCTTGTTTTCTCTTTTTGAAATTAAATTTATTAAGGTATCCTTTCTAACATTTTAAATAATCTATATCCTTGATCATTATTCCTAAAACATTACTATATGTAATAAAAACATAATGAAACATAAGGAAGTTATGATATTTACTATGTTATCTCTCAATATCAGTGACTACAAGTTTTTATTCTGATGTGCCTAAGATAAATATTTTATTGTTATTATAATAAAATTATAATAAATTGGTTATGGTATCATCTTTAACCAAACAATTTATCATAGTATTTGTCTTATAATTTGGATTTTACTCGATACCACTTATTTATAAAGTGTAAAAACAACTGAGAAATTTTATTATATCCATGTTTCTTCCTCTAAAAATAACAATCTTCCTCTAATAATAAAAAAAATTAGAAATGAATATATTTTCACTTAATTTACTGAACTCAAAATTTATAAATTAATCCAGTATTGAAATATTATTTTTCATTCTCCTAATTTCAATAATATTATATCATTCCTCCTAAAATCAATGAATTTTTGAATGATATTTGTCTTTCTCTCATAAATAACATGTAAAACGATCTATAGTTAAATATTAATCCCCCTCTTTAATACATGACATTGAATATCAAAACACCCATATAATAGGGAAAAGTGGTCTCTAAAAATATATCAAACTATTGTATTATGGGATTCCCTGTTCATGAAAACATCTCATTAAATTCCTATTATTTATCATTTATCTCTTCCTTTATATTTATGTTGAATATTGAATTAAAAACTTTTATATTTGATTTAGGAAGAGTAAATCATAATAATAATTAATAAAACATCACCGAAGTCATAATCATTTTATTCTTGCAAACCCTAGTTTTATCTGACATTGTCATTATATCTTTGGTAGTTAATCATATGTAACAAACATATAGTAATATTCATCTTTCACACTTTTGTATTATCTAGATCCTGATAATTTCACTTCTATATGTACATAGATTTTTAAACATCATCATTCTCACCCCATTTTGAATCTATTGTCATAATAAACATCATTAAAAATATTCATTACCACTTTCAACATTTTGTTACTGGTATACTTTAACACCAATGAAAATGATCGTCATTATATCACCCTTAGATTTTGTAAAATATTTTATCTAAATGAAATTAAATATTTTATGTATTTTTCATTACACACAACATGAGGTTGGGTAGGAATTATATGCAACACCAAGTGTTTCTTATGTTATACACAACACTGAGTTTAAATGTAACCTGACGCACTATTAAAAAATTATTATTTTATATAGTACTTATAAACTATCCCTTATAATGAAGTTTATGAATATTATTATATAAATTATGAAAATAAATTGTCTAAAATTGTATATATAATGAAATAGTTTTTGAAAAATTAATTATATATGAAAATAAATACAATCTAAAAATAAAGTAAATCATTTTCCAAATAATAATTTTTATTCCCACAAACATGTTTTACCACAATAAATTTTAAAAAATAACATTTCAAATTAATTTAATGAAATTTTTATATTATATATTAAATAAAAAATTTAACATTCATCTTCTATGTTTTCTAGACATGAGATAATAAAAAACCTATTTCACGATTAAAAATGAATTTTTCTAAAAAACAGTTTTATCACCTTTTGTTCACTTATTTTATATTTAAAATTATCTTATTTAAGAAAAATAATTTGACAAAATAAACATTATTTTATAAATAATAATTTGAAAATTATCCTTTTGTGAATTGTTTCAATTTTTATGAAAAGATAATTTTTTTGATGAATAGTGAAAATTCTACTTTCTATTATCAACAATCATTAATTTTAAAAACACTAAAAACATAAAAAAACATTAATATGGGTTTAAAGGTAATATTTGTAAAATTATATATCTATAAATCCAATTTATTTCCTTAGAGTCAATTTCACTCTATATATCGATATTAAAACATTGTCGACTAATATCAATTTTCTATTTGTATACTGATTTTTTCATCGCATCTGTGGGTTTATTTTTAAATAAAATTATACAATTTTCATGATAAAAATAATTAAAAAAGCATTCCATATTTATAATCATTATAATATATATTATCTAATAAGATAGAAATTTTTTTCCATAATGAATAGTAAAAATATTGATAATAATTTAATGTGGTTGAGGTAAAAATGCGATTATCAAGGTGTTAAACTAAATATATTAGGGTAAAAATTAGCACATATCATCTCCAGACCCCCTTATATGGAAATATTATGAACATATATCTTATACGATTGTTGATGGACCATTTAATATCCTATTATTAGGTAAAAAATGTGGGTACACCTTTTTCAATTAAAAAATTAAATGTGCCCTACTAACCTCACAAATAATAGGCCACCCACTATTATCTCCTCTTAATACTTCCAAAACACATTGGTTCATCCAATACCTAAGAAATAACTTATTTAATTCATTCCCGTCATTCTATGAAATTTATTATCTTCCATAAATTCATTCTAAGGTTCCTTTTGGTGTAAACCAAAGAAGATATCTGAAAAAGAGGTGAGATCCCTAAATGATTTTTTTAATATATATATCACCCAACCTACATCAATTATTACAAAAACATGATGATATAGTAATTTATTTATATATAATATACTTATATGCTTATATTTTAATTTCATAGCCTAAATCTTTCTCTTATATCATAAAATGGTTTAGAAAATCATCATTCGTGTGTACAGTGGACTACCACCTCACGAATCGATGTGATTCCTTTTCTATTACCTCCTCTCACAGATGAATATATAGATTAATGAATATTTTAATATGATATTTATGATATTATTATAAACTTATAAATATAATAAAAAATCTTCTATATTACCTCAAAACCCATTTGAAAACAATAATATTGATCATGTTTACGGTGGACTACCACAACTTGTACTGTTAGAAAGTGTTTTTCATTTATATTATAATTGGGTTTTAATGAGTATAGATTAAATAAATATATATTATAGTGGAAAAATATTTATACTTTATAAATAATTATATCACATATAACTTCTTACTTTCCTTTATGTGGGAATACAATAACATCACTCATCTGTATGGTGGACTACCGCCTCATGGGGAAATATGATTCGATCCCCACTTACTCTTTTACAAAATGGTAACAATAATATGTTTAGATAAAAATAAATGATATATATATATATGAAATTAAAATTATTTTTTAATTTTAACATAATATTTACCTTCAATTCATCCAATTCGTTGAGAAAATGGAAACAACATCCATGCGTACATACGACTTGCCATTTCAATAAATAGTGTATTTCATTTTATATATCTAAATTGTATGGATTACTATAAATAAATATATACTAAATTTATAAGGTATATATATAATGGATACAATTCTTGATATTGTGTAACTATCATCAATTTCAAAGGTCCGAATATATCAAATTATAATATATGTGGAAAACATAACAGTTATTACCTGATATGTGATTTTACCAATGATTTATTAAAAATGGTTAATAAATGGTCATAATAAAACAATATTTTGTATGATATATATAATTATGGTTTTTTAATATACTTAAAATAATATTATTTTTATTATGCATGAATTTTGAACACGTATGAACAAATACGAGACTTAATGTAAGGTATTTTTATTACCTATTTTATTTCTTGGAGAAACAGGCCAATCACCGCTCATTTATTTTATGTGGTGTATAAACTGATCAATTCACATGTTATATCTTGAATATCCTTATTAAAATGATATGTAAGGCATGGATTTGTAATTCATGATAGGGGATTATGATTTAAAATATTGTTAATACCACTACTACAAAACCTACTATTAACAGTAAAAATATTTATTAGCGCCACAAAAAGGCACTGATAAATGAGTATTCATCAGCACATAAGAAAGAATTGAAAAATTTAACCATTTATCAATGATTAATTTATATCATTGATAAAGCGTACCCTTTATCAGTGTTATATTTTAGTGCTCAAAATGGATTACTTTATTAGCATGTTTTGAGTAGTGATAAAAGATCAAATAAAAAAATCCAATAAAATATAAAAACTAGGTTTATTAAAAAAGTTATAAATACTATTAATGAAATAATTTTTTTATAAAAATGAATAAATTTATTAAACTGTAAATAAATTATAAATATTATTAAATTTTATATATTAAATATATAGATATGTATAATAAAAATTAAACAAATTAAAATAAAAAATTAGTAAATTGAGAATATTATTAAACATTTTTTAATTAGATTATTGTTGATAATATTAATAAATAGTATATATTTAATATATTGATATATATTAATATATATATATATATGATATATATATATAAATTAAATAAAATTATGTTCTATATTTAGTGAATAATTATTTCTAATTAAAAATTAATATGAATTACAAATACTGACTAATTACATAGAGTGATCGACATATAATTAAATGTCGTTTGATTTTTTTATTTTTCATTGATCAAATCTACATTATATTGATTTCACATATATGTAATTAATGTATTTTAATATACAAAAAACACACACAAAACATATTCATTTCATCAATATTATTAATGATAAGTTATTTTTAATTTTTTCGATTTTGGTCATTTTTAACACGCATGAACTTAAAATTAGATATTCATTAATAATGTTATAGAATATATATAAAGAAATATTTATAAAAAATAATATTAAAAAATGTACATACTGTATTTATAAATTTATATATTTATAATTATAAATTATTAAATATTTTTTTAAAATTATTTCTATATTTATAAGTTAATGATTATATACATTTAAACATTTATAAATAAATAATTAAATATTTTTAAATAATTTTTAAATTTGTCTTAAAATTACTTAAATAAGGGATATATTTAATATATTTATATTTATATATATTTATTAAATTTATATATAGATTTAACTATATAAATATATATTATGATAGAAATATTTCTTTTTAAAAATATATATATAATTATAAATAAATAATTATATATTTAAATAATTATAAATTTACAATAAATAAATTTATATAAGGGAAATATTTACTCTTTGTATATATATATGTGTATTGATTCAGTATATATATACATTTTATATGTATAATTATAATTATAAATAATTTATCAGCACTTAAGTAATAAAAAATGTTTAAGGAAAGCATTATCATAACTTTTTTTTCAATGATAAAGATGAGACTTTATCAGTGCTAAAAACATCATTGGTACATATAATATATATCAGTGCTAAATTGTTAGCACTCATAGACACCTACATTTATCAGTGCTAATAAACACTGAAAAATTTTCATTTTATCAATGCTAATATAATAAACGCTGATAAATGTGTCATTATATAATTAAAAACAAACATAACCTCTTTTGATCCCATTGCGATGTTTGAAAAAATCATGTTTCAAACCCCTTGAGGGTAATTCTCTTTCATTATCCACTTTCTGCAATCCAAATTTTCTCCCACCATTCCCTCAATCCCTCACTATACTGTCCCAGATCTATTCAATGGTGTTTTGAATTTTTCGATATCGACTTCAGAGTACAACACAACATCATCTCTTTTCAATTGGTTAATCTTCGATTCTTGGGGGTTGAAATATCAATAATTTCAGGTCCACTAGAGAAAAGGTACATCAACATTTAGTTTTCATCGGAGGAAGATCGGGTTACAGCGTTGTCTACACCCCTCACCCACAGCTATAACGGCTTCATGTTCTATCTCTACAAGAGGACATATCACTTCCATGTGAAGGTTGACATTCCAAAAATAGTGATTTGGGTTAATTACCCCAATCTTCCTTTACCTTTTTAAAATCAAGTAATTATACGCATTCTAGGGAATCTTGTTAGTAGATATTTATGTTCTGATAGTATAACCCAGTCAGTTTATCACCCTCTTTCTCCTCACATTTGGGTAAAAGATGATTTCTAGAGTTTGTATATAGATTATATTTTGATTATAGTAGGGGAAGAATTTTGATGCCAACAGGTTGATTTTATTGAATCATGGTTCGATTACTACTATTCTAGTAAGAAATTGGTTCATTCTACCTTTGCATATATGTGAGGCCCCACGAACTGTGAACAATAGCAGGTTTCTACTTTAGGAGATAAAGACATGGTCTTCAAGCCAGGTGTTGGTGAATGGATCATGGGGAAGAGTCGATTGGACACTTCTTCTGACACATGCAAACCAAAGGTTGTTCCATGCGAGTCTCAAGGGGGTGCCTCAACTCTTTGAATGAAACTTGTCAAATTCTATATATTAGAAATTAATTCTAGAGAGTCATCCATTTATGTCTATATATACTTTTTATGTCCATATATACTTTTTATATTCATATATATATTTAATTAACATTAATATAATATATCTATAAATAAACAATAAAATATTGTAAACTCATGCTATATTCAAAATAAAAAATAAAGTAACTATATATAATTTTTTTAAAATAATTAAACATTTCAAAATTTATATATTTATATTTTATAAACAATTACCAAGAATAGTAATTATTTATTAGTAATATAATTTAAAAATTATAATTAATTGTATTGTACAGTTTCCTTAGAAAAAAATTGTATTATATATATGTCGATTAATATATTTAATATTTAAATAAACATAAATATGCAAAATAACATAGATATAAATATATGTACAAATAATTTTATAAATATAATACGTATATTTATAAGATATATATCTAATATTTTGGTAGATTCAATTTATTTAACTCTATATTTAATGAGGATTGATCTCATTTTTATTGTTTTTTAATGTGGATGGTGTGAACCTTGTTTAGGTTTATTTCCAATAAAGGTATGCATGAACGAAGTACATGCCTCCATTGAACACGTTTTCCAATCCTATAAAACCCTATAATTTTATTATAATATAATACCAATTTAAAAGGCCATGTTTTATCAAAAAAACATTAAAAAATACTCATTAAATTATTTTATTAAAGACTTATATTGATCCTTGTATATAATTGTGATGATAAAAAAAAAAGTAATCCATCGTTATATCTACCTCCATGTAAAATAAAATAAATTAATTTCAATAAAATAAACTCGTCAGCTAATAATACATTGTAGTATCCCAAGACCCTCAGGTTGTGCAGTACTGCAGTTGCATATTTTTATTCTTCGGTCCCCACCCACTACTTTTCATTCACACCCTTCACTCTCTCATTTCTAATATTTTGTGGCGATTTTCTCTGGAAGGAGTTGGCAGAAATGGAGGTGTTTAGTTAATAACAAGTTTCGATGGTGTTATTCAAACAATTGGGTGGAATTTCGGCTAATAGAGAACATAATGATGTACAACTGGAATCCTCATCAGTTTCATCTCCAAAATATTTGTTATTTTATTTTGTTGCCTTGAAACTTATCCCCATATCTTGTTGAAATAAACCTATGTTTCTTGTAATAATCTGAGAACTATTCATCCCATGGATGACTACTAATTATATTATTTCAAGAAACATACATTCATTTCCACCAGATATAGATAATTTGTGTCGAACAACAATATTCAATGATAACTGTTCATAAAACGAGATGATAAATATGACAACAATACGTCATTCTGTTCTCTAAAAGTGGAAATTACTCGCATTTGTGACAATTACACAATTGGAAATAGTTATTAACTCTACACCTCCATTTCCACTAACTCATCCCAGATCAAATATCTACAAAATCAGAGAAGTAATAGAGTGTACGGCAGGAAAGATATGTAGAGGGTGGACACCAATGAATCAAAATATGAAATCGTAGTTCTATACAACATAGGGGTCTTGGGATCCTACAATGAAATTTAAGCCGACAATATTTTGTTACTGAAATTAATTTATTTGATTTGACATAGAGTTAGGCTTAAAGGTGAATGGCATTAATTTCTGTCTTCAAAATTGTCCACAAGGATCTAAGTAAAACATTAATAAAATAATTTGTTGATGATTTTTTACTGTTCTTTATAAGATATGGCCTTTTTAATAGGTTTTAGTTTGCGTAAAAAATTAAATGGTTTTATATGATTTGAAAAATAGGTCGATGGAGGCATGTCATTCATTCACACTTTTCTTGATAGGAAATAAACCCGAATAGGGTTCGAACCATCCACCAACCACAACTATAAAATATCGTTCACTCCACATTTAATACATAGATAAATAATTTTAATAAACCTAAATATTATACATATGTGTGATATATATATGTATTATATTAGTAACATTATTTAAATATAATTATATATATATATTTGCATTTTTATCATATTTAAATTTATATAAAAATAAAATATATTATTTGATATATAGAATACTATTTTTTCAAATGAAACAAAAAAAATATTAACAACAATAAATTATTAAATTATATTAATTATATATAATTATTATTTTTGGAAATTATGTCTATTATCGGTTTAAAATTGATTGTTTTGTTCAAGGAATTTCACTCACTAAGGGCAACGAAAACACACTTGGAATATCTTTATAATTTAGGATATAGATTCATAAGTCCAATGTAATTTGTAGGAATCAGACTCAAATCAAATTGTTACCTGATGTGATCATTATATTTCAAAGTGTCTATTTCCAGTTTAAAATGAAATTTTAGAAGAAAAATAAGAGTACTACAAATATAGAAAAAACATTATGTTTGATTTGAAACTTTAGTAAAATGATTTGTAAGTCATTTGAGATATCTAAGAATCAGTAGTACCTCCATCGGATGCACAGTGTTAATAGTATGACTCCATGTGCGTGTTTTTATTAAAAATGTCATCAAATTTAATAAGAAATCCAACTAAATTAGTCAAAAAATACAAAAAAAAGAGTTAATATTGATTTGATACATTATTTCATAGATCAATAACTCAATTTGGATTTTTAGAAATCAACTTCACTTCAGTTGGATGCACGTTGTGCCCGGTATGACTATATTTGTCCATTATCAGTTTAAAATCGACACTATAGTTCCAAAAAAATCACTCACTAAAAACTAAGAAAACACCATCATATATTCATGATATTTTACTAAATTGTTTCATATATAATTGGTGATGTGTATGAATTGGTCTCTCATCAAACTGATACATGATGTGATCAGTATGATTCAAAGTATGCATTTCTAGTTAAAATGAGATTTAAGTAAAAAAAACATCTGCCTTTGGTAAAAATCTAGTTAACTCATTCAGTTTGTTTTGATTTATATTAAAATTATCCATAATCCATTTGGGATATGTAATAATTAGACTCAACTCAATCAAATACACTATTCATCTCATATGACTCAAAGTGCCTCTTTTTATTTAAAATTGACATCAAATTTAGTAAAAATGATGACTCGCCTACTCAAAAACAAGAAAAAACATTTGTATTCTATTGAAACATTATTTAAATGGTCCATAATTCGTTTTAGGAATCTTTTAATCATCTAAAAATCAATCAAATACATGATGTGTCTGGTATGACTTAATGTGTCTGTTATAAGTTTAAAATCAATATTTTAGTTCCAAAAGTGTCACACACTAAAAGCTGAGAAAACACACTTGGATTATCTTTATAATTTATGAAAATGATTGATATGTAATTTTTAATGTGTCTAAATTGGTATCATGTAGTAAGAACACATGATTTGACCAATATGATTCAATGTACATGTTTCTAGTTTAAAATTACATTTTAGTAAAAAAGACAAGTGACATACTCAAAACAAGGAGAAAAATTGATTTGATTCGATAATTTATAAAAACAATACATATGTCATTTGAGACATGTAAAAATTATCTTCATGTTAATTTAATACAAGATGAGAATGGTATGACACCAAGTGCTTTTTATTAATATATAAATATCATTTTAGTTTAAAACACACATCATACTGCAAAAACATAGAAAATGAGCCTAGATTATTTTCTATTAATTTAAATATCATCTCCATAATTTTTTTTGATTTTTTTGTGTTTTTTTGTGATGAATTCTGTTGTTATAGCACACTGTACTCCTGGGGAAGTGTGCTATTATAGTAGATTGTGGTATTCTCCTTTATCAGTGCTTTGAAAAGAACTGGTAAATTAGCCCTTTATCATCTCTTATACAAGAACCAAAAAATTGTCCTTCATCATTGATATTATAATAATTGATAATGAAACCCCTTATCTATGCTTCTTTAGTTATGATAAATCACTAGGGCTTTTAACCTCAATCTAGTAATCAACAATTCCCTATTACAGATAATGTTCATTTTTGGCACAGTTAAAGGAATGTTTTATAGTCTGGAGCGGTAAGGGATTTTGTTCTCAATTTTCCTTCTTTGAAATGTTTTTTATGTTCTTCTCCTATATTTTATTTTGAGATATATATACTGCCCCATTGAAATATAATATCATGAAATTATTTTTCCTCATGATCTTTTATGCTTCATTTAATTTTATTCTTTCATTGGGGTTTAGGATTCAATGTTACAAAAGAGATAAGGTTTTAATCATTGAATTTCATTGTTTATCAGGATTATTAATTATTATAATTTCAACGATGAAATCCCATTATTTTATTGAATTTTATTCTCAATTATTTATTCTTTTAGAATATATGATTTCCATTAATTTTACATTATTTATTTTCTATAGATTCAAAATTAATTATTTAAAAAAATGTTTTAATTCCTCTCTTTAATTTTAAATTAATTTTCTTCCAAAAAATAGTTCTCTAAAAAAATTTAAAAATATTTTAATAAATTATTTAACTTATTTAGTAAGTAATCCTTTACCCGTGTTTGAAATTTATTTTAAAAAAATTGAAAATTTTCATTGTGTTCTTTTCTAAATAATACTAATAGAAATTTTATCAAAAATATTAAATGAACATTTTTTTTAAAATGTACTACATGAAAAGATTTTTGCAACATAATGACCATTATTTGATTTGAATATTACTTTATATGTTTCAAAATTACTTTTAAATGAAAATTATTTTCAATTTTTTTGGGAACATTAATTTTTGAAAAAACATATTTTAAAAATGAAAATATTATTATCCTCATGAAATATTTCATGAAATAATTAAAAAATCATCTCCCATATAAGATTATATTATTTGGTGATACCTAATATTTATTTGAGATATGATCCATTTTGACCATACTTATTGTTTATCTAGATGATTTTTGATTACGATGAAGATATGTTTATGAAACATATTTCCATTCTTGGTGTTATATTATTACAATGCTTTATGAACAAGTGGCACATGAATTTCGGGATTATATTATGGGTGGGACCTATATCTCCATCTAATTCATTGGTTAAATATTAATGTTATTTTATCTCAAATTTTATACTAGAGGTTCTTCTATACTAGAAATATGGTATATGGGAGCTTGTCCCAAGCATGAAAATTTGTACATGTGCGGTTTTTGCAATCCCAAAAGCATGTACCAGGGAGGTCATCCCAATCCCAAAGTATGGTATAGAGGAGGTTATCCAATGCCTAACTTATCATGAATTTCATTATGGGTATCCCTATGATAATATATTCGATGATTATGTAGATGCCAAAAATATACGTCATATTTTACTGTTATTCTCATTTGTCTCTTGTTCATTGATCCCATTACGATTCATTTCTTATGAAATGATATGATTTATTCTATGAATCCTTTTTAAGATCTATGATATGCATTGTATAGTATTCAATTTTAATTATTATGTTATCAAACCCATATGATCATGTTATATTTATATCTCCCATTTTTAACTTTTCAGGCATCTAATCTCACCACTTATTATGGTTCCTTTCCCAAAAGATATGTAGAATGTTTTTATGTTTGTTATATAAATGAGGAGTACTAAATGTGATGATATTTGTGGGATACATTGAATATATTTCATGGAATGAAAATATTGTGAATCAATTATTCAATGTAAATTATCCTATACAGTCCATCATTATGTATTTTTGAAATGTATTAAATATTAAAGTTAAAAGATATAAAATTTATGTTTTCCATGTTTGGGTTGTCACATTTGGTATTAGATGTAATGGAATGAATCTGGTCCTTGAGAACACACATGTCTGTACTTTGGATGGTGCATGGATCTCTGTAAAAGGGATTCAGGTGGAAAGGACATCCATAGAGGATGGTGTTTTATCCATCCCAGGAGGTGTAACCACCAATTGAATACCCTAATATGTATTAATTATAGTCCACTATAAATAATTCTGGACCATTACAGTTATAACCAGATGAAAGTTATATTTTACCTGTGGAATCTAAGATAATAAAACAACAGTGAGACCCCTTGGTATTTTTATAAGGATAAAACTATGGATTAGTCTTAGGATGATTCAAAATATAGGAAAATTTCAAATAATTTTGAAAAAGTATAGAACGATCAGTTTCCAAGAAAATACATCACTGTCGGGAAATTACAAGTAGGACTAGATATGAAAAAGATGTACCAAGGAGTAATAAATTTGAAAAGGGATGATTAATATACACTTGATCAACCCCTGTTGCAAAAAAAAGTTTTCCATGCTGTAAACTTGGATTGACACTCCCTGGGGATAATATTTAAAAATTCACAAACACTTTTTGAACCAACATGATAGATTTTTTTAATGAATATGAATTTCCAAGGATGAACCTATGGGTCCATATATTGTACAAAATTTCTTATTAATTTGATATCCTATAATTAATTTTCCTAGTTATGTGGATTCCCAATATG
This sequence comes from Viscum album, assembly GCA_963277665.1. Taxonomy (NCBI): domain Eukaryota; kingdom Viridiplantae; phylum Streptophyta; class Magnoliopsida; order Santalales; family Viscaceae; genus Viscum; species Viscum album. The sequence continues at coordinate 762,168,108 of OY728166.1, forward strand.
ATTATTTTTCATCACACTATTGTGATATGGTTGTAGTCAATAGAGGGAAACAAAAGGAATTGGGGTTTGTTTTAATGTGATATTCAATGTTTTGAGGAGAAATCAAATGGTGTGTTGACTAGAGTGGAGGATTTTTTTATTATGAATAATGAGATGTCAGGATATATGATTAAAAAATTTCAACTCACTTAAATCTAGGTGTCAATGAAAAGATAATGATAGAGTTCACCAATAGTTCCGGTGGTGGAGTCCATGTAGTAAATAAGTGTTGGACTCACCTGTTTTGATAATACCAAATAATTTTTCATTTATGTGATAATCATTTTGTCATAATTAAAATTACCGTGTGTCATTAATTTTCATAGTTTCTATCAATTGATAACCATATAATTTTAATCATACTACTTTCTTGTTTAAGCTTGCAATGCAAAATTTCTCTAATTAGAAATGGTCACCGATGTAAAGGTCACTGGTGAAAAGGTCACTAACGCAAAGGTCACCGATGAAAATGTCACCTATGAAAAGGTCACCTATGAAATTGTTACCGATGAAAAGGTCACTGATTCGAAGGTCACTGATGAAAGTTCACCAATGAAAGGTCTCCGATGAAAGGTCACTGATGAACGGTCACCGATGAAAGGTTACCATCGATGGCTATTAGTAAAGCATACTACTAAAGGACACTATTTAATGTTACCACTGAAGGTTACTATTGAGAAGGTAACCGATGAAGGATACCAATTCACACTACTATTGCGGCCAACTTTTGTAAAGGCTACTATTAACAGTCTACTGATGCATTCCCTTCAATACTTTTTCTAATTCTTTTGATTATTCTAACGGTCGTATTTGGTAAATTTAATTCTTATGAAATTAATTAATGCTGATTGTAGACATATCAAGAGACCGTATATGGGGGAAGTACAAGGAATGAGGATAACTGCACGTGATTTACTTATTCCTATTGCCGAACCTCAAATATAAATGAGAATTCCAAGAATGAAAATAGAAAAATTGTTTCTAGAAGTGTAGAGAAAGATATACATGATAAATATCGGATCAAAGAGAACAAATATGAACCATTCGATGCTTACACTGTGAACTAAAGAACTTCATGAAGATCAATTCTGGAGAACAATTTTGAGGCTTCCTTCGATGGTCCAACAACTCTCTATCAATGCAAGAAGTATAACACTCGTTTTTTGAAAGATATAACATGGATTTGCGACACTCTATTTTGAGAACAACTTCTATAGTTAGACTCTAACCACAAATTCATCACACCAAGGAGTCAAGTTCTGAAATACGAACAAATAGAACATTCTAAACTCAATAATATAATATTAGCTCTACTGTGTTATTCTATTTTACATTTCCGAGAAGTGTGTGTATTTCTGTTACACACACTGTTAGTTTTTCCTGAACTAGAGGATACTAAAAAAACCTCACATCAAACATGACCTAAACTTTATTTCCCATGTATAAATGTGGAAGAGACCATTTGTGGTTTGTATTGATTTGTTTTTTTCCCATGAAGAACTGTGGTAGAGGATTTGATCCCTGGACTGTTTTTGAAAACTGTTATAAAGCCCGATACAGGTTGTGTATCATCTTTACTGTTAATATAAAATACATGGTGGGAAGTGATCACCATGTAAAGAGGATAAAGTCTCGGCTTGAGACTAAACCTCTTGTTTAACTTTATTATGCACTATATTTTTTTATAATCTATTTTTTCTATTTCCCACTTATTATAATGCTAATAAAGAAAACTGTTTTCCATTCACTTTGATAGTTAGTTTTGGTTAGTGTGTGAATTTAATTCAAATGTTGAAGAAGTGTTTTACACTAATTAAACTGAGGACCAATCATCCTTTGAGAAACATGTTAACCATATAAAAATTTATATCGCTATTGCCTTAATTAACTGGTCCGTTTCAAAATTTGGGGATCTTTATCATAATGTTTTTAACAAAAATTTTAAGTAGGAACCCAATTCACCCCCTCTAGAGATTCCACTATAACCAACATTTTGTGTCAGATGATTCTTTTTTATTGCTACTATATGAACTGTTGTGGAAGATGTCAAATTACTTTCAACTGTGATTTTCGTTGTATATTAAAGAACATAATATTTCTATCATATCTATATTTTCAATTCATTATATTCTAATTAAAAATGGATAACAGAGTTGAGGGTGTAGCTACTAAAAGACCAACTTTCATTAATGGTAATAGCTCTTCTTAGTGGAAATTAAAAATGAAAATGTATCTAAAGAGGATGGGTCCTGAAATCTGGGACACAATTAAAGAACAAAATTCTTTTCCACATATCGCTAGGGACACATGGTCTTTGTTGAATAAAGCTACATATAATAATAACTATAAAGAAATGAATGCATTGTACTATTCCCTAGTTGATGAAGTGTTCAATAGATTATCTTCTTGTAAAACTGCTTATGAAATTTTGGAGACATTGGATATTTCCCATGAGGGGACAAAAATGTTAAATAAATGAGATTAAATACTTATACTATTAAATATGATATTTTTAAAATGAATCATGATGAACTTATATCTTAAATGTATCTTAGGTTCAATGAAATAGTGAATACTATGAGTCATCTTGGAAAACTAGTGGATTGTAAGGACCATATTTTGATATTTCTTCACTGCCTACCTGACAAATGGAGAGGAGCTTCTGTTTTTATTTGTGAATCATGTGACATAGGAAAGCTACCAGTAAATGAAATAATTGGAAAAGATATGATGTTTGAAGAATAGATTAAGTTAAATCAAGAATATGATTAAGAACTAAGAAAGAAATATTTAGCTTTCAAGACTGCTACCTCAAAGAGAAAATACCAAAAAAAGTTCAAGCTCATGTTGACACTTCAACTAGTAAGGACTCCGACTCAGACAGTGAATGATATGGATCATCTTTCTAGGAGACTGAAAAAGTTCTACCCTAAGAAGAATATCTTCAGAAAGTAAAACTATAAAGGAAGGTATGATAATAAAGTAAATTGAAAAAAGGATATAAGGTGGAATGATAACACAAATGAGATAGTCTACTATGAGTGTAAATGAAAAGGTCATGTGAATACTGATTTCTCCAAGATGATGTTTAAAAAGAAATATAATGATAAGGGAAAGGGATGTAAAAAGGAAAAGAAAGCTAGTTAGAGTAATTTAGAAGATAGCTCCACATGATCTGACACTTCTGATATTGAAATGAACATACATGAAAACCGATGATTCCTGATAGAAAATTTTTAGGTAATACCCAATTCTCCTGCACATAATGCATATAATTCTTGGAATAAATGTGAATCCAATAATGTTGAGAATATGACTAAGGATGAACTATTTTAATATTGTTGAATAATTTGGATTCCTTTAAAAATATCAAAGATAAAAATAAATTATTTAAAATAAAACAAGCATTGAATGAAAATTATATGTCTGATCTCAATATTGAGAAAGAAAAATGTGCTCAACTGTTAAAAGAAAATACTGAACATAAAATATCAAATTAGAATTTATAAAGGGATCTGGAGATTTTTAATGCAGGTAGAGATACCTTGACTCAGTTTCCAGGGAAACAAATTGCTCCAAAATATAAAATAGGTCTATGAAATCAACCAAGATAGAGAAGGATTATAAAAAATAAATTTATTCCAAAATCAAGACAGTTCACTGCTAGTTCAAGTTCTTGAACATAATTTAAAAAAATATTATCTATAGGACCTAACAAAGTGTTCATGACTTAAAAATATATATTTATTATAGGAAACCTGTGAGAAAAATATGTGTTACCAAAGTTTTACTTGCTATCCTCTCTAGTTCCAAGCAAATCTAGGTAACAATGTTACCCTACACATAATCTTTTTTGAAGAAAAATAACTCCAGGGTTCCTATATAAAACTATTGTACTTGAAAATTGATTTTCAAGACATATTACATGATATTATTCATGCTTGAAGAGACTAATTATAGTTAATGGTGGACATGTCATCTATAATGATAATTATAAATGGAAGATCATCAGCTTAGGCCATATTGCGAACCCTTTTACGGTATTAATTTCAAAAGTACTTTTTTTATGGGTTAAAATACAATTTACTAATTATATCTTAGTTTTGTGATTATGGATTCAATGTTAAGTTTGAAATTGATGTATGCAATTTTTTTATTTCTAAAAATGATTTATTATTTACTACTCTTATAAATGGAAATGTATGTGGTTTATTTAAGCACTTTATCCAAGAAAAATGTTTTCTGTTTAAATTTGATTATTATGGAATCCTGGTTATGGCACAGAATATTAGGACACTACAATGTGAACTCACTTTGGAAACAAACTAGGAAAGTTTTAGTTAAAGACTTTCCTAAATTGGAATTCCCACGTAATAGAGTTTGTAATCTTTTTCCAAAATGAAAACAGCAAAATGTTTCTTTCCAACAAATGAAAGATGCTTTTACTTCTCAACCACTTGATTTGGTTCAAATGGATTTGTTTGGACCATCTAGAGTATGAAGTTTAAATATAAATCACTATGTTTATGTTCTTGTAGATGATTATTCTAGATATACCGGGGTACACATTCTAGCCCACAAAAGTGAAGCATGTTATTACTTCATTAAATACTATTCATTTGTACAAAATCTTAGAGGACATAGAATTAAGTCATTGAGAAGTGACCACAGCCGTGAGTTTGAAAATCAGGTATTTGAATCCTTTTTCTCACAAAATGGATATAATCACAATTTCTTTGCTCCTAGAATACCTCAAAAAATTGAATTTTAGAAAGAATAAATAGGGAACTTTAAGGGATTTCTCAGACTATGCTAAATGAGTATAATCTACCTGCCTATTTCTGGGATGAAGCTGCTAATATATCTAGTTACAATATCAATAGAGTCTTAATCAAGACAGTTCTTCAGAAGACCCCTTATGTGATCCAGAAATATAAGAAGCCAATATTTAATTAATTTAGAGTTTTTGGTTGCAGTGTATTTATCCTTAACACTAAGGATCATCTAGTCAAATTTTCTTCCAAGTGTGATGAAGGAATTTTCCTAGGTTACTCAATTGTACAGAGTAATCAATAAGAGAACCAAATTTATGGAATAATTAGTTCATGTAAAATTTGATGAGATTGATCCACATGAACCCAAAACCTCATTTGAACACCTTGAAGAAGATATGTCAATTCTGGACCTTAATGATAAAGACCGTGAACTCTTAGTAAAAACAACCAGTTCTAGAAATTTTTTACAATCTGAGATTGATGAATATGAACCTATAGACAACCATAGAGAGTCTATTTTAACTCATTCTAGAGGTGTTAGAACTCTCAAGAATAATCCTTTAGATGTTGTAGTAGGTTGTCTAAATAGATGAACACAAACTAGAGATTCTATAAGAATCTAGGTAGAACATCAAGCCTTTATTTCACAGATTGATCCAAAAAATATTGATGATTCTATCAATGATGTATTTTTGGTGATAGCTATGAAATAATAGTTAAATTAGTTTGAAAGAAACAAGGTCTGGGTGTTAGTAGAATGACATAAAGACACATTGATCATAGGCACTAAATGTCTGTTTAGAAATAATTTTTGATGAATCTGGAAACATATTTAGAAACAAGGATAGACTAGTTGCAAAAGGATATAGTCAAGATTAAGGAATAGAATATAAGGAGACCTTTTCACTTGTAGCTAGACTAGAATCCATTTGGATACTACTGTCTTATGCAACTCAAATGAATTTCAAACATTATCAAATGGATGTTAACCGTGCATTTCTAAATTTGTATATAGTTGAAGATGTATTTTTTGAACAACCCCATGATTTTAAAAATCCCCATTTTTAAAATCATGTTTTTAAACATTATAAAGCATTATATGGTCTAAAACAAGCTCTAATAGAATGGTATGATAGACTTTGTTTATTTTCTTATTTAATAAAGTTTTATTAAAGGAATAAAGGATTCTACTCTTTTTATTAAAAGGATTTCCAAAGATGTTTTACTAGTAATGATTTATGTGGATGACTTTATTTTTGGATCCATTTTAAATGATTTATGTTCTCATTTTTCAAAAATGATGGAAGATGAATATGAATTGAGTTTAATGGGGGAATGAAAAATGTTCCATGGATTTCCAATATTTCAAAATAAAAATTTTATAATTTTAAATAAGAGTAAATGTACTAAGGATCTATTAAAACATTTTGGTTTGGACAACAATAAAGGTAGTGATACATCTATGAGTACCACCTGTAAGTGGGATGCTGATGAAACATGTAAACCAGTGGATCAAACCAATTATAGAGGTATGATTGGGAGTCTACTCTATCTTACTTCTAGAAGACTTGATATTATGTTCATTGTATGCATTTGTGTTCATTTTGAATCCAATACTGAGGAGTCCCATTTAAAGGCTCTTAAATGGATTGTTAAATATATCATGTATACTACAATCATAGGACTATTGTATCCAAAAGGGTAATCATTTTATTTAATAAGTTATTCGGATGCTGACTTCTCTGGTTGAACGTCAGATAGAAATAGCACCTATGGATCCCGTCACATTTTAGGCAAGTCACAAGTATCATGGTTTAGTAAAAAACAGAATTTTGTTGCATTATCTACTAGCAAAGTAGAATATATAGATGCTGGTAGTTTCTGAGCTCAAATGATGTGGATGAAACACACTTTACTAGACTATGGATATCAATTCAAACATGTATCTATAATGTGTGATAATACAAGTGCTATAAACATCACTAAAAATCCAGTATATCATGCTAGGACAATGCACAATGTTGTGATACCTCACTTCTGGAGAGATCATTATCAAGGAGGTGATGTCACTCTTTAATTCACTGGCACTAAACACCAATTGGCTGATATATTCACAAAGACTTTAAATTTTGAGAGTCTACATTACATCAAACATGACATAGGTATGATAAACTGCTACATTAGGAACATCTCCATTAATACCTCACTGTTAGGAACGTCACCGATAAACCTCACCGTTCAGAACCTCACCGATAGACCTCACCGTTAGGGACCTCATCGATAGACCTCACTATTATAAACATCACCAATAGACCTCACTATAAGGAATCTCACTAATATACCTCACCATTAGGAACCTCACCAATTGACCTCACCGATAGGAACCTAACTGATAGACCTCACCATTAGGAACCTCACCGATAAACCTCAGTGTTAGAACCTCACCATTATAATCACACCATTTGGAAACAAACCATTGGAACCTCACTGATAGACCTCACTTTTTGACCTCACCATTATGTCCTCACCACTTTCACCTTACTGATAATCAAATATTTCTAGGACTTCATGATTTTTTTATTTTGGAATCTGAAACGTTTTTAGTATTACTTATTTATTTTATTTGTTTTGTTTTTCAATCTCTAAATGATAAAATTAAAAGCCAATACTTCATTTTGAAACAATTATGCACTCTCTCTAACCTCTTTCTCAATAACCTATGACCCTCTCCTTCTGACAAAACCCTCAAACCACTCCTTATTGAAATGAAAATATTGAAGAGACAGTGGGTAAATGATGAAGGCGATGTGTCTAATACAATGAGACCATGAGCTAGGTTGAGTAATGTAATCCAAGTAGTAGCAAAGCTAATGAACCCACAACATCCGAAGAGTGAAATCATGGTTGAGAAGTAACTATGCAAGGAATGGATGATGTTGAGAATGTCTTCAGTGTTTAAGGCATTTGAAGCTCAAGGTTGGGTCGAATGATTTTCTAACAACAATGGATCCTATTACCCAATGCTAGTGAAGGTGGTATACAAGTCATTAAAGACTGAGTAGTCTGGGCATGAGAATAAAATAACTTCCAAGGTAAATGGGATAAGTGTGATATTTTCTTCTGTTGAATGGGATGACTATTTTAGAGTGCCACACGAAGGGATTTATGATTACTACTTACGATTGGTGCCTCCCACTACTGTGTTATTCTCTTATAAAAAGCCTTAGCTGAACTGATAGGGATTGGGATCCCTAGGAAAGTGATTGCTTCTGAAATGGATGGAGAAGACAGGTTTTTATTTATGTTTATTCAGCATGTCTCGTGTCCCGGGAGAGGGGAATTTTTACCTTGAAACATCAGGATGTATTTCTTTTGTATCTTTTGAAGCATGGACAGAAGATAAATTTGTGTAGGTTTCTAATGATTAAATTAGAGGATATGAAAAACCCATGATCCAAAACCAAATATTTGATTCATTCTAGATTTATATCCTTAATTTTTAAAGTGAATGGAGTTTCTGGATGTATGGAGGAAATAGTTATTGTGACAGACAATTTTTGCATCACTAAGATGATTTGAAAGTTTATGAAAATCAGTTGGTACCCATTGCAATGAAGATGGGTTAATGATGAGGCTATGTTGTATGAAGAATTGAACTTAGTTACACATCCTACTAGGCCTAAGGATAAGAGAGACCCTAGTATCAAGCCTAATGAAGTGTAGCATGAATACTTAGATGAAAAAGAAGAGGTTGTTATTACACAAGTTAGAGAGGACTCTCCTATAGATGACAGGAGTGATCTTGACCTTCCACATGCCAATATTTTATCTTTTGCTGAGCCTAGACTACAAAAAAAATTCTAGAAGGGATATTGTCCTAACAGACAGTGATGATGAGGAAACTAGTGAAGAAGAAGTAGATAAAAATGTCTTAAGAGACATTGGAGTGACCTCAGTGGAGGAAGATGACACTCAATCATGTCATGATGACTTTGAGATATCTGCTTGTGAATGTGAAGAAGAATGTATCTGTATTAGTCCCCTGATATGATATATAGAAATGGTAGGATGTATAGATGAAGTGGTTGCTGATTCGGTTAATGTTGGAAATTCATTGGAAGTAGTTGACAATTTTGTTGGAGTGGCATTGGACCCTCCTAGTGATATAGTTGATTGAGGAATTCTGGCAGATATGAATGTGGTTGATCAAGAGAATGCTCCAATTGAGGGGGAGGAACATTTTTCTACAAGATCTGTTGTTGTTACTCATGTGATAGAAGATTGGTTATAAGGCCCTAGATTTGTGGTCTTGGTCTTATATTATGAACATTCGGATGATGACCAGCCTATTAGAACTCATCAAATTCCTTCAGTTACAGAGACTACTATTTTACAGCCAGTAGTGCTTTTTCCTCGAGACTATGTGAAGAAGGATGATTTGGAATCATGGAAGTTGGAATTTAAAAGGCACTTTGATAAGAAATCCATTGCGATAGAGAGAATAGTAGCTCGGAATCAAGGACTTATGACATATGCAGTGGAAATACTAGTTTATACCTCTCACTCAGCCATGCTACAAGAGGTAACGAAATGTGAAAATAAAATTAGAACTTTGTAAAAGTCTATTGAATCTATGAAACATTCTATAGCCATAGGAGTAAGTGGCTTTCACAATACCACTTATGTGAGAATCAGCTTCCTATTTAGCTGCTCCTCCTATTGATCTAGAAGCTTTCAGATCAGTTGTTAGAGAAGAAGTGGAGAAGTTCTCCGGTTCTAGTACCTCATACCCTCAATATACGACACATGTCATTTCCACTACCAAGGAAATTCATAAGCTTGAGGGAGATTATCTAAGGGAAGCTTCTCAAGATAAGAAGGCCATCAAAAAGCAAGTTGATTTCTACTATAAAAGGGTGTACACAAAGCATCAGATGAATGGTCACTTTAAGCTGCTATTAGAGAACATGAGGATCCCACCTATCTCTCTGGAATTTAAATATCATGTTAGCAGAATAAGAGAGTTGACTCCTGCCTTAGAGAAATTTATTAAGAATAAGGATGATTTTATTTCAGCTATGGAAAGAGGAAGAAACCTTTTTATGGATTTCAGAAATCATCTTTTTTTCCTTCCTCCATGTGGAATGAACTCCCATTATTGTTCCTCCATCCTTGAATTCTTCCTCGACTTCTTCAAGATCAACACAGGGCTACACCAATGATGACCCCAACACTTGACTTCATATTCGTTACCCCAACAATTCATCAGAGCTCAACTCACTATAAGTCTACTGATGCCTCTGTCGCAGCTCCTACTACCCTGCTGACTGCCACCCCTAGCATATCCCTCCATCTTATGGACCCGACTCCTCTTCTTCTAAAGATAATGCTCTTTTGGCCCTAAATGTAGATTGAATGTGGTATTTCTTAGTTGATAGGGATTTTTGTACACTTTTTGTATACTGTACTCTTACTTCCTTGTTAATAAAATCATATTTTGTCATCTCTTTTGTATATCTATCAATTTGTTAATCACAAAGGTGGAGAATTTTTTTTGTTAACTAGATCCTTTGCATAAATATATATGATCTATAATAAACATGGTTCAATTTTACTTATATATACCTTTGAAGATATTTATCAGATGTTCTTAACTATGATTAAAAAATACTAAGATAATTTTTTATTATCCAAAAGGGGGAGATTATTGGACTCACCTGTTTTGATAATCCCAAATCATGATTCATTTATGTGATTATCATGTTTTCATTATTAGAATAATCTTGTGTAATTAATATTCTTAGTTTTATTCAAGTGATAAACATATAATTTTAATCATACTACCTTTTGTTTTAAGCTCACAGTGAAAAATATCTCTATGTAGAAAAGGTCATTGATGCAAAGGTTATCGATGAAAAGGTCACAGATGCAAAGGTCACCAATTAAAATTTCACCGATGTAAAGGTAACTGATGAAAAGGTCACCAGTGCAAGGGTCATTTATGAAAGGTCACATATTAAAGTTCACCAATTAAATGTCACTGATGAATGGTTACCGCTGAAGGCCACCACTGAAGATTTCCATTGAGAAGGTTACCATAGCAGGCTACCGATGCACACCTACTGTTGAAGCATACCGTTGTAAAGGATATTGTTACCAATCTACCATTTCCTTCCCATTAATACATTTTCAAATTTATAAGATTATTCTTATAGTAATATTTGGTAAATTTAATGCATCTAACATTAATTATGGCTGATTGTAGATATATAAAGAGACTGTATCTAGGGACAGTAAGGGGTATGAGGAGGACCACACATGATTTACTTATTGCTATTTTTAGACCTCAAATATGAAAGAGAAGGATGAGAAATGGAATAGAAGAAGTGTTTCTAGAAGTGAAGAGAAAGATATACATGAGAAAGAACTGATCAAAGATATCAAATAAAAACCATTCGATGCTTACACTGTGAACCCAAGAACATTAAGTAGATCATTTTTGGGGAACAATTTCAAGATTTGTTCTATGGTTCATCAACTCTCTATTAACATAATATGTAGAACACTCAGTTCCTGAAAGCTAGAACCTGGTGTTGAGATGCTCTGTTTTGAGGAAAACTTTGAAAGCAAGACTGTAACTGCAAATTCTTCACACAAAGGAGTCGAGAGCAGAACTGCAAACACGTAGATCTTTCTAAACTCAATCTTATAATCATAGCTCTTTTGGGTTCTTCTATTTTACATTTTAGAGATGTGTGTGTCTATCTCTTACACACACTGTCTCCTGTGCCTGAACTGTAGGATACTGAAAATCCTCACATCAAACTTCACCTACACTCTGGTTCCCACGTATAACTATGGAAGACACCGTTTATAGTCTGTAGTGTTTGTTTTTTCCATGAATAACTGTGGTAGAGGGTGTGAACCCTGCATAATTTGTGGAAACTATTGTAAATCCTGATATAGGCTAGGTATCTAGTTTATTGTTAATATAAACTGCATGGTGGTAAGTGATCACCAAGTGGGGAGTATTATGTCTCGGCTTGAGACTAAACCTCTTGTTTAACATTACTGTGAAATATATTTTTCTATAATTTGTTTTATATAGTTTATGTTATTTATAATTGTTAAAACAATATGCATTTTTGCATTTACTTTGATATTTTTTTGATAGTGTGTGTATATGTTGAATTCAATAAACTTATTTCAAAAGTTGAATAAGTGTTTTACAATAATACAAATGAGGACTAATTACCCTTTAAGAAATATGTTGACCAAATAAACATTTTTATCTCTACTGCCTTAATTAACTAGGCCGTTTCAAAATTGGGGGATCTTTATCATAATTTTTTTAATTGAAATTTTAAGTAGGAACTCAATTAACCCCCTCTTAAGATTCCACTCCGATAAAGAATAAGATTCAGTGTCCTTTTAATTGATAATGTGGGAAGAATCAGCAAAGGAAATTTATCAAAAGAATAATAATATGTTTTGATTGTGGAAAAGAAGGACACAAAGAAATTAATTACAAAGGAAAAATGAAAATTTCTATTAAATAAATGGATGACAGTCATAGTCCCCCTAATATATCATTTAAGTGTTAATTTTTAAAATGTAAAATTTGTGATAAGTATTAAAATCAATTTCTTAAAAACAAATATCATAAAGAGAATCATAAATGTTAGATGATTAATGGTTATAATTTTGATAATTATTATTCTACAAATGGAATACGATAGGAATGAAGTGTTATTTAATAAGATTATAAATCACATTTAATTGTTTACATAGAAATTGTAATGATTGATGTGTTAATGTATTTGTAAAAATAATTCTATTTTTAACAATGGAATTTTGGTTATTATAATCAGGTATCCTCAATAGATTATTTTACAACATTTTTTCATTAAGGAGTTGCAATAAAATGTTAAAAGGTGTTGTTTTAATATAAATGTAATTTAATGAAAAAGTTGTATTTTTATTAATGGAATATGACCCCTAATATGGGCCTAATGTTGAGGAAAAGGATTTTAGTTTGGATAAAGAGATAATAGATATGGATAAAGTAAATTAGGTGTCACTGAATACCCTCAAACTAATTAATGAATTTCTAACAATGTATTATATTTTATCAGTGATGGAGTTTACAAAATATTTGGACTTATGGATTATATTAAAAAAATATTGGTTTTATTTATTGAATAAGGACAAATGTATTTTTTGACGTCTAATTGTAAATTGTTTTATTAATATTCTTCAATAAAATATATGATCAGGGTATTCAATTTTTTGGTATGTTTCTATTAAGAGATATATATTGATATTTAGTGAATTAATGTTAATTTTATTTTGTTAAACCTATTGAACTTGTTTATAATTTGTTTTGATTTAAATTTCAGTCAACAATGGAGGAGACATAATTTTAACTCTTAATTAAATGTGTTATGTTTATATTAGGATGTTATAGTATAACATGTATAGTATAAATATTTTTAATAATAACTAGAAACTGATGGAATGGATTATCATTATTTTATGAATCTTATGGTCCACTAGTGCTTCATGAATTAGATTAATTAATCTTTATTTCATAAAGTAAGATATGTTGTCAAAATTCAATGAATCACAACAAGTGGTTGTAACAGTTCTTTTTAAATGGAATGAAATTATGTAAATGTATATTCTTGTGAAAATTCACAAACATTTTGAAAAGGATATCCAAAAAAATCTTTTATTGTTACCATCATTTCTTATTATATCAATGATCCTTTCCAAATCGATTTGGTTTATGGTTTTATGGTTATTTATTTTCACATCACCATTCACTTTCTTGGGATCAATGAACTTTTCCACTCTAGAATAATAAAGATATTACACATTCCCTCCACTCTCATATCCACACACCGCATATATGTTCTCATATTTGGTATCATTATATTTATTATTCTATATTCCCTTTGTCCATACAATTTTATCTTTTAAATAGAATGTTATATTAACCTTTTTAATATGTGGGTTTACCAAGAAAAAATATCCAAATGTGATGCCTCTATTTACGATGAACAATTACAATTCGTGAGGATGAAATTTATTTAGTGAGGGTAGAATGTAACAAACTGATATTCAGTGAGATGTTATTTTTTCAAATAAATAGAATATTTTTAATGCTTTTCATTACCCCCAATACTGATTTTATCTTCTTTTACACACAAAATTTAGTATATCGTCCATAACATACAACACTATGTTTAAATTAATCATTAAAAACTACTAAAATATTATTATCTAATACGATAGTTATAATATTTCCATTGTAATGATAGGTATGAATAAGATTATATATATTAGGAAAATATATGTGTTAAACACGTATATATAATGAATTATTTGTTGACCAATTATTTTGAAAAGGTAACCTAAACTATTTGAAGACCACTGGTATATTTTTCTAAAAAACTATTATCATATACAAAAATGTATTTTACATCAATAAATTATAAAATTATATTTTTTATACTATTTTATTGAAATTAATATATTTAATACTCAATAAAATTCTTAACATTCATCTTATGTGTTTTTCTGATAAGATATAATAATAAAACCTATTTTACTCTTAAAAATTACATTCTTCAAAAAAGAAGTTTTGTCTTATATTGTATACTTATTTGAAAATAAATTTTTTAAAATATAAAAAATTTATTTGAAAAAATATAATTTATTTTTTAAGTCATAATCTAAAAATTATCTTTCACTGGATTGTTTGGTATTTTCTAAGAATATATATTTTTTGATTAATAATGAAAAATACTTATTTTTAATAATAATTCTCAATTATTTTAAAAGATTTAAAAACATTAATAAAATTCTAAGATGGTTTTAAATATAAAATAAATTCATATATATATATCTAATAATCCAATTTTTTCATTATAATCCTTTTAATATTTATTTTTTACATAAAATGTTTCACCAGTTATGATAATTTTCTCTTTTAAACCCTATTTTATTGTCGAATCTGTTGGTTTAATTTTAAATTAAATTTTTATCCACCGTTATGAGTTAAATTTTTAAAAATTAACACCATATTTGGAATAATTTTAATATATATTTTCCAATATGTTTAATTTTCATTTTTTACAATCAGTAATAGTAAAAAATGTAAAAATTATTTTCCAGGCTTAAGGTACAAATGGGTTACTGTGGGTTTAAACTAAAAATACAAGGGTCCAAAATGACCCAAAACATGTCCCAAAACAAATTTTTACATATATAGAAATTGAAACTTCATTATCAATAATTACAGTTTAATACTTTTGAATGTGATACAATGTGGGTAAACCTTTTTTTTTAAATAACAAGTCTTCCAGTCACCACACATAAAAGGCCGCCCCTCTCCTCTCCTCTTAAAAGTTATTAAACCCATTTTTTGGACATTAATAGATAGAATAACATAATTAATTCACAAAACTAATCCTAGATGAATTATTTTTGTTATAAATTCATCATAATGAGCCTTTTTGTGAAAATCAAAGTAAATTGGTTGAAGAAGAGGTAACGTCCTTAAACTAATGTTTTATTTTATTTATTCATGCACCTCCTTCATATATTATTAAACCATAATGATAACATAACCACTGAATCATAAATATACATAGATTTTATTTTTAAAATTTAATAACAAAAATACATCTCCACTTCTATCAATTGGGATATGAAATGAACAATTGTGTGTAACGTGGAGTGCCGCCTTGCGAATCAATTATATTTTTTATATCATCACCTGTGATGGATTTCAATATTGATCGATCAAATGATAATGTATGTTATTTAGGATATTATTATTCCTCTAAAATTATAATAAAACACATTCTTTCTTTTCTCACAACCTTTTGTAATATAATAATGTTGTTAATGTGTTTGACAGACTACTGCTATATAATCTAATGTCATTTTTTTCATTTCTATTTTACCAAGATGTTAATAGTGATAGATTATATATATTATTGGTTAAAAGTTATACTTATTGATTTATTATGTCATATATTCCTTCTTATATTCCATAACATGATAATGTAATAACGTCTCTCGTATATACATCGGACAACCACCTCGCAAGGTGATGTGATCCGTTCTTCCCATACTATTTTCAAGGAAGGTAATGAGGATAAGATTAAATAAAAATATATTATATATAATACATATAAATTATGCTATACTAATAATATATAATTTATCATTCCTTATTTCTATCCATTGATTAAATGGAAACAATGATTATTCATACGTAAGGCCTACCATCTCCATGAATGTTGAATTTCATTTTCTATCTCTATATTTTATGGATTACTATAATTAAATAAAAATTAAATATTATATATATATATACATTGTGGTAAAATCTATTTAGATCACATAACAATGATCAGTAAAATTGGTACAAAAATAATAAATCAAAATATATATAGAAAACAAGTGAATTGTTACCGAAAACATGATTCTAATAAGGAATTATTAATAAATAGTTAATAAAATCA
Organism: Viscum album; assembly: GCA_963277665.1. NCBI lineage: Eukaryota > Viridiplantae > Streptophyta > Magnoliopsida > Santalales > Viscaceae > Viscum > Viscum album. The sequence continues at coordinate 762,184,459 of OY728166.1, forward strand.
CATAAGTAAATCATATATTTTATTACATATATAATTATTTCTCAATTATATATTTATAATAAAATTATATTTACTATACACTAGGTTCTAACCTATACAAAAGAAGCTGAGACATAAGGTATGGGATTTCTAGTCTCTCTTTTATTTCAAGGAATCAAACGAAAATTAACCCCTCATTTATTTTGTGTAGTGTATATACGACCCCTTAGAAATATTATATCATAAATATAACTCTTCTAATGATATTATATGTATCATTTCACATTATTATTATTTTCATACGATTTAGAAGATTACTAATGTAGTCTGTGACTTTTGTCTCTATTTTCTTTCTATATGACATATGGTATGTTATAAACATATATTCTCTTATAATGTGTATGTAACAAAACATTGAAATTTAATATAATCAGATTTTTATTATCATCATATTTTATGTTTCGTTTAATGTTATTTTTTCATTAGATATTACGATATAATGTTAACAATGTTGTAATGGTTGGATGATTCGGTCTCATAGTCTATGAGGGTTATTTATGATTATGTTTCGATAATGAAATAACATGATAGGTTTATTAATAAAATAAATAGTATTATTATAATAAATTTATTTCATGAGAATAAAATTTCCCATTAATTTTCTCCTCTTTATGTACTAATGATTAAAAAATAATGTTTTTATGAAAATTCGATGTTATTTCTCTCTTCAGTCGAAAGTCCATTTTCTGATAGAATTATTTTTGCTAAAATTGTTTTCATGTTTTTTCAATTAAATAAATAATTTATTGAATAAATAAAAACCGATTTATGAGTTTTTATAAAAAATTGAAAGGAATATTCTTGTTATTTTCCAAGAAATTTCCATTTATATTTTACTAAAAATGTTACTGGAATCCTTGTCTTAACATGTAAAACATGAACATAAATTCCCAACATCACGACCATTGTTTTTTATAATATTACTTCATAATTTTAAAAAGGTATTTTTCAAATAAAATTTTTTTCAATAATTTTTGTGAACTTTCTTTTATATAAATGAAGATTTCAAAAAGTCATTGGTTATTTTACTCAAGAAACGTTTTATGTGATCATTCAAAAAACATTTTCAGTCAAATATGATATCCTTTGATGTTGCATTTGGTTTTTTTCGAGTATTATCCAATTTTACCATTATTTTAATTACATAAATTATTTCATTTCAATATTAAGATATTGTGATGAAACTCATTACCTTTCTATAGGTTATATTATGATAAATTCTTTATGATCTTGAGGTACATGAACATAGGTATTACGTAAACTAGAGGAAGTATATCTCCCAATAATGATTTAGGAAATGATTAATGTTATATGATCTCAAAAGGTATAAATAATGATTTTTTGTACCCAAAAGAGGGTATATGAGAGGTTATCCCAAAAAAGAAAGAAGGTATAAAAGATGTTATCCCTTGACCAAGAGAAGATACATTGGAGGATATTTTATGGCCGATGTTGGTATACGGGTGGTTATCCAATTTGAAAAATTTTATAATTTTCTTGGTGGATCTCCTTGACACGATAACTTCTATTATAATGTATATACCAAAAATAATTGTATTATGATTGTTTTATACTCTAATTTCCCATGTTCTTTAATCTAATTATGATTCATTTATTACAAAATTCCACGATTTATTCCATAAATCACATTTGTAATCTATCATATGTAGTGTATAGTTTTCAAATTATATTCCCACATTCCAATACACATATTTTCGTGATATATGGATATCCAAATTGTTTAAACTTACTGAGCATATGGTCTCACCATTATGTTTCTTTTTCCCAGTTTATAAAGAAATGTTTAATATAGGGTACAAATATGTAGACTACTAAATGAGAATATTTTTAGAGTATATATTTATGATATTTCATAATATTAAAATTTAGTGAATATAGTATCTAATGAAACTAAACCAATATAATACATAGATATGTATTATTAAAATATATTGAAAATTCATAAAAAAATATATGTAATATTTATGTAATAGTTTTTAGATAATTACAATTATTATCATACGAAAATTAAAAAATTTGATGCTTGTAAACTATAATGAGTGAGCATTGGACGTATCATCAATATATATCGAAAGGAATCATGAGTAAATGGATTACATTGGGGATGGAAGTGTGTCATGCCCTAGAGGTGTATCAACCATGGGGTTTCCTAATAGAAATCCGTTATAGTCCACTAAAAATAATTATCAACCATTGTAATCATAATCGACTACATCAATGGGATTCATTTCTGTTATATTGTTGCTAATTCTAGAATAACCTTATATAACATGATGGTTCTTCAAGGCTCATCTTATAAACATTAAAATAATGCAATCTTTGAGGCTTCTAGATTTAACTTTAGGATTAAGCTTCCTCTTCCCCTTTTTAGTTTTATCTATACTAAAATTTTATACATTAAAAACATCGACACATTTATTGGTCTAGATTTACCATCAAGATTATGATTCTTCTCCCTCTTTTCTTCTTCTATATTTTTAAAATTTTATTCATAAAATATATCTGACTTCTCATTTAATAGATATACATATTATTTTTCTAGATAATAATTGTCCAAAATTTATTTGCAATACTTAATTATCATTTACCTGTTATATTTTAATCTACATATTATCTTAATAATTATCTTCTAGATGCACATATTTAAACATCCAAACAACATTAACCAAAATATTACCTTTCCGAAATCAACTTATGGATAGTCTTTTAACATATTTTTCGTAAAAATAAATCTAAACTCTTAACCATTTATTCATAAACATCATTTAAAAAAATAAGACACACCTTTAATAATTCACCAATTATTTTTCCAAATCATTTACAAAAATATAACACACCTTTAATAATTCAATGGTTCCCTCAATAATCTAAGATTAATGGTAAATATCATTCATTTTGGTGTTAATTTCATATTATATATATTTTAAACTAGGTTTTTATGTGTAAGGATAAATTAATGAGATTTTTTTCTCTATTCCCCCCTTATGATTAATGGTGAAATTTTTTATGATGACATTTTTTATTTGGGTGTGTATTTTATGGATCTCTTTTTTTGAAAATTTACAGTTTGTGGAATTATATAGGTTATTTGAAAACCAATTATGAAATATGATATGGTAATGTTTACATGTCATATATTAAAATTTATTGTGTGTTATTGGATTTGGAATAACATATTTATCATTTTATGTAATTTTTTAATTCTCCATTGATATTGAATATTTTATATGTTAATGGAACTTTATTTATTTATTTATAAATGTTATTATAATTAAATAATTTTTTAAAGAAAATACTATTATATTATATTGTGGTTATGGACATGGAATAATAGAAGAAAGGGTTGGATGGATTATTATTAATTGATGAAATGAGGTTTTTTCCTCCAAATATTTCAATATGGGATTTTGAATGGAATGTCAAGGTGATTTTATGGATATAAATAAATCATTTTAATATTAAATTGATGGAATCGATTTTTTACTGTCTCATTTTTATTTTCCCTATCGGAGTGGTCATTTTATCTTTTATCTTATGATGGATTTTTTATTCCATGTATTTTGGAGAATTAAGAGAAGTTGATAGAGAATGAGAAGAGGAAAATGTAGGGTGATGATTAATGATTGGTGAATATCATTGATATTGAGGTGTGTGAATTGAGATTCTCATCTATTTTAATCTACGTCAATTTAGCATGATTATTAACATTTATGATGGGATAAAGATTCACTGAAATCTAGGTGTTAAAATTAAATTGTCATATTAAAATGTAATTTTATGGAAAATATTTTGTGGGTATTACAAATGATTCTTGTTTAAGGTATATTAATAAAACCATGAAATTTAAAATAATGTTAACAACTTAATGGAATCTATATGTTGGAATTTATCATACAATTATTAGGTTTATATTTATTATTATTTTTTATAAATGATTCTTCTGTTTCACCCCTAAAGAGGGTTCTCGGATTGATTTGAATCTAATAGTTTTTTTTTCTTTGTGGAGTGAATCTTCTGTTGGTAACTTTTAGCACCGGGATGTTCAAAATAAAATGGGTTTCATGAAAGCCTATACGTTTTATCATTTAAGATGATATTAATTTTTTAGATGAAGTTGTTTATAAATTATTATATCATATGAGACGGAATGGTGCCATGTTAAGAATAAATGGGGTTATATAACTTAATGGTGATAATGGAATTTCACCCTATGAGTTACATGGTGGTCATGTAGTTTAAACATTGGTCATTAAAAATTATAATGGGTTCATGCTAATTAAATATTGATTCTTTTAAAGATGATGTATTTCTATCCTATATTCTATTTTTTCATTTGGATGCATAGTGAGACCAAAAATTATTTCACCATTATAATATAGATTTTTAATCTATCAAAAATCCTTTGATAAAAATATAATATATACATAGTAATTGGCTTGAATTTGAAAGGATGATATAAATAGAGATGTTAATATCAAATAAAATATTGATATAAAACAAATATTGAGTTTATAATATTTAAAATTCTTATGATGTGAGGAATGATTAATGATATGGTTATAAAATCACCATGACAGATATGCACACACACATTAATTGATGAGACCCCAATTGGGATTGTTGTGGGTTGACTAGTCCACTTTATTCCATTGTCAAATAGGATGGGGGATGGATAGTATAATAAAGAAGTTATAACAATAACAAATAGGAATTAATGTATAATAATTAATATCAGAAATTAATTTATAATTATAAAAATAACTAATAATAATAGTGGAATAAATAATCAAATAATATATTTTAAAATGTATCAATTATAAGATAACTAACATGAAAATTCAACAAATTCAAATCCCAATATGTGAAATATAAATATATTAAAAAATACCCTAAGTGTAAATGACTCTAGGAATGGGTAAGACACCTTCTTTCTATAAGGTACCCTGAAACAATATCAAACAGAAAACTTCTCCCACCATGGTCCATTTTCTTATATTATACATTAAATACATCGTCTCCACTAGCCCCAACAGCTTGAAATCCATCATAAATATTTTAATCCACACAACATCATCCCACACTAAACATGTGTGTGAAAAAATCAGATATATGGGTGAGTATAAATACACCTAGTTGGGAAACCCAAAAACAATGAATATATATAGAATAATAAGATATTACAAAAAGTAAATTTTAAGGGAAATAAGAAAGAAAATTTTAGGGTAACATGTATATTTTAAATTCAATACATCTATATAAAATGGAGAGTCTCTATATTCATAAACCGTTTTCAAGAAGGATTATATCTGATAATTAGTCATTGATATCAAACCGAACCAAGTCTCATTAATCCAAATTTGTTAGCCTAATATAATTCAAATCAATTTTTTAACCCTGTTTACCTATCATATAAAAAGACTTTTAAACCTAATAATATATAACCACAACTATTAATCCATTATAACACTCACACAACCTAACTATAATTATAATAGGGAAATCACATCTTGATAAGATGTCTGATTTATTTGATTGGGTACTGAACCCTGATTTTATAAGGATGAAAATATATTTTATAGGAAAAAATAATCCCCTATCAGTGGAGGACCTGCAACCCATCACATTATAGGGTTACTAAGAATTTCTATAGTAATGAGTATCTACACCTCGTCAGGACATGGGGAGTACATACCCTATTTCTAAATATAGATCCCACATCATGAAGAAAGGTATAGTATTATCTAATTAGTTGGGAGGTTTACACAGTCCCAAATATATATAGGGGACCCATTCTGAATCTTATGAATTGGTCTATGGGGATACTGAACTTTTGTCAATACAAAAGACTCTCCCATTCCCAATAACATCTACATGAATCTATGGAAATTCCTTTAACCTATACACCTTGAAAACAATGAAAACTATTAATGAAATGTGATACATGATTTATTATATATAAAATATATTATTATATAATACACATATTTTAAAAAACAAATCCCTATGTGAATAGTATGATAAATTATCCATTTCCTCAAATGATCACATGACATACATGGGTTGTGGGCCCTGGTGTGTGACTATATGGTTCTATCAATGTGAAAAAGATATGAACTACATGTTAATATATGTTACATGATGTGTGTGTCCCTCCACATATCCATATAAGTATATTATTTTCAAGGATTCGTTATATTTTTATATAACTAGAATGTTGTCTAATGTACCTGATTAGTGAAGCTTTGAAGGGGGGTCAACATTCCTTTATCATCCCGAAGTGGATCATGTCCTCAATATTTACACAAAATTTCTTCTATTACACATTAAATTTAGTAAAATATAATTAAATATAATGTGAAACTAATAGTTTGTTTTGTTACACAACTACCAATACATGACATTTAGCAAGAATATAAAAAGTGTCAAATATTTATAAAAATGGGCACCCAATTGTATCGTGGTTCTGAAATTATCAGAATCTCTCCAGGATAATTCATCTCATAGAGTGTATATATTTTTACAAGGTTTATCTACCTCCATGAAGTTTTCAAATGAATTCCATTTTATGTAGTTAAAATTCCATACCCACCACTGATGTGTTTCTGGAATCCCACATCATTATTAATTCTTCCTAGTACGCGTAGAGTTTCCTCCACACCACATAAAAGTTCAATTTCATTCCATATATTAATATCATTTAATCTTTATCAAATTCACATGTCGAAAAGACCATAAGTTCATTGCACATATAAAACCTCATCTACATAACCACCTCGGAATATTTATCTCCCATCGTTTTCCATATATCTATGATTAAATAAAATTCATGTGGTGGGGGTAATTAATCAAAAACATTGGTTGGGGAAGGTTCTTACCAGCCAAAAAAATATATTCATTGTTAACATTTTAGAACATATGAATGTGGGAGAATAAATAATTGTATGAGGAATATTTACCTAATCTTGTCAGATCACCGACACTTTTTACAATTGTTTATTATTTTCCCAGACACATCATCTAAATAATATCTTATTATTACAAGTCAAATGAGAATTTAAAATTATAAGTATAATAAAAATAAAAACCTTAATTGAAACCTAATTTCATGGATAATCAACCTTCCATAAAAATAATCTATATGAAATTATATTCAAAATCAAAATATATATTTCTTCATTGAATTAAAAACATTATATTTCATTTTGAAAATGGAATAACCTTCCTATGAATTATTCTTATCACAATATAATATTCCATAAAATAATTAAATGAAATTAAATCACAAAACAATCATTTCTTATTTTTTATCAATTTATATTTCATAAAATCTATCATACAGATATAATAGTTGTTTAATTAAATCACCATTTTTAATATAATCTAATATTCAATTTATAATCCTTTAATTAGTATACCTCATAAACATTAAGATAAATTTATAATTTTTAGTCATATCCAGGAGGATCAAATAAATGGGTAATGTTGTGAATTCAAATAATATTATTTTCTAACCTTGATATAGAATTATTAACACATAAAAAATTAAATCATCATTATCATGTTATCTTATCATCAAAACAAAGTTAATAATGGTTCTATACTATGGAAAAGGTAGAGATATTTGAATTATTTAATTATTTTTACTTAATCCATGGAAATGAGGGTGATGGGATGGTGGTAAATATTGATTTCAGATTATAGAAATTAATTAGATAGATGAATTATTTCTCACCCAATTTTTATCCATATTTCCTCTACTAACAAATTTTTTGGATTACTCAGAAATTACAAGTCAACACAGATATATATTTATTTACATAAAATCATATATTCATCCAATTTAACACCCCTATAAATTTTAAATTATATATCATTACATTCTCAAGTAAAATGGACATTTATTTATATTTTTGGATACATTATTGATTGAAATAATGTCCCAAAAATGATCACATGACCCGATGATCCCCGAAAACATACATTATACTAATTATAGAAAAAATATCTCATTATATTTATGACATATTTTACCTTGTTTAATTTGTAGTAACCAAACTCAATCTTCCATATGGCCTCAAGTGCAACTCCCCATATTCCAGAGGTTACCGAGTAGCAGCGACAATACATAGTGAAATGGTTTCGAGACTATACACTCATGATCATATGGTTTCACTATATTTTAATAATATAAAAAATATAAATATCATAACGAATAACATGGAAGAAAGAGATAAACATACATCATATAAGTAACCAAGTATCTCATCCAATGTGGTCATATATAATTATGATCAAGGAATTCTATACAAAAGATAGTAATATATGGAAGCAACCGTAATGTTCAATACGTTTTTAAAAAGTAAAAAAACAAATGATTTACTATCCAAAGATAAAATCATGGTCTCAAAGTGAGATCCTATGCTCCTCTTCTCTTATTCACAAATAAATCAAGTATCTACAAGAGGTCACTTTCCCTTATCCTAAATTGTATCCATGATGTCTATCAAGGAAACCAATGTTGTCCCAAATAGGGTTTGAAATAAAACTCAATAGTCCACCACTAACAGTTTCTATTAAATTTCATATCCATTCAAATAATTTAAATTAGAATACAGATATATCATGTGTAAAAATTAAAAAATCATATGTGTTTCTATCTAGTCAATCAACTCTCACTGTGATCAGGAAACAAATCAATAGAGGGAATATATAAATCATAACACGAAATAACTACAACCTAAAACATTTAATAAGGTGTGAGGACTATAGGGGATAGGTGTTAAGGGATATTAAGTTCCATGTAAACTGTATAATCGAAGAAAAACTTGTAAACTGGGTACAAGGATTAGAAATATCCAACACAACCTCAAAAGTCGATTAAACAGGTTCTAAGGAGTATAAATTTCCAACGAAACCTAATTATTCCTCGAATCGATGGATTAGAAATTTAAAAATCATCCTAGAATTGGAAGAGAAAAGTTAAAACTAGATCCTAGTTGTATAAAATTCTATGGGGTCATTGTAAGAAATTTTAACTAGATCGAAGGAGTATAAATTTTCATGTAATCCTAGCCTAATTGTCGGATCCAAGTAGTTGAAATATCTGAAGCATCCTTACTAGGAAATTAAAATGGATACAAGCAGTATATCTTTTAAAGGCATCCTTACTTGTCTATTAAATAGGATCCAAGGTGTATAAATGTCCAAGTTATCCAAATAAGAAGGATCCATGGATTTTAAATGTTAAAGGAATCTAGATATAGTCTTTAGATCCATGGATAAGTAAATTTAGAGGAAACATAACAAATTCATTCACCAATAAATCAACCATTCATTTATTCATTATACTAAGGCATAATGATCATAAATAGATAAAGGTATTATCCATTTCATATATTTCAATTACAATTGAAAATATTATATAATGTTCTTAAAACCTTCAACAATTCACATTAATTCCTCATTCTATTCATAATCACACATTGTGGGATTATCACACCCTGAGGGAGAAATTTTCATGATAAAAAGGTAGAACCCACCCTATGGAAAGTTTAGGTAGTGACCAGTAACCGTCAAATATTTTTAATGGTTGATATTTCATGTCTTAACTTGTTTATATTAATTTACCCTTGGTGAAGTAAATTTATAATTAATCTCCATGAATGTTCAGTATGTGGAACAATGATAACTATATCTATAAACTATAATGCATTTAAGGTAAAGTTAAATCCCAACTACCTCATAATGGTGTAGTGATAGTAGCCCATTCAAATCCTATGATTTGATCTATATCAAAATAAAAGAAAAGAAAAATAAAAGTCCATGAAAATATGGCATAATATCCTGCACTAAAATAGTTTCATCGACAATAATGCCAAGGATGAATGGTTCCTAATGAATTGATAACTGGCCGGAAAGGATCTGACAACCTGAAATCCTTCTAAATCATATGTTTTCAGGAGAAACTGGATCAAGGCATGTATGAATGATTGAGGAGGTCATGAGGGAGAATAGGGGTTGGTCATGATTGTATAAAATATAAAATAGGAGATGTGATTTATCATTTTTACGTAGTAAGGGAAAAAGTTTCGTTTACCTCAAAATACTAGGAATCACAGTTTATCCACATGGCTAGTCAAACAATGAACAAACTAAGAAAAACTCTCAGTCCAAAATCCCCTCTCACATGGACATTTTACATAGTTAGGAAAACCATACACCGACCATGTATTTTTTCTAGGCTAAAAAATCTAGATCCCCCACACAGGTGCACTCCCCTGATTACCCGGTTTCCTCAAACAGTGCATCCATGTATGGTGGGATGGACTACCCTACAAAATTTACCGAATCCATTTGTCATGGACTACATAATTTTTAGTAACTAGTTGTCCCATCTAAAATTTCCTAATAATTGGTCTTTGCTATTCGAACAAGCCTCAGACATGACCTTTTCCTCTATATCCTCAGTAGGAATCCATAATAGGACAAATCAAAGGAAAGAAACCTTAAATGAAACATTTATAACCCTTATATAAAAGTTATAATATTGTAATATTCCTTATTTAAAAGAAATGTATCCTCAATTTTCCTTCCAATGTGTGTTTATGCATTTTATGACAATAACTTTTTCCACTTCAAATGTACATCGGACTCACACTGCCCAGTATCATCCAAAAAAAAGCATGATTCCATAGCACCCATTCAATAGGAACATATTTACCTTAGGGAAAATTAATTACATGATGAACAATACATATAGGTGTCTACTAACATGAATAATATAGATCCAACTGAAACTCCTTAGGAAGACGAATACATGAAAAATTGAATGATATCGGTGAAGTTGAGATATTTGGAAGACATTATGAAATGTTCAATACCTCTAAGGTAAATATAACTGACATGCTACTATCATAAATCTCTATAAACTATTGAAGGTTCCATCATAACCATGAAATAGATTCCCTTTTTTTCATGTACTTCAATTCCCCAGTCTTGGAGAGAAATTCAATAATTCTTGACTCCCCGCCTCAAACTCAAGTGGTCGATGATGATGATTTGTGTACAAATCCTCTATTGACTGATTTATAGACATAAACATCATAAAAATCTAAAGCAAATGTGAAATCTCTTAAACAATTCAGGGACCTCATACCTCTATATATCCTATCTATAAAAAGAACAGGGGTGAACAGGATGGCCTTCCACATAGGGCCTCATATGGATTCGTTTGTATAGTCTCCAAGACACTGGGATTATAAGATAACTCAGTGAGAGGTAATTATCTCACCCAAAAAAATCTAGAAACATGGATTTATACCAACATAATTTAATATATATGTTTTATTGTATGCTCAGACTAGCCATCATTATGTGGGTGATAGGAAGTACTCAGCAGTACCGAAGAACCAAGTGCCATCGATAACCCTTTTTAGAACCATGACATGAATCGATTGTCTCTATCATATATGATAGAATGTTTAACAACATTGAGGTTTATGATATCATGAATTTAGATCCACTCAATTGTATGTAATGAAATATTATCCCAAATAGATTAAAAATATGTGATCATGGTCTACTTGTCTATGATCACCCATACGACTTCAATTCCCTAAGGTGATGTAAAATCCCGACCATTCTAAAGACACCTAGTTGTTGATTCAATGTATTATTTTACCCTTGTTTGGTTATTACATGGTCGGGTTTCGGTTTTGTGTTGTTTTGGTTGAAAGGGATAAATTTTGAGGCCCATGGGGCTATCAAATATTGGCACATTGTTAGTAAAAACCATGTGATTTTCCCAATGAAAATTTCTTCCACATTTTTCTGGCATATTAGGTGCAACATTATTGGTGGATAGTTTGGTCAAACCATGGATTATCCCTCAAAAACCAATGAAACCACCAATAAAGGGTACTTCCATTGATGGTTCACTTTTTTCAAATCGTACACCACTTCGGAGAAAAATATCTTCCGTTAAGTAGATGCTCATGGTTAATGCATGTGGTTTGGAAAACCATGTTCCCAATCCCTTTAAATCATGTACATGGGATTTTATACCCTATAAAATTTTATTTAAATTCATATACCCCCTAGTATTTTCTATTAATCATCTCATCTCAACCTAATCAAATTCTATTCACTTTTTGATAATCCCATGTGGATTCAAAGGATCCAAAACCCCTTTTCTTTTGAAGTGGAATATCCAATTGAAGGATTTACTTCTCTATGGTATATAATATCTTCCTCCATTAGCTTCTGCTCCCACTCTTGTATCTCTTTCTTAATATAGGTAGGTGACTTTTACATTATTGGTGATGGATTACATCTAGGTTTCATTGTTGAGTATCATTGGATCCTTTTCAATGGTCTTGATCCTAGATCTCTTTCGTCATTGTGAAATTGTTCATTCAACATCAAATTAGGGATTTTGATATACTGAGAATTCATCAATGATATTGAGGTAGATGTTTTAATTTCCATTTTCCATCATATTGATTTTATTTAGGGGTATGTATTCCTAAAAATTATTTTTCCATATTGGAAAATCATATTTTTAATTAAATTAATTAATTGATTGATTATTGGGATTATGAAATCGATGGTAACCAATGGGGTTTGCTGATATAATGTAAATGGTGATTTATAAATTTTGGAAATAATCAATAAGTGGGTTGTGGATGTGGAACCATGATATGCGATATTTTTTACTGAGTCATGGGAACGGTATTGTTTCTCAAAATACCCACGGAGTGAATTACTTCCACTCTGGGACCCCATGATATGAATGTATTACCTATGATCACTGATTCTAGGGACATGGACTTCCTCTCCAAATACCCACAAGATGAGAAACTATTTCTCTTAGCCCACATTTTATGAATATGAAATTATAATTAAATCATTTATGGAATTCCAGGATGGAATGGAATGTTATATCCCCTTTTTGAATTCTAAAAACTCTTGAAAAATCATAAGAATATATTGTTGGTTCAGCAATCATCATGAACCAGGGATATATTTTCTTTATACAGATAATTTAAAGTGAAAAATATTTCTTTATTTTTTACTTTATTATTTATATGACTCTATAAACATTTATAGAGTGTACATTGTTGTAGAAACAATTGGTGGTGGATCAAAGAGTTTTACTCATGCCCTACATGGGATTTTTGATTGGCACATGAATATAATTCATATTTAAAGGACACGATAAGGGAAAGATCCCTATGTTATACTATGAAGTTGGGATTCCTAATAGAGAATTAATGTAGCTACCAGACATGTTTTTGGACCCATTGTGAGTTTTCATATGTTTTTTTTACTTTGGGTTTTCATTTTGTACTTTCCACTTATTGTGGAATGACACAACTACTATTTTTTATCGTTATCTAATGTACTTTTGTTATTATAATACTATGTTTTTCCTTATTATTATTTATTTATTTTGATTATTTCTTATTACCATTTTACTTTTGGATATTATTAATTCTATTGTGTTTTTTATAAAGATATTATAGTGTCTCTGAATTACATATTAGACCCACACTATTAGTGGTGTCTTCTGGCATACAAGGAGGAACTCTTGAGGCCATGCAACCAACTATCGGGGGGAAATAAAATGTGGCACAAGGGTTTGGAAGTTACTATGTGGTAGAATATGGGACTTCTTTTAATATATATTATCTTACCATTTTGTAATGGTAAACAAGATAATGGGATGAGTTGGGCCTTGGTTAAAAGCGCATTCATAGGAGTAGGTGACCCATGCATGGGGAATACAATGTACCTAGGATGGGATTAATGTTCTTAGTGATTTCTATTTTAACTAAATGTCATTTCACCTTGGGTGATGCACTTGATAGGTGATATTATTGTTTTCTAAGAATTTACTAATGTCCCGTTATGGAATTGTTGTTGAGTATACATGAATCATTCTAAGAACTCATAAATTTATGTGACATGCATCATTTTAGGAAAGCAATGAAAAGAACGTTTCATGTGTGTTTTGAAAAGATGTTTCTATTTGATTAATATATGCTAAATAGGTTTATAATAAGAAAATTAATATTTTAAATAATTCTAAAGGTTCTAAATTAATTTGGATAAATTTGGTTTTAATGGGAATCCCTGAAATATTAATTTTTTTCCTATGATAACCATAACCCAGATGTGGGATGGCAGAGGGTAGTGAGTGTTCCTCAGTTATGAACAAGTGGAAGGGTGTGGGGGATTAATTTTTATAGATTTATTTAAATATATATCATAAAATTGTATTATTTAAGTGTTATGTGTTCTTAAATGAGTGTTTGGAAATATAGATATATGCCTCCATGACAAGTCTTGTTGATTGGACTATATAAGGATATGGATGGAAATGATCATCTAATAATGGAACTTGAGGAACAAATATTTCTGGTTGATGAGGACAAAGAGGTGTTCTATGAGAAATTTTCTCACATAATGCAATTTATGGAGAGATACATCTAGTGTTTTTTGTGAAATCAGACTGAATTGACAAAAAAAACTAGTTGAAGAACCCACTAGCCTTCACCAGAAAGGGAAGAACTAATGTAGATGAGTTCTAGATTGAGTGATTCAAATTGATCATAAACCATCTAGTGACTATTGTTTAGTAGTGTGTGATTATGGAAGATTATATGTTATGTTTTCATGAAATACACTTGTGGGACATTCAGACTCAGGATGGGATGACGTAGAATATAGTGTGGGAGTAAAATCATTAGATTTATATAAAAAACATTTACCTAGAGATGATAATGATGGAGAGGGTGGTAGAGTTTATACGGCTGGACCAAGTGGTATGTTTTTGGTGAAATATGGTTTTCATTTCACTAACATTCATAAAATCTTTCTAGAATTTGTAGGAGATGAAGAAACTACTATGATGCACTAATTATATGGAATTAAATGTGATATAATGTACTAATTTATAATCTTTTGGTTGAAGAAGGTTTTATAAATAATGAACATGGATCACATGTCTGAGTTAAACCTTAAGGATGCTTCATATAGAATCTAGGTGGATTCTAGTGGATGACTAGAAAGTAAATCTTCCAATATTATGAATCATTTCTTTGATAACATTAACTAGGGATATGAAATAAAAAGTGTCCCAGTGGAAGGATCAGTCACTCAGAGTAGTAACCGAATATACTACAACAAGTGTCGTAGGTCAGGTCAATTTTTTTCCCAGGGTCTCTGACCACTAGTAAAGTTTTGATCTTGTACAAATTTGGGTCACTAATTGAGGTCTTTAAAGAACCCTTGATGGATGTGTAGTGGCTGAGGGACTATAAAATGTCATAGCACATAAAGGGGTTCTACTACTGTAATACCCTGACCCTAGATACCCAGAGCCAGTGAATTATTACATAACATTTTCATGATCACAAAGGATCAAGTCTCGAAAGACTGGTTAGTTTAGTATTCATGGAAACACTAGATATATTCATAAGTCTTACATTACATCATAAGGTAAAAAACTAAAACAACATCTTGTGTTCATATACCCTCATACTATCCTTGCAGGTCATTCAAAAATTACTTCTTCTAATCCTGGGAAAAATAAAACAATGAAAGGGGTGAGCTCAGACTCTCACTAAGGATAACAATATAGCAGAAGCTTTCATAGATAAGCATAAACACTTAAAGCAATTTATAACTAAAACAAAAGCCTTTTAAACATGAACTTCAAAATAATATGGCAAAGATAAAATGAAATAATTCCAATTAATTATTTACATGGATATTCTACTAGTCAAACAATCACATGCAATATCAATAACCACTTTCATAATGATGGAATGCATAATTCCAGACTATCATAACCACATATCCAAGGCCTCGTGCCAAGACTACAAATAATATTTTGCCCAGGCCATGTGACAAGACACTAGTTTGTCTCATGAGACCTACTGATGCATTGAGGAGCTATAGCGGGCTCCACCCGTCACTTATTAAGTCCAATGCATTCCTCATATGAACATCTTTAAACATAACATAAACATTCGTATTAAAACTAGCATAGGAAATGTCAATACTTTAACCACAAACCATGAATGGTATAAAAATAGCACATCCACAGTCAAACATAACTCATTCGATAAAATATGGAAGATTTTATTGTATCACATTAACCTCAATCAAGAATAATGAAGGATTTTGACATAGATGAAAATAATCATCAAAACTATTTGAGTGAAATATCCCCCTTTTTCTTGAAATCATTTAAAAGTCACGCTATTTGTGATGAAGCTATTTAAAAATAGATTTTTGAATCAAAGTGTCCCATACCACTTTGAAACTTTTTAAAATGAGTTTTAATTTTAAAACATTAATGTCCATATAAATAAATCCTTGAAACCATTTTTTAAAACATGGACATTAATGAGAAATATTTAGAAGAATAAGTCTTTAAAATATTTAAAAAATGTTATTTTAGTTAGAGTTTCTAACCAAAAGAGAGACAATTGAATAAAAATAATTGAAGTAATAAAAACATTTAAATATCATGAGAATAAAGGAATTCATGATATACTATGTCAAAGTACATTATATACACTACATAAAAGTGATTTGGTGTATAACAACAAAGAAGTCTCAATGGAATGTAAATTGTGATGAAATCTCTCATAAAAGCCGTATCCTTAAGTTAAGGATAAATCAACAGCATAGTTATGTGTGACAAATATAAATACACTAAATATGATTGGATATTTAGTGTAAAACAATCAAAGTACATTCACACATAATCTTGTAAAAACAACACCAATGAATTGGAGGTTTAACTCAACAAATGGATAATGAGTTAAAATTACTCTTATAAAATTCATATCGATGACTTGAGAAATTATCAATGGAGTGATTATGTCTATAAAAAGTATATACACAGGAAGGGGAGTGGAAATTATGACATAATCAAATGAATAGTCATTCCACACATATTCTTGGAGTAATATAATCAATGAAATATGCATAAAGCCAAATGAGTGGAAATTGAAATTTCAAATTCCCTTATCGATTAGGTAACCTACGAAACATACAACCATGAAAAAAGGATCATACCATGATGATGTAAATATCCATAAATTAAATTATATTACACAATTAATACAATCATCGGCAGTATACACACCACATGCAACAAATAAGTGGTGAACAATGGAATTCTCACGGAATTAAAAGTGAGATAAGAAACCCCTTACTTTGTACTTTTTCTTAGGTCGACGGTAGGTTGACCTCCTGTATAATGGTGAAAAAATTGTTATTTAATTATACAAGAATCATATTCATTAATATGATATCATATATGATCTTTTAACATTTATTTGTTAATAATATCTTAGTATTATCGTTGTTTCGGGTGTTAACTTACTCGTTTTCTTTTATATGTTTTGTTACGTAAGCCATGTTTGTAATGGATAGGTTGTATATTAATCATATCCAGAATGATATCAAGTCCTTAGATACTATTATTAATTATCAAATGAGAATTATACTTGAATGGATACGATGGAGAATTAATCTCATCGCGTTCGTGGAGACGGTAGTCTGTACGTACGCACGAGCGACAATATCATTCTTTTGATATTAAAATAATATATAATTGGATGGTATATAATATATAAAGAAGAATTATCATGTTATATTTATTATTTACATGAATTAAACATCATTATTATACCCATCCAAATAATAATTTATTGAATAACAATTACACCACGACGTAGAGACGGTAAGTCGTACATACGCACGTATGGTGACATGTTATTCAAAGGATGGATAGAATACTGAATATGGTTGTACCATATTTATAATAAAATCACATTATATATATTATACTGGAGTTATTATCTTATAATGGTAATAACAAAGGAAGATGAAGTGGATGAAGAAAGGAACTTGGAAAAGGGTGGTGAAATCATTACCTCTTCTTCGGGTTCTTCCTTTTGATTTGATGAAAAGGGCTCCTTAGGTTGGATTTCGGATCAAACTAAGACCACTAGGTTGTAGTGAGGTACATTGGGAGAGTATTTGGGCATATTTTGGCCGAACAAAAAGTCTTTTAAGGTGTTAATAAATGAGAAGGAGGAGTGCCCTTTTATAAGTGGGGTGAGGGGCACCTTTGGAAAAACTATAAATATTAATTTATAATAAATTCATATTCGGTTTATAATGGCTCCAAAGTGGATTATTTAAATTTTAAGGTGGGTATAGGTAGCAAACCATTCAACCAATATAATTTATACAGGTTTGGGTAATTATATTAACCTTATCTTTTAGTTTTAACTCATAGTTAATTAGTTTGACATTTACCATGTCACTTTGTATTTTTATATTATATAGTTAATAAACCTACTATATAAATCCAAGCGACCCCCAAGTGGTCCATTAATGATACACCTATCATGATATAAGTCTCTTGGCCAATCCTTAGATTTTTAAAAGTTTAATATCAATTAATAATATAATATTTGTTTTAAAAACTCTTTTATGTCAATTTTGACACTATTCAATAGTTGATTTTTGTGAAACTCATAACATAATTATTACTTCAAACAAAGTCAATTAAATCAATACTAATATGTCATATTATCTTATAATATTAGTGTTATTCATTAAAATTCTGAAATTATATTTATTTGGGTATTTATAATAAAAATTATTTTAATTTGTCACTGTTATGGTAATTACTGCATCATCATTGTGTTAAAAATAAATTAAATTATATAATGTCTAAAAATTATAAATAAAATATCATTATGTAGGAAATATTTATATATTTCTAATTAATATTTATATTCGAATGGTCAACATATATAACCCTATGTAAAAATTGTGTTTCAAAAAGATATATGCTTATGTCATTTTTGTACTTATTTTAACTTAATTAAGATAAAGTGTCCCTATCACCTACAAGTGGCTCCATGGGGTCCCAAAATCGACCCAAAGATGCCTATGGTCGAACCTGTATCAACCAATAAGTATAGGACATGTTTTAGGGTAATTTAGTATTATTATAATATTATTTGTTAACCCTTATTTACCGGATTTACCCTTAACCATGGTAAATAAAATATTTACCGCAGTAATTATTCAAAATGTCTAAAAATAAAAGTTACCTATTCACACAATATGAAGATCCTGATTCCAACTATGGAATCCATTTTTCCAAATTCAAAACACAAAAGTGGCAGAAATTAATTTAAAATTAATTCCCGTTGTTAAAACAAAAAACGTGTTTTTAAGAGATAATAACTATAAAAAGATTGACACTTGTTTATTTCCGATTTAATTGTAAAATTATGTAAAATGACCAAAATTATATTAAATGGTAAAAATATATTCTAAATATACTTTAAAAAGACTCAAATTCATAATTTATCAATATAAATTATTTCGATTAAAAAAGTTGTTTTTAATTAAAATTTAGTAATTTTCACTATTCATCAAAATATAAGTGTTTTCCAAAAAGTTCCAAAATTTCACCCTAGGCTAAATTCGATATTCCGAATCCAAAGATGAAGTCTATTTTCAAATATAAAATATATATAATTTCAAAAATTAGGTATTACTATTCATAATGACTAGTTTGATCGGTTGTGGTGTGTTAGAACTCGATGTTGCGTACAACACACGCTATCACATTATTCAAAGAGAAGCGTACCATGGAAGCTTGGGGTGTTACATTCTCCCCTCCTTCAATAAATTGCATCCTCAAATTTTTTTTAAAAATTGGGCTTGAGAATATAATAGAAAGACCCACATCAGTAAAAGAGTCAATAAAACTATCACTCTAAAAGAAAGGAAGAGAGGTATAAAGGTCACCCAAGATAACCCATACTAGGATTCCATGTAGGAAAACATGGATATGAATGATAAAATAAGTGTTTTGTTCTGATGGAGAGGGATAGAAAACATGATCAGGAGAAATTTAAAAATATGAAAATCACAAACTTGTGTTGGGACAAACGATCATTAGTCTCTTAGTAGGAAAAGTAAACGGACAACATTTTTTGTTTTAAGTTACATTACATAAGGATGAGGAATTCATTTATGCTATTGACTAAGAATATAAATTTATATACTTACTTTTTAATTAGAGTTTCATTCTTTAATAAATTTCCACCACTAACTCATTTTTTTAAACTATGAGTTTTCAAGAAGACTTGGTCACACTGGAAGAGCTAGAATAAACTTCTATTGAATCACATGATCCATACAGGATAAAATATATATTTACATTGTCTTTAGAGATTAATCAAAACAAAAATGGTTAGTACAAGATCTAATGATCCCCCAAATGTATATTCCATTAGAGAAAAAAATACTAATCTTAATTTCTAAAATTTAACCAACAATAACCCAAAGTTAAATAAATACCATTTAATAATAAATTGTCCTTAAAATCCTTCAATATAATCCAAACTAATATTGAAACCCAAAACTTATAAGAATGTAGTCTTCCACATTAAATTCTATCTCCAAATGACATCATCTACTCTTGAAGTCACATACTTAAAAGTAATTAACCTAATCACATATTCTTTATTATAGGTTAATCATTTCCATAAATAACCCGAATCACTATAAATCTGCAATAAAAAACATAGATAAAAATACACCATTACTCCTCTAATTAAATCCCATAGTATTCTATTTTCCTTGGACATATAGTGTTCCCAAAAAAGTGAACATCTTCCAAAATTACATTTATCACTTAATCACCAAATCATTTTCCTATACTAAGGGTATTCATTTGATAAGACATAAGAACCCAAATCAACTTATTATTGATCAATAAAATCATTTAACTAAAAATAATAGTCACACTAACCAGGGACTTCACGTAGTCCAGTGGTAGGTGATAAATCTCAATCGCACTTTGGTTGTGGGTTTTATTACCACAGCTTTGTCCGACGCGACGGGTTGTCACACGGTCTACGTGATGTCCTTTTCCAAAAACTATATTTTATAATATTACCATAACATAATTTAACCACAAATGTTATATCATACCTTTCATTTTCATCCCAAATTATAATAACCTATAATTCTCTCAAACCCCAATGATCATATAAAACCAAATGGTTATTTATACCTATATCCACAAGAGAAGAGACAATTATTCCTCAAATATCATTCTCACATGGCAAACATCAGGGTTAAAAATAAAAGAGAAAAGAATTCCAAAGAAAAACTATCAACAAGGAGCACTAATACTTTTTAAACATTTCTACAACCATTTATTTCCACATAGCTTCTTCTTTGACCAAGAAAATATCCTATAGAATAGGGCATTCACTCGGGTAATGGCCAGGTCCCCTATATTTACGTAAAATGACTGTAAATGGACTATTGGGACCATTTTTATCTTCTTCCATAGTACTCTTCATTTTGCTTGGGCAATTATTCACTTTATGTCCTTCCTTCCCACATGTAAAGCATTTCTTGGTCCCATTGAGACACTTTCCTGGGTGTCTCCTACCACATTTCTTGCATGATGGAAATTGAGGGTTCTTTTCTCCATGGTATCCATTGTTGGAGCTCTTATAATTCATCACCTTTCTCATCCTTGTTGAGTCTGGGAGTTGGTTAATATATATGTTGTTGATCATATTTTTGCAAAACGGATTTGGCATAAGGACGATATCTTTTACGCCTATCAACATTCCATTTGTTGCTCATTTCCACCACCGTTCCCACCTTGTAAATCATTCTCAAAGCCACTACGACTACCTTGAATCCAGCCATTGACTAAAACCAGAAAGCATTGTGTGAGTAACAGTAGTCATAAAATCATTTAGATATTAACATGTCACCATATTCTCAATTTGAAATATATTTGGATTAACCAAGGTCATTTACTCTCATCTTATATATATAATACTTCAAATTGGTTTGTAAAGAAAATGTAAATTATCCAAAACATATCCCCCGGGAGTGTCGTAACCAAGAGTGTAACAAGGCCCGTTGTCGTGCACCAGTTCCCGTTTGAGTCTAGCTCAAAGCGGTGTTTTCAGGTTTTACCCCTAGGTACATCTGTGCCAGAGCTGCCTCTACCATCTTGTATCCAGACTGGGATGTATTTCTCAGAATACTCACAAAATCTCTACAATACCAAAATTCTAGGAAGTTATTCCATACTAATCCTCAAAGTTCATCTTAGGTCTACGTGTTCTAATCAGAGTTTATTTAAATCTATCTTCCAAGGTTTATACTAAACTTCCTCTGATACCAACTGCAATACCCCAACCCTAGATACCCAGAGTCGGTGCATTATTACATAACATTGGCATGATCACAAAGGATCAAGTCTCGAATGACCGATTAGTTTAGTAATCTTGGAAACACTAGATATATTCATAAGTCTTACATTACATCATAAGGTAAAAAGACTAAAACAAAATCTTGTCTTCATATCCCCTCATAATATCCTTGCAGGTCATTCATAAATTACTTCTTCTCATCCTAGGAAAAATAAAACATTGAAAGGGGTGAGCTCAGATTCTTAGTAAGGATAACAATATAGAAGAAGCTTTCATAGATAAGCATAAACACATAAAGCAATTTATAACTAAAACAAAAGCCTTTTAAACATGAACTTCAGCATAATATGGAAAAGATAAAATGAAATAATTCCATTTAATTATTTACATGGATATTATACTAGTCGAACAATCACATGCAATATCAATAACCACTTTCATTATGATGGAATGCATAATGTCAGACTATCATAACCACATAGCCAAGGCCTCGTGGAAAGACTACAAATAAGATTTTTCCAAGGCCATGTGCCAAGACACTAGTTTGTCTCATGAGACCTACCGATGCATCGAGGAGATATAGTGGGCTCCACCCGTCACTTATTAAGTCAAATGCATTCCTCATATGAACAGGTTTAAACATAACATAAACATTCATATTAAAACTAGCATACGAAATGTCAATACTTTAACCACAAACCATGAATGTTATAAAAATAGCACATCCACAGTCAAACATAACTCATTCAATACAATATGGATGATTTTATTGTATCACATTAACCTCAATAAATAATAATGAAGGATGTTGACATAGATGAAAATAATCATCAAAACTATTTGAGAGAAATCTCCCCCTTTTTCTTGAAATCATTTAAAAGTCACACTATTTGTCAAGAAGCTATTTAAAAATAGATTTTTGAATCACAGTGTCCCATACCACATTGATACTTTTTAAAAAGAATTTTAATTTTAAAACATTAATGTACATATAAATAAATCCTTAAAACCATTTTTTAAAACATGGACATTAATGAGAAAGATTTAGAAGAATAATTCTTTAAAACATTTAAAAATCGTATTTTAGTTAGAGTTTCTAACCAAAATAGAGACACCTAAATACAAATAATTGAGGTAATCAAAACATTTTAATATCATTAGAAGAAATGAATTAATGATATACCATGTCATAGTACATTATATACACCACATAAAAGTGATTTGGTGTATAACAACAAAGAAGTCTCAATGGAATGTAAATTGAGATGAAATCTCTCATAAAAGTCGTATCCTTAGGTTAAGGATAAATCAATGGCATGGTTATGTGTGACAAATATAAATCAACTAAATATGATTGGATGTTTATTGTAAAACAATGAAAGGACATTCACACATATTCTTGTAAAAACAACACCAATGAATTGGAGGTTTAACTCAACAAATGGAGAATGAGTTAAAATTACTCTTATCAAATTCATATCGATGACTTGAGAAATTATAAATGGAGTGATTATGTCTGTCAAAAGCATATCCACAGGAAGGGGAGTGGAAATTATGACATAATCAGATGAATAGTGATTCCACATATAATCTTGGAGTAATATAATCAATGAAATATGCGTAAAGCCAAATGAGTGGAAATTTAAATTTCAAATTCCCTTATCGATTAGGTAACTTACGAAACATACACCCATGAAAGAAGGATCATACCATGATGATGTAAATATCCATAAATTAAATTATATTACACAATTAATACAATCATGGGCAGTACACACACCACATGTAATAAATAAGTGGTGAACAATGCAATTCTCACGGAATTAAAAGTGAGATAAGAAACCCTTACTTTGTACTTTTTCCTTGGTCGACGGTAGGTTAAACTCTTTTATAATGGTGAAATAATTGTTATTTAATTATACAAGAAACATATGCATTAATATGATATCATATATGATCTTTTAACATTGATTTGTTAATAATATCTTAGTATCATCGTTGTTTCGGGTGTTAACTTACTCGTTTTCTTTTATATGTTTTGTTACATAAGCCATGTTTGTAATGGATAGGTTGTATATTACTCATATCCAGAATGATATCAAGTCCTTAGATACTATTATTAATCATCAAATGAGAATTATACTTGAATGGATACGATGGAGAATGAATCTCATCGCGTTCGTGGAGACGGTAGTCCGTACGTACGCACGACTGACAATATCATTCTTTTGATATTAAAATAATATATAATTGGATGATATATCATATATACAGAATAACTATCATGTTATATTTATTATTTACATGAATTACACATCATTATTATACCCATCCAAATAATAATTTATTGAATAACAATTACCCCACGACATGGAGATGGTAAGCCGTACGTACGCACGTATGGTGACATGTTATTCAAAGGATGGATAGAATACTGAATATGGTTGTACCATATTTATAATAACATGAAAGTATATATATGATACTGGAGTTATTATTTTAGAATGGTAATAACAAAGGAAGATGAAGTGGAAGAAGAAATGAACTTGAAAAAGGGTGGTGAAATCATTACCTCTTCTTCGGGTTCTTCCTTTTGATTTGATCAAAAGGGCTCCTTAGGTTGGCTTTCTGATCAAAATCAGGACACTAGGTTGTAGTGAGGTAATTTCGGAGAGTATTTGGGCAGAGTTTGGCCGAACCAAAAGGCTTTTATGGTGTGAAGAAATGAGCAGGAGGAGTGCCCTTTTATAAGAGGGGTGAGGGGCACCTTTGGAAAAGCTAGAAATATTAATTTATAATAAATTCATATTCGGTTTCTAATGGATCCAAAGTAGATTATTTAAATTTTAAGGTTGGGATAGGTCAAAAAAAATTCAACCAATAGAATTTATACAGGTTTGGGTCATTATATTAACCTTATCTTTTAGTTTTAACTCTTAGTTAATTAGTTTGACATTTACCATGGCACTTTGTATTGTTATATTATATAGTTAATGAACTTACTATATTAATCCAAGAGACCCCCAAGTGGTCCATTAATGATACACCTATCATGATATAAGTCTCTTGGCCGAACCATAGTCTTTTAGAAATTTCATATCAATTAATAATATAATATATGTTTTAAAAACACTTTTATGTCAATTTTGACACTATTCAATAGTTGATTTTTGTGAAACTCATAACAGAATTATTACTTCCAAAAAAGTCAATTAAATCAATACTAATATGTCATATTATCTTATAATATTAGTTTTATTCATTAAAAGTCTCAAATTATATTTATTTGGGTATTTATAATAAAAATTATTTTAATTTGTCACTGTTATGGTAATTACTGCATCATCATTGTGTCATAAATAAATTAAATTATATAATGTCTAAAAATTATAAATAAAATATCATTATGTAGTAAATATTTTTAGATTTCTAATTAATATTTATATTCGAACGGCCAACATATATAACCCTATGTAAAAATTGTGTTACAAAAAGATATATGCTTATGTCATTTTGGTACTTATTTTAACTTAATTAAAATAAAGTGTCCATGTCACCTACAAGTGGCTCCATGGGGTCCCCAAATCGACCCAAATATGCCTATGGTTGAACATGTATCAACCAATAATTCTAGGACACGTTTTAGGGTAATTTTGTATTATTATAATATTATTTTTTAACCCTTATTTACCGGATTTACCCTTAACCATGGTAAATAAAATATTTACCGCAGTAATTCTTCAAAATGTCTACAAATTAAAGCTACCTATTCACAAAATATGAACATCCTGATTCCAAATATGGAATCCATTTTTCCAAATTCAAAACACAAAAGTGGCAGAAATTAATTTAAAATTTATTCTCGTTGTTAAAACAAAAAGCGTGTTTTTAAGAGATAATAACTATCAAAAGATTGACACTTGTTTATGTCCGATTTAATTGTAAAATTATGTACAATGACCAACATTATATTAAATGGTAAAAATATATTCTAAATATACTTTAAAACCACTCAAATTCATAATTTATCAATATAAATTATTTCGATTAAAAAAGTTGTTTTTAATTAAAATTTGGTAATCTTCACTATTCATCAAAATATAAGTGTTATCCGAAAAGTTCGCAAATTTCACCCTAGTCTAAATTCGATATTCCAAATCCAAAAATGAAGTCTATTTTGAAATATAAAAATATATAATTTCAAAAATTAGGTATTACTATTCATAATGGCTAGTTTGATCGGTTGTGGTGTGTTAGAACTCGATGTTGCGTACAACACATGCTATCACATTATTCAAAGAGAAGCGTGTCGTGGAAGATTGGGGTGTTACAAATACCTTGTATCAGTTAGTTTGTTGGAGTTCTTCTAGTCATGGTGGTCTAAGTAGTGGATGCGGTACATTGGGAATTGATATCTCGAATTAGTTGAGTGGTGTAGCTCATGAGAATCATAATGTTGTGTTTGGAAGCGAGGCAAGACAATTGCATCCATTAGATCCTTCACTTTTGGATAACGTGGTTGATCCATTGACAGTTAGAGGTAATAGAATTTTATATTTTATCATTCCAAGGGTCTTATTTGAAAAAAATAGACTTACATGGTTTTATTTAAACTTAACTTTTGAATGTGTGGAGTATGTTGGTGATGTTTGTCAGCAGGGTTATGGAATTTGACACACTATTAGAAGTATGGTTGAGGGAAATCTATTTGTGTAAGGGGTGTTCTCTAAATTTTGTAGAGCATCCTTTATATTTGGGTCTTTACATCCTTGACATTTCATGTGTTGAATTTATTTTTTGTATGGACTGGCCAGTATCATACTAAACCCACATCGATAGTTACTTTATGAGAGTAACATTTACATCTCCAAATGATAAAAATTATGTTCATCATGTAGATTTTGTAATCTAAGAAGAAAATATAGGGTCATTTCATTACCAATTGTGGGAGATGACTACTCTTGATGCAAGTATTTTTTGGATGATTCATGAGTGAAATATGGTGTATTTCCACCCATAGTTGAATGGTTCCAGGATGTATTTCTTGAAGAATTATCATGGATACCACCTATGAGGGATGTCGAGTTTATGATTGAGCTTGTGTCTAGGGATGAAACAGTTTCAATTCCACATTCTATAACGACACCAACAAATATCTTGAAACATAATACTTAGCTAGACGAATGGATTGATAAAGGATTCATCCATCTGAGTACATCCTCTTTTGGTACTCCAATATTTTTTTCTATGAAGTATTGTGGTAACTATAAATTCAGTGTTGACCATGGGAAGTTAAACCTGATGATTATGATGAACCAATATCCTCTTTTTCAGGTCTACAACCTCTTTCACTAGTTGAGAGGGGAACTTGTTTTCTCTAATATCAACTTTAGATTGGGATATCACTAGTCAAGAGTTAGACCACCTTATATACCAGGGACAACATTCAGAAGAAATATTGGAAAATATTGTTTTATTTTCTAATGAAAATCCGAATGATGAATGCACTAGCTATTTTTATAGCCTTGATGAATAGAATATTTCACCAGTACCCAGATAAATTTATTATTTTTGGTTGATTACATATTAGTGTACTACAAGACTCTTAATGATCAATACCAACAACTTGATATCATCTTGAGTACACTAATAGATCATCATCTATAAACCAAGCAATCTGAGTTCCAAATATGGATCGACGAGTTACATTTCATGGGTCACATCATCTTGGAGTATGGTGGGTTAGTGGAAAAAAAGGTGCAAGAATGTTTTTCTTATAAGAAATAGAAAAATATTGTTGATATATGAAGCTTTCTGGGATTGAAGGGTTATTATTAGAGGTTCCTCCTTGACATTCCCTATTGGTAGCACCGTTTTTAGGATGGAAAAATATGGTATCTTGGTTAATGTTTTGGGTAATGTCAAAATGATTTCCAAGAATTCAATAACAATTCCATAGCCACACTGATTTTGATCATAACTGATCTAGGAGAGAAGAATATCATGTTTTTTGATGCATTCCGGATCATACTTGAAGGTGTTTTCACACCGTGTGATTGTGTCATGTCATATCAGTCATGGATATTGAGGCCACATGATTGGAATTACCCTATGAATGATATCGAGTTAACTATGATGATTTATGCTTTAAGGGGTTGATAGAATCATCTATTATGAGAAATTTGTATATATATATTTATCACAAGATATTAAAGTAAATATTTTTTTAGTGATATTTGAATCTATGATAGTGTATTTGGGATTGAGTATATGTGGTTGTTTAACATTGAGCTAGAATACACACCCAATAAGGAGATCGTTGTTGCTTCAACATTAGTCCACTCAGTGCCCAGATTTGCAGACATGTTTTCACATAATGTTGATTTAGATGATGTTTAGGTTCAACTCATGGTAAATTGTTATTGGAGTTGGGTTTTCTTCAAGGTTGTGTTTGGTTTTCTGGAGGTGTTTGTTGTGCTTCATTGAGTGATGGTGAAGTAGTGAATACATTTTGAGGATGGTGGTCAGAATCTATGGAAGCGTTAGTGATTCCATGGATTCGAAGCATTGGTGTTGATTTTGGAGTGAGGGAATTTGAGCATTTTTTTTTCTTGGTTTTATGAAGAAGAGAATTTTGTAGCTTTTGGTTTCTAATTTTTAATTATGGTGATGAATTTTGGCATCAGTAGAAGTGGTTCTTGGTAGTTCCATTCTCATTCAAAGTAGTGGAGGGTTCAATTGTGCTGCGTGGATATCTCACCATGGTTTGATTTTGTACGGTTTCTTTTGGCTTGAAATATGGATGATGAAATTAGATTATTTTTTTAATGGTTTTTCATGATGTAAATTAGAGTTGCAGGTAGGGGAGATGCATCTTTCTGATGAAGGTTCTATATTTCACTAGTTTTTTTTGGATTAAGGATATAACTGTTTGTAAAGATGAGTCATTTTAGCATTGGATGGTTTGTATTTTTTGGATGATTCCTTGATCCAAACTTCTAATAGAAAAATTATTCTGATGGGGAATCCGATCTAGTAGCTTCCACTATGCATGGCTATTCGGATATGGAAGATTGAATGTGTATGGCCTAGCCATCATTAGCAGGCCAGAATATCATTACACGAGAAAACTTTCTGAGTAGCCATGCATTGGTGGAGGCTTTCTATAATGACGTTGACGCTAGAGAGGGGAATTTCTAGTAGTATTTTTTTGGTACTTTGTTATGTTTATATATACATTTCTTTGAAGTCATGTGAGGTTTCCCCATTTTTCCTTAAAAAAGGGTTTATCCATAAATAAATAAAAATTAATGCCTTCAGGCTTTTCATTTAGGAGTATAGTTTTGAGTGGATGATGATGACCATGCTAGATGAGATATATATTTTGTTTCATGTGATAAACATTCTATTTGTATCAGTAATGTCAAAAAATTTTAGCTGAAATAAGGATAGGTATTATAAGGATACATAGTTTTTAACCGTAATGTAAATCTGAAATGGAGGAGGGTCACCTTCCAACTGGGATTCAGATCAAGATGAGATCATTTATTTTTAGAACCATGTTTGTTTCCTACATATATGCATGAGGAGATGTCGTGTGAATTATATTCATCTAAGTTAGTGGTCCATAATAGATTTACTGAAATATACAATTTTCTATGTCAATAGTATTTGTGGTCGGAGATGGAAAAATATATTTTAGGGTTCCTGACCCTATGATACATCTGTCAGAGGGTGAAGGCTGAGTATCAATTATCTTTTGGTTTTCTTAAAACATTTTTAATCCTGAAATGGAATCTATAGGACATTATTATGGACTTCATGGTGGGTATTATGAGGATGCCTCCAAATAATGACTCTTTATGGGTGATTGTGGAACAATTAATGAAATTACTACATTTCTTGCTTATCCCAGAGAAATTCATAGTGGATCCATTGGGGGACATGAACGTTTTTGAGATATTCCATTTTCATGTGGTATAGTGGAGTATTTTTCCATAACATGATCTTCTCATTAAATTGTATTTCTATAATGGATTACTAAATTTTTTGGCTACCAAGGTATTTATAATTACATATTTCCACTTTAAAATAGATGGGATGTTGGAACATAAAATTTTTTTGCTAGAGGATATGATACTGGTATGCATCTTTGGCATTGGTAATTCATCAAAGAAGAACATAGTGCACATTTCGTTCACCAATTAAAAATATTTCAGATGACTATTTATAAGGAGCCATTTTCGGTTCTTTATGGTGGGTCATACCAATCACTAATATTATGGATGGAGTGGGAAAGTCTTAGTTCTTGTGAATGACTCTTGAGAACGAGACTTCAGAGTAAGTCCAATTGATTTGGATATGTATGGATACAGTTTAGATTAGTCATAAGATGTAATCTGGTCAACATCAAATGATACAATGAGTTCATAGAAGGTGATCATGTGTCCCCCCAAGGGTCTCATCTATTGGGTCATCATTGGACTCATAAGCAGGGAAATTTGGAACCAAATATTGTAGGACTATTCGCAATTGTTGATTTTATTGCATATGTGGTTTATTGATTGGAACTTCCATTGAGGTAAAGTGTTATACACAATGGTTTTCATATGTCACATCATCAAAAGTATCACCCTAACACTTCTCATGTGATCGATGTTGACGATGTAGAGCTTGAGTCTGATGCATCCTATAAGGATTTTCTATTCATTTTATGGATCATATTGAGAATGTGTTGTGTTGAAATATTGTGCATATAGATTGATTATTTTAGAAACATTTTTTGTGTTAAAGTGGAAACATGGGATAGATAAGAAGATATGTGGGCTTAGTATCCCAATAATTTTACCTCGTGATCTTATAATGTCATTGATGTATATCATGTGATGACCCTCTATAAGATTGGGAGATCGTATGATCCAATATTTTTAGAGATTCCCCATACTCATTTTTAGGTACACATCTACCCTTGAATGGTTCTGACTTTCACGGGTTTCTAATTGGAGTAGTTTCGAGTGAAATTAGAGAAATTTTGATGCCCAAGAGGCTCTGTACGTTTGGAGCAATGTTAGAGGAAAACTATGTGGTTTTCCCCATGAAACAGAGCAACCAATTTTAGGGTCATAGGAGGTGGAACATAGTTGGTGAATGGTTAGTCCAAATCAAGAACCATATAGAATAGAATATTTTATTTTTCAATGTAGAGTTTTTGAAACAATTCTCTACATATAAGAAATGGTTTATCCCTATGTTGAGGCACATAGTTTGGGAAAAAGGTGTATAAAATTGTGTTCCTTGACATTTGAAACCATAGACATAGTAGTTGAACCCCAAAAAAAATTATTAAAATTTATAAACCCCCTGATTTTACCCCAAATCATCATAGCACAACCTAATACTATTTTCTTAATCTTGGGAATATCTTAAGAGGATTCCAAGAGTCCACTAACAATTTTCCTAGCAAATCGATGATCTAATTGACGGATGAACTCATTTATAGTTTGTTATATAATTCTTCACTTGGTTTCCTCTTTCTCCAACCTCTCATTCTCGATGATGGGTAATGTTTTTCCCTCCATTGGAAAAGGATTAGATCAGGGTTTTTATGATTTTGTTTCTTTGGATCATGGTCATATTCTTTTATCATAGATCTCATCATTCATTATAAAATTCACATTCAATATAGAATTAGGGATTTTAATTTTGTGAATATCTATAAACGATCATTAGGTATGTGGTAAAATTATCAATTCCTAGTGTCTTGATTTTATTTAGGTATATGTAATTGTGAAATTCAAGTTTACACTTTTTGAAATCAAATTTTTTGTTTAATTTAATAATTTATTTATTAATTGGATTACCAAATTAACGAAAACCCAAGAGGTTTGATGATATGATGTAAATGATTATTTATAAATTATAGAAATGCTTGATAGGTGGGTTGTAAATGAGGAACCACGAGATGTGATATCTTTGAATGAGTTTTGGATATGGAATGATACTTCAAATACCCATGGTGTGCCATAATTAAGAAATAGGCCCCATGATATATAGTTATTTCATGTGATCACTAGGTTATATGATAGGGACTAATGCTCGAAATTCCCATGGGGTTCCAGATTGCTGCTCTAGTCTACTATTTTATAATCATGGAATTGAAATTAAATGATTAATGAAATACCATGATGGAATGAATTGTGATATCACTTTTTTGGAAGGTTTAGTCTCCATCATTTGATGAAGCATGTATTGTTGAATTCGTTGTCATCATCAACCTAGGGATTTATGTTATTTATTAAAGAATAATTTAATGTGAAAACTATTTACTTGTTATTTCGTACTATATTATTCATAAAACTAAATACACTATTATAGTCATGCTATTATTTTAGATTACTCTTGTAGTGGTCTACTATGTTTTAATCAAACCCTACTTAAGCTGCTTAATTGGCACCTGATTAGAATTCATTTTCATAGTATATTATAAGGGAAAGAACCTAATATTAAATGGATGAGTTGGGATTGAATATAGATCATGGATTAAAGAATTGGTTTTTATTTGAAGACCCACTGATAGTTTTCATTGTGTCACTAATTTGGTTTTAGGTTTGGTATTTGGCACTTATTATGGCATGACATGCATACAATGTTGTTTATGGTCATTTAATCCTATTTTGGGATGGTCATGTGATGTTGTTCCTTATTGTTATAGTATTATTTTGATTATTTCATGAAAACATTTTACTATTGGAAAGTATTTAGGCTATTATGATACTTTGATATATTGGGTATATTCTCCTAGGTTACATATTAGACCTTTGATGCAAATCGGTAGCCTCTCACATACGGGGAGGCGCGCTTGAGGCCATGTAACCTGCAGGATCAGGGAACCTGTATGTGAAACCAAATTTTGGATATTATTGGTGATATTAGATATCTATTCAAGAAATATATTGTGAAATCATCCAAATTTAACTAATGAGTATCTAAAGGATGTGAAATCCCCACTAGTCACTAGTGCTCTTCCTTCACTTAATGACAGGTGGAAAAACGTGAAACTAACCCCATTATCTCTACCTTCATGCATGAAAACCTGTATTATGGTGAAAGTATCAATAAATCATGGTAATAAAATCATTCACATACCATATCGAGGTACATGACCCTCACATAAACTCCCCTTATATGTTTGTAGGAATCAAAAAACATCCATGGATGTACAAGATATTATCCTCATCAACATCATAACTAAGAGGCAAGTCATCACCTACAACACTCTCTCATTGGTCTAAGAGACTAGATTCTGAAAGAAATCTCATGGTCACTCTATCCATAAGTGTATAAGTCACCAAAAATTATGAGATATAATTTAGAAAATAACTATCCTTCACATCCACATGCATCTCTGAAAATAGGTCTATGTCCTAACAGTCAATATTTCCCGCTTGAACTACCTTTATTCGGGTCCTCCCACTGAGTTCATCATCAACTGCATTACCCTTTTAGGGTGCATAATCAATATCAATGTCTATGCAATATAGTTATTCTATAAACATTCATTTACTAAAATTTATGTCTTGATGTTTAAATATATAATTGATGATTTTTTTCATCCATTTAAAATATAAAATTCTCTCCTAGTATGTTGTTCCCCAATCGATGCAAGGCCAGTACAACATCATCAATCTCAAAAAACATGTGTTGGGTAATTCCTCTCATGTGGAGTCAACTAAAGATACCTTTATTTTAGGAATTACATTTTCTCCATAAAAACTACACCATACCACATTCTTTATTCATTATAATACATTATACATCTTTTACCTAGCTTGGGAATAATCAGGATTAGTGTTGAAGTATGCCTCCCTTTTAGCTCTTGAATGTCTATCTCATGGGTATATGACCATATAATCTGTAAACACATCATATCCAGATTAAAAATATATTCTACTAAGAATGATATGACCTTTTTTAAGTGAATGTAACCTAAAAATAACCCTATGTAAATCTGTATGTTAAGGATGTTCTTTGAATGCGAGGTAACTAACGTTATCACCTTCTCTAGGTCGTCAAATAGTTCTTTCATTGAGATAATATTACAAAATAAGTTAATCTTATTAATATTTTATTTTCACTTAGTGATATTATCATATAACATATTCTCTATCGAAATATCGTAAATGATCTCAAGATTATATTCATAGTCTTCCCAATTTTGAGAAACACCATGATATCATCCAAAAATACCACCATAAAATAACCCAGATAAGGTTGAAAAAATATGCTACTCAGTACCGTGAAAATTTCAAGTGAATTTTTGAGTTTGAACGGAATGAAAAAATATTCATATAGACCATACCTTCTACAAAAAGATGTATGATGTATTTATAAAGGTAAACCATTCACCAGATGATTACCCAATCTTAGATCAATCTTTGAGAAGACTCGATAGCTTCAAAGTTGGTTGAATATATTATCTATCTGAGTCAATTGATACTATTTATTATCTATTAACGCTTTCAATGTTCATTAATCCACACATAGCCTAAGTTTAAAATTGTCCTTCTTGGTGAAAAGGACTGGTGAACCCCATGGATAAATTATAGATCATATAAACTCGTTTTCCTCGAAATCCTCTAGATAAATCTTCAGCACCAATAACTCGGTATTAGTCGTCATATAAGGATAAATATATATTAGTGAAGCTATAATAACTAGATCAATGTAAAGCTCCACCACTCTCTCAAGAGGACATCCTAGAAAGTAATATGAGAAAATGTTACTGAATTTACTAACAACTAGAGGTAAGTCAACCTGACGCATTCCCTAATCATCCTTATATAACCTATAATCCTTATCATGTATCCTGCCTATCCAATGACACATGTCAAGATCAAATTTCATAGATATCCCATTCAATCCTATGAATAAAAAATCATCCCTCTGTTATTATAAAGGTCAACCTTTGGAAATAGCTATAAACAAAAGAATGAATGGAACCAACAAGTCCATCCTGAGAATGATGTATAATCCTATATTCTTGAAGAAATGGACGACCCGTATGAAGTGACAACCAACTATCTCAAATTTTAACTCCCTGCACTGATATAAATTCTACAATCATATTCCCAAGGTAGTATCTAGTGTGATCATTCCACTCAAAAACAGAATGTTGAGCCTAAGGCTCTCCATAGTAGTAAGATATATAATTATATGTGAAAAACATGTATCAAAAATAGAATATGATAATGTAATGGGAAATAGAATAGTACCTACCATAGTAGAAGGTTCCTCACTATACTCATCATGCATTATTTGTATTGTATAAATGAATCTAGAACTATGGCCCTCAGATATAGCCTAACTAACCTAAGAAATTATTCTCTATTATTGACAATAATCTGGTGTCTGGCTACCAAATATATGAAAACCACCTCATCCAGACTGGTTGATCACACTTTTACACCCTGATTGACAAGAATCCACTGAACCCACTCCAAAATGTGAATTCAGTGTTGAGCCTCAATCTCTATATGCTATATGAAACGTCATAAAAACCTATAAAGATGCTACATCAAACAATAATCTTGGCACTAAACTTGCTCTTTATCACAATGTATCTTCATATTTCACTGCCTCCCAAATTGATGGTATATAATAGACCTACCAACACTCAACCTCTGGATACAATTACCATCAATATAGACCTCAAACTGTATCTTCATGCAGCCTGACATGGATCCACTAGGTCAATAAGATGATCTAACCTGCTTTATTCACCCAACCTATCTTAGGATGAGTTCATTAGTAAACTCCTAGTTTAATGTTTCTAAAATAGCAACAAGACATATTTATTTTTCCTGAAATCTGATGTCATGCCTAAGACCATCCTCAAATCACCAACTATTTGATTTCTCTTCACATAAAACAATAGGTTTGAAATGATGCAGATGATTAATATGGGAAAAATAAACCATAACTGAAAAGTCACCCTAATCCAGGTGCATAAACCCTATATCTTAATCGACCCTTAGTGGATATAAATAGTCATAGAAGGTTATATTGAAATCCCTCTAATTTATATCTTGATGATGATTCATCGGATTAATCATATCCCATGGTCTCTTTGTGAAATACCGGAATATATATGTTACACGATTAATTATTCTCTAAATAATTGTATTTATATGCTCAAAAATTTAAATCATGTCCACAATCCAGGACTCTAAAACCTATGGCCTTCAATACCCCAAAAACGTGAGAAAATTATACTACTCGAACTCATGAGTCATCTCTACCATAGTCGAGGTAGGAAGTGGTTTTCCTAGAATTGTCTTCATAAAACATTTAAATTCATATAGAAACTAGGCCTTACTACCTAGGAACAAAAGTCAATTCCACATGATACACTATAAGAGGATTTACTTGTACTATATTTTTCACCACAACTAGATCATGGTTTTCACCACACTCTTCGAACAAAACATGAGGCATTATCTATGGAATATCTCAAAAAGTTCCAATAGTTTTACTTGGTAAAAATTTGATGACAACAATATATAATAATAGGATAGGTTTAGGGCTTCCTAACATGAGTAACACCCCACTTCCTACTCCAAAATTTAGTTATGGGAGATATATAAGTCATAAGATTTCGATTGATACGTTCTGCTACCAACTAGCATTGTTGATTTAGGGAAAAGTCCACATTTATCAATTAGTGGTTATAGTATATAAAATGTCAATTAAAATTCATAAAGGAAAAATCCCATTAATTTCCAATTGTAATCCCA
The DNA here is from genome assembly GCA_963277665.1 of Viscum album. Lineage (NCBI taxonomy): Eukaryota > Viridiplantae > Streptophyta > Magnoliopsida > Santalales > Viscaceae > Viscum > Viscum album. Next base: position 762,221,606 of record OY728166.1, read on the forward strand.
ATCTAATGGAAACCCTTCATTTTAGAATTGAATTTAATTTAAATCAATTCTCATTTATAAATAAACAATTTTCTTTCAATGGTTGATCTATATAGATCATAAATTTCAATTTATAAGGTCCCACACACAATTTAAATTGATGTGTGGAATCCATTTAATCACAACAAATCATTTATCAAATCCCTCCATGAAATTTCTTCACATTTCCATGGATATAGAAATAAGGTAACAAAACACATTTCCTAGAATGCACACAGTAATATAAATGTGGGATGGAATAATGCATGAATATAAATCATGAAGTTATTGTGATGATTCACATTTATTTATCATCATAACCTACTATGATAATGTAAAAATAAATAGTCATAAGGAATATAAAACAACATGTGAAGAACCCATGGGTTGAATAAATGAAACATCATGATGGACAATATATAATAATATGTCCCATCCAAGGAAATTTTGATTTTTCCTATATGTGGTCATGTACTTATATGTAGAGATCATTACAAAATTCTGAGACATTCCAAATATCCTATGTAATATTCCGAAATGACAAGACAAAATAAAAAATTTCTCTTATGCCGCTTTGTGACATCTTTGACATTCTTCACACAATAATAACTGAACCTGGTTGTCCAAATGGATTAAGTGAGCCTCCTCGTATTCCAGAGGTTTATGACTATCTATCAGGGTCCATTGTGGAGCAATAGAGAGACTATACCCACTAGATCAATATGTAGAAAAATGGTATAATCTTACAAACAATAGAGGTAGGATAATAAATAACTGAGTATATTAAGAGAAAAATCCATCATATAAATAATTAATTATCTCACCCAACTGTGTAATAAACAATGATGATCATAGAATGATATAAAAAAAAATTAATACATGGAATCAATCATCCATTATAATACATGCTTGCAAAGTAAAAAATGACAAAAAAAAAGAACAATCCCTTGATAGAATGACAATCCTAAATCCTGGTCCTCTGCTCCCTTCTCCTATGCACAAATCAATCAGGCATCTGCAAGTGGGTGCTTTACCTTGTCCATACATTTATCCAGGTATTCTATCTATGCAACCAATGGATGACCAATCATGATGAGAGATAATACATAGTATTCCACCACCAATGATGTATATAACAAGTCTTTCTCAGGTATATAGACTAAATAGGTGGATATATATAATAAGAGTACATGTAAAAGAGTATAAGTGATTTTACGCAGTCTATCTCACTATGATCAAAAAACTAAATCATAAGGGTAATATATAAAGTAGAGTAAGAAAAAACAAAGTACTACTCTATGTAATCAGGTTCTTGGCCTTAATGGGTTAGGGTCTAAGGATTAGTAATATATGAGTAAATCGTATAATCTGAAGTGAAAATTTTAATGGGAATCATAATGTATAAATGTCCAAGGAATCAGCATAAGCTACTAAAATAGGTCGAAGTAGTATAATTGTCTATGTCATGCTAGTGACTGGAAGGTATAGGGAGTATAAATTTCCTTGGAATCAATGTAATTCAAATAAATCAGATTCAAGGATTAAAAATATCATAAGCATCCTAATATAATCATTAGATCCAAGAAGTATATTTTTCATAGTCATCCTAATTGGGTGAGTAAATTGGATCAATGGAGTTTAAATGACAAAGGAATTAAAATATTTTAAGTCAACAGGATCCATGTAATGTAAATATACATTAAATCTATATATGAAAATCCATGGACCAGAAATTTCCATGGAATCTAGATATGGTTTTTGGATCCAATTAATAGTAATATCTGAGTAATCCAAAAATAATAATTCACAAATTCGATAACCATTAATTTATTCATTTCACTAATCCAATAATGATCTTAAAAAAGAAATGTATTATATATTTCAAACCATTCAATTACAATTTAATATGTGATATATGGTTTTTAAGAATATTATCAATTCACTTTAATAACTCATTAAGACATCAATTATACATTGTGGGAACATTAACCTCCATGTTTGGAATAATCATGATAAATAGGTAGACCCCCATGGCTATTTTTGGTGGTATTCAAAAATCACTAACCTCGTTGAAATGTGGACATAGAATTTATTAATATGTTCATATCAATTAACCATTGGTTAAATTAATTTAAAAACCATCACATAGAAATTATGTCATGTGGAATAATGAAAAATTTATAAATAAATGTTAAAATAAAAAAATATTTATACACTTCCTACTTCATCTTGGTAGGGGAATAATCATCATGTCTTAGCCTCTGATTCAATACAAATCATAAGATTCTGAGAAATTGTTGAACACTCTTAATATAGGTAACAATTGACTATACCAAAATAGTGTCGATGATAGAAAGGTAAGCAATGAAAGGTGCTAAAGTAATAGAGAAATCACTAGTGAGAATCTTATGAGATGAATGGATATCAAATCATACATGGAATAGATAAATTAGACCAAAGACTATATGATGGATTGAATATCTCACCTTGGATAAGAGAAGTTGGCCCCTACTAGAGAAAATATAAATATTAGGTGGGTTTAATCAATTGAAGTAGTAAAAGAAAAATTCCATTTTTAATAAAAATATTAGGTCACATGGTTTGGCCAAACAGTAGACCAAAATGTATGTAATCCATGCACTTATATTTGTCCCAAATTCCACCTCATGTATTCTTGGTTCCTAGCTTGAAAAACATTTCAATGACTATGAATTTTTCCTCTTATAGAAAATATAGATCCCTTTTATAAACAGGCACAAATGGTTGCATAGTTTCCCCAAAAATTGTGGATCTATATAGTGTGATGGAAAACCACACATGTTTTACTGAAACTATACAGCCTCGGTTGCACTGTTTCTAATAAAAATGTGGCCTACCATCTTTTTCTGAAAAACATGTGTTCCAAACACCCTAAAATCCCCAAACACCCATGATTCCTCCATATCCCCATTAGGAATCCATAATAGGTAAAAACTAATGTAAAAATATATAAAATATGTTTATATATCATATAAAATCTGAGAAATTACAATGGGTAAAACAATTTTGTTATATTTAAAATATGAATTTTTTTAGAGATGTCATTGTTTGAACACATATAGCAAGAATTTATTCAATTAATGAATCTTAAATATTTTTCAAAATCCTTCTAGATAAAAAAATACTAAACATTAATCCAAGGGTAAATACCATTTTCCAAACCCAACAAAACCATGAGATATATTTTTCATTTTCATTCAATAGGGTGAATTTACCAGTTTATAACTTTTATGGGGAACAAGTCTTCATAAATCAAAAATGATTTATATATAACCCATGACAATTATTACCATTGAATATTCTCATTATTTGAGCCTTCTTGTCATTAAAATGTTATAAACCTAAGATGCTACATATGAATTATCATCAAACCATTCTATATCGATAATAACCCACCCTTATATATGGTTTCTCTACCTCTGTTGGTTCAATTTCATAGAGAATGTTGTAAACCATCAACATCAATTTCAAGAAGGTTAATTTCCATGAAATAAATATATTTGACCATTTATCACCCCAAATCAAATGAGAATCTGAAAATTAATCACATTACAAACTTAAACATAATTAAAAAATCATACTAGATTTATCTAATTGATGATTTTTAGTAACCCTAAAATTGCTCACCAAGAGGGTCCTTCTTGTTTTATTCAACTACATTATAAATTACATAAGTCACAAATACAAATGTCACTAGCACCCAATATATGGTCATAAATTGGCTCAAATATTAACACATATTATAGTTATCTATATAACCATAAAACCAAACCATTATCTATAGATAAAAAAATATTCTCCAAAAAATCATGTGATTGTGTTGGGGCCTCTCTTCAAAAAAATCACTAATGAACACATATAGAAATGACAGTGTGCACCTCACGCCACTAATAGACTAACAAAATTCTTATTAGTGGCCCATTTAACCATTTTACATTTGGGATAATCATTACCCTTTAGGTAAAACTATTTTTTCTCTAGCCATATGTTATTCCTTTCAAAATATGTGCGTATAAAACCACAACCCATGTTGTAACATCCCACACCATGAAGCATTACACACCACACAATGAACACCATTAACCATCTATATTTACACATCTACGGTTCAATTATACACTAGGATATATTAGTTCATAACACCGCATCTTAACACCAATTCTGATACTTATAAGAAAAGAATTATCCATTTTTGAAGTAAATTGATATACACACCCACTATGAGAACCCACCATGCAATCTACCTTCAGACACATGATCCCGCATGATCATATATCTGACATTAATATATTTAAACTCCCACACCCATTGATTTTTGATCATTATAATCATAATAAATACATAAAATGATTATACATTTTCCTTGAAAACCATAAACATCAATTTTAGCTACTAAAATATCTCATACACCTTCCGATTATAAGAATATCACTAGAAGAATCAGCTACCATGACATCATTATTCCATCTTACCAAATAATCCACAACAAACTCAATCATTATATAATCTAATAGCCACTAAATTACCATTGGTATCCTAACAATGGAATAAATATATCACATGCAGAGCTCATAGCTGATGATATGACAACATTACTAGTATTTACATAACAACCCCAATAAACCCTTCACGGATTGAGGATAATCCCTATCTAATTCAGAAAAAATTTGGTGGAATTAATGAAAATCGCCACAAAAAAACCTTTTTTCTCACAAATATATTATCATAATTTTCTACACGCAACATCAACTCAAGAATTTCATGAGTTCAATAGTGAAAAGGACCCAGAATATCCATGATAATTTACTAGTGTTGAATTAGTGAATTCCACTATCTTTTTAATGATGTTTCAAATACTTATATGTAACTTACTGAACTAAATTAGTATATCATTTTCCCATATTCTGATGAATAAACATTGTAAGGAAAATAATTGTTTACATAGTTCAAGACTCAAAATGAGAAGCTACATTCAATTTAAAATAGAATACATTTTTAAAATACTTTTCCTTCAAAATAACTTATAAAACATATAAAGAATGATTAAAAATTTATTTAAACAATATCTAGAGGAGAATAACCATTCTGATTTGAAAACTAATTTTAAAAACATAAATCATTTTTAAAATCATTTTCATTTAAACTATCCTTGAATATATATAACGGAATACTCAATTAAAATAATGGTCATCTCGATTGGATATTTCATTTATTCCATAAATATTAAAACAAACTTTCTGTGCACATTTCAGTAAATAAAAAATGGGATGTTTTTATATATAAATGAATATTCCTTTAAAAATTTAAAAATTAAAACATGAGAAAAAATTTATTTTAAATATCGGAGGAGAATAGTGAAAAAAAATTTAAAACATTTTTATAAAACATGGGTTTGGAACAAACAGATTTCCAACCATAGAGAGAAAGAAAGTTAAATTATCTTAAAAACATTTTCTCTATTATTATTTTTAAAAAGGATTCTAAAATTTTAATATTAATATCATTAATATACATAGGATATTGAAATTAAATCGTTTTTTTATATATGGTTCTTAGGATTTTATAATGGAAAACATAATTGCAAATATCCCGATAAATGATGGGATTGTAACATAAAATATATACATCATTGAAACTATCAAACATATAAACCATGAAATAATATCATATAATGAAACATAAAATATAATTATGATAAATAAACTCGGTTAATTACATGTACAAGGGGCTATATACATGCCTCATAAAAGAATATATGTGCACAACGTAACATATGTCTCAAAGATGGTAAATTGAGACAAAAGTCCCTTAGCTTAAGTGTCAACTTCCATTGTACACATCTAATAATCCTATATAAAAAATAAATTTTTATTATAGATGTATTACAGAACTATAAAAACATATATCATTCCATTTATGATTTACTTATGTCCTTTTATTACCAGTTTATTTACAATTCAATGCTAAAGTCATGTTTTGTGTAATAGGCACTTTATTTTTCATATTTGTGTTGATTTTTTATTATCGATCCTATTACATTAATCATGGATCCATTATATCTAGAAAGTCAAATATTATATAAATATCATATATATTAATTATATATATACTTATAGTGATCCAATAGTGTTTTAGTTAGAAAATAAAATACACCATTCCTAGATAATGTATGTCGTACGTACACGGAATGTTGTGTCCATTTTCCCGATAAGAAGAAAGAAAATAAATTATATATTAAAATAGTAGAAAACATTTTATGTTATATAAATCACTTATTCCCATTAAATCCATCCTTATTACATTCCATGTAATGTGTTCAAAAATTCACATTACTCTGTGAGTCGGTAGTCCAGCATAGATACAAACAACATGGGATCATAGCAAGAAAAAAATGTGGTAAGTGATTCTCTGGATCTCCCAAACAATTAATGATTATAAATATGGTATTTATAATGTTTGCTGGGGGGATCAGATCAACCCATTCGGGGTATGATTTATTTCCTGGTTGTACTGCTGCACATCATTCTTCCATAGATTCCAATAGACTGTTTAATTCATAAAACGAATTCATATGCATTTTGGGAATATCTTGAAGATTCAAGACCTATACAAGAACAAAATTAGGATCTTGAACTGGCACGATGATTGGAAAAACAACTTGTGGTGGTGTTTTTGGTATTTTTCTTGGACAATCTATGGGGGCATGCCTGTAAGGATTTGATTGATCCCATCCCGGTTGTGTACCCAATGATGGGAATTCATTATCCACATCTATAGTTCCAAAGAACCCTCTATACAGAGGATTTTATGAAGGATGTTCAATCTTGAGGATCTTTTTGTGGAGCATGTTTTGTTGGAATGCGGTTTAGGAGAAACTCTAAATTGAGTCTTTTCAAATCCTTCATCTCCTCCTCTTTCCGGGAAAATCCTTCTTCGGGGGAAAAAATATTGACCTTATACAGTGGAAATGTGAGACATGATCTTACCTTTACCTTTCCCCTTCTTAGATTCTTTTCAAGGTGGTTCGAGTTTGTTTCTTGAGGAAATACCTATATTATTGGTAAACCCTTAATTTAGGGTATGCACACCTACTCCATTTACTTCAGTGTGTACCATATTATGAATAAGAACATAATACTTTAAATAAAAAAAACTAGGTTCATTTTATTGAGGATATTCTATAATGGTTTTAATGTCATTCATTGATAAATAATGAATTGTATAAAATTCTGTCAATATTCATGTATGAAAACTTCTTTTTGTGCCATCCATGATACTTTGTTATCTGATATGCTAATTTCACATGAACTATTTTATGGAAAGTAACCTGAAGGGAATCCTTTTATAGTTTAGTTGTGTGTTATCATTGGGGTCTCTTCCATAATCCGGAGGAAACTAACTACCTCTGAAAAGTGGATTGTGGATGTGAAAAATCCTTAATCCCTACAGTATGAGTCTATTCATCTTCTTCTTCTTCAATCCTTCAAACTTTTTTTTTGAATTTGATGTTTGGGTTAAAATCCCCCATGCCTATTGGTTTTGTTTCGTCCAAAACTACAATGGCTGATATTATCATAGCTTCTCTTCTAATTTTATGAATTATGGTCCAAACATCCGCTAAATACATTATCTGATAACCACTTAAATCTACTGTTTTAGAAGACCATTGTGATATTTTAGATATTTTCACAATCTGATGACTGAAATCCTCTAAGAGGGGTTCCTACTTAATGTTCATTGATTATTGATTCAAAATTATCTCAGAATATTTCTCTCTTTGGGCCTAGCTTGGATGAGGGCTTTTCGAGGAATGTTCTTGGGTATATTTTTGATTATACAAAAAATATGTTGATTGTACATGGATATGGGAAATATAATTACATGAGACCACTATTGGAAGTCATTGATGATTTTGGATCACAATGAAATGCAATCCTCTATGTCACCCCATCCTCTAATATGAATCCCAGGCATGGCATCAGTAATTAACTAGAATATCTGGTTTAGTGCATCGAGGAATGAAATCTGAAGGGATCCCTGCCAATTTTCAACCTTTGGATGTTTGGAAAGTGAGATATAAGACACCTCAGATTTGCTTTTCAACCCTTTTAGAGCTTTTACATGACATTAATATTTTTCATAAGGTAATACATTGTCTTTTAGATGATGAACTACCTTCCATATGTTGAGGTGAAAATCATGAATCAAATATTCTGATATCAATTATAGAATGTTGTGTTGAGATGATTCCTTAGTCGATGACATGAACATTTATATTTGAGTTTGAAATAAATAAAAAATCAAGAAAGGATTGTGGGTGCACATTTGAATAAGGAGAAAGAAAGGGGATGATCACAAACATGAACTAAAACATTCAGGTATGAATAAAAACAAAATTAAATCTAACATAAATTAAATAATAAGTGTTTGTCTGCAAGGAACTAAAGATAGAAAGTGTGTGTGATATTAATTTAGAAAAAAGAAGAGGGAGTGTTTGTAATTAAAGAGTTATACCCATTGGGGTTTTCACACAAACAAAAAAAGTATTTTGCATGCATGAATGCATTCACATGAACACGTCAAGACACATAAAAGAAGAATCAATATTGTTATTGAACATTTGTAAACAAGAATTTTCACCGAGGTATCCAAATACTAAAGTTATTGGATGAAATGAAATCCATGTATGAAATGAAGTTGAACTGAGACTGAAGCTGGACTGAATTAATGGAGATCTTCTATCATAGTTTATAGTGTTTGAGAATCCAAGAAGATAGACAGTTATGGTATTGTGAAAGATCATTCTTGAATATTATATTCTTGAAGAAGTTGTGTGCACCATTTTCAAACATCTTGTTGAGGCCAGGTCTTAATCAGAAGAATAAAGAATTACCTTAGCGTTATTGAGAATGATAACTAATCAGTAAAGTGATTATATTTATAGTCCAAGTCCAAGAGAACTTACCAAAGGCTTTTGAATATTCTTGAGGAGATACACATGCAATTTTGATTCAGGAACCTGTGTGGAGGGAGTAGAAGACCATCTATATTGAATCAAAAAAGAACTTAATGAAAGAAGCTGCTCATGTTACTCGAGATATAGAAGAACCCTATGAGATTCATTGAGGACAAGATGTCTCCAGTGGTACTATGATGTAGGCTAGTGGGACTCTGGTAACACTGTGTGAAGCAGTATAAAGAACATCATGTGGGACTCAGGAGAGATACAGCGTGACCTTGTATTGACCATTATTATTACTCACAAAATTATAATAAAGAATCTTGGTTGGGGAGAATAACCAACACCACACGGAGTACATATTTGAACCAAACCATGTAAATCATTGTGTTCAATGGATTTACATTGACAGCATCAGTCAATGTAAGGATGAGAGACATAATAAGTGTGGATCTATAATTTAACCATCCATAGAGGTTTAACTGAAATGAATCAATTAGTAAAAATATTTAAATGTATGACGGATTCACCCCCTCCCCCTATCAATGATTCACACTGATCTGGGAACTTCAATTAGTATCATAGCGAGGTTACCCTTAAAAATATCCATGGGAGTCTTTATGAAGTGTAGATTTGAAGAGAGGAGTGAACAACCTCAAATGGAGATATCTTCCAAGAATCATAAGAACATAAAGAAGAAAGGGGCATGGAAGATGAAGAATAAAATTACTCGTAATGGGTAGACACCTTCTACTAAAGGTAATCTAAAAGATAAAACATGTGATAATTCTTTTTATTGTTATGATTCATCAGATGATAACTAGACATGGATTCAATTTGATTGATCAATTAGTGACCTTCTTAATGAACACAATTATCATCGGAATAATGTCCCAAGACAAGTGCAAAGACACATTTTTTCACGTATTAGTACTCATCAAGATGAAAATTACCGCTGGGAGAAGAAGGTGATGCCAAGGAAGAGCCATTGGATAAAATGGTCGGCATATCCAACACTCTCAAAAAACTAGTGAAGTAAAATGAAGAAACAATTTCTCTTTGCAATGAACTAAATGCTCAAGTTACTGAATAATTGAAAGTATGTATTTGAGAGAAATAATTTATTGAAGTAGTATTTGTTGGAGCTTTCCATGCATTTCAAAATTTGCACAATGCCACTATGGTTGTCAAAGAATATAAATGAGAATACATATCCAAAAAGGTAAAGGATATTGATATATGTTTGTAACAATTAAAAAATAATCATGAAAAAAAATGATAAAGTTGAAGGAGAATTTGGAAAGAAATTTGAGATCAGTTGAGGATGAGAAGTACTCCCTCAGTATTATGTGTTTAGAGATAGAGGTGAAATTGAAGAATAACCAATCACCCTATGCTAGAACATCCCAAATAGATGATATAAGAGATGATACCACTCAAGCTTGTATTGAGTAATACGATTCCAAAAGTAACATCATATCATATTCTAATCCAAAGGAAACATTCTCTAAGAAGAAGTTATCCCATAACCTAGTTATTTCAATTTCTACTAATGCAGTTTTATTTGCAAGTACAGGATCAAAGCCAAAACCTCGGAAGCTTAGGATTGATAAAAATGTCATTACATTAATAAAAACATCAAGGGTGGATATTGGAATGATTAAGAAGAGAACCTCCCAAAATTATTCTCTAAATAATTAAAGAATATTCCAAAAACAATGAACTAAATATAGATTTATAGATACTACAAGTAAAAGAAGGATATATTTTGGCTATTTTTGGTGTTGTTAGAAGTTTGGGCATCATGCCAATGATTTTCGGAATAATATGTAAGTATGTGAAAATTTTGGAAGGCCTATATTCAGGGAAATTAGACGTAAATAAATGAATGAACCTGCAATGCTATGGAAGAATTCACAGATAAAGAAGAATATGTCTACTAAGAACATATATTAATATCATGAATACTTATATGATGTGTGAAATAGAAGTGGTCATAGTTATCATGAATACTAGTTCAGTCCCACATTTCATCTTGAATATGTTGATAAGAATCATATACCACTACAAAGGCAGCATAAAGGAAAAAAGAGCTAAAACATCTTCTATTGGGAATAAGAAAAAAAATAAATTCAAGAAAACTATGAAACAAACTATTCCCAAGAATAATTCTAATATGGATTCCAAGAATTTCATCACAACCAAGAAAAGATTATTATATTGTCTAAAGAAATATATACAATTGATCATTTCAAACAAGCCATGTAAATGAATGGAAGCAAGATGAATCAAAAAAGGAGAATCAATACAGAAGAAGAAGGGATTGATTGAAGACATTCTTGTAGATAATCATAATAAGTTGTCTAAGAATGATAAGTTGAAGACAGTAAAGAATCTATGTGGATGCTCCAAATCAGAAAATGTTTTGAAGGAGTGTTTAGTTATCTGGCCTAATCAATTTCAAATTTCCAGAGAACTAAAAATAGAAGAATATAAAGTACTATCTAAAGAAAAGGAAAAAGGTAAACATGTCATCCAACATGAAACACAATTCTAATTTCATGAAAGGTTTTCAGAAAATGGCACCCCAAGTTTCTAAGAACTACTATGTGGAAGGTGTAAGAACATCGTACATCTTGCAGAAAAATGTATAACTATTTCACCAGGTTAAATGGAGATGTAGAAAATTGAAGCACATGAACTTGTGGATGCTACTTCACTACTAGATGAAGTAAAGGAATATAATCACCACAAGTTGATGGTAAATGGATGTAATGGTTCCATGCAGAAGATGAAAAAAAGAACCTAATGGAGATGAGACTTCAGTGTGAAGAGTACCAGACACTTTAGAGCTACATGGAAAGGAGTTCTTGGGATCAAAGAAAATTCTCGGCCCAAGTGATTCTATTAAGAAGCTCACAAGTGTTCCATGATATTCCATTATATTTTTCGTGTATATGTGTGCATAAAATATAGTTAATTGAATATCAAGGTTTTTCTCAAAATGAGAATTGAATGAACAAAGTGAAGAACAATACATTGGACTCATTATTCATGATTTGATAATGACTTGAAGTGTTCTACAGTAGAAGATTATCAACATCCATAACTTCACGTTTATTTGATGATAGTCTCGACAATGGTAATTCAATGGGATTACACCCCTTGAGATGGAGGGAACATGAAGGTGAAGATATCAAGTATTTTTTCATGACAAACCTTGAAATTCATATCATCTCAAGAAGTTGAAAATTGAGGTATTATTATCACACTTTCATCTCTTGTTCTTAATTGTGTTTATCTATAAAATTAAGGGTGAGTGCTTGATTGATGGAAATTTGGGATTAAAGGAAGAGATATATCATTTCAATTGAATATTTTAATATGTTGGGTGAATTATGTGCAATAGTTATCATTTCATTGATAGAACATACTATTTACAAACCCTGTGATAAGTGTCGATACATTCTGAGCATGATTTCACATGTATGGATATTTATGGACAGTGTGGAAAACCATGGTCATATATCTCTTGTTTGCTACACTAGGTTATCCCAAATTATACATAAAGTTGATTTACTAAAGTATCTTTTATCTGTGAACCATCTGACATCATCCCTCTATAAAAAATATAAAAGAATATATTATTCAAATGGAGAAGAATGTGTTTTTGAATATACCCCACTATAACTTTTCATTTGGTTTATAATAAGGGGGAGAAAAGATCAACACACCTATTGACCCATTTAAATTGTGATTAAGTGCTATTGAGGAAAAAATACAAAGGGGGAGACTGTTGAGCAAGGTGTTTTATTTGTAGTCAATAATATTTCAATAAGGTGTCAAGTGTCAATATGTGTACGGAAAAGTGGTGGTGATGATGATTAAAAAGGGGACATTTTTTCAAATAAAATGCATCAGATATTTGGAAAATCACTATTTGACATTGGATGTAATGCTTGTACATTCTACATATTGAAATATGACGATTGTATAACATGTCTTAATTTCCAAGACTTGTATCAAGCTGATACATTATTAAATCATATTAAGGAGTCCATGAAATGCTCAATAGCTTGAGGAATGAAGTAAATATCCATCCATAGTCACTAAGTGGATGAATTGTTGAAGATCCATCCATTGAGCCTAAATAGATGAAGTTTTTGGGATTCATGATCCAAAAATAAAGGAATAAATGATGGTGGATGAAGAAAAAATGGAGAGAGAGGCCATGACACATTAAAAGATGGTGTATCATCTTGGATATACGTGGTTTCTAACAAATTATTTTTGTTCCGTGCCTTTTCCAAAAATATGGTCCAACCAAGGAGGATATTCATGGTCCTCATCCTCAGGAACATGTGGGACACGAGGGTCAACTGTGCCTAAGGAAATCCCTTAAGGTCAGCCCCGTATGAGGCATGAGAGATTCGGCTGTGTATAAGGCTGGAGGTGCACGCACAATGGTGAACCCATGCATCCAGCATGCATAGTGGGTGTTAGGAGCACACCTAGAGGATGTAGAGTAGGGAGGTGTAGAATTAGGAGGGTTGGATGCCACGTGTAGATACTTAAACAATGAGGATACCGCATCCACATTCTGTTGTGGGAAAAATTTTAAAAAATAATTATCCATCCTAGTTTCTCAACTGATCTCGCATGAGATCTCGACCACACACTCCATTCTACCTCCCACAATTTAATCACTGCCATCCAAATCTGATTGGAGTTGATACAATGGTTGCAGTGAAACCAGTTTGTCATCTTCATCCACTAAGCCACCCAATGTTGTAGATCACTAGAGATGAAGTCGCCTCCACTGAGAATGAACTTCGACCACCATTGATGAGAAACCCAATAAAAAGGATCATTGGAAGGACACTATATCATTCATGCATGCAATGAGTGAGGAAGATCGCAAGGGGGTGAAGCATCCATAGGTGTGAGGCCACATCATGTTGATCAGGTGATCAGGTATAAGATATACATGCATTCATCTACACATGCATGTTGGAATGTCACCGAGAAATAAGGGATCCCAAGTTGAACATATTCAAACCATGATATGAAAATATTATCCGCGATTTGAAAATATTCAAAGCCAACGGTCTCCAATATTGAAAGCTTTTAATCCCACATAATCTCACGCTAATTTGAATGGTGATCCTTTCTTATAAATGAATATCCCTCGACTGAGGCTTGGTTGTTGAAAACATTGAGGAATCTCCTGTTTCCAAGAAACGGAGTACGAAACAACATGTTTACATGCATCCTAGGAATGCTAAAGAGTTCCATGCTTCCCTTGAAAGAATAACAACTATGAAACACCATGGTTCATGATTGAGGAGATCCACACCCTCTGTGTGAAGATACCCACAAGAATGTGATAGGTTCATTGATCCCTCACCGCATCCTCATGGAATTAATCTCGCAGGTAAAAAACTGGTGCTTAACACCCTGGTTGTACCCTTGTGAGAAAAGAACCTAGAACCAAATTTCATTTTTTGTACATGGACCACATTCACACCTTGAGTGAAGAAGAATACCATATGTGCATATTTTTTTTCACATAGAAGAAGAGGTGACAACTCTCACCTATTTCAATGATCCATTTGAGAAACCATGTATATCCATAATATACTCCATCGGGTTGTGTGGGTAAGAAGAAGAAGAAGGGATGTGTGTGACCATGTTAATAAAGGAAAAGAAAGAAGGATATACACCTTCGGGTTTGTAGAAGATCACATTCTTTTCATGAGTAAAAATAAAGGATAGTGGGCACATACACTGCCCATGGAGAAGAAGAAGGGACCTGCTGAAAATTGTGAAAGAAGGAATGTTCATGCATAGTGCATATGCATGTATATGCATGAAATAAGAAACCCATGTTTGTAAGAACAAGCCAAACATTGTACACATCCATTCAGGTTTAAAAAAGATCACATATCAAGAAAGGATTGTGTGTGCACATTTGAAGAAGGAGGTAGAAATAGGAAGATCACAAACATGAACTAAACTCATTCAGGATTTAACAAACACAAACTTATATTGAACCTAATCTAAATGATAAGTTTGTGTGTGTGAGAAAAGAACCAAGGACAAAAACTGTGTATGATATTAAGTTAGAAAAAGAAAGAGGAAGTATGTGTGCTTATAGAGTTATAGTAATTGGGGTTTCTACACAAAGAAGAAAAAGATTGTGGATAAATGCATTCATACACATTAACACATGAAGACACTTAAAAGAAGAATCAATATTGTGATTTTATGTGTGTAAAAAAGTAGAGGAATTGAGGTATCCAAATACAAGAGGTATTGGATTCCATGCAATCCATGCATGAAGTGATGTTGAATAGAGACTCAAGCCATACTGAATTAAAGAAGACCTTCTATCTGAGTTTACATTGTTTGAGAATACGTGAAGAGAGATAGTGATGACAGTTTTCAAGATCATTTTATATTGTTTAAGAAGTTTTGTGCACCGTTGGAACACATCTTAGTGAGTCTAGGTCATAATCGGAAGAAGAATGAAATTCCCGAGCATTGTTGAGACTGAGAACTGATCAAAAAAGTGAACAGAGTTATTGAGCAAGTCCAACGGACCTTACAAAAGGCTTTTTAAGATTCATGAAGTGATACATATGCATGTGTGATTTAGAAAGTCTGTGTGGAGAGAGAATAAGACCGTCTATAGTGAATCAAGAATGAATATAAAGAAGGAAGATGCACGTGTGACTCGAGATCTAGAAGACCCCTGTGAGATCAAGGAGGAGAATAAGTATTTAGTGGGACTCTAGTAACACTATGTGAAGTAGTATAAAGACTTCCCATTGGACTCAGGATAGATACAGTGTGACTCTGTATCAACCATTTTAATTACTCACCGAATTATAGTGGAGAATCTGTGTTGGGGCGAATAACTAACACAACAAGGAGTAGGTCTTTGAAATGAACCATGTAAATCCTTTTGTTCAGTTATTTTACATTTATAAAATCACCTGAGGTATGTTTAAGATAAACAAGAAGAGTGTATAAAGGATTTAACTATCCAGAGAGGTTTAATTGAAAAGTTTAAATTATTAAAATTATTTAATGGGATCTCTGATTCAGCCCTCCCCTTTTTAGTGATTCACATTGATATGGGTGGTTCACATCCTACAAAACCCCTAATTGATGATATCTAGATTAAATATCATTCTTATAAATGTAATTATATCATTTTAATTGATCAAAAAATCATTAATACATGGTCGAGTATACTTATTCCTGAGAGTGATTATTTTTATTCCAAATAATCAATGAAAATAAACCCAGCATTTTTGCTTAACAAAAAGAATATGTTCCACATGATGATGAAATATAACTAATTAATCCTTTATCAAGTTTCCCATTGACTTTATTGTTGAATTTATATTATTGAATTGGGTATATTAAATAAGGATTCCTTGAAATAAGTGTAGCACTAGGTATTGGTTTTATTGAAAAATCACGATCCTGATTTAGATAAAGACTAAGAAAGTATTATAGAAAGACATAAAAACAATTGTAAAATAAAAATATCCTAAATGCTGATTTTACCTAAACCATATAAGATATATCACATTCATTTATAAGAATTAATACACATAGGATAGAAGTAAATTTCACTGTAAGTATATATTTATCCTCACATTGATATATGATCATAATCTCATTTGGAATACAAAATCTTACTTACCTTCCTCAAAAAATGATATGGTATCTATATAAAAAACTCGATTCTATTTTGTGCCATATAAAATACAAATAAATGAGTAATCATAATATTTTAAAGAATCACATTCCCATAAACATCAATTAGAGAGGAAATATAAGCTTCATATGTGACTCTTGTATCATTATGTGTTTTCACCAGTGATAGAATTTATAATCATTGAGGTTATAATTTGATACCCCTAGATAATTCCATATATATAAATGAGGTGTTAGATTAGAATTCAAATCAAAAAATAGATATTTTATAGTGAATTATATTTGTAACATTGACAACAGAATTCTTGTAATTCATTTTTTCATTGTGATTTATTTAGATTCCATATTTTAATTTGCATTATGTTTTTATTTATGTTTATCATCATCATAAATCATCATATTCATCCATTGGTTTGGATAATTCCCATAATCCTTTAATTTCATGCATTGAAGCTTGGGTGGTGAATTAGATAGAAATTATTTTCCTCCTGTTCGTTAATCAGCATAGTCATTGAATTTTGATATTCATGAGTTTTAGGACCCACCATTACACATTTAAAGAACCTCCTAGTTCTAGTCATGAAATTTAATTTATGTTCTTATAAATATTTTTGGATTGTAAATGGATAAAATTTCATTCTACCATGTGATTTATTGATGATTTCAGGATACTCAATCATTCTTATCATTTTACAAACATAGAAATTGTGGGAATATCTAGTTTCAATTTCTATATTGACTGCACATAGAACAATTTCTTCATAGCTACTAATTCGTTTTATTGTTAAGTACTTTTAGATACTTTTTATGTAGAAAATAATGGATAATTTTTTCATTTAGGGTTACTGATTATACTAGAATTATACATTTCATGCCTTGTAAAATATTTATTATACTTACTATAGGATTCCTCATTCATTTTCTTTGGATTAATGAATTTTGTTAACATAATTTTATATATAACATGAGGTACGTACTTATGTAAAAATATCATCTTAGACTCATCACATTTCAGGGAGTTAATTTTCTCCACTTACCTTATATTCTTATTAAGGTTACACTATTAATTTGATTCACCACCAAAAAGATAAATGGGTTGGATAACATTTTAATGTTCTAAGCACTAGTTGATAAAAATTGGCATCTTAGCTATGTTGATCCATCGGTCAACCACTAGTTGATCTGGAGTCACGCTAAAATAAGTTGTATGTTACCTCATAATGGTCTCAAAAGTTTGTTATTTCATACAAAGATAATTTTGAATCTCATAAATATTATGGTCTAGTGAAAGTTTCAAGAGAATACCAACAAGATTATGCATTCCAGTTCTCATCATATTTGGTTTATTAGGAAGGAAAGAGTGGGATATTCCTTCATATTCATTTGTATCACAATTTGATCTTATTACAACAATTTAATAAAATCAAAACGAAATGTATAAGCATAATGACATAGAAATCATAATTATATATCATATAATCATTAAATCTCATTCAACGGATGTATAAATCATGATAATTTTTTTAATTTATGGAATCATTGTTTTAACGTATATTATACATGGTAATTACCAAAGCATTTTTATTTTATCGTAAAATCGTATATTCCATTGGGTTTTCATTAATGTTATCAAATCATAATATCAAAATATAGATTTAAAATGTCTTATTATAGAATATATAGAGAAAAGTGATTTTCATAAATGAATATTAAAACTTTTTATATAAATATTCAACACATTTCATATGTACACATACAGGGAATTTAATGATTTAGAGTCTTTATATAAAGGATACACAACTTCTTATTTCATGAATGATCATAAACACATCCATTAGAAATCATCCAAACTATTAATATTTATAGAAATAACCTAAATAAACCTCTCTTTATAACCTAGGTAAAGGGAACATAATAAAGGGAGATCTTGGATGCTTAGTAAGGGTAAACATGGGAGATAAAAATTGATTATCATATGAAGTGATAATTTAAGTATAATTGTATGTAATCATGAACGTAACATACAAAGTTAATAAAACCCCTATCATGGATTGTAATAAAAAATAACTTCATAAAACATTATCATTTTATTATACATGAATCATAATTTTGGGAGATCATCACAATTCCATAATTAACTTTCTGTTCAAATCCTAATCATGAAACCATTTGATAAATTTCTGGAACCATAATATGTATGGAAATAATTTAATTTATCAGGGTTGTCTTCATATACCATAAAATAATAGTATATCATAAATCAATAAATATTTCACATATCATAATTGATCAGGAACAATAACATGTTTCTTATAGTGGATTAGGAATCCCAACATATTTCCCGTAGTGGATCAATCGTATAGATTTGTTTCCCATAATTATCTCATTTGATATAAAAAATTACCAAATTCATTAATTAAATATATATTTCCAAGAACATCCATCACATAACAAAAACCATACATATGTGTGTGATGTTATCATAAAAAATCATCATATTGTCATATCACAACTCTAGTAAATAAAATGGGTTTCATAAACATTTCATAAATTCATCATAGCATAAATCATGGAAAATAAATAGATTTTGTAAACATATCATCATAATAATAACAACCTATACAGATGAATAATAAGTACTAAATCATTGGATAATAACCATAATAAATCATAAGTAACATCATTAAAAGTTATCATATATGAATGATTCCTTTAAAATAACACTTGAATATTTCTTTATGTTAATACCCATTTGGTTTTAAAATTATTTATTTTGAATAAAAAAATAATTAAAATTTTAAAAGAACCATAGAAACATTTAAATATGCCTCCAAATAATTGAGTGGTTATAATGTTGGGAAATTTATATCATGATGTAAAAAATATTATGTTCACACCTTCGATAAAAAGTACCTCATTCTAAAAATTACAAGAAGATTTTTTTCGAACCATTTTTTAAAAATTAAATAATTGATAAAAATGGTTTTAAAAATTCAATGAATTCACTTGAACATAATTCTTGAACACATTTAAGAAATATTTTATATCGAAGAAATGTTTTTTCAACTCTTTTTTATCAATTAAAGAGACTTGTTGGTGTGGAAAAGTTCACTTCCTTCCCAAAAAAATATAGTTTTCCTTAAAAACGTTCATTCAATATTTTGAGTTCATAATGAGTGTAAAATAATATGAAAACCTTTAAGAGAGAATAATAAACATATTGGAATAAAATTAAAATTATTTATCCAATAAGGACCATATAATGTCCCCAATGTAAATTCAAGCACAAGCAACCCATATTAAAATGGGATTGAAACATAAATACATTAAATCAATTATCATTTATCTTCATACATTTTTTAAACCTCGATTATAATTAATATATATTTATAATAGGTGAATTATTAAACCATAATAATATATATAATACCATGCCAAATAAATTCAAAACATTTTATTACTTTTTTATTAACAATATTTTATTATAATAAGTTTTCCCCATGAACAAAATTTCATTTCTCTTGAATGTTTTGGTATGGTTGTCCAGAACCTTGTAATTTGATAACACAGTCATAATAGATATAATTTAAATAATTATATAAATATGAGATATATTCATTATAAATATATTTTCTATAATACATATATTTTATATATAGAAAAACTATTTGCACCATTCATGGAGACAGTAGGTCATATGAAAGCAGCACCACGGTTTTCACTTTTTGATTGATATAACAAAATAAAGATAAATAATAAGTTAAATTTTCAAAATAAATATTATATAATACTTATTCATTAAATTTATCATAATTACTATTAATTTAATGTGGAAATGAAAAATAAATCACAACATTTCATGCATGTGGTTTTCCACACATACGCATGAGTGAATGTATCATTTTCCAATGGATGGGTAGAGGGTGGATAATGGTTGTTACATCAAAAAAATTAAAATTAATTATATAGAATATAATTAATTAATTGTTTTTATATGGTATTGCTTATATTTATAGGATTTATAATAAGATATAAAAATAAAAATAATCACTTAATAATGATTCCTCTATTGAGAAATCGTCTTTGGCATAAAACTAACGTCTATAAAGGATGGTCATTTAGAATGAAAAATATATATATAATGTTTTGATATAAGATGATATGATATTATAGTATCTATTGGTGGATCTACTAGGCTTAATCATTATAATTAATCAATGATAGAAGGTTCCTTTTTATAAGTGAGGGGTGGGGAACTCATGGAATTTCATAGATTGTTAAATTAATATAGATTATATTTCATGAAAAAAATAGATCAAAATTTTAATAATAAAAAGATAAGATTATTATGAGTCAAAATACCATCTTAAAAAAAATATGGAACTATTTTGGTTATTGTTTTTTGCCAATATCTTTTAGTTTTAACACCCATGATCACCCTTTTGACAAGTATCACCAAATAAATGATTTGTACTTTTTAAGGGATAATAGTTTTACTCTAAAATGAAAATTTACTCATAAATTGGAAATGAATGATATTTTATACCATACACCATTCACATAATATAATAAATAAATATTTTTAATTTTAAAATATTTAATCACGTTTTATTTTTATAAAATATAATTAATGCTATTTTGGAAACAATCTATTTAATTTGTGATCGAAAAAATGATAGAAAATAAATTAAAATTCAATCCTTTAAAACCTCACTAATGTTTTCACAAACCTGGAGAGAGTTCCATTAGACCTTAAATCTGACATGGTCTGATACATGGCCCCAAGGACATTCCCAATCCCCATGGGCTGAAAAATAGTGACATTCATGAATAAAATCACAATGGAAACAATTTTTTCCAACAAAGGGGGATCAATTATAATTTACTGAACACATAGAAGAACTAAGAACAAAATAATCTCAAATAAATATATAAAATTAATTCAGTTATAGTTATGGAACAAAACAAAAACTAAATATAAAACCAAAAAAAAACATGCCAACCCCATCTCTATGTGACCTTTATGTCAACACTGACCACACGACCAAATGCTCCAACGAAAATCACACGAACTAGGAAAACTAAACAAGAAGATGAACATAAAAAATAGCTCAGGTCGACAGACAATTAATTGAATAAGTAGTGTGTGAGATTCACAGCTTAGTAAAAACCCACCAAAAATCCATATGTTTCAATTCCTGATAATGTTCCATTAACCGATGCTTGAAATACATGTAAAAAAATTGGTTTCATAAATTTCAATAACCCACACAACCATTCTTTTCTAAAGACACTATACACCACAATGATAACATGAAAATAGTTTACCATTTTATAATTAAAACCCAAACCAAAAAAAATAAAAATTATACAATGATATGCTAAAAATAAACAGGTGGAATAAATAAGATACCTAATTTAATAAAAACTAAACAAGAAAATGAATGTAGTAACCATGAGGATTTCGTAAAAATACTTAGGTAAATCCTTGGATGTACTTGGATCAGACTCACCAGCCATCATATGGCACAAATTTATAGTCTATAACCAACTGGCTACCCTAAACTGACCAATCCAGTGGCATGCCCGAATGATCCCTACCATATCAGGGGGTAAAACCCCATCTAATCAGGGTTGATAATAATCCATCAATCAGCCCTCTAAAATATTCCCAGAAAACCCATGGTAATAGTATATTTTGTAAATAGGAGTCCCTCACATGCTTGACTCACCTTACCTACCGCCACCGCACTTGCTTACCCCAAACATGGACACCACCCACACAATAACCCATATCAATAAATCCTCTATATGGGTGCCCAATATTAAATAATCCATAAAAAGTTCCAACCATGATTCCTCGTCACATGATCATATAAAACCTTTCATGAAATATTCTAAGACCCCAATCGACCATTTTCACTTTCAAAACCACGTTTCATTTCCCAAACCAATATAAAAAAATAACCATTCCCTCAACACTATTCGTTACAATACATCACAAAAAGCTTCCAAACCATTTCCATAACATCATTAAACACCATTTTCACATTACTAATATAAAATTGGTATCTTAAATTTCTACATCCAAATATATTAACAAAACCCTTTTAAAAAATTAATAATTCATGTATCCTCTTGAAATGTACAAAATGGGCATTTATACCAAAATTTACCAAAACATGTTTTAATTTCCAAACATAAAAATATTAAAAGAATTCATTTGAAACCACATGATGAAACACACACACACACACTTTTTAAAAATAATTTTACCATTTTAGAACCCAAGGTCCAATAAAGGAATTTTTTTAATGTTCCATCTTCATTTGAAATGCACATCCATGTGTGCACCTTGTGCACCCATGGATCTGGAAACAACCAATGGGACAATTTAAATACCAATAAAAATACCAAAAACTATTTCCAAATCCCCCACATTCTTTTAGACCAAATAAAAAATATTCCAGAATTAAAATAGTGAAAGAAATCATTTTAAAACTAAGATAGGCTTTCCAAACAACCCAAAAAAACACACTAAAAATCATGAAATTATACACATGAACCAAAAATCACAATCCAACCAATTTTATAAAACATTTATAAGGGAAAACACAACTCAAATTATAAAATGTATTTTTTAGATATCAGTTAATTTTTATTACACACATTGGTTTCATACATACATAATCATATTTGAATAATCAATTTAAAACTCATTTTCTAAAAACATATACCAACACCTAGACACCACAATAAACTAAAACAAGAACCAAAATAAAGTTAATCAAATTTATAAATTTATAGTAAGATGCCAAGAATAAATGGAATGCACATGAAAGGAATAGTATGGAGATGAATACCTCACTATGGTGTGGATGCGACGAAATTCTCAGAGAAGGAAGAATAGACCACAAATAACTAACTACATTCCCTAGATTTAAATGAAATAGAATCACAAAAAAACATAAACCATGGTTTTTGGGCAGGACATAAACCCCACAAGGAAACACTAATAACATTATGGAAGGTAAAAGTGAGCGAGAATTCAATCAAAATCCATTGAACTCACCTTAAGGACCTTAAAGGGTCATTAATGGAGGTTGGGGAGCTTGGGAGATGATTTTGGTGAAGCCCCTAGTATACATAGGTCGAAGGAGGGGATGAAATTGTGATTTGGATTGAAAAGGTATGAGGGGAAAAGAGTTAAATCCATTTTTTTATTGGGTAGCTTGCATGGTTTGTTCTCATGGTTCTCCAAAACGTGCTCCAACCGTACAAACCCTACTGATGATGGGCGACACCACACACTATTTGGTACCACAGTCTCCAACATGTGCTCGAACCATTCCATATACCACTGTCCAATCCAGAAATCATCGACATAGTTTCTATAAAATTTACCATATCATACACAATTTGGGTGTTAAACCTCTATCCCTAAAATCCAACTACATGGATACCAGATTTGGGTCTCACAATGACACCAAAATATGCACCCATACCAAGCACATGCCAAAAACCACCTGATACTTCCAAAAAAATAATCATTCAATCCCAAATCAACCCATACCTCATCCCAATGATAAATTTTCTAGTAAAAAATAAAATAAAATGATATCCAAGGTTGGGTTGTGATAATTATCTCCACCACTAACGCTTTCTTCCCCCAGAATGTCACCAAACTAAAAGATAACTAAAACTAGAATCCATTGTCGATAAATATCAAAAGAACCCAAAAAACATAGGGTAAACTCTCACTCTACAAGCCACACCTAAATGATCAAGAAGAAACCAAGACACAATAATTAAGGGAGAACATGGGAGGGTTCTCCAGACTATAAGAACGCAACTAACATATCTAGGAAAATCAGGGACTCCCAATGTGAGAAAACCCAAACATGTCCAAATTAAATGAGCAACACCCTCACCATGTCTGGGAATGGGTGAACTCCCCAAAAGAACCATAAATGTCCCAGGAAAACCATAAATCCTTGGTAGAGAGAAAAGAAATGGATGAAACATTGAGAAAATTGGAAACTCAAGCAAAATATTTAATTGTCAACTCCATCAGAACATATATCACCAGATAATCATGATTGAAAATTAAAACCAACATAGGAAATACAAGCTTAAGATGAAATTCAATGTTCAAGTGATAAAAAATATTAAATATATAGTGATGAATAGATTGTTATAATGCCCATACTATAGTAACAAAGAGTCAAGGCACTATGGTATATCATTGGCATGATCACAAAAGATCAAGTCTCGAAATTCCGATTAGTTTAGTTGCATTGTAAGTAATAGATACATTCACAAGTTTTACATTACATTATAAAATAAAAACAACAACATCATTATCTCCATTGTCCACAGTCATATCCCTTAGACTATCCCTACAGTTTAGTCATAATATACTTCTTCACATACTTGGAAAAATTAAACACAGAAAGGGGTGAGCTCAGATGCTCAGTAAAGATTACAATATAGGGAAAACATTCATAAATAAGCATAAACATTTTAGGAAATGTAAAAGACTAAAAACATTCATTTTAAACTATAACTTCCTCATAATATGGAAAATATACATCTAAATAATTCCATTTACTTATTCACAAGTATATTATAATAGTCAAATAATCATGTGCAATAACTATAGATAATTTCATAATTTTGAAATTCATAATTGGAGACTTCATAACCACATAGTAAAGGCCTTGTGCCACGACTAATAATTAGATTTTGTCAAGGCCTTGTGCCATGACACTAGTTTTTATCATGATACCTACTAATGCATCACAGAGCTATAGAGGGTTTCACATGTCATGTACTAAGTCCAACACATTCCTATTATGAAAAGGTTTAAACCTAACAAAAACATTCATATTAAAACTAGCATAAGAAATGTCATTAAATTTTCCATAAACCATGTATGGTATAAAAATAACCCATCCACAGTCAAACATATCAAAGAACGTTCAATGCAATATGGGAGATTTGTTTTATAATAAATGAACTTCAAACAAGTATAAAATATCTTAAAGGATGTTGACATTGATGAAATCAAAACTATTTGAGAGAAATATATCTTTATTTTTTGAAATAATTTAAAAGTCGCATAATTATAGAATAAAAAATTTATTTTAAAATATTTTTATAAGACTGTAAGATAATCTTAGAAGGTGTTATAACGGAGTAGAATAACCACAACCTTTGTATATGTTAAAAACATTTCTACCTTAATTTTTTAAATGGTCATACATTGCCTTGTTTGGAAAACAATGAAATTATTCCTTTAAAACCATTTAATAAAAAGTCAAATAAGGGTATACATAACATTAAACCATAGTCTGGTAAATATTAAAAAAAAATTGAATACATTTTTAAGAAACATGGATGTTGATGATAAAGAGGTCCTAGTATATACTTACGTAAAAACATCCACAGATAGTAACGATATTGTGAAATTAACCCTTACCTTGTATTTTCCATGGTCGAGTGTAAGTTAACCTCCTGTATAAAAGTTAAATAATTTTTATTAAATTATACTAGAACCATATACATAAATATTATATCATATATGATCTTCTAATGTTTCTTTGTTAATAATATTTTAGTATTATCATCGTTTCGGGTGTTAACTGATCTGTTTTCCTTAATATGTTTTGTTTGGTAAGTCATGTTTTTTATGGATAGGATGTGTATGATTCAAATCCATAATTATATTAACATCATAAACATTATTTTTAATCATCAAATGAAAATTATTTTTGAATGGTTAATATGGGAATATGAATATCATCGCATTCGTGGAGATGGTAATTCGTACATACGCACGAGTGAGAATATCATTCAATTGATGGTGAAATTGTATATAATTGAATGTTATATCATATATACATAATAATTAACTTTTTATATTTATTATTTAAATTAATTATACATCATTATTATAACCATCCAAATAATAATGTATTGAATAACAACTACACCACGACATGGAGACAGTAAGTCATACGTATGCACGTATGGTGACTTTTTCATTCATGTGATGGATAGAAAAATGAATATGCAATGGCCCGGGTTTTTGGGGTCCATTACTTTGTAAAAATCTGATTTTGGGTGTTCTGGGTTGTCTGGGAAAGTAATCAAGGATTCTCGGTGAATATTTGACCCCTAACGGTAGCCCTACCATTAGCCTTAGCCTACTGGTAGCTCGGTATACTGGTAGCGGAAGCCTACCGGTAGAACTACCTATTGGTAGCTCGGTCTACCGGTATCTCTGCCTACAGGTAGATCTGCCTACGTGTAGCTCTACCTACTGGTAGCTGCAGCCTACCGGTAGCTCTGCCTACCGGTAGCTCGGTCTACTGGTAGCTCTGCCTACCAGTAGCTGCAGCCTACCGGTAGCTCTACCTGCGGGTATCTCGGTCTACTGGTAGCTCTTCCTACTGGTAGCTCGGATAATCGGTGGACCTATCCCCCACGGGTTTTCCAATAGCGCCTCCTCTTGCATAAATTGGGTTTTAAACCCTATTTTGACCCTTTTTAAGCTTGTTTCAAAGCCCAGTAACGCCCATAAATGGTGTTTAATTAAATGTTTAATGAATTAACCTTGTGTGTGCATCGGTTTAAACCTCCCCAAAGGGAGGGGACCCTTTAATGATGTGTGGGGCCGCGTGGTCAACCCATGACCCTACTCCTTACGCGGTTTCGCGTTCTTATCTCAAATGCTCCCAGCCTTTATAAAACTACTAGGAGATCGATGGGTTTCTTTTTCTCGATCAACCTCCGATCAAATCATCTGCTCTTCCTTGAGTTCTCGAGGCCCCACCCCTGCAGTTTGCGCGTCCGTTGTTCGTGGCACATGAGGATAAACTTTGATCGTCGATCAATCAAGTAGGGTTTCGCAATTGTCTCTCCTTTCGGTTTATCATGCGGGGGGGGGGGGGGGGGTAGGCTTTTGATTCTATATATTTGTAGGAACCAAACCTTAATGAAGATAAGAAATGGAATCTAAAGAATGAAGTGGAATGGGTGTGATCGATGATGCTAGTTTTTTTATTCTCTTTCATGATTAATGATTTCTGGTTTGTGCGGGCTTAGTCCTACTAAAAATCATGGTCGTTAGTGGTCTTTCTCATTGCACTAATAAACCCTTACTTCTTATGTTGGTCATGTAAAAGAAATTGGTTAATTACATATATGCGGCTAAATAAATTGAAAGCCCCAAGATCAACCCTTTTCTATGATAACCCCGGTTAAAAATACAGCAGAATTGAAATCATGGAGTGTGTTAAATCTTCTAAATCTGAAAATACTGGCACGGGCCTGCTTTGTGTTGGTGGTAGTGGTTTCGTTATTTCATTTCACGGACTGATTACTGGGTGATGTGGGTGGGGATGGGATCTCCTGTTGTTATGGTTTCACTGGTTGTGAAATTGAGGTTGTCTAGTTACTTTGTCTATATCACGAATTGGGGTGGGATCCTCTGTTGCTGAGAAACCATCAGCTCCTGGAATTTGGGGGACATAGGGCAGTGTCTCGAGGTTACCTGTTTCCTCTATTAATTCGAGGGATCTCACTAGCCCCTTTGGTTTCAGAAGGTGTAGGCAGCATCTTTGGGTTTTCCTTAGTTCCAGTGATTGAGGGACCTTTTGACTCTTTTGTTTTTGTGGATTTACAGTAGAACCGGGTTCAGAGAACCGGGTGTGAACGTTTAAGTTTATGTTTGACTGTGATCTTTCATTGGCTTGTGCTTATGCTTGATAGTTTCCCAAGTACGTATGGAAAATTATTTAAACATTATTACTGAACATGAAAACAAGGATGGGACAAATGGGTTTTGGTTTGTTGTGAGTTGTGACTTGGACATGGTACTGATTGTGATCTATAAGCTGGCTAAAGAAAAACCTAAACTGGTTGAGTTCTTGCTACGTATACATATACTTGTAGTTTTTGTGTTTCTTATTCGCGCCCCACCCATGTTGAGAACTTAGTGTCGAACACCCCCGTTTCTTGGGGGATGGTGTTTTTTCAAACACTTCTATTAGTGGCTGGTTATTAGCACCTTTCTGCTCCCTTTACCGGATAGCCCAAGTATCTTCGGGAAGGCTGTGATGGCCTGATGTCCATTATTAGCCGAAGAACCTTTGGGCAAGGTGGTGGGGTGGTTGGCCAAGGTGTGTGCGGGCAGGTGGTTCCCAAGTGTCTTAGGGATGAGGCCCAGGTTTCTTCGGGTGTGGCAGTAGATCTTCTATCCCAAGTGTCATCGGGCGTGGCGGTGGTTGTTCTGGACTAGGTGTTTGCAGGTGTGGTAACGTGTGACATTTTTGGCCAAAGTGTTTGCGGGCGGGGTTTGGCAGTGGGACTGCGTGAGGATATGGCCCAGGTGTGTGCAGGTGGGTGTGGTAGTGGGACTGCAGTGAGAATGGCGGGATTTGTTTGATGTGTAGGATGACTTCAATAACCAATGGGAAAGTGGCGTGGGGTACCCAAACATCGATGTAATTTTATTGTATATTATTTTTCTTGTGTTATTTGGTGAGTGTGGTCGGTGAGTGGAATGTATGAACTCCTTGATAGTGTTTGGTTGTCTGTTTCTCACGTGACTTTAGTACGTCTCCCCACTTGTGCATGAGAGTCTATGGTTTTTTCCTAATGAATATACTTGTATGCTCACCCTGCATATATAAAACTTCTTTCAGGTTTCTAGGAGGACTTCGGGGATCGTGCGGGACCATACTAGTGCGGTCCTTTGGGACAGTTGCTGTTGTTTCTTTTCTCTTCTTGTTATTCTTTTTTCCTTTGGGTTTGTGACTTGTATCTTTTACATTTGAACATGCCTATGGGAATGGTTTATCTTTAGTTGTTTTTTCACTTTCAGTTTGGTGTTGTGGGATTTAACATCTTATCTCCCGATCCTATTAAAAGAAAATGGGTAATGACTTCCATTTAGTGTGTGATTATATACCCTTGGCGATGGTCGCCACTCTGATACCTATTGAAGGCGGGTTTCGGGGGTCATTATCTCTCCTTCAACTTAAAGAAGGAAGGGCCTGGAAATATGCTGACCCTTCCCTCCTTTTGGTGAAGGCAGGTCATGATAGAATGGTATCAAAGTCATCATGGTTGAGAGATAGGATGGAGTCTGGAGTTAGGAATAGTAAGGACTACATGTGATGGTAGGGAAAACGTTTTGGGTGACCTTAGTGCGTGAATTAGGTCAGGGAATACCGGCTAGGACACTGGATTTTTGGGGCCCCGTGATCCGATGCAAGGACTTTGGACCTACCGAACAACCAAGTGAGGCCACACTGATTGCAGTGTAGATACCCTAGGAAAGGTTCATGCATCATAATGACATTTGTTCTCATGTTTCATGGATGTTTTGGGAATTTAAATCAATAAGAATTTTATGAAGTTTTAAGAACAATATTCTGCACTACTTGGGCTTAGGCATTCTTTATTTATATTACAGTTATGGCACATGGGAGATGACCACGTGTGGTGCGTGAAATCGAGGCCCAGGAGACTACCTTTTCCGATTGGCAGAGAGCTGATCGAGAGGAGGAGGACAACCAGTGGTAGAAGACACTTCGGGCATTCCAGCGACAGACCCTCGAGAAGTATGAGGGCAGCACCTCTGACATGAAGACGGAGAGTTGGCTAGAGGAGCTGGTGAAAGCCTTCGGCCTGATCCAGGCTCTGACTAAGTACTGGGTTCTTCTGGCCATCACCCAAATGCGGGGAGCGGCGCGTCATTGGTGAATGCATTACTTGGGGGAGAGGAGAGAGGCTGAGGTGGCATGGGCTAATTTCGAGAAGGAGTTCCAGGTGGAATTCCTCTCTTCTATGATGAAGGCATAAGAGAGGTATGAACTACTCTCCCTCTAGTAGGGTAGCATGTCGGTAAGGGAGCTAGGGATCAATTTCAAGGACCTCCTACGTTTTTCTCTGGACCTCTTTCCAGATGAGGAGTCTAGGAAAAGATGTTTAGAGGAGGTGCTTCGACCCTCCCTCCAGTATGATGTAACCCCCTTCACCCTGCCAACAAACATGGAGTTCCAGAAGAATGCCGAAGTGGTTGATAGGATGCATGCTCTAGGATTTGTGTCATGAGAGGAGATCCAGCTGGGATTATCTAAGGGGAGCGTCGTCAGCACCAGGCCTCCAGCGTCGGGACCCTCCAGGTTCCGACCGGAAAGGAGCAGACCGTAGCAGTTCCAGTTCCGGTCCACCTGTCCTCACCCTTTCCTTTCAGGCCCAGGACTGAGGTGCTACGTCTTTGGGAGCCATGGACATCTCTGGAATCAGTGCCCGAACCTGGTACAGTACGACAATGGTGGACAGGCCCAGCACCCTCCACAGTAGCAACTTCCACCTAGGCCCTTCCAGCAGCAGCAGCAGGGGTAGCGAGCTCCAACTCCTCCGAAGGCAGACGTTGTAGGAGGAGGTCGACCTCAGGGCGCTCCTCAGGGACCTCGACTAGGGTGTGGTCGGGGAGGTGGCCGATAGCGGAGGGGAATAGGAGCTGGGTGTGGACCATTACAGGCCACAGAGGCAGGAGTTCTAGTAGGGTCGAAGGTCGTTCGGGATACGATCAGTTTGTTTAGCACCCTTGCTTATGCCTTGTTCGATATCGGAGCTTCTCACTCCATTGTTGCACCCAGTCTAGCTCATGCCTTGGGTCTAGATGCAGAGAGACTTCCAGGGCCCCTGGTGCTCAGTACAGTAGTCAGAGGTCATACCGACTTCTTATATGTTTTTTGAGGATGCAGACTGATGATAGGGCCACATCAGTCGGTCAGGGATATACTACTGCTACAGATACAGCCATACAATGTCATCCTAGGCATCAACTGGTTGTTCTCTGTGTATGTCGTCATCGACTGCTTCCGAGGAAGGTTTGTGTTCTCAGACATGGGCGGTCGGCGTGCTACTTTCACCGGCGAGCGAAGCAGTCAGAAGGGCAGCAAGCAGGAGGAACCCCTCCTCTCTTTGTTATTCAGGTTGTTAGTGGGGTCAGTGGATGTTGAGATGGTGGAGGTGCTAGGAATCGTCAGTGAGTTTATGGATATCTTTACATAGGAGGTAATGACTCTACTCCCTCGACATGATATCGATTTTGTTATAGACTTGTAGCCTGGTGCTCGTCCCATTTCGATGGCTCCTTACAGGATGGCACATTCGGAGCTATGAGAG
The DNA here is from genome assembly GCA_963277665.1 of Viscum album. Taxonomy (NCBI): domain Eukaryota; kingdom Viridiplantae; phylum Streptophyta; class Magnoliopsida; order Santalales; family Viscaceae; genus Viscum; species Viscum album. The sequence continues at coordinate 762,253,560 of OY728166.1, forward strand.
TTGCGGATTCACATTGACAATCTGATGAAGAGGGTTCTGTTCGACCAAGTGCATCACTGTGTGGTGCTCCAGTCTTGTTCAAAAAGAAGGAGGATAGTGGTATCAGGTTGTCCATAGACTATAGGAGGCAGAATCAGGTGATAATCAAGAATTTCTACCCTCTTCCGAGGATAGATGATCATTTCGACCAGCTAAAAGGCGCAGGATGGTTCTCGAAGAACGACCTGCATTCTGGGTATCACCAGTTGAGGGTGAAAGGGGGAAACATCCCGAATACGGCCTTCGGGTGCAGATATGGACACTTTGAGTTCGTAGTCATGCCTTTTGGTGTAACGAATGCCCCAACTGTGTTTATGGGGCTTATGAAATCCATCTTCAGGGAGTACCTGGATCGGTTTGTAGTTGTGTTCATCGACGATATACTGATCTATTCATGATTAGAGGAGGACCACGCTGAGCACTTGAGGACGGTTATGAAGGTCCTCCGACAGCACCAGATCTATGGGAAGTTGTCGAAATGCATGTTTTGGATTCTAGAAGTGCACTTCCTTGGGCACATAGTGTCCGAGCAGGGGGTAGCGGTGGACCCATCAAAGGTTGAAGCAGTTGTTTCTTGTTCAGCACCCAAGAATGTGGTAGAAGTTTGTAGTTTCCTCGGGCTGGCATGTTACTATCGGAGGTTCGTATCCAACTTCTCTTGAGTTGCATCCCCATTGACAGCCTTGACCAAGAAGAACCATGTTTTCATGTAGAGTGAGCAGTAAGAGGCAGCCTTCAGCTATCTGAAGGAGAAGCTAGTTAGTGCCCCAGTGCTCAGACTACCAGAAGAAGGGGCGACATATGAGGTGTTTTGTGATGCTTCAGGGAAAGGCCTCGGATGTGTTTTGATGCAGCGACAAGGGGTGATCTCTTATGGGTCTAGGAAGTTATGCCCTCATGAGCGTAATTATGCCACCCATGACCTGGAGCTTGCAGCGGTCGTTTTGCGCTAATGTTATGCGACATTACCTCATCGGAGAACGCATTGTGGTCTTCATGGATAACAAAAGTTTGAGGTATATGTTCTCCCAGCAATACCTAAACTTGCGATATCGAAGGTGGATGGAGTTACTTTAGGATTCTGACTTTGAGATTTCTTATAATTTAGGGAAGGGGAATGTAGTGGTCGATGCCTTAAGCAGGAGATCGAATAAGGATGTGGTTTGAGAGTCGGCAGACACCTGGAAGGAAATGGAGGAGTTGGCTGCCTTGCACCTGGATGCGAGGATGAATGACGGTAGAGGTTTCTTGTATCAGATGAAAGTGCAGTTTCTCTGTTTCAGCAAGTGGAGGAGTCTCAGTGGGGAGACCCAGAGTCTGAATTGATGCATGACCGAGTTGACTAGATCAATGCCCCAGAAGGATGGACGGAGGATAGTCAGAACCGGATGCTTTACCAATGAAATATGTTTGTTCTAGAGGCGATGCATGGCAAGGTTCTTAGTGAGTTCCACAACTCACCCCTAGCAGTGCACCCGGGAGTTTCCAAGATGTACCAGGGTCTGAAGAGACAGTTCTAGTGGGCTGGAATGAAGCGAGCGGTGGCAGAGTTTGTGTCCAAGTGCCTAGTGTGTCAGCAGGTGAAGGCTGAACACCGAGTTCCAGGCGGCCTGCTGTAGTCTATAGATGTCCCCGAGTGGAAGTGGGAGGGCATCTCGATGGATTTCATCACAGGGCTACCCAAGGTTCAAGGGGGATACGATGCCATCTGGGTAGTAGTGGACCGTTTGATGAAATCGGCTCACTTTCTGGCTATTAAAGAGTCAAGTGCAGTGGATGATTTGGCATGAAGGTACGTGAATGAGATGGTGTGGTTGCATGGAGTTCCGAGTTCCATAGGCCTACTTCGTGTTGGTGGTAGTGGTTTGGTTTTTTCCTTTCATTGGATGATTGCGGGGTGATGTGGGTGGGGATGGGATCCCTTGTTGTTATGGTTTCGCTGGTTGTGAAATTGAGGCTGTGTGGTAACATTTTCTATATCACGAATTGGGTTGGGATCCTCTGTTGTTGAGAAACTGTCAGCTCTTGGAATTTTGGGGACACGGGGCAGTGTCTCAGAGTTACCTTTTTGCCTCCATTACTTCGAGGGATCTCACTACCCACTATGGTTGGAGAAGTTGTAGGCAGCCTCTTGGGGTTTTCCTTGGTTCCATTACTTGAGGGACCTCTTGACAATTTTTTTGTTGAGGATTTACAAGAGAACCGTGTTCAGAGAACTGGGTGTGAACGTTTATGTTGATGTTTGACTGTGTGTTTTCTGTGGATTGTGATTATGCTTTCTAATTGCCCAAGTAGGTTCAGAAATTTATTTAAACATTATTACTGAACATGTAAACAAGGATGGGACAAATGGGTTTTGTTTTGGTGTGAGTTTTGACATGGACATGGTACTGATTGTGTTATTTAAGATGGCTGAAGAAAAACCTAAACTGGGTGAGTGCTCGCTACCTATACATATACTTATAGTTTTGTGCTTCTTATTCATGCCCCACCCAATTTGAGCACATAGTGTTGAACACCCCTATTTCATGGGGGAGGGTGTTTTTTCCAACACTTCTATTAGTGGCTGGTTATTAGCTCCTTTCTGATCCCTTTCCCAGATAGCCCAAGTATCTTCAGGTAGGCTGTGATGGCCTGAAGTCCATTATTAGCCCAAGAACCTTCAGGTAGGGTGGTGTGGTGGTTGGACTAGGTGTGTACGGGCAGGTGGTTCCCAAGTGTTTTCGGGATGAGGCCCAGGTGTCTTCGGGCGTGGTAGTAGATCTTCTATCCCAGGTGTCTTCGGGTGTGGCGGTGGTTGTTCTGGCCAAGGTGTTTGTAGGTGTGGTTACATGTGACATTTGTGGCCTAGGTGTTTGCAGGCGGGGTTTGTCCGTGGGACTACGTGAGGATATGGACCAGGTGCGTGCGGGTGGGTTTGGTATTGGGACTGCGGTGAGAATGGTGAGATTGGTTCGATGTATAGGATGACTTCAATAACCAGTGGGAAAGTGGCATAGGGTACCCAAACATCGATGTGATTTTATTATACATTACATTGCTTGCATTATTTAGTGAGTGTGGCCGGTGAGTGGGATGGATAAACTCCTTGATAGTGTTTGGTTGTCCGTTTCTCACGGGACTTTAGTATGTCTCCCCACTTGTGCATGAGAGTCTTTGTTTTTCCCCTACTAAGTATACTTGTATTCTCACCTTACATATATAAAACTAATTTCAGGTTTCCAGGAGGACTTAGGGGATCACGCATGACCATACTAGAGGAGACCTTTGGGACAGTTTCTGTTATCGCTTTTCTCTTCTTGGTATTCTTTTTACCTTTGGGTTTGTGACTTGTATCTTTTACCTTTGAACATGCATATGGGAATGGTTTATCTTTAGTCATTTTTGCACTTTCAGTTTGGTGTTGTGGGATTTACCATCTTATCTCCCAATCCTATTAAATGTAAATGGGTAATTCCTTCCATTTAATGTGTGATTATATATCATTGGTGCTGGTCACCACTTCTGGGACCTATTAAAGGAGGGTTTCAGGGGTCATTATCTCTCCTTTAACTTAAAGAAGGAAGGGCCTGGAAATCTGCTGACCCTTCCCTACTTTTGGTGAGGCGGGTCGCGATATAATATGGTTGTAACACTTTTACAATAAAATAATAATATGTATAAGATACTAGAGTTATTATTTTTGAATGGAAACAACAAATAAAGAGGAAGTGGAGGAGGAAAAGAAATTGAAAGAAGTGATATAATATTTACCTCTTCTTTGGGTTCTTCCTTTTGATTTAGTCAAAATGGGTCTTTAGGATTGCTTTCTGACCAAAGTAAGAACTCTAGGATGAAAGGATGATAGTAGAGAGGATATTTGGGTGTGTTTTGGCCATTCCAAATGGCTTTGGAGTTGTGATTTTGAGAGAAGGTGAATCTACCTTTTATAAGAGAGGTGAGGGGCACATTAAGAAATGATTGAAATATTATTTTATATTAAAATAATTTTCCATTTCTAATAGCACCAAAATAATTTATTTTGAAGTTAATGTTGGTATGGGTCGAAAACCACCCAACTAATAGGTGTTAGTCAAGTTTAGGTCACCATATTTACCTTATCTTTTAGATTTAAGTCTTAGATAAATTGTGTTACTTTTACCATGCATTCATGTATTATTATATTATATGGCTAATAATATTAATATAAAATTCCAAGATAACCCCAAATGGTTATTTAATGAAATATCTATTATTATAAAATTCCTTTGGTCTATCCTTAGCTTTTGAGGAATATTATATAATTTAATAATATAATATTTGTTTTAAAAACATTTTTATGTCAATTTTGACACTATTTGGTATTTTGTTTTTTGTAAAGTCATAATAGCATGATTACTTTGAAAAAAAATTCATTGAATCAACCCCAACATTTCCAGTTAACATATTAAATTATTATAATTAATCATAATAAAGGAATTAAATTTATTTAAATATTTATAATATCAATTATTTTTAATTTTTCATTAAAAATGAAATTACTGCATCATCATTGTGTAGTAAATAAATTTAATAATTTAATATCTAAAAATTAGAAATAAAATACCATTGCTTAGGAAATCATTTTATCATTCTGATTAATATTTATAGTCTAATCTATAATATCTGTAACCTAATATTAAAAATGATTTAGTTATTAAATGTTGAATTTGACACTTTATCTCTTCTTTAAATAAAATTATAATAAATGTCTGATTCTAATCCAAGTGGACCAAAATGATTATATTTAATTCCTATGGTTGTTTTTTGTTGAAATAAACTTATCCAAGAGAATTAGGACATGTGTTAGGGTAATAATAATGTCATTTCTACCATTAATTACCCTATCTTCTTTTAAACGTCGTAAATAAAAATAAAACTTACTATTTACAAAAGTATATTTTAATCTTATTGAACCACATTTTTCTTACTAATATCAACTGTGTCTCTCAGGTTTTTAAAATTCAATTCACAGAAGCTGCAAAATTATGTTTTATGCAAATTTGCAAATGCTCTTAGAAGGAGGGTAAAAGACTGTAAAATGTTCAATAAAATTTTATTTATCTAAACATATGATAAATTGAATTCAGTGAATTACATTGAACATATATAGGAATTATGTATCTATTTTGACATAAAATAAATTTAAATAAAATAAATAATTATTTAAATAAAAATTCTATTTAAAACAATAACACAGTGTTTTTCATTATTAATCAAAAAATGAATGGTTTAAAAAAAATAGCAAAAATTTACCCTATGAAAATTTTGATATTCTGAATAATAAAATGAAGTCCCTTTGGAAAAAAATATAAATAATTTCATAAATTGGTTATTATTATTCATAACAGCTAGTTTGATTGGTCGTGGTGTGTTCAAACTCCATGTTGGGTACAATGCAAGCTACTGCATTATTCAAAGAAAAACTTAACGTAAATGCTTTGGGTGTTAGATTCTTCTCTCGAACAAATAATTTCATCCTCGATATTTCTAGATTATCACTGAATAAAATGAATATTTTGGTCCTTAATCATAAGTTCCTTGGATTCCCATGTTGCCTCTTCCATCTTATGGATTCTCCATAGAACATTTACCAGATGAGTCATCCGGTTTCACAATACTTGTTCTCCAGTATCTAGATTCTTAATTGAATCTACACAATAAGACATATAGCATTCCAGTTCTATTTCTTTATAGGTGAGTACATGTTTTTGTTCAGGCATGTATTTTCTCAACAATGATATGTAGAACAAATCATTAACTTTGGAGAGACTTGGTAGCATTGCCAAACAGTAAGCTGCAACTCAAATTTGTTTTAGAATTTTGAAAGGTCTGACGTACCTGGGACATAATTTACGCTTCCTACCAAATCGTATAACTCCCTTACATGGAGATACCTTCAAGAAAACATGATATCCTACCTAAAATTCCAAATCATTCCTCCAGTTATCGGCATAGCTCTTTTGCCTACTTTGAGCTACTTTGATGTGGGTTTGGATAACCTTCATTGTTTCCATCGTTTCCACAACAAGTTCTGGGCATATGAGTTTTCTTTCACCAAAATCATCCAAAAAAGTTGTTGTGTGACATCTCTTTTCATATAGTGATTTATATGGTGCCATATGAATACTTGAATGGAATATGTTGGTATAGGAAAATTCTACTAGAGGTAAATATAGACCCATCATACCCTGAAAGTCAAGTGAGTAAGATCTCAACATGTCTTATATGGTTTGAATAGTCCATTATAAATTTCCATCATTCTGAGGGAGGTAGGCAGTTCTCAAATAAAGTTCAATATCCAAGGCTTTCGGAAGACGTTTCAAAAATCTTAATGAAAAACATAGATCATAATAAGAAACAATCTATTAGGGTACTCCATAAAGTCTTAAAACATCATTAATATATAGTCTTGCTAAACGTTCAAGTGGTAAATCATCTCTTATAGCACGAAAATGTGCTGACTTGGTAATATGATCAACATTGACCAATATTTCATCATTTCTTCTAGGAGTCTTTGGTAGTCCCATGAAAAATTCCATCGTAATATCATCCCATTTCCACTCAATTAGGGGAAGAGGCTTCATGATAACTCTAGGATGTTGTCTTCCATATTTCGCTTGTGGGAAAAACATACATCTCGACACAAAATCAACAATCTCTCTCTTTATGTTGTCCCACCAAAAATGTTTTTTAAAATCTCTATACATCAAAGTACTACCAGTGTGTATAGAGAAATTGGAGCTATGAGCATTATCTAACAATTCCTTTTTCATATCAGGTTTATCGGGAACCCAAAGTCTCACCCCAAATTTCAAAATACCATCTTCTTATACGATGTCTATCAATCTCCCATCGTTCACAGCATTAATTTTCTTTTGAAATTCTCCATCATCAGTCTAAGATCTTTTTATCCTTTCTAGTAATGATGGATTGGAATCCATTTAAAAAATCAGAAATTTTTTAACTTCCATGGCTATTCCCATATCCATATTTACTAGATCAAGTATATAGGATCCTTTTCAACTCTCATCTAGTTTGAAACTCTATTATCCTTTTTGATCAAAGCATTTTCAACCTTATTTTCTTTCCCTGGGTGGTAGTGTATAGTGAAATAATAATCCTTGATTAGTTTAAACATCAAATTTTCCTCATGTGAAGTTCTTTTAATGAGAAAATATACTTCAAACTCTTTTGGTCGGTATAAATCTCACATTTTTCACCATGTTGATTGTGTCTCCAAATCATCAAAGCAATTATTACAGATGCTAATTCAGGATCATGAGTCGGATAGTTTTTTTTAAGAATCTTTAGCTACAGTGATGGGTAGGAAATAACTCTATCATTATTCATAAGGACACAACCAAGACCTTTAATTGAATAATCACTATAAATAACAAACCCATCATTCCCTGGTGGTAGAGTCATGATAGGAGCACTTACTAATCATTTCTTCAGTTCTTCCAAACATTCTTCACACTCTTTTACCCGAAAAAAATTTACCCCTTTTATGTGTGATCTTAGTTAATGGGATTGCCAATCTGGAAAAATTATGGACAAAATGCCGATAATAACCCGATAAACCAATAAAACAGTGTACCTCATTTATACAAGTTGGTGCTGGCCATTCTTGTAATGCATTTGTCTTAGAAGGATTAATATAGATTTCATCCTTATAGATAATATGGCCATGAAAATAAATCTCTTAAATCCATAATTTTAAATGATAAACTTCCCATATAATTCATTTCTTCTAAGAGTTCATAGGATAATACGAAAATGATTTTTATGATATTCATAGAATTTGGAGTATACCAAGATATCATCAATAAATACCACTACAAAGTCTTCAAAATATTCCTTGAAAACGATGTTCATTTGATCCATGAAAACAAAGGGTTCATTAGTCATGCCAAAAGGTATTACTGTAAAGTCATAATGCATGTACATGGTTTGAAATGTTGTTTTCGAGATGTATTCCTTATTCACACACAACTGATAATATCCAGATCGAAGGTCAATCTTTGAAAAATATTGAGCTCCGTGAATATGATCGAATAAATCATCAATGTAAGGTAGGGGATACATGTTTTTTATTTTTGTAGCATTGATCTCTCTGTAGTCAATGCACAACCTCATATATCCATCTTTCTTCTTAACAAAAATAATAGGGGCTCCCCATGGAGAAACACTAGGTCGAATAAATCCTTTATTACTCAATTACACTAGTTGATTCATTACTTCCAATAATTCCACATTGGCCATTCTATAAGGAGTCTTCAATATGGGCTTTGAACCTAGAATTAAATCAATGAAAAAAATCAATTTCATGTTCAGGTGGATGCCCAGGTAAATCCTCTAGAAACACATGAACATATTCCTTCACAATAGATTTGCCCTAAATTTTGACATTATTTTCCTCACCCATAGTTATTTCATGAACTTCCTCCCTATAATTGAATTTAGTTGAGCTACTGGGGGTGGATCGAGATAAGAATCAGATGGTGATGTTTCTACTTTATAGATAAGGTTTTCTTTATCATCATTATCAAAAATTGTAACCTCTTTATTCTAATAATAAATTTTTGCATCATGGTCCAATATCAAATACATACAGAGGATTATATCAAATTAAATCATTGGTATGATGATGGGATCAGTAGATAAATAACATTTATATGTCCTAATGGGAACTGATTCACAAAACATTGTTGCAATGGTACTTCCCAGATAAGTATTGACTGAAAACTCCCTTGTTAAATAAAATTGGATATATATAATTAATTTAGAAAACTAAGTTTATATGAAGCAATGCAATGATCAGGAATCATATAAAGCATTGGATAAATTTGAGGAAACCATTAAATTACCTGCACCCACGTCATTCGGATCTTCGACCTCTGCAGTAGTTGTCGCTTAAATTTCTCCGTTCTCCATTGGCATTTTTTGAGATAAGTTTCCTTGGAGGTTAGGACATTTATTTTCATAATGCCCTCTTTCTCTAAAATTTTAGTATTCAACATTGAGAGCCTCTTTCTTTCCTTTGCAATCATGATCTTGGTGGCCTTTTTCACCACACTTGTTACAGACTCAAATTCCCTTCAGAAATATACTATGGTGTTTCTTCCAACATTTAATATATGATGGTTATTTATCTTTTCCCTTCTTCCCCTTATTTTCATTTCCAGAGTGTTCAACATATCTCTTCTTCCCCTAATTTTCTTTAAAGTCGTAAGTCATAGAGAAATCATTTTCTATCTTGAAAGCACATGAGACTGTATATTCATATGACAAGATTGATTGTGAGACTAATACTCAGTGGAAAAATGGTTTTAACACATAAAATAATCATTCAATCTTACTCCTTGGGTTATGTATATAATTTGCAGCATTCCTTGTTAATGTTGAAATGTTAGCCTTATATTTCTCAACATTCTCATCATCCTTTTACCTCACACTCAAAAATTGTCATTCCATATTAGCTCAATAGTCATGAAGAATGTTTTTTCTAAGAAAATCACTTTAAACATCCTCAATTACATATTTTATACTTCATAATCATCCTTTGTGTTTTGAATCAATGACCCACATTGATCTGCATCTCTTCTGTGGCGATAAAATGTGATGAAAACTTTTTCCCTTTCGATACTACAAAAATCATGAAATATTTTCTATAAGAAATTTATCCATTTATTGATACAATTGAATTTTTAGTCCCATTGAATGTTGGTGGTTATTGCCTCATGAATCGGTCTAACACTGATGGTCTATGTTGTGGATCAGGGTGCTCCATACGGATAAGGTTATTATTCATAACCTAAGTGAGGTGTCCAAGTATGGTGAAAATCAGATCAGAACTAGTTGCATCAATATCTCCACTATAATTATCATGAGTATGACGTAAATCCCTATATGGATTACTGGTATTTATACAATTTCCATTCCTTCCAGGAGTTCCAATTTCAAAACAATATCAAACATTAGATTAGTTTCTGAATCGAAATACATAATTCCAAATTTGCAAAACACTTAATATAAATAGAACTGTTTATGAATATAATCCATAATCATAAAAATGTTTTCATTGAGGAGGTATATAATCATAAATCCTTCATAATGTTTTGTGAGGAAAATGTGAATCATCCTAAGCATATCCCCTGGGAGTGTCATAACCAAGAGTGCAACAAGGCATGTGGTCATGTTCCAGGATAACCCGGGTCAAGCCCAAAACTCCTTGTTAGAGTTTTCACTCCTAGGTACATCTTTTCCAGAGCCGCCTCTACCTACTCGTATTCATAAAGATATGTATTTCTTGAAAAACTACACAAAATCTCTACATTAACAAAATTATATGAGTTCTTCTATACTAATACAAAAAGGATATCTTGGGGTAATATTCTATAATTAGTGTTTTTATAAATCTAGCTTCCAAGGTTTATAATAAACATTCACTGATACCAACTATAATTTCCCAACCCTAGTTTCCCAGTGACGGTGCATTATTACATAACATTTTAATGATCACAAAACATCATGTCTCGAAAGACTGATTAGTTTATAAGACTTTGATGTACTAGATACATTCATAAGTTTTACATTGCATTATAAAATGAAAACAACAACAAAATTGTCTCCATTGACCATAGTCATATCCCTTAGAATATCCATGCAGGTCAATCAAAATATACTTCGCTACATCCTGGGAAAAATAAAACATAGAAATGGGTGAGCTCAGATACTCTGTAATGATAACAATATATCAGAAACATTAATAAATAAGAATACACATTTAAGGCAACGTATAAGACTAAAACAAAATCCTTTTAAACATAAACGTAATCAAATATGGAAAATATAAATCGAAATAATTCCATTTACTTTTTCACATGGATATTCTATTAGTCTAATAACCACATGCAAAATTAATAGCTAATTTCTTAATGATGGAATGCATAATGGTAGACTTCATAACCACATAGTACAAGCCTTGCTCCAAGACTACCAATATGATTTTGTCAAGGCCTTGTTCCAAGACACTAGTATCTCTCATTAGACCTACCGATGCATCAAGGAGCTACAGTGGGCTCCACCCGTTACTTACTACATCCAATGCATTCCTCATCTGAAAAGGTTTAAAAATAACATAAACATTCGTATTAAAACTAGCATATGAAATATCAATACATTATCCATAAACCATGAATTGTATAAATATAACACATCCACATTAAAACATATCTCTAAACATTCAATACAATATGTTAGATTTTTATCGTAATAAATCTACTTCAAACATGCATAAAATCAATTAAAGGATGTTGACATAGTTGAAATAAGAACTATTTGAGAGAAATATCTCTTTCTATTTTGAAATAATTTAAAAGTCACATAATTATAAAAGAAAATATTTATTTTGAAAATATTATTATAATATTGTAAGGTAACCTTCCAAGGTGTTATAACTGATTTGAATAACCGCACCCACCATATATGTTAAAAAAACATTCCTACCTTAATTTGTCGAAAATGTCATAAAGTACATTGTTTGGAAACCGATGAAAATATTGCTTTCAAATCATTTTATAAAAACTAAAAAAATGGTATAAATAACTTTAACCCATATTCTAGTAAATAGTAAAAATGTTTTAAAATACAAATATATGTGGATGATAAGGAGGTCCCAATAGATATCTATATAAAAACAACCTCGAATAGTAACAAGATTGTGAAATTAACCATTTCCTTGTACTTGTCCTTAGTCGAAGGTACGTTAATCACATGTATAATAGTTAAATAATTTTTATTAAATTATACGAAATCCATATACATAAATATGATATCATATATGACCTTCTAATATTTATTTGTTAATAATATTTTACTATTATTGTCATTTCGGGTGTTAACTGATTGGTTTTCCTTTATATGTTTAGTTATGTATATCATGTTTGTTATGAATAGGATGTACTTGATTCATATACAGAATTATATTAAGTTCTTAAAAAAAATTAACCATCAAACGAAAATTATTCTTTAATGGTTGCGATTGGAAAATAAATCTCATCTCATTCATGGAGACGGTAATCAGTACGTACGCACGAGCGACAATATCAATCAATTAAAGGAGAAATTGTATATAATTGAATGATAAATCATATATAAAGAATAATTAACATGTTATTTTTATTATTTAAATCAATTATAAATCATTATTATACCCATCCAAATAATAATGTATTGAATTACAACTACACCACGACGTGGAGACGGTAAGCCATTCGTATGCACGTATGGTGACATTGTCATTCATATTATTGATATAATAATGAATATGGTTATACCATTTTTATAATAACATCACAGTATGTATAATATACTAGAGTTATTATTTTATAATGGAAACAACAAAGAAAGTGGATGTGGAAGAAGAAAAGAACTAGAAACAGGTGATAAAATATTTACCTCATCTTCGGGTTCTTCCTTTTGATATGGTCAAAAGGTATCCTTGGGTTGGATTTCATACCACAAAATGCCTATATAATGACGGTAGGATAGTTGAGAGGATATTCGGTCCAGGTTTGGCCTGGACAAATGGCGTTGAAGGTGTGAATTTGAGGGGAGGGGAAGTTCCCTTTTATAAGAGAGGTGAGGGGCGCCTTAGGAAAAGATTGAAATATTATTTTATAATAAAACCATTTTTTGGTTCTAATGGCTAAAAAATTATTTATTCCAATGATAACATATTTATGGGTCTAAAACCATTCAACCAATAGGTTTTAGATAGGTTTAGGTAACCATATTAACCATATCTTTTAGATTTAACTCTGTGTTAAATAGTTTAACTTTTTTAATGCATTCTTATATTATTATATTTATATGGTTAATAATATAACTATAAAATTTTAAGAGAACCCCAAGTGGTTCATTAATGAGATTTATATTATTATATAATTCTTTTGTCTAAACCATAGATTTTTAGGACAATTATATAATTTAATAATATAATATTTGTTTTAAAAACTCTTTTATGTCAATTTTTACACTATTTGGTATTTTGATTCTGTTAAATTCATATAAGTATGACTACTTCGAAAAACATTCTTTGAATCAACCCTAACATGTCATATTTACCATGAAAATTATTTTAATTCATGAAAGGTATCAAATTACATTTATTCGGATATTTATAATATCAATTATTTTAATTTTTCATTAATAAGGTAATTACTGCATCATCCTTGTGTCATAAATAAATTTAATTATTTAATGTCTAAAAATTATAAATAAAATAAAACTATGTAGGAAATAATCTTTATCTATCTAATGAATATTTATTGTCGAATTTATATTATGTTTTACCCTATATTAAAAATGATTCAGTTATTAAACATTGAATTTTACCCTTTTAACTCTACTTTAAATAAAATAATAATAAATGTCCTGTTCTAATAAAAGTGGACCAAAGGGATTATATTTTATTCCTAAGGATTATTTAAATCGAAATAAACTTATTCAATAGAATGAAGACATGTTTTAGGGTAATAATAATATCATTTTTACAGTTAATTACCCTATTTACTTTTAACTATGGTAAATAAAAGTAAAAAGTTATTTTTCACCAAAAATTATTTTCATCTTATTGAACTAAATTTTACTTATTGATATCAACTATGTCTCTCAAATTTTTGAAATTAAATTCATAGAAGTGGTAAAATTATGTTTTATGCAAATTTTCAAATACTCCTTTGAGGTGGGTAAAAGACGGTAAAAAGATCAATAAAATTTTATATATATAAACATATTATAAAATGACTCCAATAAATTACATTGAATATATATAGTGATTATGTATCTTTTTTGACCTAAAATAAATTTAAATAAAATAAATAATTATTTAAATAAAAAGGTGCTTTTAAACAGTAATGTGGTGTTTTCACCATTCATCAAAAATTGAAAGTTTTCAGAAAAAATCCAAAAATATTCTCTAAGTTAATTTAGCTATTCCAAATTAAAAAATGAAGTCTATTTGGAAAAATAGAATTTATAAAATCTCAAAATGCGGGTATTACTATTCATAATGGCTAGTTTGATAGGTAGTAGTGTGTTAAACCTCCATGTTGCATACAATTCAAGCCACTACATTATTCAAAGGGAATCGTACCTGTAACGCCACGACCCCAGTTACCTAGAGTCGGTGCATTATTACATAACATTGGCATGATCACAAGAAAGATAAAATCTCTAAATACCGATTGGTTTAGTATCCTTGGAAACACTAGATATATTCATAAGTCTTACATTACATCATAAAGTGAAAAACCACTACAACAACATATTTTATCCATATTCCACACTCATATCCCCGCATAATATCCCTGCAGGTCATTCATAATTTACTTATTCACTTCCTGGGAAAAATAAAACATAGAAAAGGGGGGGTCTCAAATGCCCAGTAAGGATAACAATATAGTGAAAACTTTCATAAATAAGAATAAACATTTAAGGCAATGTATAACTAAAACAAAATCCTTTTTAACTTGAACTTCAACATAGTATGGCAAAAGTAAAAAGAAATAATGCAATTTACTTATTCACATCGATATTCTACTAATAGAATAATCACATGCAATATCAATAACCACTTTCATAATTATGGAACGCATAATCCCAGACTATCATAACCACATAGCCAAGGCCTCGTGCCAAGACTACAAATAATATTTTTCCAACGCCTTGTGCCAAGACACTAGTTTGTCTCATGAGACCTACCGATGCATCGAGGAGCTATAGAGGGCTCCACCCTTCACTTACTAAGTCCAATGCATTCCCATATGAAAAAGTTTAAAAATAACATAAACATTCGTATTAAAACTAGCATACGAAATGTAAACACTTTCTCCATAAACCATGAATGGTATAAAAATAACATATCCATAGTAAAACATATCACAAAACCATAAATACAATATAAAAGTTTTGTATCATAATAAATCAACTTCAAATAGGCATAAAATCCATCAAATCATGTTGACATAGATGAAATCAAAACTATTTGAGAAAAATATCTCTTTTCTCGAAATCATTGAAAAGTCACACATTTATAATGTAATTTAAAAGATATTTTTGAATCAAAGTGTCCCAGACCACTTTGAAATTTTTGAAAAGAAATATAATTTCAAAGACTTCATGTCCATATAAATAAATCCTGAAAATCATTTTGAAAACATGGACATTAATTAAAAATATTTAGAAAGATAAATCTTTAAAACATTTATATTGATAAAGAGTAACTTTCAAAAATTCTTAAAATATTCATTTTGAAATCATTTAAAAGTCACATAATTATAAAATAAAACATTTACATTGAAAATATTCTTATAATCTTGTAAGGGAAGCTTTTAAGATTTTATAACGGCGGTAAATAGCCGCACCCACCGTATAAGTTAAAAAACATTCTTACCTTAAATTTGTCGAAAGGTTAAAAGTGCCTTGTTTGGAAAAAGACGAAAAGATTCCTTTAAAAACACATAAGGGTATAAATTAATTTAACCCATATTCTTTGTAAATATTAAAATTGTTTTGAAATACATTTCTAAGAAACATGGATGTGGATGATAATGAAATCCAAGTAGATTAGTACGTATAAACAACCTCGGATAATGAAGAGATTGCGAAATAAACCCTTATCTTGAACTTTTCCTTGGTTGGGGTAGGTTAACCTCATGTATAATAGTGAAATAATTGTTATTAAATTATACAATAATCATATACATTCATATGATATCATACATGATCTTTTAACATTGCTTTGTTAATAATATCTTATTATTATCGTCGTTTTGGGAGTTAACTTACTCATTTTCTTTTATATATTTTGTTACATAAGTCATGTTTTTCATGGATAGGTTGTATATTATTCATATACAGAATGATATCAAGTCCTCAAAAATTATTTCTAAATCATAAAATGACAATTATACATGAATGGATACGATGGAGAATGAATCTCATCGCGTTCGTGGAGACGGTAGTCCGTACGTACGCACAAGCGAAAATATCATTCTTTTGATATTAAAATAATATATAAATGGATGGTATAACATATATACAGAATAATTAACATGATAAATTTATTATTTACATGAGTTACACATCATTATTATACCCATACAAATAATAATATATTGAATAACAATTACACCACGACGTGGAGACAGTAAACCGTACGTACGCACGTATGGTGACATGTTATTCAAAGGGTGGATAGAATAATGAATATGATTGTACCATATTTATAATAAAATCATAGTATATATATGATACTGGAGTTATTATTTTAGAATGATAATAACAAAGGAAGAAGAAGTTGAAGAAGAAAGGAACTTGGAAAATGGTGGTGAAATCATTACTTCTTCTTCGGGTTCTTCCTTTTAATTTGATCAAAAGGGATCCATAGGTTGGCTTTCTGATCAAAATAAGTCCTCTAGGATGTAGTGAGGGAAGTTTGGAGAGTATTGGGGCAGAGTTTTTTCGAACCAAAAGGCTTTTATGGTGTCAAGAAATGAGAAGGAGGAGTGCCCTTTTATAAGAGGGGTGAGGGGCACCTCTGGAAAAGCTAGAAATATTAATTTATAATAAATTCATATTCTGTTTCTAATGGATCCAAAGTTTATTATTTAAATTTTAAGGTGGATAATGGTCGAAAACAATTCAACAAATAGAATTTATATAGGTTTCGGTTACTATATTAACCTTATCTTTAAGTATTAACTCTTAGTTAATTAGTTTGACATTTACCATGTCACATTGTATTCTTCTATTATACAGTTAATAAACTTACTATATACATCCAAGAGATCCCCAAGTGGTCCATTAATGATACAAATATCATGATATAATTCTCCTGGCCGAACCTTAGATGTTTAGGATTTTAATATCAATTAATAATATAATATTTGTTTTAAAAACTCTTTTATGTCAATTTTGACACTATTCAATAGTTGATTTTTGTGAAACTCATAACAGAATGCTTAATTCAAAAAAAGTTAAATTAAATCAATTATAATATGTCATAGTACCCTATAAAAGTATTTTAATTCATTAAAACTCTCAAATTATATTTATTTGGGTATTTATAATATCAATTATTTTAAATTTTTACAATTATGTTAATTACTGCATCATCATTGTGTCATAAATAAATTAAATTATGTAATATCTAAAAATTATAAATAAAATATAATTTTGTGGGAAATCCTTTTAGATTTCTAATGAATATTTATAGTCGAAAATCCAACATATATAACCCTATGTAAAAATAGTATTGCTAAAAGATATATGCTTGTGTCATTTTTGTATTCATTTTAACTTAATTAACATAAAGTGTCCCTATCACCTACAAGTGGCTACATGGGGTCCCAAAATTGACCCAAAGATGCCTATGGTCGAACATGTATCAACCAATAATTCTATGACATGTTTTAGGGTAATTTAGTATTATTATAATATTATTTTTTAACCCTTATTTACCGGATTTACCCTTAACCATGGTAAATAAAATATTTACCGAAGTAATTATTCAAAATGTCTAAAAATAAAAGTTACCTATTTACACAATTTGAACATCCAGATTCCAAATATGTAATCCATTTTTCCAAATTCAAAACACAGAAGTGGCAGAAATTAATTTAAAATTAATTCCCGTTGTTAAATCAAAAAGCGTGTTTGTAAGAGATAATAACCATCAAAAGATTAACACTTGTTTGTGTTCGGTTTAATTGTACAATTATGTCCAATGACCAGAATTATATTAAATGGTAAAAATATATTCTAAATTTACTTTAAAACCACTCAAATTCATAATTTATCACTATTAATTCTTTTTATTAAAAAAGTTGTTTTTAATTAAAATATAGTAATTTTCACTATTCATCAAAATAATAAAGTTATCCGAAAAGTACCAAAATTTCACCTTAGGATAAATTCGATATTCCAAATCCAAAAATGAAGTCCATTTTAAAAAAATAAAAAATATATATTTTCAAAAAGTAGGTATTACTATTCATAACGGCTAGTTTGATTGGTTATGGTGTGTTTGAACTCGGTGTTGCGTACAACACACGCTATCACATTATTCAAAGAGAAGCGTACTGTGGAAGCTTGGGGTGTTACATTCTCCCCTCCTTCAAATAATTTCATCCTCGAAATTTCTAGAATATTATCGCATGAAAATAATCAGGTGGTTCTTCATCATAAGTCCCTCGGGTTCCCACGTTGCCTCTTCCATCTTATGGTTTCTCCACAAAACTTTTACTAGACGCGTTGTCCGGTTTCTCAGTACTTGTTCTCTCGTATCAAGAATCTTGACGGGCTCTTCACAATAAGACAGATCTGGTTCCAGTTCTAACTCCTCATAGGTGAGTACATACGTTGGGTCAGGCATTTATTTCCTCAACAGATATACGTGGAACACATCGTGAACTTTGTAGAGACTTGGCGGCATTGCCAATCGGTAAGCTACAGCCCCAATTCGTTCTAGAAATTCGAATGGTCCGATGTACCTAGGACTCAATTTACTTTTCTTACAAAAACATATGAATCCCTTCCATGGAGATACCTTCAGGAAAACATGATCACCGACTTGAAATTCGAAATCCTTCCTTAGATTATCGGCATATCTCTTCTGCCTACTTTGAGCTGCTTTGATGTGATTTTGGATTACCTTCACCTTTTCCGTCATTTCCTCCACCAGTTCTGGGCCAACAAGTTTTCTTTCACCAACGTCATCCCAACAGGTTGGTGTGCGACATCACTTTATGTATAACGCTTCATATGGTGCCATCTGAGTACTCGAATGGAAGATATTGTTATAGGAAAATTCTTCCAGAGGTAAATACTGATCCCACATACCCTGAAAGTCAAGTGAGCAGGATCTCAACATGTCTTCTAAGGTTTGAATAGTCCATTCTAATTGTCCGTCTGTCTGAGGTTGGTAGGCAGTGCTCAATTGAAGTTCAGTATCCAGGGATTTCTGAAGACTCTTCCAAAATCTTGAAGTAAAACGGGGATCATGATCAGAAACAATCGATAGGGGTACTCCATGAAGTCTCACAACTTCATTAATATATAGTCTTTCTAGACGTTCCAGTGGTATATCTTCTCTTATAGAAATAAAATGTGCTGACTTGGTAAGACGATCAACAGTAAACCATATTGCATCGTTCCATCTAGGAGTCTTTGGTAGCCCCATGACAAAGTCCATCGTAATATTGTCCCATTTCCACTCCGGTATGGGAAGAGGTTGCATGAATCCTCCAGGGTGTTGCCTTCCAGCATTCACTTGTTGACAAACCATACATCTTGACACAAAATCAGCAATCTCCCTCTTCATATTGTCCCACCAAAAATGTTCCTTCAAATATCTATACATTTTGGTGCTCCCAGGGTGTATAGAGAAATTGAAACTATGAGCATCATCCAAAAATTACCTTTTTATATCAGGTATATCGAGAACACAAATCCTCTTCCCGAATTTCAAAATTCCATTTTCATACACAAAATCTCTCAATCTCCCATCATTCACAGCTTTAATCTTCTTTTGAAATTCTTCATCCTTAGTCTGAGAACTATTAATCCATTCTAGTAAAGATGGTTTAGAAACCATTTGAAAAAAGCATTGATGTTTCTCCTTCCCAGGTTATTCCCATGTCCTTCTTCACTAGATCCATACAAATTGGATCCATTTCAATTCTCATATTGTTCAAAACTCCATGATCTTTTCTGCTCAAAGCATCTGCCACCTTGTTTGCCTTCCCCGGGTGGTAGTGTATCGTGCAATCATAATCCTTGAGTAATTCAAGTCATCTCCTTTGCCACATGTTGAGTTCTTTTTGTGAGAAAATATACTTCAAACTCTTGTGATCAGTATAAATTTCACATTTTTCACCATAGAGGTAGTGCCTCCATATCTTCAAAGCAAAGATCACAGCTGTTAACTCGAGATCATGATTAGGATAGTTTTGTTCATGAATTTTCAATTGTCGTGATGAATAGGAAATAACCCTATCATTATGCATAAGGACACAACCAAGTCCTTTCTTCGATGCATCACTATAAATAATGAACCCATCATTCTTCGATGGTAGAGTCAATGTAGGAGCACTGACTAATCTTCTCTTCAGTTCGTTGAAACATTATTCACACTCTTTTGTCCAAACAAATTTAACCCCTTTACGTGTGATCTTCGTTAATGGGTTAGCCAATTGGGAAAAATTCTGGACGAAACGTCGATAATAACCTGCTAAACCAATAGAACTACGTACCGCAGTTATACTCATCGGTGCTGGCCATTCATGGATTGCCTTGGTCTTAGAAGGATCAATAGAGATTCCATCTTTAGAGACAATATGGCCAAGAAAAGAAAACTCCTGAATCCAGAATTCACATTTTCTAAACATCCCATATAATTCATGTCTTGTCAGAGTCTTCAAGATAATGCACAAGTGATTTTCATGATCTTCATAGCTTTTTGAGTATACCAAGATATCATCAATAATTACCACCACAAATTCATCAAGATATTCCTTGAAAACTCTATTCATCAGATCCATTAATACAGAGGGTGCATCAGTCAATCCAAAAGGCATTAATGTAAACTCATATTGCCCGTACCTGGTTTGAAATGTTGTCTTCGGAATGTCTTCCTTCTTCACACACAACTGATGGTATCCAGATTGAAGATCAATCTTTGAAAAGAATTGAGCTCCATTCAGTTGGTCAAATAAATCATCAATGCGAGGTAGGGGATACTTGTTCTTTATCGTTATAGCATTGATCTCCCTGTAGTCAATACATAACCTCATAGATCCATCTTTATTTTTAACAAAAAGAACATGGGCTCCACATGGAGAAACACTAGGACGAATAAATCCTTTTTTACTCAATTTCTCTAGTTTTTTCTTTAGTTCAACTAATTCTACAGTGGCCATTCTATAAGGGGTCTTCGATATAGGCCTTGATCCAGGAATTAAATCAATGGAAAAATCAACTTCTCGTTCTGGAGGATGTCCAGGTAAATCTTCCTGAAATATATCTACATATTCTTTCACAACAGGTACATCCTCTATTTGAACATTCCTTTCCTCACCCATAGTCATTTCATTCTCTTACTCCCTAATAATTGAATTTAGTTGAGCTATTGGGGGTGGATCTAGATAAGAATTAGGTGGTGACGATTCTGCTGTAAAGATAAGGTGTTCCTTATCATCATCATCAAAAATAGTAACTTCCTTCTTCTTACAATAAATCATCGCATCAAAGTCTGAACGCCAATCCATATCGAGGATTATATCAAACTCAATCATAGGTATGACGATGAGATCAGTTGATAAAGAACATTTATGTGCTCTAATGGGGACTGATTCACAAATCTTTGTTGCAATGATACTTCCTTTAGGAGTTTTAACTGAGAACTCCCTTGTTAAATCAAATTGGAAATATCTAATTTTCCTAGCAAACTGGGAAGATATTAAACAATATGATGATCCAGAATCAAATAATGCATTTTCTAAACTTGAGGAAACCATTAAATTACCTGCAACCACGTCTTTTGGAGCTTCTACCTCAGTAGTAGTGATAGCATAAGCTTGGCCTTGATCCCCTGGCCTTTTCTGAGGTAAGTTCTCCTGACGCTTAGGAAATTCATTTTCATAATGTCCCATCTCCATACAATTGTTGCACTGAACATTGGTAGCTTTCTTCTTCCCCTTTCAATCACGAGCTTGGTGGCCTTTTTCAACACACTTGTAACAGACTATCATTCCCTTCAAGCAAGTACCGGGGTGTTTCCTCCCACATTTACCACAAGATGGATATTAAACCTTTCCCTTCTTCCCCTTATTTCCATTCCCAGATTGATCAATAGATCTCTTCTTCTCATTCTCTGCTTTAAATTAATAAGACTTAGAGAATTCATTTTCAGTCTTGATAGCACATTAGACAATGTCTTCGTACGAAGAGAAGGATTGTGAGACCAATGCTCGACGAAGAAATGGTTTTAACCCATAAAAGAGATGATCAATCTTACTTCTTGGGTTACATATATAATCTCCAGCATACCTTGCTAACCTTGTAAAGTTAGCCTCATACTTTGCGACATTATCATCCTCCTTCTGTATCAGACTCAGAAATTGCCTTTCCATATCTGCTCGACGGTCGCGAGGAAATTATTTTTCTAAAAACAGATCTTTGAACTCCCTCAATTCCATATTTGATACTTCATCATCTTCCTTCATGTTTTGAATCAATGACCACCATTGATCAGCATCTCCAGTGAGGTGGTAAACTGCCATGATAACTTTTTCCCTTTCACTACTCCCCAAAGCCTGAAATATTTTCTCTAGGGAATTTATCCATTGCTCAGCTACTAAGGGATTTGTACTGCCATTAAACGTTGGTGGTTGTTTAATCATGAATCAATCTATCATTAATCCTCCACGATGCGGATCAGGGTGCTCTATACGGGTAAGGTTATTATTCATAACTTGAGTGAGTTGTCCCAGTATTGTGATTAGCTGATTGGAACCAGTTCCATCACCAGCTCCACTATAATTATCTTGAGCAGGAGGAAAATCCCTACTTGGAGTGCGTGCATTGATACTGTTTCCATTTCTTCCACTAGGAACCATTTATAAACAATGGCATAAACTAGATCAGTTTATGAATCAAAATACATAATCCCATACTTATAAAACACTTAACATAAATTGAACTATTTATGGATATAATCCATAATCATAAGAATGTTTTCTTTGAGGAAGTATATACTCATAAACCCTTCATAATGATTTGTAATGAAAATGTGAGTTATCCTAAGCATATCCCCCGGGAGTGTCGTAACCAAGAGTGTAGCAAGGCCCGTTGTCGTGCACCAGTTCCCGTTCGAGTCTAGCTCAAAGTGGTGTGTTCGGGTTTTACCCCTAGGTATATTTGTGCCAGAGCCGACTCTACCTACTCGTATCCAGACAGGGTTGTATTGCTCAGAAAACTCACAAAATCTCTACAATACCAAAATTCTAGGAATTTCTTCTATACTAATCCTCAAATTTCATCTTAGGTCTACGTGCTCTAATCAGATTTTATCTGAATCTATCTTCCAAGGTTTGTACTAAACTTCCTCTGATACCAACTGTAATGACACGACCCCAGTTACCTAGAGTCGGTGCATTATTATATAACATTGGCATGATCACAAGAAAGATCAAATCACGAAAGACCGATTGGTTTAGTATCCTTGGAAACACTAGATATATTCATAAGTCTTACATTATATCATAAAGTGAAAAAATTACTACAACAACATATTGTCTCCATATTCCACACTCATATCCCCACATAATATCCCTACAGGTCATTAATAATTTACTTCTTCACTTCCTGGGAAAAATAAAACATATAAAAGGGGTGAGATCAAATGCCCAGTATGGATAACAGTATAGAAGAAACTTTCATAAATAATAATAAACATTTAAGGCAATGTATAACTAAAACAAAAGCCTTTTAAACTTGAACTTCAACATAGTATGGCAAAAGTAAAATGAAATAATGTCATTTACTTATTCACATGAATATTCTACTAATCGAATAATCACATGCAATATCAATAACCACTTTCATAATGATGGAATGCATAATTCCAGACTATCATAACCACATAGCCAAGGCCTCGTGCCAAGACTACAAATAATATTTTTCCAAGGCCTTATGCCAGGACACTATTTTGTCTCATGAGACCTATCAATGCATCGAGGAGCTATAGCGGGCTCCACCCATCACTTAATAAGTCCAATGCATTCCCATATGAAAAGGATTAAACATAACATAAACATTTGTATTAAAACTAGCATACGAAATGTCAACACTTTCTCCATAAACCGTGAATGGTATAAAAATAACACATCCACAGTAAGACATATCACAAAACCTTCAATACAATATAAAAGTTTTTTATCATAATAAATCAACTTCAAATAATCTTAAAATCCATCAAAGAATGTTGACATAGATGAAATCAAAACTATATGAGAAAAATATCTCTTTTCTCAAAATAATTGAAAAGTCACACATTTATAAAGGAAGTAATTTAAATTAGATTTTTGAATCAAAGTGTCCCATACCACATTGAAATTTTTGAAAAGAAATATCATTTCAAAGACTTCATGTCCATATAAATAAATCCTTAAAATCATTTTGAAAAAATGGACATTAATTAAAAATATTTAGAAAGATAAATATTTAAAACATTTAAATTGATAAAGAGTACCTTTCACAAATTCTTAAAATATTTATTTTGAAATCATTTAAAAGTCACATAATTATAAAATAAATCATTTACATTGAAAATATTCTTATAATCTTTTAAGGTAAGCTTTGACAATTTTATAACGGCGGTAAATAGCTGCACCCGCCGTATAAGCTAAAAAAGCATTCTTACCTTAAATTTGTCGAAAGCTTAAAAGTGCCTTGTTTGGAAAACAACGGAAAGATTACTTTAAAAACAAATAAGGGTATAAATGAATTTAACCCATATTCTTTGTAAATATTAAAATTGTTTTGAAATACATTTTGAAGAAACATGGATGTGGATGATAAAGAAATCCCAGTAGATTATTACGTATAAACAACTCGGATAATGAAGAGATTGTGAAATAAAGCCTTACCTTGTACTTTTCCATGGTTGGGGTAGGTTAACCTCCTATATAATAGTGAAATAATTGTTATTAAATTATACAACAATCATATACAATCATATGATATCATATATGATCTTTTAACATTGCATTGTTAATAATATCTTAGTATTATCGTCGTTTCGGGTGTTAACTTACTCGTTTTCTTTTATATTTTTTGTCACATAATCCATGTTTGTCATGGATAGGTTGTATATTATTAATATACAGAATGATATCAAGTCCTTAAACATTATTTTTAAATCATCAAATGATAATTATACTTGAATGGATATGATGGAGAATGAATCTCATCGCGTTCGTGGAGATGGTAGTCTGTACGTACGCACGAGGGAAAATATCATTCTTTTATTTTTAAAATAATATATAAATGGATGGTATATCATATATACAGAATCCTTAGCGTGTTATATTTATTATTTACATGAGTTACACATCATTATTATACCCATCCAAATAATAATATATTGAATAACAATTACACCACGATGTGGAGACGGTAAGCCGTACGTACGCACGTATGGGGACATGTTATTCAATGGGTGGATAGAATAATGAATATTGTTTTACCATATTTATAATAAAATCACAGTATATATATGATACTTGGGATATTATTTTAGAATGGTAATAACAAAGGAAGAAGAAGTGGAAGAAGAAAGGAACATGGAAAAGGGTGGTGAAATCATTACCTCCTCTTCGGGTTCTTCCTTTTGATTTGATCAGAAGGGCTCCTTAGGTTGGCTTTCTGATCAAAATAAGGCCTATAGGTTGTATTGAGGGAATTTGGGAGAGTATTTGGGCAGATTTTGGCCGAACTAGAAGGCTTTGAATGTGTGAATAAATGAGAAGGAGGAGTGCCCTTTTATAAGAGGGGTGAGAGGCACCTTTGGAAAAGCTAGAAATATTAATTTATAATAAATTCATATTCGGTTTACAATGGCTCCAAAGTATATTATTTAAATTTTAAGGTGGGAATAGTTTTAAAACCATTCAACCAATAGAATTTAGACTGGTTTGGGTTACTATATTAACCACATCTTTAAGTATTAACTCTTAGTTAATTAGTTTGACAATTACCATGTCACTTTGTATTTTTATATTATATAATTAATAAACTTACTATATACATACAAGTGACCCCAAGTGGTCCATTAATGAAAAAACAATCATGATATAAGTCTCTTGGCCTAACATTATATTTTTTAGGAATTTAATATCAATTAATAATATAATATTTGTTTTAAAAACTCTTTTATGTCAATTTTGACACTATTAAATAGTTGATTTTCGTGAAACTCATAACATAATGATTACTTCAAAAAAAGTTAATTAAATCACTAATAATATGTCATATTATCCTAGAAAATTATTTTAATTCATTAAAAGTCTCAAATTATATTTATTTGGGTATTTATAATATCAATTATTTTAAATTTTCACTATTATGTTAATTACTGCATCATCATTGTGTCATAAATAAATTAAAATATATAATCTCAAAAAATTATAAATAAAATATAATTATGTATGAAATCGTTTTAGCTTTATAATTAATATTTTTAGTCGAAAATACACCATATATAACCCTATGTAAAAATTTTTTTGCTAAAAGATATAGGCTTGTGTCATTTTTGAATTCATTTTTTTCTTAATTAAAATAAAGTGTCCCTGTCACCTAAAAGTTGCTCCATGGGGTCCCAAAATCGGCCCAAAGATTCCTATGGTCAAACATGTATCAACCAATAAGTCTAGTATAGGTTTTAGGGTAATTTATTATTATTATAATATTATTTTTTAACCCTTATTTACCGGATTTACCCTTAACCATGGTAAATAAAATATTTACCGAAGTAATTATTCAAAATGTCTAAAAATTAAAGTTACCAATTTAAACAATTTGAACATCCTGATTCCAAATATAAAATCCATTTTTCCAAATTCAAAACATAGAAGTGGCATAAATTAATTTAAAATTAATTCCCGTTGTTAAAACAAAATGTGTGTTTTTAAGAGACAATAATTATCAAAAGATTGACACTTGTTTATGTCCGGTTTAATTGTAAAATTATGTCAAATGACAAACATTATATTAAATGGTAAAAATATATTCTAAATATACTTTTAAACCACTAAAATTCATAATTTATCACTATTAACTATTTTTATTAAAAAAAATTATTTTTAATTAAAATTTAGTAATTTTCACTATTCATCAAAATATTAATGTTATTCGAAAAGTACCAAATTTTCTCCTTAGGCTAAAATCGATATTCCGAATCCAAAAATGAAGTCCATTTTAAAAAATAAAATGTATATAATTTCAAAAAGTAGGTATTACTATTCATAATGGCTAGTTTGATAGGTTATGGTGTGTTAGAACTCGGTGTTGCGTACGACACACGCTATCACATAATTCAAAGAGAGGCGTACCGTGGAAGCTTGGGGTTTTACAGTACTGTTGAAGCTTGGGGTGTTACAATGGATCTATTATATAGAAGATTTATGAAATTTTATAGGCAGACGAAATTATTCATAAATCCAAACTACAAATGAAATTATGATTATCTGGTCCATTAAAAAAGATTGTAAAAGAAGTATACTTCAAATGAAATCATCTATTATGTATGAAAATTAATAGAACATATAAATGCTGATTGTCCCATGATAAAGTACAAGAATAAATATTTTTATAGGGATAGAAATGATAAAAATTCCATTAAGGAATCTTGGTGTGCTTTTTAGGATAGCTCAAGTCACTCAGATTCCTCTAATGATGGAAAGGATAATAAAGAAAATATATTTTTATGAAAAACACATTTAAGGTAACACTAAACTCTCTAAAAAATAATTCTTACTATTGTAGAGGTCAATGTTATTTTGGAACAATTACAAATGAGGAAAAGATTGAATATTGTCAATTTCTTGAAAACACTTGCAATGAATTAAAAGATAAATAAAAATATTTTAAAGAAACCTAATTCTTTGACTACCAGTGTAAAATTTTAACATTCTATAGAACAAGATAAAACATATCAACTGCTTACGGAAAAAAATGAACTTAAGTTTTCAAATAAGACATTAAAAGATGATTTAGAATATTTCACCAATGGTAAAGATATCTTTGTTAAAATTCATGGAAAAAATTTGAACCCAAATACACTAGTGGTATTGGCTACCAACTTGATAAAAGAAATTTTTTCAAAACAAATTTTGTATCTAAATATAGAAAATCTAGATTTGTGCCCATTTTTGGAAAATTTCATGTAACGTCCTGAATCCGAGTGCCACACAACGGGTGCCCCGAACCTAGTTGGTCACATGACCTCAAGTGAATTTCCCCAAATAGCAGAGGCTGCCAAATAGCATCGAGGGCCTAAGACTGATAGTGGGGACACTATGCCGTCATTTTTCAAAGTGTATTACAGGGGAAAACAATATAGACTTTGTAACACCCGAGACTATTATGTTTTATAAATAATCAAAGGAATCTTTTTCTACACAACACTTGTTTGGATTACTTTACACGAAATCGCGACCTTCCTCGATAGCGTGCGTCGTACGCAATACCGAGTTTCACTAAACAACGATATGCTATTAAAATATTATTAAAACTAGCCGTTATGAATAGTAATAACCACTTTTTGAAATTTTATAAATTTTATTTTTCAAAATAGACTTCATTTTTGGATTCGTAATATCGAAATTAGCCTAGGGTGAAATTTTGGTATTTTTCTGAAAACTTTCAATTTTTGATGAATAGTGAAACCACTAAGTGGTAGGTTAAAAACTGAATTTTGCATAAAACTTAATTTTACCGCTTCTGTGAATGGAATTTCAAAAATCCGACAGACACGGTTAATATCAAGGACTAAAATGTGATTCAATGAGATAAAAATAATTTTTTGGTGAATAGTAACTTTTTATTTTTTTTAACGCGGTTAATAGTAAATAGGGTAACTAAGGGTAAATATGATATTACTATTACCCCAACACATGTCCTAATTCTATTGGATAAGTGTAATTCGACCAAAAACAACCTTATTAATATAATATGACCATTTAGGTCCACTTGGATTAGATTATGACATTTAATATTATTTTATTTAATGAATAGTGAAAATAGTTAAAATCAAAGTTTAATAACTAAAACATTTTTAATATGGGGTAATACATAATATAAATTCGATTATAAATATTCATTAGAAAGATAAAAATAGTTCCTACATAATGATATTTTATTTATAATTTTTAGACTTTAAATAAATTAATTTATTTTTGACACAACGATGATGCAGTAATTCCCCTTTTAAGGAAATGTTACCATAATTGATGTTATAAATGCCCAAATAAATGTAATTTGAGACTTTTTATGAATTACACTAATTTTCTAGGTTACTATGATATATTAGTGTTGATTTAATCAACTTGGTTTGAACATATAATTCTATTATGACTTTCACAAAAATCATATATCAAATTGTGTCAAAATTGACACAAAATAGTTTTTAAATCAAATATTATATTATTAATTGTTATTTTATTCCTAAAAATCTAAGGTTCGGCCAAATGACTTATATAAGGATATATATATATTAATAATAAACAACTTGGGGATCATTTTGCATGTTATTGTAAGTGTATTAACCATATAGTGTAAGAAAACAAAAAGACACGGTAAAAGATTAATTATTTAACTTAGAGTTAAATCTAATTGATAAGGTTAAACTAATAACCTAAACTTGTCTAAATCCTATTGGTTGATAGGATTTCTACCCATCCCATCTTTATCTCCGAAATAAGACCCTTTGGAACCATTATAAACCGATTTTGACTTTAATATAAAATAATATTTTGAGATATTCCTAAGGTGCCCCTCTCCTCCCTTATAAAAGGGCACCTCCTCCCCCTCCTCCTCACACCAATTTCAGGACTCAAGCTCGGCCAAACCCTACCAAAATCCCTTCTCTACTTCCCTAGAATAATCCTATAGGTCCTGGTCTTCTTCAAAGACCAATCTTAGTTCCCTAAGTGGAGGATTCAAAGAGGCGTTTCAAAGAAGAGGTAATATCCATTACCGATCTTTTCAATTTCTTTCTTCTTCAACTTCTTCTTCTTTAGTTGTTTCATGATAAAGTAATAACATCAGTATTAATTACAAACTGATATGTTATTATAAATATGAAACAACCCTAATTCATCTTCTATCCATGCTACGGAAAAATGAAATCACCGCGCGTGCGTACGTACAGAATATCGTCTCCACGCCGTGGTGTAATCGATTTTCCACCATCACCTTACAAGGATGGGTATAATGGTGTGATAAGTAACTATATATGATTATTATAAATTTATATTGACACTGAAATAGTATATATACACTTAAAAACAATTCCACGATCATGGGAACAATATCATCGCTCGTGCGTACGTACGGAATACCGTCTCCACGATGTGATGCGACTCGTTCTACATAATCATCATTAAATAGTAATTATATAAATGAATTGAATGAATAAATATGATATATGTTACACTAATACCATTCTGGATATAAGTTATCTATAACCTTAAAGGAATAATATGAATTTATTCATAAAAACACGCATAAGAACAAAAGGCAATAAAGACCCGAGTAACAAGTAACAATGAAATATTACTAATAAATAAGCTAAGAATATGACCATATATGATATCATATCAGTATGTATGATTCTGGAATAAGTCAATAACATTATTTAAACCATTATACAGGAGCTTCAAACACGCACAAAGAAAATCGGACCTAAGGTAAGGGAAATATCACAATCTCATTTTTATCCGAGATTGTTTATACTTTAGTATTTACTAGGGTGTATTTTATCATCCACATCCATGATTCCTCAAATTGTAATATTATTTCCATTCACCTACAATTTTTTAAATCCTATTTTACCCTTCGATGAGTTTTTGGTAAAAGATATGAAAGGAATCTTTTGTAATTTTTCGTACGAGGTGCTTTTTTGACTTTTTCGACAAAAGTACGAAGAATGTTTTTTTTAACTTATACGGAAAGAATGGGTTTTTAAAACATTATTTCCAAGAATCTTCCTTTATAAGTTTTCAAGTTTATTCTTAATCAACTTCTTTTAGTTTATAATTGTATGACATGTTAAGAAAAGAAAAGTATTTTTGAAGTAGAAAGGATATTTTCCTCAAGAATGGAGTTCAAATGTTTTATCAAAATTATTTTCCATCTAAGATAATATAGGGTTCTATTTTTATCCCTATTATTACATTGATTTGATTATGTTTTGAGGGAATTATTTTTATGAAGTCATTTACCTTATATGATTTGTTTTATGATGTCATGATGTTTCAAGAATCCCATTTTTGTTACATGTGTTATACGATGATGTATGATTTATGATTATGTGGCACACATAAGAAAGGATTCATTATAAGATGGGTGGGACCTATATCTCCCTCCAATGCATTGGGTAAAGATTTTATATCTCATGAGATAGGCATGGCTGGAACGGTAGGTTATACCGGTTCATTGAAACAGGACTGAAATGTGGGTGACTCGGTTCAGAAAGGGACTTTGTCCACTAAGATAGTCTTGGAAATGAGTCTTGACTAACAAGAAATGATTCTATATGATTATGTGTGTATGCCAAAAAGTTTCATGTTTTAAGTTATGATTATTGTGATTACATTTCACTGCCATGATTTATCCCATGTTATGAAATTATGATCTCTTTTGTAGGTTAAGATTTCCAAAAGTTATGTGCTTATGTATATGATGTGATTGATATTTCTTTTGTTTACCCTTACCGAGCATTTGAGCTCACCCTTTTCTGTTTTCTTTCCCCAGGTCAGGAAGAAGGTTATTGAGTATGATATGCCAAAAGGGACTATAGATATGATGAAATAAATGGGAGACATTGTAGACGCTTTATGAACCAGTTGTTTATGTTTCCCAGTTTCTAAAGACACTATACCTATACGGTCCTTTCGTGGTTTTGTTATATGTTGTAATAAGTATGCTTCAATTTTTAAGTATTAACAATGTATGTAAAGTTTGGGTCGTTATAGTTGGTATCAGAGGAAAGGTATAGTCAACCTTTGGAAACTAGGATGTGAAAGCCTTAGTAATAACCATAAGGATAAGTATAAGCATAGAACACAATCTTAGTTTTTCAGAAATGGCCATGAATAACCTAGGATAAGACCTTAAGTGTGAAATTTTATTCTTGATTATGTTGTTTTCCTATTATAATTTGTGTCACTCACACTATTCTTCTTGGTTTTAGTCAATGGCTGGATCCCGAAGGAAACGTGTTAATGCAGAATGCGACGGGCAATGCAATGATTGACCCCCTGAGCAACCAAACGTTATGGGAGCTGGAATGAAAAATCTTATAGCCATGCTCACACAACTTTCTCAAACTATGAATCATGCAGGAATTCCAAACGAGCAAAGGAATGAGCAACATTCTGTTGAATCCTTCATGAGGCAGCGTCCACCTTCTTTCAGCGGGTCTACTGATCCATTAGTATATGAACAATGGATTAGTACTACTAAAAAGATATTTTCAGTTTTTCAATGTTCCGAACATGATAAAGTCTTCCTAGCAGTGTATCGTTTGGAAGTAGATGCTGATCAATGGTGGAATCTTATTAAGAATACGAGGAAAAGGGATGAAATTGATTCCATTTAATGGGACGAGTTCAAGAACTTATTTTTCAATAAGTACTTCCCTCGTATTCTCCGAACAAAGATGGAGAAAGAGTTTCTTGAACTAAAGCAAAAGGATGATGAATCTGTTGGTACCTATGAAGCAAATTTTACAAGACATTCAATGTACGCTTCTGGTATTATTATCCAACCTGAGAGTAAGATCGATCGATTCTTTAGTGGCTTAAAACCAAGTCTTCGAAGGGCGTTAGCTATAAGGGACTTCAATAGCTATGAGGAAATCGTTCGATGTGCTCTCAAAGTCGAGATGGAGATTGGAGTAACCCATCAGTCATATGGGTTTGATAAGAAGAGGAAAATGGAATTCAAAGGAAAATCTAAAGAGCACACTGAAAAGAAGATGATCTTTCCCTTATGCTCAAAGTGTGGAAAGAAACATGGAGGGAGTTGTCTTAAAGGGACAAGTAAATGTTTCAAATGTGGAAAGGAAGGTCATCAGGCATTTGAATTCCGCGATGATGGGAAGAAGATGTCTAATGATGCAAACAAAGGAAGGGATACACAGAATGAACCTACTACACTTCAATGTTTCATGTGCAAGGAGATGGGGCATTATGCCAATAAATGACCTAATCCAAGGGTTGATGAAGATGTTCGACGTCAACAAACTCTTAAGGCTAAAGACAAAGGAAAGTCACATGCAATTTCTATCTGCGATGTGGAGTATGATAACGATATGGTGAAAGGTACACTTACCATCCACTCTAAAGTAGAAAATGTTTTATTTGATTCTGGATCCACCAACTCTTTTATTTCTGAAGAATTTTCTAAGGGTATCACCGTAGTACCTCAACAATTAGATGTTGAGTTAGCTGTGACAACACCTAATGTCACAACAGTCGCATCAAAAGTTTATAATTCTTCTCTGATTGAAGTTTGTGGGAAAGTGCTTCCTGCAAATCTTGTGATCCTTCCTATAGTGGAATTTGAGGTGATTCTTGGCATGGATTGGCTTACTTTATATGGAGCTCATATCAATTTCCAAAGAAGGGAAGTCATATTTCATATTCCAGATCAATCTATGATCGTCTATCAATGCAAGGATGAACATAACCTTCTAGTGAAAATTTCTTCCATCTTATGGTTCTTGATTCCACTAAATGAAGGTTATTTATCTCAAATGGTTGGTGAGAAACTCACGATTAAGAATATTCCCATTGTACGGGAGTTTGATGATGTCTTTCCGGAGGAATTACCGGGACTTCCACCAAATCGTGAAGTTGAGTTTTCAATAGAACTCATACTGGGTGCTTTGACTATTTCAAAGACACCTTATAGAATGGCCCCAATTGAGTTGCAGGAATTGAAGAAGCAACTCCAAGAGAATCTTGATAAGGGATTCATACGCCCTAGTGTGTCACCTTGGGGAGCACCTGTTCTATTTGTTAAGAAGAATGATAGATCAATGAGACTCTGCAATGATTATCGAGAACTTAACAAGATCACTATCAAGAAAAAATATCCTCTCCCGCGCATTGATGACCTATTTGACCAACTACACGGAGCTCAATACTTTTCCAAGATTGATCTTCGTTCAGGGTATCATCAATTAAGGGTCAAAAGGGAGGATATACCAAAGACGGATTTCCGTACAAGGTATGGACACTATGAATTTATAGTGATGCCATTTGGTCTTACTAATGCCCCCGCTATCTTCATGGATCTGATGAATAGAGTCTTTAGAGATTATCTTGATCAATTTGTGGTAGTCTTTATAGATGATATTCTTGTCTATTCAAAGAGCAAGGAAGAACATGAAGATCACTTGAGAATTATATTGAAGTCCCTGAGAAAGGAAAAGATTTATGCCAAATTTACCAAGTGTGAATTTTGGCTTCAAAAAGTTGCATTTTTGGGTCACATAATCTCAAAAGAGGGGATATCTGTGGATCCAGCAAAAATAGAGGCTATCGAAAGATGGTCGAGACCAACAAAAGTAACTGAGATCCGAAGTTTTCTTGGTTTGGCTGGATATTATCAACCTTTTGTGAAAAAAAATTCACGATTATCTAATCCACCCACCAAGTTGACTCGGAAAGGAGTTAAGTTTGTCTAGACGGAAGAATGTGAAGAGAATTTCAAGGAGTTGAAAAGAAGATTATCCAGTGCACCTGTGCTCACACTGCCTTGTAGTGGAGAAAGTTTTGTGATCTATAGTGATGAATCCAAGAAGGGATTAGGGTGTGTTCTTATGCAAAATGATATGGTGATAGCTTATGCCTCACGACAGTTGAAAATCCATGAGAAAAATTACCCAACACATGATTTGGAGTCAGCTGCGGTAATCTTTGCATTAAATATTTGGAGGCATTACCTTTATGGTGAAAGGTGTGATATTTATACTGATCATAAAAGTTTAAAGTATATTTTCACAAAAAAGGAGCTGAATATGCATCAAAGAAGATGGTTGGAGCTGATTAAGGATTACGACTGCTCAATCCATTACCACCTTGGGAAAGCAAACAAGGTGGCAGATGCATTAAGTCGACAAGACCATGCTAGTTTATCCATGATGAGGATCACAAAAGATCCAATATTTATGTATTTACAAAGGATGGATCATGGAATTATAATGGAAGGGGAAAAATCTTATCTTTCTCAAATGAATGTTCAACCATCTATACATGTGAAGATTAAAGAGGCACAGAAAGAAGATGTCGAGTTAAAAAAGAAGGTGAGAAATGTTCCTGAGTTCAACCTTGATTGTGATTGGATAATAAAGTTCAGGAATCGGGTTTGTGTTCCTCCCATCCCCGAATTAAAGAAGGAGTTGCTGGATGAGGCTCATAATTCTTCATTCTCTATTCATCCTAGAAGCATGAAGATGTATAGGGACCTAAAAGAGTACTTCTGGTGGGATGGCATGAATAGAGATGTTGCTGAATATGTCTCTCGATGCTTGGTTTGTCAGCAAGTTAAAGCTGAGAGACAGAAGTCTAAGGGGATGTTACAACCATTACCCATACCTGAATGGAAATGGGAAAACATTATTATGGACTTTGTCACAGGACTTCCTAAAAGATCCAAAGGCAATAATGCTATCTGGGTCATAGTTGATTGACTTACAAAGTCTGCACACTTCATTGCTATTAGAGATGATTTCTCTCTGGATCAGCTTGCCAGGATATATGTAAAGGAAGTGGTAAGATTGCATGGAGTACCACTTTCTGTTATATCTAATCGGGATCCGAGATTTACCTCGAAATTCTGGCGAAGTCTTCAGCATACTCTGGATACAGAGTTGAGTTTCAGCACTGCTTATCATCCTTAGACAGACGGTCAGTCTGAAAGAACAATTCAAACCCTAGAAGATATGTTGAGAGCTTGCTCTATGGATTTCAAAGGAGGTTGGGATCAACACCTACCTTTGGTGGAATTTTCTTATAATAATAGCTTTCCCTCCAGTATTCAGATGGCTCCTTATGAAGCTCTCTATGGAAAGAAATGCAGGACTCCAACTTGCTGGGATGAAGATGGGGAAAGAAATCTATTAGGACCTGATCTCATTGATGAAATGGCAGAAAAGGTCAGATCTATTCAACAACACATAAGAGCAGCTCAGAGTCGATAGAAAATTTATGCTGATAGCTGAAGAAAAGACCTAGAGTTTGAAGTGGGCGATAAAGTTCTCTTACGGATATCTCCCTGGAAGAGAGTCATGAGATTTGGAAAGAAGGGGAAGTTGAGCCCTAGATATATCGGTCCTTTCGAAATACTGGATCTTTTAGGGAAGGTAGCTTACCGATTGGTGCTTCCACCGAATCTCTCTCAAGTTCACGATGTGTTCCATGTATCTCTCCTGAGAAAGTACATACCTGATCCTTCACATGTACTCAACTCAGAAGTTGTACCGCTGGAGCAAGATCTTTCTTATGAAGAACGACCGATAGAGATTCTGGATCGTAGTGAAAAAGTCTTACGAAACAATACCACTCGCTTGGTGAAATTTTTATGGAGGAACCACCAATTAGAAGAAGCTACATGGGAACTTGAGGATATGATGAGGGAGAGGTATCCTCATCTGTTTGTTACAAAGTGACGAATTTTGAGGGAGAAATTCATTTTAAGGGGGGAAGAATGTGACACCCGAGACTTTTATGTTATATAAATCATCAAATGAATCTTTTTCTACACAACACTTTCTTAGCTTGCTTTACACAAAATCGTGACCTTCCTCGATAGCGTGCGTCGTACGCAATACCGAGTTTCACTAAACAACGATATGCTATTAAAATATTATTAAAACTAGCCGTTATGAATAGTAATAACCAATTTTTGAAATTTTATAAATTTTATTTTTCAAAATAGACTTCATTTTTGGATTCGGAATATCGAAATTATCCTAGGGTTAAATTTTGGTATTTTTCTGAAAACTTTCAATTTTTAATGAATAGTGAAACCACTAAGTGGTAGGTTAAAAACTGAATTTTGCATAAAACTTAATTTTACTACTTCTGTGTATGGAATGTCGAAAATCCGACAGACACGATTAATATCAAGGACTAAAATGTGATTCAATGAGATAAAATAATTTTTTGGTGAATAGTAACTTTTTATTTTTTTACCGCGATTAATAGTAAATAGGGTAACTAAGGGTAAATATGATATTAATATTACCCTAACACATGCCCTAATTCTATTGGATAAGTGTAATTCGACCAAAAACAACCTTATGAATATAATATGACCATTTAGGTCCACTTGGATTAGATTATGACATTTAATATTATTTTATTTTATGAATATTTAAAATAGTTAAAATCAAAGTTTAATAACGAAAACATTTTTAAAATGGGGTTATACATAAGATAAATTCTATTATAAATATTCATTAGAAAGCTAAAAATATTTCCTACATAATGGTATTTTATTTATAATTTTTATACTTTAAATAAGTTTATTTATTTATGACACAACGATGATGCAGTAATTACCCTTTTAAGGAAATGTTAACATAGTTGATGTTATAAATGCCCAAATAAATGTAATTTGAGACTTTTTATGAAGTCCACTGATTTTATAGGTTACTATGATATATTAGTGTTGATTTAATCAACTTGGTTCGATCATATAATTCTATAATGACTTTCACAGAAATCATATATCAAATAGTGCCAAAATTGACACAAAATAGTTTTTAAATAAAATATTATATTATTAATTGTTATGTTATTCCTAAAAATCTAAGGTTCGGCCAAATGACGTAGATAGGGATATATATGTTAATAATAAACAACTTGGGGTTCGTTTGGTATGTTATAGTAAGTGTATTAACCATATAGTGTAAGAAAACAAAAAGACACGGTAAAAGTTAAATTATTTAACTTAGAGTTAAATCTAATTGATAAGGTTAAAATAATAACCTAAACTTGTCTAAATCCTATTGGTTGATAGTATTTTGACCCATCCCCACTTTAGCTCTGATATAAGACCGTTTGGAACCATTATAAACCGATTTTGACTTTAATATAAAATAATATTTTGAGATATTCCTAAGGTGCCCCTCTCCTCCCTTATAAAAGGGCACCTCCTCCCCCTCCTCCTCACACAAATTTGAGCACTCAAGATCGGCCAACCCCTGCCAAAATCCCTTCTCCACTTCCCTAGAATAATCCTAGAGGTCCTGGTCTTCTTCAAAGACCAATATTAGTTCCCTAAGTGGGGGATTCAAAGAGGCGTTTCAAAGAAGAGGTAATATCCATTACCGATCTTTTCAATTTCTTTCTTCTTCAACTTATTCGTCTTTAGTTTTTTCATGATAAAGTAAAAAACATCAGTATTACTTACAAACTGATATGTTATTGTAAATATGAAACAACCCTAATTCATGTTCTATCCATCCTACGGAAAAATGAAATCACCGCGCGTGCGTACGTACGGAATACCGTCTCCACGCCGTGGTGTAATCTATTTTCCACCATCACCTTACAAGGATGGGTATAATGGTGTAATGAGTAAATATATATGATTATTATAAAGTGATATTGACACTGAAATAGTATAAATACACTTAAAAACAATTCCAAGATCATGGGAACAATATCATCGCTCGTGCGTACGTACGGAATACCGTCTCCACGATGTGATGCGACTCGTTCTACATGATCATCATTACATAGTAATTATATAAATGAATTGAATGAATAAATATGATATATTTTACACTAATACCATTCTGGATATAAGGTATCTATAACCTTAAAAGAAGAATAAGAATTTATTCGGCAAAACACGCATAAGAACAAAAAGCAATAAAGACTCGAGTAACAAGTAACAATGAAATATTACTAATAAGAAGCTAATAATATGAACATATATGATATCATATCAATATGTATGATTCTGGAATAAGTCAATAACATTATTTAAATCATTATACAGGAGCTTCTAACACGCACAAAGCAAATCGAACCTAAGGTAAGGGAAATATCACATTCTCATTTTTATCTGAGATTGTTTATACTTTAGTATTTACTGGGGTGTATTTTATCATCCACATCCATGCTTCCTCAAATTGTAATATTATTTCCATTCACCTAAAATTGTTTAAATCCTATTTTACCCTTCGGTGAGTTTTTGGTAAAAGATATGAAAGGAATCTTTTGTCGTTTTTCATACGAGGTACTTTTTTGACTTTTTCGACAAAAGTACGAAGAATGTTTTTTTAACTTATACGAAAAGAATGGATTTTTAAAACATTATTTCCAAGAATATTCCTTTAGAAGTTTTCAAGTTTATTTTCAATCAACTTCTTTTAGTTTATAATTGTATGATATGTTAAGAAATGAAAAGTGTTTTTGAAGTAGAAAGGATATTTTCCTCAAGAATGGAGTTCAAATGTTTTATCAAAATTATTTTCCATCTAAGATAATATAGGGTTCTGTTTTTATCCCTATTATTACATTGATTTGATTATGTTTTGAGGGAATTATTTTTATGAAGTCATTTACGTTATATGATTTGTTTTATGATGTCATGATGTTTCAAGAATCCCATTTTTGTTACATGTGTTATACGATGATGTATGATTTATGATTATGTGGCACACATAAGAAAGGATTCATTATAAGATGGGTGGGACCTATATCTCCCTCCAATGCATTGGGTAAAGATTTTATATCTCGTGAGATAGACATGGCTGGAACGGTAGGTTATACCAGTTCAGTGAAACAGGACTGAAACGAGGGTGACTCCGTTCAGAAAAGGGACTTTGTCCACTAAGATAGTCTTGGCAATGAGTCTTGACTATCAAGAATTGATTCTCTATGATTATGTGTGTATGCCACAAAGTTTCATGTTTTATGTTATGATTATTGTGATTACATTTCACTGCCATGATTTATCCCATGTTATGAAATTATGATCTCTTTTGCAGGTTAAGATTTCCAAAAGTTATGTGCTTATGTATATGATTTGATTGATATTTCTTTTGTTTACCCTTACCGAGAATTTGAGCTCACCCTTTTATGTTTTCTTTCCCCAGGTCAGGAAGAAGTTTATTAAGTAAGATATGCCAAAAGGAACTATAGATATGATGAAATAAATGGGAGACAGTGTAGACGCTTTATGAACCAGTTGTTTATGTTTCCCAGTTTCTAAAGACACTAAACCTATACGGTCCTTTCGTGGTTTTGTTATATGTTGTAATAAGTATGCTTTAATTTTAAAGTATTAACAATGTATGTAAAGTATGGGTCGTTATAGACTTACAAAAGTGGAAGCAGTAAACAATTTAATCCTGAAATAGACAACAAAACTGAAATAAATGATATCCAACAGTCAAATATATGATGATGCAACATGTTTCTAATTCTAATAAAGTAGCCAAAATAGGATACTCTACAATCTAATACAATACAGCACAAGGTAAAAGGTTCAACAAAACAAAACCAAAGTTGCGCAACAGGAACTCAGCAGCATGGCAAGCCTAATATCTGTCCCTTGGTCTCCTACTCCTCTCCAACAATTGTGTAACTATGTAGGGACCCTTTCCCTTATCAACACCTACAGCAATATAATCTGTTTGGGCCCAAGACATGACCCAAATGGGTGTGAGAAATAAATCCCAATAAGCAACCACCAAAGGCTCGTGCCCACCCGTCAGTGAAAATGTGCTACAGTAGTGTGCAATAATGAAATGTCGTAAACTAGAATGTAATCAAAAGTATATATCCTACCAGTTATATTGTAATTTTAATAATTATATAACAATTCAATATAATAGAATTCTGATTTTTTCTAGCACTCAGCCTCAACCGACAATATCCTATTACAGTGCCACAGAAGAGACTACAACAGGCTATCTAACAATTGAAAGATAATAATAATACCTAGCATGTGCTTTAGCTTGGCAGGTACAACATAAGAAATCACCAAAGTGAATATTGAAAGTAAACATTTTCCTCATACATGGAAATCCTTACCCTTAGGCAAGCAGAAACAAAACCCTCAGGTGACTGCCCATAGGCTTAACGAAAATTTCCCTCAGGCATACAATATATTGCCCTTAGGCATGGAAGCTATTGCTCTCAGACATAAGAAATGTTACCTTCAGGCTAAAAAGACCTTTCCCTTAGGCTAAAAAAACAATGGCCACTGGAATTCCATAGGAAAAACATGTAACCGGGCCAATCCTAATGAGTAAGAAAGCGGTTTATATTTTTCTTCTCAACAAAACTCCTAACATGCTATAATCACAGCATACCCACTAGTATCCTGGCCAAATGGCTAAACAAGGGAACCACACCCTTAGGGTGGCCCTGGATCAAATTAATGATCCTAAACAGTAGTTAATACATAATCATAGGATTACTTATGCAATTCTAGGTATCTAAACAGTCAATACCTCAGACATACGACACTCCAAACATGGGCGCATGGAACAATAGTACACAAAATCAACTAGACAGTTGGAATTAAACACAAGGCCAGCGTCCTTGATCTCCTCTGATCGATATACCTGAAAGGCACCTCCTGAAACGAGTAAAAATGACCTAGATATTAGATTAACGATTACCCATTCAAACCTAAATAACGTCCCTTTGGGAATGAACTGGAAGGAAAGACTCATGGAGAAGGAATCCCTTACCTGCGAGGTTCAAATGAGGTCGACATCAGAAGAATATGAGTCTCTGTGAGTGATCGGAAGCTCCTCCAAGCCTTGGCCTCCTCTCCTACAGCTCTGGTGAGTTCTCTACCTCCTCTAATTAATGAGGAGGCTACTAGCTATTTTTAATGAAAACACATAACTACACAGCATATAATTCTCATGTACATGACGTGTACTTTCCTTTTTTAAATTGTCCCTCTAGTGGCTACTCTCCACCACCTCATTGTCCACATACCAACTTTCTTAAACGGTGTGTATTACTAAGTACAAGGCGCGTACTATCGTTCCACTGGTGGCTACTCCCACCACCATACTATTCACCTACTGACTGATTATATAGCGTGTATTACTAAGTACACAACCTGTAGTTATTTTTTACACCCTCAATCGCTGACAAGCCTACATTCCCTGTATTCTCATACAACAAGGCCAAAGTACATAGAGTGTGAATAAAATCACATGGCATGTTACAATAAATTTGGGATTTTCCCCATATTACCCTTGTTTTCTTGAAGACACTTAAGGAAAAGTAAAATAAGAAACCTATACCACGTGAATAAGAACCGGTTTCTTACAAACTTCCCCCCTTAAAAAAATCCGTCCATGAATAGTCATTCCAAGGGTGGTGAAGACAAGGTTGAGAACAAATCTATCCACTGAGCACATACGTCGGTCTCCCACTCCTAGGTTTGGTCATGCACTCGGTCATGCTGACATTGCACCCACATGAGAGGAACTGACTGGCCTCAGAGAACCTTCTTGCTCCTATCAACAACACGAATTAGATGCTCCTCAAAGGATTCATCGACCTGAAGTTTGACCTCCTTTGGA
This sequence comes from Viscum album, assembly GCA_963277665.1. Classification (NCBI taxonomy): domain Eukaryota; kingdom Viridiplantae; phylum Streptophyta; class Magnoliopsida; order Santalales; family Viscaceae; genus Viscum; species Viscum album. The sequence continues at coordinate 762,296,044 of OY728166.1, forward strand.
TAAAAAAAATTGAGATGGTTCTGAGTGATAATGGCACAGTGGAGATACGTGGAAGACGTCGTGCATGGACCGGTACCAATGTGGTACTACAACTGATAGGGAACCAGCCTGACTCTCTCTAGAATCTCAAACGGCCCTACATTCATCGTTGAAAGTTTACCATGTCTCATAATCTTCCTATGTCCCAACCTTGGTGAAACACACAAGAAAACCTGATCCCCGACCATGAACTACAAGGGTCGTCTACGGTGATATGCATAAGATTTCTAACGAGACTGTGCAGTAGCCATCAACTTTTAAATCAACTGGACGTACTATGAAGTCTCCTCTACGAGACATGGTCCTAGTAAAGCTGACTCACCTACCTCCAACCAGCACAAGGGTGATCAGCATGGTCAACCATATAATGCCTCACAAGGTGCCATCTCAGTAGTTTCCTGAAAACTATTATTGTAAGAAAACTCGACCAAGGGTTTGTGCTTCTCCAAAGAGCCCCAAAATTTTATGATACATGAACACAACATGTCCTCTAGTACCTTTATTGTACACTCTAATTGGATTTCGGTATAAGGGTGGTAAGCTATACTCAGAAGAACCTGTGTACCCAGTTCCCTCTAAAAATTCTGCCATAAATGAGATGTAAAATGGGTCTCCCTATCTGAAATGATAGAACGAGGGACCCCATGAAGATGTACTACCTCTCAGATATACAACATCCCGAGCTCTTCAACCCCGATGGTCTCCTTGATCGTCAAAAAGTGAGCTACCTTCGTATGTTTGTCCACAACAACCCATACAGAATCACTGCATTGAAGTGATCTCAGCAACCCTGTCACGAAGTCCATCGCGGCATCATCCCATTTCCACTCTGGAATGGGTAACTATTGTAACTGTCTACCTGGCCTTTGATGCTCTGCCTTCACTTGATGACTGATGGATCATCCCGTAACAAAACCAGCTACCTCTCTTTTCATACCCAGCCACCAATACTGACGTCTCAAGTCATGTTACATTTTGGTAACTCTATGATGCACTGCCCAAGCTAATTCATGAAATTATTGCATCAAATCCACACGTATATCCCATGGAACCCACACTAATCCATGGATACATAGTACCTCTTCATCGCCTATCATCCAACTAGGAGGAGGGTCCTTACTTGCCACTGACTCCAGTAGAACTAGGCCTTCTGAATCTGATACTTGTCCCATCCTCACTCTATCCGGGAGGTTAGAAGTCATAGATAAGGATGCAATATAGGTTCGCCCCTGACTATCATGAATATCCAAATACATCTCAGAGAAGAAATCCATAACCTACCACTCACCACGGTCCACCTACACTTCATGTATCTGAGTCCTCCAACTCATTGCATCAGCTACTACATTACCCTTACCAGGTGTATAGGCAAACACAAAGTCGAATGACGTAAGGTATTCAACCCACCTTCACTATCTCAAATTCAATTCATGCTGGGTAAAGAAGTATTTTAGACTTTTGAGGTCCATAAACACCACAAAATGTTCTCCCAAGCGATAATGTCTCCAACAGTGTAACACATGAACAGCTGCATCCAACTCGAGATCATGCGTCCGATAATTCCTTTCATGTGGCCTCAACTGCTGAGACCCGTACACAACTACTTGATCGCCCCGCATCAACACTACTCCCAGCCCAATACCTGATGCATCATAGTAAACTCTATATCTCATCCCTTGATCTAGAAGTATCAGGACTGGTGCTAATGTCAACCTTCCCTCCATCTCCTGAAAGGCTGTCTCGCAAGCTTTTGACCAAACGAACATTATACCCTTCTTAGTCAAAACTATCAACAGCGCTGTTAAGCGGGCGATGTTCTGTATGAAGTGCCTCTAGTAACCATTCAGCCCCATGAAACTCTATATTTCAAACACGTTCTTTGGCTGCTCCCAGGAAACTATTTCTCTCACTTTCTCTGGTTCTACCACAATTGATTCCTCTGAGATAGTTTGACCCAAGAAGTGAATTTGGTCCATCCAAAAGTGGCACTTTGAGATCATAGAATATAACTTCTGATCTCTTAGTGTACTCAGTATTATCTCAAGATGGGTGGCATGGTCGTGTCATGTGTGAGAGGACACAAGATATCTTCCACATAGACTACCATGAAATATTCCAGATATGGGTGGAACACACGATTCATTAGAGCCATGAAAATGGCTGGCGTGTTTGTGAGTTTGAACAACAAGACCTAGTACTCGTATAGACCATATCTACTCGGAAAGGTTGTAACCAGTATTTCTGATGGTCTAACATGAAACTGATGATATCTGTAACTCAAGTCAATCTTATATAACACTCGTGATCCTCGATGTTGATAAAAAATATCATCAATACTTCGTAAGGTATATTGGTTCTTAACCGTCCACTGGTTTAGCTTCCGATAATCCACACAAAGTCAGAGGCTACCGTCCGACTTCTTTGAAAATATGACAGGAAAACCCCAAGGAGAAGTACTAGGTCGGATGAAACCCTTTTCCTACAACTCCTCAATCTACCTCTTGAGCTCCTGCAACTTTGGTGTAGCCATCCTATAAGAAAGAATGGACATCGGTGCAGCTCCTGGCAGAAGCTCAATAAAGAAATCCACCTCTCGCTCCGGAGGTAGACCTGAAAATTCGTCCGGGGAGAGATCCCTAAAATGATTAAAGACTTGAGGTAAAACCCTCTTACAATTTCCCCGGTCATCAATATATAAACTAGCAATATGGTCAGTCACTCCACCTCACCCATAATGCTCGGGTCTAGCTCGGCTCTCCTGGAAATTCCATTTGCCCTTGTATAGAATCTCTCCACCCTTTGGTGATGTGAAACTCAACCTGTGACGAAAGAATTCGACAACGGCTCGAAATGGTACCAACCAATCTATCCCGAGAATGAAATCATAGGTTTTCCTCTCTATGATATAGAGGTCCCATAGAAAGTGACACCCACCAACCTCTATGGGGCACTCCTTGCACAGACGCACACAAGCCGTTCTAGTTCCCAATAGAGTGTCTAGCATCATTATATCAGAAGAAGAAGAAACACAGATCCCAAGGGTCTCCACAACAGGCACTGATAAAAATCTATTCGTAGCACCAGTATTGAAATTTATTGAAGATAAAACAGAAGCAACTAGAATAGTACTTCTAATTGTGGATGGTCTGGGATCCTTCTCATGTTGGGTCTGTTGCACTACATATGTATGTCCAATGCCGCAGTCCTGTGACACAGCCTGGCTACCCTGATCTCACCCACCCTACTGTCTCTGAGATCCTGGTCTCTGGCTAGCATAGCCACGTCCACCACCTTGGCCTAAAAGTACTGACATATTCCAATTCCCTGACTAGTAAGAAGCTGTCGGTCCAGCTCCTGCATGCGGAGTCTGCACAGAACCCCTCTCACTAGTCACTGGTGTAAACGCCTTGCAAAAATGCTGAAGATGACCCATATTGTGGAAAGCTCTTCACTCCACTAGTTCATGTGGACACTAAGGTCTTTTCTGCCCCTCTTTACCACACTTCTAGAACATCACCTGGCCACCATAAAAAATCTTCTATCTAGTACTGCCACTGTGAGATAAATACATCTTCCACTTCCTCTGGCCAGTAGAAATAGTACCAAAGACCAGTGTTGAACTGCCCTAGTCCGCACCATTAGCATCTCATAGTTTCCACTCAATAGTCAAAGCCTGTTTCACAATAGCATGCACTTTAGGAAACCTGAAAACATTAACCAGCGCGCAGATGTCATATCAAAGATCATCCTCGAAGCGTCTAGTCCTCAACATCTCATCCCCCACCAGAACAGGTGAAAAAATTTGTAGCTTAGTGAAGAGAGCAGGATAGTTTATCCCTACCATGGAGGCCTACTACATATTCATGAACTCCCGAGCTCGAACTTCCCTTAGTATCTCTGAAAAAAAAAAAGTCATTGAAGACTACCTGTAAATCTTCCCATGCCATGTCTCGGTGATGCTCAGTAAGAATGGTAACATCCCACCATCTCATTGCTGAATCATGTAGCATATATGTAGCGAGCTTTACCCTCCCCCCTTGAGGCGTCTCCAGATGCTCAAATTTAGTCTTCATAGAAGCCATCCATGACTTTGTAGCCTGTGGCCCACCATCCCCTAAAAACATAGGATGATGCTACTGTTGGAATATACATGTTAGCTCTACCATGGATGTTACTATCGGTGGTACTCCCTCAAAGGTCTGCATGATATGTATGATGCCTTAACAGAACTGAGCATCCGCACCTACGTCCGGTATAATGGCTGGCACTACATCTAGCACTACTCGAGTATCCATCGGTAGCCCATGGACTACCATCTCTGAATTATAATCGTCACCACTCTATTGGTGAACAACTCAAGGTCATCTCGGCAGCATGACTCTAAAAGGTCAAACACACCCCTTAGATTAGGATAATCAAGGACTAAGAACTAGAAAATCAAGAAGGGAATAGGGGGAAGAAAACATTCATGTTTTACAAAACAAGAATACAAGGCTGGTATAATAACTACACGGTGTGTTCCCTTATGTCTTTCACATGGGTGTGTAATCTATCCAAGAATGGTAGTGTAACTCCCCCAACACATAGTGTGTTGTCCTTACACATGGTGTCTACAGGAATTTCCATCCCCTCATGTGTCCTTCTACATGGCTAAGCCAAATGGTTCCCCATAGAACAATGTTACACGATGTGTTACACCCACACAAGGCATTCACACCACCTTGTTTACCCATCCACATGGCCAAGTCCACACTATCTCTCACCAGTCAAGACTACATAGTGTGTCTTATAGGTACACGACATGTACTCGACGTGCTTCACCGACCCGTTTTGTTCGAGACACGGCCAGCTACACGACTCACACTACACAAAATGTACTGGAAATGATAACACTAACCTCTCTTGTTATCTACATGGCCGGATCCCAAGATTACACTACATGGCATGTTCGGAATTGACATGGTGTGCATAAGATAAGATTATTTGTCTATGTTGTTAGTCACACAGGAAGACACAAGTTCAACCCTACACGACGTGTACAACCGATACACACCGCGTTCCCACAATAACTTTTTGATATCATGTCTCTGCCCACACACCCTATGACTTGGTTAGAGACTACCGGGCATTTTTTAGAAATATTTAGTTTCTTCCCAAAAATAAGTGTTCATGGAATGCAGTCAATATTACACTGCATGTATTCTGGTTTTCCTTGGACAGGAAGCCTCAGAAACTATTCTGGAGTCCCTTATTCATTAATTTCAAGCGTCGATATGCCAAATTATGATCCGTGGGAGCCCATACTCCTCGCGATCCAATGTTTAGCACCCGACCTTTCAAATTATAGCACAAAACGCAAAAAAAAATGTCTACATCATGATTCGCTAAATTCCAGTTCAAGAGATCCCACACTTCTCAGGAACAAAAGAATAGAATCCATAAACCCAACTGTAACATGTACCAATACCCAATCAACAGTTGGTGTATCTATCAAGGTACATATAGAAACATCATGAATTTTCTAATGCAACATATATCACAACAACATGTAATTTCTAATGCACCTACATGGCATGGAAACTATGTCTGGCATGTGATTCTAACATGTGTCTAAATGATACATGAGATGGAAAACCCTTATCTCATTGGTTTTCAACTAAATAGAACCCAAGTATGAAAGATAAACAGCACACGACATGTGCGTCACCCAATAGTGAAAATCGAATCAATTGTAAAAATCATAAACAGAAAATCACAATTTAATTCGAGGTAATCCGGCCTTTACCTGTACATGGGGTAGCCACTGCCGAGCATAGTTTATTATCGAATCCCTTAAAAATCTATCTCATTTCGTTGTCTTCAAATAATAAAATAACATAGAGAAAATAAAACCCTCTGATACCACTTTGTAACATCCCGAATCCAGGTGCCACACAACGGGTGCCCCAAACATAGTTGGTCACATGACCTCAAAAACATATCTGCAAATTCTAGAGGCTGCCAACTAGCAGTGAGGGCCTATGACTGATAGTGGAGACATTATTCCATCATTTTTCAAAGTTTAGTGTAGTGGAAAACCATATAAATATAAAAAAGTGGAAGTAGTAAACAATATAAACTTAAAATAGACAACGGAACTGAATTTAAAGATAACCAACAATCATATATATAATGATTCAACATGTATCTAATTCTAAGAAAGCAGCCAAAACAAGATACACTACAATCTAATACAATACAACACAAGGTACAAGGAACAACAAAACAAAACCAAAGCAATGCAATGGGAACTCAGCCGCATCGCCAGCATAAGCTCGGTCCCATGCTCTCCAACTCCTCTACAACGATCATGTACCTGTGTATGGACCCTTTCTCTTATCGAAACCTGCAGCAATATAATTAGTTTGGGCCCAAGTCATGACCCAAACAAGGTGTGACAAATAAATCCCAGTAGGAAACCACCAAAGGCTCGATCCCAACTGTCAGAGAAAATATGCAACAATAGTGTCTAGTAATGAAATGTAGTAAACTAAAAAGTACTCAAAAGAATCCATCCTACCAATTAAATTTCCATTTTAACAATTATTTAACAATTCAATTATATTGAATTCTGAGTTTTCTCGAGACTCGGACTTGACCTAAATATTCTTTAACAGTGCCACAATAGAAACTACAATAGTCTATCCAACAAGTGAATGATATTAATAATAATACCAATATTGTGCTATAGCTTGGAAGGTACAACATAAGAAATCACCATAGAGAATATTTAATGTAAACATTGTCCTCAAACATGTAAATCCTTACCCTCAGGAAAGCAGAAATGAAATCCTCAGGTGACTACCCTCATGCATAACGAATATTTTCCTCAGGCATACGTGATATTGCCTGCAGGCACAAAATATATTGCCCTCAATCATAAGAAATGTTTCCCTTAGGCTAAACAAAACCTTTCCCTCAATCTAAATAAACAATTCCCTCTAGAATTCCATAGGAAAAACATGTAACTGAGCCGATCCCAATGCATAAGCTAGTAGTTTATATATTTCCTCTGAAGAAAACTCACAACAAGATATAATCACGGCATATCCACGAGTATCCTGGCCAAATGGCTAAACAAGGGAACAACACCCTCGAGCTGGCCCTAGATTAAAGCAACAATCCCAAACAGCAGTTTATACATAATCATAAGATTACCTATGCCATTATAGGTATCTAAATAGTCATGACCTCAGCCATACTACACCCCAAACATAAGAGCATGGCACAACGGTACACAAAATCAACTCAACAGTTGGAATTAAATAGAAGACCACCTACCTCGATCTCCTCTGATCGATATACATGAATGGAACCTCCTGAAATGAGCATGAAATATGTAGATCTGAGATATATGATTAACTCTTTAAACCTAAATAACTTCCCTTATTGAATGAATTTTAAGGAAATAATCAAGGAGAAATAAGCCCTTACCTGTGTGGTTCAAACGAGGTTGACGATGGAATAATCGGAGTCATGGTGAGATATCGAGAGCTCCTCGAAGCCTCTACCTCCTCTCCCGGAGCTCCAGTGAGTTCTTTGCCTCCTCTTCCAAATGAGGAGACTACTGCCTATTTTTAACGAAAAAAACATAACTACATGGTGTGTATTTCTCAAGTACACAACATGTACTTTCCTTTTTAAAATTGTTCCACTGGCGGCGACTCTCCACCACCTCACTGTTCATCTACCGACTTGCTTACACAGCTTGTATTACTAAGTACACGGTGTGTACTATCGTTCCATTGGTGGCCAATCCCACCACCTTATTGTTCAGCTACTGACTGATTACATGGTGTGTATTACTAAGTACACGACGTGGAGTTATTTTTTACACCCTTAATCGCTGACAAGCCTACACGCCCTATATTCTCATCCCACACGGACAAAGTACATGGCGTTTAATCATAAATTTGGGATTTTTTCCACACTACACCTGTTTCCTTAAAAACAATTAAGGAAAAGGAAAGGAAAAAAATAGTACCTCATGAATAAGAACTGGGTTCTTAGATTTTCTACATGTTCCAACCAGGAAGCATCTTTTATTGGCTCATATTTTGTTAAACCAAATAAAGCCTATTTTCAAAATTCCTTTCATGTTTCTTATAGGTAGCCAATTAAGAAAATTTGGGTTATCAAATCTCTTATTAATAATGTTACAAGACCCAAAAAAATCTAGGTATCAAAATCTTTTCTTGTATAATATATTTTTAGAAAAACTATTCGAAGGATCCGTTAAAATCTTATGTTATTTTGATAGTGGATGTTGAAGACATGTTATAGGGGATTATTCATGCTTCGAGAATCTAATAAAAATGGATGGGGGGAATGTCACCATTGGTGAAAATACTTATGGAAAATTATTCGATTTATCTAGATTGGTAACTCTAACTCAAATTTAATTTCTAAAGTACTTTTTTATGGATTAATATAAAAAAACTGAGTATCTCTTAGATATGTGGTGATGGTTTTAATTTTAAATTTATTGATGATGCATGAAACATTTTTAATTATAAAAATGAGTTTGTATTTTCTTATTTTAGAAATGAAAAGGATTATGTTGTTGATTTAGATTCTTCAATTACACAAAATTTTTCTTATTTGTGTGCTTTTCATAAATATTATTGGTTTTGGAATATGATATTCAGACACTATAATATACCCTCACAGTGAAATCATACATGAAAATTATTTATCAAGGATCTACCCAGAATTTATTTTCCAAACAATAAAGTCTGTAATCCTTGTCAGAAGGGTAAACAACAAAAAATCTCTTCCAAAACAAACAAAATAAGTATCAACTTATCAACCTCTCAAGTTGGTTCACATGAACTTGTTAGGAATATTAAGAGTATTAAATTTATGTGGGAAACACTATGTCTATGTTCTTGCAGATGAATACTATAGATATACTTGGACCTTCATCTTGTCTCATAAAAGTATATATTTATATTATTTAACCATGTATTCTGGGACTGTAGAAAATATTAGTGGTATTAGAATTAAAATCCTAAGAAGTTACAATGACTGTGAGTTTGAGAACCAAGAGTTTAAATTGTTTTGCTCACAAAATGGCTATATTCATAACTTCTATTTTCCTAGGAATCTCCGTAAAAATTTCTTTGTAGAAAGAAGAAATAGAACACCCTATGAAATTGATAAAACCATGATTAGTGAGTAAAACCTACCTATATACTTTTGGGAAGAAGCTCTCAATAGATCAGGATATATAATCAATATTGTCTTCATTGGACCTCTCATTAACAGAACTCCTTAGGAGTTGGGAAATAATAGAAAATACAAGGTTTACTATCTCAATTTTTTTGGTTGCAAAGACTTTATTCATAACACTAAGGATAATCTAGAAAAATCTCCCTCCATGAGTTATGACGGAATTTTCCAAGGTTATTCAATTTCTAGTAAATCCTATAGAGTATTAAATATGAGAACCAAATTTGTCGCAGAATCTTTACATTTCACGATTGATGAAATATATCTTAATGAAACTAATACATCATTATAAAACCTTATGGATGATGAGTCAAATCTTGACATAAATGAAATTTATTTCAAACCTACTATCAAGAAATTTATAAAATCATCGAGTATAATAATTTCTCTATAATCTAGTCATGCTTAACCTGAAATTGTAGAAGAACCTGAAGTGACTATTCCTTATTTTTATAGACCTTTTACAACTCTAAATAACCACCCATTAGATGATATATATGGATATTTAGACAAAGGAACTCTGACTATAGCTTCACATTGAAATCAGATTCAAAATCTAGTATTTATATCACACCTTGAACATAAGAACATAAATGATGCTATCAATGATATATTTTGGGTGATGGCTATTCAAGAAGTGTTAAATCAGTTTAAAAGAAACAATATATTAAAATTGAAGATATAACCAAAGAATATTTAAATGTAGTAACTAAATTGATGTTTAGGAATTATGTTGATGAATTTGTTAATGTAGTTAGAAACAAAGATATATTGGATGCACATGGTTATATTTGAGAATAAGGGATTGACTATGAGGAAAACTTTTCACAATTAACTATACTTGAGGGCATTAGAATCTGTCTTGCTTATTTAGCACATTTATATTTCAAAATTTATCAAAAGGATGTCAAGTGTGAATTCTTAAATTCTTATATAATTTAGGATGTTATTTTAAATAAACCTATAGTTTTACAAATATCCACTTTCCAAATCATGTTTTTATGTTAACTAAATCGTTAGATGGTTTAATTCAAGCTCCAAAATAATAGTATGATTAGATCATCACTTTTATTTTTTCTAAAGGTTTCACATATGTTATGGCTGATCCTAGCCTTTTTGAACATTAATTTCCAATGATGTTTTAGTATTAAAAATATATGTAGATGATATTATTTTTGTATCCTCTAAAAATTCATTATGTGTTGCTTTTTTGAAGATGATGGAATGATAGTTTTATATGATTTTGATGGGGGGCTTAAAATTATTTCTTGGATTTAAACTATTTCAAAATAAAGGATGTATTGTTTTGAATCAAAATAAATATACTAACCATATTTTAAAAATATTTGGATTTGAAGGCACTAAGAGTAGGGACACTGCAATGAGTACCACTGGTATGTTGGGTCATGATAAAGATGGTGAATCTGTTTATCAAATCACTTACATCAAGTTGATTGGGACTTTACTCTACTTAAATAATAGTACGCTAGATATTATGTTTAGTTTATGCATGCGTACATTTTTTCAAGACAACCCAAAAGATTATCATTTAAATTCCATCATAATGATTTTTAAATACCTCAAATATTAAACCAATTTAGGAATTTTATATCCAAGAGGACAACATTTTGATTTGGTGAGTTATTCAGAGCTGAAATTCGTGGTTATACATTAGACAGAAAAATAACCTCTGGAAGTTGTCACTTTTTTTAAATTCCCTAGTTTCAGAGTGTAGTATGAAACAAAATTATGTGTCATTAACTACAAATGAAGTTGAACACATTGTTGCTGGTAGTTTTTGTGCACATATTGTGTGGATGAAACACACATTACTAGACTATTTTTATCAACTCAGACATGTCCCTATAAGTTATGATAACACATGTTCTATTAATATTTATAAGTATAGAAATTATACCCAATGGAAGGAACAAATAATATTTGTATTTTACTCTATCTGTATCAAAATATGGATTATTTAACACCCCAAGCTTCTAAGGTATGATTCTCTTTAAATAATGCAATAGCATGCGATGTACGCAACACTGAGTTCAAGCGCCCCATGACCTTTCAAAGCCATTTAAAAAAGAGAGTATGAATATTAATAACAACATTTTGAATTTTATATATATCCCGTATAATTTCAACATTCATCTATTGTTCTTCTAATACATAATATAAAAACAAATTCAATTTTCATATAAAATAATTATTTTCCAAAAATACAGTTTTTCATCCTTTTAATGGAGATCCCTTTATAATCCAATATTTGAAACTTTTATATATTCAATTTGATGAAATTAAATTCTTCATTATAAGTGAGACATAAAAGGTTAGTTAGGATAAATATTCGTTGTTTTTCCGATAACATTCATATTTTGATGAATAGTGAAAGAAACTAAATTTTAATTGAAAAAAGAAATTTAATAAAAATAATTTATAGTGTTAAATTATACATTTGAATAGTTTTGATTTATAGTCTGATTATTTTTTTATCATTTAATTCAATGTTGGTCATTTTATGAAATTTCACTTTTAAATTGGACATTAACACATATCAATCTTTTGATAGTTTTTACTTCTCAAAAACACACTTTATGGTTTTGACAAATAGAATTTCTTTTAAATTAGTTAATGAAACATATATGTTTTGAATTTGGTAAAACAGATATAATTTTTGGATTCGTAATATCAAAATTGTCATAGGGTGAATTTGTTTTATTTTTATGAAAACTTTCAATTTTTTATGAATAGTGAAAAACACTACGTTATTGTTTAAAAACCGACTTTTTATTTAAATATTTGTTTATTTTATTAAAAGAAAATTTAGACAAAATAAATACATAATACCAATATTAGTTTAATTTCATTCACTGGAATGATTTTATAAGAAAATTAGATGTATAAAATTTTAATGGTTTTTTTCTTTTTTTACCCACTTTCTAGACACGATTGCAAATTTTCATAAAAAGAAATTTTAATGCTTCTATGAATAGATTTTCAAAAATATAAGAGACAAGGTTTACTTTAGTAAGTAAATTTTTGATCAATAAGATGAAAATAATTTTTGGTGAATAGTAATTGTTGACTTTTATTTACCACGGTTAAAAGTAAATAGGTTAATTAAAGGTAAAAATTATATTATAACTAACCTAGCACATGTCCTAATTCTGTTGGATAATAGTTTTCAACCAAAATCAACCATATTAATAAAATATGTTCCTCTATGGTCTACATGGATTAGATTAGGACATTTATTATTATCTTATTTAAAGAAGAGTTAAAATGATAAATTCAAATTTTTATAACTAATACATTTTAAATATAGGGCTTTACATAAGATAAATTTGACTATACATATTAATTAGAAAGCTAAGAATATTTCCTACATCATGGTATTTTATTTATAATTTTTAGACATTAATAATTAAATTTATTTTTCACACAATGATGATGTAATATATACCATATTAATGTATGATTAAAATAATTGATATAATAAATATCAAACTAACTGTAAGTTGATAAATTTGATGCATTTCTCGAATTTTATAGATTAATATTACTTGTTAGGTTATATTAAAATAATTTTGATCGAAGTAATCATACAATTATGACTTTCACAGAAAAGAAAATAATAAATAGTGTCAAAATTGGCATAAATGAGTTTTTAAAACAAATATTATATTATTAAATGATATAATATTCCTAAAATTTTAAGGTTTTTTCAAAGGACTTATATAATGATATATATAACATTAATGAACCTCTTTAGGTTCTCTTGGTAGTTTATAGTATGTTTATTAACCATATAGTGTAAGAATATAAGAAGACAGGGAAAAAGTTAAACTAATTAACTAAGAGTTAAATCTAAACAATAAGATTAATATGGAGACCTAAACTATTCTAAAACCAATTGGTTCATGGAATATCGACCCATAACCACATTTTCCATGAAATAAATCTATTAGTATCCATTATAAAGTGAAAATTATTATATAATAATATAATATTTCCAGTTTTTCTTAAAGTGGCCATCGGCCCATTTATAAAATGGTATTTCACCATCTCTTAATTTCACACCTCCAAATCCATTTGGCTCAGCCAACCCCTAATAAAATATCCTCCCAAATACCCTCAATTAAACTAGTAGAAATTAATTTTATCATAAATCAATCCTATGGAGCCCTTTTGATCAAATCAAAAAGGAAGCATCCAAAAAAGAGGTAATAATTTCACCTCATCTTTCAAAGTTCGTTTCTTCTTCCACTTCCTCTTTATTCATTGTTTCCATACCCAAATAATAACTCTAGTATCCTCTATACACTATTAGGTTGTTATAAATATGGTACAATGATATTCATTATTCTATAAATCTTATGAATGAAAAATTCACCATACGTGCGTACGTACTGCTTACCGTATCCACGTCGCAGTGTAGTTTGTTATTAAACACTTCATTATTTGTATGGGTATAATAATGAGTAAATTTGAAGTAAATAATAAATAAAACATTTTAATTATTATTTATATATGATATAGAAAATAATTACATATGATTTTACTATCAATTGAATGATATTGTCGCTCGTGCGTATTTATAGATTTCCATCTCCACAAACGCGATAAGATTCATTCACCATCGTAACCATTCAAGAATAATTTTAATTTGATAATTTAAAAATAATTTTTATGAACATAAAATCATTCTGTATGTTAATCAAATACATATTATACATAACCAACATAACTTACGTAACAAAACATATAAAATAAAATGAATCAATTAACACCCAAAAAAATGATACTTCTAAAATATCCTTAATAAAGCAATATTAAAAGAACATATATGATATCATATTTATGTGTTTGGTTCTTGTATAATTTAAAAATAATTATTTCACTAAAATAAAAAGAGGTTAATATACCATATACTATGTAAATGTATGATGTAAGGGGTTTTAATCTCACTTTTATTTCCATGAGATTCAAGCTATATTTTTTCACTATTACCTTATGTGTGGTGTATGTACATCCCATGATTGTATTCATTGAGTAATATACATTAATTTTTTGGTATTTTCATCATCATTTTATGATCCTTCTTTCATCGGGTGTATGTTTCGTATCTTACCAAATTGGTAATGGAATTTCAAATTTCAATTTCCACTCATTCGGTTTTACGCAAACTTCATTGATTATTTTACTCCAAGATTATGTGTGAAATCACTATTTATTTACTTATGTTGTAATTTACACTCCCCTTTGTGTGGATATAATTTTGATAAACATAATCACCCCATTGATAAATTCTCAAGACATCGATATGATCTTGATAAGAGTAATTTTAACTAAATTTCTATTCATTCAGTTAAACATTCATGTCATTGGTTGGGTTTTTACAAGAATATGTGTGAATATAAACTGATTTATTTACACCTAATATCCAATAATAATAAGTGTATTTAATTTTTTCACACATAATTATTTCATTGATTTTTCCTTAACCTAAGGATACAGTCTTTATAAGGGATTTCATCTCAATATACATTCCATTGAGACTTCTTTATTGTTATGCACCGATTCACATTTATATAGTGTATATACTATACTTTGACATAGTATATCATGAATCCCATTATTCTCATGATTTTATAATGTTTTTTTTAACGTAATTATTTTTATTCAAATGTCTCTCATTTGTTTAGGAACTCTAACTAAAATATCATTATAAATGTTTTACAGATTTATTCTTCTAAATCTTTCTCTTTAATGTCAATGTTTTATAAATTGTTTTAAGAATTTATTTAAATGGACATGAATGTTTTAAAATTAAAATTCCATCTAAAAGATTCAATTTTGTATTGGAAACATTCATTTAAAAATCTATTTTAAATGGTTTCTTGATAAATACTGAGACATTTAAATTTTTTCAAGAAAAAGGGGATATTTATCTCAAATAGTTTTAATGATTATTTTCATCTATGTCAATATACTTCATCATTCTCAATTGAGGCTAATTTATTATAATACAATATTCCATATTGTATTGAATGAATTATGTTTGACTGTAGATGTTCCATTTTTCTACCATTCATGGTTTGTGGTAAAAATATTGACATTTTGTATGCTAGTTTTAATACAAATGTTTAGATTATCTTTCATCCTTTTTGTATGTGGAAGGAATTGGACTTAGTAAGTAATGGGTGGAGCCCACTATAGCACCTAGATGCATCGGTAGGTATCATTTTAAAAAAATAGTGACTTTGCAAAAGGCCTTGACAAAATATTATTGGTATGCTTGGAAAGAGGCCTTGACTATGTTGATATGATGTCCGGAATTTTTCATTCCATCATTATGAAATTGGCTGTTGATATTGCATGTGATTATTCAACTAGTAGAATATCAATGTTAATAAGTAAATGGAATTATTCAATTTATCTTTGCCATATTATGCTGAGTTTTATATTCAAAGGGATTTTGTTTTAGTCTTAAACATTTCCATAAATGATTAAGATTATTTATGATAGTTCCCACTATATTGTTATCCCTACTCTACAGCTGAGCTGACCCCTTTCTTATGTTTTCTTTTCCCATGATGTGAAGATGTATATTATGTTTTACCTGCTGGGATAGGCCAACAAACATGAGTGTGTTCTAAGGGTTCACAATGATGTTTTGATTTATTTCATGAAGTAATGTAAAATTTATTTATGTATCTACTACATTCAAGGATACTAAACTAATCAGTCTTTCGATACTATATCTCTTGACATCATTCCAATATTATGTAATAATGCACCAACTCTGGGTAAGTAGGGTCGGGGCATTACAGTTGTTATCAGATGAAGTTTAGTACAAACCTTGGAATCTAGATTTAGAAAAACCCTGATTGAAGAACATTACCATTAGATAGACATTGGGGATTAGTATAGAATAACATCCAAGATTTTTGGTAATGTAAATATTATGTGGGTTTTACAAGCAATACATCCCTATCTGGATACGAGCAGGTTGAGGAGGCTCTTGGACAGATGTACCAAGGGGTAAAACCTGAAAACACGGCTTTGAGCTTGACTTGAATGAGAACTGGTGCACGACAATGGGCCTTTCTGCAATTTTGGATATGACACTTTCATGGGATAAGCTTAGGATAATTCACATTTTCATTACAAACCGATTTGAAGGATTTTAATATAAGATGATAATAAATAACCTTGGTTAATCTTAATGTGTTTTATATTGAAACTAAGGTATTAAGATATTCTCTAAATGATTTTATGACTACAATTACTCACACAATGAATTCTAGTTTTAGTCAATGGATCAAATCCAAGGATGTCATAGTAAAAATTAACATGATGTACAAGGTGGGAATGGTGGTGGAAAGGAACAATGAAATGGAAATTTGATAGGCATAAAAGATCTTATGTTCATGAAGAATTAGGTTTCCAAAAATATGATCAACAACACATATATTAATCAACTCTCAGACTCAACAAAGAAGAGAAAGGTAGTGAATGATAAGAGCTCTAGTACTGGAGACCATGCAGAAAAGAATGCTCAATTACCATCATGCAGGAAATATGGAATAATAGACCTAAGAAAGTGTCTCAATGGAATATAGAAATGATTTATGTGTGGGAAAGGACATAAAAGGATTGCTTATGGAAAATGAAGAGTATTATAGATGAAAATTAAAATGATCCCATGAATCCATTTACAATCATTGGTCCTAAATTCAGGGGACCTAGGCATTACATGAGTGAATTCCCTATTCAATAAGATAACCTTTTGGTCATGGAAGAACCTATGTAGAATAAATGGATGGTGAAATGTTTAAAAGTATTTGTGATATTTATTTTTGGGAATACATCGGAAGACATTTTTCTTGTACCTATAACCCTGCAGTTTGTTATGTGAAAATTATATTTGAGGACGAATTATCTTTTTTATTGTCAATATAGTTATAAATAACAATCTAGGTTTATATTATCCTTTAATTTGAGGCAATTATAAGTTATAAAATTTTGGGATGAAAATTCGAGGTATGAGATAACCTTTGTGGTAAAATTATTTTATGGTTATTTTGTTGAATTTATATCATTTTGGGAATGTTATAAAATAATTTTTGAAGAAGGATAACACACAGACTATGTGACAACCCATCACATCGGACAAAGTTGTGGTAATCGAACCCACAACCAAAGTGCAATTGAGATTTATCACCTACCACTAGACTACGTTAATTCCCTTGATAGTGTGACAAATTATTTTTAGTTAAATGATTTTATGGATCAATAATAAGTTGATTTGGGATCTTATGTTTATCAAATGGATATCCTTAGAATAAGAAAACAATTTGGTTATTAAGTGATAGATGTTATTTTGGTATATATTAGCTCTGTGGGGAACACTATATGAATAAGGAATATAGAATACTATGGGATTTAATTTGAGGAGTAATGGTGGATTTTTATATATGTTTTTATTGTGGAATTATAGTGATTTATGTTTTTTATGTAGATTATTAACCTATAATAGAGAATATGTGATTAGGTTAATTAATTTTAAGTTTGTTACATTAAGAGTAGTGTATGTTATTTGGATATAAAATTTAATGTGGAAGAGTATGTAATCAAATTATTATGAGTTATGGGTTTTAATATTAGTTTTGATTATATTGAAGGATTTTAAGGACAATTTTTAATTGAATAGTATTTGTTGATCTTTGGTTATTGTGGGTTTAATTTTAGAAATTATGATTAGTACTTCTTTCTATAAAGGATTATCCTTTCTAGGGATCATATGATATAGTACTAAAAATTTTGGTTTTGGTTAATCTCCAAAGAGAGGGGAAATATATAGTTCTTCCTTTGTAGATTATGTGATTCTCTGTAAGTTGATTCTAGCACTTCAAGTATGACGAAGTCATCATGAATACTCATCATTTGTATTGAAAGATTAGTTTTTAGTAGAAATTAGTTAAAGGATGGATCTCTACTTATCAAATATTTTTTTATGATTCTATGAAAAAATTAATTCATAAACTTTAGGTAAAGGATCTTATACCCAAAAATGTGTTATCCTAATACCTTACGTTATTCATTGTAGATTTATGGCTTTGAGGCCCTCAATATTACATTAACTTGTTTGTGATTGATTACCTCAATCACTCTTTATAAATATTTACATTTTCCCACCAATTATAATTTCCCTCAATGTTCTCTAATTCGAAATCATAATTTATTGGTGACTTTTTCATTTCCCTTTCCCTCTCATGAAGACTAAAATTTATTAACCATATTTTCGATGTGGGTTTTCCACAAAGGTATTTTATATTTTCTTACTTTTATTTCTGAAGAATAATTTCAAATAGAAAGGGTGCAATTTATTGAAGGATAGAAGAATGCAACACCCCCAATCTTCCACGATATGCTTCTCTTTAAATAATACAATAGCATGCGATGTGCACAACACCGAGTTCAAGCACACCAAGACCAATTAAAATATCCGTTTAAAAAGCAGTTATGAATAGTAATAACAAAATTTCAAATATTATATATATACCATATAATTTTAATATTCATATTTGGTGTTTATTAGACATAATATAAGGACAAATTCAATTTTTGAGATAAAAGAAATATTTTTCAAAAAATGCAGTTTTCCCACCATTTAATGGAGAACACATACTAATCCAATATTTTACAGTTTTATATATTCCATTGGATGAAATTAAATTATTCTTTAGAAGGGGGACATAAAAAATTTAGTTTTAATAAATTTCTGGTGTTTTTTGATAACTTTCATATATTTGATGAATAATGAGAGATAATAAATTTTAATTGAAGATGACTTTTTTAATCAAAATAATTTAGTGTTAAATTAAAATTTTAAATGGTTTTAAAGTATAATTAGATTATATTTTTATCATTTATTAGAATTTTGGTCATTTGAAATAATTTCAATTTTTAATTGGACATAAACACATATCAATCTATTGATAGTATTTATATCTCAAAAAACCCGCTTTCTGGTTTTGACAACATGAATTAATTTTAAATTATTTTATGAAACTTATGAGATTTGAATTTTGAAAAATAGGCATCATTTTTCGATTCCGAATATCAAAATTAACACATGGTGAATTTTTGGTAATTTTCTGAAAACTTTAAATTTTTTATGACTAGTGAAAAACACTACATTATTGTTTAAAAACCGACTTTTTATTTAAATAATTTATTATTTTATTTTAAATAATTTAAAGTAAAAATAAATTGATAATACCTGTATGAGTTCAATGTATTTAACTGGAGTCATTTTATAATAAAATTTTATGTATAAAATTTTATTTAATTTTTTTATCATTTTTCCCCACTTTCTAGGAACGTTAGAAAATTTGCATAAAACATAATTTTACCACCTTATTAAATTGAAATTTAAAATTATGAGAGATACTATTGAAACAAGTAATTAAAATTTCGTTCAATAAGATGAAAATAATTTTTGTTGAATAGTAACTTTTGACTTTTATTCACCACGACTCAAAGTAAATACGGTAATTAAAGGAAAAATTGATATTATAATTACCCTAACACATGTAACAATTTGATTGGATAACGTTTTTCAACCTATATCAACCTTAGAAATAAAATATGATTCACTTTGGTCAACTAGGTTTAGATTACGACATTTATTATTATTTTATTTAAAGAAGAGTTAATAGTGATAATTTCAAATTTTCATCACTAAAAAAAATTTATATAGGGTTATACAGAAGATAATTTCAACAACAAATATTCTTTAGAAATATAAAAAAATTTCCAACATCATGATAGATTATTTATAATTTTTAAACATTATGAATTAAATTTATTTATGACACAATGGTGATGCAGTAATTGCCTTATTAATGAATGATTAAAATAATTGATATTATAAATATCAAAATCAATGTAAATTGATACTTTTAATGAATTACACGAATTATATAGATTAATATGACAAGTTAGGGTTGATTCAATGGATTTTTTCGAAGTAATCATGATATTATGACGTTGACAAAAACTAAATACTAAACAGTGTCAAAATTGACATAAATGAGTTTTTAAACAAATATTATATTATTAAATGATATATTATTACTAAAAAACTATGTTTCTTCCAAAGGAATTATATAATTATATATATATCATTAATAAACAACTTGAGGTTCACTTGGTAGTTTATTGTATTTTTATTAACCATATAGTTTAAGAATACAAGAAGACATGGAAAAAGTTAAACTAATTATCTAAGAGTTAAATCTAATTGATAAGGTTAATATAGAGATCTAAACATGTCTAAAACCTATAGGATGATGGTATTTTGATCCATCCCCGCCTTATCCTAGAAATAAATCTATTTGGATCCATTATAATATGAAAATGATTATATAATAAAATCATATTTCTATCTTTTTCCTAAAGTGACCCTAACCTATCTTATAAAAGGGTACTTCCCCTTCTATTAATTTCACACTACCAAAAACTTTTGGCTAAGCAAAACCCTGATAAAATTTCCTATCAAATACCCTCAATTCAAACTAGATGCATTATTTTATCAGAATTCCAACCTATGGATCCCTTTTGATCAAATCAAAAGGTAGCACCTGAAGAAGAGGTAATAATTTCACCCCCTCTTTCAATGTTTCTTTCTTCACCCACTTCCTCTTTCTCTGTTTCATCAATACCAAAATAATAACTCCAATACCTTCTACATACTTAGATGTTATTATAAATATGTTAAAACCAAATTCATTATTCAATCCATCCTATGAATGACAATGTCACCATACATGCATACATATGGCATACCTCCTCCACGCCGGGGTGTAGTTTGTTATTCAACACTTCATTATTTGTATGAATATAATGATGAGTAAAATATATGTAAATAATAAATAAAACATGTCAATTATTCATTATATATGATATACCATCAAAATATATATGATTTTTTAGTCAATTGAATGATATTGTTTCTCTTGCGTATGTACGGATTACCGTCTCAGCAAACGCAATAAGATTCATTCCCCATCGTAACCATTTGAGAATAATTTTCATTTGATGATTTAAAAATAATTTTTAAGAACATAATATATTCCTAGATATAAATCAAATACATCCTAAACATAAAACCCATGACTTACGTAATAAAACATATAAGGGAAAGCGAATTAGTTAACACCCAAAACAATGATACTACTGAATTATAATTAAAAATACAATATTATAAGATCATAAATGATATCTTATTTACATATTTCATTCCTGAATCATTTCATAAAAATTATTTTACCATTATACAAGAGGTTATCTGACCATATACTAATGAAAATTACAAGGTAATGGGTTTTTATCTCAAATTTTTTCCTATGTGATTCATGCTTTATTTTTCTATATTACCTTTTGTGTGGTGTATGTACTAGCCATGATTGTATTAATTGTGTAATATACATTAATTTATGTGTATTTACATCATCATTTTATGATCTGTTTTCATGGGCTGTATGTTTCTTTTATTACTAAATCTATAAGGGATTTTCAAATTTCAATTTCCACTCATTCGGTTTTACGCAAACTTCATTGATTATTTTACTCCATTATTATGTGAGAAATCGCTATTTATATACATATGTAGTAATTTACACTCCCATTTATGTGGATATACTTTTGATAAACTTTATCACTCCTTTAATAAATTATCAAGTCATCAATATGAACTTGATAAGAGTAATTTTAACTCAATTTCTATTCATTGAGTTAAACAACCAAGTCAATGGGGTTGTTTTTACAATAATATGTGTGAATATCCTCTAATTGATTTACACTAAATATCAAATCATATTTATTATATTTAAATTTTTCAAACATAATTATGTCATTGATTTATCTTTATCCTAAGGATACAGTCTTTATATGGGATTTCATCTCAATATACATTCAGTTGAAACTTCTTTGTTATTATGTGCCAATTCAATTTTATATTGTGTATATATTGTACTTTGAAGTAGTATATCATGAATCTCTTTAATCCCATGATATTATAAAGTTTTTATTACCTCAATTATTTGTATTCAATCGTCTCTAATTTTATTAGGAACTTTAACATAAATATCATTTTAAATATTTTAAACATTTCTTCTTCTAAATCATTCTCTTTAATGTCCATGTTTTAAAAATAGTTTTAACGATATATTTAAATTGAAATTAATTTTTTAAAATTAAAATTCCTTTTAAAAGATTCAATGTCATGACCCATCCATGGGCCCGGGCTGTGACTACCCCAAGCCCGCCATTCTTAGGCCAGGGGCTGGAGACTAGCACCAAAAAGACATATCCCAGAGAAAAGGGAAGGCATTGCCTTTAAAACTGCAACTCACACAAACTATACACAACCAGAGATAACCAAAAATTATAATAATGTAAAGAGGGATGAAATTAAATGGGCCAGTATACAAACCCAACTGAAGTACAAGTACAGTAAAAAGGGAACACCGCTGCTGGATCGTCCATCGGGAAATACTACCTTAAGGGTAGGTACATATCTTGATAAAGTCATCCCTAATGTATGTACAATCTAATTCAAGCTCCAAGTAGCCTCTCGTCCATCGCTCTCATCCTCGATCACTGTTGTCCATCGTCTACACAGGATACAACATGGTGTGGGTGAAGCCCGAGCAGGGGTGACTATAACAATACTCCGTAGGGACCCTGAGACCCCCGAAGGTCTCCCGAAACCCACTAAGGATAAACCACAGTAGTAAGAATACAATCAAAAATTATCATCCAACACTACTTAGTTATATTCCCATACATATAACTAAGAAATCAAATAAAAACTGGCTCCAACTCTTGAGTCCAAACATAACATGTTCCATGAAGGAAGAAGGATTACTCATTGATAACAACACAGATTCAAGCCTCAGCCCACACAGGTATACAACTTATGTAGAGAGATAGAGATGATTAGATGTAGCCACTGAATCATATACTCTATCTAACCCACATAGGATCCTGGTACAATAATCAAAGATGTCGAACCCACGTAAAATCCTCCAACAGTAATCAGAGAATTCAAACCCACGTAGGATCCTAGAATAGTAGTCAGAGCTCTCTAACCCGCGTCAGATCCTGGAATAGTAGTCAGTTGTATAAAACCCACGTAGGATCCCTTTATCACAATACAGCCAGGCACAAGGTTCCGCACAAAGCACGTTTGATTCCAGGAGGGTCTGCTCCTCATGCTAAGATTCAATACATCAACTACCAAGAAGTCCCATGTTGGTGTATCCAAATGATCCATCTTGCCATAAGAAACATGACATGACTGACGGTGCATTAATCCGGTCTAAAAGTTATTGGAATTTCAGTTCCAAGGGCCCGGTCGGATTTATGTTCGATCCATCATGGTTGTACCCCAATTATGTCCAAACCTTCAGTGGGGTATATCAAAAGAACCGCCTCCATACAAGGTTTCTGTTACCACAGATGGTTCGTCAATCAGACGCACACAGCTCATGTTATTGGAAAAAAGAGTGGAAATAGGTCAAAGTGTGTCTGGTTCTGGTCTTGCCCAGTCGGACCGACCCTGCCCGACCCAGCCCGACCTGAGTCCGGACTGGGGTCCGACCCGGTCTATCGGTCTGACCCGACCTGCGGGGGAAGCCCGGCCCGCGGGGGCGGCCGAGCCCATGATGGTTCAGGCCCGCACTGGGTCCGGCCCATGCGGGGCCCACGGCTGGCGGTCCCCATGGGGTTCACCCAAGCCACGTCTAGGGGGACGACCACACCCCCTAGATTCCTAAATGGCATAGATGTTCGGGCGATTCAGATCTGGCGCCACGTAGTGCTGGTCTATGGCACGCGGGCCCTCATGGCGGCTCTCTCTCTCTTCCCGGGTGGCTGAGTGGCCATTCACCTCCCGTGCGGAACGGTTGCACCGTGCCTCCTCCGGCAGTAGACAGAGCCAGCCGCCCATCCCCCATCATCGCCGCCAAGGCCGCAACACCCTTTGCCCCACCATGTTGTCCGCATTGCGCCTCTTCTTCCACGACAACCCAGTGGGTTGAGCCACTTATTTTCTTTGCGGTCGGCCTTGCATCGGCCACCACTGCACCGCCATGGCCCGTCATCCATGACCTACTCCTTCGGTGGTGCAGTTGCGTCGCTGCCGTCCACATGGCCGGTCGGAGTGCGGACCACCCTTCCCTTTGTCGCCGGTGACATTCGTCCATTCTAACTGCCAGTGAACCTTCCACGGGTCACCAGATGAGTTCTAGTGCCCAGATTCTCATTCTAGAAGTTTCTGCTCACTACTCGGGATGTCGCCTTCAATCTGCAACCATCTTTGACGAAAATCGCTCAACCCAGACTCATGCCACAATTAGCGTCAAAATTACCCAAGTAAGGCGGAGGGGTCGAGCCATTTTCGTTCGGCCTTCACCCTCCATGTTAGAGTGATATCATGCGGCTTCGAATCATAATCCTCAAAGGGAAAGGAAGAATGAGAAAATTTTAACAAATCTCAAACCCCTAACTTGATCATTGTTCATTGACGGAGTCAAAGGAAAAAGGATGGGCGTCTGCATTTTTTCTTAATAGTCTGTTTGTGTGACGGCTCATCATAGTCAAAGACTTCCTACATTGAAGGAGGTTTCAAGGAAGAAATTTGAAAACTCCCCTCACTGGAATTCTTCGTTGGAAGTACGCATTCTTCATTCATCATTGTGTGAGAGCTTTTCTCCATAAGCTCTCTCCTCTCCAAAGTTTCTCCAAGATGAATATTCCAAGCCAAAATAATAGATTAAGTTTATATATTATTTAAATGATGGCACAAAATTCTAACAGGTCAAACAATTTGTTGAAAGTGTTGGCTCAAATAATTAATGAAGAGGATTTGGCATAATTAAGTGTTAGGGAAGTTGAAGAGTCTCCCCTACACATAATAGAAGTTTGAGAGTTTCTCCGCATTAATAGGGAGTTTCAAGGGGTTAAAAACCTGAGTGCCCCCCCCCACCATAATAAACATGAAGAGGAGGTTAGGTGCGGGTGGGACCCACCACTATAACCTCTCATGGGAGGTTAAGGTGTGGTGGTCCCCACATCCAACTTCCACATTGTGGTTTTAACCAACAAAATAAAAAAATCTACACAACATTATTTTTATTTAATTCTTTCACTAAAAAAGCTAAATCTATCTTTTATTCTTGACCCACTGTAGTCGAGGTGAAAGTCCCATTATGCGATTACTGGCGCTGCAAGTTCAATGGTGCCCTCATATTTCAATTCAAAGCACCGGTTCAAATGTTATAAAAACCCACTCATAAGTTTACTAAATGTAGTCGATCAAAACACCAGAAATTGATTCCGGGCACACTACGCCTCGGAATCCTGCACTGTCAATTTTTGAAGACTCACCAAATTCCTATGTATTTATGAAAAAAAATTCCATGGATATTCTAGGTATTTACAGTCTCCCCACCTCAGGTCTTTACATCCCCATAAGCTACAACTCGAACTAAGGGAACAAGTGGGGGTACTGATCACGCATCAGAGCCTCCCGCTCCAAAGTGTTTTCCTGGAGGTTCCCATACTGCATTCGAACACGCACCAGATTTATCGACCATCCACATTGGTCCTACTCATATCATTCCTCAATCTCCACTAGAACCTCCATAAAATTCTCCCCATCATCGACGTCCAACTCTCCATTGTTGATGATGTGAGAGGGGTTGTGCACGTATCACCTCAGCTGGGATACATGGAAGACTTCGTGCACCCAGTGTAACTGAGGTGGAAGACTTAAGAGATATGCCACCTCATCAACTCTTTTGTGGACCTGAAAAGGTCTGATTATTCTTAGAGATAACTTTCCGCCTCGGCCAATTCTCTGTAAACCTCGTTTAGGTGAGACCCCTAGAAAGACGTAGTCGCCATCCTCAAACTCCAGAGGTCTCTGTCTCCTGTCATAATATGACTTTTGCCTACTCTGTGCAGTCTTCATCCACTCCTGGATGATCTAAACCTTCTCTATGGTAGCCCGTACCATCTAAGGTCCCACGACTACTGACTCCCATGGGTCAGTCCGAAACAGAGGTGATCTGCAAGGTCGCCCATAAAATTCCTTAAAAGGTGGCATCCCAATGGTGGAGTGATAGATATTGTTGTATGAAAATTTCACCAAAGGTAAGTTAATCTCCCAGATGTGACCAAAATTGAGGACACAGGCATGTAGCATGTCCTTGAGGATCTGAATAGTCCACTCAGTCTGACCATCCTTCTGAGGATGGAAGGCAGTTCTTAGATGAAGCTGCATCTCAAAAACCTCCTACAACCCCTTCCATAGACAGAAAGTAAATCATGTGTCATGATCGGAGACAATAGAAGAAGTTAATCCATGTATCCACACAATATTTTGGACATAGAGGTGTCCCAAGATCTCTACTGAACCCTGCTCTCTGATCAGTAGGAAGTGGGATGACATGGTGAGTCGGTCAACGATCACCCAAATTGAGTTGTGACCCTTGGATGTACGTGGATGACATGTCACGAAATCCATGGATATCCCAACCCACTTCCACTTGGGAACCTCTAAAGGCTGAACCAATCCTGTTGTTACCTGATGCTCTGCCATCACAAGCTGACAATTGAGGCATTGTGAGACATACTCTACAACTGCCTTTTTCATTCTCAGCCACCAATTCCATCATCAGAGAACCAGGTACATCTTCTCCACTCCTGGATATACTGCTAGAGGCTAGACACTTCCTCTTGAAGTGACACGGGTATGACGGTACATCCTCTTAAGAGGACGACGTGCCCCCCACCTTCATAAAATCCATCAGGTGCCTGCCCTGTTGATATCTGAGCACGTCGTGTCTCACAGTCAGTGTCCCCATGCTACGCCTCCCTGACTCTCTAAAGGAGTGGGTGTGTAACTTTAAGAGACTATAGGAAAGCTGCTCTATCTTGGTCCCCATAAGAAATCTGCAAAGCGGCCAACTACTCAGTCCCCTCTCATAGCAGTTGAATACCTGATCTCTTGCTGAGAGCATCTGCTACGACATTCCCATTCCCAGGAGTATAGACTATCTCAAAATCTTAGTTCGGGAGGAACTCAAGCCAATGCTGATATCTCAGGTTCATGTCCTTCAGCAAGAAGATATACCTAAGATTCTGGTGGTCTTAGTAGACTACAAAACACTCACCCATCAGATAGTGTCGCCACATCTTCAAGGTGAAGACCACTGCTACTAACTCAAGGTCATGGGTAGAATAATTCTACTCATGTTGTCTCTCATGATGTGAACTGTAAGCTATAAATGCACTCTCTTGCATCAGGATGCATCTGAGCCCGATCCCTGATGCATCGCAATATACCAAGTACCCAACGCCCTCCTCCGGTAGCGTCAAGAAGGACGCACTAGTCATCCTCTGCCTCAGTTCCTGAAAAATACTTTGGCACCTCTCTGATAACACGATGGGTTTCCCATTATTCATCAATGCCGATAAAGGTTCTAAAACTCTGGATAAGTATGGAAAAAATCTCCGATAACAACCGGCCAGACCTAGGAAACTCAGTACCTCAATTACACTCCTAGGTGGATCCTAAACAAGAATAGCCTCAATCTTCGCTAGATCCACAACAACTCTATCCTCTGAGAAGAAGTGTCCTAGATAGTGAACCACTCGGATCCATAACTGGCACTTCAATAGCATACCATAAAGATAGATCTCTCAGAGTGTGTTCAGTACTATCCACAAATGATGGGAACTCTCCTCCACGGTAGTCGAGTAGATCAGAATTTCATCGATGAAGACTAAAACAATGCGATCAAGGAATGGCTGGAAGATCCAGTTCATGAGTCCCATGAACAGAACTGGTGTGTCGGAAATGCCAAATGGCATAACCAGGAACTAATTGTGACCATACCGACATTTGAAATTCATCTTATGCACATCCTCATCCTGTACTCTGAGTTGGTGGTAGCCCGATCGGAGTCCTATCTTTGAGAACCAACGTGCTCCCTTCAGCTGATCGAAGAGTTCATTAATCTTTGGAATTGGATTCTTGTTCTCCATGCTCACTTGGTTCAGGCGTCGGTAATCCACACAGATCCTCAAACTCTTGTTCGCCATCTTGGAAAACAAAATCAGGGCTGCCCATTGTCAAACTTTGGGTATAACGAATCCCTTTACCTGCAAGTCCTCCAGCTGTACTCGTATCTCACAAAGATTCACGGGATCCAGTCGATACGCTGGCATAGATATCGAAGTCTTCCTAGGATACAAGTTGATGTAAAAGTCTACATATCTACAAAGAGGTAGTCCTTGCACCATATCAGCAAAAACATCCTCTTACTGATCCACCACAATAGGATAGATCGGACTCTGCACATCAACCGCTCCAAGGATAAGGCTAGCCAACTGATGAGTAATCAGCGGCCCCCTCCTCTGGGTAAGTCCATCCTATGCTGAAAAGGCTCCCTTCTCACTGGTGAAGGTAAAATTAGTCCCATCCTCATAAACACGCCACACTTTCTTCCTAATACAGTAAATTTGGTTATGGATTGTAGGTAACCAGTCCATACCAATGATGACGTTGTAAGGCCTTGACGCCGCTATTAGGAGATCGCAGCTGAATCTCTCACCTCCTAGAGTAATCCCACACTGCCAAAACCAGTGTGTAATCCTCAAATATGCACCCGTAGGAGTATCTAGACGTAAAAATCGATCCAATAGTTTCGTCGGAATCTCCGAGATCTGAATGAGGGCAGTGGAAATGAAAGAGTTACTGACACCTCTGTCTATAAGTACTGCAGCTATGGTGGAGAAGACACAGACCGTAACTCGAATCATCTCTGGAGCCCGATTATTGTAAGCCTCACCTGTCTGGAGATGAGCTCTCCCATGTCCACAACCTCCCTACGGATGGGGTGGACCTCCTGGTGGTGGTGGCAGTTACACCTCGAAACATATCCCACTGCTAGTTGATCGACTAGCTACTCTTCCACGTCCGCCTGTGCCCTGTGGACCACCTCGATCAAATCTATGTCTCTGCCTAGGCGGTCCTTCGACCATATGTTGATCATCTGCATGATAGGTCAGACCGTCACGAGCCATGTGACCATGCCCATCTCATGTGTATCAATACCTGCTCCTCATATGATGGGCTATGTCTCGTGTTCCCTGAACCACCGAACGCGTACCCTGAGGTCATCCACCGAATGGCCTGGTCCGCTTGGATCTCTGTGATATCTATATGCTACCACATGATGAAGACTCTGCTACGTGACGCCCGATGGTGGTTCTTGCTGCTTGAGACTACTCTACAAAGAAACTCTCTTCTTAGAGGGCTCTCTCTAACACCTCCGACTACGTCGGGATATTAAGGGAGATCATTGAAGCCATGATCTCTCACCTGAGCCCCTATGCAAAGGTCTGGGACCTAAAGAATGGGTTCCGCACCATATATATGGAGTAGCGCAAGAGTTCAGTGAATCTCTCTGAGTACTGTGCCACCGTCATGATGCCCTACTACAGATGAAGTAGCTCATATATCAGCACTGCAAGTAAGGTGGCTGGGACAAACTCCACCAGAAACTGGCTCTCGAAGTATTCCAAGATAAGTGTCACCTCGTCATGCACCTAGAGCATCAGGCTCCCCCATGTGCCTGCTGCTTCCGGAAGGAGACTCGCGGTAAGGATCGCCATACGGTCAGCTGGTGTCCCTACCAGTTTGAAGACTCTCACCACAGCCTCCAGCCAATCCTCAGCTTCATGCGGGTCCATCTCACCCCTAAACCAGTGTAGCCTCTGGTGCTGGGAATCGTGCAACGCACTCAGGCGGCGTGCACTCTCTACTGATGGGGCTGGTGGCATCGGTGGCCCAATAGGAAGTGGTATCACTGGTGCTTCTGCTGTGATAGGGCCCTACCCTGAGGCCTCGTCGCACGGTGGGATGCCATCTCAAACAAAGCCTAGAACCCTGGCTGGATCTCTGCATGGGTCCATCTTGAAAAGAAATAGGTGTGACATGGTCAATAACTTATTCCTGGGGAGCTAAATCAAAGATATCACAAAGAGAACTTTTCAAATGAAATACACATGCAATCAGAGTTTTCGTGCACTGAGTCGGAAATCAGAAGTCGGAGTCCTTGTGTATGGATTCTTCATCTGTCGCACCAACACCAGATTCCTTAAACTGATAACCACACCATATACACTTAACACTATTGTTGTTAAAAGATCAGAGTCCAATGTTCTATGGTAGAACCTACTCCTCTGATACCAATTAGTCATGACCCGTCCACTGGCCCATGCTATGACTACCCCAAGCCCGCCTTCCTTGGGCCAGGGGCTGGTGACTAGCACCAAAAAGGCATATCCCAAAGTAAAGGGATGGAAATCCCTTTAAACTGGAAACTCACACAGACTATACACAACCATAGATAACCAAAAAGTACTAATAATGTAATGATTGCTGAATGTAAATGGTCCAATATACAAACCGAACTGAAGTACAAGTCAGGAAAAAGGGAAAATAACTCCTGGATCAACCACCGGGAAATCCTACCTGAAGGGTAGGTACAGATCCCGATAAAGTCATCCATGATGTATGTCTCGTCTATGTACAGATACGAGCAGCCCCTCATCCGTCTCTCTCAGCCTCGATCACTATTGTCTATCGTCTGCACAAGAGACAACAAGGTGTATGCGAAACCCATGCAGAGGTGAGTATAACGATACTCAGTAGGGACTTTGAGACCCCCGAAGGTATCCCAGAACCTACTAATGATAAAACACAGTAGTAAGAATAAAATAACAAAGTATCTTCCAACCCAACTTAGGTATATGCCCATACATATACCTAAGCAATCAAATACAAACCGGATCCAACTCTTGAGCCCAAGAATAACCCACTCCACTAAGGAACAAAGATAACTCATTGATAACACCAAAGAGTCAAGGCTCAGCTCACACATGTATACAACTTATGTAGAGAGATAGAGATGATTAGATGTAGCCAATGAATCATAAACTCTGTCGAACCAACGTTGGATCCTGGTACAGTAATCAAAGCTGTCAAACCCACCTAGGATCCTGGAACAATAATTAGAGCTGTCAAATCCATGTAGGATTCCAGAACAATAGTCGGAGTCGTCGAACCCATGTAGGAACTTGGAAAAATAGTCAGTCCTATCAAACCCACATAGGATCTCGTTATCACAGTGCACCCAGCCACAGGGTTCCGCACAAAGCACGCTTGATTTCGGGAGGGTCCA
The DNA here is from genome assembly GCA_963277665.1 of Viscum album. Classification (NCBI taxonomy): domain Eukaryota; kingdom Viridiplantae; phylum Streptophyta; class Magnoliopsida; order Santalales; family Viscaceae; genus Viscum; species Viscum album. The sequence goes on from OY728166.1 coordinate 762,327,684, forward strand.
CTCCTCAAGTAGAGATTCAATACATCAACTACAACGAAGTCCCAAGTTTATGTATACAAACGATCTGTATTGCCTTATAAAACCCAACGTGCCTGATGACACATCAATCAGATAAGCAGTCTGAGAGATATTGCCACTTCTGTTCTGAGGGCCCGGTTTGATTTATGTTCAATCCAACCCAGATGTACCTCAACTGCATCCAAACCTCGATTGTGTTATACCATAAGAACAGCCTCCCTCCAAGGTTTCTATTTCCTCAAACGGTTCGTCAATCGAACAGTTGTAGCTCATGTTATGGGTATAAGAGTGGAGAAAGGTCAAAGTGGGTCTAGGTCCGGTCCGGCCCAGACAGACGGACCTGGGTCCGGACGGGGGTCCGACCGAGTCTGCGTGTCTGACATGACCCGCGGGGGCAGCCTGGCCCATGCTAGGTCTGGCCCGTACGGGGTCCGGCCGACGCTGGGTCCGGCCCGCGCGCGGCCCGCGGCTGGCAGTCCCAGTGGGGTTTTCCGTGGCCGCATCTAGGGGGAAGGTTGCGCCCCTATGTGGCGTGATTGTGTCATTCCTCCTTTGGAAGCCGGAAGAAATAGCCGCCCATCCTCCATCACCGTAGCCTATGTCGCGGCCCCCTTTGCTCCACGGCATGGCATGCGCTGCACCGCGACTTCCACTGCAACCGGGCGGCCTGAGCCGCCGGTTTACTTCGCGTCCGGCCTTGCGCCGGCCACCGCTACACCACCGCGGCCTATCATCTATGACCTACTCCTCCAGTTGTGTGGTTGTGTCTCCACCATCCATGCGGCTGACCGGAGTTCCATATTCCCCTCCCTTCGTCATCGGTGGCGTTTTCCAATTCTGACCGCCAGTGAACCTTCCACGGCTCACCGGACAGGTTCCGGTGGCTCGATTCTCGTTCCCAAAGTTTCTGTGCACTACTCGATATGTCACCTTCAGTCCTCAACCATCTTTGATGAAAATATCTCAACCCGGACTCGTGCCATGATTAGAATCAAAATCCACAAAGTAAGGCGTAGGGGTCGGGTTGTGTTCATTCAGCCCGCATCCTCCATATTAGAGTGATAGCATGCGGCTTAAAATATTAATCCTCGAATTCAAACAAAGAGCGGGAAACAATTAACAAAGCTCAAACCCCAACATTTGTTGTTGTTCATCGACGGAGTTGTAGGGAAAAAATGGAAGTCACCGTTTTCCTCAATCGTTGGTTTGTGTGCCGGCTCATCATAGATGCAGACGTCCTACGTCGAAGGAGGCTCCGTAGAAGAAAGTTGAAAACACTCCTCGTCGGCATTATTCATTGGGAGGACATGTTATTCATTCTTCGTTGGTGAGATATTTTTCCCTAAGCTATCTCCTCTCCAATGTTCCACCAAGATGAATATGCCATGCCAAAATAATCGTTTAAGTTTATCTCTTATTTAATTGTTGGAACAAAATTCAAATGGGTTAAACAATTAATTGAAAGTGTTGGCTCAAATAATTAATGAAGAATATTTGGCATAATTAACTATTAGAGATGTTGAAGAGTCTCCCCTACACTTAATGGACGTTTTAGGGTTTCCCCCCATTAATGGGAAGTTTTAAGGGGGTTAAAAACCCGGGTGCTCCCCACCATAATAAACATGAGGAAGAGGATAGGTTTGGGTGGGCCCCACCACCATAACCTCTCATGGGAGGTTAAGGTGCGGTGGTCCCCACCTCAAAATTCCACATTGAGGCTTTAACCAAAAAAATATAAATAAATCTACACAACATTATTTTTATTTAATTCAATCACTAAAACCTCCAAAAACTATCTTTTATTCTCGACCCACTATCGTCGATTGGAAAGCCTTTTTAAGAGAATAATGGCGCATCGATTTCAATGGTGCCCTCAGATTTAAATTCCATGCACTGGTTTAAAAGTTATAAAATCCCACTTGTACATTTACTAAACGTACCCAATCAAAACTTTAGAAATTGATTCTGGGCACATAAGGCCTCGAAATCACACGCCGTCAATTTTTTCGGACTTGCAAAATTCCCATGTATTTTTGAAAAACAAATTTCCATGGAAATTTTGGGACTTTACATCATAGAAAGTTTTCCAAGGAAATTCTAGGTCTTTATATTAAAAGTGGAATGGGATACTTCGATTCAAAAATATACTTTAAATGATTATTGATACATACTGAGATTTTAAATGTTTTACGAAAATGTGGATATTTTATTTCAATAGTTTTAATGATTATTTTAATCTATCCTAATATCCTTCATTATTCTCAATTGAGGATAATTTATGATAATATAATCTTCTATATTGTATTGTATTAGTTATTTTTTACCATGGATATGCTATTTTTATACCATTCATGGTTTGTGGTAAAATATTGATATTTTGTATTCTAGTTTTAATAGGAATGTTTATATTATATTTCAATATTTTCATATGAGGAATGAATTGAACTTAGTAAATGACGGGTGGAGCCCACTATAGCTCATTGATACATTTGTAGGTCTCAGGAGACAAACTAGTTTCTTGTCACTAGGCCTTGAAAAAATCTTATTTGTATTCTTGTCACAAGGCCTTGACTATGGGGTTATGATGTCTGGTATTATGCATTCCATCATTATGAAATTGAATAATGATTTTTAATGTGATTATTTGACTTGTAGAATATCAATGTGGATAAGTAAATGGAATAATTCTATTTAGATTTTCCATATTATGATGAAGTTTATGTTAAAAAGTATTGTGTTTTAGTCTTATACATTTCTTTAAATGTTTATGATTATTTATGATTGTTCCCACTATATTTTTTTCCCTAATGAGCATCTGATCTCTCCCCGTTCTTATGCTTACTTTTCCCAGGATATGATGAAGTATATAATGTTTAACCTACAAGGATATGAAAATGGATATGAGTGTCATTAAAGGGGGTACAATGTTGTTTTCTATTTATTTCATGATGTAATGTTTAATTTATGTATGTATCTAGTACTTCCATGGATACTAAACTAATCGGCCTTTCGAGACTTGGTCTCTTGCGATCATGCCAATGTTTTGTAATAATGCACCATCTATGGCTAACTAGGGTCGAGAAATTATAGATTAGTCTAGAACTAAACCACACGACTTCATTCCCTAACGACCTCTAGTGACTTATGGTTCATTACAGAGAGAGATGTTTGGGCACTCAATTACTATTACCTCCTATATCCTGATAAGATTTCACAACGGCATATAGTCTTCTCGACAAAATCTCTAACCTCTATTAGATACCATTTTGTCACAAACCATCCTAGGTTCCTTGGTAACCAGATAATTGAGCCGGATCAGACATAGCTTGAATGGAGTTCCTGATCCCCACATGTAGGTGACTAGCACCTGGTATCGTACAAAAAGCAAGTGAGATTGATGTTTCCTCTAACAATGTGGAAGTAAAATAAGTAAGAAAGTATGCATATCAAAGGATAACTTCACCTGGATTACAGGACCCGATTTCAATAAGAAATAAACAAGAAAAAAGTACTACTACCCAAGTACTAAAATAGGGAAAGAACCTAGGTCCCTAAGGACTCAACTCACCAAGACCACCATTCTGTAGGTGGATCCACCTCAACGTGATCTTTACCAGTTCTACAAACCTAGAAGAAGATAATCTAGAAACAACCAAATGAACAAGTATGGTCAGAGCTAAAAAGACCAATAGGTTCACACTAGGGATTCCATAATAGATGCCAACAATTGATTAACCAGATGAAGTACTTTCAAATTTTAAAGTAAACATGTTTGGCATTTTGAATCATATTTAAACAAATCATGCAATACATTTCAAATGATGGAAATTAATTTCAGCGTAGAATTTACTTAATTAGTGATGGAATAATTCTAAAACAATGTCTTAAATAAAAATATTTTATATAAAATAGTTTATATAAATTTATAAGGGGCATGTAAAATAGTTCAACAATATTGGAATACATTCTATATCATAAATATTAAAAAAAATGAGCAACATGATCATCATTCAAATAGGTACGCGTGTTTCAAGCTATAGGACTACATACTCTCTTAGTGATCACAAAAATATGTGTGCACATATTTCCTATGGGCACTAGTAAGAGAGGACTCATCACCGTCACCTACGGGATGTGACCTACTGCATGTATGTTTTATAATGTTGTAGTAATAATTGAGTTTGTCCAAACAACTCACAATCTAAAAATGGATTGAATGTGATTTTACATAATCAATGATGGGATATTTATTTTAAGACTTATTAAAATACAACTAAATCATGTACTTCCAATTAAATTCTACGTTTCCATTTAATACCATATTAGGTTTTAATCAAAAAATGCCTCTTTAACAAGAAAAATCTACTATGTTTTTATAAAGATATTTTAATCCACTCTGAAAATTGATCAAATTCCAAAAATTTCATCAAAAGACCCCAATTCACTAAAATTGGGTTTTCAAAAAAAATATCCCATCAAATTAATTTCAACAATTAAATTAAACAATTAAATTGCTTCTTTTTCCATCAAAACAAGATTTAAAATTTTCACAATTCAGTCTCAACAATTCGAATTTCCTTGCCAAAAACAAATTTTTCTCAAAAACACTAATTCGCCGAAATTGGGGTTTTCCAACAAAACAATTGAAAACTATAAGATAAATATTAAAAAAATCATTTCAATTAAAAAAATTGAAACATAAACAAATAAATTATGTTGAATATAAATTAGTCTTTGTTATAGAACCACCCACCTCAAGGACTCTGATGTCATCGACAATGATAAACCTCCATATGTGTTTCAATACAACTCCCCACATCCTTATTATTGTAAGGGTCGACATACCAATGGTAGATGTTATTCAAGGGTTCATAGAACTATAAAATCTATTTTATTTCATAAGGAAAAAAATATTACATGGGATTAAATTTTTGTAACCCTAGATAATCTCTAGATTATCATTTTATATTAATGCATTAAATCACAAGAAATATCCACAAGAATAATTATAACCCTCATTTGATAATTAAATCCCTTAAATAATTTGAGAAAAAATATTTTAATCTGCATAATTGTTTTTAACATATATTTATGTGTGTGTGTATATATATATATATATCAAATTTTCATTTAATAAAACATTTCATTTATTTAGTTATTATTTCTTAAATAACTGCGCTATCATAATTTAACAAAATTTTGAAATGATAATTTTTTTTATATATTACCCAAAATAATTCAATGATTTAAACCAAAATAATCTGATAAAATTATCCATTAATAATTTCTCAATTATCTTTTATCAAAATTAATAATTATTCTTCGATAATTTGTAGTAATTATATTTCAATAATTATAATAACTCAACCATTTTTTATTTTTATATTATCATTTTATAATTCATTTAGTAAATATGATTTTAAAATTTTGGTTTTATTTTTTTATTTGTATAAATCTCCCAATTTGATTCCAAAACATGCACAATAAGATATAAAAAAGAAAACAGTATATAGAAAAATAAATGAAAACAAACCGGATGATAGAAGACTCAAGCCATTCTTGGAAATGAAAGAGGAATGACATAGATATTTGTTTTAGTTTTGAAAAACTTGTATAAGGGTTTTTAAGGTTGATTGAACATGACTGGATCAACCCTCTAGGAGACACCATATTTTCCAGCCAATTATAAACCCAAAAAACAGTTTACATTTAGGTAAAATTCCAATTACCCAATTCATCCACCATTTCAAAATATATATATATAAAGGAGTTAATGATTTCACCCATTTTACAAGTTTATAAATTTTAAATGTTAAAAAATGATTGAAATACTCGGTTTCAATCGACCCCATCTGTTAGAAATGGTGGAAACCCATTGAAAAAGAAGATGAATAGAATTTTGGGTTATAAAAATTATTTAAATAAATTATTTAACTAATATTTATATTATATATATTAATTTAATGATAAATGTTCCCAAAGTTCTATTGAGAATAAAATCTATACCATTTCTAATGTGAAAACCTCGTTCCAGACACAACAGAGATCTCATATTTCTCAAACAATGGACCCTTTGAGAGATAATAATGATTTCTTAATTAAAAACTGAAATTAATAATTAATTAAAATAAGAAATTGGTTATCTCTTTGAGTGAGGTGTTCAATGCTTAAAAATCTTATACCACATCTCGGGTAAACCACTAATTTCAGACCTATTGGTGGTCTCATATATCTTATATGATTCACTGTATGGGAGATATAAAATTACTTTAATTAAATGTGTGTACTTAATATATTATATTTAATATTTTTATTATCTCTTCACACATAATTTACAGACCTGGATGTATAACACTAACACAATGATGAACTCCAAAAAAATTTATTGAACATTCAATGATGTTATATGGCATTTAAGGTGTTTAAAAAATTTATTAAAAAAATTTCTCATAAATGATTTTTTACAACACAAGATATTATTAATTTAAAACAAGAGGGTTTAGTGATACCTGAAATAGTAATGGGATGTTACAATTATTTACTTTGTCATTTATTACTACATAACACTATCACAGATTATTCATCATTGTACAATTAATTCCATCCTCAAATGAAAATAATAATAATAATAAAAATAAAAATAATAATTTTATTATTTGTATTATTATATTAATTAAAACTCAATGATAAAAGTATAAAAAATTAAAAAACTAATATTTTCAAGAAAAATATACCAATATATAATTCGAAAAAATATATTTTCAAAAGGAAAATTTACATGGAATCATCAATTTAAAACATCCAAATAAATATAAATAATTTTTAAAATAATTTTTCATTTAATTATCCCCATTACAATTTTTTATTGAAATAACATATATTGTAAATTAAATCCCATATCAATTATTTTGTATCCAATATCGGATTTATTTATCAAATAATCTACTCAAATATATATGAATTATTGTTATATAATTAAATACATGTTTCTACCATGACATTTTTTTATGAAATATTCAGCTTCCCATAATTTTATACTTTACATAGAAGATATCAATAAAAATTTTAAAAAATCAATATAAGGGAGAAGTATCTAATACACATGGAAAAAAGTGTATTCAAATAACATGTTTTTCCAATATTGAAGTTGAAGTTTCTCTATGGTCATATATTTAGTTATGTTTTGATAATTACAAACACATCTTTATTGTGTAATAATAATTTATCACCACACAATCTCATTAATTAATAAAATTATTATAATTTTTATTTCACCCTTATATATTTCTTTGTTAAAAACATCTACCTTTACATGAGTATTGATCTACCTTGAAGGGGTTATAATTTACCATTACGTGGAATATGAAAAGTACATTTATTCTTTACATAACTAACCCTTATTAGGGTTATATGAAACATATTATAAATCTATCCAAGTGTTCATAACATTACTCAAGTATGTTAATTTTTTAATATCCTTACTCATTGAATAAAATTTTCACATTACACTTAAATATCTTGTTAAATTATTTAATTACCTATACGCACATTAAAAAAATTGTAATTACATTTACAAAGAAATAGGGATTGAATGTGAGGCTTTCATATGGTTAACCACTAGTTTAATGCATTGATTATGTAAATAAATCGATCTCCTGTTTGAGTAATAATTCAATCTTGGGTATTATCCACATTTGTAAGGAACCACTACATGAGAAAAGAACTGACTATAAGGGATCAATCATAAGAATAATATATCGATGACATGTTCAATCCACTCAACCACATATTGATCTTATCCTACCACAAGATATGTCTTACCATAAGACTAGACCAACAATATATCATGAACTACCATAGGTCTGGAACAACATTGAGACATGATATAATATAACGATTTCAAGCATATGGAAAATTCTTCTATACTTAATATGCTCTATTTTTCATCTATTTTTTTGCATTTATATATTTCAAATAACTACATATTATTATTAATAATTTTCATTCCTATAATTATTTTAATATACTTACTAATAATTGTAATATCTGTGATCATTATTTGAAATCCTTCTATTCATGATTAAATGGTCATCATGTGGGTTAAATACATAGAATATGTATAGGAAAGAGAAATAAATTTAAATTTAAACTGTTTAGATTTTGAAAATCATTCATCGTGTGATTTTGGGTGTATTCCAAAGCACATTAACATTGATATTTTATTTCGTATTGAGTAGTTTATCACATTATATGTCACGACCCATCCTCGGGGCCCGTGCCGTGACTACCCTAAGCCCTCCTTTCATAGGCCAGGGGCTGGCGACTAGCACCAAAGGCGTAATTCCTGATAACTGGGAAGGCATTGCCTTTATAAAAGTAAGAAAACACCACAGAGTACAAGCAGAAGTAATACACTAAGTACAAAAGGAAGTGCTGAAAACTAAATGGGCCAGAATACAAACCCAATCGAAAGTACAGCTACAACTGAACAAAAGTACAACAGAAAAGACAATAGCTAGAAGAAAGGTAGTAGCTCTTGGGTCGTCCTCCTCGGTTCCTACCTGAAGGGTCAGTACAGATAGTGCAGCTCCTGGATCTTCCACCACGGATCCTACCTGGAGTGTAGGTATAGATAGCGCAGCTCCTGGATCATCCACCACGGATCCTACCTAAAGGGTAGGTACAGATAGCCTCCACAACTCTCTTTCTCATCAACCTCCTCTGAGTATCATCTTGCTTTGAAGTCCACCCCCGGATACTGACTCGCCATGAGGTCCACCTCTGGGTACCATCCAGTCTTCGAACACTCGGCCTCCGTCAGCATCGCCCGTCATCTGCAACTAACACAACGAGGTGTGGTCATAGCCCGTGTAGGGGTAAGTATAACGATACTCAGTAGGGACCCCAAGACCCTCAAGGTCTCTCTAAATCCAACAAGGATAACCACAAAGCATAATCAAAACAGATTACCCTTCTTTGGTATAAGCCCATTCTTATACCTACGTTATCAAGTAACCAATCTCAATTATGAGGTAAACACAAGGGTCATGAAATCAACGGATAACCACTACCCGGGTATATGCCCATACATATGCCTAAGTTATCAAGTGACCCATATCAATCATGAGGTAAACACAATGGTCATAGACTCATCTCAAACCAGGATTTTCATTATCAAAACCATAACTGCTAAAGAGCCCCGTCTCTGGGGTGTACAGTGGTCCTATCACAACTCCGAGGTACTGCTCACCAACCTAAGACTGCTGAGGTACTCCTGTTGTCGAGTACTGCGAGTCAGCCACCCAAACATAGTAGTGCTTCCCGCCGGGGTACGCCACCCAAACACAGTAGTGCACACCCCCTAATAGCCTGCAGAGGTACTCTCCGGATGAGTACCGCGGATCTTCACTGTCACACATTAGTGCTCCATCCTCCATGGGTCTTCACCCAAACAAAGTAGTTCTCCGTCCACTGGGCTAGTCGACTCACTCCAAGTCGAGTCAGTCAAGTAGTCGTCTGGTCTCATCTGGCTACACGGTCTCTGTACTCCGTACGCTCATCTCCGGGAGGGTACACTCCAAAAGCTACAGGTTGATACGCCATGTATCTCAAAGTCCCATGAAAAATAATCTCAAAGGACCGCCTCGTCATAGGGGTCTCAACGCAACAGATGGCGCGTCAAACGGACGCCTGGTCTGTGAGTTATTAGCCTTTTCGTCCTAGGAGCCCGGTTGGATTCGTGTGCGAACCAACCCAGCGGTATCTCAACTGTACCCCGAACTCTCATAGGGTATACTCATAGGGATCGTTTCCCAATTTGATCACCAACCCCACTGACGGTTCGTCAAACGGACGTCCAGTCTGAAAGTTATCAGCTTTTCGTTCCAGGGGCCCGGTTGGATTTTGGGTACAATCCAACCCGGCCACTATCCAACTACAACCAAAACTAAGGAGAAGTATTCCAAAAGATCCGTCTCATAAAGAGGAAACCAACAATGTCGACGACACATCAATCGGACGTCCAGAGATCAAGATATAAGTGTTTCCGCTCCGAGGGCCCGGTTGGTTTCGTATTCGAACCAACCCGACCGTACACAAACTTCTCCAAAACCCTGATTGTAATATACAGAAATGACCACCTCGATCCAAGGATCGCTACACAACTGACGGTGCATCGATCAGAGGTTCGTGGCCCAAGATATGGGTGTTCGAACGGAAACAGTTAGAAATGGGGGGTCTGGGCCCGGCCCAGCCCGGCCCAACCCCCCCTGGGTCGGCCCGAACCGGGTCAACCCGACCTGGGTCCGGGTCTGGCCCGGCATGGCGCGGCCCGGCTGGGCGTGAACGCACGCGCATGGCCAGGCAGGTCGTGCCGTTGCAGAAGAGGGGGGGGGGGGCGGCGGTTGCCCCCCTTGATTGAAGTCGCCCCCCCCCCCCACGTGGGGGTCGCTCCGTTGACCTCGGGGGGTTACGACCCCCGGTCTCCTTCGGTCCCGTGTGGCCGCGGGACCAGCCAGCGTGGCGCGCTTGCAGGCCCTTCCGCGGACCACCGGAGTTGCTTCGGTGGTACGTTTTTAATTCTGTCTTCGCCTGCGGTCCTCCAGGGACCTACCCTTCGCTGCAAAGCCTTCAAATCTCCCCTGTGGCTCGTTCATCCATTGCTCGTCAATCCGTATTCCAAAAAACAAACAGTTCCTCTTCGTGGTTTTCTAGTGCAGCACGACGGCACCGCGGCTTTGTTCGGCTTCAACAGTGCGGCGCGACGGTGCCACGCATCCTTGCCGCATGATCCCGCATGGTGCGACAGAACCACACCATCCCCATTCCAAACCACAACAAGGTCAACAACAAAATTAAGGGAGGAGGGTCGGCCGTGTTTGTGCGGTCTGAACCCCTCCCTTTAATCGATAGCAAGCGATCCAATTTGAAACGACGAACGACGACAGAAGAAATCACGAACAACAACAACAAAATCCCCTACCTTGAAATTTACGTCGCACGTCGTCCAAGTCGCGGAAATTGAACGTCGTGGAGTAAAGGTCTGTATACGTCAACGGAGAACGTCCAAGGAGGAAGCGACATCTCCCTTCATTTGTCGCGGAGAGAATATTATATAGTGACGTTGATAGCGAGCTTCCACGTCGGTGCCTCCTCCTTGGTCGTGGAGGAAGAAGATGATAGAATAATCCGAGTCGCCGAGTCGATTCTCTCCCTCAGAGAGATAGCGTTCTTCTTTGAAGTGGGGACGTTCTTCGCTGAAGAAGATAAAGTTCTCCAAAGGAACAAGAGATCTCCCTCACCGAAAATCCTCACACAACTAGCCATCCTAATAAAATAAGGACTCCCCTTTATTTTATTATGTTTTCGATGCCTTTTAAAAAACTCAAAAAAAATCAAACTCTTTTGTTAAATTAAATGATTAGGTTTAATCAATTTACATAAAGTGAGTTGGCATGAAGTAAAGAGGGAGAGGGAGTGAGTTATACATTAATTACAAGGGGAGTTAACAAACTTAAGAGGGGTTTTATGAGAGTTATGGAAATGTGAAGGGTTGGGGCTCGTGTGGGCCCCACCCCACATTTATCCTCACATGGGTAGTTAGGTTGTTGGTGGGTCCCACCCTAACTTCCCCATGTAGAGGTTATAACCACTTAAGATATAATACTAAAATTGTCCCACAATTTTATTCACCTCTTAATCAATCCACAAAATTAAACTCCTTCTATCGTGAAAACGCATATACAGTAAAAGTCCTCTTAAGTAATTACCGGAGTTGCGGTTCCATCGGTGACTTTGGATTTCGATTCTGAGCATCGGTTCATAAGTTATAAAAACCTGTTCGTTCTTTCACTGAATATACCTGAGCTAAACTTCGGAAATTGATTCCGGGCACACCAGGCCTCAGAATCAGGCAACGTCAGAAACTGCATACTCATAAAATTCAAAAGAAATTAAGAAAAAAATTCCTTCAAATTTGCGGGTTTTTAAATTACTCCCACCTCAGGGCTTTACATCCCCGTAAAGCTATAACACAAACTTGGGAAACAAAAGTGGTACTGAGCACGCATCTGAGCCTCCCACTCCCATGTGCCCACTTGGAGGTTCTCGTGCTATCAACGAAAGCGCACAAGAGGAATCGACCGTCCTTGTAGGACCCACACTTTTCGATCCTCAACCTCTACTAAAACCCCAAAAAATTCACCCCATCGCCAATGTCCAGCTCCCCATGGTCAGTGATATGCATTGTGTCAAGCACGTATCTCCCCAATTGAGATACGTGGAAGACGTCGTGCACCTGGTGCAACTGAGGTGGACAGGTCAAATGGTAAGACACCTCACCCACCCTGCTGGGGACCTGAAAAGATCCACTAAACCTCTGAGATTACTTGCCACCTCAGCCACATCTCTGTAATCCTCGTCATGATGAGAGCCCTATAAGAACGTGGTCGTCATCCTCGAACTCTAGAGGTCTCCCTTTCCTGATTAGATCTGAAACTCAAAAATCTTACATTCATGAGTGTAAGGTTGGCCAACCCAAGAATTATCGGCTACACCCTCCTATGCACGAGTTTATCCTGTGCTTCTTGGGGTTTTCTTTTCACCGACCAAGGAAAACCCATCCCGACGTTGTAGATAACCACAACCTCTTTGCCTAATACAGTCAATCTGAGCATGAACTGTGAATCCAATCCATACTGAGACCAACGTCGTAATGCCTCAACGCTGCCACCAAGAGATTCCAACTGAACCTCTCGCCTCGAGGTTCAGACCACACTGTCAGTGTAAGTGTGATTATCGATTCTCCTCCCAAGGTATCTCTAGACGTGAGGGTCAAGTCTACGGTTTTAACCAGAAAATCTAGGTCTGGGACAAGATTCGTGGAAGGAAGGAATGATTCGTATCAACATCTGTTACTACGGTAGCTAGTAGTGGACACAGAATGTCCCTCAAATAATTCTTAGAGTCATTGGGTCACACTCCTTGACCGCATGAAGCTACTCTCTTCCCCTTCCCTCCATCTCCCTGAGCCTGGAGGGAACAACAAAGGCGGGTGGTTGTAACATGTTGAAATGTACACCACCTCATGCTGCTCTCCTAGCTCTGCCTCCACATCTGCTTCTCTGTAGATTTATTTGTCCTTAACATTTCCTCTTCTTGAAACATCTGCACGCCCCATTCTTTGAGACTGGCACCAGCACGCTTCGTTCCAACTTCTAACATTCTTTAGCTGTATTCATTCATCCAAAGAAAATTCAACCACAAGGATCTCTCTAGCACCCTAACATGAGTAGGAATGCATAGAGGAAAAAGTGATGGCTAGAATATCCTTAAACACACCAATTTCAGAGGTCTGACCTCTATAGAACTGATCAAATCGTATTCATCGAGTACCCGGAATGTTCGGTACGCCTCGATGAATTCTCAGTTACTGACACGTCGTCCTGCCAAAGCTGTATAAGCTCTAGAAAACTCTCAGTCACCTCCTCAAGCCAGTCCTCAGCTGCCTGTGAGTCAGGTTTGCCTCAGAACTTGAGGGTATCTGATGTCGGAACATTTGTAAGGCAGTAAGTCTACATTTGTCACCTACCGGTACCGCCGGTTGTAACTGTTGACCAATAGGTAGTGATGTATAGCTGACACACTACCCGAAGGCACTATCTCAGGCATCGGTCCACGTACTGAAGCCTCATCACTATGTAGACTATCCTCATGGTCACTCACTGGAAAACACTAGTAGCCATGTCTACCATCTACTCTACTGGTGTCTCAGCTAGGCGGAAAACTCTATCAATCGCCTCCATCCAGTCCTCTGCTGTCTGGGAATCTGCCTCACCTCGTATCCTCGGAGGCCTCTACTGCTACAACTTGTGCAACGCGCTCTGTCGGCGTGCATCATCTGTTAGTATGGCAAGTGGAATCTTCTACCCATCAGGTGGTGGTTCTACTGCTACACCACCCGAGGGTGCCATCATAGTAAAAAGGGCCCCGCACCGGAGCCTCGCCGCTCGGTGGGCCGTCATCGTGTACTATCTCAGAACTCGAACTGACTGTCTGCGTGGAGACATCCTGAAGAGATGTGACACGGTAAAAATTTTATACCTAGTGAGCTGACCTGGTTTGATCTAACTTTAAAACATTTGGAAGCACACACGCAATCAGTGTTTTTGTGCACAAAGTCAGAAATCAGAAGTCAGGGTCCTATTTGTACGGATACGTCGGCCGCCGCACAAACACTAGACTACCTGAACTGAAGACCACACTCGGTACCCTGAACACTATTTCTTCACAGAGAAAAATATCAGAGTCCTGAGTTCTGCGGTAGAACCGAACTCCTTTGATAACAATTTGTCATGACCCGTCCTCGGTGCCCATGCCGTGACTACCCCAATCCCGCCTTCCATAGGCCCGGGGCTGGCAACTAGCACCAAAGGCATAATTCCTGATAACTAGGAAGGCATTGCCTTTATAAAATTAAACAAACACCATAGTGTAATATCGTAAGTAATACACTAAGTACAAAAGGAAGTGCTGAAAACTAAAGGAGCCAGAATACAAACCCAACTGAAAGTACAACTACAACTGAACAAAAGTACAACAGAAAAGACAACAGCTGGAATAAAGGTAGCATCTCCTGGGTCATCCTCCTCGGATCCTACCTGAAGGGTAGGTACAGATAGCGCTACTCCTGGATCGTCCAGCATGGATCCTACCTGAAGGGTAGGTACAGATAGCGCAACTCATGGATCGTCCACCACGGATCCTACCTGAAGGGTAGGTACAGATAGCCTCCACAACGTTCTTTTTCCTCAACCTCCTCTGAGTATTGTCTCGCCATGAAGTCCACCTCTGGATATTGACTCGTCGTGATGTCCATCTCTGGGTACCATCCAGTCTTCGAACACTTGGCCTCTGTCAGCATTTTCCGTCATCTACAACCAACACAACGAGGTGCGGGCATAGCCCGTGTAGGGGTGAGTATAACGATACTCAGTAGGGACCCTGAGACCCTCAAGGTCTCTCTAAATCCAACAAAGATAACCACAAAGTAGAATCACAACAGATAACCCTTCTTAAGAATAAGCCCATTCTTATACCTAAGTTATCAAGTAACCCATCTCAATCATGAGGTAAACACAAAGGTTATGAAATCAATGGATAACCACTACCTAGGTATATGCCCATACATATGCCTAAGTTATCAAGTGACCCATCTCAACCATGAGGTAAACACAAAGGTCATAGACTCAGCTCAAACCAGGATTTTCATTATCGAAACCATAACTACTGAAGAGCCCCGTCTCTGGAGTGTACAGTGGTCCTGTCATGACTTCGAGGTACTGCTCACCAACCTAAGACTGCTGAGGTACACCTCATGTCGAGTACCGCGGGTCAGCCACCCAAACACAGTAGGGCTTCCAACCGGGGTACGCTGCCCAAACACAGTAGTGCAAACCCCATAATAGCCTGCAGAGGTACTCTCTAGACGAGTACCATGGTTCTGCAATGTCACACAGTAGCTCTCCGCCCGCCATAGGTCTACACCCAAACAATGTAGTGCTCCGTCCACTAGGCTAGTCGACTCACTCCAAGTCGAGTCAGTCAAGCAGTCGTCAGGTCTCAGCCGGCTACACGGTCTTCGTACTTCGTACGCTCGTCTCCGGGAGGGTCCGATCTACAAGCTATAGGTCGATACTCCAAGTATCACAAAGTCCCACGAAAAAATTATCTCAAAGGACCGCCTCGTCATAGGGGTCTCAACGCAACAGACAGCGCGTCAAACTGATGCTCGGTTTGTGAGTTATTAGCCTTTTCGTCTTAGGGGCCCGGTTGGTTTCGTGTGCGAACCAACCCGGTCGTATCTCAACTATACCCCGAACTCTCATAGGGTATACTCATAGGGGCCGTTTCTCAATGTGATCACCAACGCCGCTGACGGTTCGTCAAAAGGACGTCCAGTCTGAATGTTATCAGCTTTTCCGTTCTAGGGGCCCGGTTTGATTTCGGGTACAATCCAACCCGGCCACTATCCAACTGCAACCAAAACTCAGGCAAAGTATGCCAAAAGTTCTGTCTCATAAAGAGGAAACCAACAAAGTCAATGGCACGTCAATCGGGCGTCCGAAACTCAAGATATAAGTGTTTCCGCTCCGAGGGCCCGGTTGGTTTCGTATTCGAACCAACCCGGCGGTACACAAAGTTCTCCGAAACCCCGAGTGTAATATACCAAAACGCCCGCCTCGATCCAAAGATCTCTATGCAACTGACAGTGTGTCGATCGGAGATACGTAGAACAATATATGGGTGTTAAAACAGAAACAGTCTGAAATGGGGGGGTCGGGGCCCGGCTGGGCGCGGCACGGCCCGGCTTGGGCAGCCGGTTGGCCCAGCGTGAACACACCCGCACGACCAAGCTAGTTGTGCCCTTGCGGAAGATGGGTGGGGAGTTGTTTCCCCCCATTATTGAATCCCCCCCCCCACACACACACGTGGGGGCCGCTCCGTTAACCATAGGGAGTTACGGCCCCCGGTCTCCCTCGGTCCCGCGCGGCCGGAGGGCCAGCCGGTTGGCGCCGCGGCTTCAGCCGCGACGGCCCTTCCTGGTGGCATGTCGGGCGCCACAGCCTCCAGGGGGCCAGCCGGGGCCGACCTCCGGCACCGCCGGGCCGGCATGGCGTGCTGGCTGGCCCTTCCACGGACCACCAGAGTTGTTCCGGTGGTCCGTTTTTAATTCTGTTTTCGCCTGCGGTCCTCCTGGGACCTTCCCTTCTCTCTAAATCCTTCAAATCGCCCATGCGGCCCATTCTTCCATTTCTCATCGATCCGTACGCCAAATAAAAAAACCGGGTCTCTTGGTGGTTTTCCGGCGCGGCGCGACGGCGCCGTGACTTTGTTCGGCTTCAACGGCGCAGCGCGACGGCGCCGCACATCCTTGCCGCATGATCCCACGCGGTGCAACGAAACCACGCCATCCCCATTTCAAACCACAAAAAGGTCAACAACAAAATTAAGGGAGGAGGGTCAGCCGTGTTTGTGAGGTCCGGCCCCTCTCGTTAATCGATAGCAAGCGGTCCAATTTGAAATGAGGAACGATGACGGAAGAAATCACGAACAACAACAACAAAATCCCCTACCTCAAAATTTACGTCGCACGTCATCCAAGTCGTGGAAGTTGAACGTCGTGGAGTGAAGCTCCGTATACTTCGACGGAGAACGTCCGAGGAGGAAGCGGTGTCTCCCTTCCTTTGTCGCAGAGAGAATATTATATAGTGATGTCGATGGAAAGCTTCCGCATAGGTGCCTCCTCCTTGGTCATGGAGGAAGAAGATGATAGAAGAATCTGAGTTTCCAAGTCGATGCTCTCCCTCAGAGAGATAGCGTTCTTCGTTGGAGTGGGGACGTTCTTCGCCGAAGAAGATGAAGTTCTCCCAAGGAACACGATCTCTCCCTCACCCAAAATCCTCACACAACTATCCAACCTAATAGGATAAGGCCTCCCACTTATTTTATTATGTTTTCCATGCCTTTTCAAAAACTCAAAAACAATAAAACTCTTTAGTTAAATTAATTGATTTGGTTTAATCAATTAACTTAAAGTGAGTTGGCATGAGATAAAGAGGGAGAGAGAGTGAGTCATACATTAATTATAAGGGGAGTTAACAAACTTAAGAGGGGGTTTATGAGAGTTATGGAAATTTGAATGGTTGGGGCTTGTGTGGGCCCCACCCCACATTTATCCTCACATAGGTAGTTAGGTTGTTGGTGGGTCCCACCTTAACTTCTCCATGTAGAGGTTATAACTGTAACACCCCGAGATTTTATGAAAAATCTTCTTTTTAATTTCATTAATGTCTTGTGTTGTACGCTACAACAAAAGGAGCTTGCACAACACACATCCTTGACTTTCCTTGCATTACACGCAATCACGACCTTCCTCGATAGCATGTGTAGTATGCAATAACGAGTTTCACTAAACAACAATATGTTATTAAAATATTATTAAAACTAGCCGTTATGAATAGTAATAACCACTTTTTGAAATTTTGCAATTTTTATTTTTCAAAATGGACTTTATTTTTGGATTCGGAATATCGAAATTAGCTTAGGGTGAAATTTTGGTACTTTTCGGATCACTTTCATTTTCTGATGAATAGAGAAAATTACTAAATTTTAATTAAAAACAACCTTTTTAATCGAAATAATTAATAGTGATAAATTATTAATTTGAGTGGTTTTAAAGTATATTTATAATATATTTTTACAATTTAATACAATGTTGGTCATTGGATGTAATTTCACATTTAAACCAGACATAAACAAGTGTCAATCTTTTGATAGTTATTATCTCTTAAGAACACGCTATTTGTTTTGATGATGGGAATTAATTTTTAAATTAATTAATGCAACTGATATGTTTTTAATTTGGTAAAATAGACATCATTTTTCAGTTCATAATATCAAATATAGCTTAGGCCTAATTTTTGGTATTTTTCTGGAAACTTTTATTTTTTGATGAATAGTGAAACCACTAAGTGGTAGTTAAAAAAATGAATTTTCCATAAAACATAAATTTACCACTTCTGTGAGTGGAATTTCAAAAATTCGAGATACCTGGTTTATGTCAGTAAGTAAAATGTGGTTCAATGAGATTAAAATAATTTTTGGTGAATAGTAACTTTTTACTTTTTTTTACCACGGTTAAAAGTAAATAGGGTAATTATGGGTAAAAATGATATTATTATTACCCTAACACAAGTATTAATTCTATTGGATAAGTGTAATTCGACCAAAAAAACATTAGGAATAAAATATGACCATTTAGGCCCACTTGGATTAGATTAGGACATTTATTATTAATTTATTTAAAGAAGGGTTAAAATAGTTAAAATCAAAGATTAATAAGTATATAATTTTTAATATAAGGTTATACATAAGATAAATTCGACTATAAATATTCATTACAAAGATAAAACGATTTCCTACATAATGGTATTTTATTTGTAATTTTTATACATTAAATAATTTAATTTATTTATGACACAACAATGATGCAATAATTATCTTATTAATGAAATATTGACATAATTGATGTTATAAATACCAAATTAAATGTAATTTGAGACTTTTTATGAATTCAAATAATTTTCTAGGTTAATATGACATGTTAGTATTTATATAAATAACTTTATCGAACTAATCAGTCTGTTATGAGTTTCACAAAAAATCAATTACTAAATAGTGTCAAAATTGACATAAAATAGTTTTTAAAACAAATAGTTTATTATTAATTGTTATTTTATTCCTAAAAATATAAGGTTAGGCCACATGACTTATATAAGGTTATATATATTAATTATAAACAACTTGGGGTTCTTTTGGATTCTTATTGTAGGTTTATTAACCTTATAGTTTAAGAACACAAAAAGACATGGTAAAAGTAAAATTATCTAACTTAATGTTAAATCTAAATGATAAGGTGTAAATCGGAACCTAAACTTGCCTAAATTCTATTGAATGAGAGGATTTCGACCCATCCCCAACTTATCTTCTAAATAAACCAATTTTCAGCTATTTAAAACCGAATTTGGATTTATAATAAAATAATATGTTTAGTTATTCCAAAGGTTCCCCTCTCCTCCCTTATAAAAGGGCACCTCCTCCCTCTCTTCCTCACACCACATTGAGCCTTAACGCTCGGCCAAACCCTGCAAAATTCTCTTCTCCACTTCCCTAGAAAAATCCTAGAGGTCCTGTTCTTCTTCAAAGTCCCGTTTTAGTGCCCTAAGAGGAGGACTCAAAGAGGCGCTTCAAAGAAGAGGTAATGCCCGTTACCGATTCATTATACTTTATTTCTTATTCCACTTCTTCTTCTTAGGTTGTTTAACTATTAAGTAATAACATCAGTATCACTAATATGCTGATATGTTATTATAAGTATTAAACAACCCTATTACACCATCTATCAATCATACAGAAAATGAAATCACCGCGCGTACGTACGTACGGAATACCGTCTCCACAACGTGGTGTAATCTATTTTCCACCACCACCTTACTTGGATGGGTATAATGGTGCAAATAATAACTATATATGATTATTGTCAATTGATATTGATTCTTAAATAGTATACATACACTCCAATACAATTCCATGATCATGAGAACGATATCATCGCTCGTGCGTACGTACGGACTACCATCCCCACGACGCGATGAGATTCATTCTCCACATTAACCATTAATGAATGATTATAAAGTATATATAATAAGTAATCATGAAATATATGACATAATAATGATACTGGATTTATGTGTATATATATGTATGTCTCCTACTTAATTCCATTCAACTCAATAAGGAAACAAAAACAGCGTTCATGCGTACGTACGACCTACCGTCTCCATGAACAGTGCATTTCTATCCATTTAATGATATATTATATATAAATCATGTTTTATATTCTGGAATTAATTAATCATGATCTAAGTAATCATATGAATAATTACAAGTCAAAACACGGACGACAAATGAAACGATTTTACCCAAAACGCTCTTTAACATGGAATTTACAAAAGAATGGGTAATATAAAGTCATAAGTGAACCATATATGATATCATAACAATGAGTATGATTCTGGAATAAGTCAATGACATTATTTAAATCATTATACAGGAGGTTCGGACACTTACGAAGCAAATCAGACCTAAGGTAAGGGAAAATCTCGCAATCTCAATTTTTATCCGAGATTGTTTATACTTCAGAATTTACTAGGGAGTATTTTATCATCCACATCCATGTTTCCTCAATATGTAATACTATTTCCATACACATACAATTTTTTAAATACAATTTTACTCTTCGGTGAGTTTTTAGTAAAATATATGAAAGGAATCTGTTGTCGTTTTCCGTACGAGGTACTTTTTGACTTTTCCAACAAAAGTACGAGAAGAATGTTTTTTTAACTTATACGGAATGAATGGATTTTTAAAACATTATTTCCAAGAAGCCTCCTTTACAATTTTTCAAGTTTATTTTTAATCAACATATTTTAGTTTAAAATTGTATGACATGTTAAGAAAGAAAAAGTGTTTTTGAAGTAGAAAAGATATTTTCCTCAAGAAAGGAGTTCAAGTGTTTTATCAAAATTATTTTCCATATAAGATAATATAGGGTTCTGTTTGTATCCTGATTATTACATTGATTTGATTATGTTGTGATGGAAATATTTTTATGAATCCCTTTATCTTATATGAATTGTTTTAATATGTCACGATGTTTAAGATTCCCATTTTTATTACATGGTTTATGCTATGATGTATGGTTTATGATTTTGTGGCACACATAGAAAATGGTATCATTATGAGATGGGTGGGACCTATATATCTATCCAATTAATTGGGTAAAGATTTTATATCTCATGAGATAGACATGGCTGGAAAGGCAGGTCAAACCGGTTCAGTGAAACAGGACTGAAACGAGGAGTGAACTCGGTTCAGAAATGGACTTTGTCCACTAAGATAGTATTTGGAAATGAGTCTTGACTAATAAGAAATGATTCTCTATGATTATGTGTGTATGCCACAATGTTTAATGGTTTAATTTATGAATATTGGGATTACATTTAACTACTATGATTTATCCCATGTTATGAAATTATGATTTCTTTTGCAGGTTAATATTTCCAAAAGTTATGTTCTTATGTATATGATGTGATTGATATTTCTTTTGTTTACCATTACTGAGCATTTGAGCTCACCCTTTTGTGTTTTCTTTTCCCCAGGATATAAATAAAGGTTTTTGGTAAAAAAAGGAAGATCTTTATGGTAGATGTTGAAGATCTTTCACCACGATTAGAAGATTATATTCCGAGTTTCCAAAGACACTAAACTATTACGGTCCTTGTGTGTCTGTTTTTGTAATGTACTAAGTATTCCGCAAAAGTTATGTAATTTCTATGTACATCAAGATATGGGTCTCTACAGTTGGTATCAGAGGAAATTTTTAGTCATCCTTTAGAAACTAGGATGCACAAACGTTATTGAGATCCCTACAGATGTTTTTAGGGTATGTCTAGGGATGTCCCTAAGGATAAGTATATGTATAGGATATCATCCTGGAACTATGGTAACGATATTAGATTAATCCAAAGATGTTAGATATTGAAGTTACTCCCCCTTTATTATGATTTTTGCCTCTCACAATATTCTTTTTGGGTTTTAGAAAATGGCTGGAAACAAGATGATTCACGATAATGGAGGATATAATGGACAATGGAATGATATTTTTCATGAGCAACCAAATGAAATGGAATTTGGAAGTCCAAACATCATTATTATGACAAATCAGAAATATCATAATATAATCAATAAAGTAAAATTTGGTAAGTTTCCTGACTCGGCTAATAAGTGAAAGATGGAGTTTCATGATGATCATAGAGGAAAGAATGTTCAATTTCCCCTATGTAAATCATGTTGGAAGAGGCATCAAGTAGAATGTTTGAAAGGAACTAGAAGATGCTTTGGGTGTGGAAAAGAAGGACACAAATCTAGTAAGTGCAAAGGAAAAGGATTAGTTAACACCCGAGATGAGGATAATGGTATTGCAATGACATCAACAATGGTTAAATGTTTTAAATGTGGAATGTACAGGCATTATGCAAACCAATGCCCTAAGGGAAAGTCTCATGAAGATAATCAGTATGGTCGTATGGGTAGTATTTATGTTGATGATGATGAAGAGATTACAAATGATATGTGAGATGAAAGAATTGTTCATGCTCGGTCAATGGTTTAAGAATGTAGTGGAATGATTACATGTTTATCATTTTTAATGTTGTATAAGTAATCTCATGGTACTATGGAATAAAGAGACATCTAAGGATTGTTACATTGTTGTCTTTCCTTGAGTTTTTAAAGTGTATGATTAATGGTACTAGTATCCATGAAAGGTTATTCGGATATTTTTGGAATGTAGATGATATGCGCATAATGAAGGGATAAGGAGAAAATTAAATGTTTGATAGTATTCATGAGCTCATGACTGATATAAGGAGAAGATTATATCATGGTTTGAGTATATAGAATTTTTGGATTTTATTATGTGGAAAGAGTTAACTTTTGATAGCATTCATGTTTTCTCTAAGGTTTAATGGGTATTCATTTTTCAAGAGAATACATGATTAAGGTATTCACATGATTGGAGTGTGACCAAAAAGATATATGGGGGATAAAGTATTATATTCACATGCTTGGTTGATGACATTTCAAGTAATCGTTTTCTTTATACTATGATCTTGGACTGAAGTATTTTAGATAAGCCTAATGATTGGAATGGATTATGTTGGACATAAGTTAGTATTGTTTAAGTATAGAACTTTTTTATATTATTTATGGGATGTTATAGTAATGTAGTTTTAGAAATAGGACAACCTGCAGGATGGGCGACAACCCATCGCGTCGGACAAGGCTATGGGAATCAAACCCACAACCGATGTGCGACTGGCCTTTATCACCTACCACTAGCCTACAAGAAGTCCCTGTTTAGTAGAAACTATTTTTATTATATTACGCAGTATGATATATGAAGTATAAGTCCATTTTTGGAACCATATATGATTAATCTCACTATAGATGGAATTTTGTATTTTTGATAACTTTTATAACCTTTTGTTTGAGACAGATGGAATGACCCATCATTCTATCACATGATCTACTAACACATCACGAACAAAAAATTCAACTTCATTTCATTAAGGGATGAAGAGGAAATTGTTCAATTGACGAACAACAGTGAGATTGTACCAAAATCATGTAAGTATTTCTTTTAATTCATCAACTTTAGTGAAATGATCTTGAAAACCAAAAATGTTGTCCTAGTTCCCTTATATCCGATGAATCAGATGGTACCTTAGATCATTACAAATCTATGGATTTGTGATTGCTGGATTTTCCATAGCCATGTTATCTACCACTCTCCATCAGAACATGATGGTTAGATTTCTCTTCCGTATCCATATTTTCATCTATGTGGAAACCCAGTGATTAGTTTATTTGGGTAACTGTTACGTTTCATACTTTTGTTTTTAAAGATTTGTTTTGGTATTCTTTTCTACGATGTGGGTTTCTATTAAAGAAAATTTTGAGGAGTAAACCATTTATAACCCCGACGAATTTCGAGGGCAAAATTCATTTTAAGGGGGGTAGAATGTAACACCCCGAGATTTTATAAAAAATATTCTTTTTAATTTCATTAATGTCTTGTGTTGTACGCTACACCAAAAGGAACTTGCACAACACGCATCCTTGACTTGCCTTACATTACACGCAATTGTGACCTTTCTCGATAGCGTGTGTAGTACGCAATAATGAGTTTCACTAAACAATAATATGCTACTAAAAAATTGTTAAAACTAGCCGTTATGAATAGTAATAACCACTTTTTGAAATTTTGTAAATTTTATTTTTCAAAATGGACTCCATTTTTTGGATTCGGAATATCGAAATTAACTTAGGGTGAAATTTTGGTACTTTTCGGATAACTTTCATTTTCTGATGAATAGTGAAAATTACTAAATTTTAATTAAAAACAAGCTTTTTAATCGAAATAATTAATAGTGATAAGTTATTAATTTGAGTGGTTTTAAAGTATATTTAGAATATATTTTTACATTTTAATAAAATGTTTTTCATTTGATGTAATTTCTCATTTAAACGGGACATAAACAAGTATCAATCTTTTGATAGTTATTATCTCTTAAGAACACGCTATTTGTTTTGACGACGGGAATTAATTATTAAATTAAGTAATGCAACTGATATGTTTTGAATTTGGTAAAATAGACATCATTTTTTAGTTCATAATATCAAATATATCTTAGGCCTAATTTTTGGTATTTTTCTGGAAACTTTCATTTTTTTGATGAATAGTGAAACCACTAAGTGGTAGTTAAAAAAATGATTTTTTCATAAAACTTAATTTTACCGCTTCTGTGAGTGGAATTTCAAAAATCCGAGAGACACGGTTGATGTCAGTAAGTAAAATGTTGTTCAATGAGATAAAAATAATTTTCTGTGAATAGTAACTTTTTACTATTTTTACCACGGTTTAAAGTAAATAGGGTAATTAAGGGTAAAAATGATATTATTATTACCCTAAAACATGTCCTAATTCTATTGGAAAAGTGTAATTCAACCAAAAACAACCTTAGGAATAAAACATGACCATTTAGGCCCACTTGGATTGTAAAGACCCGTAAAATTCAAGGAAATTTTTTTCTTAAGTTCCTTTGGGATTTTACAAGAACGCAGTTTCTGACGGCATTTGATTCTGAGGCCTGGTGTTCCCTGAATTTCTATCCGAAGTTTAGCTCGGGAACGTTCAGTGAACAAACAAGCGGGAATTCCTATCTTTTGAACTGGTGCTCGTAATCGAATTCTGAGGGCACTGATGGGACCGCAGCGCCGGTAATTGGTTAGGAACGCTTAATCCGGAGTTGCGTTTACACGAGAGAAGTTGATAAAAATTGTGGAAGTTAAAAATAAAAAATTAGCAACAATTATTATATTTAATCTAAGTGTTTAATCCTTTGGATGGAAGTTGGGTAACTACCCAACCTCCCTTGGGAGGTTATGAGGGTGGTGGGGCCCACACGAACCACACCCCTTCATATCCTCTAACCTCCTCAACTCCCATTAATTTTGTTAAAATAAGTTTTTTAACTTATGGAATTAATGAGGTGAGTTAATGTGGAATTCAAACACTTGAATTTCAAAAGCCTTGATGTGTTAATAAAATAAGTTAAGAACTTATTTTATTGGGTTGGTGTTTAGTTGTTTGAGAGCTTTGGAGAAAAAGCTAAGGAAGTCTTGAGTTCTTCATTCTCTTGATGAAGAACGCGAAGAACAAACGATCTATGACGTGGAGCACCGAGCCCTCGGAGACCTTCTTCCGCGACACCGACCCGCGACGCGACGTCTTCTTCCATAATTTTTTTCTTCCGCGATGTCTCTTTTCACGACGGTTTTTCCGCAACGAAATCTCCGTCAACATCTTCGAATCCTCGCTTCGCGATGCTGATGTTCGTCATCTCTTTTATCAAGGTAGGGGTTTAAATTATTTAATTATTTTTGTTCGTGATTTCTAGTTTGTCGTTCTTCATGGATATACGACTAAATGTTATCGACTAACGAGAGAGGGACGGACCACACAAACACGGCCGACCCTCCTCCCTTATTCGTGTGTTGTTTATTTGTGGATTTAAATGAGTATGGTGCAGTGCCGTCGCACCGCATGTGATCGTGCGACAAGGAATGCGCGGTGCCGTCGCGCCGCACCATGGAAACGAACAAGGACACGAAGTCGTCGCGCCGCGCCGTGAAGTTGAACCAAGTCGCAGCGCCGTCGCGCCAAGTCGGAGAAAAACCGAAGACACCGCGGCCGGAGCAGGGCCGCAGCGGAGGGGTGCGGCGCCATCGTGCCATGCCGGACGAAGGAAAACCACGGCCGGTTCCGGGACGTGGTGGATTTTTGAATCCCCTAAAAATTCAATGATTCTATAGTTATTTGGTGTCATTCCACTTTATATTTTTAGAGGATTGAATGATATAGTAGGACCATTTATATCTAAACTATTGTAAAATATACTTCTATTTATATTTTAAATACATTACATGTATTAATATTTATCATTTACA
Source organism: Viscum album (assembly GCA_963277665.1). Lineage (NCBI taxonomy): Eukaryota > Viridiplantae > Streptophyta > Magnoliopsida > Santalales > Viscaceae > Viscum > Viscum album. Next base: position 762,354,393 of record OY728166.1, read on the forward strand.
TTAATACATAAAATTATTTCAAAGGGTCAATTCACCCACACATAACCATTAGACTAATCTCACATTGGCGCCTAACAGTTGGTATAAGATCACAACCCCGTGATTTGGAATATAAAAGCTTATACATGATAATAAATTTCTAAAATAATGTTTGTAACACCCGAGAATTTTATGTTATATAAATAATCAAAGGAATCTTTCACTTTCTTGGCTTTCTTTACATGAAATCATGACCTTCCTCGATAGCTTGTGTCGTACGCAATACCGAGTTTCACTAAACAACGATATGCTGTTAAAATATTATTAAAACTAGCCGTTATGAATTGTAATAACCACTTTTTGAAATTTTGTAATTTTTTTTTAAAAAAATTGACTTCATTTTTGGATTCGGAATATCGAAATTATCCTAGGGTGAAATTTTTGTATTTTTCTGAAAACATTCAATTTTTGATGAATAGTGAAACAACTAAGTGGTAGTTAAAAAACTGAATTTTTCATAAAACATAATTTTACCACTTCTGTGAGTGGAATTTCAAAAATCCAAGAGACATGGTTGATGTCAGTATGTAAAATGTGGTTCAATGAGATGAAAATAATTTTTGGTGAATAGTATCTTTTTTACTTTTATTTACCACGGTTAAAAGTAAATAGGGTAATTAAGGGTAAAAATGTTATTATTATTTCCCTAACACATGTCCTAATTCTATTGGATAAGTGAAATTCGACCAAAAACAACCTTAGGAATAAAATATGATCATTTAGGCCCACATGGATTAGATTAGGACATTTATTATTAATTTATTTAAAGAAGGGTTAAAATAGTTAAATTCAATGTTTAATAACTAAATAATTTTTAATATAGGGTAATACATAAGATAAATTCGACTATAAATATTAATTAGAAAGATAAAAAAATTTCATACATAATTATATTTTATATTTAATTTTTAGACTTTAAATAATTTAATTTATTTATGACACAATGATGATGCAGTAATTATCGTATTAATGAAATATTGACATAATAGATGTTATAAATACCAAATTAAATGTAATTTGAGACTTTTTAGGAATTACACTACTTTTATAGGTTAATATGACATGTTATTATTGATTTAATTTACTTTGTTTGAAATAATAATTCTGTTATGAGTTTCAAAAAAATCAATTACTAAATAGTGTCAAAATTGACATAAAATAGTGTTTAAAACAAATATTATATTATTAATTGTTATTTTATTCCTAAAAATCTAAGGATCGGCCAAATTACTTATATAAGGTTATATATATTAATAATAAACAACTTGGGGTTTGTTTGGATGCCTATAGTATGTTTATTAACCTTATAGTATAAGAACACAAGAAGACAGGGTAAAAGTAAAATTATTTACCTTAATGTTAAATCTAAATGATAAGGTTAAAATAGGACCCTAAACTTGTCTAAATTTCCTTGTATGAGATTATTTCGACCCCTCCCCACCTTATATTTTAAATAAATCAGTTTGGAGCTATTTAAAACCGAATTTGACTATATAATAAAATAATAGTTTTAGTTATTCCAAAGGTGCCCCTCTCCTCCCTTATAAAAGGGAACCTCCTCCCCCTATTCCTCACACCACTTTGAGCATTAACGCTCAGCCAAACCCTGAAAAACTCTCCTCTCCACTTCCCTAGAGACATCCTAGAGGTCCTGGTCTTCTTCAATGACCAATTTTAGTGCCCTAAAAGGAGGTCTAAAGAAGCACTTCAAAGAAGAGGTAATGTCCGTTACCGATTCTTTCATCTTTATTTCTTCTTCCACTTCTTCTTATTTAGTTATTTCATTATGAAGTAATAAAATCAGTATCACTCATAACTGATATGTTATTATAAGTATGAAACACCCCTATTTCACCATCTATCCATCCTACGGAAAATGAAATCACCGCGCGTGCGTACGTACGGAATACCGTCTCCACGCCATGGTGTAATCTATTTTCCACCACCACCTTACATACATGGGTATAATAGTGTAAATAATGAATATATATGATTATTGTGAAGTTATATTGATTATGAAATAGTATACATACACTCCAATACAATTCCACGATCATAGGAACGATATCATCACTCGTGCGTACGTACGGAATACCGTCTCCACGATGTGATGCGACTCGTTTTACATGATCTTCACTGCATAATGATTATATAAATGAATTTAATTAATTAATATGATATATATTACACTAATAACATTCTGTAAATGAGGTATCTATAACCTAAAAAGAAGGATAATAATTTATTCGACAAAACACGCATAAGAACAAAAAGTAATAAACACCCGAATAAACGAGTAGTAATGAAATATTACTAATAAGAAGATAATAATATGACCATATATGATATCATAAAAATAAGTATGATTCTATAATAAGTCAATAACATTATTTAAATCATTATAGAGGAGTTTCATACACTTACGAAGAAAATCGGACCTAAGGTAAGGGAAAATATCACAATCTCTTTTTTATCCGAGATTGTTTATACTTTGGTATTTATTGGGGTGTATTTTATCATCCACATCGATGTTTCCACAATATGTAATATTTATATCCTTCTATGATAGTTTATATCCAATTTTACCCTTCGGTTAGTTTTTAGTAAATGATATGAAAGGAATCCTTTGTCATTTTTCGTACGAGGTACTTTTTGACTTTTCCGGAAAAAGTACGAGAAGAATGTTTTTTTAACTTATACAGAATGAATGGATTTTTAAAACATTATTTCCAAGAAGATTCATTTACATGTTCTCAAGTTTATTTTTAATCAACATATTTTAGTTTAAAATTATATGACATGTTAAGAAAGTAAAAGTGTTTTTGAAGTAGAAAGGATAGTTTCCTCAAGAATGGAGTTCAAGTGTTTTATCAAAATTATTTTCCATCTAAGATAATATAGGGTTCTGTTTCTATCCCTATTATTAATTTGATTTGATTATGTTGTGATGGAAATATTTTTATGAATTCCTTTATCTTATATGAATTGTTTTATGATGTCACGATGTTTAAGATTCCCATTTTTATTACATGGGTTATGCTATGATGTATGGTTTATGATTTTGTGGCACATAAGAATGGTATCATTATGAGATGGGTGGGACCTATATTTCCCTCCAATTCATTGGATAAATATTTTATATCTCATGAGATAGACATGGCTAGAACGGCAGGTTAAACCGGTTCAGTGAAACAGGACTGAAATGAGGAGTGAACTCGGTTCAGAAATGGACTTTGTCCACTATGATAGTCTTGGCAATGAGTCTTGACTAATAAGAAATTATTCTCTATGATTATGTGTGTATGCCACAATGTTTCATGTTTTAAGTTATGATTATTGGGATTACAATTCACTACTATGATTTATACCATGTTATGAAACTATGATTTCTTTTGCAGGTTATGATTTCCAAAAGTTATGTTCTTATGTATATGATGTGATTGATATTTCTTTTGTTTACCCTTACTGAGCATTTGAGCTCACCCTTTTGTATGTTTTCTTTCCCCAAGTCAGGAATAAGGTTATTAAGTAAGATATGTCAAAAGGGACTATATATATGATGAAATAAATGGGAGACAGTGTAGAAGCTTTATAAACCAGTTGTTTATGTTTCCCAGTTTCTAAAGACACTATACCTATACGGTACTTTCCTGGTTTTCTTATATGTTGAAATAAGTGTGCTTCAATTCTGATGTAATAACAATGTATGTAAAGTATGGGTCTTTATAGTTGGTATCAGAAGAAAGGTATAGTCAACCATTGGAATCTAGGATATGAAAGCCTTAGTAAGAAACCTAAGGATAAGTCTAAGCATAGAACACTATATTATTGTTTTAGAAATGGACATGAATAACCTAGGATAAGACCTTAAGTGTGAAATTTTATTCTTGATTATGTGGTTTTCCTCTTACAATTAGTGTTGCTCACACTATGCTTCTTGGTTTTAGTCAATGGATGGAACCCGAAGGAACCGTGTTAATGCGGAATGTGACGGGCAATGCAATGATTGTCCCCCTGAGAAACCTAACGTTATGGGAGCTGGAATGAAAAATCTTGTAGCCATGGTCACACAACTTTCTCAAGCTATGAATCATGAAGGACTTCCAAACGAGCAAAGGAAAGAGCAACATTCTGTTGAATCCTTCATGAGACAGTGTCCACCTTCATTCAGCGGGTCTACTGATCCATTAGTTGCTGAACAATGGATTAGTACTACTGAAAAGATATTTTCAGTTCTTCAATGTTCTAAACATGATAAAGTCATCTTAGCAGTGTATCGTTTGGAAGGTGATGCTGATCAATGGTGACATATTATTAAGAATACGAGGAAAAGGGATGAAATTGAGTCCATGTAATGAGACGAGTTCAAGAACTTATTTTTCAATAAGTACTTCCCTCGTATTCTCCGAAAAAAGATGGAGAAAGAGTTTCTTGAACTGAAGTAAAAGGATGATGAATCTGTTGGTACCTATGAACAAAATTTTACAAGACTTGCAAGGTACGCTTCTGGTATTATTATCCAACTTGAGAGTAAGATCGATCGATTCTTTAGTGGCTTAAAACCAAGTCTTCGAAGGGCATTAGCAATAGGGGACTTCAGTAGCTACGAGTAAATCGTTCGATGTGCTCTAAAAGTCGAGATGGAGATTGGAGTAACCCATCAGTCATATGGGTTTGATAAGAAGAGGATAATGGAATTCAAAGGAAAATCTAAAGAGCACACTAAAAAGAAGATGAGCTTTCCCTTATGCTCAAAGTGTGGAAAGAAACATGGAGGGAGTTGTCTTAAAGGGACAAGTAAACGTTACAAATGTGGAAAGGAAGGTCATAGGGAATTTAAATGCCTCAATGATGGGAAGAAGATGTATAATGATGCAAACAAAGGAAGGGATACACAGAATGAACCTACAACACTTAAATTCTTCAAGATTAGGGACGTGGGGCATTATGACAATCAATGCCCAAATCCAAGGGTTGATGATGATGGTCGACGTCAACAAACTATTAAGGCTAAAGGCAAAGGAAAGTCACATGAAATTTTTATCAGCGATGTGGGGTGTGATAACGATGTGGTGAAAGGTACACTTACCATCCACTCTAAAGTAGCAAATGTTTTATTTGATTCTGGATCCACCCACTCTTTTATTTCTGAATAATTTTCTAAGGGTATCACCGCATTACCTCAACAATTAGATCTTGAGTTAGCTGTGACAACCCCTAATGGCACAACAGTCGCATCAAAAGTTTATAATTCTTCTCTGATTGAAGTTTATGGGAAAGTGCTTCCTGAAAATCTTGTGATCCATCCTATAGTGGAATTTGATGTGATTCTTGGCATGGATTGGCTTTCTCTACATGGAGCTCATATCAATTTCCAAAGAAGGGAAGTCAAATTTCATATTCCAGATCAATCTATGATCATCTATCTATGCAAGGATGAACATAACCTTCCAGTGGAAATTTCTTCCATCTTATGGGTCTTGATTCTACTAAATTAAGGTTATTTATCTCAAATGGTTGGTGAGAAACTCACGATTAAGAATATTCCCATTTTACGGGAGTTTGACGATGTCTTTTTGGAGGAATTACCGGGTCTTCCACCAAATCGTGAAGTTGAGTTTTCAATAGAACTCGTACCGGGTGCTTTGCCTATTTCAAAGGCACCTTATAGAATGACCCCAATTTATTTGCAGTAATTGAAGAAGCAACTTCAAGAGAATCTTGATAAGGGGTTCATACGCCCTAGTGCATCACCTTGGGGAGCACCTGTTCTGTTTGTTAAGAAGAAATGTGGATCAATGAGACTCTGAATTGATTATCGAGAACTTAACAACATCACTATCAAGAACAAATATCCTCTCCCACACATTAATGACTTATTTGACCAACTACGCAGATCTCAATACTTTTCCAAGATTTATCTTCGTTCAGGGTATCATCAATTAAGGGTAAAAAGGGAGGATATACCAAAGATGGATTTCCGTAAAAGGTATGGACACTATGAATTTATAGTGATGACATTTGGTCTTACTAATGCCCTTGCTATCTTCATGGATCTGATTAATAGAGTCTTTAGAGACTATCTTGATCAGTTTGTGGTAGTCTTTATAGACGATATTCTTGTCTATTCAAAAAGCAAGGAAGAACATGAAGATCACTTGAGAATTATATTGAAGACCTTGAGAAAGGAGAAGCTTTATGCCAAATTTACCAAGTGTGAATTTTGGCTTCAAAAAGATGCATGTTTGGGTCACATAATCTCAAAAGAGGGGATATCTATAGATCTAGCAAAAACAGAGGTTATCGAAAGATGGTCGAGACCAACAATAGTAACTGAGATCCGATGTTTTCTTGGTTTGTCTGGATATTATGGATGTTTTGTGAAAGATTTTTCACGATTATCTAATCCACTCACCAAGTTGAATCGGAAAGGAGTTATGTTTGTTTGGACGGATGAATGTAAAGAGAATTTCAAGGAGTTGAAAAGAAGGTTATCCAGTGCACCAGTGCTCACACTGCCTTGTAGTGGAGAATGGTTTGTGATCTACAGTGATGCATCCAAGAATGGATTGGGGTGTGTTCTTATGAAAAATGATATGGTGATAGCTTATGCCTCACAAAAATTGAAAATACATGAGAAAAATTACCCAACTCATGATTTGGAGTTAGCTGCGGTAATCTTTGTATTAATTATTTAGAGGAATTATCTTTATGGAGAAAGGTGTGGCATTTATACTGATCATAAAATTTTAAATTATATTTTCACACAAAAGGAGCTGAATATGAGCCAAAGAAGGTGGTTAGAGCTGATTATGGATTACGACTGCTCAATCCATTACCACCCTGGGAAAGCAAACATGGTGGTAGATGCATTAAGTCGACAAGACCATGCAAGTTTATCCATGATTAGGATCACAAAAGATCCAATATTTATGGATTTACAAAGGATGGATGTTGGAATTATAATGGAAGGGGGTAAATTGTATCTTTCTCAAATGAATGTTCAACCATCTATACATGTGAAGATTAAAGAGGCACTGAAATAAGATGTCGAGTTACAAAAGAAGGTGAGAAATGTTCCTGAATTCAACCTTGATTGTGATGGGATAATAAAGTTCTGGAATCGTGTTTGTGTTCCTCACATCCCCAAATTAAAGAAGGAGCTGCTGGATGAGGCTCATAGTTCTTCATTCTCTATTCATCCTAGAAGCACGAAGATGTATAGGTACCTGATAGAGTACTTCTGGTGGGATGGCATGAAAAGAGATGTTGTTTAATATGTCTCTCGATGCTTGGTTTGTCAGCAAGTTAAAGTTGAGAGATAGAAGTCTAAGGAGGTGTTACAACCATTACCGAAACCCGAATGGAAATGGGAAAACATCACTATGGACTTTGTCCCCGGACTTCTTAAAACATCCAAAGGCAATAATGTTATCTGGGTCATAGTTGATCATCTTACAAAGTCTGCACACTTCATCGCTATTAGAGAGGATTTCTCTCCGGATCAGCTTGCCAAGATATATGTGAAGGAAGTGGTAAGATTGCATGGAGTACCACTTTCTATTATATCTGATCGGGATCCGAGGTTTACCTCAATGTTCTGGCGAAGTCTTCAGCATACTCTGGATACAGAGTTGAGTTTCAGCACTTCTTATCATCCTCAAACAGACGGTCAGTCTGAGAGAACAATTCAAACTCTAGAAGATATGTTGAGAGCTTACTCTATGGATTTAAAAGGAGGTTGGGATCAACACCTACCTTTGGTGGAATTTTCTTATAATAATAGCTTTCAATCCAGTATTCAGATGGCTCCATATGAAGCTATCTATGGAAAGAAAGGCAGGACTCCAACTTGCTTGGATGAAGTTGGGGAAAGAAAGCTATTATATCCTAATCTTGTTAATGAGATGGCAGAAAAGGTCAGATCTATTCAACAACACATAAGAGCATCTCAGACTCGACCGAAAAGTTATGCCGACAATCGAAGAAAAGACTTAGAGTTTGAAGTGGGTGATAAAGTGTTCTTACGAATATCTCCTTGTAAGAGAGTAATGAGATTTTGAAAGAAGGGAAAGTTGAGCCCTAGGTATATCGGTCCTTTCGAAATACTGGATCATGTTGGGAAGGTAGCTTACCGATTGGAACTTCCACCGAATCTCTCTCAAATTCACGATGTGTTCCATGTATCTCTAATGAGAAAGTACATACCTGATCCTTCACATGTACTCAGCTTAGAAGTTGTACCGCTGGAGCAAGATCTTTCTTATGAAGAAAAGCCGATAGATATTCTGGATCTTAGCGAAAAACTCCTACGAAACAAGACCACTCGATTGGTGATCGTTTTATGGAGGAACCACCAATTAGAAGAAACTACATGGGAGCTTGAGGATATGACAAGGGAGAGGTATCCTCATCTTTTTGTTACAAAGTGACGAATTTCGAGGGAGAAATTCATTTTAAGGGGGGTAGAATGTAACACCCGAGACTTTTATGTTATATAAATCATCAAAGGAATCTTTCACTTACTTGGCATGCTTTACACGAAATCACGACCTTCCTCGATAGCTTGCATCGTACGCAATACCGAGTTTCACTAAACAACGATATGCTATTAAAATATTATTAAAACTAGCCGTTATGAATAGTAATAACCACTTTTTGAAATTTTTTAAATTTTATTTTTCAAAATTGACTTCATTTTTGGATTCAGAATATCCAAATTATCCTAGGGTGAAATTTTGGTATTTTTCTAAAAACTTTCAATTTTTGATGAATAGTGAAACTACTAAGTGGTAGTTAAAAAACTGAATTTTTCATAAAACATAATTTTACCGCTTCTGTGAGTGGAATTTCAAAAATCCAAGAGCCATGGTTGATGTCAGTAATTAAAATGTGGTTCAATAAGATGAAAATAATTTTTGGTGAATAGAAACATTTTACTTTTATTTACCACGGTTAAAAGTAAATAGGGTAATTAAGGGTAAAAATGTTATTACTATTTCCATAACACATGTCCTAATTCTATTTGATAAGTTAAATTAGACCCAAAACAACCTTAGGAATAAAAAATGACCATTTAGGCCCACTTGGATTAGATTAGGACATTTATTATTAATTTATTTAAAGAAGTGTTAAAATAGTTAAAATCAAAGTTTAATAACTAAATTATTTTTAATATAGGGTTATACATAAGATAAATTAGAATATAAATATTCATTATAAATCTAAAACGATTTCCTACATAATGATATTTTATTTGTAATTGTTAGACTTTAAATAATTTAATTTATTTATGACACAATGACGATGCATTAATTATCTTATTAATGAAATATTTACATAATTGATGTTTTAGATACCAAAATAAATGTAATTTGAGACTTTTTATGAATTCCACTAATTTTATAGGTTAATAGGACATGTTAGTATTGATTTAATTAACTTTTTTCGAACTAATAATTCTGTTATGATTTTCACAAAAACCAATTACTAAATAGTTTCAAAATTGACATAAAATAGATTTTAAACCAAATATTATATTATTAATTGTAATTTTATTCCTAAAAATCTACGGTTCGGCCAAATGTCTTATATAAGGGTATATATATTAATAATAAACAACTTGTGGTTCGTTTGTTTACTTATAGTAAGTTTATTAACCTTATATTATAAGAACACAAGAAGACACGGTAAAAGTAAAATTATTTAACTTAATGTTAGAACTAAATGATAAGGTTAAAATAGGAACCTAAACTTGTATAAATTATATTGGATTCGAGGATTTCGACCCATCCCCACCTTATCTCAGAAATAAATTAATTTGGAGCTATTTAAAACCGAATTTGACTTTATAATAAAATAATAGTTTTAGTTATTCCAAAGGTGCCCCTCTCCTCCCTTATAAAAGGGCACCTCCTCCCCCTCTTTCTCACACCACTTTGAGCATTCAAGATCAGCCAACCCCTGACACGTTCTACTCTCCAATTCCCTATAGACATCCTAGAGGTCCTTGTCTTCTTCAAAGACCAATTTTAGTTCCCTAAAAGGAGGTCTCAAAGAAGCACTTCAAAGAAGAGGTAATGTCCGTTACCGATTCTTTCATCTTTATTTCTTCTTCCACTTATTCTTCTTTAGTTATTTCATTATGAAGTAATAACATCAGTATCACTAATATACTGATATTATATTATAATTATGAAACAACCCTATTTCACCATCTATCCATCCTACGGAAAATGAAATCACTGCGCGTGCGTACGTACGAAATACCGTCTCCACGCCGTGGTGTAATCTATTTTCCACCACCACCTTACATGGATGGGTATAATGGTGTAAATAATTAATATATATGATTATTGTGAAGTTGTATTGATTCTGAAATAGTATACATACACTCCAATACAATTACACTATCATAGTAACGATATCATCACTCGTGCGTACGTACGAAATACTGTCTCCACGATGTGATGCGACTCGTTCTACATGATCTTCATTGCATAATGATTATATAAATGAATTGAATGAATTAATATGATATATATTACACTAATAACATTCTGTAAATGAGGTATCTATAACCTAAAAATAAGGATAAGAATTTATTCAACAAAACACGCATAAGAACAGAAAGTAATAAACACCCGAATAAACAAGTAGTAATGAAATATTACTAATAAGAAGCTAAGAATATGACCATATATGCTATCATAAAAATAAGTATGATTCTGGAATAAGTCAATAACATTATTTAAATCATTATACAGGAGGTTAGAACACTTACGAAGCAAATCAGACCTAAGGAAAGGGAAAATATCACAATCTCATTTTTATCCGAGATTGTTTATACTTTGGTATTTACTGGGGTGTATTTTATCATCCACATCCATGTTTCCTAAATATGTAATATTTATATCCTTATACAATAGTTTATATCCAATTTTAACCTTCGGTGAGTTTTTAGTAAAAGATATGAGAGGAATCTTTTGTCATTTTTCTTGCGAGGTACTTTTTGACTTTTCCGACAATAGTACGAGAAGAATGTTTTTTTAACTTATACGGAATGAATGTATTTTTAAAACATTATTTCCAAGAAGCTTCCTTTACAAGTTTTCAATTTTATTTTTAATCAAATTCTTTTAGTTTAAAATTGTATGACATGTTAAGAAATTAAAAGTGTTTTTGAAGTATAAAGTATATTTTCCTCAAGAATGGAGTTCAAGTGTTTTATCAAAATTATTTTCCATATAAGATAATATAGGGTTCTGTTTCTATCCCTATTATTACATTGATTTTATTATGTTGTGATGGAAATATTTTTATGAATTCCTTTATCTTATATGAATTGTTTTATGATGTCATGATGTTTAAGATTCCCATTTTTATTACATGGGTTATGCTATGATGTATGGTTTATGATTTTGTGGCACACATAAGAATGGTATCATTATGAGATGGGTGGGACCTATATCTCCCTCCAATTCATTGGTTAAAGATTTTATATCTCATGAGATAGACATGGCTAGAAGGGCAAGTTAAACTGGTTCAGTGATACAAGACTGAAACGAGGAGTGAACTCATTTCAGAAATGGACTTTGTCCACTAAGATAGTCTTGGAAATGATTCTTGACTAATAAGAAATGATTCTCTTTGATTATGTGTGTATGCCACAAAGGTTCATGTTTTATTATGATTATTGGGATTACAATTCACTACTATGATTTATCCCATTTATGAAATTATGATTTCTTTTGCAGGTTAAGATTTCTAAAAGTTATGTTCTTATGTATATGATGTGATTGATATTTCTTTTGTTACCATTACTAAGCATTTGAGCTCAACCTTTTGTATGTTTTCTTTCCCCAGGTTGGGAAGAAGGTTATTAAGTAAGATATGTCAAAAGGGACTATAGATATAATGAAATAAATGGGAGACAGTTTAGACTCTTTATAAACCAGTTGTTTATGTTTCCCAGTTTCTAAAGACACTATACCTATACGGTCCTTTACTGGTTTTGTTATATGTTGTAATAAGTGTGATTCAATTATGAAGTAATAACAATGTATGTAAAGTATGGGTCGTTATAATGTTCAAGGGGAAAAAATTATTTTGAGATTTTACAAAGAAATGAAATTGATGTATGGAATCCTTAGTGACCTTCATTGAATGATGTTATGTACAAATGATGTTATTAGTTTCGCATGGAATCTTTTCTTAATAACCAATTCATTGATAATTAGATATTTCTATTTAAACCATATAGAATACCTAACAGTGTTCCTAAATCATTTACTATCATTAATATTGTTAGTTATGTTTTGAATTACAACGAAAAAATTATTTTATATTGTACAATTAAAAGAAATGTATACATATATGTATTTTTATATCAAAATCATATAAAATATAGAACATTCATTATGATAATATTTGATTATCATATTAACAAAAAATAATTATATTTAGAATATTTTTATATGAGTATGATGATTTTAAAATGGGAGAATAAGAAATAGATAATAAAATGGTTAATTGATTTAAATGTATATTAAATTACTTGAATGATGAAGGAGAAATATTAGATAATTTAACATTGGTCGAAACAGTTTTAAGATATTTTTAAATCAAAAGGGATTGCTAAAAATGTCTTCATTAAAGAACGTAAAAATTAAATGGAATAAATATTAAATTAATTATTGGAACATTATTACTTTATGAGTTAGAATTGAAAAATATTTATCAAGAGTAAAATTTTAAAAAGATAAAAATTTATTTCAAATCAAAAGTCAATATATACTCTTCTATATTTGAGATAGATTCAAATGAAAGAGGTGGTTCTGGTCATTAAAGAAAATGAGGATATATGAGGAATAAATATTCTCTCAATGATTCAGAAAAGGCTATCCTAAATATGAGTATAAGTATAACAAAAAAGTTATTTATATTTTTAACGATTATTAAGATGTTATTTATTATATGTGATGAAAAAGGTCGGAGAATAAATCCTAATTTCTCAAGACTCAAAAATGAAAATAAAAAATTAATAACATTAGAAAAAGGAAGGAAACATATTATTGGTAGAGTTTCACTCCATAATTGTATTCTAGTGATGAAACTAGTGTTGAAAAATAAACAACAAACTTAAGCTTAATGGATTCATCAAAATGGGTTTATATTTCTCTTTATATTGTGAATATTATTCCAGTACAACTAAAAAAGGGTTATAAAAATAAGTTGATGGAATATATTGTAATGTTAATATTATTATATTATTATTCAAGAATATAGAAATAAACACATGGGTGTTATTATTGAATATGAAAATTTATTAAATTATCCTTCTAAATAAAATTATATATTATCTTTTAATGTGGAAATATTACAACTTAAATATCTTAAACTAAATAATTATTAGACTAAATGTTATAACGAGTAGAGAATTAAATTCAATTTTATTTTAGAAGGAAATTATATGATTAGAAATTATATAAAAATGATAAAGCATATATATCAACTTTTATTCAGAGAAAGATATGTTATAAAAAACAATGATATTGATTAAAATTATCAAAAATAAACAAAATCTTAGATATTATAATATTTTACAAAAACATTATAAGACATCCTTTATTAATGGGAAAAATAGAAATGTATCCAGTGTTATGTGATTCATATTTCAAATGAAGGTAAATTATGAAAATGAATATTCCTTAGTATTTCCACAGTATTACGGTGACACCATTTATTTTTCATCTAAATCATTGTTTTCAACATTTCATAGGAAAAAATGTTTACAGTTATTTTGGTTTAGGAAAAAATATTATACTAATATCAATATTCCTTAATTTTCTTGTGTACCAATGTATTGTTAAATCTATTTTTAGGAAGTTTGTCTTTGAATTATAAATAATTCCACAAGGTACAATGACAATGGGTTTCCCTGACATATGAATTTTTATATCTCTAAATTTAAATCTTCTCATAAGTTTTACTATGGTTGTATTACATTTTTTGATAATTCAAAGGGTAAATTATATGGTTTTAGAAAGGATAGAATTTCAAATTATGATATCATTTAAATGATTTTATTATATATTGTTTTAAATAATAATGTAATAATTATTTTAGGATCCTATAATGATGATATAAATGTGATATTTTGACATTATAAAGGTATCATTTTTAAGGATGAATCAATCTAATTTAATAAAAAAGGAATAGATACAATTATTTAATTATTTTTTGAAATAATGGGAATAAATTAAAATTATTAAATTTTTTATAATCTATCAATTTTTTATGGAATTTATGATAGGTCAAGAAAATTTCAAGTTTCTTAATAATATCTATAATCCTGAAATATTTAATAATGTTCCCCATTTAAATCTATAAAATTCATATATAAGTAATTGTTTATTAAAAGTTATGTTACCCACGAAATATAATAAATTTTTTTGTGAGGTAATAAATTCTATAACTATTTAATTTTTATATTTGGGACTATTGTTTTACATTAAAAATTTGATTCGGAGGTAAAAGGTATTTAATTGTTTTTTGATTTGACTATTACATATTCACATTGAATTATTTTTCTACACATAAATCTAGTACTTTATCTATATTATTTAATCACTGTAAATTAATTCAAAATTAAATGTGTCATATAATTTTATAAATTATAAGAAATAGAGGTGGTGAGTTATTAAATATATAATTTCATACATTATTAAAATATAATGGAAATAATTATGTTTTTATCCACAAGGACGCAAAAAAAATTCATGGTTGATTAAAAAATTAAGACCATTTATGAAATTGAAAAGGAAATGTTAAATTAGTATTATATGACAAAATATTTCTAGTAAGACAATGAAATCTAAAATTTTCATGTTTCTACAAAAAATTTACTAATACTATTCTCAAACAATCACCTTAGTCAGTAAATAATATAATAAAAACCATTCTTGTCTATTTTAGAGTACTCGGTTTCATTGTTTTCATTATTAATACCACATATTCACTATAAAATTTGATTCAAAATTTAGGGAAGTTATTTTTATTGAATTTACAATTATAGTATGTCAAATTGAGTTCACAAAAATTTAATATTAGTTTTATAAGAATTATTTTTTTTCAAATTTTTTAATAATATTTTAATTTAGTTTCATAAAATTGTTTCAATTAATAACTGATTTAATATATAAACATGTCTATTTGTAACATAATTTGATTCCCATAACCTTGGATTCTTTTTTAATGTATTTTCTACCATCAAATCATGATTCATCACAGATATGAGGGTCGGTTGATGAGTTTATTCCCTTCAAGTATGTATAATTAGAATTTAATATTGAATTTTACATTCCTCATCACTCTCCGCCATTAAGAGCAGTGGTTTCTCATGTAATTAATTTATCTCTATCTTTATATGAGGACGTTCATTTCTATGATTTATATCTTTATTTATTATATCCTTTGAAATATCTTCTAGTGTGGATCTCTTGTCGGGTGATCATTAATCTCGTTAATTGAAGAATGTTGTTTGGTAAATGAATTCCTAAAATTTGGAATCTTGTTTGATGATTTATTATGAAATGATTCCTAATTTGTTAAATAATCACAATTTGATTGTTTCATACATTATTTAGAAATTTCATAGTGTGTGTAATGAAATACCTTAGAAAATTGTATTTTAAATTAATTTTTGATTTCAATAATAATGTTATAGAAATGAAAATAATTATTTAATGCATGTTTTTGAATATGAATTTTCTGAATTGATGATGTGAAATGATCAGTTATCTAAAATTATAATAATTTATTTGGAATACATGAGTTATTAATGAAAACGATTTGATATTTATTTTTTAAATGAAATATAATGTTGTGAAACATTTACTTCTGGCCAAATGAAATTATTGATTGAATTATTTGATAATCCCATGTATGGTTGATTTTCTTAAAGAAGATTTGTTTTTAGGATGATATATGGGTGGAAAAAACACTGAAAATTTATTATCTCTACCTGAAAATGTATTAACAATGATATATGACAACTTAACTCTGATGAGGGGATGGAGTTCATTATTTTGGATGTGGGGGTCAACTTTTCACACTACCCCTATGATTTGGTGTTGGGTTCCCACCTGGAGCTATATTTCACCGATATGTGTGAGAATCACTATACGAAACTCACCGTGGATATCATAACCATAGTGTTATGATTTTAATGATTTATACATGATATTGTTTTATTAAAATTCTTATTGATTAAAATTTTAATAGAAATGATTATTCGATCATGTTTCAAAAAATATGATTATTTATTAATATTATAAAAAAATTTAACTTTTGTTGAAGTTTTATACAAGACATTGATTTTTTTATATTAATTCTTTGATATGAACTATTTAAGGACTTTTCTGATGCGTTTTATTTAGAATTGAGCATACATGGTTTATTCGATATTGATTTTTTGTGAAATACATGGAGAGTATATACTGGGATTTGTCTCTCACAGCGTATATAGAGACCCAAGGTTTTTATACTATTATATTACATAATTTTAGATCAATATTAAATTCTATATAAAAAGCACACATCAGGATGATAAAGGTACAATGACTTTGGAAAAATTGAAAAAAAAAATCTACGTCATAGCTATATTACATCAACTCCTACTACATTATTAACAAATATCACCCTTATTGGATATATTATACGTAATACATTTCTTAATAATCTGAGTAAATAAAACTTAATAAATGGTGATATAAAATGCTTATAAAGGGTTAATAAGGGGGATATGCATGTATAACAAGAAAATAAGGGTCAAATAACATGACAATAACAATTAAAAACCGTATCATTCATACCAAATATTAAAATCTTCCTTCAAGATATACAAATTTAGACATTTATAAGAAATTAATCATTTGATAATCAAAGAATATGATCCCTGAGATAATAACATTGGCATTAGACATTGATTTGTGGCATAAACATAATCATAAATAATAATTTCAATATTAGTGAAGGTTTACTTCCCTGGTTTTCATAATGGAATGGGTTCACTCCAAAAACCATCATATTATTCAAGGTTCACTCCCAAGACAATCATAGTGGAAAAAACTTCCTTACTAAACAAGGTTCACTACTTGTTTCACTCTTATCTATCTCATGAGATATAAAAATTTACCCAATGAATTAGAGGTATATACAGTTCCCATCCATATGATAATAATAATAATATGTATGTTTGGAAAGAGATCATAAAATACTCATCAGAACATAACCTAAGAAATAAAATGGGTTTCATAAATATTTCATTATATAATAAACTATGTAAAAGGGAGAGGTTACATAATCATTTAATTATTTCATCATTGAATTGTAGAATATCCTATTGAAAAAGAAGCGAGTTTCATGAAAATTTTATCAATTTTTAATACTTTGATGAGAAAAATTATTTATAGACATTTTACAGTTATAAAAAGAAACCATTCATAGAATGAATAAGAATGGATCCATTGGATCATATCTTTATTAATTAGAAATTTAAATCCCAAGATGACGTATTTTATAGATAATTATTTTTTATGATGATTTTAATCAATAAGTTAGTATAATATCTTCTTCTCTTTGAAAATTTATTTTAAAAACAAAAAACACTTTCCAAATAATTTTTTACTTTGAAATAATTCATTTAAAATATAAACAATTCTCAAATATTAAAGAAATAATTTCATTTGAAAAGAAAATTGAAATGATTATAAATTATTCATGAAATAATTAAGTAATTATGATAATGGTAAATACTATTCCTTCCCTAAATATTAAAACTGAATTTTCATTTCACATTTTTAGTAAAGCCCAAATGAGCATTGTTTAGAAATGGACATGATGATTCATTTCATAAAAGATTGTAAAAATTAATACATGGGTAAAAATTTAATAATAATTCATTTTTATAATGTTAAAAACATTGTTTAAAACACTTTTAAAAATAATAGTTTTTGAATAAAAACATGTAATTGACCAAAAAGATAAATAATGAAAATTTTATTAAAAACACTCTTTTGGCCTCTTGGGGACATTGAGAGTGAACAATTAATGGAAAAAATGTACTCACATAACATATCCATAGGAGAAGAAAATTTATTACTTTATCAAGTGATGGATCATAATATTTTACCATTACAAACATAATCTTAAATAGTCTCAATAGGTACATATCATAAGAAATGTCTCAAAGAAGGAAAATTGGAAAAAATACCTTCCAATAGGTTTTTACAACCTTTGTACACGAGCGAACCTCATTTACAATAAATATTAATTTATTATATATATATTAAATTAATATAAATATATATATCATACTATATATGATTTACTTATGACCATTGGTTACTTGTTATTTAATAATTTAATATTAAATTCGCATTTCTTATAATAACGGATTGATTTTTTCTTATAGGTTTTAATTTTATATTTTCGGTCCCCTAACATTTATCATGGTTCCATCATATCCAAAATGATAAAAATGATAGAAATATTATATTTGGTCATTATATCTTTATTTATACCCACAAATATTAGAGATAAAAAATAAAATACATCGTTCATGGAGAGAGTAGTATGTACACACACACAAATGTTGAATCCACATTCCTAATCGATAGAAAGAAAGTAAAATAGTATATTAATATTAAAAATCATTTTTATATCAGATTTATTACATTTCTTCATTAAAACAATTTTTATTACCTTACATGTAATGATTGAATGAATCACATCACTTTGTGAGGTGGTAGTCCGTTATACAGACGAATGATAATATCAAATTCCCATGAAATAGAAAGTAAACATAGTAACATGTGATGTTATCATTAAAAAAGATTAATTATATCATTAATATATTATGTAAACATTTATCCAACCATTATAACAGTCTTTTTTTGTTGGTAATTGAAAAATTAATAACATTGGTTTGCGAGGTGGTAGTTCTCCACACATGAGATTGATGCTTTTATAAACCATTTCAGGGATGTCAAAATATTTATAGGAAATTAACTTGAAATAAAAACCTTTCAGTACATTTAATATAATTATTTTCTTATATAATCATGTTTTAATAATATTTTAATGAGTTTGAGGATGAAATAAAATAAAACACTCAACGAAGAACGTTACATATTCTTTATGTAACCTCCTAAGTATTAAACCAAAAGACATCCTTGGTTGAATTTTTATTCCAAATAAAGGCTTCTAGGAAAAGTGTAGGAATTTTGGGAATTTAATTTTTTAGATAAAATGGTTTAATGGTGTGAAGATTATAGGATATCGATTTCCTTTTAATAGTGATGTTAGTGGACCAATTGATTGTTTTTAAAAAGAAAATGGTGTAACCATTTGTTTTACATATCAAAACGATCTCAAAATTGATCATTATAGAAAATTAGATAATATAAGTTCTTAATATTGACTTAAAATATAATTTATTCAATTTTTAATTAATTTCCATATGTATCATTTTAGTTTAACCAGCAGTAAACCAATTTTTCCCTTAAATGTGATAAATAATATTTTACTATTTTTACAATTAAATATGCTAAAAATTTAAGCAGAAATTATTAGATAACATAAATTATAATTATTAAATGTATGCAATACATTTTTTCAAATTTCATTAAAATAATTATAAAACTATGATTTAATATTAATGCTACAGACGCAATGAGAAAACAGGTTTTCAAAGAGAAAAAAACTTAAAAGTCTGAAATTTTTTTATAACATAATTAAACATATAATTTATTAAATTAATATAAATTGTATGAATATATATATATATAATTGAAATACATTTTCATTAAAATAAATTTAATATATAATATATCTTTATTATTAATTTAAACAAAAATGTAGTTTTTAATTAAAATTCTATTTTTTTCATTATTCATACAAAATTAAACCTTTTAGAAAAATACTATAAATGCATCCTAATTTAATTTTTATATGATGATTTAACAATTTTATTTTATTTTTTAAAAATAATTTACTTGATGTATAAAAAATTATTATTTTTTATTTATTCATGAAAATACATAGAATTTTTTTAAAAAAATGTTATATTATCAAAACATATAAAAATATTAATGAAAATTATGTGTTTTTTATGAATATGTTTTTTTATATAAAAGCATTATATTTAATATTTAAAAATTAATTATCACTATTCATATATCTATTTTAATTTCTAGAAAATAATGAGTGTCTTTAAAAAATTATATTAATAATATATCGTTGTCTTTTTTAACCCCATTGTTGTGTGTAATGCATGATAAACTCAGTGTTGTATAGAAAAAAATCAAAAAAAATCAAAAAATATATAGGTGTTAAATTATACCCCTCATAAAATGAATTTCTCCCAAAAAAATATGACCTTTGTACCATCAACTAATGATACCTCATCTTTATTACATCATTTGGTTCCAGCGTAGCTTCTTCAAACTGGTGGCTTCACCCCAAAACATTCATCAATGAGAGGTATTATTTCATTAAATATTTTCAATTGGATCCAAAATATCCATCAGTTGTTCAAAATAAGAATGATCATTCCCTAGTGGTATGATCTATGAATATATTATGTGTCAATGGATGGGTACGGAATTCCTCAAGAGAGATAAATGGAACACATTGTTGACTTGAGAGAGGTTTAGTTGAAGTGTAAATAAATAAGAAACCTTCTTGGTACAATTAATAAATATACTGATACACATGGGACATATTTTCCCTTTCTTCCTTAATCTTATAAACTTCTTCTATAAAGAAAATTATTAAAAAACCTTGTCAGAAACCTGAAATTCTTAATCAAATTGGCTATTTTCAGCCTAAACTTTATGCAGAAAATAAGTTAACTTGATGAGTTATTTAATGTCTCCATACATCTATACAAAATATGTATTTATATCATGACCTAATATCTTCCATTATCCAACTTCATTAAATCACATTGGATCTCTACACTTCTTTCTGTAAAAGTCCTAATAAGGAGCCATATAAATGCTTGAGTGAAATCTATTATTCTATAAAAACTCAAATCATGTAAATAATTCATCCTAACCACCATTGAAATAAAAATATTATGATTTAAATAAATCTTATAGGGTTTCAATTTTCTCTCATATACACCACTTTTCTGGGGATGATATGTTGTACTCAAAGTCAACTCTATATCAAGAGCATGCTAAAGACTTCACAAAAAATTTGAGGTAAACCTCAACAAAAAATTATAAATAATAGTATATATTACACTATGAATCCTTAACACTTCCTTAATTAATATACTTGTAAATTAATCCATATAAATGAATTCAATGATAGCTATGAAGTCTGTTGACTTAGTAAGGCAATCAACTATAACCCGAAGAGCATTATGTCATTTCATCATTTTGTGGATTCGAATGAAATATTACATAGTGATATCTTCCCATTTATATTCAAGTAAGGTCGATAGATGTAAAATCCATTTATTATTTTGTCTATTTTCCTTATATTACTAACATACTAGGAATCTAGATACAAACTCTTTGATATCTCTCTTCATGCAAAACTTCCATTAGATCTCCTCCAAAACATTATACATTATTATACTTCTAGAATGAATTGATAATTAAGAAATATAAGCTTCTTGTAAAACACTATTATTTAAATATAGTATGGAAGGAACATATACATGGATAATGAACCTTATCATTCCATCATGATTAATGTTAAACTCAATAACATATATAACCTTCTTGTAACTTTATATATTACTTCTACAGCTCTTTAATCATCACTAGGATAAATGGTTGAAGATTTAATTGAGAAAGATAAGAATTATCCCCTTAATTCAATAATCCATATTAATACATTTCAATTTCCAAAATATTAGATCCTTTTTTATCCTTTTCATATATAAGATATCAGGATTCTTCTAACTCAAATAATTTCCCACCTTCTTTTCTTTCATAGGATGGTAATTTATTAAGAGGTTATAATCTCTAATCAGTTATAACCAACTTCTCTATTACATATTCAACTCCTTATATGAGAATATATACTAAAACACTGATTATTTTTATATATATCACACTTTTATCCATAAATGTAAGACATCTATATCTTTAATACAATAATTACTATAGCAAACTACCAATCCTGATTTGTGTAATTTTTCTCATGAATCTTCAATAGGAATAATAAATAATCTATAACCATGTAATTATTCATAATAACATATAAAAATCACTTATTAGATGATTCAATATATATAAAAAACCCATCTTCTGTATAGGTTAATGTAAGTACTGGTGTGCTAACTAATATTTACTTTAGTTCTTTGAAATTTTACTTGCATTCTTTATTCTAGTGGAACTTGGATATTTTATGTTAAAATAGTGACTGGGTTCTATAGTACTACAAAATATCTAAAAATCATCAATAGTATCCAAATATACCCAGAATACTATAAATCTTTGTCACTATGGTTGGTCTTGCGCAACACTCAACATCCTCCTCCTTTGTTGGATCTAATAATATACCCTATCATGAAAATATAAGACCCAAAAATAAAACATTTTTCATCCATAATCCAATCATTTTAATTGTTTTATATAGTTTCTCCTTCCTTATGATAATTTTTACAATTCTCAATTGATCTTCATTATCTCCCATTTTCTTTAAATGTATAATGATATCATATTTATATACCACCAAAAATTGATCAAGGTAATCTCTAAAGACACTACTAATTAAATCCATAATGATATTATAGGAATTAGTTAGATCTAATGGAGTAACTGACGATTCATAGTGTCTATAACTTGTAATGAATTTAATCATTGGAATATAATACTTCTAGACCATCAATTGATGATATCCATAATGAAGTAAAATCATAAAAAAGTATTGATCTTCTAACACATTATTAAACAAGTCATCAATAATAGGATGTGGAAACATTTTCTTGATCATTATCATTTTAATCTCTAGAGATAAAATGTGGAGCATCATCGATCCATGTTTATTTAAAAAAATAATTGATTCACCCCAAGGTGACACAATTGGTTAACTAAATCCCTTTTCAAGGATCTCTTGGAGTTTATACCATAAAACCTATAAGTCAATAAGATAAATATTATAGGTAGTATTTGAAATTAGTGATACTCTAGTTATGATTTGGATTGAAAAATCAATTTCATGGTTTGGTGGATTACTAGTGAACTCTTCTTGAAATAAATAAACAAATTCCAATATAATTGGCACAAAATTTGATGTCGAGTTTTACCCCAACCATCAGAGATAGAACCCCCTTCTAAATGGGAATTAAGATCCATAAAATTGATTTTATCTCCATCATATTTTAGTACTTTTCATCACATTTAAAGATGGTCATATCATGGTTTGTAATATAAAACAAGACATCCATTCCTAAAAAAAATTTGAACAATATGTAGGGAAATAGAATTCATTCTTAATATTACATCAAATTCATACAACAGAATAATGAAAATAATTTCAAGAAAAAAATTCCAACCAATGTCATCTAGAGAGGGATCATACACTTGATTTTAGATCATCATGAAACTATTTTTTCACAACTAATTATATGTATAATCATTTTTTCACTTCATGATACCCTTTGAACTCTTTTTAAGATTGAATGAATTAATAGATCAAATGAAAACTAACACATTAGATATTTTAGAGTGTATGGTAGGTATAACATTCACTACATTTTTATCAAACCACTCATCAAAAATGGTAATCGAATTAATTTTACCTTTGCCTCTTGGAATAAGTGTTTGTTTACATCGAACATCCTAATAAACCATTATATTTTGTAACTGTTTATCATAGTTCCCATACTCATTTCATTTTAAACATTTGTGTGTGGGTAGTGTATTATATGTAGTTTTCCCTCTATTCACATCAATATCAAATTTCTTACCATTACCTTCCCTTCTAATCTTAAAAAATTTACTCATCCCCTTATGGAAATTACCTCAATTATTATTCTCCCATTATTCAAAATAATGGAAATAACATATTCTTCTTAAAATGGTTCTTATATTTTTCTTTGGATTCAATTTTTTATGCTTATTAAAAAATCAGATTGATACATAACTTTAAGCTCCATTTCCACCAATATATAACAATTAACAATCTCTTCATAACTACTGATGTCTCTTATGGCTATTTCCCATAGAAGACTTGGTTTTAAGACATTGAAGTTTCAATCAACCTTACATATAGGATAGATGATATTACATGAAGCATACAAATAATGCCTTTTAAAATATTCTTCATAGGTACCAATAAATTCAACATCTATATACTTTATCTCATGGTACTCATTTTATATCTTCATAAAAATAGTATGAGTATAGTACTTATTAAAAATTAAGTTCATAAACTCATCCCAATCATGTGTGTTAATTTCATCATGTTTCCTCATATTATTAATAATCTCTAACCATTTTTTCTCTTCCCCTTAAATTGTTAGAAAAAAGATATGACATTTTCTTATTCCAAACTATGGACAATGGAATTTTTTTTCCATTCATACTAATAAATTTCTCAGTTGAAATTGGATTTTATTTCCCACTAAAATAATTTAGACATTGCCTCATGAAGCAATTAATAGACTTTTTTTCCATACTTCGTTCATTTGGAAGTACATCATGATTCAGAGGATGATAATGTTATGTGATCTCACCAATAATATTTTTCATTCAAACTCCCATAACGATTGTCTGATCTGGAGGAAAATCATTGCATTTTATTTCACACTCAACATTAACCCAATTTATTCAGGATGATTCCATTGAAAAAAACCATAAATCATAATATGAGGTACAATAATAATCATAGGCAATCACATAATAAAGAAAAATCACTTTTAGGACATCCAAATAATGATAAAATATTTTTATTCGCTGACACCATAGGTTTATCCTAGTTCATTCGTAGTCAAAATATATTTAAATACATCATGATTGTTAGTAATGTGTTTTGGAACATACAAATAATATCCTCCATGTATGTCAAACAAGGTTTATAGAAAGTCTAGTTACCATGAAGTGGATAGCAATCGAGTAAATCTCAATGTTCCCTTTTAAGAGTTATTTCCACTAGGTTCCACTATGATATAGCTTCATCCACTTTTAGTATCAAGATAGGGATTTTATTTCTTGGAACAAATTTTTCTATCCATTACCAAAATACTAGGATATTTTCATATACATTGATTCAACACTAGAGATATTCTTAAAGACATGTCCTTAGGAATATCAAAAATGTTTTCTCCTCTTAGTTTTCAATGGATAAATAAACCTATCTTATGATACCAACTATATAAAACTAGGATTTTCATACATGGATACTACATATTTTTTTCATGAATAACTTATAAATTATAAAGACAAATGTCAGAGGACTGTAAAGGTATAATCTATTAAGAATCTTGGAAACACAAGCCACTAGTTTAGAGGAAAACTACATCATATCCAAATAAATTCATCATAACTATAACCCTTCCTTGACATATAATACATAATACATTTCTTCATAACCATGGAAAGTATACATATGAAATAGGAATATTAGATAACCTATAATGGAAGACAAAGGACATATATAAAAATAAAATGAAAATAAATTTATAAGAACATGATAATAACATTTGGTAACCGTACCATGTATATTAAATATTATAATCCTTATTTATGAAATAAGTATTGGAAGTTCACAAAACCTAAATTATAAAATAATTGTATAAAATTATTTTTGAGATAATTTCGTTCACATAAGACATGTATTTGTGGAATGCACATAAGCATAAAAAAATTCTCTTAGTAGTCTAGGATCATATATATGTCTATCGTAGTGGAATATTCTTTTCACGTTTTCTTTAAAAGCCAAATGAGCATTTTTTGTAAAAACATGAATATTTAATTAAAAACATTTATTTAAAAAATATAAAATTGTGTAAAAAAATTTATTTAATAAATAATTTGGATATTTTTGGATACCTTTTTTAAAAAACGTTTTTAAAACATTGACTTGATTGAAAAACTAGTTTCCAACTAAAGAGAGAAATAAAAAATCTAAAAAAAATATTTTAAAATAATTGGTATATATAATGAGGGAAATTATTATAAAAATTATTTTAATGAAATAAATAGATTATATATAAATTAATGAGTTTCTATATAGATGGGTCATAATATTTTATCACCAGAAACACAATAATTAACAATTCATTTAAAGGTTGAGATTGTAATATGAAATCATTTCAACTTTATTAACATTGAAATGTAACCCTATAAAGGAATATAGTTAAATTAAACATAAAATGTCATTATTAAAAATATATTAATGAAATTACATGTTGAAGGGGATTTATATACAACTCATAGAGGGATATAAATGCATAACATAACATATGTCCCAAAAAAGGGAAATTGATACAAAAATCTCTTACCTTAAGTATCAAATTTCATCATAAAATTACAAACCACATTTATAATAAATATAATTTTCTAATATATATATTATATGACCCTACATATATATTTTATATATCATATTTTTTAATTATAACATTTTATTATTTGATTATCAATAATTCCATGTTTAATTCACTCTTCAGTTAATAACCACTTTCTTTTTGCATATAGGTTTTGATTTGATATTTTTTGTATTCTTACATTGATAATGGTTACATACTCTCCAAAATGTTAATGATAAAATAAATATCTTATATATTCATTATATATGTATTCATAGTTATTGAAAAATGTAATGGATGAAAATTTAATATACCATTCATTGAGATGGTAGGCCATACCTATGGACAAATGTTATTTCCATTTTCCCAATGAAAAGAAAGAAATAAAGGTATAAAATATTTTCAAATTTTGGAAACATTTTAAATTTCAATTATATCACTTATTTTTATTAATACCATTGTTGTTACCTTCCATGTAATGTGTGAATTACTTACATTTCTTCATGAGGTAGTAATCCTCAATACACATGATTGACTTTAGCGTATTACCACACAATAGAATGTTAAAAATGGAACACATGATATTATGATCCAAAATCATAATAATATAAAATAAATCATATAATGACATTTACTCCTCAGTGAGAACTCTATACATTTGAGTTCATAGATTTATTGAATTTTCTGAAACTTACTTTGGTGACTTGGTTCAGAAAGCATTGACCCTCGGTTAATTCCTTTGATAGATGTATTTTCTGATCTTGGTGTATTTCGGATCAAGAAGTGTTAGGAATTGTTATAAGAAAACACAAGATGATTTGATTTTCACCATAGGAATATTTGATCCTTTCATGGTCTAGAGCTCCGAGATCTTGAAACAGGTGCACCCATATACTTATTTTGTTGGTCGCTTGATCCTTATATGAAATGATATGCTTCTATGATGGATTTATGGGTAATATTTCTTGAACATCCGCTTATCTTTCAAAAACTGTCTATATTATGTATAATTAGGAACCTTTTAGGCCGATTGTTTTCCGGACAGTTGGACTGATTTTTTTTCCACCTAATATCACAGTGTATAGGTGTTGAATTGGATGTTTCATGTCCACTTGTGGATTGGATATGGATCAAAGACAGGGAAGAATTATGATAAAGTGAATAGGTATTATTTCAATATAGGATTGATTATTTCTCACCCTATAAACATTTTCGTCAATTGTTATCCTCATGTTGTCATGTCCTCAATGATAGGTATAGGTTTTTTTATCCAATATCTTGAAATTTACTAGGACTAAATGATTTGGATACCATAACTGTGTATCAGTTGAGTAGTAAGGATGTATTAAGTTTTGTTCCCAATAAGAAAGTAAAATATCATTTATATCTTTTTTAAAGGAGTTGGACATCTTCGATCGGTTGAGAAGTGATTTGGATTATCAAAATTTAATAGCAAAAAATCTTTTGGGGTCTAGGGGAATGGATGACACATGTGAAACTGATACCCTAGAACCAATTATCAGTATTGAAAAGGCATCATCCCTAGATGAATATGATGGTCTTGTAAAATACACCATTCATTAGGCTACCTTTCAGGTTTCATGTAAGGTCCATCTAGTGGCCCACAAGGGCCACGAGAGTCCAACTTAAGTATTTATGGATGTGTTGGGTATTTGGGTGAATGTAGTGGGAAGGAAAAATATAAGAAGGAAATTTTATTCTATTATTTTATTACTATTATTTTTGATGGTTTAGAAACTAAGATCTGTCATCATGATAAAGATCACCTATTACTCATTGAGAACTGTGAAAATTCGTGACTCTTCTCTAGGGTAGAGTCTGGTAGTGATCTCCAACCAACTCTCATCTTATAGAGGACATGGTTAATGTCTTCATAGCCCAAGGATGTAGAGGGGCTAGGATGAAAATAGGGATATAGGGATATGAATCATTATAAATTGAAATAAAACCAATGGATGTAAGGATTAATTGCACAGACCAAAACTGATAGAGACAGTGTCAGCAAAAATGTTATGTCCAAGGCGATGGAATGTTGCCCTCCTAATAAAGATAAGGTATAGAATAGAATCTTGAATCAGTGGAGTGGAAATAAAGGTAAATCAAAGATACGTGATCCATGATCTTGGCCAAAAAAACCAACATATGTTGGAGTTATTAACGAGGAAACTGATAGGGAGGGTGAGCAAGCACCAAATGGGATAGTAGAGAGCCTAAATTTCGTGTTATAGGGTTGGTTCTTGAATCAGTTCCTACTGTAATATAAAATTAAATTTAAAAGAAAATTGAAGGGGAAAAGGGTAATTCTAGGAAATCATTATTCACTTGAAATAATAAATAATCTACAAATCCTTGTAGATTAATACCCATATGAGGACGTTTCTATAATCTCTGAGAGAGGGTCGAGTAGATACTAATGAGGAGCGAAGGTTCTAGATAAGTAAACAATACCGCATTTTGGCATGAGGATTTAATTATCAAAATATAAACCTGGAGGAATATTTACATACATGGGACAATATTTCCAAACACCATGAAGATCTTATCTATGATGATCTAGATAAGAAACTAAGCACACTTCACTAAGTGTTATATAGGGTTTTTAATTCCAATAAGAATAGACTAGTTCTTATTAATTTTGTATGTTCTTTTTGTGTGTAACATGCCTTTTTTGACTCACATGGTTTCTCACTTTAACAAGAAAAGTTATTTTAGAAGATAAATTGTATTTATGGATCTATTAATAATAGAGGAGATGGGGTGACCTTTTATAATTTAGATGAGTTGAATATTTATAATTTTTTAAATAAAAAATGTGTTACCACATCAGGAATCCATAAATGGGTCATTATTGAGACTTAGGCATGATAAGGTCTAAATAAGTCCAACCAATATATTTTTCAAAATTATTGAGGTCATTTTAGCCCTTACCTTTTTTGTTTAACGACCTATAAAACCAATTTTTACCTTAATAATAGTAATTACTCTTTTCTGCTTACATTATTCATTATGGTTAAAAATTATGTTAATAATATTATATAGTATAAATTATTCTGATTCCACATATGTAATCCATTTTATCAAATCCCATTATCATAAGTGGAAAATTTTATTCCTAGATTAATCTCATATGTGTGATGAGAAACACGCTTTTCTATGTGAATGCTTCGAATGTTAGTATATCATAATTAAATATGAAAAGTACTATATATCCCCAAATAGATTATTATATATATATATATAATTGAACTAATATTATATAAAAACCATTTTAAAATATAATATAAAATTATAAAAAAAAGAAAAGATAGTTTTCAATTAAAATTGGGTATTTACACTTTTCATCCAAAATGAAACCTTCATAGAAATCCCAAAAAATTACCCAAATATCATTTTGACATTATGAATTTAAAAATGATGTTTATTTTATAAAATTACTTATCTAAATAACTAAAAAAAATTATTTTATTATTGTTAAGAAAATACCTAAAAGCATATTTAAAAACATATATTTCATAAAAATATATATACTTTACCAATATTAATGTATTTTATTATTAATATGATTTATTTATATAAAACCATTATTCATATTATATAAACAGTATATATTTTTTCATATCTCTGTGTTTAATGATTTGGTAATAGTATTCATGATTAAATAATTATTTTAACAATATATCGTTGAATTTTTTCACACTATGTTGCATGTAATGTAAGCTAAACTCAGTGTTTCATTTAACAAAAAATTTAAAAAATATTATATTTATAAGAAATAAAATTTTAAAAATATAAAAGTTTTACTTCCTACTTCTTACTTTCTCTATTTTAATATTTTATAATTCTAAGACTATGAAAAGAGAATGCATCGCACCTAGGTAGTGTGCCTTCTTGATAGTAGGAACATGGATTTTGGTGGTGAATAGTTAAGTTTGTGATCCACGTGTTATGTGGATATATTGAGAACATTTTTCTTATGGTTGTGTGAGGACCTAGGAGGATGTTCTTTTTTTGGGACTCATGATTTTTTACCTTGTGAAGTATTACTCATGATGACTATTTGGGAATACCAGGTATTAATTGATTCGTGTCCACAACATTGACTTCTTTTGTAATATTTTTCATGAAATAATTCCCTTTTAATTTTTCATGACTCACAATCTCTTATCACCTACAAGTGGGGATCAAAAACACCCTTTAGAGAATTTCATATATAGTTTGGGTGCCGTTTAGGTGGGCCATCTATATTGATTCATGGAAAATGTTACATGTAATGACTTTAAAATATTTTCATTTTAGATTAAAATTATGTTTTTTTCAATCAGACTTTATATGTAACACCATGTTAATATTGTGTTTCACACAACACTATGTTAGCATGTGTTACATGTAAGACCGAGTCTTACAACCATTTAATGATGTGACTATTTTAAAAATAAATTGTAATATATTTATAAATTTTATTTTTCAAAATAATCTTTATTTTTCAATATCATAATTTCGAAATTTTCTTAGGGTGAATTTTTGTTATTATTGTGTGAAGTTTCATTTATTGAATAATAGTGAAAAAATAATGATTTTTAGTTGAAAACTACCTTTTAGTTTTACTAATTATTGATGTTAAATAATATTTTGAATTTAATTTAAATTCACAATAGAACAATTATATGTCTATTAATACAATTTAAGTCATTGGGATGTTTTTTATATTTAATTTAGATATAAAAACATAATGAAATTTTGAACATTTTCACATTAAGAACCCTCTATCTCACCATATCTACGAGATTTGATTTATATTAAATTTTTTGAATAATGTAAATTATATTTGGAAAATGGATATACATGGGTTTGATTAGTGTAATATTTAAATTATAATAATATAATCTATGTTTTTCACAAAAATTATTAATGAATGTTATTAAAATTAATTACAATAATTGAAATAAAAATTTGTTTACATAGTGTTTAAACATTAATATAAGGAGAAAATGTCCAAAAAACTTTTCCACAATCAATAATCATTAATAATTATACCATATCGTCACTTGAATCTAATTTTATGAGTTATAGAGATAATATTCCATGAATGTGACCCATATAATAAGTTATGCAATGAAGAGGAAAAAAGTAATCTCTATTTCCAATGACATTTTTAAGGCCCTATGATATGGAAAAATATCATATATATTGTTATATAAATAATTTTGAAGGATTAATGAGTTCTTTGTCATAATAATATATCATTAATTATTAAATACAAATTATTCACTTAAAATTCTAAATAAATTCAATCATTTTTATTATTTGGTAAATTATAAAATAAATAAATGATACTAAAAATGCTATAATTATAGAAAGTTGAATGAATTATTATGTTCCATTTTTTTGTAGATGAATATATCATGTTACATAGCTATCAGCATAATATATTTTAATTCTATCATTTTCTAGGAATTTTTTAATTTAAATAAAATTAGTATTGTCAAAAATGACATTAATTTAATTTTATCAAAAATGTTGTTTTATTAAATGAATTAAAGTTACAAAAAAATAATTTCTTTAATTAATTTATTTTTAAATTTTAGTAAATATAAAATATTTTACATTCATGGACCAATTTTTCATTTATAATGAACATATTGACCCCTAAATACTAAAAACATTGTGAGCACTATTCATGTTAATGTAGTGTTCTTGTGTGTTACATGCGCTTGTTTTAAAATTAATTTCCAACAGTCATGGGGTTTATATTTTGTTAATTAGTTATAAAATTTATAATTAAATTAGTATTTATTTTATAATAATTATCATTTTAGTCTAATATTAATGGATGAATTACATATGTTATAAAAACAATTACATAATTAATCAAAACCCAAAATGAAAAAAAATTGGAAACTTAATGACTAAGGAACAAAATAATAAAAATGCTTTTATTTTGGTGTAGTGTGAGTGTTTCCCAACCCAAATAATAATTTAATCCATTTTTTTACATTTTTATGTACATAATGTTAGGGATACCTTCCAATAATGTTTACTTATTATATTTACTAGAATGTCACTTCCTCTCTTCTATAAAAAGGTCTTCACTCTTCCACTTCATCAAACCTCTAAGTCCATTTTTCTAGTTAAAAACCTGACTAAATAAGCTCCAAGAATCCCTCCCCTAAACCTATAACACTATAATTTGGAATAAATCAATACAAGTAAGACATTTGGTGAAAAAAATGGAGTTACTCGAAAAATAAGTAATATTCTTCATTGATCACTTTTGTTTTATTTCATTCTCAAACCATTAAATTCATCTTATTGTATAATCATATAAAACATAATTATCCTAAATATGCTGATATTGTTTTTGATAAGGTTTTTACTTACACCTTCACACACTTACTACAAAGGGGTAATAAAATTACCATTTGTGTGTACATTGGACTACCGCCTCATAAAACGATGTATTTTTTCCCTTTCCCACCACTCATATTTGGGAATTATGATGTTAACAATTTTTTTTGAGGGAATATATGATATTTAGGTTTTTTAAATACTTATTTAATTTTTATATTACAAATAACTTCATTCCTTCCATTTTTATTAAAGATGATAACATCTTTTGGGGATGTTTGTACTACCGCATCCTCATAGAGATGTTATACGTTCAAACAATACATTGAATGTATTAAGGATGAGTTTAATTAAAAATATGTGATATAAAACACATATCTATGAAATTAATTACATAATTACCTTTATTTAAATATAATATATCATTTTATTTATTACCCTCTTCATACCATAAAAAGGTGATAATGTTGTTTGTGGACGTGTGGACTACCACCCACACGACATGATGTGATTCCTTTTACATCAAAAAGTTTTATATATAAGTATATATGACTAAATAACATTGTGAATAATATATAATTACCATTATGGAACCTGAAAATTACTATATTTCATTCCATAGTGATCAATAAAAAATGGAAATGTTACTCATGAGTACATACTACTTATTATCTCCATGATTGTAACGTTGGTACATTTATCAAAACCAAGATTCATGACCAACTATAAGAGAATAATTGATGAATAAATTAGATAATTATGTAATTATTATTAATTTGTATATGATTATATAATTACCCCATTGACCGTAGCCATCCAACCAAATTCATTTTTGAAACATGAAACGAATTTGATCAAAACATTCAACGTAGACTTAATTTATAAAGTAGTTGTATAAAACATTCTAATAAGTGAATTAAAAGTAATAATAAACATGAAAATGTTTATAAATCAAGTAAATAATTAACATAACACTTTTATCAAGGTATATAGAGACACACAATACAAGTCAGCCACAACGTAATGGATTATCTTTTCACTTTTAACATCCATGAGACAAGTTTCATATCCACCCCTAATTTAATTTATGCATTAGATCTTATAACCATTTTGATATATTATATCCCAAATAATTCTATCTTTAAGGTATTTAAGGATTCACATTTACTTATCTCTTCTTAAGGGTTTTTAATTATAAATTACCTTGTGAGAAAATTTATCATATAATTGTAATTCCATATGTGATTGGTAATTTTCTCTTAATGCAATCAATTTATTATAATCCATTTTAATTGGAAATTATAATTCGTTTAGTGACCATATTTCATTTATTTTTTGTATGAATATTTCTTAAATATTATACCATTTTTTACAAATAGTGTTCACTTTATAATATATATAAATTATTAGTGAAATATTGATAAATCCGTATTCTTTACTCATTATGAATATTTGATAAGGAACCTTGTTTTTATTAATTTTTTTCAATATTAGTGGAATGTTTTGAAAATAAATTATATATGTTGGTGCCCAATTAATTTAATACCCTTGATGTGTTTTTAATCGGATGGTTTGAAATTGGTTTCCATAAAACCCTTCACATTTGATTCAAAGTAGTTTTAGATTTTCAGAAGGAAAGATCTTCACACAAATCAAACTAGTTTCTACCCACAGACATAAACTGTCTTGAAGCTAAATCATTATAGTAACTATCATGAGGATATATCTTGATATTTTAGATTTCCAACAGTATGAATTCCATTATTATTAATAATCTATGTGACTATTTCATTATTTAGAATATACTTGGTGACATTTTAACATAATTTGATTGTTTATATGGAATTACTCAATCATCTTTTATTATTTACATATTTATTATTCATTATTAATTAATGATATATTTCTTGTTAATTTACCCGTGCATATAATTTTATATCACCCTTATTTTGATTCATTTACCTAGTATATGAAGATTAATTCTTGGAATTATTTTCAAGGATGATGATAATTTTATATTTTTATGTGTTATGTTTTATTATTACCAATGTAATATGGGTTCCATGTCTGTAAACATGATTTCCAAAACAACAAAACTAAACAGTCCTTCATAATTTAATTTCTTTTATTCATTAAAATGTAATAAATTAAGGCATTGGCTCTATGATTGTATGTTCAAGGTGTAACATTTGGTATAAAATTAAGTTTAGTAGAAACCATGGAAAGTATATTTAAGGAAATATAGATCAAGGAACATAACCCTAAGATAAAATTTAATAGTATGTATATAAGAACATCTCGAAGAAACCATGATTATAATTTTAATATTATCTATATATAAATATTTTAATTTAGGTGATGAATTTCATTATTTTTGGTGTATTAAATGATAAGATCTAATCAATTCTATGTCATCATTCAGAAATATGTCATAGTAGAATAAATGTCATCCTAAAAAATTCACATGATCCAAGGAGTAAGAATGATAATTTATATTATGGTCTCAAACTAATATTCTGAAGGGAACAATTCTCCTAAGAATTATCATCATATGAGGACATAGTATCATGTACCAAAAATACGGAGAAATAATTCTATAGTTATTATGGGTTTAGAGGGATGTGCAGGAGTAAGAGGACAAATGGTAAAAGTTGGAAATCTGAAAGAAGTGGAAGATTTATTTTACCACCTGTAATAACTGTGGATATAATAACCATGTTAATTAAAAGGAATGGTATTATTATTCAAGTGTGGAGGAAAATCCATTATGATTGTGATTTTTATGATAAGAAAATGGTTTCTAATATACAATGTTTCAACTATAAGAAGATCAGACACTGCACAAATCAGTGTCTCTAGTGTCAAAATAATATACTCTAAAAGTGGAAAATAGATCATGTTCATGATTTTTCTACTTCCATAGATGAAGATGAACGATTAATATTCATGTTTTTATATTAAATAATTATGTAATATGAGTATTTTATTAGTAATGTACAAGTTATGAGAATTTTAAAATATATACGGATTGTAATGAAATACTCTTTTATTAAGTATTTCAGATCATATGTTGAATTGTACCTTGAAAAGTTATTCAATAGAAATTTAAGCTTTTTTGGAGACACATGGTTTAGGGAAAGATATCCGTTAATATGTTCCTTATGTTGATACAATGATTCTTGGATAAAGAAATTATTGATATGGATAAAGTAAATTGGATACTAGTAACTGTCTTGGAACTCATTCAAATGTTTTAGGTCCTCATATTAGGAAGGTTCATAACTTTAAAAATTTATAGAATGGTTAATATTGAGATTTGGATAATCTTTTAGAGATTTTTTGTTACGTAATCATATGATGAAACTTTTTCAAAAGATATTTCATAGAAATTGTTCAAGACACAACCAAAGGATAGGATTGTGCTTATAAAATGGAGACATATCAAGTAATTGTATTTCCTTACATTATTATAGAGTAAATGAATTTTTCAATTCATTAAAAAGGGTATTGAAATAAATGATATCTTATTAACATCATTTTTTATTATATCAATGTCCTATATTCACACCACTTGTTTATTTCTTCACGTTTGACATCATTCTCATGACCATGTTCTATATCATTCTCCATCAGAAATTGATAGTTAGATTTCTCATTCAGGTCTATGTTTTCACTAATTTTATCTTATTTTAAATTCTAGATTTTTAGTGACCATAAAATTTCACTTTTCTTATTATTGAAAATATGTGTCATTAACCCTATTTGTGAGGTGTATTTTTCAACAATGGTATTTCAAATAAAAAACCATTGACTTTTGAGATCATGTTTTAATTATGAGGGTGCAATTTAATTAAGGTGAGGAGAATGTAACACCCTAATACATTAATATAATCTAATTTTTAAATAAAATTATATTTTATTAGCTTTCTTTTTACACAACACAATGTTAACCTAACACTATAAACAACACTGAGTTATATTATATTACACGCAAGACAGAGTTTTACCACCTTTTGATGGAACACTAATTTTAAATATTAATTTTTACTCTTTCATAAATTTAATTGATCAAAATAAAAATTATTTTTTTTGTGAGGAATTTAAAAATTATATTAAATAGAATTTTTGGTATTTTTTGGAAAAGTTTCATTTTTGATGAATCGTGATAATACTGCATTTTAGTTGAAAACTGCCTTTTTATTTAAATAATAATTGAGGTTAAATTATACTTTAAATGTTTCTAAGTCAAAATAGATCAATTATACATCATTTACTCTAATTTTTTCCATTTTGTTAAGTTTTATATTTTATATAGATATAAAAAACATATTGAAATTTTGAACCTTTTTCCCTTTAAAAACTCCCATTCTTGTCATGTCTACTGGATTAGCTTTAAATTTAAATTTTCCACTTCTGTGAACTGTATTTGGAGAAATGGTTATACCTGGTAGTAATCAAAATTAAATTTATATTATAAAAAAATAAAATTAGTTTTTTCCTCAAATATTAGTGAATGTAATTAAAATTTAACACAGTGTTTGAGGTAAAAATTGGTTTACTTATTGGTTAAACATTAATCGTAAGAGTGAAAGTGACATTGAAAATTGTCCAAAATCCATTGCCTTCCTATATTTTAACCATATCCCATATGTTTTCTTATTTTTTGAGTTATTTGAAAACTATTACAAGAAATTTACCCATAAAATATATTATTTAAGGAAGAAATAAAAAAATCATTCCTTACCTTTAACATTTATAAATATAGAATATATAGAAAAATATAATATTTTCGGATATTCATATACTTTTTAAAGAAACATAGTTTTTATAATGATAATTTCAATTAATATTTAGAGATGAATTAGTTACCTAAAATGCATAATAAACTCCAAAGTAGTTATAATTTAGTTAATTGTTAAAAAAATAATTAACACTAAAAATATTAAAAGTAAAGATAATTGAATGAATTATTTTATTGTATTATTTCATTAGATTAATATTTTATGTTAAATATATTTTATCATATTAGAATTGTATTCCATCACTATGTTGATATTTTTAAATTTATATTATGTTAATATTGTCAGAATTTATATTACTATTATTTTATAATAAATGTCATGTTATTAAAGGAACTAAAATTATTGAAAATCATATCTTCTTCCATTTTATTTTTAAATGTTAATAAATATTAAATATGGACTATTAAAGGACCAATTGATCTTTTATTATAAACAAATTGACATTTACATTGTGAAAAAAATTGTTGGTACGGTTCATACTAATGTAGTGTTTTTTGGTTACATGCGATTGTTTTAAATTTAATTTAAAAAACTCATGAAATTTATATATTTTAATTTGGATATAATATATAAAATTAAATGGGTATATATATTATAATAATTATATCTTTAATTTAGTTATAATGGTTGAAATAAATATGTTAGAAAACTAGTTACAAAAATGATAAACTAAAATGAAAAAATTATAAAACATAAAGACAATGGAAAAAATTATAAAAAATATTTTTGTTTTGGGATGTGAGATTTTATTCACCATAATTCATCTTTAATCCATAATTTTACAATTTTTATGTACATTAGAACTATGAAACCTCCCAATAGTGTTTATCTTTTTATATTTAGAAGAATTCCACTTCCCTGACATAATAAAATGTAAATCACTCTTCTACTTAATCACACCTCTCAAGGCATTTGGATAATCCAAAATCTACCAAAATAAGATCTTGAAATACCTACCCTAAACGTAGAATAATCAAATAGGGAAACAATAAATCCATGGAGGAACTTTGATGGTACCAAAATGAGTTACTAGAAAAAGGGATAACATTCCTCAATGATCACTTTTGTTTTATTTCATTATTAAAAAAATATTTTTTTATAATTACAAACTTATATAATAACAATAGTATCCCAAATAAACTTATATTTTTTATTATTTAGTGTTCTACCTACACCTACACATACTTCTATCAAGTGGGTAACTAATTTAGCAATCGGGTCTATGGTAGACTACAGCCTCATTAAACGATATTGTTCATTTTTTACATTACCACCTCTCATATTTAAGAATTATGATTGGCGCAATATTTTATTATGATATTTATGATATTTATGTTCTTTTAATACTTATATGATTTTTATATAATACATAAATTCATTCATTCCATGTGTGTGAAAATACGATAAAATCATTTCTGGATGGGTGGACTACCAACTCCACAAAGAGATGTGATAGATTCACAAATTGCATGTAATATATTTAGGATGGGTTTAATTAAAAATAAGTATAATGAAATATATATATGTATATATATATATATATTAATGATATAATTACCTTTCGATAACTATAATATATCATTTTCTTTATTAACCTTTTCACACAATAAATAGGTGATAACGTCATTCGTGGACGCGTAGACTATCACCTTCTTGACGGGATGTTGTTCGTTTTACATCCAAATAATCTTATATATAAGTATATATGATTAAATAACATGGTATTTATGATATAATTGTCATTTTATAAAGAGAAAAATTACCTAATTTCTTTTTATAATGATCTTTGAAAATATAAATGTTACTCATGTGTCCGTACACATTATCATCTCCATGATTGTAATGATGGTTAATTATTCATAAATATATTTAATGATCATTTAAAAATGAATAATTTATGTATAAATAAAAAAATAATTTCATGATTATTATTCTTTATATTTTTTATATGATTTCACCTTTGACCATAGCCGACATTCCAAAATCATTTTTGACCCAATAACCAAATTATCTCAAAACACATGATGAAAACATAATTTTTTAGTTGTATACATAATTGTCATAAGTGAAAAAAATGCAATATCAAAATTTAAAAACGATATAAATTTAATAAATAATAACCTATGATTTTTATTCATTAATATAAAAACCCATGTGACAAGTTAGACTCAATGTTAGGGATTTTTATCTCACTTTTAACATTTGTAAGATAAATGTAATATATAGTACTTACTTCATTTATATGGTTTACCTACTTCCCATTTTGATATATATTTTCATGAATAAATCTATTTTCATTGTATATTTTGTTTTACTATGAATTATATCATCTTGGGGGGTTTTACTTGAATATAAACATGCGATAAAAGTTATTATACAATTTCAATTCCTTTTGTAATTGTGTATTTTCTCTTGAAGAAAATAACTTTATTGTGATCCTTTATAATTAGAAATTATATTTCCATTATTAGAAATAATTTTTTGGAAGGTATTTTTATTTCATAAATCCTATACTATTTCGTAAAATGGTTTTCAATTTGAATGTTGTATAATTTATTAGGAAAATATTCATAAATCTAAATACCTAGTCAATATAGATATTTTATAATGCACATTATTTAGGATTTAAATTTATTTATCAATATATGATTAATGTTTTAGAAATACAGAATACTATTTTGGGACTGATTAATGAATTCCTTTTGATGCATTAGTAGCCTCGTGAGACAAAATCTTAATGGTGAAAATTCATTAATGTTTATTTCAAAGTAGTTTTAAATTGTCAAGAGGATAGGTATTGCCACAAATCATATTGGATTATTCCCAAATACTGATATTATATTGACGATAGATCTTGATAGTAATTTTCTTAAGGATTTATATTTATAGTTCAGACATCCAACATTATGCATTCCATATTTATTGTGATTCCATGAGATTATTTGATTATATAAGGTATCAATGGTCAGGTTTTATGATCATATGATAATTTACATGTCATTATTTGATCATATATTATTCTTAATATGTTTATTATTCATTATTAAATCATGATGGATTCTTCTATACATAACCCTTACTAAAAATTTGAGCTCACCCTTATTGTTTCCATTCCCGTAGGATTGGTGATGAATTATTAGAAAGAGAATCAATGTTGTTGATCATTTAATTTATTTATGTATTATGTTTTTTTATTCTTAATCTAAAATGGGTTCAATTTATATAATTTGTTTTTCCAAAAGTAATAAACTTGTCAGTCCTTCCTTATTTTATTATTTTTAATCATACCAATGTAATATATTATTGCATCGACTACTTTATTATTGGGTATGGGAAATAAAAAAATAATTTGTGCCATACCCCGAATATTAATGAATTTTTTTTAAAATTAAATGGGAATATTTTGAGTGATTTTTCAGAGACGACATTTGATTCCAAAGCTCAGAGTTCACTAAATGATCCGTCAAAAAATGTTTGGTTTTAAATAGTGCACGTGAGTAGTTTTCCTGAAAATGTCTAATAAATCTTAAATGGGTGCATGGATGAGAAATCTAAGAGAACTGTTGCATTATAAATAGTATTTATAACCAAGGGGCGACATAAGATTAGTTAGTGCAGGCCTCTAGTGTGAAAACACGAAAATAGAATAACCGTAAATAAAATAATTAAATAAAATTATTTTATTTTTGAAATCCATATAACTCAGGAATAGAGACATTAATTGAAAATATGAGACCACCGTTGAGGTCGTGAGGGTATTCATCACTTAGGTAGAGCCCAACATTGGGAGCCACGGGTCAATATTGGGAATTAATTTTTTTCCCTAAATAATATAATTGAATAATGTTATTTTGTTTTAAAATAATTATAACTCAGAAATTCTTACTCGGATAGGAAATTTGAGAGTACTGTTGATTTTATGAAGATATTACTTTCTTAGGGGGGGAATAACATCGACTGGCGTGGGCTAGCTGTGAATGTTTTTTTTTGGGACGTAACATTAAATAAAATAATTTAAATTAAATATATTTTATTTTCTAATATTTATAACTCACAAACGGTAACTCGGATCAAAAATATGAAACCAATATTGAGTTCATAATAAGATCTTCTCCTTAAGAAGGACATAACCTCAACTGGTGTGGGTAGAGCTAAAATGTTATTTTTCAAATGCTTTAAATAAAAATTAAACAAACATAAAAAGATTATTTTATTCGAAATTGTTTCGCAACAACGTTGAAATAAGCTGACTATTTCATTTCATAAATGGAACCACATAACTATGCTGCAACGCAAAGTAACAGAAATGTTTTTACATAAATGAAATAGTGTAACGGTGGTGACTCAGCATAACACAAACATTGAGACGCATTTTCTACAATTAATGGGATAACCGGAATTTGAGATTATATTTGGATCGTGAAAATCCTTTTTAGTCACTAAACAAATACACTCCAATAACAAATACCAGAAAATTGGAAATCGGCTATGATACCCTTGGAAAGAGAATCAGAACCAAAGATCAGTAGTTGACAAAAAATGATCATCCTCGAGAAATCTCCTTTCCCAGGTAGCAGTTTTCTGCTTTTATGTGTGAATTGCTTTTCCATATTCATTCATTTAAAAGATGAACGTGGGTTAAATCACAAACAAGTTAAACCGCGAACCAATCATTCATGTGGGAGGTTTAATGATGTGGGATAAAAAGTGGATATCTATCTTAGTGATTATTCAGCCTTAGTTTTGGTTCGTCATGATCCTATGAACAATAATTCATACAGTTAAACACAAACAAAGACCTAGATCATTCTTTGGGTGTTATTGTATTATGACACCTTCCCCAATTTTTATTCCTTTCTTCATCCCATTCTTTTTGGCACAATGGTCGGTGACACATCATCCTGTGGCATCAGCGAGATCCCACGAAAGAATGTCGCGACACCCAACCATGGCGGTGATATCAAAAGATGTCATCACCAAGGATGGCAGCAGGAGAGAGGCGGTGTGCCCCAGCGGTGCACCGAGGTGATGGAGACCGTGACCAATGGGGGACGTGGCGGTGCAACGGGGTCATTTTGGTCGGTTGAAACATTAAGTGGAGTGTCCCAAGAGGTGGAACGCGACGTGTGCCGGCACGTGGTTCAATGAGGACAACGTGAGGTGGGAGGGGTTCGTCCGCAGCCAGCTACGTGTGGAGTGAACCGGATGCCAACATGGCATCTGGTCTGGACCCAAGCCATCCCGCCGATGCAGACAAGGACAGTGCACTAAACCGATCCACTGGTTAGCCCATGCTAGAGAAGAGTTGGCCTACGGATGAAGGTCAATCTGGATAGAAAAATAGGTCCACGGTGTCGACCAGATAAAAGTAAACCAATCAGACTAAGTCGGACTAGGCAGGAAAATTCTGATCGGGTCGTGGGGTGACCTGGAGGACTGGACCCATGACCAAACTGGTAGGGTCTGACAAGGCCCAATGGGCTTGGTCACTAGTCTAGGCAAGAGTAGGTCGGCCAAGAACCAACTAGGTCGAGTCTTATCAAACAAACCCACTCATGTCATGCAGGACCCCTAGGTGGGGTTTGTCTGGCCGGTCCAACCATGTTGGGCAGGGCCCAAATGCAATCGGCCCCTGTTTACTAAAATTCCAATAACTTTTAGACCACACATTTGATTGAAACTCCCTATACGGTGTTGTGACCCTTGTGA
This sequence comes from Viscum album, assembly GCA_963277665.1. Lineage (NCBI taxonomy): Eukaryota > Viridiplantae > Streptophyta > Magnoliopsida > Santalales > Viscaceae > Viscum > Viscum album. The sequence continues at coordinate 762,397,863 of OY728166.1, forward strand.
TGATATGGTCCTTTGGGTATATTATATGTGAGTTTTGTGGTACTATATATATGACTGATGGATTGAGGGTCATATTCTCTTGAAATCAAGCGAACTGGAGAGCGGGAATCCTATGGCTGGCTGGGACACTATGGATATGACGAGTGGACCGTAGTGATCCAATAGACGAGAGGACCTCAATGGTTCTATAGATGATTAGTCCTCAGTGGTTAATCAGACGAGGGGACGTTAGTGGTCTTCAGATGAGTAGAGATTAGTGGTCCAGCAGACGAGTAGACCTCATTAGTCTAGCAGATGAGAGGACCTTAGTGGTCCAGCTGATGACCAGACCATAGTGGTCCAGTAGCTGAGGGGACCTCAGAGGTCCAGTAGCCGAGAAAACCTCAAAGTCTCATCAGAGATGTGTACCTAGGGAGTACAAGATTATTCATCTTTACAAATGAAAATCATAATATCTATACTTTGAGTTATACCTACTTTGATTTTTCTTTGCATTGTAGTCTTTTGTGTGGTCTTTCATTGTGGTCTTTCATTTGTGGTTTGGGGTCCCTACTAGGTATTATGTTACTCACACCTGCATGGGCATCTCCCACACGTGTCATGTCTCATGAAGGTGATCAACACATTGACATAGAACATGTTGGTTTGGGACCAGGTAGTTCACAGTGTGACGGGATAGGCGGGAAGTAATTCTATGGCTACAGACTGCTACATTCAACCTAACCTTCTCTTAGGGTTTGAATAGACACACCTTGGTAGCTGTACTTTCCTTTGTGGTTTTCATCTTGTATTCTGGCCCCATTTTACTTTTTATTATGTTCTATACTTTCTGTAGTTGTCTCAGTGACAGTTTTGGTTTACTTATTTTTTTACCATTCTTCAGTTCATGATGTGTTCATGTGTACAGGACTAAATGAAATGTCTTCCCTTATTGTGATATACCATCTCAGTGCTAGTTTCCATCCCCTGGCCTTTGGAAGGAGAGCTTGGGGTAGTCATGGCATGTGCCATGGGGGACGGGTCTTGAAAACGGGGTATTAAAGAAATGTAAGTACCACTAGAAGAACTAAGAGTCTCTACTTTTTTTATGATGAAAAAGTGTCAAGTGTTCTGAGTATGGCTTTCAAGACAGAGATTCTAGTGTTGGTGGTGCATATGACATATCCAACACCTGGAACCTAAATCCTGCTTTCTAACTTTGTACGTGAAAACATTAGTTGCATGTGTCATTGAATTTTTTGTAATGATCTTTCTAAGTCATAGTCATCTCACCAGGTTTAATATATTAATCATTATTCATTTTGATCTCATTCAGGATTCCACTATATAGAAAACTAGCTTGGATTCTAGTGTGTGACCATGATGATGGTCCACATAGTGATGAGGCTTCGGTACAGAGAATGTTTCTTGAGATGACACCTTTGGGTAGTGTCCAATCTTTACCACCGCCCATTAGTCTGCAGTTACTACTGGCGTAACCAGTAGAGGATACACATAGACTCGGTTCCTTACATGTGTTTCTACGATAGATACCCCTTAGGTTCCGAGGTGAGCCTAACTCACAGGCTGCTAAGGACTGGGTTGAGATGGTGACCGAGTTTTCCATCTAGTCAGGGAACCATTAGATCATATGGTAGTCTGGGCAGTGATCCTTCTGCATAGCTCAATAGTGTGACGAAAGTGTTTAGATTACCTGCTCTTATTATGAGGAGACTTTTCCTTGCACATAACTTGAGAACCTTTTTTAGAGAAGGGGTGTCTTACCATAAAAAAAGATAATGGCTTTTCATTCCCAAGAGCTTCTACGACTACGATAGGATGATATGTCAATAGCAAAGTGTTCATCAAGGAATATGGACCTTTCCAGGTACTCTATGAATTCACTAAGATAAGTTCATCATGGACCAGACCTCTGAGCAAGATGTGTTTAGGGACATCTGATCTATCACTATTTATTAGTGTAATCCTACATATACTAGGGTTCTAGAGAGAACCTTTGTTGTTGAAATTACATTGGTTGAGCATATAATACTAGTGTATGTGATCGGTGGGAATGATGGAATCCGACTACAGTCTTGTAGACTTAGACATGTGAGAAGTTCTAAGAAAAGGTCCTAATAAAGGATATCTACAGCTCACGACTCATAGAGTGAGTTATATCGGCCTAGAAATAGGAAATTCATTCCAAAAGACTGAAGGGTACATCTCGATAGAGATTTTCCAGCCTATCATGCTCACATTGAAATGGTGTATGGTCCACCAGGGTTGAGAGAGTGGCAGGGATAGATTAATTTGTAGGGTGGTAGATGTGGAAGAGGATTTGGGAGAGTAGCATGATGTGGAATACATTTTGACATGTCACAACCACCACCCCAATATGGTCCACAATAGGCTCATGGGGTGGAGGATAGAGGAAGGGGGTAGCTACATGAATCCAAGGATTATAAACCAAGGAATACATGAAAGATTTAAGGTGCGGTCTGTTTCTACTCTTAGCAGTTGTAATAATAAAAACAGGTGCTAATAATTCTGTCTAGTACCAAACAATATTCAAGACCTAGAGTTTTTTATTAAACCATTTACTTGAACCTTATGTCGGGAGAAACCTATGGGTGGATACTCGATAATCAAACATAAGATGATGGTGTGATCTAATCCTTGAGGTGAGAGTTTCGGTTGGAACCTCTTGGTGGTAGCGTCGAGGCCTTATGATGTTTGTTTATGGATTGATTAGCCATCCATAGTACATGATTTGATTTACTGTTTTAGGTAAAAAGATGTGGTATGTCTGCAGCGTTGGAATGGGGTTATCCATGGTCAATGAAGAAGGAAACCCAGTAAGAAAAGGGATAAACACATGCATAGGAGGGTGTAGCTAATCACACTTAATTCGAATTTCCTTACACATGTGGCAATGGATGTTTTGAGTTATCGGTTCCTAGAAATTATGGTAGAGTACGGGGAAATATTTCCAGAAGATTTTTCTAGGATAACCTTCCCACAGGGAGATGGACTTTTGCATCATTATACACCTAGATATGAAACCGATACCAGCCTCAGAATATCAAATTGAATTTTTAGAGCTTTGCGAGCTGATGGTATGAAGAGATTAGTAAGACCCATTGTTCGAGGTTATTTATGGATTGTTGGCCCTTTAACCAATTGGATATTGAGAATTAGTACCCACTATCAAAGGGGCAATGAATACATCCTTCAGTTGAATCGGTCGACCCTTCGGGTGGATGGAAAGGGGCATGTAGGATTTTTAGAAATTAAGGTAGAGTTTGACGAGCACCCCTATCTTGAGTTAGTAGTTATAGTCTTCTCATTTATGATGTCATGACCCTACCTCCATGAGAGAATGATTCATTTTCTACATTGACCACAAAAATTTCAAGTATATCTTTTCTTAGAATGATCTGAATTCGAGATAGTGGAAATTGCTAGAGTTCCTCAAGGACTATGACTTATAGGTTGTCTATACTCTTGGTAAGGGGAACGAAGTGGTAGATTCTCTCAGCAGGAGATCCAGTTCACAACTACTTAACGATGCCTCAGAGCTTTTGGACATTCTTGAGATATCCTTCATGGATATATATGAGATTCATGGTTCAATGTTATTTTCCCCTCCACTCTTACTATGGTTCAGGGAGGTGGAACTTGGAGATGCCAGCTGCAGACTACATGTGCCAAAAAATCCACAAGTCATGCCCCAAATGAATATTTGAAAGGTGTTGAGCACATAATCCTTGTAAGATCATTCACCATGGTGCCCGTGATGTTGCGGGAGGAGGTGTTGAGGGAGTTACATACTTCCCCTTTGGCGGTACATATTGGTGTGGCGAATATGTACCAACACCTCCAACGTCAGTACTGGTGGTCGAGGATGAAGAAGGAAGTGGCTGTGTTTGTCTTTGGATTCCTCACTTGCCAATAAGTGAAGGCTAAGAACCATGTTCAAGTAGGTTTGACACAACCCCTTGAGGTACTGAAGTGGAACTGAGATGGGATATCGATGGACTTCATAGTTGTATTACCACATACATCTAGGTGGAATGATGTCATTTGGGTGATCCCAAAATAACACACCAAGTCATCCCACTTCTTGACCATTTTAAAAAAGGATTCAATAAAGATATTGGGATGCAACTACGTGCATAATATAGTTAAAATCCATGGAGTCTCATCTATGGTAGTCTGAAATTGGGATGAACTCTTTATATCCTGGTTTTGGAATGGATTACAGGAGGCATTTGGGACTCAGCTACACTTCAACACATCCTTTCAACCATAGGTAGATGGTCAGATGGAGCAGACTATACAGACCATATAGGACATGTTTTTTCTTACATTCTGGATTTTGGTTGGAGTTGGGAGGACCACCTACCACTAGAGGAGTTTTCATACAACAATAGCTACAACTACACCATCAATATGACACTATTATAGGTAATTCATGAACAACTATGCGGGTAGCTGCTGTGCTGGATAGACCCATGGGAGTCAACACCCATGGGTCCAGAGATGGTACAATCTTCCACTAATAATGTGTAGGTCATCCAAGATAGAATGAAGATTGAACAAAGATGACATAATTTCTATGATGAAAGGTGACATAGACCCTTGTACATCGAAGAGGGGGACCATGTATTCTTATGGTTCTCTCCTCGATGGGGGATATTGGGATTTGGTTGGGGCAGAAAGTTATCTACGAGGTTCATAGGACCTTTCTAGATACTACGTAGAATGGGTGAGTTATCATACATCTTGCCTCTACCATCGTAGTTAGGGAGGTTGCATGACTTCTTCCATGTATCCCATCTGACGAGATCCATGCACGACCCTTCTATCATCATCAACCATGTTGATATGAAGATTGATGATGGGGAAACATTCACAGTGTACCCGATGGAGATAAAGGATAGACAAGGGAGGATAATTCATGGATGATCGATTCCTCTAGTGCTTGTGTGTTGGCAGTATTGAAATCCCTTGGATATCAGGTGGGATTGGGAGGCTCAAATTTATCCTCAGTACCCATATTTTATTGGATTAGCCCTTGTTTTTTCTTACGAGGATGTAATACCCTAATGGGGGGAGTAATGTAATAACCTTAATTTCCATGAATCTTTTTCTTCAAAATCAAATGGGATTATTTTGGGACAAGGAACTAATATGGAATGACAATCCTAATCTCAAAGTTCCCAGAAAAATATGTCGAAAAATTTAATGTTTTAAATAACGAGTGTGAGTGGTTTTCTTGAAAAATTGAAATAACTCTTAAAAGGGTGCATGGATCTGAAATATTAGGGCATTTTTGCATTAAAGATTTTGGGTTTTACCCTTGGCATTACTTATTCTTAGTCGGTGCAAGCCTCCGGTGATAAAACCAAAAAATGGAATAACCATAAATGAAATAATTAAATAAAATTATTTTATTTTTCAAATAATTAAAACTCTTGAATTTTGACTCAGATTGAAAATTTGAGACCATCATTGAGCTCATGAGGGAATTCCTTAGGCATAACCTAACATTGTCTGACACATATCAATAGTGGAAAGTAGTTTTTGATAGTAAATAAAATAATTTTATATAGTTATTTTATTTACAAATCATTATTACTCATAAATGGTAAGTCACATTGGATATCCAATACTACCATTGAGTTCGTAAGGGTATGATTTTCTTAGATGGATCCTATCATAAGCTAGTGTGGGAAACTCTGAGTGTTGGTTTTTTTGTACATAACCATATGTAAAATAATATAAATAGAAGTTAGTTAATTTTTTAATATTCATAACTCGACAATGGTTACTCAGATTAAAAATAGGAGACCACCGTTGAGTTTTTAATGAGATTTTCTCCTTAAGTAGGACTTATCATCGACTGGTGCGGGTCGAGGAAAAATGTTGTTTTTCAGATTTTTTAAATAAAAATCAAATAAACATCAAAAATTTTATTTTATTCAAAATTCGTTTGTTACAATGCAGGGACAAGCTAATGGTTTCATTCTATAAATGGAACTGTGTAACGACGCTGCAATGAAAAGTCACAGAAACACTGTTTCATAAATGAAACAGCGTAATGGCAGTGACTTAGTGTAACAAAAATGCTGCAACACATTTTCCTCATTTAATAGGATAATAGGAATTAGAGATCAGGTTTGGATCTTGAAATTCCATATGAGTATCTTAAGGAAACCTCTCCAATGACGAACTCTGGAAAATTTGAAAGTGGTGATGATACCCTTATATAATGAATTGGAACCGAAGATCGACAGACAATGAATAATGATCATCCTCAAGAAATGTTTTTTCCTATTTAGTTGTTTGATTATTTCATATGTGAATTTCTTTTCCCTATTGTTTCTTTTAAATGATGAATATGGGTTAACTCAAGAACAAGTTAACTCGCAGATCAATCATTCATACAGATGGTTAAGGATACATAATAAAGAGGGGATATCTCTCTTAGTGTTTATTCCACCTTATTTTTGGTTCTTTGTGATCCTGCAAACAAAAATGCATTTGGATAAACACAAAAAATGACTTAGATCATTATTTGGGTGTTCTTTTATTATGACTCCTTCCCCAATTGTTGTTCTTACATTCTTATCATAATTTATGGTGCGATGGTCGGTGTTGCATCAGCCTGCGGTATCGACGAGAGGCAGTGACACATGGCTGAAGTGGTGGAACTATGCTTAAGTTGTAGTAAGAGACACTGACACCATGGTCGGTGGAAGGCAGGTGGCGGTACGCCCCGGCGGGGTGCTGAGGTGGCGGAGGCCATAGTGGGGAAGCGGAGCGCCTCTGGTTGGGCGCCACATCAATGGGAGTGGCCTACGGGGTGGCCCACAGCGTTCTCTAGTACATAGTCTAGTGGGGACCAGGTAAAGAGGGGTGCCACCATCCTCATCCCGCCGCATGTTGTGCAAACTGGATGCCAGCGCGACATCTGGTTTGGACCCAAGTCGGCCAGATGACTTGGGTCAGGCCGGTGCTGTAAACCGGGCTATCGGGTGGTCCAGGATGAAAATGATCTGACCCACTGATGCTGGATGGGCCAGATGGGAAACTGGGTTGTTGTGTAAACAAAATGGAAATAAATAGGTCTGAAAAATTTGGACCTTGTCGGAGAATGCGAATCAGGTCGCAGGGCGACCAGGCATATATGACCCATGACCAACCTGGGCATGGCCACTAGGCTTGGTTGCACCAGGATGGTGTAGACCCAACTAGGTCAGGATAGCCGAACCAGGTTGGGTCCTGAGGGACCCTCATGCCTCGTTGGTCATCCCAGTCTAACCATGTCAGATAGGGCCATAATGCAATTGGACCCTTTAACTAAAAGGTCAATTTATTTCAAACTGGGCACCCGATTGACATGACTCCTGGAGTGTTGTGACCATTGTAATGAGATGATCTTTTAGGTGTACTCTATATGAGGTTTAGTGTCATTTTAGATATGGAAAACATCATGAGGTCCATATTCTCTCAGAATCAAGCACACTGGAGAGTTGGAATCCTACACATGGCTCTAACATGAATGATTTGAGAAGTGTACCTTAGTGGTCCAACATATGAGCGAATCATAGTGGTCCATCAAAAGAGGGGACCTCATTGGTCTAGAAAACATGTGGACCTTAATGGTCTAGTAGATGAGGGGATCTCAATGGTCAAGCAAACAAGAAGACATTTGTGGTCCACCAGCAGAGTGGACATTAGTGATCTAACAGCCATGTGGACCACAGTGGTCCAGCATCCAATAGGACCATAGTTTTCCGACAACTGAGCGGACCACTGTGGTCCAGAATCTAAGGAGACCTTAGTGGCAAATCAGGAATGTGTCCCTCAATAGTACAAGATGATTTTTCTTTATGACTGAAAATACTAATTTTTATAATATTATTTTTACCTTGTGTGATCTATGTTTTCTTTTTGGTCTTATTCTGTGGTATTTCTTTATATACAATCCTTTTTGGTTTCGGTTCCCTACTAATTATTTTTGTTATTCACCCCTGCATGGGTTTTGCCCATACTTGTCTTGTCTCATGATTGTGATCGATGCTTAGATGGATACCTTAGTGGTCTAGGACCAGGTGGATCCCATTGACACGGGACATAGGAGATATACTTCTATAGCTAAAAACTTTTACCCACCACCAACCATTCAGTTAGGGTTTGATAAGATTCATCATTTCACCTTTACTTTCTTTTGTGGTTTTGGTCTTGTATTCTAGCCCCTTTTTACTTTTCAGTTTGTACTATACTTTCAATAATTTTCTCAAGGACAGTAGTGGTTTACATAGTGTTTACCTTTCCACAGTTTTCGATGTGTCCATGTGTATTTTTTAAAAGACAATTCATTCTCTTTTTGGGATATTCCTTCTTAGTGCTAGTCTCCATCCCATGTCCAATGGAAGGAGGGCTTGGGGCAGTCATGACACGGGCCATGGGGGACGGGTCATGATAGTTAGTATATAAAGTTGTTACATTTCTTGGATATTGGTATAACATTTAGAATGTATCGGAAGACATGATCTTTGATTTTAATAAAATTAAGGGTATGGTAAAAGTGAGTTCTTTTCTCTCTATCATCGTAACAAGATTTGAGTTACCATGGGTTGTTGGGAAAAAGTGACTTTCATGAGTTTTATTATCAGATTATATATTTTTCACAAGATTTGATCTGGTATTTATGTTCATGAATTTAGTTTTTATTTATATAGTTGATGATATCCTGTCTCTTGACTAATGTTTCATTGAAATCAATTGATGGTGGGTAATACCATTCCCTAAATAATAAATTTGAAAATACTTTAAGAGTGATATGATGATGAACCAAAACATGTGAACTATCTAACCGATCAGAATGTTATAGAGGTTGTTGTTTGTGTAGACCAAGTTATAATATCATTTGAGTGTAGTTATATAAATATTTATAAATAAAAAACATTATTCAAAACCATCAAAGTGTGAATCCTAGATATTTTGAGAAATAATTTTTATAATAAATTTAATTTCCTCGATATCTTGCATTACACACAACACCATGTTTTAGCGAACTACAATATAAAATTTATATTATTAGTAAAACATTACCATTATAACATATCTATTAAAAATGTAAATTTAAATAAAAAAAAATTGGAAATTCATGTTTATTTTTTTATATAACAAAAAAAATTGTCAAAAAATTACATATTTTTTATTATAGCCTTTAGGTTATTTTTTAAATTCATTTCTCTCAAAAAAAATTTAATTTTTTGGTGATCAAATAATAAAATCAATATTTGACACATTTTGAAAATTTATTTGAAAAAATGAAAATAAATTTTAAATCTACATTTTAAAATTACTTCACTATGAAATATTTGTATTTTTCTGAAAAGTATTAACTTTTTCGACAAATATTGAAAAATACAGGTTTTATCGAAAACTAAATTTTCATTTAATGAATTTTTTATGATCTATTTTATTTTAAAATGGGTTTAAAAGTAAATTTAGACAAATTATATTATTATTATACTTATTTAGGACATTGAAATAAATTACATATTAAATTTATAAATTTAATCATTTTATACTTATGAATATTATCTCTTTTGAAAAACTAATTTTTTTCCGCATCTGTGGTTTTAATTATTAATTATTTATTTTAACATTAATAGTTTGAATTTTTAAAATTGGATTATGTATTTTTAATATTAACTATTTATTTTATATAATAAATCCAGCTAATATTTTGGTCAAAATGATTACTAGAAATAGTAAAAAATACATATGATGATTCAGGTTAAAATAGGATAATCATGAGTTAATCTAAAATGATAATGGGTAAAATGACATAAAAACAAGAATAAATTAAATTTTATGAAACAATTAATCCTTAAATGAAATTAGTTTTGATAAGGAACGATTTTGGATCATGATGCGTATTTTAGAAATGGGTACACCTTTTTTATTTTCAAAACATTCCATCTATGTCATCTACCCACTTATAAAAGGGAACCCATATCCTACCCTATTAAATTTTTTGAAACACATTGGATTATCCAATTCAAAAAGATATCCTCTTTAATTATCTATGAAAAAACAAGATTACATATATTGATTTGGAAACCTTCTTAAGAAGGATTTAGGTGTAATCCTAAATGGATTCTCTGAAGAAGTGGTATAGTCCTTAACTATGTGGCTAAATTTAATTTTTCCCAATATCTTCTTCAAATATTCCTCAACCTTGATAATATAATAACATAATTATCTCCCATATACTGAAATTATATTATTTTAATTTCATGAGATATATATTTCTCCTCTTCCATCAAGTGGGAAACAAAAATGTCGATTGTTTGTATGTCAAACTACCGACTTGCAAACTGATATGATTTTTTACCATGACCAAATCTAACATATGGTTATGATGATTAATTTAAAATATTTATATGATATTTATTAAATATTAATACTTATTTAACAATAAAATCCCCTATATTTTCTCACCCTCCATTATGTGGGAATATGATAACCTTGATCATGTGTATGATGGGCTTCCACTCTATGATCGCCTCTTTTGTATGAGGTATGATATCATTTTATTTACATTTTATTTCCTCAGGTTTGAACAATTTTTTATTATTAGTAAGGATATGGTTAAAAGGGGTGTATGGGTCTTTATAGGACCCTAGAGAATGATTTTTTAAGGTAGCTAGACAAAATAGATAGTATAAATTGCTCCTCATGGGGTGCACAGTTTCAGTAAACAATGTTGGGTAGTATTTCCCAAAACTTCTATCCTCCCAATATAAAGAAACAGTTCCGATAGGGCCACACTCCCATGTAAAACAACTATAGTTTTTTTGTGGTGGCTTAATGAATTTTCATCGCACGATTTGTCTATCTGTGATCCATGACCATGAGATGGGGGATTTGAGACAGATGGAGCATAGTTGGCATGTGTTTTTACCAACCATGTAGAAAAACGATAAAACCTGTTATTTTGATGAATAATTATAATTTTTCCTTAATTCATATATTTTTTAACCCAAATCATTTTCATCTTTATCCATCATTGGACACTCATTCTCTATAGTGAGCTTCTTCAACCCTAAATATAGGCAAGGGTGCAACTCCTCAATCTGACATCTAATTCAAAAACTATTCGTTTCATTGGATCCATGAACATGATTAATATATTATTTAAGAAACATTAAATGTTTTCCTTAATTTAAATGAATCTATTTTCATGTAGTTTCTTATTCACTAATTTTCATGGAGTTTGAACGTTTTTCAATTTTCTTTTGATCTAGATCGAATCACAGGTTGTGACTGGGTAATGTTTCCACTAACAAGCTAAGGTAGTTGGTCTATAAATTTTATATCAATGAATTGTTGTTTAATGATTATTTTATTTTTATCATATTCCATACTTTTGTGTGATTATTTCTGAAATAATTGAGTCATGTTTTAATTGATATAGACATGTTGATACATTCCATTGAAACTGGTCATCATGGTTGGAGGATATAGACCTCAACCTTAACAACCCATGGGGTGGGTTCTACCCTTTTATCACGTTTTTTCCACCCTTGAGGTGTGATGAGCTCACATTATACTATTGAGAGTATGAATAGTAATTAAAGTGAATTGAAAAATGTTGTGAACATCTTATAGAACATTGTAGATTTTAATTGAATGGTATGGAATATGTAATACCATTCTTAATTGATGATTAAGAAGGGATTATTGAAATTATTAAATTAATGGTTAATTAATTGGTGAATGAAATGCATACCATGCCTTATACATAACCCTTCGTGGATCTTAGGACCATTAATTGATGTCATGGACATTTCCACTCTAGGGATTCTTCTTAACTGAATTCCTTAGAAATTTATACTCCTTCGATACTATTTACTTGATATGTTAGGATACCATGGACAATTTTACTCCTTGGATCAATTTATTCTATATTCCTGGATGAATCGTAAAAATATACTCCTGGTATATAACAATTATATTACTATTCGTTGGATATTTATACTCCTTTGATCCAATTTACTTAGATTACCTGGAGTTTTGTATATGCCTACTCCAAGGATCTAATTTAACTAGTTTACTTGACATCCTAGGATACAGTAGTCATTTATAATCCATGGATATGATAAATGATTTGGATTCCCTGTACATTTCTACACCTTGGATCCTGTTTAATCATTTTACATGGATGTCATGGAAATTTATATTCCTTGTATCTTGATTACTTATTTTTCATATATTATCTTGTTTCCATGGAAATTATATAGTCTTTGGAATATTCCCCTTTTAGTTATTACACCTGATTACATTTTGTTGGTTGCATTTTTTCTTTATATGCATTATCGATAGCCCTTAATATTTAGTTTCGTGATCACAATGAGACTTGATATACAAGATTCCATCACTTATTCTTTACTTGTACATATGTAATATCTATACAGTGCTTCAATTTATATGAAAATATAAGTTTGTTTTAGAAACAATTGGTGGTATCCTATTGAGTGTTATTTCATACCATGTTTAGGCCACCATTGGGTTCCCATATAAACTTTGGGGATGCTAGTAGGGACAACGGTAAGTTCCCTATTATAGATGCTTGTTTGATTTGTGCATACGAGTAGGGGAGAACTGGATCGGTCCTCTAGATCATGATGTTATCTAGGATATTTTCATTATTTACTTTCTTTACTATTTATACATGAACTATACTGGAAGCATCATTCTTTTTATTACTATCTTTTGTATCATATTCCATGATCAACATTGTATATGACACTGTTGGATGAAATACATAATAGTTTTGAAATGGCTACTTATTCTTCCACAACCCAATTATTTATTATTCTTCTGTGATTTTCTATATGATTATTCAACCATGATACACTTATATCACGAGGTTATTGTCTCCCCACTATTCAACCGTTGACCCACGTTTCTAGTTGGAATCCTCTGACATAAGGGTAGGCATGTTCTAAGCCTTGTGGCCAACAAGATTTATTTACTATTGAGTGATCCAAGTTATGTAATTCACAAAGTGGTATTAGAGGGGTTTGAGTTTCTTTTGTCATATCGTTTTAGAATATTAGAAGACTAGGGATCTGTTTGTAATTTGGTAATGTGTTTTGACTCGGAGTATGTAACCCACAGATAAGAAAAATCCAAATTTCCTGGGATGGGATATGATGTTTTGGATTATTATTATTAATTTTGACTTGATTTCAACATTGGATGATGCAATTTATATTTAATGTTATTTTTGGTTTTTTATTTCTAGCAGTGTACTCACACTTCTAGGAAATATTGCATCATGCATCATCATTGAAACATAAGGATTTATATGTCATGAATTTTGTCATTTCACATTTATATTACTGTATGAATTTCTTGTAGCATTTATCTAACTTGTTGATATATTCAAAGAATTGTGATATAATTTCATGAATGGATTTTATAAATAATTATCATGGACTAAACGAGAACCACAAATCAATTTATAAGGTGTATGGTCCCTAATAAACTAGAACTGGTGATCCATATTTTTCATCCAATTAAAGAGAATTATTACATAATCAGAAATTAATTTAAATAAAATAGAATTTTTTAAATTAATGTTTTTATTTGATAAGGACCCCAATTGATATTTATAGGTTGTTTCCTCTTATAATTTGAAATTGAAACATAGTATAATGGAACCCCTGACTTGTAGAAGAGAACATGACCCCAACTCGGATTGATTAGCAGGAAGTATGTAGTATCTATGGTGTTCTAATTATTTATATAACTTCTAGACATTGATTTAGGAGTAGATTTATGGGTGTGAATTGTATTAGGAATAATTGTGTTTGTCCGGTTTTTTATCACGCTGCTATAAAAACATGACTAAGTCATGCACATGAAATTTATAGATATTTTCCACCATGAAAGCCTGTTGTTTTTTTCTTGGAGGATGAAATAACCATTCTCGATATATGATGGGAAATTGGTAACTATTATTACCTCTAGTAGTTTCTATTTCAGAACATTATTTTATGCTTGATATGGGCGCTGATACCGAGTTTTGAGAGGGATTCCTATATCCTATACAGATAGTTTAGGGAGCATACTGGCCCATCCTGAATATGAAAGAGGTGATGCATGAGTTATAATAGTAGTATATTCCCATGTCATCATGGGATGGTGGGACACAAGCTATATATTCATTCATATAAACTATGCAATCCATTTTAAAACATCTCAAGACACTTCCTAAGCGTAGAGTGAAGATCACTGCGTATATTTTATATGGTTCCACATGGAGATAGTGGTATGTGATTAACCAAATGGATCATCATCAGGATATGGATAGGAGATATTTCAAGACAGAATTTTATGACTATATATATCTTGAAACACAGATGGATGATAAAGAGAGACATTTTATGAACTTGGAGTAGGGCTCCATGCTGGATATAAACTATTATGTGCATTTTATAGAGCTCAAGAATTTCATACCTATTATATTATGTGATGATGTATCAAAAGCTAAGTGACTCAAAATTGGTCTCATGTATGACATCTAATCTCAGGTAAATGTTTTCTAGCTTTCTACTATTTCATAAAAAAAACCAAGCATCAATTACTATATATAACCTAAGGGTGGTTCGGGTGACATGGTAGAAAATATAAAACATTTGACCCAGTGGTTTCATGTCATGTTGAAGGATGAGTTTATTTAATTTATATCATAAGGGGAATACCATCTAGAGTATGATTTTTTGTAGTTTTGTTATATTCCATTTGTGTGGGAGGTAGGGACATATGAGGATCCAGTGTGATAGAGATCCAGTTGTGTGTTAATATTATCGTAGGATGGGTCATATTCAAAAAAAAATCACAGTCCATCTAGTATCTAAGGTGGGAGGTTTTGAACAGAATCTATGTTTTGGAGTGGGTTTAGCAGCTTCCCATTTGTTAGGTAGTGATAGTTTTGTTGGTTGGTTAAGCTGAGGTGGTGGTCGTGGCTGGAGTACCCAGAGAGTATATTCTTAGTGGAAATAGAGTAAACCTTCTTAGGATAGTAAGGATAATTGAAAGAGATTTAGATTATTTCAAATGCGTACAATACATCCAATACCTAAGTACCAGCGTATTAGACATTCTACCACAACAGATACTATTATAGTATCCTTTATTTTAGTATATTCTCTATTTTCAGTGTGATATTATCATATCATTATCTCTATACCTTTTTTGGAAAGAATTTGTATTGATGTTCGGTTTTCTATTGGTGTGATGACACATGACACTCTATTGAAGATTTGACAGGAGAGAGTAAGCTAGTGCAGGGATTTTCCCCTTGAGATAGGTTATAATGGCCATATTATTTTATGTATTTTATTACATGATTTTAAACATAACTAGAATTCAAGTACAAAAAAGGATTTCAAATTCTAGTGTATTTGGATGATACGGTACATAATTCAGAAAACATTGAACCAAAATAAAAACATATTTTATTTAATATCCATAATTAGCTCTTTACATCCATTGAGATGTTACAACATCATAGGATGACTTGTGGAACTCATGAACAAAGGGATGAGATAAAAATCCTAGTAAGGGTATAAACATAAAATTAAATCATATTACAAGGATTATAAGTCATAAATTATGACATAACAAGGCATATAACATGAATATACACGAGGAATCATAACATATATAACATGGGATCATATAGTCATGGAATCATAGAAATGTGGAAACAACATACAACATGACATAAGAATGAGAAAAGGCTAGCCTTCAAGTCCATTGAACTTGGATGATTATGATTCTAGGATAACAAACAAGACCATTTTACATAGAGATTCAGGATTAAAATCTAACCACCAAAACCATTGCACATGAAGGAGCATGAGTCAAGGCTTACTAGTAATACCATTAAACATGACATCTCAAGAGACTAATCAAAACCCAATGCATTGGAGCACAATCTTGTTGAACCCATCAAAGAATTTTCATGAATATGTTTGATACTTTAATTACCATACATAAGGAATCAATCATATACATAATAATTTTCCAGGGAAAGTATTGGGTATCATTTTCAGGTCAAAAGGCATATCAAATGTTAATAATGTAATGGTATCCCTGAAATAATGTATTTAACACAAACCTGGACATTATAAAGGGAAAACTAGGAATATATCATTATAAGTGATGTCACAATAAACTGAAAACATGAAAAGATCATTTTTAATACACTTTAGAAATAATAAATTGCATAGTTTAAGGAAAATATTAATGATTATTTACAGAATACAATGAATAATCATTTATATAAAACCAAAAAAAAACAATGTAGTTTTTTAATGATAAAATAAGTGATTTAAGTAAAATAATTGTGGAATAAAATAGATTATGTAGTGTACTTGGAAATGAGTAATAAATAGGGAACATCCCATTCATCATTATTTCTTATCGGGAGGAATAGAGAAGGAAACTTATAGAACATGTATTTCCCCCTCAAATAAAGAAGAATTCATATAGGTAAATATGTTTGTAACATATAAATATAATTTAGGGATATTAAATAATAATAATTAATAATTCATTGGTTTAATGAGAGAGATAGTGTAACCCAATGGAAAAAATGGTGGTTTGGAAGGAATCACAAATCTTATGTCTCAAACTATTCTATGCATTATATTAATGTCTTAGGTATTCAAATTAAATCCATTAATTAATTAAGTAAAAATATTATATTTTTGTTTAATGTAATATAGTTTTTTATGCTCATTAATGTCACTTTTTATGGTTTACAAGATTAAAATTTATTATTCCGGAGCGTTCGTTACCTTTGATTTAGGATCAGTTCACTTGTATATGTGTAAGCAAGATTTTGTAAAATGAGAAAGGTTTTTTTGAATTTAAATTAAATGTTATTAATGATCATATAGAATCTTAAATAGCCTTATATATAAATTATTTCTATATTATTGGATTATTTATTAGATAAAATGTTAATAATAATAATTTAGATTATTTAGGGATTTTTTCAATCATCCCAAACTAGTTTTGTTTTATTAATTTATATTATGTATATATACATTTCACAAAACATTAAATAATATATAATTTGTATATTATAATATTTCTTGACCTTAAAAATTGATTTATGACCAAGCTTGAAGGCATTAATAGAAATTAGAAACTCATCATCCTTGAATGTGATAAATTAACACATCATGGATGGTGTTTTCATTTTAAGAACAAAAGGAGAATTAAAGGGAAATTATTATGTGTTTTCCCATATTAATTTATATTATAGTATAAAAAATAAATTTTAGTTATTATTTAACATAGATAAGGTTAAGTGATGAGAGAAAAAGAAAACAAAATAAAAAGGGGAATGACTTAAAATGAACCTGGATCTTCTTTTCAGGTATGATTTTCTTTTTCCTGTAGTTTTTTAGAAAAGAAGAGTTTCTAGAAATTTTTGAAGTACAAGACATGTAATTTATGAGTACACATCGTGTACTCTGTTATTGTGGGTAGTTGTGTGCTGGTCATGTAGTGACCTTGCACACAGCCATGTGTGGTGACCTGGAGGCCGCCTAATGCGGAGTACGGAAACAGAAAGTACACACTGTGAACTCCAAAAGTACATGCCATGTATTTTTTTTCATTAAATTCAATGGGTTTGTGTCTAACAGATAGAATAACCTTTTTTTAGGTCTCGTTCATCCGAATGAGTCTGTACGACTGTGGATCTTCAACGAACCCCCCGAGCCTCCATCCATCCTCCGAATCGAACACCGTCGATTACATTGAAATCACATCGGTGAGTTCACTCTTCTACTAGAACCTCGTTTCATGTTTTCACTTCTTTTAAAAGTAATCATGGGATGAACGTTTTAGACTTTTTTTTAGATCTTCAAAGTTTGAAATAGATTCAAGCATCGAGGTTCAAGTATATTGATCTCCTAACCCTGAGGTAGTTGGTTTGTTCCTTTATGTTAGAATTTGTTGAGTTTTATGTGCAAATTTGCCCAATACCCATGGAGGGGATATTGTGCGTTTACAGTTTTGGCCATATTTTTTCTTTGATATTATTGTATCCCTGAGTATATGATTTTTTATTGTGAATAGGGTGACTTGTTGTGATTTGGATGTATTTCCCATGCAGGTTTTCCTGTTTTGACCTTTTGGTCTTGTTTGCCTGAAGGTTGTTGTTTACTTTCCCATGCCTAGTATTATTGGATGGTGTGATTGTTCTTCTATTATACTGTTGTGATGTAGAATTCTATCCAAGTAGTTCTTGAGGTTGACATTTTTCATTACGCACTGCTACACTTTCTTGACATACATAGGTCCGTGAGAACCTGGTGTATAGACCATAGGGATAATGGATGATGAGGGCTTCTCCAAAGTGTCCTATTAAATTACGATGCGAGACCATAGAGGGAATTGACATTGAGTGCTACCCAGAGAGTTTGTAGTTCCTCGATGTAGTCCACAGGGGTAATGAGACGTTGAGTGCTTCCATAGAGTTCATTTGGTACCGATACGATGCTATAGGGGGAATTGATGGTGAGTGCTTCCTCAGAGAGTCTATTCTTAAGCTAAACCAGTGGGGTTAAACTGAGTGTACTACCCAGAGGGTTGCTTGTAATTGTTATGTAGGACCAGAGGGGATGGGATGTGAGTACTTCCCAGTGGGTTACCTATTTTATTATCTGATTTTATTAGTTGTTTCATGTAGTGAGGTGATTTGAATGCTTTGAAATTGTGAATTTTTTACTGCTTAGTGGTTTCATGTTTACTGTTTTCTGTACTTTTACCTACCATATACTCACTGACTATTAGGCATTGATATTCAGGTGGATGCCTACTGGGATTTAGTATCACACCATGTTTGGGTCATGCTTTTGGGCCCAAACAGATTATATTGTTGTAGGTATATATAAGGGAAAGCGCCCTTTTACTTCAGGTACTTGATTTGCATTGGAGTTGGAGAGCATGGGACCAAGCTATGATTGCAATACTGAAGATCTGTTTAACATTCATTTTGTACTTTGGTTTAGTACTATTTGTATTCCAGCATTGTGACTTGTTTGGAAGCTTTCCTAGACATATGTATTATGAATCATATATATATATATATGTGCTCCAGTTGTTTCATTATTTCAGTCTTCTATTGTTTACTGTTGTTGGATATTTCCTACTTCTGAAATTGTACGTATTTGTTTACTTCCACTGTGTACTCTTCCAATGGTGTCATAGTTTCCCTACTGTAACACCCAAGGCCCTCGCTGCTAGTCGGCAAACTCTGGAATTCGGAAAAATGTGCTTGAGGCCATGTGGTGGACCGAATATCGGACGCCTCTGGGTGGCTTCTAGAACTGAGATGTTACAAAGTGGTATCAGAGGATTCTTTTCTCTTGATTTACTGTTTCGGGCTTTTAGCCAGGGATAAGAAGGAATAGGTACTTGGTATTAAGTTGTGCTCGGGAGTAGCTTACCCGTGTACGGGGAAAATCTAATCTACCACATTTAATTTCATTTTTTTTATTTTTCAATTATTACAGTGGATTTGATTTCACCTTGAGTGATTCACATGATTTGTACTGTTATTGTTGATGTTATTGATGTTCTATTTCTGTTGCAACCCGATGAGATGAGGGTATGCCATCTCATTCATCATATAGGCACTTGCAAGAAATCACATGTCATGCATTTTGTCCATTCCATCTATGATGAATTAGATATTGAATGTTTTTGAGAAAGATGATGTGCAAATTATGCATTTTTTTGTGTTAGTTGCCTTGATAGAAATACCTACTATTTGATAGGGTATTTTTGTGTAGATATTTTCTTTAATTAACGCCAAACTTTGGTTATTTAGGTGTTATGGTCCCTCATGGACTGGGATTTGGTGGATCATTGCATTTTTTCCTTTCTATAACATGAATAAGATGCTAAAAACTGATTCATAGGGATTATGGGCCCTCACAGATCAGAATTTGGCACTTTTGATGCTTGTTTCAGTAATTTCTGGGTTCCAGAGTAGTTCTGAGACTTAATGTCTGGAAAAACCCAGAATACATGTCGTGTAATTTTAAGTACACACCGTGTGTTCTTCTGTTCGGGAAGAAAAAAAATTTCTTAAGTACATGTCGTGTAATTTATGTACATGCTGTGTAGTCTCTTATCGTGCCATAGGCCGTGTGGGTAGAGACACAAGATGGGGAAAATTCTGGAGTGAACACGTCGTGTGTCTTCCATACACATCATGTTGTGTCGACCCCATGCCCACCCGTGTCACGAACAACACAGGTTGGTTGAGACATGTCTAATACACACCGTGTTCCATATAAACATGCAGTGTAGTCTGACCCAGGTACCCGTCCATGTCACGAACAACACGGGTCGGTGTTACCCTTTCACATACATGTTGTGTTCCATCTAAACATGTCGTGTAGTCTAACCCAGGTAAGCGGCCGAGTCACAAACAAAAAGGATCAGTTTTATCCTTTCTCATACATACCGTGTCAATCTGGAACATGTCGTGTAGTGTGAGATGTGTGTCAAGCCATGTCACTAACAACAAAGGCCAAGTGATTCTTGTCTAGTACACGTCGTGTCTATGTTGAACATGTTGTGTAGTGTTGTCTTAGGAGAGTTGTGTGGCTTAACTGTGAAGAAGGAATCGTGCAGGGGAAGAGGATTCAAGTACACACCATGTGTTAAGACAATACTCCATGGGTTTGGGGTGTTACACAACCAGTTTAGTCAGGAGTACGCGCTCATGTGAATGACTTCATGGAACACGCCGTATAGGAAATGTACACACCGTGTAGTCATGTTTGTAAAACTGAGTGCTTTATTACTCCTCTTTACTTCTCACAATCCTTGTTTTTAGTCCTTGAGATCTTGATCTAGGGTTTGTGCTTGACCTTGTAGTGCCATTCCACTGATACGTCCTCTGGTTGTACGCTAGTTTCCAGGTGGTGATCAGACATGGGACATGGCTGATCAGGGACTACCTGGATATCCTCTAGTTTTTCCATCCTTGGAACCAGCCATTATACCTGATGTAGGTGTTGATGCATAGTTCAGGGAGGGCTTCTTGAAGGATGATGCAGTCCTTTTAAGGATTTCCACCACCTACCCCATTGATGGCTGATTTGACATGGGTCTTTCAGTAGCAGCATCCTCGCACTTTCTCTGGGGAATGAGGACCTCAGGCTGTAGAGTCGGGGCTAGAAGCCATGCTAATGATCTTTGATCATCTGAAGATTCCTCCAAAGTGTAGGGTCAAGCTCGCTACCTACATGCTTAGGGACTCCTCCCAGAGGTGGTGGTATGTTATCTCATAGGTAGGATGCTAGCAAGTTATGGCGTGGGATGTGTTTCAGCGCATATTATTTTGACTACTTCTATATAGAGTCCATAAGGGCCGATCGAGCCCAGGAGTTTATAAACCTGGAGTAGGGTAATCTTTCTGTTATGGAGTATTCCTCCCTCCATAATGATCTGCAGTGTTTCACACCTATTACAAGAGTTGATCAACTATTCATGGCAAGGATGTTTGAGGATAGTTTGAGGCATGACATCTGATCACAAGTGAACATCTTCCACTTGACTTCTTTCACTTCTATAGTAAACTAGGCACATATCACAAAGCGCAATCTGAGGGATTGTATATTTTTGAGCCAGGGTGGATTGAAATATGGGGTTAGTATTCCTCTAACTGACAGTAGGAAGTGCAGTAGGGATTCTTCGCACGGTGATCCATGAATGCGGGAGACACCTTCATGTAGCCAGGTGGTTTGCTACAAGTGTGGAAGGGATGGGCATATGAGGCCACAATGCTAGAGAGAACCAGTGGAGTGCCGATATTATAGAATGATGGGTCATCTTCAGTGCTTTTATCAGATCATCTCTCCAGCTACTGGTGATAGGGGTTCTTCTATGACTCATTGTTCAAGAGAAGCACCACCTGTTTCTCACCCGTCTGTGAACAAAAGTTCTTCCAGCTGTTCAGGCTAAGGTGGAGGTCAGGGACATGGTAGACATTCACCTTGTTTTCAGTGACAGTAGAGTGGATCAGCTCAGAGTGATCAGGCAGGGTCGCACAGCTGCAGTACAGGCCAGACTTTTGTAGTGGAGCAGACCCAGCATGAGAAGGATCTCGAACCTTCAACCCTTTGAGGTTCGATCTTTGTAGCTTCAGTTTTAGATTATGCACTTTTTTATATATGGTATTCCCATAGCTTTATATCTATTACTATCATGGAGAGCCTTGGGCTATGCATCTTTTCTTCTGCTGATATCTTGATTCTAGACAATCTGTTGGGGTCTAGAATGACTGGTGTACGTTAGTGTAGAGAGTACCCTCTACATTTTGGTTGATGTCACTTCTTGTGGGACCTTTAAGTCCTATAGATGACAGGCTATGATTTCATTCTCGGGATGGACAGGTTAGTCTCATTTCAGTAAGTCGTAGAATTTTATCATTGTAAGGTGAGTTTCATATCACCATAGGGTTGATCTTTTCTTCATAGGGGTGAGTGGAACGTCCAGGCGAGCAGAGCGGGTCTAGAGCATCATGGGTTGTGAGGACATACAATACAAATTGATATTCATTATTTGGATGATCAGGGGATTTCATAGTTAGACTTTCCTCCAATGGTGGATCGTTTCAGAGATTTCATTCCAAATGAATTTTCAGGTTTGCCTCTGGAGTGTGAGGTAGACTTCTCAATTGATCTTGTGCTAGGAGCGGCACCGGTGTACATTCCTCCTTATAGGATGTCTACACCTGGGTTTCAGGAGCTCAAGAAGTAATTGGAGGAGTTATAGGCAAAATGTTTCATCTGACCCAATACATCTCCTTAGGGCTTTCATGTACTATTTGCAAAGAAGGTAGACAATACCCTCATGATTTGTGCGGGCTATTAGAAGTTGAACCAGTTGATGGTTAAGAACCAATATCCCTTTCGAAGGATTGATGATCACTTTGACTAGATTCTTGGAGGCTGGGTATTCTCAAAGATTTATATGAGGTTTAGTTATCATAAATAGCGTGTTAGACCATCAGATTTACCTCTTACAGCCTTCTAGAGTAGGTATGGTTAATACGAGTATTTTTTCATGTCATTCATTCTCACGAACGCACGGGAAGTTTTCTTGGCACTGATGAACCGATTGTTCAATCCATACTTGGATTCTTTTATGGTGGTTTTTGTGACTGATATCTTGGTGTACTCTCACACTCGACACGACCATGCTACCCATCTTGAGATTGTTTTGTGTACATTGAGGTAACATCAGTTATATTCTATGCTCTCAAAATGTCACTTATAGATGGCTCAGATTCACTTCTTGGGTCATGTTATCACAGATAAAATAGTATCAGTAGACCCAGAAAACATGAGAGCTGTAGTTTCCTGGGATTAGCCAAAGAAAATCTTTGAGGTGAGGAGTTTTCTTGGGCTGGATGGATATTACAGATGTTTCATACGGTACTTTTCATGCTTAGCAGCACCACAAAAAGTTCTGACCAAGAAGGGTGTGAAGTTCTTATGGTCAGATTCTTGTGAGTCACCCTTTCAGGAGATGAAAGGGAGGTTGAATTTATCAATGATACTAGTCTTTCCAGAGCCAAGAAAGATTTATACAATTTACTGTGATGAATAAGGTATCAGGCTGGGAGCTGTGCTTATGCAGGGTGATGGAGTCATTGCGTATGAGTCTCGGATGTTGAGGCCACATGAGAGGAATTACCTGAAACACGATCTGGAGTTGCAGATGTTGTTCGTGACTTATGTTGTTTGGAGAAATTATCTTCTGGGAGAGAATTTTTTGTTTTCACTGACCACAACAGCCTCATGTGCATCTTCACTCTGCGTGATCTGAATTTGAGACGGCGAAGTTGGGTTGAGTACCTGTAGTCTTTTGACAATGATGATGCCTACACACAAACGAAAGGCAACATAGTGGATGATGCGTTGAGCAGGAGGACTCAGATACAGGCTATTCAGGAGGTCATTAGTGAGTGGAATTTTATAGATCTATTCTCAAAGATGCATTTGGAGGTGCACGACACATTGATGCAGACATTTCTTTCATCTCAAGCTCTTACCCCTACAATTCTTGATCGAGTACGAATGAGGCAGCTATAAGATTCTGAAGGCCTAGTCCTACGAGAAAGTGTGTCAGGAGAGGAACCTATTCCTGGATGGACCATAAGAGAGGTTGATATCTTTCATTTCCCGGGATGTGTATGGGTACCTGTTGATATATGCGAGGAGATGATGCGGGATTTTCATTCCTCAGTTTGGGCATTTCATCCTCGCGTCACCAAGATTTATCGTGATTGTTTCGGTGCGGATGTGCGTCGGGTTACGCTGTTCCGCCAGGATGCGTTCGCGCGTGCACCCGTCAACCCGAGGGGATGGGCGCGCGGCTTGTGGTCCCGCAGTCCCGCTTTCCAAGGGCGGGCGGCATTCGTCCCTTATTCAGGGGCGTCTGCTCCTTGATCGAAACCGGGATGATGGGATGTCGGCTCCTCCTTCCTTGGACGTCTCCTCGGAACTCGTCGCCTAATCCGGGTCTCCCTCATAGACTTAAGAATGTTCGTGAATCTCGTTCCCGGCGCCATATCTTCATGGACACCGGTTAATTACGCTGCTTCCGCCCGGACGTTCCAAGGAGTCTGGGCGGGGCAGCAACCTGCGGTGAGAAGGCCGGGTGGCTCTGGGTGCTGGGGGCGTGTCGTAACACTGCGACTCTGCACATCTGTCTTCCGTCCCTAATAGGGCTTCTCGAAGGCATGATGGCCTGAGGCATCCCGTACTAGGTGCGGGGAACTGTGTCACCTGAGGTTTTCCTCAGCTTCCCGTGTTTAACACGGGGTATGCCGCGAGTTTAACGTCCAGCGGGGACGGCATCGGACCGATCAACACGAAAAGTGGATCAGATGACAGAACCCCTTGCGGGGAACCTCCGACGCTGGGGCCAGCACATGGGCGGCTTCCCAAGTAACGTGGAGTGGAGTGAAGTGGCATGACCCCACCGGGATGTGGCGGCCCGGGTAAGGATCAGGATGGATGATGAAGTGAAGAGCTTGGACCCCAGAGGGGCTTCCTACGTACCGCGCGTTAACACGGATCAAAGTCAACGTAGTTCGGGCATACAGTTTAACGTCATGCTGGACGTCGGCAAGCCGACTCACGAAGAGGTCGAGGCCGCCGGGCGGAGGATTGAACCGAACCACCTCGCACGGAGGGGGATGGAACGGCCGGGTGGATCACAGTTTCACGTCATGCTGGACGATAAAAGGGGAAATGGAAAAGGGGGGCTGTGGGGAGGCACCGTGGAGATACACACGGGCAGTCTCCCACGGGGGCGGATTCATAGGTGAATCAACGCAAGCGTGAACCCTGGAGGGGTCCACTGATGGACGAACCGACGTAAATACGACCGGGACGACCAGGTGGTGGGCTTGGACCTCAAGGAGGCTTCCTACGTACCCTGTATAGAAGACAGGGATCAAAGTCCACGTAGTTCATTCTGTCAGGACTTACGCACTTGGGGCAGCCCGGATGCTGCAAAACTCAGTTGGAAGGGACTTGGACCGAAAGCAGAAGACACCTCGATCCCAGTCAGACCCTCTACTGGCTTCGGCAGTGGGGAGGCGCAATGGAGATACACATGTGCAGCCTCCCACGAGAAACTAGGGGTTTGTAATACCCTGCCCCCGTAGGGAAAAGCCACTCCCATTAAATCGTCCCTAAAGAGGGGCAATCCCGACATCCCTGCAGGGACGAGCGGGTGGGGGCCACATCCAAACCGGGGGGACCCTGCGTGCGGAGCACGGGATCAGGTTGCGGACGGTTTAGCGTCTTGCCAGACGAAGTACAGTTTAACGTCATGTGTTGAGGACGAAGCGGACGGTTTAACGTCTTGCCGGACGAAGTACAGTTTAACGTCATGTGTTGAGGACGAAGCACTTGGCAGTTTAACGTCTTGCAGCGCGGACGATGGGGCTAGGCAGTTTAACGTCGTGCAGCTTGGACGGATATGCAGTTTAACGTCATGCTGGACGAATATGCAGTTTAACGTCATGCTGGACGTATGCACAGTTTAACGTCATGCGGGACGAATGCGCAGTTTAACGTCATGCGGGACGAATATGCAGTTTAACGTCATGCTGGGCATAGGTTGCCGGACGATGGGTGCATGTCACTTCGCACGAACCTGGAGGGCCGCACGAGAAGACAACGCACGGTGCGGGCACCCGGGATGAGAATCATCGGGTGCCACACAGGCGGGTACCCTTAGGAGGTCAACGGGGACGACCCTGGCAGATTGCGCGCAAAAAGGAAGCTTTGCGCGCAATACTGCGAGCCGGCGCGCAATCGGGGCGGCTGGCGCGCAATTGGGCCAGCGCCTTGCGCGCGGATGCTTGAGATTGCTCACACCGGGCTTCGGATAGCGCGCGGGGGCAACGGCTCATTCTTTAACGAATGGCCACTTGAAAGAAGGGGGGGTGCGCGCAATCGGGCCGGATTGCGCGCACCCCGGGGCCAATTGCGCGCAAGCGGGTTCTTTTGCGCGCAAAGGCCTTAGGGTGAGTTTTTATTCAAATGAAAGGAGCCAGCGGGGATTGCGCGCGAAGGCGGACCCCGAGGCTTTCATGCGCGAAAGAAATGAGGTTACCTGAAGTTCGTCATTGCGCGCGGAAGGGGTTGAATTGCGCGCACGAGAGACGTTTCGACTTCCAGCAACCTTTGAAACGTTGGGGGTCGCCTTGTATTTATAGGCAACCCCGGGCGCGGAATCCAAGGCGCGAGCGCGAAATTCTTCCCGCGGGCGCGGAATCGGGCGCGGCGCGCAAGGGAGTCGCGCGGACCCGCGGCGCGCAAAATTGCGCGCCGGGCCGGCGCGTTGCGCGCATCCCGGGGGGTTTGCGCGCGGAACATCACCTTTGCGCGCGGGCCTCTGAAATTCCGCGCAAGGCCTCCGGGCCCTCCGAAACATCCTTCCGACTCCAAATATGACCTCGCTTTCCGCATCCGGAGCTTCGTTTGGGAACAACGGACTTTTCCGGCGTCTACAAAAGCCCCCCCTCGGAATCGGATCGGCGAGAGGTCGCAACGATCGGGTTCCGAGGGAGATGCCGGAATGCCGAAGTCCTGGGCGACGCGGGACTGTGGCGCGCAAAAATGGGTGTCGGGCGCGGAAGCGGCCGATGCGGTCGCGCAAAGCCTTTTCCGCGCAGCGCGGACCACGGCCTCGCCTATAAATAGGGGCACTGGGTTTCTGGAGAAAAGAGGGAGGTCATTCCTAGGAAAGGAGACCTCAGACCTAACCAATGTATCATCCCCCAACTTGTTCCAACACACGAGCGGGACAACGCTAGGGGCGTTGAGATTTTATCCGAACATAGGGAAATGAGAAAGGGTGAATCGCGTGTCCCGAATCCAGACATCCACAACGGTCGGCCTTCCAGGAAATGCCCAAGACGGTAGGCGGACAGTGGATCGACCATAACAACTGCAATAGACGGACCGAAAAAGGCCATCATTCATATTGCAGGAGGCGGACCACATGTCATCATGAATACCGCTTTGGGGTTCCTTCAGACACAAGGGTGGAAAATCCAGATCAACAGGGCATGTGAAGCGTGGGGCGAAGTGACGATTTGTTCGGACAGAATCCAACGCTCTCAAAATTGCGCCACCGTGGGGAAAACGTACTAGGCGGATGCACTAATCTGGCCGTGAGTCACCTCAATTCTCAGACAGCACCTCTCTGACGAGGAAACTGTCGCTTCCCATCCTTGCGATGGGGCATCCCGAGCTGAATCGGGGAGAATATCACAACTGCACCACTCTACCCGAAGTCAGGCCAGACGGCCGGCGACGAGGAGGGGCGGGACTTAACGATCCCTGAGGCTGGACCCGAGTCGAAATGCCCGGGCGTTCCTACGTACTCCATCAAGATGGAGATCAAGCCACACGTAGTTCTGAGAGTGCAGTTTAACGTCATGCAGGACGTAGGACCCCATTTGGGGTAGATCTTAGTTTAGGGTCTTAGAGCTCGGACCATAAAGGTGGAGGATCTTAGTTTAAGGTCTTAGAGCTCGGACCATAAGGGCTAGATCTTAGTTTAAGGTCTTAGAGCTCGGACCATAAGGAGAGATCTTAGTTTAAGGTCTTAGAGCTCGGACCAGAAGGGGGGATCTTAGTTTAAGGTCTTAGAGCTCGGACCATAAGGAGAGATCTGAGTTTAAGGTCTTAGAGCTCGGACCATAAGGAGAGATCTTAGTTTAAGGTCTTAGAGCTCGGACCATAAGGGGAGATCTTAGTTTAAGGTCTTAGAGCTCGGACCAGAAGGGGAGATCTTAGTTTAAGGTCTTAGAGCTCGGACCATAAGGGGAGATCTTAGTTTAAGGTCTTAGAGCTCGGACCATAAGGGGAGATCTTAGTTTAAGGTCTTAGAGCTCGGACCATAAGGGGAGATCTTAGTTTAAGGTCTTAGAGCTCGGACCATAAGGGGAGATCTTAGTTTAAGGTCTTAGAGCTCGGACCATAAGGGGAGATCTTAGTTTAAGGTCTTAGAGCTCGGACCATAAGGGTAGATCTTAGTTTAAGGTCTTAGAGCTCGGACCATAAGGACTCAAAGCACGCCACATCGTGGTCATATCCCCTGGATATGCGAAGATGCACTGAGGGATAGTGTCAAGAGTGTCGAGGTTTCGCCTGGTCAGAATGGGAGGTGGAAAATGTGAATCATGCGGCCATTCACTCAAGGACTGGGGGCACCGGTGTAACGATATGGGAGTACTACCGACCATGGCGGAAAAGCAGCATCAATATCGCACTAACCGTTGGTGGAATGAGGCAGCAAACGAGCATCGACCGCTCAATCGCAGGATTCATATCGATTTGCTGCCCGAGGCCATTGGGGGTACCGGCCCGAGTCGGTGGGAGAGCACTGAGGCATTGTGTCCGAACCGTTCACGGGGGCTCCACCCAGGGCGTAGACGATGGGTCCGAATGAAAGGGAGCACGAAGCCTGAAAAGTGGAGGAAACCTGACCAAGAGGATCCTGACCCTCCTGGCAATAAACCAGAGTACTCTTGACACCGGTGGACCACGGCAAGGGGTCGGGGAATACGCCTTGAGGGTGACCTGAAGGCGGCGGATTCCCCAGAGAAGGGGGAATCTCTAAGAGGTGGGGGGCTGGACCCGAAGTTTCAAACATCCGGGCGTTCCTACGTATCCCATAAGGATGGGAATCAAGCTGCACGTAGTTCTTGAAGCGCGGTGCAACACAATCGGGCACCAGCGCGGGGAAGAGTGCGGGTCTGACCCTCGCACACAAAAGGAGCGGCATTTGATATTTCTTGTTTGTCCTTAAAGATGAATGGTTTTTCTTTGTGCGGCGACATGCCCGTGATTGAGAAATCTCTGGCGTCGCCACAATAATCAAGCCATGGAAGGCATTGATGAATGGCGTGGTCATTAACCAGCGCCCAACATGAGTGTCCCCTGAGGAGGACATCACGATGCAGTGCCGTTTCTCGTCGGGCGGCCAAGACGATCACAGTTTACGGTCGTGTGGTAGGACCAGACAACACAGTTTAAGGTCGTGTGGTTCGGACCATGGAGGAATCCGCTTATTGCGGTACGGCGGACACGGCGGAGGTGGGAACATACCCAGCCCTGCGGTCACGCACGATTCCAGGAGAAGAGTCTTGGGATAGGGGTCTGCATATGTCCATCACCCGAGGGGCAGAGATGCTAGCCTCCAGATATACTGGGCCCAGAACGCAATTGTTCGGGCGACTCACTCCTCCTTATGGGGACGAGGGTCCAGCTACGCATGGCCTTTAGGGAGGATATCTGCATATATCCTTGGTGCTCAGATCATGGGAGCCTCGAACGACATCATTACCCTGGTCGGTCTGCCTAACGTGTAGAGGCGTACCGGAGGTCAGTATGAAGAGAGTGTCAAGATTCCACTACAACGCACAAAGGCGGAGTGTGATGAGGACTGCGCAACCAATGTTCAGAGCCTGAGAGAGCTGACATGGCGATCAAGGACGTT
Source organism: Viscum album (assembly GCA_963277665.1). NCBI lineage: Eukaryota > Viridiplantae > Streptophyta > Magnoliopsida > Santalales > Viscaceae > Viscum > Viscum album. Next base: position 762,428,010 of record OY728166.1, read on the forward strand.
GCTGACGCATTCGCAACACAACATCCGATCGCGTCAGCCTAAGACGGGGCAAGCAAACGAGCATCAACCGCTCAATCGCAGGATTCATATCGATTTGCGGCCCAAGACCCGCCGGTAAATCGACCCGGAGCGGTGGGAGAGCACTGAGGCATCGTACCCAAACCGCTAACGAGGATCCCTTTGAGTGAAGGCTCGAACAAGAGGAAGCGCGGGGCCTGACAAGCAACACAGGACTTGTCGGGATTGAATCTGACACTACGAGTCATAGACCGAAGCACCCAAAACATGTTAACAGATCTCCGGAAAGGGTCGGAGGACTCACCCTGAGAGCAACCGAAGGGGGGCAGATCCCCGTGATCAACCAAGAGACGGGGCTGGACCTGAGACACAAGCGTCCAGGCGGTCCTACGTATCCCATAAGGATGGGAATCAAGCCATACGTAGTTCTGGAAAGGCAGTTTAACGTCATGCAGGACGATGAGGGGTGTGAGGTAGTCCCACACACGGGGGAGGCGTACGGCGCGGCCAGTAGACCGACGTGAATGAGGACATAATCCCCCGCTCACGCGATACGCCTCGCACAAAAAGGAGGGGAACTGGGGCCAGAGGCCCAACGCGGGATAGAGATTCCCGGGAAATGGGGCTGGTCCTGAAACATGAATGTCCAGGCGGTCCTACGTATCCCATAAGGATGGGAATCAAGCCATACGTAGTTCTTGAAGTGCAGTTTAACGTCATGCAGGACGATAAGGAAAAAAGAAGGGGGGAGCAGAAGGCATCCCCAAACGTGGGGGGGCGTACAGCGTGACGAGCAAACCGACGTGAATGAGGGCATAGCCCCGCACTCACACCATACGCCGCACACCCGGGGGCAACTGGGCCAAGGGCCCGAGATGGGATGGAAATTCCCGAAGGATGGGGCTGGGCCTGAAACACGAGGGTTCAGGCGGTCCTACGTATCCCATAAGGATGGGAATCAAGCCGCACGTAGTTCTTGAGTGGCAGTTTTACGTCATGCAGGACGAATGCTGAACAGTTTAACGTCTTGTAGCTCGGACGTAGTGCAGTTTAGCATCATGCAGGACGAAGCACTTGGCAGTTTAACGTCTTGCAGCGCGGACGAATGCTGAACAGTTTTAACGTCTTGTAGCCTGGACGAATGCAGTTTAACGTCGTGCAGGACGTGGTACAGTTTAGCGTCATGCAGGACGAAGTGCAGTTTAGCGTCATGCAGGACGAAGTGCAGTTTAGCGTCATGCAGGACGAAGTGCAGTTTAGCGTCATGCAGGACGAAGTGCAGTTTAGCGTCATGCAGGACGAAGTGCAGTTTAGCGTCATGCAGGACGAAGTGCAGTTTAGCGTCATGCAGGACGAAGTGACACTTAGGCAAAGTATTGCTTGAGGAACCTAGCGTTGGTGGGAGGAGTGACACGCTCACCATCCATAGTCGCTAGGGAGTACGCGCCATTGGGATAGACCTTGTGGACAACAAAAGGTCCCTCCCACTTGGGCTCCAACTTGGGCGGCTTCCTGCCGGGGATCATCGGTGCTCTTAGGGCTAGCACTAGATCACCCTGCAGGAAGGAGCGGAGGCGAACCTTCTTATTGAAAGCTCGAGCCATTCTGCTTTGATGCCTCTCCAAGTTGTGCAAAGCGCGAAGTCTATTCTCATCCAGTGCTTCCAACTCGACTAGACGGGCTTCAGCAACTCTGTCCGGCGCTTGCTGGTCGTAGACCGCAGTGCGCAAGGACGGTAACTGGATCTCGATGGGCAGGACGGCCTCAGCTCCATACACCAGGGAATAAGGGGTCATCTGGGTGGAATTGCGAGTCGTCGTCCGATAAGCCCAGAGGGCGTTGGGGAGCTTGTCCGGCCAACTCTTCTTGTTCTGACCAACCATCTTTTGCAGAATGTTAGAGAGGGTTTTGTTAAACGCCTCGATCTGTCCATTCGCCTGCGCATGATAGCGAGATGTATGGTTCGAGCGGATGTTATACTTGGCATACAACTTATTCAACTCGGCTGCTCGGAAATTGGTTCCGTTATCCGTGAGGATAGCGTGAGGCACTCCAAATCGATAGATGATGTTGGAGGTCACGAAGTCAGCGATCGAACAGGATTTGACCTCTCTGAGCGGAATCGCTTCTGCCCATTTGGAGAAGAAGTCCGTGGCGGTCAGAATGAACCGGCACTGGCGAGCTGTCGCCGGCGGGTAAGGTCCCACAACGTCCAGTCCCCAGACTGCAAAGGGCCAGGAATACCTTGTGGTATGGAGAGGCTCCGGCGGCCGATGCACAAAGTTCGCATGAACCTGGCACGCATGGCACCTCCTGGCGTACTCGATGCAGTCATGGATCATAGAGGGCCAGAAGTATCCCAACCTCCGAATCTGGTGGGACAGCTTCGGCCCAGTCTGGTGGGCGCCACATGAACCAGCATGAACCTCTTGCATGACTCGTGGGATCTCGACTCCCTGAAGGCAACGGAGGAGAACACCATCAAACCCGCGCTTGTAGAGGATCTGCTCCAGACCGGGACTGCTCTGGAGGACAAACTGCGATGCGCGGCGTCGAACTCGCTCGCGCTCGGCCCGATCTGACGGAAGAATGCCATGTTGGAGGTACTCAACCAAAGGCGCCCTCCAATCACGGGCTGATTCGACTGCTATATCTGGGGTACTCGGGGCTCCGGGCATAGGGGCAACCGTGGTGAGGTTACTTACCAACGGGCCGCGATCTTCTTCCGGGATAACGGGAGCGATGAGCCTGCGGCGCGTCACGCGGACGATCAGGTTGTCCTGTTCAGGTTCCGCAAGTGACGCAGCCAGGCTGGCCAAAGCATCTGCTCGACCGTTCTGCGACCGGGGAACATGGACAATTTCCGGCCGAGAAGGGAACCGGGCCATCAGAAGAAGGGTGCACTCCAACAATGGCACAAGTTCCGGCTTCCTGACAACGTAGTCGCCATTGATCTGCTTAACGACCAGCTCGGAGTCCCCTTTCACACACAGATGGGGCACGTCGATCTCGAGAGCTAACTCGAGGCCGGTGATGAGGGCATGGTATTCCGCCTCATTGTTGGTACAGCCCTCTGACAACAGGAAAGAGTATGGCAGCACGGCTCGCTCCGGGGTAATGAAGACGATGCCCAAGCCCACTCTATTGAGCTTAGGATTATCGAGTCTTCTACCGGTGGGGCTCCGGGAGGCACCGTCAAAGTGCATCTGCCAGCATGGATCGGCTCGATCAACCGAGAGAATGGTCTCATCAGGAAAGCCTAGATCCAGCGGCTGATCCGCGGAGGTCGGGTGAGCGGCCAGAAAGTCTGCCAACGCTTGCCCTTTGATGGCCTTCTGAGACACATACCTGATGTCGAACTTCTGGAGAATCACAGCCCACCACGCTAGACGGCCAGTCAACATAGGTCGGCTCAGGATATATTTCAACGGGTCTACCCGAGAAACCAACTGTACCTCATGGTGCTGCAAGTAGTGCCGTAATTTCTGTACGGCAAATACGAGCGGCAGGCAGCTCTTCTCGATGGGGGAATACCTAACCTCCGCATCGAGGAGCATGCGACTGAGGTAATAGAGGCTATTCTCTGTTCCCTCGTTGTTCTTCTGGGCGAGAAGGGCACCCAGGGACCGTTCCAGGGCTGTCACATAAAGGACCAGCGGCTTTCCGGATACGGGCGGCATCAGGAACGGAGGTTGAAGCAGGTACTGCTTGATTTCCTCGAAAGCGGTCTGACACTCTTTATCCCATACATAGGTGGCACCTTTCTTCATAAGCCGAGAAAAGGGCTTACACTTGCCGGCCAGATTCGCGATGAATCGGCGTATATAGGCTAAGTGGCCTTGGAACCCTTGCAGTTCCCGGACGGTACCCGGGGGAGGCATCTGGCTAATCGCCCTGATTTTCTCTGGGTCAATCTCGATACCCCGGTATCTTACCACAAATCCAAGGAAATTTCCGGAGGTGACCCCAAAGGCACACTTCAACGGGTTCATCTTCAGGCAGCGAGACCGGAGGAAGCTGAATACTTTCTCAAGATCTTTGAGATGGTCCTGACGCTGGCGCGATTTGACAACCAAGTCGTCGACGTAGCATTCCACCAGTGTGCCGAGGATTGGCTTGAATATGTGGTGCATCGCCCGTTGATAGGTGGCACCTGCATTCTTCAGGCCGAAGGGCATGACCCGGTAGCAAAAGGTACCTTGGGGGGCCCTGAAGGCAGTGAACTCCTCATCCTCAGGGGCCATCCGAATTTGGTTGTATCCGGAGTATCCATCCATGAAGGAGAGGGCTTGGAACCCTGTCGTGGCATCAATCAACAGCTCTGTCACTGGAAGGGGAAAATCATCCTTCGGACAGTGGCGGTTGAGATCGCGGAAGTCGATGCAGACTCTAATCTGCCCGTTCTTATTCCTGACCGGCACAATGTTGGCCAGCCATTTGGGGTACTGAACTTCCCTCACGAAGTTGGCTTTGATAATCTTGTCAACTTCGGCCTCAACCATGGCACCATGGGATGGGTGCATCTTCCTGGGAGGCTGCTTGAACCCGCGATGGTTCGCCGGGAGACCAAGGCGGTGGACGGCTACCTGAGGATCTAGCCCCGGCATCTCGTCATAGCCCCAAGCGAACACATCACGGTGCTGCCTGAGAAAGTCCACGTACTGCTGCCGCTCCTCAGAGGGCATGGCGGCACTAACCAACGTGGGTCTTGGATCGGCCTCGGTTCCAAGGTTCACCTGTATTAACTCATCGACCGTGGCGGGGACGCCCTCCTCAAAGGCTGGGGGTGCGTCTTCCATACCCTCTCCACTCGGGGAGGGATCATCCATGGGAGAGACTGCGTTGGAAACTGCATTGGGGCTACCAGGTCCTGCTGGGCCACTGGTGCTGGCACGGGCGGTCGCGGTCATCTCATCAGGAGACTCACAGGCCGTCGAAACCATGGCTACGTCCAACCGTTGAATCGGGAGGACGTAGGCGTTATCCAAGCTGGCCCATGGATCGCTTGCAACAGCGACAGGCTCAACCTCACCTGCCAGGATCTGCTTGTCCTTGCTCTTGTAATAGTCCGCGTCCAGATAACAGGCTTCACATGAGGCAAAAGGAGAGGCATCTCCTTGAAGCACGCCCACTCGACCATTAAGGGAGTATTTGAGGCATTGGTGGTATGATGAGGGAACCGCCGCATGAAGGTGGAGCCATGGCCTGCCCATCAATGCGTTATACGCAGTGTCCTGAGAGACTACCATGAATTTGGTGTTGGCAACCAAGTCACCGAACTGGGTCTTCAAACATATCTTGCCAACCGGGGTTTGCTCGGTGCGGTCGTACCCCTGGATCCTGAGGTCGGAGGGAATCAAGTCATCCTCAGACAACCCCAATCTCCGGAGCGTCCGAGTTGGAATCAGGTTAATCCCGGACCCCGTGTCGACAAGACAACGCCGGACTTCAAGGCCGTTGAACTGGCCAGTGACATACAGCGGACGAATGTGTCCCTGTATAGGAGGGTCTTCATCCTTACCAGAGAACGAGATAACTGCCTGACATTCGGCGTCCTCGATCGTTTCGGCGTGAAAGGCCTCTACAGCCGCAACCTCTGTCTCAAACTGGAGGGGGATCTTCAGGGCTTCAGTGAGTGCCTCGTGCATCCCAGATGACATGCGCAGAGCCTCAAGGATGGAGAGCCTCGCTGGGATGTCGGCCAAGTGCTTCAGGACATCATACTTTTTGGCCAAGCGCGAGCTCCTGGTTGCAGGAGGTTGCTCTGCGGTTGGTGGCATGACGGGCCTTACCGGTTGGGTCGGCGGCCGACTGGTGCTTGGCGCATCCCGCTGTTCACTGGTCGCAGTCCGGGAAATGGTCACCGTACTGGGGTCAGGAGGCCGGGATGGACTTGTGGCAGGGCGGAGCTGGTCGCGACGCGGCTGAGGCGGTTCTGCCTGGTCCCACACCACAAACAGTGGCGGAGGCGAATCCGTCATCCCCGGATGGGGGGGCTGCGCGTGCTAAGCTCGGTTTTGAGCCTGCTGCCTAGTCTCAGTGGCGTGCACGGCCTGGCTGGAGGTACCAGCTGCTGTGCCCCGGCGACTCCTGCTGCTGCGGTTCTTCCGACGGTGGCGACGACCGGGGACACTAGGGAGGTCCACCTGGTGTTCTTCAATGTCGGGAACCGAAAAGGGATTTACAAGCTCGACGGTATTAACCGAAGCGTACCCAACACTTTTATCGGACGAATCATCCACCACCGGGCGGACCCGAGGGGGAATCCCCATTTCCGGGGGCATGAAATCACCGAGAGTGCGGGATAGTGGCGGAACTGGCGGGGCGCGCTCTTCCTTCTTGCGCTGCCGCCGTTTGCTCCTCTTGGAAGAGGCAGGCTGGGACGACGATGCCGAAGCAGCACCCGCGGGTTCTGGGGGCTCAGGCTGATTCAAGCGCGCACGGATGATTCCCTGGGCGCGAATGGTCGTCTTGCGGGCCATCCAGTTATTGTACTTCTGGGACCCGCGGTCGGAGACCAGCTGCCATTCGTCCTCGTTGCCACTATCGTCATCTGATCCCACGAATACGCCCGCCACTTGTGCTGGAGCTGGGCCCAACCTGATTACATTGTTGTTAATCTGGTCTTGGAGCCAGTCCTTGAACACATAGCACCGCTGGATGGTGTGTCCCAGGGCCCGATGGTAGGGGCAGTAGCGGGGGTTATCCGTGAGATGTGCCTCCTCTGGCTTCCAACACTCAGGCAGTCGCACAATCCTCTGCTCCAGGGCACTCCGGAAATAGCCGGGGACCTGATCCTCGTGAAATGAGTAAGTCAGGTGTCGCGGGCCCCTGGGAGCGCGGTCTTGACGAGGGGCTGGAGGGGCCTGCCGAGGAGGTGGACCCTGATTATCTCGCCTAGGTTGTGGCGGTACATTACGCGGAGGGGCCGGCCGGTTCTGAGGCTGCCGTTGCTGGGCCGGGAACTGAGCCCGTGGAGGCGGATTCCTGTGAGGCTGCGGAGCTGGCCTCACCGGCAGCAGCTCCAACGGCCTGGGAGCCTCTATCTGGGCCACAGCAGCGGGCTCAGCCCTGCTGACTCTCCTTGCAGGAATCATTGGAGGCAGCGGGTGTGCCTGGCTGGCCTGTTGCAGGGCTTCCTCAAGACGTTGAGCTTTGTCTGAGAAGTCCCTGAACCCTCCGGGGTAATTCTGAGTAATCAGGGAAGGGACCAGCTCGGTCTTGACGTTCCCGACGCACATTGTCAGCAACTGCTCCTGAGTCAATGGCATGTCAAGGGAATACGTGAGACCCTTCCATCGGGAGACGAAGTCCGCGACTCGCTCATCAGGCCTCTGCTTGCACTTGAAGAGGTCTGCGATACTCGTCTTCCGGGTCGTGGAACTGAACTGGTAGAGGAACTGTCTACGGAGGTCCTCCCAGCTGGTTACCGACCCGACGGGAAGCTGGCTGTACCAGACAAATGCTGGCCCTTCCAGTGTCTGAACAAAGCAGCGAAGCTTAGCGGCCTCCGGATGCGCCGGAGTCCCCAACATAGGCCCGCACCTCGAGTTGAAGTGGGCTAAATGCTGTGGCGGATCTCCAGTCCCGTTGAAGGGGGCGAAAGTGGGATTCCCGAATCCCGGAGGCGCCGGCATGTCATCCACCCATGCTGGGTAGGGCTTGCCGTCCGGTGGGATCGCCACCTGCCGAGTCTCCAAGGCTTCCAAGCGGGCAATGAGTGCCGCCATCGGATCGTCCGGACATGGGTTCCAGTCCGGGCGAGGATCTCTAACCACGAGCGCATTGCATGGCCCTTCAATCGGGTCGTCGACCGGATCGTCGAACTCGGCAGCTCGTGGGATGGCGGGCGGAGCGGCCCTTGGGGCAGCGGGAGGAATCCGAGCGGGATCTCTCAGGTAGTCACGCCGCTCGGGAGGGTGTGGCGAAACATACCGCGCCCTCTTGCCGTAGGCAATGGCCTCTCTCCTGTCGGAGAACACGGCGTAATCACGGTTGCCCGGGAGAGTCTCGTCGAGGTGCGGTTGTTCCGGTCCCTGTTGTCCTGGCCTGGGATCACCGTAGTCAGGCCGCCGTTCTGCAGCGCGCTCGGCGAGGAGCTGGTCAACCAGCCTCTTCTGTTCGGCGAGCTGCTGACGTAGCGTAGCCTTCTCGGGATCCTCCTCTGCCCTCTGCATGGAGGCAGATGGGTCGGCGGGCTTTATAGCCTCGCTGTGCTCTTTTCCTTTGCTGACGTTTCGGCTTAACGTCAGTGCTTCAGTGGGTGCGGGGAGCCCCAGGAGGTTTCTCTGATGACGAGTAACTCTCACTGATGGATCTGACGACGGCTTGTCTTCGGGGGGGAAGCCCCCGTCGAGAAGTTCCAAGTCGTTCCCCTCTCCCGACAGGTCAGCCATATTGACCGTTCCTGTCCCTGGGGATATACCCTCAGGGCCACCCAGCGAATCGGGCTGTCGGCGGATCACACTGAAGCGTAGGGCAGCGTACTGCCCCCATCCACGGATATACACGTGGGGAGTGGCTTCCTCGATAACTTTGCGGAGTACTTGAAAACACTCAAAGCATCGTTGTTGGAGGGCCTCGTGGTGCCCAAATGACCCGGGGTGCCGAACCGCGGGGAGCATGGCCAGGTCAATTTGACGGCACTGCTCACCAATATCCTCCAGGTGCGCTTGACTCCCGGGGTATGGCATTTGTAGGCGGTGAAGACAGGAGCGAGTCTCCCGGAGAGTTCGGCGGAAGCATTCGAACTCATCCGGGGTGAGCGATTCGGGTGCATCAAAGCCCGGTCCTGCGACTGGCCAAAACTTCTCAGGGAAGTGGCCCTCTGCAAGGACGGTCCAGAAGCTCCACGACTCAAACTCGGGACCCAGATCTCCTTGGTCCTCTTCCATGCCTGGGAACGGACGGGGAACTGGTAGTGGTGCCGAGGCGGGCCGCCGGGCCGACGGGCTGGCCGGCGGTGAATACGGCGAGCAGGCCGATTGGCCTCCATATCCTGGGCCTCCCCCTGAGGGTGGCGGTGCCCCAGCTACCACATCACGATAGGACGGGCCGGCGAGCGAACATCCTGTCGTAGCATCGGTGCTCGCTGAGAGTGCACCAGATCGTGGTTCGACCGTCGATCCCCAGAAAAAGTCTCCGGCTTCTCCGATCGAGGCGGAAGGCACTTCCGGAGGGGCCGGTACCAACCGCAAGCTTGATCCCTGGGGGTCTACCAGGCCCTCGTTACTCCGGATATACCTTCGGAGAGAAGCGGGGATCACATCGATCTCGCTCTCGGGGAGCACGAGGCTGACGTGCCGCATTCCTACCCCTGCCCTTGACTGGCGGGGTTGGGGAAGGGGCTCTGTCGCCGAATCGTACTCTGCCTCTGAGTCAGAGAAGCACACCAGTCGGATCTCTGCCCGGAATTCCGTAACATTCTTCCCTCGGCGTCGACGCCTTGCCTTCCTGCCCCTGGGTGGTTCTTCGGGGCAGGGCTGATCTCTGTCCTGGCGTCCTCCGGCCGCACTGGTGCTGGGGCCGAGAGGACTGGGAACCGAGGTGCGAAGGGCACCGGGACAGATATCAAAGGGGACGCGGGGAGAGATGATTCCGGGCAGGACTCCGGGCCGGGATCGGAAGGTGGGATGACCCATGCCTCCTGGATCGGCCACACAGAGTAGATCCTGCCGGTGAATAGCGCTACCGCGAGGTGGTCCGCGGTGGCTACTGCCAGTGCCAGCAACCGGGAGAGTCAACCCAACCTGCCTTTGGGGCGGTCGGGGCCTCGATCCGGGTCGGGCATAGGAGTTCCCCCGCTCAGGATGCACAGAGGCCTGGCGACTGGAGCCAGCGGTGGCTCGGGCCAATGCGGCCGCTGTTGCTAGAGCCCCAAGGTGGGCATCCTCTTCCGCTCGTGCCCGACGTTGGCGTCGAGACAGACGAGTTGGGATGAGCGGCGCGGGCAGGTGGAGAGCCCGCTCTTCGACTGGAGAGGCCTGGCGGCGGTGTCGCCGTGGCCTGGCGGGAGTCCTTACCGTAGATCCCTGGAGCGAATCCCGGATAGGGTGATCCCGGGCCTCTTCCACCTCATCCGCGTAGGGAAGGGAACTGTCAGAGCGCTCCGGGGATAAGCTCCCGAAGCGGTTGGACGTTGAGGTAGGCAGCGGTGCCTCCCTGCGCGGCCCTCGGGGGCGGCGGTGGTGGCGAGGCGCAGCCTCCTCAAGGTCTAGGCGAGCCATTTCCCTAGTGGGGATGACTCCCTCTTCCTCGTATCTCCGCACCACGGTGTTGATCACCCTTCTCTGGATGACCTCCGAGGGGGAGAGAGGGCGTGGTCGTCCCGCAATTGCGGCTGCTGGGACGGCTGCGGAACAGGCGGGACCGCGCGGAGTAGCCGCGTCGGTGTTTCCCCTGTCCCTGCGCCAGTGGGCGGGTGGCGATCGGGCACTGGATCGGGCGACCTGATTTCTGAAAGCAGGGAGAATGACCCATTAACACTGACAGGAAAAAGGAATCGACAACCAACCATTAGCGCCACGACGCCTTCCGTGGGGGGAACCCAGGCCCTCGACGTTGCGAGACGGAGTGCCCGATATCCCTTCCCCAGCCCCTGGCGGGTAAGACTGAATGCTTGGCCGGGCAACACGCCGGTCTTCCAACACCTCTGAAAGCCATCGGTCTTCGTATCGAGGAGAAGAGATTCACGTCGGGTTCACCATTTTTCTGTTTCGTTGCGGATGTGCGTTGGGTTACGCTGTTCCGCCAGGACGCGTTCGCGCGTGCACCCGTCAACCCGAGGGGATGGGCGCGCGGCTTGTGGTCCCGCAGTCCCGCTTTCCAAGGGCGGGCGGCATTCGTCCCTTATTCAGGGGCGTCTGCTCCTTGATCGAAACCGGGATGATGGGATGTCGGCTCCTCCTTCCTTGGACGTCTCCTCGGAACTCGTCGCCTAATCCGGGTCTCCCTCATAGACTTAAGAATGTTCGTGAATCTCGTTCCCGGCGCCATATCTTCATGGACACCGGTTAATTACGCTGCTTCCGCCCGGACGTTCCAAGGAGTCTGGGCGGGGCAGCAACCTGCGGTGAGAAGGCCGGGTGGCTCTGGGTGCTGGGGGCGTGTCGTAACACTGCGACTCTGCACATCTGTCTTCCGTCCCTAATAGGGCTTCTCGAAGGCATGATGGCCTGAGGCATCCCGTACTAGGTGCGGGGAACTGTGTCACCTGAGGTTTTCCTCAGCTTCCCGTGTTTAACACGGGGTATGCCGCGAGTTTAACGTCCAGCGGGGACGGCATCGGACCGATCAACACGAAAAGTGGATCAGATGACAGAACCCCTTGCGGGGAACCTCCGACGCTGGGGCCAGCACATGGGCGGCTTCCCAAGTAACGTGGAGTGGAGTGAAGTGGCATGACCCCACCGGGATGTGGCGGCCCGGGTAAGGATCAGGATGGATGATGAAGTGAAGAGCTTGGACCCCAGAGGGGCTTCCTACGTACCGCGCGTTAACACGGATCAAAGTCAACGTAGTTCGGGCATACAGTTTAACGTCATGCTGGACGTCGGCAAGCCGACTCACGAAGAGGTCGAGGCCGCCGGGCGGAGGATTGAACCGAACCACCTCGCACGGAGGGGGATGGAACGGCCGGGTGGATCACAGTTTCACGTCATGCTGGACGATAAAAGGGGAAATGGAAAAGGGGGGCTGTGGGGAGGCACCGTGGAGATACACACGGGCAGTCTCCCACGGGGGCGGATTCATAGGTGAATCAACGCAAGCGTGAACCCTGGAGGGGTCCACTGATGGACGAACCGACGTAAATACGACCGGGACGACCAGGTGGTGGGCTTGGACCTCAGGGAGGCTTCCTACGTACCCTGTATAGAAGACAGGGATCAAAGTCCACGTAGTTCATTCTGTCAGGACTTACGCACTTGGGGCAGCCCGGATGCTGCAAAACTCAGTTGGAAGGGACTTGGACCGAAAGCAGAAGACACCTCGATCCCAGTCAGACCCTCTACTGGCTTCGGCAGTGGGGAGGCGCAATGGAGATACACATGTGCAGCCTCCCACGAGAAACTAGGGGTTTGTAATACCCTGCCCCCGTAGGGAAAAGCCACTCCCATTAAATCGTCCCTAAAGAGGGGCAATCCCGACATCCCTGCAGGGACGAGCGGGTGGGGGCCACATCCAAACCGGGGGGACCCTGCGTGCGGAGCACGGGATCAGGTTGCAGACGGTTTAGCTTCTTGCCAGACGAAGTACAGTTTAACGTCATGTGTTGAGGACGAAGCGGACGGTTTAACGTCTTTCCGGACGAAGTACAGTTTAACGTCATGTGTTGAGGATGAAGCACTTGGCAGTTTAACGTCTTGCAGCGCGGACGATGGGGCTAGGCAGTTTAACGTCGTGCAGCTTGGACGGATGTGCAGTTTAACGTCATGCTGGACGAATATGCAGTTTAACGTCATGCTGGACGTATGCACAGTTTAACGTCATGCGGGACGAATGCGCAGTTTAACGTCATGCGGGACGAATATGCAGTTTAACGTCATGCTGGGCATAGGTTGCCGGACGATGGGTGCATGTCACTTCGCACGAACCTGGAGGGCCGCACGGGAAGACAACGCACGGTGCGGGCACCCGGGATGAGAATCATCGGGTGCCACACAGGCGGGTACCCTTAGGAGGTCAACGGGGACGACCCTGGCAGATTGCGCGCAAAAAGGAAGCTTTGCGCGCAATACTGCGAGCCGGCGCGCAATCGGGGCGGCTGGCGCGCAATTGGGCCAGCGCCTTGCGCGCGGATGCTTGAGATTGCTCACACCGGGCTTCGGATAGCGCGCGGGGGCAACGGCTCATTCTTTTACGAATGGCCACTTGAAAGAAGGGGGGGTGCGCGCAATCGGGCCGGATTGCGCGCACCCCGGGGCCAATTGCGCGCAAGCGGGTTCTTTTGCGCGCAAAGGCCTTAGGGTGAGTTTTTATTCAAATGAAAGGAGCCAGCGGGGATTGCGCGCGAAGGCGTACCCCGAGGCTTTCTTGCACGAAAGAAAGGAGGTTACCTGAAGTTCGTCATTGCGCGCGGAAGGGGTTGAATTGCGCGCACGAGAGACGTTTCGACTTCCAGCAACCTTTGAAACGTTGGGGGTCGCCTTGTATTTATAGGCAACCCCGGGCGCGGAATCCAAGGCGCGAGCGCGAAATTCTTCCCGCGGGCGCGGAATCGGGCGCGGCGCGCAAGGGAGTCGCGCGGACCCGCGGCGCGCAAAATTGCGCGCCGGGCCGGCGCGTTGCGCGCATCCCGGGGGGTTTGCGCGCGGAACATCACCTTTGCGCGCGGGCCTCTGAAATTCCGCGCAAGGCCTCCGGGCCCTCCGAAACATCCTTCCGACTCCAAATATGACCTCGCTTTCCGCATCCAGAGCTTCGTTTGGGAACAACGGACTTTTCCGGCGTCTACAGTGATCTACATTGTCAGTACTGGTGGCCATGTATGAAGAGGTACATTGCTATATTCGTCATGAGGTGTTCCACTTGTCAGCAGGTGAAAGAAGAGCATCATTGACCAGCAGGGATTTTATTGCAGTTACTCATTCCCGAGTGGAACTGGAATGATGTCGCGATGGACTTTGTGACCGGTTTGCTGAGGTCGCCTCGGGGGAATGATGCGATTTGGGTTGTCATTTATAGACTCATGAAGGGTTCCCACTTCATTCTAATCAAGGATAAATTCAGTGTTGATGAGCTGGGATGGGTACATTCGTGAGATTGTACGTCTACATGGAGTTCCACACTCCATTGATTCAGATAGAGATGCACGTTTTACTTCTCAGGTCTGGCAGGGGATTCAGAAGGCTTTGGGAACACAAGTACTTTTGAGTACAGCTTACCACCCCCAAATAGATGGCCAGTCAAAGCGTATGATTCAGGTGCTTGAGGAAAGGCTCCGATCATGCATTCTGGATTTTTCAGGTTCTTAGGAGAAGAAAATACCTCTTGTGTAGTTTTTCTACAACAATAGATTTCAAGAAACTATTCAGATGGAACCTTATGAGGCTTTGTACAGTAGGCTATGTCGATCACCCTTATGTTGGCTGGAGGTGAGAGAGGTAGCTTTGATGGGACCTCATCTTGTTCATGAGACCACTGAGTAGATAGAGTTGATTTAGAAGAGGATGGAAACTGCACAGTCATGACAGAAGTCTAATGCTTATCTACCGAGATGAACTTTGGATTTTGAGGTCGGGGATCAGGTTTTCCTATATGTCACACCTTGGATGGGACAAAAGAGGATTAGAACAGAGGGTAAGCTTTCACCAAGGTACTTTGGGTCGTTTGAGGTGTTGGAGAGAGTTCGGTTGATCACCTATCGGTTGCAGTTACCTCATAGGTATCGAGCTATGCACGACCTCTTCCACATTTCCCAGCTTCGATATTACTTTTTAGACTCATCCCATGTCTTTCAACCTGAGGAGGTTGAGCTCGAAATGGATGTTTTGTTTGAGGAGCATCCTATCTGGATTTTAGATCATAGTACAAATGTTCTTTGTGGCCAGTCTGTTGCTCTGGTATGGGTGTTATGGAAGCACGGGCTGTATAGGATGAGACTTGGGAGAGGGAGGCTGATGACGAGCTCAGTGGCTGGAAGTATTCAGGGTTTCTTCTTCTACGATGCGCTAGGGAAATTTAGGGATATTTTTCTTTAAGGGGGGAGTTTTTAAGATCACAGATCTTTTTTTAGGTATATTTTTTTCCTGGATTATTTGAGAAATGAGGAGTTTCTCTAAATTTTTCAAGTACACACCATGTACTCAGTTACTTCGGTTAGCCATGAGAAGGCCATGTAGCGGCCTTGCACACGACCATGTGTGATGACCTGGAGACGTCCTAATGCAGAGAATGGAAACAGAAAGTACATGTAGTTTACCCAATAAGTACATGCTGTGTATTTTGTTTTTTTCATTAAATGCATCGGGGTCGTGTCTAATAGACAGAAAAACCTTCGTTTAGGTCTGGTTCATCTGAAGGAGTCCGTATGGTTGTGGATCTTTGGCGAACCCCCGATCCTTTATCCTTCCTCTGAATAAAACACCCTCTATGGCGATGGAATCTTATCGGTGAGTTCTCTCTTCTACTAGAACCTCATTTCATGTTTTCACTTCTTTTCAATGTTGTCTTGGGTTGAACGTTTTAGACTTTTTTGTAGATCTTCAACGTTCTAAAGAGATTTTAGATTCGAGGTTCAATTATATTGATCTCCTAACCCTAAGGTAGGTGGTTTATTCCTTTCCGTAGGAAGTCATTGAGTTTTATGTGCAAATTTTCCCAATACCCAAGAATGGGGTATTGCGCGTTTACTGTTTTGGCCCTATTGTTTCTCTCCTATGCTAGTATGCCTGAGTAGATGATTTTTTATTATGAATAGGGTGAATTTTGGTGCTTTGGATGTATTTCCCATGCATGTTTGCCACTTTGGACCTTTGGGTCTTCTTTTCCTGTAGGCTGCTATTTACTTTCCCATGCCTAGTATTATAGGACGGTGTGATTGTTCTTATATTATGTTGTTGTGCTGTAGAATGATATATAAGTAGTTCATGAGGTTGACATTGGTCGTTATGCACTACTACAATTTCTTGACTTTCACAGGGCCATGAGAACCTGGTGTATAGACCATAGGGAGAATGGATGATTAGGGCTTCTCTAGAGTGTCTTATTAATTTATGATGCAAGACCATAGGGTGAATTGACATTGAGTGCTTCCCTGGAGTGTCTGTAGTTACTTGACGTGGACCATAGTGGGGAATGAGGCATTGAGTGCTTAATCATAGTGCCTTTAGTACCGATATAAGACAATATGGGGAATTGATGGTGAGTGCTTCTACAGAGAGTCTATGCTTAAGTTGAACTAGAGGGGTCAGACTGAGTGTACTGCCTAGTGGGTTTCTAGTACTTGTTAGGTAGGACCGGGGGGATAGGCTGTGAGTACTTACCAGAGGGTTACATGTTGTGTTTATCTTCTTTGATTAGTTGTTGAATGTTTTGAGGTGGTTTGAATGCTTTGAAATTGTGGATTGTTTGCTACTTAGTTCTTTCCTGTTTACTGTTTTCTATACTTTTACATGCCATATACTCACTGACTATTAGGCACAGATCATCGAGTGGTTGCCTACTAGGATATAGTCTCACACCCTGTTTGGGTCATGCTTTTGGGCCCAAATATATTACATTGTCTCTGGTATAGATAAGGGCAAGTTCCCTTCTACTTCAGGTACTAGATTTGCAGTAGAGATAGAGAGCATGGGAAAAAGCTATGCTTACGATGTTGAGGAGTTGTTTATCTTTCATTTTTTACTTTGTTTTAGTATAATTTGTATTCCAGCATTGCGGATTGTATGGATGCTTTTCTATACATATGTATTATGCATCATTTATATATATGTTCTCCAATTGTTTCTTTACTTTTGTCTTCCATTATTTTCTGTTGTTAGATATTGACTGCTTCTTCTATTTTATGTATTTTGTTTACTTCTGTTGTGTACTCTGCCAATGAGGGCATAGTTTCCCAACTTTAAAACAAATGATATTTTGAAAAAAATATTAAAAATAAACTAAGTGATTTTTTAAAATAATAAAATCAACCTTTATGGATTTAATTACATAATTATATATTCAATATAATGTTGAAAATTTATCTTATATGTTTTCTAGACATGATATAGAAAAAAATTCACTTTTTGAATAAAAGAAGTATTTTAAAAAAATAATGATTTTCCATCTTTTGATGGCGCACCCATTTTAAATATAGTTTTTAAAACTTTATATATTATATTTTAAAAAATATACTTCTTATTGTGATTCATGATATAGAAATTTAGTTTGGTTGAAGTTATGATATTTTTTTGATAACTTCCATGATTTTAGGAATAGTAAAAATCACAACATTTTATTTCAAAACAACAGCTTTCATTGAGATAATTTCTATGGTGAAATTATACTATTTAATGGTTTTGATGTATAAATTTAATATATTTTTATCAGTCAAAATAATTTATTCCATTGGAAATAATTTAATCATGAATTTTGGCATAAAACATTTCAATGATTTCCTCGTATGGGATATGATATTTTGGTTTATTATTATTAATTTTTACTTGATTTCAACATTGGGTAATGCAATTTAGGTTTAATTTTATTTTTGGTTATTTATTTCTAATAGTGTACGTACACTTCTAGGAAATAATTCATCATGGATCGTCATTGGAACATCAGGATTTATATGTCATGAATTATGTCATTCCACATTTATTTTACTACATGCATTTCTTGTAGAATTTTTTCTAGCTTGTTGATATATCCATAGAATTGTTATTTCATTTCATGAATGGATTTTATAAATAATTTTTTGGGAGTAAATGAGAACCATAAATCAATTAATAAGGTGTATGGGCCCTTATAATTTGGATCTGGTGATCCATATTGTCCATCCAATTAAAGAGAATTATTTCATAAAAAATTAATTTAAATGATATTTAATTTTTGAAATGAATGTTTTTTATTTGATAGGGACCCCAATTGAAATTTATATGGTGTTTCCTCTTAAATTTTGAAGTTGAATCTCAGTATAATGGAACCCCTGACTTGTAGTAGAGATCATGACCCCAACCCGGTCTGATTAGCATGAATTGTGAAGTATCAAGGGTGTTATACTTATTTATATATCTTCTAGACATGGATTTAGGAGTAGATTTATCGGTGTGAATTGTATTTGGAATAATTGCATTTTTCTGGTATTTTTATCACGCTGCTATAAGAAAATGACTAAGTCTTGCACTTGGAATTTATAGTTATATTCCACCATGATAGCCCCAAGTTTTTTGATTTGAGGTAGAAAATAAACATGGTAGATATATGATGGTACATTGGTAACTAGTAGAACCTCTAGTATTTCCCCTTTTAGAACATTCTTTTATACTTGATAAGGGTGTTGATACTGAGTTTTGAGATGGATTCTTATGTTCTATACATACAGTTCAGGGAGCATCCTGGCCTGCCCTTAATATGAAAGAGGTGATCCATGAGTTATAACAGCAGTATATTCCCATGTTATCAGGGGATAGTGAGACACAAGCCATATATTCATGGATATAAACTATGAAATCCATTTTAAAACATCTCAAGACACATCCAAAGAGTAGAGTAAAGCTCACTGCGTATATTCTATGTGGTTCCACATGGAGATAGTGGTATGTGATTAACCAGATGGATCATCATTAGTGTATGGATAAGAGGAATTTATAGATAGAATTTTATGACTATATATATCTTGAAACACTAATGGATGATAATGCCAGATAGTTTATGCACCTGAAGTAGGGATCCATGCTGGATATGGACTATTATGTACATTTTATTGAGCTCAATAATTTTATACCTCTTATATTATGTGATGATGTATCAAAAACTATGTGACTCAACATTGGTCTCATGTATGACATCTATTCTTAGGTAAATGTTTTCCATCTTTCTACTATTTCATAAATAGAAAACCTAGCATTAATTACTATATATAACCTAAGGGTTATTAGGGTGACATGGTAGGAAATATAAAAACTTTGACCCAGTGGTTTCAAGTCATGCTGAGGGATGAGTTTATTTAAAGAATATCATAAGGTTAATACCATCCAGAGTATGATTTTTGGTTGTTTTGTTCTATTCCATATGTGTGGGAGGCAAGGACATATGAGGATCCAGTGTGATAGAGATCCAGTTGAGTGTTGATATTATAGTCGTATGTAACATATAGAAATTTTTTTTGATAGTGCATCTAGTATCTAGGGAGAGAGGTTCTGCATAGAATCTATGGTTGTAGTGGGCTTAGTAGATTCTCATTAGGTTGGGAGTGATAGTATTGTTGGTTGGTTAGGCCGAGGTGGTGGTCGTGGTTGGAGTACCCAGAGAGTATATTCTTAGTGACAATAGAGTTAACTTGCTTCAGGTAGTAAGGATAATTCACAAGGCTTTGGATTATTTAAAATGCATACAATACATCCAATTCCTGAGTACCAGAGTATTAGACCTTATACCATGAGAGATACTATTATAGTAGCCTTTGTGTTAGTACATTCTCTATTTTCAGCGTGATATTGTCATATTGTTATGTCTGTACCTTTTTTGTAAAGAATTTAGAATGATTTTCATTTTTCCATTGGTGTGATGACACATGATACTCTATTGAGGATTTGAAAGGAGAGAGTATGATAGTGCAGGGAGTTTCCCCTTGAGATAGGTTATCATGGCCCTAGTCTTTTACACATATTATTACATGATTTCAAACATAAATAGTCTTCAAGTACAAAAAAAGGATCATATATTCTAGTGTATTTGGATGATATGGTACATTAAACAACAAACATTGATCCAAAATAAAAACATATTTTATTTAATCTCATTAATTAGCTCTTAACTTCCATTGAGATGTTACAACTTCATAGGATGAATTGTGGAACTCATGAACAAAGGGGTGAGATATGAATCCTTATAAGGGTATAAAAATATAAATAAATCATATTAACATGTTTAAAAGTCATTAAATGATGACATAATAAGGAATATAACATGAATATACAAAAGAAATCATAACATATAGAACATGGGATCATATATTCCTGGATTCATAGAAATGTGGAAACAACATAAAACATGACATAAGCATGAGTAAAGGCTAACCTTCAAGTCCATTGAACCTATAAGATAATGATTCAAGGCTAATAACCAAGACTGTTTCACATAGTGTGTCATGATTCAAACCTAACCACTAAAAACATTGCACATGATTGAGCATGAGTCAAGGATTACCAGTAATACTATTGAACATGACATCTCATGAGACTAATAAAAACCCAATGAATTGGTTCACTATATTCTTGCTCCCATAATATTATTTTCATGAATATTTTTCATACATGAATAACCATACATAAGGAATCAAACATATATATACGAATTTCCCTTGGAAAGATTTGTGTATCATTATCAAGTCAAAAGGCATAACAAATGGTAATAATTTAATGGTATCCATGAAATAATTGATTTAATATACACATGGAAATTATAAAGGGAAAAATAGCAATATATCATTATAATTGATGTCAAACTAAACTAAAAACATGAAAAAAGATTTTTTAATACACTTTAGAAATAATACATTTTAGTGTAGTTTAAGGAAAATATTAATGATTATTTATAGAAGAAAACGAATAATCATTTATATAAAACCAAAAATCAAACAAGGAAGATTTTTAATGAAAAAATAAGTGATTTTAGTAAAATAATTATGGCTTAAAATTTATTATGGAGTGTACTTGGAAATGAGTAATTAATAGGTAACTTCCCTTTAATCTGGATTTATTATCCAGAGGAATTGAAAAAAAATATATAACATGTATTTCCCCATCAAATAAAGAAGCATTCATATAGGTAAATTTTTTTGGAATATATGAATAGAGTTTAGGGACATTAAAAGATAATAATTAATAATTACATTGGGTTAATGTGAGAGAATGTTCAACCCAAATGAAAAAATGTTGGTTTGGATAGAATCACATATCTTATGTCTCAAACTATTCTACACAGGATATTAATATCCTCGGTAATCAAATTATATCCATTAATTAATTAATTAATAAAAAGTTATATTTTTGTTTAATTTAATATATTTTTTTATGTTCATTAATGTCACTTTTTATTATTTACAAGATTACAATTTAACATTCCGTAGCGTTCATTTCCTTTGATTCATGACCAGTTCACTTGTATATGTGTATTAAAGATCATGCAAAATGAGATAGTTTTTCTAGAATAGAAATTAAATGTTATTAATTATCATATATAATGTTAAATAGTCTTATATATAAATGTTTTCTATATTATCGGATTATTTATTTGATAAAATGTTAATAATAACTAGTTAAATTATTTTGGGATTTTTTTCAATCATCCCAAACTAGTTTTGTTTTATTAATTTATATTATGTATATATACATTTCCCAAAAAATTAAATAATATATAATTCATATATTTTAATATTTTTTGACCTTAAAATTGTTTTTATGACCAACCATGAAGGCATTAATAGAAATTGAAAACTCGTCATCCTTGAATGCGATAAATTAACACATCATGGTTGGTGTTTTCATTTTTATATAAAAAGTAGAAGAAATGAGAAATTATTATGTGTTTCACCATAAAGATTAACATTATTGTATATAATATATATTTTAGTTATCATTTAACTTAGATAATGTTAGGTTAGGAGAGGAAAATAAAAGATAATAAAAAGAGAATAAGTTAAAAGGAAAAAAGGATTATTCCTCTTGAATTATTCTCCATGAGATCCACTTTGAGGAAATTGAGTTCGGTCTTTAACTGATCCAAAATATCCTATACATGAGGGAGATAAATTAGAATAGGATTGGTTAGAATTTGGAAAAGATTAAAGGCCTTTGAGGTGTTAGTAGAAGAGGAGGTGAGGGGTGGTATTTATAGTGGGAGAATATGAGTGTTTTTCATTATCATATTCATTTTTATATTATTTTGGTTCAATAATATGAATGGTGATGTTTATTATGAATAAATATATTAAATAGAGCATGTGAGTTTGAGATAATGGCCACAAACATCATCCATGACTCAACCATGACACAAAAATTCATTTTTTTACATATAATGTTAAATACTATAAATTATCATTTTTAAATATTCACCAAATATTATAATATTTTAGGAAAAATATAAAAAATTCACCCTAACAATTTTTTGATGTTTTAAATTCAAAAATGGGCTCTATTTTATAAAAATAATTTTATAAATATGAGATATTTATTTTTATATAAAATCATCATTTAATCGAAATATAAATATATAAATATTATAACTAATTTTAAAACACTATGGAAAATTGATCAAGGTACCATAAAATTATCTTATAATAATAAGAATAAAAAAATACTTATTTATGAATTTATTTTATTAAAATAATTTTATTAATTTAGTATATTAATTTTAAAATTTTAAATAATCATTCATTCTTCATAAAAATATCAATACATTGTTTTTCATTTTTTTAATGATTATTTACTTATTCCAAGATATATTTATGTCATATTTTAATATATAAGATACCAAAATATTATTTATGATTTCATATGTGTGGATATTATTCTATTAACTACATTACTATTCTTAATGGTCACAACACTATTCAAAACATCATGTTACTATTCCATTGGTTTAGGTTCCATAATTTCAATAAATACAACTTATTTCATCAATTATCCATTTATAAAGTTTTTATTCTGTTCTCTAAATTATTTTATGTGATTTATATTATATTAAATAGTTTAAAGAAGAGAAAATTTCATTGATATTATTATGAGTCATTACATTCTCACCCCCCCCCCGCTCGTATGAAATTTCCGCATCGAAATTTCATTTGACATACTAAGGTAAGAATATGTGAAGGTACTTCTCATATTTCTAGAAATTAACGAGAAAATAAAAACAAAATTTTGGAGATTCGGTAATTACCTATTGATAATATAAGAATGAATTTTTGAACATATGAGGATAAAATTGTTAATTAAAATTCTATCCTAATATGAAATTCCATAATGTTTAATCTATGTTATCAATGGTGATATAATTATACATAGGGTTCTTATTAAATTTCCCTATTCCTAATATCCAAGAATAAATATATCATCTTCTAACACCTCATATAATTAACCTATCCTTTTCCTTATATTATTTCATGTTTTTAAGAAAAACTATACTTCAAATACAAACCAAAGATCGTAATTTCTGGTGTCTTTGGAATATTATTAACATAAAACTAAAAATATTGAACAAAAATAAAAAATATTTTATTTAATATCTATAATGAGCACCAAACATCCATTGAGCTCTCAAATCAATATATAATAAAATAAATAATACATGAAAAATGAATGATCTAAAAGTACTAGTAAGGGTTTGAACAAAGAAATAAAGCATAGCACAAGGGTAATAAAGTATAGCATGGTGACAGATAATGGAATGTAACATGAATAAACATAAGGAATCATAACATATAGAACATGGGATCATATAATCATAGAATCACTTAAATGTATAAAATATATAAAACATGACATATGAATGAGTAAAGGATAACTACCAAAACCATTGCACATGGAGGATCATGAGTCAAGGCTAACCACTAATACAATTTCACATGGAGTAGCATGAGTCAAGGATTACCACCAAGACCATTTCACATGAAGAAGCATGAGTCCAGGATGACCACAAAGATCATTGAACATGATATCCCATGAGACAAAACATTACAAAATGAATTGGAGCACTAAATTGGTTCAACCATCATAAAAGTTTCAATTATATGTGTGCGACATTAATAATCATACATATGGAATCAAACATAAACATAAAGGGT
Source organism: Viscum album (assembly GCA_963277665.1). Lineage (NCBI taxonomy): Eukaryota > Viridiplantae > Streptophyta > Magnoliopsida > Santalales > Viscaceae > Viscum > Viscum album. The sequence continues at coordinate 762,451,510 of OY728166.1, forward strand.
ACCCGTAGAAAAAAATTATGTATTATAATCATATCAAAAGGTATAACAAAAGGGAATAAAATAATAGTTCCCATGAATGACTGTATTTAAAACATAAATGTAGATTCATAAGGAAAAATTAATAATAGATAATGATAAATTATGTCAAAAATAAGTGAATCTATTTAAAAACAATGTTTAAGAAACATTATAAATAAAACATTTTATTATGGTTTAGGGAAAATAATAAAGAGTAATTAAAGAATAAAAGGAATAATCTTTTATAAAAACCATAAAACAAAAAACATATGTTTTAAAGATAAAATTATTTATTTTGTAAAAAATGGTTGGTTAAAAGATGTTATCAAATGTACTCGAAAATGGGTAATAAATTTGGATGTACCCTTTAATCAGGCTTTCTTATCAGGAGGAATTGAGAATGAATCTCATAAAACATGTATTTACCAATCAAATAAGGAATCATTTTTGTCGGTAAATATGTTTGGAACATAAAAAATTATTTAGGGGGGGTAAATAAGGAGAAACAAGATTCAAATTGGTGTAAAAAGATAGAAATCGTAACCTAAATAAAAAAATAGAGTTCGGAAAGAACCATTAACCATATGTAAAAAACTATTCTTCATTTGATCTTAATTTACTGGAAAATAAAATTGAATCCATTAATTAATTAATTCATAACCTTTTATATATTTATTTTCACTATTATAATTTTATAATTTTCATTAATAGACTTTTTTATGAGTTATATGACACAATTCCATTATTCGATGGTGTTTGTTACATTAGTTTTCTTGATCAGTTCTCCTATATATGTGTATGGTAGACCATGTAAAAGGAGAATAGTTTTCCAAAATTCAACTTATATGTTATTTATTAACTTTAATAATATTTAATTGTCTTATGTATCATTTTTTTATATGTGAGGATGATTTATTAGACAAAACATTAATGATATCCATGCAGATTATTTTGGTATTTTTTCGATCACCAGAAACTGGTTTTTTTTATAAATTAATATTATTTATATATACTTGTTAGAATAAAATTAAATAATATACAATATATATATATATATATTATAATATGTTTTAACTATGAAAAGGGTTTTATGACCATCCTTGAAGTTGGTAATATAAATTAAAAACTCATCATCCTTGAATGCCATAATTTAACACATCACATACGATGCTTTAATTTTTAGAACCAATGGGGAGGGGAAGAGAAATGATGGTGGGTTGTTACATTAAAAAAAATTACAGTATCTATAATTTAATATATATATAAATATATATCATTTCACTTGGAGAAAGTTATGTTTGGAGAAGAAATGAAAATAAAATGAAAATAGAATAAGTGAAATTGAAGGAGAATTTTACCTATTGAATTATTCTCCTTGAGAACCACCATGAAGAGCATGAGTGTAGTATTTTATTAAAACCAAAGGATCCTAAACATAGGGGAGATACTTTTTAAGATGATTCAGATAAATTTAGATAGGATTCAAGGCTTTTGAGGTGTGAGTATAAGAGGTGGTGAAGGGTAGTATTTATAGTGGGTGGAGAGGAGTGTTTTCATTATATTATTCATTTGAATAATATTTTTTCTCAAGACTATAGATAATGAGTATTTTTTGTGATTATATACTGTAAAACGTTGATTTTAGTTCAATATAATGGACACTTACATCACCCATGACTCAACCATGATTCCAAAATTCATTTATTTACATATAATGTTAAATGCTGTAAATTACTGTATTTCACTCTTCACAAAAAATCAACCATTTCTGAAAAAAATACCAAAAATCTACCATACTCATTTTTAGATTTTTATAATTAAAAAATGGAAACCATTTTGTGAAAATAATTTTCTAATAATGCGAAATTTAATTTTTAAATAAAACAATCATTTAATAGAAAATACCAATTTCAAAGTTATCACTAACTTTATAACACATTAAAAATATAATTAAGGGACCATAAAATTATATTACAATAATATTAAAACAAAATATTAATTTATTCATCTATTTTATGAAAATAAATTTTCTTCTAGATCATTATTTTAATTATAAAATTTTAAACATCAATTTTTGTTTCTTAAACAAACCAATACATAATTTTTCATTTTTTAAACATTTATTTACTTATTCAAACATATAAATATATCATATTTTAAATAATAATATACCCTATATTTATTTATAATTTCATAGGTGAGTTTAATATTATATTGGTTTGTTTAATATTATTAATGATAATATTATTATTTTAAATCCCATGTTACTATTCCATTAGTTCATATTCCATAATTTATACAAATACCTCTTATTTCATTAATTACTCATATATAAAGATTTTATTTTGTTATTTATGTGATTTTTTTTGATTTATAATATATGAAATCATTATTTGAATGATAAATGTAATTTATATAATTCCTGGTCGTTACATAGGTGGGTGTCGATTCATATGTGACCTCGTTATCCCCAAGATGAGAGAGATTTACATAATTCTTAATATGGAACATCTCATTCACTTTCATTATTTTGTGGAATTAAATCACCAAAGTGTATCCTTTCCATCACCAAAGTAAGAGTTTTTAATAAAAAAATTTAATGGGATCTCTTGGTGAGTCTAAAGGGACCCATACATTATGGGTTGGGTAGGATGAAAGCTCAAATTCCTAGCATATATCAGGATTACAGGGGGACATTTCAGGATAACTTCCCTCCGATGGTTGATCATTTCAGAGATATTTCCTTAGATGAATTTTAAAAACTACTTCTTTCGAGAGTGGAAGAATTTTTCATTGATCTAGTTTATAGAGCTACACCGAAACACATTCCTTCTTTTAAGGTGGATACTACTAAGTTATAGGAGCTCAATATGTAGATAGTGGACTTAATAGAGAAGAGGTTTATATGAACCAATAAATCTCCATGGGGTTAATCGTTCATTTTCAATTGGAAAGAGTATGGTACCATCACACTATATGTGGATTACCAGAGGATAAACCAGTTAATGTTTAATAAATAGTATCCCATTTCAGATAGTTGAAATCTTTGACCAGCTCATAAGAGATCGAGTGTTGTTGATGATTGATCTGATATTGGGTTGTCATCAGGTAAATGTTTGACTTCCAAAAATACCTCATATAGGTCATCATATAATATATGGTCTATATGAATATTTTTTTCATTTAATTTGGTCTCTCGAATGAGCCATCTGTTTTCATGGCACTGATGAACCCAGTTTCCCATCCTTATCTAGATTCCTTTTTTGGTATTATATGTCATTGATATCTTGTTTTATTCTCACAATCAACACAACCATTCCAAAAATCATGAGATCATTTTGGATACATCGAAAGATAATATTTTATGTACTAATATCACAATTCTCAACTTATAGATGGATAATATTCACTTTATGATTCATATTATATCAGAGAAAGTAGTATTGATTGACCCAAAGAAGCTGAGATCTATAGTTTCCAATGAGAATACCAAGAACTTATTTTACATATGGATTTCCATGGGGCTATAAGGATATTATAGGCTCTTCATAAAGGATTCATCATACATAGAGTCACCTATTACATGCTACAATAAAAACGATGTGATGTTTATATGTACAAATGATTGTGAGAAATCATTTCAAGAGCTGAAAGTGATAAAAAAATCAACTATTGATCCAAACACTTCTTGAGTAGTGTAGTAGGTATACAGTATATTTTGATAGATCTTCAATATTTCTAGGATAAGTTATAATATAGGCAGAGTGAGTCATGTAATATGAGTTTGGTCGGCTGAGCCCACATGGTAGGAACTACCTTATGAAGGATGTCAAGTTATTTATTGGGGTTCATGCCTTGCGCTATTTGGGGAATTACTTAACATGAGAGCATTTTGTGGTGTACATAAACCACAAAAGACTAAATATTTATTTAAACAATTTGAATAAAATCTTAGTCAATAAATTAGGATTTAATACCTATAGTATTTTGACATAAATCTTACCTATACACATAGAATTTGGAATGTAGTTTTGACGCACTGACCATGATGAATCAATCAATGGCTGTTCAGGAGGCCAGTAGCGAGTGGCATATTATGGATGTTTTTTTAGAGATTCCCTTATAGGTTTAGGATAGTGATGGTCAAAATGTCATCTCAAAACATGAATATGAATTTCACACTTTGGTATATACTGTGAATGAGAACACTATGATATTCTATGGGTTTGGTCCTATGGGAGGTCATTGTAGTTAAAGACCATACTCCTAGTTAGACTATTAATGAGGATGAGATATTTCTCTTTCATAGATGTTTCTGGGTTCTAAAAAAAATTAGATAGGAGTTGATTTTATATTATCGTGATTATATGGGGAAATTATATATTTATGTTACCAATATGTATCAAGAATTATTCCATCAATATTTTTGGTCGAGCTTAAAGTATGAGATTTCTAGGTTTTCATCATAGTGCTCCACCAATCATTAGGTGAAGGTATAATATAAGTAACTAGTGGTTATTTTAAATTAATTAACTATTATGATGTAAAAATGGTATGATTACACCATGGTCTTCATGATAGGTCATCCTATATCTCCTTTGATAAATGAAGTTGTATTGGTGAATGTAGACAGGTTGAAAAACATCACCCATTTTCTTCCAATTTGGGAGGCTCTTTTAGTGGATGAGATCATGATGAATTATATTCATGGGATCAAAATCATCAATGGGGTTCCATGTTCTATAGTATCATATTAAGATTCTCAATTCATGTTGTGGTTATATCATGGGTTTCATATGATACTATAATCACGGGTATTCTTTTGTACAACCTATCACCCACAGATTGATGGCATGTCTGATAAGATGATATAGGTTTTAGGGGACATGCTTTGTTCAAGTGCCTGTCACATTGGGTGTTCATGGGAGAGATATAAACCCCTAGTTTAGTTCCACATAATAACATATTATAGGTGACCATATATATGTCTCCTTATTAGGCCTTATACGGTAGGTTGTTTCATCCAACCCACTATTGGTAAGGCGGGAGAGGTGGTGCTTTTAGGACATCATATTGTACAAGTTTCTTCATAGTAGATTCATATTATCCATAAGAGGATGTTTACTAATCATTATAGAAATAATTCATTTGTTGATTTTCATCATCATCCACTTCATTTCGAGGTGGGGTCTAAGGTTCTCTTTTATGTTTGGACTATATTTGGGAATAGATAGAATTAGAAAAAATAGAATATTTAATATTTTTATGTGTATCCCTTTGATATAAAAAAGAGATTAATTCTAGTAGCCTATAAGTTTTAGTTACCTTAGAGGTACTAGGATATAGATTAATTCTTATATATATCTCATATTCACTGATATCATTCTAATATGATGCATATTTCTTCAACTTGAGTATGTTGAGTTGTATGAAGATTTATCATTTTAGTAGAATCCTATTAATATTATTTATCACATAATGAATTTTCTTCAAGGTATGTAAGTTCCTATGGTATGAGTGCTATAGAAGGTAAAAAGTGTAAAGGATATGACAAGGGAGATAGAGGACGACGTACATGCCTAGTGGGCAACGTTATTATTATATGATGGTTGACAATGCATAGAAGGGAAACGCAGGGATTAATTTATTTAATGGGGGATATTGTAATATATCATGTTCATTTGAGGTATAAAATAAATCTATTTCTTGTATATTTTCTATTTTCAACCTATTTTGGATTCATGGTAAGGATATAGAGGAAACAGTGGTGTCCATTTCTTATTTATATAGGAGATCCAGAGTTTTTTAAAAAAAAGTTAGATGGACCACTTGGTTAGTAGAAATTGTTCCTCCTAGGGTGCACTGCTTTACTAAATCATGCAGGACTTTCTTCTCCACTTCCAGGAGCAACACAGATTAAGGAAACCATGACATCGAGGCCACATGCTTGTGCAAGCCACCAAGGTTTTTTAGCGTTGTATAAATGCATGACCAGAATATATTTTTTCTAAACATTCACCATGACCATACAAGGGGGATTTTGGACAGATGAAGGGGCATGGTATGTACATGGTTTTACCAACAGTTCTTCCAATCCATGTGAACTATTATGTTGATGAAAAATTAACATTTTTAGCTTACATAATTTATATTTTAACCATCCTCATAATTTTAATATTTCTCCATCTAGGGACACTCAATATACTAGGAAAATTTCCTAAAACATAAAGATATGATATGGTGTAACACATTGATTTGACATCCAATTGAAGCATTGATTGTGTCATTAGATCTATGCTAGTGAGTAATCTATTCCTTAGGAAAATTTCATTGTTTTCCTTAATATCAAAAATGCTATGTTACTGTATCCTATTATGGAATGTTTTCATAGAATTAAGTAATTATTCAATTTTCTTCTGATCTAGATCCAATCAAATTCTATAACTAGATGAATGTTCCTATAACAAGATTAAGTAGGCAGTCTATCCCTTTTTCATCAATGTATCATTTTTAATATCTTATTTAAATTATGCCACACACTTGAAATTCTTGTATATGTCTTCAAAATTAATTAAACCATGTGTAAATTGATAAATACATGTTTATCCATCCCATTGACACCATTCATCAATTGTAGAGGTTGTCAAAATCGACCTAAACTACCCATGGGGTGGGTTTTACTATTGTTATCATGTATTTTTCTCTGTTAGTGTGTGATAATGATGCCCTGGATTGTTGATAATTAAATAAGGGGTAAAGTTGAGTTGTAAAATGTGGTGAACACATTATAAAACCTCAACAATAGTAATTAAATGGCATGGAATGGTTAATCCCTTATATAGATCAGGATCATCAAGGGATTACCTAAATGATAAATAATTAATTAATTAATTAGTAAATAAATTAGTTTGGGTGAATTGGACCTTAATACTCCCTCTATCAGACAACTATAATGTGTACATTTCAACTCTATTGATCTTTCTTACGTAGATTCCTTGTACATTTTTACTCCTTAGATCCTATTATCTTGATATTTTAGGATTCCTTATGAATTTCTACACCCTCGATTTGTTTTAATCGATGTTACAAGATACCTTAAACTTTTAGGCTCCTTGAATTAGATTATTATAAAGGATTCATTATGAATTACTACTTCTTGTCTCTAATTTACATGGTTTCTTTGGATTCCTTAGACATTCCTATGACAAGGACCATGTTTAACTCATTTACATGATATTCTAGGATTCCGTGGAAATTTATACTCCTAAGATCTAGTGAATCATTAAGATTACTTGAAAATTTATACTCTTTAGATCTTGTTTAATTAGATTATTAGGATTCCAGGGATATTTCTACTCTTTAGATTATATTTACTTGTTTGACATAGATTATTTTGTTTTCTCGGACATTACCACTTCTTAAACCCTAGACCTTAGAGGGATGACAACTGATTATATGGTATATTCCAGGCTTATTTTTCTCTATGATTTATATATAACACTTATGATTTTGTATCCCAATAATAGTGATACTTCATATATTTTAAAACATCTCTTATACTATTTTACATGTACACTTGATTAATATATACATTTCATCAGTTTATATGCATAGAAACAATGGTTATAGAAAATGTTTTTGGAGGTCTACTGAGTGTTATCCCACTCCCTATTTGGTCCACCATTGGGTACATAGATAGATTTCATTGTTATAGGTAGGGAAATTGAAATACACCCTATTTTATATGCTTGATTTATTTGTGTATATGACTAGGGTATTATAAGACTATTCCTATGTCACGTGATTCTATACGGGATAGTTTAATTTTTATCTTTATTTACATTTGATACATGTATTTTATTGGATTCATGTTACCATGAATTAGTATATTTTTATAGATTTATAGGATCATAATTTCAAATGACACTATTGTATGAGATTCTTGGAATGATTTATAATGAATGTTTATTATTTTTTTCACATTTATTTTCAATGCCTTCGCTACAGTGGATACGGTTAGAAAACTATGATAAAATAAAATCATGAGGGTATATTCTCCCCACTATTCCACCATGGGCCATCACAACTAGTTAGAAACATCTGGCATAATGTGATACTCACTTTAGGCCATGTGGCTAATCTGGTTTGATTAGAGTTGAGTGAACCATGTCCGGGACGTCACAACCGCCCTATGAAGTAATGTGATTTTTTCTTTTCCTACGCTTTACATAGAAGATAATTAGGATCTTGTTAAAGAAAATATATCATATATATGACATAAAAATTATTTTTCAAATGAATTTTATTATTTACCTTTCTATTGATTCATTCTTTGAGAAAATGGAAACAACATTCATGTGAACGTATGACCTACCATCTCCTTGAATGGTGTATTTAATTATACCTCTCTAACATTAATGGATTAATATCAATACATATTTATTGAAAAAATATTATATTTACACCATGCATAACATTATTGATATTAAATAACCATTATAAATGTAAAAGAAACAAAAATACCAAGTCAAAGCATACAAGAAAAAAAATAGTTAACAACAAAAAATGATTTCCACAAGGAATTGAAGAAAAAGGTCATAATAAAATAATATATATAATTATACATGTGATTATTTTTTTTAATAGATTTATAATAATATTATATTTATTATTTATGTTTATATAATTTGTTCGAAGGATGTGGAGACTTAAGGTATTGGAGTTTTAATCTCTCTATTTTTTATGGGAGACACATTCCATATTAACCACTTGATTATTTTTTATGGAATATATAGAACCTTTTACATTTTATATCAAAAATTTGTTTATTATAATTATATTTAATGTCACATTTAATTTAATTCTTCCATTGTGCTTATAATTAAATGTTTCCAAAGCTGTAAGAGATTTTTGTCTCACTATTATTTCCATGGAACACATTCCATATTCACTAATAATTTATTTTGTGTGATGTATATACAACCAATTAATTATTTTTATTATTATTATAATGATTTTATGGGATATAAATATCAATATATTTTTATTTATCTCATGGGTCTTATGATGTAAAATATACAGATGTAGTAAATTTTTTTATGTCACAATCTCATTATTTATCAGGATTGTTTGTGATTAATTTTACAATTTTGAAATCTTATTACCTATCTCTCAAGATACTCATGAAATTTATTATACCCTAGTTATGAAATGAAAATAAATTCTTTCCTTAAATTTTCATCTATTTTTCTACCTTAGAGTACAGAATTATGATATAAAAAATAATATTTATTTCTCCCTTAATTCATAAATCATTTTTCATCCATTGCTTTGTTTTCAAAAAATATTTTAAATAATATATATATTATTGTCAAGTTGTTATTTAAATAATATTTTTACCTTTTTTAAAATAATAGGGTTAAAGGAATATTCATATAATCTTATAAATGATGTGTTTTTTATTTTATACCAAAAATGTAAAAAACATTATTTTAATATACACGGTATGAGCAGAAGTATCAACCATCATGACCACCAAATTATTTGAAGATTCCATTACATGTTTCCAGTTTTATTTTCAAAGAATTTTTTTTCTTCAAATTAAATATGTTTTTAGATTTTAAATAAGTGATTTAAAAATGGATTGGATATTTTCATTATAAAATGTCACAAGTGATAGTTTAAAACAATATTTCATCTAAGATGAAATCTTGTTATGTTAATTACAATTTAATAGTTATATAATACAATGATACCAACCTTAATTATTATTTTAATGATTTATGTTAATGTGAAAAGGATTTTTATCAAACTCATTCCATTTCCCATGTTTTATGATATGAATTAATGATGAAAAGTTTATGAAACTCTTTACTTTTCAATGGGTTATGTTATGAAGAAGAATTTACAAAAACCATTTATTTTTATAAGTTCAAATATGATAAATTCTTTATGGTCTTGTGGAACATATTTTTATGATTTTAATTATGTGATTGGTGAGATGTATATATATCTCACTAATGCATTGGGTAAATATTGATATCTCATGAGATTAAAGGAGCAGCCTTAGAGGAGGATTCAAGGAAACCACACTCACCAGAGCAAAACCAATGAATTTGGAAGAATTAGAGGGTATGGCTATGCCATAGGGACCATCTTGTGCTTACATGGGAAGCATAACCAAATGGCCATTCGAAGGGGGAGAGATACCATCACGATGCAAATGTTGGGGAGGGGCAGTTCCTTGTTCTTAGAGTCTGGTTGAATTCTCTAAGACCTTCAGGTCATGTAATGTTTCATAAACCTATGGGCCATGTAATCTCAAAGCCTATGGGCCTTGTAAGGGTTCCCTCTTATCCCTTAAAAGGGGGGTTAACAAAAACAAAAAAAATGAAGGCCTTCAGGCTATTCAAGAGGAATATGGAGTATACCTAGTTTTGTATTGGAACTTATAAACTATGATAGTCTTGGGAGTGAAAATTGACTTGTACAATGTTTTTGGGAGTTAACCTAATAAATTATTATATCCTTTTCAATGATCCTTTGTTACTCTAGATATAATTTTATATTTCTGAGTGTATACCAAAAATATATTTCTTATTCCAATATTATACACTTATAGATAATGTTATTTTATTTAATTTTTATTCATGTCTTATATAATGTAAAAATTTATTCCATGACTCATTTTTATGATAAATGATATGTAAGTTATGTTTTTGAAATGTTTTTATCTTTTACCCAAACCCTTATCGTAAAGTTATATTGATATCTCCATTATTTAACCTATTAATAATAATTGACCACCCTTTATTATATTTACTATTTACATGTTTTGAAGAAAGGTATAGGTATGATATATCTAAGAGGGGTGATTTTTATGATTAACTTTGTGGGAGATAATGTAGTTCACCTCTGAGCCTAATATTAATGCATTCATGTTTTCAAAGTAATTAGACCTATAAAAGGTTGTGTATTGTAATCATATATAATGACTATTCACATATTAAGATGTAATAGATGTGAATGAGAATTTGGGATATTTACAACCATAATCAAAGTAACAATGACCTATCCTTGGGAAAATAAGATTAGAAAACATTATTCAGAAGCATAGGGATAATCCTAAGGATAAGTCTTTGTATTGGAAAAGGTAATGGAATGTATGGGAAAGATAGAGAAACTATTTTTCTTGAAATAAAATCTATTTATGAATACTATATGTAGTTGTATCTCTAGATAAATTATATCTAGGGTAAATAACTCCAAAAAAGATGAATTTATCTAGACATGATCATTACTTGGTGAACAATAATAGGCCCTAATGCATGTCTGGTTTGATACTCTCAGGGGAGATTCATTGGAAAATAAAAAACTACTTATGAACTAATTTGAAGGATTTTAATATAAGAATACCATAAATAAACATTTTTAAACATATGTATTTATGTATATACAAGATTTTCTATGACTTATGCATCCTATTAGTGATTTATTATTATTATTTTTATCCCAAAATGATTATTGTTTCTTACACTATTCTTTTTAGTCATAGTAAATAGCTGGAACAAGAAGGAACCATTTTAATATTAACTATGATAGAGAAATAAATGATTTTCCTCCTGGGAAGGAAATGTAATGGGAGGTGAAATGAAAAATCTCATTTCTATGCTCACATAATTTTATCACACTATGAATCATGGTGAAATTCCAAATGAGAAACGGAAGGAACATCACTATATTAAGTTTATCATGATGCAATGTCTGCCATAATTTAATGGTTTCACCGATCCTAAAGAAACTTTTCAAGGGATTAGTTAAATTAAAAATTTATTATCCACTGTACAATGTTTGGGGGATGGAGAATTAATTATAGTCAGTGACCATTTAGTTGGGAATGTAGATCAATGGTGGGCTCTCATCTTGAATTTCAGTAAATGTCATGAAATTTACCCCATGGAATGGGATAAGTTTAAGAACATATTTTTCAATAATTACCACACTCATATTCTTGATATAAAAGTGGAAAAGGAATTACAAGTGTTAATGTAGAAGGATAATGAATTCATTGGTACATAAGAGGTTAATTTCAAAACACTTGTTAAATTTTCTTATGGCATTATCATCTAGTAAGTATGTAAGGTTGATTTAAACATTAGTGTCTTAAACCCAATTATTTTAATGGAATTTTCTATAAGATACTTCAGTAAATATGATGAAATCATTATATATGATATCATAGAGGAAATAAATATTGGATTTATTGATCAATATTGTGGTTTTTATAAGAAACTAACGATGGAATTCAATAGAGACTCTTAAACCCATAGAAGATAGATGATTCAGTTTCCTATATGTCAGTAATGTGGAATGAATCACTCAAGGTAATTCCTAAATGGAACAAGAATATGTTTTATAAGTAGAGAATATGGGAACTATGTAAACCATTTCCTAAGTAAAACGAAATGGTATAATTAATGAAATGTAGGAAAACAATCGCTTTCATATGAAATAAATAATAGTTTAATGTTTTAAATTTAGAAATTATTGGCATATTGAAAATAATTGTATCATATGGAAATCTCAAGAAGTGGATCATCAAGGATGCATGAGTAATAGTTTTTCCATTTTTTATGCAGATATATCAAATGATAAATGAAATAAATAATATATTAATGAATAAGATAATAATGTGTAGTTAATTATTTATGAATTAAGTGGAACGATATAAGTTTTTCTGTATTGTAATTACAGAATTATGTGTTTTGATTCATGTAATATACCTCTAGATTTTTCAGTGGAATATTTTTTTCCAGGATATTCAAGAATTTGAAAAATTGTTTTGATGATGTAGAAAATTGATTTACTATAAAGGTGATATTTTTTTTGAAAAACAAATGATTAAAGGAATATAACCCATAATATTTTTATAATATTAATAAATTTTTGTTCATTATTTATAAATATATATTTTATTGGGATAAAATAAATTGGATAGTATTGATAAATTTGGAATTGATTAATTATTTTTTGGAAAAATTATATTATGATATCATTGATGGAGTTTAAAACAATTTTGTTATTATGTAATATAACCAATAATATGTGTCTTATTTAAATAAATAAGAATCATTTACATTTTCATTGATGTTCTGTAGTAGATATATTTATTTCTAGGTTTCAAGGGAATATATAACCAATTTATTCACATATTTCAATGTAACAATTATGATCTACATTATTATATTTTGGGGATTGATGCTAAGTTGATTTTTTTTAATTTAGTAACAATATTTATAAGGTTTTTTTATTTTTTATGGGAATTAATATTAGAAATTTGTAGAATTATTTATGTTTACCTTTGTATAAGGATTTAGAGATTAATGTATTATTTCACCATATGATGATTTATGCATATTGGATAACATACTGTAACCATTTTGGTTTTCATAATAAATAGAAATAGAAGTATTTACTTATCATTATTTTACAAATATTATGATCCATTAGTGATTTAGGCATGAAAATATCATCTTCATTAATAGGAGTAAGAGAAGATGTGGAGATAAATCGAAACACAACCAAATGATGAGATTGTGCTAATGACATGAAAATAAACCATGTAAGAATATATTCTTGTGTTCTCAATCATGATAATAAAAATTAAAATAAATTTAGGAAAAATGATCTTAAGAAAACAATTTTTCCCTATTACCTTCATTTATGATTAATTTAATGTCCTTTCATCGCCTCTTTGGTTTATAATATTATGGTCACTAAATTAATCATGCTCTTTGATTTTATTATGATAAATGATCCATGTGAAATAATTTTCATCCATATTAAAGACATAACTTCTCATAATGTTTTTCTTTTTTTGAAACATAGATATATATCTTTCCAGATGACCTTTTTATATATCCATCCCTTTCATTTTAATAATAATTTTTATCAACCCTTTTACTATGTGGGTTTTTTGTAAAGGCATTTTAAATTTTCAAACCCTTTATTATTGAGAAAAAGTTAAAATTGGGAGGATTTTTTTAAGGGGTGGAATGTAACACCAGAATATTTTAGGAAATATATTTTTTTGTATAAAATTATTTTCTTTGATAACTTGCATTACACGAAACACTGAGTTTTAACAATCCAAAATATATTATTATTATTATTTAAACTTCATAGTTATAACATATCCATCAAATTAGTCAGTTGGAATATGAAAAACAAGTATTAAATTTAATTATAATATTTTATATAAATAAAATTAAATGATAAAAAAGCACTTAATTTTTATTAAATTTTTCTTATTATTTAAAAATTCATTTTTATGAAAAATATATTTTTTAATTTTTTTTTGAAATAATTATATATTTAATTTCTTCCAATTTATTACAATTTATTTCATAAAATAAACTTCATTTTTAATGAAAAGGTAAAAATTAGTTTAGGGTAATGTTTTTGGATTTTTCTAAAAAGATTTCATTTTTCAATGAATAGTAACCATACTAGTTTTTGTTTAACACTGGCTTATTATATAATGAATTTATAAGGATCCATTTTGTTTCAAAATTGTTTTAAAATTATATTACCTATTTTTATGTATAATAATTAATACTTCAAAATAATGAACATTTATTTTTTCTTGTAAAAATTAATCAAAAAATAGTAAAAGTTTCTTACCACATTTAAGGTTAAAACATGTATGTTGATGGTTAAATTAAATGATAAGGGGTAAAATTACATAAAAACATATAAAAGTCCAAATATCTACACATATTTTTACCCTATATAAAACAATATTCTATAAAGAACTGTTTTGGATCCATTTTTAATATTTAAAATGTGGGTATACTTTTTTCTTTCCAAAACATCCAAGTATGTCCTCTCCCCAGCTTATTAAAGGGAACCCCTATCCTCCACTCTTAAAACATTGAAAGTTATTTGATTTATCAAAAAACAAATAATATATATATCTTAAATCCATTCCCACATGTCATAGTCCATAGTTTCATTATGAAACACTCTTATGAAGGCCTTAGGTGTATCCTTAATGTTGTTCTTCGAAGAAGAGAAATAGTTCTTAACTATTCATTTTAATTTTCTTTCATCCTCAAAATAAATAAATTATTATTCAACTAAAATAATATAATATCTTCATTACCTACTATATAAAAATATTTTATTCTATTAATTTAATAAACTAAATGTTTCTCATCTCCAATCAAGTGGGAAACGAAACCATCGATCTTGTGTATTACAACCTATCACCTCACAAACCTATGTAATTAATTTTATAATTATACCAAAATTTTTTGGATATAATGATGAATTTAACATATTTATAAAAGATTTATGACATTGTTATACCTTTTTAATTATAATATCATGTATACATTTTTACATTCCATTATGTGGGAATATGACGACGTCACTCATGTGTAATACAGACTACCACATCTTCAAGAGATGTGATTCAATTTTCAATTATGATTTACATATATGGAAATAAGGATATGTTTAAGGAAAATATTTTTTATATATTTCATAAAAATTATTCGGTAACATTAATATACTTTTTACCATAATTTCATTTATTTTGTTGTCAAAATAGAAGCATCATTCATGTGTAGGTGTAACTTACCGTCTTCTATAATGGTGTAATTAATTTTTTTATATATAATTAATGGATTAAACTAAATAAATATGTGATTAATATATATTATGTTCAAATAATGTTTAATAATTTGGAGATTATGGATCCTTGATCATTTTAAAAGGACTGAAAGTTCGAAATCAAAACATACATGAAAAGAAAAATAGTTATCACATAATATATGGTTTTAATTAGGAAATGTTAATAAACATATAATAAAATGACATATGTAAATATATATGGAATGATACACATGCTTAAGTTTTATTTATATACTTGTAATGAAATTATATTTGTTATACATGATGTTAAAACATTTATGAATGAAGTTGATACTTAAGATAAGTTATTTTTAGTCTCTCTTTTATTTATGGGAGACACATTCCATATTACCCACAGTGTTATTAATATACATACCATTTAAGATGTTATATAATGAATTTTTTATATTAATTTTATTTAAATTTAAATTTATAGTTATTTTTCCATGGGGTAATGAGTTAAAAGTTACCAAAGTAGTGAGGTATTTTCCTCTCCCTTTTATTTTCATCAGAGACATTCCATATTCACCAGTGTTTAATTTTGTGTGTTGTACATAATTGAAAAAAATATATTTTATGAAACATAAAATTAAATTATTTCAGCTACATATACACATATTTTTCTTTTATTCATGGTTATTATAATTCAAATAATACCAAAGTAGAAAATATTTTATTTTACAATATCAATTTTTATCGGGATTGTTTATGATTAAGTTAATTATCATGAAAAATTATAACCTATATATAAATGATCTCCTGAATTTTACCCTCCTAAGGATATATCATAAAAATATATTTTACCTATTAATTTTCTTCTTCTTATTTACTCAATGTCTAAAAATACGTTTTTTATGAAAAGTAACATTATTTTTATCTTATGTTGAATATATGTTTTATTACATGCATGTTTTCTAAAAAAATTAAATAATGTTTATAATATTATCCAATTATATTTTTAAATAATTGTTTACTCATTTTTTTACTTTTTTAATAGGGGATTTAAATAAATATTCGCATCATTTTTTTTATGATGTACTTTTGAATTTTTACCTAAAATGTGAAAGGAATATTTGTTTTATCATACATACCATGAATAGAATTTTCTTTTATTATTAACACTAAATTAAAATATTATTTCATTATATGTTTTCTAATGTCCCGGTTCTAGGTGACACCTATAGGTGCCCCAAACCCAGTTGGCCAGGTGGCCTCAAGCACATTTCCCTAAACGTCAGAGGCTGCCGACATGAAGCGAGGGTCTTGGGTGTGATAGTGGTGGAAATATTCCCTCATTTCCCGAGTAATGCAATAGATATACATAGATAACAATAATATACAATATCAGAAGCAATAATAACATGCAACAAACAAACATCCAAAGACTAAGAGTATTAAACAACTGTCGCACATATATAAATGATCCATGTCATATATGTCTAGGAAAGAATCCATAAAATTCAAAATGATGGAATAAAGTACTAAACCAAGGTAAAAATGATAAAAATAAACTACAACTAAATCGTAAGCCTCAGTTTGGTCCCAGGATCTCTTGCTCCATAGCAATCAAGTACCTATTTTAGAAGGGTGCTTTCCCTTATCTAGACATGCAACAATATAATTTATTTGGGACCAAAAGCAAGACCCAAACAGGGTGTGAGAAGAATCCCATGAGGAAACCACCCAAAGCTCTATACCTAACAGTTAGTGAATATATATAGTTGGAAATTTGAAAAATTAATCAATATACAAGTAAGTACTCATTTAAAAAATTTTACAGTTTCAATTACATCCATTTTCATTTATTAGTTAAGCAAAAAAACAATCATAAGAAACCCTCTAGGATGTAGTCACAGTTTACCCCTATGGTTCAACTAATAAAACATAAGCAACCCTCTTAGATGTAGTCCATGTATAACCCCTCTAGATCAGCTTTAGAAATGACTCTTTGAGGATGAACTCACCGTCAATTCCCCATGTGGTCATGTATCGGTAACTATAGAAATTCTGGGGAAGTACTCAATGTCCAATTCACCATGTGGTCTCATAAAGAGGAATTATAGAAACATTGAGGGAGAAGAAATTACATCCCCCCTATATCCTCACAACATAAAATTTAACACACTCTGGAGAAGTCCCCAGCATCCATTCTCCTTGTGGTCTACTACACCAGGTCCCACCATCCTTATGTAATCAATCGTGCACAGATGGTATAGTGTAGCAAAAGAAAACCCCAATAACTACTTCACTAAATAGTCGATAATATCTCACATCATGGCAGATAGATTCACTCCATCCTAACAATACTAGGCATGGAAAACATTGTATTCAAATAGGAAAAGCTAGACCAAATAGTCAATATCAAGAAAACATGGAAACACATCCATATCAAGGTAAATAACCCTATTTATGATCATAAATCCTCTACTCAAGTGTGCAAGGAATAGTAGGAAATAATAGGGCCAATAACCATAAACACGCAATAACTCTAACAAGGGTATTAGGCTCTTTTTCCTATACAACTCAAAGAAAAACTATGGAAAGTCATAAACCACCGACCTCGACATTATACAATCATTATACGTGAACTTCATGCCTTGAATCTCCCTTGAACATCGTATATCTACCAAAATGTCTAAAACATTCAATCTGGGATATCTCACAAGAGAGGAGAAATCAAGATATGACGCTCTAGAAGAAGGAATAGATTACTGTGGCGATTCCAACGCAATCGACGATGGTCGATTTGGTGAAAATACGGTGATTCAGGGCCTCGTAGAAGAATTGCATCGTACGGTTTCTCTTAGATGAGATGAATGGAGAAGAATGGTGTTCTGTCGATTAGATGCTACGTCGCTCCATTTAATGAAATAAAAATATATTACACGATGTGTTCCTCATAGGTACATGACATGTACATGCTTTAACTTAACTCCACTTTAAGCATTCTCCCGGTCACCCCACACGCCCATGTCCTCAGCCGTTACATGGACAACACACAGCTACCCATGGAAACCAGGTAGATGGTGTGTACTTATAAGTACAGGACTTGTACTTATACCTATATGGAATGTACTCCTAAAATATCCATAAACTAATCTTTTTCTTCAAAAACTACCAGAAAAGAATGAAATACCTAAAAAGAAGATCTAGGCAATTCCTAACATCCCCCTTAAAAATAAATTTATCCCTGAATTTCCCTATAAAGGTGGCATAGAAGTAGAATCCTTGAACATCTCCGACCACTATAATCTTACATTGGCCTCCCTCTCCCAAATATCATATTGTACCTGCCCTTGCATCCATAGCACTCATACCAAAGGAACAGACTGGCCATGGATAACCTTTTCACTACGATCAACAATCCAGATAGGAAGCTACTTCAATGAGGTACCCACCTCCAACTCAACCTCCTCGAATTGGAAAACATGAGATGGGTCTAAGAAGTAATGTTTTAGTTGAGAATCGTGGAAAATGTCGTGCATAGCCCGGTACCTATGAGGTTACTGCAACAGACAGGAAACCGGCCCGAATCTCTAAAAAACCTCAAATGGTCCAATATATCTTGGAAAAAGCATACCATATTTCCAAATCCTTTTATGTCTCAACCTCGGTGAGACACGTAAGAACACCTGATCTCCAACCTCGAACACTAAATGTCATCTCCATCAATCAGAATAAGACTTATGTTCTTACTGTGTCATATAAATCCTCTTCCGAATCAACTCTATCTAATCAGTGGTCTCCAGAACCAGACAAGGTCCAAGCATAGCTGCCTCTCCTGCTTCCAGCCATCATAGGGGTGATCAGCATGGCCTACCATAAAAATCCTCATAAGGTTCCATATGAATTGATACATGAAAACTATTATTGTTGGTAAACTCCAAAATAGGTATGTGCATCTCCCATGAACCTATAAAATCTAGGTTGCATGCTCGAAGCATGTCCTCTAGCACCTAAATCATACACTCAGACTGGCCATCTGTCTAGGGATGGTAAGTTGTACTCAGAAGTACTTGTGTACCCAAATCCCTCTATAATCTCTAATAGACCTGAGAAGTAAAACGTGCATCTCTATCTGAAACAATGGAGTGTGGAACCCCATGTACATGTACAATCTCCCGTATGTATAGCCTTCCAATATCATCAACATTGAAGGTCACCTAGATCGGTATGAACTGAGAAACCTTCTTGAGTCTATCAATGACATCCCAAAATGAATCATTCCCTTGAAGCGACATTGGTAAACCTATCACAAAGTCCATCGTGACATCGTTCCACATCCACTCGAGAATGGGTAACTTCGAAAAAAGGCATAATGGTCGTAGATGCTCTTCCATCACTTGCTGATGGGTGGAACACCTCCTGAAAAACCCAGCAAAATCTCTCTTCATACCTGGCCACCAATACCAATGGGGAAGATCTCGATAAGTCTTAGTGACACAAGGATGAACTTACCGAACTGAGGAATGTAAATCATGCATCTCCTCCACTCATATGTCTTCTGACACCCATATGCATCCATGAAAATGAAATATCTCATCCTCAACTATGGTCCATCCAAGAATAAGGTCCTCTCCTGACACACTTTCTTGTAGGACTAGGCCTTCTGAATCTGATAGCTTCCTCATTCTCACTCGATCAAGAAGTGTAGTGGTAACCACTACATAAGTAATAAATGTATAACCCAATCTATCATGAACCTCTAAATGCATCTTAGAGAGAATATCCATAGTTTGCCACTCACTTATGGCCTCCTGAACTGCCTGTATCTAGGTCCCCCTTTTCAATGCATCAGCTACTGTGTTTCCTTTCCCATGCATATAGCCAAGCTCATAGTTAATGGATTGAAGGAACTCAACCAACCTTTGTTGTCTCAGATTCGGATCACATTGAGTGAATATTGTAGCACCCGAAACTTTTATGTTATATGAATCATCAAAGGAATCTTTTTCTACACAACACTTGCTTGGCTTGCTTTACACGCAATCGTGACCTTCCTCGATAGCTTGCGTCGTACGCAATACCGAGTTTCACTAAACAACAATATGCTATTAAAACTAGCCGTTATGAATAGTAATAACCACTTTTTGAAATTTTATAAATTTTATTTTTCAAAATGGACTTCATTTTTGGATTCAGAATATCGAAATTAGCCTAGGGTGAAATTTTGGTATTTTTCTGAAAACATTCAATTTTTGATGAATAGTGAAACCACTAAGTGGTAGGTTAAAAACTGAATTTTGCATAAAACATAATTTTACCGCTTCTGTGAATGGAATTTCAAAAATCCGACAGACACGGTTGATATCAGTAAGTAAAATGTGGTTCAATGAGATAAAAATAATTTTTTGGTGAATAGTAACTTTTTACTATTTTTACCGCAGTTAATAGTAAATAGGGTAAGTAAGGGTAAATATGATATTAATATTACCCTAACACATGTCCTAATTCTATTGGACAAGTGTAATTCGACCAAAAACAACCTTATGAATAAAATATGACCATTTAGGCCAACTTGGATTAGATTAGGACATTTATTATTAATTTATTTAAAGAAGGGTTAAAATAGTTAAAATCAAAGTTTAATAAGTAAATCATTTTTAATATGGGGTTATATATAAGATAAATTAGACTATAAACATTAATTAGAAATCTAAAAAGATTTCCTACATGATGGTATTTTATTTTTAATTTTTTAGACATTAAATAATTTAATTTATTTATGACACAATGATGATGCAGTAATTATCTTATTAATGAAATATTGACATAATTGATGTTATAAACACCTAAATAAATGTAATTTAAGACTTTTTATGAATTCCAATAATTTTATTGGTTACTATGATATATTAGTGTTGATTTAATAAACTTGGTTCGAACATATAATTCTGTTATGACTTTCACAAAAATCATATATCAAATAGTGTCAAAATTGACACAAAATAGTTTTTAAATCAAATATTATATTATTAATTGTTATTGTATTCCTAAAAATCTAAGGTTCGGCCAAATGACTTAGATAAGGATATATATATTAATAATAAACAATTTTGGGTTCTTTTGGCATGTTATAGTAAGTGTATTAACCATATAGTGAAAGAAAACAAAAAGACACGGTAAAAGTTAAATTATTTAACTTAGAGTTAAATCTAATTGATAAGGTTAAAATAATACCCTAAACTTGTCTAAATCCTATTGGTTGATAGGATTTCGACCCATCCCCACCTTATCTTCGAAATAAGACCCTTTGGAGCCATTATAAACCGATTTTGACTTTAATATAAAATAATATTTTGAGATATTCCTAAGGTGCCCCTCTCCTCCCTTATAAAAGGGCACCTCCTCCCCCTCCTCCTCACACCAATTTGAGCACTCAATCTCGGACAAACCCTGACATTTTCTCCTCTCCTCTTCCCTATAATAATCCTAGAGGTCCGGGTCTTCTTCAAAGACCAATCTTAGTTCCCTAAGTGCAGGATTCAAATAGGCGTTCCAAAGAAGAGGTAATATCCATTACCGATCTTTTCAATTTCTTTCTTCTTCAACTTCTTCTTCTTTAGTTTTTTCATGATAAAGTAATAACATCATTATTACTTACATACTGATATGTTATAATAAATATGAAACAACCCTAATTCACCTTTTATCCATCCCACGGAAAAATGAAATCACCGCGCGTGCGTACGTACGGAATACCGTCTCCACGCCGTGGTGTAATCTATTTTTCCACCATCACTTTACAAGGATGGGTATAATGGTGTAATGAGTAACTATTTATGATTATTATAAAGTAATATTGATACTGAAATAATATATATATACTCCAATACAGTTCCACGATCATAGGAACGATATCATCACTCGTGCGTACGTACGGAATACCGTCTCCACGATGTGATGCGACTCGTTCTACATGATCATCATTACATAGTAATTATATAAATGAATTGAATGAATAAATATGATATATGTTACACTAATACCATTCTGGATATAAGGTATCTATAACCTTAAAAGAAGAATAAGAATGTATTCGACAAAACACGCATAAGAACAAAAGGCAATAAAGACCCGAGTAACAAGTAACAATGAAATATTACTAACAAGAAGCTAAGAATATGACCATATATGATATCATATCAATATGTATGATTCTGTAATAAGTCAATAACATTATTTAAACCATTATACAGGAGCTTCGGACACGTACAAAGCTAATCGGACCTAAGGTAAGGGAAATATCACAATCTCATTTTTATCCGAGATTGTTTATTCGTAAGTATTTACTGGGGTGTATTTTATCATCCACATTCATGTTTCATCAATATGTAATATTATTTCCATCCACATACAATTTTTTAAATCCATTTTTCCCCTTCGGTGAGTTTTTAGTAATATCTATGAAGGGAATCTTTTGTCGTACGAGGTACTTTTTGACTTTTCCGACAAAAGTACGAAGAATGTTTTTTTAACTTATACGGCATGAATGGATTTTTAAAACATTATTTCCAAGAAGCTTCCTTTACAAGTTTTCAAGTTTATTTTTAATCAACTTCTTTGATTTTAAAGTTGTATGACATGTTATGAAAGGAAAAATGTTTTTGAAGAAGAAAGGATATTTTCTTCAAGAATGGAGTTCATGTGTTTTATCAAAATTATTTTCCATCTAAGATAATAAAGGGTTCTGTTTTTATCCCTATTATTACATGGATTTGATTATGTTGTGAGGGAAACATTTTTATGAATTCCTTTATCTTATATGAATTGTTTTATGATGCCATGTTGTTTAAGAATCCCATTTTTTATTACATGGGTTATGCGATGATGTATGATTTATGATTATGTGGCACACATAAGAAAGGATTCATTATAAGATGGGTGGGACCTATATCTCCCTCCAATGCATTGGGTAAAGATTTTATATCTCATGAGATAGACATGTCTGGAACGGAAGGTTATTTCGGTTTAGTGATACAGGACTGAAACGAGGAGT
The DNA here is from genome assembly GCA_963277665.1 of Viscum album. Taxonomy (NCBI): domain Eukaryota; kingdom Viridiplantae; phylum Streptophyta; class Magnoliopsida; order Santalales; family Viscaceae; genus Viscum; species Viscum album. The sequence goes on from OY728166.1 coordinate 762,475,223, forward strand.
GAACTCGGTTCAGAAAGGGACTTTGTCCACTAAGATAGTCTTGGAAATGAGTCATGACTAACAAGAAATGATTTAACATGATTATGTGTGCATGCCACAAAGCTTCAAGTTTTATGTTATGATTATGGGGATCTCATTTTCACTTCTATGATTTATTCCATGTTAAGATATTATGATCTCTTTTGCAGGTTTTGATTTTCCAAAAGATAAGATATGATTTTTATTTCCATTATTTTCCCTTGCTGAGCATTTGAGCTCACCCTTTTATGTTTTCATTTCCCCAGGTAAGGAAGATGGATATTAAGTAGAATATGCTAAAAGTGACCCTAGATATGATGAAAAAAATGGGAGACACTGTAGAAGATTTATGAACCAATTGTTTATGTTTCCCAATTTCTAAAGACACTATACCTATATGGTCCTTTGTGGTTTTGTCATATGTTGTAATAAGTGTGCTTCAATTTTGAAGTATTAACAATGTATGTAAAGTATGGGTCGTTATAGTTGGTATCAGAGGCAAAGGAGGTAGGAATGTATCCGATCCTTGGGAACTCTCACATGTGAGCGTTGGACGAAGAATGGCTCTCCGCCCAAGGGCTTCATGAGGAAATGGCTGCCACTGGGGATGGTGGTGTGTCCCACCCAGGGGGTGTAGCCGCCCATGGAGTGCCCTGATAGGTATCAATTATAGTCCACTGGAAGTAATTCCAGACCGTTATAGTTGGTATCAGAGGAAAGGTATAGTCAACCTTTGGAAACTAGGATGTGAAAGCCTTAGTAAGAACCCTAAGGATAAGTCTAAACATAGAACACAATCTTAGTGTTTTAGAAATGGCCTTGAATAACCTAGGATAAGACCTTAATCATGAAAATTTTATTCTTGAATTATGTGGTTTTCCTATTATAATTAGTTTTTCTCACACTATTCTTCTTGGTTTTAGTCAATGGCTGGAACCCGAAGGAACCGTGTTAATGCGGAATGCGATGGGCAATGCAATGATTGTCCCCCTGAGCAACCAAACGATATGGGAGCTGGAATGAAAAATCTTGTAGCCATGCTCACACAACTTTCTCAAGCTATGAATCATGCAGGACTTCCAAACGAGCAAAGGAAGGAGCAACATTCTGTTGAATCCTTCATGAGGCAGCGTCCACCTTCTTTCAGTGGGACTACTGATCCATTAGTTGTTGAACAATGGATTAGTACTACTGAAAAGATATTTTCAGTTCTTCAATGTTCTGAACATGATAAAGTCATCCTAGCAGTGTATCGTTTGGAAGGAGATGCTGATCAATGGTGGAATCTTATTAAGAATATGAGGCAAAGGGATGAAATTGAGTCTATGTAATGGGACGAGTTCAAGAACTTATTTTTCAATAAGTACTTCCCTCGTATTCTCCGAACAAATATAGAGAAAGAGTTTTTGAACTGAAGCAAAGGGATGATGAATCTATTGGTACCTATGAAGCAAATTTTACAAGACTTGCAGGGTACGCTTCTGGTATTATTATCCAACCCAAGATTAAGATCGATCGATTCTTTGGTGGCCTAAAACCAAGTCTTCAAAGGGTGTTAGCCATAAGGGACTTCAACAGCTACGAGGAAATCGTTCGATGTGCTCTCAAAGTCGAGATGGATATTGGAATAACCCATCAGTCACATGGGTTTGATAAGAAGAGGAAGATGGAATTCAAAGAAAAATCTAAAGAGCACACGGAAAAGAAGATGAGCTTTTCCTTATGCTCAAAGTGTGGAAAGAAACATGGAGGGAGTTGTCTTAAAGGGACAAGTAAATGTTTTAAATGTGGAAAGGAAGGTCATCGGGCATTTGAATGCCGTGATAATGGGAAGAAGATGTCTAATGACGCAAACAAAGGAAGGGATACACAGAATGAACCTACTACACTTCAATGTTTCAAGTGCAAGGAGATGGGGCATTATGCCAATCAATGCCCAAATCCAAGGGTTGATGATGATGGTCGACGTCAAAAAAATCTTAAGGCCAAAGACAAAGGAAAGTCACATGCAATTTATATCAGCGATGTGGAGTACGATAACGAAGTGGTGAAAGGTACACTTACCATCCACTCTAAAGTAGCAAATGTTTTATTTGATTCTGGATCCACCCACTCTTTTATTTCTAAAGAATTTTCTAAGGGTATCACCGTATTACCTCAACAATTAGATGTTGAGTTAGCTGTGACAACACCTAATGGCACAACAGTCGCATCAAATTTTTATAATTCTTCTCCGATCGAAGTTTGTGGGAAAGTGATTCCTGCAAATCTTGTGATCCTTCCTTTAGTGGAATTTGATGTGATTCTTGGCATGGATTGGCTTTCTCTACATGGAGCTCATATCAATTGCCAAAGAAGGGAAGTCACATTTCATATTCCAGATCAATCTACGATCGTCTATCAATGCAAGGATGAACATAATCTTCCAGTGGAAATTTCTTCCATCTTATGGGTATTGATTCCACTAAATGAAGGTTATTTATCTCAAATGGTTGGTGAGAAACTCACGATTAAGAATATTCCCATTGTACGGGAGTTTGATGATGTCTTTCCGGAGGAATTACCGGGTCTTCCACCAAATCGTGAAGTTGAGTTTTCAATAGAACTCGTACCGGGTGCTTTGCCTATTTCAAAGACACCTTATAGAATGGCCCCAATTGAGTTGCAGGAATTGAAGAAGCAACTCCAAGATAATCTTGATAAGCGATTCATATGCCCTAGTGCATCACCTTGGGGAGAACCTGTTCTATTTGTTATGAAGAAAGATGGATCAATGAGAATCTGCATTGATTATCGAGAACTTAACAAGATCACTATCAAGAAAAAATATCCTCTCCCACGCATTGATGACTTATTTGACCAACTACGCAGAGCTCAATACTTTTCAAAGATTTATCTTCGTTCAGGGTATCATCAATTAAGGGTCAAAAGGGAGGATATACCAAAGACAGCTTTCCGTACAAGGTATGGACACTATGAATTTATAGTGATGCCATTTGGTCTTACTAATGCCCCTGCTATCTTCATGGATCTAATGAATAGAGTCTTTAGAGACTATCTTGATCAATTTGTGTTAGTCTTTATAGACGATATTCTTGTCTATTCAAAGAGCAAGGAAGATCATGAAGATCACTTGATAATTATATTGAAGACCCTGAGAAAGGAGAATCTTTATGCCAAATTTACCAAGTGTGAATTTTGGCTTCAAAAAGTTGCATTTTTGGGTCACATAATCTCAAAAGAGGGGATATCTGTGGATCCAGCAAAAACAGAGGTTATCGAAAGATGGTCGAGACCAACAACAGTAACTGATATCCGAAGTTTTCTTGGTTTGGATGGATATTATCGACGTTTTGTAAAAGATTTTTCACGATTATCTAATCCACTCACCAAGTTGACTCGGAAAGGAGTTAAGTTTGTCTGGACAGAGGAATGTGAAGAGAATTTCAAGGAGTTGAAAAGAAGGTTATCTAGTGCACCTGTGCTCACACTGCCTTGTAGTGGAGAAAGGTTTGTGATCTACAGTGATGCATCCAAGAAGGGATTGGGGTGTGTTCTTATGCAAAATGATATGGTGATAGCTTATGCCTCACGACAGTTGAAAATCCATGAGCAAAATTACCCAATACATGATTTGGAGTTGGTTGCGGTAATCTTTGCATTAAAGATTTGGAGGCATTGCCTTTATGGTGAAAGGTGTGATATTTATACTGATCATAAAAGTTTAAAGTATATTTTCACACAAAAGGAGTTGAATATGCGCCAAAGAAGATGGTTGGAGCTGATTAAGGATTATGACTGCTCAATCCATTACCACCCTGGGAAAGCAAACAAGGTGGCAGATGCATTAAGTCGACAAGACCATGCTAGTTTATCCATGATGAGGATCACAAAAGATCCAATATTTATGGATTTACAAAGGATGGATCTTGGAATTATAATGGAAGGGGAACAATCTTATCTTTCTCAAATGAATGTTCAACCATCTATACATGTGAAGATTAAAGAGGCACAGAAAGAAGATGTCGAGTTACAAAAGAAGATGAGAAATGTTCTTGAATTCAACCTTGATTGTGATGGGATAATAAAGTTCAGGAATCGGGTTTGTGTTCCTTCCATCCCCGAATTAAAGAAGGAGCTGCTGGATGAGGCTCATAGTTCTTCATTCTCTATTCATCCTGGAAGCATGAAGATGTATAGGGAACTGAAAGAGTACTTCTGGTGGGATGGCATGAAAAGAGATGTTGCTGAATATGTCTCTCGATACTTGGTTTGTCAACAAGTTAAAGCTGAGAGACAAAAGTCTAAGGGGATTTTACAACCATTACCCATACCCGAATGGAAATTGGAAAACATCACTATGGACTTTGTCACAGGACTTCCTAAAACATCCAAAGGCAATAATGTTATCTGGGTCATAGTTGATCGTCTTACAAAGTCTGCACACTTCATTGCTATTAGAGAGGATTTCTCTCTAGATCAGCTTGCCAGGATATATGTAAAGGAAGTGGTAAGATTGCATGGAGTACCACTTTCTATTATATCTGATCGGGATCCGAGATTTACCTCGAAGATCTGGCGAAGTCTTCAGCATACTCTGGATACAGAGTTGAGTTTCAGCACTGCTTATCCTCATCCCCTGACAGACAGTCAGTCTGAGAGAACAATTCAAACCCTAGAAGATATGTTGAGAGCTTGCTCTATGGATTTCAAAGGAGGTTGGGATCAACACCTACCTTTGGTGGAATTTTCTTATAATAATAGCTTTCACTCCAGTATTCAGATGGCTCCTTATGAAGCTCTCTATGGAAAGAAATGCAGGACTCCAACTTGCTGGGATGAAGTTGGGGAAAGAAAGCTATTAGGACCTGATCTCGTTGATGAAATGGCAGAAAAGGTCAGATCTATTCAACAACACATAAGCGCAGCTCAGAGTCGACAGAAAAGTTATGCCAACAACCAAAGAAAAGACCTAGAGTTTGAAGTGGGTGATAAAGTGTTCTTACGAATATCTCCCTGGAAGAGGGTTATGAGATTTGGAAAGAAGGGGAAGTTGATCTCTAGATATATCAGTCCTTTCGAAATACTGGATCGTTTTGGGAAGGTAGCTTACCGATTGGTGCTTCCACCGAATCTCTCTCAAGTTCACGATGTGTTCCATGTATCTCTCCTGAGAAAGTACATACCAGATCCTTCACATGTACTCAGCTCAGAAGTTGTACCGCTGGAGCAAGATCTTTCTTATGAAGAACAGCCGATAGAGATTCTGGATCGTAGTGAAAAAGTCCTACAAAACAAGACCACTCGCTTGGTGAAAGTTTTATGGAGGAACCACCAACTTGAAGAAGCTACTTGGGAGCTTGAGGATATGATGAGGGAGAAGTATCCTCATCTGTTTGTTACAATGTGACGAATTTCGAGGGCGAAATTCTTTTTAAGGGGGGTAGAATGTAACACCCGAGACTTTTATGTTATATGAATCATCAAAGGAATCTTTTTCTACACAACACTTGCTTGGCTTGCTTTACACACAATCGCGACCTTCCTTGATAGCTTGCGTCGTACGCAATACCGAGTTTCACTAAACAACAATATGCTATTAAAACTAGCCGTTATGAATAGTAATAACCACTTTTTGAAATTTTATAAATTTTATTTTTCAAAATGGACCTCATTTTTGGATTCAGAATATCGAAATTAGCCTAGGGTGAAATTTTGGTATTTTTCTGAAAACTTTCAATTTTTGATGAATAGTGAAACCACTAAGTGGTAGGTTAAAAACTGAATTTTGCATAAAACTTAATTTTACCGCTTCTGTGAATGGAATTTCAAAAATCCAACAGACACGGTTGATATCAGTAAGTAAAATGTGGTTCAATGAGATAAAAATAATTTTTTGGTGAATAGTAACTTTTTACTATTTTTACCGCAGTTAATAGTAAATAGGGTAACTAAGGTTAAATATGATATTAATATTACCCTAACACATGTCCAAATTCTATTGTACAAGTGTAATTCGACCAAAAACAACCTTATGAATAAAATATGACCATTTAGGCCCACTTGTATTAGATTAGGACATTTATTATTAATTTATTTAAAGAAGGGTTAAAATAGTTAAAATCAAAGTTTAATAAGTAAATCATTTTTAATATGGGGTTATAAATAAGATAAATTCGACTATAAATATTCCTTAGAAAGCTAAAAAGATTTCCTACATGATGGTATTTTATTTTTAATTTTTTAGACATTAAATAATTTAATTTATTTATGACACAATGATGATGCAGTAATTATCTTATTAATGAAATATTGACATAATTTATGTTATAAACACCAAAATAAATGTAATTTAAGACTTTTTATGAATTCCACTAATTTTATAGGTTACTATGATATATTAGTGTTGATTTAATCAACTTGGTTCGAACATATAATTTTGTTATGACTTTCACAAAAATCATATATCAAATAGTGTCAAAATTGACACAAAATAGTTTTTAAATCAAATATTATATTATTAATTGTTATTGTATTCCTAAAAATCTAAGGTTCGTCCAAATGACTTAGATAAGGATATATATATTAATAATAAACAATTTGGGGTTCTTTTGGCATGTTATAGTAAGTGTATTAACCATATAGTGAAAGAAAACAAAAAGACACGGTAAAAGTTAAATTATTTAACTTAGAGTTAAATCTAATTGATAAGGTTAAAATAATACCCTAAACTTGTCTAAATCCTATTGGTTGATAGTATTTCGACCCATACCCACCTTATATTCGAAATAAGACCCTTTCGAGCCATTATAAACCGATTTTGACTTTAATATAAAATAATATTTTGAGATATTCCTAAGGTGCCCCTCTCCTCCCTTATAAAAGGGCACCTCCTCCCCCTCCTCCTCACACCAATTTGAGCACTCAAGCTCGGCCATCCCCTGCCATTTTATCCTCTCCACTTCCCTAGAATAATCCTAGAGGTCCTGGTCTTCTTCAAAGACCAATCTTAGTTCCCTAAGTGGAGGATTCAAAGAGGCGTTCCAAAGAAGAGGTAATATCCATTACCGATCTTTTCAATTTCTTTCTTCTTCAACTTCTTCTTCTTTAGTTTTTTCATGATAAAGTAATAACATCAGTATTACTTACATAATGATATGTTATTATAAATATGAAACAACCCTAATTCACCTTCTATCCATCCCACGGAAAAATGAAATCACCGCGCGTGCGTACGTACGGAATACCGTCTCCACGCCGTGGTGTAATCTATTTTTCCACCATCACATTACAAGGATGGGTATAATAGTGTAATGAGTAACTATTTATGATTATTATAAAGTAATATTGATACTGAAATAATATATATATACTCCAATACAGTTCCACAATCATAGGAACGATATCATCACTCGTGCGTACGTACGGAATACCGTCTCCACGATGTGATGCGACTCGTTCTACATGATCATCATTACATAGTAATTATATAAATGAATTGAATGAATAAATATTATATATGTTACACTAATACCATTCTGGATATAAGGTATCTATAACCTTAAAATAAGAATAAGAATGTATTCGGCAAAACACGCATAAGAACAAAAGGTAATAAAGACCCGAGTAACAAGTAACAATGAAATATTACTAACAAGAAGCTAATAATATGACCATATATGATATCATATCAATATTTATGATTCTAGAATAAGTCAATAACATTATTTAAACCATTATACAGGAGCTTCGGACACGTACAAAGCTAATCGGACCTAAGGTAAGGGAAATATCACAATCTCATTTTTATCCGAGATTTTTTATTCGTAAGTATTTACTGGGGTGTATTTTATCATCCACATTCATGTTTCATCAGTATGTAATATTATTTCCATCCACCTACAATTGTTTAAATCCATTTTTACCCTTCGGTGAGTTTTTAGTAATATCTATCAAAGGAATCTTTTGTCGTACGAGGTACTTTTTGACTTTTCCGACAAAAGTACGAAGAATGTTTTTTTTAACTTATACGGCATGAATGGATTTTTAAAACATTATTTCCAAGAAGCTTACTTTACAAGTTTTCAAGTTTATTTTTAATCAACTTATTTTATTTTAAATTTGTATGACATGTTATGAAAGGAAAAATGTTTTTGAAGAAGAAAGGATATTTTCCTCAAGAATGGAGTTCAAGTGTTTTATCAAAATTATTTTCCATCTAAGATAATAAAGGGTTCTGTTTTTATCCCTATTATTACATGGATTTGATTATGTTGTGATGGAAACATTTTTATAAATTCCTTTATCTTATATGAATTGTTTTATGATGTCATGTTGTTTAAGAATCCAATTTTTTATTACATGGGTTATGCGATGATGTATGATTTATGATTATGTGGCACACATAAGAAAGGATTCATTATAATATGGGTGGGACCTATATCTCCCTCCAATGCATTGGGTAATGATTTTATATCTCATGAGATAGACATGGCTGGAACGGGAGGTTATTTCGGTTCAGTGATATAGGACTGAAACGAGGAGTGAACTCGGATCAGAAAGGGACTTTGTCCACTAAGATAGTCTTGGAAATGAGTCATGAGAAATGATTTTCCATGATTATGTGTGCATGCCACAAAGTTTCAAGTTTTATGTTATGATTATGGGGATCTCATTTTCACTTCTATGATTTATTCCATGTTAAGATATTATGATCTCTTTTGCAGGTTTTGATTTTCAAAAAGATATGATATGATTTTTATTTCCATTATTTGCCCTTGCTGAGCATTTGAGCTCACCCTTTTATGTTTTCTTTTCCCCAGGTCAGGAAGATGGATATTATGTAGAATATGCTAAAAGTGACCCTAGATATGATGAAATAAATGGGAGACACTGTAGAAGATTTATGAACCAGTTGTTTATGTTTCCCTGTTTCTAAAGACACTATACCTATACGGTCCTTTGTGGTTTTGTCATATGTTGTAATAAGTGTGCTTCAATTTTGAAGTATTAACAATGTATGTAAAGTATGGGTCGTTATAAATATATTCTTGAGACTTTTTTGGTTGGTGAAACCCACAAAATGCTCTCCCTGAAGATAATGTCTCCAACAACATAATGCATGAACAACTACAGCCAACTTGAGATCATGTGTCAGTTAATTCCTATCTTGTGGCCTCAACTGTTGAGACCTGTATGCAACGAATCTTCCCCCCTGTATAAGTAATGCTCCCAACCTAATACCTAAATCATCACAGTAAACAGTATAGTTCTTTCTCGGCTCTAAAAATACTAGTATCATTGTTGAAGTCATCCTATCTTTCATCTCCTAAAAGGAGGACTCACAAGAATCTGACCACAAGAACCTCACACCATTCTTAGTCAGGTCCTTCAATTGCACTGCTAAGTGTGAAAAGTCCTATATTAAATGTTGGTAGTATCCATCCAACCCTAGAAAACATCACACATCAATGATGTTCTTCAGCTACTCCAAGGAAACTACTTCTCTCACTTTCATTGGTTCTATTGACACTCCTGACTCTGAGATAACATTTCCCAAGAATTGAATCAGCTCCATCCAAAATATTCATTTTGAGATCTTAGCATATAACTGATGCTCTCTCAGTGTACTCAAAACGATCTCAATATTTTTTGAATCATCATATCAAGTGTGAGAGTACAAAAACATATCCTCCACGAAGACTACCACGAAAGAATCCATGTATGGATGGAACCCTCGGTTTATCAGTTCAATGAAAATTACAGGCATGTTCGTGAGACTGAATGAAATAACCACATACACTTATAGGTCATACCTTATCTGAAAGGCTATAAGAAGTATATCAGATGGTCTATTGCACAACTGATGATAACCAGATCTCATGTCAATAATCGAGAACACCCAGTATCCTCTAAGATGGTCAATGAGATCATCAATACTTGGCAAGGGATATCGATTACTGACCATCAACTGGTTCAACTTCTGATAATCGACAAAAATTCGAAGGGTACTATCCACCGACATTGCTAATAGGACAGGTGATCCCCAAGAAGAAGTACTAGGTCTGGATGAAACCCTTTGTATACAACTCCTCCAACTGCTTCTTGAGCTCCTATAAGTCTATTTTATCCATCCTATAAGGAGTAATGGACACCGGTTCCCCTCCTGGAACAAGATCAATAGAAAAATCTATCTCTCGCTCTGGATGAAAAATTGAAATGTCCTTTGGGAAGAAATCCCTAAAACAATCCACCACTAAAGAAAAGTACAATTGTGATATCCCATGGTCATCTAGATATAGACTATAGATCTCATCTGTAACTCCCCCCAACCAATGATGCTCGATTCCCACTTGGATCGCCTAGACATATCATTCACCTTTATGTAAAAACAACACACCATGTATTGACATGAAACTCACCCTATAGAGATTGCGGTCGACAACTACCTAGAAGGGAACTAACTAGTCCATTCTGAGGATGACCTCATAGTATGACATCTCTTGGACATAGAGGTCCCATAAGAAGTGACACCAACCGACCTCAATAGGGCACTCCTTACACTATCATACACTAGTCCTTCTTGTCCCCAATAGAGTTTTCAGCATCAATACATCAGAAGAAGTAAAGATACAGAGCCCAAGGATCTTCACAAAGGCAACAGATATAAAACTATGGGAATCCCTTATATTGAAAAGTGTGTAACCTAAAACTGAGGCAACTAGGATCATACCTCAATCTTTAGTGGTTCGGGATCTTGATCCTGCTGGGTCTACTCCACTGTAAAAGTTTGGCCTGTATCGTGGCCCTATGAAAATGCTTGAACACCCTGAGTTGATCCACCCTATAGTCACTGAAAGCCTGCCAACTGGATACCATGTCCATGACCTCCACCTCGGCCTGAATAGATGTAATAACACCAGTTCCTAGACAGATGAGAAACTGGTGGTGCTGATCTTGAATGCGGGGTCATTGAGAAACCCCTATCACCAGTGGCCAGTGAAAAGATCTGACTAAAATGCGAATGATGGCCCATATTACTGCATGATAGAAACTCCACTGGTTATCATGGGAAATGTGGCCTCATATTCACGCCCTTCCCGCACTAGTAGCACACCACCTAGATACCATAAGATGTATCATGTATCCTCATATCCTCATGTGTAGACTCCCTATGGTGCTTCTTGCTGCCAGTATGAGGGGTACCAACTCTGGATGTCGAACTACCCAGGCTCCCAACTCTAAAATCCATCATATTGCACTCTATGATCATCACCTGGTTGAATATATAGGTGATGTAATTCAGCCTAAATATGTTCACCAGAGATCGGATGTCGTTCCTAAGACCATCCTAAAACTTCCTCACCAGGAATAACTCATCGCCTCCAAGGATGGGTGTGAATCATTGCATCTCTATGGTGAAAGAAGAATACTCTAAAACTAAAATAGTGCCATGCTAAAGACTCATGAACTCTCGGGCTTGATTATCCCTCAAAGTCTCTGGGTAGAAGTAGTCATAGAAGACATTCTGGAAGTTATCCCAAGTCATAACTTGCTGGCGTCCTGCCTGTGAGATCACATCCCATGTTCTCTAGGAAGAATATCAAAGCATATAATAAGTGAGCTTCACCCTCTTTTTTGGATGTGTCTCCAAATTCTCAATCATAGATATCATGACTTCATACCATGACTCTTTATCCTGAGGTCCTATTTCCCCTATAAAGGTGGGATGTTGATGCTGCGGAATAACCTGTGTCAGCTCTCCCTTAGAAGGGGCAGTATGCAGCACTCCTAGGAAGGTCTACATGAACCTCATGATTCCCTCTATGAATTGTGCATTGGAACCTACATCAGTAATAACCACTAGTTCAAAGACTATCACTATATAAGGAACTAATAGCAGTTCTTGTTAAGCCATGTCTGGTGTCTGATAACTTCCCTATAACTCATATACAACTGAAGGATGTCTTGGTGGCATGACTTAGAAAGGTCAATAGAACACATATTTCAAGACTAACAAGGAATAAAACATAGAATTTTATGAATGTAATAGGATAATGAAAGCATTAATATTTTTTAAAACAAGGATTCATGGTGGGTATAACCCCTACACAGCGTATTCCTTTAAGCCTTCACATGGGTGTGTATTCCTACCAACCCTGATCGTGTAACACCCCATACACATGGTGTGGTTGTTCAATACACATCATGTACATGAATTTTCTTCCCATACACGATTCTTATACACATCTAACCCACACATTTCACCATGAATTACAATGCATGACGTGTTTGTTCTAGACATGGTATGTTGTAGACAAACTTCACCAACCTTGTGGTTAGTCACATGGCTGGTTACACGGATCACTCTACATGGTGTGTTTATGCCAGAAACAACGTGTAATAGATGAGCTTCACCGACCTATGTTGTTATTCACACAAACGGTTACATAGTTTACTATACACGACATGTTTGTCACAGACCTGATGTGTACTAACTACCCATTATCCACCTCTGTTGTTAGTCACACGGTTGGAAACAAGGTATATACACTCAGTGTGTACGTCTAGTACACAACGTGTTCCACCAAGGATTTACCAACCCCATGTCTCTGCCCAGGCAACCGATGACACAGTTAGAGACTATACAGCGTGTACATGAAGTACACGATGTGAACTTAAGAAAAACATTTCCTTCCCAAATAGAAGGATACATGGAGTGTTTTTATTATTACATGTCATGTATTCTAGGTTTTTTCATAATTTTAGCCTCAAAAACTAATAGGAATCCTAGAAAATACTGAAACAAACATTAAAGTGCCATATTCCGATCTTTTAGGGCACATACTTCTATCAAATCAAACCATGGAATCTTCTAAATGTCAAATAAAAAGATAACAGTTCAACGATCCCCAAAATATTGGTCCAAGGGGAATCATAACACCTCAAGGACCAGTGGTTGGCATTAATTCAAGTAAAAGTTTAACATTAGAATTACCCTATCAAAAAAAGGTATCCTATCAAGGAATCTATCACAACTTCATTCATATGTAGTACAACATCAATCACAACAACATGCAATTGATAATGCACCCTAAATGGCATGGAAAGAATGCATGACATGTGATCTCTAGAAGGTTCATATATGTTGCATGAGACGAAATACCCTCATCATATTGGGTTGCAACAGAAATAGATAATTAATAATATCAACAATAACAGCCCAAAACTTTTGAATCACCCAATGGTGAAATAATCAACTGTAATAATTACAAAACCAGAAAAATTTCATTAATCGAGGTAACTTAGCTTTTCTCTATACACAAGTTATCTACTCTTTGGCAAAACTTGTTAGCAGTTTCCTATTCTGTCATATCCATGGATATGGGCTCCAAATATTATGTCAAAAAGAAAATAATTCCTCTTATACCACATTGGAACGTCTCGGTTTCAGGGGCCGCCAAGAGGTGCCTCGTACCCAGTTGGTCACTTGTCCTTGAGAACATTTCCCAACATTCCAGAGGCTGCTAACTAGCTGTGAGAGCCTTGGGTGTGATAGTGGGGAAACTATTACCTCATTGGTAGTGTAACAAAATGGATATAAATAGATAAAAATAATATAAAATAGCGGAAGAAGTAGTAACTTGCAACAAACAGACAGTGGAAGACAGAAAGTAAGCAAAAAATGGACCACATATATAAATGATGCACGTCTCATATGTATAGTAAAGTATACAAACATGTCACAATGCAGGAATATAGTAATAAACCAAGATACAAAGTAATACACATAAACTCAAGAATTATCGCAAGACTCAACTTGTTCACATTCTCTCCAACTCCATAACAATAAAGTACCATAAGTAGAAGGGTGTTTTCCCTTATCTATACCTGCAATAATATAATCTTTTTGGTCCCAAAATCATGACCCAAATAGGGGTCCCCAATAATATAATCTTTTTATCTTTACAATGACTATTTATAGTCAAAAATATGACTTGTATAACCCCATTTTAAAATTGTTTTAGTAAAACAACTCATGTTTGTGTCATTTTTTCTTTTACATTAAATAAAAAATATTAATGTCATTTTCCTTCCAATGTTGCTCCATGGGGTCCCCAAGTTGACCCATGGATTGTCTTGGTCGTCCATGACACATCCAATAAGGGAAGGACATGTTTCAAGTTCATTTCATATTATTAAAACATTATTCTTACCTTAAATTACACTAATTACCTCTAATCGTGATTAAAAACTGAAAAGTTACTATTCACCAAAAAATTATTTTAATCCCATTGAACCAAATTTTATTTCTTAATGACAACCATGTATGTCGGATTTTTGAAATTCAAAACACAGAGGTGGTAAAATTTCATTTAAACGAAAAATCAGCTTTTTAAGTACCACTTAGTGGTTTCACTATTCATCAAAAATTGATGTTTTTCAGAAAAATACAAGAAATTTATCCAAAGTAAATTTCAATGTCTCAATCATAAAGAATAAGTTTATTTTGACAAATATAGCTTATAAAATTGTCAAAAGATAGATTTAAAAATGGTTTTCCATCAAAAGGATGTAAAAAAATCTTTTAAAAATATTAGTGTATTCCATGCTTAAGATTGGATTTATTCTCATTTTAAGCCTCTAAAAGACTATCTAATTCATTAATATACATAGAAAAAAAATATCTATTATTAATTACTTACATGGTATGTTACATCCTTCCCCCCTTTTGAAAATTGCATCCCCACAATTTATTTACTTATCGAATAAGTGGGGGTATTTAGCCCTCATTGCATTCTCAGATTCCCATGTTGCCTCTTCAATCATGTGGTTTTTCCACAAAACCTTTACCTGATGAATCACCTTATTCCGTAACACTTGCTCCCTGTGGTCAAGAATCTGGACCGGTTGTTCCTCATAAGATAGGTTCTCCTCCAGCTGAACTACCTCTGGACTCAAAACATGAGATGGATCTGGCATGTACTTCATTAACTTTGAAACATGAAAAACATTGTGTGCCTGAGATAAACTCGGAGGTAATGCCACTCGGTAAGAAACTGTTCCAACTCTCTCCAGAATTTCATATGGGCCAATGAACCTTGGAATCAGCTTTCCTTTCTTACCAAATCGGATCATACTTTTCCATGGAGAGACTTTGAGAAATACATGATCACCTACCTCAAAAGAGAGATCCTTCCTCCTATTGTCCGCATAAATCTTCTGCCTACTATGAGATGTTCTCATGTGTTTCTGTATCAGCTGAACTTTTTCTGCCAACTCTTCTACCAATTCTGGTCCCATAAGCTTCCTTTCACCCAATTCATCCCAGAAAGCTGGAGTTCGACACTGCTTCCCATATAACGCCTCAAATGGTTCCATCTGTATACTAGAATGAAAACTGTTATTATATGAAAATTCAACCAAAGAAAGATGTTGGTCCCAACTTCCCTGATAATCCATCAAACAAGCACATAGCATGTATTCCAAATTTTGAATTGTTCGTTCAGACTGCCCATCTGATTGAGGATGAAAAGTTGTAATATAATTTAATTCAGTACCAAATGACTTCTAAAGGCCTTTCCAAAAGTTAGAACTAAAACTGGGATCACGGTCACATAAAATGGAGAGAGGAACTCCATGTAACCTGACTATCTCTTTATGATACAAACAGGAAAGTTGATCTAGGGAAAAATTATCTCGTATTGCAAGTAAATGAGCAGATTTAGTCAAGCGATCAACAATAACCCAGATTTTATTATTACCTCGTGGTGTCTTCAGCAATCCCACAACGAAGTCCATGGACATATTTTCCCATTTCCACTCTGGCACTGGTAAAGGCTGAATCATCCCTTTCGATAACTGCCGCTCTGCTTTAACCTGCTTACAAGTCAAACACTTCATAGTAAAATCAGCAATATCCCTTTTCATTCTATCCCACCAGTAATACTCCCAAAGATCTCTATACATCTTAGTACTGCCTGGATGAACTGAAAACAGAGAACTATGAGCTTCACATAACAACTCTCTCTTCAACTGTGAATCAAAAGGCACGCACAATATCTTCCCAAATCTCAAAACATAATCATTATCAATGTTTAATTCAGGCAACTTACCCTTCTGAACCAGCTCTACCTTTTTCTGCAACTCACTATCTTGCTTCTGTGCTTGCTTGATTCTGTCTGATAGAGAAGATTTCACTACTACCTAAAACAAAAAAGAAGAACATCCTGTACCAAAAACATTTATGCCAAAGTTCATCAAATACTTAACCAAAGGATCACATTCCAAATGCAACATTGTTAATGAAGCATTACTTTTTCGACTCAATGCATCAGCCACTTTATTTGTTTTTCCCAAATGGTAATGAATTGTACAATCATAATCCTTGATTGATTCTAGCCAACTCCTCTGTATCATGTTCAATTATTTCTGAGTTAATATATACTTTAAACTTTTGTGATCGGTATATATTTCACACTTTACTCCATAAAAATTATGCCTCCAAATTTTTAAAGTGAAAACAACAGCAGCTTATTCTAAATCATGTGTAGGCTAATTTATCTCATGAGTTTTCAACTGTCGTGAAGCCTAAGCAATTACCTAATCATTCTATATTAAGACACAACCAAGTCCTTTCAATGAAGCATCACTGTAGATAAATAAATCACCATTCCTGGAAGGTAGTGCCAAAACTGGAGCATTCACCAATCTTCTTTTAAATTCCTGAAAACAATAATCACATTATTTTGTCCAGATAAACTTAACACCCTTCCTAGTTAGCTTAGTCATTGGACTAGATAATTGTGAAAAATTTATAACAAACCTTCGTTAATAGCCTGCCAAACCAAGGAAACTACGAATCTCAGTTACATTTGAGGGTCTTGGCCATTCTTCAATAACCTTTGTTTTTGCAGGATCAACAGTTATCCCATCTTTAGAAACAATGTGACCAAGTAAAGAAATTTATTGCAACCAATACTCACACATGCGGAATTTCACATAAAATTTCTTTTCTTTTATGGTTTGAAAAATAACCCTTAAATGTCTTTCATGCTCCTCTTTACTTTTAGAAAACACCAAAATATCATCAATGAAAACCACCACAAACTTATCCAAGAACTCATGGAAAATTCTATTCATTAAGTCCATCAATACAGCAGGTGAATTGTTTAGCCCAAAAGGCATTACTACAAATCAATAATGGCCATATCTTGTACGAAACGCAGTCTTCAGAACATCTACATCCTTTACCTTCAGCTAATGGTACCCCAATCTCAGGTCAATCTTAGAAAAATACTGAGCTCCCTGGAGCTAATCAAACAAATCATCAATATGAGGAAAAGGATATCTGTTCTTAACAGTGATGTTATTCAGGGCTCTATATTCAATTCAAAGTCTCATTGAACCATCTTTCTTTTTAACAAATAAAACAGGATCACCCCATAGTGATGTGCTAGGTCGAATGAAACCTTTCTCTAATAAATCATGCAATTGCTCCTTCAACTCTAAAATTTCAATTTGAGCCATTCGATAAGGGGGTTTTGAAATTGGCTTAGCATCAGGAACTAAGTCAACAGTAAATTCAACTTTCCGATCTTGTATTATTCCAGGAAACTCATCACGAAAAACATCAGGATACTCATTTACCACTGGCACATCATTAATCTGAACAGTTCCTTTTTTTCAACGATGTCTTCAAGGTAACATTCATTTCCATCTTTTACATGTTTCTCAGCCTCTTGATAAGTTATCAAGAGTAAGGGTTCATTCTTGTACACAAACTGAATGTCTTTCTGAAAAGAAACTTTTTTATCTCTATAGTCAATCTTAGCTTGGTAAATAGAGAGCCAATCCATACCCAAGATAACAACAAACTCTACTAGAGGTAAAACAATTAAGTTTTCCAGTAGGTTCTATCCACAGATAAGGATAGGACGATTATTATAAATTCTTTTTGCCTCAACATTTACCCCAAGTGTTTTAACCACAAGTTCAGGAGTCATTTCTTGAGATGGTATTCCCATTTTACTAGAAAAGGTTTCAGAGATGAAATAATGTGTAGATCCCGAATCAAACAATACACTGGCATAATCTAAAAAAACAAACAATGTACCTGATACATCTTCATTTTATGGCCCGACATCTGCTGAATTAGTTCCAAAGGATTTCACCACCCCTTTCTACTTGTAGTATAACTGCTTCCCATCACTCAAGATCTTTGTCAGACACTCATTTGCATAGTGTCCCATCTCATTGCACAAAAAAAATTTCACTAACTATAAATCAAATTTGGACTTACCATCACCTTGATCTTTTTCAGTGCAATCATGAGCCTTATGTCCCATCTTACCACATCAGTAGCACATTCCAAAATTCAGAAGAAATTCCCCAGCATGCCTTTTCCCACAATTATCACAAACTAGAAACTTAGTTTTCTTACCATCATACCTTTTTGAAGAATTCTTTCCTTTCTCCTGCCACCTCGGTCTCTTCTTCTATTGGTTGTTATGGAACACTTGATCATCGGCAAACTCCATTTCCACCTTCTCATCACATCGAACAAGCTTTTCATAACTTTTGAACTCACGAGATGCTAATGCCCTTAGATATTTTGGCTTTAATCCTGAGTAAGAATGGTTGATTTTACTATCAAGGTCTCAGATAAAATTTGAAGCATACCTTGCCAATCGAGTGAACCTTTCTTCATAGGCAGCCACTGAGTCTTCCTCTTTCCTCAATTCTAGGAATTGTTTTTCCATCCTAAGTTGAACAGACTTAGGAAAATACTTCTCAAGAGAAATACTTTTGAATTCATCCCAGTCGAGAGAATAAATATCATCAGTATCACTGATATTTTTAACCATCGACCACCACTAATCTGCTTCACCCTCAAAACGGTAAATAGCAAGAATAACCTTTTGATTGTCTAAACACCCCATGACATTGAAAATCTTCTCCAGTGCTTTAATCCAACCTTTAGCTAGCACGGGGTTGGATGATCCTCTGAATGATGGGGGATGTTGCCTCATGAAATGTTCCACCACTGACATGTTCCTCTGCAGTTGATCTGGCTGATCTCGTGCATAGATACCACCAACATTTATCACTTGAGTCAACTGTGCCATTACTATGACAAACTGTTCAGTTCCAATTCTGACCATCTCAGGATGCTGATTCGGAAGGCTATTTCCTTCTGTATGCATTCCTATAACTGCTTCCATGTTTCCTCTGCGGAAAACCATTCTGAACAAACATGTCTTAGATGAAGCAACATGGTAATCTTCAAATTCTATATCATTTCAATTTTACCATAAAAAAATATTTTTGGATAATCATTTAATAAAATTCTTACTCCTAAATTTATCTAAACCGAACTCTGATACCAACTACAAGGCCCCAGCCTTAAAACTTACGTAATCTTGAGTTATTACAAGACTGTACATTGAGGATCTTTTCAGGTTTAGAGTTTTAGAGAATTAGATCATAAAACTTGCATTACATTCCACATTTAAATAAAGTGGTTACATAAAAGATAGTATTCATTTTACCCATCAACGGAAAAATATTTAAAATAAAACACGGATTCTTTATTGACACATCCTTGACACTATCATCATATAATGTACCCTTCCCTTGACCTGTGAACAACATTTCAAAAATTTTGGATGAGCATAAAAAGATCAGTAAGGGATATAAAAATATGGAAAGGAAACATGAGTACATGTATACATAAGAATCAATGAAATCATAATCTACTCATAAAACATAAGCACATTAACATACCTCATCAAATCATGAATAAATCATAGAAATCATAATACATAAAGGTAACTTTAGGCATTCATAACATTCTTACGTAGTGAGTAACCCTCTTGGTTACGTTTGGAATACCCATCACAGTATATTCGCTAAATCTCTTCGGAGAAACCTTAACGTTAAACTCCTTCGCGTTACCAAATGAATTGGAGAGCTATATCAGGCTCACCCGCCCTTAGTTTATCACAGAACTACCCATCTTCAAAATAATTCCCACAAACCATAACATAATCGTATCACATACAATATGCATAAATTAAACATAACATTTCCACTTTTCAATCACAAGATATCAATACAACACATTGATATAAAAACATTATGAAAACCATTTTCAATACCAAAATAAAAGAAAATTAAAATAGGGTATTTATTTTTCTTTTAAAAAAAATTTATGGCTTTTAGAGGAAGCTGAAACTCAAATAATGGTCACGACGGCGGAGAATTCATTATCGCCGCATACATACGACAAAAACATTCCCTTTTGTCGTTTAGTAAAACGCTTTGTATAAAAAAAGATTACTTTTGGATAAATGTAAAAAAAAGGTCTTTATACACCATATAAAATAAGGTTGTGTATAAAACAAAATATGCCTCAATTAAAGGATATTGAGACGAAGTCCCATACCTCAGGTCCGACTTGACTCGATCGTTCTTTAAACTCCTTTAAATCGGGTAACTCTTTTTTATTTGAGCTCAAAGGCTTCCTTGGAAAGACTTCTGCCCAAAGTGAGGCTTCTAAGAGTTAGAGAGGGATGGGGAGACACAAAATGGGTGAGGGTTGGCCGATCCAAAGGCTTTTGAAGTGTGGGTAATGTGTTAGAGGTGGGGGCCTTTTATAATAGGAGAGGAGGGTCACTCTTGGAAAGTTAACAAAATATACTTTGTTATAAAATGATTTTTGGATAAAAAAGGTCCCACAATTATAAATTTAGAGGATAAGGTGATAAGGGTTTTAAATCCACACATACAATAGGTTTTTGACAAGTGTAGGTCTTATATTTTACATTATATTTTCATTTTATTGAAATCGTTAAATAATGTGGTAATTGCTGCATCATCATGGTGTCATAAATAATTTAATTTATATAATGTCTAAAAATTATAAAAAAATACTATGATGTAGGAAATATTTTTAGTTTTCCAATGACTATTTATAGTCAAAACTTTTACTTGTATAAACCCATTTATAAATTGTTTTAGTAAAACAACTCATGTTTGTGTCATTTTTACTTTTACATTAAATAAAAAGATATTAATGTCATTTTCCTTCCAAAGTGGCTCCATGGGGTCCCCAAGTTGACCCATGGATTTTCTTGGTTGGACATGACACATCCAATAAGGGTAATACATGTGTCAATTTAATTTCATATTATTAAAACATTATTCTTACCTTAAATTACACTAATTACCTCTAATCGCTATTAAAAACTTAAAAGTTAATATTCACCAAAAAAATTATTTTAATCCCATTGAACCACTATTTACTTATTAATGACAACCATGTATGTTGGATTTTTAAAATTTAAAACACAGAGGTGTTAAATTTGCATTTAAACGAAAAATCAGTTTTTTAAGTACCACTTAGTGGTTTCATTATTCATCAAAAATAGAAGTTTTTCAGAAAAATACCAAAAATTTATCCAACGTAAATTTCAATGTCCCAATCATAAATAATAAGTTTATTTTGAAAAATATATCTTATAAAATTGTCAAAATATAGATTTAAAAATGGTTTTCCATCAAAAGGCAGTAAAACAATCTTTTAAAAATATGAGTGTATTCCATGCTTAAGATTGGATTTATTCTCATTTTAAGCCTCTAAAACACTATCTAATTCATTAATAGAAATATATAAAAATATATTTTATTCCTTACATACATGGGATGTTACAAATTTAGAACTGGATTCCAATAGATCATTTAAAAATGGAAATATTTCTAAACAATTTATAACACTGATCAGGTTTTGAGAATAAATCTAAACCTAACCAAGAATTTAAACATTTGATGTCTCTTTTTGGTTTGGTACATGATCCTTTTACTTATTATGAGTGTTTATAATTATTTATTTTTTATTTTTAAAAGGAAAAAATTTAATCCACCTTCTTTTTAATAAAATGGATTCCAATTACATTTTACAAGTTCCAAAATACCTTGATGATGTTATATTTGGATATTCATGTAATGTACTTTGTAATAATTTTTATATTTTTGCCTCTTTCACATTAAAAATATGTTGTATGGTTGAAGTGATTTTTTTGGTATTGAAAATATTTTTATGTAAAGATAGTATATTTACAAATAAATAATAAAATTATAAATTAGTTGTTAAATTTTTTAGCCTTGATTTATTTAAAGGGTCAATTATTCTTATGAGTACTTCATTTAAGATAAAATAGGATGAAACTGGAAAAAATATTAATAATAAGATGTTTATTTATAGGATTGGAAAGTTGATTTATTTAATATAATATATACCAAATTTTATGTTTTCAGTGTGTGTATATATACACTAGATTTAAATATAAACTAAAATAAAATCATTTAACCGGAATGGCCTGAAGAAATTCTTTTTTTTTTTGATTTTTGATTACCCACTTTTAAGGGATGAGGGGGAACACTTAACATGCCCGTAGGCTTAGAGATTATATGTCCCATAGGGTTAAGAGGCATTTCATGACCCGAAGGTCTTTGGGAATTCAACCAGACTCTAACTACAAGGAATTACCCCTCCACAGCATCTACATCATGATGGTAGTTCTCCACCTTCACCTGGACATATGAATAAGCTTCTAGAGCAAGCACATGCTGGTCCTGATGGCATATCCATACCCTCTTATTATTCCAAATCCATTGGTTCTGCACTGGTGAGTGCACCTACTCTAAATCCTCCTCTGGGGCGGCTCCTCCTTTTGTAGAGTTTACTTGGGGAAACTGCACTAATCATGTGGCCCGAAGGGCTGGAGGTGTCCTGAAGGCCTTAATGGTGGCCCGAAAGCCTTACTAACCCAAAGGCCTTAAGGACTCCAAGCTCAAACCTGCGGCCTAAGGTGAATAGTTCTAGTTGCTATAGTACTGAACAGTAACTGCTATAGTAACATCTAAAGTAACTTCTACAATACCCGAAATTATGTCTCTGCCGGTTTTTGAAGCTTAGTCTCTTGGATGCACTTAAAGAGACCTCACCAAATCTGATGAGGCTCATGTACAAATAAAGTAATTTAAAATTATTTAATTGAATAATAAATTATTCTAAAGGTTCTTTGAATCTCATATAATTTTTACTTACATATACATCATTTGTACTAACAATTTCTTATTTTTTAGTATTTGTGCTTGAAAAATTAATAGAAAAATAAAAAATACTTATGTGTCACTTTCTTGGAAAAATTTTAGTTTTATAGTGTTCTATGAAACAAAATATATTAGCTTTACCACTGATTGGGGGTGATTTTATTATTACAGATTTTTTTTCACATTCATAAAGTATTAAATAAACTATTTTTGTATTCCGTTTTAATTTTAAAATGATATTGATTTATATTTATAACACTTTTCCAATTTTTTTCTCTAAAAATTCATTAAATCATTCTAGGAATAAAAACATTAATTTCAGTTCTCACTTTCTTATTGATCAAGTTCAAAAAGTGAATATAAATCTATAATCACATTCTATATAAAACCACCTGACTAAAATATTTATTAGGACCATAGATTTAGATATGATCATTAAAATAATATTTAAACTTGGAATAAATGAAATTTATTTTTGGTTAAATTTTTAGGTTTAGATAAATTATGTTTTCTAGTGTACATGTTTCTCTTTTATATAGTTCACAAGAATGATAATTAACATTTGGTTAATAATTAATTAATTGAATATCATTATGTATCATTATGTGAATATATTATCTTGTCTTCATGACTCCTTGAGGCTTGTAAAAATATTTTTCAAACATAATTTGGAATATGGAATCCTTTTAGAATTTTTAATCATATTCACACTATTCTAACATTAAAGTGTTAATAAATATTTATGTGACATTAGAATAATTAGTTTGTATTCTAGAATTAATTAATTTATTTAGTGGGATCCTACTATTATGTTTCATGAAAATTTTATTTTAAATTTGTTTCTTTTCCTACAATCATTCAGGAGGAGTTTTTCTAATTCCGATTCTAACATTAAAATGATTATTTTCTTTCATAGTAATGATTTTATAACATATGGGGAGAATGTTTTTTTCTTTAACTAAAGTTGTCTAATAATATATATATTTAATAATTTCAAGAGGGGCAGAAATATTTAAATTGGTATTTTGTTTCTTATTATCAAACATGATAGAATGTTGAAGTGGATACTTGATCCACTTTGTTTTGTTATTTTTTAATAATTAAAAAATCTTATTTATTGAATAATTATACTTTTTCATAGTATGGGTTCATTCATTACTAAATTTTTATATTTTTATTTTATACATACACATTTTTGTATATAATTTTTTAACATTACATGTGAATGGATCTACCCTTATATAGTAATCCATTACCCTTATATATATGTGTAAGGTTTATCTAACCTTGGAATAACTTAACCTTACATGGGTTTTGTGAATCATATTTTAAATATATCCAAGTGGTTATACCATTATTAAAGAAGTTAAATTTTTTAATAAATTTATATATTTTATTTAGTATTCATGTCACACTAACAAATGTTATATATATTTTGAATTACCTATACAAAACCTATAGAAAATATTGATTACCCTTAGGTAATAATAATGGTCGATCGTGAGGCTTGTAGATAACTGACCTCATTTAAAATAAATAAACCAAATAAAAATGGATCAAAAACATGGATAATATATCAATTTTAAGAATCATCCAAATGAATATGGATGGAATGCATGATAAATATACCAACGGAAGGGGACCAACCATATGAAAAACTGATCAGTTTCATGTCTAAGCTAACCCATCCCATATTGATCCAGACCCACTAAAAGATTTTTCAAACCCCAATATTGTACCTATATCAGGACTAGAACTATATTAAGTCTTTACCAACGATGAGGATTTCTATACATAAAATCAATCGACTACATGAAAAATGTCTCTAGAATTATGTTGCTCTATTTTTTTCATAATTTAAATTTCTTAATATATTTAGATTTACCGCATGTTCTTGTTAATTATTTTCATTACTCAAATTATTTAATAAATTTTCATTAATTATTTTCAATTTTAGGAAATCCATTTTAAATAAATCAATATAGGATTATATGGACATAATGTGAATTCAATACTTAGACTAAATTCTTGAAAAAATAATAATTTTTAAAAATAAATTATTTAGAATTTGAAAAGTATTCATTGCATGATTTTAGGACCCTTACAAGGTATACTAATATTTTTATTTTGTGTTATATTATGTTTCCAAACAAGTTTTTATATATTGAATTATTATACAGGATATCCATCCCAATTCAATAACGAAATCACTTAATGATCTTTTTGTTAATGATTCACCAAAATACACTAAATTTTCTCATTGTAGATACGCGAACATGTTTATTTGGGAATGAATAATGCAATAGACATATTATTTTGAATTTTTAGTGAAAAGAAAATTTATATATGTAGTTTCAAAGATCCAGTTCTACATCTAGATTTAAGATACTTTAAATATTTAATGTTTGAAAATCTATTTTGATCTACTAATACTCTTGGATGGACTAGAACTGGTTTATTATTTTGCCTCTATAATGTGAACATCTAACTCAACACTTAAATACATGTTTATTTGGATTCTATATGTATTTATTATATTGATTGTTATATATATATTATTGTATTGGGTTATACTACCATATAAAAAATCTATGTGTGGGTTGTGCATAACTACTAAAAGTAAAAGATCTATTGTATGTTATTTCGATGAAAGAATTATTTGGTTTTTTCCACCATGTTTAAATGAAACTACTTGTATGGTGACTCTATGTGAGAAAAATTAAATCTTTGGTTGTGAATTTAAGGGTTAAAAATCATTTTATAAATGTTAGTGACTCCATTAAAATGATATAGAATCCATATTTAGTCATTTTTGTTCGTCTCTAAATTTATAGAGGAGTTAAGAGTATCATCAAATAATTTAGATATGACCTGCTATAAAAAACTATGTTCATATTATGTATATATTTCATTTAAATTAGTATTTATCTATGATAATAATTAATAATATTATATAAAAATTCCAATTCTCTCCCTCTCATGCTTGACAATTCATCCATTCTCACATTGGGGCCAAAAAATTGAAGGAAATTTGTGTACACTTTTAAATTTTGATCTAAAATTTCATGTCTCTTTACTATTGCATCTATATGATGAATACTAATTTATCATGTGAAGAAAGATAGGTAGATTAATTTCTATATGACTTATTTTCTACCCATGGAAAATATTGAGAGGTTGGAGACATATCTATTTATTTGAAATGTAGAAAATTAGTTATTTGTCAGAATTATTCCCTATAAATTTTTATCCCATAATTCCCCCATTGAAAAAAATTATGAATTACACCTAAACACATAGTCAAATACATTAAATAAATCCACTCAAAAAAATCATATAATCATCTACAAAAACAACACTGAGACATACCATCACCACATCACTAGTTACAATCATAAAATAACTATATGTTTTTATTATGACTATTTTGTTATTTAAATAATGATCTAAAAATTATTAGTCAATAGATCAATACTCGAGATCATAATAAATACCATTCCTTGGAAAAGCACCCCATTAGAGACACAATTGAAATGTTTTAATTGCTATATTACCTAAATTTGGGAGATATTATCATTTTTTTACAGTGCATATATAAATTTATTTGGTGCATATTAAATATTGCTGAAAAGTTAACATGTAAATAAATACTAAAATTCAAAAATGTATAAAAAATATTATTTTAAACACAAATAAATCATCAGAAACATTTTCTTATGTCATTCACTGTTGCGAATTTAACATTTTATCCTTTTTAGGGAATGGATACTTCTGAAATTGAAAATGAGTTAACTTTAAACCAGGAAAACCCAAGTCATTATATATATATGTGTGTGTGTGTGTGTGTGTACGTTATTTTTATTAACTTTCCAAGAACATTATTGTAAGTTGACTAGGTAGATTGGTTCTATGAATTATATTATGTGGTTATTAATCACTATAATGGAATGAGTATGAAGTTATTAACATGTTATTTAATAACATAATTTCTAGAAATAAATCAATTAATCGTGGGGAGGCCTCTAATAGTTAGAACCAAGTAATAAAAATCTCCCTATAGGTTTACATATTAACAACAATTATATTTCACTGGTGGTGGGTTATTGTATAATGGTTCCTTTAGGTGGATATTAGGTAAAAACTAGCTCCTTATATCTCAATAAAAATAAAACCATTATATATTATAGTGATTTACTTATAAGAGATTATATTCTTAGATATCATTTATAGTGACATCCCTATGAGTGAGTACCTTCTAAGTTATCTATTTTAGTGAGGTTCTAATAAGAATAAAACTGCCAAATTTCTATTAATAGCATGGAAGTGGGAAATATTTTGGTGAGAGTTATGTAATTTGTTATAAAATTATCATGGTGTTGTTGATATGATGTGTGGGATGAAGTATATGTGGATATTTGGACATACTTTGAGTATAGTTATTGTATTGTTTTTCTTTTTTTACATCATATGTAGTTACATTAGCATGGTCTAATCACATTGTAGCAAGAGAGTTTTAGCTAAGAACATCTTGTGTATATTTATATACATACTCAGAATTTTAATATATTATTTTCTATGTCTATTGGATATATTTTTTTTGTTTTTTAATCCAAATATCATATATTATATATTTTTTGTTGTAATATAGTAGACATTATCGTTCCTAAGGTATAAAGGAGTTATATGGATTTAGAGCTATTCAAAAACTCTTTAATTTTATTTTATATCATTATTTTGAAATGAATTAACTTTACCAAACATAAATAATATATTCCTCATTGGAATATTTGTTTTATATATTTTATGGTGACATTGGGTTTTTTTAAAGTAAAATTCCTTCCACTTGTATAATATAACACCTTTGGTGTGAGCCACTAACCTATGGTCTATTGAAGGTACATATTGAGGGTTACCCTAATATTATTGTAGTTTCAATGGGAATAACATTAATTTTCGGATATTAAATTGTATATATTAAAGATACCACTTCTTAAAAATCATACATTTGATGTTGTTCATCATTATGATATAATTTATTAATTAAAACATGTGGAGTATTTTATTTAATTATCTACTTTAGTTATTGTATTCACGTCACCGGTGTTTTAAAACAAACATTAGAATATGGATGAATTCAGTATGGTATGTATCCTAATTATGTTTAATCGATAAAATAATATATGAGAGATATGAGGTTTTAGAAGAATTATTGTGATGTATAATGACTAAAGGAACGTCAACAAACACTCAAGTACTCAATATTATTGGGATACTAAAAATAAATATATAATTAAATTTTATATTTATATTTATTTTAGTAATACCTTCAATTTTTATAATAATCAGAATTGTTTATAATTTTTAATATTTTGGGTTTCTTTTTTTATTAAATTTTTTAATTAAGTAAAAATAATAATTTAAATGATTTAATATTATTAAATCATTGAAATGATATCAATTAATTTTTATTCTTATAGTTTGATGATATATATGTGATGAGAGGCCAAGGTATTTTAGTTACTATGATGGATTTTTCATGTTATGTGGGACCTTCCATAATCATATATGTAACTATCTATGATCCAAAATCATTGGAAATTTTCTAAAAATTGACTTAGCCAACCTTCCATGATCACTTTCACACCTAACCATTAATGAGGCTATATTAAATGTAAATAAACATCAAAATTATACAAATAAATCATATCTAAATAAGGTTAAACATTAGAAACATAAGTCCAAATTATAAATATGTTGGTCATGTAATAGTTTATTTAGTGTTTCATAATAGGGAAATAAAGAGGAAAAATACTACATGAGATTAAAATGATAGATTATAAGGATATGTGGTGTTGATTCAAGAAATAGAACACCCATATAACATTAACAAGGACTTATGTATGAATAAAATATAAAATACATAAGTTCTATTAGTGATTATATGGAACTCAACTGTTTGAGTAGGTTTCATAAGTGAGATATTAAAATACGGGAGCCATTTAATTATTAATAGAGTAGTTAATTGGTCACATGAAGTAAAATTTATTATGTGAATAATATCCTAGGATTGATCTAACCACAAATTGAATTTTTTTTAAACAATTTTAAATGTGATTATTGTAACCCAAATATTGTTTAAATGCAATATGTCATAACTAAGTGCCACATATCTCAAGTGTGCCTCCCTAATTTCCAATGTTTTGTTTCTAATATATAGGTTCTATATACAAATTTGGGAGATTATACCCTCTCTTTTATAGATATCCAAAAATTATAGTGGAATAAAAATATTCAAATAGAGCCACATTATTAAATCATTAAAATAAATACATCACAAAAAACTATATAAAGTTATGACATCATCAAACATGATATAAAAAATTGATCAGTTTCAATATCAAGAAGATATACATACATTTATATTAGGAATTTCTCCTATTGGGTATCCAATAATAGGATATAAAAAATAAAACATTCATGGATACCACAACAAACCGAGTCTCTAGACTCTATATAGTCATGTATCTTAACACCAATACAGAAACAAAGCTTGGCCCTAGCCCTACCCATGGATACAACAAAAAAGTCTACTAATTTATATTGTTTCCTTCAGAGGGTTTGAGTACAACTCAGCAGGACAACACCAATGATGTCATGAACATATCTAGTATAATAATGTTCATGTAAAATTTCATCTTCTGAGGAATAAAACTTCGTAGGAAATGAAAATAAAAATAAATATTTCATGTCGATGGGTGATACATAGTCAACCTATATAATGAATACCAAATTCTCCTATTAATAGGGTGTCTCAAAACATATCATATAATAATCATCCAAAATACCATCCAAAGTAAAATAAAATGGGTATATCATCCTACCTTATGTTAATGTTCAATATCTTGGCAATTCATCTAGATAAGATAGCCATATCCATGAGAATAATGTCTCAATGGAAACATAATATTTTAGAAATGTGTAGTATGTCATCATAATTTTATCATATCAGTGGGAATTGTGTAACAGCCCAAGATTTTATAAAAAAATATTCTTTTTTATTTTATTAATGTCTTGTGTTGTACGCTACACCAAAAGGAGCTTGCACAACACACATCCTTGACTTGCCTTGCATTACACGCAATCGCGACCTTCCTCGATAGCGTGTGTAATACGCAATACCGAGTTTCACTAAACAACAATATGCTATTAAAATGTTATTAAAACTAGCCGTTATGAATAGTAATAACCACTTTTTGAAATTTTGTAAATTTTATTTTTCAAAATGGATTTCATTTTTGGATTCGGAGTATCGAATTTAGCCTAAGGTGAAATTTTGGTACTTTTCGGATAACTTTCATATTCTAATGAATAGTGAAAATTACTAAATTATAATTAAAAACAACTTTTTTAATCGAAATAATTAATAGTGATAAATTATTAATTTGAGTGGTTTTAAAGTATATTTAGAATATATTTTTACAATTTAATACAATGTTGGTCATTGTTTGTAATTTCACATTTAAACCAGACATAATCAAGTGTCAATCTTTTGATAGATTTTGTTTCTTAAAAAACACGCTATTTGTTTTAACAGCGGGATTTAATTATAAAATTAATTAATGCAACTTCTATGTTATGAATTTGGTAAAATAGACTTCATTTTTGAATTCGGAATATGAAATATAGCTTAGGATGAAATTTTGGCATTTTTCTGAAAACTTTCAATTTTTGATGAATAGTGAAACCACTAAGTGGTAGGTTAAAAACGGAATTTTGCATAAAACTTAATTTTACCGCTTCTGTGAATGGAATTTCGAAAATCCGAGAGACACGGTTAATATCAAGGACTAAAATGTGGTTCAATGAGATGAAAATAATTTTTTGGTGAATAGTAACTGTTTACTTTTTTTACCACGGTTAATAGTAAATAGGGTAACTAAGGGTAAATATGATATTAATATTACCCTAACACATGTCCTAATTCTATTGGACAAGTGTATTTCGACCAAAAACAAACTTAGGAATAAAATATGACCATTTAGGCCCACTTGGATTAGATTAGGACATTTATTATTAATTTATTTAAAGAAAGGTTAAAATAGTTAAAATCAAAGTTTAATAAGTAAATCATTTTTAATATGGGGTTATACATAAGATAAATTCGATTGTAAATATTCATTAGAAAGATACAAAGATTTCCTACATGATGGTATTTTATTTGTAATTTTTAGACATCAAATAATGTAATTTATTTATGACACAACGATGATGCAGTAATTATCTTATTAATGAAATATTGACATAATTGATGTTATAAACACCAAAATAAATGTAATTTGAAATTTTTTATGAATTCCACTAATTTTATAGGTTATTATGATATATTAATGTTGATTTAATAAACTTGGTTCGAACATTTAATTCTGTTATGACTTTCACAAAAATCATATATCAAATAGTGTCAAAATTGACACAAAATGGTTTTTAAATCAAATATTATATTATTAATTGTTATTTTATTCCTAAAAATCTAAGGTTCGGCCAAATGACTTAGATAAAGATATATGTATTAATAATATACAATTTGGGGTTCATTTGGCATGTTATAGTAAGTGTATTAACCATATAGTGAAAGAAAACAAAAAGACACGGTAAAAGTTAAATTATTTAACTTAGAGTTAAATCTAATTGATAAGGTTTAAAATAAGATCCAAACATGTATAAATTTGATTGGTTGATGAGATTACAACCCTATCTCATCTAAGCTTCGAATATGAGTCATTTTTGGAGGTTTTTAAGTGGGGTTATATTTATTATAAATTAATATTTTTAAGAATTCCTAAGGTGCCCCTCTCCTCCCTTATAAAAGGACACCTCCTCCCCCTCCTCCTCACACCAATTTGAGCACTCAAGCTCGGCCAACCCCTGCCAAAATCCCTTCTCCACTTCCCTAGCAACATCCTAGAGGTTCTTGTCTTCCTCAAAGACCAATTCTAGTGCCCTAAGAGGAGGTCTCAAAGAGGCACTTCAAAGAAGAGGTAATTACCGTTACCAATTCTTTCATCTTTATTTCTTCTTCCACTTCTTCTTCTTAGGTTGTTTAATTATGAAGTAATAACATCAGTATCACTCATATACTGATATGTTATTATAAGTACGAAACAACCCTATTTCACCATCTATCCATCCTACGGAAAAAGAAATCACCGCGCGTGCGTACGTACGGAATACCGTCTCCACGCCGTGGTGTAATCTATTTTCCACCACCACCTTACATGGATGGGTATAATGGTGTAAAGAATAACTATACATAGTTATTACAACATCATAATGATTCTGATATATTTTATAATCCACTCCAATTCAATTCAATATTTATAGAAATGATATCATCGCTCGTGCGTACGTACGGAATACCGTCTCCACGACGCGATGAGATTCATTCTCCATGTTAACCATTTAAGAATGATTATAATGTATATATAAGAAATAATAATGAAATACATGACATTATAAAGCTACTGGATTTATGTATATATATATACATATGTATGTCATCTACTTACTTCCATTTCAAGACAATAAGGAAAGGAAAACAGCGTTCATGCGTACGTACGGACTACCGTCTCCATGAACGGTGTTTTTCATTTTATTTATCTATCTATTATATATATATATATACTGAATATATATGATATATAAATCATATTTTATATTCTGGAAGTAAGTAAATCATGATATAAGTAATAATGATGTCAAGAACAACAAGTCAAAACACCTACGATAAATGAAACGATTTTACCCAAAACGCTTCTTTAACATGGAATTTACAAAAGAACGGGTAATATAATGTCATAAGTGAACCATATATGATATCATAACAATGAATATGATTCTGTAATAAGTCAATAACATGATTTAAATCATTATACAGGAGGTTCAGACACTTACAAAGCAAGTCGGACCTAAGGTAAGGGAAATATCACAATCTCATTTTTATCCGAGATTGTTTATTCGTAAGTATTTACTGGGGTGTATTTTATCATCCACATCCATGTTCCCTCAATATTTAATATTGTTTCCATCCACTTACCATAGTTTAAATCCAATTTTACCCTTCGGTGAGTTTTTAGTAAAGAATATGAAAGGAATCTTTTGTCGTTTTTTCGTACGAGGTACTTTTTGACTTTTCCGACAAAAGTACAAGAAGAATGTTTTTTTAACTTATACTGCACAAACGGATTTTTACGGTTTTATAAAGCCTTATTTTCATGAAGCTTCCTTCAAAAGATTTCATGACTATTTTCAATAAAATCTCTTTCTTTTAAAATTTCATGACGTTTCGTGAAAAGAAATTGATTTTGAAGAAGAAAGGATATTTTCCTCAAGAATGGAGTTCAAGTGTTTTATCAAAATAATTTTCCATCTAAGATAATAAAGGGTTCTGTTTTTATACCTATTATTACATTGATTTGATCATGTTGTGATGGAATTATTTTTATGAATTCCTTTATCTTGTATGAATTGTTTTATGATGTCATGATGTTTAAGATTCCCATTTGTATTACATGGGTTATGCAATGATTTATGGTTTATGATTTTGTGGCACACATAAGAATGGTATCATTAAGAGATGGGTGGGACCTATATCTCCCTCCAATGCATTGGGTAAAGATTTTATATCTCATGAGATAGACATGGCTGGAATGGTAGGTTATACCGGTTCAGTGAAACAGGACTGAAACGAGGTTTACTCGATTCAGAAAGGGACTTTGTCCACTAAGATAGTCTTGGCAATGAGTCTTGACTAACAAGAAATGATTCTCTATGATTATGTGTGTATGCCACAAAGTTCCATGTTTTATGTTATGATTATTGTGATTACATTTCACTGCCATGATTTATCCCATGTTATGAAATTATGCTCTCTTTTGCAGGTTATGATTTCCAAAATGTTATGTTCTTATGAATATGATGTGATTGATATTTCTTTTGTTTACCCTTACTGAGCATTTGAGCTCACCCTTTTATGTTTTCTTTTCCCCAGGATATAAAGAAAGGTTTTAGGTAAAAAAAAAGGAAGATCTTTATGGGAGATGTTGAAGATCTTTCACCACGATTAGAAGATTATAGTCCGAGTTTCCAAAGACACTAAACTATTACGGTCCTTGTGTGTGTGTTTTTGTAATGTACTAAGTATTCCGCAAAAGTAATGTAAAGTCCATGTACGTCAGGCTTCGGGTCTCTACAGTTGGTATCAGAGGAAAGGTTTAGTCAACCTTTGGAAACTAGGATGCGAAAACGTTAGTGAGATCCCTAGAGATATTTCTAAGGTATGTCTAGGGATGTCCCTAAGGTTAAGTATACGTATAGGTTATAGTACTAGAACTACGCTAACGATCATAGAATTAAACCTAAGATGTTAGATGTTCAAGGTACTCCCCCTTTATTATGTTGTTTTCCCTAGCATGATTTTTGCCTCTCACACTATTCTTTTTGTGTTTTAGACAATGGCTGGAACCCGAAGGAACCGTGTTGATCAATGCAATGGACAATGCAATGATTTCCCTCCTGAACAAACAAATGTTATGGGAGATGGAGTGCAAAATCTTATTGCTATACTTACACAAGCTATGAATCATTCTGGACTTCCAAATGAGCAGAGAAGGGAACAATATTCTATTGAGTCCTTCATGAGGCAACGTCCACCTTCTTTCAATGGGTCTTCTGATCCACTTGTGGCTGAACAATGGATCAGTACTACTGAAAAGATATTTTCAGTTCTTCAATGCTCTGAACATGATAAAGTCATCTTAGCAGTATATCGTTTGGAAGGTGAAGCTGATCAATGGTGGAATCTTATCAAGAATACGAGGCCAAGAGATGAAATTGAGTCCATGGAATGGGACGAGTTCAAGAACTTGTTTTTCAGTAAGTACTTCCCTCGTATTCTTCGAACAAAGATGGAGAAAGAGTTTCTTGAACTGAAGCAAAGGGACGATGAATCTGTTGGTACCTATGAAGCAAATTTTACAAGACTTGCAAGGTATGCTTCTGGAATTATCATCCAACCTGAAAGTAAAGTTGATCGATTTTTCAGTGGCTTAAAACCAAGTCTTCGAAGGGCATTAGCTATAAGAGACTTCAGTAGCTATGAAGAAATTGTGCGTTGTGCTATCAAGGTAGAAATGGAAGTTGGTGTTACATATCCATCTCATGGTTTTGACAAGAAACGAAAGATGGAGTTCAAGGAGAAATCTCAGAATAATGGTGAAAAGAAGATGAATGTTTCCTTATGCACAAAGTGTGGAAAGAAGCATGGTGGAGATTGTCTTAAAGGGACTAGAAAATGTTTTAAGTGTGGAAAAGAAGGTCATCGAGCAGCTGAGTGTCGAAGTAATGGAAAAAGGGTTTCTAATGATAAAGTAAACACTGCAGAGAACGCACCACCAACACTTCAATGATTCAAGTGCAAGGAAATGGGGCATTATGCTAATAATTGCCCTAATCCAAGGGTTAGTGATGATCAACATGAGCAACCACTGAAGGCAAAGGACAAAGGGAAATCACATGCGATCACTATTGGCAATGTTGAATATGACAACGATGTGGTGGAATGATTAAGTGTTTATGTAACGGGATTCCAAAATAATGTTGTATCATTGAGTATTGCAATATTTACTGATGTGGTATTCAAAGTGATTGAGATATTTTTTGGAAATAAGATGATATGCGCATAATGAAGACGAGAAAATGAAATGTTTAATAGTATTTATGACCTCATGATTGATATAAGGACTAAGTGATATCATGGTTTGAGTATATAGAATTTTGAGGATTTTGGTAACTTTTAACAGCACTCATGTTTTCACTAAGGTATTCAAGAGAATACACGATTAAGGACTTTGAATGTTTGGAATGTGACCAAAAAAAACATATCTTATGATATATGGGGATCAACGATGATATTAAATCTCTGGTAATTGTTTTCACTATGTTATGAGAGTGGACTGCAGTATTATGGATAAGCCTAAAGATTGGAATGGATTGTGTTGGACGATATTATTGATGGGATGTTATAGTAGTTTTGGAAAAAGGACAACCTGCAGGACGGGCGACAGCCCATCGCTTCGGACAAGGCTGTGGGAATCGAACCCACAACCGAAGTGCGACTGGCCTTTATCGCCTACCACTGACCTACAGGAAGTCCCTGTTTAGTAGAAACTAGTTAAGCAGTATGATATATGAAGTATAATTCCATTTTAGGAACCATATGTGATTAATCTCACTATAGAATGACTTATGTATATTTAATAACTTTTTCTAACCTTTTGTTTGAGACAGATGGAATGACCCATCATTCTATCACATAATCTGCTAACACTTCACAAATAACAAATTCAACTTCATTTATTTAAGAGATGAAGTAGAAATTGTTCAAGGCACGAACAAAAGTGAGATTGTACCAAAATAAAGTAAGTATTTATTCTAAGCAAATTTTCAACTTTAGGGAAATGATCTTGAAAACCAAAAATGATTGTCCTAGTGATCTTATACCTGATGAATCAGATGATACCTTATATCATCACAAATCTATGGATTTGTGATTACTGGCTTTTCCATAGCCATGTTCTCTACCACTCTCCATCAGAACATGATGGTTAGATTTTTCTTCCATATCCATATTTTCACCTATGTGGAAACCCAGTGATTAGTATATTTGGGTAATCGTTACATTTCATACATTAGTTTTTAAAGCCAAGATTTGGTATTCCCTTTTACGATGTGGGTTTCTATTAAAGAAACTTTCAAATAGTAAACCGTTTATAACCCCGACGAATTTCGAGGGCGAAATTCATTTTAAGGGGGGTAGAATGTAACAGCCCAAGATTTTATAAAAAAATATTCTTTTTTATTTTATTAATGTCTTGTGTTGTACGCTACACCAAAAGGAGCTTGCACAACACACATCCTTGACTTGCCTTGCATTACACGCAATCGCGACCTTCCTCGATAGCGTGTGTAATACGCAATACCGAGTTTCACTAAACAACAATATGCTATTAAAATGTTATTAAAACTAGCCGTTATGAATAGTAATAACCACTTTTTGAAATTTTGTAAATTTTATTTTTCAAAATGGATTTCATTTTTGGATTCGAAGTATCGAATTTAGCCTAAGGTGAAATTTTGGTACTTTTCGGATAACTTTCATATTCTAATGAATAGTGAAAATTACTAAATTATAATTAAAAACAACTTTTTTAATCGAAATAATTAATAGTGATAAATTATTAATTTGAGTGGTTTTAAAGTATATTTAGAATATATTTTTACAATTTAATACAATGTTGGTCATTGTTTGTAATTTCACATTTAAACCAGACATAATCAAGTGTCAATCTTTTGATAGATTTTGTTTCTTAAAAAACACGCTATTTGTTTTAACAGCGGGATTTAATTATAAAATTAATTAATGCAACTTCTATGTTATGAATTTGGTAAAATAGACTTCATTTTTGAATTCGGAATATGAAATATAGCTTAGGATGAAATTTTGGCATTTTTCTGAAAACTTTCAATTTTTGATGAATAGTGAAACCACTAAGTGGTAGGTTAAAAACGGAATTTTGCATAAAACTTAATTTTACCGCTTCTGTGAATGGAATTTCGAAAATCCGAGAGACACGGTTAATATCAAGGACTAAAATGTGGTTCAATGAGATGAAAATAATTTTTTGGTGAATAGTAACTTTTTACTTTTTTTACCACGGTTAATAGTAAATAGGGTAACTAAGGGTAAATATGATATTAATATTACCCTAACACATGTCCTAATTCTATTGGACAAGTGTATTTCGACCAAAAACAAACTTAGGAATAAAATATGACCATTTAGGCCCACTTGGATTAGATTAGGACATTTATTATTAATTTATTTAAAGAAAGGTTAAAATAGTTAAAATCAAAGTTTAATAAGTAAATTATTTTTAATATGGGGTTATACATAAGATAAATTCGATTGTAAATATTACTTAGAAAGATAAAAAGATTTCCTACATGATGGTATTTTATTTGTAATTTTTAGACATCAAATAATTTAATTTATTTATGACACAACGATGATGCAGTAATTATCTTATTAATGAAATATTGACATAATTGATGTTATAAACACCAAAATAAATGTAATTTGAAATTTTTTATGAATTCCACTAATTTTATAGGTTATTATGATATATTAATATTGATTTAATCAACTTGGTTCGAACATTTAATTCTGTTATGACTTTCACAAAAATCATATATCAAATAGTGTCAAAATTGACACAAAATGGTTTTTAAATCAAATATTATATTATTAATTGTTATTTTATTCCTAAAAATCTAAGGTTCGGCCAAATGACTTAGATAAGGATATATGTATTAATAATATACAATTTGGGGTTCATTTGGCATGTTATAGTAAGTGTATTAACCATATAGTGAAAGAAAACAAAAAGACACGGTAAAAGTTAAATTATTTAACTTAGAGTTAAATCTAATTGATAAGGTTTAAAATAAGATCCAAACATGTATAAATTTGATTGGTTGATGAGATTACAACCCTATCTCATCTAAGCTTCGAATATGAGTCATTTTTGGAGGTTTTTAAGTGGGGTTATATTTATTATAAATTAATATTTTTAAGAATTCCTAAGGTGCCCCTCTCCTCCCTTATAAAAGGACACCTCCTCCCCCTCCTCCTCACACCAATTTGAGCACTCAAGCTCGGCCAACCCCTGCCAAAATCCCTTCTCCACTTCCCTAGCAACATCCTAGAGGTTCTGGTCTTCCTCAAAGACCAATTCTAGTGCCCTAAGAGGAGGTCTCAAAGAGGCACTTCAAAGAAGAGGTAATTACCGTTACCAATTCTTTCATCTTTATTTCTTCTTCCACTTCTTCTTCTTAGGTTGTTTAATTATGAAGTAATAACATCAGTATCACTCATATACTGATATGTTATTATAAGTACGAAACAACCCTATTTCACCATCTATCCATCCTACGGAAAAAGAAATCACCGCGCGTGCGTACGTACGGAATACCGTCTCCACGCCGTGGTGTAATCTATTTTCCACCACCACCTTACATGGATGGGTATAATGGTGTAAAGAATAACTATACATAGTTATTACAACATCATAATGATTCTGATATATTTTATAATCCACTCCAATTCAATTCAATATTTATAGAAATGATATCATCGCTCGTGCGTACGTACGGAATACCGTCTCCACGACGCGATGAGATTCATTCTCCATGTTAACCATTTAAGAATGATTATAATGTATATATAAGAAATAATAATGAAATACATGACATTATAAAGCTACTGGATTTATGTATATATATATACATATGTATGTCATCTACTTACTTCCATTTCAAGACAATAAGGAAAGGAAAACAGCGTTCATGCGTACGTACGGACTACCGTCTCCATGAACGGTGTTTTTCATTTTATTTATCTATCTATTATATATATATATATACTGAATATATATGATATATAAATCATATTTTATATTCTGGAAGTAAGTAAATCATGATATAAGTAATAATGATGTCAAGAACAACAAGTCAAAACACCTACGATAAATGAAACGATTTTACCCAAAACGCTTCTTTAACATGGAATTTACAAAAGAACGGGTAATATAATGTCATAAGTGAACCATATATGATATAATAACAATGAATATGATTCTGTAATAAGTCAATAACATGATTTAAATCATTATACAGGAGGTTCGGACACTTACAAAGCAAGTCGGACCTAAGGTAAGGGAAATATCACAATCTCATTTTTATCCGAGATTGTTTATTCGTAAGTATTTACTGGGGTGTATTTTATCATCCACATCCATGTTCCCTCAATATTTAATATTGTTTCCATCCACTTACCATAGTTTAAATCCAATTTTACCCTTCGCTGAGTTTTTAGTAAAGAATATGAAAGGAATCTTTTGTCGTTTTTTCGTACGAGGTACTTTTTGACTTTTCCGACAAAAGTACAAGAAGAATGTTTTTTTAACTTATACTGCACAAACGGATTTTTACGGTTTTATAAAGCCTTATTTTCATGAAGCTTACTTCAAAAGATTTCATGACTATTTTCAATAAAATCTCTTTCTTTTAAAATTTCATGACGTTTCGTGAAAAGAAATTGATTTTGAAGAAGAAAGGATATTTTCCTCAAGAATGGAGTTCAAGTGTTTTATCAAAATAATTTTCCATCTAAGATAATGAAGGGTTCTGTTTTTATCCCTATTATTACATTGATTTGATCATGTTGTGATGGAATTATTTTTATGAATTCCTTTATCTTGTATGAATTGTTTTATGATGTCATGATGTTTAAGATTCCCATTTGTATTACATGGGTTATGCAATGATTTATGGTTTATGATTTTGTGGCACACATAAGAATGGTATCATTAAGAGATGGGTGGGACCTATATCTCCCTCCAATGCATTGGGTAAAGATTTTATATCTCATGAGATAGACATGGCTGGAATGGTAGGTTATACCGGTTCAGTGAAACAGGACTGAAACGAGGTTTACTCGATTCAGAAAGGGACTTTGTCCACTAAGATAGTCTTGGCAATGAGTCTTGACTAACAAGAAATGATTCTCTATGATTATGTGTGTATGCCACAAAGTTCCATGTTTTATGTTATGATTATTGTGATTACATTTCACTGCCATGATTTATCCCATGTTATGAAATTATGCTCTCTTTTGCAGGTTATGATTTCCAAAATGTTATGTTCTTATGAATATGATGTGATTGATATTTCTTTTGTTTACCCTTACTGAGCATTTGAGCTCACCCTTTTATGTTTTCTTTTCCCCAGGATATAAAGAAAGGTTTTAGGTAAAAAAAAGGAAGATCTTTATGGGAGATGTTGAAGATCTTTCACCACGATTAGAAGATTATAGTCCGAGTTTCCAAAGACACTAAACTATTACGGTCCTTGTGTGTGTGTTTTTGTAATGTACTAAGTATTCCGCAAAAGTAATGTAAAGTCCATGTACGTCAGGCTTCGGGTCTCTACAAATTGAATCCAAATATCAATGCACCATGCTCAATAATATATTTTAAAATAATTAAACTTCAATGGGTGACACCATATAGTAATAATAGACCATAGGTGGACATAGAATCTCAGTGATAACAGGATCAAGAGAGAATCTCATCCTAATCACATCATCATAATATGGTATAATATAGTTTGACATTAAATGATTAAAAGTTGAAAAATAATACCTAATATTTGGATACATTAATAGATAGGGGAATACTATCTTCTAATAACTATTCTCATATGGTAATCAGATCCCTTTTCATTGAATAATTACACTTCGGTAGTATACCCCACATTGAAGGGTAATAGAGAGAACTCGGTTATATCATCCGATCACTGACCTAACCCAGGTCAAATGGGTATTAAATTATATTTCTATGCTGGTATTACATCCCATATTGATTAGTATATCACCCCATCAATAAGCTCATAATGATATGATAATTTCACCCCTCAACACAACACACTGTGTAGGATTTTCTACCCCATATGTGTCATCAATGTTTCAAGGAACATCATCCCATTATATCAAAAAAATATGTAAAGTGGGAATGTCATCTCAAATTATAAATATAACTATAAATTTCATTTCATATATGGTAAGAGTTTCCACAGCCATTACATTATCATATATTTGGGGAATGAATCCCATACCACTTATCAAAAAATAATATTGGGCATGTTGTCAAACTCCATTTGTTTCTTCATCATAAGTGGGAATGTCATCCTAGGACATAGGTGATATTGGTGGTGAATTTATAAGTTATCCCACACATAGACAAACATACAAATTAAAAGCAATGCATTAACCTCAAGGAGATAAACAATAAAATGATGAATTTCATCTCACAATATAACACAATCATGTCATGGTATAACTAACAATTTAGATAAACTTATATAAATAAAATATTACTATATTGGTTTAATTTCCAAATACATTTATGAAGATTAAGGATTTTTCCTATTCCCTTAGCCTGTATTTATCTCCAAACCGATGTATAGCCCATATGGTCCCTACAATCTAGAATACTGAGGAAGCATCACCCCATTACCCAGATAGATAAGCCTAAAAGGATAATAAGGAAATACTGTTGTTCCATTTAGGTCAATAATTAACCCAACTTCAGATAATTTCCACACAACTCTTACTTATTTGTTTTCAATGGAACTTTTTCTTAGTTTACTACATCATATTTCTCTTATGGGACATCCCCCTTGGTTATAAGGTTATACTTACTCATACTTTAATTTCCCTTTCATGGACCGTAGAGGAAACATTATCAATCTAAGTCAACTAGGATTCCAAAAGAAGCACTCACAGCACATAATCACTATCAAGAAGCAATGGTAGTATCTCATGTAATGGATCTCATTATACAATCCCATTTACTATAGATTTTTATAATATATGAGAATAATGGAACTTAAAATAGGTCTTATGTATTATAATATAACTCATGGGAATTCCCCAAGTGATCCCAAGTAAAAAAGATCCACACAATTAAATTTTAGACTATAACCATTGATGACTATAACTTTAACAGTAGAAATTGAATGGTAAATCACTGAAAGATAATCAATTTTCAATTCATATGGATAAAAATAATAAAATAATTTTAATTTATGGTCAATCATACTTGGTTGGAGAGACTTCATACCACATCTTGTATAAAACTAGATATTAAAAATATTTATTAGTGAAAGCCCATATAGCATGATCCATTAGAATTCCCCTCGTTAAATATCACCAGATGAGTCATCTCCAATTGATAAGAAATAAAATATGTAACAAAAACCAATAATTTTTGAAATTAATATATAACATGCTGAAATAAGGATGGAAACAACAAATAATAGGAAATATATTCATATCCTAATCCAAGGAAACCTCTTATAAAATAAGACACTTTGATCCATTCTCGAATGAAAAAAGAGGCCATCTTGGGAGAGGTGGGATGAGGGGGAAGGGTCTACTAGTGAAAATACAAAAACAAATATGGGAAACCCCAGTTAATATGATATAAATATTAAAACTCATTTATTTTAAATAATTGGAAATTACCATTCAATAAGATTCCTTGTGGTGTGAACTCAATTATCATGGAACAACTCCCCTTCTAGGGTCACTATTGCGGCATTGAAACACTAGTGACAGAAAAACACCACACACTAAGGGTGAAACCAAAAACATAATCCCAATAATTCATCACATGTCATTCACCCTTTTTTTTAAAACAATCCCCCATTGGGATGACATCATTTTCCAACACCACTTCACTTTGGTGAAGCATAATTCACTAGAGAAAGAAGTCACAACGTATCATAAGGGATACAAAAAAATATTCCACTCATTGAGAGAATTTAATATTATATAGTCTAAGAGGATACTCATATATATCTTTCTCCATTCTATAAGTCTTGCATTATGATGTGGTTTCTTCCTACTCCATAAAAAAATTCATTCATGCCTCACTATAATAAATTCCATAAGACCATTTACAAAATGAACACAAATATAAGATAAGAATATTATATAGTAACCTTTAATGGCATAGTTACCTATAGATATGG
Organism: Viscum album; assembly: GCA_963277665.1. Lineage (NCBI taxonomy): Eukaryota > Viridiplantae > Streptophyta > Magnoliopsida > Santalales > Viscaceae > Viscum > Viscum album. Next base: position 762,519,065 of record OY728166.1, read on the forward strand.
GGTGGAATTTATCCTCTTAAAAATAAAATTCGATAAAAAAATATTATAGAGATATAAGCATTCCATAATTATAGATAAGGTAGCATGATGTTACACCTAAATAAAACACTCATCCAAACCCCAAGACAACTCTTAAAACTGACTACTAAACTCACACTGAGCTTATTCTACCTAAGTTATAAATTTATAAACATCCCCTCATCCATTTAAAATGAATCCATAACCACAAATTCTTTATCATAATCTAAATATAAAATATAATACATGTCAAAACTCATTGAAACACATATTTTACTAGTTCTTCCAATAAAAACTCATTCATGTTGTTACAAACTCCCCACTATAACACTTATTTTCCCTAGTAAATTCCCATGTAATATATGAAAACCATATTGGTCATCAAAACATGATTGATTGTCTGAATCTAAAAATCTCACCAGAAATGATCATTCTAACACTACACCTAGAGCATCAAAACTAGACAACAACTTTGATGCCTCATATTATAGTCAATCTCTCTCACAAGTCATTTCCCAATTTATGTGTATATATATGCACATAATCCATATATCTCAATCCCACTTTAAATGTGTTAGTACATACCTAATATCACAAATTTATCTTGGAAAAACAAATAAAACCGAATTTGAAACACTATTTAATTTCCATTTACTGCAAAATGTTTCCCCATTGCCAAAGACATTCATGAACTACTAATATTTTGGTGTCTTTCACATAATTCTTATGTTACAAATTTTAACTAAACTAGAAAACACTCGACACTACACCCTCTACCCTCTAGAACATCTAGGTACACTTGTAGCTCATACAGCGTAAAAACCACCATTTTTATAGATAATTTTACTCATAATGAGTACCAAACTCCACTGACCAAGTCCTATGACCGATCGAATTTCTATATTCCCATAGGTTTTGTTCATATTAAAAGACTTGGTCCATTAGAATAATCTCGTATAAATATGTAGTGATGTCATACTAACCTGATATATATATATATATATACATATATATAGGATTCTTATATCCAAGTGCAAATAAAAACCCTTAACACACAAGTCATGGATCACCATATATTTCACAGATGATTCACACTCAAATCTATCAAAACAAGGGGTTTAAGTAAGAAATCAATGGTTGCTTTACACCATATATTTTCAATCCTCTTTGATATTTGAATACTGAGATCATGAAATCAATAGAATATTGATACTGATAAAACGACACTTTTCAAAAAAAATTCAAATCTTCCATATGATCCTCACCCTTAATTCTATGAAATCATATTGATCCAAAAAACTTATATAAAAAATAACTAAATACCCATTGTGCCCTACTCAGTATTGGTGGACATAATAACAAAAAAATAATGTTTCTTATTATTATGTTACCCTAGTATTTCAACCCACTATAGAATCAATCAGGATCTTCTAGATGTATTAAAATTTAAAATTTAACTACATTTATAAAAACTACTTGAGGGACCACCCATGCCCTACAAATCATTCCAATCCACCCAAATCCATGTCGGCATAATAAGTATATCATACACCACAATGGATCCTGAATTATAATAGATTTCATTACTAACACCTCTTCATTAGTAAATGAAGAATATAAAATCAAAATTCAATGCCTATAGATGTGAAAAGATGTCTCACACATTCCATATTAATCTCATACTTAATTAAATTTCATGTTTAATCATCAGAAAAGTTACCCAAATTCAATGGATGATCTCGATGTTGTCATCTAATAGGATAGAGAATCATATGCCCATCACAACACATTGGGACCTCACAATATCCCGTGCAACATATGTTTCATTTATGGAAACACATGTCCTTATTATCCTTTAGAATAGGAATTTCCATTGTATAAGAAGTTAGGGATATACATATGGTGATTTCATTGTGTAGTTTTTATAGAATCTTCATTTTTGAGGTGGAGTTAGATTATAAAACTCTAGTGGGGTTCTTTTGGGATAGAGTGATCATTCTATTGGATTTGTATTATTTTATTAGGGAGTGTATGTTTCTTATTGGACATAACATGAAGGAAGGACATACATGGAGGGAATGAAATTTATCATGATAAATTTTATCATTTAAAGGGAGTCCATGAGAAAGCCCCCCCATTTATCATCATACGGATATCATAAAAAATAACTATAATATCACTATTAATGATGATTCCCTTAGGCTTCCCCGCTTCCATATCCCATGAAGTCTGTCCTTTTTTAATAATAACAGGTTAATTTTGAGTTAGTATACCTCACATTTTTTACATGATTGATTACAACATTTAAAATAATAATTTGAACATTCTTATGAAGGTATAGAAAAATTACATTGAGTAAATACACCTACAAAGGGTGGAAGATCATCCCCAATGTCAAAATCAAGGGAGGATTAATAAATTCAACTTTTTTATGGTACACACTATTACTGTGGAAAATGAAAATAAAAAACCAAGAAAGCACATTCCCTTGTGATTTATTATTGATAACTTGACTCGCATCATTGTTATTTTCATTCCAAAAATCGTGTATCAACAACATAACCAACAATTCAACATACCTCACATGCATATAGGTTTCCTCACCACCTGTAGAGCCACTCATGAATCTTTATCAATACACATCAAGGGGTTCATCATGTATAAATAATATTTTAACTCATCTCAATTACATGTATTTTGTAATTACCTATTATTTTATCAATGGGAATTACCTTCTTATAATTATGTCATAAAATCACATTAAATAAAAACTCAATGAACTAATAAGTACTATGTGACCTTTAAAGATAATATTATTACTTCTGTGATTTGAATTTCAAAAATCCGACATACACGGTTGTTATCAGTAAGATGTTTAGAGTCCAATAAGACAAACATAATTTTTGTTCAATAGTAACAGATCCTTATGAATAGTAATGTCACACTTATGAATAGAAATATGACCCTTATGAATAGTAAATTGTCCATGTAAATAGTAACCTTACCAAAGAAATTATAAATAAAATTTATCCTTCTTATAATTAACAATATGATAGTGTTGATATTTTTTTGAGTTATCAATATTTAGTTAAACATTTATGAATAATTTAATTGTTGAAAATATTATTTTCATAAAATATATACAATAAATGTATTGATAAATTATTTTTTTTATGTCTTATTATTATAGGATAATGTTATGATACCTTAGTTAATTTTTCAATGTATTATAAAATCAGTTATAATTTTAAAATATGTATTTTTCATGTAAATGATGATATTATTTAAAAATTATATTTCACTAGTATAGAAATTTTATTAAATAAAATAGAGTTTGTTTTTGGATTCTACAAATTGAACATTGTTTTGAGTGATTTTTTGAAATTTTTTTGAAATACATGATTTTTTTTAATATTTGATAATTTACGATATGTGCTAAAACTAGAATTTATGCACCATCCTTGAATCATGGATTATGTAAATGGCCATTGGATAGAACTCACATGAAATTATTACTATTTTTTTCAAATAATCATCACTATTTCTTGTCATATAGAGAAATAATAAACTAATGATTGAAATATTAAGAAAACCACCCCCCCCCCTGCAATATAAAAACCATCCACACTTCCCTATTGTCTTTACTCCTATAAAGCCTTGTGTCTTGCCAAAATGCAACTCATATCTCACCCCAAGATCCTCCCGCACATTCATTATCCCTTGGTATCTTCAATGACCAAATAACCTCCCAGTAAGAGGCTCTCTAAAAATATTAATTTAAGAGGTAAATTCATCTTTTCAATTCTTTTACTTTCCTTTCATGTTTCTTTGTTTTCTTTTTTATCATTACCTATATTCATCCAAATGTTATGAAAAATCCATTACCTTATATGTATATGAATTCTTTATAATAATTGAATTTCTTATTATCGTCTCTCATTTACCCTACTTTAATACTATTAGTAAAAACACCATCCGATATTTGTTAATTGACCACATTCAAGGATAATGGATTTTAAATTTCCATTAACATATTCAATTATTGTAATGAAATAATTATTATGGTTGAAATATAATATAATATATGTATTATTTCTCGTATATGGTTATGAAATATTTTTTTACACATGGTTTTTATTTATAAAACTAAATATGTTCGTTGTGGTCAACAACCGCTAATTAACCCGAAAGGTTATCGCTAAAGATTTATATAATGATTCATGTACACTCAAAGTAACTAAATGAAATTTAAAACCATGGAACCCTATTTATTTTAAATAATAAAATATAACTATAATTATATACAAAAATCATCATTCTGAAGGATTATCCATTCATGTATATAAGTAAACTCATCATGAAACAAATAGACTCAAACACTGAAATTGAACCACATAACCAATAAAAATTGTTATGAATGAACTCAAAAAGGTTTTACTAAATCAATTAAAAGTAATATATTTTCTGTAATTATTAATTAATGAACCTAATTTTATTATTCTACTCATTAATATCAAGTGGAAAACACCATTGGACTTAAGGTAAGGGATTCTACCTGAACCTCCATTATTCCTTCGGGTTATTTTTACACTATTTTCTTACAGAAATGAAATCCTATATTCTATTTATGTAAATATTATAATTTATATTTATATTTCCAAACTCATGTATCATGATCAATTAATCATTCTCGTTCAGGGATATACATTATTTTATGTGATTCAATCCTTAATACCTCCTAATAAGGAACCCCGTTTTAAGGGAACTTCATGAATTCTTTCCTAACATCATGTACAATACAAGATATGGTGTTAAGAAACCATTATATTTATAAAACCACAATTTTTATTGTGAAATTCAACTTGGTTAAATTTTGGTTTTAAATAAAATATTACGCCCCTTTCTGTTTTAAATGATCATTGATATTTTCATTAAACCACACTAAAATGTTTAAATTTTATTGTTTCTTAAAAACTCATTTAGATGTTGTCACTTCAATTTGGAATAACTTATTATGATATAGGCCTATTCTACCTTATTAATGTACATGATTTATAAAATCCCTTTTTCATGGAATCAATTATGATATTCCCATTCATTATGATATATAACATGATTAGGATACTCATTTATTTCCATGGGTACCATTATGTTAATGTATGATTGATTATGTATGGTTCATTATTTGGGAAGAATATTCATGTACGTGTTAATATGGGTATGTCCAGATAGAACTCCAACGCATTGGGTAATGTTGAGTACCATGAGATGTTATGTGCAACGGTCTTGACGGTTAGCCTTGGCTCGTGCTACCATGTGCAACAGTATTGGTGGTTAACCTTGACTAGTGTTACTCTATTCGAAATAAGTCATATGATAAAGCCCTATTTTATGTTGACTCAACATTACTATGACTCCATGCTTATATGATCCCATGTTTATATGTTATTACTTCACATGTTTCATGCCTTTTTATATCTCTATTTCATTCCTTATAACTGATGTTCTAAAGATTTATTTCTATAATATTTCCCTTACTAGGATTTTATCTCATCACATTGTTCATGTTATCCTCTGGTTACCCTGTGAATATGTTTGAGAACAATGGATGTTAGGAGCTATTTATGATGATTAAATAACTAGTTGTTTTATTTATTCCCATGTTTTATGTTTTCTATTATAAGTCTTCCAAGACACTAGACTTCATGATCCTTGGATTCTAATATGATGTTTTATTATTCTTAAAATCATGTAATGAAATGTGTAAAAGGATAGAGTTTCTATAGTTGGTATCAGAGTAAAGGAATATTTAGTTTTGGAGATTAAGAATAGATCAGTTTATTATAAACCTAAAGGATGAGACTAATTATAAGAAAACATCCCTAAATGATGAAAATAATAGAGTAAGTGGAATATCAATAAAATACATCCCTGAATAGATAAAAATAGTATAGGTGGATCTAGCATAGAGGTATCTAGTATTAAAACCCAAAAACACTACTTTGATCTAGACTCGAATAGGAACTGGTGCACGAAAACAGACTTTGTTGCACTCCTAGTGTGACACTCCTGATGGGTTTGATTTGGTATGTTCATGTGTTTGGTACAATACATTTTTATGGTAATAAAAAAAAGATCCCATAAGAATATAAGTTAAGAAATATATCAAGGATAACCTATATTTAAACCTATGTAATAACATGTAAGTATATACTTCTCCTTGATAATTTTATCCTATATTTATCAATGATTCATTTTTTTCTTAATAACTAGTATTCAAGCCCTCTAATTATGCATTATTTTTCATAGTTAATGGCAGGAAATTGAAGAACACATTACAATGATTAATGTGATAGAGGATGTGAATATTTCCCTAATGATATTCCAAATATGATGGGAGTAGGTTCTCAAAAAATTATGACAGTACTTGCTCACCTAGCTCATGTTATGAATAATAACTTGAATCACGTGGAATTTCCTCCTCCCCCATAGAAAGAGAATGTTGTTGTAGAATCCTTCATGTGGAAAAGTCCTCCCATGATTAGTGGATCTTCTGATCTCCTTCTCACGGAACAGTGGATTGTCTCCATTGAAAAGATAACCTATGTCTACCAGTTCTCAGAAGAAGAGAATTTAATACTGTTATTCTATCATATTAAGGGGAAGTAGATCAGTGGTGGAAACCGATCAAAAATAAGAAGTCCCAAGAGGAAATTGATTCCATGGATTGGGTGGAATTCAAGAAAATGTATTTCAATAAATATTTTCCACGAACTCTTCACCATAAGATGGAAAGAGTGTTCCTCGGACTCAAGCAGAAGGAAAATGAGTTCATCGAGGTGTATGAAAAAACATTACAAGGATTTCAAGATACACCTCTGGAAATGTCATGAACCCTGAAAGCAAGATGGATCTCTTATTTAGCAGACTAAAACTGAGTCTACGAAAATAGGTGGTGATTTGGGACTTTGATAGTAATGAGGGGATTTTTTGTTATGCAGTCAAGGTTGAAATGGATATTAGAGTCTTCGAGTGGTCTCACGGTCCCAATGACAAAAAAAACGTAAAATTTGGTCTAATATGTCTTGTTTTAAAAATAAATCCCATGATGTAAAAGGATATCTAACATCCCAAGTGTCAAAATTTTGTAAAGAAGCATCCTAGAAACTATCTAAAGTGAACTAGTAATTTCTTAAAATGTGGAAAGATGGGACATCAAGCACAGAACTACTAAAGGGATATGAATAATCCAGTTAATGAGGAAATAGAAAAGAATGTTTAGCTAAATTCATAGCCAGATACATTGTGTTATAAATACAACGATAATTGGAATTATGTAAACAATTTCACTCAGCCAACGGTTGTTGGAAGAAATCAACAACAACCTCTATAGAAACAAGGAAGGTCTTGTGATATCACTACTACTAAGGTGGATTCAGACAATGATGTATTGATAGGTATGATATTAATTCATTCTTGAAAATAAAACATACTATTTTATTCTGGTAGTACGCATTATTTCATATCTTTCATGTTTAGTAGAACTATTCAAACACCACCTCAAAATTTGGAGGTTAAGTTTTCTATGAGAATAGACAATGGAAAAATTATGGCATCCAAGGTTTATGACTCCTCCTCAGTAAATATTTTTGGACTAATTCTCCAAGAAAATATTTTCATATATCCTTTAGTGGAGTTAGATCTTTTCTTAGGTATGGATTGGATATCTTAATACAAATCCAATATCAACCGTCGAGAAAGGGTTATCACTCTTTACATCAAGAAGAATCAACTAATTCATTAAATTTATTAGGAGGAATATGAATCTACTATAGAATCACATTCTCAAGTGTGGAGATTATTGCCTCCTGAGCAAGCATCTCTAGCTCCAATGTTTGAGATAAAAGAGATGGTACTTGTCAAATATATTCCTACCATGATGGATTACACTGATGTATTCCCTTAAGAGTTGAATGGTCTTCCTCCTGATCGAGTGGTTGAGTAATTAATTGATTATAATCTTGGATACCTACCATTATCAAAGACACCTTATCGAATGGATATCGTAGAGGTGGAAGATCCAAAAAATCAGTTATAAGAGAATCTGAAGATGTGTTTCAAATGACGGAGTTCTTCACCATGGGTTGTGTCAGTCTTATTCATCAAAATTAAGGATGGATGACTGTGCCTATACATTTATTATAATGATCTCATTAAAATCAGGAAAAATAAAAATCACCCCCTTCCGTTGATATTACATTAGAAAATTTTCGGAATTCTTTATAGATGATATTATGATATACTCGAAGAGAAAGGAAGGACAAGTGGAGAATTTTAATACTACGATACAAATGATGAGAAGGGAGAAAGTATATGAAAATTAAAGTTAATTGGAGTTATGTATGGAGGTAGTATCATTAATGGGGCATGTTATCACTGATAAATGGATATCTATGAACCCTTCCATGACAAAGGAAATTGAATAGTGGACCAGGAAAATATTTGTATTGAAGATCTACAGATTTCTAGCTGTAGCAGGGTATTATCAACAATTTTTGAAGAACTTATCAAGATTTTAAAACCCAATGAACAATCTGACACGTATTAGACTGAAGTTTTTCTGGACTCAAGAATGTGAATATTTTGTTAAGGAGTTGAAAAGGAAGCTTATCACTGCGCCGATACTCACACTCCCAATTAGTGGATAGATATTTGTGGCATATAGTGATGCTTAAAAAAAGTTCCTAGGATATATGATCATAAAAAATGATACAGTGACAACCAACACATCAAGATAGTTGAAAATACATAAGCAAAACAATCCAATGCATGATCTAGAGTTAGTAGTTGTGATCTTTGCATTGAAAATCTAGCGGCATTATCTCTATAGGTAGATGTGTGAGATATATACCGATCACAATAGTCTCAAGTAGATATTTCCATAGAAAGAGATTAATATGAAAAAACAAATATTGTTAAAACTCATCAAGGATTATGACTGCTCAATCCACTGCCATCTCGGTTTGGAAAATAAGTTGGGGGATGCTCTATATAGAAAGAATCATGAATCTTTATCAATGATGAGAAATGAAAAATGATACAATATTATTATATTTGTAGAGGATAGTAATGGGAATATTTATGGGAGGAACATAATCAGTCCTTTATCTAGTGATTTTATAACCATCTCTCATAGGGAAAATAATGGATGGTCAAAGAAAATATATGGAAATTCATAAATGGGAGCAAGCCATCAGAAATGGGAAATCCCCTGGGTTCAATATTCATAAGGGAGGACTTCTAAGATTTGGGTCATGATTATGTGTACCATATGATCCACAGATAAAGAATGATATTTTGAATAACCCACACAGCTCAACCTTCCTTATTCACCTAGGGATCACAAAAATGAATTGAGATCTCTGAGAGAACTTTTGGAGGGACAATATGAAGAATGATATTGATGAGTATACATCAAAGTGTTTGGTATATCCGCAAGTGAAGGTTAAATGGAAAAGGTCTAATGGGATGATGAAATGAATACCCATAAAAACATTTAAGTGGGAGAACATCACCATAGACATTATTACTAGACTTCCAAGGAAATCCAGAGGAAACAATGTTATAATGGTCATTGTGGATCGTCTTACCAAGATAGCTCACATTATTGAAATAAGAGATGATTTCTTACTGGATAAAAATTAATGGATACATATCAATGAGTAGATGAGGCTACATGGAGTACCACAATCCATTGTATCAGATAGAGTTCTTAGATTAACCTCAACATATTGGAAAAGTCTTTTAATTTCTCTAAGAACTAAACTAAACTTCATTATGGCCTATCATCCTCAAACTGATGGACAGTCTGAGCGAACTATTTAGGCACAGGGAGACATGTTGAGAGCGTGTTCTATGATCTTAAAATGAGGGAGGGTCCAAAATCTTCCAATGGTAGAATTATCTTACAATAATTGTTTCCACTACAGAATCTGAATGGTAACATATGAATCCCTTTATTGGAAAAGGAGAAGAACACCAACATGTTAGGATGATGTCAGTGAGCATAAGATTCTAGGACCAGAAATGGATGAAGAAACAGTGTAGAAGGGGAAAAACATTCAGAATCACGTCAATGTATCCCAAATTCGACAGAAGAGTTATGGAGACAATCGTCAATGGGACCTTGAGTTCAAAGTCGGAGACATGGTATTCCTCTACATATCTCAATGGAAAAAGTTCATGAGGTTTGTGATGAATGGAAAGGTTAGTCCCATGTAAATTGGCACATTTGAGATTCTTTATTTTGTCAGGGTTGTGGTTTATCAATTAAAACATCCACCTAACATGTCTAAAGTACATGACGTCTTCTTTGTATCCTTATTAAGGAAGTACATACCATATCCTTCACATGTACTCTCTTTCAAGGTGGTATAGATAGAGAATGATCTTTTTTATAATGAGAACCCTGTGAAGATATTCGATCATAGAGACAAATTTCAATGTAACAATACTCCTCACCTGGTAAAATTACTATGGTGGAACCATAAGTACGATGAGGAAACATGGGAACTAGAGGAGGAAATAAAGGAAAAGTACACGCACCAGTTTATGGATTAGAATGTGAAACAAAATTTCGAAAGTGAAATTTCATAAGCAAGGAATAAAGTAATGACCCAATATTTTATCAATGGAAATTTCCTTCTTAAAATTATGTCGTATAATCACATGAAATCACAATTCAATGAAGTACCTTCTTATAGTTATTCCCTCTGCCTTCATGACTTCAGAACTCCTTAGACTTCTTAGATTTGGTTTCTTATATAGGATGTCTTGTTTCTTTATTAATAAATAATTAACATTGATGATGAATGATTTATTATGTACTATGTGACCTTTAAATATAATAATATCACTTCTCAGATTTGAATTTTGAAAATTAGACATACACGGTAGTGATCAATAAGATGTTTGGAGTTCGATAAGACAATCTTAATTTTTTTGTGAATAGTTACTAACCCTTATGAATAGTAATGTAACCCTTATGAATATTAATATGACCCTTATCAATACTAAATCGGGTATGTAAATAGAAACCTTACCAATGAATATATAAATAAAATTTATCAATCTTATAAGTGACAATATGATACTATGAGTATTTTTATAAGTCATAAATATTTATTTAAAAGTTATGAATAATTTAATTTTTAAAAAAGAAAATTTATTTTCATAAAAAAATTTCATAAATTATTTTTTTGAGGTCATACAATTGAAGGTTAATTTTATTAGAGCTCAGTTAAATTTTCAAATGATTATAAAATCAGTTAAAATTTTAAAATATGTATTTTTCAGGTAAATGATGATTTTATTTAAAAATTAAATTTCCCTTATGTAGAAAATTATTTTCATAAAATTAAGTATATTTTTGGATTCTACACATAAAAAATGTTAAGGATTGTTTTTTTGGATTTTTATGAAATACTAGAATTTTTTATTAATTATTAAATACGATATTTTACAATGAGTGATAAAACATGAATGTATACATCATGAATGAGTCTTGGATGATGTAAATGGCCATTGGTTAGATCTCACAAGCCCTCATTAAAAATTTTCTCAATTAATCATCACTATTTATTTTTTTATGGATTAATAATAAACTAATGATTGAAATATTAAGAAAACCCTCCTCCCCCCACTATATAAAACACCCACACTCCCCTCTTCTACTCATTCAACTCAAACCTTATACCTTGCCTAAATTATGCTCAAATATTTTTTAAATATCCTACCACAATTTCAACATCCCTTTATCTATTCAAATTCTAAATACTCTCCCTTTATGTGGTTCTCAAGGATGATTAATTGAATAAGTAAATTCATCTGTTCAATTTTTTTTACTTTCCTTTCAAGTTCCTTTGTTTTCTTTTTTATCATGTCCTATCCTCATCCAAATGTTACGAAAACTTCATTATCTTATATTTAGTATAGTTTTATTCTTATAATTCTTTACCTTATTATCATCTATCCTTTACCATTCATTTATATTACCAGTGAAAACACCGTCTGAGATGTGTTAATTTAACACATTTGGGGACGATGGGTTTTCAATTTCCATTACTATCTTCAATTATGGTCATGAAATAATAATAATGGTTGAACCATAATATAATATATGTATTATTTCTCATATATGGTTTGGGAATATTATTTTACACATAGTTTTGATTTATAAAACAAAATATGATTGTTGTGATAAAAAACTGCCAATTAACCCAAAAGGTTATCACTAATGCTTTATATCATGATTCATCTTCAATACAAGTAACCAAATGAAATTTAAAACCATGTAAAATTAAATATGTTAAATAATAAAATATAAGTCCAATTATATACAAACATCCTCATTCTATATGATTTTCCATTCATGTATTTAAGTAAACCGTTCTTGAAACAAATGGACCCAAACAATGAAATTCAACCTCATAACCAATCCAAAAGGTTATGAATGAAATCAGAAAGGTTATACTAAATGAATTTCATGTAAAATAGGTTCTTTGAATATTAATTAATGAATCTAATTTGATTCTTTGGGTCATTAATATCATGTTGAGAACACCACTGGACTTTAGTTAAAGGATTCAACCCGAACCTCCATTAATCTTTCGGGTTATTCTTGCCCTCTCCTTTTTAGAAAAAAACAATTTTTTATATTTTTTAACATCTTGTAATTGATTTTTTTCAGAAATCATGTATCAATATCCATTAATCATTCTCTAGTGTGGATGTACATTCTATAATGTGATTCCCTCCTCAATACCTCCCGATAAACAAACCTATTTTAAAAAAACTTCCCAAATTCTTACCCAATTTCATGTATACAATATGATCTGTTTTTTAGAAACCATTATATTTATAAAAACTCTATTTTCATCAGGAAAAAATTATTTGTTAAATTATGGTTTTATATAAAATATTATTCCCTTTTTTTATTTTAAATGATATTTGATATTTTTAATAAACTGCACTAATAAGTTTTAATTTTAAACATTCCTAAAAAACATTTACATGTTATCAAATAAATTTGGAATAACTTATTATGATATATGCTTATTATACCTTATTAATTTTCATGATAAATCTAATTACACTTTTTAAGCTACACGTGTATGATTCACCCATTCATTATACTTTATGACATGATAATGATACCCATTACATTCCATGTGTACACTTATGTTTATGTAGACTTAATTATATATGATTCTTTATGTAGAAAGAATATTCATGAAAATGTTAAGATAGGTTCTCCTAGATAGTGATCCAATTCATTGGGTAATGCTGAGTCTCATGAGATGTTATATGCAATGGTCCTTGCGGTTAGCCTTGACTCGTGCTACCATGTGTAATGGTCTTGCTGGTTAACATTGACATGTGCTCCTCTATGTGTAGAGATCCTTGAATAGTGATTATTTCATGTTTTATATTGCAAAAACAATATTAAGACTCCATGTTTATATGATATGAAGTATATTTTTTATTATTTTACATGTTCCATGCCTTTTTGATATCATTATTCCATGCCTTCTAACCCATGTGAAAAATCATTATTACTCTGATTTTTCTCTTACTGGGATTTAATCTCATCCATTTGTTCATGTTATACCTAGGTTAACCTATTAAGATATATGATCACAATGGACTTTATGATCCATTATAAATATTAAATAATGAAATTTTTTATTTATTCCCATGTTTTCAGTTTTATGTACCTAGTCTTTCAAGACACTAGACTTCGCAATACTTGGCTTGTAATATTATGTTTTATTGTTCTTAAAATCATGTAATGAAATGTGTAGTGGTCTAGGGTCTCTATATATTTAAAATAATTGGAATAATATATCCATTCTTATTATCTAGAATGAATCGATAGATATGGTTCTCACCCATCTATTTGGACACCTTCACACCATCACAACTCATCATGGGTACTAGTAGGAAAGTATCATATGATTTGTCTAAAAAAGATGTCACAATAATCCTAAATTGGAATGTTGACACCATGATCTCCAACATATTCTATTTAATATATCTCATGAATATAAAAAGAAAATAATATAAATTTTTCCATTTTTCTTAAATACCAAATTCAACTTGCACGTCATCCACCCATTCGAAGAGATTATTAACTTTGGAATCACCATGAACACACTAGGATTCCATATCTAGGATGAAATACCTCATAGGATACCCACATACTCGACTACCCCTTAAGTATTTCTATATCATCTTTAAGAGGATATAGTATTCTACCATAATAAAAGCATCCCACCAAACCCTAACATAATATAAAGGGGTTTGGAATGAAATTTATCTCACCACTTAGTACATATCCTATAATATAAAGATCTCACATCACTAGGGAGTACGTCTAACCCATATAACCCACTCTTTAGATAAGTATAAGATATATAAATGATTATTCAAAATTGAATACTAAATTTTAATAACAAAATCAAAATATATGTTCACCTATGTATATTCTCATAATGATCTTATAATCGAAAACATAACATTTTCTATTTTTTAAGTTAAAATAGTTAAACACTTTATGATTATAAAAGGTTGTCAAACACAATAAATCACACAAATTAAATGTGAATTTTTTATATTATGATGATCTATAAATAAATTCTCTTTTTCAACACTTGGAAAACAGTAAAAACACTCTAAATAAATATCACAAGGAATTATATTCAAAAAGCATAACCCATTAATAATAGAAAAAACCAAAAAAAAATATTGACTCCATTTTGAATTGATCTTCAACTTCTGCAGGGGTTTGAACATACATTAGTCATAGAGTTTGGGCCTATTTCATATCATTATTATCTTTATCATTAAAATTCGACATAGTAAGACAAAATCGGGCTCTGATACCACTTTGTAGCATCCTAGATCTGGTTCACCTCCACTATGTTGGAACTGAGTTCTACGTACCTTAATTGATCCACCCTATAAGGTAGAGGCCACCAATGAGCAATGTGATTCTATTTATAATGTTTAAAATTATACACTCTGCCAAAAAGTATTTCTATTAATAATATTGGAAAAAAAATCATCTTACATCACATCGATGAATGAAAAAAGGAATCAAGTCAAAGTTAAATTTGAAAATCCAAATGTAAGATTTTAGACTTCAAATAAGGCTATATGAAACACAAAATGATATAATGAAAATTTGTACCTTTATAATCTAACAATCCATGAGTGTGACTATTCAATATTTCATATTTACATAATATAAGAATTAAATTGATCAATGCAGTTTAATAATAAACATAATCTCAAGGAACATATTCTCCATGAAAAGAGAATAATAGAGATATCCAATATTATTGGTCAACCCCCATGTATCGACTGTGTGAAAAGAAAAAGAGATTAAAAATCCCTTTTTAAGACAAAAGGTGAAAGAAAAAGATCAACTAAAAATAATTTTTTAAAATATAACATCAAAACAAATGAATATTAATTTAAATTAAGTGTTCATTTAGAGACCGTTTTGAAAAAAATGGAATAAAGAAATATTTCTAGTATGGCCTTTCATTTTTATAACACATTATATCAAGAACAGATGTGACTATATGAATCATAAAAGAATATAATGTAAATTTAACCAAGTAATTTAAGATGAAATTTAAATTATAAATGAGATAATAAATTTCAGTTGAACCTAAATAAACCTTGGATACTTATATATTGATTAAATATAGGTATGACATAATAAAACTAGATTAACATGAACAAAATGCAGATAATAAGGGGTATTTAGTATCAACCAAAAGAATTAGTGATTGAAATTATTATATCTAATGGTATATATAAATACAAAATATAATTTCTTATTGGGTTAAATCTCTCATCAATAGTTTTGGTTGATGGTTAAGAAGTTGATTTTCATTTGATATGAAAATATACTAAATTCAGTGTTTTCACAATTTGGTTGTACCACTACTGGGTTTGTGATTATAGATAATAGGTCATAATGAAAAAATATAGAAAATATGATTTGTGGTTATTAGAGTGTAAAAAATAATGATGAAGGCCAACCTGTATAAGGTTAGAAAAATCCTTAATTTTATAAAGAAATATTTCAAAATTGACACATTTGTAGTAGAGGGGGAAGAGCCTTGACTTTTATGAAACCATATATTTTTCATAAAAAATATAAAACATTAGTGCATACTAAGTATATAATATTTGATTTAGAGAAAATATCTGATTCTTATATGGTTATGAGAAAATGATGACTAGAGATAGGTATAGAATATTTTTGAGAGAAACTATCAGGGAGTAACTGTAATAATATTTGAACAACAGAAGTCTGAGACTATGAGGTGGTATGTCTACTATGATCAAAGGATGTGTCATCGATATTTTTTAACACTGTCAGTCAAGTGGTGTTGTTGGAGTGCATATGGTTTTGTGGTTAGAAGCAGAGGTAGGTTGTAATAAAAATTTGGAGTCATGAAGATGAGGAAGAAATGGGGAAAGATTAATGGATAGTGTTAGGCATATTGTAATTGTGTTGGAGAGGAAAACACATGAGTGATGGGATGAGGTATAGTAGGGGATAGGTGGAGAGGTGGGGCTGTGGGGTGGAGAAAGTGTAGAGGGATGGAGAAATGGGAGGAGAAGAGGTATCGGGCATTGGGGATGTGGAGTCTAGGATGATGTCTAGAAGAATACCAGGATCTAGATGCAAAGGTGGAGGCAGAGGTTGAGGGGGAGATAGGGGAATCTAGATGGGAGGGAGATGAATATAGATTGTTAATCGGTCGGAATGCATGGAAATGAATACGAATTAGGGAAACAAATATGTATTTGACACATGTAAAGATAATTAAGATACATATTATAAATAATAAAAAATACTTTTAACACCTACCATGGAATATGGTTATGAATAATGAACTATGTTATAATAATGGACCTGGTAACCCATATGTATGAATGAGTAACATTTAAATTTTACAAATATCATGAAATAAATGATGTAATTGTTATATTATATCTAAATAAGGATAGTTATATAATAAATATCATATTATTTCTTTAACTGAGCTTAAATATATTAACCATGTGATATGGTGATGGAAAATGAATTTCAAAGATTCGTAGATATGGTAGTCCAAATGTAAGCATGAACGACATATTATTTTATAATGGATTTAATGGAAATTAATTAAATGATATAATTTTTTTAAAATTATAAATATTTGATTAATATAATATATTAACATTAAATCCATAATTATAACTATCTATTTGAGGCAGTGATGGAAAAATAATTACATTGATTCATGTGGCTGCAGACTTCTATACACACAAATGATGGTTCTGTTTCTTGTTTGATGGAAGAGGAAAAAGATATAAGGTATAAAATTCATATTATAACATCTAATTATATGTTATTTTATGATGTTATTATGTCATCATGGTTGAATAATATTGGATGGAGGTGGAAGAATAAATAAAAATATATTTTCTTGAATGATATACCTCTTCTTCAGATAATATCTATTCATTTACACCATATGCCCGTATTCATCCTAAAAAACATCTAGAATATAGATTTTTCTATTATTAGGGGATTTGTGTAGGTAATGGATGAACTAAAAGGCTTTTTACGTATGATGATTAGAGGAGAATAGGTTCCCTCTTATAAGATAAGGAGGGGCTCTTTTAGAATTTACTATATTATTAAATTAATAAATATAAATTATAATAGGAAGAAAGCTATGAAATGATATGTTAAAAATATTCGATGGATATGGGTATGAATTATATCATCCAATAAAATCATGAAAACATTACACTATTTTTTACCATTAAATATTTTTTTATCCTGGGTTAATCATTTCGGAAAATTACTATGATGGCAATGTTGTTAAATTTTGGGGATTAATATACATAATATAAAAATGAAATTGGCCAAAAAAATGGATCATGGATAATATTTTAAACCATATTCTAATCACTTGGATTTTTTTTATAAATTTTAAATCATTTAATAAAATAATATTTACTGAATAGGATATTTAATGTCAACTTTGGGACTATTCATTTAATTTGATTTTGAATAATACAATTACAACAATATAATTAAAAAAATTTCAATTAAATAATCAATAATATGTTTCATTTATCTAAAAAATTTGTGGCAAATAGTAATTCCTTAAAAATATTTTACTTTTAAAATATTTAGAATCATTTATTTTCTTTTCTTATTAATTAAATAAATATTGTGTGAGTGAATCAAAAAACTTTATTGTAATTATTTCATTAATAAAAAATTTAAATAAATTACCAAGACAAAAAAATTATAATTAGATTTAATATTTATAACTGAACATATTTTATATTTATCTTTTTCAAAAAATAATAGTGATTAAAAGTAAGAATGTGACATTTTGGTTTGCATCTTTTACTTATTTATTTTAAAGTTAAAAATAAAATATTTATGACATCAAATGGAAACATATTTGATACATGGATGTATATTGAAAAATTAAACTTCTCCAATAGTATAAAGGTGACTATTAGGCTCAAGTTATAGACATTGTCATATTAATTTAACCTTAATTACTGTATTTTCCCTTACTGTGATGAAAATTATTTACTATACTTATTATTCCTAATGACATAAAATAAAAGGTTTCAATTCACCAAATTTTCACCTCGTAATTCATAATATATAATTCATTTTCTATCATTCATTTCACATAAATGGAAATTTAAAATTAGAACCACAAAATGCAATGAAACTAGGTTTTCCATAAATTTTCATTTTTAGTATAATAATTTTTTCATAGCTAAATAACAAATAATATTAATTTCAAGGTATATAAATAAGTCATATTTGATAAATATTAAGTAATTAAATTTTAAAAATAATTCAAACTATAATATCAATTTTTTAAAACTTTAGAAGAATATACATTTATCAATAAAAACATAATTTTTTACTATTCATTTAAAAATAATTTTTTTAAAAACATTTAATAAACTTTCACCATAAGATAAAATTTGTAGGATGATTTTAAAAATTATATCCTTTTATAAAAAATAATTTTTAAAAGATTTATAAATTAATTAAATTATCCATTCACAAAAATAATTTGAACTCATTTTTTAAGAAATCATATTTTTGAGTACTAAAATTACATTATCAAAAAATTAGTTATTATTTACTATGAATTTAAAAAAAATAGACTCAGTAGAAATTAGTATATATTTCATCCATTATTTAAATCTATTCATACCCACCAATTTGAAATCTAGGTAATAATAGTCATATTTAAATTTGAATATTTCAGGGGTTGTTTATGCTTGATGTTTTTTACCTTATACACTGTTGAACATGGTCATATTTTTTAAACATTATGGCTTGTTACATTATAATCCCTTTAATAAATTGTATCTGAAAATCTTTAACTTGGTCTTTTTAATCAAGGGTTTAATATTTAGAAAACATTTCATCATAAAACAGATTATAATAATGGTTAATAAAAATATCTCTTGAAAAGAAGGTTATAATGGTCATGGATAATAATAAATTAATGAGATTCCAAACAAGAGAAAATTACTAGGAAGTGAAAATGAGTATATAAAGTAAAAAAATAATTTTTAAATAATTATAGAGGTTGATAAAGAACATTGACTTCAAGAATGTTAATGACCAAGATTATTTTAATGACCATAAAATTGTGAACCAAATAGGGCTGAAAAGACCATCAATTCATCAGAGATTAATTTAGCATGGAATTTTTTTTTCAATATCATTTTCATTTGTGTAAGGAATTATTTTACCATATAAAGTAATAACATGAAAAAATATTCTTACTTGAAATGTATAATTTCATACATTAATCAATTTCCACCATAATCTAATATTTCTCTCCAGACAATGAGTATTAATGATTATTTGTTTATTATAGTAACACTAAAATAAAATTCTAAAATCCCAGAAAATTCTATAAAAGGAATCTAAGAAATGCCTCTTATATTTGGGAATTAACCATAACCAAAATGGTTTTCATATGTTATGGTAATTCCCAAGATAAAAAAACCTACATATGATGAAAAAATAAATTAGTCTCCAAAATTCATCAATAAAACCAATGGTTTAAAATAGATCATTCTTTAAATAGATAACTCTTTTTCCTTATTTACACTGATAACAAAAATATTAAAGAATTTGTAAACCTCAAATGTTATATCAGACACTTCATCTTACAAATCGAAAAACATAATATCATTCTTTTGAAATAATCATTTACGTTAAACCAAAATGATATATATACCTCTACCCAATAAATGTTTCAAAAACATCATTGATCAACTCAGAATAAAGAAAATTTGATCGTATATTATATTTCAAAAAATAAACCTAATAATTGTTCATCATCCCATTTTTGTAAAATCATTGTCATACTAACCAATAAATAACATAGTCCAGTGGTATTCACTGCACCATTTTCACCCTTTGGTTTTGGGTTCAAGAATCATTTTCTTTCTAGATGTAATTGTTTTTCACCCAACCCATAGATTTCCATTTTTCTAAAACAATATTAATATATTTATTATAACATTCTTATAAATATGAAAAACATTCTCAAAAATAAAATTAATCATAAAATTAATTTTAAATCCCATTTTTATCTATATGATAAAACATATGTACCGAACTTTTAGTAAAACTTAGTTACCTTATATTCAAATATCATATAAACTCTAAAGGTTATGAATACCATTAATCATATGTCAATAAATTGAAAATCATTAATTATCAAATAATCATTTCACTAAAATATTATAATATAACTAAGGGTTTTATTACCCTAAACGTCTCAAAGATAAATCCATCACATAAAATATCAAAAAGGGTATCTAATAATTTAAACATATAATTGAACATGGAGTTCTTATCCCAAGACACTTTAGGCATATCATATATTTCCATATGTTATAATATCTAATTCATATAAAAGGTTAATATATAAAATGTAAATTAACCCATGAATATCCAATGGTAGTTTTAAACCAAGTATGCAAAATGGGAAAACTCATCATACACTAGAATAATATAAAACATATACTCAACCAACTCATTTAATTTTTATTACCCCTGGATTCATTTTTTCCAAAACCACATCTACTTGTAGTATCCATAATTGTATGTGTTTATATGAAAAATACATAACCATTACCTTAATATGAAATTTACAATGTTATTCTCAAATTAGACTCTTTCATATATTTTATCTTTGAGTTATTTTCCTTAATATATGTGTTTTTCTAAATATTTGTTCCAAGATTTCTACTAAACTTTATATGATAACAACTATAATGAACCCAACCATATTATCCCAATGGTGGTTGTTACATTATAACATTGGAAATATGTATATGTAATTTAATTCTAAATGAATTGATATTTTACCAGTCCCTATAATTTACATATTAAATCAATCTCAGATTATTTTTTAAAACATAAAAGAACATAGTTAATTTAAATATTATGCATACATAAACTCATTCAGATATCCCTACTTCATATCCTAGGGAAATGAAAATAAATATATTTTGTCATAGAATATCAATAAGGGTATGTTCATATTGAAATATATATTAAATATATAAGGTATAATAAATATGGAATGGTGAATAAATAAAAAACATTCCATTTAATGAAAATGATGAGCATAATGAATAATATCATAGGAACAAATGATGATCAAATACATCCATCTAAATAATCACATGAGTATGAATATTATCTTATGGTATTATAACTAATTAAATAATAATATGTAAATCAATTACTAATATCATATTAATATCTTACCTAATGCTAAATATCACAAACATACCATCTGGGACTAGTGGCAAGATATCCTGCATAAATGGGTAACTCCTCAACAAAATAACTAACTTATTTTGTATCATAAGATCTATCGATGCATAGAGGGTCTGTATTGGACCCCATCATTCACATATATATTTAAATTAATTCATTATATGTAATGGGACAACAAAAATTCCATAAAAATAAACATAAACATTTTTACAAAAAAATTACAATATGAAATGTTAATATTTCTTTAGTCAAACTCATCATAAGACATCTAAAGAAATAATAATGATTTTATGATTATGACATATCACTAGTTAATAATATTTAAATAAGGGTTTATTTTCACTAATTGATATAAATACCCTAAAAATATATTTAAATTTTTCTGAGGTAATACCATTTTCAAATTGAAAATCAATTTTATAAATTAAAAATATTCAAGATTGTATAAAAAAATAATTCAAAATGAACCTTGGAAAGTTGTAAAGGAAGATTCATAACATTGAGTGATCATCACTACTGAAAATTATGATCATTTCATATATGATAAAAAAAATCCTTAAACATATTTTTACAAAAAGTAAAATCGTACCATATTTTAAAAATGAAAGATAGGTTCCTTTTAAACCACTTTTAGAATTCAAACACATGTAAAAAGTTCTTAATAATTAATTTTAATAAAGTGAAAATATTTCTTATAAAAATTTACATAAAATAAGGATATGGATGAAAACATTTCCCAATCGTGTAAAAAAATCAGTTCTCTTTAAAAACACAACATCGTTATATTGATTAAACAAATAGTGGAAGATCAAATGAAAACATATAATTTCTAGAAATAAGCATAGGAGAATAATATATATATTTTTTAAGATATAAATATTTTATAATACCCTAATTTTATACATAGACATAAACAATCTCTTATGATGGTAAGACTGTAATACAATCTATTACAACTTTGGTATCTTTTGAATAAAACCCTCATTAATGAAATAGCTTCAAATCAAGCATTAAATACCATGAAATTAATTATATATATTATATTTCATGTAAATATATTTGTGTACACACATAAAGAACATAAATAGGTTCATATCATCAAACATGATTCAATGAAAAAAAAAATCATGAAGAACCCATACAAATATAATGTCATTAAAGTGATAATTAGTTAATGATTTGATTATTTGTAGAAAATTTAAATCCACATAAAATAAGTAGAAATAAAAAAATTCATAGGTCATTAAAAACATAATATATTAATGACATAGAATAAAATAAGTAACATAACCCAGATAAATAAAATTGAGTTACAAAACCCCTTACAACTTAGTGACTTTCAGTTCAAATGCCTTTGGATGAAAATAATTTAAATTATAACTCAAAACATAATGAACTAAGAATGATTCATTATTTAGCACGTAAAATGGGTATTATATAATACATATAAAATAAAATAGGTGTGTAATATTAAAATATTCCTCAATGGAAGAATATTGAGATGGAATCCCTTACCTCTAGTCTGACTCGTCATGTTCAACCTTTATCTACCTAAAAATTAAATGATTTTAATAATTTAATTACTTAAGACCCATTTCATGGTTAATATTATATTGTTTTTATATTTATTTACTTAATAAACTATTTCACATCAAAAATTAGGACAATATTCATTTGATATGCCCAAAATGACATTGGTAGGATGAATATGGTAAAATAGATCATTATTCCATCATCTTCAGGATAATATTTATAAAATAATTACCACTTTTATATGTTATAATCCTAAATCTACTAAAATATTTTTGGTAGTTACATTGGTATTGATATAATAAGTATATTCCAAAATGAATTATTAGTTTAGTATTATTGGATAGATAAGTACATACATGATACCCATTTTATATAAGAATACAATATAATGCATAAAAAGTGAAAACATTTCGAGTACCTAAACTAATTCAATTAATTATTCTTCATATCACATCGAAAGTAAAAGAATAAGGGTGAGATCAAATTTTCATTAAGGTTTATATATATATGAATCTATCATAAGTAAATAAGGAATAATCAATATGGAAAGGTAAATAACTGAAAAAAAACATTTCATTTAATCAACAACTTGAGAAAAAAATAAATCCATGGATAATATAAATTAAAAAATATAATGGACAATAATAAATAAATTCTCAATGAATGTAATTCTTATTATAAGGTTGCATGATCTCATACATCAGGTTGTATGTATCGTCAATACCTTGACCCATTCCAATTTAAAACTATGGGTCAAACCCCAATAAATTAGTATAATTAATTATCCTCTTTAGACCAATAAATGATTCAAATAAATATATATTTTTGGGCCCCACATTTCACTATATTTATAATGATAAATTAAATTGATGAAAAAGTTTCTTTATCAATAAATTTTTTTATTGAATAATGAATAATGAATATCAATTTTTCTCTAATAAATCTAAAAATATTCAAAGTAAAATGCCATATATATTAAAAATATACAGTTTTAGAAATAATAATATCCATGATAAAGAATATCTAAATTTAATGAAAATATAATATCTAATTGTCACATGAAAATTAATTTTTTAGGTGAAGATAACTATTATATAATTAACAAGGGATAAGAGATAACCATCAGTTCATAGGGAATATAGGATTGGTAATAAAATATTGTCCAATAGAATAATAAATGTAATGGAAGTGAAATATTAAAATTGTATATCATAAAATATTTTTCTACTTAAAACCATTAAAAACATGTAGAAGAAGATAAATTTCAAAAAATGTTTTTTGTGTCTAGGAATTCTAGTATCATCATATACATTAAAAACATTTATTTTGACCTTTTATGAAGAATATAAAAAACCCTTTAAAATATTAGAAGGATTCATTTAAAACCCTTTTTAAAATTCACCTAAAATGTAATATTTCCCTAACAAATCAGTTTAGTAAATTAAATTACTTCATTAAAATAATTTTAAAATAATGGAAAGTGAAGAAAGATTTATCTGATTAAAAGATAAATAAATTAGGTTTTTCATTTTAACAATTAATTTCTTGATTCAAGTTCAAAGAGGGGAAAATATGAAGAAAATTTGGATTCTCCTTAAATATCCAATGGATAGTACATTTATTTGATCTCATCAAGGTTAAATTATAATATAACTCAATGAAAATAAAAGCAATTCAAAAATAAAGAGAGATTGTAAAATATATTTTAACCTCTATGGTAACTTTTAAATTTTATCCCCTTGAATTAATTGACAAAAATTAAGTATTAATAATAATTAATAAAAAGGTATTCATATTAAATAACACAATTTTAATTTATATAATAGTGAATAGGTGAATAATAAAAAATATTTCCCAATGTAGTATAAATTGAGATGACATCTCATACCACACACTTCCCTTTAGCTAAACATGATCTAACATCATTTGTAATGATTTAAAATGTAACACCCTAACCCCCGAAGCCCAGAGTCGGTGCATTATTACGTACCATTGGCATGATTACAAAAGATCACATCTTGAAATACTGATTAGTTTAGTAGTCTTGGAAGTACTAGATACATTAATAAGGATTACATTACTTCATAAAATGGAAAACTATAACAACATTATTTCCACACACAACACTGAGATCCCATTTACTATCCCTGTAGGTCAGTCATAATATACTTCTTCGGATCCTGGAAAAAAACATAGAAAGGAGTGAGCTCAGATGCTCAATAAGGATAACATTATAGCAGAAACTTTCATAAATAAGAATAAACATTTAAGGAAATGTATAAAACTAAAACAAAAGCCTTTTCAACATAAACGTCATCATAATATTGAAAATATGAATCAAAACAATGCAATTTATTTACTCCCATGGAAGTTCTACTAGTCGAATAATCACATGAAATATCAATAGCCACTTTCATAATGATGGAATGCATATTCCACACTTCATAACCACATAGTCAAGGCCTTTTTCCAAGACTACAAATAAGATTTTGTCAATTCCTTGTTCCAAGACACTAGTTTGTCTCATAAGACCTACCGATGCATCGAGAAGCTATAGCGGGCTCCACCTGTCACTTACTAAGTCCAAAGCATTCCTCATATGAAAATTTTTAAACATTACATAAACATTTGTATTAAAACAAGTACATGAAATGTTAATACATTATCCATAAACCATGAATGGTATAAAAATAACATATCCACAGTCAAACATATCACAAAACCTTCAATACAAAATGGAAGATTTGTATCATAATAAATCAACTTCAAACAAGATTAAAATCAATTAAAGGATGTTGACAAAGATGAAATCAAAACTGTTTGAGAGAAATATATCATTCTTTTTTTGTAATCATTTAAAGTTACATAATTATAAAAGAAAACATTTATTTTGAAAATATTCATATAATCTTGTAAGTTAATTTTTGATGATGTTATAAAAGCGGAATATAGCCACACCGCCATATATGTTAAAAAATATTCTTGCCTTAATTTTGTCGAAAAGGTCATAAAGTAACTTGTTTGGAAAATGATGGAAAGATTCCTTTCAAAATGTATATGGTTAAATAATGGTATAAATTACATTAACCCATAGTCTATTAATTAGTAAAAAGTTTTGAAATAAATTTTTAGGGAAACACAGATGTGGATAATAAAGAGGTCCCAGTAGATAATTACAAATAAACAACCTTGAATAATGAAGAGGTTATAGAATTAACCCTTACCTTGTACTTTTCCTCGGTTTAGGGTAGATTAACCTCTTGTATAATAGTTAAATCATTTTTATTAAATTATACAAAAACTATATACATAAATATGATATCATATATGATCTTCCAATACTGCTTTGTTAATGATATTTCACTAGTATCATTGTTTCAAGTGTTAAATTATTCATTTTCCTTTATATACTATGTTAAGTAATTAATGTTTTTTATGGATAGAATGTATCTTATTAATAATCTTAATTATATTAATTCTTTAAACATTATTTTAAATTATCAAATGAAAATAAGTCTTGAATGGATACGATAGGGAATTAATCTCATCACGTTTGTGGAGACGGTAATCCATACGTACGCACGAGCAACAATATCATTTTTTTGATATTAAAATCATATATAATTGGATGTTATATCATATATACAGAATCATTATAATGTTATATTTATTATTTACATCATTTATAATCATTATTATACCCATCCAAATAATAATGTATTGAATAACAACTACACCACGATGTGGATATGGTAAGTCGTACGTACACACATATGGTGACATGTCATTCAAAGGATAGAGAGAATAATGAATATGGTTGTACCATATTTACAATAAAATATTATTATATAGAAGATACTGAAGTTATTATTTTATAATGGAAACAATAAAGAAAGAGGAAGTGGAAGAAGAAAGGAACTTGAAAGATGTGATGAAATATTTACCTCTTTTTTCAGGTTCTTCCTTTTGATTTGATCAACATTGATCTTTTGGTTAGATTTCTGACTAATGTAATGCCAATAGGATGAAGGGGGGATAGTTGGGAGGTTATTTGGTCAGGGTTTGTCCGACCCAAATTTCTTTGAATGTGTGAATTTGAGATAAGGGGAAGTTCTCTTTTATAAGAGGGGTGAGAGGTACCTTAGGAAATGATTGAAATATTATTTTATAATAAAATAATTTTCGGTTTCTAGAGGATAAAAAATAATTTATATAAAGGATAAGGTGGGTATGGGTCTAAGAACACTGAACCAATTGGTTTTATATAGGTTTGTGTCACTATATTAACCTTATCTTCTAAATTTTACTCTTAGTTAAATAGTTTGACATTTACCATGTCTCTTTATATTTTCATATTATATGGTTAGTAAATATACTATAAACTTCCAAGTGAACCCCAAGTGGTTAGTTTATGAAATATATAATTTTATATATGAACTTTTGACAAACTATAGATTTTTAGTAATAGAATACTAATTACTAATATAATATTCATTTTTAAAAACTCTTTTATGTCAATTTTGACACTATTTTGTTTTTGCTAAATTCATAACAGAATTATTACTTTGAAAAACAATCATTTAGTCAACTATAACTTTTAATATTAACCTATAAATTTAGTTTAATTCCTAAAAGGTCCCAAATTACATTTATTAATGAATTTATAATATCAATTATTTTAGTATTTCATTAATAAGTTAATTACTGCTTCATCATTATGTCATAAATAAATTAAAGTATATAATGTTTAAAAATTATATATAAAATACCATTATGTAGGAAATACTTTTATAATTATAATTAATATTTATACTGAAATAGATAACATATATAAATATTTGTAAAAAACGTTTTACTAAAAGATATATGCTTATGTCATTTTTGTGTTTTCTTTAACTTAATTGATATAAAGTGTCATTATCACTTACAAGTGGCTTCATGGGGTCCAAATATCGAACCAAATATGGACATGGTAGGAAATGTATCCTTAAATAGGGTTAGGACACATGTTAGGGTAATTTAATATTATTATAATATTATTTTCTTACCCTTGTTTACCAGATTTACCCTTTAACCATGGTAAATAAAATATTTACCGAAGTAACTATTCAGATTGTCTAAAAATAAAAGTTACCTATTTACACAATTTGGAGCTCCTGATTCTAAATATGGAATCCATTTTTCTAAATTCAAAACACAATAGTGGCAGAAATTAATTTAAAATTAATTCCCGTTGTCAAAACAAAAAAGTGTTTTTTTAAGAAATAATAACTATCAAAAGATTAACACTTGCTTATGTTCAGTTTAAATGTAAAATTACATCCAATGACCAACATTGGATTTAATTATAACAAAATAATCTAATTATACTTAAAAACCACACAATAGTATAATTTATCACTATAAATTATTTTGATTAAAAAATATTTTTTTAAATTAAAATTTACTATTTTCCACTATTCATCAAAAACTGAATGTTTTCATAAAAATACCAAAAATTCACCTGAAGATAATTTTGATGTTCCGAACCCAAAAATGAAGTCCATTTTGAAATATAAAATTCTTAAAATTTCAATAATTGGGTATTTCTATTCATAACGTCTAGTTTGATTGGCTGCGATGTGTTAGAATCTTGAAGTTACGAACAACGCAAGCTATTGCATTATTCAAAGGGAAACGTATCGTGGAAGATTGGGGTGTTACATTCTACTTTAATTTAAATAATTTCATCCTCAAATTATCTAGAATAATACTACAAAAAAATATTTGGGTGGTTCTTCATCGTTACTTCCACAGGTCCCCACGTTGCCTCTTCCATTTTATGGTTTCTCCATAGAAATTTTACCAGACGAGTCGTTCGGTTTCTCAACACATGTTCTCTTGTATCAAGAATCCTGTTAGTCTCTTCATAATAAGACATATTGGGTTCCAGTTCTAATTCCTCATAGGTGAGTACATGTGTTGGGTCAAGCATGTATATTCTCAACAGTGATACGTGGAAGACATCATAATCTTTGAAGAGACTTGGAGGCATTTCCAAACAGTAAGCTTCAACCACAATTCGTTCTAGAATATAAAAAGGTACAATGTACCAGGGACTCAATTTACCCTTATTAACAAATTGTATAATTCCCTTCCAGGGAGATACCTTTAAGAAAACAATATTTCCAACCTGAAATTCCAAATCCTTCCTTCGGTTATAAGCATAGATATTTGGCCTACTTTGATCTTGTTTGATATGGGTTGGGATTACCTTAACCTTTTCCATCGTTTCCTCAACAAGTTCTGGGCCTATGAGTTTTCTTTCATCAAAATCATCCCATGGTTTACGACATCTATTTCCATATAATGCCTCATTTGGTGTCATCTCAATACTTGAATGAATGCTATTGTTATAGCAAAATTATACGAGAGATAAATATTGATCCCACATAACTTGAAAGTCAAGTGAGAAAGATCTCAACATGCCTTCTAAGGTTTGAATAGTCTGTTCTAATTGTCCATCAGTTTGAGGGTGGTAGGCAGTGCTCAAATGAAGTTCAATATCCAGGGCTTTCTTAAGAATTTTCTAGAATCTTGATGTAAAATTTTCATCATGATTAGAAATAATCGATAGGGGTACTCCATGAAGTCTTACAACTTTGTTAATATATATTCTTGCTAAACGTTCAAGTGTAAATCTTCTCTTATAGCATGAAAATGTACTGACATGGTAAAATGATCAACAATGACCCATATTGCACCGTTCCTTCTAGGAGTCTTTGTTAGTCCCATGACAAATTCCATCATAATATTATCCCATTTCCACTCAGGTATAGGAAGAGGTTGCAAGACTCTTCCAGGATGTTGCCTTCAAGATATTACTTGTTGAAAAATCATACATCTTGACACAAAATCAGAAATCTCCCTATTCATGTTGTCCCACCAAAAATGTTCCTTCAAATCTCTATTCATCTTGGTGCTCCCAGGGTGTATAGAAAAATTGGAGCTATGAGTATCATCTAACAATTCCATTTTCAGATCAGGTATATTAGGAACACAAAGTCTCTTCCCAAATATCAAAATCTCATCATCGTATACAAATTCGATCAATCTACCATCATTCACATATTTATTCTTCTTTTAAAATTCCTCATCATCAGCCTGATAACTTTTTATCATTTCTAGTAAAGATGGTTTGGAACCCATTTGAAAAAGCATTGATGTTTCACCTTCCATGGATATTCTCATATCCATCTTTACTAGATCCATGAAAATAGGATCCCTTTCAACTCTCATCTAGTTCAAAACACCATGATCCTTTCTGATCAAAGCATCTACCACCTTATTATCCTTCACTGGGTGGTAGTGTATTGTGCAATCATAATCCTTGAGTATTTCAAGCCATCCCCTTTGCCTCATGTTCAGTTCCTTCTGAGAGAAAATATTCTTCAAACTCTTGTGATCAGTATAAATCTCACATTTTTCACCATATAGATAGTGTATCCAAATCTTCAATTAAATTTTTACAACTGCTAACTCAAGATCATGATTAGGATAGGTTTTCTCATGAATTATTAGTTGTTGTGATGCATAGGCAATAATTCTATCATTCTGCATAATGAAAAAACCAAGTCCTTTCTTTGAGGAATCACTACAAATAACAAACCCATCATTCCCCGATGGTCGAGTCAAGATATGAGAATTGAGTAATCTTCTCTTCAGTTCTTTAAAACATTGTTCACACTCTTTTTTCCAAACAAATTTAACCCCTTTACATGGGATCCTCGTTAATGGGTTAGCCAATTAGGCAAAATTCTGGACAAAACATCAATAATTACCTGCTAAACTAATAAAACTATATACCTCAGATATACTTTTCGGTGATGGACATTATTAGATTGACTTTTTCATAGAAGGGTGAATAGAGATTCCATCCTTATAGACAATATGGCCATGAAAATAAATCTATAGATGCCATAATTCACACTTGCTAAACATCCTGTATAATTCATTTCTTCGTAGGGTTTTTAGAATGGTGCGCAAGTGATTTTCATGATCTTCATAGATTATAGAGTATACTAGGATATTTTCAATAAATACCACTAAAAAATAATCAAGAAATTCCTTGAAACCTATATTCATTAGATCCTTGAAAACATAGGGTGAATTAGTTATCCCAAAAGGCATTACTGTAAACTCGTAGTGCTCGTACCTGGTTCAAAATGTTTTTTTTTAATTTCTTCCCTCTTCACACAAAACTGATGATATCTAGATCGAAGGTCAGTCTCTTACAAATATTGAGCTACATGAATTTGGTCAAATAATTAATTAATGTGAGGTAGATGATACTTGTTCTTTATTGTTATAGCATTGATCTCCATATTTTCAATGCACAAACTCATAGATCCATCTTTCTTCTTAACAAAAAGAATAGGGGATCCCCATGGAGAAAAACTAGGGAGAATAAATCATGTATTTATCAATTCTTTGAGTTGTTTCTTCATTTACACTTATTCAAAATTTTCCATTCTATAAGGGGGCTTCGATATGGGCCTTGAACTAGGAATTAAATCAATGGAAAACTCAATTTCTCATTCTATAGGATGTCTAGGTAAATCTTCTAGAAACACATCAACTTATTATTGCACAATAGGTACATCATCTATTTGAACATTATTTTCCTCAACCATGGTTATTTCATTCTCTTCCTCTCCAATAATTTAATTTAGTTGAGCTACTAGGGGTGGATCATGAAATGAATGAGGCGGTGATGTTTTGGCTCTAAAGATAAGGTGTTCTTTATCATCATCATCAAAAATCATAACCTCCTTCTTCATACAATAAATTTTTGCATCATTATCTGAAATCCAATCCATACCAAGGATTATATCAAATTAAATCATGGGAACGACGATGAGATTAGCAGATAAAGAACATTTATATGCCCTAATGTAGACTGATTCACAAAACATTGTTATAATAATACTTCCCTTTTGAGTTTTGACTGACAACTCCCTTGTTAAATCAAATTGGAAAATTCTAATTTTCAAAGAAAACTGGGAAGATATGAAACAATGCGATTATCTAGAATAAAATAATGCATTGGATAAACTTGAGGAAACCATTAAATTACCTTCCCCCGCGTCTTTCAGAGCTTTAACCTCAACAGTAGTGATCGCATAAGCTTGGCCTTGATCCCTTGGCCTTTTATGAGGTAAGTTTCCCTGACACATAGGACATTCATTGGCATAATGTCTCATCCCCCTACAATTGCATCATTAAACATTGGTATCATCTTTCGTTCCCTTACAATCACCAGTAATATGGCCTTTCTGTCCACATTTGTAGCATACTCCTTTTCCTTTTAGACAGGCACCTGGGTGCTTCCTTACACAATTATCAAGAGGTGGAAATTCAATTCTTCCCTTCTTCCCTGTTTCCTTATTTCCATTCCCAGAGTGTTCAGTCGATCTCTTCTTCTCTTACTTTGCATTAAAGTCATAAGATAGAGAATTACTTTTCTATTTTGATATCACATGAGACAATATCTTCATACGATGAGAAGGATTGTGATACTAATGCTCGACCAAGAAATGGGTTTAACCCATCAATTAAACCATCAATATTACTTCCAGGGTGAAGTATATAATCTTCATCATTCCTTGATAGCCTAGTAAAGTTAGCTTCATACTTTGTTACATTCTCATCCACTTTTTGTCTCAGACTCAGAAATTTCATTTCCATATCTGCTCGATGGTCATGAGGAAAGTATTTTTCTAAGAAAATTTATTTAAACTCCCACCATTCCATATTAGAAACTTCTTCATCTTCCATTGTGTTTTGAATCAATTACCACCACTGATCAGCATCTCCAGCGATGCGATAAAGTCTAATGACAACTTTTTCCCTTTCACTACTCCCCAAAGCATGAAATATTTTCTATAAGGAATTTATCCATTTATCAGCCACTAATGGATATGAACTCCATTGAATGTTGGTGGTTGTTGCCTCATGATGTGATATAACATTGATCCTCTGTATTGTGGATCAGGGTGCTTCATACAGTTAAGGTTATTATTCATAACCTGTGTGAGTTTTCCCAGTATGTTGATAAGCTGATCAGCACCAGTTTCAGCACCAGATCCACTATAATTATCATGAGTAGGAGGTAAATACCTACATAGATTACGTGCATCTATATGGTTTCCATTCCTTCCACTAGGCGCCCTTTCTAAACAATGTCATAAATTAGATTAGTTTATGAATCAAAATACATAATTCCAAACATGTAAAACACTTAACATAAACTGAACAATTTATGGTTATAATCCATAATCATAAAAATGTTTTCTTTGAAGATGTATATACTCATAAACCCTTCATAATGATTTGTAAATAAAATGAGAACTTTCCTAAGGATATCCCCCGGGAGTGTCCTAACCAAGAGTACAACAAGGCATGTTGTCATGCACCAGTTCCCATTCAAGTATAGCTAAAAGTGGTGTTTTTCGGGTTTACCACTAGGTACATCTATGCCAGAGCTATCTCTACCTACTAATATCCAGATAGGGATTTATTTCTTGGAAAACGCACAAAATCTCTACAATACAATAATTCTAGGATGTTCTTCTATACTAATCCTCAATGTCTATCTTAGAGTATTGTGCTCCAATCAGAGTTTATCTAAATCCAGATTCCAAGGATTGTACTAAACTTACTCTGATACGAACTGTAACGCCCAGACCCCAGCTACCCAGAGTCGGTCCAATATTACATAACATTGGCATGATCACAAAAGATCATGTCTCGAAAGACCGATTTGTTTAGTATCCTCGGAGGTACTAGATACATTCATAAGGTTTACATTACAATATAAAATAGAAAACTACAACAACATTGTTTCCATAGACAACACTGAGATCTCATAGACTATCCCTGCAGGTCAGTAATAATATAATTCTTAGCATTCTGGGAAAAATAAAACATAGAAAGTGGTGATCTCTAATGCTCAGTAAGGATAACAATATAGTGGAAACTTTCATAAATATGCAAAAACATTTAATGAAATGTATAAAACTAAAACAAAAGCCTTTTTAACATAAACTTCTTCATAATATGGAAAATATAAATCAAAATAATTCTATTTACTTACTCACATGGATATTCTACTATTCGAATAATCACATGCAATATCAATAGCCACTTTCATAATGATGGAATTCATAATGCCAGACATCATAACCACATAGTCACAGCCTTATTCCTAGACTACAAATAAGATTTTGTCAAGGACTTGTACTAATACACTAGTTTGTCTCATGAGACCTACCGATGTATCGAGGAGCTATAGCAGGCTCTACCAGTCACTTACTATGTCCAATTAATTTTTTATATGAAAAGTTTTAAACATAATCTAAACATTCGTATTAAAACATGCATACAAAATGTCAATATATTATCCATAAACCATGATTGGTATAAAACATCCAAAATCAAACATATCACAAAACCTTCAATACAAAATGGAAGATTTGTATCATAATAAATCAACTTCAAATAAGATTAGAATCCATTAAAGGATGTTGACATAGATGAAATCAAAACTGTTTGAGGGAAATATCTCATTATTTTTTTGAAATAATTTAATGTTACATAATTATAATAGAATACATTTATTTTTAAAATATAATTATAAGATTGTAATGGAATCTTTGACGATGTTATAATGGAAGAATATATCCACACCTGTTGTATAAGTTAAAAAAACATTCTTACCTAAATTTTATCGAAAATGTCATAAAGTAACTTGTTTGGAAAATGACAGAAAGATTCCTTTAAAAACATATAAGTACAAATAATGTTATAAATGACTTTAACCCATTGTATATTGAGTATAAAATGTTTTCTATAATACATTTTTAGGAAAACACGGATGTGGATGATAAAGAGGCCCTAGTAGAATATTACCCATAAACAACCTTGATTAAGGAAGAGGTTGTAAAATTAACCCTTACCATGTAATTTTCCTTGGTTGAGGGTAGTTTAAACTAATTTATAACAGTTATGTAATTATTATTAAATTATACAAGATATATATACATAAATTTGATATATTATATGATCTTAAAATATTACTTTGTTAATTATATTTCAATAGTATCATTGTTTTAGGTGTAAACTGGTTTGTTTTCCTTTATATGCTTTGTTATGTAAGTAATGTTTGTTATGGATAGGATGTATCTTATTAATATTAGGAATTATGTTATGTTTTTAAAAATTATTTTTATTTTTAAAATTAAAATTAGTCTCGAATAGATACGATAGGGAATGAATCTCATCACGTTCGTGGAGACGGTAATCTGTACGTACGCACAAGAGAAAATATCATTTTTTTATATTAAAATCATAGATAATTGGATGGTATATCATTTATACAGTATTATTATCATGTTATATTTATTATTTATATCATTTATACTCATTATTATACCCATCCAAGTAATAATGTAATGAATAACAACTACACCATGATGTGGAGATGGTAAGTCGTACGTACGCACATATGGTGACATGTCATTCAAAGGATGGATAGAATAATGAATATGGTTGTACCATATTTATAGTAACATCATTTTATATAAAGGATACTCGATTTATTATTTTATAATGTAAACAACAAAGAAAGAGCAAGTGGAAGAAGAAAGGAACTTAAAAGAGGTGATGAAATATTTACATCTTCTTATGGTTCTTTCTTTTTATTTGATCAAAATGTATCTATAGGTTGGCTTTATGAATAATTTATGGCCTCTAGGATGAAGGTAGTACAGTTGGGAAGATATTTTATCAGGTTTTGGTTGATAAAAAAGGCTTTGAATGTGTAAATTTGAGAGAGTGGGAAGTTCCCTTTTATAAGAGGGGTGTGGGGCACCTTAAGAAAAGATTGAAATATTATTTTATAATAAAACCATTTTCGGTTTATAATATCTCAAAAATGAATTATTAAAATTCTAAGGTGGGTATGGGTTGAAAACAACTCAATCAATAGGTTTTAGAGAGGTTTGGGTTACTATATTAACCTTATCTTTAAGATTTTACTCTTAGTTAAATAGTTTGACATTTACCATGTCTCTTTGTATATTTATGTTATATGGTTAATAAACTTACTATAAATGTCCAAGATAACCCCAAGTGGTTCATTAATTACATATATAATATTATTTAAGCCCTTTGTCCAGACATTATATTTTTACTAATAGAATACCAATTAATAATATAATCATTGTTTTAAAAACTCTTTTATGTCAATATTGACACTATTTGGTATTTTGTTTTTTATAAATTCATAACAGCATTATTACTTCTAAAAATATTACTATAATAAACTATGAATTTCATATTAATCTATAAAATTATTTTAATTCATAAAACATCTCAAATTACATTTATTTGGGTATTTATAATTTCAACTATTTTAATATTTCATTAATAAAGAAATTACTGCATCATCATTGTGTCATAAATAAATTAAATTATATATTGTCTAAAATTATAAATAAAATACCATTATTCATGAAATATTTTTAGGTTTCTAATGAATATTTATAGTCTAAGAGATAACATATATAATTTAATGTAAAATTTGTTTTACTAAAAGATATATGCTTATGTCATTTTTGTATTTACTTTAACTTAATTAATATAAAGTGTCATTATCACTTACAAGTGGCTCCATGGGGTCCCAAAATCGACCCAAGGATACTAATGGTCGGAAATGTATCATCCAATAGAGTTCAGATATGTGTTAGGGTAATTTAATATAATTATAATATTATTTGTTTACCCTTATTTACCGGATTTACCTTTCAACCATGGTAAATAAAATATTTACCGATGTAATTATTCAAAATGTCTAAAAATAAAATTTACCTATTTACACAATTTGGACCTCATGATTATATATATGAAATACATTTTTATAAATTCAATACATAGAAGTGGCAGAAATTAATTTAAAATTAAATCCCGTTGTCAAAACAAAAAATGTGTTTTTAAGAAAAAAATTACTATCAAAAGATTCACACTTGCTTATGTCCATTTTAAATGTAAAATTACATTAAATGAACAACATTGGATTAAATGGTAAATATAAAATCTAATTATACTTAAAAACCACTCAATATAATAATTTAGAACTATAAATTATTTTGGTTAAAAAAGTTGTTTTTAATTAAAATTTAGTATTTTTCACTATTCATCTAAACCTGAATGTTTTTTGAAAAATTCCAAAAATTCACCAAAAACTAATTTCGATATTCCAAACCCAAAAATTAATTCAATTTTGAATGATAAAATTGATAAAATTTGAAAAAATTGGGTATTACAATTCATAACGGCTAGATCGATGGGTTGCAATGTGTTAGAATATCGAAGTTGTGTACAACGCAAGCTATTGCATTATTCAAAGGGAAACGTACCGTGGAAGATTGTGGTGTAACATAAAACATGTTATTAATTTATACCTTTATAATATTAATATGTATAATATCATATATGATCCTTTTATGACATGTTATCATACATTTGTTGGCAATCATTAATTATTATTGTTGATTTGGGTGTTAACGTCCATAAATTATCATGCATGTTTGGTCATGAAAGTTATGATTCTTATGAATAAGATATAGATAAATAATATAAATAATTATATTAATTTTATAAATAATTTTTTTATAAATATATACATGTTTATAATTATTCATTATATTTGAACTTGGAAATTTTGTGACATCTCTTTATGGAGATAGTAGATCGTACGTACACAGGAGTTACATTTTCATTTACTTAATGGGATAAAGGTTAAGGAATTACATAGAATATTAAAATTTAAGAATAAATATAATTTCATACTTATCATAAATATTAATTATTTCAATCATTATGTTTATCCATGTGATTCGGTAATGGAATACAATTTACATTGGTTCATTATGTGGTAGTCTTTCATTCACATGAGTGATGAAATTTTTTCCATTTAATATAAAAAAATATAGGAAAATATTATTTCATCACCATAATTAAATATCAATGTAACAGGCCGAGATTTTATGAAAAATATTCTTTTTAATTTTATTAATGTCTTGTGTTGTACGCTACACCAAAAGGATCTTGCACAACATGCATATTTGACTTGCCTTGCATTAAACGCAATCACAACCTTCCTCGATAGCGTGTGTAGTACGCCATACTGAGTTTCACGAAACAACGATATGCTATTAAAATATTATTAAAACTAGCCGTTATGAATAGTAATAACCACTTTTTAAATTTTAGAAATTTTAGCTCTCAAAATGGACTTCATTTTTGGATTCGGAGTATCGAATTTAGCCTAAGGTGAAATTTTGGTGATTTTCGGATAACTTTCATATTTTGATGAATAGTGAAAATTACTAAATTTTAGTTAAAAACAACTTTTTCAATCGAAATAATTAATAGTGATAAATTATTAATTTGAGTGGTTTTAAAGTATATTTAGAATATATTTTTACAATTTAATACAATGTTGGTCATTGGATGTAATTTCACATTTAGACCAGACATAATCAAGTGTCAATCTTTTGATAGATATTGTTTCTTAAAAACACGCTATTTGTTTTAACAGCGGGATTTAATTATAAAATTAATTAATGAAACATCTATGTTATGCATTTGGTAAAATAGACTTTATTTTTGAATTCGGAATATGAAATATATCTTAGGATGAAATTTTGGCATTGTTCTGAAAAACATCAATTTT
Organism: Viscum album; assembly: GCA_963277665.1. Lineage (NCBI taxonomy): Eukaryota > Viridiplantae > Streptophyta > Magnoliopsida > Santalales > Viscaceae > Viscum > Viscum album. The sequence goes on from OY728166.1 coordinate 762,558,316, forward strand.
TGATGAATAGTGAAACTACTAAGTGGTAGTTAAAAAAACTGAATTTTTCATAAAACATAATTTTACCGCTTCTGTGAATGGAATTTCAAAAATCCGAGAGACACAGTTGATGTCAGTAAGTAAAATGTGGTTCAATGAGATGAAAATAATTTTTGGTGAATAGTAACTTTTTACTTTTTTTTACCACGGTTAATAGTAAATAGGGTAACTAAGGGTAAATATGATATTACTATTACCCTAACACATGTCCTAATTCTATTGGATACGTGTAATTCGACCAAAAACAACCTTATGAATATAATATGACCATTTAGGTCCACTTGGATTAGATTATGACATTTAATATTATTTTATTTAATGAATAGTTAAAATAGTTAAAATCAAAGTTTAATAACTAAAACATTTTTAATATGGGGTTATACATAAGCTAAATTCGACTATAAATATTCATTAGAAAGCTAAAACGATTTCCTACATAATGATATTTTATTTATAATTTTTAGACTTTAAATAAATTAATTTATTTATGACACAACGATGATGCAGTAATTACCCTTTTAAGGAAATATTAACATAATTGATGTTATAAATGCTCAAATGAATGTAATTTGAGACTTTTTATGAATTCCACTAATTTTCTAGGTCACTATGATATATTAGTGTTGATTAAATCAACTTGGTGCGAACATATAATTCTGTTATGACTTTCACAAAAATCATATAACAAATAGTGTCAAAATTGACACAAAATAGTTTTTAAATCAAATATTATATTATTAATTGTTATTGTATTCCTAAAAATCTACGGTTCGGCCAAATGACTTAGATAAGGATATATATATTAATAATAAACAATTTGGGGTTCTTTTGGCATGTTATAGTAAGTGTATTAACCATATAGTGAAAGAAAACAAAAAGACACGGTAAAAGTTAAATTATTTAACTTAGAGTTAAATCAAATTTATAAGGTTAAAATAATACCCTAAACTTGTCTAAATCCTATTGGTTGATAGGATTTTGACCCATCCCCACCTTATATTTTAAATAAGACCCTTTTAATCCATTATAAACCGATTTTGACTTTAATATAAAATAATATTTTGAGATATTCCTAAGGTGCCCCTCTCCTCCCTTATAAAAGGGCACCTCCTCCCCCTCCTCCTCACACCAATTTGAGCACTAAAGCTCGGCCAACCCCTGCCATTTTCTCCTCTCCACTTCCCTAGAATAATCCTAGAGGTCCTGGTCTTCTTCAAAGACCAATCTTAGTTCCCTAAGTGGAGGATTCAAAGAGGCGTTCCAAAGAAGAGGTAATATCCATTACCGATCTTTTCAATTTCTTTCTTCTTCAACTTCTTATTCTTTAGTTGTTTAATGATAAAGTAATAACATCAGTATTAATTACATACTGATATGTTATTATAAAATGAAACAACCCTAATTCACCTTCTATCCATCCCACGGAAAAATGAAATCACCGCGCGTGCGTACGTACGGAATACCGTCTCCACGTCGTGGTGTAATCTATTTTTCCACCATCACTTTACAAGGATGGGTATAATGGTGTAATGAGTAACTATTTATGATTATTATAAAGTAATATTGATACTGAAATAATATATATATACTCCAATACAGTTCCACGATCATAGGAACGATATCATCACTCGTGCGTACGTACTGAATACCGTCTCCACGATGTGATGCGACTCGTTCTACATGATCATCATTACATAGTAATTATATAAATGAATTGAATGAATAAATATGATATATGTTACACTAATACCATTCTGGATATAAGGTATCTATAACCTTAAAAGATGAATAAGAATGTATTCGGCAAAACACGCATAAGAACAAAAGGCAATAAAGACCCGAGTAACAAGTAACAATGAAATATTACTAACAAGAAGCTAAGAATATGACCATATATGATATCATATCAATATATATGATTCTGGAATAAGTCAATAACATTATTTAAACCATTATACAGGAGCTTCGGACACGTACAAAGCTAATCGGACCTAAGGTAAGGGAAATATCACAATCTCATTTTTATCCGAGATTGTTTATTCGTAAGTATTTACTGGGGTGTATTTTATCATCCACATCCATGTTTCATCAATATGTAATATTATTTCCATCCACCTACAATTGTTTAAATCCATTTTTACCCTTCGGTGAGTTTTTATTAAAAAAATATGAAAGGAATCTTTTGACATTTTTCGTACGAGGTACTTTTTGACTTTTCCGACAAAAGTACAAAGAATGTTTTATTTAACTTATACGGCATGAATGGATTTTTAAGACAAAATTTCCAAGAATCATCCTTCACAAGTTTTCAAGTTTATTTTTAATAAACTTCTTTTATGAAAGGAAAAATGTTTTTTAAGAAGAAAGGATATTTTCCTCAAGAATGGAGTTAAAGTGTTTTATCAAAATTATTTTACATCTAAGATAATAAAGGGTTCTGTTTTAATCCCTATTATTACATTGGTTTGATTATTTTGTGATGGAAATATTTTTATGAATTCCTTTATCTTATATGAATTGTTTTATGATGCCATGTTGTTTAAGAATCCCATTTTTATTACATGGGTTACGCTATGATGTATGGTTTATGATTATGTGGCACACATAAGAAAGGATTCATTATAAGATGGGTGGGACCTATATCTCCCTCCAATGCATTGGGTAAAGATTTTATATCTCATGAGATAGACATGGCTGGAACGGAAGGTTATTTCGGTTCAGTGATACAGGACTGAAATGAGGAGTGAACTCGGTTCAGAAAGGGACTTTGTCCACTAAGATAGTCTTGGCAATGAGTCATGACTAACAAGAAATGATTTTCCATGATTATGTGTGCATGCCACAAAGTTTCAAGTTTTATGTTATGAATATGGGGATCTCATTTTCACTTCTATTATTTATTCCATGTTAAGATATTATGATCTCTTTTGCAGGTTTTTATTTTCAAAAAGATATGATATGATTTTTATTTCCTTTATTTGCCCTTGCTGAGCATTTGAGCTCACCCTTTTATGTTTTCTTTTCCCCAGGATATAAAGAAAGGTTTTAGGTAAAAAAAAAGAAGATCTTTATGGGAGATATTGAAGATCTTTCACCACGATTAGAAGATTACGTTCCGAGTTTCCAAAGACACTAAACTATTACGATCCTTGTGTGTGTGTTTTTGTAATGTACTAAGTATTCCGCAAATGTAATGTAATGTCCATGTACGTCAAGCTTCGGGTCTCTACAGTTGGTATCAGAGGAAAGGTTTAGTCAACCTTTGGAAACTAGGATGCGAAAACGTTAGTGAGATCCCTAGAGATATTTCTAAGGTATGTCTAGGGATGTCCCTAAGGATAAGTATACATATAGGATATAGTCCTAGCACTATGGTAACGATCTTAGAATTTAACCTAAGATGTTATATATTGAAGGTACTCCCCCATTATTATGTTGTTTTCCCTAGCATGATTTTTGCCTCTCACACTATTCTTTTTGGGTTTTAGACAATGGCTGGAACCCGAAGGAACCATGTTGATCAATGCAATGGACAATGCAATTATTGTCCTCCTGAACAAACAAATGTTATGGGAGATGGAGTGAAAAATCTTATTGCTATACTTACACAAGCTATGAATCATTCTGGACTTCCAAATGAGCAGAGAAGGGAACAATATTCTATTGAGTCCTTCATGAGGCAACGTACACCTTATTTTAGTGGGTCTTCTGATCCACTTGTGGCTGAACAATGGATCAGTAATACTGAAAAGATATTTTCAGTTCTTCAATGTTCTGAACATAATAAAGTCATCTTAACAGTATATCGTTTGGAAGGTGAAGCTGATGAATGGTGGAATCTTATCAAGAATACGAGTCCAAGAGATGAAATTGAGTCCATGGAATGGGATGAGTTCAAGAACTTGTTTTTCAGTAAGTACTTCCCTCGTATTCTTCGAACAAAGATGGAGAAAGAGTTTCTTGAACTGAAGCAAAGGGATGATGAATCTGTTGGTACCTATGAAGCAAATTTTACAAGACTTGCAAGGTACGCTTCTGGTATTATCATCCAACCTGAAAGTAAAGTTGATCGATTTTTCAGTGGATTAAAACCAAGTCTTCGAAGGGCATTAGCTATAAGAGACTTTAGTGGCTATGAAGAAATTGTGCGTTGTGCTATCAAGGTAGAAATAGAAGTTGGTGTTACATATCAATCTCATGGTTTTGACAAGAAACGAAAGATGGAGTTCAAAGAGAAATCTCAGAATAATGGTGAAAAGAAGATGAATGTTTCCTTATGCACAAAGTGTGGAAAGAAGCATGGTGGAGATTGTCTTAAAGGGACTAGAAAATGTTTTAAGTGTGGAAAAGAAGGTCATCGAGCAGCTGAGTGTCGAAGTAATGGAAAAAGGGTTTCTAATGATGTGAATAAAGCAAACATTCCAGAGAACGCACCACCAACACTTCAATGCTTCAAGTGCAAGGAAATGGGGCATTATGCTAATAAATGCCCTAATCCAAGGGTTAGTGATGATCAACATGAGCAACCAATGAAGGCAAAGGACAAAGGGAAGTCACATGCGATCACTATTGGCAATGTTGAATATGACAACGATGTGGTGGAATGATTAAGTATTTATGTAATGGGATTCCAAAATAATGTTGTATCATTGAGTATTGCAATATTTATTGATGTGGTATTCAAAGTGATTGAGATTTTTTTGGAAATAAAATGATATGCGCATAATGAAGGGAAAACGAGAAAATGAAATGTTTAACAGTATTCATGAGCTCATGATTGATATAAGGACTAAGTGATATCATGGTTTGATTATATAGAATTCTGAGGATTTTGGTATGTGGAAAGTGTTAACTTTTAACTGCATTCATGTTTTCACTAAGGTTCGATGGGTATTCAAGAGAATATATGATTAAGGCCTTTGAATGTTTGGAATGTGACCAACAAAACATATCTTATGATATATGGGGATCAACGATGGTATTAAATCTCTGGTAATCGTTTTCACTATGTTATGAGAGTGGACTGCAGTATTATGGATAAGCCTAAAGATTGAAATGGATTATGTTGGAAATAAGTGAGTATTGTTGAAGGATAGAATTTTTTTTTGATATTATTGATGGGATGTTATAGTAATGTAGTTTTAGAAAAAGGACAACCTGCAGGACGGGCGACAACCCATCGCTTCGGACAAGGCTGTGGGAATCGAACCCACAACTGAAGTGTGACTGGCCTTTATCGCCTACCACTGGACTACAGGAAGTCCCTGTTTAGTAGAAACTAGTTTTATTATATTAAGCAGTATGATATATGAAGTATAAGTCCATTTTTGGAACCATATATGATTAATCTCACTATAGATCGACTTATGTATATAATTTTTGCTAACCTTTTGTCTGAGACAGATGGAATGACCCGTCATTCTATCACATGATCTGTTAACACTTCACGAATAACAAATTCAACTTCATTTATTTAAGAGATGAAGTGTAAATTGTTCAAGGCATGAACAACAGTGAGATTGTAACAAAATAAAGAAAGTATTTATTCTAATTCAAATTTTCAACTTTAGGGAAATGATCTTGAAAACCAAAAATGTTGTCCTAGTGATCTTATACCTGATGAATCAGATGGTACCTTAGATCGTCACAAATTTATGGATTTGTGATTACTGGATTTTCCATAGCCATGTTCTCTACCACTCTCCATCAGAACATGATGGTTAGATTTCTCTTCCATATCCATATTTTCACCTATGTGGAAACCCAGTGATTAGTTTATTTGGGTAATCGTTACATTTCCTACTTTAGTTTTTAAAGCCAAGTTTTGGTATTCCTTTTTACGATGTGGGTTTCTATTAAAGAAACTTTCGAATAGTAAACCCTTTATAACCCCGACGAATTTCGAGGGCGAAATTCATTTTAAGGGGGGTAGAATGTAACATCCCGAGATTTTATGAAAAATATTCTTTTTAATTTTATTAATGTCTTGTGTTGTACGCTACACCAAAAGGAGCTTGCACAACATGCATCTTTGACTTTCCTTGCATTACACGCAATCACAACCTTCCTCGATAGCGTGTGTAGTACGCCATACCGAGTTTCACGAAACAACGATATGCTATTAAAATATTATTAAAACTAGCCGTTATGAATAGTAATTACCACTTTTTAAATTTTAGAAATTTTATCTCTCAAAATGGACTTCATTTTTGGATTCGGAGTATCGAATTTAGCCTAAGGTGAAATTTTGGTGATTTTCGGATAACTTTCTTATTTTGATGAATAGTGAAAATTACTAAATTTTAGTTAAAAACAACATTTTCAATCGAAATAATTAATAGTGATAAATTATTAATTTGAGTGGTTTTAAAGTATATTTAGAATATATTTTTACAATTTAATACAATGTTGGTCATTGGATGTAATTTCACATTTAAACCAGACATAATCAAGTGTCAATCTTTTGATAGATATTGTTTCTTAAAAACACGCTATTTGTTTTAACAGCGGGATTTAATTATAAAATTAATTAATGAAACTTCTATGTTATGAATTTGGTAAAATAGACTTTATTTTTGAATTCAGAATATGAAATATAGCTTAGGATGAAATTTTGGCATTGTTTTGAAAAACATCAATTTTTTATGAATAGTGAAACTACTAAGTGGTAGTTAAAAAAACTGAATTTTTCATAAAACTTAATTTTACCGCTTCTGTGAATGGAGTTTCAAAAATCCGAGAAACACAGTTGATGTCAGTAAGTAAAATGTGGTTCAATGAGATGAAAATAATTTTTGGTGAATAGTAACTTTTTACTTTTTTTTACCACGGTTAATAGTAAATAGGGTAACTAAGGGTAAATATGATATTACTATTACCCTAACACATGTCCTAATTCTATTGGATAAGTGTAATTCGACCAAAAACAACCTTATAAATATAATATGACCATTTAGGTCCACTTGGATTAGATTATGACATTTAATATTATTTTATTTAATGAATAGTTAAAATAGTTAAAATCAAAGTTTAATAACTAAAACATTTTTAATATGGGGTTATACATAAGATAAATTCGACTATAAATATTCATTAGAAATATAAAAAGATTTCCTACATAATTATATTTTATTTATAATTTTTAGACTTTAAATTAATTAATTTATTTATGACACAACGATGATGCAGTAATTACCCTTTTAAGGAAATATTAACATAATTGATGTTATAAATGCTCAAATGAATGTAATTTGAGACTTTTTATGAATTCCACTAATTTTCTAGGTTAATATGATATATTAGTGTTGATTTAATCAACTTGGTTCGAACATATAATTCTGTTATGACTTTCACAAAAATCATATAACAAATAGTGTCAAAATTGACACAAAATAGTTTTTAAATAAAATATTATATTATTAATTGTTATTGTATTCCTAAAAATCTATGCTTCGGCCAAATGACTTAGATAAGGATATATATATTAATAATAAACAGTTTGGGGTTCTTTTGGCATGTTATAGTAAGTGTATTAACCATATAGTGAAAGAAAACAAAAAGACACGGTAAAAGTTAAATTATTTAACTTAGAGTTAAATCTAATTGATAAGGTTAAAATAATACCCTAAACTTATCTAAATCCTATTGGTTGATAGTATTTCGACCCATCCCCACCTTATCTTTGAAATAAGACCCTTTGGAGCCATTATAAACCGATTTTGACTTTAATATAAAATAATATTTTGAGATATTCCTAAGGTGCCCCTCTCCTCCCTTATAAAAGGGCACCTCCTCACACCAATTTGAGCACTCAAGCTCGGCCAACACCTGCCATTTTCTCCTCTACACTTCCCTAAAATAATCCTAGAGGTCCTGGTCTTCTTCAAAGACCAATCTTAGTTCCCTAAGTGGAGGATTCAAAGAGGCGTTCCAAAGAAGAGGTAATATCCATTACCGATCTTTTCAATTTCTTTCTTCTTCAACTTCTTCTTCTTTAGTTGTTTCATGATAAAGTAATAACATCAGTATTACTTACATACTGATATGTTATTATAAATATGAAACAACCCTAATTCACCTTCTATCCATCCCACGGAAAAATGAAATCACCGCGCGTGCGTACGTACGGAATACCGTCTCCACGCCGTGGTGTAATCTATTTTTCCACCATCACTTTACAAGGATGGGTATAATGGTGTAATGAGTAACTATTTATGATTATTATAAAGTAATATTGATACTGAAATAATATATATATACTCCAATACAGTTACACGATCATAGGAATGATATCATCACTCGTGCGTACGTACGGAATACCGTCTCCACGATGTGATGCGACTCGTTCTACATGATCATCATTACATAGTAATTATATAAATGAATTGAATGAATAAATATGATATATGTTACACTAATACCATTCTGGATATAAGGTATCTATAACCTTAAAAGAAGAATAAGAATGTATTCGGCAAAACACGCATAAGAACAAAAGGCAATAAAGACCCGAGTAATAAGTAACAATGAAATATTACTAACAAGAAGCTAAGAATATGACCATATATGATATCATATCAATATATATGATTCTGGAATAAGTCAATAACATTATTTAAACCATTATACAGGAGCTTCGGACACGTACAAATCTAATCGGACCTAAGGTAAGGGAAATATCACAATCTCATTTTTATCCGAGATTGTTTATTCGTAAGTATTTACTGGGGTGTATTTTATCATCCACATCCATGTTTCATCAATATGTAATATTATTTCCATCCACCTACAATTGTTTAAATCCATTTTTACCCTTCGGTGAGTTTTTAGTAAAAAAAATATGAAAGGAATCTTTTGACGTTTTTCGTACGAGGTACTTTTTGACTTTTCCGACAAAAGTAGGAAGAATGTTTTTTTTAACTTATACGGCATTAATGGATTTTTAAGACAAAATTTCCAAGAATCTTCCTTCACAAGTTTTCAAGTTTATTTTTAATAAACTTATTTTATGAAAGGAAAAATGTTTTTGAAGAAGAAAGGATATTTTCCTCAAGAATGGAGTTCAAGTGTTTTCTCAAAATTATTTTCCATCTAAGATAATAAAGGGTTCTGTTTTAATCCCTTTTATTACATTGGTTTGATTATGTTGTGATGGAAATATTTTTATGAATTCCTTTATCTTATATGAATTTTTTTATGATGTCATGTTGTTTAAGAATCCCATTTTTATTACATGGGTTACGCTATGATGTATGGTTTATTATTATGTGGCACACATAAGAAAGGATTCATTATAAGATGGGTGGGACCTATATCTCCCTCCAATTCATTGGGTAAAGATTTTATATCTCATGATATATACATGGATGGAACGGAAGGTTATTTCGGTTTAGTGATACAGGACTGAAACGAGGAGTGAACTCGGTTCAGAAAGGGACTTTGTCCACTAAGATAGTCTTGGCAATGAGTCATGACTAACAAGAAATGATTTTCCATGATTATGTGTGCATTCCACAAAGTTTCAAGTTTTATGTTATGATTATGGGGATCTCATTTTCACTTCTATGATTTATTCCATGTTAAGATATTATGATCTCTTTTGCAGGTTTTGATTTTCAAAAAGATATGATATGATTTTAATTTCCTTTATTTTCCCTAGCTGATAATTTGAGCTCACCCTTTTATGTTTTCTTTTCCCCGGGATATAAAGAAAGGTTTTAGGTAAAAAAAAGAAGATCTTTATGGGAGATATTGAAGATCTTTCACCATGATTAGAAGATTACGTTCTGAGTTTCCAAAGACACTAAACTATTACGATCCTTGTGTGTGTGTTTTTGTAATGTACTAAGTATTCCGCAAATGTAATGTAATGTCCATGTACGTCAAGATTCGGGTCTCTACAATCAATATATTAGATAAACAATTTATATTTTTTTAATTGTTATGACATATTTGAATGTGGTAAAATTTCATATCCTGACCCACCAAGGTCTCACTTGTTACTACCCCAATCCCACCTCCAACTGGTCAGGGGTTGGTGACCATCACTAAGTTGGAATATGCCAAAAATTAGAGGTATTATCCTAAATTACCTATATAGACAAATATCTCCAATCTAATAAAATGTTGAAATTTGAAACAACTAAAACCAATGCATGAATACATCTATAACCCCACAACTAGACTATGAAAACAATGTATTGAAAGTGAAAAAGTGTCCAAATAAAATCCCAACAAAAAAATATAAATAGTAAAACCTAATACAATGATCAGGAACATGATCAAAATATATTTCTATAGAAAATACATGGTTTTTCTAGAACAAGATACACTCCACTGGATCCATATCATCCCAGGATACCTTTAGAAGGGTCATTGTCTACAAAAGACACAACATGTATTGGGAGAGGCCATACAAGTGTGAGTATAACAATACCCAGTAAGACACCCTGAAAACACTAAACACAAAGAATCGTGCATAGTTATCTCAATATAGGGTTATAATAATCAATGTATAACATAAAACACTTAGATATTCTCATCAATGAAAGTACTCCACTAGGCAGTCACAATGAACTTCCAGCAATAGGATTATACCCGAAGTAATGCTTGTTCTAGGAGAATCCACTCCACAAGACATGTCATCATCAAAAATACTCATTCAAGAATTATAGATCATATTTTCCCTCATATTAAATCTAATTGTTATCATAATACCATGAAACAATGATAGGGGGTCACACTTTGAACTGTTGGAGGACACCGTGAGCCCCATATGGATCAACCTACTACACAGGGGATCATATTACAATGATACTACAACCCCTACTAGTATGACCTTCAAGATGGAGGATCAACTCCATACTCAATGAGTTAGTATAATTCAATGAACCCCATATAGTGTATAATGATTATAGAGGATCTCAAATAAGTCTCAAATAGGTACTCCATGAACTCTATCTTGGATTCATCCTCTAGAGTGTATCAGAATCTTGATATTTGGATGTAATTTTGCACTATACCCTCAAGGGAACAGGAAAAGTGAAAAAATAATCATCTTAAATTGGTCATGCATAAATAAATGTAGTGATAAAAACACTCTCAATGGGGGTACACTATGTGTACTACAATTACATGACATGTCTTGCTATCCCCAGGTATTCCTAGGTGGTATCATCTCACTTGACATGTAAAACCCAACATACTTGGTGTGTGAGTAAGACACATAGTGTGTAGAAGTTTCTCGACACTCTGTTTGAGATGTTTGGCTATTCCCATGTATACATTGTCATACTAGTGTATGGGAACACAGAAATTCCAAGTACAATGTGTTCCCGAGCACATGTACTTATGGTTGATCTTGTGTACCCTTCGAGGTACATTTCTACCTTCCATGGAAGGGTTACAAATCGTGTGACCTGGTCACATGGCATGTGATATTCAACTCACCCTGAAACATGAGTTCTATAGATAAGGGTCACACATGGCATGTAATCCTGAAATAAAAGCTGTGTATATCAGTATTTTCCAGATCTGTTGGGATCTTTCACCATGGAGCCACGGTAATCACTGAAGCCCCTACCCTCACTAGAACCTACTGATCTGGATTCTACTAGCCATTTAGTTCATAGGACACTGGGATCTGTAATTGAGTACACTAAAAAAACAAAATCTATATATCTTCTGATAAGCATCAAAAATCAGGTATAACAAAACTTACAGACCCATCTAATCCAACTCTGTTCTTACCCCTCCATCATTACACCTTGGTCACACCCTCGATCACGAACTGTACCCATGGTATGGATTAATTATTATGAATAATGGAAAAAAAATATTGAATATCATTTATTTAATCAAACTATGACTCAAAGGGAATTTTCTTAATGATCATGTAAGAAAACATAGGAGAAAACCATAATCCCTAATATGTTAGGAATGATCCTCGAACATTGGTCATTTTTCCTTGATCAATATTTTTTAAATTGAAAAAAATATGTATATATAAATAATAAATTTTAAAAAATTACTTTAGATCAATCGTCTATGAAAATATCAATTGTGTTTATGGAATTGATTCTTGTTTGTTATGGATTAAATAACAAGATGGAAAAAGCATCCTTCCCAATGTTTAGATAGATATTTAAAGAATAATAGTTCATTGTTTATATCGTTGATGAGATCCACAAACTCTTTTGGATCAACAATCCTTGATCCAATCCTGATCCATTGTCATTTTCCATGAATTCCCTCCAATGTTCATCTAGGTCTCCAGGGTTTTAACAGCCAAACCTGAGACTAATACCATAACTATATAATTAAAGAAGATCTGGTTGATATATAAAAAATGTAAATTAAACCAATTTAATTTATTTATTTACTAATTCTATTCCTCTAATGAATTTTTCATAAAATCCACATGCCAACAATGATTATTTCATTCCTAGTGTGAAACCTACATTATAAACTCAACAGTTCTCTAATATTTCTGATATGATCACCCATTCAGTATTTATTCAACTTTTTATAGAAAAATATGCTTTTGTGTAATTTAATATATTTAAAAATTTTATTCAGGAACACTAGGAATTATAATAACAGTTCATATTAGTGCTTGACCTCTAATCTAATTCTTATAATATCCAAACAAATACATGGAAAATAAGAGTAATTACATTCTCCCCACCTTAGTGCCTTTCACCCAAAAAAATATAAAAACAAGTCATAAAGATGAGGGTCCTTGTCTTGCATCTGGTTCTATCACTCCTTGGTGATCTCTTGATGATTCTCATGCTACCACTAGACATGCTCTAGTTGAATCGATCACCTATTAAATATCATCACATACCAATCTTGAATCTCCACTAGGTACTCAATAATGGTATCTTCATCCATAATGTCTAGATTTTCCAAGTAGATAACATAATGCTGGTCATTCATGTATCTCCTCAGCTATTAATGATATAACATTTTGTATTCTCATTCAAAATGTGTAGGTAGAGCTACGTGGTATGTCACCTTTCCATATATACAATGTATATAGGAAGGTCTGGTGAGTTTTGGAGATAACTTTTCTCCCTAACCAAATATTCTCAATCAACATAAAGATAAGACACTTATAAACACATGGTATCTCTCCTGTAACTTTATATTTCTCTATCACCAGTCTATATAAGACATTGGATGGATCTGTGCAGTCATCATATTCTCCTAGATGATCTGCACCTTCTCTTTACAAGCTTGCACTAACTCTAGGCCCATGAGTACTGACTCACCTAGATCAGTCCAACAATGTGGTGACCTATGGTTTCACCCACACAAGGCCTCTAATGGAACTATACCAATTCCATAATGGTATTTTTTTTGTTGTATAAAAACCCACTAGGGTAGATGATCCTCACAAATATATCCAAATTAAATCATGAAAGCCTACAGCATGTACATAAAGTTCTGAATGGTTCATTCAGTCTAGCCATCAGTTTGGGGGTGAAACACTATGCCCATGTGTAACAAAGTCTTAATGGAATCCTACAATACATTCCAAAATCATGATGTGAAGAAACTGCTATTCTCTTAAAATATCATCGATAAAACACCATGGATTCAGAAAATCTCTTACATGTAAAGGAGTCATGGGATCTCAATTGAACTCATCTCTCAAATGGATAGGAAGTGGTTCGACTTGGTGAGTTATTCTACTAACACCTGGATAGAATCATGTTTCATGGATATACAAGGTAACCCCATCATGAATTCTATGGATATCCTGCCACATTTTCACTATGGGACCTCATGGGGTAGAGATAACCCCACTATAACCTAGTTCTCAGCCTTTACTTTTTAGGAAGTGAGGAATCATGAGACAAATTATGTAACTCCCGAATTCATGCATGGCCACAAAAATTGATTTTTAGTGTTCATGGTTCACCTTTTCGACACCTGAATACACCTCAAAATAGGATTTATGAAACTCCCATATCACCTCCTCCCACAATATCAAAGGTACCATTGTCCTTCCTCTAAAAAGGATAGTGTCCACCTTGCCTTCAAAATATCCATAAAAAGAATGTCCAGTGGATATATGAGTATGTAAGGTCGCATATTTTTCATCTCCACACTAAGTATCCCTAAATATTTTTAAATGTGTTGGGGTAAAAACCATCAACTGAATATATGAATCACGACCATAGTCCATAGATAACAACTACAATGAGGCTAACTACACCAACACTATAGCTATAAACTAAGAACAAGAACAATTATTAAATGTTTATTCCACCACATTACCCTTCCCAAAAGTATAGACAATTTCAAATTCATATTCATGGAGGAACTGTATCCATCACCTATGTCACATGTTAAGTTCCTTCTAAGAGAAGATGTAATTGATAATCATGTGTTCAAAGTAAACAAGAAACTACTCACCCATCAGGTAGGGTCCCCAAATATTCAGAGAAAATAATACCACTATAAGATCAAGACCATGGGTCACATCATTTTTCACATGTGGGTCAACTGACATGAACCATAAGTAATCACCGCCTTCATGTACATCAAAACGCATCTTTGTTCTATTAATGATTCATCTTACACTACTACGTACTTGACACTCTCATATGGAAATATCAATATAGGACACTCTTAAACCTCTTTCTCAACTCTAAGAAGCACTATTGTAACATTTCTATCCACACAAAAGGATTCCCCTACCAGGTCAATTCTTTCAAGGAAGTTGCCGATTTGGAGAAATTATGTAAAATCCTTTGATAGTACCCTGGAAACCTAAGGAAACTACATACCTTGGTAACACTATTTGGTGTATCCCATGTAAGCACTACCTAAACTTTCACTGGTCCCACTGCTAATCCTCCCTCTAAGATTATTTTCCCCAGAAATTTGACCTCTCAAATAAAAAATGGATAACTTGGGATCTTCCCATACATATAATTTTCTAAGAGTGTGTCCAGGACCATCCTCATGTGTCTATCATGCTCTTCCTAAAATGTTGAGTACACTAGGATATCATTGATGAATACCACCATGAAATGGTCTAATGATGTATAGATAAACATGTTCATGAGTCAAATGTACACTATTGTATAATTATTCATGTCAAATGGAATCAATAAGTACTCATAGTGATCATAACGACATCTGAATGACATATTTAGTATATCTTTATGTTATACTCATAGCTGGTGATAACCAAATATAAGTTCAATCATTAAGAGGCATCATGCCCATATCAATAGATATAAGAGATCATTGATCCTCGATAGTGGATGCATATTCATCACATCCACCTAGTTCAAGAACTACTAATCCTTGAATATCCTCAAGTTCTTTTCCCCTTTATTGGCAGACAACACTAGGTCCCCTTAGGGGAAAACACTGGGTATCAAATAGCCCTTCCCCTAGAAGTCCTCCAACTGCTCCATCATTTTTTGAAGCTCTATGGGATCCATCTAATATGTTTTGGTAGATATAAGAGTCATCACATTGTGTAATTCAATGATGAATTATAGCTCTCTAAGATGATGTAATCATGTTACATCCTCAAAAATACATACTCGTATTCTACCACCAAAATAGGGAATGAGTAGCCCATAGAATCCCCTTACCCAAGAGTCTTAAAATACAATTGGGGAGTAACCAGTTGTACTCTCAAATTCCTGGGATCATCATATTCTTCCATGGTTTCCTTTTCACCCATAAATTAAAACATCATCCCATTACTATGGAAACACAACATCCTTTCCAAAAATAGTCAATATTGGAAGGAACTATGGATAACTAGTCAATACCTAATATTGATTCATAAGTCCTCATTGATGCTAAAAATTGATCACATATAGAACTCTAAACTCCATGTGTCAGATCACACTAACTATATAATTTATTAATCACTAATTCACCACCTTTTGGAGTCTCTAACTGAAAGAGTCAAGACAAAGGCTCAACTAAAATCTCTATGTCTTGAACATGAGAAGTGGATATAAATAAACAGATCCTACATTTTTATATCAATACATCATGTAAGTTAAAAAAATTAATATATCATACATCATATAATCCCAACGGCCTCAAGTCCATATGCCTCCATAACAAGGACATGACGTCGTCCCCTACCACAAGTTCCCTAAGCCTGGCATAGACCACCTGGGCTGGTCGTGGAAAATAGTCGAACCTCCTGCCAACTTTTACCAATATTCCATCCCATATTCCATGTATACCTTCTTATGGAACTATTTTCTCATACCTATATCACTTAATCAATAGTCCTTCGACCTTATCTCAATTCATTGTCTGATGGGTCGAACAATGCTGAGATAGATGTCCCCTGCCTTCATAAGAGAAACATTTGTCTCTCCCGCAGTTGATTCGATACATCATGATATCCATGAACTAATGAACCTATGACCTATGATAACCTCATGAAGTTTGTTACATGCTTCAATTACTACAACTATCATTAGAGGCATTCTTGTTACACTCCAAAATTCTAAAATAAGAACATTTTATTTGATAGCCTATATGACACGCAACACCATGAGTGTGTAGGAATATAATATCCTAATACTTTTCAATGAAATTAAAATTTTAAACAAATTTAATATATCTGATATCATGAAATGAATTTATCACTGGGCTATCTTATATCACACGCATCAACGACATTGTACGATGACTTACGTTATGTGCAAAACTGAGTTTTTTTGAAAAACAATATATTATTAAAACAATATTATTTAATATAATGTGATATAACATTGATGTTAAGTTAGTGTGTATTAATATAATCTAAAAACTTATGAAAAATTATTTTTTATAAAAATGTATGATAAATTCATTGGTTTCCAATTAATTAGAAAAAAAATATATAAACCAATTGAATATAAGGGATATGGTTTTTATGCTCCCAAATGAGTTTTGTCTCAATAAATTAAATTAATTAATATTACTAAATAATGATAATGAAATAAAAAAATCTATATTAAATTAAATAATTTTTATACTAATTCAATACATTTTATTTTCATAAGTTAAGAACAAATCCAATTATGCACATTAAAACCTATATTTTTCTTAAGATAGTTTTACGGTATTTTAATGGAGAACCTAATTCAAATACATTTTTTGGAACTAATATAAATTTTTTATGTAAAAATAAACTTAATTTTCTAAATGGAAGCATAAAAATTATATTATGGAAGATTTTTTATTATTTTTATGTGATGTTTCATTTTTCTAATGAATAGTGATAAATACGGAATATTAATTCAAAACTATGTTTATTTATAATTTATTTATATGGATAAATTTAATTTGTGATTTGTTTTAATATAATTTTAGATACTTTAGATACCAATTAATCCAATTTAGGTCATTTTAATCAATTTCTGATTGAAATAGGATATAAACACATCTCATTCTTTTGAACATTTTTACTTTAAAAACCAACATTGTCATATCATCTGCATGATTAAATTTAATCTAATATATTCCACTTCAATGATTGAAATTAGGAAAAATGGATTAAATATTTTTAATTAGAATAATTTATAATTTATAATATGTTCACCATTGTTTTACCAAAAATATTAGTGAAAGTAATTAAAATTAATTACAGCGAGTAAGAGGAAAATTTGCTTAACAAGGGACTAAACCTTAAACAAATATGTCAAAATGACCTAGAAACCTATAAAAAAATTATTGGATGTTAATATTAGTAATATATACTCCATTTCATATAATTGTTACAATTTGTTATCCACATTACTTGGGGGAAATGTTCGTACAATTCCATTTTAAAAAATCTACAAGAATGTCACTCCTCTTCCACTGTAAAAGGGCACTCAACTATCCAACTTATTTATACCTCTCAAGAACATTGGATCACAAAGCTCTAATAAAATAAGCTTCAAATATCCCAAAACACATTCTATAATCCTCCCTTTTTGAAAAAATCCATCCAAGGAATTTTTTTCATAATCAAGAATGAGTTACCAAAAATTGAGGTAATATTCTTCAATGATCAATTTCATTGTATTTCCTTTTTCACCCTTAATCTTATTATTACCTGATTAAATAATAACATCAGTATTATAAATATTATGAGGTCTTTTAATATTATGTATGTGACCTAAACTTACCCATACTTCTATATAATGGGTAACAAACATACAGTTTGTGTGTACGACGAACTACTGCCTCACGAAATGATGATTGTTCATTCTTCCATTACCACCACTCATGGTGGGAATTAGGATGGCCATTATTTTTTATATGTTATATATTCTATTTATAATTTATTTTTTCTTATTTAATTCTTATATTATAAATACATTAATGAGTTCCATTTTGTGGGAATACGATAACATCGTTTGTGTACATGTGGACTACCGCATCCTCGAAGTGTATGATTCATTCACCTGACCTGAAAATTCATTTTTATTTGATTTTGGAAACAACCGCTTTAAGGATAAGCTGTAACCGACGGGATACAAAATGAAACATGTCCGGATTCAAAATTTGAAAATAAAAAACCCAGATATTTCACATAACCCAAGACGATCGCAATCCAGGTCCGTCAGCCGAAGACCCATCGCCTCAGACCATCATCATTAACCCATTTTCGATGTCGCCATCATCACCACCGTTGGGTTCGCCGTCCACCACACTAATCGTCGGAGCCTGGAGGAATCCATTGAAGTCACCAACCAACATCATTATTTAACACACGTTCGTCGTCGCCATCCAAAATCCACTATCATAGTCACCATTAGAACACACACCAGAACATCATAGACCATCAGATACCTTCGAGCCTCCTTGAAACAACACCACCATATCATCGAACAAAACCGAATAGCAAACCACAGCAACACCGAAAACAAAGGGTAGAAAACCGCAAAACCAAAATAAACCCAAGAAGAAACTCAATGGCACCTCAGAGAGAGGAAGAGAAGCCAAAACATAAAAAAAAGACAAACTGAACTAGACTGCATTGAGAGCACCGACGGCCGCAAAATCCCACCTCCCAAAACTTCTGAGGAACCACCACTCCCGATCCGACTTGGAGAGGAGTGGAGGGACTTGAGGTCAGGGCAGAGATTTGAACGACCTAGGGTTCCGAACATTGGCATCACTGTGAGGCTGAAACCAGTAGTTGAAAACATGGAGCGCCTGAAAACCCCACGACCGCCGAACCGGTTAACCCAAAACCGCAGAATATCCAACGTTCCAGATCTGACCTGGAGAGGCACGGTGGAATACGCGGTCAGAGGAGGGCAGCAACGTCCAGGTCCTTCAAAAGCGACGAGCTTCATCAGGACCAATAGATCCATATTGTGAGACAAACACCAAGAAAACTGCATCGCTGTGATGGAAGGGGGTCGAAGGAGGAGAAAAGATGAGGAGAATGGAAGTAAATGAAGAAGAAACGGCGCTCAGACGTGCCGCCGACCCCGAATTCTAGGGTTTCTGAATGAAACCCTAGGAAGCCGAGACCAGAAGGGGGAGATCCCGGGAGAGAAGGCCGCCATCGGCTTGTATGTGTAATCAATGTATGGTTCATTCACAGTGCACATGTAATGTATAAAGGATAGTTTTAATAATACAATGTTACATTTATTACGTAAATATTATTTTTAATTATATTATACATATATATCATTTAATTTTCATTCCTTCTAATATGACAAGGAAATGTAAGTAGTGTCCATGCGTACGTACGATCTACTATCTGCATGAATGGTGCATTCCATTTTAGAAGTCAAATTTTTATGAATTATTAAAAATATATATATAATGAATATATATTATTATTAAATCATTTATTACATTAAATATTTGATGAAATCATGATATAATTAATAGGAATAATATGTAACAAGTCAAAACACACTCGAAAAATTGGACAACAAACACCTGAAATAGTGAAAATAATGAATGATTATTTAAAAAGGGTAATATTATATTATAATAATATATTATATGATATTATAAAAATGAGTATGGTTTTGCAATAGGTTATTGATATTTTCAAAACATGTATTCAGAGGAGAAGAGATGACTTGAAACATCCATCAAGGAGGGTTTGGTTCAGCCTGATTGATCATTGTGAGGGGTTTCGTTCTTGAAAAAATAATGGCATAAGGTCACCATTTTAATTATTAAATGAATCTACAAATGGTTACATCATATATTAATGTGTATAGACATTCTTTTGAAAAAAAAAATTGGTCAATTGGGGTCTCATAACCAAAGTTCCTTGGGGAATTACATTGGTCAAGAAGATGGGAGGTCAGGCTCATCACACCTCATTTTTGGGGTAATTGTTACCTACTCTAGGATGGTCATATATATATTTAAGATATGTTTCTAAATATCTTCCTTATTATTATACTGGATCAATTACCCTAACAAAATTATTTTGTTGTCAATTGTCATTTTTTGTAGAATAATGGGATCTAACTAATGAATTTTTCTATGCGTATTTGAAGTTCTTCATTCATTTCCCCTATAATTGGTAGTTTCTTATGTGATGTATTCATATAACCAGGTAATTCTGATTTTTTTTTCAATAGGGTAGGTGGGTAATATTTCAATGAGGAGGTTGAGTTATTATGAGGCTCCTTTCATATCTTGGTTAAAACCCACATTGTTCGATAAACCCATGCATGTTAACATCATATGGAAAGGACATACGTGTGGGAAAAAAGGGGGAAAAATATTTGATCTAGGGTCTTGTAGAGATGTCTTGAATATCCTAGTTATAGAAGGAATCGGATTTATCATAGATTGATAAATTCCTTAGGACTGACCGCATGGTAGATTCACTTGTATGAGAGATATTTATATCATGCCACTCATCGTGGTATATATACTGAGATTGAATTGGACGGTGAAGATTGATGATTCCATTAATGTGTTCATTGTTCTTGCCTGACCCCATAGTAGTAATTCATGGTGTGAGAAACAAGGGAAACAAATTGATCATACCAATTGTAAATAGATGCGGGGATTATGTATTTAGAAACCCCTTGGATGTTAATATAGAGCTCTAGCCTTAGAGAGGCTCCCTACGTATCTTGATTATGGAAGGAATTAGATTCATCGTAGTTTGATTGATTTATAAATACATTGATGGATGAGGTATAGTTATTATTCCATGTGAATGATTGGGTCTGGGAGGTTGAAATTTTAGAGACATGGCTGGACCAACACTATGTTTTATGCCAATTTGAGTTTGTTCTCGGGGCTTAGGATTGTGTCATATGTGTTCTTTTAACACCCAGTGCCCAAAATCCTAAAGCCAACGCGTTATTATAATACATTGGCATGATTATAAGGAATAAAATCCAAAAAACGAGTAGTTTTGTAGTTTTGAAAAACCAGATACATATATAGGTTCAACATTACAAAATGTAAAGAAATAAAACATATAACTTTTATTGGGAACATCCAACACTCCAATATTATCACTGCAAGTCAGTCATAATAATCTTCTTCATGTCCTGAGAAAAAGTAACATAATAAAGGGGTGAGTTCAGATACCCAATTAGGGTAAGAAATACATATGAAAATATAATAAGCATAAACATTAGGCATGCTGAATAACCAAAAACAAAATCCATTTAATAATAAACCTGAACATAATATGGTAGGAATATGAGCTAAGTAAATATTTCCGTAATAAAACATAATCATATGTATTCTATTAGTCTAGTAACCAGATGAACTATGAATTTATATCTTTGTAATGAGGGAAATGCATATGTAGGACATTCTAAATCATATTGTCAAGGCCTCAATAAGGATATCTAAAAAAGATAAAGGCTTCATCCAAAACCATATATCAAAATGGGAATGGCCTCAGCCAATTCCATCTATATTTGTCTCATTAGACCTATTGATGCTTTGAGGGGATATAGCAGGACCCACCTATCACATAATAAGTCCGAAAAATTCCTAATATGAGTGAGGATAAACTTAAAAACTTATACATTAAAATTTAATCAAACATATGAAATTTAAATAACATTCCCCGAACATTAAGCATAAACACTAACCATTTAGAGTAAATTGGTGAATGGTTTTAATATAGCACATACATAGTCAAACTAACCATAAACCAGTAAATAAAATATGATGGATGATATTATATGATATAAAACTCTATGAAGTAAATGATTCAGCAAATTATGTTGACATAGATGAAGTTACTTTTATAAGAGACCATTTAAAAATACTTGAGAGAAATATTCCTTAAACATTGCAAAGTGTCTCATACCACCTTGAAGCATTCCAATCATAATCCCTTAGAATATCATGATAATAATGATAATGTTTATATGATATAACAATGGGTATTACATACAACACAATAAATAAATTATTGGTGAACATGGCATATATCTACTAAAAGTTAATGTGAGATGAGAAAAATCCTTTTTTACATTTGAAAGAATAGTTCTTTTGAAAAATCAATAATATTTTCAATGAACTCAGATTGTAAAAAAGAATATCCCAAAATATAAAATACTGGGAAATTGAAATTAAATTTTAGTAATTAATGATTCCCTACTAAAGTGAAATAATTTAACAAAAGTTCTTAAGATTCTTTAGAAATAAAACATTTTAGATCATTTTAAGGATCGTATTAATGGTTATATTAAAGTGGAATGGATAATTTGTTCTCTGAAATCCAAAAATGATCCAAGATCATTTTGTATTATAAAATGAATGTTTTTATAAAATAATGGTGGCTTAAAACCAATTCTGGTGTACACTTGAAAATGGGTAAGAATACGAAAATATCCCTTGGACCGGGTTTGATTATCCGAATAAAATTTTGAATAATACTTTTAAAACATGTAAATACCCATATAATAATTGAGGATTCCAGTAGGTAAACATATATAGAACATTCAAAAAAAATATGTGGAATGCATAAGACTAAATAAGAATTCAATTGAGTTGAGAAGATAATAAAAGCAACCCGAATGCAAATGGAGGTTCGGGTGAAAAACCTTTATCACGTTGTAATAAATCGATGTGTATGCCCCAAAATTTAAAACATTAAAATGATACATTAATACCATGAAAATAAATATATTCATGATATGATACATCAATGATCAGTATGCATACATCGCACACAAGTATTACTAGTTAATACGGAAAATCTCACAAAAATGAAAGTGAGATGAAGAAACCCTTACCTTAAGTATGTTGTTGTACTTCACTTGATCTTAGTATCCTGGATAAAAAAATTAAATTCAATAATTAATAATAAATAAACTCTTTTTTATTTTATTGATTTATTATATACTTCTTATGTTCATTCATGGTCTTCTTGATGGGTTTAAGAGGTTAAATTTTATTTTTTGGGAGCTTTCTCTTCATGATCGGTATACTTATAAACATGAATGGTTAATCATGTAAAATGAGGATGGTTATCCAGAATTGAAGTTATATGTTATTATTTAACATCTAGGAGGTTACATATTTTTTGAATTTAATTTCTTTAATTTGAGTGATGTTGGATCATTGTATAAATTATATAATGAAAACGGTTTGGGTTGATTGGCTTTTTTTGAACACAGCAAACTCATTTTGCTTTATAAATTAATAACATGTGTAAAAATGATTTGAGAACCTTATATGAGATATAATACATAAATTATAATCTGTTTCAACTATTAAAATGCTTTCAAGATCAGTCTTTAAAGAAGAAAAAGGAATCGAAATCACATTACCCATGATGTTGGTAAATTGACACATCATGGATAGTGTTTTAATTTCAGGAATA
This sequence comes from Viscum album, assembly GCA_963277665.1. Classification (NCBI taxonomy): domain Eukaryota; kingdom Viridiplantae; phylum Streptophyta; class Magnoliopsida; order Santalales; family Viscaceae; genus Viscum; species Viscum album. The sequence goes on from OY728166.1 coordinate 762,582,170, forward strand.
AGTGGGAGAGGAAAATATGTATATTGGCGATTCTTCCATAAACATGATGAAATCCAGAATAATTATTATACTGTATAATTCATGCCTATAGTATAAGGGGAGGTAATGAAAAAATTAAAAATAGAAAAGAAAATGAAAAGAAACGAATGAAACCAAAAGAGGATGTTTACCTCTTGATCTCCTCTATTTGTGATCCTTCTTAAGGTCATTGTTTTTGGATTTTTGGTGAGACCATTATCCCTAGGACGTGGGGAAGATCCTTGGGAGTTGTATTGGGAAGAACATAGATAAGGCTCAGGGATTGAGAGGTGTGGGAGGAAGTGGTAAATGAGGTTGGTATTTATAATGGATGTGAGGGGGTAATTAACATTATTTTAATAATTATTATAATATTTCTGATCAAGAATATGAATAGTCTTAATTAATGTAAAAAAAATAGAAATAATGGAATGTGAGTTCTAAACAATTTGGATTACATAACTTATTATGTATTGAATAGTATATTTAACTGATAATATCTATATACGGTATTTTTCTGTATTTCTCAATTCATCAAAAATTCAAGAATTTCAGAAAAATACCCAAACAATTCACCCTAAACATTTTTTGATGTGTCAAATTAAAAAATAAACACCTTTTTTTAATATAATTTTCTAAATATTTTTAATTTAAATTTTAAACAAAATAATAATTTATTAAAAAAACAACATCAAACAATAACCCGTTTAATAACACATTTAGAAACTAATCAAGGTCCCATAAAATTATATTATAACTATAACACAATAAAGTAACCATTTATGAATATATTTTATGAAAATACATTTCCATTTATAATTATTCAATTTAATCATAAAATTGTAATTAAAATATTTATGACATGCAAAAATTCCAATACATACTATAATCGTTTTTTCAGTTTTAAGATGTCTAAATTGTATTTATAAATTCTTGGGTGAAGTTTCAATTTTTTTGGAAAATTTACTATTCATCTCTATTCATTACTATTAATAAGGGTATGTTACTATTCATAATAGTATGTTACTATTCACCAAAAATTATGTTTGTCTTATTAGCCTCTAAATATCATTCCGAACGCAAATGTGTTTGTCCGTTTTTCAAAATTCAAATCACAGAGGTGGAAAAAATATATTTACTTAATAGGTTATAACAATGTGATGTTTTTAGAGACTCAGTGTTTCATTCATTCTATATTAAATCTAGTTTTTAAATTTTGGTTGTTACATTATCCCCTCCTTACCAAAATTTCTTCTTCGATATTTGAAATTGAACTTCAAAAGTTAAAGGTTGATACATGAAAATTCCCTTAGGAGAAAACACATCAAAAATATGGTAAAAATATCTTATTAATAAGAAGAAAGGTAAATTCATCAATTACTACAAAAAAACGCATTCTAGTAAGACAACATGGTCAGGGAAGAATAATCAAACCATCATGTGGTGACATTAAACTCTAAAACCCCATTCAATGATTAAATTAAACATTTTCATAAATGGTTAAAAAAATTGAAAAATATAATGATTCAACATATTATATTGAAGGTCCCTATATTTCAAAGATGAAATTATTAGTAACCCATCATCAATAAGAAGAATCTCTAAAATTCACATTTCAAACAAGTGAATAACTTCATCATATATCCTCTCAAAATATGGTAATAACATGAACTATCATAAAACCCATATTGAAAACAAGAATTCATCTGTATTATTTAAGAAAGATACATGTTATTGGATATATTCATTAAATCCAAAAGTTTTGTAAACCCCATCAATGATAGCATAAACCAATTCTCTACAAGTCAATATTCCATTCCGAGGTAGTGAGAACTTTTTTATATGAATCATTTCACCATCATTATCTCATAATTAGATTTATATTAAGGTTTGTCTTTCCCTCAATCATTTTTTTCAAAAACTTTTATCTTTATACTGAATCACTTTTCCTTTGTACTATTCTTCATATGACCTCAAATCCTTAATTAAATAGTATTATAGTAAAATCCTTATATATCTAATAATTCTTACAAATAGTACATTCCTGGAAAAATATTCAAATTACATGATTCTTGACTAGGCATATTAATCATTTTACTTCATCTCTGGTAGCATCATAACTTGATCATTATCCAAAATCATCATTTGGGGTATATTACTTTGACTCTTGGGACAATTATTTTCATAGTTTCCAATATTCTGGTTGTAAGGACCCAGAAATTTCAAGGAAAAGTTTTTCTTAAATTCTTTTAAATTTTACGAGTCCATAGTTATTGACGCGCCTGATTCCGAGGCCCGGTGTGCCCGGAATAAATTTCTGATGTTTTGTTCGGGTACGTTCAATAAACATACGTATGGATTTTTCTATCTTTTGAAATGGTGCTAAGAATTGAAATATGAGGACACTGATGAACTCGCAGCGTTGGTATTCTTCTAAGGGAACCTTTACCGCAGTTGCGTTTGGTCAGGAGGAGAAGTTAATTTTTTGGATTTCTTCTAAAAATAAATAAAAAAATAATGTGTTATATAATTTTTGTTAAGAGAGTGGTTATCTTCTCCAAAGAGTAGTTGGAGGTGGGTTCCACACCCCACATAACCTCCCATGAGAGGATAATGAGTGGTGGTCCCACACGAGAACCAAACCCCTCAACTCCCACTTTAACTCCCATGAACCCCCTTTAACTCTTAAACCTTTCACCCCCTTCCATTAAAGATGCCAACAATCACTTAATTAATTAGCAATTAATTAAATGGCTCACCAAATTTGAATTATTTTGAAATTTATATCTAGAATAAAAATAATAGCCATGCTATTATTTTTGGGTTGGCACATATTGTGTTGGTGGAACATTGGAGAATAGAGAAGGCCTTCTTCCAACGAAGAACAATTTCCTCTCCCAACGAAGAACGGCGATGCCCACGAAGAACACCCATATTCTTTCTTCTTCCTTTGTGCTAAGGGAGAAGATGCCGCCTACGTAGAACATCGCCAACGTCATTTCCTCCAACGTTGATGGAACGACGTCCGTCTTCCGCGACGAATGACTTCCGCGATGCCGTCTTCCGCGACTTCGACAACATACATTGAATCGAGGTAGGGGGTTATGATTAATTTTAATTGAATAAAATTGTACCTTGTTCTTCGTTGAATACCTTGGTTCGTCATCGGCCAAATGATATAATCTGATATGGAGGGTGCGGGGCGAACCAACACGGCCCCACATTCCTCCGTTGCTTGTTGGTTTATATGGCGATGGAGGCGGAGCCTGAAGGGTGTGGTGCTCTCACACCATGCTGGAGGAAGAGGCCACGGCCATGAGGTGGCAGCGATCAAAGGAGGCGGCATCGATCAAAGGAGGTGGCAACTGAATGTCGCGGCCAAGCCGGGCCGCAGTGTTGGTGGACCGGCGCCATCGCGCCGGACATGTGAAAGAAACCGTGACACACATCCTGGTGCCGCTCATATGAACCACACTTGCCGGCCATAGCAGGCCAGGCTGGAGTACCGCGGTGCCCACTTGGCACCGCACTGCGGAGAAGACCGCGGCCTGCTGCGAGGGCTGCATGGCGGGCGAACTAATCGGCCGCCTACTGGTCGGGCTCAAGGAAACCAAGGCGCCTATAGGTGATGTGTGCGGAGGAACCGCGGGCCACTCTCCCCGCATGAAACCGGCCATCTTTAGTCGGCCGGGTAGCAAGGAGGGGCAGCGCCGCTCGGCACCGTCGGGCGAGCCGAACCAGCCAGAAACCTGTGTCGGGTCTGCGGGTGGGCCTCACCCCACCGGGCCGGGCCGACCCCCTATCCGGGTCGGACCCATCGGGCTGGGTCCCTATGTGGGCCACGCTCCACCGGTTCGGGCCGTCCTCCAGCTGGTTCGGACCCGCCGAACCAGGTCGGGCCGACCCGCCAGCCCACTAGGCTAGACGGGCCGGGCCCGTTTCACTTAAACGTGAATAACATTTAGACCACGTGTCTGATTGAGGCGCCGTCTATGGCACGGGGACCCTTGCAACGAGGCGGTCCTTTTGAAATACTCTAAGTGAGTTTTGGATGACTTTGGAAAATGGCTGGGTTTGGATCGAGCATATATCCAACCGGGCCCCTGAACGGAAAAGCTAATAACTCTCAGACCGGGCGTCTGATTGACGCGTCGTCTGTCATGTTGGGTTTATTTTGACGAGGCGGAACTTCAGGATACATCAACTCAGAACTTTATGATAGTTTATGTATCAAACACTTTTCTTGAGGAGTGGATCCCCCTAGAATCGAGTGTGCTTTGTACGGGAACCCTAAAGATGGCTGCGATGACTTCTATACTGGAATCTTATAAGGGTTCGACAGCGACGACTACCGTACCAGAATCCTCTATGGGTTCGATGATAATGACAATTGTACTAGAATACTGTGTGGGTTTGACAGTTTTGACAGAGTAGCTGGACTGTATCCTGTGTGGGTCTGACAGCTTAGACGAGATAGCTGGACTGTATCCTGTGTGGGTCCGACAGCTTAGCTGGACTGTATCCTGTGTGGCTCTGACAGCTTAGATAATCCATTGGCTACATCTGATCATCTATATCTCTCTACAATTGTGGCATACCTGTGGGATCTAATACATGTCTTTCAACCATTACCATCATGGTGATTGACTTTACTTCCTTTGTGGATTTGGTTTGTGCTAGGGCTCGTGAGTTGGAGTCGGACTGAGTTTGGTAACTTAGGTATATGTATGGGCATATACCTAAGTAGGGTTGGTTGATAATTTATGGTTGTATCTTTATTATTTTTCTTATCCTTAGTGGATATTTTGAGACCTCACAGTTCCCGGGGTCCCTACTGAGTATCGTTATACTCACCCCTTCACGGTCTATGCCCGCAACTCATTATGTTGGATGCAGACGATGGATAGCACTGATGGAAGCCAAGAGCACCATGACTGGACGGTACCTGGAGGTGGACCTTGCGACGAGTCGGCACACTGTGGAGACTGACGGACGTTGGTACTGAGGTTTCCATCCATACCTACCCTTCAGGTAGGAATCCCCAGAGGATGATCCAGGAGCTGCTCTTTACATTCAATTGTTTGTCCCTTTACATGTACTTGTTGTTCAGTAGGGTTTGTATACTGTCCCATTTACAATCCAGCACACTCTTTCGTATTCAGTTTTACATAGTGTTTACTTCCTGTTGTGCACACTGTTGTGATTTTTTACTTTCATAAAGGCAAAGCCTTCCCAGCTTAGGGAGTTACACGTTTAGTGCTAGTATCTAGCCCCTGGCCTATGGAAGGTGGGCTTAGGGTAGTCACAACACAGGCCCCGAGGATAGGTCGTGACAAATTGGCATCAGAGGAGTCGGGTCTACCGCAGAACTTAGGACTCTGGTCATTCTTTAATGTGAAGCAATAGTGTTAAGAGTATTGTCTGTGGTTTTCAGTCTAGGGAGTCTAGTGTGGGTGCGGCGACCTACGTATCTATACACCAGGACCCTGATCTCTGATTTCCGACTCAGTGCATGAAACCACTTATTGCGTGTGTGTTTTCTTTGAAAAGTTATCTTTGTGATTACTTTGTGTCAGCTCACCAGGTATTCTGTTTAACCATGGCACACCTGTTTATTTGCAGGATGGCCCCACTAAGGTAGCCTTCTAGGTTTCTGAGCTATGTACGAGATGATAGCACATCGAGCGATGAGGCCTCGGTGCAGGGCCCCATCACAGCGGTGGCACCAGTGGTACCACTACCCGCTGGGCCACCGATACCACCAGCCCCAGCAGCGGAGAGCACATTTTTCCTGAGTGTGTTTCACGAGTTCCAACACCAGAGGATGCCCAGGTTATGGGGAGAGACGGACCCATAGGCAGCTGAGGATTGGCGGGAGGCTATCGTTAGAGTTTTCATATTGGTAGGGACACCAGCCGACCTTATGGTGATCATTGCCGCGAGTCTCCGGCACACAGCAGCAAGTAGATGGTGGAGCCTGATGCTCGAGGTTCATGATGAGGCATCATTACTCAGGATGGACTTTGAGAGTCTCTTCTGCTCAGATTTTGTTCCAGCCACCCTTCGTGCGGTGTAGATTCAGGAGTTACTATATCTACAGCAGGGAAGGATGATAGTAGCTCAATACTCAGTGAGGTTCACCGACCTCTCATGCTACTCCACGGATATGGTACGAGACCCATTCTCCAGGGCCCGTAACTTTGATAATGGACTCAGACATGAGATCAGGGCTTCGACGATTCCCCTCAGCATCCCGACGCAGGCGGGGGTGCTAGAGTGAGCCCCTCTAGTGGAGAGATTTATCGCTGAGCAGTCACCAATAGTGGGACCCACCACCGAGAGACACGTATCAGATTCTTCAACAGCCGGTAGTAGACAAATGTTGCAGAGGTCTAAGTGGACCAGGACATCAGGTGGGTGACCTCAGGATACATGTTTGGTCTTGCGGGGCACACGAGACAAAGTTATCTATACGAGGAGCAGGCATTGATATGCATCAGGCGGGCAGGGCCACATGGATCGTGACTGCCCGACCTGCTATGCAGATGAGCAGAAGACAGCTGAGGGACCTCTCAGGCAGATGCAGAGGTTCAACCATGGTGGTCCGCAGGGAGCAGGAGGATGTGGCAGAGGAGCTCATCGAGCAGTGGGTGGTGGATGACGTTTTGAGGCTCCACCACCACCACCACCACGAGGTCCACCCTTACCACAGGGAGCTGGCGGACAGAGGCGGGCTCATCTCTAGGCAGTCAAGTCCTACAACCATGGCACACCTGAGATGATCTGAGGTAATATCTATGTCTACTCCACCCTTGTTGCAGTACTTATAGACATAGGTTCGAGTAATTATTTTATTGTCACTGCCCTTGTTCAGATCTTGGAGATTCCGATGAAGTTGTTGGCTCGATCCTTATGGCTAGAGACTCCTACAAGAGGAGACTTGATGATTAATCACTATTTTCGGTAGTGTGAGCTTACTCTAGGAGGCGAGAGCTTCGGCTGGGATCTTCTTGTAGCGGCGTCGAGGCCTTACGACGTCATCTTGGGTATGGACTGCTTAACTACAGTCCTTTCTCAAATCGACTGTATTAGGCGCAAGGTGCGGTGTATCCGCACAGATGAGACTAGGTTCACCATTACCGATGAGAAGGGAGCCTTTGCAGCGCATGATGGACTTACACAGAGGAGGGGAATCCCATCACACATTAGTTGGCTAGTCTCATCCTTAAAGTGGTTGATGTGCAATGTTCGAGTTTTCCTTTTGTGGTGGATCAGTACAAGGTTGTTTTTCCTGACGACGTTTTAGTACTACCTTCTCATAGATATGTAGACTTCTATATTGATTTGTACCCCGGTACAGCACCGATTCTACTTTGGAATATCATATGGCTCCCACCGAGCATCGTGAGCTGCGGGTACAACTAGAGGACTTGCAGGGGAATGGATTTATCCGACCTAGTGTTTCACCATGTGTATCTCCAATTTTGTTTGCCCAGAAGGAGGATGGGAGCTTGCGACTGTGTGTCAACTACCGTCGCCTAAATCAGGTGACCATGAAGAAAAATTACCCACTCCCGAGGATAGACGACTTATTCGATCAGCTCAAGAGAGCACGATGGTTCTCAAAGATAGACCTCATATCAGTCTATCACCAACTCATAATTCGAGATGAGGATGTGCAGAGGACAGCCCTCAGGTGTCTGTATGGCCACTATGAGTTCTCAGTTATTCCCTTCGACGTAACCAATGCACCAAAAGTGTTCATGAGTCTCATGAATAGGATATTCCATCCTTACCGCAGTCGTTTTTTCGAAGTCTTCATCAACAACATACTGATTTACTCGAATACTGAGGATGAGCACCCCTACCATTTATGGGTGGTACTAGATACACTCCGAGATCACCATCTTTATGGTAAGCTCTCAAAGTTCTAGTTCTGGATTCAAGAGGTTCACTTCTTCATACACGTCATCTCAGAGGCTGGTGCGGTGGATCTAGCAAAGATCGGAGCAATACTTTCTTGGGAGCCACCCAAGAGTGTGATGGACGTACAGAGTTTCTTAGGTCTAGTTGGATACTATCAAAGATTTGTGCCAGACTTCTCCATAATTGCAGCACTGCTTTCAGCTTTGACGAAGAAGGGGAAACCCTTCGAGTGGTCAGAGATATTCCAGTAGAGCTTTCAGGTGATGAGGCATAGATTGACTAATGTGCCCATATTGAGGCTATCGGAGGAGGGAGTAGTGTACGTAGTTTACTGCGACACATCAGGGATCGAACATGGGTGTGTCCTAATTCAGGAGTGAGAAGTGATCGCATATGGTTCACGGCAGTTGAGATAGCATGAGAAGAACTATTCTACCCATGATCTGGAGTTAGTACCAGTGTCTTCGCCTTGAAGATGTGGCGACACTATCTGATGGGAGATAATTTTACAGTCTACTCTGACCACCAGAGTCTCAGGTACATCTTATCGCATAAGGACCTGAACCTGAGACACCGGTGATGGCTCAAGTTCCTCCAGGACTATTACATTGAGATAGTCTATACTCCTGGGAATGGGAACGTTGTAGCAGATTCTATAAGCAGGAGATCAGGCATTCAGCTGCTAGGAGAGGCGATAGAGCAGCCGGACGCGTTGCATATATCCTTTGTGGATAGAGATGGAGTAGCCTTTCATGAGTCTCTCATAGTCACTCCTCCACTTCTTCAACGAGTTAGAGAGGTGCAGCATGGGGACATTTACGGTGAGGCGCGGCGTGCTCAAATATCCTCAGGGCAGGCACCTGATGGGTTTTTGAAGGTGTGGTGCACGTCATTCTCTTCAAGGTATGGACCATGGTACCAGTTTAACTATATGAGGATGGGTTGAGGGAGTTTCACATTTCCCCTATAGAGGTACATCCAGGAGTGGCCAAGATGTATCAGGACCTCAGACGATAGCACTGGTGTCCAGGTATGAAGAAAGCAGTAGCAGAGTTTGTCTCTCGGTGCCTCCCTTATCAACAAGTGAAGGCGGAGCACCAGGTACCACCAGGCATGGTACAACCCTTAGAGGTTTCAGAGTGGAAGTGGGACAAGATATCCATATATTTTTTGACGGGACATCCACGTACATCCAGAGGACATGAATCTATCTGGGTGATCATAGACCGACTCACCAAGTCGGCCCCCTTCAAACCGATCAGAGAGAAAGGCTCAGTAGAGAGATTGGGACGCCTATATAGTCAAGAGATCGTACGGATTTATGGTGTGCCATCGACTATCAGCTCCGATAGAGATGCTCATTTCACTTCCTGGCTATGGAAGGGGTTATAGGAGGCTTTTGGGGTGCAGCTTCGCTCGAGCACCGCCTTCCATCCTCAGATGGATGGTTAGACTAAGAGGATCAATTAGAGGCTCGAGGACATGCTCTGTGCATGTTTCCTCGACTTTGGTCGTAGGTCGGAGGATCACTTACCCTTGGTGGAGTTTTTGTACAACAACAATTACCACTCCACCATCAGGATGGCCTCTTACGAGGCATTGTAGGACCGAACATGCAGATCACCTCTGTGCTGGACTGACCCAAGGGAGTCAGCACTTGTAGGACCAGAGATGGTTTAGGCTATGACGGAGAAGGTGCAGATCATCCAGGAGCAGATGAAGACTGTACAGAGAAGACAGAATTCATATGTTTCTAGGAGACAGAGACCACTGGAGTTCGAGGATGGCGACTATGTCTTCCTACGGGTCTCACCTCGATGGTGTCTACGAAGATTTGGATGAGGAGGAAAGTTATCTCCATGATTCATCAGAACTTTCTAATCATTGGTAGTGTAGGCGAGGTGGCTTACCGCCTAGCCCTTACACATCAATTGCATCGGGTGCACGACGTCTTCCATGTATCTTAGCTGAGGAGATACGTGCACGACCTCTCCCACATCATCGACCATGGGGATCTGGACAACAATGATGGGGTGAAATTCATGGAGGTCTCGGTAGAGATTGAGTATCGATAGGAGTGGGTCATATGTGGAAGGTCGATTCCTCTAGTTCTCATTCACTGGTAGCATAGGAACCTCTACGAAAGCACATGGGAGCGGGAGGCTCATATGCGTACTCAGTACCCCCATTTGTTTACCTATTGTGTTTTGTAGATTTATGGGGACATAAATCCCTAAGGTGGGTGTAATTTAAAGGCCCTGAAATTTCAAGGAAATTTTTTTCTTAAATTTTTTGGAATTTTACAAGTCTGCAGTTTTTTACGGCGCCTGATTCTGAGGCCCGATGTGCCCGGAATCAATTTCTGAAGTTTTGTTCGGGTACATTCAGTAAACTTACGTGCAGGTTTTTCTATCTTTGAAACCGATGCTCAGAATTCAAATCTGAGGACACCGATGAACTTGTAGCGTCGGAATTCACCTAAGGGAACCTTTACCGCAGTTGCGTTTGGTGGGGATTAGAATTTAATTTTTGGGATTTCTTCTTAAAATAAAAAAAAATTGAGTGTTACATAATTTTTTTTAAGGGGGTAGTTATCTTCTCCAAAGAGGATTTGGAGGTGGGGACCACACCGCACATAACCTCCCATGAGAGGATAATGTGTGGTGGGGCCCACATGAGCACCTAACCCCTAAAATCCCCCTTTAACTCCCATGAACCCCCTTTTACTCTTAAACCTTTCACCTCTTTCCATTTAAGATGCCAAAACTCAATTAATTAACAATTAATTAAATGGATCCCCAAATTTGAATTATTTTGAAATTCATATCAAGAATAAAAATAATAGCCAAGCTATTATTTTTGGGTTGGCACATATTATGTTGGTGGAGATTTGGAGAATAGAGAGGGCCTTCTTCCAACGATGAAAAATTTCCTCTCTCGACGATGAACGATGACACCCACGAAGAACACCCATCTTCTTTCTTCTTCCTCCATGCCAAGGCAGAAGATGCTGCCTGCGTAGAACATCACCAACGTCCTTCGCTCCAATGTTGACGGAACGACGTCCGTCTTCTACGATGCCCGACTTCTACGACGCCATCTTCGATGACATCAACAACGTACCTTGAATCGAGGTAGGGGTTATGATTAATTTTAATTGAATAAAATTGTACCTCATTCATCATTGAATACCTTGGTTCATCATTGGCCAAATGATATCATCTGATACGGAGGGTGCGGGCCGAACCAACATGGCCTGGTGTTCCTCCATTGCTTGTTGGTTTATTTGGCGATGGAGTTGGAACTAGAATGGTGCATTGTCATCACACCACGCCAGAGGAAGAGGCCACATCCATGAGGTGGTAGCGATCGAAGGAGGCGGCAACCGAAGGCTGCGGCCGAGCTGGGCCACAGCGGTGGTGGACGGGCGCCGTCGTGCCGGCTGCGTGGATGAAACTGTGGCCCTCATTTGCAGGTCGCTCGGACAAACTGAACCGGACGACCGTTGCTGGCCGGGATGGAGGACCCCGACACCCACCTGGTGCCACACTGTGGAGAAGACCGCGGCCCACTGTGCGGGCAAACCGTCCGGCCGCCTATGGGCCGGGCTGAATGAAATTGTGGTGCCAATGGGCCCTCTGTGCAGAGGAACCGTGGCCCGCAGTTGTGGGTAGCTCGTGCCGAAAAAAACCGTCCTTCTTTGGCCGACCGGGAAGCAAGGAGGGGCAGCGCCACTCGCTGCCACGGGGTGAGCCGAACCGGCTCATGACGTGGGTCGGGTCCATGGGTGGGCCTTGCCCCACCGGGCCGGGCCGACCCCCTATCCAGGCCGGACCCACCGGACTGGGTCCCAAGGTGGGCCACACTCCACTAGTCCAGGCTGACCCCCAGCCAGGTCGGACCCACCAAACCGGGTCGGTCAGACCCGCCATCCCACTGCGCTTGACGGGCCGGGCCGATTTCACTTAAACGTGAATAACTTTTAGACCGTGTGTCCGATTGACGCGTCGTCTGCAGAATTGGGACCCTTGTGATGAGGTGTTCCTTTTGCGAAACTCTAAGGGAGTTTTGGATGAAATTGGAAAACGGTCGGGTTTGGATCGATCATAAATACAACCGGGACCCTGGAACGGAAAAGCCAATAACTCTCAGACCGGGCGTCTGATTGACGCGTCGTCTGTCGCGTTGGGTTTCTATTGACGAGATGGAACTTTGGGATACATCAACTCAGGACTTCATGATAGTTATAGACCCCTTTGATCGAGGAGCGGATCCTCCAGGAATTGAGCATGTTGTGTGTGGGAACCCTAGAGGTGGCTGCGATGACTTATGTACTAGAATCCTGTGTGGTTTCGAGAGTGACAACTACCGTACTAGAATCCTCTGTGGCTTCGATGAAGACGACAACTGTACCAGAATCCTATGTGTGTTTGACTGTTCCGACCGAGTAGCTAGACTATATCCTGTGTGGGTCTGACAACTTAGACGAGATAGCTGGACTGTAACCTGTGTGGGTCAGACAACTTAAATGAGATAGGTGGAATGTATCATGTGTGGGTCCAACAGCTTAGCTGGACTGTATCCTGTGTGGGTCTGACAGCTTAGATGATCCATTGGCTACATATGATCATCCATATCTCTCTAAAATTGTGGCATACCTGTGTAAGATGATACATTCCTTTCAGCCATTATCATCATGGTGATTGACTTTACTTCCTTTGTGGATTTGGTCTGTTCTTTGGCTCGTGACTTGGAGTCAGACTGAGTTTGGTAACTTAGGTATATGTATAGACCTATATCTATGTAGGGTTGGTTGATACTTTATGGTTGTATCTTTCTTTTTATTCTTATCCTTAGTGGTTATTGTGAGACCTCGTGGGTCTCGGGGTCCCTACTGAGTACCATTATACTCACCCCTACACGGACTATGCCCGCACCTTTTTGTGTTGGATGCAGACGAAGGACAGTGATGTCGGAGGCCGAGAGCGCCACGACTGGACGGTACCCGGAGGTGGACCTTGCGACAAATTGGAACATGGTGGAGACTGATGGATGTGGGTGCTGAGGTGGACATTTGTACCTACCCTTCAGGTAGGAATCCCCAGAGGACGAGCCAGGAGAAGCTCTTTACATTCATCTATTTGTCCCTTTACTTGTACTTTTTGTTCAGTTGGGTTTGTATACTGGCTCATTTACTTTCCATCATACTCTTTTGTATTCAGTTTTACTTAGTGTTTACATCCTTTTGTGTACTCTGTTGTGATTGTTTACTTCCATAAAGGAAATGCCTTCCCAGCTTGGGGATTTATGCCTTTGGTGCTGGTCGCCAGCCCCTAGCCTATGGAAGGTGGGATTGGGGTAGTCACGGCACAGGCCACAAGGACCGGTTGAGACAATGGTAGTTAAATCATTGAAGATAAGAAAATTATTTCCTTCTCATAAAATTATGAGGATGTTGTCCTTTTTTACTCACTTCAAGTGCAAACTTCTTTTCCTCTCAAGCATATACCAAGGTGTTTCCTTCCACAATTATCACATGGGGGAAAATTCATATTTCCATTATTCGCTTTATCCATGTTTTTTCCTGCCATCATCTTCATCTTTTTATTCCATTCAAATCCGCAGGACTCATATAAGTCTTTAAAAACCTTGTCGACAAATGATACTATTTCCTCATATGATGAGGATTTTCAGGAGACAATATTCCTTTGAAATGATGGATTAAGACCATCAAAGATATGATCCTTCTTACAAATTTCATATCATGCATTAGATAATTTTTCATTCCTTCTGCTAGGAACTATTTATAATCAATTCCATATTAAATATTAGCTCATAAAATTATGAGCTCTTTATATATCTAAACATGGTATAACACATAACATAAATTTGTGCATCACAAATCCAAGAACCATATACTTTGGTTACTTTGGGAGCATAAATCCATAAATTTGTTTTGTAATATTCTTATGAATATACCAATGCATATCCCCAAGGAGTGTCAAACAAAAATTTCCCCAAGTCTAGTTGTCGTGCATCAGTTCCCATTTAAGTCTGGCTCAAATAGGTGTTTTCAGGTTCTACACCAAGATACATCTATACCAGAGCCACCTCTACTTATTCGTATCCAGACATGGATGTATTTTCTTGATAAACCAAATAATATATTCCTCACCAAATTTCTATAATATTATTGTAATATTAATACCATAGTATATCTTAAGGATTTGTTCAGTAATCTATTTTTTATATCCAGTTTCCAAGTATTCTACTTAACTTCCTCTAATAATAACTGTAATACCCCTTCCCCAGAAGCCATGAGCTGGTTCATTATTTTAATACACTGGAATGATTAAAAGAAATCAAATCCTGAAGGACAATGTTGGTTAGTAGTTTTGTAAAACTAGACACATACATATGTTCATCATTACAACGTGAAAATAAATACAACATATAAGTTTTATTGGGAACATCCACCACTCTAATATTATCCCTGCAAGTCGGACATAATAAACATCTTCATGTCATGAGAAAATGAAACATAAGATTGCGGTGTGATTACATTATCTGTAAGGGTATGAAATATTTTAGAGTATATCATAATCATAAACATTATACATGGTGAATAACTAAAAACACAATCCTTTCAAAAATAAACATGAAAATCATATGGTAGGAATATGAGCTGAGTAAATATTTCCATAATAAAACATAACAATGGCTATTCTACTAGTCAAATAACCATAATAACTATGAATTTATAGCTTCATAATGAGGGAAATGAATATGTCAGACATTCTAATACATACCTTCAAGGCTTCGTCAAAGACGTCTAAAAATGATTAAGGCCTCAGCCAAAAGCATATATAAAAATGGGAAAGGCCTCGTCCATGCCCACGTCTATTTGTCTCATGAGACCTACCTATATATCGAGGGTATATAATGGGCCCCACACTTCACATAAAAATTTGTGTGCATTCCTCGTATGGGCGTGGATAATCACAAACAACATATACATTCATATTGAAACTAACATAGGAAATGTGGATTACTTTTCTAAACATTAGTCATAAACACTAACCATTCAGAGTAAATTGGTGAATGGGTTTAAGATAGCACATCCATAGTCAAAGTAAGCATAAACCATTCAAGAAAACATGGTGCATGATATCATAGGAGATAAACATCAATGAATTAAAATATTAAACAAATTATGTTGACATGGATGAAGATACATTTAAAAGAGGCCATTGGAAAATACTTGAGTGCAATTATACTTAAATATTCCGAAGTGTCCAATATCATCATGAAAAATTCAAATCATAATCCCTTAGAATATCATAAGAATAATGGGACTCCTGATATGACATACCAAAGGGTAGTTCATAAATCCAAACAATGAAATAAGTGGTGAACAAATCATATATCTCACAAAAGTTAATGTGAGGATGAGAAAAATAAATTTAACTTTCGAAAGAATAGTTCTTTTGAAAAATCATATATATTTTCTATGAAATTAGACTGTAAACATGCATATCCAAAAAAATAAAATACTTGGACATTGAAATTATATTTTAGTCATAAATGGTGTCCCATTGAAGTGAAATTGTGTAAAACATTTCTTAATATTCTTAAAAACTAAAGCATTTTAGAGTATTTTGAGGAACATCTTAAAGAGAATTTTAATGTGGAAAGGCATGTTTATTATCTTAAATACAGAAATGATCCAAGAAAAATTTTCATGTAAAAATGAGTGTTTTTATAAAAATAATTTTGGGTTCAAACGGATTCTAGTGTACACTAAAAAATGTGATGAATTTGAAAATATCCCTTGAATCGGGTTTGTTTATCCGGATAAAATTTTGAATGATCATTTTAAAACAAGTAAATCCCCATAAAATAATGGAGGATTATAATTTTTAAACATTTATATAACATTCACACAAAATATATGTGGAGTTCATATTAATAAACAATAATTACATTAAGGTGATTATTTAATAAAAGTAACCAAAATGAAAATGGAGGTTCATGTGGAAAACCATTATCACTTTGTAATCAATTGATTTCTGTTCCCCCAAATTAATAATATTAAAACTATACATTTAATACCTTTAAAATAAATATATTAATGATATTTTACATCAATTGGAAGTATACATACATTTTCCACATGTATTAGTAGAGAATACACTAAATCTCCCAAAATTGAAAGTGTGATGAAGAAACCCTTACCTTAAGTCTGTTGGTGTTATTCACATAATCATGGTATCCGAGATAACAAAATTAAATTAATTAATTAATATATACATATAATATTATTTATTTTATGATTTATCATAGATTTATTATGTTATTTCATGGCCTTCTTGATGGGTTTATGAGGATCAATTTTATTATTTGGGAGTGTTTTTTTCCTGATCAGTATAGTTATATACATGAATGCATAATCATGTAAATTGAGTATGGTAATATTTAATTGAATTTATATGTTATAATTGATCATCTATAATGTTAAATGGTTGTAAATTTCATTTTGTTATTTTTAGTGAATATGAATCATTATATAAATTGTATAATGAAAACTATTTGGGTTAATTGGCAGTTTCTGAACACAACGAACTCATTTTTCTTTATAAATTAAAAACATGTGTAAAAAATGATTCTAGAACCTTCTATAAGATATAATAAATAAATTATAATCTTTTTAAACCATAAAAAAGGTTTCATGAACATTCTTGAAGGATGTAAAAGGAATCGAAATCACATCGTCCACGATGTCGGTAAATCGACACATCACAGACGATGTTTTAATTTCTTGAATAAGTAGGATAAGAGAAGAAGTATAATGGTTAGTATTCCATAAACATGATTAAATAAAAAATATGTAAGATACTGGATCATTCATTGCACTTTTATAAGGGTAGGTGAGGAAAAAAGAAGAATAGAAAATAAAATGAAAGAAAGGAAGAAAACAAAATATGATGTTTACCTCTTGATCTCCTCTCTTTGAGATCCTTCTTAAAGCCATTTGTTTTGGAATTTGGGTGAGACCAGCAGCACTAGGACATGGGTAAGATCATTTGGAGTAGTATTTCATAGCACTTAGGTATGTCTTAAGAGGTGTAGGAGGAAGAGGAAATGATGGCGGAATTTATAGTGGAGGAGAAGAGGTAATATACATTATTTTAATCATTATAAGAATTCTTTTTCTCAAAACTATGATTATTTTTAATTCATGTCACCCCAAATAGTAATAATGGAAAGTGAGTTCGAACCAAGTGTTATTACATAAATTATGATGTCATAAATAGTGTATTTAACTAAAAATTTCAATGAACGGTATTTTACCGTATTTCACTATTCATCGAATATGAATGAATTTCAGAAAAATCCCAAAAATTCCCCCCAACAATTTTTGGATGTGTATAATTCAAAAATAAACTCTTTTTTGAAAAAAAAATTTAAAATTTAAAATTTAATTTTTATTTAAAATCATAATTTATTCGAGAAAAACAACATTAAACTATAACTCGTTTTATAACACATTGAGAAATAAATCAAGGTCCAATAAAATTTTATTATAACCATGATAAAATAAAGTAACAATTTATGAGTATATTCTATGAAAATACATTTCCATTTTAAATTATTATATTTAATTATAAAATTGTAATTAAAATATTTGTGATATGAAAAAATACCAATACTTATACTATGATTCTTTTTTTTTCACTTTTAAGATGTGTAAATTGTATTTATACATTCATGGGTGAAGTTTATATTTTTTCCTAATTTACTATTAATTAATATTTATTACTATCCATAAGGGTATGTTCCTAATAATAATGGTTTGTTATTATTCACCAAAAATTATGTTTTTATAGCAGACACTAAATATATTATTGAATGCAACCGTGTAAGTCAATTTTTTGAAATTCAAATCACATAGGTGGAAAAATTAGGTTTACATGGATATTTTATAACAAAGAGGTGTTTTTTAGAGACTCGGTGTTTCATGTATTCTATATTAAAGATGTTATTAAATTCATGGGGTGTTACAATCGTAGTTACAAAAAGAATCATATTCCTCGTAATTCAATTTTTTGGGGATTACACATTGATATTTCCCTTTAAGTCGTAGAGGATTATAATATAGATGATATTACCATTTTATCTCCCCAAACCCAAGTGAGCTATGATCAGTGTTAGAAACAATGTATAGAAAATGATCATTCTCTCTTTATATGGATGCATTACTTATGCACTAGTATTCCCTTTAGAGGTTAATATAGAGCTCGGGCCATAAAGGGGTGTCCTACATATGCTAGTTCTAGTGGGTGTCAGAGTCACCATAGTGTAGTTGATAAGGGAATACACATTGACATATCCTAGTGAATTTGCAATAATAATATCATTCTCATTGAAATTTTCCTTTCCTTTATAGTGTCTTATATTGAAAATGTTATAATTATTGCAACTCCATAAACCCATGTAAGCTATGCTTGATGTGTAAAACAAGGGATCGAAAATGATTAGTACCATTTATTTTGGATGTAGGGCACAAATACTTAGACAACCCTTAGGACATTAATATATAACTCAATCCACATGGTGGTTTCCTACATATTCAGTTTAGGGTAAGAATTAGAGTCATTTTATTTCCCTTCATCATAGATTACACACTACTGTTTTCCTTGAAATTAGATGTTACACATCGAGGATGGAAAAGATCATAAAATCATGGTATTTACTTATTGTTTGGAATGCCTGCATTTCACGAATGTGTTGATTATCTACTCTACATGTCATGATTTCCTACACGACGTGTCGGAGAGTGTCGACCTGACATGTCCAAATACAATTATATGATCTAGTCGACTTGTCCGGAGGAATTCAAAAAAATATGTATGGCATGTCTTAAGGGTCATCACATGATCATGTCTAACTAATCCAAAGTACATTTCAGGTCATGGATGGTTGATCATGGAATGCATATGATCCAGGTGGACTTGTCTAGAGTGTGTTACGTGATCTGATTGGAATTCCTAGGTTTTATCCTGAGGGACGGCTGACACACCATGAGGTTCTCGTGACAGTCAGTGTTACATGTCTCAAATGGTGTCACATGTCATGGATAACATGTCTATAGGGCATCAAGGGACATTTATAGTGTTCCTAGAGGGTGTTGCAAGATCTAGTTGACATTCCATGGTGCTACTCCAAGACTATACTGTTATTAATTAGTGCTTACATATGAGTTTGAAGACACATATGAAGGACATTGTGTGGCTAGGATGGTGAGCCCAAAGGGTTTCAAGAGACTTTTCCGGCATGCCTGAGGGGCACCATGTGAATTTCTTTAACATTTACATAGAACTTGACAAGACCCAAATAATATACTGAATGAATTTCATGAAATTTTTGAAACATGTCCTAGTGTTTTCATTAGTCCTAAGTGGTTCCTGTGAAGTGAATGAGATTTGTCTTGTATGTTCATTGTGTAAGTCTCCAAAATTTAGTCTTTGTTTTAGCCTGTAAATTTCTAATTCCTTAGATTTTTTCAGTATTAACTTGTATTAAGTCTCACATGATCTAGAAAGTGTGTGGTATGTTCTTCGCATGTCTTTATAGGAGTACATTATGTGATCTAAGAGTGATAATGAGAAGTTATTTATTCATGTCATGTGATCACTCTGGTTGTTCCCATTTATTTTACTTAATGGAAATAATTCTAGACATGATATCAGCCACTCTGAGAAATCCAATCTATTGTTGGTGTGTCATGGTGTGATATGGAAAACTCTACATCCATAGATTCGTGGTTCTCATATAGAGACCTATTTTAATTATAGTGTGGGGATTGATAGGCCTAACCACCCAAGATGTTCACTTATTTGAACATAGTGTATTGTGAAAATCATATCTGGATTCAGAAAAGTTATTCAGCCTCACGGTTCTTCGCAAGTCTCTTCTATGGATCACTCTAAGGGTGTCACCAGATTTTATGTGAATGTTAGTCCATCCCATCAAAACCTCATCTATTTTATTATTTTCAATTAATGAGGACTTGATAAATGATTTGGGTATGGTGAAGGAATTCTGAATTTACATATAGACATTTGTAATGGAATTCGTGAAATTAGGGTTCCTGTTGAGAGGTATTCACGTGATTTAGGAAGCCTTGTTCGGGACTTTTTGTGAGACATGGTTGTCTAGTCATGAGAATCTATAACAAAGATGTTCCCATATATGATAACATTAATCGGTGCAGTGTTGGTATGGATTCTCGGTGTGCTTTCTATAGGATGCATAAGGAGGAAATCTTGTGTCACTTGTTTAGTGAGAGTGAATTGATGATGGAGGGTTGGAAGTATTTTGGAGAGTTCATGAATCTTCCAATATCATACATTGTAGAGAATCACTTTCTCGATCATTGGTTTCATGGTGCAGGTGAGGAGGGATTAGAGAGAAGGGTATGAACCCTAGTGCTTCTTGTAAGCAGGGAACAAGTGGTTTCATGAGGTGGTGGACATGACTAGTTGATCTGTCATCATTAGAACTAAAAATATATTGATTGATATTATTAGGGATATATGAAACTAGAGGGAGGAACCATCATTGTAGAATTTTAATATAGTCTTTCATGGTTCCTATTGTTGATGAAATTTTAGTAATGGTAAATGAGTTTGTTGGAACCCTCCTCCTAGGGGCCTGAAGCTCAAAACAGGCAGATCATGTGTCTCAGGAGTCATTTTCGGTGGAGGATTCGCTCATAACGGGAATGGATCGGTCATCCTGGCCTTCTCTATCCGGCTGGGGCAAGGTAATTCTCTGCAGTTAGAGGCCAGGACCAGGCTTAAAGGTCTTAGAGTGTTCTTGAATAGGATTTTGGACCTTGTGGAAGCTGAAACAAATTCAATTATATTACACAATTCCTTGCATGGTCTTTATGTTATTCCCTAGTCGATTGAGTATATCATAAGAAGATGCTTCAATATCCTCGACAATAACACCAAAGTGATCAATACCTTGTGGGAGGGTAATAAAGTAGTGGACTACCTGGCCTTGATTGACAACCCAGGATCAGAGAGCTTGTTTTTTCATAACCTTTATATCCTAAATCCTATGTAGTTTAATAAGATTAGAGGGGATGCCATCGGTTTTCATTACTTCAGTCCCCCTTAATCCGCGTTTTGTTTTGTTTGATTGTGAAGGTCGTCCTTTTACCTTTTATTTTATCTTTCAATAAAAATTTACATGATGATGAGTAATTTCAATGACAAATAATCCCTCTCTTGGTGATGCTTCACATGAAAATTAAAGTTCCTATGAAGATGCATGAGTATTTAATGGAAAACTCCATCTTTGTGTCCTATGGGATCCAATGTGGGGAAATGTTGTCTGCACATACCCAAGGCTATTTACTTAATGAATATGTAATTTTGGTGGTCTTTCATGAGATATTCCAGATATTTCATAGGTGTCTCATGTTGTCTTGTAGATCAGCAGGGGCACGTCACATGATGTTTTACGACCATGAGTGGCACTCACCTCCTCCACCTTTTTATTCCGTTTTTTTATTTTACAAAGGATTAGGTATCTCATGAGCTTGTTTGATTGTTTTGGAGTATTGTCATTCCCCTCATTGATGAGGTATCGTACGAGCCTTAAAACCATAAGAGGATCCCTCCTATTTCATATTAACTTCCCATTTTTAAAGGATTTTTGGATGGATTCTTTGGGACCTTCCATTTTATAGGCCGCATGACCAAAGGGAGCTTATCGAGCTGCTGATGCACAACCACTAATGGTCTGGGGTGCCTTTATGAGCGAAAAGGGGCTTTTCAAAGTGGGCTATGTGGGATCAAATATAGTTTATTCATTGTGCATTGTATCTTCCCATGAACCTATGATGATCAAGAGATTTTATGACCCCTGGTGGCTTTTGTGATCTATGAGTCTTCATCCAGCCTCTTCTTCATTTTCATTGTGAGGAAAATAATACTGATATTCAGGTATTATTCTATTTTTTAG
This sequence comes from Viscum album, assembly GCA_963277665.1. NCBI lineage: Eukaryota > Viridiplantae > Streptophyta > Magnoliopsida > Santalales > Viscaceae > Viscum > Viscum album. Next base: position 762,604,151 of record OY728166.1, read on the forward strand.
TTTTTTGATGCCAATTTGGTGGGTGACAAAAAATTCCTTCCCTCAATAGGGACGTTCCGAAGGATATGGACTCATTTTTTACGAAATAAAATTCCCACCTAAGTCATTTGAATTGTCTAAAATCAGTGTCTTGGGTGATGCATGGTTTTCCATGCGACACTTTGTATTTCATGATATTCCCAATATATTGGGGATTAGATGGACAATTTATTCACTGAATACTAATTCCCCTAGAACAATATCTCTTTTCTTCAATCACATGCTCTTTTCCCCAAACAATGCTGCAAGACGCGATCATGAGACCCCACCATGAGGCCTTTTATCCAAACCTATTCTGCATGACTACTTTTTCATAGGCACTTAACCAAACTAACTATGAACAATTTTTTTGTAATTTCTCAATCTTTTAATATGAGGATGCACTTTTCTTGGTGGTTTGACATGTTCGGTTGTATTAATCACCCATCTCTTGGCTCTCATGTGCCTTATGTAGCCTTATTTAGGTCACATGATCATGAGTCATTGAGGGATTAAGCGGTTGCGCGATTCCTGGTGGGTTCATACGATCCCAAATATCTTAGGGGGTTAAGAGATTTATGATACCTTTTAGGGATTTAGTAATTCATTTTTTGAGAATGTTGATTCCATAATATTCATGTGTTTTCTTTGAAAAGATTTTATTTTATCTTATTGATATGTTCCACATAATTTTATTCACCTTTCTTTCAATTCTCATCAATATTAGTTTTATGTGGCTAACCAATGTTCCATGGCCTCTTGAAATCACAATGTTGACCCATGATATCATATAAATTCTGATAATGAGGTTCTAAAGAGGTTCCTATCACCTATGCTCTAGGATTATCCATTATCACACTGGCTTCATCTATACAGGTTCAGTTTGTTGGATGATGTTATTATCCCTCCTTCATACTTAAATCTTCCATCTCAGTAGGTGTCAACTTCTTCTCACTCTATTCATATGAAAAATTCTGAGGAAGGCCATCTTGATGTAGCTCTACACCGAGGTTTGTCCTATATGTTGAAAAATGTTCCCTTGGGATGGTATAGCTATGACTTCACTCATCAAAATATTTATCAAAACTACTCATGTAAATTTTCCTCTTCTATGAACAATACAGGTAGGAGATGGAGTTTGAAATGGGATATCTAACTTGGAGGAAATTTCTCTATTGAATGGGAATGTTCTTTTTGGGTTAGTCAAAGATGAATATAGTTCTCTAATCAGTTATATATGTTTCATATTTATAAGGCTCTGTGGATATCCAAATTAATTTTCTATCTCTAGCCTAATATTCTTCAAGAACTGATTAGTCATTGGTTCCTAGGAACAAAAACATTCCATTTGTCCCATGGTGAATTGGGCATCAGCCTACGGGTTATCTTCTAACTTGTTGGGATTCCCCCTCTTGGAGAGATGTATGATGAGTTCCTCCCTACTATGTACATTTGGTTTGATCCCTTGTAGACTCTAATTTTTTTACATGAAATGCTCATCATTATTAAGGAGATTATGTGGAAGGATCTGACCATGCACTATCATATCTTCTTCTAGGACTGAATCGATATTTTTCATTTTCAATGTTGGGTTAGGAGAACTTCAATATACCCCCATCGGTTCCCTTCCTAGTAGTTATACAATAGTTCTAGATTTTATTGGGCCATTCTAGAACAGGGGATTGTACCTTGTGGGGATATAGGTTGAAATCAACAGGCTCTCAATGTATTAAGCTTGCAGGCTTTATAGCCATGTTTTTAATGGATGGAATTTTCGAGCTCAATATGTGCGTTCATAGTTTTGTTTCATCATGTTGGTGATGGTAGAACATATAGTGGAATAAAATAATAATAATATTGAAGTTCATTTACTTCTATTCCTTTACCAACTCATGGTCCACATTCAACAAGGCAGCACCACTTGTAGGATCAATGGCCCTCTCCAGATTATTTTATGTTTGATAAAGGAACATTTACATTTTCAAGATTACAATAATTCCTCTAGGATTACAAATTCCTTATCCCATCCAAGTCTATTGAAAATATCTGGGGTTGTAACCATGTCTCTATGTTTTTTCGATGTTATGGATGCATTAATCCAATTTGATACATTTGGTTTTATACCTTAACATGCACAAGATGGGACGATTATTGACAACAGTAGTGGTTACCTTAAAGAAATTACAAGTATGATATCTCTTCAATATGGTGTTATTGTAGAAAGGGTAGAAGAGATAATCATCTGTGATCCTTAATCATTTTATCAGTTTGTTCATTAGTTTCAATTCACCTAAATGGTCTCACATCAACCTTTTTCTAGAGAATAAGGAGAGCAGCACTCTAGGATCATCCTCCTGTTTTGGATGATACTTTCATGTGAAGATACAGATTCTAAGGTTATTCTTCCACCTTCCTCTCCTCTCTCCATTCTTACCCAAGATTATTCCTAGGCATGGGTAGTATCTTATTTTCATGTTGTGCTAAGTCATTTGGCTCATCATATGGATTTTTATTTTTCTCCCACCAACCCCTATATCCATGGTGATAATGAAATTGATCAAAGACCTAGGTGAGACATAGTGGAAGCTCCCTCTCTCTAATGATGATTACCCTGATAGTGGGACATAATCTATTTAGAAAATCAGTCCTTTGGAATAGGATATGGATTATATTCTTATAGAGATAATAACATATGAGGCTTGTTCTTCTAATTCCATACCAGCTCAACTAGTTATTCCTCCTCCTACCCCATCTTCTCCATTAGTCTCAAATGATCATAAAAATTTAAGAGGATCTTGAAACATATTCATGCCTTGATTTTTTATCCACCATTGGAAGTATTCCATGACCAACGGGAATGCCTTCATCATCTATTCCATGATTAGGGTGCTGTTGATTTTGATCGACAACCATTTTATGAAATCTTTATGTAAATTGTTTTGACCCGACAAGATTTTTATACCAATGATAAGACTTTCAAGATCATTCAAGTGAGGATCCTATTTGTGAAAATATAAAGGAGAATTCATAGGCATTGGAGTAATATGTCCATTTGATATCTAAACTGAAAGCACAAATTGATTCATGGACCATGAAAATATTAAGGCAGGATGAAATCATAGACTTTTGAGGTCTGGCAGTTCAAAATCATCATCCTCATTTGAAACTTATCAGGAGAGATATGGGGACTTAGATACTTTAGTTAACACTCTCTACCCTAGGGTCTAAGTAGAAGAGGTTGGGTGAGTAGCACTGCAGTGTTCAATCGATGATTACCACCAGACTCAGTCCATCTTTGATTGTTCAGTAGATCAAATATTTTTATACATTGATCATTATCATGTGATCTACACTTCATGAAACACACAGAGAGACTCCAAGATGTAAATATTCCTCCCATTTCATGCTTCATCAGCGAATATATTTATTGAAATTTATATGTGTTGTCTAATTTCTTTTCATTCATGATGTCCATGATATTTTCATTGATCTAATATTATGTAAATCTCCATCGATACACATTCTGAAAATAATATAAATTAAAACATAATGTATTCATTTGAATATTGAAATCATAAAATATTCTCCTTCGATACGTAATCATGAATTCCCACTAACATGAGATTACCTATTGACATATTTGTTACAATTATCTTGAGATCAATAGATTCACCAAAGGATAAACGAGTAGAATATAGGACTCATAAGAAGGGTGTTATTTTGTTTAGAAGCTGATATGATTAGTGATCATATCATTATTTATTATAACTCCATATGGTGCACCGTAAAATATTTTCTATTCCTGATGACTATATTTCTTTCATGCCATAGATTAGGGTCTTCTAGATCGAATCTTCTATCATAATAGATTGAGATATTTTAGCTCAAAACTTATATTTATTTAGTTTAGAGTCTTTTAATTTTTACCTTATATTATTTCAGTTTATGGTCTTTTATCATGGACCTTCCATAAATTTAGATTATGGTATTTTGGTTGAAACCATATATTGTTGTAGTTTATGGCCATTAGTCTTAGACCTTCAATGGATGTAATTTATGGTATTTATCTCTAAGATTATATTGTTATAGTTTATGTATTTTTTATTAGACATTATACCTCTTTAGTTTAGGTACTTTTATCTTGGACCTTATATTGATGTAGTTTATGGTTTTTTAGCTAGGACCTTATATCACTTTAGTTTACTATCTTTTAGAAAAGACCTGAATAGTGATCATGGAATATAGTGCAAACATGCTCAGAATGATCCAAATCACATTGAGGTGTTGGGTTCATCCTTGGTGTTACTAGGGAACACAAGGATCAGAATTATATTTTTTTAGAGTTATATAGTCGGTTTATGACCATAGGTGCAGATGCATGATCCATAAGAATACATTCATATTCAAGAAAAGGTTTCGTTGAATCCGGGTATCGTTTCCATGGGTCATGGATAATTTATTGTGGTGGTATCAATTGTGGGATAAATACTAGGGTAGATATGTCCACCCAGTTAGTTGGAGTATTGATGATGTAAGTCATAACCCAAAAGTATGAGTCTGTGAATTTAGGATGGGGTGGACATGCCAAGGTTGAAACATAACACTTTGAGGTGTTGGATTTTGGCGCGATGTTTCTAAGGATCACAAGGATTGAATCTCCTTTCATACAAGGAGGATATAGCTTCATTTGGTGTCTCAAGCCCCATATGCATTGGTTTAATAGTCAATGAAAATATTATTTCCAGCCCCTTCTATGATTTGTGAAGTCAAACGTCCAGATGATAAGGTTTGATATGAGAGGAATGCTGTCAAGGAATGATTCTTGAACCCTAGGGAATATTTTAACTTATATTATAAAGTTATAACCCTACACACAATGGTTTTGAGTCATGAGGTGTGTGAAATCAATGTTTTGGGAATGGAGTGGCATATTTCTTCTTTAAGAAAGTGTACAAAACATGGTAATTAAGCATCAAGGTGTCAAATCCATTTGGATAGTATGGTATGGAGATTGAAAGTCATGGTCCAATGTGGTTGGGTTTGGAGGATGATATGGGACAATCATACCAGGAATTAACCAAAACACATTGGGGTGATGGGTTCAACCACAGTGATGTTAGAGCACACGAGGATCGAAAATCCATTTTTCAAGATGGAAACATTTCATTTTTGACTATAGGTGTATTTGTAGGGGCCATAAGCATTAATGAATTTTCAATCAAAGGAACCCTTGAAGTCACATATCCTTTCTCTGGGCTTGGAAGGTTTTGGTGATTCGAGTCACTCAAATCATGAATTGTGGTTTGTGAATAGGGTAATATCCAAGAAGGATTCAAGAAACCTAAATAAATTTACCCTCTAAGAGAACATATTCTCATATAAAGGAGATTTCAGAAATTATTACTCTATGTTTTTACTGAACCATGGGGCCATGAGAGAATAGATTGTCTTTTAATATGGATAAAAAAATTTCCCTATGAGCATTATTCCTTATTCATTTGTGAAATAATTTTTTTACAAAACTCTAGAGATAAAATGTATAGAAATTGAAGGATTGAATTTTTCCCAGGACTCCCTTGTCAGGTTTTCAGCCTGCCATGTTTTTTTCCCTTTCTCTAACAGTTTTAGGTCTTTATATTTAGACCATTATAGGATATTTTTTTATGTTTATACAGCTTTGACCAATGTGTAGGCATTTTAAGTTCATGATGTGCATAGACCTAATATGAGGAATGACACACACCATAGCCAAATTAGAATACCCAAGGTTAAGAGTACACATTCATCCTTCTAAAAGGAGGATAAAAATGTTTTAAATCATGGATTTTGTTCCTCAGTTCATATCCCACAGAGATGTTGAGTTCATCCATGGTGATGTCTTGTCTCACAAGGTTCGCTAAACCCTTTATGTAGTGTGATGAACTTTTATCACAACCATAGGCACATATATTGGAGACATGGGCATACATGCCAAGTCAAAAAATGGTCCATTGAATTTTTTTATCTTTTCTAAAGTCCATAGAAGAATTTTAAAACATGAGGAACTACATACATAAAGTACGATTTATTTATTGGTGTTACTTTAAAAGATGATGGATGTTCCCCATGCTCGGGTTGACAGTGGTAAGGCTCTTGTGGTCCCTTGATAGGTGATGAAAATGGGTGAAGGATTGAACATTTTATTTTCATATTGTGGGGAAATGTTTTGTGTAGTTTAACATAATTTTGTAAGGATGTACATCATGCAGTTTATCATCATGTGGTGAGAAAATTTGTAAAGACCCGTAAAATTCAATGGAAATTTTATCTTAATTTTCTTTCGAATTTTACAAGAGCGCGGTTTCTGACGGTACCTAATTCCGAGGCCCGGTGTGCCCGGAATCAATTTCTGAAGTTTGGCTCGGGTACGTTCAGTGAACGAACGAGCGGGAATTTCTAACTTTTGAACCGGTGCTCGGAATCGAATTCTGAGGGCACCGATGAACTCGCAACGCCGGTAATCGTTTAAGGGAACCTTTACCGTAGTTTTGTTTGTGCGGTGAAGAAGTTAATTAATGGGGTTTAATTATAAAGAAAATAAAATTGTTGAATCAATTTTATTTCTTATCAAATTGGTTATTTTCTCCCATGGGAAGTTGGTGGTGGGGCCCACATCCACCCAACTTCCCATGTGTGGATAATTGAAAGTGTGGGGCCCACACAAACCCCCCACCTTTTCAAATTCCTTAAACTCCCTAACCCCTCTTAACCCCTCACATTCCTAACTCCCCATTAACTCACTTTCATTAATTTTTTACAACGTGTTATAATTAATTAAGTGAGTTACTTAATTTCACACTCTTGAAATTCAAATGGTTAGGATGTGTTAATAAAATAAGACTTAGTCTTATTTTATTTTTGTTAGAGTTTTTCAACCTTGAGAGGATTGGGGAAGCGGTCTTCTTCTTCTTCAACCTCGACGAAGAACGCGAAGAACACTATTCTTTAACGAAGAACTTCTCCACCGAAGAACACGGTTCTTCCGCGACGCTGTATCCGTGACGCGACGTTCTTCTTCTGTGTCGTCTCTTCCGTGACGGTTTTCCACGAGGAAATCTCCATCAACGACTTTGAATCCTCGCTTCGTGATGTCAACGTTCTTTTCCCGCGACGCCCGACCTCCGCGACGCTCGTCTTCCGCGGCTCGTTGACGAACACTGTTCCTAAACCGAGGTAGGGTTTTATTTATTTAATTGTTCATGAATACCAACTTGATGATCATCATGGATTAAAACTAAATGTTATCGAATAACGCTAGGGGGTCGGACCGCACAAACACGGCCGACCCTCCTCCTTAATTTTCGTGTTGGTTCCTTTGCGGTTGGTACGGGAGAGCGTGGTGCCGTCGCTCCACGCGGATTCTTCCGAAGGCAATGCGTGGAACCGTCGCGCCACGCCGTGGAAATAAGTTTAAGAACACGACGTCGTCGCGCCGCGTCGAAGAAAACCGAAGACGCCGCGTCCGGAGTGGGGTCGCGGCGGAGGGGCGCGGTGTCGTCGCACCGCGCCGGATGACAAGGTCCGTGGCCGGTTCCGGGCCGCGGCGGAGCAAGGTGACTGGCGGCCGGACCGGGCCGCCGGTGTCGGCGAAGAAGGGGACCGGCCGTCGCCGGTCCCGTGGAGGCAGGAACCGGCCGGCCAGGGCGGGCCGGCCGAACCGGTGTGCAACCGGGGGTTCAAACCCCCAGCCGGCTTCAAACGGTCACCCATAAATGGGGGGGGGGGTAGCGGTTACACAAGGGGGCAGTCACCCCCCCCCCCTTGCCGAAACGGCTCGGCCAAAGGCCGGGCCAGACAGCGCGCTGGGCGCGCTGTCCCCAGCCGGACCGGCGCCTAGCCAATCTGCCAGGCCAGGCCATTCCGGCCCGGGATGACCCGGTTCGGGCCGACCGGGGGGTCTCGGGTCGGGTCGGTCCGGGCCCGAAACCCCCATTTTCGGACAGATTGGGTTCAATTGACCATAACTCGCGCTACGGACCTCCGATCGACGCGCCGTCAGCGGAGATGCGATCCTTGGACCGAGACGGTCGTTTCAGTATATTGCACTCAGGGTTTCGGATTACTTTGAGTTCGGCCGGGTTGGTTCGTACACGAAACCAACCGGGCCTTCGGAGCGGAAACGCTCATATCTTGAGCTACGGACGTCTGATTGACGTGTCGTTAACTTTTTTGAGTTCCTCTTAGTGATACGGATCTTTTGAAATACTCCTCCCAAGTTTTGAATGCAAGTGGAGAATGGTCGGGTTGGTTTTTCCTTAAAAACCAACCGGGCCTCTCGGACGAAAAAGCCAATAACTCTCAGACCGGGCGTCTGATTGACGCGCCATCTGCGATGTTGAGTTCCTGTTGACGATACGGAACTTTTGGATACATCAACTCTGGACTATGTGTCAGTTGATGTATCAGCCACTCGGCTCGTGGAGCGGACCCTCCCGAACGAGATTGTTGTGTACGGGAACCCTAGTGCTGGCTGCGACTGCTACTGTGACTGCGATGACGACTGTGCAGAGATCCTCAGTGGATTCGACGACAACGACTACAGCACTCAGCGATCCTGTGTGGATTAGTGCAACCGATCCTGTGTGGGTCCGATCCTATGTGGGTCAGTGCTCAGCGGTTCTGTGTGAGCCAGCGCCTACAGATCCTGGGTGGGTCCGATCCTGTGTGGATCTTTGCGGGGGTTAGTACCTATCGATCCTTTCTGGGTCCGACGACTTAGATGGATCAGTGATCATCTCTATCGTCTTTCGAAGAAGTATTCATGTGTGATCTGAATCCTGTTTGCTTTCCTGTGTGGATTGTGTTGTGCTATCCTATGTGGATTACGTTTTGCTTTCCTATGTGGAATACGTATACTTTCCTGTGTGGACTAGGTTGTACTTAGGCTCGGAGGTTGGAGCGTACTGGAATTGATGACTTAGGTATATGTATGGGCATATACCTAAGCAGTGTCGGTTGTTACTTCTTGATTGTATCTTTCCTTTGTGGTTTATCCTTTGTGGATTTTGGGAGACCTTCGGGGGTCTCAGGGTCCCTACTGAGTAGCTTATACTCACCCCTGCACGGGCTCTGCCCGCACTACATTATGTTGGTTGTAGACGACGGACAGCGTTGATCGTGGTTGAGGCTTGCAGAGGAGGATGGTACCTGGAGGTGGACAACTACGCGGACGTACTCGGAGCAGACGTCGGGACCCGAGGAGCAGTGGAGCTATCTGTACCCACCCTTCAGGTGGGATTTCCAGTGGACAGCTCGGCGTAACCGCCTTTACTTTTCAGTTGTTGTTTTCCCTTTCGAGTTGTACTTTACTTTCAGTTTGGGTTTGTATACTTTCCCACTTCTTTTCTGCACATACTGTTGTACCAGTTTTTACTTAGTGTTTACTTTTCCACTTGCTTACTCTTTTGTGCTTGTTTACTTTACAAAGGCAATGCCTTTCCTTTTTACCGGGATTTATGCCTTGGTGCTAGTCGCCAGCCCCTGGCCTATGGAAGGCGGGCTTGGGGTAGTCACAGCACGGGCCCCGAGGACGGTTCGTGACAAATTTGTATCAGTGGAGTTCGGTTCTACCGCGGACTCTAATCTTTTCTATGTGAAGCAATAGTGTTTAGTGTATTGAGTGTGGTTATCAGTCCTGGGAGTCCAGTGTTGGTGTGGCGGCTGACTTATCCGTACACCAGGACCCTGACTTCTGATTTCCGACTTAATGCACGAAAACATTGATTGCATGTGTGTTTCAAGTTTTCTTTGTGATTACTTTGTATCAGCTCATCAGGTATACTGTTCTGACCATGGTGCACCTGTTTCCTATTCAGGATGGCCCCACGATGGCAGCCAGCTAGTGTTCCGAGAGTCGAACGTGACGATAGCCCACCGAGCGACAAGGCCTCGGTGCAGGGCCCTTTGTCAGTAGTGGAACCGGCGGTAGCTCTACCCTCCGAGCCACTGATGCTTCCAACACCAACCACTGACGATGCACGTCGCCTCAGTGCACTGCATGAGTTCCAACGCCAGCAACCGCCCAGGTTCCACGGGGAGACGGACCCCTAGGCAGCCGAGGTCTGGCTGGAGGCAGTCGTATGAGTTTTCAGGCTAGGGAGGACACCAGCAGACCTCATGGTGATCCTCGCTGCGAGACTAATTCATGCAGCAGCAGGCCGATGGTGGAGCTTGATGATCCAGGTGCACGATGAGGCATCTCTACTTTGGATGGACATTGAGAGTCTCTTCTGCTCGGATTTCATCCCAGCCACCCTCCGTGCGGTGCGCATTCAGGAGCTTCTTCAGCTGCGGCAGGGCAGCATGAAAATCGCTCAGTACTCAGCGAGATTTACTGATATCTCGCGCTACTCGACCGACATGGTACGAGACCCATTCTTCCGAGCCCGGACTTTTGAGTAGGGATTGAGACACGAGATCTAGGCATCACTGATATCCCTCAGTATTCCGACTCAGACAGGAGTACTGGAGCGGGCCCTTTCGATCGAGAGATTTCTTGCTGAGTCTACACCAGCACCGAGACCCACCGCAGGGTGGCACGTAGTAGAGTCTTCTGCAGCAGGCAGTCGATGGATGACTCTTGGGTCCAGGCAGGCCAAAACCTCAGGCAGACGACCTCAGGACACTGGCTCAGCAGTGCAGGGCACACAGCGCAGAGCCAGTCTTTTGAGAGGCATACAGTGCCACTTGTGCGGCGAGCAGGGCCACATGGCTCGTGAATGCCCGACCCGCCGTGCCGAGGAGCAGCAGACGGTTGAGGGACCACCAAGGCAGAGGCAGAGGGACGACTGTGGCGGCCCACAGGGAGGAGGAGAATGAGGCAGGGGAGCTGGACGAGCAGCAGGTGGTGGCCGGCGCTTTGAGGCTCTACCACCACCACCACCAGGTGGTTCACCCCGACCATAGGGAGTTGGCGGGCAGAGACAGGCACAGCTCCAGGCAGTAGAGGCCTACGACCACGGCGCACATGAGATGATTCGAGGTACTATCTGTGTCTATTCCACCCTTGTTGCAGTACTTATAGACATAGGAGCGAGTCACTATTTCATAGCTGTTGCCCTTGTTCGGAGCTCGGAGATTCCGACAGAGCCGTTGGCTCGATCCTTACGGCTAGAGACTCCTACAAGAGCAGACTCGACGATTACACACTGGTGTCGGTAGTGTGACCTTACTCTAGGAGGCGAGAGCTTCAGCTGGGATCTTCTTGTAGCAGCGTCGAGGCCTTACGACGTCATCTTGGGCATGGATTGGCTGTCTACGGTTCATGCACAGATTGACTGTTTTAGGCGCAAGGTGTGATGTGTATGCACCGACGGGAGCAGTTTCACCTTCACCGGCGAGAATAGAGCCTTTGCAGCACAGGATGGACTTCCGCGGAGGAGAGGACGGACCGTCACTCATCCGTTGGCTAGCCTCATCCTAGGAGCAGTTGACGTGCGGAGTCCTAGTTTTCCTGCAGTGGTGGATCAGTTTGTGGACGTTTTTCCCGATGACGTTCCAGGGTTACCTCCTCGCAGAGAGCTAGACTTTTATATTTACCTATACCCCGGGACAGCCCCGATATCGACTCCAGCATATCGGATGGCCCCCTCTAAGCTTCGAGAGCTACGGGTATAGTTGGAGGACTTTAAGGGAAAGGGGTTCATCTGACCCAGTGTTTCACCCTGGGCTTCCCCGATATTGTTCGCCAAGAATGCGGGCGGGAGCTTGAGACTGTGTGTCGACTATCGTCACCTGAACCAGGTGACAGTGAGGAACAAGTATCCGCTACCGAGAATTGATGACCTCTATGATCAACTCAAGGGATCACGGTGGTTCTCGAAGATAGGCCTCAGGTCAGGCTATCATCAGCTCAGAGTTCGAGATGAGGACGTGCAGAAGACGACCTTCAGATGTCGGTATGGCCATTATGAGTTCTTGGTTATGCCCTTCGGCATAACCAATGCTCCAGCAGTGTTCATGGCCCTCAGGAACAAGATCTTTCAGCCAAACTTCGATCGATTTTTTGTGGTCTTCATCGACGACATTTTGATCTACTCGATGACTGAGGAGGAGCACGCCTACCACTTACGGATTGTACTAGACACACTCCGAGAGCACCAGCTTATGGTAAGCTCTCGAAGTGACAGTTTTGGATAAGTGAGGTCCACTTCTTGGGACATGTCATCTCTTAGGCGGGAGTTGCAGTGGATCCTGCGAAGATCGAGGCAGTGTTAGCTTGGGAGCCACCCAGGAGTGTGACGGAGGTTCGGAGTTTCTTGGGACTAGCTGGATACTACCGGAGATTTGTGACAGACTTCTCCAGAGTTGCGGCACCACTCTCATAATTGGCGAAGAAGGGGAAACCCTTTGTGTGGTCAGACAGATTTCAGCAGAGCTTCTAGGAGCTGAGACAGAGATTGACCAGTGCAGCTATCTTGAGGTTGCCTGAGGAGGGAGTAGGGTACGTAGTCTACTGCGATGCATCAGGGACTGGACTCGGTTGTGTCCTGATGCAGGAGCAGGCAGTGATCGCCTATGAATCACGTCAGGTGAGGCCACATGAGCAGAACTATGCTACCCATGACCTGGAGTTAGCAGCAGTGGTCTTCGCTCTGAAGACATGGAGACACTATCTGATGGGCGAGCGCTTTACAGTCTTTTCTAACCATCAGAGTCTCAGGTACATATTCTCGCAGAAGGACCTGAACCTGAGATAGCGGCTATGGCTTGAGTTCCTCCAGGACTATGACTTTGAGATAGTTTATACTTCTGGGAAGGGGAACGTGGTAGCCGATGCCCTCAGCAGGAGGACGGGCATTCAGCTACTTGAGGAGGCGACAGAGCAGCTAGCCGCTTTGCAGATATCCTTCGTGGATAGAGATGGAGCAGCCTTCATTCAGTCTCTCACAGTCACTCCTCCACTACTAAAGCAGGTGAATGTTGAGCACCAGGTACCAGCAGGCTTGGTACAACCCTTGGAGGTCCCAGAGTGGAAGTGGGACGGGATATCTATGGACTTCGTGACTAGACTTCCACGCACATCCAGAGGTCACGACTCCATTTGGGTGATTGTCGACCGACTCACCATGTCGGCTCACTTCTTACCCATCAGAGAGAAGGGCTCAGTGGAGAGCTTGGGATGACATTATGTTCATAAGATTTTTCGGATTCACGGTGGTCCATCATCTATCATCTCCGATCGAGATGCTCGCTTTACTTCCCGTCTTTGTAAGGGGTTGCAGGAGGCGTTCGGGACGCAGCTACGTCTGATCAGAGCCTTTCACCCTCAGACGGATGGTCAGACGGATAAGACCATTCAGACTCTGGAGGACATGCTCCGCGCATGTGTCCTCGACTTTGGTCCTAGCTGGGAGACCACCTATCCTTGGTGGAGTTTGCGTACAACAATAGCTACCACTCCACCATCGGGATGGCACCATACAAGGCGTTGTACGGCCGACCTTGTAGATCTCCATTGTGCTGGACAGACCCTGGGGAGTCAGCACTTGTGGGACCGGAGATGGTCCAGGCCACAACAGAGAAGTTCCAGGTCATCCAGGAGCGGATGAGGACAGCTCAGAGCTGGCAGAAGTCATACGCTGACAGGAGGCGGAGGCCACTAGAGTTCGAGGATGGCAACCACATCTTCTTGCGTGTCTCACCTAGACGTGGATTACGGAGATTTTGCCGAGTGGGAAAGTTATCTCTGTGCTTCATCGGACCCTTCCAGGTCCTCAGTAGGATTGGAGAGGTGGCTTATCGTCTAGCTCTACCACCTCAGTAGCACCGGGTGCACAACGTCTTCCACGTATCTCAGCTGAGGAGATACGTGCACGACCCGACGCACATCATTGACCATGGGGAGCTTGACGTTGACGATGGGGCGACTTTTGTGGAGGTCTCAGTGGAGATTGAGGATCGACAGGAGTGGGTCCTACGTGGATGGTCGATTCCTCTAGTGCGCATCAGATGGCAGCACGAGAACCTCCAGGAGAGCACTTGGGAGCGGGAGGCTCAGATGTGTGCTCAATACCCACAATTGTTTCCCTAGTTATGATGTATCTTTACGGGAATGTAAATACCTGAGGTGGGAGTAATGTAAAGACCCGTAAAATTCAAGGGAAATTGTTTCTTAATTTTCTTTGGAATTTTATAAGAGCGCGGTTTCTGACAGCACCTGATTCCGAGGCCCGGTGTGCCCGGAATCAATTTTCAAAGTTTGGCTCGGGTACGTTCAGTGAACGAACGAGTGGGAATTTCTAACTTTTGAACCGGGGCTCGGAATCGAATTCTGAGGGCACCGATGAACTCGCAACGATGGTAATCGCTTAAGGTAACCTTTACCGTAGTTGTGTTTGTGCGGGTGAAGAAGTTAATTAATGGGGTATAATTATAAAGAAAATAAAATTGTTGAATCAATTTTATTTCTTATCAAAGTGGTTATTTTCTCCCATGGGAGTTGGTGGTGGGGCCCACATCCACCCAACTTCCCATGTGTGGATAATTGAAAGGGTGGGGCCCACACGAACCCCCCAACATTTCAAATTCCTTAAACTCCCTAACCCCTCTTAACCCCTCACATTCCTAACTCCCCATTAACTCACTTTCATTAATTTTAGACAACTAGTTTTAATTAATTAAGTGAGTTACTTAATTTCAAACTCTTGAAATTCAAATGGTTAGGTTGTGTTAATAAAATAAGACTTAGTCTTATTTTATTTTTGTTAGAGTTTTGCAACCTTGAGAGGATTGGGGAAGCGGTCTTCTTCTTCTTCAACCTCGAAGAAGAACACGAAGAACACCGTTTTTCAACGAAGAACTTCTCTGCTGAAGAACACGGTTCTTCCGCGACGCCGTATCCACGACGCGACGTTCTTCTTCCACGTCGTCTCTTCCGTGACGGTTTTCCACGACGAAATCTCCGTCAACGACTTCGAATCCTTGCTTCGCGATGTCGATGTTTTTTTCCCGCGACGCCCGACCTCCGTGACGCTCGTCTTCCGCGGCTCGTTGACGAACACCGTTCTGGAACTGAGGTAGGGGTTTTATTTATTTAATTGTTCGTGAATACCAACTTGATGATCTTTGTGGATTAAAACCAAATGTTATCGAATAACGCGAGGGGGTCGGACCGCACAAACACGGCCGACCCTCCTCCTTAATTTTCGTGTTGTTTCCTTTGTGGATGGTATGGGAGAGCGTGGTGCCATCGCACCACGCGGATTCTTGTGGAAGGAAATGCGCGGCGCCGTCGCGCCGCGCCGTGGAAAGAAGTTTAAGAACGCGACACCGTCGCGCCGCGTCGAAGAAAACCGAAGACGCCGCAGCCGGAGCAGGGCCACGGTGGAGGGGCGCAGTGCTGTCGCACCGCGCCGGACGACAAGGGTCATGGCCGGTTCCAGGCCGCGGTGGAGCAAGGTGACCGGCGGCCGGACCGGGCCGCCGGTGTCGGCGAAGAAGGGGACCAGCCATCACCGATCCCGTGGAGGCCAGAACCGGCCGGCCAGGCCGGGCCGGCCGGACCGGTGTGAAAATGGGGGTTCAAACCCCCGGCGGGCTTCAAACAGCCCCCCATAAATGGGGGGGCTGCAGTTACACAAGGGGGCAGCCCCCCCCCCCCCCCTTGCCGAAACGGCTCAGCCAAAGGCCGAGCCAGACAGCGCGTGGGGCGCACTGTCCCCAGCCGGACCGGTGCCTGGCCGGTCTTCCAGGCCGGGCCGTGCCGGGCCGGGCCGGGCCGACTCGGTCCGGGGCTGGTCGACCCAGTTCGGGCCGACCGGGGGGTCTCGGGCTGGGTCAGTTCGGGCCCGAAACCCCCGTTTTCGGACTAATTGCGTTCAATTGCCCATAACTCGGGCTACGGACCTCCGATCGACGTGCCGTCAGCGGCGATGCGATTCTTGGACCCAGGCGGTCGTTTCTTTATATCGCACTAAAGGTTCAGAATACTTTGAGTTCGGCTGGGTTGGTTCGTACACGAAACCAACCGGGCCTTCGGATCAGAAACGCTCATATCTTGAGCTACGGACGTCCGATTGACATGCTGTCAACTTTGTTGAGTTCCTCTTAGTGAGACGGATCTTTTGGCATACTCCGCCCATGGTTTGGACGCAGGTGGAGAATGGTTGGGTTGGTTTTTCCTTAAAAGCCAACTGGGCCTCTGGGACGAAAAAGCCAATAACTCTCAGACCGGGCGTCCGATTGACGCGCCGTCTGCGACGTTGAGTTCCTTTTGACGATACAGAACTTTTGGATACATCAACTCTGGACTATTTGTCAGTTGATGTATCAGACTCTCGGCTCGTGGAGCAGACCCTCCCGAACGAGCTTGCTATGTGCGGGAACCCTAGTGCTGGCTGCGACTGCTACTGTGACTGCGACGACGACTGTGCAGAGATCCTCAGTGGATTCGACGACGATGACTACAGCACTCAGAGATCCTATGTGGATCAGTGCTACCGATCCTATGTGGGTCTGATCCTGTGTGGGTCAGCGCTCAGCGGTTCTGTGTGAGCCAGCGCCTACAGATCCTGTGTGGGTCCGATCTTGTGTGGGTCTTTGCGGGGGTTAGTACCTATCGATCCTTTGTGGGTCCAATGACTTAGATGGATCAATGATCATCTCTATCATCTTTCGAAGAAGTGTTCCTGTGTGAGCTGAATCCTGTTTGCTTTCCTGTGTGGATTGTGTTGTGCTATCCTGTGTAGATTACGTTTTGCTTTCCTGTGTGGAATACGTATACTTTCCTGTGTAGACTGGGTTGTACTTGAGCTCAGAAGCTGGGGCGTACTGGAATTGATGACTTAGGTATATGTATGGGCATATACCTAAGCAGTGTCGGTTGTTACTTCGTGATTGTTTCTTTCCTTTGTGGTTTATCCTTTGTGGATTTTGGAGACCTTCGGGGGTCTCGGGGTCCCTACTGAGTAGCTTATACTCACCCGTGCACGGGCTATGCCCGCACTACGTTGTGTTGGTTGCAGACGACGGACAGCGTTGATCGTGGTTGAGGCTTGCAGAGCAGGACGGTACTTGGAGGTGGACCACTGGGCGGACGTACTCGGAGCAGACGGCGGGACCCGAGGAGAAGTGGAGCTTTCTGTACCCACCCTTTAGGTGGGATTTCCAGTGGACATCTCGGCGTAGCGGCCTTTACTTTTCAGTTGTTGTTTTCCCTTTCGAGTTGTACTTTACTTTCAGTTTGGGTTTGTATATTGACCCACTTCTTTTCCGCAAATACTGTTGTACCAGTTTTTACTTAGTGTTTACTTTTCCTCTTGCTTACTCGGTGGTGCTTGTTTACTTTACAAAGGCAATGCCTTCCCTTTTTACTATGATTTACGCCTTGGTGCTTGTCGCCAGTCCCTGGCCTAAGGAAGGCGGTCTTGGGGTAGTCACGGCATGGGCCCCGAGGATGGGTCGTGACAAAATTCTTGTTGTGCGGTTTTAATGCCATCGGAGCAACAATTTTTCCTTGTGTCTTTACATCATGCGGTATGGACAAGGGAATCGGCCTGAAGTTTTTTTTCACAATATATTATTTACACAAGAAATACATACATTGATCTTTCTTGTATACATAAAAAATGATATTTTGTGACTTGTATCCTATGTATTTGGGTTTTATTTCTTATCAGTTGTTTTAGGTGGGCCCCGGATTGGATATATGGATGTCAATAAATATCCTGTAATGAGAGGAATCAAGCCACATGTAGTTCATAAATGAGAAACTCTATACATTGGTCTAACCCATATAAATACATGGAAATTGTTTCGATTGATTTTTTTAGTTGGGCACAAGATTGCAAATCTTGACAATGCTATATATCTTATTATGACAAGAATCAAGACACACGTAGTTCTTGAAGAACCACACTGTTTAACGTCATGAGACAAGGATGTGGGCTTCCCTATGTGAAAAGGGGACTTGTGTTTGGACCCAAAGATGAAAATTTGGTTGTCACTACATATTCTTTGGAAATAGGAATCAATCCATACATAGTTCTCAAGGAGTTACTTATGAATGTATGTCATATGCATAGAGAGACATCATTTTTATATTTATCATGATTATCCCCATGATTGGAGATCATGATTTCACTATGAATCATGTGGCATAATGAATCAAGTCACTCGAAGTTCTTTAATGGAGGTATGGTAGGGGACCAAAATCAGTAAATATGGTCCTCTACAGTGAGTTTTATAGGAATCTATAGAATTATGTCATGAAAGGGACTTTAACCATGCAATTTAACATCATGTGATGAAGAGTCATGGTAAACCATTTTATATTCTTTCATTCATGAGCATGATGTTACTGTCACATGCCTCTATGCCTTGTTTGTTTGAGGAATCCCTTTCTAGAATTCCTATATTTATTTTAGCTATTCTTAGTGGAATAAATAAAGAATTATAAGGGTTCTTTTCACCATATAGAGGAAACTAAGGATATGACAGACATTCTTTTCATCATGTGGTGCATATACCATGATATAGGATTGATGCATCCCAACGTATCTAATTGAAAATAAGAATCAATATTTACGTAGTTCTAGAAAACCCACGAAGGTTAATTTAATGCGGAAAGGACATTATCCCTGAATTTTAATGTCTTGTTATAAGAACAGGGATTTCCTATTGTAAATGAAAAGGAAAGTTGTGTCTATGACAAAGAATAACAGTTCAGGTGTCACTATGTATCCTATAAAGACATGAATCAAGTCGTACATAGTTCTTGTAATCCTTTATTTTAACATATATATATCTCATATGTGGTGAGTCATTAATGATGTTGTATTTTCCAAGTAGTTTAACATCATAGAGTACGAACTTTAAAAACGCAGTTTAACATCATACAATGAGGAATTTTTTTGTATAGTTTAATTTCATATGGTTATGACATCTCTGTACTATTTAAATTCAAATGTTTTGGAATTGAGACACCATATAGTTAAAATACTTTCTGTTAGGAATTTCGGTGATATAGAGTTTATCGTGTTGTAACCTAGATGATCTTGCACAGCTTAATATCATGCAATAAATATGACCTGTTATTGATGAAAGCAATGAAAAATATTTCATGAAAAATATTGCATTTTTGAGTGGTGTCACATGATCCCCAACGATGGTGGACAATGAGTATGATCTATTATGATGGACCATGTATATGATGTAATGAATTTACCATTTAGAATCCAACTTTGGAGGCTTCTACCATAGTATAATTGGGGTTTTGAAATACATTACCAATTATACTAGTTCAAATGAATGGAGGAAAACCTTTTTATTAAAGTCTTGTGCTAGTCGATTATGAGGGAAATCAAGGCTGTATAATGTATGAAACCTATTCTCATCGATACACTCCAATTCATTCAAAAAAAATTGTGATTTTTCATCATATGGGAGCTATCTACAAATGGATATCCAGTGTGAAGGCAGCTGGACATCTATGGGGGATACCTCCTTGATCTCATACAATAATTAGTAAGGTTTTACCTATGTAGTGGTACATGTGGTGGTATGGTAGGACTATAAATCATGGAGGATATTTTCCAGGTTGGACCCTTGCTCACTAACTTTTGAAGTGTATTTGACAGGGTCTTTTTAAAGGCATATATATATATATATCCATTTTCTACTATATGATAGTGAAATGATTGATTAGACTCGATGTTGTAATCCTTGTATAGTTTATTCAACTCTATGGAATAGATTTTTTTGTCTTTGTCGGTCAATATGGTGCGAGAGACTTCAGATTATATTGGACATCGTGAAGTTGATGGCATTCTTCATCCCAAATTCCTTGAGGGGTATCACCTCATCCCATTTGGAAAATAATTAGGTAGTAGTAAGGAAGTACTTTAACCAATTACCTATGGCTGGGGGATATGTATTCACAACATCCATATCCCAAACAAAAAAAAAGTGAAGGAATATTTATCTATATGTAAGGATTCCAAGGGATGATGGATGAAGTATTCATGGATTTTGCATCCATGAAATTTATTGTGGTATTATTCATAGTATTGTATCACGTTTTTTAATAATATCCCAACCACAAGATTTTATGGGAGATCCTAGTCACGGATTGAGGGGTAGTGCAGAAGACCTCATAGAATTCCTCCATGATGGTTAAAATCTTCTTTATTGTATGCATCTAAAGAGTTTTCCATAAAATCTTAATTTTTAGAGGGATTCTCATTTATTTGAACTGTCTTGGAGGGTGAAGTTCCCTACAATACATCAAACCTATTCCCTTATGGCTTGGTCGATCTGGAGAGTATCATTTTGGAGATAACTGATTATGGTCTCCATATGCCCCATTGTGGTCATCAATTCATCAAGCCTTGGGGTAGTGTTGTCCTGGTTGATTTATTAGATATCAAATGTAATTATTTATGTTACCATTCATCAATTTGTGATACCAAACATTGATTCCTTCTTATCATGATTGGTCAGGATGGTGGTTGTATTATCCAATGCATTGACATGATCCTTTTTTGATCAGGGAATATGATTCCATGTTGAATAAAAAGGGAACTCTTCCATCAGTACACTAGTAGATCCGGTGAGAGGGTCTAGTTCTTTATATTTCATGGTATATTCTTCATTTATACTATTTATCCCTAGTTTAAGATCCCTTATGATATCCAGGTAGTCTATGTGTAGTTTTACGGCGCGTTCCAACCCAATTATGAGGTCTTTGTCTTCTACCTTATTGTTTTTCCAACATTCAAATATTGAGAAAGTATAGGTATAAACCACTTTGTTTTGAGAGAACAATACAATACCTAGACAGACCCGATTAAGCCTCATTTTTTTCATACATTTTCTAACAGGACTCTCAGAAATTCTATCAAAATATATATCCCATGTCCGATGAGTGTTATAGGGATAGATGGCCTCCTAATTTGGAAGCTATGAGTCCACTAGTGTATTCTCCATGGCAAGATATTCTGTGAGAGTGTCATCTAGGGATTTCCCATTCACTAATATCTTTGATACAAACAAAATTTCATATTGCTTTATAATTAATTCCCATTGTTCCAAGCATTCTATCAATCAATAATGGTCAAGGATATACATTAGTGGATAAATATAGGTGACCAAACGGACTTTGTGGTTCTACAAGTAATGCCTCATATTTTTCATTATGAAGATGAGTGAAAGTTACTTATTCTCGACATTATAGTATCATGTATTAGTACATAGAATCAATAAAATAAGGTAGTAGATAATTTTTTTGCTACCTGGAACATTTTTCTATTTGAGGAGGGAACCCAGTGAGCATTCCATAGAAGGAAAATACAAGATAATCAGCCTCCCTTATACCAGATTCATCCCAAATAGTGGTTTAAGTCAGTACTTATTGAGACTTTTGAAGTATTCTAGGTCTTCATTCCCCCCTTGATAGGTGATTCCTTTCTTCATTATCCTGGTAAAGGGGAGAACGTTTCAAGACAATTGGGCTATGAATATCTGAATGTAGGAAATGTTCCCCTACATACCCTTCATTTTATTGAGATTTAATGAAGTAATAATTTCTAAAATAACACAAGTGTTCTCCAGGTCATCCTCGATGTCACGATTGAATAACATAAAGCCAAGGAACTTCCATGATGTTACCTTGATCTCTCATTTAAGCATGTTCATCTTAAAACAGTGTTGTAAATTTTTTAAGATTGTTTGAAGATCTTTGAAGTGATCACTTCACTATCAGGATTTTTCAACCAGTTCATTGACATAACATTCCGTTATTCATACTAAGAACAACATAATGATATGATGCATTGCGGGTTGATAAGTAGTGCCAACATTCATTAAGATGATGGTCATGACCCAATAGAAAAATATCTCTGGAAGTTCTCTGAAAGCAATAGATTCTTCTTCATCATGGGCCATCATTATTTGATTTTACATCGAATACACATACATGAAGGAAAGGGCTTTGAATTTGGTAGTTTTATTGATCAATAATATTATGATCAGAAATGGGAAATAATCATTCAGGTAATGCCAATTAAGGACTTCAAAATCAGTATATCCCCTAATCTACCTATTATTTTTCAGGATGTGGACAATGTTGGAGATCTATCTTAGGTATTTAACTTCTTAGTTAACATAGTATTTGGTCAACTTGTCAACATCTACCTCTAAATTGGTGGTATGATGGTTGCATCCTCTTGGTTTCCTTCTTGAATCACCAATGATCATTAGGTAATATGAGATGGTTCATATAAATATTTTGATTCAGTCTAGGAATTTCTGTATTGATCCAGGTGATCATATATCAATGTTTCTAGAGAAATTTGATATAAATGTATTTCTCTTTGAGTGGTATGACGACACTAATCGATGTAGGTAGTAGGTCATATTATGTTCTTATATTTATCCTCTGAGTCTCATCAATGGTGGTGGAGACACCTTCCTCAAATGAGGTAGTTTCATTTCTGCGGGAATCATTATATTATTCCACCTATGAGTCTGTGGAGACATTATCTGATGGTGATGGAAACCTAGGGTAATCTATGTCACTATCTAGGTGAGAGAATCCTTGATAAAGAGACATTATCATCCATTTTCCTGATTCACTATAGAGAGATGTTGAAGATGATTATCGTTTACACATTCATATTGGATAGAAGGGGCTTGGACCACTAGGTTCAAGTCTATCACCTCAGATAGACTTATGGGAATCACATTTTCACTGTCGAGGATACTCTAGAGATCCTTAGGGGTGGTCCCCAAGACATTTGGTGAAGAAAACTGTATATCATCATCCTCAATTGGTTGTTTGACTCTCATTTTTTATAATTATGCATCATCATATGTGTCTCCTCGGGTTTTAAAGGGTGAACTATCATCATGAAGTATGTCAACCTTTCCATAAATAGGGTATTTAAAACATTGATGGAGTGTTGAAGGTTCTTTAAGGTGGCTATAGAGCCAGGGCCCTTTAAGAATAACATTGTATGCAGTGTCTTGCAAGATAATCATAAACTCAGCATCGAATGTGAGATACCCAAACTGATTTTCAAGTTTTATCTTCTTGAGAGGTCTAAGATAATTTTTATCATACCAATTAATGGTTATCTTTTGGGAAAACAAACCCCATTATCTATATCCCGAATGTCGTAGGGTTCGAAACGGGATGATGTTGATCCTCGAACCATTATCAATTAGATTCCTTTGGGTGTTGACATTCTTATGTCTGACTAAAAAATATAGGGATATGATGTGCCTTTGGCTGACCTCTTTCTAATCCAAGTTAGTGAACGATATGGAATCTTGGAATTCTATTGGAATTGTCTACACTCAATAAACATCTAATGAATTGTCTTATGTATTGAACTAATGTTGTCGTTAGAGGCCTCTAAAGAGTGATTCCCAAAATTATTTGGAAAGGAGTGAATAATGAATTGATATCTTGGATAGGAATTCCACCAGATATTTTAGATTTTCCTACCTTTTTTCACAGTTCATTACTTTTTGAGGTAGGTTTTCTTCTTAATGTGTGGATCGAGAGCTGAGGCATTTGAGGTGGACGAGCCTGGTGCATGTGAAGAGGTTGATGGAGTATCTGATGTAAGTGGCATAGGTCAGGCCAACCTCCCCACTTTTCTGGATTGATAGGATAATTAAACCCCAACTAGGTGGTCATGTAAGAAAACTAGGAATGAGAGAGTGCTTGAGGGATATAGGATACCTCCATGCATCTATTGGGCCTTCTAGAATGCATTCTCATGGGAATCATCTATATATATGTCCTCTATGGGCATGTGACCAAAATATAGGGTCTGACCATTCCCATGTTGTCCCATGTATCCTTGATTCCTATATAGGATGCTTCCCATTACCTAGTTATATGTGGGTAACATGTATATTGAGTCATATTCATCATGAGAGAAGAGTTAATCCAAGTGCATCATGTTGATAGAACAAAATATGAGCTTCCCATTCAATTAGGGTTCTATTTGGGGGGACCTGACTGTTTTATAGATGTTGTAGTGAAGATGTAACAAGAGCTAAATCTTGCGTTGGAGTATAATATGGCTCTTCCTATTATACTCATTTCCTATTTTGGTGGTCATTCCCAGTTTTGGTAGGAATATTTGATCTCTTGTTTTTAGGTGATAGAGCTATTGTGGATCTGCGCAGCTGTTCTCTTTTCCTTAAATGTGCTCGGTCAACTATTTCTCGAGTCATCGATTTTTTGAACATTCACTCACATCTATCAGGGTTATTCTTCAGACCACCCACTTCTTCTGACTGGGAATGGTTACAAAGTCCACCATCTATGATGAGTTAACTAGAACCACCTATCAAAAAAATAAACCATACCTTTAAGGGAATATTGTAATATGAAGTAGTTCTATATTTTATGACCCATCCTTCAATTCAAAGGGTAGTAGTTAGGCAGGATGGTGAGGTTAAACTCATTGGGATTTCAGGTCTGTGGAATCCTGATAAGGTTATTATCCATAGATTCAATGATATAACCAGGGACCTGGTCATTTCAGTAAAAGTATTATTTATTCATCTATTCCTCAAATCTTGGGTGACCCTGATTTCAAAATTATTATGTCCGAGGGTGATTTTGTGGTTGTTGATGCTCGAAAAGGGGTTCTGGTTAGTTTGGGACCTATCTAGGTGCTTGGATGGGCACCACTTCTAGCTTGATAGTGATAGTTGCACCTGTTGTTTTCCCTAGCATTTCCCCCTATGATGGGGGAATGAGTTGTGACTTGGATCACGTTTAATGAATGGTTTCTTCAAGATGTTATTCCATTTATGTGAACTCATTTAACCCACATGGATAATTAATTGGTATCAAAGGTGTCTACAAATCATCCTTGATATTTTCAACACAAAGTTCCAATAGTTTTACCGATGAGAGAGGGATGGTGAGAGAATATGATAAACCATATACCCTTGATATGAAGTCACACACCCTATCGTTTTATAATTTCATTCAATTTTTTAGGTTGAATATTTTCATTTTCCTCTACGTGGAGATGAATAGATAAAGGAATTGATGACCAAGGTATTTCCATCCAGCAACAGAACCAGCATGATACTATTGTACAAAACAAAGGTTGGCCCTATTTGAGTCTGTACCAAACACCTCAACTTTGTTGCCTCCTGCAAATCTGAAGTTCTCATCGTCTTCCTGAATTGGGATACTAATTGTGTGAGATATTATTTATGATCTCATGAACTATCAATAGTAGATAAGGTAGGTTAGCTGAAATTTGGTGGAAGATAAGTGTCATACACCGACATGAGATACAGATTCCTCTAGGGTTTCATAGGTGTGTGTTTCCCTTCCACAGCTTCCATTTGATTATTTATGGACTCGATGATGTTAAGTAGCTCTAAGTGTATTTTTTGAGTTGTCTCTCATCTACAGAGACTGGGTGGGTGTATATGATGTTTCCCCTCCTTTATCTTCTACCAATTCTCAATTCTACATAAGACTGAATTATTTTTGTGGTAAGGGAGAGGTTCTCACTGCAATAAAGAGAAGTCATGATCATTTTCAAATTCCTCACCTTTTTATAATATCTACCTAGATCCAGAGCCGTCTAATGAAAATATGCCACTATTTCTAGAAGATCGGATCTTATGGGAGGAGGGATATTCACTTAATCATAATAATGACACCCATCAGGGATATTTCCCCTCAGTAGCTACTCATTGATTTATTAGAGAGTTTGTATTTCACTCCCATATTGTGATAGTTGTTCCTCCATGAGAGTAACATAAACTCTTCTATGTGGTGATTCTGATGTGTCCACACCTTTACCTTTTTCATTGGAAGTGTTCTTCCATGGATGTGGAAACTCATTATTTGAATGCTCCATATTTTGGATCCTTCTCTGGTTCCCAATGCATGCAACCTTGGTTGGTGCATCCAAATCACCCTCCTCTCAGGGTAAGTTTTTTGTATTATGAAACTCTACATCTATGCCTTCTTCATCAATATATGTCATATTGAAAATTAAAATATTACTGGAATCATATCAAATAATGGTTTTGGGTCTATTACTTTCAATGCAGCATGATGATTCTACACTGCCTTTATCAATGTCGTTCTTTGAGATATTGGCCCTATTTGGTTGCTTCAGCTTACGAACCTAAAAGGGTCTGATTACCTTCACCATACACTCCTCCCATTGAAGCATGACTATCGTAGAGCATGGAAAAACAATTATTTCCTAAGTTAAAATGTAGTAATGTGGTTGACCTAGGATGTATCCCGAAGAGGAGTGCACACAAAACGGGTTGTCACTTTAAAACGGGGGTAAAAATGTTGTGAAAGGAAATTTGAATTTCAAATGATTGAAAAACTATGATATTTAAAAGGGTGATTAGGTCGGGGTCGGTTTCCTAATGATAATTCTATACTTGTTCAATTTAATTCAAACCTCTTCTTCTTAATTGATTAAAGTGGGTTTCCACAATCGTTTCCTCTCACTTCCTTGGTGAAATTATTATTGTGAGAGAAAACCTTACCAAGATCTTGGTTTGGTCAACTCTTCTTCCATGTGTAAAATAGTTGTATTGAATATCCTTAATTTAAATGGGAAATTCCCGATCGGGTTTTTCTTATCCCAAACAATCAATAACATTCACTGCACCTTTTACACGTACTGACGATCGTCGAGTACTTCACCACTAATTCCCGGTTTATTCCATCGTATATAAACCAGAAATTAGTGGAGGGAGATATTGATTATTTTACCAAGGAAAAAATAAATAACGGAATTAATATTCAAGAACGATCGAACTTGATAATAAAATCCTCTATAAGAAATTGAAAACAACTTTGAAGAAGAAAGAAATTTATTCAATTGCGTCCAAGAACTCAAGCATTACAATGTAGAAAACCAACCCTTCCCCACTCACTCCAAAAGTTTACCCCACCATGGTAGGGGTAATAGAGTTGAATGGGGAAGAATAAGGCATTAAAAAACTATGAAAAATAAAATAAATAAAATAGAAAGAGGAAAAGTCTCCTTCTTGGTGTCCCAAAAGGAATGGGGTGGAGAATGGGATGCTTTGAGAGGGTGGAGCTCTCCTCCTTTTATACCCAGAATGCTTATCCCAAATGTCTACGTGTTGTAGACCCATTAAATGACATCTTCACACGTTTCTCCCTTCTTGAATGTTGTTCATAATTAGCTTGTACGTGTCTCCTCAAAATATCAGATGATTTGGAGATGAATTCCGAGAGTTAAGGCTGTTTTACTATGAGCATTTATTCTGTCTAGTCAGACTCTCCAAAAAGAAATCCTCCGGATTAGGGTGATTTAATGACCCCATAAACAGCCCCTTTACTCTGTGATTACTTCATGCAAGATTCTCCAAAACACCTTGTGTGTCCACCCACCTAATTTCACAAGCTTTGGGCCCAGAGTGGATGAGTTATGGATCCCACATCAAAACTAGGCTGAACTGAAAACAGTTTTCTTGAGCCAACTTTTGAGCTTCTTTTTAGCTTCCATATGGCCGATTCAGATTTTAGTCCAAAAATAGTAAATGAATCCCTTGATGTGTAGAATCTGGAAAATAACGAATTTTTTAATTTGGATTAGTGTAGATAATGTTATGGGCAAACTACCGAAATAATTTAAAACTATTAAAAATCCAAAATGGCCAATTTTTACTATTCAGGTCAAAATAACACCATTATCATAAAAATTCAAAAATTCATCTTAGAGGAACAATTTTGTGGGTTTAAAACAATTATATTCAATATAAATTAATTGAAAATATTTTCTCTATCAATTCCCCCACACTTAGCACTTGGACTCCTGGACAAGTAAAAATCAAATCAAATCAAATCCAAAACACATATCAATGAGATCAATAAAATCAATTTCAAAAAACAAAAATATATCATGCCTCATAAAAACAGTTATTTCAAGTTCTCCATTTAATATTTTAATATATTTCCACTCCATTTCTTATCCCATGCACACAAAACACCTACCTCACATGAATTTTCCCTCATCTCACAAACGTAATGTTGAACAAGGCTTTTCTCATCCAAACTCACACAAGAGTCACCATAGGTTTGATAAATTCCTAATTCTCCACCCGATGTGAGTCAAGGACATGTGTTTCTCATGAAGAATTTTCAGGGTTGTTCTGTGGCTTCCGGTTGGTAGGATTTAGATGTTAAATGTTCTGAGGCAGAAAAAGGAAGGCTTGGCTCTTATTGAAGCAAAATTGCAAGATTCTAATTTTCACTCAAATATGGTCTCCTTCACTTTCCCTTTGTTGAAAATAGGCTCCATCATCATTCAATCAGCTCAGTAGCAAACATTTCAATCTTTTCAAACATGTTTTTTTTTAATGCTCCAGATAGGCACAACTTTCTTTTTTACATTGGAAGCTCCAGAAAGGCACAACTTCTCTTGTCATAGAAGCTCCGAAAAAGGCATAGCTTTCAACAGAATAATTTTTCAGCATCACACACATCTCTTCCACAATTTATTTTCCACCCAAAGTATAACCAAATGAGGTAGTACACCATAATACATCTTCCCCCACACTTAAGTTCAACTAGATCATGCAATTTTAATTCAGGAGCAGGTATGATAAGGAAAATTGGCTTGTAATGTGGCTAACCTAATTGGAAATTCATGGCTACTAGGGGCTACAATGACGGAAAAATGTAAAGGTGGGACATAATGAAAAGGATTATTTGGAAAGGGGGGCTTCAAACAAAATAAATACCACAATCATTTAAAACACACGTACCCCAACCCTCAAGTTTAGAAAGGAATAAATCAAATTTTGGTTAAAGCAAGCATGGTCTGGTTCTCTCAAGAAATGAGGTCAATGAAAATAATATGAAAAAATGGTTCAGAAGCCTCAAAGGAAAGTTATTTCAAAGATATAGACAGTGAAATATGGCATGGGTTTCAAAAATCAGTGTACTTTTCATGAAATTCTAAATGATTTGAAATTGAAAATAAGTCATTTCAAAATTCATTTAAGTTCGGTTTCATGAAATAGATTGGTTCACTCATTGACATGGGTTTAAAAAATGGTATTAATAATCATTTCAGCTCAAAAGTTTCAGAAACACACCAAAAATTGAAAAAATAAACACACAAAAATTTGAAAACACACAGTTTTTTATTTTTTTATGAAAACAAACATCAAATGAAAATCCTATACTACAAAGGTTCCCTACCCCATACTTAAATGATGTAGTTTCCTCGATGCATTTAAGTGGATTTAACATGTAATCCAATTTTCAAATGAATCACAACATCAAGCAAGTGTGAAGGGGAGGTACAACCTGCCTTATTGGTAATGCAACATTGAGTTTGGATCTTTAGTGTTCCTCTTTGAAAACCTAAAAAAAAGTAAAAACATAACATAATAAATTTATTAAAATAAATAAAAATAGAATTTTAATAAGAAAAGAAGGATAAATCTTGGTTTAATCCCCCAAGTGGGCCATGGGTTTTGACTGCCTCCAGAGGGGAAGTTCTAATAAGTTATCCCCAATCTGATGGTGGGTGAGGTTTCTTGCTCATGAACCAAAAAAAAACATTTCTTTCCAGGATGAACGTCTTCCTTTTTCTTAAGGAATCCATCGATAAAATTCACCAAGTCCACCCTCATTATAATGAGATAAAACATGCATGGTGGGGTTAGGACAATTAATGAGTCCTCCTCTTTCTTGGGTTCTGCATGAACAACATCTTCTTTATTATCCAGTGGTTGCTGAAGGTATGATACATCTGGGAAAAAATCAATGGGAATGTCAGAGTTTAATTCTATTTGAAAAAAATTAAAGCATGAAGAATCAATATCAAATTCTTCCCTTTCAATGTAAGTAGCTTGTGTCTCATTTTCCTCCAGAAAATCCACTTTGATCTTCTCATGTTCTCCCTCCATCATTTGTTCAACAGGTTTGGGGAGCTCTAAATTTTCCTCCATGGATGAATTTTCTTTTTCATCGTCTTCCTCCAAGGAAATACATGTGTTGGCTGAATCTGAAAAATTAAAAGAATGGGAGGTAATACTCATTTCAGTTTCAACAAAATCAAAATATAATGAGTTTATGAAAAGATTAACTCCCAAAGATTGTTTGGATTTAATTACTTCTTCAATGGGAGGTGGCTCTTGGAGTTGAATTTCCCTAGATAGAGGTAGGTAGTCAGACTCCTCTATCTTCTCTTCAAATTCCACTGCTTGGTTGGTTTCATCCTTCAATGTTGCTGAATCATCTACATTATGAGCAATAGTTGGATCAAGAAGTCCCTCAAACTCATTCCAGAATTTATCCAGATATTTTTGATCTCCAATATGAATTTCAATAGTTAAATCTTCTTCATCACTCTCCTCCAACATTGATTGAGTTTGGCTCAATGCATCTTATTTTAATTTCATCAAGGACTCCACGGGTTCTTCAACTTGAAGGATTTGTGGGGATACTTATTCCATCAATTGTTCTGGTTCTGGTTCTGGTTCTTGTTCGGGCTCCATTTGTTGATCCTGATATGCATGTACTTGTTCCTCAATCCACTGTATGAAGGTCTCTAGGTTTTGAAGTGTTTGACTAATTCTTTCAAATTGGGATTCAATATCCTTGTGAACTTCTTCTTCTTGGTTTTGTACTTTTATCATTTCTTGATGAAATTCTGGAAAATACTCTTGAAGTTCAATTAATTCTCTTTCCAAACCCTCCAACACTGGGTATTCTAGGTTCTCTTTAAGGTTTTCAATGAGATCCTTGAATTCATTCTCTGTGATGATTTGGATTCGATCTCCTCGAATTTGTTTAGACAAGAAAGAAACATTATACTCTATAGACCAAGGTGATTCAATAATTGGTTCTTGAACAGGTGGGTAATTATTCCATGAATTAAAGAAATAATCATTTGAAAACAACATGGAAAAAGATTTTTTTTAAATTGAAAAATTCAAATATTCACAATTAGTTTGTGTCACTACCTCCCCGACAACGGCGCCAAGGTTGATGCATGCCTGTCGTAGAGAGTTGAAAAACAATTATTTCCTAAGTTAAAATGTAGTAATGTGGTTGACCTAGGATGTCTCCCTAATATGAGTGCACACAAAATGGGTTGTCACTTTAAAACGGGGGTAAAAATGTTGTGAAAGGAAATTTGAAATTCAAATGATTGAAAAACTATGATATTTAAAAAGGTGATTAGGTCGGGGTCGGTTTCCTAATTATAATTCTATCCTTGTTCAATTTAATTCAAACCTCTTCTTCTTAGTTGATTAAAGTGAGTTTCCACAATTGTTTCCTCTCACTTCCTTGGTGAAATTATTATTGTGAGAGAAAACCTTACCAAGATCTTGGTTTGGTCAACTCTCCTTCCATGTGTAAAATAGTTGTATTGAATATCATTAATTTAAATGGGAAATACCCGATCAGGTTTTTCTTATCCCAAACAATAAATAAAATTCACTACACCTTTTACACGTACTAATGATCGTCGATTACTTCACCACTAATTCCTGGTTTATTCCATCGTATATAAACCAAAAATTAGTGGTGGGAGATATTGATTATTTTACCAAGGAAAAAAAAAATAATAGAATTAATATTCAAGAACAATCGAACTTGATAATAAAATCCTCTATAAGAAATTGAAAACAACTTTGAAGAAGAAAGAAATTTATTTAATTGCGTCCAAGAACTCAAGCATTACAATGTAGAAAACCAACCCTTCCCCACTCACACCAAAAGTTTACCCCACCACGGTAAGGGTAATCGAGTTTAATGGGGAAGAAGAAGGCATTAAAAAACTATGAGAAAGAAAATAAATAAAAGAGAAAGTGGAAAAGTCTCCTTCTTGGTGTCCTAGTAGGAATGGGGTGGAGAATGGGATGCTTTGAGAGGGTGGAGCTCTCCTCCTTTTATAGCCAGAATGCTTCTCCCAAATGTCTACACGTTGTAGCCCCATTAAATGACATCTTCACGCGTTGAGACCTTTTTTACTGTTGTTTATAATTACCTTTTCCGTGTCTCCTCAAAATCTCAGCGGATTTGGAGATGAATGCCGAGAGTTAAGGCTGTTTTACTATGAGCATTTATTCTGTCCAGTCTGACTCTCCAAAACGAAATCCTCCGTATTAGGGTGATTTAATGACCCCATAAACGGACCCTTTACTCTGTGATTCCTTCATGAAAGATTCTCCAAAACTCCTTGCATGTCCACCCACCGAATTTCACAATCTTTGGAACCACAGTGGATGAGTTATGGATCCCACATCAAAACTAGGCAGAACTGAAAACAGTTTTCTTGAGCCAACTTGTGAGCTTCTTTTGAGCTTCCATATGGCCGATTCAGATTTTAGTCCAAAAATAATAAATGAATCCCTTGATGTGTAGAATTTGTAAAAGAAAGAATTTTTCAATTTGGATCAGTGTAGATAATGTTATGGCCAAACTACCAAAATAATTTAAAATTGTTAAAAATCCAAAATGGCCAATTTTTACTATTCAGCTCAAAATAACACCATTATCATAAAAAATAAACAATTCATCTTAGAGGAACAATTTTTTGGGTTAAAAAAAATGATATTGAATATAAATTAATTGAGGTTATTTTCTCTATCACCCATCATGGTCTACAAATAGTGAACATGAGGTAGTTTTTAATCATGGTTGAAAAAATGGGCCCTTACTTGCAGAGGTTTGTCTTTTTGTGTGATGAATGAGTGGGATTCCGACCATTTATATTTAACTCCCAACCTAGAAAAGACTAATTCTTTATACAGTGATGATTATGATGAAAATTACACAAGCACTATGGGTTGGGGGTTATATGGGGATAAAAGTGGAACTGATTGGTTCAATTTTTTGAGGATCTAGTGTTTCCAGTATGGGATTTGATGATTCTCATTATGGGAATGAAGATATAAAATTCTCCCAGAAAAGTGGGGTGGGTTTGATCTTGAATCACTATTGATGTCCCCAGGGCACCCTCATGGGATGTAGATTTTGGAGATGATGATTGATATACAAATTCTTCCATCCCAAAGGGTTGGGTTTTGTTCACCGATACTACCAGTATGTCTTAAATCCTCTCTAGAATTGACAATCTAAGAGGTGGATGAGGTGGTAGATATTCCCCCTGCTCAAAGATATGGGTCTCCTTCTAGATGAATGATATGGTAGCTAAAACTATAACCTCTTTGATGTGGAAAAATTTTTCTCACATAGGATTTGGGTATGATGGTATCCCATGGTGGGAACCATTTTTTACTGGATGTTGTCCAGGTAATCACAAATTTAGTCTCTGTATATGAAATTCATTATCATTACTTTGGGGAGCCTAGTTCGAAGACTTTTTTGGATATCATCCCCTTTTGTTCATGATTTCTAGACACTGTTAAAGAGTGGAAATTATTTTTTACTGACCAACTGGACCAAGCATTACCCAATTCCTTGATTTCACCAGAGGCTATGACATTTCACGATGCCGAATCTATGGGGGTATGTGTTCCAATGGGGTAGCATAGTGAAACAGTACATAATATTTCCATCATTGAATATTGATGCATGGTGTGGCTTCATAGAACTATTTTTAAAGTGTTATTCTGAAATTATGGAATGTGTATTGTAAATTGGCACTGTTCTTTTCTAGTTTTGGATCATGGTCCAGGGAGATAAATGCTAGTTCTGGCTGACAGTAGAGTATCTTGATGGTCTGAATGTGACCCTCATATCCAAGATAAAGGAGGTGTTTGTCCTTCATTACCAAATTATTAGACCACATAGTTTGGTGTAGATAAGTAATGCACTCATTTTCAAGTTCATTTATATTCTCATAGTCAGAATAAGAGATAGTCCAAAACCAGATGTGGATGATGTTTTCGACTAACTCTCTCTATATGTCAATGTAGACCTCCTCTTTATCAGACTTACATACATCCATCCATCCATACCATAAATGATGATTCTGATGGTCTTCTGCTGATTATATTGTAGTGCTATTAGAAGTTGATGGGGAAATATATCCAGTTGACACAGATTTTCAGTCACCTATCTATAAAAAGGAATCAGATCTTTGAACACCTCTATATACAAAGGTGTCAGAGAAAAAATAGGATTTCCTTATCAGTTGGAGATATCACCATGGGGAGGTTGACCATGGAGGATTTTAGGAGTGGGGTGCCTAAAATCTATCTAAACTATAACATACAAATTATTGTCATGGTAATTATCATATTCTACTTCTGTTGAAGAGTTTATAGACCCTATCATGTCTGGAATGTTTCTTGAAAAACATCAAGAACACCTAATTTCATATGATTAGGAATATGGGCCTCAATTTGCATCATAGTGGGAATATGTTATCCTACCTTTTGTAATTGGGTAGGGTATAACCCTACTATATTATTCTTTCCAGAACACGTTTATAATCGTCTGGAGCTATTAGAATATGTGAATTTTTATGAGAAGATTCTAAAATATGACAATGATCTTCTTAATTATTGATAGGAATATGTACCTATCCTAAGGCATGTTTTATTCTCACTTAGAGAGCCCTAGTCATAATAAGAGTTTGAGATGGAACCTAGGCCTTTGGAATATTCCACTAGTCTTTCATGGTATGAGTATAAGCCTACCCTGATTCATGTACCACTCTCACATGGTGAACTTGAGTTGGAGGAATAATATGAATCCTTTCTAAATATGAATTCCCTGCTAGAATATGCTGACAGACTTTCATAATGGGAGAATGTATATGAGCCTCCTCTTATTTTTCCTCTTAATTATCCTGTTGTAGTCATTCATTGATAGTGATATGACTATGCACATAGAAGCTATGATCTGCTAGAATATTCCTGGATTATTCACTAACAGGAATATGAGCCTATACCATGGCATGTTTCATTATCACTTGGGTAGGACTATCCAGAATAGGGATATATGACTGGTCATATTCTTTTATATTATGGCAGTAGACTTATTCAATAGTAATACAAGCCTTTCCCAATCCATTTTTCCCTCTCACATGGTGACCCTAGATAGAATGGTGATATGATCCCAATCATGGGCCATTGGAATATGACACCATACGTTTTTGATAGGCATGTACCCCTATTATGTGGAATGTTCTGCTCACACCTGGTGAGCCTTGAATGGAACTGGAATATGAGCCTAAACTAATGCCACATCCTTTATTAGAATATTCCAATAATTCTCTTGGATGAGAGAAAGAATGTGTGATTTATTCGGAGTAGCCACTTATTCATAGAGATAATATTGTTGAGCTGACCCAGTTGTAGGAATATGATTATGAGCATTCCACTACATCTAAACATGTTCTAAAATATGTCAGTGGATTTCATCACCTGTTTCTAAGATGTATTAACTTTTTAGAAATGTGTGTGTAGGGATATAGGCCTTCATCTTTTCTGTCTCCATTATAAACGTGATTATGTCTTTGATTGAAGTAGGGATATTTGACCAATTTTGACCTCCTTGTGCCACTGCAACATGTTGATGGAATTCATACATGGGGATGGGATATACACCTCCCCCCATGCCTATTGTGGGAATATTCCCAAATTCTTATTCTGAATGAGCAGGTACATGAGCATGCTCGTTGGTCACTACTGGAATATACTGGTGGAATATTTTAGTGGGTGCGAGGATATGATACCTCTTCTAGATATCCATTGGCTTCTTAAACTATGTGTATTAATTTATATTTGTACATGGGTATCAGAGGTGGTAGTGTGTCTGGTGGTACAAATAGCAAGAAACTGATGGGTACAATGGTTGACATGATACATCCTCGATAGCCTCTAAACTAGGATGTAGTCATATTTGACTCCATGGTCCTTCTTTATCAGAGATTGAAGATTGTTATTATCACACTCTATGGGTAAGCTCTCAATGTTGTTGACGCTGGTGATGAGGGCCACTGTCTTAGCTACAGAATACCCTTGGAAATGTGGACTCATTATTATTTTTTAATGGATACCCTCATGGTCATATATTGGAGTCTGGATTCTTCTATTTCATTGGTATTACTAAACCATTGAATTAGACACATAATAATGAAATTATTGGGAAGGTTAGAATATTTTTTTGACCCATGGGGATCTCATACACAACTAACTTTTCATAATAGTCATAGGATAATGAAGACATTATATCGGATTGAGATGTTGTTGATGAGAGCAGTATATGTAGTCATGAATGAAAAGGAACGAGGTTACTGATTTGTGAAATATTTTTTGCATTATGTGTGCTCAATTGTATGAGCATTGTTACCACAATTTTCCTTTTATTATCAACCCAACCATTCTTCTCATTTGGACATGTAAACATGAGGATGGACTTATTTCTTGAAAACCGAAATTATGGAGGATTGAATGTAAGATTATACCAGTCTTATAGGCATTGTTTGTGTAACATATGAAAAAAAGTGTCCAGATGCATGATAAACCAAACATTATTTTATTTTATAGTTTCATGTCGAGTTTTCAAAATTTTGATTTCATACTGTGCTCAAATAAAAAGAATTGATAGATAATAATGTAATATTTTTTTTGGAAAGATTCATGTTGTCTTCATTATTTTTTTTACATATAGTGTGAAAATAAAACGGCACAATGGATAATAACCCAATCATTTTGTTATTAGAGAGACTCACATTGGGTTCACCATTTTTTATTTCTATTGGTAAGAGATGACCTATAACCCTTGTCGAGGTGGGATAAATTAGGTATGATGGATAGTTTTGATGGATTTGGTTCTTGAAAAAAATAATGTCATTGGTCACCATTTTCATTATTAATGGAAACTATCAATGGTTCCCTCATCCATAACTAGGTACAGATCTTCTTTCCAATGGTCGGAAACCTATCAGGGTTTGATACCCAATGATTCCCGGGGATTCACATTGGTTAATAGGATAAGAATTTTAGATCATCACACCCTTTTTTGGGATGCATCATTTCCTACTCCGAGGCTTCTTTATATATTTAACATATGTTCATGAATCACTTCCTAATCTTGATACAGTACCTGTTACCCTAAGAAATTGATTTATAGTTTAAGACTATTTTATATGAAAAATATAAGGATCTCATTAGTGAATACATGTATTTTTATCCATGGTTCTTCATCTGTTTCCTCATTAATGGTTATCTACTTATGTGCTGAAGCTGTATAGCTAGGAACATCAGAATGTTTTTCCATGCGTAGAGGTGGTTAATATTTTGAGGAGGGGATGGATCCATTGTGAGGAATCCTACGTATCCTAGTTAATACATGAATGTACATCCATGT
Organism: Viscum album; assembly: GCA_963277665.1. NCBI lineage: Eukaryota > Viridiplantae > Streptophyta > Magnoliopsida > Santalales > Viscaceae > Viscum > Viscum album. The sequence goes on from OY728166.1 coordinate 762,641,496, forward strand.
AGTTTGGTAAACCTATTAGGTTTAAAATCATATATAAAGAACATATTTTTAGACACTTAGGCACCAGATATTTGAGATTGAGTCTCAAGGAGACATCCTACGTATCCTGGTTGTGGAAGGAATTAGAGTTATCATAGTTTGATCATACCCTTGGAACTGTCCCTAAGGTAGATGCCTCTGTATGAGGGATATTTATATCATGCCTCTCATTGGATAATATATAATTATATTTCCCTGGTTGGTGGAGATTCTTGTTTCCAATGATGTTTTCATCGTGGTTCCCTATGCTCATGTGAGCAATGCTCGATGTGAGAAACAAGGGATAGGAAGTGAGCATCCCCATTTCATACAGATGTAGGGATTTTGTAATGAGAATTCCATTAGATGTTAATATATTGCATGAGTTTTAGAGAGGAATCATATGTATCCTAATTATTGTATGAATCAGATTCATCATAGTTCAGTTGATTTCTCAGTCTGTTGAGGGATGAGGTAGAGTGATCAACCAATGAGAATGATTAGGTCTTGAGGGTTGAAATGTCAGAGAATTTAGAGACCCAAACTAAGTTGTATTCCCATTTGAGATCATGATCATTCATTATGAAGAAATCGTACATAATCAAGTTATAATATGAATTTGATTCCTCGCAGTTCAATTGATCAGATATTACATACAATCATTGCTTTTATAGTCCTAAAGTTTTATGATATAGATTCTAGGACCATTGAAACTCCATAATCCCATGTGATACATGCTCGATGTGAGAAAAAAGGGGGAGAAAATGATCGGTCTCATTGTATATGAATGTTGTACTTAGGCAGCGGGACATCCCTTCATGGGTTAATATATATCTATGGCCTCATAGAGGCATCCTACATATCCTATTTATGGATGGAATTATAGTCATCATAGTTTAGTTGATAGATGATCACACACTAACATTACCCTTTCCTTTATAGAGGTTTATGATGAAAATTATATGATATTTTCAACTCCATAATCCCATATGGATTATGCCTGATTTGAGAAATGCAAGATCGAAAATAAACACTACTATTTCTTGTGGATGTCGTACATAGGTACTGAGATAACCCTTGGAAGATTAATATATAGCTTAAACCTCGAGGAGGTGTCCTATGTATCCTAGCTATGGTAGGAATATGGGTTTTTTTAGTTCCCTTGATAGAGTCTTACATAGGGAAGTGGCCCAATTAATTAGGTCTTACACATCAATGATGGAAAATGTCATCAAATCCATGGATTGCCTTGTGATTTGGCCAGTTTTTTTCCCTATGATGCATTGATCGTCTGTTCAAAATGCCTTTATTGCCTACTCGACATGTCATAGAGTGTGTATCATACATTTCCAAAGATAATTGAATGATCTAGTTGACTTTTCTAGAGGAACTTACATAATATATGTGGCATTTACAATGGTTTTCACATGATAAATGATGTCTTATTTGGAGGATATTGCAATACATGGCCGATTGATTGTATAATCCATCGCATGATCCGAGAGGATATGTTTAGATGTTGTAACATGATATAGATTTAATTACCTAGTATCATCGGGAGAGATATTTGAAACACATTTAGGTAGTTGCAAGAGTCTTTGTGACTTGTCTCATAGGGTGTTATGTGTCCTGGTCAACATATCTAGGGGAAATCAGAAGACCTTGTTGGTGTTCCAAAATGGATTTGTGAGATCCAGTTTACACACATGTGTGTGACAATGGTACTCTTCTATCATGAGTTGGATTCACCAAATGAGTTTGGAGACATGTCTAAAGGACATTTCGAAGCTTGAACGGGAAGTCTAGAGGGTTTCTTGAGACTTGGTTGGAAAGACTAATGGGAACCATGTGATTATATTTGAAATGTCTAGAGGACTTCGAATGACCAAAATAATATACCGAAGGAACTTCATGAGATCTCAGAAACATGTCCTTGTCCTATTGTGTTTCCTAGGTGGTTCATGGTAATTTCTTGAGGGTCAAAGTGTATGTTTTCATGTATGTATCCCACCTTTAGTATTTTTTTAGACTTTATATTTATATTTACATAGATTTGTTCAGTGTTAACATGTATTAAGACTCAATTGATCTAACAACTTTCTTTAATGTTCTTTGTGTTCCCTTCAAGGAGTCCTTGAAATGATCTATTCGTGATCACAAGAAGTGATTTATTCATGATGCATGGTTTCTTCGGTTATTCCTCAATATCTTACATGAAGAAAGTATTCTCATTCATTAGATTAGTCACTGTGAGAAATACTCTCTACCACTAGTACATTTGGGTGCTTCAAGATCAACTCTTCAATTGTAAATTCCTGATTCTACGTCAAATTCCTCTTCTTCACACTAGGGTAGGGGATTTATAAGCCATACCACACTAGTTGTTCCTATATTTTCATGGTGCACATCGTCTGAACCCTGGCTAGAGATCGTGAAGTGATTCAGAATCACATGAATTCATGAGTCTCTTCTATTGATCACTCTTAGGGTGTCACCTGATTTTCAATTATCACGAGTCCATCCTATCAATGCCTCCTCAAATGTATTATTTCCAATTAATGGGGACTTGTTGAATCATGTGGGTATTTTAAAAGACTTCCATATTTTTGTATTGATCGGTTGATGGACCTTCTCAAGATCATGGATCATGTTGAGAAGCATTCATGTGATTATAAAGTCCTTTTTTGGTAATTTTCAATAGAAAATGATGTCTTCTCATGATGCCTTCACCAGATCATGCCAACTTTTATGGGGTCTTATGAGACTGTTCTGTAGACATCCTTTATGCATCACAAGATTTTTATGACTATGAAAGTATTTTGGTTCCCTTAATTTTTCTTTCCTTTATTTATTATTAAATGGTCAAGATTCATGTGAGATTTTATGAGTAATGTTGAGGGAAAGTACTCCACCTCTTAGTTATTTATCACATGACTAATAAACATCCTATGAAGATGTGTGAGCATATTATGGAAAATCTATTTGTTTATCCATAGGGATCCAAATGGTGAATTCAATGTTTCTTGTACATACCTGAGGCTCTCCACATGATGAGGATGACATGCCAGTGCGATTTTACATGATGAGGCATACATGTCACCAGGGTATCATGGTGTCTTGAAGATCTATTGGGGCAGGTTGCATGATGTTTTATAACCATGAGTGGATCTCACATCCTCTTTTTTTCTTTTAGTTAGTTTATATTACAAATTCTTTGGGATATAATGTGTTTTATTGAATGTTTTTGAGGAAAATAATTCTCCTCATCAGTGACTCATCGCATTGATTTACAAATGCAACAATGTCCTACCTTGTGGATATTCTATTCCCATTTTTCAAGGATTTGTTGACGGTTTTTCAGGTGACCTTCGATTGACCGGTCGTATGACCTATAGGAGCTTATCTAGTTATCTTCGTGCAACCACTAATTTTTCGAGGCCACTTCATGACTGTATAAGGGCTTGTCAGATTGGTCTCTATGGGATCAGCTTCTGGTTATTCATTTCACATGGTTCCATCATGTGACCCTGTGATAGTCATGAGATTATGTATCCCTTGAAGTCTTACATGTTCCATGTTCATTTGACCACATTCTTCTTCATTTTATTTGTGAGGAAAATAATACCCATATTTAGGTAATTTATCCTTTTTTTTTTTTCAGATTCTCATTTTTCGGGCATCCACACAATTATACAGGAAGTTAAAGGACGTTCATCCAAAAGGAAATGCAAAGTAACATATTTTCATCTCACTTGTTTCATATATAGGATAAATATAATATTCACCACTTCACATGTGTGGTGAATCTAATGAAATTTATTTTATATTATATCATGAATTATGTTATTTTCAAGTTATTTTGAGTTTTAGTTTGAATTATTAATTCTAAGGGGGTTTTAATTAAAATTTACCAAGTGGTAAAAATTTTCATAACCTGATTCCTTTTCATTGGGTTATTATACTTTCTCATTATCATTAATATTCTAAGGTTATGTGTGTAATCTATTTTTACAGTCTATTACTATTGTTCCACTTATTTTACATGGATTTACTTTTAACACACATAATCTATTCATTGACTGATTCTTACATCAACATTATGGTCTCTTCAAGGGTTTACATGAAAATCTCATTTTATTCGTGATTTTATCAACATGAATTTCAATTAGAATTAATTAATAGATAATTATTTAATAAATAATTTCACTTCATTATCCTTGGGTTATTCATGTCCTTTTCAAGTAATAGTACTATAGTTTCTCTCTTTTTTACACCAATTTTTTTTAAAAATATTTTCAAAAAAACATGACATCATTTATCTTTTAGTCAGAGAACCTATTTTTTTCTAAAAACCTTTTTTTCTATAAATGATTTCAAAAATATATTTATATTTTCCAAAAAAATTATTGAAGAATATTTTACCCTTCTTTATTTCAGAAATTTTATTAAAGTAATCTTCTTTTCTCTTTCCAAAGAAGGAATTTTTCTATACTTTTTGTTGTGTAAAATGATTTTCCTTTATACCATGTATGATATATATATATATATATATATTCCCACTATAATTCATTTGAAGTTTCCTTTTCATGATTAAAAGGTTAATTTAAAAAAAATCTTCTAAAATTGATATTCAATGAAAATTATTTCCAAAATGTATTTCAAGATTAAAAGTATATTTTCCTTCAAGAATGTTTTCGAAACATATATTAATAGTAGTTCAATTCATCAATAACAATAAAACTTTATCCTTACTCCACTTGGTATATGTTGTATTGATAACACACTTATTCTTCATCTAGATGGTTTTGGATTGATTTAACCATGAATAGTATTTATATTCACTTTCTTTATTTATTTTTTAGTCTCCTTGGAATATTTAATTTCCTATGATCCCTGAACATTAAATTTACCATAAATATCCATATAATTGATCATTGATATGATTATTCCCTAAAACATCTACCATTTTAAAAAACATTTCATACATTATAGTTCTCTGATTAACTGGGAAAATATTGATATATCCACATCTTTTACTCAATGAGTTAATTTGATATGTCACATTGTTCATGACTTAAATCGATTATTCATTATATGATGAATGCTTTGACAAGGTATGGCATGGGTGGGGAACAAATAGAAAAAATGCATATTTACATGGTTCAAAACTATGATAATAGGCCCCAAAACCATGGTTTTAGGCTATAACCATGATTTTGGCCAACAGTAGCTGCTATCGTCATGGCAGTAACGCTCATCATATTTCCACTGTTTTAAAAACTGTGGCAATAGGCCTTGAAATTGGCCACTATGGTGGTTGACCTATGTCCATGGTTAAAACCATGGATATAGGTGCTATTTCCACAATGTAAAATTGTGGCTATAGCCTCGTTAAACCATGGTTATAGCCTCGGTAAACTGTTGCAATAACCAAACAAAATGTATCTGTCGACAATCATCACTTGCACCTCCCCTTTGCAAATCAACGTTCCTCTCCACTACACCATTTAATGCTTCATGTATATATATATATATTACAAAATATATATTATTATAAATCATGGTAATAACCTCAGAACTGTAGAGGTAGGTCTTCCAGCCAAAATTTTTGTGGAAAATGTTTTTTCCCATGGAAGCATGGGAACCGTATAGCCACAGTTTTGAAAAACTGTGGTTATAGGCCTTCAAAAAAAATATAATATATCCAAGATTTTAAAACCATGGATATATGTCTATGGAATTAGACAATTTTTATTGTTGTGGGGCCTGGTTATTAAGGGACCATTAATGCATCAGTTGTGTCAGGGGAATAATTAGTAGGCTAGGAAAAGCAAATGGGTTTTTTCCCCAGTATGATATAAATTTTCTTATGAAGAGCCTTGATAGTAAAGGTACCATGTACCAAGGAAACATGAAATACAATAATTAATCATTTTCTTCATTTAGATTCATTTATTATTTTCCATGATATTTTTACTTTGACGTTATCTATGGATGCATTTCACTACCAGTTCATTGATTAAATGGAATGTGTTTCATTTATTTGTCTTTTAATATTTATTATTCCTTATCTAGTTATTTTAATGGAATGTGTTTTATGTTTTTACCTTATAATATTGGTTATCTATTTTGTTTATTGGTTATATGGAATCTGTGTTATATTATTTACCTTTTTATATTGGATATTCTCATTGATTCATTATTGATTCCTCTATACTTATCCCTTAATAATAATTTTATCTCAAACTTATTATGTTTCTTTTCCCCATTAATCAGAGTTGTGTACTAAGAAATATATGGAATTATATGATTGATTGAAAAAATATATTATCAAATAAATGTGTCATAATGTGTGTATTCAATCTTAATATAAGACATGTGTTTGTATCTAGTTTACCAGAACTTATAAACACTTTGGTCTTTTGGGACATGATTTACTAGTATCTTATTCCGATGTAATGGTAGCATGACACTAGATTAGGGATTTATAGGGCCAGGTTTCTACAACTAGTATTAGATTAGGTCTTATAGAAACCTTGGTAACTATATTTAGGAAATATATATTATAGAACATAGCCCTATGATTGAATTTTAGGTTATGTATATAAGAACATCCTTGAATTTCATTAAGGTAGAGATTATATGGGTCTTCCTATAAATACATCCCCATCTAGATACTATAAGTGTATATGGTTCTCGAATAGATATACCTACGGGTAATAACTCTGAAAAGCTACATCATACCTAACTCAAGTGTAACATGATAAATGACAATGTTCCTTACTATGCACCTAGTTTGACACTCTCAGAGGATATTCTTAAGATAATTATCATTTTATTTACAAACCATTATGATGTATTTGAATTGATAATGACAATGAATGATGTAGGTTAAAACTGAGGTGTTTTAGATTGAAAATAAGGTTTCATGATTTACATATCCTATATATGATAATATTCTTTTTTTACTATGACTATTGTTACTGACACTATGCTTTCCAGTTTTAGTCAATGGATACAACCCAAAAGGGTAACATTAATATTGAACATGAAGAAGAATGTGTGGATAAAGAGAATCCAAAGGGGGTGTTGATTGGAGGGAAATATTTTGTGTTAATTATTAATAATTTTTTCAAATATATTATTAGAAACATATAATTCAACCAACTGATAGACTCATCAATGAATATAAGGATAGAGTTTTCTAATGGATCCAATAGTGGAGACTGTTGTTTCCTTTGGAATTTGGGGATGACCTCCTTTATGGGAGGTTCAAACATTCTGATCGGTTTCTAACGGGTTTGTTCATAGAACCGAAAACATCCAATGATTCCACATCCATTTGGACCAACATTCCCAAGGTAGGCACTCATTAGTTTGTGGACTGATGAGGCTTAGTAATTTTCATTGGTCGAGAGGATGGGAAGTCGGACTCATCACACCTTTTTTAGGGGAATTGTTTTCTACTCCAGGACTCACTTTATAGATTTAAGTTGTGTTCATGAATCCTTATTAAATTACCAAGTATAAAATGAGCTTTCCTTTAGATCTGACAATCAATGTTCGATATGTACAAATTTAAGGAATATTTTATATGTATTTTAGGTTCTACATTGATAGAGAATCGTCTGTACTTGTTAGATATTCTTAGTCAATGGTATCATTTGATATGTAAAAGTCTCTTGGTCATTATAACGACCATCCTGGTTTTAAGGCCACTCAGTGGGGCACTTGAAGTTTATTGTCTTTCAAAAGGACATGGATTATTTCAGATTTGGGATCGAACCCACAGATGGGCTACCTAAGTATCCTTTGTTTAGAAAAGTAATCATAACCCACGTAGTTCGATTAAGGGAGTATGATGTTTATGATTGATGGATCAAATAAGGATGTCATAATTACTTTTACACTCTAAGCTCACGTGAGTCATTCTCAGTGTGGGAAACAAGAGGTATTGGTAAAAATTAGACAATTCTGCCGTAAAAGAAGCAATCATAAGAAATAAGGTGGGATTTATGTATGTATGACTGCCCAGATAAATGAATATTTGGATTTACTTCAGGGAATAAATCCAGGAACATGGTCCATAAAGGTATATGTGCTTCATGGAGATTTAAATACTCTAACTTGGGGATTACTCCAGAAAAGGATTCCCAAATTAGGAGAGGACTTATGATTGGGTTTTTACTCCTGAGAAGGAATCCCAGATCAAAGGTAAATTAGGACTAGTTAAGAGTAATTAAGACTGGGGCTTACTCCTAAAAATGAGGCCCAGGTTAAGATACTTGAAAAATTATGGGACTTGGGGCTTACTCTTGAGGACAATGCCCAAATTAGGGGACTGAGGCTTATTCTTAAAATGGAGGCCCAGGTTAATGAAATTATGTTTGGGGCTTACTCCTAATGAGGATTCCCAAATTAGGGGACTGGGGCTTACTCCTGAAAAGGAGGCCTAGGAGGAAATTATGACTAGGGCTTATTCCTGAAAAGGAGTCCCAGGTTAAGAGAATTATGGTTGGGGATTACTCGTAAGGAGGATGCCCAAATTAGGGGACTGGGGCTTACTCTGGAAAAGGAGGCCCAAATTAATGAGTTCTCTCATTATAAAGGATGAGGTTGAATGAATGAAATCTCAATATTTAGTAACATAAAGATGTGTAAATCACTAGGTTTTGAGAGATATTCCACATAATTCCTTTCAGATAAGGAATTAAAATCGAGAAATCATGCCACAAATGGCTTTGAATAGTGTCTTGAAGACTGAATATTGAATAGGAGAGGTCTAATGGCTTAAGAGGGGTGAAATGGGCAACAAGGGCACCCAAAAAGGCAGGGGCGCGCAAGTCCTGGAAAGCGCGCTGGTACTGCGTGGGCGCGCAAGTCCTGGTCGTGCAGGTATACCTGCACGACACATGGGTACTTGTGCAATGGTTAACCAGCAGGGTAATACTTGAGTGACTCTTGTTTAAATCCTTTAAAATCATCTTGAGGTTCTTCCATAAGAGGGGCACGCAAGTTCTATTGAAGGAGTAAGGCGGCGCGCAAGTGTGGCCATTTCCCTTAAGGGCTGGCCACTCAGGCGCGCAAGTGTTGATGAGTTTCAACACTTAGGCCTTCCTCCTCCTCTTTATATCTTCCATTCTAGGTAAAAAATTACCTTAGAAGTGTTTCGGAAGCTTTGAGAATAGACTAGGGCGCCGGGGGCTTAAATCTGAGTTTCTGGAAAAAAATCCTCCTCGAATGGGGGGCCAACATGGTCTATTTATAGGCAGGAGAAGACCCTGGGTGATTATCACTTAGGTCGTGCAAGTGGACTTGCGCGATAGTGATAGAACTTGCGCGGCACATGTGAAATGTTCTCCTTGTTCATCCCTTTATCGAATTTTGATGTTTTCTTCAAAGGATGCATCAATTTATGCTAAGTCATTTCCCTTTACATTCCAATGGACTCTGTGATGGAAGGAGCATAAAAAAAATTCCCCCCTCAGAGTTGGATCCAGAGAGAATAGAGGATTTGACTCTGAGGCAATCGAGGATTAAAAAGAAATTGGGGCGTGCAGGTTAGGGCGTGCAAATGAGATTTGGGTGCGTAGGGTCTGGCACGCAGGGATATGGCCTATGATCGTGCAGGGTATAGCACGCAGGGTTCTGGCCACGTCTATAAATAGAGGGCTTCACTTCCATACAAAGCATTCAGATTTCTAGATTTCAAACCTTCGAGCTCTCGTCACACAGGTCACCTTCGCCACACCGGTTGCTCTGTTTTTCACTGTTTCTTCGTCGTCGCACTACTGTGTAGGTATCTGGACCTGTGCGGTGATACTTTCATGCCAAATACTTGCACATCATCTCCATACTTGCGCGCCAAATACTTTTGCGGAAGCTCCATACTTGCGCGCCAAGTTTAGACGTGCACGCCTTAATTCCTTTGCCATTTTTTTCGAATTCTTTCACAAATTTTATGAAAAATCAACTTACTTAAGAGTTAATTATTCATCCTTTGTGCAGATTCAATGGCTCCTAACAGAATCATAATGGCTGATGAACTGGCTAGCAAGCTGATTGATGACATGATGAACATTTTTGGCCATGATTACTATGATATCTGTGACAACACTCTCCCAAATTTGGCTAAGTACTTGAAGAAATATCATCTAACTTTCCACAGATCATCTACCTGCCTCTATATGGTCATGGTCATCTGCAAGAAGTCAATGTTCCAGATGAAAATATTTATGCGCCTGAGATGCATCTACATTTCTACTCCTCTGTTTCGGTTATGTTGTACATTACGAGCAACAACATTGGTGTGAACTTTCAAAAAAAATTGCATTCCATTTCCTTGCAGATATGAAAACGGCAAACCCATGGGCTGAAATTTTTTTTGCTCCCAGTTGGTGGAGAGAAGACAAACATGGGATTAGAGAAATATCTGAAAAGAGTACTCTCTCCAAATGGCTCTTTACTTCCAATGCTTCATCCTCAAATCCATGTATCCATCTTCTAAGTATCTTGGACAGAAACAGAGTCACTGTGTGATCAGAAGAAAATGTTCTCAAACCGCACTCAAGAACATTCTTTTACAATTGTTCCAAGAAGATCTGGTATCATTGCATCTCTTATGGTATCCAGTTGAATGAATGAATTCCAGGTGGCTACTGATGAATCTCGATATGTCGTAAATCAAATGAAGAGTTATCTTGAAATCCTCTTGTAATTCTTGAAAAAGAGAAGAGACTCCAGTCTGTGGATGTCCTTCTATCTCTTGTGCATCAATGAAAAACACTTTCACCTTCAATCATTTGTACCTGCATTCTTTTTCTATATTCTTTAGATTTTACTTAAGCCAATGGGCCTAGTAAGACTAGTTTGATTTTTACTAGGATTAATGAAAATAACCCTACAAACTTGAAAATTTTAATTGATCAATGTTACCTAAATCATACAAAATGTATGTTTAGTGAGCTGGAACTTGACTTTTATTCAGAGTTCCTTTGTCTTTTGTGGGCAGTTTAAAGTCATGAATGTCGGACATAAAGAGTCCAATGTTTAAGGTCGAAATAACTTTGACCGAATGAATTAAAATTGACTCAATTCCTTGAAAATTCATCTGAAAACATATTACCATACTCAAGTATGAGGTAAAATATGTAAGCTATGAGTTAAGAATATTTTAATCTGAGTAATGACATGAAAAAGAGATAAAAGGAATTAGAAGAAGTAGTTCCCAAGAATGAAGTTACCATTATTTAACAAACCCGTTAGGGGGTTGAATTATGCAGGGCCACCTAAGGGCATTAGCTGCATAGTTAAATAAATAGTATCTTTTGGCTAACAAGTCTGTTATGTAGACTGTTTATGCAAGGCCTTTTATGGGCATGTGCTGCATAGTCAGGAAAAAGAACTCTCATAAATTTACCTTTCTACTGCTAAAAGCCAGTGAAAGTTTTATGGAGATTCAAATCTTCCATAGTATAGAGTTTGTTGTATGGAAAGAGTTTCTTGAATATGGAGAAGATATTTCCAAACAAGATTATCGAAGAACTGGATGGATATTACTCCTAAGAAGGTCTGTCCCAAATGTAGGGAAGGAGAATATAAACCATAGACTTGAATACTTTCAGATCATGAAAACGGATATGGGACAAATATGTTACGGATGGCTATTTTTTCGGATCCCTACATATTGTCATTTAAGACAAATAAGGACAAAAGAGGCATTCTTACCAAGAATGAAGTTACCACTATCCGACAAACCCGTTAGGGGGTTGAATTATGTAGGGCCACCTAAGGGCATTGGCTGCATAATCAGATAATAGTATCTTTTGGCTAAAAAATCTATTATGTAGACTGTTTATGCAAGGCCGCCTATGGGTATGTGCTTCATATTCATGCAAAGGAACTCTCAGAAGTTTGGCATTTTTGTGACTAGAAGTCATGAAAAGGGTTATGAAGATCTGAAAATATTTAAGGTTAGGATTATGACACATAAAGTTAGGTATTGTCCAATGTATATAGAGATACATAGATCAATGCTAACCATAATCATGTTGTGGCTGGGTCCTGAATTGAAATGTTGGACTTCACTACGTATCCCATAAGGATGTGAATCTAGCCATACTTAGTTCTTGAACTACATTTTAACGTCATGTGGGAAAAAATGATTAGAGATCTTAGTTTAAGGTCATAGAGCTTGGACCATTAAAATAAATACACAATGTGTGCTTTCATGGGGACTTTTCAGCCAAGGGACTGAAAGCGGAATTTGGGGTTAGGCCCAAAGACTTTGGGCTGGATTCGAGGGACACTCGAACGTTCCTACGTATCCCATAAGGATGGGAATCAAGCCCACGTAGTTCTAGAAATACCCTCTATACAAATTTGGTTCGTACATGTGAAGGGTGAAAGGGTACTTTAGTACAATGAAGTTTTAACCCAAGATAAAAGGTTTGGGTATTTCCATGTATGCATGTAGTCTTTGAAATGAAACATGATTGAAAATTAATGTAAATAATGGTTCCCTCTCAGGTGAGGGTATCAAAGAATATTGTAGTTTATTGTCATACTGGTCAAAACTGTTGTATAGCTTAACATCATATAACAAGGACGAAAGTGAACCAATGTAAAGATATTGATTTTATGGGCAGCTCCATGAATCAACATCATATGAGATGGAGGTGAACCGATGTGAAGAGATTGGTTTTGGGATTGAACCTTGGGATGTTGCCTACGTACCCAGCCCGGAAGGCAAGGATCAAAACCTGCGTAGTTCAATTAAAGAATGAATTAATTATCAAGTTGTTCTTGGGGACAACGACCTAAAAATGATGTTGTTGGGACTTACACATGGTTAGTAGCCCAGAGAGAGTGTTATAGTTAAGTTTTGATCTAAGATCACGTGAGTCATACTCGGTGTGAGAAACAAGAGGTTACAACAACCTTAACGATGCATAGTTTAATGTCATGTAGGACATATCAAGGACTTTCTGTACAGTTTGGCATCATGTAGTTAGGACGATGGGGACAATATAGTTTAACATCATGTTGGATGAAAGGGGGACTGTGCAGTTTAATGTCATGCAGTGAGGAAAAAAGAGTACACCATTTAACGTCATGTTGAACGTATTGGGGATTTTTTCACAGTTTAACGTCATGTTGGATGAATTAGGGACGATAAATTTTAGCGTCATGTTGGACGAAAGTGAGAATAGTTTAAGTTCATATGCATGGACCGTGGATGGTGCAGTTTAATGTCATATTGGACGGTAGTGTAGTTTAAGGTCATACAGGACCTTTGATGATTATGTAGTTTAATGTCTTTCCAGACGTAAGGGACTTTTATACAGTTTAGCATCATGTAGTTAGGACGTCACAGTTTAATGTCACATCATGCTGGACGTAAGGGACTTTTGTACAGTTTAGTGTCATGTAGTTAGGACATCACAGTTTAACGTCTTGCTGGACGTAAGGGACTTGAAAATAGTTTAGGGTCATATGCATGGACCGTTGATGATGCAGTTTAAGGTCATACTGGACCATTTAGGGAACTTTTTCACAGTTTAACGTCGTGTGGGACAAAAGTACAAATTGTTTAAGGTCATATGTATGGACCATTGCTGTATAGTTTAATGTCATATAACAAGGATGATGAAGGGGACACAGTTTACCGTCGTGTGGGATGAAAGTACAAATAGTTTAAGGTCATATGTATGGACTATTGATATGTCGTTTAACGTCTTGTTGGACGGTTGTGCAGTTTAAGGTCATACCAGACCATTTGGGGAACTTTTTCACAGTTTAACGTCATGTGGGATGAATGTAAAAATAGTTTAAGGTTATATGTATAGACCATTGATATGTAGTTTAACGTCTTGCTGGACGGTTGTGCAGTTTAAGGTCATACCGGACCATTATGCAGTTTAACGTCTTACTGGACAGTTGTGCAGTTTAAGATCTTATCGGACCATTTATGATGTATTTTGTGTTTATACAAAATACTTCTTCAAAAATATGGCATTTGTTGGAGTAGTGATGAGTTCTCCATCCATCGAGATTAATGTATAAGCTCCATTGGAGTAGACCCTGTGTATTGAGTAAGGTCCTTCCCATTTTGGATATAGGTTGGGAGGTTTCTTTCCTGGTATCATTGGAGTTCTGAGAACTAATACCAATTCTCCCTGAGTGAATGAATGAAGATGAACTTTTTTGTTAAAATCTTGTGCTATTCTATTCTGATAGACTTCCAAGTAGTGCAAAGTGCACAATATTTTCTCATCTAACCGTTCCAATTCATTCAATCGATTTTGAGATTGTTCATCTGTAGATGAATGATCACAAATGGCTTCTCTGAGCGAAGGAAATTGAACTTCAATGGGAAAGACGACTTCCGTTCCATATACCGGTGAATATAGAGTAGACCGAGTTGTAGTGCGGGTGGTAGTCCGATAATCCCATAAAGCATGAAAGAGTTTATCAGGCCATGAACTCTTATCTTTATCCACCATCTTTTGCAGTATATTTGGAAGATTCTTTTTAAAGGCTTCTATATGGTCGTTGCCCTCTGCATGATACTGAGATGAATGGTTGGATTTGATGTTGTATTCTCGATACAACTTCTTCACCTCGGATGAACATAAGTTGGTGCCATTGTCTGTCAATATGGTATGAGGGACACCAAATCTGGTAATGATGTTAGACTTGATGAAGCTAACAACGCATTTAGAACTGACTTCCTTGAGAGGTATTTCCTCTTCCCATTTGGAAAATAAGTCAGTAGTAGTAAGAATGTACTTAAACTGCTTGGTTGTAGCTGAAGGGTAAGTTCCCACCACATCCATTCCCCATGTGGAAATTGGCCATGAGTATTTAGCTGTATGAAGCAACTCTAGAGGTTGATGAATGAAGTTGGAATGTACTTGGCATGAATGACACTTCTTTGTTAAATCAACACAATCTTGTATCATTGAAGGCCAAAAGTATCCAAGCCTTCGAATCTGATCAGACATTCTATGTCCACACTGGTGGGCACCACAGACTCCTGTATACACTTCTTTCATGACAGCCATTTTCTCTTCACCATCAATGCATCTGAAGAGAACTCCATAAAAACCACGTTTGTAGAGAATTTTCTCTAGGTGATTTGGGCTATCATAAAGAGTAATATTGACCACACGTCACCGGATTTGTTCTTTCTAAGCTCTATTAGGTGGAAGTGTTCCATTTTGAAGGTATTCTCTGATAGTTGACATCCATCCTGTAGTATGACCATACGGTTCAGGAATGGGACTAATTTCATTAATTTACTCTATTCTGATTCAAACATAAGGTGAAATTGCATGACAGTGGGCAATATTAATGGTTGTATCATCCCGATTTGGATCTGCCAAAGCTGTGGTTATATTAGCCAGTGCATCATCTTCAACATTTTTTGATCTTGGGACAGAAGAAAATATCGGTTCCAAAGGGAGTTCCTCCATTAACTGTCTGACGTAATCATACAAAGGTATTAGTTCTTATTTTCTGATGGCATAATCCCCATTGACTTGTTTGATTACTAGGTCTGAATCACCTTTCACCTTTAAGTGATTCACTTGTGCTTGAAGTGATAATTCCAATCCTACGATGAGAGCTTGGTATTATGCTTCATTATTGGTACCACCTTCCCAGAATAAGAAGGAATAAGGTAACACTGCATTTTCTGGAGAAATGAGCACAATTCCTAAGCCAACTTTGTTGAATTTAGGATTTTCCATTTTCCTCCCTGTTGGACTTCTCGAAGCACCATCAAAATACATTTCCCATGCTTGAGGACTTTCTTAAATAGAGAAGACTTCCTCATCAGGGAGTTCAATATCTAAAGATGTGTCTTCCACTGAAGGGTGTTCAGCCAGTAAATCAGCAAGATCTTGGACCTTTATTGCCTTTTAAGACACATACTAAATGTCGAATTGCTGCAAAATAACTGCCCACCTTTCCAGACGTCCTGTAAGAATTGGACGACTAAGGATGAATTTGAGCGGGTTATTGCGAGATACCAATTGGACCTCATGATGTTGCAGGTAGTTTCTCAACTTATGAACTGCAAAGATTAATGCCAGGCAGCACTTCTCAATACTTGAATATCTGGTTTCTGCTTCAAGCATAGTCCGACTGAGGTAGTATAGGCTGTTTTCATTCCCAGCATCATTCTTTTGAGCAAGAAAGGCACCCAATGATCGCTCTAGAGCTGTCACGTAAAGGATAATTGATCTTCCTTCAATAGGTGGAATGAGTACCAGTGGACTCAAGAGGTATTTCATGAGAATATCGAATACTTCTTGATATTCTTCAGTCCACTGGTAAGTGACTCTATAACGACCCATACTTTACATATATTGTCATTACTTCAGAATTTAAGCACACTTATTACAACATATAACAAAACCAGGAAAGGACCGTATAGTTATAGAGTCTTTAGAAACTAGGAAACATAAACAACTGGTTCATAAAGCATATACTTTGCCTCCCATTTATTTCATCATATCTAGAGTCCCTTTTTGGCATATCCTACTTAATAACCTTCTTCCTGACCAGGGGAAATAAAACATACAAAAGGGTGAGCTCAAATGCTCAGTAATGGTAAACAAAAGAAATATCAATCACATCATATACATAAGAACATAACTTTTGGAAATCTTAACCTGCAAAAGAAATCATAATTTCATAACATGGGATAAATCATAGTAGTGAAATGTAATCTAAATAATCATAACTTAAAACATGAAACTTTGTGTCATACACAATCATATATAATCAATTATTATTAGTCAAGACTCATTTCCAAAACTATCTTAGTGGACAAAGTCTATTTATGAACCGAGTTCACTCCTCGTTTCAGTCCTGTTTCACTGAACCAGTTTAACCTGCCGTTCCATCCATGTCTATCTCATGAGATATAAAATCTTTACCCAATGCATTGGTGGGAGATATAGGTCTCACCCATCTCATAATTATATCATTCTTATGTGTGCCACAAAATCATAAACCATACATCATAGCATAACCCATGTAACCAAAATGGGAATCTTAAACATCATGACATCATAGAACAATTCATATAAGATAAAGGAATTCATAAAAATAATTCCATCAAAACATAATAAAATCAATTTAATAATAGGGATAGAAATATAACCCTTTATTATCTTATATGTAAAATAATTTTGATAAAGCACTTGAACTCCATTCTTGAAGAAAATATCCTTTCTACTTCAAAAACACTTTTCCTTTCTTAACATGTCGTACAATTCTAAACTAAAAGAAGTTGATTAAAAATAAACTTGTAAACTTGTAAATTAATATTCTTGAAAATAATGTTTTAAAAATCCATTCATTCCGTATAAGTTAAAAAAACATTATTCTCGTCCTTTTGTCGAAAAAGTCAAAAAGTACCTCGTACGAAAAAACGACAAAAGATTCCTTTCATATCTTTTACTAAAAACTCACAGAAGGGTAAAATTATATTTAAACAATTATAGGTGAATGGAAATAATATTACATATTGAGGAAACATGGATGTGGATGATAAAATACACCCTAGTAAATTTCAAAGTATAAGGAATCTCAGATAAAAATGAGATTGTGATATTTCCCTTACATTAGGTCTGATTTGCTTCATAAGTGTCTGAACCTCCTGTATAATGATTTAAATAATGTTATTGACTTATTCCAGAATCATACATATTTTTATGATATCATATATGGTCATATTCTTAGCTTCTTATTAGTAATATTTCATTACTACTTGATTATTTGGGTGTTTATTACTTTTTATTCTTATGCGTGTTTGGTCGAATAAATTCTTATCCTTATTTTTAGGTTATAGATACCTCATTTATAGAATTGTATTAGTGTAATATATATAATATTTATTCACTCAATTCATTTATAAAATCATTATGCAATGAAGATCATGAAGAATGAGTCGCATCACATCGTGGAGACGGTATTCCGTACGTACGCACGAGCGATGCTATTGTTCCCATGATCGTGGAATTGTATTGGAGTGTATGTATACTATTTAA
Source organism: Viscum album (assembly GCA_963277665.1). Lineage (NCBI taxonomy): Eukaryota > Viridiplantae > Streptophyta > Magnoliopsida > Santalales > Viscaceae > Viscum > Viscum album. The sequence continues at coordinate 762,659,576 of OY728166.1, forward strand.
AAATTAATATCACTTTAAAATAGTCATATATAGTCATTATTTACACCATTATACCCATCCAAGTAAGGTGGTGGTGGAAAATAGATTACACCATGGCTTGGAGACGGTATTCCGTACGTACGCACGCGCGGTGATTTCATTTTCCGTAGGATGGATAGATGGTGAAATAGGGTTGTTTCATACTTATAATAACATATCTGTAAATGAGTGATACTGATGTTATTACTTCACAATGAAACAACTAAATAAGAAGAAGTGGAAAAATAAAGTTGAAAGAATTGGTAATGGACATTACCTCTTCTTTAAAGCGCCTCTTTGAGACCTCCTTTTAGGGCACTAAAATTGTTCTTTGAATAAGACCAGGACCTCTAGGATGTTTCTAGGGAAGTGGAGTGGAGAAATTGGAAGGGGTTGGCCAATCTTGAAGGCTCAAAGTGGTGTGAGGAAGAGGGGGAGGAGGTGCCCTTTTATAAGGGAGGAGAGGGGCTCCTTTGGAAAAACTAAAAATATTATTTTATTATAAAGCCAAATTCGGTTTTAAATAGCTCCAAATTGATTTATTTTGAAGCTAAGGTGGGGATGGGTTTAAATCCTCTCATCCAATAGAATTTGGACACGTTTAGTTTACTATTTGAACCTTATAATTTAGTTTTAACTTTAAGTTGGATAATTTTACTTTAACTGTGTCTTTTTGTGTTATTACACTATAAGGTTAATAAACTTACTATAACAAGCCAAACGAACCCCAAGTTGTTTATTATTAATATATATAACTTTATCTAAGTCATTCTTCCGAACCTTAGATTTTAAGGAATAAAATAACAATTAATTATATAATATTTGTTTTAAAAACTATTTTATGTCAATTATGACTCTATTTAGTAATTGATTTTTGTGAAAATCATAACAGAATTATTATTTCAAAAAAATTTTCTTAAAACAATACTAACATGTCATATTAACCTAGAAAATTAGCGTAATTCATAAAAAGTCTCAAATTACATTTATTTGGGTATTTATAACATCAATTATGTCAATATTTCATTAATAAGATAATTACTGCATCATCTTTGTGTCATAAATAAATTAAATTATTTAATGTCTAAAAATTACAAATCAAATACCATTATGTAGGAAATCTTTTTAGATTTCTATTGAATATTTATAGTCTAATTTATCTTATGTATAACCCTATAATAAAAATTATTTACTTATTAAACTTTGATTTTAACTATTTTAACCCTTCTTAAAATAAATTAATAATAAATGTCCTAATCTAATCCAAGTGGGCCTAAATGGTCATATTTTATTCCTAAGATTGTTTTTGGTCGAATTAAACTTATCCAATAGAATTAGGACATGTTTTAGGGTAATAATAATAACATTTTTACAATTAATTACCCTATTTACTTTTAACCGTGGTAAATGAAAGTAAAAAAGTTACTATTCACCAAAAATTATTTTCATCTCATTGAACCACATTTTACTTACTGACATCAACCGTGTCTCTCAGATTTTTGAAATTCTACTCACAGAAGCTGTAAAATTAAGTTTTATGAAAAATTCAGTTTTTTAACTACCACTTAGTGGTTTCACTATTCATCAAAAATTGAAAGTTTTTTGAAAAATACCAAAATTTCACCCTAGTCTAATTTCAATATTCCGAATCCAAAAATGAATTTAATTTTGAAAAATAAAATTTACAAAATTTCAAAAAAGTGGTTATTACTATTCATAACGGCTAGTTTTAATAATATTTTAATAGCATATCGTTGTTTAGTGAAACTCGGTATTGTGTATGACGCAAGCTATCGAGGAAGGTCGTGATTGCGTGTAAAGCAAGCGAAGCAAGTGTTGTTTGTAGTGAAAGATTCCTTTGATGATAACATAAAACTCTCATGTGTTACATTCTTCCCCCCTTAAAATGAATTTCACCCTCGAAATTCGTCACTTTGTAACAAACAGATGAGGATACCTCTCCCTCACTATATCCTCAAGCTCCCATGTATATTCTTCTAATTGGCGGTTCATCCATAAAACTTTCACCAATCGAGTGGTCTTGTTTCGTAGGACTTTTTCGCTACGATCCAGAATCTCTATTGGTTGTTCTTCACAAGAAAGATCTTGCTCCAGCGGTACAACTTCTGTGCTGAGTACATGTGAATGATCAGGTATGTACTTTCTCAGGAGAGATACATGGAACACATTGTGAACATGAGAGAGATTCGGTGGAAGCGCCAATCGGTAAGCTACCTTCCCAACATGATCCAGTATTTCGAAAGGACCGATATATCTAGGGCTCAACTTCCCCTTCTTTCCAAATATCATGACCCTCTTCCAGGGAGATATTCGTTAGAACACTTTATCACCCACTTTAAACTCTAGGTCTTTTCTTCAGTTGTCAGCATGACTTTTCTATCGACTCTGAGCTGATCTTACGTGTTGTTGAATATATCGGACCTTTTCTTCCATCTCATCAACAAGATCAGGTCCTAATAGCTTTTTTCCCCAACTTCATCCCAACAAGTTGGAGTCCTGCATTTCTTTCCATAGAGAGCTTCATAAGGAGCCATCTGAATACTAGAGTGAAAGATATTATTATAAGAAAATTACACCAAAGGTAGGTGTTGATCCCAAACACCTTTTAAATCCATAGAGCAGGCTCTCAACATATCTTCTAGAGTTTGAATTGTTCTCTCAGACTGACCATCTGTCTAAGGATGATAAGCAGTGCTGAAACTCAACTCTGTATCCAGAGTATGCTGAAGACTTCGCCAGAACTTTGAGGTAAACCTCAGATCCCGATCAGATATAATAGAAAGTGGTACTCCATGAAATCTTACCACTTCCTTCACATATATCCTGGAAAGCTGATCTAGAGATAAATCCTCTCTAATAGCGATGAAGTGTGCAGACTTTTTAAGATGATCAACTATGACCCAGATAGCATTATTGCCTTTGGATGTTTAAGGAAGTCCTGTGAAATAATCCATAGTGATGTTTTCCCCTTTCCATTCGGGTATGGGTAATGGTTGTAACATCCCCTTAGACTTCTGTCTCTTAGCTTTAACTTGCTAACAAACCAAGCATCGAGAGACATATTCAGCAACATCTCTTTTCATGCCATCCCACCATAAGTACTCTTTCAGGTCCCTATACATCTTCGTGCTTCCAGGATGAATAGAGAATGAAGAACTATGAGCCTCATCCAGCAGCTCCTTCTTTAATTCGGGGATGGGAGGAACACAAACCCGATTCCTAAACTTTATTATCCCATCACAATCAAGGTTGAATTCAGGAACATTTCTCACCTTCTTTTGTAACTCGACATCTTCTTTCTGTGCCTCTTTAATCTTCACATGTATAGATGGTTGAACAATCATTTGAGAAAGATACGATTTTTCCCATTTCATTATTATTCCAAGATCCATCCTTTGTAATTCCATAAATATTGGATCTTTTGTGATCCTCATCATGGATAAACTGGCATGGTCTTGTCGAATTAATGCATCTGCCACCTTGTTTTCTTTCCCAGGGTGGTAATGAGTTGCGCAGTTGTAGTCCTTAATCATCTCCAACCATCTTCTTTAGCGCATATTCAGCTCCTTTTGTGTGAAAATATACGTTAAACTTTTATGATTAGTATAAATGTCACACCTTTCTCCATAAAGATAATTACTCCAAATCATTAATGCAAAGATTACCGTAGCTAACTCCAAATCATGAGTTGGGTAATTTTGCTCATGTATTTTCAACTGTCGTGAGGCATAAGCTATCACTATATCATTTTTCATAAGAACACACCCCAATCCCTTCTTGGATGCATCACTGTAGATCACAAACCTTTCTCCACTACAAGGCAGTGTGAGCACAGGTTCACTGGATAACCTTCTTTTCAACTCCTTGAAATTCTCTTCACATTCCTCCATCCAGACAAACTTAACTCCTTTCCGCGTCAACTTGGTGAGTGGATTAGATAATCATGAAAAATATTTCACAAAACGTCGATAATATCCTGCCAAACCAAGAAAACTTCAGATCTCAGTTACTTTTGTTGGTCTCGACCATCTTTCGATAACCTCTTTTTTTTCTGGATCCACAGATATCCCCTCTTTTGAGATTATGTGACCCAAAAATGAAACTTTTTGAAGCCAAAATTCACACTTGGTAAATTTGGAATAAATATTCTCCTTTCTTAGGGTCTTCAATATAATTCTCAAGTGATATTCATGTTATTCCTTGCTCTTTGAATAGACAAGAATATCGTCTATAAAGACTACCACAAACTGATCAAGATAGTCTCTAATGACTCTATTAATCAGATCCATAAAGATAGCAGGGGAATTAGTAAGACCAAATGGCATCACTATAAATTCATAGTGTCCATACCTTGTACGAGAAAGTTGTCTTTGGTATATCCTCCCTTTTGACCCTTAATTGATGATACCCTGAACGGAGATCAATCTTGGAAAAGTATTGAGCTCTGCGTAGTTGGTCAAATAAGTCATCAATGTGTGGGAGAGGATATTTGTTCTTGATAGTGATCTTGTTAAGTTCTCTATAATCAATGTAGAGTCTCATTGATTCATCTTTCTTCTTAAAAAACAGAACAGGTTCTCTCCAAGGTGACGCACTAGGGAGTATGAACCCCTTATCAAGATTCTCTTGGAGTTGCTTCTTCAATTCCTGCAACTCAATTGGGGCCATTCTATAAGGTGTCTTTGAAATAGGCAAAGCACCCTGTACGAGTTCTATTGAAAACTCAACTTCAAGATTTGGTGGAAGACCTGGAAATTCCTTCGGAATGACATCGTCAAACTCCCGTACAATGGGAATATTCTTAATCGTGAGTTTCTCACCAACCATTTGAAATAAATAACCTTCATTTAGTGGAATCAAGACCCATAAGATGGAAGAAATTTCCATTGGAAGGTTATGTTCATCCTTGCATCGATAGACGATCATAGATTGATCTGGAATATGAAATGTGACTTCCCTTATTTGGCAATTGATATGAGCTCCATGTAGAGAAAGCCAATCCATGCCAAGAATCACATCAAATTCCACTATAGGAAGGATCACAAGATTTGCAGGAATCACTTTCCCACAAAACTTCAATCAGAGAATAATTATAAACTTTTGATGCGACTACTGTTCCATTAGGGGTTGTCACAGCTAACTCAACATCTAATTGTTAAGGTAATACGGTGATACACTTAGAAAATTCTTCAGAAATAAAGGAGTGGGTGGATCCAGAATCAAATAAAACATTTGCTACTTTAGAGTGGATGGTAAGTGTACCTTTCACCACATCGTTATCGTACTCCACATCGCTGATAGAAATTGCATGTGACTTTCCTTTGTCTTTAGCCTTAAGAGTTTGTTGACGTCGACTATCATCATCAACACTTGGATTTGGGCATTGATTGGCATAATGCCTCATCTCCTTGCGCATGAAACATTGAAGTGTAGTAGGTTCATTCTGTGTATCCCTTCCTTTGTTTGCATCATTAGACATCTTCTTCCCATAATTGCGGTATTCAAATTCCCTATGACCTTCCTTTCCACATTTGAAACATTTAATTGTCCCTTTAAGACAACTCCCTCCATGTTGCTTTCCACACTTTGAGCATAAGGGAAAGCTCATCTTCTTTTCAGTGTTCTCTTTAGATTTTCCTTTGAATTTCAATTTCCTCTTCTTATCAAACCCATATGACTGATGGGTTACTCCAATCTCCATCTCAACTTTGAGAGCACATCGAACAATTTCCTCGTAGTTATTGAAGTCCCTTATGGCTAACGCCCTTCGAAGACTTGGTTTTAAGACACTAAAGAATCGATAGATTTTACTCTCAGGTTGGATAATAATACCAAAAGCGTACCTTGCAAGTCTTGTAAAATTTGCTTCACAGGTACCAACAGATACCTCATCCTTTTGCTTCATTTCAAGAAACTCTTTCTCCATCTTTGTTCGGAGAATACGAGGGATGTACTTATTGAAAAATAAGTTCTTGAACTCATCCCATTCCATGGACTAAATTTCATCTCTTTGCCTCGTATTCATGATAAGATTCCACCATTGCTCAGTATCACCTTCCAAACGATACACTGCTAAGATGACTTTATCATGTTCATAACATTGAAGAACTGAAAATATCTGTTCAGTAGTACTAATCCATTGTTCAGTAACTAATGGATTAGTAGACCCGCTGAATGAAGGTGGACGCTGCCTCATGAAGGAATCAACAGAATGTTTCTCCTTCATTTGCTCATTTGGAAGTCCTGTATGATTCATAGATTGAGAAAGTTGTGTGATCATGGCTACAATATTTTTCATTCCAGCTACCATAACGTTTGGTTTCTCAGGGGGACAATCATTGCATTGCCCGCCACATTCCGCATTAACACGGTTCCATCGGGTTCCAGCCATTGACTAAAACCAAGAAGAATAGTGTGAGCAACACTAATTATAATATGAAAACCACATAATCAAGAATAAAATTTCACACTTAAGGTCTTATCCTAGGTTATTCATGTCCATTTCTAAAACACTAAGATAGTGTTATATGCTTATACTTATCCTTAGGGTTCTTACTAAGGATTTCACATCCTAGTTTCCAAAGGTTGACTATACCATTCCTCTGATACCAACTATAATGATCCATACTTTACATACATTGTCATTACATAAGAATTTAAGCACACTTATTACAACATATAACAAAACAAAGAAAGGACCGTATAGGTATAGAGTCTTTAGAAACTAGGAAACATAAACAACTGGTTCATAAATCATTAACTTTCCCTCCCATTTATTTCATCATATCTAGAGTCCCTTTTTGGAATATCCTACTCAATGACCTTCTTAATGACCTGGGGAAATAAAACATACAAAAGGGTGAGCTCAAAGGCTCCGTAAGGGTAAACAAAAGAAATATCAATCACATCATATACATAAGAACATAACTTTTAGAAATCTTAACTTACAAAAGAAATCATAATTTCATAACATGGGATAAATCATAGTAGTGAAATGTAATCCCAATAATCATAAATTAAAACATGAAACATTGTGGCATAAACACATAATAATATAGAATCGTTTATTATTATTCAATACTCATTGCCAAGACTATCTTAGTGGACAAAGTCCATTTCTGAACCGAGTTCACTCCTCGTTTCAGTCATGTTTCACTGAACCGGTTTAACCTGCCGTTCCAGCCATGTCTATCTCATGAGATATATAATATTTACCCAATTAATTGGAGGGAGATATAGTCCCACCCATCTTCTAATGATACCATTCTTATGTGTGCCACAAAATCATAAACCATACATCATATCATAACCCATGTAACAAAAATGGGAATCTTAAACATCGTGACATCATAGAACAATTCATATAAGATAAAATAATTCATAAAAATAATTCCATCACAACATAATCAAATCAATGTAATAATAGGGATATAAATAGAACCCTTTATTATCTTAGATGGAAAATAATTTTGATAAAACACTTGAACTCCATTCTTGAGGAAAATATCCGTTCTACTTCAAAAACACTTTTACTTTCTTAACATGTCATACAATTCTAAACTAAAAGAAGTTGATTAAAAATAAACTTGAAAACTTGTAAAGTAATCTTCTTGAAAATAATGTTTTAAAAATCCATTCATGCCGTATAAGTTAAAAAAACATTCTTCTCGTCCTTTTTTCGGAAAAGTCAAAAAGTACCTCGTACGAAAAACGACATAATATTCCTTTCATATCTTTTACTAAAAACTCACCGAAGGGTAAAATTGGATTTAAAAAATTGTAGGTGAATGGAAATAATATTACATATTTAGGAAACATGGATGTGGATGATAAAATACACCCCAGTAAATTTCAAAGTATAAATAATCTCGGATAAAAATGAGATTGTGATATTTCCCTTACCTTAGGTCCAATTTGCTTCATAAGTGTCTGAACCTCCTGTATAATGATTTAAATAATGTTATTGACTTATTCCAAAATCATACTTATTTTTATGATATCATATATCGTCATATTATTAGATTTTTATTAGTAATATTTCATTACTACTTGTTTATTCGGGTGTTTATTACTTTTTGTTCTTATGCGTGTTTTGTCGAATAAATTATTATCCTTCTTTTTAGGTTATAGATACCTCATTTACAGAATGTTATTAATGTAATATATATCATATTTATTCACTCAATTCATTTATATAATCATTATTCAATGAAGATCATGTAGAATGAGACGCATCACTTCGTGGAGATGGTATTCCTTACGTACGCACGAGTGATGATATCGTTCCCATGATCGTGGAATTGTATTGGAGTGTATGTATACAATTTTAAAATCAATATCACTTTATAATAGTCATATATAGTCATTATTTACACCATTATACCCATTCAAGTAAGGTGGTGGTGGAAAATAGATTACACCACGGCGTAGAGACGGTATTTCGTACGTACGCACGCGCGGTGATTTCATTTTGCGTAGGATGGATAGATGGTGAAATAGGGTTGTTTCATACTTATAATAAAATATTCGTATATGAGTGATACTGATGTTATTACTTCATAATGAAACAACTAAAGAATAAGAAGTGGAAAAATAAAGTTGAAATAATTAGTAAGGGACATTACCTCTTCTTTGAAGCGCCTCTTTGAGACCTCCTTTTAGGGCACTAAAATTGGTCTTTGAAGAAGACCAGGACCTCTAGGATGTTTATAGGGAAGTGGAGAAGAAAAATTGGCAGGGGTTTGCCGAGCTTGAAGGATCAATGTGGTGTGAGTAAGAGGGGGAGGAGGTGCCCTTTTATAAGGGTGGAGAGGGGATCCTTTGGAAAAACTAAAAATATTATTTTATTATAAAGCCAAATTCGGTTTTAAATAGCTCCAAATTGATTTATTTCGAAGCTAAGGTGGGTATGGGTCACAATACGCTCATACAATAGAATTTGGGCAGGTTTAGTTTACTATTTTAACCTTATCATTTAATTTTAACTTTAAGTTAGATAATTTTACTTTTACCGTGTCTTTTTGTGTTCTTACACTATAAGGTTAATAAACATACTATAACAAGACAAACGAACCCCAAGTTGTTTATTATTAATATATATAACCTTATATAAGTCATTTAGCTGAACATTATATTTTTAAGAATAAAATAACAATTAATTATATAATATTTGTTTTAAAAACTATTTTATGTCAATTTTGACACTATTTAGTAATTGATTTTTGTGAAAATCATAACAGAATGATTAGTTCGAAAACAGTTCCTTAAAACAATACTAACATGTCATATTAACCTATAAAATTAGTGTAAGTCATAAAAAGTCTCAAATTACATTTATTTGGGTATTTACAATATCAATTATGTCAATATTTAATTAATAAAATAATTATTGCATCATGTTTGTGTCATAAATAAATTAAATGTTTTAATGTCTAAAAATTAAAAATAAAGTACCATTATGTAGGAAATCTTGTTATATTTCTAATTAATATTTATAGTCGAATTTATCTTATGTATAACCCTATAATAAAAATTATTTACTTATTAAACATTGATTTTAACTATTTTAACCCTTCTTTAAATAAATTAATAATAAATGTCCTAATTGAATCCAAGTTGGCCTAAATGGTCATATTTTATTCCTAAGATTGTTTTTGGTCGAATTACACTTATCCAATAGGATTAGGACATGTGTTAGGGTAATAATAATAACATTTTTACCCTTAATTACCCTATTTATTTTTAACCGTGCTAAATAAAAGTAAAAAGTTACTATTCACCAAAAATTATTTTCATCTCATTGAACCACATTTTACTTACTGATATCAACCGTGTCTCTCGGATTTTTGAAATTCCACTCACATAAGCGGTAAAATTAAGTTTTATGAAAAATTCAGTTTTTTAACTACCACTTAGTGGTTTCACTATTCATCAAAAATTGAAAGTTTTCAGAAAAATACCAAAATTTCACCTTAGGCTAATTTCGATATTCCGAATCCAAAAATGAAGTCAATTTTGAAAAATAAAATTTCAAAAATTTCAAAAGGTGGTTATTACTATTCATAACGGCTAGTTTTAATAATATTTTAATAGCATATCGTTGTTTAGTGAAACTCGGTATTGCGTACGATGCAAGCTATCGAGGAAGGTCGCGATTGCGTGTAAAGAAAGCGAAGAAAGTGTTGTGTGTAGTGAAAGATTCCTTTGATGATAACATAAAAGTCTCGGGTGTTACAGACTCCCTTCTTAATCAATTTGGTGAAGGGTAAACTTTTGCCTGCTAAATTGGCAATGAAACGCCGAATATAGGCTAAGTGTCCTTGAAGTCCTCTTAATTATTTCAAATTTTGAGGAGGTGACATACCAAGGATTGACTTGGTATTCTTAGGATCAACTTCAATACCACGATGGTGTACAACAAAGCCGATAAATTTTCCTGAGGTTACCCCAAAAGCACATTTTAAGGGGTTCATCTTCAAATTATGTTGTCGAATCTTGCAAAATATGACTTCCAAATCAGCCAAGTGATTTGAACGTTGTTTGGATTTAACCACCAAATCGTCTACATAGCATTCAAAAAACTTCCCAAGGATGGGTTTGAAGATACGATGCATGGCACGAAAATATGTTGCAGCTTCATTCTTTAAGCCAAAGGGCATTACCCGGTAGCAAAACAAACCCTGAGGGGCTATGAAGGCTGTGGATTCCTCATCTCCTGGGGAAAGTCGGATCTGATTATATCTGGAATATCCATCCATGAAGGAAAGTGCTTCATAGCCAGCTGTTTCATCAATTAAAAGTTCTATAATCGGAACTGGGAAATCATCCTTAGGACAATGCCGATTAAGATATCTGAAATTGATGCAAACACTAATTTGACCGTTCATCTTCTTTACAGGGACAATATTATCCAACCAATTGGGATATTGAACTTCTCTAATGAAGTTAGATTTGATAAGCTTATCCACTTCAACTTCAATTTTGGAAGCATAAGTTGGGTGTGTTCTTCTCGCGGTTTGCTTAAATCCTCGATGTTCTTCTGATAAACCCAAATGATGAGTAGAAACATCAGGATTAAGCCCGGGCATTTCTGTATAGTTCCAAGCCAATATATCTCTATTTTTCTTTAGAAAAGAAATATACATCTCTTGCTCTTCAAGATTCATGTCCGCACTAATTAAAGTGGGGCGTGGATATTCTTTTGTACCCAGATTTATTTCTCTGAGTTCATCCACAGTGGTAGAGATACCCTCTTCAAATGCCGGAGGAGTATCTTTAAGATCTTCCTCTTCTTCTTCTTCATGTGTTATTTCTTCCGTTTCTACTTGCATAGTAAATGATAAAGTAGAATTTTCATGATCAGAAGAGATGTCAAAATTTGCATATGTTGAAGAAGAAGCTTCCATTTCGGACCCGATTGATGATGAAGGGTATTCGTTGGGTAATAAAGAGGAGATGATGGATTGAGAATTGACATCATTGTTCACCTCCGATGTTGTTATAACGTCTTCTGGCCTAATTGAAGAAGCATAGACTTGTTGGATTTTAGCAGATGAAATGAAGACGTCACCATTTGTGCTTTCATCACTGCTTGGTAGATTACCAATTTCTCCCATGTTGTCTGGCTCGATTTCCGTAATTGACATTATGGATCTTTCCATAAGAGTATTTTGATTTGGGTCTATCTTGTCAATTTGACTGATAAGAAACACATAATCTGTACTCACATGTGTAAATGGATTTACTGGAATTTTCTCCAAACCATATGGAGCATTAACTTTGGTAATCTCCTTTGTTGTGGATTTCTCCCTTCCCTTCATGTGATAGAATTCTGCCTCAATGTATTGAGACTCACATGTCTTGAATGGGGCCTTATCGCCATAAAATGTCCCAACTTGACCATCAAAACAATATTTGAGACATTGATGGTAGGACGAAGGGATAGCCGCATGTTGATGTAGCCAGGGTCTTCCAAGGAAGACGTTGAAGGTTGTGTCTTGATCAACAACCATGAAATCTGAATTGGATACAAGATCTCCAAACTGAGTTTTGAGTGTAACTTTGCCTAGTGGTTCTTGTTCATTTTTATCATATCCTTGTAACATCATGGTAGAAGGAGATAAATCAGATTCGGTGAGGCTCAATCGACGAAGTGTACGAATGGGCATGAGGTTGACTCCTAAACCATTGTCAATGAAAGCTCTTCGGACGTCTACGCCATTGACCTTGCCAGATAAGTACAAAGGTCTAATATTTCCATGCACAACATCATCTTCATCTCCATATATAAAAGATACTATTGCATAGCATTATGCAGGATTATTCTCTATGTGATAGACTTCAGCTGTAGCAATTTCAGTTTCAAACTCCTGAGGACTTGACAAAGCCTCGATGAGTGCTTCCCAAAGATCTTTTGATAGATTCAGAGCATCCAGAATTGATAACTCAGCTGGTACTTGGGCTAAGTGTTTCAATATATCATACTTTTGATCCAGAGTTCTACGTTTCCTAACAGGAATATGTGGTTTAGCAGGTACCTTGGAAGCAGATTTTTTGGATGTTGATGCATCTTGTTCGGGATAGGAGTTGGCAATATTCATGGTTTTGGAAGATTAAACCGATTAGATCCATTTACTTGCTGAGAGGATGAAGATGGAACTTTCAACCGGTCTTCCAAAATAACTGTGCCAGGACTGAATTTTCTATTGGTATAAGAATTTGCTTGTTCTTTCTGAGCTCGCTGAAGGGCTCTACCATGAGTTTCTGTTGCATACACAGTTCTAACAGGGGTAGAATTAGAGTAGTGGCTTCTGAGAGATCCACGTCTTCCCCTATATCCTGAGCCTTTGGAACTCCCTCTGATTCCCTTGTTTGAACAGGGAATTTAGGCTCATCTAAATTGAAACTGCGACTGGCATATGGATCTGCTAATTGAATCATATCAACAGAACCGAAGATTAACTCTTCGTCTGATGAAGACTCTGCCTGATTAGCGTGTTTAGGCTATTCCGTTTGGTGGGGCGGTGCCCATGGCTTTGAAGTAGATGGCATGAAGTCTGCCAGAGTCAAAGACAATTTAGGATTTGACGCATACTCATCTTCTTCTGATTCTTTTTCTTTCATTGAATCATGTCGTTTCTTTGAGGACTTTCCCTCTGACGAAGAGGGTTTTGCCGCAACATTCATGGAAGAAGACACAATTGGTTTTATTAATTGTGTTCTCAAAATATAATGAGTTCGTTTGATTGTATTTTTGACCATCCAATCATCATACTTCTATGAATTTTTTCTTTTGACTTCTTTCCATTCGCCTTCCTCCTCTGGAACTATAGCAGTAACACTTGCTACCTGAGCTGAAGAACCTTTCAGTTTGACTTGTCCTGAGTCGACAATCTTTTGTAGGAGGTCTTTGAAGACAAAACACTTCTGGATGGGATACCCTAACATTTTATGAAAGGGGAAATAATTGGGACGGTCTTCATGTCCTTTCTTGTTTGGCCTCTTGGGCATTAGAAATTGAACCAAATTATTTTCTAGAGACAAAATGAAGTAACTAGGAACTTGTTTATTTCGGAAAGAGTATGTTTTTCTCTTCAGATCCTCAAATTGTTTTCGTCTTTTATTTATTTTATCATCTGGATGAAGTGGCCTTTGTTGTTGTCACTCAAGAGGCAGATCCCTTCGATAAGATGAAGTTTTTGAAGTAGAAATAGGTACAGGTGCTTTTTAAAGCATAACTGTAGTAGTTTTTGCTTTACTTATTCTCCTTTCTAGAGCTGATTAAATTACATGAGATTTAGCATTAGCCTGTATAAGGGAATCTTCAATCTGCTGAGAGATTGAAGAAAGGTCTCAAAACCCTCCTGTGTATTTCATAGGGATTAACGGCGTGTCTAATTCGTCACGCATATTTTCCACACAGATTGGCAACAATTCTTCTTGAGGGAGTTCTAATCTTAGAGAATATGTTAATCCATTCTAGGGAGCAATGAAATCTGAGACCCTTTCATTCTCCCTTTTCTTACAATTTTTAAGATCAAAAACTGTTGTCTTTGGAAAAGTTGAGCTGAACTAAAGAAGGAATTGTTGATGGAGATATTCTCGTCCAGTAATTGACCGGGATTGCAAGCTTGTATACCAGACAAAGGTTGTTACTTGCAAGGTCCGTACGAAGCATCTTAGTTTTACTGCTTCTTGCTGCTCCGAAGTTCCCATCATAGGATCACAAAAAGACACGTAATGCGTCAAATGTTGTTCATGGTCGCCTAATCCATTAAAAATAGGGAATATAGGGTTTCCAAAACTGGATGGAGGAGAGATTGAGTCTACCCATTCAGGGTAAACATTCTTTTCTGGTTGAACTTGTGCACGTTTCCCTTCCATAGTTTCTAACCAAGCTGTTAGTGACTCAATAGTAGTTATTAACTTTTGAGAGACATTCGGTTGAACTTGGACGTGGGTAGGTGCAATGACTGGAGCTTGGACAGATGTGGTGGTTGGTTCTGCAACTGATGGTAGCATTGTCAACTGTTATTGCACTTGACCCGTAGGATTAGACCTATGAGGGTGTACTGATAGAGGAGGATATTATTGATCCATATCAATAGCTGCAACAAATTCCTTTAGCTGACTGACTCCATCATGCTTAAGAAGAAGACTACTCTGAAGTAGTTCTGCATTCAACCTTCTTGATTCCTTCATTTCTTCCTCTTGTTGCGAAAACCTTTTCTCTAGTGAGAGCGATTGGCCTTCTCTGGGGTAAGGATATGTAACCTAATTCTTTCCCCATCCTTTGTTGGATCCTTTTCAGAGAGGGGGAAGTGGGTTACTCGAAGGATTACCTAGGTTCCGAGTAACCCTATGATTTCATGTACGTGCACCTTCTTCATTTGTGTCGGTGCATACATCTTCTTGAGCAGGAACCTCTTCATCTGAGTCCCCTGAGTGAGCCTCATCTGGTGGATCAGCAGCAATGGCATTGATGACATTAATTGATGCATAACGCATCGCATCCCTTCTATCAAAATTTTTGTGATATTGTCTTTTTCCATGTCTTTGATGAGAAATTTCCTTTTGTTGATTCGATCCCTCAGGAACTTTTTGACGAACCGTAATTTGGAGGGAATCTCCTGATAATTTGGCTATTCGTTCCTCTTGAGGCTTCTTCCCCAATCGATAAAAGACCGACATTCTCTGAGGAGGGGTTTGATTATTTGAAAAAGTACCCAGTCTAGTGGATTGGGGTTGTTCCTGCTATTCCCTCTCAACTCCTCGAATCATATTTGTTGATTCTGAGGGTTGGTTTAAAAGAGTCCACAGTCTGGTGAGCTGGGGTGGCTCTTGACATGCTATGTCTGAGGCATTCTTAAAAGCTCTCCTGATCTTGTGAACCTTAGTCCGAAAATTAGTTGGATGCATTATCCTATTTCCACTTTTATCACCTGGTTCAAAAGATCGTTGGATGATTTCCGACACTTTTGTCACTTGGTGATGTGCTTGATCCAAAAGAGAGGCATGTTCAATATTCTCGTTTGCTTGATGCAGGAGTAATTCAACAACTTGTTCTCTGTATTTTTGATTTTTAGAGGAACTAGTTGAGTCATGTTCTTGGGAAAGCTTTTGATTACAAACAAAGCCTGGTATTTGTGGCCGGCCATGGGCAATAACGTTGCATGATACCATTTTCGGCGGGCTTTGCTAACTGGAGAGCACCGTGAAATGCAGTGCTCCATGAACACCCTATCCTATGACACGAATACCAGATTGGGCATTGGCAATTAACTGGTGCGATATTCTTAGTGCACCAAGGCATGAACATAGAAGGGCTCTCTGCTGCTTTTCAGCCTTCAGATATCGAGAGTCTGATAGAGATTCCAAATCAATCTGACATTGTAACCCTTCTATTATCTTATGATGATTTTCATATTCATCATAAGATAATACTTACTTTTTCAACTGAAAAAGAGTTTTCCATATGTTGAGACGAATATCATTAATTTCATATTCCGTCAACATTTCTGGAATGTCATACTGAGAGTCAGCCAGAGGCCAAAACATAACTAGCACTTCACCTTTCGCCAGTTGTTTTCTCATGTTCAGCATTTCCTCTTTATCATTTGATGAAGATTATTCTACCCATTTTGACCAGAGCTGGTGATTCCTTGTTGCTTCATTGGATTCAACATGATTGGTAGAGAAATAACTGATCAAACTAGAAGATGAATGACTTAGGGGGGTTTCGGAGAATGACCTACACCCTGGGCTATCTTCTGATTGAGAAAGTATTTCACCCACTAGCGATGAAGCATCAGACATGAATGGTTTCACATTTTCAAGTGTCTCAATATAAGAGGGATTTCTCGGCACTACATTTTCCACTACAGCATTTTCCAGGTAATGTGCATCACTACTGCAGAGAGGACATTCACAGCGAAATTCATCATCACGGGGAGGACCACCATAATGGGTTACAACAAAAGATGAGATCTCTTGCTCATTGGTCTTCGGACCACACAGAGGGTTCCTGTGGCTCTCATATGAAGATGAAACTTTGAGATCGACCTAATTTTCATGAAGCAAGCCTTCATGAGGAAGTTTCTATTAAAGACCTTCAGAATTAATGTTCCCACTATTGGGAAATGAGGGAGTAGAATATTGAATTCCAACAGATAACTGTCTGAGGGCTTTAAGAACTCCATCATCGAGAAAGGCCTTGTTACAGATTGGCTATTCATCTCCTAACTCTGCTGGGAAAGTCTTTTTCTTAGACGTCTTCTTACTCGCCTTGGAAACCACTTGTTGACGAAAGTGGCTGCTCTGAGCAGGTGTATGTGCCTGATCAGGAAATATGGCCAGGTTAGGCTGATGATCTCCACTCAAATTAGGTGTATGTGCCTGACATGGTTGTCCGTATGATATGGGGGAGTATTCCTCACAACCCTCTTGTACTGGAACAGATGTGTGTGTCTGTTTCAGAGTGAATTGTTGATGTGTCACTCCACTGGTAGGGATAGATTTATGTGTCTTTCCCTGAGATGCTGCTAAATCTATTATAATATCCTGGCAGGCATCCAGAATATGAGCAGGGATTTGCTTCTGCTCTTTCACCATTGATAGAATATGTTTGGGGACTTCAGCTGCCCGAACGGGGATATACGTCCATTCCGGGCTTGGAGTAGGTTTATGTGCCTACTCCTATCCTCCTTTTCCTGTCAGTGAATTTTGAAAATACTCAAGTGTGGGGGCAGAGAGTTGATTCTGCCTCCTATTTTTTGTCGGGGCTTTCCAACTAACTTCTCTGAATGCTACCAATCGAGACTGTTGGTAGGCTTGATTAATACTAGAAGGTGTGTGTTCCTGCTGATTGCACTTCGCCGAACGTGGTTGACGAGATCCATCATATGTAGTCAGACGAAACAGCTGACTAGCTGATGATGTATAAATAGGTGTATTTTCATGCCTATAGTACTCCATCGGAATTGCCTAGTGGGATTGGCGTGATGCTGCCAAACGAGTCTGCTGGACAGTGGAATTAAAACAGGCAGGTGTGTGTGCCCGCTCGTTGCTTGCCACCAAGTTAGGTTGGTGGACTTCTCCGGAGATGGAAGAGATGAGGACCTCCTCGCTATTGACCGGATTTTGCCTCTAGCGGTTCGTCTTGCCTACTCAGGTTCGATGAACCTGAGCCGAATGCCTAGAGTTGGCACCCTCATCATGTTGAGGGCATACTGTCGCACGAGTCTGGCAGCGATTGTTAATAGGATCCCTCTGGAAGGACTCCTGCTTCTTTGAATTAAGGCCCTGAGGGACCTGCTCATTCACCTCCCCAGAATATGGGAGTGAATGGTGATTGCGTTCTGGGGATAACGACCCGAAATGGTTGGAGATGGTAGTCATCACCACCAGCTTCTTGATCACTAGTCATCATTGTCCAGATGACCGGTGTGAGTTGTTCACTTGGAGGGATTGTCGGGCAGCCTCCAGAGTTGGGATGGTACCGTGTTGACGGTACTCCTTATCTAGTGCATTTGATACCCAGAGTTGAAGACGCTGAGTAGGTGATGTCATCCTCAAAGCGGATGACGGTCCAGCAGGAGTAGCAGTAGTGGCATTTATAGCAGCAGTATTCACAGGTGTGAATTCGAGAGCATCCATTCTGAAAATGCAGAAGATCTTGGAAAAAGTTCCTGTTTGATATAACAGATGTAATCAAGATAAATTCAGCCACTATATATTTTGGATGAACACATATGTCACTTATTGTTTTTGTTGGCCCTCTCATTGAGTTTCAAATAGGGGCCTAACAAATAGGTAAAACATCATTTTAACTTGGTTAAGGATTCACGTCGGGTTCACCATTTTTGTTTCCCTTAGAATTCGGGGATGACCTCCTTGATGGGAGGTTCATACATTCTGATCAGTTTCTAACGGGTTTGTTCATAGAACTGGAAACATCCAATGATTCCACATCCATTTGGACCTACTTTCCAATGGTAGGCACTCATTAGTTTGTGGACTGATGAGTCTTAGGAATTTTCATTGGTCGAGAGGATGAGAGGTCGGACTCATCACACCTTTTTGAGGGGAATTATTTTTTACTCTGGGACTCTCTTTATAGATTTAAGTTATGTTCGTGAATCCTTATTACATTACCAAGTATAAAATGAGCTTTCATTTAGATCTGACAATCAATGATCAATATGTAGAAATTTAGAGAATCTTTTATATGTATTTGAGGTTCTTCATTGATAGAAAATCATTTGTGCTTGTTAGAGATTCATAGTCAATGGTATCCTTTGATATGTTAAATTCTCTTGGTCATTATGATGACCATGCTGGTTTTAAAGACACTCAGTGGGGCACTTGAAGTTTATTGTATTTCAGAAGGACATAGATTATTTCAGAGTTGGGATCGAACCCGCAGATGGGCTACCTACGTATCCTTTGTTTAGAAAAGGAATCATAACCCACGTAGTTCAAGTAAGGTAGTATGATGTTTACGATTTATTGCTCAACGAAGGATGTCATAATTACTTTTACACTCTAAGCTCACATGAGTCACGCTCGGTGTAAGAAACAATAGGTATTGGTAAAAATCAGAGAATTGTGACATGAAATATGAAATCATAAGAAATAAGGTGGGACTTATGTATGTATAAATGCCCAGATAAATGAAGATTTGGATTTACTTCAGGGAAGGAATCCAAGAACAGGGTCTATAAAGGTATATGTGCTTCATGGAGATTTGAATACTCTAACTTAGGGCTTACTCCTTAAAAGGAGTCCCAAATTAGGAGGGGACTTATGATTGGGTTTTTACTCCTGAGAAGGAATCCCAAATCAAAGGTAAATTAGGAATGGTTAAGAGGAATTAAGACTGGGGCTTACTCCTGAAAAGGAGGCCCAGGTTAAGAGACTTGAAAAAATAAGGGACATGGGGCTTACTCCTGATGAGGATACCCAAATTAGGGGACTGGGGCTTATTCATGAAAAGGAGTCCCAGGTTAATGAAATTATGGTTTGGGCTTACTCCTGAGGATGATTCCCAAATTAGGGGACTGGGTCTTACTCCTGAAAAGGAGGCCCAGGAGGAAATTATGACTGGGGCTTATTCTTGAAAAAGAGGCCCAGGTTAAGAGAATTATGGTTGGGGATTACTCTTAAGGAGGATGCCCAAATTAGGGTACTAGGGCTTACTCCTGAAAAGGAGGCCCAAATTATTGAGTTCTCTCATTGTAAAGGATGAGGTTCAATGAATGAAATCTCAATCTTTAGTAACATAAAGATGTGTAAATCACTAGGTTTTGAGAGATATTCCATAGAATTCCTTTAAAATAAGGAAGTCAAACCAATGAATCATGCCATAAATGGATTTGAAGGGTGACTTGAAGACTAAATCTTGAATAGGAGAGGTGGAATGGCTTAAGAGGGGTGAAATGGGCAAGAAGGGCACCCAAAAAGGTAGGGGCGCATAGGTACTGCGTGGGTGCGCAAGTCCTAGTCGCGTAGGTATACCTACGTGACACATGGGTACTTGCGTGATGGTTAACCAGCAGGGTAATACTTGAGCGACTCTTGTTTAAAGCCATTAGAATCATCTTGAAGTTCTTTTAGAAGAGGGGTGCGCAAGTTCTATTGAAGGAGTAAGGCGGCGCGCAAGTGTGGCCATTTCCCTTAAGGTCTGGTCACTCAGGTGCGCAAGTGTTGATGAGTTTTAACACTTAGGCCTTCCTCCTCCTCTTTAAATCTTCCGTTCTAGGTAAGAAATTATCTTAGAAGTGTTTCGGATGCTTTGAGAAGAGACTAGGGAGCCTAGAACTTAAATCTGAGTTTCTGGAAAAAATCCTCCTCGAATGGGGGTCCCACAGGGTCTATTTATAGGCAGGAGAAGACCTCAGGCGGTTATCACTTAGGTCCCTCAAGTCACTTGCGCGACCATTAGGCGTCGCGCAAGTGGACTTGCGCGACGGTGATAGAACTTGCGTGGCACATGTGAAATGTTCTCCTTGTTCATCCCTTTGTAGATTTTTGATGTTTTCATCAAAGGATGCATCAATTTATGCTAAGTCATTTACCTTTACATTCCTTTGGACTCTGTGATGGAAGGAGCGTCAACAACTGTAGAAAAAAGTAGGCTTGATTTCAATAATACAAGAAGTGTGAAAGGAGACACATGAGAAAATGTATCAATGGAATAGGGAAATTCATTATGTATATGAAAGAAGGAGATAAAGAATATAATTCCTTAGAAAAAGTTAATAGTATGATGGAAGGAGATAAATAGGATCTTGAGGATCCATTTATAGTTCATTTTATTAACTATAGGGAACATGTGCATTACTCGAGTCAATGACCGCATCTAAATAATAAAATATAGATAAAATAAGGACCTATATAGAAATAAATGGTTGAAGTATTTATGTATTTTGGTTATATTAAAAACCATAGTTAGAATAATATTTAATGATTATATTTCATGAATGTCCACCGTATTTATTTTGAAATTTTTATTAATATACTTTTATAAAAGGAAACATGTATGTCGAGTGACAACCCAACAAGTCTTGAATGGTTATGGGACTTGAAACCATGGCCAAAATATGATAAGTGTTTTGTGCCTACCAATGGTCTATGTGATGTCTAGGATAATGGGTAATTAATTTTTGTTAAAAAATTTTATGAATTAATATTAATGATTAACCAGTAGTGTTATTTTTATGTTTAGACATTAATGTCTTTAACATATTGGTTTTTAAAAATAGTTAGAGACAAATATAATGACTTGTTTTATGGGTAACAAGATCCATTAAAATAAGATTTTATTTCTCAAAAAGTTGTTCATTCTAGGATATCCATTTCAAGAAGTGATGAATTAGAATTTGATGGAAGCATAACCAAAATATAGATTTTTTATATGAAATTAAAATTTATCATGGACGTATATTTCCATATATTCATAGGTAGTAAAATAATTACTCAAAATTATGAAAATGATCAAAAAAATTATCCTACTAGCTTAATTTTTGTTTAACCGATGGTCTTTTAAATAATCATTGATTTATGAATTTGAGAAACTCAAATTTATATTAATCATTAAATTGTTTTTTATTGATGACCTCAATTTCCTCTAGAAATATTTATTCTATTCCTCCATGTATATATATACATTGCACTAATTCTCTCCAACTTAGAGACAAAATTATATGTTTTTCCATATGACCTTTGTAATTACCATTCTCCCTTTTCTATACGATATTTTACAAACCCATATCATGATATTGGATTTTAAAATGAGTAATACAATGAATAATTTATTACAATGTTGATTTTATATTTAAAGGATAAAATTTAATTAATTTTGTAAGGATTTAACACCCTGAAATTCAAAAATAATAACATTGTATTCGATGGCATGTATGACACACAACACCAAGCGTGTAACAGTACATAATATCCTGAGACATTACAATATAATTACTATTTTAAATAAATTTATTATTTTTTATATCTTACATTTCATTTAAAACATAGTTATCTTGTGTCACACGCAACAACAACTTTCATCGATGACCTGTGTTACACGTAAGAATGAGTTTTACCAAACAAAAATATATCATTAAAATATTATTATTTAATATAATTTCAAATAACCAATAGGCTAAATTAAAAATTATGAATAATATTAACAAATATATTAAAATATATGTTTTATAAAAATATAATGTAAATTCAATAGTTACATATTAATTGGAAGTGGAATTATAAACCAATTCAATATAAAGGATATATTGTTGTTGTTTTTTTGCTACCAAAGGTGTTTTATATTAATAAATTAAAAAATTTACTATTAGTGAATGATATTAATATAATATAATATATATATATATTATATTCAATAATAAATTTCTTATATTCATACAATAGATTTTATAGACATAAGATAAGAACAAATCAAATTTTATACAGAAAACCAATATTTTTATAAAGATAGTTTTACTGCCTTTTAGTGGTGAACCTATTTCAAATCCAATTTTTTCTATAATATAAATTTTATATGTAGAAATGAAATTTAGTTTTTAAATTTGAACATAAAAATCATCTTAAGGTAAATGTTTTATATTTTCATGTGAGGATTCATTTTTTTATGAATAATTTAATATACATTATTTTAATTAAAAAACTGTTTTTGTCTAAATTATTTGTAAGGATAAATTATATTTTTTATTTGTTTTATATTTTATTTACATAAATTTGATATAAATTAATTCAATTTATTTATTTATTTTGAATCAATTTCTCTTGAAATTGGATAAAAACACTTCTCAATCTTTTAATCATCTTAACTTCAAAAACCTACTTTGTTGTCCTGTATGTAGGATTAAATTTAAATTAATTTATCAATATTATGTGATATTAAATTGAAAAAAATGAATTCCATATTTTGAATTCTAATAATTTATAATGTCTTATATTTTCAACCTAGTTTTTTACCAAAAATGTTATTAAATGTAAAAAAAATTAATTATTTCCATTAAGAAGAAAATTAGATGAACAAGGGACTAAACCATAAACTTATGTGACACAATGGCCTAGAAACATCTCTATAACCCATTGTATGTGAATAATTATAACCAATAATACCTTTTATTTAATTTTTTACTTTATTGGAAACAATATAAAAGGTTAAAATGTCGGTTGAATTCCATTTTAAAAAATTTCAATAATGTCACACCTCCCCCACTATAAAAAGGCACATAACCCTCCCACTTATTCACAACTCTCAATCCCTTTGGATCTCCAAAAAAAGGATCAAATAATTTCTTAAAATACCTTCCCTCATCCTATAATACATTATTTCTTTCCTAAATCTTACCAAGGAAGTCTTTGGGTATAAACCAAATTGAGTTACAACAAAACGAGGTAACATTCTTCAACGGTCACTTCCATTTTATTTCCTTCTTTACCACCTCAAATTTTCTAATTACATGCTTATATAATAACCTCAGTATCATAAATATACTGATTTGTTTTTATTATATGTTTTATAACTATAATTATAAAA
Organism: Viscum album; assembly: GCA_963277665.1. NCBI lineage: Eukaryota > Viridiplantae > Streptophyta > Magnoliopsida > Santalales > Viscaceae > Viscum > Viscum album. Next base: position 762,683,175 of record OY728166.1, read on the forward strand.
AATTCCATCTAATGTTTAATGAACCTATCATTCATGTGTTTGATGGACTAATGCCTCATGAAATGATGATTGTTTGTTCATAGTTTACCACATCTCATGGTAATAATTATAATAAAAATGGATTTTTATAGGTTATTTTTTATATTTATAATTCAATTATACTTATTTAATTCTTATATATCATATTCCATCATGTTTTATATTTTTTGGTAATATGATAACATCGTTTATGGAAATGTGGACCAATGCCTCCTCAATGGGAGGTGAAACGTTCACGCTATACATGGAATGTGTAAAAGACAGTTTTAATAAACATATGTAAAATATATGACATAAATATGATAATATAATTATAATGTACATATATATAAGATATTTTTTATTATTTTAAACACGATAAGGAATTGGAAGTGGTGATCATGCGTACGTATGGCCTACAATATCCATGAACGGTGCATTTCATTTTCTATCTCCAAATGTTAGGGATTATTATAAATACATATATACATAATATTTTTGATAACTAAATAATGGATTAAATTTTATATATTATGAAATCACGATCAAATTAATAGGAAAAAAATAACAATCCAAAACATACTCGAAAAACAATACACTTAACACACGTAATAGTGACAATAATGAATGATTATTAAAAAATGGGTAATAAGATATTTTAAGAAGATAATATATGAAATTATAAATATTATTTTGGAACTATTATAAGATAGTTAAATTTTTAAAACAAATATATAATAATTTAAATGATGTTCACCGAAAAGGAAACGCAAGGTAAGGGATTTTCATCTCACTTTTTACAACATTGAGATAAATGTAATATTCACCACTTCCTTATTTTGTGTGCTGTATCAACTGGCCATTTTGATATATTATTTAATAAATAATTTTATATTTATAGTATTTTTATTTTCAATTTTAATAATTTCGTCTAATGTTATTTTAATTAAAATTTACAAAGTGTTAATGAATTTAGTAACACTATTCATTTTCATTTGTTTATATTACATCCTCGTTGTTGATAATGTTCTAGGGTTATATTTGTAATCACATTTTAATATGTATTTTTATATTTACAGTTTTTTATGTGGACATGCATAATTATTCTTTAATTTATTCTCGCATTAACATTATGGTATTTTCAAGGTTTTACTTCACAATCCCATTTTTGTTAGTGACTGTATACATTTGAATATCCATTAGAGTAAATTATTAGATAATTGTTTAATAAATCATTTCATTTTAGTCTCTTCTATTTATTCATGAAATTTCCATGTAACAGTACGATTTTCCCACTCTTGGGTACTCAAAATGTTTTAGAAAATGTTTTCAAGAAAATCCAACTTCATTTCAGTTTTAATCAGAGAATATATTTTCCTCAAAAAACCCTACTTTATAAAAAAGTTTTCAACAATTTTTTTTACCATTACAACATAAATTATTAGATATGTTTTTACCATTTTTTTATATCGTAAATGTTTTAAATTGAATATTCTTGTATCTTTCAGAGAAATTAATTTTAAAAAAAATTACCATGGAAAAGGAATATTCTTTTCTACATTGTATGAAATTTATATATTTACACACCATCATTCCTTTAAATACTCCTTTGCATGTTTAAAGGGTTAGTTTTTTTTTAAATGAAAAAGGTTATTTTCTAGGAATCTTATTTCCAAAATGTTTTTATAAAGTAAAAGGATATTTTTCCTCAAGAATTTTTTCATAGGATTTTATGAATGTATCTATAAAAATTAACTATAACACCATAATATCTTTACTTCACTTGGGATATTTTCTATTTATGCCATACTAATTCATCCTCTAGATGTTTTATGAATTATTTGGCCAAGGATGGTATTGACCTTTACATACTCGATTCTTTTGTATGGTCCCCTTGAAAAATCTCATTCCCTATGAACATTGAACATTGAATTTCCCTAAATATACAAATCATTTATCATAGATATGATTATGTCCAAAACTGTATACTATTTTTTCATACATTGTATACATGAACTTTTTTTAATTAACTTGGGAAATATTTATAAATCTGTATCATTTTCTCAATGCATATATTTGATAAGGCACGTTTTATATAAATTATGTCAATTAATTGATATATGAAAAATGATGTAGAAAGGTATAATATGTGTGGGGCCGAGTTATAGATAGCCCCTTGAGGAATCAGTAGTCACAATTGACAAATTAGTTGGCTAGAATAAGCTAATGGGTTTTCCCCAAGTATGTTATAAACTGTATTGTGAATGTTCATGGTGGTAAAGGTTCCATGAATCTAGGAAACATGGCATCAAATAATTTGGTATTACCTTCAATTATATTAAGTTATGATTTTGAAAGATATTATCACTTCAACATTATATATGGATGCATTTCATTCTCATTTCATTTGTTAAATGACATTTTTTCATTTATTTTCCATCCAATATTGATTATTACTTATCTATTTATTTTAATTCCATGTGTTTTATATTATTACCTTGTAATATTGTTTATCCATTTAGTTTATTGATTATATATAATTTGTGTTAAGCTATTTACCTTTCCATATAGACTATTGTTATTTATTCATTATTTCTTCCACTATAATTAACCCTTGTTGATCATTTGATCTCATCCTTAATTTTATTCCATTAACTAGGAATCCAAAAAGTGTAATATTAAGGATATTCAATCACATTCTATATAAAATATAGTTATTATCAAAAACATTATATTGTAATGTGTGTTTTAAATCATAATACAAGACTCATGTATGTATCTATGTTAAATAGACTTGAAGATTTGTTTTCCCTGGGATGTGATTTACTTGCATCTTATTCCAATTTATTGGTAGCATGACACCATATTTGGTATTTTTGGGGTAGGGTCACTATAGTTGGTATCAGAGTAGGTTTACTATAAACCTTGGGAAATAGATTTTATAAAACATTGATTAGAGATCATAGCCCATAAATAGAATTTGAGGATAACTATAGTAAAAAATCCTAGAATTTTAGTAATGTGTAGATTATGCGGGTATTCCCAGTAATATATCCATGTCTGTATACTAAAATTGGATGTGGTTCTACCTTAGATGTTATTAGGGGTAACAACTCTAAAAATGTGTGTTGGGCCTAAATCGAGTGTAACCTGTTATAGAAAAACATGACTTATTGTGCTCCTAGATTGAGACTCATGGGGGATATGATTATGTTAATTCACATTTTCTTTACAAGCCTTTTGAGGCCCTTTATTTTCATACATTAACATTAAATAATTTTTTATTGAATACTTAATACATTACAAAAACATATTCCCAAGGACCATATTATTTATGTGCCTTTTGAAACTTGGAATCATAAACGGTTCTACATAATTGATCTCCATTATCTCCCACTAGGTTCTCCATGACTACACCTTTCTTAGACCCATCATGCATAATACAAATATGCATTACCTAGGGAATGGAAATATAAAAAGGCAAGAGCTAAGAAATTCAGTAAGGGTAGACAAGGGATATATGTAATTAAAAACATGAGCATAATGGTATAAGAACATAATCATGATATTTTAATATCATACGATAAATATAAAATATCATAAACATAAATCCAAGATTAAATTTCAGAAGTTAATAAGGCATGAATCGTAATGGCATCAAGAGAATAAGCCATGAGAACGTAATATAGGAATAAGAAATTGAATTTTGGAATACATGTAAACTTGTAATATCATTCCCTATAAGTCAAGTTACTTTTCCAAAACATAACAGGGAACTCCATTGGGACTACACCTATAGGGAAGAATGCACCACCATCCCCAGTTATAGTCCTTTCTTTATAGGGGATCAGGTGTCCCCATCATCCCATAGTAGATCCGGTTTCCCCATCTTCCATAGTGGATCAACAACACTGACTTCAATATCATCATTTTCTCATGAGATATATATCTTTACACATTTAATTTTAGGGAGATATAGGTATCAACCCTTTCATACTGAAATCAAACATATGTGTGCCACAAATTCATAAACAATCATATCATAACCCATTAAATAAAATGGGTGTCATAAACCTGTTATAATATATTAAACTATCGAAAAATACCGGATTCATGATAATTTCATGAAATAAAAACCCATGAAAAGTAGTGGGTTTCATAGGCCTATAACCAGTGAAATTGAAATGGTTTTCATAAATATCATTCCATCAAAACAAAAACCATTCAAATAAATAATATGAATGGACCCTTTGGATCGTTCCCCCTTAAATGAATAGGTAAAACCAATGGATTTTATCTTAGATGGTAAATAATTTTTTAGGATCTTTTAAAAATATCTCTTGAATAAAATGTCATCTATTCTTTGAAAAATGTTTTTTAAAACATAAAACATTTTTTAAGAAACATTTCATTGAAAATAGCTTTGAAAACTTATTAAGGAATCTTAGAAAGAATAAAAAAATAAAATCATTTTTCCTTGAAACGACCTTCAAATAATGTCTTTAAAATATTTTTAGAGAATATTTTGAAAAAAAAAATTATTCTTTTTTGAAATCCTTGTTTTTTAAATTCATGGCATGTGTCTCAGTGAAGGAAAATCAAGACAAAAGTACATTACCAGTTTTGTAACTTTTTGAAAAATAAACCCCATGAAAAATTGATTATGAATTGGATATTTATATACCCATTAAATTAAGGATAAAAATAATATAATACATTCATTTGAAATATATACACCACAAAAAAGTTAGTATGGAATAAGGCGTAAATCTCACAGAAATAAATGTGATATTATAAATCTCCTTTCTTTATTTATTGAATCTCATTGTACTCATTCAAATATCCTATATAATAAATGTTGGTCGGAGTGGACACTCAAGAGGGGGGGTGAATTGAGTTCCAATTAAAATTTCTGTTAAAAACAATTTCTAATAAAATCCCCCAATTTCAAAAACAAATTAAACTGTAGTGAATTTATATAGATTATAAAGGTTCAATTAGTTTCTCAAAGATTGATTAATTCTCAGTTAACTTAATCTTATGATTAAATTAACTTTTGAAACTAACTTACTGATTTATAACAAACATAAACACTTGCGAATTTAATTATCAAAGTAGCTTTGAAGATAGATTATATTTCAAAGTAATAGCAGCGGAATATGAAATAAATATGTATAGTATGGATATAGAGTATAACTATAAGCACGGAAAATTAACCAAGAGGTTCAGTCTCAAGCCGAGACTTAGTCCTCTCAAATTTTATATAAGAATGATCCACACCCTGGATCGGGGTTAACAACAGTGAACACACTGTCCAGGTCACAAGACCTCTACCACAGTTCTTCGTGGGAAAACAAACAACAGCAGCAAGCTGTCCAGGTCACAAGACCTCTACCACTATCCACAATGGGAAATGGAGTGCAAAAAGATTTGCTGAGGATTTACAGATCCTCCAGTGAAAGTACAGGAGTCAGTGTGTGTGTTTAATACAGCAGATAACACACACTGCTCAAAATGTAGAATAAATCACAGAACAAGAGATGTAGAGTTTAGAAGTGGTTCTGGTGATCTCAGTGTAGCTCTTGTATTCGATCAGAAGAGAGTTTGAGTCCTCTTCTTGTTTCTGTTTGAGAAACAGAGTGTCGTATGCTTCGATGAAGTTCTTCAGGGTTCTTCTTGTATGCACAGAACACTTCTCGAGTGTACTTGATTGTCTATATGCTTCTCTATGTTCTTGATGGAGCTCGTTTTTATCTTCTTGTGTTTCTGGTATATTTCGTCCACACCACACTTTTCTGGTTCGCATTCGCATTCGCATTCGCATTATATCGTTTTGGGCAGCGTAGTCTTCTTGTATTTATCTCCCGACAGGGGACAGAAAATATTTCTTTTCAGCAGGTACGAGGTACGGGTTCCTGACATCCGACAACCTTTATCAGATATTTGACAAAACATCAAAATGTATGATATGACCGTTAGATAAATTAAATACATTAAATGTAGGAAATAAAGAAATTAAAACAGTGAGTTGAGAATGTATGTCACTATTGACTTCAACTGTGGTCTTCCAACTGTGGACTTCCAACTGTGGACTTCCTTCTGACTGCTGATTTCAACAAAAGGCTTGCTGTCTGTAGGCTTGCAATGGTAGCTTTTACTCCATGTAACTGTAGCCTTTCTAACTGTAGACTTGTAACATCAAATTTGTAGAACTGTAACCTTTGTCAACTGTAGACTTTGATCATCTGTAGACTTAGTAGACAGAAGCTGTCTAACTGTAACCTTGACTGTAGACTTATGACTGTAGGCTAGTTCGTCTGCGAACTTGTTTCAACTGTAGACTTGTTCGACTGTGAACTTGAGCAGTGAAAACTTTGAACAGAAGTCTTGTATCTGTGACCTTCGTCTGTGAGCTTTGACAATAGATAGCAGTAGACTCGTAACTGTAAGCTTTTATTAGTCATCGACTGTAACCTTGTAACTGTGAACTTATTGCAACAGTAACTTAAGGTGACAGTTATCTGTAACTGTGACTTTGAGAAGAAAAACTCTGACTGTTAGTTAACAATACTAAACTTATGTAAATACTACTGTAAGCTGTTACAGTAAAGTTATGAGAGTAAGAGTATGAACTGTTTAGAATAAAATACGTTTAAGCATAGAATAATAAGATTAATGCAAAGGTTTAATACATCATAGTCAATGTTTAAGCATGATTTGGGATTATCAAAACAGGTGATTCCAACAATCTCCCCCTTTTTGATAATCACAAATTATGTCAGTAGGAAATATAGAAGTATCAGAGAGAAGTGTGCAAAACACAGTATTAGCAATATGAGCACAAAAATGAGGTATAATCCGCAAGGATTTCTCCTCTCTGTATAGGTTCATTTTTCCCTTGAGTTTCCCTATTTCTCCCCATTTCTCCCCCTATCTATTTCATCTTTATTTCTCCCCCTTTGTGATTAACAAAAAGAAAGACAGAGAGAGAGAAAAGAAACATTGTATTAATAAGGAGTACAAAACATGACCCAAAATGTGAATACATGATCCCTATCAAAAAAAAATAAACAGACTCAATCCTCTTCATCGGTAGGTAAGGGATCTTTTCCTTTGGAGGAAGAAGATGGAGCAGGAGGTGAAGGAGCAACAGGCTGAGGAATGGCAGCAGGAATGTCTGGAGGGGCAGCAACAGAGGCTCCTGAAGGCCGGTAGTGAGTAGCTTGCCTAGGGATCAGTGGTCTAAGGCTTCTGAGGGCATCAGCAGGAGACATTAAGGAAGAACCACTGGGGTTGGAGACAGGTAGGGCAGGAGGAACTATAACAGGTGTGCAGTCCACATGAAGAAAAGGTAGGAGCAGATTCCTGAAATCCATGATAATGTTTCCTCCTCTGTCCATGGCAGATAAGAAGTCATCTTTGTTTTCCAAGAATTTATCCAAAGCCGGGGTCAACTCTCGTAGCTTGCTAACTTGTTCTTTGAAGGCTTGAGTTACAGGAGGCAGCTTCATAGTCTCTAGCATGAGCTTGAAGTGATTGTTCAACTGATGCTTGGTGAAAATCCGATCAAAATAATAATCCACTTTACTTTTGATGGCCTCCTGAGAAGCAGTAGCAGCCTGCAGGTGCTCACGAACAAAGCCACTGACTTCTCTTGTAGTAGCAAGGATCTGTAGGTCTGATGTGTCATTTGCACGGGCCTGAGTAAGCTCTTCTCTGAGCAGGCTTCTAAACTGCTCAAGGTCCACAGGAGAGCTAGATGAAGGAAGGTACTTGACTGAGAATGCCACTGTCTCCTTGAAAGACTGAGTCAGATTTCCAATCACTTTCTGAATGACAGCATCCTGATTGCTAAAGTGTTCTTTTACTGATTTCTTGAAAGCCTCAAAAACTTCTACAAACTGCTTGACCACTTCTTTGATGTATCGAATCTCACTGGCCACTTGTGTCTGAGAACTGCTCAGGGCAGTTAAAGAAGCAACTGATTGTCGAAGGGCCACTACTGCTCCAGTCCAGCTTTCAATTTGAGTGTGGCACACATTCATTTCATCCATCAGTTCTTTGATTGGACTTCCCACAACACATCCTAGAGATAATTCTAAGGATTGTTCTACATTCTTCAGCTCATCAAAAAGACTGGTTTTCAATTCAGCAACAGTCTGTCTGATGGTCTCCTTCATTTCATTCTTTAAGAATTCAAGGTCTTCCTTGGTGGCCAATCCTTCAGTTTCTAACACTGGAGAGCTGTTAGGTAGGATGACTGGATTTCTTGGTGGTTGGTTTTCCTCATCTGAATCCTCATAATTGAGTCCTAACACCATGTATCCTGGATCTGAGGTCCATCCTTCTATATCATACAGTACAGAGACTGAACCAACACGCTCCCCCTCACTTGGAGGTCCTTCCTGAACACTTTCTACTATCTGCTCAACTCTGGGTAACTCTAAGTTCTCTTCTGTAGCTCTAGCAGGTTCCATACTTGCTTCCTCTATAGGTTCAGCAGTGAGGTTAGCCTCCTTCTCTGTTGGGTCATCAACCACTTCCATGACAACAGTAGTAGAGACCACTCCTGCTTCCTGGTCAGACACTGACTTGTCTGTATACCCTATCAGAGGGCTCATACTAAGTTCTTCTGCAACAGTTTCTTGATTTTCATTTAAAGCTCCAGCCTCTTCTGCTTCGACTGTATCACCCTCATCAGAGGTGTCCTTGACAAAATATTGAGATTCTTCTTCTTCTTCTGTAGTCTCAGTCTCACTGTCTCTTAGAACAGGTTCTCTACTGGGTAGTTCTTTTGGAGGGCTTGCTGCTCCAAACGTCACTGTCCTGACAGGACTGTGAGTAGTATCAGGATCACTCCCTTCATCAATTGGAGTGTTCTCTCTTGCAGAGTCACCAACTACTGCAGTCCGTTCATCATCTGAGTATACAGGTTCAGGCTCATCAGGCTTTAAGCCTGGATCTCTCCTATCTCTCGGTCTAGAGGGATGAGTAGAAGGGCTAAAATTCTCATAGATTCTCTCCTCATCATTCACCCATGATTTCTTCCAGGGATTCCAACTGATCTTCATGAATTTGCAGATTACTTTCGAGATACATACACTGTTCTTTGCCACTATCAACTCTTCCTGACTTCCAACTGCACCTTTCACTTTCAACATAACCGAAATGAGTTTAGCATGAAACAAGGCACTTGATTTTTTGCTTGCCTTTATCATGTCCTCCATCTGAGCCATCAGCAACCTACAAAGGTTGACCTTCCTTCCATGTTTTAATAAGTACATCAAGTAAATATCCTGATGCTTCAGAGTTGCAAAATCTCCTCTTCTAGGACTCAGTACATGCTGGATAAACTTAAACAGAAGCCTGTCCTCTCCATTCATTTCAGTAGCAATAATCTTCCTTACAGTGCCATTGCCTGTCAATTCTTCCAGAGCTGTCTCATGATCAAAGATTCTACTATTTGGAGGAGCCGCTCCAGAATAGTAGTTGTAAATACCCTCATGAGGAACTCTTAAACAAGCAGCCCATTCAGCGGATGAAAAACTGACTTCATTGCCATTTACTCTGGATACCAGTCTATGCAGATCATCCTCTTCCTCGAACTGTAGATATTCATAGAACTCCTTCACCAGCTTCGGGTAGTATGGTCCATTATTGTTTGAGAAGCACTCGGTCCATCCTTGATCATTAAGCACTGCCAGTACTAACGATCTGCTCGATAAAATCCACTCTTCACTTAGCTCCTTCTCAGCAACTATTTCTCTCTTAGTCAGATGTGGATTAACAGGTCTTATCGATGCGTTCCCGGTGCCACTGGATTCGACTTGAGTCCTCTTCGGCATTGGTGCATCTTCGTTGACAGTCGGGGGTCGCTTTGTTCTGGCCATTGGAACTGAATGAGGTTTCGAGGTTCGGTTGAAGGTTTAGGGTTTAGGACTTGAGAGAGCAAGGGTCGAGATGAGTGGATTGAGATATGTTCGATGTTCTCAATTTTATAATTTAGGGATTTAGAAATCAAAGAATAAAGAAAAGAAACGGTTCGAATTCCCGCAAAAATAAAATAAGATTAAACAGCGAAACAGCCTACAGAGAGATGTAACAGTGAGGTACACCGGTGAGGTCTAACTGTGAGGTTTCAACTGTGAGGTTTCAACTGTGAGGTTTCAACTGTGAGGTTTCAACTGTGAGGTTTCAACTGTGAGGTTTCAACTGTGAGGTTTCAACTGTGAGGTTTCAACTGTGAGGTTTCAACTGTGAGGTTTCAACTGTGCTATAGTTAATCATACCTAACTCATGTTTGATGTAACTTAATCTCTCAGAATTCAAAGGCTTTGTAAAAATATCAGCCAACTGATGTTCAGTGCCAATGAACTCAAGAGTGATATCACCTTTTTGATAATGATCCCTCAGAAAGTGATGTCTCACATCAATATGTTTTGTCCTAGCATGAGATACTGGATTTTTTGAAATGTTAATAGCACTTGTATTGTCACACCTTATAGAGACATGTTTGAATTGATATACATAGTCTAGTAAAGTGTGTTTCATCCACAAGATTTGTGCACAACAGCTACCAGCAGCTATATACTCAGCTTCGGCAGTAGACAGTGCAACAGAATTCTGCTTCTTACTACACCAAGATACTAGTGACTTGCCTAAAAAGTGACATGTTCCAGAGGTGCTCTTTCTATCTAACTTGCAGCCAGCAAAATCAGCATCTGAATAACTTAATAAATCAAATGATTGTCCTTTTGGATAAAATAATCCCAAATTGGGAGTATGTTTTAGATATTTGAAAATCCTTTTAACAGCAGTCAAATGAGACTCTTTTGGATTGGCTTGAAATCGAGCACACATGCATACACTGAACATGATTTCAGGTCTACTGGCAGTAAGGTACAGTAGACTACCTATCATACCTCTGTAATTGGTTTGATCCACTGGTTTACCAGTTTCATCACTGTCCAGCTTGCAAGTGGTGCTCATAGGTGTGTCACTGCCTTTGGTGCCATCCAAAGAAAAACGTTTTAGAAGATCTTTAATATATTTACTTTGGTTCAAAATAATACCATTTTTATTTTGAAAGATCTGAAATCCAAGGAAAAATTTGAGTTCTCCCATTAAACTCATTTCAAACTCATTTTGCATTATTTTTGAAAAATCAACACATAAAGAATTTTTTGAAGATCCAAAAATAATATCATCCACATAGATTTGTACTATTAAGACATCTTTAGAAATCCATATAATAAAAAGAGTAGGATCATCTATCCCTTTAGTAAATCCTTTTGAAATAAGAAAAGAGCTGAGCCTATCATACCAAGCTCTTGGAGCTTGCTTTAAACCATATAAAGCTTTAGATAGTTTAAAAACATGATTAGAAAAATGGGGATTTGTAAAACCAGGAGGTTGTTCCACAAATACATCCTCAATTATATATCCATTTAGAAAAGCACTTTTAACATCCATTTGATATAGTTTGAAATTCAGATGAGCAGCATAAGCAAGTAATATCCTAATGGCCTCTAGTCTAGCCACGGGTGCAAAGGTTTCCTCATAGTCTATTCCTTCTTCCTGACTATACCCTTGTGCAACTAGCCTAGCTTTGTTTCTGATTATGTTACCAAACTCATCAACTTTGTTTCTAAACACCCATTTAGTGCCTATGGTAAGAGTGTCTTTAGGTCTTTCCACTAATTCCCAAACTTTGTTTCTTTCAAACTGATTTAGTTCTTCTTGCATAGCCATTACCCAGAATTCATCACTGATAGCATCATTGACATTTTTGGGTTCAAGCTGTGAAAGAAAAGCTTGATGTTCAACCTGATTTTTTAGAGAAGCTCTAGCTTGTGTTCCTCTATCAAGATTACCAACAACAGCATCTAAAGGATGATTCTTTAGAATCCTAGTTGATTTGGTAAAGGTTGGACTAGAGATTTCAGGTTCATCTATAGGTTCGGGTTCCACAGAGGAAGATTCTGGAAAAAGTCCAGAACTTGATGTTTTTACTACAGGTTCTTTAGATTTGTCATTTAGGTTCAGAACAGATAAGTCTTCTTCAACATCTTCAAGAGAAGTTTTAGACTCATGTGGATCAGTCTCATCAAACTTGATGTGAACAGATTCTTCCACACATTTGGTTTTCTTATTGAACACTCTATAGGCTTTACTAGACATAGAGTAACCTAGGAAAATTCCTTCATCACTTTTTGGAGCAAATTTATCAAGATTATCTTTAGTATTCAGAATAAAGACTTTGCAACCAAAAACTCTAAAGTAATTAACCTTAGGCTTCCTATTATTCCACAACTCATAAGGGGTTTTCTTTAGAACAGGTCTGATCAAGACTCTATTAATGACATAGCAAGCTGTATTAACAGCTTCAGCCCAAAAGTAAATTGGCAGGTCATATTCATTAAGCATAGTTCTAGCAATTTCTTGCAGGGTTCTGTTTCTTCTTTCTACTACACCATTCTGTTGAGGTGTCCTAGGAGCAGAAAAATTGTGAGCATAGCCATTGTGTGAGCAGTAAGATTCAAATTCTTGATTCTCAAACTCACGACCATGATCACTCCTCAAGGTCTTAATCTTAAGTCCACTAAGATTTTCTACAGACTTAGAGTATTTAACAAAGGAAGAGCAGGCTTCACTTTTGTGAGCTAGAAAGTATACCCAAGTATATCTAGAAAAGTCATCTACAAGAACATAGACATAGTGCTTCCCATTTAGACTTGAAATTCTTGATGGTCCAAACAAATCCATGTGAACCAGTTCAAGTGGTTGAGAAGTTGAAACTTCTTTCTTTGGTTTAAAAGAAACTTTGTGTTGTTTTCCCTTTTGACAGGGATTACACACTTTGTCATTTGGGAATTCAAGCTTAGGTAAGTCTCTAAATAGGTGTTTCTTAGAGAGTTTTCTAAGTGAGTGAATGTTGCAATGTCCTAATCTCCTATGCCACAGCCAAGACTCTTTATGAAAAGCATTTAAGCAAGTAACATTATGTTTAGCTAAAGTGTTTAAGTCAACAGCATAAACATTTTCATTTCTTAAGGCAGAAAATATTAAAGCATTTTTGGAATTATAAACATCACAAGAATTGTTTTCAAACTTGACATTAAAGCCATCATCACACAATTGAGAAATGCTAAGTAGGTTGTACTTAAGTCCATCAACAAATAAAACTTTGGAAATTAATACTGAGTCAGTGTTACCAATCTGGCCTATGCCGATGATTTTTCCTTTTGAGTTATCACCAAAAGTGACATATCCTCCATCAACCTTTATTAAGCTTTTGAAGCACGAATAGTCCCCAGACATGTGTCTTGAACATCCACTGTCTAAGTACCATACCTTCTTGTAATTGCTTTTCAAACAGATTTCCTCAGATGTGTTTGTCATGAAACACATATTAGCACGATTTCTTTCAGAATCACTGGACTCTGATTCACTTGTGCTGTCTTCTGAAGCACTCCAGGTGGCCTTCATAGCTTTCTTATAATTCTTGTCCTTGTACTCATATTTCTTCTTGAAGTTTAACTTAGGATAGTCAGCTTTAATGTGTCCTTTCCTTTTACATTCATAGCAAACTATGTCTTCTTCTTTATCAGTTTTCTTCCAATCTTTCTTCCACTTACCTTGTCTATCATACTTACCCTTGTGGTTTGGTTTTCTGAAGAATTTCTTCTTCCTATAGAACTTCTTGAATCTCCTTGCTATTTGTGCCATCTCGGCATCACTGTCAGAATCTAAGTCTTCACTAGATGAGCTTTCAGTTGGTATATGCACTTTCTCCTTGTCTTTGCTCTTTGATGCAGTAGACTTAAAAGCTACAGATTTTCGTTTTGGTTCCTCATCTTCTTCTTTATTCACCTTTAGCTCTTCTTCGTACATCATCAACTTACCAATTAACTCCTTGACAGGCAAAGTTCCAATATCACAGGATTCTCTAATTGAAACGGATGTGCCTCTCCATCTGTCAGGCAGACATCTCAATAATCTCATGATTTGCTCCTTTGCTGGAACAATCTTCCCGAGTGAGCTCATTGTGTTGACTATCTCATTAAACCTGAGATACATATCAGAAATAGGTTCATCAGCTTTCATCTTAAAGTTATCATATTTGATAGTATAAGTGTTTAACCGCATTTCCTTGACATTAGTTGTTCCTTCATGAGAAACAGCTAAGGTGTCCCAGATTTCAAAAGCAGTTTTACATGCAGAAATTCTATTGAACTCCTCATCTCCTAGAGCACAGTAGAGAGCATTCACAGCCTTACAATTATTATTGTAAGCTACTTTAGTAGGTTCATCCCAAGTTATTCTTTCAGTTTCTGGAATCTTGTATTGAGACTCTATAGCAGTCCAAATATCAAAACCCATACTTTCCAAATGAATTTTCATTTTGAGCTTCCATTGGGCATAATTCACACCATTAAAGAAGGGTGGCCTGTTAGTAGCAGCACCTTCTAGTCTATTATCCATAAGGAAATTCTAGAAAATGTTTTAAAGAGATAAAATTTAGAACTAACAGAAATTTAAGATCTTTTAGATAAAACTACAATCACAGTTTAAAAACAGAGAGTTAAAATAAAACTTTGAGCAAGTATAACAGAGCTAAACACAACCTTTGATACCAAATGTTGGTCGGAGTGGACACTCAAGAGGGGGGGGGGTGAATTGAGTTCCAATTAAAATTTCTGTTAAAAACAATTTCTAATAAAATCCCCCAATTTCAAAAACAAATTAAACTGTAGTGAATTTATATAGATTATAAAGGTTCAATTAGTTTCTCAAAGATTGATTAATTCTCAGTTAACTTAATCTTATGATTAAATTAACTTTTGAAACTAACTTACTGATTTATAACAAACATAAACACTTGCGAATTTAATTATCAAAGTAGCTTTGAAGATAGATTATATTTCAAAGTAATAGCAGCGGAATATGAAATAAATATGTATAGTATGGATATAGAGTATAACTATAAGCACGGCAAATTAACCAAGAGGTTCAGTCTCAAGCCGAGACTTAGTCCTCTCAAATTTTATATAAGAATGATCCACACCCTGGATCGGGGTTAACAACAGTGAACACACTGTCCAGGTCACAAGACCTCTACCACAGTTCTTCGTGGGAAAACAAACAACAGCAGCAAGCTGTCCAGGTCACAAGACCTCTACCACTATCCACAGTGGGAAATGGAGTGCAAAAAGATTTGCTGAGGATTTACAGATCCTCCAGTGAAAGTACAGGAGTCAGTGTGTGTGTTTAATACAGCAGATAACACACACTGCTCAAAATGTAGAATAAATCACAGAACAAGAGATGTAGAGTTTAGAAGTGGTTCTGGTGATCTCAGTGTAGCTCTTGTATTCGATCAGAAGAGAGTTTGAGTCCTCTTCTTGTTTCTGTTTGAGAAACAGAGTGTCGTATGCTTCGATGAAGTTCTTCAGGGTTCTTCTTGTATGCACAGAACACTTCTCGAGTGTACTTGATTGTCTATATGCTTCTCTATGTTCTTGATGGAGCTCGTTTTTATCTTCTTGTGTTTCTGGTATATTTCGTCCACACCACACTTGTCTGGTTCGCATTCGCATTCGCATTCGCATTATATCGTTTTGGGCAGCGTAGTCTTCTTGTATTTATCTCCCGACAGGGGACAGAAAATATTTCTTTTCAGCAGGTACGAGGTACGGGTTCCTGACATCCGACAACCTTTATCAGATATTTGACAAAACATCAAAATGTATGATATGACCGTTAGATAAATTAAATACATTAAATGTAGGAAATAAAGAAATTAAAACAGTGAGTCGAGAATGTATGTCACTGTTGACTTCAACTGTGGTCTTCCAACTGTGGACTTCCAACTGTGGACTTCCTTCTGACTGCTGATTTCAACAAAAGGCTTGCTGTCTGTAGGCTTGCAATGGTAGCTTTTACTCCATGTAACTGTAGCCTTTCTAACTGTAGACTTGTAACATCAAATTTGTAGAACTGTAACCTTTGTCAACTGTAGACTTCGATCATCTGTAGACTTAGTAGACAGAAGCTGTCTAACTGTAACCTTGACTGTAGACTTATGACTGTAGGCTAGTTCGTCTGCGAACTTGTTTCAACTGTAGACTTGTTCGACTATGAACTTGAGCAGTGAAAACTTTGAACAGAAGTCTTGTATCTGTGACCTTCGTCTGTGAGCTTTGACAATAGATAGCAGTAGACTCGTAACTGTAAGCTTGTATTAGTCATCGACTGTAACCTTGTAACTGTGAACTTATTGCAACAGTAACTTAAGGTGACAGTTATCTGTAACTGTGACTTTGAGAAGAAAAACTCTGACTGTTAGTTAACAATACTAAACTTATGTAAATACTACTGTAAGCTGTTACAGTAAAGTTATGAGAGTAAGAGTATGAACTGTTTAGAATAAAATACGTTTAAGCATAGAATAATAAGATTAATGCAAAGGTTTAATACATCATAGTCAATGTTTAAGCATGATTTGGGATTATCAAAACAGGTGATTCCAACAATAAATATAAGTTTATTATACACATACCAAAGAAAAATGTTCTTATATCTAATACCATTTTTGGCTTTATATCATCCCCCTTATTAACACTTCTATGGTAAGGTTATGTTTTAGGTAATATCTTCTTTTTTTAATGTGTATTAATTTGTGATATTTTGAATCCTCATACTTATATAATGATTTCCATAATGTAAATCCATGATATAAATATAATTTATATTTGGTATATAGGTATTTATCATAATCTATGAGATATATAAATTGAAAATGAAATATACTGTTCGTGGAGATGATACACAGTACGTACGCATGAACATTAATTCTATTTTTATATCATATTGAAAGAATGAAATTAAATGAAATATATGTATATATATAATAATTACGTATAATTATTATTTAATATATATAATATAAAATTTCTGAACCCATTATTAATAAATACCTTGTAGAGTGTGAGCAAATCAAATTTCTTTGAGGGGGTGGTAGTCCACACTTCCCCAAATAAAATTATCATATTTACACAAAATGGAAAACATGAAGGTGTGTTTTATAAAATAATTAAATACTAATAAATAAATCCAAAATATAATAAATATATATATCATATAATAATATATTTTTAATCATAATTCTCAACCATGATAAATGGTAAATTAAAGACAAAAAACATCATTCCTTGAGGTGATAGTTCACCGTACACCACAACGGTAAGTTTGTTTCCAATTAGATGAAGGTTTGAGTTATTGTAGGTATACCCCATAGGATAAAAAATTATGTATATTGAGGATACTAAATTAGTTATATAATCATGGAATAAAAATATTTTATTGGGTGGATAATTAAAATAAAACAAAAGAGCTTGGCAAAGGATGTTACATATTCTTTGGGTAACTCCATTTGATTTACACCAAAGGGCTTCCTTGAATGGTTTCATACACAAATAAAGGATTATAATATTAATGTAGGTATTTGGGAGAATATTTTTGGTAGATTTTTTATTATTAAATGTGCTTTATAGGTAACAATAAGTAGAAGGGGTGAGTGAAATTTTATAGTGGAGGAGGAGTGGCATTCTTGTAAATTTTGGAAAAGGGAATTCCATCCTTGTTTTCCCCATGTCAAGAAGCCTGAATAATGGTAAACTTTTGATACATTAGATTATATGGTATAAATATTGACATAAAATATTTTTTTTGATATGTTTCTAGTTCATTTTATCCCTCAATTTTAAGGTTAATTTCTTTGTTAAGATAATTTTTCTCTTAATAGCTGTAATTAATTTTAGTAAATTTCACTAATGTTTCTGGTCAAAAACTACATTGACCATGTTAAAAATTAAAAATTATGATGATTACAAATATGGAATTAATTTTTCATAATTTTAATCACATTATTTAAATAATTATTTTAAACTTAACCCCTCATATGTGTGGTGGCAGCGGGTTTCTAAGAGAAAGCATATAAATGTTTGGATTATATGGAAATCCAATTTCAAAGTGAAATTAGTAACAATGTCCCAAATTGGTTCCAATAACCTAAATTGGATTAATGGATGCAATATTAATCTAATTAAAAAATAAAAAATATTCAAATATAATATAACTATATATATATATATATATATTAGATGAAAAATAAGCTTTGAACAAAAATTCAGTATTATTCATTATTCATCCAAAAATGATGATTTTTGGAAAAACACAAAATATTCACCCTAAGATAATTTTTCTTATATTAATGGAAAATTTAATTTATTTTATCAAATTAAATTTCAAAATGTTTTTAAAAGTAATTTTATTATCGTTCTGGAAAGAACATAAAAAACGAGTTCATTTTGGAAAATAGTATACTCAAACATATAATGACTTTAAAAAATTGCTTTCCATATTGTTAATATTCTTTATTTATATAAAACCATTATAAATAATATTTAAGTGTATTTATTTATATTCATATTTCAAATTTTAATATCTATGTTATAATTATCCTATTTGAATAATTAAAATAACAATTTGTTGTTTCATAGAAACTCAGTGTCGTGTGTAACACATGCCAAGTCAGTGTTGTGTGTATAGAAATAATAGCATGGTATAGCATATAAATAAATATTGAATTAGTGTAGCGTAATATTGATAAAATCAAAGAAAATTAATTTATTCAGTAAAAAATATCAAACAAACTCAGGGTGTTACATTTTACCCACCTTAAAATGGGTTTTCCCTCAAAATTCATCATTCTGATACAAAACAATTGTAGATAATTCCACCTCATCATATCATCATGTTCCCACATTTCTTATTATAACTCTCAATTTATACACAAATATTTTAATAGGTGATTCATATTGTTTTGTATAACTTTTTCTATATGATCCACAATTTCAGCTCATTGTTCCTTGTAAGAAAGATCATGCTCATGTGGTATTACTTTTATGTTTATTACATGAGAAGTTCAAGTATGTACTTACTCATGAGAGATACATGGAACATATCATGGAAGAGATTGTTTTGGAGGTTTTTCCATGATATAGGATACTATTATGATATGATCACAAATCTTAATGGGACTGATATGCCTAGGGATTATTGTCCCTTTATTCCAAAACCTCATAACTAGTAGAAAAAACTTCTCATCAACAAAAAATTATAGGTCACACTAATGGTTATTGGTATAAAGTTTCTAGAGATATTGAGCTTCCTTAATATTATACTAAATGTTTCTAACCTTCTCTGCCATTTTTTATCTATCTTAGGTCTCAATAGACTTATTTATCCAAAATCATACTAGAAAGTTGGAGCTCTACATTTCATCCCATAATGGGTTTCATAATGACCCATCGGAATTCTTGAGTTAAATATATTGTTGTATGAAAATAGAACTAGACGAAGGTGTATTTCCTAGACACCATTGAAATCCAATGAAAAATATCTCAACATATTCTCTAGGTTATTAATTTTAATTTTAGACTGACCATCCATATGGGGATGATAAGTAGCGTTGAAATTGAATTTTGTATGCAGTTCTTGCTGAATACATCACTAAAATATTTAGGTAAACCTTGGATTATTATAAGATACACATATGGTTGAACTCCATTAAACCTTACCACTTTACAAATGTATATCCTAGAAAGATGACCCAGAGAGAATTATTCTTTAATACCAATGAGTTCCACTGACTTAATAAGGTGATCAACAACCACCCATATATCATTCAACCCTTTATATGTTTTGGAGAGTCTAACAACAAAATCCATAATAATTTTCTCCAATTTCCTTTCGAGTATGGGTAATGGTTGCAACATCCCCTAAGAATTTTATCCTTTTTCCTTAACTTTTTGGCATACTAATCATTATGATAAAGTCCCTGTGATATCCCTATTCATTCCATACAACCATAAATATTCCTTCAAATCCATATACATCGTTTTACATCTAGTACGAATATGGAATGATGAACATTGATCTTATTTTAATATCCCATTGTTCAAATATGGTATGTAAGGAACACATACACAATTCCTGAACATTATCATATTATCCTGATCAAGGTTAAACCCCGAAACATTTATATCCTACTTCTATAGCTCAATATTTTCCATTAAGTGCCTCTTTAATCATCACTTGGATAGAGAGTTGAACATTCAATATATAAATGTAGGATTTCACCCCATTATTATTTCTAGATGAATCATTTGTAATTCCAAGAATATTTGATTATTTGTGATCCTAATCATGGATAATCTATCATGATCCTTTTGAATCAATGCATCAACCACCTTGTTTGCTATCCCAAGGTGGTAGTTTATTAATTAGTAGTGATTCTTTATTATCTCTAACCATATTCTCTAGCACATGTTCAAACCCTTATATATGAATATATATTTTATAATTTAATTATCAATATATATATCACACTTTTATCGATAATGATAATACCTCCAAATATGTAATGAAAAATTTACCACTACTAACTTCAAATTAGAAGTTGGCTAATTTTTCTCTTGGATCATTAACTTTCGCAAAGAATAAGTGATAACCATGTTATTATAAATAAATAATTCATCCCAATCCCTTCTCAGATGCATCACTATTAATTAAAAACCTTTCTTTATTATAGGGTAATATATGCATAGGTGCACTATTCAATATTCTCTTTAGTTCCTTGAAATTTTCTTCATATTCATCTATCCAGAGGAACTTATCACCCTTCTGATTTAACTTGGTAAGTGTATTTTATAGTCCTATATAATTCTCCAAAAACCTTAGATAATATCCATCTATTTAAATAAAACTACGGATCCTAGTCACCACGGTTGTTTTAAGAAAACATTCAATAGAGTTCATCGTTGATGGATATATTTCTATATTATCTCTTAAGATTATGTGACCCAAAAATGAAACCTTCTGCATCAAAAATTCATAATTTTTAAATTTTTTATATAGTTTATCCTTCCTCGAGGTATTTAGTAAATTTATCAATTGGTATTCATGTTATTACTTTCTCTTTGAATAGATAATAATATAATCTGTAAAGACTACCACAAACTGATCGAGGTAATCTCTAAAGACTCTAATCATCAAATCCCTGAAGATAACTGGGTAATTAGTAAGATTAAAAGGAATAAATATATATTAATAGTGTCCATACCTTGTAAACTATTACATCTTGGGTATATCCTCTTTCTTTACCCTCAATTGATGATATTCAGAATAAAGGTCAATCTTGGAACTGTATTTAGATCCATTCAATTAATCAAACAATCAATTAATATTGGGAAGAGGATACTTTTCCTTGATTTTGATCTAGTTGAACTCCCTATAAGCAATACAGAGTCACATTGATCCATATTTATTTTTCAAAAAGAGAAACGGTGTAGTCTAAGGTGTAGAATTGGTTGAATGAATCCCTTATAAATGTTTTCATAGAGTTTTTTCTCCAATTTCTATAACTCAATTTGGTACATTCTATTAGGATTATATTAAATTGGTGTAGAATGAGGTATTATTTCTATCAAGAACACAACTTCACATTTTGGTGGAATACTATTAAACTCTTTCAATAACATTTCCAAAAATTCTCAAACAATAAGAATATCATCAATGCAGAGTTTCTCCCCAAATATTTGAGAAAAAACACACCTTATGAATGATAATTAATACCCATATATAAGGTGTAATCTCTATAGGATGTTTATACTTATAGTCACGTTTATATACAATCATAGGTTGGTTTGAAATATCAAATTTAACATCCATTACTTGACAATTGATGTAGGCTTTATGCATTGTAATCCAATCCATGCCTAAGATGACATCAAATTCAACCAAAGGAAGAATGTAAATATTTTTAGGAGGCACATTCCCACAATCATCAACCATGGAGGAATCATATACTTGGGACAAAATCATCATACCATTATGGTTTTTCACAACTAATTCCACATATAATATTTTTTGTGGATTCTTCAAAACCGTTAAAAATTATTTACAAATGATAGAGTGGGAATATCTAGAATCAAATAATAAAATTGCAGTTATAGAGTGGATGGTAAGTGTACCTTTAAAAATTTCATTATTCCACCCCTCATCTAAAACATTTATCACATGATAATTCTTCTTGTCCCTCAGTTTAATTTGTTTCTAATGCCTATCATCATCGCTAACCCTCGAGTTTAGGAATTGGTTTGAATAATTCCCATTTCATGGCATAAGAAGAACTAAAGTGTGGGTGGGGTATTATATATATCTTCATTAATTTGCATAATTTTCCAACTTATTTCCATTATTTGGGCAATAAATTTTATGATGAAATTCCCTCCCTCATTTAAATAATTTATTAGACACCATAAGATAATTCCTTTAATTATTCTTTCCACACTTGAAGCTTAAAGAAAAGCTCATCTTCTTCTCATCGTGGTTTCTAGACATTTCTTTGAACTCCATATTCCTTTTCGTGTTAAAACCAAGAGATTGAAGTATAAATCCTACCTTTATTTTATCTTTGATATAACAACACATAATGTATTCATTGACACTTTTGACTCTTATAGATAACACCCTTCTAAAACTCGTCTTTATGCCACTGAAAAACCTATAAACATTAATTTTGGTTTGGATGATAATTCTTGAAGTGTACCTCTCAAGTCTTGTGAAAGTATCCTTATCGGTAGCAATAGATTCATCATCCACTTTCTTCAACTCATAGAACTTATTTTCCATATACTTATGATGAAAACGAGGAAAGTAATTATTTAATAATAAGTTCTTGAAATCATCCCAATCCATGAATTAAATTTCATCTTTATTTATTGTATTCATGATTAGAGCCCACTAATAGATTCTTCACCTTTATAATAATAAATACCTAGAATTTATTTCTCATATTCCAAACACTAGAGAATGGATATTATATTTTTAGTGGTACTGGTGCATTTTTGATCCAAAAGTGAATAAAAAGAACCTCTAAAAGAAGGTAGGTGTTGCCTCATGAAGGACTCAACAAAACTTTGTTCCCTACTTTTCTCATTTGAAAGATCAATATGATTAATATATTAAAAATACTGGGTGAACATAGAAATGAAATGTTTCATTCAAGATCCCAGAGAATTGAGATGTTTGGGAGAAAAACTATTTCATTGTCCATTTTAATCACCATTAATGTGGTTCCATTGAGTTATAGACATTGACTAAAACCAAAAATAATATAGTGAGAAAATGTTTTCATAGTGAGGAACCGGATATTCCTAAAAAACCATATATATTATGTCTGAATTATGACATGTTTTTTAAACTTTTGAACCTTAGTTTTATCCTAGTTTATTCGTATATAATTCATATATAAACCCTTCATGATGGTTTGTGAAGATTTTGTGAATTCTCAAAGAATATCTCCAAGGACTATCAAACCGGGTGTGTAGCAAGACCTTCTTTTGTTCAGCAGTTCTTAATATATACTATCTCAATACTAGTTTTTGGGGTTGTTACCCCTATGTACATTTTATCCAGATCCACATCCACTTGTATCCATACATGGATGAATTTCTAAGAAACCACTCACTCTTCCTTTACCGAAATTTAAAAACTTTTTTCCAATAATTTTCTTTATCCTTATATTTATCCATAGATGTATTTGTAGGGTTCCCAATAAGGTTTTATAGACCTATTTTCCAAAGGATAACGAAAATTTTTCTCCGATACTAACTATAATGACTCGCACTTTTCATACAGTAACATAACATCATTTTTTTGAATACATAAAATATTACACAAGTGGATGCCTAAAATACTAAAATAGTTTAGATACATTGGAAAATGGAAATATAAACATTGGTACATAAGTGTTCTATATGATCTCCCACAAGGTTCTTCATTACTATAATCCTTCCTATATAGGTCATACATAAAACATATCTTTACAACCTGTGGAATAGAAACATAAAATGGGGTGAGCTCAGATGCTTAGTAAGGATAAATAATGGAGATATGTAACCATAAACATTATTATAACGGTATGAGAATGTGATCATTAAATTTTAAGATCATACGCTTCATATAAATGATGATAAACATGAATCTTGGAATTATTATTAGTATTTAACATGACATGAATCATAATGTAATCAAGAGAATAAGTCATTAAAACATAACATAGGAATACGAAATTGAATTGTTGTAGACACATAAAAATGTAATATCATTCCATGTAAGTTAATTAAAATTTCCAAAACATAACGGGGCACTTCAAAGGGACTACACCTACTGGGTAGGGCACACCACCATCCCTAGTCATAGACCATTCCTTGTAAGGGATTGTGATTCCCCATCTTTCCATAATGGATCTTGTTTCCCCATCATCCGTAGTGGATCAATATCATCAACATGAATCCCATCATTATCGCATGAGATATAAATATTTATCCAATGCATTGGAGGGAGATATAGGTCCCACAATTCTGATAATGAAATCGAACATGCAAATGCCTAAAATTCATAAAATCATATCCTAACTCATTAAATCAAATGGATGTCATAAACATGAAATCATATATTTACCTATGAAAAAAGAAATGTTTCATGATCATTTCATCAAATCATAACACATGAAATTAAGTTGGTTCCATAAAGGGAAACATGTTTCATTAAAATCATTCCATAAAAACAAAAACCATTCATGGAAAGAGTTTGAATGGATTATTTAGATCATTTCCCCTTAAAGTCATTAGTAACAAAAATGGATGTTTTCTTAGATAGGAAAATAATTTGGGAAGATACTTTAAAAACCTTTCTTGGGGATAATATTCTTTCATATTAGAAAAACTCTTTTAAAAACATAAAACCTTTTTTAAAACAACTTTTTTAAAATAGATTTAAAAAATTTATAAAGTATTTTTGGAAACATAATGACATTTTTAAAATCATTTTTCATTAGAATAATATTATCATATATATTTTGAAATAATATTGGATGAAAATTTGAAAACAGTCATGGAAACATGGTTTTTGAAATTAATGACATGTGTTTCAAAGAAAGAAACTCGAGAAATTTTTTTTTATGATTTGATAACATTTGAGACAAAATCCCATGAAAGGGGTTCTATAATATTGATATGTAAATACCAATAAATTTAATTATATCAATCATAAATTATATTCATGGGATGTATATACACCACACAAATGAAACAAGTGGGGGAATAAAGTGTTAATATCGTAAAAATAAAAGAAATACTAGAAATCCTTATACTATATATCTTTACTCTCTTGTACTCATTAAAAATTAATATATAAAAAATATAAGTTTATTTTAAATCTACCATCAAACCATATTCTTATATTTGATACCATATATGGCTTTATCTTCTTAGTTATTTGCATGTGTCATATTTTTTCATATTTTATTCCTCATACTTATATCATGATTTTCATATTTAAAACCATGATTTCAATATAATTTATATTAATTATATATTTTTATGATAATATTTTAAAAATATAAATAGAAAATTAAATACATCATTCATGGAGATGGTTGGTTGTACCAATGCATGAACATTGTTTCCGTTTTATAATCGTATAGAATGAAAGAAAGTAAATGAAATATATGAGTATATAAATCATAATTTAAATTGAATTATTATTTCATATATATCATATACTTTTACTGAACCCATCCTTAATACTTTCCATGAAGAGTGTGAAAAAATCAGATTGCTTTGAGGAGGTGGTAGTTCAAACTTCCCCAAACAAAATTATTATATTTACAGAAAATGGAAAGCATGAAGATATGTGTTATATAATATATAAAAAAGAATAAATAAATCCTAAAAATAATATATATTATATCAAAAAATATTTTCTATCGTAATTCTGAACCATGGGAGGTGGTAAAAGAAAAACAAACATCATTTCATGTGTTCATAGTTCGTCGTACACAAGAAAGGTAAGTTTGTTGCCCATTAGATGGATGTGTGTCTATGTGTAGGTAAAACACATAGGGAAAAATATCAGTATATTTAGGATACTTATTTCATTATGTAATCATGTAATAAGAAGAGTTTATGGGGTGTATTGTAACGCCCCGACACCAGTTACCCAGAGTCGGTGCATTATTACATAACATTGGCATTATCACAAGAAAGATCAAATCTCTAAAGACTAATTGGTTTAGTATCCTTGGAAACACTAGATATATTCATAAAGTTTTACATTAAATCATAAAGTGAAAAACTACTACAACAAAATAGTCTCCATATTCCACACTCATATCCCCACATACTATCCCTGCAGGTCATTCATAACTTACTTCTTCACATCCTGGGAAAAATAAAACATATAAAAAGGGTGAGCTCAAATGCCCAGTAAGGATAACAATATAGCGGAAACTTTCAAAAATAAGCATAAACATTTAGGGCAATGTATAACTAAAACAAAAGACTTTTAAACTTGAACTTCAATGTAGTATGGCAAAAGTAAAATGAAATAATGCCATTTACTTATTCACATGGATATTCTACTAATAGAATAATCACATGCAATATCAATAACCACTTTCATAATGATGGAATGCATAATGCCAGACTCTCATAACCACATATCCAAGGCCTCATGCCAAGACTAAAAATAATATTTTTCCAAGGCCTTGTGCCAAGACACTAGTTTGTCTCATGAGACCTACTGATGCATCGAGAAGCTATAGCAGGCTCCACCCTTCACATATTAAGTCCAATTCATTATCATATGAAAAGGTTTAAACATAACATAAACATTCATATTAAAACTAGCATAAGAAATGTCAATACTTTCACCATAAACTATGAATGGTATAAAAATAGCACATCCACAGTCAAACATATCACAAAACCGTAAATACAATATAGAAGTTTTGGATCATAATAAATCAACTTCAAATAAGCGTAAAATCCATCAAAGGATGTTGACATAGATGAAATCAAAACTCTTTTTAGAGAAATATCTCTTTCTATTTTGAAATAATTTAAGAGTCATATATTTATAAAATAAAACATTTTCTTTGAAAATATTCTTATATGCTTGTAAGAGAAGCTTTGACAATTTTATAACAGCGGAAAATAACCGCACCCGCCGTATAAGTTTAAAAAACAAACTTACCTTAATTCTGTCGAAAAGGTTAAAAAGCACCTTGTTTGGAAAACAACTGAAAGATTCCTTTATAAAACTCTTATAAAAAGTCAAACAAGGGTATAAATGACTTTAACCCATATTCTTTTAAATAGTAAAAATGTTTTGAAATACATTTTTAAGAAACAATGATGTGGATGATAAAGAGATCCCAGTAGATCATTACGTATAAACAACCTCGGATAATGAAGAGATTGTGAAATAACCCTTACCTTGTATTTTTCCTTGGTTGGGGTAGGTTAACCTCCTGTATAATGGTTAAATAATTGTTATTAAATTATACAAGAATCATATATATTAATATGATATCATATATGATCTTTTAACATTGATTTGTTAATAATATCTTAGAATTATCGTTATTTCGGGTGTTAACTTACTCATTTTCTTTTATATGTTTTGTTACATAAGCTGTGTTTGTTATGGATAGGTTGTATCTTATTCATATCCATAATGATATCATGTCCTTAAACATCATTTTTAAATCATCAAATGATAATTATACTTGAATGGATACGATGGAGAATGAATCTCATCGCGTTCGTGGAGACGGTAGTCCGTACGTATGCACGAGCGACAATATCATTTTTTGATATTAAAATAATATATAATTGGATGGTATATCATATATACAGAATCATTATCATGTTATATTTATTATTTACATGAGTTAAATACCATTATTATACCCATCTAAATAATAATTTATTAAATAACAATTACACCACGACGTGGAGACGGTAAGCCGTACGTACGCACGTATGGTGACATGCTATTCAAAGGATGGATAGAATAGTGAATATAGTTGTACCGTATTTATAATAACAGCACAGTATATATATGATAATGGAGTTATTATTTTATAATGGTAACAACAAAGGAAGAAGAAGTGGAAGAAGAAAGGAACTTGAAAAAGGGTGGTGAAATCATTACCTCTTCTTCGGGTTCTTCTTTTTGATTTGATCAAAAGGGCTCCTTAGGTTGGATTTATGATCAAAATAAGGCATCTAGGTTGTAGTGAGGGAAGTTGAGAGAGTATTTGGGCAGGGTTTGGTCGAAACAAAAGTCTTTTAAGGTGTGAAGTAATGAGAAGGAGGAGTGCCCTTTTATAAGAGGGGTGAGGGGCATCTTTGGAAAAGCTAGAAATATTATTTTATAATAAATTCATATTCAGTTTCTAATGGCTCCAAAGTGGATTATTTAAATTTTAAGGTGGGTATGGGTCGAAAACCACTCAACCAATAGAATTTAGACATGTTTGGGTACTTATATTAACCTTATCTTTAAGTATTAACTTTAAGTTAATTAGTTTCACTTTTACAATGTCTCTTTGTATTTTTATATTATATGGTTAATAAACATACTATATACATCCAAGAGACCCCCAAAAGGTCCATTAATGATATAAATATCATTATATAAGTATCTTTGCCGATCCTTATATTTTTAGGAATTTAATATCAATTAATAATATAATATTTGTTTTAAAAAAATCTTTTATGTCAATTTTGACACTATTCAATAGTTGATTTTTGTGAAACTCATAACAGAATTATTAATTCGAAAAAAGTCAATTAGATCAATCCTAATATGTCATATTATCCATGAAAATTAGTTTAATTCATTAAAAGTCTCAAATTATATTTATTTGGGTATTTATAATATCAATTATTTTAATTTGTCACTATTATGGTAATTACTGCATCATAATTGTGTCATAAATAAATTAAATTATT
Source organism: Viscum album (assembly GCA_963277665.1). Classification (NCBI taxonomy): domain Eukaryota; kingdom Viridiplantae; phylum Streptophyta; class Magnoliopsida; order Santalales; family Viscaceae; genus Viscum; species Viscum album. The sequence continues at coordinate 762,712,124 of OY728166.1, forward strand.
TAAAGTCTAAAACTTATAAATAAAATATAATTATGTAGGAAATATTTTTTATATTTATAATTAATATTTATAGTCGAAAATACAACATATATAACCCTATGTAAAAATTTTTTTTCTAAAAGATATATGCTTCTGTCATTTTTGTACTTATTTTAACTTAATTAAAATTAAGTGTCCCTATCACCAACAAGTGGTTCCATGGGGTCCCAAAATCGACCCAAATATGCCTATGGTCGAACATGTATCAACCAATAAAGACAGGACACGTTTTTAGGGTAATTTTGTATTATTATAATATTATTTTTTAACCCTTATTTACCGGATTTACCCTTAACCATGGTAAATAAAATATTTACCGAAGTAATTATTCAAAATGTCTAAAAATAAAAGTTACCAATTTACACAATTTGAACATCCTGATTCCAAATATGGAATCCATTTTTCCAAATTCAAAACACAGAAGTGGCAGAAATTAATTTAAAATTAATTTCCATTGTTAAAACAAAAAGCGTGTTTTTAAGAGATAATAACTATCAAAAGATTGACACTTGTTTATGTCCGTTTTAATTGTAAAATTATGTCCAATGACCAAAATTGTATTAAATGGTAAAAATATATTCTAAATATACTTTAAAACCACTCAAATTCATAATTTATCACTATTAATTATTTTGATTAAAAAAGTTGTTTTTAATTAAAATTTAGTAATTTTCACTATTCATCAAAATATTAAAGTTATCCGAAAAGTACCAAAATTTCACCTTAGGCTAAATTAGATATTCCGAATCCAAAAATGAAGTCCATTTTGAAATATATAATATATATAATTTCAAAAATTAGGTATTACTCTTCATAACGGCTAGTTTGATTGGTTATGGTGTGTTATAACTCGGTGTTGCGTACAACACACGCTATCACATTATTCAAAGAGAAGCGTACCATAGAAGCTTGGGGTGTTACATTCTCCCCTCCTTAAAATAATTTCATCCTAGAAATTTCTAGAATACTTATCACATGAAAAGACTCATGTGGTTCTTCATCAAAAGTTCCTCGGGTTCTCACATTGCCTCTTCCATCTTATGGTTTCTCCACAAAACTTTTACCAGACGCGTCGTCCGGTTTCTCAGTACTTGTTCTCTCGTATCAAGAATCCTGATGGGATCTTCGCAATAAGACAGATCGTTTTCCAGTTCTAATTCCTCATATGTGAGTACATGCGTTGGTTCAGGCATGTATTTCCTCAACAGAGATACGTGGAACACATCGTGAACTTTGGAGACACTTGGCGGCATTGCCAATCGGTAAGCTACAGCCCCAATTCGTTCTATAATTCTGAAAGGTCTGATGTACCTGGGACTCAATTTACCTTTCTTACCAAAATGTATGACTCCCTTCCATGGATATACCTTCAGGAAAACATGATCATCGACTTGAAATTCCAAATCCTTCCTTCGGTTATCGGCATAGCTCTTCTGCCTACTTTGAGCTGCTTTGATGTGATTTTGGATTACCTTCACCTTTTCCATCATTTCCTCCACCAGTTCTGGGGCTACAAGTTTTCTTTCACCAATGTCACCCCAACAGGTTGGTGTACAACATCTCTTTCCATATAACGCTTCATATGGTGACATCTGAATACTCGAATGGAAGCTATTGTTATAGGAAAATTCTACCAGAGGTAAATATTGATCCCACATACCCTGAAAGTCAAGTGAGCAAGATCTCAACATGTCTTCTAAGGTTTGAATAGTTAGTTCTGATTGTCCGTCTGTCTGAGGGTGGTAATAAGTTCTCAAGTTAAGTTTAGTATCCAGGGATTTCTAAAGACTTTTCCAGAATCTTGATGTAAAACGGGGATCATGATCAGAAACAATCAATAGGGGTACTCTATGAAGCCTCAAAACTTCATTAATATATAGTTTTGCTAGGCGTTCCAGGGGTAGATCTTCTGTTATAGCATGAAAATGTGATGACATGGTAAGACGATCAACAATAAACCATATTGCATCGTTCCTTCTAGGAGTCTTTGGTAGTCCCATGACAAAGTCCATCGTAATATTGTCCCATTTCCACTCCGGTATGGGAAGAGGTTGCATGACTCCTCCAGGATGTTGCCTTCCAACTTTCACTTATTGACAAACCATACATCTTGACACAAAATCAGCAATCTCCCTCTTCATGTTGTCCCACCAAAAATGTTCCTTCAAATCTCTATACATTTTGGTTCTCCTAGGATGTATAGAGAAATTGGAACTATGAGCATCATCCAACAATTCCCTTTTTAGATCAGGTATATCGGGAACACAAAATATCTTCCCTAATTTCAAAATTCCATCTTCATACACAAAGTCTCTCAATCTCCCATCATTCACAGCATTAATCTTCTTTTGAAATTCTTCATCATCGGTCTAAGAACTCTTAATCCTTTCTAGTAAAGATGGTTTGGCAACCATTTGAAAAAGAATTGATGTTTCTCCTTCCCTGGTTATTCCCATGTCCATCTTCACTAGATCCATGAAGATTGGATCCCTTTCAATTCTCATATTGTTCAAAACTCCATGGTATTTTCTGCTCAAAGCATCTGTCACCCTGTTTGCCTTCCCCGGGTGGTTGTGTATCGTGCAATCATAATCCTTGAGTAATTCAATCCATCTACTTTACCTCATGTTGAGTTCTTTTTGTGAGAAAATATACTTCAAAATCTTGTGATCAGTATAAATCTCACATTTTTTACCATAGAGGTAGTGCCTCCATATCTTCAAATAAAATATCATAGCTGCTAACTCGAGATCATGAGTAGGATAGTTTTGTTCATGAATTTTCAACTGTCGTGATGCATAGGCAATAATTCTATCATTCTGCATAAGGACAAAACCAAGTCTTTTCTTCGATGCATCACTATAAATAATGAACCCATCATTCCCCGATGGTAGAGTCAATATAAGAGCATTGAATAATCTTCTCTTCAGTTCTTCGAAACATTCTTCACACTCTTTTGTCCAAACAAATTTAACCCCTTTACGTGTGAGCTTCGTTAATGGGTTAGCCAATCGGGCAAAATTCTGGATGAATCGTCGATAATAACCTGCCAAACCAATAAAACTACATACCTTAGTTATACTCGTAGGTGCTGGACATTCTTGGATTGCCTTGGTCTTAGAAGGATCAACAGAGATTCCATATTTAGAGACAATATGGCCAAGAAAATAAATCTCCTGAATCCAAAATTCACACTTTCTAAACATCCCATATAATTCATGTCTTCTCAGATTCTTCAAGATAATGCGCAAGTGATTTTCATGATCTTCATAGGTTTTGGAGTATACTAAGATATCATCAATAAATACCACCAAAAATTCATCTAGATACTCCTTGAAAACTCTATTCATCAGATTCATGAATACATAGGGTGCATTAGTCAATCCAAAAGGCATTACAGTAAACTCGTAATGCCCGTACCTGGTTCGAAATGTTGTCTTCGGAATGTCTTCCTTCTTCACACACAACTGATGGTATCCAAATCGAAGGTCAATATTTGAAAAGTATTGAGCTCCATGCAGTTGGCCAAATAAATCATCAATGCGTGGTAGGGGATACTTGTTCTTTATTATTATAGCATTGATCTCCCTGTAGTCGATACATAACCTCATAGATCCGTATTTCTTTTTAACAAAAAGAACAGGGGCTTCCCATGGAGAAACACTAGGGTGAATAAATCCCTTATTACTTAATTCCTCTAGTTGTTTCTTTAGTTCGACTAATTCTACAGTGGCCATTCTATAAGGGGTCTTTGATATAGGCCTTGATCCTGGAATTAAATCATTGGAAAACTCAACTTCTCATTCTGGAGGATGTCCAGGTAAATATTCCGGAAACACATCCACATATTCTTTCACAATAGGAAAATCCTCTATTTTAACATTCCTTTCCTCACCCACAGTCATTTCATTCTATTCCTCCCCAATAATTGAATTTGGTTGAGCTACTGGGGGTGGATCTAGATAATAATTAGGTGGTGACGATTCTGCTCTAAAGATAATGTGTTCCTTATCATCATCATCAAGAATCGTTACCTCTTTATTCTTACAATAAATCTTTGCATCATAGTCCTAAAGCTAGTCCATACTGAGGATTATATCAAACTCAATCATAGGTATAACGATGAGATCAGCAGATAAAGAACATTTATGTGCTCTAATGGGGACTGATTCACAAAACTTTGTTGCAATGATACTTCCCTTAGGAGTTTTAACTGACAACTCCCTTGTTAAATCAAATTGGAAATATCTAATTTTCTTAGAAAATTAGGAAGATATGAAATAATGTGATGATCCAGAATCAAATAATGCATTTGCTAAACTTGAGGAAACCATTAAATTACCTGCCACCACGTCTTTCGGAGTTTCAACGTCAGTAGTAGTGATAGCATAAGCTTGGCCTTGATCCCTTGGCCTTTTCTGAGGTAAGTTCTCCTGATGCTTAGGACATTCATTTTCATAATGCCCCATCTCCCTGCAATTGTAGCACTGAACATTGGTAGATTCCTTCTTCCCCTTGCAATCACGATCTTGATGGCCTTTTTCACCACACTTGTAACAGACTCCTGTTCTTTTCAAGAAAGTACTGGGGTGTTTCTTACCACATTTACCACAGGATGGATATTCAACCTTTCCCTTCTTCCCCTTATTTCCATTCCCAGATTGATTAGAAGGTCTCTTCTTCTCTTGCTTTGCTTTAAAGTCATAAGACTTAGACAATTCATTTTCGGTCTTGATAGCACATGAGACAATGTCTTCGTACGATGAAAAGGATTGTGAGACTAATGCTCGATGGAGAAATGGTTTTAACCCATCAAATAAATGATCAATCTTACTTCTTGGGTTACATATATAATCTCCAGCATACCTTTCTAACCTTGTAAAGTCAACCTCATACTTTGCGACATTCTCATCCTTCTTTTGTCTCAGACTCAGAAACTGCCTTTCCATATCTGCTCGGTGGTCACGAGGAAAGTATTTTTCTAAAAACAGATCTTTGAACTCCCTCTATTCCATATTTAATACTTCATCATCTTCCTTCATATTTTGAATCAATGACCACCATTGATCAACATCTATAGTGATTCGGTAAACAGCAATGATAACTTTTTCCCTTTCACTACTCCCCAAATCCTGAAATATTTTCTCTAGGGAATTTATCCATTGCTTAGCTACTATGGGATTTGTACTCCCATTTAAAGTTGGTGGTTGTTTCCTCATGAATCGATCTAACATTGATCCTCCACGTTGCGGATTAGGGTTCTCCATACGGGTAAGGTTATTATTCATAACCTGAGTGAGTTGTCCCAGTATGGTGATTTAGCTGATCGGCACCAGTTGCATCACCAGCTCCACTATAATTATCTTGAGCAGGAGGGAAATCCCTACATGGAGTGCGTGCATTGATATGGTTTCCATTTCTTCCACTAGGCGCCATTTCTAAAAAATGGTATAAACTAGATCAGTTTATGAATCAAAATACATAATCTCATCATTACAAAACACTTAACATAAATTTAACTATTTATGGAAATAGTCCATAATCATAAGAATGTTTTCTTTGAGTAAGTATATACTCATAAACCCTTCATAATGATTTTTAAAGAAAATGAGAGTTATCCTAAGCATATCCCCTGGGAGTGTCGTAACCAACAGTGCAGTAAGGACCGTTGTCGTCCACCAGTTCCCGTTCGAGTCTAGCTCAAAGAGGTGTTTTTGCGTTTTACCCCTAGGTACATCTTTTCCAGAGCCGCCTCTACCTGCTCGTATCTAGACAGGGATGTATTGCTTAGAAAACTCACAAAATCTCTACAATACCAAAATCCTAAGAAGTTCTTATATACTAATCCTCAAAGTCCATCTTAAATCTATGTGCTCTAATCAGAGTTTATCTAAATCTAGCTTCCAACTTTTGTACTAAACATCCTCTGATACCAACTGTAATGCCCCAACCCCAGTTACCCAGAGTCGGTGCATTATTACATAACATTGGCATGATCACAAGAAAGATCAAATCTCGAAAGACCGATTGGTTTAGTAGCCTTGGAAACACTAGATATATTCATAAAGTTTTACATTAAATCATAAAGTGAAAAACTACTACAACAACATAGTCTCCATATTCCACACTCATATCCCCACATACTATCCTTGCATGTCATTCATAACTTACTTCTTCACGTCCTGGGAAAAATAAAACATAGAAAAGGGGTGAGCTCAAATGCCCAGTAAGGATAACAATATAGCGGAAACTTTCAAAAATAAGAATAGACATTTAAGGCAATGTATAACTAAAACAAAAGCCTTTTAAACTTGAACTTCAATGTATTATGGAAAAAGTAAAATGAAATAATGTCATTTACTTATTCACATGGATATTCTACTAATCCAACAATCACATGCAATATCAATAACCACTTTCATAATGATGGAATGCATAACTCCAGACTATCATAACCACATACCAAGGCCTCGTGCCGAGACTACAAATAAGATTTTTCCAAGGCCTTGTGCCAAGACACTAGTTTGTCTCATGAGACCTACCGATGCATCGAGGAGCTATAGCGGCCTCCACCCGTCACATATTAAGTCTAATGCAATCCCATATGAAAAGGTTTAAACATAACATAAACATTCGTATTAAAACTAGCATACTAAATGTCAATACTTTCACCATAAACTATGAATGGTATAAAAATAGCACATCCACAGTCAAACATATCACAAAACCTTAAATACAATATAGAAGTTTTGTATCAAAATAAATCAACTTCAAATAAGTGTAAAATCCATCAAAGGATGTTGACATAGATGAAATCAAAACTCTTTTTAGAGAAATATCTCTTTCTATTTTGAAATCATTTAAGAGTCATATATTTATAAAATAAAACATTTTTTTTAAAATATTCTTATAAGCTTGTAAGTTAAGCTTTTATGATTTTATAACGGCGGAAAATAACCGCACCTACCGTATAAGTTAAAAAAACATTCTTACCTTAATTCTGTCGAAAAGGTTAAAAAGCACCTTATTTGGAAAACGACGGAAAGATTACTTTATAAAACTCTTATAAAAAGTCAAAAAAGGGTATAAATGACTTTAACTCATATTCTTTTAAATAGTAAAAATGTTTTGAAATACATTTTTAAGAAAAATGGATGTGGATGATAAAGAGATCCCAGTAGATCATTACGTATAAACAACCTTGGATAATGAAGAGATTGTTAAATAACCCTTACCTTGTACTTTTACTTGGTTGGGGTATGTTAAACTCCTGTATAATGGTGAAATAATTGTTATTAAACTATACAAGAATCATATATATTAATATGATATCATATATGATCTTTTAACATTGATTTGTTAATAATATCTTAGAATTATCATCATTTCGGGTGTTAACTTACACATTTTCTTTTATATGTTTTGTTACATAAGCCATGTTTGTTATGGATAGGTTGTATCTTATTCATATCAAGAATGATATCAAGTCCTTAAACATCATTTTTAAATCATCAAATGATAATTATACTTTAATGGATACGATGGAGAATGAATCTCATCACGTTTGTGGAGACGGTAGTCCGTACGTACGCACGAGCGACAATATCATTCTTTAGATATTAAAATAAAATATAATTGGATGGTATATCATATATACAGAATCATTATCATGTTATATTTATTATTTAAATGAGTTAAACATCATTATTATACCCATCCAAATAATAATTTATTGAATAACAATTACACCATGATGTGGAGACGGTAAGCCGTACGTACGCACGTATGGTGACATGTTATTCAAAGGATGGATAGAATAGTGAATATGGTTGTAACATATTTATAATAACATCACAGTATATATATGATACTGGAGTTATTATTTTAGAATGGTAACAACAAAGGAAGAAGAAGTGGAAGAAGAAAGGAACTTGAAAAAGGGTGGTGAAATCATTACCTCTTCTTCGGGTTCTTCATTTTGATTTGATCAAAAAGGCTCCATAGGTTGGATTTCTGATCAAAATAAGGACTATAGGTTGTAGTGAGGGAAGTTTAGAGAGTATATGGGCAGGTTTTGGTCGAACCAAAAGGCTTTGAAGGTGTGATGTAATGGGAAGGAGGAGTGCTATTTTATAAGAGGGGTGAGGGGCACCTTTGGAAAAGCTAGAAATATTAATTTATAATAAATTCATATTCGGTTTCTAATGGCTCAAAAGTGGATTATTTAACTTTTAAGGTGGGGATGGGACGAAAACCACTCAACCAATAGAATTTAGACAGGTTTGGGTACTTATATTAACCTTATCTTTAAGTATTAACTCTAAGTTAATTAGTTTCACTTTTACAATGTCTCTTTGTATTTTTATATTATATGGTTAATAAACTTACTATATACATCCAAGAGACCCCCAAGTGGTCCATTAATGATATAACTATCATGATATAAGTCTCTTGGCCTAACCGTATATTTTTAGGAATTTAATATCAATTAATAATATAATATTTTATTTAAAAAACTCTTTTATGTCAATTTTGACACTATTCTATAGTTGATTTTTGTGAAACTCATAACAGAATTATTACTTTGAAAAAAGTCAATTATATCAATCCTAATATGTCATATTATCCTAGAAAATTCGTTTAATTCATTAAAAGTCTCAAATTATATTTATTTGGGTATTTATAATATCAATTATTTTAATTTGTCACTATTATGGTAATTACTGCATCATAATTGTGTCATAAATAAATTAAATTATTTAAAGTCTAAAAATTATAAATAAAATATCATTATGTAGGAAATATTTTTATATTTCTAATTAATATTTATAGTAGAAATGTCAACATATATAACCCTATGTAAATATTGTTTTTCTAAAAGATATATGCTTATGTCATTTTTGTACTTATTTTAACTTAATTAAAATTAAGTGCCCCTATTACCTACAAGTGGCATCATGGGGTCCCAAAATCGACCCAAAGATGCCTATGGTCGAACATGTATCAACCAATAAGTCTAGGACACGTTTTAGGGTAATTTAGTATTATTATAATATTATTTTTTAACCCTTATTTACCGGATTTACCCTTAACCATGGTAAATAAAATAGTTACCGAAATAATTATTCAAAGTGTCTAAAAATAAAAGTTACCTATTTACACAATTTGAACATCCTGATTCCAAATATGGAATCCATTTTTCCAAATTAAAAACACAGAAGTGGAAGAAATTAATTTAAAATTAATTCCTGTTGTTAAAACAAAAAGCGTGTTTTTAAGAGATAATAACTATCAAAAGATTGACACTTGTTTATGTCCGGTTTAATTGTAAAATTATGTCCAATGACCAACATTGTATTAAATGGTAAAAATATATTATAAATATACTTTAAAACCACTCAAATTCATAATTTATCACTATTAACTATTTTGATTAAAAAAGTTGTTTTTAATTAAAATTTAGTAATTTTCACTATTCATCAAAATATTAAATTTATCCGAAAAGTTCCAAAATTTCACCTTAGGCTAAATTTGATATTCCGAATCCAATAATGAAGTCCATTTTGAAATATAAAATATATATAATTTTAAAAAGTAGGTATTACTATTCATAACGGCTAGTTTGATTGGTTATGGTGTGTTAGAACTCGGTGTTGCGTACAACACACGCTATCACATTATTCAAAGAGAAGCGTACCGTAGAAGCTTGGGGTGTTACATGTATAGTGAAAATAATACCAAAGTTTTTGAGTAAGGATGTTACCTCTTCTTTGGGTATCTCTATTTAGTTTTCACCATAGGGATTCATTGGTTGGATTTATGACTAAAGGAAGGATTATAGGAGAATTTAGGGATATTGGGAGGCTATTTATTTATATTTTTTTTATCCAAATGTATTGATAGTTGTGAATAAGTGGTATGGTTGAGATACTTTTTATAATAGTGGTGGAGTAGCATTCTTGATATTTTTTTTAAAAGAGAATTCCACCAATGTTTTACAAATTTCATGTGGCTACAATAATGTTCCCAATACTAGAATAGGAGGTATAGGTTTAAAATATTTCAATCCAATATATTTTGGAAAAGTGTATAACATGTTCTACCCTTTATGTTTAATATTTAGTCTTTTGTTAATCAAATTTTTCTCTTAATCGCATTAATTAATTTAAACCATTTATACTAATATTTTTTTAAAAAATATATTTTGAAATTAATAGAAATTATAAATTATTTATATTAGAAATATAGAATCTAGTTTTCCAAATAGAAATCAAAGAATTGGTATAAATTAATATAAATTTAATCCTTCATACGTGTGATGACAATGAGTTTTTTAAAAAAAAATGTTCAAATGTTTGTAATGTTTTGATATCAAATGTTATTTCAAAATTGGCTATTAGAATAATTTATGAAAAATTAATCTTATTTCAATTTATATACAAATTAAAATATAAATAAATTTTATAGATAATTTTGATGAAATTGATGTTTTGAATTCAAATTCATGATTTTTCACTATTCATCCAAAAAAAGAAGTTTTTTATAAAATCTCTAAAATTTACCCCAATATAATATTATCATTATGAATTCCAAAATGATGTTTATTTTATCAAAATTAAATATTAATGGTGTCTAAAATTTATTTTATTATTGTTCACATAAGGACAAATGCAACAATTCTTTTAAAAAATAGCATTTTCAAACATATAAAGGATTTACTAAATAATTGTATTTATTATTTTCAATATGTTTTATTTATACAAAATAATTTTAAATAAAATTTAAATTTTAGTTATTACTTTTTATATTACTATATTTAATTTCTTTTTTTAATGATCCCATTTAAATAATTATAATAGTAAAACATTGTTTTGTAGAAACTTAGTGTTGTGTGTAATATAAGATAATTCTGTGTTACATGTAGTGAAAGATTAAATTTCTATAGTGTATATAAATACTTTTTTACATATTGTAGTGTGTAATGAAATAAATCAATGAAAATTAATTTATTTGGGAAAAAATTTTCATAAAGAACTTGAGGTGTTACAGAACCATTATGAAGGATTTTAATAGATAATGACAATGAATGACCTAGGTAAAATCTAAGGTGTTTTAGATTGAAAATAAGTTGTCATGATTTAGATATCCTATTAATGATCATACCATTTTCTCTCTATGGATATTTTTACTCATGCTATGATTTATGGTTTTAGTCAATGGCTAGAACATGAAGGAGTTATGTAAACATTGAACATGAATGCGAAGGTGCTGACAATGAGAAACCAAATGAGATTTCAATATGATTAAATGATATAGTGTTCATTCCTAATAAGTTTTCAAAAAATATTATTAACATCATATACCTTAAACAACTCTCGTACTCACCAAATAAGATAATTATGGAGATTTTAATAACTTTAGTGGTGGAGACCATAGAGAAAAGAACGCTTGATTTCACACATGCCAAAAATGGGGAAGGGGAAATGTAAGGAATTTTCTCAATGGAGTTGATAAATGATTCATTAGTGGGAAATAAGGACATAAATAAAATAATTTCTGAGGAAAAATTAGGAGTGTTTTGAAAGGAAATAATTTCATCCTAAATATCTATTTATAGTTTGTTTCCTTAATTTTAGTAAATCGGGGAATTACGTGAGTCAATTTCCTATTCTAAAGAATAAAATTTAATCCTGGAAAGGACCTTTATAGAAACAATTGGATGAAGTAATTATGTGTTGAGGTTGTATTGGAAACGTTAGTAAAAAAGGGATATGTATTGATTATGATGTATGGAATAATTATTTTGTAAATTATATTAATCTGGTTTTAGAAAATAAAAACTTGTATGTCGGGTGAAAACATATCAATTTTAGAAAGTATATAGAACTTGAACACATGATCTAAGGATGATAAAGGTTCTTTTCCTACCAATGGTTTACACGATATCCTTGATAATGTGTAATTATTTTTAGTGGAACAATTTAATGAATAAATGTTAATCATCTACCAATGCTATTACTTTTAGTTTTAGAGATTAATATCTTATCCATATTGGTTTTAGAAAATAGTTATAGAAAAACATAATGACATGTTATATGGGTAATATAATCCATGAAATAAATATTTTAGTGCTTAAAAATGGGTGCATTCTAAGGAAATCAATTTCATGAAGGGATGAATTAGAATATGGTCGAATCATAAAATAAATTATGGAATTATTCATATAAAATTGAAATATATTATGAAATTATATTTACTTATATTCTAAGGCAGTAAAATAATTACTCAACATTTTAAAAATTGATCGAAAAATGTAATTTTAACACCTTATTTTTTCTTGAACCAAAGTTATTTTAAATTATCATCGATTTATGTCTTTAAGGACCTCAACATTTCATTGATGATTCACCTATTTATGATTTATGACCTCAATCACCCCAATATATATTTATTATTTTTCTCCATGTATGTATCTCCACTTTCCACAAATTTTATTTTACATATATACCTATTTATATGATTGTCCATGTAACCATTGTACATCCCATTGTCTCTTTTATTGTGGATGTTTTACATACCCATCTCAGGATATTGTATTTAAAACTATGAATTATGAATGATTTCTTTACCAAGGATAAGTTTAAATTTCATGGTATAAATTTAATTAAGGTGGGGAGAATATAACATCCCAAAATTCTAAACTAAGAACATTATATTCAATAGCATGTATGACAAGCAAAACCAAGTGCATAAGGGAATGTAATATCTCAAGTCTCTAAAATATAATTATTGTTTTAAGTAAATTTATTATATTTTATATCTTGCAATGAACACAATATTAAGTTATCTTGTTTCAAAAACAATAATGACTTTCTTCAATTACATTCACTACGTGGAACACCGGGTTTTGCAGAACAACAATATATCATTAAAATATTATTATTTAATATAATATGATATAAACTAGATGTTAAATTAGAGGTTATTAATTGTGAAAAAACTTTTGAAAAAAAATTATTTATAAAAATCTTGTATAAATTCATTGGTTACTATTTACTTAGAAACGCAAATATAAACCAATTGAATTTAATGGATATGTTATTATTTTTATGCTCCCAATAGTGTTTTGTATTGATAAATTAAATTAACTGGTTTTAGTGAATTGTATTAATGAAATATAAATATTATATATTCAATAAAATATTTTTTATGTTCATCCAATAGAATTGATAGGTATAAAATAAGAACAATCCCAATTTTATGCATAGAAAGCTTTATTTTGCACAGATATTTTTACATAATTTTAATGGTGTAAATATTCTAAATAAAATTTTTGGAAATAATATCAATATTCTATTTGAAAATAAACTTCATTTTTTAAATTATAAAATAAAAATTTTCTTAGGATGATTTGTTTTGTATTTTTCTATGAGGTTTAATTTTTGGATGAATAGTGAAAAATATTTAATTTTAATTAAAAAATTCTTTTTCTTATAATTTATTAATAAATTTATATTTTATTTTGGATGGGTTTAAAGTTTATTTATATACATATTACATTTTTTAATATAATTTAGTTCATTTGAATCAATTTCACCTTGAAATTTGATATAAACACATCTTAATCTTTTGAACTTTTTTACTCCGAAAACCCGCATTATCATCCCATATGGGGGATTACATTTAAATTAATTTTGACCAAAGATTTCATTGTATTTTGAAAAATAGATTCCATATTTTGATTAATAATAATAATTCTTAATTTATAAATATTTAAAATTAATTTTATACAAAAATCATTAGTGAAATTAATTAAAATTAATTAAAGTGATTAAGACTAAAATTAGCTTAACAATGCACTAAGCCTTAAAGTTAACATCAAAAACGACCTATAAACATTTAAAAAATAAATTCCATATTCTTATTTCAACACTATACTTACTTTAATTAAAGTTTTACAATTATTATAGCCACATGAAATGGAAAAAATGTGGGTGAAATTCTCTTTGAAAACATTTACAAGAATTCCACTCCTCCTCCACAATAAAAAGGTAATCACCCCTATAATTTATTCACACCTTATAGTCCATTTGGATCACAAAAACTATTATAAAATAATCTCCCAATATCCATACCATAATAATATAATCCTAAAATTTAGCAAAAATACATCCAAGGAAGTATTTTGGTATAAACAAAAAGGAGTTACACGAAAATGAAGTAACATTCATCAATGATCAATTTTATTTTATTTCCTTCTTCACCGCCTCAAAAATTCATATTACATTATTATATAATAACCTAATTGTCCAAAACATACTAAAATTATTTTATTTTAAGGTTTCTACTTACACTTACACACACTTTCATCTAATGGGTAATGAACTTACCATTCGTGTGTATGGTGGACTACATCTTAGAGAAATGATGATTATATGTTCTTCATTTACCACCTCTTATGGTTTTAATTATGATGTACATACTATTTAAATATGTAATATATGTTTTTTATAATTTATTAATGCTTATTTAATTAATATATAACAAGTACCTTCATGTGTTCCATTTTATGGGAATATGATAACATCGTTTTTGGAAGTGTAGACTACCGCCTCCACAAAGTGATGTGATTCATTCACACTACACAAGAAATGTAAACAAATAAAATACTTTAATTATAATATACCTATATTTCATTTAATTTTCATCCTTTAAAAAACATTAAGAAAATAGAAGTAGTGTTCATGCGTATATACAACCTATCGTCTCTATGAATAGTGAATTTCATTTTCTATCTTAAAATATTATAGATTATTATAAATAAATATATAATAAATATATATATTAATTAAATTATTTTTTAAAATTCTATATATGATCAAATAATGATCTAATTAATAGGAACAATAAGTAACAATTCAACAGAAACTCGAAAAACTAAACAATTAACACCAAAAAGAGTGAAAATAATGAATGATTATTAACAAACGGTTAATAAGATATAATAAGAATCTAATATAAGATATTATAAATATGGGAGTAGTTCATTAATAAATTAATTAAAATTTTAAAACCATTTTAATAGAATTAAATGGATGATCACCTAAAAAGAAAGGCAAGGTAAGGGATTTTCATCTCACTTTTTACATTTGTGAGATAATTGTAATATTCACCACTAATTATTTTTTCTTCATGTTATGTTTAGTTTCAATTTGAATTTATTCAAATATAGGTATTTGAATTAAATTTTTTTAAGTGGAATTGAATTTCATAACCTAATTAATTTCCATTGTGTTACATTACTTCCTCGTGGTTGTTAATATTATATGGTTATGTGTGTAATATATTATTACTATATTTTTTTTATTTCAACTTTTTTATGTAGATATATATGTTTCACACAAAATATATAAATTTATTGATTCTCAAATAAACATTATAGTCTTTTAACTAGATTAGATTAACATTTCATTTTATTCAGTTTTTTTTACACTTGAATTCACATTTGAGTAAATTTTAGGATCATTGTTTAATAAATAAATAAATTTTATTTTCCACTTGATATTTATTACCTTTTCATGCAATAGTACAACTTTTTCACTTTTAGTACTCAAAAGGTTTTATAAATTGTTTTATGAAAACCCAACTTCATTTCTATTTTAGTCAAAGAACATGTTTTCTTCTAAAAATCCAATTTTCTAAAAATGTTTCCAAAAACCTTTTAACACATTCAAAATGACTTATCAATGAAATTTTTACCCGTTCTAACATTCAAAAAAATTAAAAGGAATATTCTTATCTCTTTTCAAACAAGGAATTTTTCTAACCTTTTTACCATGAAAAAGTAATGTTTTTTAACTTGTATGACATTTATTGATTTCATCGATGACATTCCTTCATAAATTCTATTTAAATTTTAGAAGGTTAATTTTAAAAAACATAAGTGGTTTTCGAAAAAAAAATATTGCAAAATTAAAAGGTTATTTTTCCTCAACAAGGATTTAAAAAGGTATTTTGATAGTATTTCTATTCATCTATAACAAAAACCCATTGTTCTTATTCCTCTTGGGTTATGTTGTATTCATACCCTAGTTATTATTCATCTTATTGGTTTAAGAATGATTTATGCTAGGATAATATTGAAATTTACTTCCTTGATTATGTTTTTCATTCCCTTTGTAATATTCAATTTATTATGATCATTGAAAATTAATTTTATCATAAATATCTACATCATTTATTATGGATATGAATATTTCCTAAACCACATAACTTTTATAAATATGGTGTGTAATTGACAGTTATTTAATTAACTAGGGAAACATTTATAGATCTTCATCTTTTACTCAAAGAAGATATTTGATAAGGCATGTTATTCATGAATTAAATCAATTATTCAATATATGAGGATTACTCTGGACATGTGTGACATGGGTTGGGCCTAGTTATATATATAACCTTGATGAATTGGTAGTCTCATGGGATGAATCAGTTTTATTGACAAATCTAATGGGTTTTCACCTAGTATGTTATAAGTCATCCTATGAAAGGTATTGATGTTAATGGTGTCATGTACCTGGGAAACATCGAATCAAATAATTTAGATTTCCTTTATTTATATTAATTTATTATTTTTATTGATATTTTTTCTTTCCCATTATTGATAGATATATTTCATTCTTTTTTCATTTCCTAAATGGAATCAGTTTTAGTTATTTTCCATTACATATTTATTATCCCTTATATAGTTATTTGAATGGAATGTGTTTTTATTTATTAAATTTTCTAATAGTTTATCTATTCAGTTTATTGATTACTTGGTATGTGGGTTCAATTATAAACCATTCTATATTATCTATTCTCATTGATTCATTTTTTTCCTCTATACTTAACCTTTACTAATCATTTGATCTCACCATTATTTTTTTTCCATTCCCCATGAATCCAAGAAGTGTTCTGTGAATTTTATTCAATATTCCACAAGGTGGAATAAAGTTATTGTCGAACAATTATTGTTATGTGTGTATTCAATTACAATACAACTCTTATGTGTGTATCTAGTTTTCCAAGAGTATTAAATTTTTTGGTTCTTTTGGATGCTATTTACTTGTATCTTATGCCAAAGTAATGGTAGCACGACAATGGATCTAAGATTTTGAGGGTCAGGTCACTACAATTTTTCCAAGGTCTTCGCTCCTCAGCGCCTGTTACTAGCACCCACTATTGTTAACTAATCATGTAGGAATCTCTCCACCACTATGACTCATTCAATCACACCAATATTTGTTGAAATTAAAAGGGATACCATTGAAGGCTTGATGTCCTAGCATAATCCCTACTCAATGGTCTGTGCACTAAAAAATAGATCTTGTAACTTATATATAGAGCATTGTGAGATATCAGTAAACCTACACAAATACTCTTCCATTGTAAAACCATCCTACTGTAGATGTAGGAGATTATGTATGCATATTGATCATAACATGTTCGGATATAACAACTCCATGAAGAGATTATCAAAGTCTGTCTAGTAGAGAGATTTCTTATCATGTGACTGAGTCACTATGCTCCATCATCACCCAGTAGATCCCTAAAGAAGACTCTCCAACATTAATTCCATATGATATGTAGGAGTCCTCACATGGGTAAAATTTGAGTAACTACCCCTACCTAGTCCTCAGCAACATGGGGTTGGGATCACCCTAAATTCTGGGAGGTTGTTGCCTCTAAAAATTGTGTAGTGTATTCAGCCTTTGTGCATCACCAGATGGCACTACCAGTGCAAGCTGCTGCTTTACGGGTGGTGGAATAGCTAGTAAACCACCCATAAATTCTCTCTCTGGTATAGTAACCTATAAAAATTTCTTGTTACTTAGTGGACCATCTTCATGATCATGCATTGGAATCATGGATGGATATCTCTATGAAGTAATCCTAAAATAAAAAACATGTATCATGGTTAAATAATTCATCTGGGGAAATGACTCAATAATGACATGGAAAATGAAACTCATTCATGTATGATGAATATACCAATGTTTTTTTCTACAACAAATTTCTACTCATACCATGTAAAAAGGTATGTGAACAGAGTGCTGGGGTATAGATACGTTGGTCGTTGCACCACTAATGGTGTCCCTATCCTGAAATTTGAACTCTAAACACTTAACACTCTTTTCACAAACCAATCCCATAAAATCTATCTATATGTTATAATTTACTCCTCTGATACAATGCGGTCATGACTTAGTCATCTAGGTTTCCATGGTTTTACTTTCAGATCCTGCTACTAACCAAAAAACCATATATTTAAAGAACATATGTTTTATGTGTGAAACAAAATAAATTGAACCAATTTAATTTATATATTTTATTAATTTTTGTGCCCGTGACAATTTTTTCACAAATCCCTCACACCGGGAAAGGTAATTTTGTACATGGGTTAAATAATAATCTAAAAACAATGGTTCTATCATATTTCTAATCTGAGCCCCCGTTTGGGAGTTATTAAACTTTTTCTAGAATATTATTTGTGTGTGTTGTTTAATATAATTAATATATTTCAAACAATTATTCTAGGCACACCAGGCCTCAAAATCACACACCATCTCAATGCATGATTTTTTAAATATTCTATATAATATCTTAAAATAATACATGTAAAATAGAATTCATTATATGAAATAAGATGTAAAGATATAGAGCTTTGTGAAGATGTTTACATACTCTTATAAGATCCACCTTTAGAAATCTTATTATGGACCCGGGGGTTGGTATTTTGTGAAAACTAGAACCTCTCAAATGTGGATAAGGATTTGGGGGATATATTTTGGAAGGGTTATCTCAAGAAAAATTTCTTTAGATGTGTGAAAATAAGAGGTAAGGTGTGCCCTTTTATAACTGAGGAGTAGTGACATATTTTTAAATACTAAAAACTATTTAATAACAAGAATTTATACTCATCCCAAGTGCCTAAAATATTTATAAATAAAGTGGTGGAGGGAATATAAAGATGATAATAACATCCACCACTATATAGAAACATGTTTTAATCATGGTATTTCATTTAAATCCATGTTTACTTACTTTTACTATTTGATTTTTCATTACGGTAATCAATTTTTTATCCCATATAATTTATCCTTTAAGCCTAAAAATAAAATGAACCATATTGTATAATTAGTACCCAATGATCCTAAATATAAAATATTATTTATCAAATAAAAATAATTTATTTTTAGAAATTTAATTTCCGAATAATAATTGATGACGCATAGAACCACATTTTTACTTTAATTGTGGTAATTAATTTTAATGTTTTTACTAATAATTATAAAAAATGAAGTTAACCATAGAACCTGAAATTAATTATTCTGATTCCAAATAATTAATCTGTTTTATCAAATTAAATTCATATAAGTGAAGGAATAAAATTTAAAAATAAACAAGCAAATCGTGTTAAAAATGTGTTTTTCCTGAAATGTAGTTTTTAAGAATAAAATTATATAATGTTAACTATATTAATAGTAATAATAATTATAGAAATTTAAATTCATATACTTATATATATAATCTAAAAAAAATAAATCATTATTCAGTAAATATTATTTTATTTTATTCAATTTCAATGACATTAATCCTTGTAAAACAATTTTATGAAAAATATGCATTTTACCTCCAAATTATTTAATATTTATTTATAAAAAAATTTAGTCATTAATTTTTCCATTTTATATATTATAATTTTTTTTATAAATAATGTCAGGAATACTAAAATATTATATTTTAGATTATTCATAGTGGTTTATTTTTTAGGTAAAATTCGAATAATACATACTATGCAAATTTTTACCTAGTATGTTAAATGTCGATATTCATCATATCAATTTAGAATTTATGTGCCATAAAATATTAAAATTTTCATTATATTATTATTTATAAAAATATAATATTCAGATACAATAATTGAGGCTCATGTATTATATTTTTTCCTACTACAACAATATCATACTTGAAACTTTTATGAATATTACCTTCTGAACAAATGAGGGTGGCCCCTCTTCATAACATCATCAGGTTCCCACATTGCATCTGGAATTTTAGAATTTATCAAAGGGTCCTTTACAAGTCAATTCATCTAATTTCTCAAGAATTTGTCTCTAATTTCTACAATATTGATGGGCACTAAATAATAATATAGGTAAAGTTACAATTCAATTTCTTTATTGGTGACACATGTGTTGGGTCTAGAATATACTCCCTTAAAAATGATATGTAGAAAACATCATGTACTTTATAGAGTATTAGTTTAATTTACAAATGGTAATCCATAGATCCAATTCGTTGGGGAATTTAAAATGTATCGATGTACCTAGTACTTTTTTCTTTTCTTACAGAACCTTATAACACCCATCCGTGGAGATATATTCATGAAACATGATCTCCAACAAAAAATTCCAAATCATTCCTCTGGAAACTGGTATAACTCTTTATCCATCTTTGAGATGTTTTATTTTTTCATTTTGAAAGTATTTACCTTTTTCATTTTCTCCTAAAATATTTCAGGGCCAATAAGTTTCCATTCACCAACATCATCCGAATAAGTGGGAGTACACAATCTCTTGCCAAAAAATTCTTCATATAGACCCACTTGAATTCTTTATTGAAAAATATTATTATTTTTAAATTATTCCAATGGTAAATAATGATCCTAAGTACCGTTAATTTCAAGTTTTCATGACCTCAACATCTCATAAAAGTTATGAATATTTTTTTTGGACATCCCATCAGTTTGATTATGATATACGGTTCTCAAAGAATCTTAGTAGCCAAGGCCTTCTGAAGACTTTTCCATTATTTTGTTATAAATCATGCATCAAGATCAAAAAAATTGAAAGTGGTTCTCGATTAATTCATATTAATTCATTTATATAGATAGTTTTTCGGCCATTGTAAGGTTAATATTATCATATTGTAAGGAAGTGTAATTATTTGGATAGATGATTAATAATTATTCATATCACATAAATATTTTCATGGAGTTTTTGGTAGTAAAATAAAATATTATATATTAATTTTGTCCTAATTAAACATATAAACTTTTATAGGTTGCATGACTCCTCTAGGATTATATCAATCAACCTTTACCTGTTGTATAACGATTAATATTGAAACATAATCAGTAATTTATCACTTCATATTACCCCACCAAAAATGTTCCTTTAATTCCCTATATATATTTGCAGTACTAAGGATGATAGATATATTCGAGCTATGAGAATCATCTAACAATTCGATTTTCATCCCTAGAATAGATGGAAATCATATTTTCTTCTAAATTTTTATAATACCATCTTCATAAAATAATTCTATAAATTTTCCATCATTAAAAGATTTAATTTTATTTTTAATATTCTCATCATGAGGTTGTGAGCATTTTTTATTTTCCAATAAATATGGTTTCATAATAAATTTAAATAGGAATGATGTCTATGATTCCTTAATAATTTCCATATCCATATTTAATAAATCCATGAAAATATAATACAGGTCAATCCTCATTTTGGTCTAAAATGAAAGATCATTCCCAATTAGTGCATTTTCACCCTTATTTTCCGTGCTTGGGTGCTGGTGTACTGAGAAATTAATATAATTGATTAGTTAGAGCCACTTCCTCTACCACATATTGATATATTTATGTTAAATTTTTTATATTATTCTATTATGGTCTTTGTATATCTCATATCATTCACTATAGAGATTATTTCTCTATATCACCAAGGAAAAGATTATATCCTTAAATTCAAGATCATGTGTTGGATTGGTATATTTAAGAGTCTTCAACTAACATGATGAATATGCAATAAATTTATCATTATAAATAAAGAAACATCAAATCCCCTTCGTCGATGCATCACTAAATATCGCAAATACTTAATTTCCAAAATTTATTTTCAAAATAAGTGTATTTAACAATAAAGTACTTATTTCTTCAAAAATTATTAATATTTATTATTCCATATAAACATAACCAATTTATCTGTAAGATTGGTTAATAGGTTTTCAAATCAAAAAAATTATGAATGAATTGTTGATAGTAACCTTATAAACCAATGGGGACACATACCATTTTTATGTTCATTGTTAAAGTCCTTTTTTAGAATATAATTGAATTTTTAGGATTAACAATGATTCCATCCTTAGAGAAAATATGGAAAAAAACATTCGGAAAAAAGAATTCACACTTACTAAATTTCCCATGTAACTATTTTCTTCTAAGAGTATCCGGAAAGATTCTCAACTGATTATAATTATCCTCATAGCCTTTATAATACACAACAAAATCCTCAATGAACACCAAAGAAAATATTCAATATATTCCATTTATAATCTATTCATAGGCTCCATAAAGAATTATGGTTCAATATTCAATCCATATGGAAATACAATAAACTCATAATGTCAATGCCTTATTTGAAATGGTGTATTTGGTATATCTTCCTTCTTCACTAAGAATTTATGATACATAGAATGAAGGTAAATCATTGAAAATTATTTAGCTCCATGATGTTGATCAAATAATTAATCAATGTGTTGTATAGGATACATTATCTTTTATATTATTCCATTTATTTATAAACAGTTAATGAAAAGGCTCATGGATCCATATTTGTTCTTAACTAAGAAAACATGGGATCCCTAAGGTGAAATAGTAGGATTTATAAATACCTTATAAAAACATATTATTTTTTCTTAAGCTCAACTAATTTATCAGTGGCCATTATATTGGGAGTATATGATTTTAGGCCTTTCATTAGGTATTTTAATCAATATAAAACTCAATATCATGCTTTGGGGATGTCCAGGTAATTCCATAGGAAATACATGAACATATTAAGATATAATAGAGACATCACTAATTTGAATATTTCCTTTTAAATCAATAGATTTTTTTGTTCTTGTTCCCCAAGAATCTCATTTAGAAGAGCCATTATGGGCGGATCTAGAGACAAACCAGATGATATTCTCTCTTATATAAAAGAATGGAATTATATATCTTCATCATAAATTATAAATTCCTTCTCATTGAAATAATTTTTTCATCATATTTTGAAATACATTCCATACAAATAATTCTATCAAATTCATCTGTATATATGATAAAATTCCAAAAAACAGAGCATGTTTGTGTGTAATAATGGGAACTAACTCAAAAATCCTTACTGCAAGTCAGAAATCTGCTGTGTGTTTCGACTAAAAACTCCTTTATTATGGTTATATGGAAATATCTAGTTTTCCTGGAAATAATGGAATTTATAAAATAATGTGAGGATTTATAATCAAAAAAAATTATTGGATAAATTTGAGGGTATGATTAATTCACCTACCACCACATCATTGGTCACTTCCACTTCATCTATAGTGAGTGTATAATCTTGGCCTTCTCTATTCATCCTCTTCTATAGTATGATCCCTTGAAAATTAAGTAATTTGTGTGAATAATGCATCATTTATATATAGTATAATTACTAGAAATCATGGATGTATTTCATCCCCTTTCATTCATTAGAAATATGACCACTATCACATCACATGTATCCAACTACCATTAACTTAAAAACATTTATTGGATGTTTCTTCCCCCAATTTTCATATGTTGTAATTTGATACCTTTTTTATTCTTCTATTATGTGTTCCATTTTTAATGGTGTTCAATATATCACTTCTTATCTTGATTTACCTAGAATATATAAGATTTAGAAAATTCTTTCTCTATTTTAATGGGGTATAAATCTATTTCTTCATATAATGAAAAGGTTTGAGAAAAAAGTTCCCTTCAGAGACATGGATTATTCCCTTTAAAGAAATGGTCAATAATTCTTTCTGTATTGTGTATGTAATATGTATCATACTAATATAGCCTTTTATATTTATCAACTTGCTCTGAAATACATTCTTCTTCTATTTTCATTAATATGAGGGACATTATATTTATTTAAGTGAATTTATAATAAAGGAAACATAATTTCAAGAATATTTACATAAAATATTTCTATTCCATATGTTCAATTTCTACTTCCTCTCTAGTATTATTGATCAATGACTTACATTAAGAAAAATCACCTTTGAGACAATATATTTTAATTAAAACTATTTCCATTTCATTGAATCCCAAGGCCAGATATATCTTTTCGAGGAATGTAATTCATTACTCAGATATCATGGTATTTTAAGTTCTGCAAAATCACGTTTTATTATGTCACATGATATGATATAGCATAGAATAATCACACAGTTTAATAACATTAATCTCCATTTGTAAAATATAATTCATTATAACCTAATTATGATGCCCGAATATATCCATGATCTTCTTAATTTCAATACCATTTGTATTGGATTTCTCATGATGTAAATTTTTACATTGGACAATAGGGTTCACACCATTATTTCTTCCATGAGAAATTTCTAAACAATAGAATATATTTCATGAGTTTATTAAATTATGAATTTTAAATCATAAGTTATAATTCTCTATTTGGTATAACACAAAGCGTAAATAAAACAATTATTCGTTAATAATCATGTAATCATAAAATTGGTTTATTTTGGAATAATTTTAATTCATTTTAATATTTTTCAATCATTCATAATGTTTTATAAAGAAAATGTGATTTAATCAACTAATATCTCCCAATAATGTCAAACTATGTTTTTTAAGGAATATTTTCATGTACTAGGTGATGATGGAGTCAAATCCCAATGATGTTTTTTCAAATATATTACCCATATATAGAATGGTGTTGTAGACACATCCACATGTAGTATCCAAACATGGATATAACTGATTGTAAATAACTTATAATCTCTTTCATACCAAAAATTAACAATTCAATTCAAAAATTTGACATGACCTAAATGTATATCATCAGTCTATGTTCCCCAGTTTAATTTTTTCCAAATTCTAGTTTATAGGGTTTCTATTAAAAAACATCATATACAAAGTGTAAAAACTTTATAGTCCAAAACATAGAGCTAGTGGTTACTTTTTTACATTGGCATAGCTACAAGGGGTTTATTCTCAACTAAATGACTAGTTTATTAGCTTATAGATCTAGATATTTATATATGTAATTCCCATATAACATTTGAAATAAAATATAATTCATATTAATAATGAAAATTTGGTATCCTTGAACACATTCAAAGAATTCATCATCATATCCTTTAGAACGGAAACAAAATAATGGAATGCTCAAATACCCAATAAAGATTATGTATAGTAGAATATATCATAATTAAATAAGAAATAATTATTATTTAATGGTAATTAACTAAAAATACATTCCATTTAATCAATATTTTTATCATGAAATTATTCCTCGGATAATATAAATTTAAAAATTTCAAGGATAATGACAATTTAATGCTCAACAAATGAAATGAATAATATTGGAATTCATGAACTTAGACATCATGCTATTTATTCTATCAAGACCTTGTTCTATAAAATTTCATGACTATAGTGAAGATTCCATTTACATTATCCAACTAATTTATATAATGAGACATGTGGATGAATTAAGGGTATATATAATTCTAGGCCCCACTCGACATAGCATGTGTAATTAATTCTTCATATATCGAATGATCAATTTAATTCATAAAAAAAATTTAATTATAAAAAAATGTTTCTATTGAATAATGAATAATGAATATCAATATTTCCCCTATCAAACATATAAATTTCGAATTAAAACCCCATTTACAGAAATTTTATATGGTTTAGGAAATAAAAGTATCACTAGTAAAAAAAATGTATATTAATGGGAATTTTATTTTATATTTATAATATGAAATTGAATCTTTCAATATAACATATTGACCAAAAAATAAATAATATATAAGCAAGGTCCATCATTTCAATAGGCATATATAATCTGTAATATATTCTTTTTACAATAATAATTGGAAAATAAGTTAAATATTAAACTAATATTTCCAAACAAGTTTTCATTGTAAAATCATTTATAATTAATAGAAGAAGCTGAGTTTTGTAAAATGGTTTTGGTTGTGGGGAATTTTGTTATCACCATTTATATTAAAAACATTCCTTTTTAATTTTATGTAATGAATGTTTAAAAACTACCTTTTAAAAAAATAAAAAGACTAAACAAAAACCCTTTTTATAAGAGAATGATAAATTTAAATTTCCAAAATATATAATTTGGTTTAAATAAAATTAATTTTCTATAAATAAATGAAATACATGGACATTGAAGAATTATATAACTGATTAAAAGTGAAATATAGTCATTTTTTATTTTAACATGTATTTGATTGATTGTATTGATAAATGGAATAAATATTAGACAAAAAATATGTAATATCTTTTAATATATAGTGTATTATAAATCTATTGGACCTTATCAGGGTTTAAATATAATATTCCTTCAATGAAAATAAATGTAACACCAAAAGAAAGTGATATTGGAAAATATGTTCTTACCTATTTTGTATCTTTTAATATGTAACCCATTGAAATAATTTTATTTTATTGAAACATTAACTCACATGAATAAATAAACATCCATTTTATATATATAAATGGGGTATTATATACACCACAAAAATGTTAATACATTTTTAATAACAAATATGCCTTAATGGCGTGTAAATTTAAACAAAATCACTTACCATGTGATTCCATTTAGTTTAATATAATTTATACCCATTTATAATCATTTTAAAAATGTTATTACTTTATAATATAACCATATTAGTATTTATAATATCATATATGTTCTTTTTATGACCTCCTATCACCCATTTGTTAACAATCTGTCATTATTATTATTGTTCGGGGTGTTAATTACCTTGTTTTCTCATACATGTTTTGTTATGAAATATCCAGTTCCTGTGAATAGTAAATAGACCCCTATATTAATTTTATATATATCATATTGTTTCGTTTTAAACAATTTTATAATCATATTTTAAATTTGAACATGAAAAATGAATTGCATCTCTACGTGGTGACGGTAGGTCGTACTTATACATGAGTGACGTAATAATTTACTTAATGGGTTAATGGGTAAGGAATTAGATATTTTATATAATTTAAATAATAAATATTATTCCATATGTATCTTATATTTT
The DNA here is from genome assembly GCA_963277665.1 of Viscum album. NCBI lineage: Eukaryota > Viridiplantae > Streptophyta > Magnoliopsida > Santalales > Viscaceae > Viscum > Viscum album. The sequence continues at coordinate 762,739,322 of OY728166.1, forward strand.
CATTAATTCCCTTATTATTACAATCTATTCGGTCTGTTATCAAAAAAACTACATTGATTCGTGAGGTGCTAGTCTGTTGTACACACAAGCGATGGATTTGTATCCCATTAGATGAATAATGAGATGGTTAAAAATTATTTAAAAGAAATAATAAAATATCCATATATGAGAGATATATGTGTTATAATATTTGAATCTTATTGAAATAATTTATGGTAATGAACAAAAAAATAAAAAGAATGACCTCAGTGATGCTGATTTCCTTCTCTTAGAAAAATATCCATTGGATCTTTTATAAAGGACCCTAGGGTTGGTCTTTTGGAAATAAAAACATCTATATAATGTTTATGTGAATTTTATTGAGATGTGTTTTTATGTTTTAGTCAAGATAAATGCCTTTATAGGGGTTATTAATTGAGGGTTGTAGTTTCCCTTTTATTAATGAGGAGAAGTGGTGTTATTGTTAATAACCAAAAATATTCCATAATGGAAAGTCACTCTCATCCCAAGTTCCTGAAAAATTGATAAATAATTTTTTTGTGGAATATATGGTCAATAAAGACCTCAAACACTAAAAATATACTTATTTTACACATTTTATTTCCTTTACATACGATGATACTTACTTTTAACATTTAAGTTTTCACCACGATGTCTAATTCTTCAACATGGGTAATTTTTCATTTAAAACTAAAAGTAAAATTATACATATTAGATAATATATAACCAATTATTATATATATTAAATTTTATTTATCAATTAAATTAAAAATTTTATGGAAAATTAATTTTAATACAAGAACATATAATGTTAAAAGCCTTTTTACCTTAATTGTTATAATTAATTTTTACTTATTTTACTATTAATTATGACAAAAAAATAAGTTTAACTTAATAATTAATATTATTTTTTAATTTAAAATATTTTACCCCTTTTATAAAATTCAACTTTTAGAAGTATTATATTTTGGTTTAAAAATAATCTCGTAAATCGTGTCGAAAAACAGTTTTTTTCTAGAAATATAATTGTCTATCATAAGATGGTCTTATATGAAATAATTTACAAGTAATAATTTGTGGATGTATTTAAATTAATATATTGATATATATATAATATATATTTCATTTAATTGATTCATAATTAAGTATTATTGTAATTAATTAAAATGGAATGTCATTAAGCCTTTTATTTAAAAAATAGTTTTCTAATAAATATCACCCTTTACCTCCAAGTGATCTTATTTTTATTTAAAAAAAATTGGATTGTAAATAAATTTTTAATTATTAATATTATAAATAATTATTACTAATTAATATAGCTATAGTAAAATTCTAAATTTATGATTATTTATAAAGGATTATTTCTTTGGGAAAATTCATAAAATCAGTGTTGTCTAATTTTGACAAGGTAAGTTCAAAATCGATTTCAATCATATAAAATTGATCTTTTTTGACATAAAATATTAAAATTTTCATTATATTATATTTTTATAGGAATATAATATTCACTTACTATAAATTTATCTCGTTTTTCACAATATATATCAATTATACTTTTAAATAAAACCAGGAAATAAGGTTATCAAAAAGTATATATGTAACAATCATGGAGACCGTAAGTTGTTTGTACGCTTGAGTCACATTTTTGTTATTTAATCATCATGATTGAAATAATGTATGTTTTGTTATATTTAAAAAATTAACATTATATCAAAAATATCATATTATTTCACTAAATAAACTATTATATATCATTCAAGTTATGTAGTGATGGGAAACAAATCACATCACATCGTGGAGGAGGTAATCCACACCAACACAAGAAAAACATTATCATTTTTTAATGGACTAAAAAGTAAGTAATTAGATGATATATTAACTTTAAATAATGATAAATTTTATTTTTATATCATATATCAACATTGAATCCATCAATATAACATTCTGTGAGAGAAGGTGATGGAAAACATATTACATCAGTTTTTAAGGGAGTAGTCCACCATACCCACAGTTGAATGTTTAGTTTCCCATTTGATGGAAGTGTATACAGATATAGGGTATGGAAATAATATAGTAACATCTCATTATATGAGATATATTGATGTTACTATATCATTTAGGTTTAATGATATCTGAAGTTGGTGGAAGAATATATAAAACTAACATATTTGGTTAAAATCTAAACCGCTTTTTCAGAAAATCTCCCATGATTTACAACTTATGACATCTTAGGTTAGTATTTTTATTAAACCAATACCTATATAATTAGTGGAGTGATGTTATTAGGTGATTTGGGTAGGTATTTTCTTAACTAAAATGCTTATAATAGTTAATAAAAGAGGAGAACATGTTCACTATTATATGAGGTGAAGGGGACTCTCTATATTTCTTAAAGTATTAAACTAAAAGAAAATATTTTTCATCAAATGATACAAAAAAATGAGTTTATTTTAAGATAAGTTATGTATGGTTTAAAATCCTATCATCCAATTAGATTTGGATATTTTTATATTAGGTTTCTATACTTATCTCTTTTTTTACCCCTATTGTACATTTTTAACAATTACCATGATAACGTGGTTTTTTACAATTTATGTTTTTGGATTGTTGCTATAAAAGGAAAATAGTCCCCTAAATGGAACATGGATAATATTTTCGATTATAAATTAGTCACTTCGATGAAGATTGGTTTTTTATAATTTTAATTCTTTTAATAAAATATTATTTGTTATAAAATATAATCTATGTCAAATTTGTAACTATTCATTTAATTTGAAATTGAGAACCACCTGATAGAAAATGAATTATAATATATGAATTTCAAATATCTCTAATGTGTTATATTAATCTAAATTATTTTTTAACATAATAATTCATTCATATTATTTTACATTAAATATTTATAGAATAATTTATTTAATTTTTATATTAATTAATAAATACTCTATCAATATTTTGTAATAATTTAAGATAATTATCTAATTAAATAAAATTATAAATAAAAAATCATAATAAAAACATATCATTTATATTTCATATTATATTTTTAAACTAATTTTTTTCATCTTTTTCAAAAAAAAATATTATAAGTATTAATATCAAGAATGTTATTTTTTGTCTTTATCACTTACTTAAATATTACAAGGTTTAAAATCAATGATATATAGAATGAAGTGTCTATATATTTGACACATGTGTGGGAACGGATTAATTAAAATAATCTAATATCATAAAATTAAGTGTTATCATCAATTACAAGTCCTTATCATGTCATTTTAACCGTAACTATACAGTTTAGCCTTACCATGGGGGTAATTATTTAATATGGATACCATTCATAATGAAAAAATTTAAATATTTTCCAAATTTATACCACTTAATTAAATATATTAAATTTATTTTTCTATATTTAATTCATAGTATTACCAAGATTAAATTTTAAATTAATCCTGTAAAACATAGTGAAAAGTGGTTTTTAAGAAAAAAAGTCTTTTTAAGTATAAATGTTTTTATTCCATATTATTTTATACAATTAATTACAAGGAGTATATTTGGATTATATTTTATCTAAATGATTTATAAAAATTTTAAAACTAAAAAAAATGAATATAACTTTGTAAACACGTTATAGTAACATATAATTTTCAATAAAAAAATATGTATTATTTACTATTCATTGAAAAAATAAACGTTTTTGAAAAATATCAAAATTTTTCCATAATATAATTTTGATATGATTTTTTTTTAAAATTTTTGTAATTTTTATAAAATAAAATTTCAAAAATTGGTATAAATTCATTATATTATCCACCCAAAAAATTTTACAAAAATTATTTTTGAAAAAAAGAATTATGAATAAAATGACTTCCCTAAAAATATTTTAGTAATCTTATTCAAACACTCCAATATAATGGCTAGGTTATAATGGTCATATTTAAATTAAAATACTTCATGGTTTTATAACCTCATTGTTGTACGTTATACAAACTATTTAACGTATTCTAATTTTTTTTAAATCATACGGTGTCAAATTATTCTACATAGACCAAGGTGAACCAAGATTCCTCCTAGAACACTTTTGTTGTCCATTTAACACCTCAACATGGAAGGAAGAGATATACTATGATAGATTATCGATAGTTATATGGGGAAGAGTCGGTTGTCTCGGCTGAGAATCCATGCCCCTTTATAGTGTAAGGTACCAACACCATGAACTCTAATATAATTCATATAATGTTTGATATAGTTGTGTCAAATTATTTTCTTACTTTTGTTTGTTAAGCAATTTGGATTACATGTGGAAATAATGCTTCACACAATGAATATCAAGGATCCCGTCATACAGTGGGACTCTATAAGATTCAAGTGTCCAACATGTTCTATTACCATTGAAACTATGTAATTTCTCAAGGATTGTATAGTCCTATTGATGTTTGATTTTGATCTAATCATTGAAATGGACTATCTAGTATAGTTCAATGTTTATATAGTCTACTATGCTCAAAAAGTGTCATTCACATCCCCATAATAGACTCCTCATGTATTCAAAGGGGGTTTGGATAAAAATGTAGATAAAGAGGGTTCTCTTGACTTATATTGTGGATCCATATATGGATATTAAGTAAAACATACAATAGTATCTACTGAAAATTTGGTGAATTTTTTTTATTTCATATTGGTGTAATAATCATATTTATTTTTTAATTATTTCTTTTAGTTACCACCTGATCATGAAATCAAATTCTCTATCAATATACCCCTGGAAATGGACTTATTTCATGACCATCCTACAAAATGGATCTATAAGTGTTGTTTTAATTAATGGTCTAGTAAGAAGAATATGAGAGTAATGGCTTTATCAGACCAATTATATCACCATGTTATGAAATAGTTTTAATCAGAATGATGGAGGATTATTCTCCCTAATTATGTGTTGATTATAAAAAACTCAATTAGGTTATTATTAAACACTTTTACCATCTTCCTCAGATCTATGATCTTTTTTAACAATTAATGGGATCCAATTGGTTCTCTAAGAATGATCATTTATCAGGATATCATCAACACAGTTTCATAAAAGAGGATATTCTAAAGATAGTATTCCAACGTTGATGTGGCCATCGTGAATATATCACCACTCAATTTGTTCAAACTAATTTACCTATAGTCTTCATATCCATGATGAACATTACCTTATATAGGTATGTCAATTATGTTTTTTTATATTTGTTAATTATATTTCTGTACATTCTCAAAGCAAGAATTTATATGTAGAGAACATAGAATTTGTACTTATTACATTGTGGGATCATTAATTGTATTCAATGATTTCTATGTGTATCACCTAGATGCATGAAGTTTTTTTACCTAATACCATAATTTATAAGGACTGTATAATAGTTTATCCAGTGGTTATTGAAGCATTAATTTCTATAAAGCTGCAGAATAATGTCTTCATGATTCACGGCTTGTAGGATTAGAAGGATTTTATCATATATTTATTCAGGATTTATCAAGTATTGATACTCTTTTGACTACTCTAATGAAAAAGGGTTTCCTATTTACGTGGAAAGACGGTTATTAGAAATTATATCAATTGATTAAATACCATCTCACCACAGTATTTATCCTAATAATAACTGAACTATGTCAGAGGTATGTGGTATATTAAGATGCATCTAGATCTAGTATGGGTTTTTTCTCATATATGGATATCATGTTGTAGCCTTTTGTTAAAGTAATTTGTTAACACAAATGAAAAATTATCCAGTTCATGACCTATAATTATCTATTGTATTCCATGGATTAAAAACCCAATGTCACTATCTCTTTAGATAAAATCTCATAGTTTTCAATTATTATAAGAGTTTTAAACACATATTATCTAAAAAAACTTGAAATTATAGAGATGGATATGGATGGAGTATCTCTATATGTTTAATTTTGATGAGGAACAGTCACATGGGAAATTGGATTCTATGATAGATGCATTGAGTCATAAATTGTATAGAAAAGTGACCAAGGAAGACCATGACCATTGACATCTGATTAGTGTTATTTTAGGAATACCTCTAGATTTTTTTGAAAATAATGATTATGATATTTTATTTCATGTTAATATTATACCTAATTTGATTAATACTATAAAATATGCTCAAATATTAGATCTTGATTACATCACAATTAGGTCAAACCTAAATGGTTAGGTGACTTATGAAGAATACATAGAGGATAAAAATAATTTTTCATTCTTTTCAAAAATAATTATCAGGCATCAGTATTTCTAGAAATAGATTCACTTGATGAATCATTTTTCAAAATGGTTTGTTAATTTTGGTATTCAAAAAATTTACAAGAAAATGAAAGATCATTTTTATTGGTCATATATAAAATTCAAGATTATGAATTATGTATTGAAATGTTTAACTTCCCATTATTTAGAGGGTAAAAAAAATGAACAACTTATATACTACAATCTCTTCATATATTTGTATGGAAGTTTGAAAAAATTTATATATACATTTTCATAGGTCTACTATAAAATATTTGGAAGCTCAAATCTATTTCAGTGATAAAGGATCGAATAAAAAATTCAACACACTTCCTACCATTCAGATATTCCAATATAGTAAAGGATTTATATATTTTATATATTCAATTAGTTTTCAAGTTTCATTTATTTCAAATTTCAATCATCCCTGACATAGATCCTCGATTCACTTCTCAATTCTAGTGATCATTGTAATAAGCCCTTTGAAATCAATTGAATTGGGAAGAATATATCATCCTCAAATAGATAGGAAATTATAAGGATCAATTTAGAAGTTGTAATATATTTAGAGTTCTTATTTTATAAATTTTTTTGGCTCATTGGAAGATCCTATATCTTTGGTGGAATCCTTCTGTAACAACAGCCACCTGTAATTGATATATATGGCCCATTTGAAGGTATTATATATTAATAATTCTCATTCTCCTTCATGATGGGTGTAAATTGGAGAAATATCACTGATTAAACCTATTTTATTCAATGATACTATATAGAATATCTATATGAGTTGAAATTACTTGGCCATGTCTTAGAGTCAACATAAATCTTTTATATATCATTGTTATCGACCATTTCCTTTCATTGTGGGTCATAATATATTATTGAATGAATAACCAAGACTTGGTCATCGAAACTTCATAAAGATAGGGAAGTTGGGTCCATGGTATGTTGGACTATTTAAAATTCTTATAAATATTTGGAGTGTTCAATATTATTTATTCCTAACAATAAAATCTAGTTTCCTTCACAATTTCATTCACATTTCTCAACTAAATAAGTATCAGCTAAATCCCAATCAAATGACCATTTGGGACCATATTACTATTGATCCAAATAAAAATATTATCCATGTACCAATTTTAATTTTTTTTAAGCAATAGAATATAATATGTGGAAAACCACTTGTGTTGAATTGATTTTATGGTATCATGGTAATATTCAAGAGGAATCCTAGAAATGAGAGTGGTTTATGAGGCTGGAGGGGCTTAAACTATACATTCTTTATAAGGATGAAAAGAAAAACGGTGGAGAGAATATAACACCAAAAATTTGATTTATTTCTATTTTTTGTATTATTTAATTTAGGGATTGTTCTTGTAACGTCTTGTGAAATTTCTTGGTTGTTTTGGAAGGTTTGGAATCCATTTAATGTTGTATGATTTAAACATGGTAAGTAGAAACCATGGTAATGTCTCCTGGAAACTCTACAGGTGGACTGGGAGTCACTATCAAGGTATATGGATGATGAATGATTTGAAAATACCATGTTTCTATATATGAGACTATAAACTTTTATACATAGAATCATTCAGACTGTTGGTGTACGGTTTCCTAAACTCTTAGTCCTAATCGTACACTGAGATATTAGTTCTATGTAATTTTACTTTTTAACAAAAAACTCAATTAAGAAGACTCATTATTCCTATGATGAACTAGGTTTTAAATTTCTTGGATTTCCTTAAGTTATTTTTGGAAATATATGATTTATCAACTCTAATTTTAATTAATATTTAGGAATTCTATCAAGGAAGTCCAATGTTATTTCCTCATTCTTCTATCTCATCCTAGATCTCCTTGGTTTTTCTTGAATGAAATCACAGATAACTATTATTGTATATGGTTATATGGTATTGGATCATGTTTTATTCATTTATCATTAGATTTTATAGAATAATTTAAGGAAGATATTATATTTATATATTCTTATGAGATACATCATTCTAAATGAACATGAGGTAGGTGAGTTTTCACTCTTTCCACTTTTATTGGAATGTGAAGGATCCTGGGCTGATTATGATAATTATATCCTACTTTTTATTCAATTAGAACTATTTAAAATCTACTGTATTTCTCTTATACTGGATTTATATTGATACTAGGTTGTTGGTATGGCTCATAATTTTTTTAGTAAATTAACAGAAAAAAATAGTAAATGTAAGATAGTTTGGACACATTTTCTTCGTATAACTATATTGTGGATTTTGAATATACAAACACATAGTTTAAGTGTATTTGTGTGTGTTAATTATTACATTTTATGATCCATTATTGAAATAGACATGGTGCTCGATCCTAGATAGAAATGAATATGGGGGACTTCAACCAAGTGACATCTTATTAGAGAATTTATCACTAGTCATCATAATAGGGATGCAACTCAACCTGTAGGGGTAAGGGTCTATGTGAAAATAGGGATGTTATTCTAAAATTAATTAAACTAATTTTTTCTTCTACTTAAAATTGAAAACCAATCATTGGAAATATTTATTTAAGAAAACATTCTTCTTCTTCTTGTATGCATATTATGAAAATAGCTATACCAACTTTTTTGAATATTATAAAGACTACATCATCAAATTTTGATATTATTCATGTATATTTGTTAAAATTGTTCCTTAATATGATTATAGTCTTAGTGGAATGTGGTAAAAGTATCTATAAATTTTATATTTGGTCATTATACTAACCCTTGTATATGCACCATCAATAATATGAAGATGTTTTCTTTCATGATACAAGAAAGGGACATGTTTCATACTTCAATTATGGAGCACCTTGATAGTATTTTTCATAGATTGTAGAGATGGAGCTTGGATACATTAATTAATTGGTTTTGATTCGTCCCACAAAAGTGCTAGATTATTTTAATAATTTGTAGTTTTAGTGTCTGTTTTACATTTTCCTAGTGTTACATTGATGTATTTATTTTATTTATTAATTATTATTGGTTTTTTTCACTTTTATTATTTTGGATTTGGTCGAACACATCATTTATGGGGATTTATTTGGTTTTGTTTATGTTTTTTATATCATGTGATTGTTGTTTTTTTGAATATATTATGTAAATATTCAACCTTGTAACTTTTCCTTTATTCCATGTGCATTTATTTCCTTCCTTTGGTGTTCAGTGAATATCACCAAAGGATTTTAGAACCGTTATCCTGGTCTAGGATAATGGGTTGGGTGCAGTTCTTAAATTACATTCCCAGTCAATATTCATATCCATAATTCAAGTATAACCCACATAGATTTTGAAAGATAAAAATAGGAGAAAAAATCTCCACACATATTAGATATATAAGATAAAAATAAAACATTGATATAAAAAGTTTCTGTTCATATCAATACTCAAACTAACCAAACATAATTCTCACACATCTCTTACTCAAGGGAGACTAAGGAACTTATTCCTAGTCTCTTACATCAGGATATATAAATAGTACATTCATCATGGTTCTATGGATATATTTCCCACTATATGAATTAAATTCCCATGGTGCTCGGTGGACATGGTATCGTGATACATAAAATTTGAGAACAAACATATCATGTGTAGCATATTGTCAGTCTAAATTGGTGTGGGGAACATCATAAATAGTGGCTCATGCTAGCCAATATTGTTTATACACCAATTATATAACTAAGAAGTCTTAAGAAACCTAAATAAGTTCATATGTATTAAAACATGACTCAAGGTAATCTTCTAAGATATCCCAAGTTTAGAATTCAATATACATTAATTTAATCGTTAATATAATAATGAATATATCATCAAGAATATCATTCATATGGTTTATCATATCCCATGAGTTCCTTACCTGAAACATATATTTTAATGTAAAGTCATTTAGTTTAGTTTAAGAAACATCACACACAAGCGATGAGACAAAATATAACATGTTCCATGAAACTAAGAATTAAAAATTTTGATTAGTTAAGGACCACCGACATTGACTCACTGGAAACCTAATTATTAAATATCAACATACAAATCAGGTCCAATAGGTAAGAATCGCAAAATATAAAAAATCCTCTAATTAGTGAATAACTGATAGAACATACTAAAATAATCCATTAAAAATAAATATTTGAATGATGTTTTATATACTTCTCAAAGAAACCTATTGTAATATAGATAAATGTAAAGAGAAATTTTATGAAGAATGTCCTAGCTTAAGATATGAAACATGTGGGAGGAATGGGATATGGGTATGACTACTATAAAGAATAATGGAAACCCCATTTGATTTGAGATTAATATTAAAATTTAGTTTTTTTAATCAATTTAAAACAAATTTCCTAGACAATTCCTTAAGTGGTGACCAAACTGTCATGGTGGAATACTACTACAAGGGTCTCCATTATGGAGTGGCCTTACTAGCTACATCATAACACCCTACACCCATTTGAAAATAAAGAAAAACAGAGACCATGACTACACTATATCATATTTCAACTTAATGGTACAATATTATTCCACCATCCCAATTTAATGTCATTTCATGCCTTATTTTAAGCCTGACACACCCCCTCGACAAATCCCACTTGACACAACCTGTGTATTGTGTTGCAACATTCCAACCTTATAGAAAATTTTAATATTATACAAGCCCAAAGGTTACTTCTACATATCCATAACAATGCTGGATATAAATAAATTATGTTTTGGTTTCTCTCAATTATTGAAAATATAATATTATAGAGGAATCACCATAATGATTCACCATAAGGCCATGGAAAACTTTACTACATATGTATGATAATAATATTATGTCACCACTCACCATGGTTTAACAACCCATTATTTAGGACTTTTATTTTATATCCTATGAAATATTATATTATTCAGCCCAAAAAAATTATTACACAATCATATATACACTATAATTCCCTATGATGTGGTATTATGGGCCACCTATAATAAAATTCCACATGATTGTAAGACAACTCTCGAAATTGACCCTTGAAACCCAATTATAGCCTTATTCATCTGACCTAAAAACTCTGAAACATCATCTAATCTATTTAAAATTAATTTAAATCTTCTATTATCAATATAAATAAAAAAAATTATTTATAATTATAAGAACTTATAACTTGGCTACCTCTTGTTCATATAACACGAAATAGTACATGGAAATAGGGACTGAGAAATATTTAGAAGGATTTTAGAGGTGGAATTAGTGTCATGTATATGATCTGATGTCCATTTTTCTTAAATATATGAATACCTAACAAAAATTAATATTCTTACTACTATTATCTATCCAAATTCAATATTTATTTTTGTGGAAAATTTCATTTAGGAATTACATTCTGATAGGTTTCAGAGAAATTACATTATATGAGTGTTTGAGGAGTTTAGTATTGAATAATGATTGAATGTAAATGTTATTATCAAATATGTTTTAGGATACATGGAGAAATAACTGGTCAATATTGGGAAAATATTTAGAAAATTATTCTAAAGTTTATAAAATTATGAGGTCAAAATGAAGAGAGTGGTTGAAATTGGGAGTGAGAAGAGATTTTATTATAGACAGAGGTGTATATATAGATAAAACATCACCATAATTTATTTTAGGAATTTAACCTAGTTTATTCGATTTAGTTATTACACTTTTACTTTTTTTCTCTTAATTTAATTCTATACTATGAAATAATTTTATTTAAATGATATTAGAATGTCCATTTTTTTAATTAAATTGGATTATTTTGGTAATATTAAAAAAATTATCCATCCCATTTTTTTAGTTTTATATACTATATAATGATTTTTATATTGAGTTAATTGATTTTCAATCTCAATTATGTTAGTAGAATAAATCGTAAATTTATAATTTTAAATTTTTATTATCTCAATTGAGAGTGGATTAATAATAGTGTTATTTTTTATTATATTTAAACATATAATAATAATTATTTAATAAATAAACTAACACAAGAAATAATATCCATAGTGGGATCTTACTATAATTTTTCCCAACATTTAAATAGTATACGATAAAATTTATATCATGGTGGATCTCTTTCACTATGTAAACTAGTAGTAAAAATAGTTTAATTTGAGAATAATAAATGAGATGAAAACTGTATAATCAAACTATAATTAACTATTATTTATTTAAATAAATTTTATATTTTCATAATAGATTCATTAAATCATACTATTTAATATCTAACATTTCATTTAATTCAATTTTTAATAATATAAAAAAATGTTATTTTGGACCATAAGTTAATCTCTTTGTGAGATATAACCTGGTTTTCAACTATTCTATATTCCAAGGTTTAGAAATCTTTCATAAAGACAGAGTTTTATACATCCATAAATTTTGGAATAGTTTCTAAAGAGAGAATCATGATTTTATAAAATAAATTCATTCATTAATTTTATTATTATTATATTATTATTTGTTAAAAAAATTATTTTACGAATCATATTAAATTAATATATTTCTATTTGATCATAAAATTGAATGGTACATTCATTAAAGGTATCGTATTATTATGAATGATAAAAAAGTAATTTCAAAATTTATAAATACTAAAACATTTGACAATTTTTCAATAATATCTACTAAATCGTTTATTCAACTAAATACATTCAAAATAGTGCGTTAAGAAGCATTAGAGGTTATAAAATAATATCCTCATGTTAATCATCAACTAGCATTATTATAATACCCTGAGGTGGTTGTAATATTTAATCTTATACATTTATTAATTCTTCTTTTACTTAATTTATATGGATTTAAAATAGATAACCCTCAAAAATATTTAAAAGAGTTCCAAAATGTGTGTGGTTCTGTGAAAATATAGGGAGAGATAAAATACCAAATAAAAATGGTACAATTAGTATTTTCAATATATATAGTGGATAAAGAATAGTTTTACTTTTCCCAATACACTATTAAAAATATTTTAATGAGTTAAAATATATTTTCATGGAAAATAGATTCATTTCCTCAAGAACTGTAATTGTCAGTTAATAGATATATGGGATTAAGAAACTGAAGGTGGTATAATACAAGAGTATTTTATGAAATTTAATAGATTGTGTTATAGTTGTATACATTTATAAATTAGTTAATTAATTATTTTTAAGGATTTTTTCTAATGTATTGGAGTATGTTTGATGCAATTGTTGGAGGAGACCAATTTGATAAAAAAACCTACTTTGGTTTGGAATTTCATTGTTAATATATCTCAAATGATTAATAGAATGTTAATAGGGGAGTGGTATATTTCAATGGTGTTTAAAAGGTATTCATATCTAATAATTATTATAATATGATAGTGAGCTTATTATGAGACTAGAATTTTATGCTTAATGGGGTGATTTATTTCAATAAAAAACTATAATTAAGTAATATGACATACTTGAATATTGGATATGTTATTTATAGAACAATTTTACTCATCAATACCCTTAGTTTCATGAATAACGTGAGTTGCGTGATATAAAATTCCCAGGGAAACCATTTTATCCACTATATCATAGATATAATCCATCTTTACTAAGATATAATTTAAATTAGGTGGATCAAAAAAATGATAGGTTGGTAGTTATAAAAACTAGAAATTATAATAATCTTTCCCTAAGTCTAATGTATAACTTATAAACCTAGATATTTATAATAAAAAAAATAATCAATAACCATTTATATTTTTTCTAGAATAAATGAAAAATATGATCCATATTTAGAAGAAATGTTTATGAAAAAAAACACATTACATTAAAATATTTGATAACACAAATAAGAGAGAAAGATAATGATAAAATTGTATTTAAAACCCAAGAATTTTAAAAAATATCATTGTAGAATGTAGTGAATTCATGTGATAAAGGTAATGTGATTGTTGTAACATTAATAAGGGAAATTAAAATTAATGCTTCAAACCCATTGTACCAAAATAAATATATTTTAAAAAATATAAAATATAAAAATGTCTAATTACAAATTGGAAACTATTTTCAATATTAATTTACCCCTCGAGTTAAATTTAAAAAAATTAAAAATTAATAATTATAAATGGGAGGAATGGTGGTTTTAGTGAATGATTTATCTAGTCTAAGAGACATATTACTATTTCCACGAAGGGTATAAATTAATAAGAATGGTAATGAAACATAACAATATAAGGAGATCATAAAATCCCTTAAATATCAAGATAAAATTATAGTTATTTATATAGTTGAGAATATTTCCTTGTATAAAAAAGTATTGATGGGGATTTTTACTCATTATAGAAATCATAAGGGAGATGAATTAATCAATTAGATAATGAATGTGTCTTCTCAATATATTATTCATGAATAGTTCAATGTTTTAGGGAATTTTACTATACCTACCACTATTAGGGATTAACTATTTGATGATGCTATGTTATATTTTGGTGCATCTATATATGTATTTCCCCACTTATTGTATTATCATTTTCATGTTAGGGATATGAAGTCAACTATAATTTTTATTCAAATAGAAAATTGATGTACTAGTGAATATTAATATTCATCAAGGAACATTTCAAATTGAATATGATGATGTAATTAAATTTAATGAAATTAAATAAATGAAATAAATTTTTAAAGGCCACTCAAATTTTCATTTTAATATGACATATTTGTTTTCCAATAACATGTTTCTTATTTTGTAATCTAATAAACTTTACTTAAATTATTTGTAATTTTATCATTTTTTATATGATGATGCCAACATTAATGATTTTATTTATGATTCTAGTAATTATTCATAAAATTTAAATTATTTTTGGAACTTCTAAGTGTCTATTAAAATTGAAAATTATATTGATAATGAACACTCATGTGAGCCTCAGTCCAGTCGGTGAGGTCTCTATAGGTGCATCCAAGAGACATGGTTTTAAAACCAGGTGGAGGAATAATTCTAGTACTGTAGCAGTACTGTAGCAGGTATTGTAGAAGTACTGTTGTAGGAATTGTGGCAGTACTGTGTTGGTACTATAGCAGGTACTGTAGAAGGTACTGTAGAAGATATTGTATTGGGTATTGTTCGGTATTATAGTAGCAGAAACTATTCACCTTGGGCCACCAATTTGGGCTTAGATTCATTAAGGTCGTCAGGCCACCTAGGCCTTCTGGTTAGTAAGGCCTTTGGGCCACCTTTATGGCCTTCGGGCCACCTCAAGGCCTCCGGGCCACATGATCAGTATAGTTTCCCTAGTAAGACTCTACAAAAAAAGAGTATCTCTATAGGAGGATTCAGAGCAGGTGCACTAACCAGAGAAGAACCAATGGATTTTGAAGAATGAGAGGGTATGGGTATGCTATCGATACTGGCATGTGAATGCACAAAAAGCTTAGCCAGATGTCCCTATGATGGTGGGGAGCTACCATCACAATAAAGATTCTAGGGAGGGGCAGTTCCTTGTAGTTGTAGTCTGGTTGAATTCACTAAGACCTTCGGGTCATGTAATATCTCTTAAGCCAACATGCCTTGTAATTTATAAGCCTATGGGACTTATAACGATCCCCCCTCATCCCTTGGAAGGGGGGTTATCAAAAATAAATAAAAATGAAGGCCTTCTAGCCATTTTGGGGAATATTGATAATTAAAAATTACTATATAGAATTATTTTAATTGAATTTAATACTTGTTCACCAGTAATGTAAATTGAACCAGTTTCATCCATGTAACATAGTATAATAATTACTTTTAACATTGAAATTTTAATGTATGTTATATAATAAAGTACATTAAAAGTACTTTTAAAAGCAGTTATTATATATTAGATGTTAAAATAAATTTTATGTCAGTTACTAAAAACCATTATTAAATGTGATTTTTCATATTGATTCATTAATAAATATGTTTAAGATCATAAAAAATCTAACCCAACAACAAGCATTCTACATCTTTACATAGCACTGCTACCATCCACCAAGATATTTTCTTTGAGAGTTTTTTATTCTTACCAATATATCATGCTACCTATAATTTTTTCCATTCTCCCATAAGACATTTCATTTCCCCTCCATTATTAAAATATTACCTCTTCTGACTATTCACATTTTCAATTCACAGATTCCATATAGTTTTTCAATATTTTCCACTATTGTTGAGATTTATATTCAAAATTTAATTAAATCAGGGAGACAATAGAGTTTTGGACTTGATAAATGGTCCAATTGATTATAGAAAATGTTGTTTTTATGAATTTATATGTTCAAAATTATTATTTGGTCAATAATATCTTTATATAGGTAAAATGATTTGAGTTTTATCTTAAATTTTTATCTATTTTTTTTTCATTCACTGTTAATAATATTCATTCATTATTATCATTGTTTCATGGATGATAATTGTAGAGACCCGAAACTTGACGTACATGGACATTACATTACTTTTGCGGAATACTTAGTACATAACAAAAACACACACACAAGGATCGTAATAGTTTAGTGTCTTTGGAAACTCGGAATATAATCTTCTAATCGTGGTGAAAGATCTTCAAAATCTCCCATAAAGATCTTCCTTTTTTTTACCTAAAACCTTTCTTTATATCCTGGGGAAAAGAAAACATAAAAGGGTGAGCTCAAATGCTCAGTAAGGGTAAACAAAAGAAATATCAATCACATCGTATTCATAAGAACATAACATTTTGGAAATCTTAACCTGCAAAAGAGGGCATAATTTCATAACATGGGATAAATCATGGTAGTGAAATGTAATCACAATAATCATAACTTAAAACCTGAAACTTTGTGGCATTCACACATAATCATAGAGAATCATTTCTTGTTAGTCAAGACTCATTGCCAAGACTATCTTAGTGGACAAAGTCCCTTTCTGAATCGAGTAACCCTCGTTTCAGTCCTGTTTCACTGAACCGGTATAACCTACCGTTCCAGCCCTGTCTATCTCATGAGATATAAAATCTTTACCCAATGCATTGGAGGGAGATATAGTTCCCACCCATCTTATAATGAATCCTTTCTTATGTGTGCCACATAATCATAAATCATACATCATCACATAACCCATGTAATAAAAATGGAATTCTTAAACAACATGACATCATAAAACAATTCATATAAGATAAAGGAATTCATAAAAATGTTTCCATCACAACATAATCAAATCCATGTAATAATAGGGATAAAAACAGAACCCTTTTATTATCTTAGATGGAAAATAATTTTGATAAAATACTTGAACTTCATTCTTGAGGAAAATATCCTTTCTACTTCAAAAACATTTTTCCTTTCATAACGTGTCATACGACTTTAAAATAAAAGAAGTTGATTAAAAATAAACTTGAAAACTTGTAAAGGAAATTTCTTGGAAATAATGTTTTAAAAATCCATTCATGCCGTATAAGTTAAAAAAAACATTCTTCGTACTTTTGTCGAAAAAGTCAAAAAGTACCTCGTACGAAAAACGACAAAAGATTCATTTCATTTCTTTTACTAAAAACTCACCGAAGGGTAAAAATGGATTTAAACAATTGTAGGTGGATGGAAATAATATTACATATTTATGAAACATGGATGTGGATGATAAAATACACCCCAGTAAATACTTACGAATAAACAATCTCGGATAAAAATGAGATTGTGATATTTCCCTTACCTTATGTCCGACTTGCTTTGTATGTGTCCAAACCTTCTGTATAATGATTTAAATCATGTTATTGACTTATTCCAGAATCATATTCATTGTTATGATATCATATATGGTTCAATTATAACATTATATTACCCTTTCTTTTGTAAATTCCATGTTAAAGAAGCGTTTTGGGTAAAATCGTTTCATTTATCTTAGGTGTTTTGACTTGTTGTTCTTGACATCATTATTACTTGTATCATGATTTACTTACTTCCAGAATATAAAATATGATTTATATATCATATATATTCAGTATATATATATATATATAATAGGTAGATATATAATATGAAAAACACCGTTCATGGAGACAGTAGTCCGTACGTACGCATGAACGCTGTTTTCCTTTCCTTATTGTCTTGAAATGGAAGTAAGTAGATGACATACATATGTATATATATATACATAAATCCAGTAGCTTTATAATGTCATATATTTCATTATTATTTCTTATATATACTTTATAATCATTCTTAAATGGTTAACATGAAGAATGAATCTCATCACGTCGTGGAGACGGTAGTCCGTACGTACGCACGAGCGATGATATCATTTCTATAAATATTGAATTGAATTGGAGTGGATTATACAATATATCAGAATCAATATGATGTTGTAATAACTATGTATAGTTATTCTTTACACCATTATACCCATCCATGTAAGGTGGTGGTGGAAAATAGATTACACCACGGCGTGGAGACGGTATTCCGTACGTACGCACGCGCGGTGATTTCTTTTTCCGTAGGATGGAAAGATAGTGAAATAGGGTTGTTTCATACTTATAATAACATATCAGTATATGAGTGATAATGATGTTATTACTTCATAATGAAACAACCTAAGAAGAAGTGGAAGAAGAAATAAAGATGAAAGAATTGGTAACGGTAATTACCTCTTCTTTGAAGCGCCTCTTTGAGACCTCCTCTTAGGGCACTAAAATTGGTCTTTGAGGAAGACCAGAACCTCTAGGATGTTTCTAGTGAAGTGGAGAAGAGATTTTGGCAGGGGTTGGTCGAGCTTGAGTGCTCAAATTTGTGTGAGGAGGAGGGGGAGGAGGTGTCCTTTTATAAGGGAGGAGAGGGGCACCTTAGGAATACCTCAAAATATTTTTTTATATTAATGTCAAAATCGGTTTATAATGGTTCCAAATGGTCTTATTTCGAAGCTAAAGTGGGGATGGGTCGAAAGCCTATCAACCAATAGGATTTAGACAAGTTTAGGTTATTATTTTAACCTTATCAATTAGATTTACCTCTAAGTTAAATAATTTAACGTTTACCGTGTCTTTTTGTTTTCTTTCACTATATGGTTAATACACTTACTATAACATCCCAAACGAACCCCAAATTGTATATTATTAATAAATATATCCTTATCTAAGTTATTTGGCCGAACCTTAGATTTTTAGGAATAAAATAACAATTAATAATATAATATTTGATTTAAAAACTATTTTGTGTCAATTTTGACACTATTTGATATATGATTTTTTTGAAAGTCATAACAGAATTATATGTTCGAACAAAGTTGGTTAAATCAACAATAATACATCATGGTAACCTAGAAAATTAGTTTAATTCATAAAAAGTCTTAAATTACATTCATTTGAGCATTTATAACATCAATTATGTTAATATTTCCTTAAAAGGGTAATTACTGCATCATCGTTGTGTCAAAAATAAATTAATTTATTTAAAGTCTAAAAATTATAAATAAAATATCATTATGTAGGAAATCGTTTTAGCTTTCTAATGAATATTTATAGTCGAATTTATCTTATGTATAACTCCATATTAAAAATGTTTTAGTAAATAAACTTTGATTTTAACTCTTTTAACTCTTCTTTGAATTAAATAATAATAAATGTCCTAATCTAATCCAAGTGGGCCTAAATGGTCATATTATATTCATAAGGTTGTTTTTGGCCGAATTACACTTATCCAATAGAATTAGGACATGTGTTAGGGTAATAGTAATATCATATTTACCCTTAGTTACCCTATTTACTATTAACCGTGGTAAAAAAAAAGTAAAAAGTTACTATTCACCAAAAGTTATTTTCATCTCATTGAACCACATTTTAGTCCTTGATATTAACCGTGTCTGTCGGATTTTCGAAATTCCATTCACAGAAGTGGTAAAATTAAGTTTAATGCAAAATTCAGTTTTTAACCTACCACTTAGTAGTTTCACTATTCATCAAAAATTGATGTTTTTCAGAACAATGCCAAAATTTCATTCTAAGCTATATTTCATATTCCGAATTCAAAAATGAAGTCTATTTTACCATATTCATAACATAGATGTTGCATTAATTAATTTTATAATTAAATCCCGCTGTTAAAACAAATACCGTGTTTTTAAGAAACAATATCTATCAAAAGATTGACACTTGTTTATGTCTGGTTTAAATGTGAAATTACATCCAATGACCAACATTGTATTAAATTGTAAAAATATATTCTAAATATATTTTAAAACCACTCAAATTAATGTTTTATCACTATTAATTATTTCGATTAAAAAAAGTTGTTTTTAATTATAATGTAGTAATTTTCACTATTCATCAGAATATGAAAGTTATCTGAAAAGTACCAAAATTTCATCTTAGGCTAAATTCGATACTCCGAATCCAAAAATGAAGTTCATTTTGAAAAATAAGATTTACAGAATTTCAAAAAGTGGTTATTACTATTCATAACGACTAGTTTTAATAATATTTTAATAGAACATCGTTGTTTAGTGAAACTCAGTATTGCGTACTATACACGCTATCGAGGAAGGTTGTGATTGCGTGTAATGCAAGGCAAGTCAAGGATGCGTGTTGTGCAAGCTCCTTTTGGTGTAGCGTACAACACAGGACATTAGTGAAATAAAAAGAATAAAATCTCGGGCTGTTACATTCTACCCCCCTTAAAATGAATTTTGCCCTCAAAATTCGTCGGGGTTATAAATGGTTTACTATTCTAAAGTTTCTTTAATAAAATCCCACATCGTAAAAAGGAATACCAAAACTTGGCTTTAAAAACTAAAGTATGAAATGTAACGATTACCCAAATAAACTAATCGTTGGGTTTCCACATAGGTAAAAATATGGATATGGAAGAGAAATCTAACCATCATGTTCTGATGGAGAGTGGTAGAGAAAATGGCTATGGAAAAGCGAGTAATCACAAATCCATAGATTTGTGATGATATAAGGTACCATCTGATTCATCAGGTATAAGATCACTAGGACAAAATTTTTGGTTTTCAAGATCATTTCCCTAAAGTTGAAAATTTGAATTAGAATAAATACTTAATTTATTTTGGTACAATCTCACTGTTGTTCGTGTCTTGAACAATTTCCACTTCATCTCTTAAATAAATGAAGTTGAATTTGTTATTCGTGAAGTGTTAGAAGATTATTTGATAGAACGACGGGTCATTCCATCTGTCTCAAACAAAAGGTTAGCAAAAATTATATGCATAAGTCGGTCTATAGTGAGATTAATCATATATGGTTCCTAAAATGGACTTATACTTCATATATCATACTGCTTAATATAATAAAACTAGTTTCTACTAAATAGGGACTTCCTGTAGGCCAGTGGTAGGCGATAAAGGCCAGTCGCACTTCGGTTGTGGGTTCGATTCCCACAGCCTTGTCCGAAGCGATGGGCTGCCGCCCGTCCTGCAGGTTGTCCTTTTTCTAAAACTATATTACTATAACATCCCATAATATCGAAAAAAAACTTCTATCCTTAAACAATACTAACTTATGTCCAACATAATCCATTCCAATCTTTAGTCCTATCCATAATACTGCAGTCCATTCTCATAGCATAGTGAAAACGATTACCAGAGATTTAATACCATCGTTGATCCCCATATATCATAAGATATATCTTGTTGGACACATTCCAAACATTCAAAGGCCTTAATCTTGTACTCTCTTGAATACCCATTGAACCTTAGTGAAAACTTGAATGTAGTTAAAAGTTAACACTTTCCACATACCAAAATCCTCAAAATTCTATATACTCAAACCATGATATCACTTGGTCCTTATATCAATCATGAGCTCATGAATACTGTTAAACATTTCATTTTCTCGTTTTCCCTTCATTATGCGCATAATATCTCAATCACTTTAAATGCCACATTAGACCAATGCATAAATATTCCAATATTCCATGATACAACATTATTTTGGAATCCCATTACATAAACACTTAATCATACCACCACATCGTTGTCATATTCAACATTGCCAATAGTGATCGCATGTGACTTCCCTTTGTCCTTTGCCTTCAGTGGTTGCTCATGTTTATCATCACTAACCCTTGGATTAGGGCATTTATTAGCATAATGCCCCATTTCCTTGCACTTGAAGCATTGAAGTGTTGGTTGTACGTTCTCTGCAGTGTTTGACTTATTCACTTCATTAGAATCCCTTTTTCCATTACATCGACACTCAGTTGCTCGATGACCTTCTTTTCCACACTTAAAACATTTTCTAGTCCCTTTAAGACAATCTCCACCATGCTTCTTTCCACACTTTGTGCATAAGGAAACATTCATCTTCTTTTCACCATTATTCTGAGATTTCTCCTTGAACTCCATCTTTCGTTTCTTGTCAAACCCATGAGATGGATATGTAACACCAACTTCCATTTCTACCTTGATAGCACAACGCACAATTTCTTCATAGCTACTGAAGTCTCTTATAGCTAATGTCCTTCGAAGACTTGGTTTTAAGCCACTGAAAAATCGATCAACTTTACTTTCAGGTTGGATGATAATACCAGAAGCGTACCTTGCAAGTCTGGTAAAATTTGCTTCATAGGTACCAACAGATTCATCATCCCTTTGCTTCAGTTCAAGAAACTCTTTCTCCATCTTTGTTCGGAGAATACGAGGGAAGTACTTATTGAAAAATAAGTTCTTGAACTCGTCCCATTCCATAGACTCAATTTCATCCCTTTGCCTCGTATTCTTAATAAGATTCCACCATTGATCAGCATCTCCTTCCAAACGATACACTGCTAGGATGACTTTATCATGTTCAGAACATTGAAGAACTGAAAATATCTTTTCAGTAGTACTAATCCATTGTTCAGCAACTAATGGATCAGTAGACCCACTGAAAGAAGGTGGACGCTGCCTCATGAAGGATTCAACAGAATGTTGCTCCTTCCTTTTCTCGTTTGGAAGTCCTGCATGATTCATAGCTTGAGAAAGTTGTGTGAGCATGGCTACAAGATTTTTCATTCTAGCTCCCATATCGTTTGGTTGCTCAGGGGGACAATCATTGCATTGCCCATCACATTCCGCATTAACACGGTTCCTTCGGGTTCCAGCCATCATCTAAAACCCCAAAAGAATAGTATGAGAGGCAAAAATCATGCTAGGGAAAACAACATAATAAAGGGGTAGTACCCTCAATATCTAACATCTTAGGTTAAATTCGAAGATCGTTAGCGCAATTCTAGGACTATAACCTATATGTATACTTAACCTTAGAGACATCCCTAGACATACCTTAGAAATATATCTAGGGATCTCACTAACGTTTTCGCATCCTAGTTTCCAAAGGTTGACTAAACCTTTCCTCTGATACCAACTGTAGCGGTCTGGAATTACTTCCAGTGGACTATAATTGATACCTATCAGGGCACTCCATGGGCGGCTACACCCCCTGGGCGGGACACACCACCATCCCCAGTGGCAGCCATTTCCTCATGAAGCCCTTGGGCGGAGAGCCATGCTTCGTCCAACGCTCACATGTGAGAGTTCCCAGGGATTGGATACATTCCTACCTCCTTTGCCTCTGATACCAACTATAGAGACCCGAAACTTGACGTACATGGACATTACATTACTTTTGCGGAATACTTAGTACATAACAAAAACACACACACAAGGATCGTAATAGTTTAGTGTCTTTGGAAACTCGGAATATAATCTTCTAATCGTGGTGAAAGATCTTCAAAATCTCCCATAAAGATCTTCCTTTTTTTACCTAAAACCTTTCTTTATATCCTGGGGAAAAGAAAACATAAAAGGGTGAGCTCAAATGCTCAGTAAGGGTAAACAAAAGAAATATCAATCACATCGTATTCATAAGAACATAACATTTTGGAAATCTTAACCTGCAAAAGAAAGCATAATTTCATAACATGGGATAAATCATGGCAGTGAAATGTAATCACAATAATCATAACTTAATACCTGAAACTTTGTGGCATTCACACATAATCATAGAGAATCATTTCTTGTTAGTCAAGACTCATTGTCAAGACTATCTTAGTGGACAAAGTCCCTTTCTGAATCGAGTAACCCTCGTTTCAGTCCTGTTTCACTGAACCGGTATAACCTACCGTTCCAGCCCTGTCTATCTCATGAGATATAAAATCTTTACCCAATACATTGGAGGGATATATAGGTCCCACCCATCTTATAATGAATCCTTTCTTATGTGTGCCACATAATCATAAATCATACATCATCACATAACCCATGTAATAAAAATGGAATTCTTAAACAACATGACATCATAAAACAATTCATATAAGATAAAGGAATTCATAAAAATGTTTCCATCACAAAATAATCAAATCCATGTAATAATAGGGATAAAAACAGAACCCTTTTATTATCTTAGATGGAAAATAATTTTGATAAAATACTTGAACTTCATTCTTGAGGAAAATATCCTTTCTACTTCAAAAACATTTTTCCTTTCATAACGTGTCATACGACTTTAAAATAAAAGAAGTTGATTAAAAATAAACTTGAAAACTTGTAAAGGAAATTTCTTGGAAATAATGTTTTAAAAATCCATTCATGCCGTATAAGTTAAAAAAAACATTCTTCGTACTTTTGTCGGAAAAGTCAAAAAGTACCTCGTACGAAAAACGACAAAAGATTCCTTTCATTTCTTTTACTAAAAACTCACCGAAGGGTAAAAATGGATTTAAACAATTGTAGGTGGATGGAAATAATATTACATATTTATGAAACATGGATGTGGATGATAAAATACACCCCAGTAAATACTTACGAATAAACAATCTCGGATAAAAATGAGATTGTGATATTTCCCTTACCTTATGTCCGACTTGCTTTGTAAGTGACCAAAACTCCTGTATAATGATTTAAATCATGTTATTGACTTATTCCAGAATCATATTCATTGTTATGATATCATATATGGTTAAATTATAACATTATATTACCCGTTCTTTTGTAAATTCCATGTTAAAGAAGCGTTTTGGGTAAAATCGTTTCATTTATCTTAGGTGTTTTGACTTGTTGTTCTTGACATCATTATTACTTGTATCATGATTTACTTACTTCCAGAATATAAAATATGATTTATATATCATATATATTCAGTATATATATATATATAATAGGTAGATAAATAAAATGAAAAACACCGTTCATGGAGACGGTAGTCCGTACGTACGCATGAACGTTGTTTTCCTTTCCTTATTGTCTTGAAATGGAAGTA
Source organism: Viscum album (assembly GCA_963277665.1). Classification (NCBI taxonomy): domain Eukaryota; kingdom Viridiplantae; phylum Streptophyta; class Magnoliopsida; order Santalales; family Viscaceae; genus Viscum; species Viscum album. The sequence continues at coordinate 762,764,805 of OY728166.1, forward strand.
AGTAGATGACATACATATGTATATATATATATACATAAATCCAGTAGCTTTATAATGTCATATATTTCATTATTATTTCTTATATATACTTTATAATCATTCTTAAATGGTTAACATGGAGAATGAATCTCATCGCATCGTGGAGACGGTAGTCCGTACGTACGCACGAGCGATGATATCATTTCTATAAATATTGAATTGAATTGGAGTGGATTATACAATATATCAGAATCAATATGATGTTGTAATAACTATGTATAGTTATTCTTTACACCATTATACCCATCCATGTAAGGTGGTGGTGGAAAATAGATTACACCACGGCGTGGAGACGGTATTCCGTACGTACGCACGCGCGGTGATTTCTTTTTCCGTAGGATGGATAGATAGTGAAATAGGGTTGTTTCATACTTATAATAACATATCAGTATATGAGTGATACTGATGTTATTACTTCATAATGAAACAACCTAAGAAGAAGAAGTGGAAGAAGAAATAAAGATGAAAGAATTGGTAACGGTAATTACCTCTTCTTTGAAGCGCCTCTTTGAGACCTCCTCTTAGGGCACTAAAATTGGTCTTTGAGGAAGACCAGAACCTCTAGGATGTTTCTAGGGAAGTGGAGAAGAGATTTTGGCAGGGGTTGTCCGAGCTTGAGTGCTCAAATTGGTGTGAGGAGGAGGGGGAGGAGGTGTCCTTTTATAAGGGAGGAGAGGGGCACCTTAGGAATACCTCAAAATATTATTTTATATTAATGTCAAAATCGGTTTATAATGGCTCCAAATGGTCTTATTTCGAAGCTAAAGTGGGGATGGGTCGAAAGCCTATCAACCAATAGTATTTAGACAAGTTTAGGTTATTATTTTAACCTTATCAATTAGATTTAACTCTAAGTTAAATAATTTAACTTTTACCGTGTCTTTTTGTTTTCTTTCACTATATGGTTAATACACTTACTATAACATGCCAAACGAACCCCAAATTGTATATTATTAATAAATATATCCTTATCTAAGTCATTTGGCCGAACCTTAGATTTTTAGGAATAAAATAACAATTAATAATATAATATTTGATTTAGAAACTATTTTGTGTCAATTTTGACACTATTTGATATATGATTTTTTTGAAAGTCATAACAGAATTATATGTTCGAACCAAGTTGATTAAATCAACACTAATACATCATGGTAACCTAGAAAATTAGTTTAATTCATAAAAAGTCTTAAATTACATTCATTTGATCATTTATAACATCAATTATGTTAATATTTCCTTAAAAGGGTAATTACTGCATCATCGTTGTGTCAAAAATAAATTAATTTATTTAAAGTCTAAAAATTATAAATAAAATATCATTATGTAGGAAATCTTTTTAGATTTCTAATGAATATTTATAGTCGAATTTATCTTATGTATAACCCCATATTAAAAATGTTTTAGTAAATAAACTTTGATTTTAACTCTTTTAACTCTTCTTTGAATTAAATAATAATAAATGTCCTAATCTAATCCAAGTGGGCCTAAATGGTCATATTATATTCATAAGGTTGTTTTTGTCCGAATTACACTTATCCAATAGAATTAGGACATGTGTTAGGGTAATAGTAATATCATATTTACCCTTAGTTAACCTATTTACTATTAACCGTGTTAAAAAAAAAGTAAAAAGTTACTATTCACCAAAAATTATTTTCATCTCATTGAACCAAATTTTAGTCCTTGATATTAACCGTGTCTGTCGGATTTTCGAAATTCCATTCACAGAAGTGGTAAAATTAAGTTTAATGCAAAATTCAGTTTTTAACCTACCACTTAGTAGTTTCACTATTCATCAAAAATTGATGTTTTTCAGAACAATGCCAAAATTTCATCCTAAGCTATATTTCATATTCCGAATTCAAAAATGAAGTCTATTTTACCATATTCATAACATAGATGTTGCATTAATTAATTTTATAATTAAATCCCGCTGTTAAAACAAATAGCGTGTTTTTAAGAAACAATATCTATCAAAAGATTGACACTTGTTTATGTCTGGTTTAAATGTGAAATTACATCCAATGACCAACATTGTATTAAATTGTAAAAATATATTCTAAATATATTTTAAAACCACTCAAATTAATGTTTTATCACTATTAATTATTTCGATTAAAAAAAGTTGTTTTTAATTATAATGTAGTAATTTTCACTATTCATCAGAATATGAAAGTTATCTGAAAAGTACCAAAATTTCACCTTAGGCTAAATTCGATACTCCGAATCCAAAAATGAAGTTCATTTTGAAAAATAAGATTTACAGAATTTCAAAAAGTGGTTATTACTATTCATAACGACTAGTTTTAATAATATTTTAATAGAACATCGTTGTTTAATGAAACTCAGTATTGCGTACTATACACGCTATCGAGGAAGGTTGTGATTGCGTGTAATGCAAGGCAAGTCAAGGATGCGTGTTGTGCAAGCTCCTTTTGGTATAGCGTACAACACAAGACATTAGTGAAATAAAAAGAATAAAATCTCGGGCTGTTACATTCTACCCCCCTTAAAATGAATTTCGCCCTCAAAATTCGTTGGGGTTATAAATGGTTTACTATTCTAAAGTTTCTTTAATAAAATCCCACATCGTAAAAAGGAATACCAAAACTTGGCTTTAAAAACTAAAGTATGAAATGTAACGATTACCCAAATAAACTAATCGTTGGGTTTCCACATAGGTAAAAATATGGATATGGAAGAGAAATCTAACCATCATGTTCTGATGGAGAGTGGTAGAGAACATGGCTATGGAAAAGCCAGTAATCACAAATCCATAGATTTGGGATGATATAAGGTACCATCTGATTCATCAGGTATAAGATCACTAGGACAAAATTTTTGGTTTTCAAGATCATTTCCCTAAAGTTGAAAATTTGAATTAGAATAAATACTTAATTTATTTTGGTACAATCTCACTGTTGTTCGTGTCTTGAACAATTTCCACTTCATCTCTTAAATAAATGAAGTTGAATTTGTTATTCGTGAAGTGTTAGCAGATTATGTGATAGAACGACGGGTCATTCCATCTGTCTCAAACAAAAGGTTAGCAAAAATTATATGCATAAGTCGATCTATAGTGAGATTAATCATATATGGTTCCTAAAATGGACTTATACTTCATATATCATACTGCTTAATATAATAAAACTAGTTTCTACTAAATAGGGACTTCCTGTAGGCCAGTGGTAGGCGATAAAGGCCAGTCGCACTTCGGTTGTGGGTTCGATTCCCACAGCCTTGTCCGAAGCGATGGGCTGTCGCCCGTCCTGCAGGTTGTCCTTTTTCTAAAACTATATTACTATAACATCCCATAATATTGAAAAAAAACTTCTATCCTTAAACAATACTAACTTATGTCCAACATAATCCATTCCAATCTTTAGTCCTATCCATAATACTGCAGTCCATTCTCATAACATAGTGAAAACGATTACTAGAGATTTAATACCATCGTTGATCCCCATATATCATAAGATATATCTTGTTGGACACATTCCAAACATTCAAAGGCCTTAATCTTGTACTCTCTTGAATACCCATTGAACCTTAGTGAAAACTTGAATGCAGTTAAAAGTTAACACTTTCCACATACCAAAATCCTCAAAATTCTATATACTCAAACCATGATATCACTTGGTCCTTATATCAATCATGAGCTCATGAATACTGTTAAACATTTCATTTTCTCGTTTTCCCTTCATTATGCGCATAATATCTCAATCACTTTAAATGCCACATTAGACCAATACATAAATATTCCAATATTCCATGATACAACATTATTTTGGAATCCCATTACATAAACACTTAATCGTACCACCACATCGTTGTCATATTCAACATTGCCAATAGTGATCGCATGTGACTTCCCTTTGTCCTTTGCCTTCAGTGGTTGCTCATGTTTATAATCACTAACCCTTGGATTAGGGCATTTATTAGCATAATTCCCCATTTCCTTGCACTTGAAGCATTGAAGTGTTGGTTGTACGTTCTCAGCAGTGTTTGACTTATTCACTTCATTAGAATCCCTTTTTCCATTACATCGACACTCAGTTGCTCGATGACCTTATTTTCCACACTTAAAACATTTTCTAGACCCTTTAAGACAATCTCCACCATGCTTCTTTCCACACTTTGTGCATAAGGAAACATTCATCTTCTTTTCACCATTATTCTGAGATTTCTCCTTGAACTCCATCTTTCGTTTCTTGTCAAACCCATGAGATGGATATGTAACACCAACTTCCATTTCTACCTTGATAGCACAACGCACAATTTCTTCATAGCTACTGAAGTCTCTTATAGCTAATGCCCTTCGAAGACTTGGTTTTAAGCCACTGAAAAATCGATCAACTTTACTTTCAGGTTGGATGATAATACCAGAAGCGTACCTTGCAAGTCTTGTAAAATTTGCTTCATAGGTACCAACAGATTCATCATCCCTTTGCTTCAGTTCAAGAAACTCTTTCTCCATCTTTGTTCGGAGAATACGAGGGAAGTACTTATTGAAAAATAAGTTCTTGAACTCGTCCCATTCCATAGACTCAATTTCATCCCTTTGCCTCGTATTCTTAATAAGATTCCACCATTGATCAGCATCTCCTTCCAAACGATACACTGCTAGGATGACTTTATCATGTTCAGAACATTGAAGAACTGAAAATATCTTTTCAGTAGAACTAATCCATTGTTCAGCAACTAATGGATCAGTAGACCCACTGAAAGAAGGTGGACGCTGCCTCATTAAGGATTCAACAGAATGTTGCTCCTTCCTTTTCTCGTTTGGAAGTCCTGCATGATTCATAGCTTGAGAAAGTTGTGTGAGCATGGCTACAAGATTTTGCATTCTAGCTCCCATATCGTTTGGTTGCTCAGGGGGACAATCATTGCATTGCCCATCACATTCCGCATTAACACGGTTCCTTCGGGTTCCAGCCATCGTCTAAAACCCCAAAAGAATAGTATGAGAGGCAAAAATCATGCTAGGGAAAACAACATAATAAAGGGGTAGTACCCTCAATATCTAACATCTTAGGTTAAATTCGAAGATCGTTAGCGCAATTCTAGGACTATAACCTATACGAATACTTAACCTTAGAGACATCCCTAGACATACCTTAGAAATATATCTAGGGATCTCACTAACGTTTTCGCATCCTAGTTTCCAAAGGTTGACTAAACCTTTCCTCTGATACCAACTGTAGCAGTCTGGAATTACTTCCAGTGGACTATAATTGATACCTATCAGGGCACTCCATGGGCGGCTACACCCCCTGGGCGGGACACACCACCATCCCCAGTGGCAGCCATTTCCTCATGAAGCCCTTGGGCGGAGAGCCATGCTTCGTCCAACGCTCACATGTGAGAGTTCCCAAGGATTGGATACATTCCTACCTCCTTTGCCTCTGATACCAACTGTAGAGACCCGAAACTTGACGTACATGGACATTACATTACTTTTGCGGAATACTTAGTACATAACAAAAACACAAACACAAGGATCGTAATAGTTTAGTGTCTTTGGAAACTCGGAATATAATCTTCTAATCGTGGTGAAAGATCTTCAAAATCTCCCATAAAGATCTTCCTTTTTTTTACCTAAAACCTTTCTTTATATCCTGGGGAAAAGAAAACATAAAAGGGTGAGCTCAAATGCTCAGTAAGGGTAAACAAAAGAAATATCAATCACATCGTATTCATAAGAACATAACATTTTGGAAATCTTAACCTGCAAAAGAGAGCATAATTTCATAACATGGGATAAACCATGGCAGTGAAATGTAATCACAATAATCATAACTTAAAACCTGAAACTTTGTGGCATTCACACATAATCATATAGAATCATTTCTTGTTAGTCAAGACTCATTGCCAAGACTATCTTAGTGGACAAAGTCCCTTTCTGAATCGAGTAACCCTCGTTTCAGTCCTGTTTCACTGAACCGGTATAACCTACCGTTCCAGCCCTGTCTATCTCATGAGATATAAAATCTTTACCCAATGCATTGGAGGGAGATATAGGTCCCACCCATCTTATAATGAATCCTTTCTTATGTGTGACACATAATCATAAATCATACATCATCACATAACCCATGTAATAAAAATGGAATTCTTAAACAACATGACATCATAAAACAATTCATATAAGATAAAGGAATTCATAAAACTGTTTCCATCACAACATAATCAAATCCATGTAATAATAGGGATAAAAACAGAACCCTTTTATTATCTTAGATGGAAAATAATTTTGATAAAATACTTGAACTTCATTCTTGGGGAAAATATCCTTTCTACTTCAAAAACATTTTTCCTTTCATAACGTGTCATACGACTTTAAAATAAAAGAAGTTGATTAAAAATAAACTTGAAAACTTGTAAAGGAAATTTCTTGGAAATAATGTTTTAAAAATCCATTCATGCCGTATAAGTTAAAAAAAACATTCTTCGTACTTTTGTCGGAAAAGTCAAAAAGTACCTCGTACGAAAAACGACAAAAGATTCCTTTCATTTCTTTTACTAAAAACTCACCGAAGGGTAAAAATGGATTTAAACAATTTTAGGTGGATGGAAATAATATTACATATTTATGAAACATGGATGTGGATGATAAAATACACCCCATTAAATACTTACGAATAAACAATCTCGGATAAAAATGAGATTGTGATATTTCCCTTACCTTATGTCCGACTTGCTTTGTAAGTGTCCAAAACTCCTGTATAATGATTTAAATCATGTTATTGACTTATTCCAGAATCATATTCATTGTTATGATATCATATATGGTTCAATTATAACATTATATTACCAGTTCTTTTGTAAATTCCATGTTAAAGAAGCGTTTTGGGTAAAATCGTTTCATTTATCTTAGGTGTTTTGACTTGTTGTTCTTGACATCATTATTACTTGTATCATGATTTACTTACTTCCAGAATATAAAATATGATTTATATATCATATATATTCAGTATATATATATATAATAGGTAGATAAATAAAATGAAAAACACCGTTCATGGAGACGGTAGTCCGTACGTACGCATGAACGCTGTTTTCCTTTCCTTATTGTCTTGAAATGGAAGTAAGTAGATGAAATACATATGTATATATATATACATAAATCCAGTAGCTTTATAATGTCATATATTTTATTATTATTTCTTATATATACTTTATAATCATTCTTAAATGGTTAACATGGAGAATGAATCTCATCGCGTCGTGGAGACGGTAGTCCGTACGTACGCACGAGCGATGATATCATTTCTATAAATATTGAATTGAATTCGAGTGGATTATACAATATATCAGAATCAATATGATATTGTAATAACTATGTATAGTTATTCTTTACACCATTATACCCATCCATGTAAGGTTGTGGTGGAAAATAGATTACACCACGGCGTGGAGACGGTATTCTGTACGTACGCACGCGCGGTGATTTCTTTTTCCGTAGGATGGATAGATAGTGAAATAGGGTTGTTTCATACTTATAATAACATATCAGTATATGAGTGATACTGATGTTATTACTTCATAATGAAACAACCTAAGAAGAAGAAGTGGAAGAAGAAATAAAGATGAAAGAATTGGTAACGGTAATTACCTCTTCTTTGAAGCGCCTCTTTGAGACCTCCTCTTAGGGCACTAAAATTGGTCTTTGAGGAAGACCAGAACCTCTAGGATGTTTCTAGGGAAGTGGAGAAGAGATTTTTTCAGGGTTTGGCCGAGCTTGAGTGCTCAAATTGGTGTGAGGAGGAGGGGGAGGAGGTGTCCTTTTATAAGGGAGGAGAGGGGCACCTTTGGAATACCTCAAAATATTATTTTATATTAATGTCAAAATCGGTTTATAATGGTTCCAAATGGTCTTATTTCGAAGATAAAGTGGGGATGGGTCGAAATACTATCAACCAATAGGATTTAGACAAGTTTAGGTTATTATTTTAACCTTATCAATTAGATTTAACTCTAAGTTAAATAATTTAACTTTTACCGTGTCTTTTTGTTTGCTTTCACTATATGGTTAATACACTTACTATAACATGCCAAACGAACCCCAAATTGTATATTATTAATAAATATATCCTTATCTAAGTCATTTGGCCGAACCTTAGATTTTTAGGAATAAAATAACAATTAATAATATAATATTTGATTTAAAAACTATTTTGTGTCAATTTTGACACTATTTGATATATGATTTTTTTGAAAGTCATAACAGAATTATATGTTCGAACCAAGTTGATTAAATCAACACTAATACATCATGGTAACCTAGAAAATTAGTTTAATTCATAAAAAGTCTTAAATTACATTCATTTGAGCATTTATAACATCAATTATGTTAATATTTCTTTAAAAGGGTAATTACTGCATCATCATTGTGTCAAAAATAAATTAATTTATTTAAAGTCTAAAAATTATAAATAAAATATCATTATGTAGGAAATCTTTTTAGCTTTCTAATGAATATTTATAGTCGAATTTATCTTATGTATAACACCATATTAAAAATGTTTTAGTAAATAAACTTTGATTTTAACTCTTTTAACTCTTCTTTGAATTAAATAATAATAAATGTCCTAATCTAATCCAAGTGGGCCTAAATGGTCATATTATATTCATAAGGTTGTTTTTGGCCGAATTACACTTATCCAATAGAATTAGGACATTTGTTAGGGTAATAGTAATATCATATTTACCCTTAGTTACCCTATTTACTATTGACCGTGGTAAAAAAAAAGTAAAAAGTTACTATTCACCAAAAATTATTTTCATCTCATTGAACCACATTTTAGTCCTTGATATTAACCGTGTCTGTCGGATTTTCGAAATTTCATTCACAGAAGTGGTAAAATTAAGTTTTATGCAAAATTCAGTTTTTAACCTACCACTTAGTAGTTTCACTATTCATCAAAAATTGATGTTTTTCAGAACAATGCCAAAATTTCATCCTAAGCTATATTTCATATTCCAAATTCCAAAATGAAGTCTATTTTACCATATTCATAACATAGATGTTGCATTAATTAATTTTATAATTAAATCCCGCTGTTAAAACAAATAGCGTGTTTTTAAGAAACAATATCTATCAAAAGATTGACACTTGTTTATGTCTGGTTTAAATGTGAAATTACATCCAATGACCAACATTGTATTAAATTGTAAAAATATATTCTAAATATATTTTAAAACCACTCAAATTAATGTTTTATCACTATTAATTATTTCGATTAAAAAAAAGTTGTTTTTAATTATAATGTAGTAATTTTCACTATTCATCAGAATATGAAAGTTATCTGAAAAGTACCAAAATTTCACCTTAGGCTAAATTCGATACTCCGAATCCAAAAATGAAGTTCATTTTGAAAAATAAGATTTACAGAATTTAAAAAAGTGGTTATTACTATTCATAACGACTAGTTTTAATAATATTTTAATAGAACATCGTTGTTTAGTGAAACTCAGTATTGCGTACTATACACGCTATCGAGGAAGGTTGTGATTGCGTGTAATGCAAGGCAAGTCAAGGATGCGTGTTGTGCAAGCTCCTTTTGGTGTAGCGTACAACACAAGACATTAGTGAAATAAAAAGAATAAAATCTTGGGCTGTTACAATAATTGTTTTCTCCATTCATATAATGGTAAACTATTTGTTTTATTAGAGGAATCATTAATTAATCATTGAAATTGATATGTATTACTGAACCTTAATTTTTGTTGTTTCAGTTTGGTAAATCAATCATGACGGATTCTATGTTATATCAAAAAATTTAATTTAATAAAAAATTATATGTTTTATAACATTCATTCAAATAAATCATGTGAAAACATAGTTTTCAAATTAACCTCCACTATAAACAATTCTTAACAAAAGTTTTTATGCCTGATGACAAAAATATAATAGCATATCTTGTAAGGATGTCTCCTCTAAAACTGTTGTAAAAAACCAAATAAAATTTACACGAAGGAGCTATTTCTTACTAGTGTGTTAGGATACATAAAAATTCTAACAATTTCTTAAAATCATAGAATATTTATTTTCTATAAAATGATGAGAACTTTCCTATAATTATTTCTTGATATATTTATTTATACAATAAAGATAACATTGTGGGGTTATTTGATTAAATAAGGTGTCCTTTAGTTCGATATATAAAAAAATTCTAGTAAACAAGGAATCTTTTGTATGAAATGGATCATGTTAACTGATGATACAAAATAGTAATGCATGATCAAAGAAGTTTGACCCCTCCTATAGGTTATTAAGAAAGATTAATTGTATTGTGAACTATAGTAATAGTAATTAATATCTCGAATAGTAAACGGGGCTTCCTAATATATATTGTTTTAAATAATAGTGTGTTTTCAATGTAGAAAATGAATATATAGTGTTTTTTACAACTATGGTGACTAATAAGTGTAGATTTTTTATTGATTATTGAAAAATAAATAAAGTAAAAAGATAGGACTATATTAAATTTATATTTACCAATAAAATACTTGATAGGTTTATAGGATAGTCTCATTATTGTTTCTTTGGTAATTATTCTTGGTATATTCAGATTAAAAAACCCATAAGGATCATATGAAAAACAAATTCACATCTCATTTTTTATCCATTTCAAATTAAATAATTTAATCTAAGTTATGTAATTCTCATTTAAATTTAAGTCAAATTTTTATAGTTATCTAGGGGACTGAATATAGGTGTTTATAAGTTATTTAACTATATATGAAACTTATTTTCAGGTTTTATTATCTTGTTTATGATCGAGTTTTAAAAAAATCATAGATAACCTTGTTATTATTAAGTATGATTTTATGGTAGTGGTGGGGATAGTTTTTACTTATATTAATTTTATAAATTGAATCAATATCAATAAGTTTAACTTCAAATTCATATATTCCTTACCATACCCCAAGAGTGTGGAATACGTGAGATCATTTTTGGGAATTATTTGATTTTATATAAGTTTAATTAAAAAAATCAACAACATTTCTCTAACTTTTTCAAGGTTATTATAAAATTATAATTAATTTGTGTTTTATTTTCATTGTAAGCTAAAATTTTAATAATCCCTCTATTTTTTATTTAGTATCTATATTTTTCATAATATTGGTAGGAATTCTCATATTATAGAATATAAATATATAATATTAGATTCTTACAAGTTAAATAACATTAAAACTAGAGAGGATATTTAAGAGAGAAAAAATTCTATAGATAATATTATATCACATATTTATAGTTAATGATTATTGAGTTCACTAACAAATATGTTATTAGATATATTTTAATGAAAAAGGAAGATAAACAAAGAATTATCTAATTTATTATAATTCACTTAGAGTTTGATATTAATATAAAAAATATTTTAGGAATAAATAATTTAATACTTGTTTTCATAGTAATATTCTTCAAACTGTAATTTTTTGATTATTAGATTTTGATCCAATAGAATAATATATTCATTATGAGGAATTTCCTGTTGTATAAACTTTTATTCCATAGAATCTAGATATTTTTTAAAAAAAATATTACATCAATGATCGATTATTTATTTAATAATATAAATTATCCAAACACTAATATTGAGTCTAGGAATTATTTATAAGATAATCCAAAATTTTTAAATTATAACTGACTAAGTGATTGGGAAGTGTGTCCTAGTTAGAGAGATACCCTTAGAACTAATGTATTATAAGTAATAGGACATAAAACATTACATAATCTTGAATTAAATGAATACTTAACATTTATGATCTTTTCAGGTCTAGAGATTTTTAGAATTAGGCCACAACTATTACATTACATCTCAAAAGTTACAAAGTAGACACTTCTACTCAGTTTCCATTTTTTTCATAAAATAAAAACTCTTGAAAAAGAGAGTCATGTCTATTTCCATGTTATAGACCCCATGGATTTTTATTGATCCCATCCTTGACCATATTCTTCTTTATGTCCTATGAAAAACATTACAAAACATGGGATGAGCATAAAAATCTCAGTAAGGATTATAAAAAAAATAACTAAAAAATTAGTTCATCATTACTTACATATCATAAGATCTTTAACATACCTCATGAAATCATAAGATTTATGAATAACACATAGAAAACATAAATCTTAAAGGTAATATATGGCATCCATATCGTACATACATTGTAGCTATCACAGCTACGTAGGGAGTTAAATTTGGAATACCCATCACCGTATATTCCCTAAATCTCTTAAGAGAAACAATCACATTTACCTCCATCATGTTACCCAATGTATTGGAGATCTATATCGGGCTCACTCGCCCTAGTTTTTTCATGGAACCACCTGTATACATAAACAAAGACCAAGAATAATAACATATTCATAACACATAAAACAAACATAAATGAAAGATAACATTTCCACATTTAAATAAGAATATATCATTTAAATATATTGACATAACAAATCCATTATCAAAACCATTTTCAATACCAAAATATGTGAAAGAGTATATGGTTTTTATTTTCCTTTTAAAAACATTACAGCTTGTTAAGGAATCCATAGATCAAATAATACTCGTGGCGGTGGAAAGGTTATTGTCATCGCTTATGTTAAAACAAAACTTTTTTTTGTCATTTAGTATAACACTTAGTAGAAAAAGATTCCATTTGAATGAAATGAAATGTCAAAGTTTTTTATATAGAATATAAAAGAATTTCGTGTATTTAAACAAAATATGCCTCAATGAAAGGAGATTGAGACGAAGTCCCTTACCTCGTGTCTGACATGACCCGTTCATTCCTTAATCTTCTGAATAATAAACTAAAGTTAATTTCTACTTGCTTAATAGACTTTTTAGCTTTATTATTCTTATTATTTCACTTATTACCATGTTATAAACATTATGTAATCATTTATGTTAATAACGGTCCTTTTGTCAATATTTGGTACTAGCGTCAAAAATGAACACCTTATAATTACAAGTTGTTCATGTGGTCAGATATCCATTATCTTCAGAATGATATTTATGATATAGATATCATACATGTCATATATATCTAGTATATATATGTATTTATAATAGTACATAACAATCGGAGATAAGAAATGAAATGCATCGTTCATGGAGATGGTAAGCCGTACGTACGCATAAACACTAGTTTCATTTATATTTCTTATTTTAATGGAATTAAAAGACAATGATACATAGTTATATTATAATTATAGTATAATATCATATTTAATATCATTAATTCCATCCTTTTTATGTCCCACATAAGGCATTAATCAGTCATATAACATTGAGGGGGTGGTAGTCTTCACTTACTCAAATGAAATTATCGCATTAACTCATAATGGAATCCATAAATTCATGCTATAAATGGAAAATAAAGTAGAATAAAGAAAACATAAACATAATATATATCATATACAAATACAGTTACATCATAATTTCAACCATAAGAGGTGGTAGGAGATAATTGAACAATCATCGTTTCGTGAGGTGTCAGTTTGCAATCCACAGAAACATTATGTTCATTACCCATTAGATGGAGGTGTGTGTATGTTTAGTTCAAATAATTCTACTAAAAAATATTATTATATTTAGGATACTGGTTTTTTATAAGATAAAGAAATAAAAAGTGTGTAGGGGTTGGAGAAGTAAAATAAAATAAATGAATTTAAGAGAAACTGTTACCTTTAATTTGGGTAACTCCCTTTGGTTTGAACCAAATAGACTTCTTGAAGTGACTTGTTCCAATGGTAAGACTTATAGGAGGAATAGGGGGATATAGGGAGCTTAATTTAGAAGATTTTGGATGATCCAAAAGGCTTGAGAGGTGTGAGGAATTTGATAGAAGTGAGGGATTTTTATACGGGGGAGGAGGTGCTCTTTAGGAATGTTTGAAAAACTTATTTTATTATAAACTTATCTTCGGTTTAAAATGGTCCAACAATCATTAAAGTTGATCATACAGTGACTCATGGTCAAACGAAAATCATCCAATAAGAATTGGACAGGTTTGGATATTATATTAATCATTATAACCTTATTTATTTAAATCATTTATTAATGAGGTAAACACTACATCATTATTGTGTCATAAAATTTTTTATTTATTTGATGTCAAAAAATTATAAAAAAAACAAATATCATGATGTAGGAAAACATTTTATCTTTCCAAATAATATTTATAGTTGAAATGATAACTTATATAACCCTATTTAAAAATTACTTTACTAAAAGATATATGTTTGTGTCATTTTCGTCTTTAATATAAATTAATTGATATAATGTGTCATTTTCACTCTTAAGTTCCTCCATGGGGTCCCAAAATCGACCCAAATATTACCATGGTCTACCATGACTCATCCAATAAGGTTAGAACAGGTTTTAAGGTAATTTATAATTTTTATAATATTTATTTAACCTTGAATTACCTGATTTAACTTTACCCGCGGTAAATAAAAGTCAGAAGTTACTATTTTCCAAAAAAATCATCTTATTGAGCTAAATTTTACTTAATAATAACAACCATGCATGTCATATTTTCTAAATTAAATTTACAGAAGTGGTAAAATTTCATTTAAATTAAAAAAGCAAGTATTTGAACTACTGCTTTGTGGTTTCACTATTCATCAAAAGTTGATGTTTTTCAGAAAAAATCTAAAAAACCATCAGAAGCTATATTTGATATTCCAAATTCAAAAATTATGTCTATTTTACAAAATTAAAAAAATATAAATTGGATTAGTTAATTTCAAATTAATTTTCATTGTCAAAACAAAAAGCGTTTTTTAAGAAATATTAATTATCAAAAGATAGACACGTGTTTATGTCCAATTTCAAAGTGAAATTAATTACAATGACCACCATTGGATTAAATGGTAAAAATATAATCTAATTAAACTTTAAAACCAAATATAATGATAATCTACACATATAATTAAATTAGATTAAAAATCATGTTTGAATTAAAATACAGTATTTTAACTATTCTTAAAAAATTGAAATATATCAGAAAAATACAAAAAAAATTACCCAAAGTAAATTTTGGTGTCCTGATTCTAAAGAATAATTTTATTTGGTCAAATTTAACATATAAAATTACCAAAACCAGATTTAAATATGGTTCGCCATCAAAAGGAGATAAATCGACTTTTCAATGAATATTACGTTATTTATGCTTAAAATCGAATTCTTTTTTATTTTAAGCCTCTATTATTTTTAGATAAATGTAAAAAGAATTGAAAAAAATGTATAATAATACTGTAGTTAGTTATATTTATTCTCTCCATTACAACGGCTAGGCGTTAACTACAATTTAAAATTATAATATTATATTATTAATGCAACGTAAGATTTCAAAGAAACCTATTGTAGCGAATCAGGTATGTCATCGAACATAGAATCCCCTTTAAAGTATAATTAACATTTAATTCAGAAAATATTAATAAATATGAAAATGTAATATTTCTTTATTTACCTGAGATGTTACATCCTTCCCCCCTTTTGGAAATTGCATCCTCGTAATTTAATTCACCTATCAAATACTTGAGGGTATTTATACCTCATAGCATTTTCAGATTCCCACGTAGCCTCTTCAACGATATGGTTTTTCCCCAAAACCTTTACTTGGTTAATTACCTTATTCTAAAACACTTGCTCTCTATGGTCAAGAATATGCACCGGTTGTTCCTCATAAGAAAGATTCTCTTCCAACTGAACTACCTCTGGACTCAAAACATGATAAGGATCTTGCATATACTTTCTCAACATTGAAACATGAAAAACATTGTGTACTTGGGATAATAATGGAGGTAAATCCACTCTGTACAAAACTAATCCAGCATTCTCCAAGATTTCATAGGTTCCAATAAACCTCGAACTCAACTTTCCCTTCATACCAAAACACATAACACTTTTCCCTGGAGAAACTTTGATAAATACATGATCACCTACCTCAAAAGAAATATCCTTCCTCTTTTTATTTTCATAACTTTTCTGTCTTCTCTGAGATATTATAATGTTCTTCTGAATTAACTAAAATTTTTCTTCCATATATTCTACCAATTATGGTCCCATTAGTATCCTTTATCCTACTTCATCCCAAAAAGATAGAGTTCGACAACTCTTTCTGTATAATGCCTCAATTAGAGAAATCTGTGTAATGGAATGAAAAATGTTATTATAAGAAAATTCAACCAAATAAGTATGTTGGTCCCAACTTCCCTTGTAATCTAGAGAAAAATAACTTATCATATCCTCCAAGTTTTGAATTGTTCTTTCTGAATGCCTATCAGATTGAGGAGAAAAATATGTAAAAAAATTTAATTCAATACCCACTGACTTCTGAAGGCCTTTCTAAAAGTTAAAAGTAATCCTAGGTTCATGATGAAATACAATGGAATGGGGAACACTATGAAACCTTACTACCTCTTTAACATACAACTGAGATATTTGATCTAGAGACAAAGTATCTTGAATAGAAAGAAAATGAGAAGCTTTAGTCAATCAATCAACAATAACCTAGAATGCATTATTACCTTGAGATGTCTTTGGTAATCCCACAACGAAGTCCATGGATATATTTCCCCATTTCCACTCTGGAACTGGTAATGACTGAATCATCCCTTTCGGTAACCGATGCTCTGCTTTAACCTTCTGACAAGTCAAACACTTCACAGTAAAATCAGCAACATCTCTTTTCATTATATCCCACCAGTAATATTCCTGACGATCTATGTACTTCTTATCACTACTAGGATGAACATAACATAGGCAACTATGAGTTTCAAATAACAACTCATTATTCAACAGTGAATCACAAGGCACGCATAATCTCCATCCAGACCTCAAACCACAATCATTATCAATGTTAAAATCAGTCAACATACCCTTCTAAACAAACTTTACCTTTTTCTGTAACTCACTGCCTTATTTCTATGTTTGCTTTATTCTATATGATAGGGATGATCTCACTAACACCTAAAACAAAATATAATAATATCCTACACCAACAGATTCTATTCCAAGGTTCATCAAACCAAAAAACAAAGGATATCATTCCAAACATAGCATGATTAATGAAGCATTACTTTTTCGACTCAAAGAATCAGCTACTTTATTTTCTTTTCCTAGATGGTAATGGATCGTGTAATTATAATACTTGATTAATTACAACCATCTCCTCTATCTCATTTTTAATTCATTCTGAGTGAATATATACTTCAAACTTTTGTGGTTAGTATATATTTCGAATTTTACTCCATACAAATGATACCTCCAAATTTTTAAAGCAGGAACAATAGCAGCTAATTCCTAATCATGTGTAGGGTAATTTAACTCATGAGGTTTCAACTGACATGAAGCATAATCAATTACCTGATCATTCTACATAAGGACACTACCAAGTCCTTTCAATGAAGAATCACTGTATATAATAAACTCACCATTTCTAGAAGGTTGTTCCAGAACTGGAACATTCACCAATCTTCTTTTCCATTCTGGAAAAAAATCATCGCATTCTTTAGTCTAAATGAACATAACACCTTTTCAAGTTAACCTTGTCATTGGACTAATTAACCATGAAAATTTCTCAACAAACCTTTGGTAATAACCTACCAAACAAAGAAATCTACGGATCTCAGTTATATTTGTGGGTCTTTTCCATTCTTCAACAACTTTTTTTTTATAAGGATCAACAGTTATGTCATTTTTTGAAACAATGTGACAAAAGAAGGAAATTTTTTGTAACCAAAACTCACACTTGCTGAATTTCCCAAATTGTATCTTTTCTTTTAAGGTTTTCAAGACAACCCTTAATTGAATTTCATGCTCCTCATTAATTTTTGAATAAACCAAAATATCATCAATGAAAACAACCACAAACCTATCCAAGAACTAATGGGAAATTATATTCATAAGATTCATGAATACAGCAGGTGGATTAGTTAACCCAAAAGGCATAACTACAAATTCATAATGCCCATATTTAGTACGAAACGTGGTCTTGGAAATGTCTTCTTCCTTTACTTCCAACTTATGGTACCCGGACCTCAAATAAATCTTTGAAAAATACTGAGATCCCTGGGGCTGATGAAACAAATCATCAATATGAGGAAAAGGATGCTTGTTCTTAACAGTGATGTTATTCAATTCTCTATAATCAATGCAAAGTCTTATTGAACCATCTTTATTTTTAACAAACAATATAGAAGCACCCCATGGTGATGTGCTAGTTCGAATGAAAAATTTATCTAATAACCCATGCAATTGAATCATTAAATATAAAAGTTCAATTTGAGACATTCGAGAAGGGGGTTTTGAAATTTGATTATCATCAGGAACTAATTCAACAGTAAATTCCACATCCTAATCAGGTATAATACCAGGAAACTCATTAGTAAAAACATCAAGGTACTCATTTACCACTAGCACATCATTAATCTGTAGAGTTTCTTTATTTTCAACAATATGTGAAAGGTAACATTCATTTCCATCTTTTACTAGTTTCTCATCATCCTCATATGTTATCAAAATCAAGGGTTCATTCTTTCACACAAACGGAAAATCATTCTGAAAAGAAACCTCTTTATATCTGTAATCAATCTTAGGATGATAAACAGACAGCCATTCCATGCCCAAAATAACATCAAACTCTACTAGATGAAAAAAATAAGGTTTATAGGTAGATTCTTTCTACACACAAGGACAATAAGTTTCTTATAATTTCTTTTTGTCTCAAAAATTCCTCCTGGTGTTTTTACCATAAGATCAGGATTCATTTATTGAGATGTAATTCACAATTTTTTAGAAAAATTATCAGAAATGAAATAGTGTGTAGACCCTGAATCAAACAACACACTAGAAAAATATGAACAAACAAATAGTATACCTTATACTACTTCATTTGATGGCCCAACATCTACTGAAGTAGTTGCAAAGGATTTTACAACCCCTTTCTTCTTGTAGTCTAGAAACTTTCCCTCAGTTGAGTTCTTCGTTGGATAGTCATTTGTATAATGACCCATTTGATTGCACTGAAAACATTTTACTGACTAGAAATCATATTTGGTCATACCATTACCCGGAATTTTTTCAGTGCATTTATGATCCTTATGTCCTATTTTACCACATAGGTAGCACTTACCAGAATTCAAAAGTCATTACCTAGCATGATTTTTACCACAATTTTCACAAACTGTAAACTTATGTTTCTTACCATTAGAGTTTTTTGAAGAGTTCTTCCCTTTCTATTACACCTCAACCTTTTATTCTGTTGTTTGTGAAAGAACACCTGATCATCAGCAAACTCTATTTCCACCTTCTCCATAAATTGAACAAGTTTTTCATAAATTTTGAACTCATGAGAAGATAAACCCCTGCAATACTTTGTCTTAACCCTAAATAAAAAAGTTAAATTTTACTATCAAGAGATTGTATGAAATTTGAAGAATACCTTGCTAGTTGAGGGAATTTTTCTTCATAAGCAGCCACTGACTCATCCTCCTACCTCAATTCAAGGAATTCTTTTTACAACCTATGATGAACCACCTTAGGAAAATATTTCTCAAGAAACATACCTTTGAATTCATCCCAATCAAGAGCATCAATCTCTTCACTATCCCTGATATTTTTAACAATCGACCACCATTGTTTTGCTTCACCTTCAAAACGATAAATAGAGAGAATAACCGTTTGATATTATGAACACCACATAACATTGAAAATCATCTCGAGTTATTTAATCCACCCTTCTTCTAGCATAGGGTTAGATGGTCCTCTGAATGATGGGGGATGTTACCTCATGATATTCTCCACTACTGACATGTTCCTCTCTGGTTGATCTGGCTGATCATGTAGATGGATACCACCACTATTTATAGCCTGATTCAACTATACCATCACTACAAAAAACTATTTAGTTATGATTCCGACCATCTCAGGTTGCTAATTTGGAAGGTTTTATTTCTCCTGATATCTTCCCAACATAGCTACCTTGTTTCCTATGTGGAAAACCTTCTTGAATACAGAAATATATTAGGCGAAGAAACATGGTATCTGTAAATTCTATATCATTAACATAAATTAATTTATTGATAATAATTTAGAAATACACTAACTCCTAAAGATGTCTAAATTGACCTCTGATATCATCTATAAGGACCTAGCCGTAAAACATTACATAATCTTGAATTAAATGAATAATTCACATTGAATATCTTTTCAGGTTTAAAGTTTTAGAGGATTAGTCCATAATTATTACATTACATCTAAAAAGTTACTAAGTAGAAAATTCTTCTTAGTTTCCATTTTTTAAACAAAATAAAAACTCCTGAAAAAGATAGTCATGTCTAGTTCCATGTTGTAGACAGCATGACTTTTCCTTGATCTCATCCTTGACCATATTCTTCTTTAAGTCCTATGAAAAATATTTCAAAACTTGGGATGAGAAAAAAAATCCCAATAAGGGTTATAAGAAAAATAATGAAAACATTAGTTCATCATTACATACATAGAATTAGCTCTTTAACAGACCTCATGAAATCCTAAGATTTATGAATAACACCTAGAAAACATAAATCATAAATGTAACTTGTGGCATCCATATCATACTTACATTATAGATATCACAGCTACGTAGGGAGTTAAATTTGGAATACCCATCACATTATATTCCCTAAATCTCTTTGGAGAAACATTAACTTTTACCTCTATCACATTACCCAATGCATTGGAGATATTTCTCAGGCTCAACTGCCCTAGGTTTATCAGGGAACCACCCATATACATAAACAATTCCCAAGAACCATAACATATTCATAACGCATAAAACAAACAGAAATTGAAGATAGCATTTCCACATTTGAATCAAAATATATCATTTAAATATATTTAAATAACAAATCCATTATCAAAACCATTTTAAATAAAATATATATAAAAGAGTATATGGTATTTATTTCCTTTTAAAAACATTATGGCTTGTTAAGGAATCCATAGATAAAAAAATACTCATGGCTGCGGAAAGTTCATTGTCATCGCTTATGTTAAAAAGAATCATTCCTTTTTTTTGTTTAGTAAAACTATTCATATAAAAAGATTCCCTTTGAATGAAATGAAAATTCATAAGTGTTTATATAGCATATAAAATAAAGTCATGTATTGAAACAAAATATGCCATAATGAAAGGAGATTGAGATGAAGTCCCTCACCTCGTGTCTAACTTGACCCGTTCATTCTTTAATCTCTTGAATAATAAACTTAAGATAATTTCTAATTTATTAAGAAAATTTTACAAGTTTATTTTCCCTTATATATCACTTATTTCTATGTTATAAACATTATTTAATCATTTAAGTTAATAATGGTAGTTTTGACGATATTTGGACCTTGAGTAAAAAATGAACAACTTATAATTACAAGTTGTACATATGGTTAAATATCCACTATCTCCATAATGATATTCATGATTTAGATATCATATATATAATATATATCCAGTATATCTATGTATTTATATAGTACATAACATTTGGAGATAATAAATGAAATGCACCATTCTTGGAGACGGTAAGTGGTACGTACGTATGAACACTACTTTCATTTCTTTTTCTTATTTTATTGGAATTAAAAAATAATGATACATAGGTATATTATAATTCTATTATAATATGATATATAATATCATTAACTCCATCCTTTATACATCCCACATAAGGCATTAACGAGTCATAGCACTTTGAGGGGGCGATAGTCCGCACATCCTCAAATGAAATTATCGTGTTTACCCATAATGGAAACCATAAAGGAATGCTATAAATGGAAAATACAGAATCATAAAAAAAACACAAACATAATATATATCATATATAAATATAGTTCCATCATAATTTACACCATGATATGAGGTATGAGATAATTGAACAATCATCATTTTGTGAGCCGTTAGTTTTCCATCCACAGAAACATTATCTTTTTCCCCATTAGATGAAGGTGTGTGTAATTTTATTTTGAATACTTATCATAAAAACATTATAGTATATTGAGAATATAGTTTTTGTTATAAAATAATTAAATAAAAATATTTCAGGGGGTTGGATATGTAAAATAAAAGAAATTAATTTATGAGAAACGATTACCTTTAATTTGGAGAACTCCCTTTCGTTTGAACGAAAAGGACTTCTTGAAGTGTCATCTGACTAAGGTAAGGATTATAGATGGAAGAGAGGGATGTAGGTATCTTAATTAGGTAGATTTTGGATGATTTAGAAGGCTTGAGAGGTGTGAGGAATTGGTTATAAGGGAGGTCTTTTTATAAAGGGGAGGAGGGGCTCTTGGGGAGAGTTTGAAACAATTATTTTATTATAAACTTATCTTCTGTTTCAAAAGGTCCAAAAATAAATAAAGTATAAGATAATATGACTCATAGTAGAAATAAAATAATCCAATAATAATTGGATAGGTTTTGGATATTATTTTAATCATTATAACCTTATTTATTTAAATCATTTATTCATGAGGTAAACAATGCATCATTATTTTGTCATAAATAATTTTATTTATTTGATGTCTAAAAATTATAAAAAAAATATCATGATGTAGGAAATTGTTATATCTTTACAAATAGTTATTATAGTAGAAATGATAACATATATAACCCTTGTAAAAAATACTTTACTACAAGATATATGTTTTTGTAATTTTTGTCATTACTTAAATTTAATTAATATAAAGTGTCATTATCACTCTTAAGTGTATCCATGGGGTCCCAAAATCGACCCAAGGATGCCCATGGTCAGCCATGACTCATCCAATAAGTTTAAGACAAGTGTTAATGTAATTTTAATTATTATAATATTCTTTTTAAATTGAATTACCCTATTTACCATTAACTGTGGTAAATAGAAGTAAAAAGTTACTATTCACCAAAAATTATTTTCATCTTATTAAAATACATTTTATTTACTATTAACAATCATGTATCTCGGATTTTTGAAATTAAATTCATAGAAGCAGTAAATTTTCATTAAAATGAAAAAGTTTATTTTTTAACTACTACATAGTGGTTCCACTATTCATCAAAAATTGATTTTTTTCAGATAAAATACCAAAAAATCATCCTAATATATTTTTGATATTCCAAATTCAAATATGATGTCTATTTTACAAAATTCAAAAATAGAATCTGGATTAATTAATTTACAATTAATTCTCGTGGTCAAAACTAAATGCGTGTTTTTAAGAAATATTAACTATCAAAAGATGGACACTTGTTTATGTCCAATTAAAAAGTGAAATTAATTACAATGACCACCATTGGATTAAATGGTAAAAATAAAATATAATTAAACATTAACACCAATTACAAATATAATATAAAGATAAAAATAAATTAGATTAAATATCATGTTGGAATTAAAATACATAATTTTTCACTATTCATAAAAAAATTGATGTTATCAGAAAAATACCAAAAAATTACCCAAAGTAAATTTTGGTGTCCCGATTAGAAATTAGAATTTTATTTGGTAAAATAGAACATATAAAAGTGACAAAACTAGATTTAAATAGGTTTAGCCATCAAAAGGCAATAAATCAACCTTTTAGTGAATATTAGAGTATTTATGCATAAAATCGAATTCTTTTCTTATTTTAAGCCTATAACTATTATTGGATAAATGTAAAAAAATTAAGAAATATGTATAATAATATTTTAGTTAGTTATATTTATTCCTACCATTACAATGGCTAAGCGTTAACTACCATTTAAAATAATAATATTATATTATTACAATGCTATGTAAGATTTTAAAGAAACCTGTTGTTTCGTATCAAGTACACCATTGAACATAGAAACCCCTTTAAAGTAAAATTAATATTTAATTAAAAAATATTAATAAAAATAAAAATGTATTATTTCTTTATTTACCTAAGATGTTAAAAGTATTTTCATGATCTTTCTTATATATGTAATTTTAGGCTACATTAAACAAATAAAAATATTTTTTATTTTGAATTTTATAGTATAACAACATTATGGCATCATATGAAATTTTCAAATCATTTTCACAATGGTAGTTTTAAGGAAATATTTTAACATGAAATTATACTTCTGACCTCCTTAACTATTTTTTTAAATTATTAATGTATTGGTTATAGTTTTTATGGGATATATTCCATGTTTTTTTGGTTATATATTTGTGTATTTTTTGTTTACACAATGATATGTTTCTAAATGGGCTAATGTTAATCTCACTAAGGCATATAATTATCAATTAGTAATTAAATATTTGTGTACAATTTTTTGGTATATGTTTTTTCCCAAGATTCATAATAAGAGATCAGGGAACACAATTTCATAACTAGAAATTGAAATATTATTCAATAAAATAAGGATTTAGGAAAAAAAATTCTATACATTACCTTCCATGAACTAATGATTAAGTACATGTTCCAAATAGTGAGATTTTTTTTCGAAATAATTAGTTAACCATTTAAAAATAAATGGTTTTGTAAATATAATTATTATTTATAATAATATACATAAAAATAATTAATAATATTATAATAATGAATACCTATAAGATTTTATGTTATAAATCCTTGTATTTTATTGCTCAAATCTAAAATTAAGGTTATTAGGTTGTTAAGAATTGAAATATGAGTTTTATGGATGATTATATTTAAAAATAATGATTTGAATATAAGAACAAAAATATACTAGGATGAATGTGTATGAAATTTTGTTTTTTAAAATAAAAAAGACAAAATCTATTGATGACTGGTTTATTTTATTTAAACAACATTAAGTTAGAGTCTTGGTGTTTATATTTAATTCATGTATTAAGTTTTACCTATGTAAATTTTTATCCCATCAGAGTGTTTCATTTTAAATTAATAATGTATATCATTTTTCAAGTGAACATGTTCAATATGAATTTATGAAACCTAATTTCACTATGAATTGATATAAATTTAAATACATTAAAGAAAA
Organism: Viscum album; assembly: GCA_963277665.1. Taxonomy (NCBI): domain Eukaryota; kingdom Viridiplantae; phylum Streptophyta; class Magnoliopsida; order Santalales; family Viscaceae; genus Viscum; species Viscum album. The sequence continues at coordinate 762,789,843 of OY728166.1, forward strand.
TATATAATATTCTCATGTACATTATATCTATCATCAAGATATTATTTTTAACTATACCAATATGTTACTTCCTTCCATTATACTTATTTTTCTACTATATAATTTTTTATATTTAAATATATTAGTTTGTTATATTGAGGAAGCTACAAGAATAAATTTGGATGATAAAACAACATTTTAATCTTTTTTGTTTTTATTTATTTTTTATGGTGATGGTTTTTTACATTGAGAATAATTTAATATCCTTATTAATTTAAATTCATAATTCACCTATAGAATCTAATTGATAATATTGTATAAGGGGTTATTGATTTTTGATATGCTTTTTTGTCCTAAATTTTAATTTTATTATTCATTATAATGAATATTAATTTTGAAACACATGTACATAAGTAGAGTCCAATATTATTATTACTTTTTTGAGAATAATTATATACTATTTTGTACTAAAATATTATTAAATTATATATCAGATTATTTCTCTAGGATATCGGATCTATAGATTTTCATATTATTTTTTCAAAAAAATTATTATAGTTGAACAATTTAAATATTATAGTCCATTTTACCCTACCATTTCCGTAATCTCATGATTATTATGAAATATTACTATGGTTTTTTTATTCATCTGATTATTTATAGATACATTTTAAGTTCTGTAAAACTATTAAGGTGTTTTTCTCTATTTTAGAAGAAAAAATTCTAAAATTAATGACTATTATATAGTTTATATTTATGAATATAAAATATAAAGGAAAAGAAGATTAAAGTGGGAATTATTTTTGACTTGTGTGAATTATTGAGGTTTGAATTCTACTTCTTGTCATAGATACAATTTTTTTGAAGCATTAACAGATTTAATAGAGATCTTTTGAAGCAGTCACATGGAGTGAACTATTATAGTTGAGCAATTAATGGTAAAGAACATATGGGTAGTAAACGAATATTAATTTGTTTTTGGAAGCTACGTATCTATTATTTTTAGTATTGAAAATAATTTTGAATAATGTTATAGTACTATAACTAGTGATGAAGGAATATCTGAGGAATATTTGGTCCACATATAGGATAGTGATTTGATAAAGTTTTTGAGTTTTTCTGAATAATAGGTTTTACTTATGAGAAAGTCTGTAACTCCAAAGAAAATTAATGATGTTTTATTATCTATATTACTAAAGACTTTAAATGTTTATTTTCTTATCTATTATAGTGGTTATAATGTTTCCCTAGGGATGTAGAGAATTTTTCTAATCCTACTTAAATTATTTATATTATGGTGTTGTTTATGTCTCGATTTTTTATTACGCATCTAATTTTTATATTATTTGTTTCTTTAATATTGACTAGTAAATATATATTCATGCATTTATTTCCCTCTAATATACTTTTTTTAATTTACTTCAAATACCCTATCATTTTTTCCTTGTTTAAAGTATATAGGGCTGATATGTATTGTACTAATAATAAGTTATATCAGGTCCATTGTTTCTATATCAATTAGTTGATATGTATATTCATTTAAATTCATATATGTGTGAATATTTTGGTAAATTATTTTTTATCTTTTATTTTATGATTATTATTTTCATGGTTTTATTATGTAGTTATTATTCCATTGGAGAAATTAAAGGCCATGATTGTTAGGTTTTAGGAGAACAATTTTGGATTTTGAAATATTAAAGTTGATAATTATTTATATAAGATATATATATCATTATCATGTCTCAAATGAGAAATAATGGAGAAATATAAACTGGTGAAGCTTGATTAGAATAAACTTGGTCTAATTATGATAATGTTAGCATAGATCATTACTTTTATTATCTAGGTGAAAAATAAAACTATTCACTTAATTATTTCACTGAAAAATATTCATGATAAGCCACCATGATAAATAATAAGTTCATAATGAAGATACACTTCGGTATAATGATTATTGAGGGATAGTTTTTAGTTATAAATGTGTATGGATTAAATATAATCAAAAGAAATTTGGAATCATTGAATATGAACTCTGGGAGTAGAGTGTGGAAATTTATCTTATTATCAATATTAATAAATTCATTGGATGTGATTGTTACAAATTTAAGAATCTATATTTGTGAAATAGACATAGTTTTTGTGGACTTTTATGATCATATTGTGAATAAATAGATAAAATAGATGAAATTATAGAATTCGTATTGAAAAAAATGTAATACAGAGTATAGAGGATGATCATCTCAATATTAAATTAAAAAATAGAGAAGTGAAATATAAGAAATGAATTGAGTTAAATTGGAAAGTGTATGTATTTTTAGTTTTTAGTTTTGGAAGAACGATCATTTAGAGAAATATTAAATGGATAGGTTGATTATTTAAAATGTTTTGTAATATACAACCATTTTGGACTTAGTTTCTCGTGGTCAATTTTTGGATCCAAATGTTGGGGATGGAATCATCCAATAAAAGTGTTTTTCTAGTCTAATTGTCTTATATAGATTCAATAATATTTTTGAAATTCATCCCAGTAGTAATATATAATAATTTTATATGAGATTTATTGATTGATATTAGTTTATTTATAATAACACTACAAAGGTTTTATTATTATCCAACATCCTATATATGAGGTTATGAATGGTATTAATTATAATATTTTTAAAATTCATATATAAATGGAATATGGATTTCAATACCACTTTGGAATGTGTGTGGTTTTATAAAAAGGTAAAAGGTTCCATGGTGATGGTATTGGGAACATAGTGGGATTACATTACATCATTTAAAGTGGAATAAAATCCATTATAGTTAATTTCATATTTTAAATCCATATTAAAATTCATCACACACAGGTGAATGAGGCTTATATTATCATTCCAAGAAATAAGACATAACTGGTAGTTTAAAACCATGTTAGAGTAGAATATATCATAATATTTAATATTGTATTATAAGGTTTGATATAACACATTTTTATTTAATATTTTATTGATAATAAATTATAAAATTTCTACACATTGGGTTAAAAATGTTTATTTATAAAATATTTGGGATTAGATCATTCATTTGAAAATTTGATGGAAATTACAGTTTTATCCTTTATAGTGCACTGTAGAATTTAGAAGATAAATATTTTTATATTTATTATTTGAACATTCAATTTTTAACTCTATTTCTAACATAATGGGATATGAATTTTTTTCAGTACATTGGAGCTAAATAGTGCATTTGGTTGGACAAAATGAATCATGAAGACAAAGGTGGGCTGGACCCGCCAGATTGGACATCGGTTTGGTATTTCGGGCATAACTTCTTTATACGTGCTTGGACAAGGACCAAATTCTGAGATGATCTCTCCAACACAATTTTTCACAAACCATCCTTTTGGAAGAAAATTTGTTTCACGAGTGTTGGAGGTCAAATGGGTGGTGCAAGTTTGATGAAAATATTTGGTCGAGATTCCCCATTCAAACATGAAACTACTTTGAACCTAGCCTCCCCTCCACTCTATAAATTTTTGTTTATCTCATTTGGATGGGTTTTGAGATGTGAATTAAGTGATTGAAGGCATATGATATTTTATTTCACCCAAATTATCCAACCATTGTATGAGGGGTAGCTCTTAAAGCAAGTATCCCCTCATCGAAGCCTTCTTCTTCTTCTTCATGTTGTAATGTTTGAATTTGTGTAATAAACATCCTTATTTTTCTTTTATTGATTCTATTTTCTTCTGTTTTTTTCAAATTTATTCTTCTATTAATATTACTAATTGGTTTGGAATCAAGAGTTGAAATGAGATTGGGTTCTGTCCTCTCTAAACCTTTTCTCATTCAAACTGTTTCAACGATGACTACACTACCCATAGAAGAGTAGTTCTTTGTAGTAATCGATCTACATATTACTATATTTATTAATTTATTTTGACTAAAAATCTACTTTAATTCACTTAATATGATATATTTATTTTTTTTCAATTAAAATGAAACTATGTAATCAATTGATCAATTGACCCAAAAACACGCGATTTCAAAATTTTTGTAAATTGTGAGAGTGTGATCGTAATCAGTAATACAAGACAACAGGGGATAAATTTTTCAAGTTCAAATATAATTCATGAACACAATTAATCCTAATTAACATAGTGGATATGTTCACTAATTAACCACTAACCATAATCTAGATTTAGAACATCAATCAAAGCAGGGTGCTACGATTGCATGTTCTAAAGCTAGCCTTGGGTTTAAGTAATTTCATCTTTGTGGTTAAGTTAACTACCATAGGGTTTGAGGGTTAAAAAATTACGGGATTATAATTAAGTGGATGTTAATTTAAATGATAATGATAAATAATTGATTGAATATTTATAGTTAGATCGATTATTCCTTTTAAAATATTTTCTAAAAAACACTTTCTTGTTGCGCCTTTTTAATCAAACATCATTTCAAAATTAAAAACCAAAAAAATACAATCATATTCCTGCAAACATATTCTAGTTTCATAAAGAATAAACAACTCCATCCTTTCATGTAGTTTTTTACTCCCTTTTATTTTATTTTTTGAATACCTTTAAGAAGTTATTTTAATTTACTTCCTCCTTTGGGAGATGACCTTGGTCATCCACTCTACTGCACCCAAATACCCAAAATATCACACTTCATTTGAGAGAACTCATGATAGTGCTTTTAAAATTGGCATTGTTGCTTGGGATACAAATAATTATTGCAAAAAATTATAGGTATTTATTTTATTTGACATTTTATTCTCTTCCTCTCTTCTTTCATACTTCATTACCCAATTTGAATTCTTTATTCTTATTTTATTTTCTTCTTCTTCTATTTATACCATCAACTCAAAATTCTCATTTTTATTTTTCTATGGTACACTTTTCTTCTTTTCATTTTTATTTGATTTATGACACAAACTAATCTCTATGATCTTTTAGATCCTGACCATGATAATGAACGTAGCCTTCGGGCTCGAATTAGACATTCTATGTCTATATGAAGTTTCGACATTCAATGAGTTGAAGAATTCCTCCACTACACGATTATTGAAATTGGAAACAGTTCTATAAAAACCCATAAACAATAAAAACTATCTAAAAATAAGGTAAATTAACTTAATAAAACCATTCGAGAATTGGATTCACCTGATATTAATTATCTACCAAATTGCATTGCATACCCAAATCATGAATTGGACTTTGAACTGAAATCTGGGTTAATTCATCTTCTTCTAATGTTTCACGGATTATCTTGTGAGGATCCAAAAAATCATTTAAAATAATTTAATGTGTTTTTATCAATATTAAAACCATGAAATGTTTCTGAATATCAAATAAAAATAAAATAATTCCCATTCTCACATGATGGAGGTGAAAAAGATTGGATGTATTATTTAAAACTGAAATATGTAACTTGTAGGAACAATTTGATCTGTATTTTATTGCAATGATTTTTCCTAGAATCAAGGACCACTACCATTCGTAAGAAGATCTCGAGGATCAAGCCAGCCCAAGGGGAGTCAATTTATGAGTACTGGAAGTGATTCAAGAAGTTGTGTGCAAGCTTCCCACATCACCAAATCAGTGAGAAAATCCACATCCAATATGTCTATGAAGGAATCACACCTATGGAGAGGATCATGGTTGATGCTACGGCTGGAGTAGTATTGGTGGACAAGACACCAGTAGATAAATGTGCATTTATTGACAATATGGCCCAAAAATTCAGAATAATTTGGTGAGGGAGGTACACCACATGTCATGGGAGTACATCAAGTAAGTCCATATTCTCTTGAAAGTTATTTGATTGATACCATGTTGGAATAATTGAAAAGTATGGTGAGATAGATTTCTTTCGAACAAAATACCTCCCAAACCCCACCTTCAAGTCCTTGTGGCATTTTCACTAAGACAAGCCACCCAACTGATTGTTACCCTCAACTATAAGAAACAAAATATTATGCAGTAGTGTTTCCTGGGAGACTATATCAGAAGAAACAACAACCATAACCCCAAAATAATATTGATCACTTTGCTCAAACATACAACTGAGGGTTGAAGGATCAATCAGATAAGAGGTATGCATCTAGAAAACAACGAAGGCCTCCTTTTCAACAAAACATCCAACAACATCCTCCTTACCAGTAGGGTTTCCAATAACCCAACAGGAGATTTGAATCCCAATTATTAACAAGCCAACAAAAAGGGAATCTCTCACCGAAGGTAGATTCTAACACTGGTGGCCTTTTGAAGCAAATTGTTTTTAATCAAAATAATGAGATGAAGAGTCAAGGTTCGAAGCTGAGGGAGTTGAAGACTCAAATGAGCCAGATTTCAATTTCCCTCCATGAACTAGTAAGTAATAATTCTAGAAATCTACCTTCTCATCCTACTCCAAATCCCAAGGGGAATGTCAGTTCCATCACATTGAGAAGTGGGAAGAAAAAAAATAATGCATCTTCACCTATCGTTCCACTGGGATTCACCTAAAATCTAGACAAGCCCCATTCCATACCAACTGATGATAAATATAAGGAGAAAGATAATCATAAGAAAAATATTGATTTTGTTCCTCCTAAACACCTTAAATTTCTAAACATAGTTGTAAAAAACAAGAATATGGATGAAGAGGCGATGCAAAAAAGAGGTTTTGGACACATTCAAGCATGTAGAGATAAATGTTCCCTTGATCGAGGCCATTCAGAAAATCCAATGGTATACCAAATTCTTAAAAGAACATTATACCAACTGAAGAGGACTTAAGGGAAATGAGGGGATCATTCTTGGAAGGAATGTGTCAGCACTCATTACACTAACTCTATCAATACCAACACAGTGCAAGGATCCCAGGTTAGTCACCATACCATGCACCATATGAGAGTTACAATTTTATGATGATTTATGTGATTTAAGAGCATCCATAAATGTAATTCCTCACTCTGTATTCTCTTCATTATAGGTTGGAGAGTTGAAGTCGACAAGATTAGTGGTGTAGTTGGTTACTAGAGCTACAGCATATCCAGCGGGAGTCCTTGAGGATGTAATTTTATGGGTAAGAGAAATGATCTTTTTCGCAGATTTCTATGTTCTTAACATAGAGGATGATTAGGTAAATTCCCATTCTCCCATTATCTTAGGTAGACCCTTCCTCAAAACTACAAAAAAATCATAAATGATAATGAGGTTACACTTTCCATGGAGTTTGGAGATGAAGTTGTAATATTTAATGTCATGTAATCCATGAAGTACCCCTCATAGGACCATTCTGTATTCGTTATCTCCCATTTTAAACAACAAAATAAATACCCCATGGAATTTTATTGTCCTATTCTTACAGAGATTATGAGTATCGGTTCTAGTTTGATATCTAAGAGCTCCTCCACACCTGTTTCTAAAGCACAAAACACTATTATATTTCATTTTGAAATGGATTCAAATTTTTATTTTGATCAAGTTCAATCTGATTATGACTTGTATTTTGATTATGATGATGGATTTGATTATTTATTCTTGGATTACGATGATTTCTATTCTGATGTTAATGCTATTTTTGCACAAATTTTAGTTCCTTCGATGTCTCCATCCATACACCACACCCCTACACTGTAACTCAATCCATTTCCACTAAATCTAAAATACTCATACTTATTATGTATAGAGAGATTACCTGTTATAATTGCTAATACTATTTCTTTTGAACATGAAGAAAAGCTTTTGAATCTTTTGAGGGAGAACATGAGGGCGATCAGGTGGACCTTGGCTAACACATAATGTATTAGACCCTCCATTTGCATGCATATAATTATTTTCATGGATGGGGATAAATCGTTTAGGCAGCCACAAAGGATACTCAATCCAACACTTTTAGAGGTTGTTAAAAAAGATGTTTAAAAATTGCTCGAGGACGGTATAATCTATCCCATTTCAGACTCCTAGTGGGTGATCCCTATTCTGGATGTGCCTATGATAAGTGGTGTTACTGTTATTAAAAATGAGAAATATGAGTTAGTTACAATGAGGGTACAAAACAGTTGGCGTGTGTGTATTGATTGTAGGAAACTAAATCAGTCCACTCACAAGGACCATTTCCCCTCCCATTTATTGATCAGATTCTTGAGATAATAGCTGGGAAAACCCACTATTGTTTCTTGGGTGGATTATCTGGATATTTTTAGGTTCCTATTGCTCTGGATGATCAGGAGAAGACAACATTAACTTGCCCATTCAGAATTTTTTCCTACCGAAGGATTCCATTTGGACTTTCCAATGCCCCAAGTATATTCTAGAGATGCATGATGATTATTTTTTCTGATTTTATTGAGACATGAATAGAGGTATTTATAGATGACTTCCAGTATATGGATCCTCATTTGATGAATGTCTAAGTATTTTGGGAAAGGTTTTGGATCTTTGTATTGAGAAGAATCTAGTCTGGAACATTGAAAAGTGTCATTTTGTGGTAGAGCATGGAATTGTATTTGGGAATGTAGTGTCAAAACATGGGATGGAGGTTGATAGATCTAAGGTAGATATTATTTCATCCTTACCCTATCCTTCATGTGTGGGTGATATTAGATCTTTTCTATGGCTTGTAATATTTTATCATCACTTTATCAAATAATTTATTAATATTTCTCTTCCTATGTCATGATTACTTCAAAAGAATTCTGATTTTGTATTTTATAATTCTTGTAGGACTTCCTTTGAATATCTAAATAAGTTTCTGACCACTCCACTGATCATACAACCCCAATGTAGGGAGCTTCATTTTGATATTATGTGTGATACCTCCAACTTCGCAGTTAGAACTGTCTTATCTCAAAGGGTGGAGGGACGTTCACATGTTATCGCCTATACTTCAAAGACATTTGATTCAGCCCAATAAAATTAAAAAACAATAGAAAATGATTTTTTTGTTATACTTTTCATAGATAAATTCCAGTCATATTTATTAGGCTATAAAGTAGTTTTTTTTCTGACAATGAAACTCTGAGGTACCTCTTAAAAAATCCAGATGCAAATCCCAGGCTGATCCAATGGATACGCCTTTTCTGGAATTTAATATTGAGATAAAGGATAATAAGGGTTAAAAGATCTCGGAGGCATACCACATAAGTAGGATTACTCACACACTTGAGGATGAAATGTTGGACCAGGTACCACTTTGAGACACTTTCCCCTATGAGAATCTTTATGCCATCTCGGGTATGCATCATTGCTATACAGATTTAGTTAACTACCTTGTGGCCTCTTACATCCCTAAAAAATTAAAGGAGCATCATGTCCAAAAATTAAAGAGTGATTAAAGATTTTATGTTTGGGATAACCTCTACCTATGGCACCTATGTAGTGAACAAGTTATTAGAAGGTGTGTTCTTGATCAAGAGTTTGAGACTGTTCTGCAATTCTGTCATACACTTTCTTGTGGAAGGCATTTTGGACCCCAACGGACAGCTAGGGAAGTCATAGACTCTGGATAATATTGGCTGAGCATATTCTATGATTCCCATGTGTTTGTAAGTCATGATCTTATAGCCAATACACTGGGAACATTTCTATGACACATGAGATTCCCTATAAACCCATACTATTCGGTGTGATTTTTGATGTATAGAGAATCGATTTTATGGGCCCTTTTCCTAGTTTATTTGGGATTTTTTATATTTTGGTTGTTGATGATTATGTGAGTAAATGGGTGGAGGCTAAGTCCACCAAGACAGATGATTTTCATGTTGTAGTGGATGTTTTCAAAACACAATTTCTTTGCAGGTTTGGAGTACCGAAGGCCATCATTAATGACCAAGAGACACACTTTTGCAATTGAAATTTGGATTCCCTCCTTTGGAATTATGGGGTGACACACTAAACATCAACACCATACCACCCCCAAACAAATGGCTAGGTTGAGGTTTCAAATCATGATTTGAAACAAATTTTGGAGAATTCGTGCATCCGAATAAGAAGTATTGGAAGAATCTCTTGGATGATGCACTACAGTCATATAAGACATAATAAAAAACTCCCATCGGTATGTCCCCATTTCATATTTTTTTGGGAAATATGGTCATCTGCTCGTGGAGGTTTAGCATCGGGATTATTGGGCTATAAAGAAATGCAACGTGGATTTGGCCCAAGATGGAATTCAATATAATCTACAAATTCAATATCTTTAGGAGATTCGATTGTATTCATATTAGAACTAAAGGCTCTTCCAGGAAAGATCAAAATCCGCTCATGACAAAATGATCTGAAAAAATAGAGTTTCATGTTCGAGATAAAGTCATCCTCTACAGTTCATAGCTGAATTTGATGCCTAGAAATTTGTGTTCTAGATGCTTAGGTCCTTATATTGTATCTATTTTTATTTTTTATGGTGTAGTGCAGATCGCACAAGATGACACTGGAAGGAGATTTACAGTCAATGGGAAAAGTTTAAAGAAATACATTATGGGAATTCCAACTGATGTAGTGGATTTCATCACACTACATGACCCCATCATTAATTGAGCATATTAGGCTATTCCTAACAGTTTCACTTTTATGTTATTTTTCCTATTTAAAATTATACATTTCATGTTCATATATCATCTCATAGGTTCACATTGAGGACTATACAGTATTTTAAGTGTGGGGGAGGGGACATCATTTTGGAGTAGATATTTAGGATTTTCATTTGTGTGTTTTGTGTGTATTTTATATTATGTTTTTGGTTAAAAAATTTGAAAAAAAACAAGAAAAAAACAAACAGAACAATCAATAAGTAAAATAAATAAGAAACAAATATATCATGTAACACTATCATGTCAAACATATGGAAAAATCATGTTTTCAAATTTCATTGGTATAATTATATGCATGAGTAAGATTTCATCATCAAAGGTTTATTTTTATGAAAAAGGAATTCATCGATGATATGAATGATTGTGTCATTATATAACCTTTTAGATGTTGACGTCTTTATTTATGATATTTGTTCATGGTAAATTTTTTCATTGATTTCTCCACAAAAATTTTCACTCAACCATGACATGTGAAATTTTTCCTACTCAACTGAAGGTATAGTCATGTTAGGTAAAACATCATTGGTTTATACATATGATCGTTTCTCTTCTGATCAGTTTCATTACTATACCGAATTGACCTATGAGTGTGTACCTATTATCCGACTATCGTGTGCCCTCAAAAAATGTATGGGTTGTGTCTTAGATAGATCAAAAACCACTCTCTATTGACCTCGGATCTTGTTATAACTTTTACAATTAGTGTCGTGAGGAGGTAAAACAAGGGTTGAGAGTTGAGTGTGAGATTTTTTCTAATTGAAACATAAAAAAAAGAAGAAAAAATAATAATAAATGACGTGAGAGATGAAATGTACAAAATATGGGGATATCTAGGTCAGGATATTAAGGTTTGACTTTCGGGAATGTTTAAGTGAGTGAGTCTTGAAATTATATTGTAAAGGAATATAGAAAAGGTTTGGTGAAATAAACCAAGTAAGAAGAATTGGCTTACATTACCTGCATATACTGAATAAAGGGTGGATTGATTGGCTTGGAATGGTTGGCACACACATGAGTGGAGAATCAGTGTTATGGTAGACCCATGACTTGTTTCATGTTATTAGTGTGATTAATCTCACTGGATTTTTTTTTGACACAATTTATGAGACAATTATTTTAAATTTTTTGATATTGAGTTTTTAATGGATTCTTACTTGGCCAATACTTTCATTGTGGATTCAGAAATATGAAAATGCATACCTTGTCACTATTTTTTCAAATACAAGATATGTGGTTATTCCAAAGAGTGAAAAAGAGTAAGTGTGGGGGAGTTGATAAAACACATTTTTATTAAATATTTTATTGATAATAAATAATAAAATATCCCCACAGTGAATTAAATTTGTTTATTTATAAAATATTTTTGATTAGATCATTCATTTGTAAATTTGATGGAAATTATCGTTTTATCCATTATAGTGCACTGTATAATTTCAAAGATAAATATTTTTATATTTATTATTTGAAATTAAAATTTTTTAACTGTGTTCTTGAGTTAATGGGATATAATATTTATTTAGGACAATGGAGCTAAATCACACATTCGGTTGGACTAAATGGACCATGAAGTCAAAGCTGGGCTAGACCCTCTAGTTTAGACATCAGTTCTCTAGTTGGTCCATAACATCATCATTCGTGATTGAATTTGGATCCAATATTGAGAAGATCTCTCCATTTAATTTTTTTCACAAATTATCCTTCAAGAAGAATAGTTTTTTCATGCTTTTTGAGGTCAAATTGGTGAAGAAATATGTATTAGAATATTTGGTTGAGATTCTCCATTCACACTTGAAAGCACTTTGATCCTAGCCTCAAATCTACTCTATAAATTGGTGTTTCTCTTATTTTAAGGGGTTGGGGGAAGTGCATTTGGATATTGAAGGTAGTTTATATTTGGTTTCACCCAAATTCCCAAACCATTGTAAGAGGGGTTGGTCTTGAAATGAGGATCCTCTCATCAAAAACTTATTCTTCCTCTTCTTCATGTTGTAGTGTTTGTATATGCATAATAATCTTCCTTATTATTATTTTATTTCTTATCTTTCCTTCTGTTTAGTTCAAATTTATTATTCTATTAATATTTTTAAATTATCAGGAATCACGAGTAGAACCGAGATTGGGTTCTTCCCTCTCTAAACCTCAGTTCATGCAAAATGTTTCTACGATTACTACGCCACCCATGGAAGAGTAGTTCTTTTTAATAATCAATCTACTTCTTACCATATTCATTCATATATTTTGATTCAAGTATATAATTTAATTCACATAATATGATCTATTAATTGAGTTTTCTTTTTAAATGAAACTAAGGTAGTAATTGATCAATTTTCACAAAAACACACAAGGTCGAAATTTTTGTAAATTGTGAGAGTGCGATCGTAATCGATAATACAAAACCATAAGAGATAAATATGTAGAGAAAAAATATAATCCCTAAACTCAATTAATCCTCATTTCCAAAGTGGATATGTTCTCTAATTAACTATTGATCTTAAGATGGATTTATGGCATCAATCAAATCAGGGTGCTACGATTTCATGTTCCGAAGCTAGCCTGGGGTTTAAGTAATTTCATATTTGTGGTTATGTTAACTTCCAAAGGGTTCAAGGGCTAACAAAATAGAGGATTATAATTAAGTGGATATTAATTTAAATGATTATGATAAATAATTTAGTGATGAAATAGATTTTGATCAATGACTCCTTTTAAAATATTTTTTAAAAAACTATCTTCTTGTTGCTTCTTTTTAATCAAACATCATTTCACAATTAAAAACAAAAAACAATGAAATATTCTTCCAGATAAATTCTTCTAGGTTAATAAATGATATACAATCCTCCCCCCAGACTTTCAAGTAGTGTTTTTATTCTATTTTATTTTATTTTTATAAAACCTTTGAAAGGATGCTTTAATTTACATCCTTCTTTGGGAGACAACCTTGGTCCACTACTATGTAGTACCAAAGTACCAAAAATATCAGACATCATTTGAGAGCTCACACAACATCGCCTTTCAAGGTTCAAGTTTTATCCTTTAAATTTTATACATGTAATACCAATGTTGTATATTTTATGCTTGTGAAATAAGTTTAAATTTTTTCCCTGTTAATATTCTGTAACAAGACCAGTGGAGCACCTTTTAGGATCTTACAACAATGTGTAATGGTGTATTGTAGTTTCAAGTCATAAATCATTCACCGGTAAGAAAATTGTACCTAGTGATGATTTGGTAATCGAATTTGAAACTTATTTCTACTGTTGGGACCACTTTATGTATAAAGTTGTGTTTGTTGTCAACAGTTCCCAATACTGGTCAAAATGAATAAGTATCTCCAAATTTAATGAAGTTTGGTTGAAGTGATGATGTCTGGATAATTTTTATTGATTCATATAATTGGACTCCACAGTTGGAAACTTCTCCATGTTTTTTAAATCAGATTATTGTTTCATTGATCTTAAGTTCAAATAACATGTCTCAAAGGGACACATTGTCTACAATAATAAATATGGTGAATTGAATATTTGAATGCAACCATGAAAAAAGAAAAAAATCACTTGGTCTGCATGAAATAGATAATGTTAGAGTAATATGGTTTAAGAAGAATAAAATAAGGGGGTGTGTGCATGGGATTAGCATTTGAAGGTGGTCATTCATGTTTGAACTACTAAGTGTCCATAAACTTTTAAACTATAAGTATTTTTTATGGACTTAAATAGAAAATAGTGACATCCTACTATTCTAGACTCAAGTCTAGACACATGTGGGACACTGGTTCAACCACACCTAAGTGAGGCTAGCTAGGCTAGCCAGAAAGTGGAAGGGCCATGTGTAGGCCAATAAGATCATATGAGGCGAGCTTGTGCATAATATGTGCCAAAGACCTGTAGAGTGGGTGGGGGCAGAGCGCGCCCACGGAAGCTGGTATGAGGTGGTACCAGAGAGGGTGAAGGGAGTTCTAAGACAATGTTGGAGTGGCTAGATACTTATACCAGGACTTCCTAGTGTCTCTTTTCTGATGTGGGACATTATTTTTAAAGATAGGACCAATCCTCATCATTCATCTGATCGATCATTTAATTGATGCCTTCCCTCTCATGTCATGTCTAGACAGTTTGAACTGAGGCCTTTTGACGCTCTCGCAGAATCTATATAAGCTTTCTTCATAGTCTTCTTCCTCCCAGCACTTAATTCCGCCACTGCTACTCTCCAGAGCTGTGGAAGAACCATAAATGGATCACCATGGCTGATCATTCTGATATCATGAATATTGTTGGATCGAGCCAATGTCATTCAAGAAATTGCATTTTCATACATGCAAAGAAATGGTTAATAAGTCAGTTTGGATGAAGGAAAATGAAGTTGTTGAGACCACATGGATTCGATAGTAGATTTAAAATGAGATACATGAGATCTTAAATGAATACATGAATATGTTTTCTCTCTAACATGAAAAGTAAACAAGACATGATATGTGGCATATCTTTACATTGGTTTAGAAATATTTAAATGCCAAATATCTCGGGCATTTCTTGCATTGATCATCATGGCATATCTATCATGATTTGAACATGTAATAGGTAGTGATATCTTCATATAAAGGGATAATACTCTAGCTGAAAGATCATTATGTCGTCATACACCCAATATCTCATTTTTTTCAAAATAGAGCATCTTCATCCATGTTTTGCAAAGGATGAGCAGAGCACCACATGATTCAAAAAGTGATCTGCACTCTTGAAGTGTCTTGTGAAGAAGTAATATCCTCACACTCTCTACGAAGAAGACATATTGATCACGTGATAGGTTTTCTCAAACATTCACTGTGTCTCGTGAAGGAGATATCATGGGTACACAACTGGTGTATGTCAAAAATTTCGTTCTTTTCAAAGACAGAACCATGAACCATCCCTAGTTCTATTAATAATAATCACACATCCACTACACAAAGAAGAAGATATTTGGATCTCTCATATCGCACAAAGGTAATCACCCCACTTTTTTAAATTAAATCTACACTATTTTCATGGGTCATTTTTGAAGAAGAAGGAACTTTCACGATGTTGGAAAGTGTTCTCATGCATGAATTCATATGCATGATTTGAAGAAGCCCAAGGCATGCTCAGTGCATATGTGAAGAAGATTAATAACATGTTCAAATACCTACACCCATTCGGTTAGGGTTTCTTTGTTCATGGTTAAACCAAGGTGATTCTTGTGCATTTAAATAGGGAAAAAGAAGTGAATGGTTTGTTTTTTTGTTCATACAAGATTCATGCACATAGGTACATGAATTAAAACAACCAAATCAAGTGCAAGGGGGTGAAGAGAAAAGGGAAGAAAAGAAGTGGTCATGTGTGTGTGTGTGAAAAATATTATACCAATTAGGATTTACACACAAGAGAGTAGAAGTGGAAGAGAATAGTTCAACTAAAATCCACATGCATGATTTCATGAATACATGAAATGAAGAATAAATAATAAGTTAATTTTTATGATTCCAAGTATTCATATCCTCATTGCTTGAATAATATCATTGGTTTTTTTGTTTGAAAAAAAGGAAGAATATGTTTTAGTTCATTTAGTTATTTTACTAAATAAGAATAAATAAGAAGAAGTGTGTATTTGGTTTTTCATCAAAGAAGAAGTGAGAAGAATAAGAGAAAAAAAGAAGAGAGTTTCTTGCATGCTGCTTTCCAAGTAACCAGGTGAAGAGAACTAAAGAAGATCAAGAGTAGAACCTATATTTTTCTAGAAGGGATGAGTCTCTCTTCAGAGGAAGTATAAATAACCAGTAAGGAGTTGAAAGTTGGACTAGGTTGTCACCGGTTCGGGGAAGTGGATTATTCCCCACCCCCTATAAATTGTAGCGACTCACACTGACTAGAGGATATTTTTCCTAGTCAAACCATGGCAACAGTTACTAAATTATAGTGGGGAATTCATGTAATTGTCATCATCACCCATGGAAAGTATGTAGTTTCTCTTATTGAGTTGTGAACCCTATAAAAATATTGCGTGAATATTTTTACAATTATCTATTATTTCATGCGACCTGTAAAATATAATAATGGGATCTAGATCCTAATAGGTCAGGAGGTATAGGGATAAAAAGATTGAAATTTGATTAAAAATTCTCCAACATTGATTCAACCCCCGTCTCTGTGTTAGGAATATTCCAAACTAGTCCTCTCAATTGGTATCAGAGTGTAATTTTCAGCTCTATTGGATTATCTATAGTTAAGTTATTATTTATTGAAGAGTTGAGTTTCTTTCTTGATTTATCAATGAAATTCTATTTTAGTTAAAATTAAGTTATCTCTAACTAGAAGTCTATATTTACCATGACCATTATGAACAATAAAAATAAATAGAATATAATTTTGAAGAATAATTCCCCCTTATCTATATATGAGGATGTATTTGTATCTCCATGCCTTGATCACAATGAATACATGTCCTGCTTATAAAGTAATGAGAAGGCCTCTGATGTTTCCACCCAGAATGTGGAAACCCTTCCTACCTCTAGTGAATACGTGTAATGTGTTAGTAAATTTTAAAATTATTCTCATGATTAAAATTCTATTACAAGTGGCGATGATCAATGTATAAACTCTCATGAATTATCAGTTGATAGATTGAGAATGATTCTGCATGATATTCCTAAAGAAAGTGCATCCCCAATCTGTGGAGTATTTAAATGTATATAGGAGGATATCACCTAGCTGGAAGAATAATCAAATGTTTTGGAGAAGGGATTACAAGAAAATAATATTTAATGTTTAAATCTCTCTAGACAGGTTGGATCCTTTGAATAAATAAAGAGTGAATTTGAATTAATTTCTTCAGAATGTATCAAAGAGGTTAAAGAGAAAGAGGGTGTCAGTAAGACTCTGGATGGGAAGATTCATGCACCTAAAAATAAGCTAAAAATAGTACTGATGTCAAGGGTTTACATGTGGAAGAAACTGACATAAATTTCAAGGAAAATGGATCTTTGTTACAATACAAAGTGAAGATTCATGAGGATAAAGTTGAAGGAATGAATAAGTATTTTAAAGATAATATGATTATGATTTAATATCATAAAATCATCCTCAATATGAAATTTCTAGAATTAGAATCTCAGTTGACCAATATTAAGAAAAAAATATTGATAATTCACAATAGAATGAAGTAATTTATGCTTGTACTCAATGTTTATTGGAGGATTATACTGTCAATAGAACTTCAACGTGTGATAAGAAGATCATGAATTCATTCAATGATCTATCAAAAGTAGTTGATAAAGTTAAGGTACCATCCATATCATCTAGTACTAATTTCTCTAAAATTATTTCAACAAAAATTACAGGATGGATGAAAAATTTTATAAAATTACAAATGAAGAAAGGTGGTGAGATACCTACCACCATGGCCTAGGTGGATAAGAAAAAGATGTTGGAATATGATTCCCCACATAGATAAAAACACATCCATAAGAAGGACCAACAACCCTATACATAGGATATCAAGAAGTCTAGATTTGTTGGTTAATGTTGGTGCGGAATATTTTTGGGAATTTTACATTATATTATTGGCATAATCCTCTAAATGTAAATGAAAAAAGGAAGCCCATTTCAAGGGAGAGAAATCTAGAGAAAAAGAAGAAACAACCCCAGATCCAAAAGTATTTGTTTATTTCCAACATATTTCGAATTCAAGATAACATCTATGATGTATGCAATGGGAGTAGTCACAATGTTGTTACAAGTTCGTATCAACCTGTATCCAAAGTTAATAAGAAAAGAAGTTCACAAAATATAACCAAGAATGGATAAGTTTCCTTGGGATGAAATCAGAATAATTCTTTAAAAACAAATTATCCCAAAGAAGATCCCAAGATAGAAATGTGACAATTCCTTTGATTATATATCTAATAAGGTGAAGGGTGTTGAATCCAGAAGAACACTTAAAAAGGATACCACTCAGAATAAGACATGTGGAAAATCCAATCTTGATTCTTCGGTCTGTAATAATATATTATTTATCTTGCAATAATATTTGGAAAGAATAAAAAAAATAAAATATACACAAGCTATGTCTAGTGAAAAATAAAATAAAAAAATTTCACATGAGATAAAAATAAGTCCTATGTTTGAGGTTCAATAAGGTTGGTCATACTGTTAGAAATTTCATTGCATTTATTCCATCTTAAGAAGAATTTATTAAGAATATAAAAGATTCACTAGGAGATTTTAATTATTTTAAAGATATTAAAGAAAAAAGTCTCACACATAAGGAAATGTAATAAGTGATAAGATTCAAACAACCACAATCATAATTGAAGATAAAATGTGAAAGTGTGAATAGTAGAGAAAATGGAGCATCTGGGTTGAGAAAATCATCTAAACCTTATTGTTTACATTGATGATGCAAAGAGGATCCACCTTATTCCCATAAATATTTTTTTATTGTATTTGTTCTTATAATACAAAGAAAGAAAGGTGAAGCAAGATATCAGAGGTAGAACGTGATAATCGTTGATGAGGAGTGTTTCTCTTGAGGGGGAGACATGTGAAGAAGCTATGAGAGTTATTATTAAAATTTGTATAAACTTCAGTTGGTATCAACTTTAATTACTCAAGAAATTTTTTGAAGATCATTTCATTGGGAAAGTTATATCATTTCTCAATCTCTCATTATTGGTTACTCAAAATAAAGATCATTTTACAAAGGGGTAGTAACTAAATTAATCAATGACATAAGAATGATGGAATTTCTAGAAGGTCAATTATTCCTTATATTCTACTTGAATGTTTTTATCCATTTGTCAAAGTAATTGTAGGTGTTTTGGGTTGATTGTTCATATAAAGATTCATATCACATATATAATCCTTAGCCTGGAATGAAAGTCGACAACCCTTGAAGACAAGTATATGAGTTCTGATCTCATGGGGTATCATGATTACTGGGTAATGGATAGATTTGTTGTCTAAATTAAATCCCCATGTTTTATACATTGATCATATCACAAGTAGACTCGAAGTGAAATGATTGATGTCACATTGCTTATGTATGGAAAAATACCCTCTGTACCATTAACTTTTTATTTATTTTCTATAAGGTGACAGAATGTGACATGAAAGGTTGAAAGAAAAAAAGTAAAGGGGGGAGAGAATATTCTCATTTTGATATTAAAACATTCATTTGAGATATATTTGAACTATTTCCAACAAATATAAAGTGGTATATTTTTTGGACCACTTTGTGCATGAAGTTGTATTTATTGTCAATAGTTTTTAATACTGGTCAAAATGAAGTTGGAGAACCAATGTTAATGGAGTTTGTAAAAATGATGATTCATGGAGAATTGTCATGGATTCATAACATTGGATGTCATGAAAGGTAAATTTTCATTGTTGTTTAAATCAGAAGATTGTTGCATTGATATTAAGATCAAATAACATGTATCGAAGTGATACATCATCTACAATAATGAAGAGGGTGTATTAAAGATTATAATGGAACTATGGAAAAAGAAAAATATTTACTTGGTTTGCATTAAGTGGATAATACTAGAGGAAGATGGTTGAAGAAGAAGGGGTTTGTGCAAGGGATTTTCATTTGAAGGTGGCCATTCATGATTGAACTACTAAGTGGACATGCAGTTTATACTTAGGATTATTTTTTATGGCATTACATAAAAAAATAGGGCCATCCTACTAAGATATCCTCGACCCTAGGAACATGTTGTACATTAGGTCAACCATGCTTAAGGGAGGCCATTCATTCTATCCAGTATGTGGCAGGGTAATGTGTAGGCCCGCAGGAGAAAATAAGGGCATGACCATGCATAGTATGGTCCAAAGGTCCATAGAGGGGGTGGGCATAAAGTGTGCCCGCCAAAGCTGGTACGGGGTGTTTCTAAAGAGGGGGAATGTAGAGACCCGAAGCTTGACGTACATAGACATTACATTAATTTTGCGGAATACTTGGTACATAAAAAAAACACACACACAAGGATCGTAATAGATTAGTGTCTTTGGAAACTCGGAACGTAATCTTCTAATCGTGGTGGAAGATCTTCAACATCTCCCATAAAGATCTTCCTTTTTTATACCTAAAACCTTTCTTTATATTCTGGGGAAAATAAAACATAAAAGGGTGAGCTCAAATGCTCAGTAAGGGTAAACAAAAGAAAAATCAATCACATCATATTCATAAGAACATAACTTTTGGAAATCTTAACCTGCAAAAGAGAGCATAATTTCATAACATGGGATAAATCATAGTAGTGAAATGAAATCCCAATAATAATAACTTAAAACATGAATCTTTGTGGCATACACACATAATCATAGAGAATCATTTCTTGTTAGTCAAGACTCATTGCCAAGACTATCTTAGTGGACAAAGTCCCTTTCTGAATCGAGTAACCCTCGTTTCAGTCCTGTTTCACTGAACCGGTATAACCTACCATTTCAGCCATGTCTATCTCATGAGATATAAAATCTTTACCCAATGAATTGGAGGGAGATATAGGTCCCACCCATCCCATAATGATACCATTCTTATGTGTGCCACAAAATCATAAATCATACATCATTGCATAACCCATGTAATAAAAATGGGATTCTTAAACAACATGACATCATAAAACAATTCATATAAGATAAAGGAATTCATAAAAATATTTCCATCACAACATAATCAAACCAATGTAATAATAGGGATAAAAACAGAACCCTTTTATTATCTTAGATGGAAAATAATTTTGATAAAATACTTGAACTCCATTCTTGAGGAAAATATCCTTTCTTCTTCAAAAACATTTTTCCTTTCATAACATGTCATACGAATTTAAAATAAAAGAAGTTGATTAAAAATAAACATGAAAACTTGTAAAGGAAGTTTCTTGGAAATAATGTTTTAAAAATCCATTCAGGCCGTATAAGTTAAAAAAAACATTCTTCGTACTTTTGTCGGAAAAGTCAAAAAGTACCTCGTATGAAAAACGACAAAAGATTACTTTCATATATTTTACTAAAAACTCACCGAAGGGTAAAATTGGATTTAAAAAAATGTAGGTGGATGGAAATAATATTACATATTGAAGAAACATAGATGTGGATGATAAAATACACCCCAGTAAATACCAAAGTATAAACAATCTCGGATAAAAATGAGATTGTGATATTTCCCTTACCTTATGTCCGACTTGCTTTGTAAGTGTCCGAACCTCCTCTTCTTTGAAGCGCCTCTTTGAGACCTCCTCTTAGGGCACTAAAATTGGTCTTTGAGGAAGACCAGAACCTCTAGGATGTTTCTAGGGAAGTGGAGAAGAGATTTTGGCAGGGTTTGGCCGAGCTTGAGTGCTCAAATTGGTGTGAGGAGGAGGGGGGAGGAGGTGTCCTTTTATAAGGGAGGAGAAGGTCATCTTAGGAATACCTCAAAATATTATTTTATAATAAAGTCAAAATCGGTTTATAATGGTTCCAAAGGGTCTTATTTCGGAGCTAAAGTGGGGATGGGTCGAAATCCTATCAACCAATACGATTTAGACAAGTTTAGGGTATTATTTTAACCTTATCAATTAGATTTAACTCTAAGTTAAATAATTTAACTTTTACCGTGTCTTTTTTGTTTCTTTCACTATATGGTTAATACACTTACTATAACATGCCAAACTAACCCCAAATTGTTTATTATTAATATATATATCCTTATCTAAGTCATTTTTTTGAACCTTATATTTTTAGGAATAAAATAACAATTATTAATATAATATTTGATTTAAAAACTATTTTGTGTCAATTTTGACACTATTTGATATATGATTTTTTTGAAAGTCATAACAGAATTATTTGTTCGAAACAAGTTTATTAAAGCAACACTAATATATCATAGTAACCTAGAAAATTAGTGGAAATCATAAAAAGTCTCAAATTATATTCATTTGAGCATTTATAACATCAATTATGTTAATATTTCCTTAAAAGGGTAATTACTGCATCATCGTTGTGTCATAAATAAATTAAATTATTTAATTTCTAAAAATTATAAATAAAATATCATTATGTAGGAAATATTTTTATCTTTCTAATGAATATTTACAATCAAATTTATCTTATTTATAACCCTATATTAAAAATGTTTTAGTAAATAAACTTTGATTTTAACTCTTTTAACTCTTCTTTGAATTAAATAATAATAAATGTCCTAATCTAATCCAAGTGGACCTAAATGGTCATATTATATTCATAAGGTTGTTTTTGGCCGAATTACACTTATCCAATAGAATTAGGACATGTGTTAGGGTAATAGTAATATCATATTTACCCTTAGTTACCCTATTTACTATTAACCGTGGTAAAAAAAAGTAAAAAGTTACTATTCACCAAAAATTATTTTCATCTCATTGAACCACATTTTAGTCCTTGATATTAACCGTGTCTGTCGGATTTTCGAAATTCCATTCACAGAAGCGGTAAAATTAAGTTTTATGCAAAATTCAGTTTTTAACCTACCACTTAGTGGTTTCACTATTCATCCAAAATTGAAAGTTTTCAGAAAAATACCAAAAATTAGGCCTAAGGTATATTTGATATTATGAACTCAAAAATGATGTCTATTTTACCAAATTCAAAACATATCAGTTTCATTAACTAATTTAAAAATTAATTCTCATCGTCAAAACAAATAGCGTGTTTTTAAGAGATAATAACTATCAAAAGATTGACACTAGTTTATAACTGGTTTAAATGTGAAATTACATACAATGACCAACATTGTATTAAATTGTAAAAAATATATTCTAAATATACTTTATAACCACTCAAATTAATAATTTATCAATATTAATTATTTCGATTAAAAAAGTTGTTTTTAATTAAAATTTAGTAATTTTTACTATTCATCAGAATATGAAAGTTATCCGAAAAGTACCAAAATTTCACCTTAGGCTAAATTCGATAGTACGAATCCAAAAATGAAGTTCATTTTGAAAAATAAGATTTACAGAATTTTAAAAAGTGGTTATTACTATTCATAACGGCTAGTTTTAATAATATTTTAATAACATATCTTTGTTTAGTGAAACTCAGTATTGCGTATTACACACGCTATCGAGGAAGGTCGTGATTGCGTGTAATGCAAGGCAAGTCAAGGATGCGTGTTGTGCAAGCTCCTTTTGGTGTAGCATACAACACAAGACATTAATAAAATTAAAAAGAATATTTTTAAAAAAAATCTTGGGATGTTACAGGGAAGGTAATTCTGATCCACTATTAGAGTAAAATTAATACATATACCATAGCTTCCCAGTGTCTCCATTTTTATGTGGGGTGAGATTTTTAAATATTAGACCAATCCTCACCAACCATTTGATCCATCATTTAGTCGTTGTCATCCATCTCATCTCGCATCTCACTAGTTTGAACTGAGGTCGTCCAATGCTCCCACGACATCTGTATAAGCTCGTGTCATCATCTTCTTGCCACTAGCACTCGATGATGGCCTTAATACACATCAGAGTTAATGATGAACCACAATTGGATCACCGTGTCCAATCATTTTGATATCATGAAGACTCTTGGATCGAACTGAGATCATGCATACAAGTCCAATTGCATGCATGTAACTAAATGATGCAGATCACAGTTTTTCTAAAGTAAAATGAAGTTGTAGAGGCCACATGGATTTTAGAGTGGATTTAAAATGAGATACATGCGATCTTAAATTCCTACATGTAGAGATTTTATCACTCACATGAAAAGGAAACAAGACAAGGTATGCATCATATCTTCAAAAAAGTTTGAAAATATTTAAATGAAAAATATTGTAGGCATTCAAAGAAATGATCTACATGAAATATATCTCAGTATTTGAATGTGTATGAGGCATTGATCTATGAATATAAAAAGAGAGTCTATGTGCTAAAGGAACTTTTTTTATTCATGCACCTAAGATCTCATGTTTCTCAAAAATAGAGGATCCCTCTTCCTGATTTGTGAAGGACGAGAAGAGAAACGTAGGCCTACAACAAGTGTTATGCACTCTTGATGTATCTCACGAAGAAGGAAGTGTTGAACCCTTTTTTTGAAGAATAAATATTGATCACACGATGTTTCTTGTCAAACCCTCACTGTGTCTCGTGAAGGAGATCATGTGGGTACCCAACTGGTGCATGTCAACCTTGTTATTCTTTGCTAACACGGAACCACAAACATACCCTAGTTCTGTGATGAAGAATAATGCATCCACTGCATGAAGAAGAAGATCCATGGATCTCTCTGATCTCATAAAGTTAAGAACCCCGGTATTTGTATGCTAAAGTTACACTATTTATAGGGGTCATTTTTGAAGAACAAGGAACATTCATGAAGGTGGTCAGTGTGTACATGCATGCATTCATATGCATGATTTGAAGAATCCTGAGGGAACATGTGTGCACATGTGAAGAAGAGGAAGAACCTTTCCAAAGGCCTACACTAATTTGGTTAGGGTTTCTTTGTGCATGGCTACACCAAGGTGATTCATGTTCATAAAAATAGAGAAGAAGTGGATGGTGTGTTTGGTTTGTTCATACAACATGCATGCACACATGTTCATGAATTAAGAACTCCCACACCAAGTGGAAATGGATAGGTGAAAAGGGAAGAAGAGAAGAGGCCATGTTTGACTGCAATGGTTTATAACCATTATGGTTTACACACAAGAGAGAAGAAGTGGGAGATAAGAGTTAAACTAAACTCCATATACATGATTCCATTTATACATGAAATGAAGAATAAAGAAGAAGTTAATTCTGATGAATCCCTGTAAGATGATCCTCATTGCTTGAATTATCACTTAGGTTTTTCTGATTCTATCCAAAAGAAGAAGAAGTTTTATGGAATTCAATTATTTCACTAAATAAGAAGAAACAATAAGAAGTGTGCACTTGGTTTTTCACCAAATAAGAAGAGAGAAGAAGAAGAGAGTTTTTTGCCTGCTTCTTTGCAAGTAACCAAGTTAAGAGCACAGAAGAATATCAAGAGAATAACATACCTTTTTCAAGAAGGGATAAGTCTATCTTTAGAGTTAGTATAAAGAACTAGAAAGGAGATGCGAGTTGGACGAGGTTATCACCAGTTCAGGGATGGGGATTGTTTCCCACCCCCTCCAATGTTTCAAGACTCACACTAACTAGGGGATTGTTTTCCTAGTCAAACTACTATAATGGTTACTACACAAAATTACAGAATACATGTATTGGTCATCACCATAAATGGAAAGGATATATCTTTTATTATTCAGTAGTGAAACTTGTAAAAATATCATGTTCATATTTTTACTTATTTATATTATTGCATGGGATAGGGAAAAGAGAATAAGAGAATAAATATCCTAATAGTTCAGCAGGTTTAGGGATAAAAGGCTAGAATTTTGGTTAAAATGTCCCCATTAAAAATTCACCCCCCCCCCCCCGCCCCCTCAGTGTTAGGTATATCCCAAACTGGTTCTCTCACCTAGAAAATGTGTATAGATTGATAGAACATGTGAAGGAATATATATCATATCAAAATGGATTCCCATTTATAAGCACCTCCATCACATGGAATATTAATAAGGAAAAATTTTCAGGACCTATATAATTATTGAAATAATTATATAAAGGTTGATCTACAAAGAAAAAAAGTATATAGGGAAGCACTGGAATGAAAAAATTTACCTTAATTATAATAAATGAATATTGGGATGAATGATATTCCACATGTTTATCAAGATAAATGATCATTATTATCAAAGGGATACATACATTGGGAAATAATAGTTCCAAAATAATCCAAAAATACTATTGTACAGTAGGGAGGATAAAATAAAACTATGAGAAAGAATTGAGTAAAATCGTAAAAGTACATGAAATCATAATGGAAATAAGAAATGATAAGACCACTTCTTCTCATTTTTCCCTGCAAATGATTCTCATTTATAGGGTGAGGTAGTGATCCCGTGACCCAAGAAAATGAAAATTATTTTTGGGGTGATGTAGTAATATCATTCCTCTTGAAAATAAAATCCATTTATGGGATGAAGAAGACATAACACCACCACCCCCAAAAAATGACTATTTTTCATGGCATGGAACATCATTTATTTTTCACCACATAGCACCATATGATTAATGCGGACAACAATTTTTATAAAGAAATTATTCTTACCCCATAAAAAATAATCTTATTTTCTCCCAAGAAAAATGGTTGAGATGATAAAATATGAAGAAGGTATGGTTATATGGGAAACTAGTAGGATAGAGGAGAATTTTTAGTGAGAAATAATATTTTCAAAAGGTAATCCACTTACCTCGTACCGTAAAGGAAAATGAATCTATTTGAATGTAGTCTTCTACTAAGAGGATTTTTTAGAAAATGAAACCCTTCTTGAGAGAGGAAAACCACCTTTTTTCCTTGATAAATCCCCCCCCCCCTCACACATTACATTTTTAAAGGAAGTTTCCCATGAAGGAACCTCCGTTGTAGAAGATCTCCCCTTTTTGATATCCCCATCCCGCATAACAATAATACAATGAATAGTGTTTCCTTATGTTGTTCACCTTTCCACTCTCACAATCCTCCTTCAATGCAGTGTTTTTATTCATATTATATCCTCTTTAATCTATCATAATGAATCCATCCAAACAACACAAAAAAAATTAGGCCAATGTAAGACCTCTTTTGATTCCCTTAGACTTGCATAGTCTGTGTATTGACACATCAGCATTTCCCTCCTTTGAGCATGAAATACCATGGTGAATAAAGTTTATTAATTTAACCTTCTTTAAATTTTGGTTCCATAGGATGTTAAAAATAATGAAGTCCCTCGGTAATGTGGATCCCAAGATTGTTGGTAGTATTGGAAACTTCTCGATTTAGAGAGTGACACTCGCTTCATGCAAGCTAACTGAAAAATGAAGTAAATCGAGTAGTATTGATGCCATATTTTTGAAAATTAATTGATTCATAAGCCTCATAATATGGTTTAGAAATAGGTATAAAGATGTAAATGGGTGATCCATGTCTTTATTCTTGATGGCCTCACTATATCCCCACCCTTTTCCACCAGTGAACATGGGATAACATCTCCTTTGAGAATACCTCCTTGAGTAGGCCCCTAGGGATTATTTAGAGATAGAATGGTTTCTTTCCATCCATATCCTTCTGTTTTCAATCATCAAATGAGTAATAAATCTCAATCCATGTGCTTCCAATTCATATTTGAGTCCCTCTGAGACATCATTTTGAAATATAGAGATCTTATACTTTCACTTGTTTCTCACACCATTATTGACTCACATGGACTGAGAGATCAATGATGATACTAACAATAGAATGGTTAAAATATCTCATGGGACCTTTACTAGGTGTAATCCCCAACTGTATTCCCATATTATGAAAGTGACATATTCATAGTGAGATAAACCTTGATAGGTTCATATTCCCAATGAATAATCCTTTGGATTACAATTCATGTATATGTATCCCCCAGTCATGATTGTGTGACGTGGTGATATTCTATTATATATTGTTTCTCACACTGAGAATGAATCTTCAGTGTTAGAGATTATTGGTCATCATGACACTAACATGGTAAAAATATTTCTTGGGTATACAGTTTATGTGTAAGTCATAGAATATTATGAACTACATGCACTTTGATTCTTGACCCAACATATATTCCATAAGTCTCCCCGAGGATAAAACCCTACATATTAAATCCACCATCACTTGCATGGGGGCATATTTCACTAACATATCCCCCCCAACTTGGTGGCCATATTCCTTCTAGGTCCTTTTTTATCTCATTCTCATCTATCCATATTCTTGTTGAGATCAATCTTCACAGTTTCATACTGAATATGATATTAATCCAATAGAATTCCGAAATATTCCCTATTTCATTGACCATAAAGGGATACTCATGTGAAATAAACAAAGTAGAATTTTATTTTCACCTTTAATCTTCAAATCCATTCTACCTAACATCACACTACATGGTATAGTCCTTGTCAAATGACTATAAAATGTGTGATGTGTCCTATAAAGAAGCACCAAACTATGTGGGGTATGATTCCATCTATAAGGATATATTGGAATCCTCAATCATAGACCTGATCTTAGCATCAAAACATAATCTTCCTCCCTAGATGACCATAAATTGCAGAGTTCCCAATTAAGATCATTTAAATAATATTTATTTAAAATAATGTATTAGAAACTAAAGAACAAAATACAATAGAGAACATGTGACACATACATATGGATCTTTCAATAGGTAACCTCATATACATTCATATGGTTTCATTTATGTTGAACCTCAAGTACATACATATGGTTACACCCACTTAATGAAATGTTGAAAATATTGAGGGTGACCAGTCATATGTTATGATTTATAAAGAATTTTTTAATATGGATTAAATATTCAAGAGATTCAAAAAGTATGGAACAATCCCACCCCCAATTGTGTGATTAGACCGACCACCTATCCTCTCTACCAATGTGCGTCTCCATGAATCGTTGAAAAATCTCCATGTAATAATCTATTATTAGAAATAAGGTTCGTATCATGGATAAGGGAACTGGTGAGTGTTTCCAATTCCATGAATAAATCATATATGAAAAAATTAGGATAGTGAATTCATTATAGGAAAAACTATCCATCCATATTCCATTCTATGAAAGGAATAAATTTTAATCCTGACCTGATTCCATCACAATATGAAGAAAAAAAATCTCCCACACATCAATGCATTTTATGTATTTTTTTAAATCAAAGTGTTCTCATCGTGGATCGGTTGAAGATATTAATCAATATATTTTGATTACTCCTGATACTAATTTTATGGTTCTTATTGTTTGGTTTTTTTCAAATCCCTTAGGAATGTTCATAATACCTCTATTAAAACCAAAAATATGTACAATGATCAATGAAAAATGTATGCATTTTATTCCATATGAGTTGGGTCCTCCAAAAACAATAGGATACTATCAGCCAGCCAACATCATCAATGTTAGGTGTCAACTTCACTAATCTGGGTATACCATATAAATGATATCATCCCAACCATGGAATATGAACATTGACATCTATAATAGATGAATCCCTATAGACTGTCCACATATCAATGATTAGTTATAAAGAAAAAAATCAATCATTCCACTATATAAAATATTTTTGGGAGAATAACCCTAAAATTTAATAGAATGTTCATACATTATCTTATAAATGTGTATTAGGATACGAATAGTATAACCATATCAACAAAAAATGAGTTTTCCTAAAGGGATCCTATTCGTACCTCTCATCGCTAATGCTGAGAAGTGTTGAACACTTATCATATTTAGGGTTCCGACTCATGGGAATAGAATTAGGTCACCAATAAACAAGCTCCCAGGATATCATTCTAGGGATGTAAAATATTCAATAACATGGATAATTATTATGCACCGATATCCACAAACTAATCCAACCAATATATTATGGTGGAAATTTTAAAACTGAGGAATATGTCTTACCTATGGCCAAGAAGTATTTCGATATAGCCAAGTAACATCATGAATACTTTTCTATCATACACAATCAAAAAATAGGGGTATAACCATTGTTTCCTACACTAAAAATCAAACCTATAATTATATGGTAGATTGAAATGGAATATTTTTGTAGGAATATATCTCTTATATAACCAACAAAAGGTCATATATCTTCATTCAATCTATAAAATTCAGTTATCACATCCTGGCGGTAATTGAGGGTAAATCCTCACTCCCTACCCACATTTGACAATGTTTTAAACACATATTGATGGTAGTTGTAGTAGATATTGGTTGACTTAAGAACCCCTCCCCCACCACTAGTGTATCTTGTCACTATAATCCAAATGCTACTCAATATAAGACACATATTCCTACTCCCATCAAGGATGGTTGTTGGTATATTCCCATGGTAGATGGATAATAAGATCAGGTGCACATACCTATTACAATTGGGGAGTATTGGAATATTATAATGTCAACTCTAGGATAGGATTATATCCCTTCCAAAATTATAGAAAACTATTACCATATTTTGACAGCAACAAAGTTGTCTCTTGGGTGGAATCCCATATATGAATGATGATCTCCCTGATAGGAAAATCTGAAAACCCAATAGAAAAAACATAAAAATAAAACCCAGAAAAGGTGATCAAAAATTCAAAAGTTATCCTACAACCACAATCTTCTCAATAATGGTATTCATGAGGCCCTAAATCATCTATCAATGGTGTTAAAGGATCCTGCCAGCCCCTCACACAATTAGGGATGTGGTAGTTGCAGTTTTTATGGTCCTCATCACAACATTGACTCCAACCACTGAAGAGGTCCTCTATAGAATATTCACCATAAATTCCTCCTTCACAGCCATACTAAGATCTTCCATGAGAACCTTTATCGTGATGAGTACTACATAAACTACCCTCATGGTTAGAATATCAAATGGATAGAAGATCCTCCCCTTTCTAATGTCCACTTCAAGGCCCTTTATAGGGTATGCCCTACAAGAATCCTCCATCTGAGAGAAAATTAATCCATAATGGTTGTCCTCTAATGATAGTGCTCACTGCAATTTTCATGCCCATAATATTATTTCATTTTGGCAAGATGGTCCTCCCCTTTTCAAATCAACTATGATAAATATCTCATATAATGAGGAACTTGGGGAGATAAGTTTATTCATGTTTGATTCCATATCATTGAAAAGTGATACTCCTTCTCAAATAGATGATATAATAAGGAAATTTTCATTATATGAGCCACACTTAGATTACCAAACTTCCAATACTGTAGAGATGATCACTGATAAATTTTCCAAAAACAATAAGGTAGACATAAACATCCAATTTAGTAAGATTATATAGAGGGATATATAACAAAATAATAAGAAAATATATTTTTCTTAAGGATTCAACTAGAAAAATATAACATATCATTCATGTTCAGGTAGTTGGAAACTCTTCAGTATGATAATATAAATAATTTTCTATATGAATGCATACATCATATTCATATGAATCTATGGATTATTCTTATATATTTAAAATAAAAACACATTAAATAAAAAGTCTATATATATCGCATCAAGGAAATAAGAAATAGGTGTCATAAAATTGATTATGATACTTATCCAATTTTATAATTACCAAAAATGAAAAAGGGATATTGAAATACTCATCATACATTCCATAAGATGTTTCTCAAGCTTTTTCAGTTGATTGCTGATTCCCCTAGTGGAATCCATATATTGGGATGGGGTGAACATAGAGCACTACATTTCACCCCTCTCCATGGTCAAAAATTCCCTCAAGAGGTGATATCTTTTAATTTCATCACTTTGATTCATCTCCTAGAAATAATATTTTCAGAAAAAATATGGCATGGTTGACAAAAATCATCCCTGGAAAACTCGAATGAGTATTGATCCTAATGAGAGTGATATATCAAGACACTCTTACACTAATCACCAAAAAATATTGATCAAGAATGTCATTTATGGAGATTTAATCTGTGAGAGGAATAAATTACCTTAGAAACAATGAAACTACATTCAAAGAATGTATTTAACACATTGAATTCTCAAGAAAATATCAATAGGATTAAAAAGGAATCAGTTATAGTAGAAGTTTTAGCAAAGGAGTATCCCCATCCCATAGTTCTAGGGTAATTATTAACATGTTGGCCCCTTCAAGGTCACTAAACCCAGTCTAAAATGTTAAAATAGTGGATTTGTTAAAGGGTCAACCCATAGTGTTGGGGTCACTATTATCTCAATACCCTCCCCCACAAAGGTCAGTATTCACCTAACAAGGATGAATTTCAAAAAAATGGATCCTCATAGAGTGTCTCATCTAGTTAACCACTTTTATAATATTGAATTCCTAAAAAAAGTTATATAGGGATTCTCTTTGGGACACCCTTCACAAGATAACTATGGGAGAATCCTCATGAGAAAGGATGATTCTCAGTAGAGGTCACAAGACAAATAGACATTCCAATGGAGTAACTTATTCTGAAGAACATTACTATCTCTATCAATATCTCAAAGGATTTTTTCCCTACTATCTTCCATGTGTTGAGGTCATTCCATCAATGTATTAATCATTGATAAATTTATTCTCTACTGACCCCACGGATGATACAGAAAATTTAGCCAATTTAGGGGATTAAGAAGAGACTTTTTCTACTAAAAAAATAGTCCAAACTGAAATAATAAAATAAAGTGAGGGTACATGATATCAATGGTTCACTAAAATTTTTTAAAACCCATGATTACTCAGCTACCACTTTCTTTATGAGATTCAAGAAAGGAAAAGGGTATTTCTATGGAAATATCAAATCATTTACCCATGGAAGTTTAATCACTTGTGTTTGAGGAAATATCCAGTCATTATGTGGTGGAGATGGAGGATTTGATGAAATTCAACAAGAAAAATCCCAAAAAACCCCTTGAATGAATGTTATTTAAATAGAACCTCATGATACTCACCCATTCTATATCTCCCAAAAAGAAAATGTATTCATTGTAGTGATAGTAGATCGAGAAACTCTTCTATACATAAGAGATGACCCATTTAGTTGGATCCAGTGACTTTTGGATGTCAGGAGTTCTCTCAACTTGATAAGAAAATTGAACTATGTTAGGAAAATTATCATAGGACATCTCATGTAGGTATAAATGAAAAATAAAAGAAAGGACACCACATCAGGCCCCACTAATTTCATCCCCTATTCAAATTCTTTCTCATCTTTCCTTCCTATCATAGATCATTGACATGATTGGATTATTAAAATCCATCTTGGATTCCATGGAAAGACGGTGTAGACCAATGCATTTAGAGAGGATTCCTTACCTAGTATGGGTAGACACAAAAATTTCCCCAACATAACATTGGGTATCCTTAATGTTTTATATTTAATGGCTTAAGAGATCCAAAATAGAAGTTTATGTATTCTATTTCTTATATTTACCTATTATGGGGAATCATGAATGGAAAAAAACTCATGTTCTTTATACAGACCTTGGAAGGACCATCCTTCTTCTAGTATACCAGTTTACTAACTAGGTTGATCAAATTACATGAAGATCTCTATTAGTAGATTCTCTATCCATTAATCACAATGTTGTAGAAGAAAATGATACTTATAGATTCAAATTTCAAGAAAAAAATGTATAATAGAGTCTCATATGTCATATCTAGGTGGAAGGGTCTGATTTACCCTATTAACATAGATCTTCCTTAGAAATATTTTTTGGGACTATGTATAGAGAACCACTATGATGAGTTGAAAAGGATACACATTTTGATAAAGTATCATGAAAGGGTTTAGGATGTTTCCACAGTCATATAGAGTTTGGAAAATTACATTTGGTTATCAAAATCCATGTCTCAACCCATTTTTTTAGTCCAAGGGAAAAAATGTGTAAAGTGGAAATTGTGACCTTTATAGTTAAGCCAACTCTAAAACCATCTCCAAATCTAATGTGTGTTTCTTATCCCACAGTAACCCTAACATTAATGGAAATAATAGAAGTGATACCCCCATCAGGATCAAAAAATAGAGAAACATTTCTCATTAAGATAATAAGAATAACATTTATTCCTTCCATGATGAATAATTTCTTGGAAAAATTATATAATATATGGAATTACACTCATTAATGATTCAGCATACCAAAATATATAATCCATTAAACCTCATTGATGACCAAAATTATTACACCTTTCACCGAATTTCAGGCCATGCAATTTAAAATTGCTTTATCTTTAAATAAATTCTGTTAATGATTATTTATTTTTGGAATTAAACCTAAGAAATGTATCTATACTAGTGTAATACATGTATTCTACCATTCGAGATAATGAGGGTGAATTTTAATATGTTTCAAGAAATGGTGCCTAGATGTTCGGTGATTAAATGTCCAAAAAGGCTATTAATTAGAGTCATGTTATCCTCAAGTAACAATTAAGATATGCAATTATATCCCTAATCTATTCTTCCAAAATGTGACCAACCTCATTGCACTACATTCTTCTTGATGTTAGTCTTCTAATAAATAGGGTAACAGGAAAGGAATAAGTCAATAATAGGAATATAAACTTATACCATGTCCAAAGTTAGTCCCAAACCTCTCAAAAATCATGCCTGAAATCCCAAGATCCTGGGAACCGTCCCATAAAAAGTTTTCATGATGATTGTGACATAAAATAGTACAACGTGCATAAACCCAAAAAACAGAGTCATCATCAAATGATGAATAAATATTTGGTGCAATTAATTTCCTTCATTTAATAGATCCCTTATATTTTAATGAGTATGGTTATGAGTGTTATCCCCCTTTACCAATGTTTGGAACCAGAGGTAGAGGCTATGGGAGTTGAAAGAATATAGGAAGATGTAATCATGTAAAAACTCAATAATATGGACACATAGTCCCCATACCTATTTATTCTACTAAATATATAGTAAATATATTTAGTATTCCTATATAGAGCTTTAAAATACAGAAAAAATTTAAAAGATAAATCCATACATGATTCTTTTTATTAGAACATCTAGACAAGGTGTAACTTTCTAACAAACCCATATGAGTAGGAATACCAATTCATCTTAATCTACTAGTGATGAGAGTTCATGAAACTTTTATTAAAATTTTATTCCCACCAACATTAAGAACATTAGTATATAAATAACATATTAAGGATAAATAGGGAATACTATACCATTGGATCCAAAATATTTAACTTTTAAGCAATTAGACTGGGTTAGATCTTGGCATTCTATCTTGGATTCGATCGATTTAACAAATTACCTTTGTGAAATTCTAGTATATTACTCTCTAATATCTCCAAATTTTGAAGATAATGTCACCATAACTAAAAATATCATGCAGATAATGATCCTATGGAATGTCACATAGTCATTTATTTCATAGAGAATGACATATATACTACCATGAAGGGACATATCAGGATAATGTATTTATCACATAAGCACGATGAAATTGTCACATGATGATATTCAATTGATGATGGATTAGGGATCATACTTATTCTAGTCTGAAACTTCCATCGATTGGGTTTAAGTGAATCCAAAATTTACCATTATTCTCTATAACTTATGATTTATAAAACGATTGAGAATAATATTGTTGGATGAATCATGATTCACACTCAACTCAGGGACATTTTATCAAAATCATATTTTTTTGGTTTTTCAATATGTTATGGCCTTTATTGTTCTTCTAGGAAGGCTTTTGTTCCATCAAAATGTTAAAATCCCTTCATCATACAATAATTGTATCAAATACCATGTTAATAAACTAATCAGGATATTTCATAGTGATAAGGAACTATTCAATTCTTGTAAATCTCAATACATCGGTGTTAAATATTATTGTAGAGAAGGGAATGATCCAACTACTGATGATTTCACTTGGGTTACTGCCCCCAAATAGTATGGATATATCCCCATCTAACTGGTTTAAAAATAATAATGATGAATATTTATTTCCAATTAACCATATTGAAAGTGAAAGTTCCTATTTTTTCATTCATTCATAAACTCCAATGATACTAATAGAATTTACAAAATTAGAAAATATTAATGAGGTCTTAGACCATGATAACATCTAATAAAACCTAGGTAAAAATACATTCATTTTGTATGTATATAATAAAAATATACCTACACCAATAACTAACACTAAAGAAACTATCGCATCACTGATAGAGAATGGGAATACACTTACAATATCATTCAAGTACTAGGATATTTGTATTTCACATAACTCTAATGATTCCACTTTATCACCCCCACCCCCAAGATTTTTATTGGAATAGGGGGATGAATAAGTCGGTGACCTCTAGGACTCCCTTATATAATTCAAGTAAGGTTTCTCTACCACTATCAGTGTCATCCGGAAGATAATCCTAGGGAGAAAGGAGGATCCACAGCCAACATTGATTAGCAAAAACCATATCCCCTGGTGAAAGAAAGGTATATAAATTTTTTTCACATAGCATCAAGGTGTGTTCAACTTGATTTAAATAAAAATACTAGTCTTTGATTCCAATGTAGTCACACACCACTTGAGTCTACTAGAAGATCACCATAGTTAAAAATGGTTGCAAGAATAAGACATCTAACTCATTATTGAAAGGTTAAAGATGATGTCGATGAGATCATCAATACTAACATCATTCAAGAATTCCAATCCCTAAAATTTATTTCCAATATTGTTCTGGTCAAAAATAATAATGGTAATATCATACTATGAATCTATTTTAGTTTTCTTAACCCGTATTTTCCAAAATATGATTTCCATATCCTGATTATAGATTATATGATCAATTAAAATACTCTCTGTCATTCTCTATTCATTATGAATGTATATTCTTAATATAACAAAATCTAAATTCTGCTAAAATATAATGATTTTTCTATATTTAAGGCACACCATGGGGTATACTAGTATAGGGTGATTCATTTTACTTTGAAGAATTCTCACACTACATAACAACATGCTATGAAACCTATTTTTAATCTTTTCATATGAAAATATATCAAATGTTAATTAGATGACTTCGTGATGATATAATTATAGCATTATGATCATCTTTCTGACCATAAGATAGTTTCAAGAAATCTATGACAATGCATCATAAAAATAAATCCATTTTAATTTTATTTCAGTGTTATATTTTGAATTTTTCTTGGCTTCATGGTATGCCATTTTGGAATCAATGTTGATCATGAGAATACCAAGGCTATCCTAGATATGTCACCTCACCAAAACCTCTAAAAATTGAGAGGAATACAATGGAAATGATGTATATTCGATGATTCATTTCAAATCATGAAGGGAATTTTTTCCCCACACTAGACAAATAAAGAATGGGGTCAGTTATAAATTTACTATTGACTCTCAAGAGGGATTCAATAACATCATGAAAAATATTTTGAATCTACCAGTACTATTTCACTTGGTTGAATGAAATATCGTCATTATATATTTGAAAACATTGTAGAAATAATTGGGTGCTTTAATAAGTCAAATTAGTGATGTATTATATAATAAAAAAACCTATTATCTCATTCAAACCTTGTTGAATAGTGAGATATGATATTCAGATATCAATAATCGGTGACCAAAATTGATCTTTCAACTCAAAAGAAAAGGCGCAATCTACAGTACCATGAGGTCTACTTATTTTCTTATAATGACCAACTCAAATATATCTTTTTCCATCCTATATTAACTAGATTACTTTCTTGATGTAAGGACATATTAAAATAGTTTTATATTCAGTTAACACCAAAAATAATATTAAAAGGAAAAGAATTAGAATATTTCATTGAAAAGAATCCATTTATAGAAAGAATCCCTTTAGAAATTGAGTTTCTTAATGAATATATTTTATAATGTACATATTACCCCAAGACACAATAAAATTACTTAGATGGTGATTCTAGAATCCCAATAGGTAAGAGAATTTAAAACTCCAAAATTAATTGATTTTGTTTGGTTGAAATTAATATATCCCCAATTATTGTTGTTCTGCCTTATTCCTTTTATATATTCAAATGTCTTCACCAAAAGTTATCTCGAATATAAATACTTTATTTTATTTTATTAATTGGAATTCAAGATACTAGTGTCCCACATAAAAATTAAAGGAGACTTAGAGATGGTAATCAATTAGTTAAATGGATATTATGAAACAAAAACCAAAAACATGACCCATACTTAACTTTGTGAGAGGGTTGAATAATTAATTCCCATTAGATATGACAGTAAATCACATGTCTCACTCAAAAAATACCCAAGATGATTTATTATAAAATGTGGCTATAACCTTGGCATATCTAGAGAGGGATGCAATAGTCATCAACATTGTGAACTACATGATGGTATCACCATTAATTTCAAAACAATGAAGAATAGATCGACTAGGTTAATTTCATACTTGAACCAGATAATCTTACAAATGGTTGGAATATACCCACAATGGACTACCTACAATATAAGATTCTTCTATCAAATAGAGAAAAAAAGGGAAAATGTAAAAGTGGGAAGTCAATTTCTCTCTATTTGAAAACCTTAGTCACTAAAGGGTCCTCTATAAGTAAGGTTTTTATGTAGTTCTCCTCAAATTAATTGATGTGGAGGAGAATATTGTTGTCATAGAAGAATTCCAAAATGGAAACATGGGTTCCCACCATTCATGGATCATGCTTTCCGACTAAATTATAAGTATTGGGTATTATGGACTTCAATGACATGGAATTCACCAAATGGTTCCACTACTCTCAAATACATGCCAACATTATCCATCAACCCTATAGTTACTTCACTCCAAAAAATACCTTTGCTCATTTTCATTATGGTGAATGGATATTGTAGGGCCATATCCTCTAGCTATTGATAAGAGTTTCTAATACATACTTACTATTACTAAATTCTTTTCCAAATGTGAAGAAGTGATACCAATCAAAGATTTTGTGAAAAAGATCATCATGAAAATCTTTAATTATAATATTATTTCTAGATTTCGTTTAAATCACATAAAATTGACATAAAATTGAACCAATACATGTTCTACTAAATTGAATAGGTTGTATTTGGAGTATAACATTGTGTCCAATAATTTGTCTTGCTATTATATTATGTAAAATGGAATGATATATTATTTTAATAAAACACTATCAAATATATCACATCCATGAATTATTTTAAAGGTATTTTTAATTTAATTTCTATTATTTCTTTTTTTGGGGTTTCTGAAGTTTTTTTTGGGAAACGGGGGTTTCATCATGATTTGGGCCAAACCGTGAGTCCATTTCCAGATTTAATAATGAAATTTTTTCCTTTTATATGTCCTTCATTGTTTTTAAAAAAATTCCCCATTAAACTTCCCGCTTGGCCTCCCCTGACCTATTCAAACCACCATGTCAATTTAGACCCCTTATGAACTCATTATCATTTTGGATTTGCGTGATTTATTTTGGCATTGGGCCAACCCATGAGCACATTTCCAACCTTAAAAAAAATAATTTGTTAATATATCATTCATTTTTTAATTTTTTTATTTAGTGATTACTCCTCCCAATAAATTCCATAAACCTTAGGCTCACCCCCATTATTGATTCTCCCTCTTTAGAGCTCATTTTCATAATGGATTAGCACGAAATTTCTCAGGAATTATCAAATAATCCATATTTGAAAAGGTAATTCATTTCATCCATAAATCATTCATTTTTAACGTTTTCTCCCCATTTCAGTCCCCAGACAACCTCCTCAACCTCATTAGATCCCTTCAATTATTTTTGGTTGCTTAGATTTTCACCTTTTGGTGGATTGTGGGAGATTTCTTCAAGATCTCTCAAGTAAGTCAGATCCCTTCCTTCATCCTCCCATTTTATTAGGGTTTCTTCCATTTCTTCTTGAAGTTACTATTGTATATAAAGTAGGGATTAGAACCTATGGTTTGATCTTGGGTTCATTGGTCTTATATTGTGGTTTTAGGTTTTATTGAACTCCCTTGTGATGCGATGGTGGTGTGGGAGAACATTCACACAAGGATTTGGAGTTTTGACATTTTTGGTAGGTGATTCCACATGTAATCACTCTTGGATGGTTTATAATTGTTGTATTTCTAATATTTACATGTTCATATTCCTTTTTAATTGGTGAAAAAACTATTTTTGGTGGCATTTCTTAAGTGAATGGTGCTAAAATGGCTTTTTTGCGTGAAAATCGGTGTTTTCATGGATATCCCATGTTGGATCATTTGGGGTTTTTTTCTAAATCATGAAATGGTTTTATTAAAAAAATAGTGTTGTAAATTATTTTTTAGTGAAATATGGGTGTAAACATGGTGTTCAATGTGGGGTTTTCAATGTTTTTTATGTGAAAAATATTGTTATTCTTTATGGTGTTGTTTTACAGAAATTATAAATGTTTTATTGAGTGATATAAGTGGTGAAAAGAATGTGTAGCTAATATTTTGAATGTGGGTTACCAGAACTGATAATTTTATATGAAATTTTCATTTGGTAACATGTTTAATTCATTGGAGAACAAAGGGGGGGAACTCGGGTATCTAGATGGGCAGATGTGTACCAGTACACTAGTAGTTAAGAGTGGGTTTGTCCCTATTTTACTTAGCATGATAGACATTGAAAAAACTAAAAAACTATATTGGTTAAGTTTTGGTACCACTAGTTAATGTTTATGTTTCCTACTAGTGGATCATTCCCGAGAACAGATATTACTATGGTTACTTTACACTAAGATAATAGGTACATGGTGTCCGAGACTAACTAGTTCCTAGGGGTGTTCCAGAGATTAGTGATCATTGGATAGTCTATATTTATCATTGAATTAGGGTGTTTTTGGATAGAAAAATTTAATAGCTTACATTTTTTTATTAAAGTTTTACTCTTGTTGAAATTTCACGTTGATAACTGTTTACCTTTAAAAGTTTCATTTATTAGAATTTATTGCCACCATTTCATGTTTATCCAAAACATGTATTATTTTCATCTTATATTTCTTACTATATGGAATAATTTTTGTGGTATCATATTGGTATTATTATCACACCCTACTTACACCCATTGGGTTTATGTATACTTGATCATGTTTTATGCAGGTAAAGTCAAGGCCTTGGGTGATGGCTATTCAGGTTGCTAGTTTCTTCCCTTGGTGTAGTGTTGTGGAGAGGGCTTGCGGGTGATAACCCCTTGTCATGTGGAGTTACATGGGATGTTTTTATGAAACTTTTATGTATATTTTTACCTAATTAGTTTTTTTAAAACCTATGTTTTCAGTTATGTATTTTATTTAAGGCATGATTGGAATAAATATTCAAATTTTGTTTATTGATTGTTTTTTGTTGTCAAATGATTCTAAATTGAGATAAATCTTTCCCAAAACAGAATCTATGTTACCCGATCACTTATTTCATCCTGTGGGGATATGGAATTCTTATAGGGTCTTTCCATCGTCTGGTTTTGGTGCCGGTTATGATGGAGACCATATTTCATCCATGATAAAATTATATCAAATGCAGACAATGTTTTTGGGTTGTATTAATATTTTTGGATGAGTCAGGCTAGACAAGAGATAGGATTGTCAAGGCTCAAAGTTTTGGTCTCAAGTAGGGTTCCTATTCTAAACCTCTCATGGTAGACCTCGATTCACAAGGGTACATTGTAATTGTTTGTTTGACATCACTTCCAGCTG
Organism: Viscum album; assembly: GCA_963277665.1. NCBI lineage: Eukaryota > Viridiplantae > Streptophyta > Magnoliopsida > Santalales > Viscaceae > Viscum > Viscum album. The sequence continues at coordinate 762,831,693 of OY728166.1, forward strand.
AGTTGGATGCAGACTACACAAGGACATCGGGTGGGGGTTGAGTAGTTTTTTTTTCTTATTGTAATGTGTTAGGATTATTTATATTTGATTTTATTGGTGAAATTTTCCAGATTTATATAATGATTTTTGTTCTTATTATTGTTTTATTTTTTATCTACATGCCACCCCGAAAAGATCCCATGCACCCATGGGAGAAAACCTAAGAGATTTCTCTCTCACCGCTTGATCAGAGGCTAGTAGAGGTTGTGGTTCAGGTTGTCTGGGATCTAGGATAAGGACTGGATCATATTCCATCTATGGTTAGGGAGGATGATATCATTCATAGGATGGAAAAATCCTAGGTGTTTCTAAAAAATAATCCACCTACTTTCTGAGGTAGCACAGAACCCCATGAAGCAAAGGAGTGTCTTGAAAAGATAGACCACATGTATGAGTTCTCGGACACACCAGAGGAGGTCGGGGTGAAGTGTGCTTATTTCTTGTTTGATGTTCCTAGACATAGGTGGTGGGAATTAGTGCTTCAAATTGGGAAGCATGAGCAGATGAGTTGGAAGGTCTTCAAGGTTATCTTCCATGACCAACACTGTCCTGAAATTATGTCATATGATCGATCTCGAGAGTTTGTAGAGCTTGTTCAAGGGGATATTTATATGATGGAGTATGCCAATTGATTTGTTGTGTTGGTCCAGTATGCTCAGGAAATGGTCTCTAATGAGAAGATGAAGGCCCATATGTTTGATAGAGGTCTGCGGACATAGATATATTCCTATGTCTTCATGTTCAAGCTAAAAACCTATGCAGAGGTGGTTGATCGGGCATGTATGGTGTAGATCGATTACACGAGGAGGGATGGTTTTTCTGGGATGAAATTAGGTCCGGGAAGTGGAATCTCTTCTAAGAATAAAAATAAGTGGGAGGAGTAGGGAAATAAGGGGGTGGCAGATCAGTCCAACCTTCCAGGTAGTTTTCTTTAGTGGATTCTAATGAGAGGTACATTGTGTACCACTAGTGTGGGAGGATAGGTCAAATCCGATCAACATGTACTTTTCCTCTGAATCCTTGTTATCGGTGTGTTGTTATGGTAAACTTTCAATTCTTTTTCATGATGGCATGTCCACTCCAAAGTGGGGTATGATCAGTGGCCTCCATGGGAGTGTCATCTCAATCAGAGCTATCGAGGATATGGGGATCTCAATTTGGTGTCCATGGCAGAAGGTCCGGATCATCTTCTAGGAAGATCCAGTTTAGATCAAAGATATAAGAAAGTGTGCATTCTCATGAAGAGACTAGGAATATTAATGTGGTGGATCATGCATCAGCGGGATCAGAGGTGGAATAGTCGACTATTTGAGGTACCGTTCTGATTGCATCTTCTATAGCTGCTGCTCTGTTTGATACCAGTTCTTCTGTATCATTCATCTATGCTCGTACTGTGAACATTCTGAATTTTCCAGCCGATATGTTGTCCTTTACAATGGATTTGGTGATGCCGCTGGGAAAGAAGAAGGAACAGGGTCTCTAGTTCCCGTCATGTATGATTTCCATGTCAAGGGTTGAGATAGAGTGGGACCTTCTGTTCTTAGATGTGGATCATTATGATGTGATACTTGGCATGGATTGGATCATTCACTTTTAACAGAACATCGATTGTTATAGGAGGAGGGTGATGTTCACTGCATCTGATGGGAGTCGTCAGGTTTTTCTTATGGAATGGGATCCTTGGTCAGGTCACGTAGGACATCTACTACCAATGTTTGGGAATATTATCTTCTGGTTATCATCACTCATGCTTTATTATGATGTTTGTTTTCAATAGGTGGACTACCTCATGTAGTGGATGAGTTTCTAGAGGTATTCCCGTATTATTTTTCAAGATTTCCTCTAGAGCAGGATGTGGAGTTCTCAATTGATTTGGTGCCTATAAAATAGTTGATATCTCTTATCTCGTATCATATGGACCCCACAAAATTAAGGGGATTAATGTTTAAACTAGATGACTTGGAATCCAATGGAATCATTCTCCCGAGCGTGTCTCCTAGGGTTGCTCATATTCTTTTTTTGAAGGAAGATCGGTCCCTTTAGTTGTGCATTGAATACTGAAATATGAATAAAGTAACCATCAATAAAAAATATCATTTTCCTCGAATAGATGATTTTTTTACCAGTTGAAAGTATAAAAGTGGTTCTTCAAAATAGACTTGCGTTTTAGTTACCATAACCTTAGGGTGAAAGAGACAGATATCCCAAAGATAGCCTTCCAAAGTAGGTATGACCTCTTTGAGAATATGGTATTGCCCTTCAGATTGACCAATGATTCATTGGTCATTATGGAACTCATAAATAAGTTGTTCCACTGGTATCTCAATTCCTTCATTGTGGTGTCCATGGAATACATCCTTGTTTACTATGGATTTGAGATGGAACACGATCATCATCTACGGATCATGTAATCCACTTTTCGGGATCATTGTCTCTATAAAAAAATTTCAAGTGCTCTTTCTGGATCAGGTAGTTGAGGTTTATGGGGAATTTGATCTCAGAGAAAGGGGTTTCAGTGGACCCTGAGAAGATCAGTGCAGTTATGTCCGGGGGGGAGTAGAATAACGTTTTCTAGATCAGAAGTTTCCTTGGCCTATCTAGTTACTAAAGGTGGTTTGTTCGGGATTTCACTTTGCTTGCTTCACCCATAACCGTGCTCACCCAGAAATGGGTGAAGTTTGTACGAGGCCCAGAGTGTCCGGAATCCTTCTACCAATTGAAGAGGTGGTTGACTACTTCCCCCATGGTGATTTTAATGGATGTGAGAAATGGGTATGTGGTATAATGTGACCCATTAGGTATTGGTCTTGGGTGTATGCTTATGCAGGTTGGTCATGTGGTGGCATATGGTTCTTGCCAACTCCAACCACAAGAAAATAATTTTCTGAATAATGAATTGGGTTTAGCAGTTGTGATGCACGATTTGAAGACTTGGTGCCACTACCTCTTTGGGGAGATATTTATAGTCTATTCTAATCACAAAATCCTCTCCTACATTTTTTGGAAGAAGGACCTCAATCTGAGGCAGCGCCGTTGGATAGAGTACTTGTGGGGTTTTGACATTGACATTGTATAAACCCTGACAAATGGTAATGTGGTGGAAGATTCTTTAAGTAGAAAACTACCAATGCAAGCCTTGAAGAATTCCAGAGATTAGTGGACTCTGGTGGGGATCTTCTCTCAGATTCATGTTGAGACAGAGAATCAAAGTGGAGGTGTGTTCTTGGTGGGAGTTTTTTTACACCTCTCTTAGAGTTGATTCAGCGAGAGCATCCCAGTGATGATATTTCTTTGTGGTTAAGGTTGATTCATTATATTTGGGATTAGTCTTCTGATTGGTCATAGTCTCCTGAGGGAATCTTGTGTTTCAAGTGACGTTTTGTAGCGTTGTTGTCTCTATAGAATGTGGTGATGTAGGATAGCCACCAGTCTTTGTGGTTTGTCCATCCGGGTGCCACCAAGATGTATTATGATGTGTGACGACAGTTCTGGTGGCCAGGTATTAGAAGAAACATACCTAACTTCATGTTGAGATGTTACACATGTCAATATGTGAAAGAGAAGCACTAAAGGCCCTTTGGTTTTCTCCATCCATTACCTACTCCTACCTATAAGTGTGAAGAGGTCACCATGGACTTCATTTTTGGATTAACTCATACACCTCAAGGTAAGAATTTCATTTGGGTGTTTATTGATCATCTAACCAAATCATCCCACTTCATTATAATCAATGATACTACTAAAGTGGATGAGTTTGGCGGTTTGTATCTCCAGAAGGTGGTAAGGATTCATAGAGTGCCATCAGTAGTTGTCTCAGATAGAGACCCTCATTTCACTTATCATTTTTAGGAAGGCCTTTAGAAGGCCTTGGGGTAACAGATTAATATGATCATGGCTTACCATCCTTAAACGGATGGTGAGACAGAGTGGGAGAATCAAATCATGGAGGACATGCTTCGTGTATATGTTTTGGACATTTGAGGTTCATGGGATATCCATATGAAATTGGTTTAATTTTTCTTTAATAATAGTTACTAATCATTGATTCAAATGGATCTTTTTGAGGCTCTATATGGTCGGCCTTTTCGGTCTCCCATGTGTTGGGTTGAGGTAGGTGAGACTTTATTGTTGGGGATAAGCCTTGTGTAGGGGATGTCTTAGAAGGTCAATTTGATCAGGTAGATCGTGATGATAGCTCAGAGTCATCATAAATATTATGCTGACCAGAGGTGTCAAGACCTTATTTTTCTATAGATGACTGGTTATTCAAGAAAGTGGCCCCTCGTCTAGGCCATTGTCAATTAGGTATGAAAGGGAAGCTGATGCCATGGTATTTTGGTCCTTTTGGGATCTTGAATGTATTGATAGGGTGGAATACATATTTTCCTTTCCTTCTTATTTGACTACCATTCATGACATCTTCCACGTCTCCCATTTGAAAAAGTATAACTCAAATCTGTCCCATGTGCTGAATTGGGAAGAAATTGGGATAGATCCCAACTTTTTGGTGTTTGAGTGGCCAATGATAATTGTGGACTCCCAAAAAAAATTTGAGGGAAGACTATTCCTCTAGTTTGAGTCCTCGGGTAGCATGGGAGTAATGAGCAAGAATCATGGGAGTATATGTCTTGGGTCGAAGAGCAGTTTCCGTTTCACTAATATGATTATGATTCATGATGAATTCCTGAGGGAAAAAAGTTTTTATGGTGGGGAGAATTGTCACATCCCTAACTTCTTTTAAAGGTATTTTTCATTTAATTTCTATCCTTTCTTTATTTGGGGGGGTTTCCCATGTATTTTTTGAGAAAGGGTGGTTTCATCATGATTTGGGCCAAACCGTGAGCTCATTTCAATATTTAAAAACAAAATTTTCTTCTGTTATAACTCTTTCATTTTTTTAACATTTTTCACCCATTATACTTACCACATGGCCTCCCCTGACCATTTAAAACTACCATGCCAATTTGGACCCCTTAATAACTCATTATCATTTTTTATTTGGATGATTTAGTTAGGAGTTTTTCCAACCTATGAGCCCATTTCATGCTTTTTGAAAAATTAATTCTATAATATGTCATTAATTTTTTAATTTTTCAGTGATTCCAACACCCAAATGAATCCAAAAACCCTAGGCGCACTCTGATTATCAAGTTTTCCTCTTTATATCTCTTTTTCGTTACGGATTAGGGTGAACTTTCTCAAGGTTTATTAAATCATCCACATTTGATATGGTAATTTGTTTCACTCATAAATCATTCCATTTTAACACTTTCCCACCATTTTAGTCCCCAAATGACCTCCTCGTCCTCATTATAGCCTCCATATATGTTTTGGTTTCTTGGAGATTCATATTATGGTGGATTTGGGGCAATTTATTCAAGATCTCTTATGTTAGTGGGTTTCATTCCTTCCTCCTCCCATTTGCATAGGGTTTCTTCCATTTCTTCTTGAAGTTCCTATTGTCCAATAATTATAGATTTAAACCTATGGTTTTATCATGGATTTCTTAGTCTAATATTATTGATTTATGTTTGATTGAACTCCATTGTGGTGTGATGGGGGTTCGGGTGAATATTCGCATAAGGATTTGGTGTTTTTAAACTTATGGATGGTGATTCAGGTGTATGAACTATTAGATGATTTATAATTTCTAGATTTGTAATTTTTTAATGTTAAGATTGCTTTTTCATTGGTGCGAAAACTATTTTTGGTGGAATTTGTTAAGAGAATGGTGCTCAAATGGAATTTTTGTGTGAAAATGGGTGTTTTTCATGGATATCCCATGTTGGATCATTTGGGGTTATTTTTTAATTAATGAAATTGTTTTATTAAAATGATTTAGTTATATAAATTCTGTTTTTGTGAAATATGGGTATGAACATGGTGTTTAATGTGGGGTTTTCAATGGATTTTATGTTCAAAACAATGTCATATTATATGATATTGTTTTATGGAAATTATAAATGTTTTATTGAGTGATATAAGTGGTTTAAAGCGTGTGTATCTAATGTTTTTAATGTGGGTGACCCGAACTGATGATTTTATGTGCAATTGGATTTTTGTAACATGTGTAATTCATTTGATCGCCAAGGGAAAACCTAGGTATCTAGATGGGTGGATGTGTACCAGTACGCTAGTGATCCGGAGTGGTTTTGTCTCTGTTTCACTTGGCATGTTGGACATTGAAAATACTAAAAAACTATATTGATGATTTTTGGGGACCAATAGGTTATAGGTTTGTTCCCTACTAGTGACTCATGCATGAGAATGGATATTTCTATGGTTACTTTACACCGAGATACGAGGTACTTGGGGCCCGAAACTAAATAGTTCCTAGGGTGTTCCTGAGATTAGAGATCATTGGATATTTTCTATTTATCATTAAATTAGGGTGTGTTTGGATGGAAAAATCAGTATCTTACATGTTTTAATTAACGTTTTTTACTCTCTAAAATTTCCCTTTGAAAATTGTTTGCCTTTGAAATTTTCATTCATTAGAATTTATTGCCACTATTTCTTGTTTATCAAAAACTTGCTTGATTTTCATCTTGTATTACATACAATATGGAATACTTTGGGTTGTATTATATTGGTATTAGGATCACATCATACTTACACCCATTGGGATTAATTATTCTTGATCATGTTTGACGCAGGTAAAGGAAAGGCCTTGGGTGATGGCGGTTCGGGTTGCTAGTTTCTTCCCGTGGTGCGGTGTTGTGGAGATGGCTTGTGGGTGATAACCCCTTGATATTTGGAGTCCCTTGTGATGTTTTCATGAAACTTTTTTGTATATTTTGATCGCTTGTGTCATTTGTAAACCTATGTTTTCTGTTCTTTATTTTATTTAAGGCATGTTTGGCATAAATGTTCAGATTTGATATATTGATTGTTTTTAGTAGTTAAATGATTCTAAACATGGTAAATCATTCCCAAACCCTAATACATGATACATGGGAACTTGTGCCAACCCATGGTGATACAGAATTCCCTTCATCCATTTCTATGGGGTGGGTTGGTGCCAGTGATGATGGATCTTAGATTCAGATCGTGGAAAAATATACTCCTAAAAATGGTGGACAATTACATGAAGTCTTGGCCTATAAATATTCTATATTGATTGTGGGTATATCATACTAAAAAATATACTACTATAAAAGAATCCTATTTTCACTAGTATATGGGAATGAAGGAACTCTTCCCATTGAATCCAAATACCATTTCTTTGTGTTTCCATTTTTGATCAGTCGTTTTCAGAAGAGAAATCCAAAAAGTGATTAGCTAAATTGGAACGACCAAATGAGAAAATAATATGTAACTTTAATCATTTATAGCTTCACCAAGACCAAATAATATTATATTCTTACAAGAAATTATCCTACATTCATTTCACCATAGAGAACTAGTTTTTAGCGTCTTGATACTGATGATACTTGGAAATAAGCCTTTGAATCAGGAACCAAAATAGTACGGACCTTTTTTCTTCCACAAGTTCGACTCTAATGGTAGTTATTATATGATAACCATATATTGGGAGAATAATATTCCCACTACCATTATGATATACCTCATTAAATATTTTGCGTGATCTATTTCACATTCCATTTCGGATGACCTTAAATTGTACAACTAATGGTCTTGGATATAAGACCTTAAAAAGAACACTCTTCATCATGGTTTCATGGTGTTAAACTATAGGAAAAATGTATCACTAAAATATATTAATTTGTATGGTTTGGATCCCTTTGTCATGTCTTGAATCTACAAATTAATGTGACCCTCACTTGATTGGACCCTTTCTCGCAGTGCTGGTCTCACACCACACTGAACTCTTTTATCCATGAAATATATACATAAGTATTCTCACCTTGGTGAGATATATGGTGATACATGGACCCTATGTCATATCATATCCACAATATAATAAAAAGTTCCATTTACCTATAGAATAACCTTATTTGTGCAAGGATCTTCCTTTTCCGGAACTACATGTAGATGTATTCCTGACTATACAAGATTCATAGTGTTTACTGTGTCTTATATATTGTTCTATATGTGAAATAAAACAAACCCCAATCTAATGTGCATATGAATTAAATACTCGTAGGATATTTCTTAATGGTTTCTCTCATTTATAGAATCATTTTTGGATAAATATTCCCCATGGTCTTTGTCACATTACCATAAAATTCCAGACTAATGGTCCATGATTCTAGACCTAAAAAGGCACTAACCTAATCCTAGTTTTATGATTTTTAACTAAAGGCAAACTTCCCCCAACACAAGATTTTAACTTTCACGGTTCCCATAAATTTTTTTTGTCATAAAACTACACATTTATGTGGCCCTTACATAAGAGTACCCATGTACATTGTGTTAGTCCCCCATAATTCTAGATTTTTCTTTTGAAGAACTATATGTGGCTTGGTTCTCATCTTGTATAGATACCTAGTGGCACATTTACTCTGTGTACTAGCCTAGCTGCAACATGATAAAAATTCACCCTCCTAATATGATAACTTGATTGGCATGGGGAGCTTCCTTTTTCCATAATTATTCATGGATACACTCCTATAAATACTAGATAAGTATTTAGGCCTAGATCTTATATTTGGGCCTATCTTTGAAAGAAAAAAAATCAACCTCATTCTCACATATTAATTAGATCCAAACTAAAGATTATGAAATGGGTTTTATTTTTTATAGACCTGTGTTTGGAGAAAAATTCACCATGAGTCCTTTTCACATGACCATAAAAGGAACGGCTTGTCCTGGATGTAAAACCCAAAAAGGAACACCATTTTTTAAAGTTATATGACCTTAAATGGAAGCAACCTTACATCTAGGTTGTATGATGTTAAAATTTAGGATAATATACAAATACTAACATGATAAACTATATAACACATCATCCCCACCATATGATATTATACTTCATGTCCAAAATCATTATCATAAGACATTAAACAGCATGGTTCATGTCCATATCAGAGGATGTTAAAAACGTGATATTTTGGCCCTCACTCAAGAGGACCCCTATTCTCAGAGTTGGTATCCTATCACACCACCAACTTTCCTTTTTAATAACTAAATTTGTCTTCAGTCATGTTTATAAAGGACAAGTACTAATGAACAGATTCAAAGCTCTAGGTAAAGCCATGAAAAAACACCAATACCACTTTTATCAATATATGAGATAGATCTAGGTAGGGAATTTCCCACTCAGTTATATACAATTCCTATATAAATGATTCTTTCATAATCATACATATTCCTTTCGAATATTACAACTCATATCTCATGAAATTTGTATCCCCGCATTTTTTACATGGCTATCAGTGATCAGGGAATCCAACTATAAAGGAACCCTTTCTTTCGAATATGCATAATATGTCCCAATACATATGTATATAATTTCTTCCCCATATATATCTTGTTAACTAGAATAATCACCATCCCCAGCCGAAAGTCCTTTTATTACTATGTGCTTAGACTATATCATAATAGACACTACCTTTCAAATAGGGTCTACATCCATTTCTCACATACCTTTCCCATGTCATTACAACCTATCTGAGAGCCCCAATATAATTTTTAACATCCTCCCCCCACATTTATGGAATATTTATGAACATTCATGCCAAATAGTCTTTATTTTCTCCATTTTCTCCATAATGACATGGTTAAAGTTATACAGATATAAACTATAGAAAACATTCATTTAAGTATCATGAAGTTAAACCCTTGGTAGGCATATCCTCCATAAGATAAAAAATCATGTGGTGTTTATTAGAGGAAATCCTATCGTGGAGTTTTCATATAGTCTGGATAACCCTAAAATTTACTCTTGTTTCTCACCCTAAGTATAGATCACATGAGCTTAGAGATTGCATTAAATTATTATAGTTTTCATGATTAAACTACATCATAACCAGAGTTGGGGAATATTTGGTCTTAGATGGAAGTCCTTAAAATTCACACCAAATGTCCTCTCCACGTCACATTATACTATGATGTTAATCTCCCTATCAAATGACATAAAACCACAAGATAATCCATCCCTCATATAATAGAACCCCTTCATCAACACCAATATCCTTCCATAAAACCTTCCCCTTAGAACTATACACATCTTTATCCTCACACTGATGATATACACAGTGACAACCAGATCCCACATATTGGTCTAGCTATAGTATAATTAAAATTATTTTTCCCATTTCATATGCATTAGATCTAGGGAAATAAATTCTTATGAGATCCATGTGATGTTAATCCATGATACCTAGATGGGTCCATAATCTCCACCCTTTATAAGCTTAGTTTTAAATAATCTCATCATGATTTTTGGAACATTGTTTCCCATAAACCACACTTTGTGTCATGGGTAATGAATATCGTCACAATCCTCCCTTGGTTATCGATAATAAGAGAATCTATCTCTATTGAATACATATGTATTGAATATGTATACAACACCCAATATGGATCTGTATAATGTATTCACCTAATGTGTACCACCTACTAAATGCATCCTCAACCTTTGGAGAAAGTCCTTTTATCATTATACACCATGATAGTATTATAATGTAAAATAAATTTCAAGCACGGCCTGATTCCATTACTTCCATAAAAAAACCATGCTGCCACACTAGATATGAGAACCCGGAGACTATGACATAAAATTTCCACCACTCACATTCTCAATAGATGTTATATATAACCTTTCCACTTGTGTCTTATTCAGATTATTGTCTCAATTTCAGTGGTCCAAACACTATGAACATAAACTGCATGTACCCCTTGGTCAAACATTAATTACCATAAAATAGACAAACAAATATACAAACCATCAAAATAATAATTCCCCAATGGAATTTTGAACTAGTTCATGTATTCCCTCTTTAGAAACACACTTTTCATGATCTGGGAAAATTTGATCATTTGAAATTGAAAAGAGAAAAATGTTTTAGGTTAAAGACCCACAAAGGCTATACTCAAAAAAATCCAAACCATTCCCTCTATGTACTCCTTTTGTTACGCTTAGAGAAAATATTGTACAAAAACTAATATGAAATGAAGCTTTTAGTTTCCACCATAAGTCCCCAAAAAGAATCATTATATGTTATCTATGTACCAAGGACTATGAAAAAGTTAGATCATTGTATCTATCCATTAATAAAATTTTAGTTCTTCTATTCAATTATAGTACTTTCAAAAAAATGACTTCAGATCATTCATTCAAACGAGAAAAATGGTGGTTCTATGAGGATGATAGTTGCACGTATACCCATTTGGATCAATTACTAAATAAAATCAATTCATTTTGACTTAAGTTTTCATAATTATGACTGATATTTTTATTCAATGGTAATATGATATGGGATATATATTCTAAACATTTCATATAATCCTATGTTATTACGAGATGATGGTATATTCAGTTAGACCCAACTTGAAGAAACCATGAACCAAGAAGATAGAAATCGTTGAATATTTTAGAGGATCATGGGGTCATCCTAAAACAAAAATATATAATAGGGTATAATTCTATCCTATGGATAATTATGAAATTTGTATGGAATAATATTCTTTAGGATCTCACCTTAGGGAATAATTTGGAATCAAGGTACAGACTCACTATTTTTTGCAATAGACATTTTTCTCTCCTCTATAGTCATCTGACTAGATAGATTCATCACATTAAAATCCATTATATCTAATAAAAGATAAAACATTCCAGAAAAGAAATATTGGAAATATGGAAAAGTTAAGAAACCACGTATCATTCTCTGCAAACTGTGTAATAATATCATTAAAATGTAGATTGCAGAGATACTATAAAACATTTCATTAAAAATATTTCTACTTCAGGCATTTAATTTAGTATTTTGGAATAATAGTTAATGGACTATGGTGCTTCTATACATAGAAGTGTGTGACTACAAAATGAACTTTCTTCAGAGAGAAAACCATAGTTCAAGATATCAAAGATGACCAAAACCCACCAGTACTTTCTATGTGATAAATGAGTTATTATGACAACTTTATATATTTATTTTCTTATGGTGGGTCCGTCAACTCACTATAATATTTTGAAGTGATTGGAGTTATTCATAAGAAGTGAGACATCATCATGCTAATAGGACTCCCTTATGAAGGCGGAATTTATTGGGTCTGAAAAGTTCAAAAAGAATCCTAGAAAACTATTTTGATGTTTTTAGGGTAGAATAAAACCAGAAAAACAAAAAATTCATTAAAATTGAAAAATTACATGAAATTTCATATCACATATGCTATGTGTAGACCACCTATTCTCATGGGACCCAAAAAATGAAAATATTTTAGGGGGAATGGAGGTAAGAAAACACCCCTCAGATGAAAATTATTTTTGGGGTGAGGGGGTTATATCCTACCCCCACACCCCGAAATCATTTTTGTGTGAGGTGGACATCTCCACCACCCCCACCCCCACCACCCAAATAAAACTATTTGTGGCCTGAGGAGTCTTTTACTTTCTGTCGCATAGTGTCGAGTGCAGTATGTTACATTCATTTTGGAAAATTCGTTACACTTTCATTGAATATAAACACACAAACAACTCTGTAAAAAAGGATGTATATAGTATAACAAGTGAAGAATTGTGGATATAGAGGAAAAGCAGTTGGAGGAAAGAGGTGACTTAATGAGAAAATATTTATTCGATAGGTAATCTATTTATCGCATACCGTAAAGGAAAAAGTAATCCACCATATAAGAATCCTTAGACAATAGTCTTTTCTTATAAAAGGATATCCATCACTTTGTAGGATACCTACTCGGTGGTGTATAAAGAGGACACCACTCCCACCCTCATAAAGAAATCATTCTGTGAAGGAACCAACATTGTGGAAGATCCACCTTTGTAATATCCCCATCCAAATATACAATAATAATATGTGGAATTTTGTATCCTTAGGATTTTTCCCATTCCACTTGAACTACCCCCCTTTTTTGTATCATTCTACTTCATCTTAGCACCTCTATGAATTATCAAAAATGGTTCAATTTGACCAACAAAAAAACTCAATTAAGGCCAATGTAAGACATCCTTTGAGGCCCCCTGACCTACACAATCTATGTATGGGACACATTAGTATGTCCCCATATTGTTCATTAATTCCACCATAAAATAAATTCCCTGCTTTTAAACTCTCAAATTGTTGGTTTCCTCCAAATTTTCATGATCTTGAATTCCCTTAGAAATGAGGTTCTCAGCCATAGGGTTCGTGGTGGGAACCATATTGGTTTGTTTAGACACACTCACTTACCACTGGATGACTAAAACATTAATCAATTTAGGTAGTATATAAACCTTATATTTTACAATTAATGGATGAATAAGACCCTTCCTAGGGATTATAAATATGCAACATGACAAAAATGTGTAATCCTTCCACTTCTTCCTAACTAACTCACAACAGTCCTAACCTTATCCACTAATGGATGGGGGATAACATCTTCCATGAGAATCCATACTACTATAATCCTTTTTTTGTATTTCAGGACAACATGAATCTCCTTCCCTCTATATCCTTTCCCTCATCTAGTAGTATTTGTGGATGAAATTTCATACCATGGGATTGCAATTTATGTGTAAGTCCCTCCCAGATATGATTGTATGATATGGTGATCTTATTTTGTCTCTTATTTATTTCACTAACAAATACTCATGTAATATTTGAGATTATTTGTGATCATGATAATATCATGGTTAAAATATCTCATAGGCCTCCTTCTATATATAATCCTCACCTATGTTACCATCTTCTCAATGGGCTATATTCCCAGTAAGAAAATATTTTAGAGGCCCATATTCCTAATGAAGCAAAATTAGGCTTCCAATTCATGTGTAATTCACTCCCAAAAATGATTGTTCAATGTTTATATCTTCTATTTTATATTTTATCTCACACTAAGTGTGACTCATGTGGTCTTATATATTAGTGGTGATCATTGTAATAAAATGGTAAAAATATCTCTTGGCCCTATAATTTAGGTGTACACCCCAAAAATTTACAAACTATGTGGGATTTGATTCTCATACCAATGGGATATGTATGAATCCACCCCCCCCCCCCAAGATCAATACCTGATACCTCAATTCGACAATCACATTTACTAGCCGATATTCCTATTAAGATTTTCTTCCACTTGGGACTATGTATTCCTTATTGTTCCTTTTTCATCTCATTTCCATTGGACCATATTCTCAATTAGATATATCATAATTAGGCCATATTACATGGAATATTAATACAATCCCATTGGTATATATTCCCTATGGTATTAACTATAAAGGTTCCCTTATACATAATCCCCAAACCTGAATTTACTAGGCACCTTTTTCCTAGACTTTAATGTCGTTTGATGTTAAACTGCATACCCAGGTCCTTGTCACATGAACTTAAATAGAACATAATTTCCTACTAATATATTTCAAGATACACGCATTTATATTCCTTCCACAAACATACATTGAATCCCCTATCTTGATAATGAACCCAAAATTAAAATAGAAACTTCCTCCCAATATAGCAATAAATTGTAGTGTGACCAATTATGACACATCAAATAATATTTCATTAAAATATGATATTAGAATGAAAATAACAAAATGAGATATTGAAACTCATACATGAACATGTGTATCAATACATATATAACCTAAAAAAATACATATGGATCTCTTGAGGGAGAAAATTGGATACATACCAATGGTTACACCAATATGCATAAATGATAGATTTCATATGTTAAGGTCTACTGGGAGTATATAAGTATTTATAAAGCATTCATAAACATAGATTAAATATAAAAGAGAGTCTAGAGTATGAAAAAATCCCCCCCAAAAGGGTTTTATAATCCTAAACTCCCATCATCTCAACCAACACGGGTCCCTAAGAGTTATTGGAAAAGTACCTAATGATCCTCTACCAGTGGAAGGTGGGTATGTATCATGGATATGAGAACCATTGGGAATCTTCAATTCCTTGAATAATCCCCATTATAAACCATCAAAATATATCATCCAATATAAGAATGATTTTTCATCAACATTCCATTCCCAATGTGAAACAATATGATTTTAAGGACTTATTGGATCCATGATAGGAAGTGGAATGCCATGGGAGACATATTTCATATGATGAGATGTTGTTATTTCAATAGAATAGATTATTTTATAGGTTATATGAATGTAAAAAATTCCTATTTACGGAAGTAGATTTTTAGTGGTATAGAGTTGGGAGAAGGTGTTTTTCAAGGTTTAGACCAGTATAAAATGATTTTACTAATACTAAACGATTCACATTGGTGAAATGGATATGCTTCCCTAAATAGTTTCATAGGTAAATATATTCCCTAAAGTAATCCATAATGGATTATAAAATACGTTAAGAATGATAGGGGAATAACAACAACTACCTTTTCTCTTTATACCTTGAAACCATCATTATAGGTAGTTTTTTCTCAGGTATATATTTAAGAAATTAAAATATTAATTTTTTATAATTAATCTATGTAAAAAAATGTTTATATGACTCAATTACACCCCCTTTAAAAGTATTCCAATAATTTTGTATCTAAAAATCACCTATGTGAGTTCATAGAGTCTTGGGTTTATAGACACGGTGCCTTGGTTTTAAATAGTAGCCCTTATTTTTCACCATGGAAAATTTGTTATTCATGGGTTTAATTAGTAATTCTAACTACCCTATGAACATGGTAATTAGTTTGACATGAACACACATCCTTATAAAAGGCACTAGAAACCTTCATTAAAGAGATAATAGATAACACCCTAATTTTTAATTTTTTTTTGCACCCTTTTTTGAAAATAGTGTTTACAATAACCTACATTGTAGAGTGTTTGTGCATTATTCATGGACTATGGTGGTTGCTCTTCCTGAAGTGGGATGCACCTTCTGATGGAAGTAGCCTACATGTACTTCCCTAATTGAGGTTAACGTTTAATAATTTAGAAACGAATATTCTTGGAAATTATATAATTATGTAAATATTTATTGAGAATAAAGAACCACCCCAAATTAATTGGATTTATTCAGGATCAAGAGGTCTAAATTACAAGTAAAATATAAGATCGGGCCCAAGAATCTTTTTTTGAGAAAGGGGTGGTTTTCTTGGATATGGGTGAACAATCTTCTTAGATATAGTTAAACACTTTTATTAGATAATTAAAACACACTTTTCTTAGATATGAGAATATTCTATTCATTTGTGAAAATGTTGTAGACATATCCTCATGCATTTCTTTATAATTATAGGGTACCACCAGGATAGTGTATGAATCACTCTGAGATTTTATGAAATATTTTTTTAAAAAAAATTATTTAATAGTTTCAATATTTTTCTATACACTCAACACTATTTTTTTAGAGTTACACAGAACACTGCTTTTGAATCTTGTCATACGAAACACCAAGCTTATCTTTCATTACGTGAGAAAATGATTGGAAATGAAATGTGGCATATTATTAAAAAATATCATTTAATATGATAGTTTTTACCTAGATATTGGAATGGAGGTTGCTAATATTATTAAATAAATTGTGAAATATAATATTTACACATGTATTTAAAACTAATTCTTTTGTGACCAATTAATTATATATGAAAATAAAACCATTTTGAAAAATAAAAGTAAATCATTCGCTAAAAACTATTATAATACACACAAGATTGGTTTTTATAAATAAATTAACCAAATAAATTTTTTTTAATTATTTTAATTAAATTTATATTTTATATATGTTCATCTTATTTATTTCTAGACAGTAAATAAGTATAAATCCAATTTTATGCTTAAAATAATATATTTCTGAAAAGTAATTTTTTCACCTATGTTCCATAATAAGAAAATTAATTTTTAACACATTTAGAAAATTAATTTGATAAAATTAATGTAATTTCTTAAATAATAATTTCAAAAAATTTCTATTGTGATGTTTTGGGATTTTTCTAAAAAGATTCAATTTTTATAAATTGTGAAAATTATTGAATTTTAATTGAAAACTGCCTTTTCATTTAAATTATTTGTAATGTGAAATTATATTTTGAATTGGTTTAAAGGTTAAATTAGTTCCATTTTATATCAATTTATCAAATATAGGTCATTATAACAAATTTTATAATGAAATTTCACATTAAAAATTTTGAAATTTTGAACAGTTTCTCTTTCAAAAATAGCATTCTAATCATGTCTGTATAATTAATTTTCAATTAAAATTCATCAAATATGTGATTTTAATTTGGAAATATCAAATAAATAATTTTAATAATAATAATTTATAATTTCAAATATGGTGAAATAATTTTTCGACCAAAATGAATAGTTAATACAATGAAATTTAATTATCATAGTTTAGGTAAAAATGGGTTTACTATGGAGTTAAACCAAACAAATATGGGTAAAAATAAACTATAAACATTTATAAATTCTATTGAATGTACATATTTATAAAATTAAACCTATAATGTTCTATAATAGTTCATCTTGGGCACATTTGTTGTATTTAAATTGTTAGAGCACTAAATTCTTTTCAAAAATATGAAGTGTGTCCTTTTCCCACTTAAAAAATGTTACACCCATCCTCTCTTCCTTAAAACTTAATATATATTTTTTCAGAAAATAAATTCCCAAATCACTTAAAAAATCCAACCCCTCATCATTTAATCCTTATTTTTTTAATATTTCATAGTATGGCTTTTAGATAAAACCTAAGAAAGATACCCATAGAAGAGGTATCGTTCTTCAAAGCGCATTTTGTATTTAATTATTTTACCACAAAATTAAATTATTATTATACCATGATTATATAATATCATTATTATCTTAAATATAATTATATGATATTATATTTTGATAATGAGCTAAAAATATCTCCACTTCGATCCAATGGGTTACAAAATCTTTGTTTGTGTGTACGGCAGACTATCGCCTTGCGAACCAATGTTGTTTCTTTTTCAATTATAACCTATCACGGTTGGACATAATGATGTATATATTGATTATATATGATATTTAAGACATTATTATGATTTTATAATTATCATATGATTCACACTATCATTATTTCCATTTTACAAGTGTACGATCATAATGCTCATGTGTAAGATGGACTACGGCCTCATGAAGTAGTATGATTCATTCATGATGTAAATGGAATTTATTAAGGGTGGTTTTGATAGATATATGTGATATATTTGAAATATAAATTATTCTTTAATTATTATATAATATTTAATTTTATTTCTTTTAATCCAAAATGAAAATAAAAACCATGTTCATGTGTACGTATGACCTACTACCCCCATGAATGTTGTATTTCATTTCCTAGAACTAAATTTTGTGGATTACTCTAAATAAATATAGAATGAATATATATTATATTGGTATCATTGATTAAAATTTGGAGTTTATTAAATCATTATCATAGTAAGTGGACTCGAAATAACAAGTCAAAACACACTCAAAAAACAAATAAGTTATTGCCCAGAATGTGAATTTAACATTAAATTGTTATTAAAAGAATAATAAATGGTCATAAGAAAATAATTTACGGTAATATATATATAAATATGGTTATTTAATATATTTATAATAAACTTATATTTATTATATAGTATTTTTAATGAATATGATGGATGTCACAACTTATGTTCTGGGGATTTCAAATCTCACTTTTATTTCTTAGGGGATTATTACATATTCACCACTCGTTACATTCATGTGGTGTATATACTACCCTAGGAAATAATATATCATTAATATAACATATTTTTGGTTAATTAAGTTTTATAGTGATTTTATTATTTATTTTATCTTATTCTACAAAATCTACTGAAGCAGTAAGGGGGTTTTGACAAATTTATACTTATTTGAGACATACATTATGTTATGCACCTATTTTATTTCATGAGGTGTATATATCGTCTCATTGAAATATAATATAATTAATTTATTATAATAATTTTATTTTATGTTATATATTTTTTTCATTAATGGTTCTTATGATTCAATGTTATCCAAATGGAAATGATTTTATGTTCCAATCTCATCATTTATCGAAATTATTTATGATTATGTTTCAAATGATAAAATATTATGATCCATCCATCAATAAAATCATTTATTTTATTATCATATGGTTATTCATGATATTTTTAGGTAATATTATTATTTTTACACTCTCTGGTACTTATGATAATTGATAAAACTTCTTTAAGAAAACAGGACTCTATTTCTCTCATCAGTCGGAAATCCATTTTCTTCCAAAACCTTGTTTTCTAGAAATATATTCTTATTTTCTTTATTATTATCCTATAATTTTTAGAGAAATTTATAACCATGATATAATTTTTAAAAAAATATTTTTAATGTAATATTTATTTCAGTTACCAAAAAATGTCTCATTTGGTTTTTACGCAAAATTTAAAAAGAATCATTGTTTTTAACGTGCATGGCATGAATCATGTTTCCCATTATCATGAATGGTCATGGATTTAAAGTTTCATTTATAAGTTTTAAAATTTATCTTAAAATAATATTCTTTAATAAATAGCTTGTAAAATTTTAGATTTTTAATTAATGATTTTAATGTGGAAAGGATTATGGATTTTTGTATGTTTTAAATAGAATTTTTCAAAGAATAACGGATATTTTCCTCAATAAGTGTTTTAAATGATATTTAAATTATTAAATTATAAGTTTTCAAGGTTATTTTAAAATAAAATGATTTTAATAATTATTTATGTTTTAAGAACTCACATTCAGTGGAAACATATTTTCCTTAATAAATGTTACAAGTATCCATTCCAAATTATTTTTCATCTCAAAGAAGATTCTTTGATGTTACCTATTTTTTACAAGGGATATGATACTAGGATACCATTATTATTATTTCTCATAATGTTTTTTGTTTTTTAGGATAATATGTCTATGAAACCAATTTCTCTTCCATGAGTTATACCATGACAAAATTCTTATGAGAACAATATATTTTTTCAAGGGTTAATCTTTTATAAAATGATAAAATTATTATGAAACCTGTTTATTTTCCACAGTTTATGTTATTGTTGAAACCAAAATATTGCACTCAAATAAGGGATGGAAAAGAAGACCTGCGCGCTGCCTCGCGAAGCGCTCATGCGAAGCACCCCCGAGCATCGCGACTGCCGCGAAGCACCGGAGGCGGTAACGCTCTGCGAATGCCCTGACATTCGCGAACCCACCGCGAAGACCGTGAGGTGGGAACGCTCCGCGAACGCCCTGATGTTCATGAACCCGCCGCGAAGCCCAAGAGGCGGAATTCTCCGTGAACGCACTGACATTCGCGAGCCCACCGTGAAGACCAGGAGGCGGTACCGCTTTGCGAACGCCCTGACGTTCGTGAGCCCGCCGCGAAGCACCCGCCGCCCCTTCGCACTGCGTGAGTTCTACTTCGCGGCACCCCTTGCCTATAAATAATGGGTTCCCCCTAAGCCCAGAAGATGGACAATCCAAACTTTTGGCTTCTCATCTCTTGAATCGTGAAGCACCCTTCGCCCCTGGGAATCATGAGATATGTGAGGTACTTCTACTTCGCGATATGCCTTCGCCTTGTCTTGTCTTGAGCCCCTCTTCTGAGAGGGATGTCCTTCACAAATCCTAAGGGCATTTGTGAAGGAAGTGGAATCCCAAGGGAACCCGGGTAGTCACGAATTTTTTATTCTTCATGAAACAACCATCCTGTACTAGTGATCCACATGCCAAGGCAAGGTCGTTGTACATCGCGAAGCACACTGATTCTCAGTACATTGCTTTGTGAGGCCCCTCTACTTCGCGAGGCAAAGCTCCACAAATACTATTCCACTTCACGAATCACCTCTCAGTCACACACCTGCCCCATGCTAAGGTCGAGGCACTCCACTTCGCGAAGCATACTCCTTTTCTTGGCAATTCCTCTTCCCGTGCGACCCTCC
Source organism: Viscum album (assembly GCA_963277665.1). Classification (NCBI taxonomy): domain Eukaryota; kingdom Viridiplantae; phylum Streptophyta; class Magnoliopsida; order Santalales; family Viscaceae; genus Viscum; species Viscum album. Next base: position 762,852,753 of record OY728166.1, read on the forward strand.
AGGTTTGCACGATGTGATTTCAAAATCCCATGGACAACACCACTCGTAGAGTTTTTTCGCCTAATGCTTCTTCGCATAGGTACGTTAACGTCTATTGCTTCATCGTATAGCCACACTAAGGTTGACCCCTCGATGGTTCGCTCCACAACCCCCCTTTACCATGGCCTTTCCAATACCTTACCTCCCCCAAGGAACAGAGGGTACCGGTTATGTATATCCTAGGGGTGTGGAGTAAACCCACCTCGTTCGGGCTGCAGGACATTAAACATCCAAGAACCTCGTCCTCAACACATGACGTTAAACTGTGATCTGACCTCGTGCCCCGCACGCAGGGTCCCCCCAGCTCGGACATTTTTTACGCCACTCGTCTCCATAGAGACGGGGTCACCCACTCCACAAGGGATGATATCATCCTTCTCGGAGTAGCTTATGTCCATGGGAGAAGGGAAACAACCCCGGTATAAGACCCAAGACTCTCTTGCAGAAGGTAGCACCCATGCACCTCCGCACTTCCCCCCTGCCAAGGCCAGTGGAGGGAGCGATAGGGAACGAGTCACCTTCCATCATTGGTCCCAAATCCCTCTCCTGTTGTGGTTTGTCACACTTCAGGCCTCCATCCTGGAGTATGTCCCAGCACCATGGGTCGGCCAACGCATTAGCCCCTCTTCATTTCTCACGGACGCACCCTTCGCGACGTGATCGTCAGGTCTCTACTGCCTCTTGTTTCTCACACCGAGCATGACTCACGTGGGCTTAGAGTAAGCATTGGCCATGACAACACCCCGTCTAACATGACATTAAACTGTGTGCCATCCATATGATGTTAAACTGTATGCCCCCATCCGGCATGATGTTAAACTGCACATCCATTTGAACTATGAGGTCTTTGATCCATGTCAAGGCATGGTACGTAGGAATCCTCACGAGGTTCAAGCCCACCACCTTTCATTTCTTCACGTCAGGTTCCACCCTCGTCCAGCATGATGTTAAACTGCAATTCCAGTCCGACGACAAGCCGTTGTGATCAACCCGAACTATGAGGACTTTGATCCATGTCAATGCACGGTACGTAGGAAGCCTCCCTAAGGTTCAAGCCCATCTCCCATCGGACCAATGTCATTTACTCACGTCGGTTTGCCGACACCCACATTCCACCTGAACTCTGAGGACTTTGATCCATGTCAAGGAATGGTATGTATGAAGCCTCAAGAGGTTCAATCCCACCACCAGTGGACCCCCGGGTTCACCTTCACGTCAGTTCACTGACGAAAACCACCACCTGAACTACGAGGACTTTGATCCATGTCAAGGCATGGTACGTAGGAAGCCTCCATGAGGTTCAAGACCATCACCCAGTCATTCCAACACCATTCACATCAGTTCACCCCCATCCCACATGACGTTAAACTGTATTCCTCACCTCATTTGAACTACGAGGTCTTTAATCCATGTCAAGGAATGGTACGTTGGAAGCCTTCACGAGGTTCAAGCCCGCCACCAGTGGACCCCCGGGTTCACCTCCATGTCGGTTCGCCGATGATGCCCATCAGACCAAGGTCCACCTTCACGTCAGCTCGCCTGCACCACCCCGAACTATGCGGACTTTGATTCCATGCCACGGGGATACGTAGGAGGTCTCTTCGAGGCTCAAGCCCAATCCCACTGTCGCCCTTGCGATAATCCCATCTCAATCCCCCTCCGCTTCATCCATCCATCCATCATCCACCCTGATTCTCCCCCGGACCGCCATATCCCGGCGAAATCATGCCATTCCACTCCTCTTCACAGCATTCAGGAAGTCGCCTAGAGGTTGGCCCCGATATCGGCATCCCTCCAAGGGAAATTCATCAATCTGATCCACTCTAGCTAGTGTTTTGATCAGGCCGATCCATCTTCGCTAGAAGTTAAACTCGTGACCTACCTCATGATAAACATGAGATGCCTGAGGAAAACCTCGGATGGAACACCCTTGGTGTAACCATCTCTACTGAACGTTAAACCTATGGCATACCCTATGTCAAACATAGGAAGATGAGGAAAACCATAGATATACGCATATAGCATATGATTCCCCGCGCTCGATGTGGGATTCCTCGTGCTTCCACACCATCAAGAAGCCCTATGACAAGGGACAAAAGATATACATGCCAGTTCCCCAGCATTCAGACATGATACTGATGCCTTGACTTGATTACTCCCCCAACTGAAGGTTGTTGCCCTGACTGGACCCTTTGGAATGTCCTGACAGAAGCAGTGTAATTAACTGGCGTCCATGGAAACATGGAACTGGGAAGAGTTTCACGAACAACGTATTAAATCTATGATGGAGACCCGTACTAGGTGACGAGTTCCGAGGAGGAATCCACGGAAGGAAGAACTGACATCCCATCATCCCAGTTTCGATCAAGGATCAGACGTCCCTGAACAAGGAACGGATGTCGCCCGCCCTTGGAAAGTGGGAATGCGGGGCAACAGCTGCGCGTCCTCCCCCCACAGACGGATGCACGCGCCCCGGCGAAAGCGTCGAAAATAGAAATGGTGAACCGGACGTGAAGTTATTCTCCTCAATATGGAGATTAGTAGTGTTCGAGACACTAGTATATTAACGTGTCACCACATCCAGATATCCGACACCGGGTCCCGCCAAGCAAATAGAGGGCCTGGCGTGAAACTCACCGGAAGTTGGGGCATTCCGTTCTGCAACGTGTTGTCATGGATCCTTCTTACAGACGTGGAGAATGGAATGACGATGGGGCACTGGTTGTCAATCCTTTTCCTCGCAGTGCTGATGAGTTGATCTCTCCGTTTCCCAGGAACCAGGTTGCTGCTATAGAGACACGATCACCACCCGCTCGCCTACGTAGGGGCAGGGGAAATACCGGCATAGCCACCCCACATGGCTCCGCTGCCACCACGACGGCCTCTACATCTGTGAATATGGGGCTCCCACGTCCCATCTCCCCGTCAGAGATCATCCAGCGATGGGTGATCAACAACCTTGTGCGCAGGTACGAGGAGGAAGGGGTTATCCCAACTCGGGATATGGCCTGCCTGGACCTGGAGGCATCTAGGCCCCGTCATCAACGTCACCCTCAAAGGCCGTGCAGGGAGCCCCTGCTCCCCACCCTAATGTTCAATCGTTTCGGGAGCCTGTCCCCGGAACGCCTCGACGACTCCTCACCTTACGCTGATGAGGCGAGTGATGTCCGGCTCGGCCCGCTCAGTGTCCCAATCCAGGGGCTCCAGGCAAGGGATCCCATCCGAATGTGTCAGCGCCGCCGACTGGCTTCGCTAGAAGAGTAGGTAGGCCATGCCCCTGCACCACCTACGACAGCCTGTCTAACTCGGCGTCAGCGTCGAGCCTGAGCTGAGGAAGCTCGTAAAAGGGTGTCGACGTTAATAGCTATTGTGGCCCGAGCCACAACCGACGTGCATCATGGAGTCCCTACACACACTGAGCAGGGTCACTCCTTCACTCGACCAGGACTGAGGCTCCAACCGCCCTAGGGGCAGGTCGGGTTGGCCCTCGGGGTAGCAGCCATGAGTGGTGATCGCCCCGAACCAATTCGTGGTAATGTCACCCCATACGGAGGGCCTCCCTGTACCACTATTCCACAGATCATGGGCCTTCCCCGCTCCGAAGCTCGTCATGGAGGTATGCCTCACGCTACCCCCATCTCGAAGGAAGACATCCCCCACGGTAGTGACGCGCAGCGCGGAAACCTCTCACACGCCCACCATACAGGGTATAGAGCCCCTCCTCCTTCCCCTGACCGTCGATGCGAAGGAACTGCCCATCCGGTCCCTCTCCAACGTGGGGATCCTCCCTACGTCCTCTATGCAACTGGAAAAGGTCCTCCTCGCCCCGGAAACTCGAGGAGTGAAGGTCAGCCTCGCTCTGCCCGCACCGACCATGGAGGTCCTCCCCATGCTCCTGCTGGTTCTAACAAAGGTTCTGCCCACATGGGTGTTGTCCATAGAGGCCCTCCCCATGTTCCCTTCGACATTTTCCCTGGTGCCCCTCACACCCTGGTTATCCCAAGCGGGAACCCTCTCTGCCATGGCGTCAGCGCTGCCTCGAGACCACATGTTGAGGATCAACCTTGTCCCGAAAAGTCATCTAGGGGCAGGAGAGCGGGTCGTCATCGCCACAAGAAGAGTCATGGGAAGGCCCAGGTGGAGATCAAACCTGAACGTTTCTTGGATTCTGAAGCGGAATGCGACTCAGCGATGGAGCCTTCTCCCCGCTCCTCCGTGTCAAGGACTGGGGTAGGAACCAGGTGCGTCAGCCTCATACTCCCAGAATGTGAGGTCCACTGGATTCCCGCCTCCCTCTGCAGGTACATCCAGGAGGAAGAAATTGTGGAAATTTCTTAGGTCCCGACCGCGCAATCACCACCGTCGTCACCAGAAGTGCCCTCTACCTCTACCAAAGATCGCGGAGAGCTATTTTGGGGACCAACAGCGGTAGAGCAACGCAATGACCTATCACCGGAAACCGCAATTCCAGCACCAGAAGCTGTGGCTATCATCCCATCGTATCGTGATATCGTGGTTAGGTAACCTCACTCTTCAGAGGATGGCTTAGAATTCGGTGGCCAGTCCGCTCGTTCTCCGTATTCTCTGCCTCCAAGTTTACCGTCCCAGTGGTCCACCTCGGTACCGCTACCGGTCCCTCAGCCGCCTCTGGTTGATGAGTGGGGAAATACGAGGCCAGACCCTGAGTCCGAACCCAGGAGATTATGGAGCATTCTCGCCGCGGATCACTTCCTGGAGAAGTTCTGGCCGACGGCAGCGCCGAAATTTTGCGCACCAGAGTCCCTTACCCCAGAGAAAGTGGGTGCTTCCGTTGAACCCTATGGGCAACACACTTCTGCCTTCATTATGAGCGAGTGATGTACCCCAAGAGTCGAGAGAACTATGAAGAAATCGGCGAGCAATGCCGCCTGATCGATTTGGCCGCACTCCATGTGGCCCAGCACCCTGAGTCACCAGGCCGTTAGAGCACCCTTCAACGGAAATGCGTTCAGAGTTTCAAAGTACTCCGCAGAGTCATCATGGAAGCTACCCCCTATGTGCAAGTCCATGGCTAGTGACACTATGCCTCTCTCCTCTTCAGCCCTATCTGATGACATCATGATTCGTTATGCGATATTGAGGACATGACCTCAAGAGGGGTTGCGGTCCACATGGATGACATGGTGGACAAGGAAGACGAGCTTGAATTTCTCGATGGAGACTTCCCCCTCGAGGGCGTACCGCCACTGCTGGACCCATCAGGGAGGGTTACCCGTCAGCAGAGGAACCTTCTAGGCCTCCATGTACCCACCAAGTCGCTGGTACTCAGTCGAAATGCCGGTAAGGGTAAGGATCACGTCGGAACTGTCAAGCACTCTGACCCGTCCGCCTCTGTACAGAAGACGGATGAAGATCCCGTGAAGGCCATGTTTTGCCAGCAGACTGCTGAGCAGAAGAGGCTGGTTGACAAAATCCTGGCCGAGCGCGCTACAAAGTGGTGACCCGATTATGGTAATCACAGGCCGGGGCAGTAGGGACAGGAACAATTCCCCCCAGTGAGATTCCTCCGGGCAACCCTGATCATGCTACTTCCGCAGACAGGGTAGAATCCGGAACTTACGACAAGAGGGCGCGATATATCTCGCCAAACCCTCCTGAACGATGGGGCAATCTGAGGAATCCAGCCCAGGTTCCCACAGCCGCCCCGTAGGCCATTCCACTAGTCTCTCCACGAGCTGCTGAAGCCATCTACCGTGTCGAAGAACCTGGCAACGTACTTGTGATTAGGGATCCCCGTCAAGACAGGGACCCCAACCCAAATGATCTTATAGCGGCACTCATCGCCCGCCTCGAAGCGTTGGAAACAGGGCAGGTGGCGGTCCCACCTCATGGAAATCTGTATCCTGCGTGGTTAGATGATATGCCCGCACCCCCGGGTTTTGGGAACCGCACTTTCTCGCCCTTCAACGGGACAGGGGACCCGCCGCAGCACTTGGCCCACTTTTCTTCCAGGTGTGGCCCCATGCTGGGGACTCTAGCCCAGCAAGAAGCCGCCAAGCTCTGATGTTTCGTACAAACATTGGAGGGCCCCGCATTCGTCTGGTACAGCCAGCTCCCTATCGTATCGGTGACCGGTTGGGAGGATCTCCGCCGGTAGTTCCTATACCAATTCAGCTCCACCACGCAAAAGACTAGCATCGCTGACCACTTCAAGTGCAAACAAAGGCCTGATGAGCGAGTCGCGGACTTCATCACCCGGTGGAAGGGACTTACATACTCCCTCGACATGCCACTGACTCAGGAGAAATTACTGACGATGTGTTTAGGGAATGTTAAAACGGAGCTGGTTCCATCCCTGATCACCCAGAACTACCCTAGAGGGTTCCGGGATTTCTCAGATAAGGCTCAGCGCCTCGAGGAGGCTCTGCAACAGGCTAGTCAGGCACATTTTCTACCCCCTATGATCCCAGTCAAGAGGGCTTCCAGAGTCGAACCCGCCGCGGTGGCCCAAATAGAAGCCCCCAGATAGCTTGAATTACTGCCAGTGGCACCGTCCCTGCAACCCCGCAGAGGTCCTCCACCACAAGCGCAGGCTCCTGCCCAGTAGCGACCACCTCAGAATCGACAGGTTCCCCTGCAAAATGTGCCACCACCACCTAGGCGAGACAATCAGGCGCCGCCTCCTCAGCAGGACCCTCTGTCCCCTCGTCCGGGCCAGGCCCCTTGGGCCCCCTATCTAGAAATAAGGCACCAGACCTATTCGTTCAATGAAAATCAGGTCCCTGGCTACTTTCTCAGTGCTCTAGAGAAAGGGATTGTGCGCCTACCCGAGTGCAGAAGGCCGGCAGAGGCAAATCTCACTGATCACTCCAACTACTATCCTTATCATCGGATTGTAGGGAACACCCTCAAGCAAAGCTATGTGTTTAAAGACTGGCTTCAATACCAATTAGACAACAACATAGTCAGGTTGGGCCCATCACAGAGACAAGTAGCAGGCGTCTTTGTAGGGTCAGAGGTCGGTAGCGATAGCGAAGGCGAGTGGCAGTAGGTTCCCAGCCGTGTGTCCCAAAAATACGACAACTGGATGGCTCGAAAAACCATGGCTCGTGACCATGGTATCATTTGGGCACGCCTGAATCATCCGGAGCCTTCGGGGGAAGTATCCAGTACTTCTGCATCGTCTTCACAGCCGACCTCTTCCCAAAAGGGCAAGCAGCGACGACGCAAGAAGAAGCAATGCGGTCCACCACTGCCATCTTCATCCCGCACTCTTGGTGACTTTATGCCCCCTGAAATGGGGATTCCTACCATAATCTACCCGGTGGTGGATGACTCATCGAGCAACAGCCAGGGGTATGCTTCAATTAACAGCGTGGAGCTGGTAAATCCCTATATGACTCCCGAAGAGGGGGAACACCAGGCGAGCCTCCCCAACGTTTCTAGTCAATGTCAACGTTAGCGGAACCACAACCACGCCGGTCGTAGAGGCACATCAGCGGGCACTTTTAGTCATTTCGTGCATGCTACGGAGACCAGACAGCAGGCTCAGCGCAAAGCTCAGCATGCGCAACCTCATCTGATGCCCTCAGATCTACCTCCACCACTGTTTGTGCTACTAGATCGAGAAAAGTTGCCTCGTCCGTATCACAGTCAATCTTTCCCGGCTACAGGCCAATCTCTGCTGTCCGATCCTAATCCGAAAACTATCCTCCATGCTTCAACTAGTAGGCAGCGGGATGTGCCCAGCACTAGCCAACTGTCGGTCCAACCGACAGGACCCGCTATGCCTCCAACTGCAGAACGATCTCCTGTAAGCATAGGTTCGTTCTTGGCATGAAAGTATGATTTATTGAAGCACCTGGACGGTATTACAGCAAGGATTTCTATCCTTGAGGACCTTCTCCTATCGTCTGAAATGCACGAAGCACTTGTTGAGGCTCTAAGGATCCCCCTTCAGTTTGAGACGGAGGTAGCAGCTGCGGAAGCCTTCAACGCCGAGGAAATTGAGAACGCCGAATGCCAGGCAGTTATCTCGTTCTCCGGTGAAGATGAAGACCCTCCCATATAGGGGAATATTCACCCACTTTATATCACTGTCCACTTCAATGGTGTGGAAGTCCGCCACTGCCTCGTTGACATGGGTTCCGGGATCAACCTAATCCCGACTCGGACACTGCGGAAGCTGGGTCTGTCTGAAGATGATTTGACGCCCTCCGACCTCAGAATCCAGGGATACAACAGGACCGATCAATCCCCAGTCAGCAAGATCCGCCTGAAGACCCAGTTCGGCGGCCTAATTGCCAGCACCAATTTCATAGTTGCCTCTCAGGACACCGCCTACAACGCATTGATGCGTAGGCCATGGCTCCATCTGCACGCAGTGGTCCCTTCGTCGTATCACCAATGCCTCAAATACTCCCTCAATGGTCGAGTAGGTGTGCTCCAAGGAGATGTGTCCCCTTTCGCCTCTTGTGAAGCCCGCTATATGGATGCTGATTATTACAAGAGAAAGGATAAGAAAATCCTAGTGAGTGAGGATGAACCCTCCCCGGTCACAAGTGATCCATGGTCAGGCCTCGATGACGCCAACATCTTCTCGATCCATCGATTTGAGGCCACGACCCCGAACATGGGGTAGTGTTTTATTGTTTTGGGTATGCAAGGAAGGCGTGTTCCCATGTTCAAGCGATGCCGGAAAATCACCACGTACTCCTACACCAACCAGGCTCAGGTGATCCCGGAGCCCCCTACCCCTGTGTAGTACCGGAATGTCAAGCTTATGACAATGGCAGTACATCACACATGTCTCTTCCACTGGGCTGGAATCAACCTACTCGAGCTGACGCGTCACCACTGCTTCGATGTCATTAAACGTGGCCCCTTAGGCCGAAGGCCAGATGGGATAGGATCGAATGCCTTCATTGCTATGGTCTCAGTGGCGAGCGGGTCTCCTGACACGATGACCACTACTGCCTAAGCCAGCACCAGCTTCCCGTCAGGGTTTGATAGCCCAGAGGAAGCCTCATTTGTGGGAAACCCCTCCATGGGTGGAGAGGAAGATCTCGGGGATGATCCCCCACCTTTGAGGAAGGCGTCTCTACCACGGTTGATGAACTGGAACAGGTGAACCTTGGTAGCAAGGCAGATCCAAGACCCACATTGATCAGTGCAGCCATGTCCCCTGAGGAGCAGCAGAGGTACGTTGACTTTCTCAAGAAACACCGTGATGTGTTTGCCTAGAGTTACAACGAGATGCCAGGGCTAGATCCCCAGCTATTCGTTCACCACCTAGGCCTCCCGTCAAACCATCGCGGGTTTAAGCAGCCTCCCAGAAAGATGCACCCTTCTCATGGTACTTTGGTTGAGGCCAAAGTTGACAAGATTATCAAATACAACTTCGTCAAGGAAGTCCAGTACCCCAAGTGGCTTTCCAACATTGTGCTAGTCAGGAAGAAGAATGGGCAGATCAGGGTCTGCATCGACTTCCGTGACCTCAATCGCCACAGCCCAAAGGATGACTTTCCCATCCTGGTGACCGAGTTATTAATTGATGCCACGACCGAGTTCCAAGCTTTCTCTTTCATGGATGGTTATTCCGGGTACAACCAGATCTGGATGGCCCCTGAAGACGAGGAGTTCACTGCCTTAAGGGCTCCCCAAGGTACCTTTTGTTACCAGGTTATGCCCTTCGGCCTGAAAAATGCAGGTGCCACTTATCAGAGGTCCATGCTTCGCATATTCAGGCTGATTCTCAGGACGCTGGTGGAATGCTATGTGGATGACCAAGTGGTCAAATCACACCAGTTCCAGGACCATCTCAAAGACCATGAGAAAGTGTTCGGTATCCTCCATTTCTGCCACCTGATGATGAACCCGTTAAAGTGTGCCTTCGCGATCACCTCTGGGAAGTTTCTTGGATTTGTTGTTAGATACCGGGGCATTGAGATCGACCTAGAGAAGATCAAGGCCATCAGCCAAAAGCCTCCCCCGATCAATATTCGGGAACTTCGAGGTCTCCAAGACCACTTAGACTATATACGCCGATTCATCGCGAATCTGGCCGGAAAGTGTAAGCCCTTTTCCCGGCTCATGAAGAAGGGCGCCGCCTACGAATGGGATGAAGAGTGTCAGACCGCCTTCGAGGAAATCAAGAAGTACCTGCTCCAACCTCCGATTTTGATGCCACCCATCTCCGGAAAGCCACTGGTCCTTTATGTGACCGCGCTGGAACGATCCCTCGGTGCACTTCTCGCCCATAAGAATAAAGAGGGTACGGAGAACAGTCTCTACTATCTCAACCGCATGCTTCTCGATACAAAATTCGGATACTCCCCTATCGAAAAGGGATACCTCACGCTTTTTTTTCATACAAAAGTTGCGGCATTAACTGTAGCACCATGAGGTACAATTGGTCTCTCGGGTAGACCCACTGAAGTACATCCTGAACCGCCCCATGTTGACTGGCCAACTAGCATGGTGGGCGGTGATCCTCGAGCAGTTTGATATCAGGTTTGTACCTTAGAAGTCCACTAAGGGACAGGCGTTGGCAGACTTTTTAGCTGCCCATCCAACCTCCGCTGATCAATCCCTGGACCTGGATTTTCTTGATGAGATGATCCTCTCAGTTGATTGTGTCGTCTCATGTTGGCAAATTCACTTAGACGGTGCCTCCCGGAGCCCCACCGGTAGGAGGCTCAACGATCCTAAGATCAACAGAGTGGGCCTGGGTATTGTCTTCATCACCCCGGTGCAAGCCTTCCTTCCATACTTGTTCCTGTTGTTAGAAGGTTGTACCAACAACGAAGCAGAGTACCAGGACCTCATCACCGGCCTCGAGTTGGCCCTTGAGATCGACGTACCCTATCTACATGTGAAAGGAGATTCCGAGCTGGTAATCAAGTATGTTAATGGCGATTATGTTGTCAGGAAGCCGGAGCTTGTGCCATTTCTGGAGTGCACCCTCCGCCTAATGGCCCAGTTCTCCTCTCGGCTAGAGGTCACCCATGTCCCTCGGTCACAGAACGGTCGATTTGATGCTTTGGATGGCTTAGCTGCGTCGCTTGCAGAACCCGAGCAAGATGATTTGATCGTACATGTGGCACACCGGAGAGTCATTGCCCCCGTCACCCAAGAGGACAATGACGGCCTGCGGGTAAGTCATCTCACAGCTAGACCCTCTATGTCAGGGGTCCCGGGTTCGTCAGACACAGTGGTTGAAGCCACTCCTGACTGGAGGGAACCTTTTGTTGAGTATCTCCAAAATAGTTGCCTCCCAGGTGACTGGGATGAGCGCGAGCGAATCTGACGTCGCGCGCTGCAATTTACCCTCCAGAGTGGTCCCAGTCTTGAGTAGATCCTCAATAAGTGGAGCTTCAATGGAGTTATCCTCCGTTGCATTCAAAGAGTCTAGATTTCTTAGGTTATGCAAGAGGTTCAGGCCGGTTCCTGTGGTGCCCATCAAGCTGGGCTAAAGTTGTCCCACCAAATCCAGAGGTTGGGGTTCTTCTGGCCCTCTATGATCCATGATTGTATCGAGTTTTCCAAGAGATGTCACGCGTGCCAAGTTCATGCCAACTTCCTGCATCGGCCGCCGGAACCCCTCCACTCCACCAGGTACTCTTGTCCATTTGCGGTGTGGGGACTTGATGTAGTGGGACCATATCCACCAGCAACAGCTCGCCAATGTAGGTTCATCCAAACTGCTAAAGATTTCTTCTCCAAGTGGGCAGAGGCAGTTCCACTCAAAGAGGTTAAGGCCTGTTCCATCGCCGATTTTGTGAGCTCCAATATCATACATCAGTTTGGGGTCCCTCATGCTGTCCTCACCGATAACGGCACCAACTTCTGAGTGGCTGAGCTGAAAAAATTGTATGCCAAGTACAATATCCGTTCGAACCATACCTCCCGCTATCATCAGGAAAACGGGCAGATCGACGCATTCAACAAAACCCTCTCTAACATTCTACAGAAAATGGTTGGTCAGAACAAGAAAAGTTGGCCGGACAAGCTCCCCAACGCCCTCTGGGCTTATCGGACGATGACTCGAAATTCCACCCAGGTGACCCCATATTCCCTGGTGTATGGGGCTGAGGTTGTCCTACCCATTGAGATCCAGCTTCCATCATTACGCACTGCAGTCTATGACCGGCAAGTGTCAGATGAGGTGGACAAAATCCATCTAGCTGAATTGGAAGCACTGGACGAGAATAGGTTGCGTGCCCTTCACAATCTGGAAAGGCATCAGAATAAGATAGCAAGGGCCTTCAATAAGAAGCTTCGCCTTCGCTCTTTTCTGCAGGGCGATCCGGTTCTGGCCCTTTGAGCACCAATGATCCCCGGTAGGAAACCACCCAAGCTAGAGCCCAAATGGGAAGGACCCTATGTCATCCACAAGGTTTACACCAATGGAGAATACTCCTTGGTGACCCCAAATGGTGAGCGCGTAACTCCTCCCACCAAGCCAAGTTCCTCGAGCGGTACTTTTCCTAGGGAAAATCGGTCCTTCACAACCTTAAATTGCATGGTCCTGCACGACCTTAAACTGTATGGTCCTGCATGACCTTAAACTGTATGGTCCTGCACGACCTTAAACTGTATAGTCCTGTACGACCTTAAATTGCATGGTCCTGCACGACCTTAAAATGTATGTTCATGCATCACCTTTAAATTGTACGGTCCCGCACGACCCTAAACTGCGCGTCATGGTCTCGCACGACCCTAAACTGCGCGTCACGGTCCCACACGACCCTAAATTGCGCGTCATGGTCCTGCACGACCTTACACTACATCCTCCCCCTTATGGGATGTTTTGGGTATTGTGATAAGGATCTTCCCCCTTGTTTCCCAAACCGAGTTTAACTCACATGGGATTAGGTATCGGGTCGAGGTCTGTACTTACCTGGAAGGTTGTCACCCACTCCTGGTCTGAGCTCTAAGACCATAAACTAGGATCTCCTTAGAACTACGCTCAGCCAGAACTCCCATCCTCATGGGATACGTAGGACCACCCAAACATCTCATTTTCGGGTCAAGTTCATCTGGGAGCTAGTCTCTCCCCCGTTATCTTTCACCTCTATGTGGGCCCCTCGGCCTGAGGTTCCTCTCTCGGGACTACGTACGGTATAATGTGGGATTATGTCCCCATTCGCGTCGGTTATTCCATGAGACACCATACACATTCCCCACCTAGCATCAACTCTGATACATCTGTGCTGTATGACATTAAAATGCATGCTTCGTCCTGTCACACAACCCTAAACTGTGACATTATATTCCTGGCCACACGATGAAAAACGGCACTGCATTGTGATGACCTCGTTGTAGAGGGAATCACGTTGGGTATTGGTCACATGTCGTGCCATTTTTCAATGCCTATCACAGCTTGATACTTGTGGCGACACCAGGGCCTGCTACCCTAGGCATGTCGCTTCACAAAAAAAACCACTCACCTTAAAGGAAAAACAAGATTTATCAAATTCCGCTTCTTTCAGTGCAAGGTCCACGCCCGCACTTGCCTTTTTCCCTTGGCACTAGTATGTTACCATGTCACCCTCTAGAACTACGTATCGCTTGATTCCCATCCTCATGGGATACGTTGAGACACCCTAGTATTTTGTCTAGGGTCCAACCCATAGGAATTTTCCTATCTTTTCTCCTCTATAACTATGTATGGATCGATTCCCATCCTCATGGGATACATAGAGACACCATATTATTTTTCCTAGGGTCCAGCCCATAGGAATGTTCCTATCCATTCTCCTCTAGAACTACGTATGGCTTGATTCCCATCCTCATGGGATACATAGAGACACCCTGGTATTTTGCCTAGGGTCCAGCCCATAGAAATCATTAATCCCATCCTTCCCCTTTCCGGCCCCCTGGCCATAGTCCTCGCTAGAGAGGCCCTGTCCCAAAGAAGGAAGGATCCATAACCAAACCAATGCGCCCATCTCGCGTACTCCCACCACGGTGGTGTAACTACCTAAGTGTTGGATTCTGTTCGGACAAACCATCACTTCATATTCCATGCTTTGCGTGCCCCTTATTCGGACCCTTCTCCCCTTTCATGTCTAAAGGGACCCCCTAACGTCCTGGTCTCATGCCGTGTCGGCTCACCTACCATCCTGGGCCAACATTCCGGAAGACTGGTTGTGTCTGAAAGGACCCCCTAACAGTATGGATGCTTGACCTAGGGTCCGCCAACTATCCTGGGCCAACTTCCTGAAGGATTGACCGACAAAATTTGTGACCTGGTCCCGTGTTTCAAACATGGTCAATGGTCAACCCTCATTTGTTGTCCCCATTTCAGGCTAACGCAGTAAGGATATCGTATCTCTGTCATGGTTAACGATTGTCCTTTATTGTCACGCCATCCCTGCAGTGTTCCGAATCTTGGGAATCATGATCCACACTTCCCATTTCCATCTGTTCGGAACGATTTTAGCACCCCTGTCATTGCACCGTTCGTGCATAAGAGAACGCTAAAGAAATGGTAATTCGGCTGTTCTAAGAACATCCTTCTCCGGCTAGGCCTCTCCCACCTTCCGGAAATCCAGACTTGTTATCCAAACCCCGAATGCCCGAAGCTTGTTTTCCACTCCCATGTTGGGAGGGACGATGAGGCAACTATCTCCTATTTCTCACATCGGGATTGACCAACGTGAGCTTGTGGAATTGTCACCAGACGTCCCGCCAACATTATAGGGATGTAATGAACTGATGAAAATAGTGGAAATCATGCATGCTACGGTATTCAAAAGAAGAATAAATTGAAGCACGAAAGTACCATTAAAAGGTTTGTAATTTGTTACAATACCCGGGGGTAGACTCCCCCCATGGACAGGTTGACCCCGCCAAAAGAACTTTGCAGCTCTGCCACCCTTCAGCTTGTGGCGTCCAAGACTTAATACTGCCGACTCAACTCCCGCTCCTCCTCAACAGCGGCAGGGCGCAGTTCGTCAGCCTTGGCTCTGGACCTTTCTACGCCAGCCTGAATGGCAGCCATCTTTCCAGAAGCCTGCCTCATATGCTCTTCTGCCTCTTCCAGCTAGGCTTTCAACCGTGAGATCAGCTTAGATTGTGCATTAAGAGAGGCTGAGTGCTCATCTTCCCGGGTCTGCATCTGTTGGACCTCACTTTCAGCCTCCTATAGCTTCTTGATGTTGGTCTCCTTCCTCCACTGTCAGCCCACGCTGAGCCCACGATCATACTCCCGGATCTGCTCGGCCATGAGATCTCGGATGAGCGCATGAGGATGTTGGGAATCCACTCACCCAGCGCATAGTTCGCACAGTCGCGAGCGAAGTCTGTCCATTTCATTCAGCCATAGCATTTGGGGGTGTCCTTGATTAGCGTGTGATTACCTTCCACGATCGGCGACGGACTATGATGTTGTCCTCCTCGTCGGAGGCCATTTTGTCCCAGTCTGCGCAATTGGCAGTCTTGTACACAGGATACGCCTGCAGGAAGTCCTCGGTAGGATCTGCATCTGGTGTTGAATCTGGGATGACATCTGGCACCGGAGTAGGCATGACGGGACTTGGGTCGTCCGATTGATCCTCGTCATCAGACTCCACTTCAATAACCTCAGGCACGACCCTGCTGGTGGCCCCACCGGTGATAGTGTGTGTAGCAGCTAGGGGAGATGGGGGGACTATCTCCACCATCACCGGCATGCCCCTAGGAGGGATACCGCCAGACATCCCAACCAGCCTTGCCGCAGCAGCCCATGCCAGTCGAAGAACTGTAACACCCCGAGATTTTATGAAAAATATTCTTTTAATTTCATTAATGTCTTGTGTTTTATGATACACCAAGATTACCTTGCGCTATATGCAACATCGTATTAGCTTGCAGTATACGCAACACTATTCTTGGATCGTGTTACACACAATTTTGATAATAGTTATTCTACGCAACATTGAGTATATATATATATATATATATTCAATGTATAAATGAAATATTGTTGTATTCTGTTATACGAAACAATGAAGGATTCTTGCACAACACGCAACCCTGACTTGGCTTGCATTACACGCAATCGTGACCTTCCTCGATAGCGTGTGTTGTACGCAATACCGGGTTTTACTAAACAATGATATATTATTATAATATTATTATGAACTAGCTGTTATGAATTGTATTAACTAAATTTTGAATTTTATAACATTATTATTCATCTTACACATTTTCTAGAACATGGTATAAGAACAAAATAAATTTTTCGGGTAAAATAAGTATTTTTCAAAAAATGCAGTTTTGCCGCCTTTTGATGGCGCACCCACTTTAAATATAGTTTTTGACATGTTTATAAGTTCAATTTTACAAAATAAAATTCTTATTTGGAATCAAGAAACAAAAATTTACTTTGGATAAATTTTTCATATTATTCTGGTAACTTTCATATTTTGATGAATAGTAAAAACACGCTATATTTTAATTAAAAACAACTTTTTTCATCGCAATAATTTATATGGTTAAATTATAATATTGAATGGTTTTAAAGGATAAATAGAATATATTTTTACCATCTAATATAATGTATGTCATTAGCATTGATTTTACATTAAATTCGTAGGTTAAATCAATTCAATCTTTTGCAATGTTTTAGAGAAAAACCTGTTTTCTTTCGACAACGGGATTAATTTTAATTTAATTTCTGAAAATTTTGTGTATTGAATTTGTAAAAAAGGATTCCATATTTGGAATCAGTGGGTCCAAATTATGTTAATAATCTACTTTTTATTTTTGGGAATTATGAATAGTAACTACGGTAAATTTTATTTACCATAGTTAAAGGTAAATCGGGTAATTAAGGGTAAATATAATATTATAAAATTACCCTAACACATGCCAAAATTCTATTGGATGGCTAAAAGTAGACCCATATAACATAAGGGTCGGATTAGAATAATTTTATGGACTTTTGACCATGAAAATAATTTAATTATTATTAAAACCAAAGAAAGTAACAACATGTCACTCTCTTAAATCTTATAAGTATAATAATTTTAATTTAGTGATAAACATCATAAAACTTCGAACATGAATAGTCTCCAGAAATCTAATAAAATTATCTACATCATTATAATTTATTTATAATTTTTAGGTATTAAATAATTGTCATTAATGGTGATACATTAATGATACAGAAATTATTTAAGTGGAAAATAAGTAATATACTTTTTATTAAAATAATAATACCCATTAAAAGGCCCACTAACCTGACCAAAACTTATTGGTAGTGTATATATATACCTTAAGAATCCAATGACCTAATATATAACCGTTTGGAGCCTTATAAAAGTGATTATGACACTTATATTATTTTATTTTAAATGATGCCAAAGTTGTCACCTTCAGAATTTAATAAATATAACAATTTAAATATTGTGATTTTAAGATGATAAATTCTAGTAAAAGTATTATTGTGAAAGGTAAGAGATTTATCTTCATCATAGGATTTTATTTTTAATTTTTATGCAACAAATAAGTATATTAAATAATTATACAAATATGTTATAGTAATTATTTTATTAAGAGATAAACCAAATAAATGGTTTTAAAAATAATAAAATAAATATTATATGAACTATTTAATGTGATACACTAATTTTATCGATACATATGACCTTTTATGAATCTATTAAAGCTTTTAGTTCGAACATATATTCTGTATATATTTTATTTAAATTCAAATAAATGAATAGTGTCAAAATTGACACTATTGTTATTTTATAAAAATAACATATTATAAAATTGTTTAAAAATCACAAAAATATTTAAAAATTATAAATTTAAATTTATATGGTCTATAATGTTATAAAGTAAACAATTATGGAAAATTCACAATAAATAAGTAATTATTTTTATAATTTAAAATTTAGAATTTTATTACCACAAATAAACTTAAATATATTAAATAAGGATAAATCAAAATGATAAGGTTTAAAATAAGATCCAAACATGTCTAAATTTGATTTGTTGATGCGATGACAACCCTATAGCATCTAATATTCTAATATGAGTCATTTTTGGAGGTTTTTAAGTGGGGATAGATTTATTATAAATTAATATTTTTAAGAATTCTAAAGGTGCCCCTCTCCTCCCTTATAAAAGGGAACCTCCTCCCTCTCTTCCACACACCACTTTGAGCCTTCAAGATCGTCCTAACCCTGCCCAATTCTCTTCTACACTTCCCTATAAACATCCTAGAGGTCCTTGTCTTCTTCAAAGACCAATTTTAGTGCCCTAAGAGGAGGTCTCAAAGAGGCGCTTCAAAGAAGAGGTAATTTCTGTTACCGATTCTTTCACATTTATTTCTTCTTCCACTTCTTCTTCTTAAGTTGTTTCATTATGAAGTAATAAAATCAGTATCACTCATATAATGATATGTTATTATAAGTATGAAACAACCCTATTTCACCATCTATCCATCCTACGGAAAACGAAATCACCGCGTGTGCGTACGTACAGAATACCGTCTCCACGCCGTGGTGTAATCTATTTTCCACCACCACCTTACTTGGATGGGTATAATGGTGTAAATAATAACTATATATGATATTGATTCTGTAATAGTGTACATACACTCCAATAAAATTCCATGATCATGGGAACTATATCATCGCATGTGCGTACGTACGGAATACCGTCTCTACGATGCGATGAGATTCATTCTCAATGATTAACCATTCATAAATGATTATAAAGTATATATAATAACTAATCATGAAATATATTACATAATAATGATACTGGATTTATGTATATATATATATATATATGTATTTAATCCAATTAATTCCATTCAATTTAATGAGAAAACGAAAACAACGTTCATGCGTATGTACGGCCTACCGTCTCCATGAACGGTGTATTTCTTTCCATTTATCGATCTATTATATATATGTATATTCTGAATATATATTATATATAAATCATGTTTTATATTCTGTAATAAATTAATAATGATCTATGTAATCATATGAATAATTACAAGTCAAAACATGGACGACAAATGAAATGATTTTACCTAAAACTCTCTTTAACATGGAATTTACAAAAGAACGGGTAATATAAAGTCATAAGTGAACCATATATGAAATCATAACAATGAATATGATTCCATAATAAGTCAATGACATTATTTAAATCATTATACAGGAGGTTTGGATATGTAAAAATCATATCGGACCTAAGGTAAGGGATAATTATTCCAATCTCATTCTTATCCGAGATTGTTTACTCGTAAGTATTTACTGGGGGTTATGTTTATTATCCATGTCCATATGCTCTCAAAAAAATTTCATAAAATGTTTAATTTCCTTCCATGTATTTTTAAGACATTTTTACCCTTTTCTTAATTTTACCACATCGTATGGAAGGAATCTTTCTTTTGTTTACCATACGAGGTACTTTTTGACTTTTCCGGCAAAAGTACGAGAAGAATGTTTTTTTAACTTATACGGCACGAACAGATTTTTACGGTTTTATAAAGACTTATTTTCATGAAGCTCCCTCCAAAATATTTCCTGACTAATTTTAACAAAATAATTTTCTTTTAAAATTGTATGATGTTTTGTGAAAAGAAATTGATTTTGAAGAAGAAAGGATATTTTCCTCAAGAATTCATTTCAAGTGTTTTATCAAAACCATTTTCTATCTAAGATGACGTTATTTAATATGTGTATGTTTCAAGTATAATGTCTCTATGATTTACATGGTTTCAATTTTCTTATGATGAAATATCCATTTGTTTAATATGGATTATGTGATGATGGGATGATGTTTATGAAACCCATTTTATTCTTTGGGTTATGATGAATGTTTTAAGTTTATTTTGTGGAACAAGTAAGAATGATTTCACTATGAGATGGGTGGGACCTATATCTCCCTCCAATTCATTGGGTAAAGATTTTATATCTCATGAGATAGACATTGCTTGAATGGTAAGTTAATCCGATTCAGTGTTACAGGACTGAAACGAGGAGTGAACTCGATTCAGAATGGGACTTTGTCCACTAAGATGGTCTTGGCAGCAATGCCTTGGCTACTATGGAAATCATTACATGTGCTTAATGGATTCCATATTTACATGTTTTATTCTCATGCTATTTTATCATGGTTTATGTTCCATTATGATCTATTCCTTATGTACTTCCATGTTTTATGTCGTTTCTCAAGATTTTGATTTTTAAACATTATGTTCATGTTTTTAAGTTCAAATGTATATGGTATGTTTTATTTTATCCATGCTTACCCTTACTGAGCATTTGAGCTCACCCTTTTTATGTTTTATTTTCCCCCAGGATCAAAAGAAAGGTTTTATGTAAGGAAACAAAAAGTGGAAGATCTTTATGGGAGATGTTGAAGATCTTTCACCACGATTAGAAGATTGCGTTCCATGTTTCCAAAGACACTAAACTATTACGGTCCTTGTGTGTCTCTTTTTGTTATGTATTAAGTATTACGCAAAAGTAATGTAATGTCCATGTACGTCAAGCTTCGGGTCTCTACAGTTGGTATCAGAGGAAAGTTTTAGTCAACCTTTGGAAACTAGGATGCGAAAACGTTAGTGAGATCCCTAGAGATATTTCTAAGGTATGTCTAGGGATTTCCCTATAGATAAGTATACGTATAAGATATAGTCCAAGAACTATGGTAACGATCTTATAATTTAACCTAAGATGTTAGATATTGAGGGAACTCCCCCTTTACTATGTTGTTTTCCTTAGCATGATTTTTGCCTCTCACACTATTCTTTTTGGGTTTTAGAAAATGGCTAGAAACAGGAAGATTCACGATAATGGAGGATATGACAGACAATGGAATGATATTATTCATGAGAAACCAAATGAAACGGGATCTAGAAGTCCAAACATTGTTATTATGCCTAATCATCAATCTCATAATATGATCAATAATCTCAAATTTGGTAAGTTTCCTGACTCAGATAATAAGAGAAAGATGGAGTTTCATGATGATCATAGAGGAAAGAAAGTTCAATTTCCCTCATGTAAATCATGTGGGAAGAGGCATCAGGGAGATTGTTTCAAAGGAGCTGGAAGATGCTTTGGGTGTGGAAAAGAGGGACACAAAGCCAGAAACTGCAGAGGAAAAGGTTCAGTTAACATCATGAACAAGGATAATGGTATTGCTACGACATCAACAATGATTAGATGTTTTAAATGTGGAATGTACAGGCATTATGCAAACCAATGCCCTAATGGAAAATCTCATGAAGAGAATCAGCATGGTCATATGGGTAGTATTTATGTGGATGATGATGAGGAGACAAAAAATGATATATGAGCTGAAAGAAGTGTTGAATCTCAGTCAGTTGTTTTAGAAGGTAGTGGAATGATTGTATGTTTATCGAGAGTTATGTTGTATAGTTAATGGTACTATGGAATAAAGAATCATCTAAGGATTGTTACACTATTGTTTTTCCTAAAAGTATTTGAAAGTATATGTTGAATGGTACTAGTAACCATGGAAGGTTATTCAGATATTTTTGTAAAGTATATGATATGTGCATAATGAAGGAATACGAAGATAATGAAATATTTGATTGTATTCATGAGTGTAACGCCCTGACCCCAGTTACCCAGAGTTGGTGCATTATTACATAACATTGGCATGATCACAAGAAAGATCACGTCTCTAAAGACCGATTAGTTTAGTATCCTTGGAAACACTAGATACAATCATAATGTTTTACATTACATCATAAAAAAACATCTTGTCTTCATATCCTCTCATACTATCCCTGCAGGTCATTCATAAATTATTTCTTCATAATCCTGGGAAACAAATAAAACATTGAAAGGGGTGATCTCAGATGCTCAGTAAGGATAACATTATAGTAGAAGCTTTCATAGATAAGCATAAACACTTAAGGCAGTTTATAACTAAAACAAAAACCTTTTTAAACTTGAACTTCAGCATAAAATGGAAAAGATAAAATAAAATAATGCCATTTACTTACTCACATGGATATTCTACTAGTCGAATGATCACATGAAATATCAAAATCCAATTTCATAATGATGGAATGCATAATGCCGGACTATCATAACCACATAGCCAAGGCCTCGTGCCAAGACTACAAATAAGATTTTCCCAAGGCCTTGTGCCAAGACACTAGTTTGTCTCATGAGACCTACCGATGCATCGAGGATCTATAGCGGGCTCCACCCGTCACATATTAATTCCAATGCATTCCTCATATGAATAGGTTTAAACATAACATAAACATTCGTATTATACAAAATGCCAATACTTTAACCACAAACCATGAATGGTATAAAAATAGCACATCCATAGTCAAACATAACTCATTCGATACAATATGGAATATTGTATTGTATCACATTAACCTCAATCAATAATAATGAAGTATGTTGACATAGATGAAAATAATCATAAAAACTATTTGAGAGAAATATCCCCTTTTTTCTTGAAATCATTTAAAAGTCACACTATTTGTCAAGAAGCCGTTTAAAAATTGATTTTTGAATCAAAGTGCCCCATACCACTTTGAAACTTTCAAAATGATTTTTAGTTTTAAAACTTTAATGTTCATATAAATAAATCCTTAAAACCATTTTTTAAAACATGGACATTAATGAGCAAGATTTAGAAGAATAGTTCTTTAAAACATTTAAAAATGGTATTTTAGTTAGAATTTCTAACAAAAATAGAGACACTTGAATAAAAATAATTGAGGTAATCAAAACTTTGTAATATCATGAGAATAAAGGGATTAATGATATACTATGTCAAAGTACATTATATACACCACATAAAAGTGATTTGGTGTATAATAACAAAGAAGTCTCAATGGAATGTAAATTGAGATGAAATCTCTCCTAAAGGCCATATCCTTAGGTAAAGGATAAATCAACGACATAATTATGTGTGACAAATATAAATACACTAAATATGATTGGATATTCAGTGTAAAACAATCAAGGGACATTCACACATATTCTAGTAAAAACAACACTAATGAATTGGATGTTTATCTCAACAAATCGAGATTGAGTAAAAATTACTCTTATCAAGTTCATACCGATGACTTGAGAATTTATCAATGGAGTGATTATGTGTATAAAAAGTATATCCACAGAAAGGGGAGTGGAAATTATGACATAATCAAATTAATAGTGATTCCACACATAATCTTAGAGTAAAATAATTAATGAAGTATGCATAAAGCCGAATGAGTGGAAATTGAAATATCAAATTCCCTTATTGATTTGGTAACATACAAAACATACACCCATGAAAGAAGGATCATAAAATGATGATGTAAATATACATGAATTAAATTTTATTACACAATGAATACAAACATGGGCAGTACACACACCACATGTAATAAATAAGTGGCGAACAATGGAATTCTCACGAAACTAAAAGTGAGATAAGAAACCCCTTACCTTGTAATTTTCCTTGGTTGGGGGTAGGTAAACCTCCTGTATAATGTTGAAATAATTTTTATTAAATTATTCATGAATCATATACATTAATATGATATCATATATGATCTTTTAACATTGTTTTGTTAATAATATCTTAGAATTATTGCCGTTTCGGGTGTTAACTTACTCGTTTTATTTTATATGTTTTGTTACGTAAGCCATGTTTTTCATAGATAGGTTGTATATTATTCATATCCATAATGATATAAAGTTCTTAAAAATTATTTTTAAATCATCAAATGATAATTATACTTGAATGGATATGATGGAGAATGAATCTCATCGCATTCATGGAGACGGTAGTCCGTACGTACGCACGAGCGACAATATCATTATTTTGATATTAAAATAATATAAACTTGGATGTTATATTATATATATAGAATCATTATCATGTTATATTGATTTTTTACATGAATTATACATCATTATTATACCCATCCAAATAATAATATATTGAATAACAATTACACCACGACGTGGAGACGGTAAGTCGTACGTACGCACGTATGGTGACATGTTATTCAAAGGGTGGATAGAATACTGAATATGGTTGTAACATATTTATAATGACATCACAGTATATATATATGATACTGGATTTTTTATTTTACAATGGTAATAACAAAGAAAGAAGAAGTGGAAGAAGAAAGGAACTTGAAAATGGGTGGTGAAAACATTACCTCTTCTTCGGGTTCTTTCTTTTGATTTGATCAAAAGGGATCCTTAGGTCGGCTTTCTGATCAAACTAAGGACTCTAGGTTGTAGTGATGTAAGTTTAGAGTGTATTTGGTCAGGGGTTGGCCGAACCAAAAGGATTTTATGGTGTGAATAAATGAGAAGGAGGAGTTCCCTTTTATAAGAGGGGTGAGGGGCACCTTTGGAAAAGCTAAAAATATTAATTTATAATAAATTCATATTCGGTTTCTAATGGCTCCAAAGTTGATTATTCAAATGTTAAGGTGGGGATAGGTCGAAAAAAATTCAACCAATATAATCTATATAGGTTTGGGTCACTATATTAACCTTATCTTTTAGTTTTAACTCTTAGTTAATTAGTTTGACATTTACCATGTCACTTTGTATTTTTATATTATATAATTAATAAACGTACTATATACATCCAAGCGACCCCCAAGTGGTCCATTAATGATATACCTATCATTATATAAGTCTCTTGGACGAACCTTAGATTTTTAGGAATTTAATATCAATTAATAATATAATATTTGTTTTAAAAACTCTTTTATGTCAATTTTGACACTATTCAATAGTTGATTTTTTTGAAACTCATAACAGAATGATTAATTCTAAAAAAGTCAATTAAATCTATCCTAATATGTAATATTATCCTATAAAATTATTTTAATTCATTAAAAGTCTTAAATTATATTTATTTGGGTATTTATAATATCAATTATTTTAATTTTTCACTATTATGGTAATTACTGCATCATCATTGTGTCATACATATATTAACATATTTAATGTCTAAAAATTATAAATAAATTATTATTATGTAGTAAATATTATTATAATTCTAATTAATATTTACAATAGAATTTATCTTTTGTATAACCCTATATTAAAAATGTTTTAGTAAATAAACTTTGATTTTAACTCTTTTAACTCTTCTTTGAATTAAATAATAATAAATGTCCTAATCTAATTCAAGTGGACCTAAATGATAATATTTTATTCCTAAGGTTGTTTTTGGTTGATATACACTTGTAAAATAGAATTAGGACATGTGTTAGGGTAATATTAATATCATATTTACCCTTAATTACCCTATTTACTTTTAACCGTGGTAAATAAAAGTAAAAAGTTACTATTCACCAAAACTTTTTTTCATCTCATTAAACCACATTTTACTTCTTGATATTAACCGTGTCTCTAGGATTTTCGAAATTCCGTTCACAGAAACAGTAAAATTATGTTTTATGAAAAATTCAGTTTTTTTTACTACCACTTAGTAGTTTCACTATTCATCAAAAATTGAAGTTTTTCATAACAATGCCAAAATTTCACCCTAAGCTATAATTGATATTCCGAATTCAAAAATGATGTCTATTTTAAAAAATTCCAAACATATAAGTTGCATTAATTAATTTTATAATTAATTCTCATTGTCACAACAAATAGCGTGTTTTTAAGAAACAATATATATCAAAAGATTGACAATTGTTTAGGTCAAATTTCAAAGTGAAATTAATTCTAATGAACACCGTTGGATAAAATGGTAAAAATATATTATAATTATACTTTGAAACCCCTCAATAATATAATTTATCACTATAAATTATTTTTATTAAAAATTTTGTTTTTAAGTATTTTTCACTATTCATAAAAATTGGAAGTTCTTAGAGAAATACCAAAAATTTATCTTAGGATAATTTCAATATTCTGAAACCAAAAATGAAGTCCATTTTTATATATAAAATATATATAATTTCAAAAATTAGGTATTATTATTCATAACGGCTAGTTTGATTGGTTGTGGTGTCTTAGAACTCGATGTTGCGTACAACACATGATATCGCATTATTCAAAGAGAAGCATACCGTAGAAGCTTGGGGTGTTACAATGAGCTCATGATTGATATAATAACTAAGTGATATCATGGTTTGAGTATATATAATTTTGAGGATTTTGGTATGTGGAAAGTGTGAACTTTTAACTGCATTCATGTTTTCACTAAGGTTCAATGGGTATTTATTTTTCAAAAGAATACGTGATTAAGGCCTTTGAATGTTTGGAATGTGACCAACAAGACATATCTTATGATATATGGGGATCAACGATGGTATTAAATCTCTGGTAATCATTTTCACTATATTATTAGAGTGGACTGCAGCATTATGGATATGCCTAAAGATTGGAATAGATTATGTTGGACATAAGTTAGTATTGTTTAAGGATAGAAGTTTTTTCGATATTATTGATGGGATGTTATAGTAATATAGTTTTAGAAAAAGGACAACCTGCAGGATGGGTGACAGCCCATCGCGTCGGACAAGGCTGTGGGAATAAAACCCACAACCGAAGTGCGACTGGCCTTTATCGCCTACCACTGGCCTACATGAAGTCCCTGGTTAGAAGAAACTAGTTTTATTTTATTAAGAAGTGTGATATATGAAGTATAAGATCATTTTTGGAACCATATACGATTAATCTAACCATAACATGGACTTATAATTTTTGCTAACCTTTTGTTTGAAAGAGATGGAATGAACCATCATTCTATCACATGATCTGCTAACACATCACGAATAATGAATTCAACTTCATTTCTTTAAGGGATGAAGTGGAAATTGTTCAACTCACGAACAACAGTGAGATTGTACCAAAATCATGCAAGTATTTCTTTTAATTCATCAACATTAGGAAAATGATCTTGAAAACCAAAAAAAATTTCCTACTTCCCTTATATCTGATGAATCAGATGGTACCTTAGATCATCACAAATCAATAGCTTTGTGATTGTTGGCTTTTTTATAGCCATGTTCTCTACCACTCTCCATCAGAACTTGATGGTTAGATTTTTCTTCCATATCCATATTTTCACCTATGTTCTCCTATGTGGAAATCCAGTGATGAGTTAATTTGGGTAACCGTTACATTTCATACTTTAGTTTTTAAAGCCATGTTTTGGTATTCCTTTTTACGATGTGGGTTTCAATTAAACATACTTTAGAGTAGTAAACCATTTATAACCCCGACGAATTTCGAGGGCGAAATTCATTTTAAGGGGGGTAGAATGTAACACCCCAAAATTTTATGAAAAATATTCTTTTAATTTCATTAATGTCTTGTTTGGTATGCTACACCAAGATTACCTTGTGCTATATGCAACATCGTATTAGCTTGCAGTATACGCAACACAATTCTTGGATCGTGTTACACACAATTTTGATAATAGTTATTCTACGCAACATTGAGTATATATATATATATATATTCAATGTATAAATGAAATATGGTTGGATTCTGTTATACGAAACAACAAAAGATTCTTGCACAACACGCAACCCTGACTTGGCTTGCATTACATGCAATCATGACCTTCCTCGATAGCGTGTGTTGTATGCAATACCGGGTTTTACTAAACAACCATATATTATTATAATATTATTATGAACTAGCCGTTATGAATAGTATTAACTAAATTTTGAATTTTATAACATTATTATTCATCTTACACATTTTCTAGAACATGGTATAAGAACAAAATAAATTTTTCGGGTAAAATAAGTAGTTTTCAAAAAATGCAGTTTTGCCGCCTTTTGATGGCGCACCCACTTTAAATCTAGTTTTTGACATGTTTATAAGTTCAATTTGACAAATTAAGATGCTTATTTGTAATCAAGAAACAAAAATTTACTTTGGATAATTTTTTCATATTATTCTGGTAACTTTCATATTTCGATGAATAGTAAAAACACGCTATATTTTAATTAAAAACAACTTTTTTTATCGCAATAATTTATATGCTTAAATTATAATATTGAATGGTTTTAAAGTATAAATATAATATATTTTTACCATTTAATATAATTTATGTCATTAGCATTGATTTTACATTAAATTCGTAGGTTGAATCAATTCAATCTTTTGCAATGTTTTAGAGAAAAACTCATTTTCTTTCGACAACGGGATTAATTTAAATTTAATTTCTGAAAATTTTGTGTATTGAATTTGGAAAAAAGGATTCCATATTTGGAATCAGTGGGTCCAAATTATGTTAATAAGTTACTTTTTATTTTGGGGAATTATGAATAATAACTACGGTAAATTTTATTTACCATAGTTAAAGGTAAATCCGGTAATTAAGGGTAAATATAATATTATAAAATTACCCAAACACATGTCAAAATTCTATTGGATGGCTAAAAGTAGACCCATATAACCTAAGGGTCGGATTAGATTCATTTTATGGACTTTTGACCATGAAAATAATTTAATTATTATTAAAAGCAAAGAAAGTGACAGCATGTCACTCTCTTAAATCTTATAAGTATAATAATTTTAATTTAGTGATAAACATCATAAAACATCAAACATGAATAGTCTCCATAAATCTAATAAAATTATCTACATAATTATAATTTATTTATAATTTTTAGGGATTAAATAATTGTCATTAATGGTGATACATTAAAGATACAGAAATTATTTAAGTGGAAAATAAGTAATATAGTTTTTATTAAAATAATAATACCCATTAAAAGGCCCACTAACCTGACCAAAACTTATTGGTAGTGTATATATACACCTTAAGCATCCAATGACCTAATATATAACCGTTTGGAGCCTTATAAATCTGATTATGACACTTATATTATTTTATTTTAAATGATGCCAAAGTTGTCACCTTCATAATTTAATAAATATAACAATTTAAATATTGTGATTTGAAGATGATAAATTCGATTAAAAGTATTATTGTGAAAGTTAAGAGATGTATCTTCATCATAGGATTTTATTTTTAATTTTTATGCAACAAATAAGTATATTAAATAATTATACAAAAAAATGTTGTATTAATTATTTTATTAAGAGATAAACCAAATAAATGGTTTTAAAAATAATAAAATAAATATTATATGAACTATTTAAAGTGATCCACTAATTTAATAGATACATATGACCTTTTATGAATCTATTAAAGCTTTTAGTTGAAACATATCTTCTGTATATATTTTATTTAAATTCAAATAAATGAATAGTGTCAAAATTGACACTATTGTTATTTTATAAAAATAACATATTATAAAATTGTTTAAAAATCACAAAAATATTTAAAAATTATAAATTTAAATTTATATGGTCTATAATGTTATAAAGTAAACAATTATGGAAAATTCACAACAAATAAGTAATTATTTGTTATAATTTAAAATTTAGAATTTTATTACCACAAATAAACTTAAATATATTAAATAAGGATAAATCCAAATGATAAGGTTTAAAATAAGATCCAAACATGTCTAAATTTGATTGGTTGATGATATTAAAACCCTATATCATCTAATATTTGAATATGAGTCACTTTCGGAGGTTTTTATGTGGGGTTAGATTTATTATAAATTAATATTTTTAAGAATTCCAAAGGTGCCCCTCTCCTCCCTTATAAAAGGGAACCTCCTCCCTCACTTCCACACACCACTTTGAGCCTTCAATCTCGGCCAACCCCTGACCAATTATCTTCTCCACTTCCCTAGAAACATCCTAGAGGTCCTGGTCTTCTTCAAAGACCAATTTTAGTGCCCTAAGAGGAGGTCTTAAAGAGGTGCTTCGAAGAAGAGGTAATTTCTGTTACCGATTCTTTCACCTTTATTTCTTCTTCCACTTCTTCGTATTAGGTTGTTTCATTATTAAGTAATAACATAAGTATCAATAATATACTGTTATGTTATTATAAGTATGAAACAACCCTATTTCACCATCTATCCATCCTACAGAAAACGAAATCACCGCGCGTGCGTACGTACGGAATACCGTCTCCACGCCGTGGTGTAATCTATTTTCCACCACCACCTTAATTTGATGGGTATAATGGTGTAAATAATAACTATATATGATATTTATTCTGTAATAGTATACATACACTCCAATAAAATTCCATGATCATGGGAACGATATCATTTCTCGTGCGTACGTACGGAATATCGTCTCCACGACACGATGAGATTCATTCTCAATGATTAACCATTCGTAAATGATTATAAAGTATATATAAAAAGTAATCATGAAATATATGAAATAATAATGATACTGGATTTATGTATATATATATATTTATGTCATCCAATTAATTCCATTCAATTTAATGAGGAAACGAAAACAACGTTCATGCGTACGTACGGCCTACCGTCTCCATGAACGGTGTATTTCTTTCCATTTATTGATCTATTATATATATGTATATTCTGAATATATATTATATCTAAATCATGTTTTATATTCTGGAATTAAGTAATCATTATCTATGTAATCATATGAATAATTACAAGTCAAAACACGGACGACAAATGAAACGATTTTACCGAAAACGCTCTTTAACATTGAATTTACAAAAGAACAGGTAATATAAAGTCATAAGTGAACCATATATGATATCATAACAATGAATATGATTCTGTAATAAGTAAATGACATTATTTAAATCATTATACAGGAGGTTCGGATACGTATGAATCATATCGGACCTAAGGCAAGGGATAATTATTCCAATCTCATTCTTATCCGAGATTGTTTACTCGTAAGTATTTACTGGGGGTTATGTTTATTATACATGTCCATATGCTCTCAAAATGTTTTCATAAAATTTTTACTTTCCTTACATGTATGTTTACTACATTTTTACCCTTTTCTTACTTTTACCACATTGTATGGAAGTAATCTTTCTTTTGTTTACCGTACGAGGTACTTTTTGACTTTTTCGGCAAAAGTACAAGAAGAATGTTTTTTTAACTTATACGGAAAGAACAGATTTTTACGGTTTTATAAATCCTTGTTTTCATGAAGCTTCCTCCAAAATATTTCATGAATATTTTCAACAAAATCCTTTTCTTTTAAAATTTCATGATGTTTTGTGAAAAGAAATTGATTTTTAAGAAGAAAGGATATTTTCCTCAAGAATTCATTTCAAGTGTTTTATCAAAACCATTTTCTATCTAAGATGACATTATTTCATATGTGTATGTTTCAAGTATAATTTCTCTATGATTTAAATGGTTTCAATTTTCTTATGATGAAATATCCATTTGTTTTATATGGATTATGTGAATATGGGATGATGTTTATGAAACCCATTTTATTCTTTGGGTTATGATGAATGTTTTATGTTTATTTTGTGGCACAAGTAAGAATGATTTCACTATGAGATGGGTGGGACCTATATATACCTCCAATGCATTGGGTAAAGATTTTATATCTCATGAGATAGACATGGCTGGAACGGTAAGTTAATCTGGTTCACTGTTACAGGACTGAAATGAGGAGTGAACTTGATTCAGAATGGGAATTTGTCCACTAAGATGGTCTTGGCAGCAATGCCTTGGCTACTATTGAAATAATTACATGTGCTTAATGGATGCCACAGTTACATGTTTTATTCCCATGCTATTTTATCATGGTTTATGTTCCATTATGATCTATGCTTTATGTACTTCCATGTTTTATGTCGTTGCTCAAGATTTTGATGTTTAAACATTATGTTCATGTTTTTAAGTTCAAATGTATATGGTATGTTTTATTTTATCCATTCTTACCCTTAATGAGCATTTGAACTCACCCTTTTTATGTTTTATTTTCCCCCAGGATCAAAAGAAAGGTTTAGGTAAGGAAAAAAAAAGTGGAAGATCTTTATAGGAGATGTTGAAGATCTATCACCACGATTAGAAGATTACGTTCCAAGTTTCCAAAGACACTAAACTATTACGGTCCTTGTGGGTCTGTTTTTGTTATGTATTAAGTATTCTGAAAATGTAATGTAATGTCCATGTACGTCAAGCTTCGGGTCTCTACAAGAACTATACGATAGAGAGAGACACAAACATTATTTGGCACAATCTACATGTGACAACAATGAATCCAGTAGAGGAAACTTATGGAGATCGGTCTCCCGGCGCTGCTCTTGAGTCGGTGCTGACGGATCCCTGAGGTGTGGCCCTCCGTATACTGTTGGAAGGTCTAGAGATTCTTGAGGAGCCACCTCGGGTGCTCTGGCCCCACCAGACGCAGAACTGCACACAGCCGTAGGTGCGGGTTCTGAAGGTCCTGCATCGTCATCCGCCGAGGGGCGAGAACAAGGCCTGCGTACATGTTCCTCCCACATGGTTCAAACATTGGTGAGAAATCTGTGATGGCCCGAGAACGTACCGTAAGTAACGAAGTTCTGAATTCTACCTTGAGAGCCTCTGTGAAATCATCAAAATCTGAGTCTTGGTCTCCGACTTCACCCTCCTCCAACGGGCTCCCTCCACCAGCCTCATCCTCTCGAGAGGAGTCCTCTGATTCTTCCAGCAGGGGGAAGCACTCCCTCAGATCGGCGACTGACAGCTGTGGGGGGACCGTCCGATCAAGCAGTACCCTCACCCGGTCTGTCATTGGGCGTGGGACACCACTGGAGTGGACATAGTCCTCCAGCTCATTCAAGTATCGCTCCGCCTCCGCCAAAGATGTCGTGAAACCAGACTGGACTGGGCCTATGCCTGGTAGCTCCATCCCAAGGCGATTCAAGTGCACCCATATCTCGGGCGGGCTGAGGAATTTCCGATAGACATCCCAAATGTCCCAGGCCTCCGGGAAGACCACATCCTCTGCCAAGTCGATATGACGCAGCCGCTTCCCCAGAGCCTGAGTGGATATCCTACGAAATCTCCTTGGTGGCCACCCCTCTAGATGGACCTTCTCTTCAAGAATCACCGGATCCGCCACTGCTGCCACACCCTCGACCGATGCGGGTCTCGCCACCATGGCGGCCCCGCACCGCGAGAGACCCTTGCGGCCCTCCGACCCCGACCTCGGGTTAGAGGAGGCCCGCCATCACCAACCCGAATAGTTGGCTGCCTCAGCATCACCCCCGGATAAGCAGCCTCCCAGCTAATGGTATACTCCCTCACCAATCCGAAAGAGGTGGTGGATGGAGGCAATTAAATTTGCATCTTCCTGTATTCCCGTGTGAACATGAGCCACAGCTCCCTCATCACACATGGGTGCTCCTCGTGACGCACCTCCCAGTAGACCTACGGGGTCAGCCGCTGGAGGTACCGGAACTGCCTCGCAAACCGATGTGGGGTGTATGGTTCACAGAGCGGCTCACGATACACTCGTTCCACCAAAACTCTACCTCGAAAGGCCAGGAGATAAGCCCGATTCTCTTCCGTTCCCTGCCCGTTGTCAGTGAGTATCCCCGTCAGCAATGGAAATGGGTGGAAGTTAAACTCATCCGCCCTCCACACCTGGTTCAGTACCATCTGCATGGTTAGTTTGAATGGGAAGCTCCCAGCCGCATTCAGAATGGAGGGGTGGAAGTTTGATCCTGGTGGCAAGATAGGGTTTGGATACTCATAAATCCCCCTGATGTGCACTGCAATACACCCATACAGAAGGTGGAAGGGCCCGTATATCCTTGGTGGCTTCTTTCCCTCGCTAACATGCCGCAGCATCCTGTATAGCTTGGCAAGCATTGGAATCCCCAGGTTGACCCGCTGCCCCATGGCCAGCACTGACGCCATGATAAACGAGCTGGGCCGCACCCCCATGCTGGTATCCCTCGCCGGTAGGATCAAACCACATATAAGGGCCGCGATGAACGCTGCCAGCCTAACTATCAGCTGCTGTTCAGTGCTGACATAGAAACCCCAAGTCTTCCATTGGCTGTCCTCCAAGACATGCTAGTAAAAGTGCTCATTTCCTCGTTGAGCCGCCTTCGGACAAGTTCAAGGCCTCGAAGGAAACTCTCGATTCTTCGGGAAGTTCAGGAATCGCTCGAGCCACTTCTTAAATTAGACATCCCTCACTCATTCCTTGTCCTCTCCAGGGACCAGTTCTATCAGCATTGACGCTAGTTGCAGCATCTGCTCTGTGTCCTCCCACGCGCTCATGACGGGGAGGAACTCATCATACATGGCCCCCAAGATCGGAACCCCCAAAATTTGGTGGACATCCCACAGGCTGATGCCCACCTCCCCGTGGTGTAGGTGAAAAGTATTGGTCCTAGATGACCATCTGCTCAGTAGCTCCGGCATCAGCTGTTTCGGTTGGTAAATGTGGAATTGGGAGGCCCATGCCACCTCATACAAACCCACTCTCCTCAGCTCAGCCCCAAACTCCTCACATGAGGCGCCTACCCCATAGGCCCATGCCCAGTCATTGGTGAAGTTTCCACCCTGGTGCAGGTCCCACTCATCGGACCACCCCTGCTTTGAATCCTGCAAAGCTGCCTTCAGCATGGTACGGTATAGAGGAGGGGACGTCTCTGGTTGCATTGGCTTCCCGTCAATATTGTTTACATGGTTGTATAGACAGTCAGCGGTAAAGGGTGTGAAATCCTCCTGTGCATGACCATCAGCCGCCCTGAACCACTGGTGATGGCATGGTGTGCTCCTGAACCAGCAAGATGGTTCGTCCCTACTCGCCTCAGGGATGAAGACGTCATCCCTCAGCCCGAAGCCATTCAAGGGAAGCTTCTTGCACTGCGGATAGTTCTTCTGACCCTCTGATAGAAGTTCTGTCAAAGAATTATGGTCTGAGTGGCTTCAGACCATCTCCCCTAGGCCCAGACAGTTAGCCATCTCATCCCTCCAGGCGGCATCTGCAAGCACCCCCAACACAGCTTCTCAATGTGCCATTTCAGTTTCGGAACTCGAAAAAATTTCGGGCTGGATCGCAAAGCTTGCTCATGAAGATCCCTTGCGAAGTACGGGTGCAAAACTAAGCCACGGAGTCTGTCCTAGGCCATCAAACAGAAGTTCTCTTGGCGCGGTCGCGGAGTCGGAGACTCGCGATTTGCCGCGAAGCTCGATTCGCGGAGAGTGGACGCGGAGAACGCGGAGCTTCGCAAAGTCGAGAGTGCAAGAGGACAAAAGTCACGAGAGTACAAAAGAGAGGTCATCCCCATATTTATAGGCGGAGACCCTGGAGCATCGCGGTGCGTCCTGCCCACGCGGAGCATCACGGCGCGCCCAGACCGCGGGGCCTCCGGCAGCATCGCGGGCCCCTTCGTGAGGCCGCATCACGGACCACCGGTAATTTTGGCGATTTTCCCTCAGACTTCGACCCTTCGTCCCTCCGAGGCTCCAAGTCTGAGGGGGGGAATTTTTTGGCGCCAAAATATTGCATTCAAAGAAGGTAAGGAAAAAAAGACCTGCGCGCTCCCTCGCGAAGCGCTGATGCGAAGCACCCCCCGAGCATCGCGACTGCCATGAAGCACCGGAGGCGGTAAAGCTCCGCGAATGCCCTGAATTTCACGAGCCCTCCACGAAGACCGTGAGGTGGGAATGCTCCACGAACGCCCTGACGTTCGAGAGCCCGCCGCGAAGCCCAGAAGGCAGAACGCTCCGCGAACGCCCTGGCGTTCGCGAGCCCGCTGCGAAGACCGGGAGGTGGTACCACTCTATGAACGCCCTGACGTTCGCGAGCCCGCCGCGAAGCACCTTCCGCCCCTTCCCGCCATGTGAGTTCTACTTCATGTCACCCCTTGCCTATAAATACTGGGTTCCCCTGAGCCTAGAAGATGGATAATCTACCCTTTCGGCTTCTCAGCTCCCGAATCACGAAGCACCCTTCGTCCTCAGGAATCATGAGCTCTGCGAGGTACTTCTACTTCACGAGATGCCTTCACCTTGTCTCATCTTGATCCTCTATTCCGATAGGGATGCCCATCGCGAATCCTAATGGAATTTGATAAGGAAGGGGAATCCCAAGGGAACCCGGGGAGTCGCGGAGCATTTATACTTCACAAAACACTCATCCTGTACTAGTGATCCACATGCCAAGGCAAGGTCGTTGTACATCGCGAAGCACACTGCTTCTTAGCACCTTGCTTTGCGAGGCCCCTCTGCTTCGTGAGGCAGAGCTCTACAAATACTATTCCACTTCGCGAAGCACCTCCCAGTCACACACCTGCCCCATGCTAAGGCCGAGGCACTCCACTTCACGAATAATACTCCTTTGCTTGGAAATTCCTCTTCCCGTGCGACCCTCCAGGTTTGCAGGATGTGATTTCAAAATCCCATGGACAACACCACTCATAGCGTTGCTTTTCCTAATGCTTCTTTGCATAGGCACGCTAACGGCTATTGCTTATTCACATAGCCACGCTAACGTGGACCCCTCGATGGTTCGCTCTGTGACCACCCTTTACCATGGCCTTTCCAGTACCTTCCCTACCCCAAGGAACATAGGGTACCGGTTATTTATGTCCTAGGGATGTGGAGTAATCCCACCTAGTCCAGGCTGCAGGACGTTAAACTGTGATCTGACCCCGTGTCTCGCACGCAGGGTCCCCCCAGCTCGGACATTTTTTACGCCACTCGTCTCCACAGAGACGGGGTCACCCCCTCCACAAGGGATGATATCCTCCTTCTTATAGTAGCATATGTCCATGGGAGAAGAGCAAACACCCCGGTATAATCCCCAAGACTCTCTTGCGGAAGGTAGCACCCATGCACCTCCACACTTCCCCACTGCCAAGGCCAGTGGAGGGCGCGATAGGGAATGAGGAACCTTCCATCTTTGGTCCCAAATCCCTCTCCTTCCGCGCTTTGTCGCACTTCGGGCCTCCATCCTGGAGTAAGTCCCAGCACCATGGGCCGCCCAACGCGTAAGCCCCTCTTCGTTTCTCACGGACGCACCCTTCGCAACGTGATCATCAGGTCTCTGTTGCATCTTGTTTCTCACACCGAGCACGACTCACGTGGGCTTAGAGTAAGAATTGGTCATGACAACACCCCGTCCAGCATGATGTTAAACTGTGTGCCATCCAACATGACGTTAAACTATATTCCCCCGTCCGGCATGACGTTAAACTACACATCCATTTGAACTACAAGGTCTTTGATCCATGTCAAGGCATGGTACGTAGAAAGCCTCACGAGGTTCAAGCCCACCACCCGTCATTTCTTCACGTCAGGTTCCACCCTCATCCAGCATGACGTTAAACTACAATTCCAGTCCGACGACAAGCCATTGAGATTAACCCAAACTATGAGGACTTTGATCCATGTCAAGGAACGGTACGTAGGAAGCCTCCCTGAGGTTCAAGCCCATCTCCCATCGGACCAAGGTCCTTTCCTCACGTCGGTTCTCCGACACCCACATTCCACCTGAACTATGAGGACTTTGATCCATGTCAAGGCATGGTATGTAGGAAGCCTCACAAGGTTCAAGACCACCACCAGTGGACCCTCGGGTTCACCTTCACATCGGTTCACCAGTGAAAACCACCACCTGAACTACGAGGTCTTTGATCCATGTCAAGGCATCGTACGTAGGAAGCCTCCATGAGGTTCAATCCCATCACCTGGTCCTTCCGACCCCATTCACGTTGGTTCACCCCCGTCCCACATGACGTTAAACTTTATTCCTCACCTCATCTGAACTATGGGGACTTTAATCCATGTCAAGGAATGGTACGTAGGAAGCCTTCACGAGGTTCAAGCCCACCACCAGTGGATCACCCGAGTTCACCTTCACGTCAGTTCACTGACGATGCCCATTGGACCAAGTTCCACCTTCACGTCGACTCGCCGGCACCACCCCGAACTACGCGGACTGCCACGGGGATACGTAGGAGGTCTCTTCGAGGCTCAAGCCCAATCCCACTGTCTCCCTTGCGATAGTCCCATCTCAATCCCCCTCCGCTTCATCCATCCATTCATCATCCACCCTGATTCTCACCCGGACCTCCATATCCTGGAAAAATAATGCCATTCCACTCCTCTTCACAACATTCAGAAAGCCGCCCACGGGTTGGCCCCGATATCGGTATCCCTCCAAGGGAAATACATCAATCTGATCCACTCCATCTAGTGTTTTGATCAGGCTGATCCATCTTCTCTGGAAGTTAAACTCGCGACCTACCTCGTGATAAACATGAGATGCCTGAGGAAAACCTCGGATGGCACGCCCTTGGAGTAACCGTCTCTACTGGACATTAAACCTATGGCATACCCTGTGTCAAACATAGGAAGCTGAGGAAAACCTCAGATATACGCCTATGGAATATGATTCCCCGCACTTGATGTGGGATGCCTCGAGCTTCCACGCCCTCAAGAATCCCTATGACAAGGGACAAAAGACAGACACAATAGTTCCCCGGCATTCAGACACGCTACTGATGCCTCGATGTGACTACTCCCCCAACTGAAGGTTGCTGCCCTGACTGGACCCTTTGGAATGTCCTGACAGAGGCAGTGTAATTAACCAGCGTCCATGGAAACATGGCACTGGGAAGATTTTCAATAAAAATGTATTAAATCTATAAGAGAGACCTGGACTAGGTGACGAGTTCTGGGGAGGAATCCATGAAAGGAAAAACCGATATCTCATCATCCCGGTTTCGTTCAAGGAGTAGATGTCCCTGAACAAGGAACGGATGTCGCCCACCCTTGGAAAGCGGGAATGCGGGGCAACAGCTGCGCGTCCTCCCCCCACAGACGGATGCGTGCGCCCCAACGAAATCATCAGAAATAGTTATCATGAAATGTTTTTCAAACACATTACATTTCATGGTTTCTAATATGATGAATATTTTTTATCTTATTTCATACATATGTATTATTTTCATTATGTGTTGGTGGTTATGTTATAACCTAGGACGGTTGTTAAATTATAACCAAATATGGTGATAACATTATAAC
Source organism: Viscum album (assembly GCA_963277665.1). Lineage (NCBI taxonomy): Eukaryota > Viridiplantae > Streptophyta > Magnoliopsida > Santalales > Viscaceae > Viscum > Viscum album. Next base: position 762,891,634 of record OY728166.1, read on the forward strand.
CATTGATGTGTGGGACTTATTTCTCCCAATAATCCATTTGATAATGATTTATATATCCTGAGATAGATGAGACTGTAATAGGGAGTGAACTAGGTTCAATAATGGAATTTTTCGACTATAATGATATTTGGAGTGAACCTTGACCACTATAATTGTTTGGGGACTGACCCATTACACTATGAGGGAAGAGATACCACTAGGGATAGTGGTGTGTCCCTCCCAAGAGGTGTATCCTCCCATTGAGTTCCATTATTGTTTTTGGAAATGATCTTCGACTACTGAGGAAATGATTTTCTTTATTTGTATGATAATAATCATTGCCTTGGGACAATGTTATACTCTTAGTGCTTATATTATTTGATTCCCATATGATTATTGTCTTGTGAACTTCCAATAATTATTATATGACTCAATATTATGATCTATGATATGTGGGGTAATATTTTAAAATGTTATTCCCATGTTCTCATACCCTTATCCTCATGTGGTGCTTACATATCTCTTTATTTTACACTTACTTACCATTTGATATCGCTATTTCTTATGATTCATTTCTCTGAGTTATGAAGAAAGGTTTTAAGTAGGTTATAATTTTTAATGGTACTAAAGGGGAAGATCTATAGGGGATATATTGAGGATATTTCATGAATTAAAAATATTATTTTACAATATTCTAAAGGAACTAGAATATTATGGTCCAGAAGCCTGTATTTTTATAAATAAATTAACATTAATCTAAAAAGATGTGATTTCCATGTATGAGAAGCCTGTGTATCTATTGGTTGAATCATTATAAAGTTTTAGTTAATGTTTGGAAATTAGGATGGGAAACCTTTTTGAGATCCCTAAGGACATGTCTGTGGATGATTCAAAGTATAGGAAAATGTCAGGGAATATTGGTAATGGGTAGAGAGAGTGTTGTCTAAGAAATACATACCTATCTGGATACTATAATAGGATATGTCTCTTGTGAAGAAGTTTCTTGGGGCATCAACCCTAAAAAATAGTATTGAGTTAGAATCTATTAGGATCTAGTGCATAATAATGAGATTTGTTGCACAGTTGGTTTGACAAAACTATGGGATATGATTTGAAAATTCACAAACACTTTATGAACCACCATGATATATTTAAAGAGATTATGTTTATGATTATCCTAGAATAAACCTAAGTTTTCATAGATTAAAGAATAATCATTCATGATTTAGACATCCTAAAAGTGATTTTCATGATTATTTAATTTCCCATTATGATTAGTGTTTCTTACATAGAGATTAGTAGTTTTAGTAAATGGATATAACCAGAATAAATCATGTAAACATTGAATATGGGGGAAAATTTAGTGACTATGAGCAACCAAATTTGGTGATTACATGAGTTATTATATTTTTATTATGCATAATCAGTAATAATAATATATTATTAACAATGTGAACTTTGGTTAGATTCCTGATGCATGAAATAAGAGGAAAATTTACTTTTATGAAATTTTATGTGATAATGAACATAGAGGGAAGAATATTTGGTTCCCTAAATATCAAGAAGGTGGGAATAGAAACCATAATGAGTATCTCAAATGGAGGAAAAGATGTTATCTATGTCGAAAATAATTTTTTATATTGAAATATTTTCAAGGAGTTCAATGTCTTATCTATAGATCACATGTGAATTACCCAACTAATTGCCCTTAATGAAGTATTAAAATCAATACAAACGAAGGAACCCTTCTATGCAAATTATTAAAGTGAGTGGATTGAATTATTTATGTATTTTGATTCAAGTGTTTTGAATTTTGAAATTTATAATGATTTTCATTATAATATTTTCATTACGGATTTGAATGAAAATTTTGAAATATGAGGATAACCTAGAAATTTGATTTAATTGAAATGTGTTTTTCCTGATTAATTGAAAGATAACCCTTAAAATCTTTGTGATTTTGGGATATATTGATGATTTATTTCGATAAAATAGATTGTATAGTACTGATTTACATAGAACTGATTAATGTTTTGTTGAAAAAGTGGGTTAAACTATGATCGATGGAGTTTACAACATTTTTTATTTAAGGAATATCATAAAAATATACATTTTATTTATGGGATAAAGATTCATGTATGTTTTCAATAAGGTTTTATGGTAATTTAGGTTATTAACATTATTCAAGGTAAGACTAAGGTATTAACATGTTTTGTATGTGAAATTTAAGAGCGATTTCATATTTTTTGAGGGATTAATGATAATTTCATTTTGTAAATATTGTGACCTTATGTATAACATTTTTTATTTTAATGTTTTAGAAGGTTCATAAGGTTAACCATTTATGAAATTTTTACCTTTTAACTTTGAATGAGGTTTTAGAGATTAATGCATTATTTCATCATTTGAAAATTTATGCATGTTTTTTAACCATTGATAATAATTTTATTGTGATGATAACTCATGATAGACAGAATTAATTTTCATTATATCTATAGAACATATGATCCACTAGTGATTCAGGAATAAAAAATCACCTTAATTTTAAGGAGTATAAGATAAAGTGGATGTTGATCAAGGCACATCCAATGGGTGATATTGTTCTTATGAAATGGAATGAAATAAAGTAAGTGTATATTGTCATGAAAATTATTAAAAATGAGGAAAATGATATTGAAATAAAATGGGGTTTTGTTATCACCATTTTCTTATTATACCAATGACACTTATCACACATCTTTTTTTGATGCTTTTATGGTCACTAAATTCTTAATATCAACCAATTTATATTAATCAATAATCGTTACCACTCTATATAGTAATTTATGCTTTTATTCCATGATAAAATCTTCAAATATCACCTATGTCGTCCTATGTATTTACCTGGAGATGAGTATCATTAGGCAACCATTATGTTTCCAAAATTTCCTTTTAAGGGATTTTTAATTATTATTATTTATGATGTGGGTTTCTAGGAAATAATTTTTAAATTTTAAACTTTTTATCACCGAGAACAATTTCAAGGGATAAATTTATTTTTATTGGGGTAGAATATAACACCCCAAGATTTTATGAGATATTTTTTCAAATTAATTTAACATTTTAAATATCTTAGTTTACACATAGCACTATATTTATCTTGAGATACACACAACACTAATCGTAGCTTCTGTTACACGCAACACCGAGCATAGCTTCCATTACACACAACATTGAGTTTAAATGAAACATGACAAATTATTAAAATATTATTCTTTTGATATGATTTTTTCACTAACCTATTGGAATTGAGGTTATGAATAATATTAACTAACTTGTGAGTATATGGTTTAATAATGTATATAAAATGAATTCCTTGGTGGAAAATTAATTAGAAATGAAAATAAAACACTTTTAAAAATAAAAGGAAATCCTTCTTTGAAAACTATATTTATGCGTACAAGTGTGTTTTGTATCAATAAATTTACCAAAAAAAATTTCTTAGTAATTTTAATGAAATATATATATTATATATTTTTCATCTTATATGTTTTATAAACAAGAAGTAAGAATAGATGAAATTTTATGTATAAAACGTTATTTTTCAAATAAGAAATTTATTATCTTTTTCTACATTTATAAAAAATTAATTTTCTAAACATCTAGAAAATAATTTTTTAAAATAAAATTCATTTTTTAAAAAATAATTTAATAAAATATTAGGTTAAATTTTCACGATTTATCTGAAATGTTTCCTTTTTTCAAATAGTGAAAAATATTAAATGTTAATTAAAAACTCTCTTTTTATTTAATTTTATAAAACTTTTAAATTATATTTAGATTGTTTTCAAAGTATAATTAGTAAAACTTTAATCATTAAACCAAATTTAATTAATTATAATCAATTTTTTAATTAAATTTGATACCATAACATCTCAAAATTTTGATCCATTTCACTTGAAAAACCATCCCTCTCATCGCATCTATGGGATTAATATTAAGGTAAATTTTTCTAATTATGTTAATGAAATATATAAAGAATATATTAAAAAATTGGAATTATAGGAATATATAATATTTAATAAGTTCAACTTAAATTTTGACAAAAATGAATAGTGAATGTAGTAAAAAATAATTATCACGGTTAAGGTAAAAATGGGTTGACTCTAGGTTAAACTAAGAAGACAAGGGAAAAAATAGCATATAGACATATATAAAAACCATTTTATTATGATATTTTAACTTATCCATCTCTAAGGTACTGTAATTGTCAATTATGGATCTTTGTGACAACTAAATAATGAGGGAACACTCAATTATTTTCAAAAATACCAAGTGTATCATCTCCCTCACTTATAAATGGTCACCCCCTCCTCTCTTTATCAAACCTTAAAACATTATTTTTTAGACCAATAAATACCAAAATTACTTCCTTAAATCCCTCCCTACATCATAAAATCTTATTTTTGGGAATAACTGTATCTTAAAAATGCTTTTAGTGAAAACATAAGGAGGGTACCTAAAGAAGTGGTAATGTTCATAAACATGCACTTGTGTATTATTTTATTCCTCCATCCAAATAAATTATTTTTATACCATGTCTATATAATATCATTAGTCTATTAAATATAATTATATGTTTCCATTTTTTCATAATTTCCTAAAATAATTTCTATTTCCATCAATTGGGTTACGAAATCATCATTCGTCTGTACGGCGGACAACAGGCTCTCGAATCAATGTCTTTCATTTTTCCATTAACACTTAACACAGTTGGACATAATGATGGGTATATTTTTATATAAATTTTTATGATATTATTTTTTCTATACTTATTATAAGACATATATGTTCATGCTTTCCATTTTTGGGGTGTATGATTATGTTTCTCATGTGTTTGGTGGACTACCACCTCACGAAGTGATGTGATTCATTCACACATGACATAGAAAGTATTAAGGTTGTTTTTATTAAAAATATGTGATATTCTTGGGAAAAAATGAATATATATTTATAATATATTATTTAGTTTTCTTTATTTCAATCTGATAAGAAAATGGGAACAACATTTATGCGTACATACGACCTACAATCTCCATGAATGGTATATTTTGTTTCCTATCACTAAATTTTAGGTATTACTCAATATATGTATATATAATGATTATATATTAAATTTATATCATTAATTAAATTCTACATATGAAGAAATTATGATCAAAGTAAGTGGACTAGAAATAAAAGTCAAAACATACAAGAAAAACAAATCAATTATTGCCCGAAATATAAATTTAACATGAATGTTTAAATAAATATGTAATACATAGTCATAATAAAATAATATATGATATTATATATATAATTTTTTTATTTAATAGTTATATAATTTACATATATTTATTATATATTAATTTTAAATGAGTATAACATATGGCAAGACTTAAGGTAATGGGATTTCTAATCTCACTTTTTTTTCTAAGAGACATATACCATATTCATAAGTCATTTATTTATTTTTTGTGTATATACTACACCATGACATGATATATCAGGAATATACCTCATTTAATTATAATTTAAGTTTCTATTAATGTTATTATTCCATGGGGACTACGATTCAAAAGTCACTCATGTTGTAAGGGTTTTTTTTCTCAATTTTCCATCTTTGAGACATACATTATATTATAAAGTTCATTAATCATGTAATATAATTAATATATTATACTCATAATATTTTATGTTCAATTTTATGTTATTCCTTATTGTTACTTATGATTTATTGTTATCAAAGTGGAATCTATTTTAAGTTGCAATCTCTTCGTTTAGAAGGATTGTTTATGATTATGTTTCTAATGATTAAATATTGTTATCCATCCCTAAAAACACATGTAATTTCTTCTAATCTGGAAATCCATGATATTTTCATGTTATATTAATATATTTAAACACTTTAATGCTTATTATGTTTGATAAAAAAAATTTATAAATCCATAAAATTATTTATCTATTCGATCATAAATCTATTTCCTTACAAAACTATGTTTTCTAAAAATGCATCATTAAATGATTTGTTAATATCCTATGATTTTGAAAAGTAATTTTTAACAATTTTTGACTTTTTTTAAAAAAAATTAATATTCAATTCAATTTCCAAAATAAAGTTGGTTTTTCTTTTACTAAAAATTTGAAAAGAATATTTGAATTTATTAGGCTTGACATGAACACAATTTTCTTCTCTCATAACATATAAATGATTTCAATCATCCTTTAAAAGTTTTAAACAAATTCAAATAAAATAATTTCCTTAATATTTGAAAAAAACTATAATTTCATTAAATTATTTCAAATTGAAAATTATTTGGAATTTTTTTTATGTATTAAAAATAATTTTTCAAATAGAAATGTATGTTTTCCTCAAGAAATGTTTTAAATATTTTATAAATCATTCATCTATAAACATTCAAGGTTATTTTCAAATAAATGTTTTTTTTATAATTTTTTATGTTTTATAAATTTATTTTCCAAGAAAATATATTTTTCCTTAAGAAATTTCCCAAGTAGTCTTTAAAAAAAATCCATATAATTTGACATTATTTATGGTTAATTATGATTTACAGGGGATATAATTATACGATACCATTACTATAATTTACCTAAATGGATTTTGTTTGAGATGAAAATATGATTATTAAACCAGTTTATCTTCAATTGGGTTTCTCATGATAAAATACTTACAAAACTGAATTCATTTTCAACAAGTTATGATTTGAATAAATGAAGAAATGATTATGGAACTTGTTTATTTTCCATAGGTTATGTTATGATGAAATTTTTATGAAACCCATTTAATTTAACGTGTTATGATATTATGAATTATTTTTATTTTGTGGCCTAAATATGAATGATTTTTATTATGTGGTGATGGTTTTGTTATAAATAAGGATGTAATTTATATTATAACCAAGGACAATGCTTATGTTATAACCAAATATGGATATAACCTACATCTCCATCTAATTAATTTCATAAAGATATATATATCAAGATATATATATATATATATATGATTAAAATGGGGAGTGAACTCTTTTCAGTAAGGACCTTTAACAACTATGATGGTATTGGTATTAAATCTTGACTATTATGATGGTTTGGTGAGTGAAATCATTCCCCTATTAGGAAAGGGCTACCATTGGGGATGGTGGTTTGTCCAACCCTAGAGCTATATCCACTCATAGAGTGCCCTTATATATTTTGGAAATGATCCATGATTACCAAGGAAATGATTTTATATTATTATGTGTATACCACAAATATATTTCTTATGAAAATGTAATTATCTCGTGAATCATTTCCATTGATTCCCTTATTATTATTATCTTTTTAACTACCAATATTTATTCCAAAACTCATGATCATGATAGTTTATATACAGGGTATGATTTTGAAATGTTATTTTCTAATTATCATAACCTTATATTATTCTTATGATTATATATATATATCCATATTTACCCTTATTAATCATTTGAGATCACCCTTTATTATATTTATTTTACATAGGTTATAAATAAATTTTATAAGTCGGTTATGTTTTTAAATATTACTAAATGGAAATATCATTATGAGATACATTGAAGATCTCTCATGAATTAATAATATTTTTTCCTTGTTTCCAAATGCACTAAACTATTACACACCAGGGGCATGTGTTTGTGTAATGTAATTAATATTCATCTAAAAAGATAAAATATCCATTTATGAGAATCCTAGGTCACTATATTGTTACCAAATCACTATGGATATAACTATATATTGTACTCTCTCTATTCACTTACATTCAACCAATATGAAAGTTACACCTCACATAAATAGTACTGACGATTTATTCATCTTCGACTTCATTGAATATAGTAGAGAGAGATTGGCTATGTGATGTTGGATGGATAGAATTGTATACATTATTTAATTTCAATGGTTTTTATCTCAATAACTGATTTCATGCCTCTGGATAATATTTCAATAAATTCCCAATAATTTATTAGTTTTATAGTTCCTTATTTTATAAAAATTGAATCTTAGACTTTGTACTCCACTCACATTGAAGTATAAATGGCATGAATTATAAAAGCTATTATCAATAATGATCTAGAAAAAGATCTTTTTTCCATACTAGAATAGAAAATCATATATAGTATTTTATAGAAAATATTTAATACATTTCTGTATCATATTACATGTCATTAAAGGGTTTTGAGTTTCTTAATTATGAACCAATTCTATCATCGGGTAATAATATGCCTCTATCAATTTCACATAAGTATAACATATAGAAAAAGTGATTGTTTATATATCTATATTGAAATTTTTATAATACCTTTCTGAGAAAATACATCTTATATTGAATATTAAAATTTCTTTCAGAGATTACCAGCATGTTTCAGAACCTAATACACATAACTAATCATTGATTTACCATTTATAACTCAATGATCATCTTCAAGGGTGGGACTTGAGATTTAACTTATACCCTATAGGTAGATTTATTCCTAAGTTTATATAGGCTTACAACTTTTGGAATATATATATATCATGTTTTAAGAACCCCTTAATGTAGTGAGAATATATGATACTATTTACATGGATCAAACATATGTACACAATAATACTACTTTTATCCTTCATATCTTAAGTGGATAAAGGCCTCAGATGAAAACATTCAATTTCGTATTATGGTTAGAATTGGTATGTGTCAAATATAAATGTCCAATGACTCTCCCACTATATAATCCATGTATTCTAAATTCGTTCAAAAAACACTATTTGGGGGAATATTGAGAAATTTCTCCACTATTATTGTATCTATTGAGAAAAGTTCATATTGTATCAAGAATATAACCCTAACCATGAACCAAGATAAATTTTGAAACATGGATGATAATATTTTTTAATAAGTATACAGATGGTCTTATTTTTAGCCAGCTTGTAAGTTGCATGTCTATTTATATAGGGAGATAAATTGTTACTCATTTTCCCCATTTAGAGAAGGAAAATATGGGGAATATAGATAAAAAATAATTCCTAATGTAGACCTCTATTTTTTGGACTATCTTTCTCACCAAGTAGTTTTATAACCAGACTATTATTCACATTAGGTGGGTGTTCATGAAAAATTATGATGGGGTAAAAATATGTTTAAGGTAAGTTATTTTATCAAGAATTGTCGGTTCAAAAAAATAATTTTTAATCCATTGTACATGTATATCATGGATAAAATATATTTTATATCTTCAGTCCATTACAAGTATTTTTTGGGATGGATTTCTGAACACACTAGGAATCCCTTAGCTCCTATTCAGACCATATATCCAAAGTTTCTATGGAATTTTACCACCATTACTAAATAAATAAGATGGAATCAAGGATTTTTCAATGCTTTATTAGTTTAAATTATTTCCCTATAGTGAATTCTCTACTGATACTATTATATAAAATAAATTATCAGGGTATTAAATATAGACCTATAATGTAGTTCTAAGTGATTGTATCTTGTCTATAATGATTTACTATTACTAAATATAGTGTATATATTCTTTGTGTATATTATTATATAAATTTTTATTTTTTGAATGATAGATTCTAGAACTATATAAAAAATATATAAGTGTGTTTTTTTCACAAAAATATTTTTACATAATGAATAGATATAATATTTTTTCCAATATTTCATTTCCATATGGTGAAACCAACATTGATTCGATGTCTATTTAATAAAAAGGGGAGGCATGTGGCTCACAAGAAGTAAAAAATAATAACAATAGAATAAATTCCATCTCACAACATTGAGAAGTATGTGAATCATTTTTTCACGTCATAGAATTAAATAAGTTCCATGAGTTAAGATAAAAATGAGGTAATCCAATAGTAAGAGGAAGATGTTGGTTACATATGAGAATAAGGGTTTATGAAATAATTATAAAGATAAGGGATCAGTCACCACTTATAGACCAGAAGAGGCATACCATTGTATACTGAATATATATATATATATATATATATATATATTGAGGCTCACTGTATCTAGGATAATTAGAAAATATTGATAAGAATGAAAGATTATTTGATTCACCTTTAAATAAGTATCTATATCTAATAGATTGGAATCCTTTTCACATTCAATATAAATTATTTGGATAGCCCTACCAAATTTCACCTAAATATTTTAGAACTAGGGATAAAAATTTATTTGACTGGCTGTAAGGATCCCTCTACAAAATGTGAAAATAAAATCATATACCTTAGTGATAAGGAAAATATTATTTTCCAGGTAGCTGGAGATAAATGGGAGAAACCTTTTATCATATATATACTTGATAAGAAAATTCAAGTACTCATATTCTTTTAGTTACAATTAACTATAATTAATCTTCCAATTATATGAAGTATGTCGACCATTAGAGAATAAGTAACATCCCCTAAATACACACTAAATGGACCACTAATTGGGGAAAGATGTAATTGGGGACTCTATAAATGGATTACCTATCTTATTAAAATATATATTAATTAGAATCAGTAGTGTTATATCCATTGAGTGCTTTTCTCATCCCAACCTAAACTAACTCTGAGAGATAATCACTAACCCCATCATAAGATCATAGGAAATGATGAAATATTGGAATATTGGACATGTTTTTTTCGGATTCTACAATTTTTATACCATGTCTATAATCCTTATCCTTCATTAAAATATATATGATTATAGTTTCATCCTTTTCTGATATAATTCTACTTTCACCTAGTATGTAGGATGATGTGCTGAAAATTTTTAACATCATATCGTCCTAAAGTACTAGGATGGTGGCCCGAATTATTAAATGGTCAAACCTAGGAAATTTTAAAAAATACCATACAACCACCATAACATCTATTATCTCTTAGATTGATCTTTTAATTATCAAGAGTGATTCCCTAATAATTAAGGCGGGTTTCCTAGGGGAATGGGTGGTATATCTAAATGAAAATGTAAAAAATATACTTGTTTTGATGAATGAAGAACTTATTTACTATGATGACTAAAATTTTGGTGAATTATTAAATTTGATGATTATTTTTCCATTATTTTCATCATTATGTAGTAGGTTTTATATAGTGCACTAAGATGTAAAACAGGAAGAAATGATTCTAACCATAAGAACCAATTATAACTTAATATCCTTAGTGAATGAATTTTAGGATTTCTCATTAGAGTTGGTTGAAAATTAGTCATCTATAAGAGTTTATAAACATAGTTTTGTGTTGATATTACATTACATGACATTTATAAAAAAACTTATAGTATCATATATATAAAATATTAACATACTCTTTCAAGATAAATAATTCATGTATTATTCACCTCTGTAACTGTAATTTCCCATTATGAATTATTTAGTTCCTAAATTCGTCTTATAAAATTTATTATGGTATTTCCCAAGGAGTAAATATTGGGATCCAATCAATTATATTAATCTATTTGATCCATTCATCAAGGAAACAATAGAGTAAATAGTTAACATTTCAATAGATTGTAGTATCAACCAATAAAACCCCACATTAGTTTTTTTATATTAACGATTCCATAAATATTTTTCAGTAGTTTTGGAAATTATACTATTAAAATAACTATTATAGATAAATGAAACCATGAATAAAATATCACAAGTTCTAGGCTTTGTCTAGGAAGCCTCTACTCAATATCAACCATATCAAAAAATTAAACTATTCAGAGTATATGATCAGTGACCAATATTCACTAAGTAAAATAGTTTGAAAATACATTTTAATTTAATTGATTAGCGTGGAATATGACATATATTCTTCCTCTTCCAATAAATATATTTTCTTGAAGGGGTCTAGGTGAATTTCTAAAAAAACAAATTTTTTTAACTCACTTGACTGGACATCATTGCTATCTTCCTCATCTATTATTCATCTGAGGATTTGATGGATTTGATTACCACATAACTCAAATGAGCATAAAGAAAATTTTATTGAGTGGAAGTGAGTAGAGATTTTGATCATTTAATATTATGTTATTATAATACAAGGCACATTTTATTGAGCTTTATAACATAGCACATAAAAAAGATCTCACTATGAACTAATATTGGATGAATTTCAACACTTGGTTAATGATGTGATGGATATTAGAAATAATATCCTCTAATGATTAGTATTAATTGATGACATAGTTGTGGGAAATCCAAGTAGTATTAAAAATTTATAGAAAGAATAATAGGATCCCTTATCAAATAAAGAGGGATTATGTTTTGAGGCTTAAGATAAAACTAAATGGCTGACCAATCCACAATAGTCCATTTATGTCTTAGTGTGTTAATTAGCTCAAATTCAAGCACAATTTAAACTTTTTTTGTTATATTTTAAATGTTATGATATACTTTTCTAATATATTTTTAATAATTAATTAAATTATCCAAATTATATATGATCCCCCCTCCCTACTCATGAAATTAAAATATCATTAATTGGAAATAATTTTTCCCCCTTTGTATAATTATGCCTTAGTATATTTAAGCTTGAATGATACATCAACCACATAAATTATTCATAATTTCATTGGATTATTATCAATATAAATATAAATTATATTTTGATTAATATTTATATAATTTATCAAGAAATGTAAAAAATAATAAAATACACATTAACATAAAATGATGATGAATTTCGTAAATCATTTTTAAAAATTATTGAGTCAAATTTGAATATATATGATTGAATAATTAATTTCCTTGACATATGATATTTTATGGGTATATATATGTAGTATATGTAGAACATGTTCTATTACCATTGGTTATTGTAATCAAATTATATTAAATATTAAATAAATTTGATTTCATCTTGGGTGTGTTATATTGGAAGAGTTCATGTGGGTTGTATATGTTGTGTATATGAGATTATTGTGAAGAAAGGTTAGTTTATTTTGATATAAGAATATAATATCCTTTATAAAAGTATTAAAAAATGTAGATTAGATAAAAGTGTTGAAATTTTAAAGAAGTGTTCAATCATCCAATAGTTCCATCGCTATGATTCATGTACATGTTATCTGAACCAATGTATAAGGAATAGGGAGGTGCTCTAATTTTTTCCAGGACCTATAATACTAGTGGGCACAATCTTTACTTTTTATATGGATAACAATTACCCACCACAAGAATTATTTTCTTTTCATTTATTTCACTCTCTATTATTTTCCTAATCCATAGAAGGGTAATTTTTTTGTAATCTCATATTTAACTTTTTTTAATCATCTGATTAATGGTATTTTACCTAACATGTTTGTTTTTTTTTTGTTCAAATTATAGTCATGTAAATTAGATCAAAATTTCATGTATAAAGTTTATGTTCACATATCATTGACCCAGTATGGTTACATTTTCAATTGATACAACTATTTATAAAAAAAATATTATTTTAATGTCATAGTGTAAGAACCAAAATTGTTGGATCTTGTTTTATTTCCACAAATCTCAACCAAAGTGAGAGTAACCTTCCCATCACGATCTCAATAAATCAGATGTGGATTGTAAAAAAAAATATGAATTAATTTTCTGTAATATATGTTCAATGTGATTGTAGTTTAAGGTCATACATATTGGATAAAATTATTGGTTAGAGTATAATGATAATAGTGGGATGAATTGTTATTAAACATTAAAATAATCAAATTTTGATTCCAATAAAAAAAATCAAGTAAGAATATAAAAAAACTGTAGAATTATAATAAAATAATAGTATTTTATTTATGAATTCCATTAATAATTAAATTGTAATATGATAATAGAGGGAGAATGGTTATCAATTAATGTGATTATGAAAGATAAATAGGATAATAATAATTTTTATATTATTTTTTATAAATAATAAATAGAGTAAGTGTAGTGGATTTAAGACATATATATTATATAATTATAAATATTGAAATAATATTAATGATGAAGTCTCTAAATTAAAAGAGAGATAAAACATGGTTTCATAATGGAGTTAAACAATATATCAATGTGGTCCCATATATCTCTTCACCTCAAGTTGAGAGGTTTTCATATTTCTACCTTGATTTTAATAGTAATAAAGAAACTCATACTCCATTTAATTTTTAAATGTTTTATTGAGAAATATACTTCCCTTATTTCAATTCTAGAAGGAACCCTTCTCTCTTTATTTTCTATGGTGTAGTAACAAACCCATTGTAGACGGTGGGTGATAAGATGATAGATTTTCTAGGAAAATCCCTTAAAAATACATACCCATATCTATAAAAAGATTGGAAAATATTATATATAAAGATATTTGTTGATAAAAAAGTATATGGCAAGGGGACAAGAGACTTATAATTATAAATTTGATCTATAGAAGGGTTTTTCATAAGAAATTTGTGATTTATTGTGTATCAATCAAGGAATTATGCAATGGAAATAGTCATAATAGATGTTAATGGATGAAATACAGTCTTATTGTTGTCTCTATTTATAGTCATCATGGGAGATATGGGTCCCTTTGGTTGAGACAAAGATTTAATTAGTTGATTCAATGACATTAAAAACATCATTTACTGCACCTTGATTGAGCTGGATCAAAGCCACTGGCTAACTTATCGATGCCATCATTTAGCTAGTAGGATTGTTGTATGTTGAATAATTTTCAAATATTTCATTGGATTACTTATGAGATCCATTGGATTTTCCATAAAAATACTATATGTTTTTCTTTCTAACCATCTCTACCCGTTGGCCGATGGTACTATCCAGGAAATCCAATGAATCCTTATGTTCTCTAATATTCACTAGGCCCCTTCTAAAAATCATTAAAAGTATTCAAATGTGATTAAAAATCATTACATGATACTAACACATTCATCAATACTTTGTTGAGATTATTAATTTTACATCATTTTATATAATAAGGATCCTTAAATTCTTTCGAATTTCCACACATGGTCTACAGAAAATGACTAGGTTTTTAATTTTCATTACTGAGAAACACTTAAATTAAACCATTTTATGAGTATATAATTATTTATTATCCCTAAAATATAATGAGATAGATATAGGTATAACATTCTCCCCTTTTTTATGATCATTTACACTTTATAAAAAAAGATATATCAAGAGTATGTCAATAGTGAATCATGTATTTAAAATAATTTAATATATTAAAGTAAATTATATTTTAAAGTAATATATTAAATATTTTCAATAAAAAGTATATGATTTTTTCTTCTTTGAAAATATAAATTCTTATCCAACTATATATTATAAATTTCCCCCTTCGTAATAGTAGAAATTTTCATAAAATATATCGCCACAATGACTCTGACTTTATTATTATAAAAAAGAAAAAAAAGAGTATAAAGGAGAATAAAAATCATTTAGATGATAATTTAAAAATATAAAATAAAAATATGAGGTTGAATCATAAGATTCTAAAAGAAATATTTTCAAAAACAACATAAAATGATTTGTATTCTCAAAATTGAATTCAAGGGGGCTCTATATTAAATTTATAAAATATAAAATAAAAATATTTTTGAATATGAAATTTGAAAAAAAAAATTACAATTTCTGTCATTTATAGAATTAGAAAACATTATATGAAATTGAGGTATTAGATATATAATTATGTTTCAACATATAAATAAATATTAAATATATCAAAAAACTATTCCCCATATGTATCAACCTATAACTTCATCAGTTAGTAATAACCTAGGTATAAATTTGTAATCTTGAATAACTTGTTCCTCATGAAGGATATCAAATTGTACAAACGTTAATGGATAAGGATCCCTTCCAATTAGTTTAGCTAAGGATGAATATGAAATCTCATCATAATATAGTGTGAGAGTAATAATAATATCAATAATTTCAAATGTTAAAATTTAATTCTATAACAATTTTTTAAATAGGTATGTGTAGTAGGTTAATAAATTATTAATATAATAAAAGTCACCAGACACAATATAGTTAGATAAAAATAAATAAATTGAATTATTTAAGTCTTAATTGATTATCACTCTAGATATGGATTTTATATTTTCTATTTATAGGCCCAAAAATTATATTAAAATGAATCGTGGTGGTCTTCTCCTGCAAAATATCAATTGTGAGTTTCATTTGGTACCCATGTTATCTTGGGTAAAATGATATTTACAAGTATGTATTTACGAACCCAAAAATTTTGGAAAATAATTTTCTTTTAGAGATGGAGAAATAAATATGAATAAATTTAGTTTTACAATTTATAGAATTTTTTAAATTGAGCATGAAAATAAGGTTCCTAAATATCTCAAAATATTATAAAAAATAGTTATTAGAAAATCCTATTACAAAAGTAGTTGTTTTAGAAAAATTTATAATTTTTAAAGAATAAAAATGGAATTATATTTAGTATAATTTTGAGTACCCAAAATCATATTTATATTATTCTCACCAGGTATTTATTGATAAATTGTATTTTCTTTCACTATTACTTTGGAATGAAAATTCTTAGCATTCAATTAATAATATAATTCCCAAATAATTCTTCAACTTCATTAAAAATATGAACTTTTTCATTATTAAATTGATTGTATTTATTTGTAATATATTTGTATATATAGGTGATTCATTCATATAAATTATCTTGTTTATTTAGTTGGTTTAGAGATTAAAAGGCGAGGATTATTGAGAGAAGAGGAAGAAAGATGCGGAAAGTGAGAAGAAGAACAAGAAATGGAAGAAATAATCTTGTTGCCTACCTCATTATGATCTATGAGGAAATTTGGAGCTTTTTTGTACCCCTAGTTTCTGGTATGTGACCCTTTCTTGATGCTTTTAATGGTTATAAAGTTAAGGGTGACTAATGGGAGAGTCGGGAGAACTTGGAATGAGTTTTGGGGTAAAAAGGGAAGTCGCACGGGAGGTGCACGGTCTATCTAAACCGTGCGGCCAAACCGTGCAGAGTTGGTATGGGAGGCAGTGGATTCTGCATGGTCGATGCACAGTTTGTCTAACCGTGCCGCCAAACCGTGCGAGAAGGGTGTTCGAGACAGTAGCTAACGCACGGCTAGCGCACGGTTTGTCAAACCATGCGGACTAACCGTGCGGTCACTTAAATTAGATCCTTAAATTGTAGATCTAACTCAGTTTGCCTCTAATTTCCTCATTAAAGCTCCTAAGCAGCCCTAACTCAGGATTTTGGTTCTCCTAAGTTCAAATAGGGTTCTCCCATCGTTCTGAAGTTTATATGAAGGCTTCTCTTAGAGAATAAAAGCCGGATTCTTGAGGTATGTGATCGTTCTCCTTCGTTCTTGAATGGATTCTTAGATCTACTTATCCCTTTCTCTTGGTTTCTTAGATATATACCCGTTAGTGGTAGACCTAAGTATGTGGATGACAAATATGTTGAGATTTGGTCTTGGTTGTGTTAGGAGAAGAGATCTAAGGTGGTTTTTTTGAGATTTGACCCGGTGTTCTTGAGCGTTCTTCATCCGTTGCTTGGTTTCGCCTTTTTGTTGAGGTAGGTGGCTTCACTCTCGACTCCTCTTGTTATAATTGGTTGGCTTAATTTCAAATTGGTTATTTTAATGGTGTTGATTGTGTAAATCATGGAATAAATCTTCTTTAGTGATGATTTATGGTTTTGGGGAAATTCTGAAATCTTGGCGAATTGTTGTGCAAAGTGATTTGGCTATTTGAATTTAAAATGTTGATTTTAAATTATGAAATTGGTGAAATTGTAAATGGTTTTGATGAGAAATGAGATTTAAATAAAAAGGATTGTTTTATTGAAATGGTTTGTGATTGAAATGATTTTGATGGATTTGGTTTTCAATAAAAAGTGAGTTTTTTTGAAATGGTTTTAATAGGTTGAACACACTTGGTTTTGATGGAAAATGGTTTTCAATCAAAGGTGTTTTATTGAAAGGATGATTTTGGCATGATTGTTGGGAATGTGTGGTGTGTGTTCATATTGTATTGTATGATACTTGGTTGAAATATGACCTTATGCTCAGTGCCAAACGTTTAATGGAACAATGGTAATTATTTGTATGAGGCTTGGTTGAAATATGACCTTGTGCTTGGTAGATCGACGAGAGAATGCTCATGAGTATGGAATTATCATAACGATTCATGCATGGTTGATTTCATGGGTTTGTGAAATGGTTTGGTATGGAAAATGGGATGTTTTTGAAATGGTTTGGAAATATGTTTGGTTATTTTTATGGAAAAATAACGTGTTGGAAATTCCGATTTAAATTGTAATTTGATACTTTTGAGCATGGATGTTTTTGGAAAACTAGTTTATATTTAGTTATAAACCGATTTTGTGAAAATGTTTTATACAAACTGTTTTTATATAAATGTGGATAAATCTTCTATCCTAGTGGCGTGAGTAGGGAAGTCATTGGGGAAAACCTACTGAGTTTTATACTCACCCATACTTTGGTACTTTGGTGCTTTTGCAGATGTTGTATTTAGAGACAGAGCTAAAGGTAAAACATCTCATTACTGGTGGCCCGTGGTGATGTTTGGGAGATTATGGGGAGCTTGGAGCTTGTGGAGTACTAAGTCGTGGTGTCTTTTGAGAGTCTTGTATTGTTCTTTCATTGTGTATTTTGATGTTTGGTTTGGTATTCCGCTGTTATTTACTCTAATGTCGTTTAACATAAATGAAGTTGTTGGTTGGTCATTCATTTGTTTATGCATCATATAATGAATGATTATTGGATGGTTTTATTTCATAAAGGGTAAATCATCCCAAACTTATGCTTGAGACCCTTCGGCATTTATTTCCTTCCTTTTTCATCTTAGGGATGTCGCTTAAGTCCAAGTAATGACTCATTGTACTCTCAAACCAATGAGAATTGGCGGGTCATTACAAATGGTATCAACTTGTTCGGTCCTTGCCTAACAAGTGGTCATCGATGTTCTTGGTCTTGGAGTTGAAATTCCTTCTTGTCTATTCCTTGGGTTAAAATCCTAGACAGGAGTAGGATTGTCGGAACTTGAAAGCTATAGCATAAAAGGACATAGCTAACCCATTTATGCTGAACTTGATGTTACCAGGGTGTTGGTTACATAAGTGTTTTGGATACACTTCTAGAATGTTGGAAATCTCATTGTTGTGGGTTTAGCCAATGAGAGGAGCCTGACATGCATTGTAGAGGAATGAATTCCCACTAGGATTTCATATCTTATTGTGAGTAATGAGTAAGGATTTTTTTCATGGTGCCAATTTTTGAAAAATACAGAAATTGTTTTCAAGTGAATGTTTTTGAAAATAGGTTATTTTGTGTATTTTGAAAATGGATTGATTTTCAAATAGTTTGTTGAATGTTTTCAAAAATGGTTGAACATGGAAAAAGGTTGTTTGAGAACAATGTTGTGATAGTTGATGTGATAGAATTTGAAATCCTAAGACAAAAGTTGCTAGAGAGTGAGATAAATGGAGTTTGTTGTTGGTTTAGAAAATGGCACCCAGTAGGCGTCATCGAAACTAACTCAAAGAAGCTGCGGATAATGTGGTTGAACCTGAACCATGTGTGAACCAAGAGATGGTTCAGAGTATTGTCCAAGCCTTTCAATCTGTGGATACGAGGAACCGGAGGAATGAGCCATGACATATGGATCATACCATCTAGTTCATGAAGCCGAATTCAGCGAACTTTAGGGGTGATGTTGAACCCGAGAAGGCGGAGGTGTGGCTAAGTAGTATGAATCATATATTTGATTTCATCGGCACCCCAGTGGAGCTGAAAGTAAATCTGGCGATGTATATGCTCGAGGATCTTGCACGTCAGTGGTGGGATTTAGCAATGCATGATAAATTGGATGAAGGCCTTACATGGGACGATTTTGAAGAATTTTTAACAAACAATTCTATCCTCATAAGTTCAAGATCCAAAAAACAATGGACTTATTTAGCTTGAAATAAGAGAGCCTCTCTGTCACAGAGTATGCGGCTATGTTCATGAATTTAGTCCATTTTTCACCAGAGGTTGCAGCAAGTTCTTCTTTGAAGGCACACATCTTCAAATCGGGGATAAGGTAGGAGATTAGATCGAAGATTACGGTGCTCTGTATTATGGATTATATAGAGATGGTGAACAGAGAAATGGTTGTTGAACATGATATCTCAGGATCGATAGGAGGAGGCATGATGATACCCATGAGAACAGGTGGGAACACCAATACTGGGAATAAGTGGAAGAGGGACACCTACTTTCAAGGTGGGAGTGTGAATCAGAACCATACGGTGGGATCAATCAACCTTCCTCCACGACCCCAGAGCAAAGTAGGTTGATTTCAATGTGGTTCGACTGATCAAATGAAATGAGAATGTACAGCACCATCGAGAGCATGCCACAATTGCAAGAAGATGGGGAATCTACAGTGCTATTGTAGAAATGCTCTGAGGTCGGGTGTGCGTGACACTTCCTAGGCATCGCAAGCATCATATGATTTGATAGGGAGAGGACAGAAAAATCAGTATCACCAGCAGAACAGAGCTATTTATGGTGATTCTAGGAATACCATGACTCCTCAGGCAGGGCAATCTCAACAAGGCAATAAAGAGCAAAGTGCAGCAACAAAGCAATTGTATGGATCCGAGCAGATGATGGTCGATGATCAGGATGGACCATCTAGGGTGAGAGGTATGATTATTTTGAATTATACCCTCATGCAAGTGTTGTTCGATACTGGTGCATCACATTCCTTTCTTGCTTCTCGTATTGCTGATTTTCTGAACTTAAAACTGGAAATGATGCCTTCTATCTTGAAACTGAAAACTCCTCTTGGTGAAAGAGAATGTCAAGCCTTCATGTATAGATCATGTGCTATAACTGTTGATGGAGCTGAGATGAAAGGGGACTTCTCTATGTTGGATATGGATGTCTATGATGTAATCCTGGGTATGGATTGGTTGACAAGGTTTAAGTCTCACATCGACTGTTATGGGAGAACAGTTAGTTGCACGACTGAGGATGACTTTAAGTATCTCTTTAGAGGAGAGAGGATGGTAATGAAAGGTTAAAAGATCCTGTTGGAACCAATGGTGTGAATGATTTCTTACTTATTGGCAGTGTTGACTTTGGCATCATTGGAAGAGATCGCGGAAAATAGTTTTCCAGCTGTGCTGGATCGATTTCCTGATGTTTTTCCTAAAAACTTCTCAGGGTTACAACCTATAAGAGAATTGGAGTTTACAATTTCTATCCTTCCAAGTACCAGTATTATCTCACTTCCATCTTATAGGATGGCACCAACAGAGTTACAGTAATTGAAAGTGCAGTTAGAGGAGCTGGAAAGCAAGGGTTTCATTCGGCCAAGCGCGTCTCCATGGGCAGCACCAGTTTTGTTTGTAAAGAAAGCAGATGTAACTTTGAGTATATGTGTGGATTATCATAAACTTAACCAAGTTATGATAAAGAATAGATATCCAATTCCACGCATTGATGACCTGTTTGATCAATTGAGGGGAGCTCAGTGGTTCTCCAAGATTGACTTGCAGTCAGGATATCACCTGTTGCGAGTTCGGAAGGACGATATTCTGAAGACAGTCTTTAGAAGCAGATATGGCCACTACGAATATGTATTCATGCCTTTTGGTCTTATGAATGCACCAGAAGTCTTTATAGAATTGATGAATCAGATATTTCAGCGATATCTAGATTCTTTTTTATGGTGTTTGTGGATGATATATTGGTGTATTCAAGAACAAGGGCTGAGCATGAGAAACACTTGGAGATAGTGTTAGAAATCTTGCGAGACTATTAGTTTTATTCCAAATTATCAAAGTGCAATTTTTGGATACAAGAGGTACGGTTTCTGGGACATGTTGTTTCTGAGAAAGGTGTTCCAGTGCATCCAAAAAACATATAATTTGTTCTTTCTTGGAAACCGCTGAAGAATGTCTTTGAAATATGCAGTTTTCTTGGTCTAGCTGGTTATTACCGACGCTTTGTCCTTGACTTCTCATGAATAGCTTCTCCTATGACAGCATTGACAGAGAATAATATTTCATTTCAATGGACTGAGGAATGTCAAAGATCTTTTCAAGAGTTGAAATTTATACTTACATCAGCACCTATCTTAATCTTGACAGAATCAGGGCAAGGATACGTGGTGTATTTTGATGCTTTGGGAACAGGGTTGAGTTGTGTTCTCATGAAAAGAGACCATGTTTTTTCTTATGGTTCAAGGAAGTTAAGGGTTCATGAGAAGAATTACCCAACACATAATTTGGAGTTAGCTGTAGTCATCCATGCTTTGAAAACATGGAGACACTATCTCTTTGGTGAGAAATGTACTGTGTTTACAGATCACAAAATCTTGAAACACATTTTATCACATCGAGATTTTAATCTGAGACAGAGGAGATGGATGAAGTATCTTCAAATGTTTGACTTTGACTTAATGTATACACCGGGTAAGTGAAATTTGTTGGTCGATGCATTAAGCAGGAATTCGTATGCTCAGTTGGCAAAGGAAGCTTCAGATGAATGGCATTTGATGTCGGTCTTAGCCAACATGAATGTGGAATGTGAAGACCAAGGTGATGTTGATGTTTTCTTTTCAGCTACACTTGTTTCTGATTTAGTGGAAATTGTAAAGGAGGCACATGCATCTGATGTAGACTGTGTTGTAATGAGTTCAAAACTCAATGGTGGGAAGACCATTGAGGTATGGAAGCTGGATGGGAGTTCAGTTTTGCAGTTTCGAGATCGGATGGTTGTACCATTAACTCCTCAGGAACAACTCCTACAATCTTACCACCATTCGAGATGGTATGTACATCCAGGTACACAGAATATGTATAAGGTTATAAAGGCTCAGTTTTGGTGGAGCGGCATGAAAAGGAAGGTGGCCAAGTTCGTCTCGTTGTGCTTAACTTGTCAGCAGGTTAAAGCAGCGCATCAGAGACCAGCTGGTATGTTACAGTCTTTACATATCCCAGTGTAGAAATGGGATCAGATAGCAATGTATTTTGTTACAGGACTTCCAAGAATGGTCCAGAAACACAATGTCATTTGGTTGATAGTGGATCATCTAACCAAGTCGGCCCATTTCATCCTGATTTTTGAAACTCATATGGTGGAAGATCTTTCAAAAATCTATATCCAAGAAGTGGTAAAGAGGCATGGTGTACCAGTCTCTATAGTCTCAGACAGATATTCGAGGTTCACATCTCATTTCTAGAAATCATTACAGCAAGCCCCGGGGACTCAATTGACGATGAGTACGGCGTATCATCCTCAGACAGATGGGTAATCTGAGCAGACGATCCAAATGTTGGAAGACATGTTGCGGGCTTATGTAATGTACTTTGGTGGCTCGTGGGAGGATCATATACACTTAGGGGAGTTCTCATACAATAACAGCTATCAAGCCTTGATACACATGGCTCCGTTTGAATCATTGTATGGGCGTCCTTGTTGTTCTCCACTATGCTGTGTGAAAACTGGTGAAAATTTACTAGTTGGGCCGAGCCTTATCCAAGAAACAATGGAGAAGATTTAGTTGATTATAAAGAGGATGGAGATGACTCAAAGTCATCATAAATCTTATGCAGATCACCATCGCAGACCGTTGGAGTTCGTTGTGGGTGGTCACATCTTCTTGAGGATCTCTCCAAGACTTGGAGATCGTCGTTTTGGTAAGCAGGTCAAATTATCTCCTAGCTATATAGGCCCTTTTGAGATACTGGAAAGGGTTGGAGAGGTGGCATATTGGTTGGAATTACCACCACGGTTCAGTTCGGTGCACAATGTGTTCCATGTATCTTAGTTAAAGAAGTATGAACCCGATCCTGACCATGTGATCAGATGGGATCATGTTGAACTAGAGTCAGATGCTTCGTTGGTACATATCCTGGTGCAGATTGTGGATAGGAAGGATAAAGTCTTGTGTGTTAAAAGCATCGGTCTAGTGTGGGTTTTGTGGCAACATGGTCAGATTCAGGAAGAGACTTGGGAACGTGAGAAATAAATGAGAGAGTAGTGACCAGAACTCTTTTAGACAAGCATTGGTTTTCTACTTTCTGAGGACAGAAAGGCCAATGGTGGGGAGAATGTAGTACCCCCAGTTTTTGGTATGTAACCCTTTCTTGATTCTCTTAATGGTTATAAAGTTAAGGGTGACTAATGTGAGAGTCGGGAGAACTTGGAATGAGTTTTGGGTCAAAAAGGGAAGTCGCACAGGAGGCGCACAGTTTGTCTAAACCGTGCAGCCAAACCATGCGGAGTTGGTATGGGAGGCAGTGGATTCCACATGGTCAGTGCATGGTTTGTCTAACCGTGCGTCCAAACCATGCGAGAAGGGTGGCTGAGGTAGTAGCTAACTCATGGTTAGCACATGGTTTGTCAAACCGTGTGGACTAATTGTGCGGTCACTTAAATTAGATCCTTAAATTGTGGATCTAACTTGTTCTGCCTCTAATTGCCTCATTAAAGCTCCTAAGTGGCCCTAACTTGGGATTTTGGTTCTTCTAAGGTCAAAGAGGGTTCTCCCATCATTTTGGAGGTGATCTGAAGGCTTCTCTTGGCGAATCGAAGCCGGATCTTTGAATTATGTGATTGTTCTCCTTCGTTCTTGAATGCTTTCTTAGATCTACTTCTCCATTTCTCTTAGTTTCTTAGATCTATGCTCATTATGGGTAGACCTAAGTATTTGGATGCCAAATATGTTAATATTTGGTCTTGGTTGTGTTAGGAGAGGAGATCTATGGTGGGTTTTTGGAGATTTGACCCGGTGTTATTGAGCGTTCTTCGTCTGTTGCTTGGTTTCGCATTTTTGTTGAGGTAGGTGGCTTCACTCTCGACTCCTCTTATTAGAATTGGTTGGATTAATTTAAAATTGGTTATTTTAATGGTATTTATTGTGAAAATCATGGAATAAATCTTCTTTATTGATTATTTATGGTTTTGGGGAAATTGTGAAATCTTGGCGAATTGTTGTGCAAAGTGATTTGGCTATTTGAATTTAAAATGTTGATTTTAAATTATGAAATTGATGAAATTGTAAATGGTTTGATGAGAAATGGGATTTCTATAAAAATTAGTGTTTTATTGAAATGGTTTGTGATTGAAATGATTTTGATGGATTTGGTTTTCAATAAAAAGGATGTTTTATTGAAATGGTTTGAATTGGTTGAACACACTTGGTTTTGATGGAAAATGGTTTTCAATAAAAGGTGTTTTTTGAAAGGATAATTTTGGCATGATTGTTGGGAATGTGTGTTGTATGATCATATTTCATTGTATGAGGCTTGGTTGAAATAGGACCTTGTGTCCGGTGCCAAATGTTTAATGGAACAATGGTAACTATATCTACGAGGCTTGGTTGAAATATGACCTTGTTCTCGGTGCCAAAGGATTAATGGAACATGGGAAATAATTACCTTGTGACGACTTGGTAGATCAATGAGAGATCTCTCATGAGTATGGAACTGTCATAACGATGCATGCATGGTTTATTTCATGGGTTTGTGAAATGGTTGGGTATGCCAAAATGGGATGTTTGTGAAATGGTTTGGAAATTTGTTTAGTTATTTTTCTGGAAAAATAACGTGTTGGAAAAGCCGGTCTAAATTGCACTTTGATGCTTTTGATCATGGATGGTTTGGGAAAACTAGTTTATATTTAGTTATAAACTGATTTGGTGAAAATTTTTTATATAAACTATTTTTATATAAATGTGGCTAACTCTTCTATCCTAGTAGCATGAATAGGGAAGTCATTGGAGAAAACCTACTAAGTTTTATACTCACCCCTACTTTGTCACTTTGGTGCTTTTGCAGATGTTGTATTCCGAGACACAGGTAAAGGTAAAACATCTCATTACTAGTGGCTCGTGGTGATGTTTGGGAGATGTTGTGGAGCTTGTAGCTTGTGTACCATTGAGTCGTGGTGTCTTTTGAGAGTCTTGTGTTGTTCTTCCACTGTGTATTTTGATGTTTTGTTTGGTATTATGATGTTATATACTCTAATGTGGTTTAACATAAATGAAGTTGTTGGTTGGTCTTTCATTTGTTCATGCATCATATAGTGAATGATTATTGGATGGGTTTATTTCTTAAAGGGTAAATCGTCCCCCACTTATGCTTGAGACCCTTTGGCATCTATTGCCAGCCTTTGGCATCTTGGGGATGTCTCTTAAGGCCTATTAATGACTCTTTGTACTTTCAATCCAATGAGAATTGGTGGGTCATTACAAGCTTGGGGTCCCTTGTTTCTAGGAACAGATTTAATAACTTGAGACAACACCTTTAAAACCATAATTTAATCCACATATATTAAGGTATATCAACCTCACCATCTAGAAACCCAATTTTATTAAATAGCTATTGGTATTGCTATAGGCTATTTATTTTATCTAGAATCCATCGAAGGGTGTGTCATCTCTAATAATTACTATCACTTTCTACATAAAAAACAAGACATGGTATTCAATTTTTATAATTAAAAAAAATTAAATGAAACCATCTATTAAAAAGATATATTTTATGATCATGAAAACATCATGAGTGAGAGAGGTACAACACATATTTAATGTGTGATCTTTAATTTTGTACAACTTGTTCCAAAGTATGAATTTTTGTTTAGGGTCATATCTGTTGGACTATATGGAAATTTAATATATAACCATTGTGATGTTGACCCAATACCAATGATGAAATCAATATCAATGCTAATTACCTTTTTATAATTTTATAGAGAAACCTACTTGTAATTTGAGTTTATATATCATGGATAAATGTTCCAGACATTCATTACTAGTGATATCTAGATAAAAAATAATGGGTGGGGGAATCTTCACGCATTGAATATAATTAACCTAGCCTGAATTAACAATGTAATTACTGATCATGGGATATTAAATTTCAAATATGGATCAGAAATTAATTCATTATGGAAATGAATAAACCAAATGATTGTATGTGTGCTATGAAAAATTTAAATTCTTGAACATGGATGAAAAAAAATGAAAAGCATAGCTTGATATATTAGAATATGGTGGAATGATCATGGATAGGTTAGCATGAACCATTATTATGATAGAATAAGGGGTTAATTATATTAATATCAAATAGATATACTGGGGATGACAACTAACCTTGTTTAAATGATTTCTTCAACTGTAATACTATAAAATATTAATGAGGCTGAGAATTTGTTCCTCCAAAAAAATTTATTCCATTGGATTTTTAAAACTGGGTCATATATACAAAACATGATTCATCATTATGAGAATGTGGGTTACTTTATATCATATATAATTTTCACCAATATACAAAAAACATTTATGGTAGTCAATAAATATGAGACATGAAGTATATTATATGGAAGATATGTGTTCAAATAATTTTAAATTGATTTAATTTTAATATCAATAAGATGAATATTATAGAGAGTTATAAAAAAATATTAGAGTGTTTGTGAAGTTTATTTTTGGAATAGAATAGAATTTTTTTGTGTTATTATATTTTTTTGGTAAAATTAATCTAGAAATATATAGATATAAAATATTTTTTTGTTCAAGTAACCAACTTGTGGAGGAAAGCCTGTGTGAATTATTGTGTTAAACAAAAGGGAAACCAAGATTATTGAGAAATAAAATTGGTTATGAACATGTGGGTGTTAATAGGATATGAGATTCAATCATCATTATGTTTCATGTGGTGATAGGATTCAAACCACACATAGTTCTTTGCAAGGGGAAACCACATCCCACAAAAGGAGTAGTGAAAGAAATCTGATTTGAAATGGTGTTTTCATTCCCCATAGTGGATTTAATAATATGGAAATAAAATGATATAGAATCATATATATGGCAATAGGATATGACATAAATATTCCACTATGTACTATGTGATATCATGAATTAATCCGTGCATAATTCTAGAAGTAAGTAATATTATTGGGGGAGAAAGGGGGAATTTAATGTTGATAAAATCGCATCAAAACAATGTGAATAAATGGACACGTAATTTTAGATTATACCTACCATGAATGTGTAATACATTGAGTTGTAAAGGTATGATGTGATATAATTGTAGTATTTATACAATGTTGTTAGACCCATGATAGGATATTTAATAATCACTATGTTGTATCTCAATTTATGGTCGATAGATAAAACCTTATACAAATTTATGTGATCACACACTTGAATGATTTCAATGGGAGATGTGTTAAAAGGAGAATAAGTGATCTAGTTCAGGATACAAGATCAAAGAATCACTAAATATTCTATAATAATAGGAATCAAGTCATGCACGGTTCTAAAAAGGGGACATTTTTGTCATAAGATAGGTGAACCTCAAAATCATAGAATGAAAATATCATTATAACTATCAAATCAACCTTAAATATAGTCATTACAAATATTGTGCTCCTATATATATAAATCCACAAATCTTGGAGTTAAATAGAATAAAACACTCCTAGTATTTTAGGATCATATATGTTAAAAAATGAGTCCTACATTTTAATGTCATTGGATAAGGACCATTCCCAAAATAGTTTATGGTTATGTTGTGAGGAACTAATGTCATGTTATTTTTTTTCTTGTGACAAGGATATTTGAATTTGATAGGAATTTATCCGAAAAATTACATTTTTAGAAAAATAAATTGGTGGGATTTATGATATATGATATTCCTTTTTATGGTAATTGTATTGCTTTTCAATTAGGTTTGTCAACATGATAATGAAAAATTGATATCTTGGGTGATTGGAAAAGTATCCACCCAAAGGTTGTGGATGATACAAATACCTATGAAAATCTTTTTAGAATAATGTATAGGTAGGAGCTATAACATAAAGTGATTTTATAGCTAATAATCACATTATTGATAAGTATGAAATCTTTTAAAATCATTTCATATAATTGTAACATATGATGTTGAACTATTGAGAGAAGCTGATAATGAGTTGGAAAATTCACATATATTGGACAACTAGTAGAGATATATTTTATAATGTTTTTAATAGTTTTGAATTTTGTGAATGATGAAGTGTAATTGATTTGAATAAATATAGCTCAGATATTTATTTAATAATATCTTTAACTATGGTGGTAGAGGAGTTTAATACTCTAGTTCGAGTGTCATATATACCGAACCACCGCAAATATATACTTGATGGAGTTCCCAGTTATTTGAATAATTTTCATAATTAAATGAGTAAATTATAATATTATTTATAGATAATGTAGATTTCCCATATTTGATGTGATGGTGATCAAATGTTATTTGAATGTTTCTTGAATTAAGTATAATTGAGCTGGAATTTTGATAAAGGTAAAATAAAATTATTCTAATATATCTTCCCATAAAATAAGAAAATTTGTGTAGGAGAAAATTATTTAAGGGATTTATCTTATAAATAAACTATGTGACTAAATTCAGTGAAAAAATTAATAGTTAAATATCGAATAAGTTAAATAATACATTTGTATTTGAAATATGGAAAAGGAATTTTTTTATTCGTGCATGATAATTTTGTTGTGTGATCATGTGTATAATTCAATTCATCATAGAGTTTGAAAGTTGGAAAAGGTATTTTAGACCATGTTAGATATTTGATACCTATATAAGATAATGTATTTGCGTGAATAAATTTTTTACCCAATAGAGAAAATAGTTAATCAAAACATGATATTTTTTAAGATAGAAAAAATATATTTTATGGTATAATATAATTCTAGATAATTTAAATTCAGAGGATAACGAATCCATTATCATATTTTTTTAACATCTTGAAGGTTTTTTAAGCCAGAATTGAGGATTATAATTTGAAAATATAATGATCTAAAAAGGAAGATATCATCGTTGATTAAATATGTCATTCTCAAAATATAATCGAAAATTCATGAGTTTTCAAAACTAATATAGATAAGTTGAATTTTTTGTGTTCTTTAAGTCCATAATTAATTATAAATCTATCTTAATTAAAATATTAATCACTACTAATTGATAATTTGATACTTTTAATATAAAATTAAAACTAATTATTGGTTTTATATAAGGATATCAAGTTTTAATTTGAGTTCCACACCACATACATGAGAGGAATATAAAAGTTTAGCAATGGAGAATGGAATGTGGATAAAAGTGAAGATATTTTGTTTTGAAGAAAATGAATAATTTTGTTGTGAAAAAAATGGATAATTAGGACCATTAAATGAATTTATTTTCATTATGCCTCTTTAGTAAAAAATGAATGAATGAAAAATATTGGGAATGAAAATTTGGATACATTATGATGTTTCTCTTGGTCAAATAGATATTTTTTCACCTTGAAAAACCATGCATTGTACTGGGAAATTAAATATGTAGAGTTATTCAATGAGGATAAAATATAAGATAGGGGAATAGCCACTATATAGGGAGTAAGGCAAAAAACTAATAGGACTGAGTAGAATAGAGATCTCAAAGAAAAAGAAAAACTACCCACTACAAGATGTATTGAAGAAGAAGATGATGAAAGAATTGAGCATGATCAACATACTAAGAGATGAAGAAAAATGAAGAAGAAAAAACTAATGAGTTGGCTAAAATAACCCATGCACTCTTATAAGATAACAAAAAAAATTGAGAGATAAATCATCTGATAAGATTATGCTTAAATTTTTTTTATTGTCATTACACCTAAGATTATAGTATTTAAATATTTTGAAATGAGTTAAGGATCTAGTAATATTTTTTACCAATGAATAGAATCTTTGGATAGATAATTGGATAAGTTTTATTAATATTTTCTAAATATATAATTAAAGTTTGAGACTCAATGTTTTTAGGAAATAGATCTGTTTAATGTTAGTGTAGTGTCACCCTATGTATAAATATGATCTACTTCAAGAAGAATAAGTTGTTAATGAAATCATGGTATGTAAGTATAAATAACCCTCATGATGAGACCAGATAACTTGAATAATATAGTGGAAAACACTTGTGAAATATGGTGTACCTTGGTCTTGGGATGATACTTGTCCAACTTCACTTGTACTGATGATATGTATATTGTGGGTAATTTGTGCGATAGAAATTCTGAGTACCATAAGGATTAGTTTACCCATGAAGAATAAAATTCTTGTAAATATTATGCCCCATAATTACTATACCTCCACGACCCCAGAAGACCAGATATCTGGGATTATTTTACTACATTAGTATAGATACATGATTCTAATCCCATGGGATCAAACATTTTAAATGTTTTGAAAAATAAGATTACGTACATGATACCCATATTATATTGGAAAGCGAAATAAAGTATAATAAAAATAAAATCTTAGGATCCTTAAAGCTCATTCAAAGGATACATTTTCATAACATTGGGAAATTAAACATAATAAGGGTGATCTAAAATTCTCAGTAAGGGTATTTATAGCAGATTAAATAATTAATTGATAAGAAAAAATATATATGGAAATTAGAATGACTGAAACCACATTCAATTCAAGATTATAGATAAAGCATAATCAATATTAAAGTGTAAATAACTAAAAAGTACCTTTTAATAAATATTTTGATAATTAAGTTTATTTATATATAATGTCAAAGAAATACTCTCATGGATAATAATAATAATAACTGAATTATCAATAAATAAAATGCTTAATTATTTGATGTTATGTTTCCTAGGTACATGGTATGTTTACAATGAAGACCTTTCACAATACAGTTTAACATATTGGGTAGAACCCCATATAATTTTTCCAAATGATTCATCTCATGAGACTATTGATCCATATATGGGCTTACATTAAATGATTCCTAACCCATGTCATACCGGTCCAAAAAATTATTCATATATCAAATGATAAATTTAAAAAATATTATAAATAAAAGTGCCCCATTACACTGTGAAACATTTTTATAACATGAATACAATGATATTTTTGATATATTATATCAATGTGTATTAAACATACAGCACACTCCATAAATCAATGGTTAATAAGGCTTATATCTCACATAAGTAAAAGTGGGATGAGAAAATCATTACCTTACACTTCCTTTTTAGTCTTGCATGATTTAATCTCCATTATAATGGTTTATAAAATGTTATTAATTTATATTAGAACATCATTCATATTTATGATATTAGATATTATCTTATTACGTTATTTTATCACCAGTTTGTTGATAATATATCATTGTCACCATTTTTTTATGTGTTGAATGCATCATTTTCCTATTCATGTTTTATCATAAAGGACTCGTTATATTTTTTAAACCAAAACAAATAAAATAATAATCAATCACACTTGACCTAAAGGTCCACTTGGGGAAAGAGTCCGCCCAACAATGGTTACCCCATGATTTCCCAAAACAGGCTAAACGATGTACCTCTCAATTTCCCCCTCTCTTTATGAAATAAAATATTCATTCAGCAAAGTAATCGATGAAGGTCCAAATTTTTCTCAAAATAAGTCCAAATGTTTTGGAATCCTTCTCCTTCTTTGATAAAGTGTTAATCACATCCAAGAAGTCAGATTCCCCAAAACATTGATCCATCCATTTGAGTGGGATAAAATAATCCCATGGAGAATGGTCTAGCCCTCCGCTACTGTCAGGATCCATGATGCATCAATAACCCTGCAATGAGCTTCCACGACCTAGCCATCACTATTTTGGGAGATGAATCCAATACCAACCCTAGAAATAGTAGATACATCTGCATCCATATTAATTTTGAAAAAACCTCCAGAGGGGGAGACCAATAGGGAGGTGCCTACCTATTACTACCCATAGAGGGCTCAACATCATTCTTCATCCAGTAATTCATCCATTCCAATCACTCTCGACCCAAATATGGTCTTGAGTCCCCTAATTATGAAATATTATTTCATTTCTTAGAGTCTACACCAGCCAAGAAATTTTGAACAACACACCCATCACCCTTGGTTCCAATGAAGACACCCATTTAATAATGTTTTGAATCAACCCAATAAATGTATCAAAAAACGTTTTAAAATCTGGCTCCCATTCCTTCCACACCCCTTCCACCCCATGACAGAAAATAATTACATGAAAAGGAGAATCCACCTCTTGGAGACATAGAGGACAAAGGTCGTCATCTAGAAAATGACATCTCCCAAAAAATTCACAGGTTGGAAGAACACTACAGCAGACCTGCAACCAAAAGAATTTCACATTACAAGGGGAGTAGAATGAAAAGAGTCTATTCCAACGATTGTTAAGGTAAACATGGGCCAAGTCATCAACCCACACATTGTAGCCCAATTGGACTGAGAACTTCCCTAATTCTTCCCTAGTCTAATAAATTTGATACCTCCCCATACCTGGTGTGAGAGGAATTCTTAGAATAATAGTGATATCAAAATCATTAAACAAGTTGGAAATTTTTCCTCTATCCCAATCATCAAGAGATTCAATAATCAGGACTCAATCCCTGGAATTTTCAAAACCTAGGGAAGCTATCAAGTACTCATTATGGTTGATTCCATTTGTCATCCATGGATCATTCCTAACACTCATATCATTATCATAAGAAATTCTCCACACACAGCCTAAATCATGCAGATCTTTTGTGCCCCAAATGCTTCTCCAAAAAAAACTCAGCCTCAACACTAGTTAGGCATGAAAAAAATCAGAGTGTGGGAAATATTTAGACCACAACACTTTTCAAAACATGGTTTTTGGGTTTTTAATAAGGTTCCATCCTTGTTTTATCAAAAGTACCTCACTAAACCATTTTAGATTCTGAAACCCGAGACCTCCACAAAATTTTGAAACACACTGTTTTTCCCAGGACATAAAATGGGTGTTATGTTTTCCCTCATGTGATCCCCACCATAAGTTGCCCAACCAGGAATGAATCTAATTGATAAGAGTTTCCAGAAACTTTAAAATGTACATAGAATAATTGGGGATTTCATGGGCCATAGACTTAACGATAACTTCTTTTCCTTCCTTGGAGATCTTCCTACTCGACCATAAGATAATAAAATTGTCTACTCTCTCCATAATCAATGTGAAAAATTGTTTCTTTGAACTTATAACATGGGTCAGGAGACCAATATTTTTAGGGTGTTTTTCCACCAGCAGAAATCCGTACACCTGCTACAGTTCCTCACTTTTTGCATGTAAAATGCATTTACTGAAGGATAATTCTGATTTCGAAGAATTAATATGTTTTCCAAAATCCCTTTTATACATATTTATTATTTTCAAAACATGACCACATTATTAGGGGGTAGAATGAGAAAAGAGGATACTATTATCTACAAAGAAAATGTGGGTTATAGGGGGGGTGTTTCTACATACCTCTGAAAAATGGATCATCCCTTCCCCCTCCACTTTCAAGAGAATATGAGAAAAAACATCAGCCACCAAAATAAAGAGATAAGGCGACAGAGGGTCCCCTTGCTAAATACCTCTCTAGGATTTAAAGTATTCTGTGTGAGCCCTATTAATATTAATTTTGATGGTGACATTCATAACCTATTTCATTATATAAGTGATCCATTTCATTCCAATTCCCAATTTAGAGAGAACAAGTTCAAGAAAAGGCCATTTAATTCTGTCGTATGATTACTTCATATTTAATTTCATTTCCATGACACCTCTTTTTTACGATAATAGAGTATTAATAGAGTGAAAAACTTCAAAATCAATGGCCTCATTATCAGTATTTGATCACTTTGGAATGACATCACTCTGTTTTTCAAAAACAAGTTGCGGGAGACAATCCCATAGCCTAGTCACCAATATCTTGGATAAGATTTTGTAAACAATGTTTCACAAAATGATAGGTTGGAATTTAGTGAATTTATGAGGGAAATGGGTTTTATGGATGATGGTTATAAGGGTTTCATTCATGTGATCAAGAGAGGCTCCTTCATCCCACAAATCCTTTATTAGGGGAACAACATATAGTCCAACAATATGCCAAAAACATTTAAAAAACAATGCATGAAACCCATTAGGCCCTAGGGCCTTGGTGGAGTGAATAAGTTGAATATCCTCAAGCTCTTCATTCTCATAGATATCTCTCTCTAACTTACGTTTCAAATCCTCCATGAGAATTTATGGGATACAACTTTTCAGGATAGAAAGAGAGTCAATATCTTCCACTTTATAGTGGTTTCTGAAAAAATATTGGTTAATGGTTTGAGTATTATTGATTTCATAAATGACCATAATTGAGTGATATTTGAGTTGAGAGATGTAGTTTTTCCTTTTCCTAGTAGAGGCTCTCTGGTGAAAAAGTGGGTATTCAGGTCACCCTCTTTCAAATGGGATTCTCTTGCCCATAGAAACCAAAATATCTCCTTTTACCTCAAATCGGGGTTATGGTTCTTTTATATAATTGAGATATCCCTATGTATAGAGTTACAACAAGTAAAATAATTTATCTTCATCAAGAAATTGGCAGAAAAAATAATCTGTCTGTCAATATCCCCAAATCTAACTGAACTCCACTTTTGTAAAAAAGAGGCAGTACTCAAGATGTTGAATATTATGGACCAGTTCAGTCCCTGCCAAGCTATCTTAACCACCTTCTCGCAATTGTTATCATTGAGCCACATACTTTCAAATCGAAAAGTCATAAATTGTATCCTAACTTCCCCATGAAAGGTCGTTGACAATATGGTAAGATAGTGGTCAGAAGATATAGGAGCAAGGTGAACCACTGATAAAGAATGGAAGAGGGATTTACATTCATCATTTCCCTCAAATCTATCCAGCCTTTCAGTAATACGATTCTCCATTGATCTCCTTCTATACTAAGTGAGCAGAGTGCCTGAGAACCCAAGGTGATTAAGGTAATTTATCACAATATAATTTCTAAATTCTTCCATAGCATCACCACTCCACCAACACCCCCTTATTTTTCATTATGAAGTATGATCTCCTTAATGTCTCCGCCAAATAGTAGTGGTCCTGAGAGAGAGGATCTCACTTGGTGCAACAAGTCCCAATATTTGTGTTTATCTTGGTGCTCAGGCCACCCATAGAATCCCAAAAATACCATGAAGGATATCCTGGGGCAGAAATAGTCCCAAAAATGTGATTACATAAGAAATTAGTTACTTGAACACCAAGGTCCTATTTCCACAAGAGGCATATACCACCAAAGTTTCCATGTCTTCCAACAGTAAATACATTCTTGAAACCAATATTCAAACCAAGAAGACCATCATCCTTGCAATCCAACATAGTTTGGGATACAGAAACTATATTAGTGCAGTATTTTGAACCCAAGTGATGGAGCGACTGAAACGTTCTTGGGTCACCAAGTCTTCGACAGTTCCAGCATAATATTTTCATTACTTCAAGAAGGGCTAGTATACTCCCCCTCTGCCTCCATAAATTTGAGAAAATATCTATCACCTTCCATTTTCCACCTCTTTGGGAGGCTCTCATTCATTGTCATTGCCTACCAACTTCTTTTGGGGTCACCTAGATTTGTACTTATTGGTACGCCATCTCGATATCCTCTAGTAACCCTTTTCTATGTATGAGGTTTCTGAATAACTGATGATGTTAATCCAACCATGAATTCTCCATCCTAGTTAGTAAACCATTCTTCTTCACCATCTGTCCGAGGAATTGGGTCAAGGGGTTCTGGTCTTGACTTCTCTTATTAAACACTTAGGCCTGGTGGTTCTTTGATTTTTAGTGGTGACCCAAGATATGGGGTAGAGAACTCCTC
The DNA here is from genome assembly GCA_963277665.1 of Viscum album. Taxonomy (NCBI): domain Eukaryota; kingdom Viridiplantae; phylum Streptophyta; class Magnoliopsida; order Santalales; family Viscaceae; genus Viscum; species Viscum album. The sequence continues at coordinate 762,928,331 of OY728166.1, forward strand.
CACATAAGTAGGGACCCAAGGTGAGTAAATAGTTGGGTCCTTCTCCTTAACTACATGATTTTCCCCCAAGTCAGCCACAACCACAATGCTTCCAAATATTACTTATTTCTCCCACTGATCCATTGGGTTTCTAGTAGGAAACTCTGGTGTCCCAATCATTATGATATTATTGTGATCTGGTTTCAACTGCTTCATGAGATCCTTCACTAGACTATCTAGATCCATTTGTTTTTACATATCAAGAAAGAATGTTTCTCCTATTGTTTTAACACAGAGACAAAGTCCATATTGTAAAATGACATTTCTTTGATCATCCTACTTCTTTGATCCATATTCCTTATCAAAATGTCCATGTCACCCATAGAAGAATCAAAAAATTGGGAGGTTTTAAAATTAAAAGGATATCCAGGCACTAGACACATCCTATGACAAGAAGATTCCCTTCATAAGTGGTTATACCACATCGAAGCGTTCTTTGATCCAAACCATGGGTCCCTAGTAAATTAGATCAGATCAATACCATTCCAAAACTATACCAATAAATTCTCTAATTTAATGCATAACTCATTCAGGTTTACCATGAAACAGTATTCCTTTAATTCATATCTAACAAGTTTATTGGGTTAGTACGATATTTGGAATATCTTCCCCACCTTTTAAATCTTCCATGATAATGATCTGGTCATCGAAGGACCATGGAATACCTTCGAGGACCTTTTCTTTATCTCTCTTTTTAAAAAATTTAAATACAAGGAGGACCTCCCCCACTTACCTTATGGTGACCCCATCCTTCAAATTCCAGATGTTTTGTAGGGTTTTTTAAGAGCGACATGGTTGAATGTTCATTTTTTCAAGAATTTTCCAATGATCTGCAGACCCATACGATGTGAAAGAAAAACACCTACAACCTTTATTGTGTAAATATTCAATTTATACTTATTTTTAAGAAATTTATTTTACATTTATCCATCAGTTTTTATTCCTTTTTGATGTACACATTTGTCCTTTTAAATTTCCACTCTAACGAGAAATGTGACCTACACAAAAACACCTCCAAATTTGTACCCTTTCACAACCCACCCTTACACAGACCACACGCTGCATGAATGTACCCCCACATAGAAAAATCATTGTGTATGTGGTGCACTTCACCCATAGTGCTCTTCGCACACCCACCCTAGAAAACCTTCCTTCGCGGACACCCAGCGTGAGTCCTCACATCCACTATAATTCCTCCCCTCCCCTCCACTGTGAACCAACACTGGTGTTGTTTTTCGCGCACCCTCCTTCATGAACCAATTCCTTCAAAAACCCTTTCCTTCGTGAACCCTTCCTTCAAAAAAAACTACCTTTGTGGAAACCCTTCCTTCACGGACACGCTCCTTCGTGAACCCTTCTTTCATGGACACCCAACGCTCGCAGTGTTCTTTTCATGTCCTCCCCTCCATGAACCACAGTCGAACACAAAATCTTCTTGGAAAGGTCGTGAACCACTAAATAAATCACACTATATAAATAGAACAAGAACAACAAGGTGTGCGAGATCTGTTCCAAATGTGGAAAGAAACACCGACTAGAATCACAGGTCAAAGTAGCCATCATGAACAACGCCATCATCAGTCGCAGGATGCAGATTTAAAGTCGAAGATCATAAACCATCACAGGTCGCCGATTTGAAAAAAATGAACGCAACCAATTTCATCACTGGTTGAAGATCTTAGGCATTTGGGACTTGTCCTCACAGTTGAAGCTATCACGACACACAGTTCTCAGATCAAAAATGTCATGGGTTCGTCACAGGCCCTCACAGATTCAAAAAAATCTCAGATCCTTGAAGTTCCGTCGAATAACAGTTGATATCAGGGAACTCAAAAATCCCCCAAGAAACCAAAAGAACACTAGTCTGACACAGGATTCCGGTGAATGTGGGAGAACCCAAAGGAAACAGCTGCGCAAAACCGATAATCTCTATCACTGATCTGATCAAGGACCCCCATAGGGAAAATAACATAGACAGTTGTTGGGATGATGCCACTGTCGTAGCTCATTCAAACCTAGGAAACCCTTTGAAGAACTCTCTCATATTCCTGTGAGAGACTCTTAATGGTCTCATTATTTTACCTAGGATATATATCAAACATATCTAGAATTTTATTAATGATTTAAATGTAATATTTAATCATTAAAGAATTTTTATATACATTTCTGAATTTTGGATATGTAAAATGAATTGCATCATATGGTGGAGATGGTAAGTCATACGTACTCACGAGAGAAAACGTTATTCCCTTAATAAGTGAAAGGATATAAAAGTTTATGATATATTAATTGTTAAAGGACATATAAGATGTCATAATTAATATATATATATATAATATCCATAATTATATCCATCCATGTAAAGTGGTGTTGAAAAACAGATTACACCACAATGTGGAGATGGTAATATGTACATACGCACGCATAGCGATTTTACTTTTCATATGATATATAAAACATGGAATATAGATATACCATAAACATGATAAAATATCATCATATAGATGAAACAAGATTTATTACATTATCATAGAATAAAGACATGAAGAGGATGTAGAAGAATAAATGAACATGAATGAGTTAGTAAAAATGATTTCCTCTTCTTTGGTGGAGTTCCTTTAGATCACTTCATAAGGGATATATGGTTGGTCTTTTTAGAGAACCTAAACCTCAAAAACATTTATAAGGATGTTGTAATGATAAATGGTTTTTTTTCAAGCTATAAGGATCAATTTTGTGTGAGTAAGTGAGTGAATAGGTGTCCTCTTATAATTAAGGTGAGGGGTGCTTTTTGAAATCCTAAAAATATTAAATTATAAAAATGATGTTCTATAGACAAAGGCTTATAAGTGGCCTTTAGATGAATAAATTAAGAAATTTTATAACATATATTATCATATTAGTGATTATTTAACATTTTTTGAGTTTTATCTATTTTAAAAAAATATTAATTCAATAAAATTTCATTTTTGTCAAATTGGAAACTACTCTTTTAATTTGACTTCAAATACATGAATAAAAAGTGATAATTATAATATAATTCATTAAAACATATCTAATATATAATATATATATATATATCTATATAAATAATTACACACATTAAATCATTCCAAATATATGAAAATTATTACATTTAAAATCTATTATTTTATTTTTCATTTAATTATATTATATTGTATTAGCATTGAAGAATCATTTAAGGTAATTATATAATTTCAAAAAAAATAAAATAAATTTATTTAATTAAACTAATCTAATTACGATAAAAATTAATTTTTATTTGTTGATGTCTTTATTTTTTCACTATTTGGACACATAAATGATATTAAATATAAAGACAGTGACATTTGGTAACTATCATTAACATAAATGTATTTATGTTATTTTATGGGAAAATATTCCATTAAACAACAAAAATTTGATATTAAGTTGATCAGGTTATAATCTTATTCATCCAATAAATTTATGACATGTTTCCATCATGGTTATACCCAAATATTTTAGTTTTAACTCATTTTTAAACCTTTTACATCTTATCATGACAGCATGTGTTTTCACTCTTAGAAGGATAATATAGTTACTATAAAATTTCAAACGACTAATAAATGAGTAATTTATGAAATATTTATACTTATTAAAATTATTTTTCATAAATTTATATTTTTTTTGAATTTTAAATCATTAAATAAAATATTATTTATTTTAAAATACCAATAACATCAATTTTTACAATATTAATTACATGAATTTTTAGAAATATCATAACAACAAGATAAATTTGAACAAATACTTTTAATTTATCACAAATCCATGCATAAAATTCTAGGATGAAATTAATAATATTAAATTATAATAAATTTTATTTTTTTAATATCATTTATTTAATTCATACATTAATTAAACAATTACTACAATGTCATTGTGTCACTATTTTAGGTAATTATTTTATCACAAAAAATTATAAATAAATTACCATGATGTAGATAAGAATTTTATAATTGAAAATAATATTTATAGATGAACATATCTCTTATATAACCCCTTGTTATAAATTTTTCACTTGTTAAAAACAAAAGGTGAAACTAAATTCACGTTTCAATGAATATAATATTATAAATTCCATACTCTCATGAAAGGGATTAAAAAGTTATATTTTTGTCCAAAGGATTGTTTTGGTAAAAAAAAACTCATATAATGAAATTAGGACTATTTTTAGGGTATTTTTATAATATTTAAAATAAAAAATTTACCATTAATTACTTGATTTATTCTTAACAATGGTAATTAAAATACTACTAAATTCACTATACATATTCCCCAAAATAAAATAAAAATATTTAATCAATTTTTAACCATTGATTCCAAATATAGAATAAAACATTCAAAATTCAAAACATAATTGTCTCAATAATTAAGTTAAAACTAATCATGTTGACGGAACGAGAAAACATGGTTTTAAAGTGAGGCGTACAAAATATTGAAATGTTTTTACACTCATATTCAATGTAAAATTTATTATAATTACCAAAATTGTATTAAATTATATGAACATGATGTAATTATACTTTCAAACCAATTAAAAAAAAATTTAACACTATAAATCATTTAGAAGAAAAATATGTTTTCAAATAAAATGAAATATATTATCATTATTCATCAAATCAAAAAACTTGTCAGAAAAATAAAAAAATAAAAAAAAGTAAATTTTTATATTTATATTTAAAATAAGAATTTTATTGTTTCAAATATATAATATAAAAGTTTCAAAAAATTTATTTAAAATAGGTTTTCCATTAAAAGTCTGTAAAACTACTTTTATAAAAATATAGGTTTTTATGTGTAATATTGGGTTTGTTCATATATTATGTTTATCAAATATATTGGATGATTTTCAAAATATTTTATTTGATATATAACCTAGAAGTTTACAATATAAATTCTTTAAAAAATTTATAATTTATTTGATTGTTCAAAATGTTACTAAATAATGTTTTGTTCAAACCCGTTGTTGCATGCATTCTAAGCTATCAAAAATAAATAAATTTACACTAAAATGAAAATATAATAAAGACTTGGGGTGATAAATTCTTCTATATTACAAAAATGTCATCCTTGAAATTTTAGGGGTTTTTCCTTCTGAAAGATATGGGTAGTTCTCCTTCAAAAAATCATCTCGTTCCAATGTTTCTTCATCAATTTTTTGATTTCTCCAGAGTAACTTTGCTAGATGAGTCATCTGATTCCTAAATACTTGCTCTATGGTATAAATAATTTGGATGGGTTATTCATAGTATGAATGGTTAGCTTCCAACTCTTTTTCATCATAGGTGAGCACATGCAATGGGTTTGGCGTGTACTTCCCTAGCAGAGATTTATGAAACCCATCATGTACTTTTGAGATATTTGACAGCATTACCAAACGATAAGAAAAAAATACAACTCCTTAAAGAATCTAAAATGGTTATATGTACTTGTGACTTACTTTCCTTTTCATACTAAACCTTATAACACCCTTCCATGGAGATACTTTCAAGAAAACATGATGTCCCACTTATAACTCTAAATCTTTTCTCTGATTATCGACATAACTCTTTTGCATAAATTGAGTAGCTTTAATATGTGTATGAATAACCTTTACCCGTTTATTCATCTATTCCAAAAGGTATAGTCCTATGAGTTTCCTTTCACCAACTTCATCCTAAAATGTTAGAGTGTGACATCTCTTACCATATAATGCTTCATACAGCGCCATATGAATACTTGAATGGATACTATTATTGTAGGAAAACTCTACCAATGGTAAGTATTGATCTCACATACCTTGATAGTCTAGTGAACATGATCTCAACATGTCTTACATTATTAAAGTTTTTATTTTATATGGTCAATCAGTTTGAGGATGGTAGGAAGTTCTCAAATAAATATTAGATTTTAGATCCTTTTTAATATTCTTCTAGAATTTGATATAAAAAGGGGATCTTTAATAGACACAATCAATAGAGGTGCACCATTAAGTATTAAAAATTCATTAATATAGAGTCATTATAGATGTTCAAGAGGTATTTATTCTCTTATATCATTAAAATTTGGTGATTTGGTAAGGTGATAAACAATAACTCATATTTCATTATTCCATCTAGGAGTCCTTGGTAGTCCCGTGAAGAATTCTATTTCAATTTCATCCCATTTCCACATTGGAAATGGAAGATGTTTGAGGACTCCATTAATATGATCCCTCATATCTTTCACTTTTAAAAAAACAAAAATTATGGACACATAATCCAAAATTTCCCGATTTATGTTATCCCAAAAAAATCATTCAAATCCTTATACATATTTGTACTACCAGAGTGTATAGAGAAATTTGAGCTATGATCATCATCCAACAATTCCATTTTTATCTCAGGTATAGATGGAACACATATCCTCTTTTTAAATTTTACAACACCGTTATCACAAACAGAGTGTACTAATTTTCCATCATTCACACCTTTAATTTTCTCTTAAGGGTTGTAACACCCCGAGATTTTATGAAAAATATTCTTTTTAATTTCATTATTGTCTTGTGTTGTATGTTACACCCAAAGTAGCTTTCAAAACACACATCCTTGACTTGCCTTGCATTACACGCAATCACGACCTTCCTCGATAGCGTGTGTAGTACGCAATACCGAGTTTCAGTAAACAACAATATGCTATTAAAATATTATTAAAATTAGCCGTTATGAATAGTAATAACAACTTTTTGAAATTTTGTAAGTTTTATTTTTTAAAATGGACTTCATTTTTGGATTCAGAATATCAAAATTAGCTTAGGGTGAAATTTTTGTACTTTTCAGATAACTTTCATTTTCTGATGAATAGTGAAAATTACTAAATTTTAATTAAAAACAACCTTTTTAATCGAAATAATTAATAGTGATTAATTATTAATTTGAGTGGTTTTAAAGTATATTTAGAATATATTTTTAAAATTTAATACAATGTTTGTCATTGGATGTAATTTCACATTTAAACCAGACGTAAACAAGTGTCAATCTTTTGATAGTTATTATCTCTTAAGAACACGCTATATGTTTTGACGACGGGAATTAATTTTTAAATTAATTAATGCAACTGATATGTTTTGAATTTGGTAAAATAGACATCATTTTTTAGTTCATAATATCGAATATATCTTAGGCCTAATTTTTGGTATTTTTCTGGAAACTTTCATTTTTTGATGAATAGTGAAACCACTAAGTGGTAGTTAAAAAAACTGTATTTTTTCATAAAACATAATTTTACCGCTTTTGTGAGTGGAATTTCAAAAATCCGAGAGACACGGTTGATGTCAGTAAGTAAAATGTGGTTCAATGAGATGAAAATAATTTTTGGTGAATAGTAACTTTTTACTTTTTCCCCACAGTTAAAAGTAAATAGGGTAATTAAGGGTAAAAATGGTTTTATTATTACCCTAACACATGTCCTAATTATATTGGATAAGTTTAATTTGACCAAAAAAATCTTAGGAATAAAATATGACCATTTAGGCCCACTTGGATTAGATTAGGACATTTATTATTAATTTATTTAAAGAAGGGTTAAAATAGTTAAAATCAAAGTTTAATAAGTAAATAATTTTTATTATAGGGTTATACATAAGATAAATTCGACTATAAATATTAATTAAAAATCTAAAAATATTTCCTACGTAATGGTATTTTATTTGTAATTTTTAGACATTAAATAATTTAATTTATTTATGACACAAAGATGATGCAGTAATTATCTTATTAATCAAATATTGATATAATTGATGTTATAAATACCCAAATAAATGTAATATGAGACTTTATATGAATTCCACTAATTTTATAGGTTAATATGACATGTTATTATTGTTTTAAGTAACTTTTTTCTAAATAATAATTCTGTTATAATTTTCACAAAAATCAATTACTAAATAGTGTCAAAATTGACATAAAATAGTTTTTAAAACAAATATTATATAATTAATTGTTATTTTATTCCTAAAAATATAAGGTTCAGCAAAATGACTTATATAAGGTTATATATATTAATAATAAACAACTTGGGGTTTGTTTGGCTTGTTATAGTAAGTTTATTAACCTTATAGTGTAAGAACACAAAAAGACACGGTAAAAGTAAAATTATCCAATTTAAAGTTAAAACTAAATGATAAGGTTAAAATAGTAAACTAAACTTGACCAAATTCTATTGGATGAGAGGATTTCGACCCATCCCCACATTATCTTCGAAATAAATCAATTTGGAGCTATTTAAAACCGAATTTGGCTTTATAATAAAATAATATTTTTAGTTTTTCCAAAGGAGCCCCTCTCCTCCCTTATAAAAGGGCAGCTCCTCCCCCTCTTCCTCGCACCAATTTGAGCTTTCAAGCTCAGAAAACCCCTGCCAATTTCTCCTCTCCACTTCCCTAGAAACATCCTAGAGGTCTTGGTCTTCTTCAAAGACCAATTTTAGTGCCCTAAAAGGAGGTCTCAAAGAGGTGCTTCAAAGAAGAGGTAATGTCTGTTACCAATTCTTTCAACTTTATTTCTTCTTCAACTTCTTCTTCATTAGTTTTTTCATTATTAAGTAATAACATAAGTATCACTAATATACTGATATGTTATTATAAGTATGAAACAAACCTATTTCACCATCTATCCATCCTACGGAAAATGAAATCACCGCGTGTGCGTACGTACGGAATACCGTCTCCACGCCATGGTGTAATCTATTTTCCACCACCACCTTACTTGGATGGGTATAAGGGTGTAAATAATGACTGTATATGACTATTTTAAAGTGATATTGATTTTGAAATAGTATATATACACTCTAATACAATTCCACGATCATGGGTACGATATCATCGCTCGTGCGTACGTTGGGAATACTGTCTCCACGATGTGATGCGACTCATTATACATGATCTTAATTTCATAATGATTATATAAATGAATTGAGTGAATAAATATGATCTATATTACACTAATACCATTCTGTAAATGAGGTATCTATAACCTAAAAATAAGGATAAGAATTTATTCGACAAAACACGCATAAGAACACATAGTAATAAACACCCGAATAAACAAGTAGTAATGAAATATTACTAATAAGAAGCTAAGAATATGACCATATATGATATCATAAAAATAAGTATGATTCTGGAATAAGTAAATAACATTATTTAAATCATTATACAGGAGTTTTGGACACTTACGAAGCAAATCAGACCTAAGGTAAGGGAAATATCACAATCTCATTTTTATCCGAGATTGATTATACTTTGAAATTTACTGGGGTGTATTTTATCATCCACATCCATGTTTCCTCAATATGTAATATTATTTCCATTCACCTATAATTTTTTAAATCCAATTTTACCCTTCGGTGAGTTTTTAATAAAAGATATTAAATGAATCTTTTGTTGTTTTTCGTACGAGGTACTTTTTTACTTTTCCGACAAAAGGGCGAGAAGAATGTTTTTTTAACTTATACGGCATGAATGTATTTTTAAAACATTATTTATAAGAATATTCCTTTACAAGTTTTCAAGTTTATTTTTAATCAAATTCTTTTAGTTTAGAATTGTATGACATGTTAAGAAAGGAAAAGTTTTTTTGAAGTAGAAAGGATATTTTCCTCAAGAATGGAGTTCAAGTGTTTTATCAAAATTATTTTCCATCTAAGATAATAAAGGGTTATGTTTCTATCCCTATTATTACATTGATTTGATTATGTTGTGATGGAATTATTTTTATGAATTCCATTATCTTATATGAATTTTTTTGTGATGTCACGATGTTTAAGATTCAAATTTTTGTTACATGGGTTATGGTATGATGTATGGTTTATGATTTTGTGGCACACATAAGAATGGTATCATTATGAGATGGGTGGGACCTATATCTCCCTCCAATTAATTGGGTAAAGATTTTATATCTCATGAGATAGACGTGGCTGGAATGGCAGGTTAAACTGGTTTAGTGAAACCGAACTGAAACGTGGAGTGAACTCGGTTCAGAAATGGACTTTGTCCACTAAGATAGTCTTGTCAATGAGTCTTGACTAATAAGAAATTATTCTCTATGATTATGTGTATATTACACAAAGTTCCATGTTTTATGTCATGATTATGGGGATTACATTTCACTACTATCATTTATCCCATGGTATGAAATTATGATTTCTTTTGCAGGTTAAGCTTTCCAAAATGTTATGTTCATGATGTGATTGATTTTTCTTTTTTTACCCTTACTGGTCATTTGAGCTCACCCTTTTGTATGTTTTCTTTCCCCCAGGTCAGGAAGAAGGTTATTAAGTAATATATGCCAAAAGGGACTATAGATATGATGAAATAAATGGGAGACAGTGTAGACGCTTTATGAACCAGTTGTTTATGTTTCCCAGTTTCTAAAGACACTATACCTATACGGTCCTTCCATTGTTTTGTTATATGTTGTAATAAGTATGATTCAATTTTGAAGTATTAACAATGTATGTAAAGTATGGGTCGTTATAGTTGGTATCAGAGGAAAGGTTTAGTCAACCTTTGGAAACTAGGATGCGATAACTTTAGTGAAATCCCTAGAGATATTTCTGAGGTATGTCTAGGGATGTCCCTAAGGCTAAGTATACGTTATAGTCCTAAATTGCGCTAACCATCTTAGAATTAAACCTAAGATGTTAGATATTGAAGTTACTCCCCCTTTATTATATTTTTTTCCCAAGCGTGATTTTTACCTCTCACACTATTCTTTTTGGGTTTTAGACGATTGCTGGAACCCAAAGGAACCGTGTTGATCAATGTAATGGACAATGCAATGATTGTTCTCCTGAACAAACAAATGTTATGGGAGATGGAGTGCAAAATCATATTGCTATACTTACACAAGCTATGAATCATTCTAGACTTCCAAATGAGCATAGAAGGGAAGAATATTCTATTGAGTCCTTTATGAGGCAACGTCCACCTTCTTTCAGTGGGTCTTCTGATCCACTTGTTGCTGAACAATGAATCATTACCACTGAAAAGATATTTTCAGTTCTTCAATGTTCTGAACATGATAAAGTCATCTTACCAGTATATCATTTGGAAGGTGAAGCTGATAAATGGTGGAATCTTATCAAGAATACAAGGCCAAGATATGAAATTGAGTCCATGGAATGGGACGAGTTCAAGAACTTATTTTTCAATAAGTACTTCCCTCGTATTCTTCGAAAAAATATGGAGAAGGAGTTTCTTGTACTAAAGAAAAAGGATGATGAATATTTTGGTATATATGAAGTGAATTTTACAAGGCTTTCAAGGTATGCATCTGGATTTATCATCCAACTTGAAAGTAAAGTTGATCGATTCTTCAGTGGCTTAAAACAAAATCTTTGAAGGGAATTAGCTATAAGAGACTTCAGTATCTATGAAGAAATTGTGCATTGTGCTATCAAGGTAGAAATAGAAGTTGGTGTTACTTATCCATCTCATAGTTTTGACAAGAAACGAAAGATGGAGTTCAAGGAGAAATCTCAGAATAATGGTGAAAAGAAGATGAATGTTTCCTTATGCTCAAAGTGTGGAAAGAAGCATGGTGGAGATTGTCTTAAAGGGACTAGAAAATGTTTTAAGTGTAGAAAAGAAGGTCATCGAGTAGCTGAGTGTCGAAGTAATGGAAAACGGGTTGCTAATGATGTGAATAAAGAAAATACTGCAGAGAACACACCAACAACACTTCAATGCTTCAAGTGCAAGGAAATGGGTCATTATGCTAATAAATTCCCAAATCCAAGGGTTAGTGATGATCGACATGAGCAACCCCTTAAGGCAAAGGACAAAGGGAAGTCACATGCGATCACTATTGGTGATGTTGAATATGACAACGATGTGGTGGAATGATTAAGTGTTTATGTAATGGGATTCCAAAATAATGTTGTATATAGTATCGTGGAATATTAGAATATTTATGTATTGGTCTATTGTGGTTTTCAATAATTTTATGGTACCGGTAACCATGGAAAGTGATTGAGATATTTTTGGTAAACAGATGATATTTGCATAATGAAGGGATAAGAAGATAATGAGATGTTAGATTGTATCCATGAGCTCATGATTGATATAAGGACTAAGTGATATCATGGTTTGAGTATAAAATTTTTGAGGATTTTTGTTTGTGGAAAGTGTTAACTTTTAACTGCATTCATGTTTTCACTAAGGTTAAATGGGTATTCATTCTTCAAGAGAATACATGATTAAGGTATTCACATGTTTGTAATTTGACCAACAAGATATATCTCATGATATATGGGGATCAATGATGGTATTAACATGCTTGTTATATGAACTCTTTGGTAATCGTTTTCAATATAATATGAGATTGGACAACAGTATTTTGGATAATCCTAAAGATTGGAAAGGATTATGTTAGACATAAGTTAGTATTGTTTAAGGATAGAACTTTTTTCGATATTACTTATGGGATGTTATAGTAATATAGTTTTATAAAAAAGACAACCTGCAGGATGGGAGACAGCCCATCGCGTCGGACAAGGCTGTGGGAATCGAACCCATGACTGAAGTGCGACTGGCCTTTATCACCTACCACTGGCCTACAGGAAGACCCTGTTTAGTAGAAACTAGTTTTATTATATTAAGAAGTATGATATATGGAGTATAAGTCCATTTTAGGAACCATATATGATTAATCTCACTATAGATGGACTTATGTATTTTTTGATAACTTTTCTAACCATTTGTTTGAGACAGATGGAATGACCCATCATTCTATCACATGATCTGCTAACACATCAAGAATGAAAAATTAAACTTCATTTCATTAAGAGATGAAGTGGAAATTATCCAAAGAACGACCAACGGTGATACTATACCAAAATCACGAAAGTATTTCTACTTATTCCAATTTCATCAACTTTAGGGAAATGATCTTTAAAACCAAAAATGTTGTCCTAGTACTCTTATATCTGATGAATAAGATGTTACCTTAGATCGTCACAAATTTATTGCTTTTTGATTGCTGGCTTTTCCATAGCCATGTTCTCTACCACTCTCCATCAGAACATGATGGTTAGATTTCTCTTCTATATCCATATTTTCACCTATGTGGAAACCTAATGATTAGTTTATTTGGGTAATCGTTATGTTTCATAGTTTTGTTTTTTTAAATATTGGTTTTGGTATTACTTTTTACGATGTGGGTTTCTATTAAAGAAACTTTCGAGTAGTAAACCATTTATAATCCCAATGAATTTCAGGGGAAAAATTCATTTTAATGGGGGGTAGAATGTAACACCCCGAGATTTTATGAAAAATATTCTTTTTAATTTCATTAGTCACTTGTGTTGTACGCTACACCAAAAGGAGCTTGCACAATACGCATCCTTGACTTTCCTTGCATTATACGCAATCGCGACCTTCCTCGATAGCGTGTGTAGTACGCAATACCGAGTTTCACTAAACAACAATATGCTTTTAAAATATTATTAAAACTAGCCGTTATGAATAGTAATAACCACTTTTTGAAATTTTGTAAGTTTTATTTTTTAAAATGGACTTCATTTTTGGATTCAGAATATCGAAATTAGCTTAGGGTGAAATTTTTGTACTTTTCGGATAACTTTCATTTTCTGATGAATAGTGAAAATTACTAAATTTTAATTAAAAACAACCTTTTTAATCAAAATAATTGATAGTGATAAATTATTAATTTGAGTGGTTTTAAAGTATATTTAGAATATTTTTTTACAATTTAATACAATGTTTGTCATTGGATGTAATTTCACATTTAAACCAGACATAAACAAGTGTCAATCTTTTGATAGTTATTATCTCCTAAGAACACGCTATATGATTTGACGACGGGAATTAATTTTTAAATTAATTAATGCAACTGATATGTTTTGAATTTGGTAAAATAGACATCATTTTTTAGTTCATAATATCAAATATAGCTTAGGCCTAATTTTTGGTATTTTTCTGGAAACTTTCATTTTTGATGAATAGTGAAACCACTAAGTGGTAGTTAAAAAAAATGAATTTTTCATAAAACTTAATTTTACCGCTTCTGTGAGGGAAATTTCAAAAATCCGAGAGACACGGTTGATGTCAGTAAGTAAAATGTGGTTCAATGAGATGAAAATAATTTTTGGTGAATAGTAACTTTTTACTTTTTTTACCACGGTTAAAAGTAAATAGGGTAATTAAGGGTAAAAATGATATTATTATTACCCTAACACATGTCCTAATTCTATTGGATAAGTGTAATTCGACCAAAAACAATCTTAGGAATAAAATATGACCATTTAGGCCCACTTGGATTAGATTAGGACATTTATTATTAATTTATTTAAAGAAGGGTTAAAATAGTTAAAATCAAAGTTTAATAAGTAAATCATTTTTATTATATGGTTATACATAAGATAAATTCAACTATAAATATTCATTAGAAGTATAAAAGGATTTAATACATAATGGTATTTTATTTTTAATTTTTAGACATTAAATAATTTAATTTATTTATGAAACAAAGATGATTCAGTAATTATCTTATTAATGAAATATTGACATAATTGATGTTATAAATACCCAAATAAATGTAATTTGAGACTTTTAATGAATTACACTAATTTTATAGGTTAATATTACATGTTAGTATTGTTTTAAGTAACTTTTTTCGAACTAATCATTCTGTTATGATTTTCACAAAAATCAATTACTAAATAGTTTCAAAATTGACATAAAATAGTTTTTAAAACAAATATTATATAATTAATTGTTATTTTATTCCTAAAAATATAAGGTTAGGACAAATGACTTAGATAAGGTTATATATATTATTAATAAATAACTTGGGGTTCGTTTGGCTTGTTATAGTAAGTTTATAAACCTTATAGTGTAAGAACACAAAAAGACACGGTAAAAGTACAATTATCTAACTTAAAGTTAAAACTAAATGATAAGGTTAAAATAGTAAACTAAACTTGTCCAAATTATTTTCAATGAGAGGATTTAGACCCATCCCCACCTTAGCATCTAAATAAATCAATTTTGAGCTATTTAAAACCGAATTTGGCTTTATAATAAAATAATATTTTTAGTTTTTTCAATGGAGCCCCTCTCCTCCCTTATAAAAGGGAACCTCCTCCCCCTCTTCCTCACACCACTTTGAGCCTTCAAGCTCGGCCAACCCCTGCCAATTTCTCCTCTCCACTTCCCTATAAACATCCTAGAGGTCTTGGTCTTCTTCAAAGACCAATATTAGTGCCCTAAAAGGAGGTCTCAAAGAGGCGCTTCAAAGAAGAGGTAATGTCCATTACCAATTCGTTCAACTTTATTTTTTCTTCCACTTCTTCTTATTTAGTTGTTTCATTATGAATTAATAACATCAGTATCACTCATATACTGATATGTTATTATAAGTATGAAACAACCCTATTTGACCATCTATCCATCCTACGGAAAATGAAATCACCGCGCGTGCGTACGTACGGAATACCGTCTCCACGCCGTGGTGTAATCTATTTTCCACCACCACCTTACTTGGACGGGTATAATGGTGTAAATAATGACTATATATGATTATTGTAAATATATATTGATTTTAAAATAGTATACATACTCTCCAATACAATTCCACGATCATGGGAATGATATCATCGCTCGTGTGTACGTACGGAATATCGTCTCCACGATGTGATGCGACTCATTCTACAATATCTTCATTGCATAATGATTATATAAATGAATTGAGTGAATAAATATGATATATATTACACTAATACCATTCTGGAAATGAGGTATATATATCCTAAAAAGAAGGATAAGAGTTTATTCGACAAAACACGCATAAGAACAAAAAGTAATAAACACCTGAATAAACAAGTAGTAATGAAATATTACTAATAAGAAGCTAAGAATATGACCATATATGATATCATAAAAATAAGTATGATTTTGGAATAAGTCAATAACATTATTTAAATCATTATACAGGAGGTTCGGACACTTACGAAGCAAATCAGACCTGAGGTAAGGGAAATATCACAATCTCATTTTTATCCGATATTGTTTATACTTTGAAATTTACTGGGGTGTATTTTATCATCCACATCCGTGTTTACTCAATATGTAATATTATTTCCATTAACCTACAATTTTTTAAATCCAATTTTACCCTTCGGTGAGTTTTTAGTAAAAGATATGAAAGGAATCTTTTGTCTTTTTTCGTACGAGGTACTTTTTGACTTTTCTGACAAAAGGACGAGAAGAATGCTTTTTAACTTATACAGCATGAATGGATTTTTAAAACATTATTTCCAAGAAGATTCCTTTATGAGTTTTCAAGTTCATTTTTAATCAACTTCTTTTAGTTTAGAATTGTATGACATGTTAAGAAAGGAAAAGTGTTTTTGAAGTAGAAAGGATATTTTCCTCAAGAATGGAGTTCAAGTGTTTTATCAAAATTATTTTCCATCTAAGATAATAAAGGGTTCTGTTTCTATCCCTATTATTACATTGATTTTATTATGTTGTGATGGAATTATTTTTATTAATTCCTTTATCTTATATGAATTTTTCTATGATGTCACGATGTTTAAGATTCCCATTTTTGTTACATGGGTTATGCTATGATGTACGGTTTATGATTTTGTGGCACATATAAGAATGGTATCATTATGAGATGGGTGGGACCTATATCTCCCTCCAATGCATTGGGTAAAGATTTTATATCTCATGAGATAGACATGGCTGGAACGGCATGTTAAACCGGTTCAGTGAAACAGGACTGAAATGAGGAGTGAACTCGGTTCAGAAATGGACTTTGTCCACTAAGATAGTCTTGGAAATGAGTCTTGACTAATAATAAATGATTCTCTATGATTATTTGTGTATTCCACGAAGTTCCATGTTTTATGTTATGATTATGGGGATTACATTTCACTTCTATGATTTATCCCATGGTATGAAATTATGATTTCTTTTGGAGGTTAATATTTCCAAAATGTTATGTTCATGATGTGATTGATTTTTCTTTTGTTTACCCTTACTGAGCATTTGAGCTCACCCTTTTGTTTTTTTATTTCCCCCAGGTCAGGAAGAAGGTTATTAAGTATGATATTCCAAAAGGGACTATAGATATGATGAAATAAATTGGAGACAGTGTAGGCGCTTTATGAACCAGTTGTTTATGTTTCCCAGTTTTTAAAGACACTATACCTATACGGTCCTTCCATGGTTTTGTTATATGTTGTAATAAGTATGCATAAATTTTTAAGTATTAACAATATATGTAAAGTATGGGTTGTTATAAGGGTTCTCATCATTATATTGATAATTGTTTATCTTATATAATAAATATAGTTTTGAAATCATTTGAAAATTTACTGATGTCTCTCCTTCTTTATAAATTCCCATATCCATATTTACTAGATCTGTGAACATATGATCCTTATCAATACTCATTCAGGTTAGAACTATATGATCCTTCCTACTCAATGCATCCACTGCCTTATTATATTTCCATGGGTGGTAGTGTATTGAGGAGTCTTAATCCTCGAGTAGCTTGAGCCAATTTATTTGTCTCATGTTGAGATCCTTCTATGATAAGATTTATTTCAAACTTTTATGATCTGTGTATATCTCACATCTTTCACCATAGTGAAAATGTCACCATATTTTCAAAGATCATATTACAGTTTCTAGATCAATATCATGAGTTGGATATTTAGGTTTGTGAGTATTCAATTTCCTTGATGGTTAGAGATAACCTTTAAAATTTTTATTAGGACACAACCAAGTCTCTTATTCGATGCATCACTATATATAAAAAAACTAATCATTTCCATATGGTAGTGTCAAAATATGATAATTCCCTAATCTTATCTTTAGTTCATCATAATATTCTTCCCATTATCTTGTCCAACCAAACTTAACCCCTTTATGTGTATGTTTAGTTAATGGGTTAACCAATCAGGTAAAATTTTGAAGGAACGAAGAATAATTACATGCCAAACCAATGAATCTTTCTAACTTAGTTATGTTTTTTGGTGTGATAAATTTTTTTCCCTCTTTTGTCTTTTTAGGATCAACTAATATTCCATCCTTAGAGAAAATATAGACAAGAAAAGGAACTTATTAAATCCCAAAATTTCACTTACTAATTTTTTCATGTAACTCTTACCTTATAATAGTTTTAATAATGATCCAAAGTGATTTTAATGATCCACATAGGTTTTAGAATATACTAGAATATCATCAATGAATACCATAAAAATAATCAATATATTACTTGAATACTCTATTTCATAGGTCCATAAAAACAAAATGTGCTTCAGTAAATCCAAATGGAATTGCTGTGAACTCATAATTTCTAAACCTAATTAGAATAGTTTTATTCTGAATGTCTTCCTTCTTTAGTCTCAATAGGTGATACCCAAAACTAAGATCTATCTTTCAAAATTTTTGGTCTTTATAATTTTGATCATGCAAGTTATCAAAGTGAGTTATAGTATAATTTTTCTTTATTGTAATAGCATTTGTTTTCCTATAATAAATAAATATCCTAATGGATCTATCTTTCTTATTAATGAAGAGAACAAGATCCCCCCATGGTGAAACGCTAGGTAAAAAAATCATTATTACCCAAATATTGTTGTTATTTCTTCAACTCCAATAATTCCATTGTGTCCAATGTATTGATATTATTTTATATTTTCCCTTTATCAGGTATTAAACCAATGAAAACATCAAATTGATTCTATTGGGGATTTCTAGGTAATTTCTTTGAAAATACATCAATATATTCTCACTCAGTATCAATATCATCAATTTTATTACCACCTTATTCATAGATTGATTCTTTTTCTCCTATTCCCCAATATTTTCATTCAATAGATTCATTGGGGGTGGATCTGTATAAGAATTAGTTGTGGAATCTCTTCTATAAAGATATGGAATTGTGTGTATTCCTTACAAATTTTAATTTCATTCCCATTTCAATAAATTTTGGCATTATATTTTGAGAGCCAGTCCATACCAAGGATGACATCAAAGTAAACCATATGTATGATAACAACATTAGTAAGTAAAAAATGTTCATGTGTCATAATAGGGACTTCCCAAAAAATCTTTTTTGTAATGATACTTCCATCAGAAGTTTTTCCTGAAAACTCTCTAATTAAACCAAAAGTTAAATGTGTAATATTAATAGAAAACTAAGTATATTTAAAAGAGTATGATTATCTAGAATCAAATAATACATTGTAAAGATTTTAATATAGAATTAATGTACTTTCCACCACTTCATTAGGTACTTCTACCTTAGCTATGGTGATTTCATAAGCTTGACCATCCCTTCTTGGTCTCTTCTATTGTAAATTTTATTAATGATTAGGGAATTCATTTTCATAGTGCCATGTCTCCTTGATGTTATAACACTGAATAGTAGTGCTTTCCTTCTTCCCTTTTAATTCCTAGACATGATGACCCCTTTCTCCACAATTATAAAAATCTCTCATTCCATTAAGGCATTTCCCTGGGTGAAACTTTACATAGTTGTTACACGATGGGAATTTATTCTTTTTTTTCATTGACATGTTACCTTTTTCAGGGGGTTTGGAATACCTCTCATTCTCTTGGTTTCCTTTTAATATGTATGATCTTGAGAATTCATTCTCCTTTTTTATGGAACATGCATCATGTGATTAAAATGTGTTAGAAACGGTCTCCCTTAGTATATTTTTCTTAATACCTTCAAAGAAGAGGTCAATTTGGAAATCCTTGTATTGTATGTAACATATAGAATATATGGATAACCTTGTAAATATAGATTTTTAATCTATAACACTATCTTATTTATTTTTATTTAATCCAAGGGGCATTCACTTCATCATAATTTGGTGATCATGAAGGAAGTATTTATCGATGAATATCTCCTTAAAAGTTCTACATTCCATGAGTTTTATTTCTTCTTCCTCTTAGGTATTTTGGATCAAGGAACACCATTTATTAGAATAACCTTTTTGAAAATACACCACAACTGTAACCTTTTGTATTTCACTGCATCCCAAGGTTATAAATATCTTCTCTAGATACATAATATATTTCTCCTCAACAATTTTATTAGTAGTCTAACTAAATGATGGGTGTATTTTGTGATATAAATCATCCAACATAGGAGACTCTCACTCTATAATAGGTTGATCCATTAAAGAATGGTTATTTTTCCTTAACCTGATTATGTTTCACAAGTATCTCCATAATTTTTTCCTTTACAATACCAAATGTATTAATTTTCATAAAAGGGAAACCTCTATAATTTCTTTGAGTATTGAATCTATTCAACCCTCCATGTGCAATTTATAAATAATAGAATAAACTTAATTAACTCCTAAAATCCTGAATTTTAAATATGGTATAACACTCAACAAAAATTACAAATTTATGCATCATAAATCATAAAAATGTTTACGTTTTAGACATAACTAATTTTAAATCCTTCATAATAGTAACTAATGAAAATTGGAATTATCCTAATAATATCCCCCAGGAGTGTCAAAATAGGTGTACAGAAAGGACCATTTTTAGGTACCAGGTTACATTGAGTCTGTCATGGTGCACCTTGTCAGAGTTGTTACCCTTATGTGCATATTTTTCAGAACCATACCCACTTGTAGTATCCAGAGTGGGATGTATTTCTAGGAATAAACACAAAATATCTACCATAACAAATTTCTAGGATGTTCTTTTATAATTATTTTCAAATCATATCTTAGGGTTATGTTCTATAATCTATGTTTTCTAAATCTATTTTTCATGGTTGCCACTAAACTTGCTCTGATACCAACTGTAATGACCTGGCCCCAAAATCCCAGAGTTAGTGAATTGTTTTATTACATTGGCATAGATACAGGTTTTAAATCCCATGGTACCGAACAATTTTCCAGTTATAGAAAACATGATTATATACATGATACATATATTACATTGGAAAAGGAAATTAATCATAATAAAAAAATCCCAGTATCCTTGAAACTCATTTAATGGATTCATCTCCATAACCAAGGGAAGTGAAACAAAGTAAGGGTGAGATCAAATGCTAAGTATGGGTAAGTACAATAGAAGAAATAATTAATCAAAGAGAAAAAATCTATATGGCAATATCGATAAATGAAAATACATTCCATTCATGTAACTGGATAAGGAATAATCAATATGGAATGGTAAATAACTAAAACACATTCCATTTAATAAATTATCTAATAATTAAATGTAATCGTATATAATTTCAAATCAATAATATCATGGATAATAATAATAATTATAATAATAATAATAATAACTATATTCACAATAGTGGAAATTCTTGATTATTGGATTCCAATGTTTCCAAGGTACATGTTACCTTTACCATCCAGACCTTTCACAAGACGGTTTAGGACATCAGGTAGAATCCTGTCTAATTTTCCCAACTAATTAATCTAATGAGATTATCAATGCATCTAGGGGATTAAATTATGTTATCCCCAGCCTATGTCGTACCAGTCCAAAGTATTCTCCATATATCAATTAATTGATAAAAAAATATTTTAAATCAAAGTGTCACATACCACTATGAAACATTTTAATACCATGAATAAAACTATATTTATGATATGATTTATAAAATGGTAGTATACATACAGAAAAAATAAGAAATAAGTGGTGAATAAGTCCTTTATCTCACATAAGTAAATGTGAGATGAGAAAATCCTTACCTCACACTTCGTTTTTAGTTTTACATGCATTAACCTCTTATATAATGTTTTAAAAGATGTTATTATATTATATCATAACCTTATTCATATTTATGATATCATATATGATCTTATTATTTTATTTTATCATGTGTTTTTTGATAATATTTCAGTGGTACCTTTGTTTCAGGTGTTAACTACTTCATTTTTCTATGCATATATTTTCATAAGAGTCTCAATTATTTTTCATAGGATATAAATCAAAAAATATAAATAATTATATTAATGCTATAATATCATATTTAATCATTTAATTCATTTTTATAGACATTATTTAATGTTATATATGGAAGATGAATCACATTGCATTGTGGAAAATGTATGTTATACGTACGCATGAGTGACAGTATCATTCCCTTAAGATGTGAAAGGAAAATGAAGTTCATGATATGTTAATTTTTACAGCATCAATATCAATCCAAAATAAAAATATATATCCATTATTTCTATCATTATACCCATCCATGTAAATTGGTTATGAAAAATAGATTACACCACAACATGGAGACGGTTAGTCATGACTACGCACACGTGGTCATATTTCTTTTCATAGGATTCATTAAACATGGAATATGATTGTCCAATAACCATAATAACATCTTAGAATATATGTATAATAAATTATTTATTACTTTATCATGGAAAAAACACATGAATAGGAAGTATAAGAATAAATTAACTTGAATGAGTTAGTAAAAATGATTACCTCCAATTCAATGGACTTCCCTTAGATCTCTTCATAAAGAAACTATGGTAGGTATTTTGGGAGAAACAAAACCTAAAAAATGTGGATATGGATTTGTAGAAAATAAATGGTCAGGTTTTGGTTGATCTAGAGGGATCAATGTGGTGTGAGGAAGTTAGGGAGGATGTTCTCTTTTATAATTTAAGTGAGGGGAACTTTCATAAATCCTAAAAATATTAAAATATAATAAGTCTATTCTATATACAAAGGCATAAAAATGTCCTATAAATGAATAGGGGAATAAATTTTATACCATATATTATACTAATTGTGATTATTTAACATTTTTGTATTTCTAACTAATTTAATAAAATATTAATTCAATTAAATATCATTATTGTCAAATTTGACACTATTCATTTAATTTTAATTAAAATACATGAATAAAGTGTGGGAATTAGAATATTATTCTTTCAAACATTTAAAATATATCCTATATATCTATAAAATTAATTATACACATTAAATCATCCCAAATATAATATAAGTAATACTTTTAAAATCAATTATTTTATTTTTATGTTAATTAAATAAAAATTGTATTAGCATTGATGAAGCATTTAAGTTAATTATATAAATTATAAAATAATTAAAATAATTTTATTTCATGTAAATAATTTCATTATGATCAAAATAGAAATTCTTTTTTGATCAGGTCTTGATTTTTTTACTATGTGGAAACGTAAATGATATTATATACAAAGAGAGTGACATTTTGTAACTATATTTGATTTAAATAATATATAAGTAATATTCATGGACAATTTTCCATTAAATAACACAAATTTAATATTTATGTGATAATGGTAAAATAATAATCTTCCAATATATTTTAGACACTGGTAGGTCATAGTTATACCCTTATATTATGGTTTAAACTTCTTTTTAAACCCTTAAACTCTTATTGTGACAACATGTGTTTTAACTCTTTCAATGTTAATATAGTTAATATAAAATACCAAATAACTAATAACTGAGTCATTTATGATAGTCTTAGACATATCCCAATTAGTTGGATAAATTTTATATTTGGATTAATTTTATATCATTTAATAATATATTATTTATTTTAAAATATCAATAATGTCAATTTTGACACTATTCATTACAATAATATTTATAAATATCATAAAAATATAAATTATAAAAAAATGCTTTTAATCCATCTCTGAAATGTCCATGTCATTCATAAAATTCATGGATGACATTTACTTTATAAAATTATATTTATTTTAATATGTTCAATATCATTTATTTCATTCTTACATTAACTATACAATTATTGCATCATCATTGTGTCGACATTTAATGTACATATTCTATTCCTAAAAATTATAAATAATTTAAAATGATGTATATAAAAATTTTATCTTTAAAAATAATCTATATAGTCAAACATATCCCTTATATAACCCAATATTAAAAATATTTCAATTGTTAAAAATAAATGTGTAACAAAATTGAATTTTTTAATATAATATTATAAATGTCATACTCTCATCCGTGTGGCTTCTAATGATTATAATTTTGGGTCATGAATTATTTTGGTCTAAACACACTCATTTAATTAAATTAGAATAAAATTTAGGTTAATTTTATAATATTAATAATATAATTGTTACCTTTAATTACCAATTTTTCCATTAACTATGGTAATTAAAATATTACAAAATTTACTATTCATATTCCCAAAAACGGTATGTATTTAAAAAAAATTAGGAAAAAATAATTCCAAATATGGAATTAATTTTTCAAAATTCATAATGCAGAAGTTGTATTAATTCATTTAAAATTAACCTCATTGACGGAATGAGAAATCATGTTTTTAAAGTGAAAAAAAAACAAAATATTCTAATATATTTATGTTCATATTCAACATAAAATTGATTCCAAATACATAAATTGCGTTAAATGATATAAAATAAATATAATTATAATTTAAAACCAATTAAAAATATAATTTAACATTATAAATTATTTGGATGAAAAAGTTATTTTCAAATAAAATACTATATTTTACCACTATTAATCAAAATATGAAACTTTTCATAAAAATACCATAAACTCAACCAAAGTAAATTTTTATATTCCTATTTAATGTAATAAGTTATTTTTCAAATATAATATAAAAATGTTTCAAAAACATTATTAAAAATAGTTTCAGAATTAAAAGGTGGTAAAACTTCAATAATAAAAATATGTGTTTTTAGGTATAATATTGGGTTTTTTTCTTATCCCTACCAAATATAAAGGATTAATTTAAAAATATTTGATTGGATATATAAAATATAAATTTTCAAAAAAAATATCTAAAAGTGTTATAGTTTAATTGACATTGAAAAACATGTCTAAATAGTGTTTCGTTCAATCTCGTTGTTGCGGGCATTGTAAGCTATCGGGAAAATTAAATTTATTCTAAAAGGATAATATAATAAATTCGCAGGGTGATACAATTACACACTATCTATTATTTTATGCCCTAATGTATGTTAGGAAAAGAAAATATATCTATAATTATTAGTTGGTAACACATGTTCTAATACCAAAGGGGTTAAGTCATAAAGAAAAATTTGTATTTCGCAAAACATTTTAATTTCTACCCCCATGTGTGTCTACATGATCCAATGGACAACTCAAGTGGTATCAAGGTCTAGAATCCCTTGATTTCAGATATAGTGTTCTAAAAAAATTAATCAAAGAAAAAATATCCATATGGTCAAGGATAAAAAATTTCATTCCCAGTTTTTCTCACATGTGTATATGCATTGTAAATTTAAAATTGTTGAATAATAGCCTTAGATGGATACATTGGTTTCAATTCCTATCAAAGAATATTTTCAAGTATCTGAAAAGAACTCGAAGATAAGAAATAACAATTAAGTAATCAAGTTATGAAAAATCTCAAAGAAGGAAGAAGAAAGACCATTAACTAAATGAAATCAGAATGGTAAGGGATTATTATATAAATCTATTGATTATGTTCTGATTTTGAAACAAGTTCAGGCTATGATAGTGTCTTTATCTAATCATTAAATTATCATAGTATTGAGATTAATTTCTATATAAATAATTTTTTTATTGAGTTTTTTATCAATATATTCATATTCATAAATGAAATACATGGTAAAAATTCACTCTTATAAGTAGAAGATTATGCAATGTAATAAGTATTAGAAATGGAAATGAGTTGCTACAACACTCTCACAATGAAAGTGGATTTCAAAAAAGAAACTAGCACACATTTCAATGAAATATTCTCTCAATATAACTAATAATTTAAAAGAGATTTATGTGAGAAAAAAATAATTTCTGAATTTTTTAACGAGTCAATCCATGAATTGGAGAAGCTACATCCATTTTATATGAATGTAAATATTTCATAGTTAGAAGCTAGAGTAAAAAAATAGTGACGTGTCTTGATAGTTCATTACAAGAACAAAGAAAAATGAATTATTATAAATTTGGGAAGTTTAATAATCAATGGCTGTATATGCGGATGTCATTTGTGACTGAGAAGAATACACACAATTTAACATTGTTAAATATGGTTGAAAAACAAAAAAATCTAGATGTGACATGACCTAAATACTCTTCACTTGTTGAGAATAAAATAGCTGACACACAAACCCTTGTTGAGATACTAACCCCAATGAAGACTTTAAATGGTTTTAAATATATTTTGAGATCAAATGTATAATCCTCCATCTCTAGAACATATAAATTGACATCCCATGACATTAAAATTTTATTTTACAAAAAAATTAATTTTTTAGGATGTGCATGAAAAAAATTAAATTTCTAATCAAATTGGTAGATTATTATTTCTTGAAAATAAACCAATAATTCAAGGTTATAGGTGATAATACACATGGAAATTATGTTTCAAAACCAAGACCAAAATAGTGTTTTATAATTTCAAATGTATCAAGGCATGCAATTAGGAAAATAAAAATAGGTCTCACCAAAAGAGAAATGAACAAGGTTTCTTGGAAGATGTGTGTACTGCTGAATGTCCCAACATATATCCTTATATTTTGGGCATTATATTAAAATTAGTGGAAGTCAAATAAAGAGTAATTATATGAGAGAAAAGATAATGTTATAAATAATCCTATTGGAAGGAATCAGATTATATAGAAAATTATGAATCTATCCATGATGAAAATAACTAGATCACATCAAAATTTATATAAATTGTGTTGGATAATTGTTCTTTGTTATTATAAATACTCATACAATATTTCTATGTATCATACACAAACTTAGTAAAATATAAAACCACCATATAAATAGAATAGGGTAAACTAAAAAAGTTTCTCTACATTGGAATTTTGATTTGTAAAGAAGAATGCTAGTCCCGAATTTGAACATACTAGTAAAAGATACTACTGTTACGATAATAAATTCTACATCATGGGCCATTAAAAGTTTTCCATGAATGTCATAGTACATAAGATAATGTTGAATGTTAGAAGATAATATTTATAAGAGACATATTCTAGGATATTATTTGTTTTTTATACTCCTCATGTAGAATTATAGAAGATGAAAAAGTAGGGAAAGCCAAAATTTGAATATTGTGTGTATGGAAGGTGAAACACGGTAGCCCACATGGCTACAAAATGTTTTAAATAGCTACCACATAAAGCTAAGTTTTTCAATGAACAAATGAAATCACCAATGAGATCTTTTTCAAAATCATTCATTAAAAATAATGAATCTACTCCCAAGAATAATATTGAGCATGTTCCAAAAGGTTGTCTTATAATATAATCAGATTAGTTGGGGTTGGATTGTAAATTATAATATGATAAAAAGAAGGATTCTCTTATATTTTCTCATGACAATGAGACCAATCTAACAAATAGGGAAGATAGAAAAGAGAATAATACAATTATTATAAGTGAAGTAAACATCTAGATAAAAATGATTGAATTCAACATGATGTTGGATATACACAATAAGGCCTCAAAGAAAGGAGTTTATAAGTTATTAAATCTATCACAATCTTGTTTCTCTAACTGAAAAATTCTTAAATATCCACCTTATTCTCAAATCATTTTACTGTTCCTTAAATTATGCGAATTAAAAGTGATGATAGTTTGAGAGAATATCCATTATGGTTGATCACTCAAAATGTAAAAATCTAAAATTTGGATATCCCCTCCAAAATTGAAGGGATATGTATTATTTAATCCTTCCATTTATTCTTTGTAACATGTTTATATTATTTTTATCAAGATGAAGTAAATATCTAAAAAAATTGGGATGATAATGAACTTGAATGTTTTTCATGAGTGTGTTTAATTGAGTGCAGGATCCTATTATTTCTTGAAAATATATATGTGAATCACACATGATTTGAATAAAAAAATGGCATCACATAAGGTAAAAATATGGACAAACTATTTTTCTAAAGTGGACGCTATTATTTTCTACATTAGGTTATCCCATGGGGAAATTATGTTGGTTTATTGACAGAACATTTCCATGATAAATGTGGTTTATCTTTCATGTCACTCAATAATTTTCTATTTTGAAGTTCCTACAATTACATTCATTAGAATTAAGTGATTATTTCCATTTTCCTTCTCTGAAATGGAAGTTAAATGAAGATTTAAAATGTCAGGAGAGATCATGTAGGGAAAATATGAGTTTTTTAAATTAAAATTTATTCTTGATATCCTTCTAGGTAGAAAATATTAGAGGGAGGAAATTTTAAATAAGGGCATTCCTCTTAAATAAAAAGTGGTGTAAAATATAAAATTTAGAGAATAAACTGATATATTAACCCTATAGTTTCAAAAGGGGGATAATATTCTTCCATTTTCATTAATTATCAATAAGGGGGAGAGGTTAGAGGACATTTTCATTAGATCATCATGGGTATTTCAAACAAATATAAATAGGGGTTAAAGTTACCTTAATATTTTAATAGTATTTTTCAAAAATAAGGTTTTCAATTTGATAACAAAAAGGTGGTATATTTAGTGATAGAGAAATTATCCACCCAAAGGAAGTGGAAACTAATACTGCCTATTACGATATAGTTGGACAGATTCTAGGTAGTGGGTATAACATCATATGATTTTTAATATGATATCTATATTAAAAAAAGGTGCCAAACCTTATATATGCAGTGTCTAAAATAGTCACTTTGGAAGTCGAATAGATGATATAATTAGAGAAGTAGTCAACTAATTCACTTATACTGGACAGATTGCATGACTATATTGAAAAAAAATCAATATATTCAATTTTTATGAAAGCTAAATGAGATTTTATTTAAATTTAGATGGATCTTGATTGATTTAAGAAGACATTAACTTGATGTGGTTGAAGAGTTCATAGGAATACTCTAGATTGAGTATCCTATATACTATAATACCTCATAAATATTAATAGTTCCCATAATTAATTGAAGAAGATAAAATATGATTTGAGGTGAATAGAGCATCCTAGAGGTTATTTTTAGGTTCTCAAATTTCATTTGAATGTTTCTATTATTAACTATGCTATATCTAAAATGATAACAAAGGTAAAATAAATTATTCTATAGAATATTCCAATAAGGTAAAATCTATATAGGAGAAAATTATTTATGGAAATTATCTTATGATTCAACTATGTATGTAAATAAAGTTATGCTCCGAATGGATGGCTAGTATAGAAGTAAAATGAGACATGCATGCATGAAAAATAGAAATGAAATATTAACTTCTCAATATATAATTTGTTTATATGAGTGAATGTGTATGTAAATTTATCTAAATTGTATAATAATATCTCTTTTATTTCAGACCTTTTAAGATAATCGATACCCATGTAACATAATTTATTAATGTGAAGAAAATTGTCTTCCCATATGATAAAAGACATAGTGAACATTTGAGATAGGTGTACACTTCAGAATTGAGTTTCTATAATTATAGGATTCTGAAGAATAAAAATTAATATAATTTTGAATTCATACCTAAGTGTTTAGAATATCATGAAGATTTTGATATCCATGATACAGTATTGGAGTCATAAAATAGAATGAGTGGAAGATGAGGAGACCATGATTGATTAAATTCTTAAGTCATGAAAGATATATAAAAATTACTAAAATTTCAAGAATAAAGAATATATTATTGAGTTATATTGTTTCTATTCTTCAATGTCTTGAGTAATTTATGATTTAAGCTAATTTTTAAGAAGAAATGAATTAAATTAATAGGTTTCTACTATTTATACAGACTAAAAACGAGTTCTGTATAGATTTCTTGTGAATATCTCATACCAAAATCTATGTTCTTTGTCGTAGACATGAGTTTTTTATATCGTTATATTTTTATATGGACTAAAATGAAGATAAAATTGGAGGTAATTTTAGTTGAATAAGAAAAATTATCTAATCCTTGGAAATAATAAATGAAAAATTGCTACTAACGAGAATTAAGTAAGAGTATTTTCAAAATACCTCTTTAGGTGAAAAGGAAATGCATGAAAAATTATATTAACATAAATATGGTTACATTATAATACTTATTTTGGGATATATTTTAATATTTCCTATCGATATACCCTTTATGGTAATAAAAAATGAAAACCCTCGTTTAATTATACTACCCATGAGTATGAGATAAAGAGGGGTTTAACGGGAAAGAAATAAAAGATAATGGAAGATCCACTGTAGTTAGAAGAACGTGATAAAATGAAATGGGTGAGTAAAATAGAGTTATCGAATAACAATAATAACTAGAATTCACTGCACGTTATAGTGACGTGGAAGAAGCGAGAACCATGTTTATGAAAACTTTTGGGACACAAAGAAGAAGGAAGTAAATTAAGATATTGAGTTACTTGAAAGAACATTATCTCTCAAGGAAGGTGAAACAAGTAGGAGGTGAGATGAATCATCTAAGAAGCTGAATAGGTGTTTGTGTTTGTTTTCATATATTTACACCGAATATTATAGTATTGAGAGTTTCAGAGTTAACCGAAAAATCTGACAATATTTTCTATAGAGAACTAAATAATTTGTATAGAGTACTTTATATGTTGTATGTGAGTTTATTAAAGACATATTTACAGTCAAAGACTCTCCATATTGAGGAATATAATCTTATTATTTTTGGTGTGATGTGTCCCAGGGAATAGTTAAGATCTACATCAAGAGGAATAAGTTGTTTATAAACTCATGGGATATAGTTATAAAGCATATATAAGAGAATAATGTCTTACTTGAAAAATATAGTAAACCATAACTATAAAATTTAATGTTCCTAAGTTTCAAGATGATACTTGGACAACTCCACATGCATTGATGATATGATTTTACTTGAGAATCCTTTCCTTGGAAATTCAAAATATGAAATGGAGTAGGCTTCCTATGATGGATATAAAACTTGTAAATACCACATTCCATATTAACTAGCTCTCTATTATTATATGATGTATTTTATGTCAAGATAAAAATAATATGTCCAAAATATATCACTATCTATATAGTTTGATAGACCAAAGGGGTTATGTTAAAAATAAGAATTGGTATTTGGTGAAAAGTTGTCACACTTGATTTACCTCTCTCTTAGGTGTGTCTGAACAGTCCACTAGGCATCTCAATATGCTCTATATTCTATGTGATCAAGGAGTAATCTATATTAGAGTAGACATTTCATATATTTCATGTTCTTCCAATTTTATATCTATTTTAAAAAGATACTTTTCTAGTATCATTGAATTATTTAATAAAAACACTAATAATCCTTGAATGAACCACTATAAATAAAATTAATATTTAATGATTAGGCTATGTAATTGTGATGAATGTTGGGGTTATTCGATGCTCATAAAATTTCTCATAATGTTATTCAGACTTATATAAATCAATTTTTAATTATTCAACTCTAGATAGTTGATCCAAAATGGTTGTTCAATGTGAGGTAAATTTAACCATAATTAGTAAAACCTATGTTCCCTTGTGCAAAATAAAATAAGGGTTACTTTTATAAAAGTATGTTTAGTGTTTTAGTGAGACTATAATGGATTACAAATTTTTGAAATGTATTAATTATTATCTATATCACCCATATTCTATAAGATATTTTATAAAGCCTTATTTAAGGCCTCTATTTACCAAATACAATCACGTGATAACAGGATATATGATTAGATATGACTTTTTTAAAATAAGAAATTATATAAAATAGTTTAACAATAGTTTTTTCTATTATAGATAAGAATAGTGTGAGGGTCTCTAAATCATGAAATGATATTGGATTTCAAAAAATGAATCATTGAATTCATTATAATATCATTTAATAATACAATTTCAACGTAATTAGAAAAGAAATTGGGGGATGGAAAGTTGAATTTGAACATACTAACGTTTATTGGTGGGTATGTGCCCATGAAATCTTTTACTCATGTAGAAAATTTTCAAGGTTTAATTATAATATATAATTAATCTATGGGTGTATAATTGAATTTTTGTGAAAAATTTCATTACTCTACTTCATGAATTCAATAGAATCATGTATTATAAGCGGGATAAAATTACCCAAGTCTATTTATTTATTGAGAAAACCTAATTAACATATTATGAACTACATGTGCCTATGTGAACTTCTTATATAAGTGTAACAGTTTCACATACATAAATTTATATGATAAATATCCCATTAAATCATCATTTATAGATTAATCTTTGGCATTTCAATCAAACATAATATTCATGATTTCAAGAAAGTTAAATTCGATGTTTATTTATAATAGATTTATTGTAGTGTTGAAATAAACATAAGTTGACTCTCAATGGAGCCTTAGATTGTGAATTTTAATATAAGGTTTTGAATACATAAAATAGAGGATATTATTAAGAATTGGGGGTTTTTAGAATCAAGAATCATTTGTACACATATTATTGTTAGTATAAAATGAATATTGAATTATGATATTGAAAGTGATAGACCCTGTGAAATCCCTTGATGGTCATCCTTCATCAAATCAAAAGATGGTGATTAAATATTATAATCATTTATTTTTATAACATATAAGCAAACGTTTACTATGTTTAAACATTGATACTGTGTAGGGTTCATAAAAAATATATTTTTATTCACCACCTACCATTAATGATCAAGTGAATTTTGGTAAACATTGTAACTGAAAAATATCAACCCAACACATGAAGAACACAATGTGTTGTCTAGGATTTCTATATATCTATAGTGAAATAAATAAAAATAAAATATATATTATTAAATGGTATACTTGTTATTTAAAAAATTATTCATTCCTTCTACATAATAAATAAATTAAAAGGGTTAGAAAATAGTCAAATAAGCTCAAATAATGACACGATCTAGTTTATGAAATAATACATGATAATTCATGATCCATTGTTTTTTATATGATACTAAAAATAAAATCATAGATATAAGTGAGGTATTAGAATAAAAATTGATCTCAAACTATAAATTAACATGATTGAACAAATATTGAAATTTAATGATCGAGGTTACATCAGGATTCTTCACACCAAGTGATCACAATGATTTTGAACTAACAAGAATAGAAAGTAATAAAATAATAGGAACATGGGCATCTGATAAACTCCCCCTTATCCTTCCAATGAATCATCCTTTTATAATGAATAAGATAAGGCTTTATATAAAAATATTACATAATAAAATTATAAAAAATAAATTATATAAGGGGAAAGGATAAATATTCATGGTATTCATTCTCCCCCAAATTTATCTACTTGTTCGACTAACATATTTATCTTTTCCTAACTTGAAATTTAGTAAAGTTATAGGATTTTTTTCAAGATTTTTCATTAGGGTTTAGTCATCCCATTTTAAATTTATAATCTAATGATATGGTCCAAATATAAATGGGTTTCCCAATACAATTCCCCTAAATTTTCTTCACTCTGTGGGCCTAATTGTTTCCCTAGTGATTGGAAACAACAATTGGAACAGTTGAAGAAACTGTATCACAATTTATTATTTTTCCTAAAAGAAGGAATTTCCCAAATTGGGTAAATTTATATAATCTAATGATAAAAATAATTTTTTTTTTAATTTATGTCAATGTGTAATCTCATATTATTTTAAAAGGTTTAAAAAATAAATTCAAAAAATATATCCAGTAAAAATGGTATAAATAATGCGATAGTAAAACAAATAATATATAAAGTACAAATATAAGGCTGAGAATATAACATATATTTATGTTCAATCAACACATATGATAAAATGTTTCATATTTTAATTCATTTTCTATTTCTTATATCTTATATAAATAAGGTCTCAATTATTATGATAACAAATTATTAGAGACATAATTTAGATGTCTTTATCGATTGGTGGAGATAAATGCAGAGCTTATCTAATGTTTTATCAATATTTTCGATTATTATATTTATTATCTACTAAAATTAAAAACCATAAATTCAAATTTATTTATGTTTGATTATTTAATCATTCCCTAGGTTGTTGAATGGAATTACCAAATCATCCAATGTGATTGAATCATCAATATCAAGTCATGATACATAAGTGGTAATTGGTTATAAGGAAATATATTCAATTAATTCCCACATGTGGTTAAGAAAAGTTATTAATTTTTCTTTCTAGGGTACACATTCTATATTGAACTACTTAATAACCAATTTTGAGTAGCATTTGATATTTAATTAAGTGAATAGTATTTAAAAATCTAACTCTTATATAGTGATAGTGGATATATTTTCTATATCATTATTGGTACAAACATCTGAAAGGATAAAATAGAATTACAATTGTTCTTTTTCTAGGTGAAACAAAGATAAATCCAAAACCGTCCCAATTAAGATATGGTCCATATATCCTCTTCATAGTTAGACATTGGGATATACTATATTAGTGTATTTTTTATAATTATGTTGTTTCATTAATAAATAATACCTCCAAATAAGAAATTTCCATATCCAAAGGTAATTTATTTTAGGAAGGGTGTTTCACCAAAAACATTCAACCACTTATCCCCTAGTCACCTTCTTGGAGATGATTCAAATATAAATTTATTGAAGAATAATATCTCCTATTTTTAAATATCTAATAAAAATGAGGTTGTGAGGAATATATTTTAGTAGACTCATATTGGAGATTAGGTGAACCACATGGTGTGGAAAATAAAGATACATCTTTTATACTATAGTGTTCAAAATAAAGAAATTATTTTTTATGATTGTATATATTCTCAAAGCCTCAAATATATTTTGACTAAGGTAACAAAATATTTTTTCTTTACCCGAGTCATTTTTTTGGACCACTGTATGATTTTATTTAGGAAACCATGTAAAGAATATGTATCCTTACCTTGAAATGATGCATAAAAATAGGAATATGTGATAAATACTATTTGAGGATAACAAATTAAATTTGTAAAAAATCATCCCAATAGTATTTTACAACTTTTTCACTATCTTCACAAAAGGAAAAAATTGTCAAAGAACAAAATAAAATAACAAATATAGGAAAACTATACTTTGAGCCTTTATAATTCTCGTTGATTTTGGTGATAAGAATTTTTTTTATCACCTAGGTTTTTTCATGTTCATCCTCGATACCCTAAGATAAAATTGAACTCAATGAAATATTTTTAACATCAACATGAATATACATTTTAATGGGTTCACTTTCATGTTGTTTTACTAGAGGTATTAAAACACCAATTCTATATTTGTGAAGTGGATCAAATTTCATCTTTATTTAAGTTCTACATATCCATAATAAGATTAATTTTTATTAAGGAGTAGGGTTTGGAATATATATTGCATATATATTTAATAAATATCCATAAAATTTCCCTACTAAAAGGTAGCACTCTATAGTATTACACTTCATGGGTTTATCTAAGGTCAGTGGAATATTCTTCATCAAGGGACATTCAGATCTATTGATTGTTTGAATAATCATCTATGAATGATAGGTATTAAAAAAATTCATCAATCAATAGTTTTTTTTATCATGTAAATAATTAAACCTTTAAACAATAACTATTGGGGTCATTGTAGTATATCAGACTCTTATTTTCCTGTAAATAATAAGAATGGGTACAATGTGGGAAAAAATATTTATATAATTTAACCTCTCATAAAAATCTATATTTAATTAGATCATCTGTCTCATCATCCACCATTACACTATGAAATGGACATATCATTCTTAGTTCTCATTTGTAACCATGATGATTATCAGGTAATCCTAGGTGATTGATGAACACTTGAGTATCTAATATTAAAATCTCTATGTAACCCCATTTGAATTAATCTAGGAATTATTTGAAAAATTAAATACTTCATCTCATGTTCATTGGTATTCATGGTTTTACTATGTATTTTGGTTTATATATCTTCTTCAGTTCTCAATCTCACTTGTTTTTTATCATTAAAAGTGATAAAAACCCGTTTCTCAAAAGAATGTGGATCATCTCCATATTTTATTTATCTACACGAGGTGTAGATGGTGAATCATCTTATTAATATTAAATGATATTTTTAAAAATCATTTTCGACATCAAATGTTCACACTTCAGAAGTGTGTAAACATTTATTAGGCCCTAATGATACCTTGAGAATATTTTTGAAGGTCCCTAATATCTATGTTTTTAAGGGTGATAAGTCAATATTTAATAAAAAAATTATTTATATTGACTAAGTTTAATTTTAGTTTACTTTATGATAGATATTATTAGAACCAAACTCAATGTTCATTGGTTATACAATAATATATTCTCTATTATAAGAGGATGACCCAAAGTATATACTTGATTTCCCATTAAAAGGGAAAAAATTGATCTGGTGATTTTTACCATGGTCCTGGAGGAAACAAATATTTCATAAATATGATTTTATTACATAAATGTTTGGGATAAAAAGTTATAAAATAGTTTACATGTCACTATAATGGATAAAGATAGTGGATTGAAATGCATTATGGCCTATGTTATTTCATTCATTTATGACTTCTTCCATTCCATTTTATATTTCCTCACAACAATGTATCAATTTAGACTAAATATAAAGGTTAATCATCATTATAAACAACTAAAAATATTTATTTAATAAAATAATTTAGGCCTTTGTGGTATGTGGATGGAGTATATACATGTAGGAAAAGCTACATCATTCCTATTGAAGAAATAGAAGGGATTTAGTGATAAGAAACCGTGAATTCATGTTTGGGTGATTGATCCCAAATTTATTTTTTCAACTGAATCCTCCCCATGTGTATCTATGTAATTTTATCAAAATCTTGATTAATAAAATTTTAAGGAGATAACTTTACATTAATATATCCATAATAGTGTGTTCTTAGGGTAAAATATGTTAAATTCCAAACTTTTTACCTACTATTTATCAATTGATTTTGATTTACTTTTCCTTTTTAAACACATTTAAGGGTCAAATATTCCATTATATGGAAATTTCCAAGTCATTATATATAAATGAGATGGTTTTGTATAATTTGGTCAGTCTAATCTTAACAATATATGTCTATGTGGTGACCACTTTAATATCAATTCGTGAAAATTTAGAAAACCATTAATAAGGTTTTATCTCAATTATTTAGATAAATGGAGGGAAACCAAGAATTAGATTCATGTTATAATATTTTAGGGATACATTAATACATCCTACATTAGAAATTATCACATGTGTTTCTTTTCATTCATATATTTATAATACTATGGCATAGCTAGTTGAGTTGATTGATGGGATGATGTTCATAAGTCTGATTTTTTTTTAATAACTAATTAGCAGAGTTATATCCCACAAAATATTAATTTTATCCAATATAGTTTTCATATTCTATCTAATCCACAAACCTAATAATATTAGGTTGATCATTATATTTCATTCCCCATGGTTTAGAAAATAGATATTATATACTCAAAAATATCCCCTTGACTCTTGATTATTCCTTATAATTGTCTTCATTCACATTGAATTCTTCCACATGAATTTATAGAAGATTACATTTCCTAAAAATATTCATTTTCAATACAAATATCAATTAGTTGACTACTTATAATATTGGGTGACATGTATTCTTCATAAAAATAGGATTAAATATGTCACAGTGGTTCTCATCTTCCAAATTATGAGGGAATTAATTCCATGATTGTTTAGAATAGTTTAAATATCTGTAAGGGATCCACATCTTATAATTTATTTCTATAACACTAATTTCATTTATTTTTTGGGAGTATAAAAATCATGTGGTGCCTAAATCAATATTTTAGAATGAATTGGTGCTAAAAAATACAGATTCAATCATTCCCTAGTAATTAATTGTTCATGATTCACTAATTTTCTAGTCTTATAGTTATCAATAATCTATTAATTCTTTTCAGGTGTCTCCTTATATTCATTTATTTATTTATGGGGAGTTTCTAACACAAATTTAACTTTTTTTCTTGGGGCCATATAACAACAATTAGTCTTTATCAACCTTTTTATTAATTAAATATTTTAAGAGAAAGTAATATGGGATAGTGAAACCCAATACAAAATGATAGGTTAAATAATAAAGGTGATTATATAGAAATAATTCCATGATTTTATGAATTACTAGAAAGGATATAAAGTTGTTTTCTATGAAATAAATGAAACACCATGGAACCTGATCATTCTTAAAACAATAGATTTAGTTATTCATATTCTCAAAATCAAAAAAAAATATTCCACTTATTCATATCTTGTGTGTTTATATTAAAGCATATATTCGTTTTTTTTTAGAATGAGGTATGGAATTAAACCTTACTAGCTTCATGGATGAAGCCTGTAGTTTTTCCAAATGGAGAGTGGTGGTGTGTACTTCCACTTTCTCAAAAATACTTGATTGTTATTTTGGTACTTTATAAATATTTTTCTTATATCACCAAATAAAATCTTATAGATTTTTTGTTTCTATATAAAAATCTTATGAATCACTAGGGTAATTTTTTTAATTATCCTTTTTATATCTCATGATATCAATTCTATGTGAATATTTTTAGTAAAATCATTTTGGTAGGATCTATCTATATATCTTATTTTAGACCCTTCCCACTAGAAATAAATTATTTCAAAATATTATTTTACTATTATTTGAAAATAAATAAGATATTATAGACATTTACTTAATGTGGAACTGAATGAATAGAGGAGTTTATTTGGAAAATCCTTTTGACCACATGATTGTTACGGTCCATGGTCAAACAAAATATATTTTATCCTTTGATACAACATATGTTTGACCATATTCATTTCCCAACAAGTTTGGGATTTCATTCACATATTCCCAATTACTAAATATTTTTTAGTGTGTTAAATATTTTAAATTGAAGAATGAAAAATTAATTTGTTTTTTTATTTATTTAAATTTGGACAATAATAATTAAATAAGAAAACATACAATGGATAAGTAAAAATTTTGAAATGTACTAAGTAGATTCTAGTGAATTTGAACATCATTCTAAGTTGTTTTTCGTTCCCTATGTTAATAAATGCGATCAATATCATTCCTCCACTTACCTATATTGGTTTCTTTTATATGAAATCATTTGTAAAGTCATGTGTTCTCAAGAATTATAGTGTATTAGTTATCCTCCATGGTGAATCGGAATGAACACACCATAAATGATATAGATTTCAAAATCGACCAACCAAATAGAAATTAAAACTATACAACCTCTCAATTATATCACCTCCACTATTATGTTGAGTTAATAAATAGTATGGAAGAATGGAAGTTTAAAAAATTAAAAGATTAAATAAATTTGGATAGAAAAATAGCATCATTACCCCAAATATCTATACACACTTCCTCACTTGAATCAGGTAAATAGATTTCAAAAAAAAAATACAAAAAACACTATGAAGTTACTTTCGACCACTGATGCTATTTTAACACTTCACCAGCATAATCCTTGAAATCATGGTCACGTCATAGTTATGAATAAGAATAAATTTAATATAGGATAGGTGAATATGGAAACACATTTTAAGAGGAAATGATAAGAATTTAATTTCACAAAACATAAATAGAACTACATTGAAATTGAGAATAAAATGTTAACAGATGTCCCATAGTGGATTATCTCTACCTCACTCAAACCATATCCTATTTTTATACTGCATCCTCTACTCTTTAACATATTATTCAAAATAATATTACCTATTTTATGGGATCAGCTAAAAACAAAATATTTATACCATGTAGAAGAATCATTTCTGGTTTTCTATGATAAATCATGGCTCATGTGGAAGAAGAATTATTCTTGAGGGTTTGTCTTGAATAATTATATAGATTGGCCTCAGGAATGGTATTGGGTATTAATATTTCATGTATTGTATTTGTAATATCGTTGAACTAGGTAGGGAATAAATAGCTAGTGGTCTTAATTATTTGGGATCAATATTGGTCTCTCTTAGTTCTAAAAATCAATGCATTGGGATTTTGGCCAGGCCTTTATGTAACTATTATGGTAGTTCAATAGTAGTGTAAGGTTAAATGTGTAGTCGGTTGGGTTATAGCATTAGGTTTAGTTGAATATCATAGTTGGATGGGTCTAATGGTAAGATGAGTAGTTAGGTTTGGTTGAATTGTAGTCTCATAGTCAGTTCAATTTTATAGTATATTGATTGGGAGTCTGATGTTTGGATGGTCACCTTTGGTTGGATAATTATTTACAGTTAGTTATACCTAATACGGATTTAATTTTTAGGATTATATTAGTTTATTATTTGTTTTATATAGATATAACTAGTTTTTTGTTGTTGTATATGCTCAGGATTTGTGCATCATGAAGAGGATTCTCTTAGTAAAGTCTATTGTATCCTCAATTGGAGAGATCTACACGAGTTAAGGAATTTGGACAAAAACTATGTACGTGGTTCTATTAAATATATCAATTGGTATATTGGGAATGATTTAGGACTCATTGTATTCAAACTAAAACCTACAAAACGGGAAAACATGATTTCATAAATCCTTCATCATCATAGATCATCAGTTATTCCTTAATGAGCTTACTTTGGTCAATTTTCTCACCATTAGTTCATCTTATTTCCTCCATTATATCCAAGAACGATTCAAACACCCAACTTTGGTTCAGAATCCCTCATGTATTATTAGGCTAGGGTTAGTTTGATCTGAAATAGGTGGACCTTGATTGCTATAAGATTTATTGATCTATATTTTATAGAGGATATCAAGATCAAGAATGGTAAAATCTTGGGCATAAACTCAAGAAATTAGAGATATTTATTAATTTAAAAGTGCTTTTCCTAGGTGTGGTAGAAATGGGTATGACAGGAAGGACAAAGGGTGGAGCTATTTTTGGTGTGTGGTACGATGATATTAATCTGGACAACTCGAATCATGATAACATTCATATCAATTCAATGGGATTATGTTTTTAATTGAATAATTAATCTCACCAAAATAAAATTTATTAAATCTATTATAGACTACGGAATTAAGACATTTAATTTCAAAAAAAATAACCCACTAAAAGTCATAGTTTATGTTAAAAACATTTATTTAAAAAAATCACATGAAGATGAAATATTACAATTCAGCCCTTTTGTTTGATATAATATAAAGGAGTTTAATAATA
This sequence comes from Viscum album, assembly GCA_963277665.1. Lineage (NCBI taxonomy): Eukaryota > Viridiplantae > Streptophyta > Magnoliopsida > Santalales > Viscaceae > Viscum > Viscum album. The sequence goes on from OY728166.1 coordinate 762,969,573, forward strand.
AATTATAGATAAATTTATTTATATAATATTATTCTCTCACTCTCACAAACATTGAATATATCACACCTTCAAAATCAATCTTCGTTTGTTTAAAAAATATATTTAAATTAAAATATAAAAATTCCTCTAAGAAATATAGATTTATAAAATTAAAGATCTCAAACAAAATCCCCAAAATGTTAGCAGCTAGTATAAATTCATTGAAAATAGATGGAATGTAATTTTCTTTATGCATAATGAGCAGCAGAGCACAAAAAAAATTTAAGAAAACATATACATAACACACAGGACACTTTTAGGTAGAATAATTGTAAAAAAATTATCCTCAACTCAAAATATATTTTTCATAGAAGGAAACAAAAAATGAATCATCATTAAGGTAAAATAACAAATCATTAATGAACATTAAAAGTTTATATTTTGATACAATTAATATTATGATTTATATTTTCCTATCCAACCCATACTCAAGTATCATTGGAAAAATATCAAACTTAAATAAAATATTAATGAGCCAAAAAATTTCATATTCCAAATATTTAAGAAAAAGTGTTAAAATGAAATAGAGTAAGACATAAAAAATCATGAAGTGTCACTGTTTTTTAAGTTCAACATTATATTTATTTCAAAAATAAATATTTTGATAATAATAAAACAATTATAATAAATTAATTAATAATGACTTTATCAATTTTCGTATTCAATTGGTTAATAGGCCATTTTTGAAACAGTGTATCCAATTCACCTTTCAAAAAACTTGATTTCAAAGAAAATAGGTTCATTAACATAGATTTTTATAATTTAGACTTCAAGTACACTATTGTTTATATAGTTTAATATATATATTCAAATAAATGATCAAAACATGTAACATATTTCCAACTAATTTGGAAAAAATATAGCACACCCATTTTTTAGAAAACAAAAATTGTATCATAATCGAATTTGTATCTCTCTGTTTTTTACATTTTAAAAAAAATAACAATAAAGAATATTATTGAATGACATTGAAATGTAATATAAAACATTAATATAGTTCATTTTCCTACTCATTTTAGTGAAATCTATAATATAATATATCATTAGGAAATAATTGGTATATTTAATGAATTATATATAGGAAGTGTGATAAAACATACATCAATTTGTAAGAAAAAGATTATATACTGAAGTAGAATCGACCATTGAAATAAATTAAAAAATTTATGGAAGTGATCATTCAAAAAAGAATAAAAAACATCCATAATAATTTATGTATTTCCAATGTTTCATAGAATATGAAATTCATATTTCCAAACATGAAATATCCATCACAACTTAGTAAAAAGGTGTTTCAAATAGAGAATTTAAAATTTAGGGTTGAGATATAAACAAACCGTGTCAGATTCATGCATTTCAGTGAATTTTCTTCCATAATAATAATTATAAATCCCATTTAAAATGGATTTTTTTAGAATAAATAAATCATTTAATATAGAAAGATATTATAATAGAAAATTATAACTACAATGAAAATAGTAAGGACACTTTTTCAATACATTACACTTAAACTTTCATCATGCTTCACAGATGAATTTAATCCACTTCCCTCACATCAATTCAATAAACATTTATAGTTCTAGATGTGAATAAAATTAAATTTCAGTGGAATAAAATTTTTCATAAGAATAACATTCAATTATCACTCTCCCCTAAGATTATTTTTCCATGTTCCATTTTAAACATCATTGAAACTGCTCAAAGGATATTTTTATAAGTCAATTTCTCACTTTTTCATTTGAGTTTAATATTACCCACACAATAATATATTGATTTGTGAAAATTAAGGACATATTGATTTTTTTCCAAACATGTATGTAAAAATCACTTATTAGATTTATAATTTCATTTATAACTCCCACACACATTTCCAAATCATATTAGAAATTCATTATTGGATCCCATTTTCCCATTTTACATTAGTTTCATCGTTGTTTTTTGAATATATATTGATTTAGATCACATAAGTGTTTTATTTTAAAAAATACTATTAACTTAGGTTCTATTTCAAACATCTAGTTATCAAATCATATAATTCAAATCCACTCTAACAATTTATATCACACTGCATTAAATAGTTCTTAAGTGAATATTTCTTGATAATAAATGAAAAAATCACTCAAAATTGTTTGAACTTTCAAGGATCAGTATTAAAATCCGTATCATCATAATTAATACAGAGTTAAAAAATAATTTTATTTTACAATTCAACTCAATTAAATTATTGAAAAATAAACAAAAAAATATGTAAAAAATATTTTTATTGTAAAAGACAATACTAAATGCTTTATGTTTTTTTCGTTAGAAATACAATAAAAAGAAAAAAATTATAGTAGTTTAAATTTTATCCATCAGTTTATCCCTCCCCCCACATATATTTTATAAAATATAACCTAAATAAAAATCAAAAATAAATATTTCAAGTAGATTTTAAGAATAAAAATATAGGCTAGTAAAACTCAGTGTTATATAAAGATTTTACAAGATTGTAGTTAATTCCGGATTTTTTAAAACATTAATATGGATTGATTACAAATATTATTGGCATAAAATTATTTTTTAGAAGTTTTAGTAGATGTTGTCTTTTTTCATCACACGTTAATTTTTATGGGTAACTATATTAGAATTGGATTCCATTTTAAGTGAAGTTGTTATTCATCTTATTATCTATAAGAAAAAAATTAATCACTTATTAAATAATAAATTAGATAAGAAAAAATGAATTAAAATAATAATAAAGAGAATAATAATCTTGGGTAAAACTCACTAAGATTTATTTCATTAGTTTTGTGTTCATAACCAAAAAAACATTTCAATTATCACTATTATATTGGTATGTTGGGCTTGTTTGGTAAAGACTGCTACCTTTTACCCTTTCCACTATCCTTCATAGCCTTCTTATTCATCTGTAGGTCTTTCTTTCCAATAAATATTTGTGAAACCACCACATTTAGTTTCTTATAGATATGGTAATGGTGTATGGTTGGTGGAAACAAAATGTAAAAGTACTTTTTCATTCTATCCACAATTTTAAGAGATTTTCTATAATTATTATCCAAGGACAATAAATCAATAACTAAATCAGTGGTGTAAAATTAATTGGAATTATAATATAATAAATTTTGTATGAAATAAAAATAAATAAGGTTTAAATTTGGAGTATCACCATCAAAATTACAAGCCAGAAGTTTCTTTTCCTCACATAAGGCTCTTGGAAATCCATATTATTTTATCACCAGTGGGTGGTAGTCAGTTTTTCTTTCATCCTCCTGAACATATTCCAAAAATTCTAGTGTAATAATTTCTTATTTTTAGAGATCACACTGCCCCTAAAAATTTGTTTCATACAACACGTGGAAAATAGAGAAGACATTATATGTTCTTTCACCAAGGTTTCTAATTTTTTGTTCCATATTTTCTTTAATATTTTCAATAAGTTGTTTAAAATATACCTTAATAAAAGTATAGAAACACTCCGAATATTATATGAATAAAATAAACAATTTCATACATGGGTGAGTAAGTATCCATTTTTTAATTTTTATATTTTAATTTTAAATTAATAAAATATTTAAAAATTGGATAGAAAACTGAATTTACAACCTAACATCCTTTGAGAAATTCCAAGTTGATCACGTAGTCATTATGGATCATAGAAAAATAAAATTTATTTTAACATAGAAACCACCATGGGGCTGAAGATGGTCATTTTTCATGGAGTGTGTTATGGTTTTCAACTATTCTCAATAACATAGTAATAATTTTGATATATTTTAATGTTTATAATGGAAAATTTAAAAGTTTTTCATTGTTTTTTAGTTTTTTTAGAAAAATGGTAGTTAAAACTAATGAAAACAATACACAATTAATTATCTAGAAGTGTGAATATTATTTAGGAAAATTCCAATGCATTCCATCATAATTCTCAATTATTTTTAATTACCTAACACAATACCTGGAAAAAATATCATCCATCCACTTACCCCTCACCATTTATTAAATATTAAATCATAATTGAACTCATGTGAACTCAATGTAATCAATTTACAATTGAATTTTGATCAAAAACATTTATAATTTTTGATTATTTTCAATATAAAAACTCTATTTCTCATCACATATGTATGATTAATTTTAAATTGAAATTTTCCACTTATGTTAACTGAATTTTGAAAAATGTAATGAATATTTTGAATTAGAATAATTTAAAATGTCTAATAATTTTAACTTAATATTTTACCAAAATGAATAGTGAATGCATTAAAAATTAATTATCATTGTTAAGGTAAAAATGGGTTTATTGGGGATTAAACTAAAATGATATGGGAAAAAATAACCTATAAACATTGTCACGACCCGTCCTCGGGGCCCGTGCCGTGAATACCCCAAGCCCGCCTTCCATAGGCCAGGGGATAGCGACTAGCACCAAGGCGTAAATCCTAGTAAAAAGGGAAGGCATTGCCTTTGTAAAGTAATCACACCACAGAGTAAGCAAGCGGAAAGGTAAACACTAAGTAAAAACAGAGTACAACTGTAAGTGCAGAAAGTAAAAGGGGCTGGAAATACAAGCCCAACTGTAAAGTACAACTCGAAAGGGAAAACATCAACTGTAAAGTAAAGCCGCTACGCCGAGCTGTCCACTGGAAATCCCACCTGAAGGGTGGGTACAGATAGCTCCACTGCTCCTCGGGTCCCGCCGTCCGCTCTGAGCACGTCCCGCCCAGTGGTCCACCTCCAGGTACCAACCTGCTCTGCAATCCTCAACCACGATCAATGTTGTGTGTCGTCTGCAACCAACACAACATAGTGCGGGCATAGCCCATGCAGGGGTGAGTATAAGCTACTCAGTAGGGACCCCGAGACCCCCAAAGGTCTCACAAAATCCACAAAGGATAAACCACAAAGTAAAGATACAATCACGAAGTAACAACCGACACTGCTTAGGTATATGCCCATACATATACCTAAGTCATCAAACCCAATACGCTCCAACCTCCGAGCCCAAGTACAACTCAGTCGACACAGGAAAGTATACGTATTCCACACAGGAAAGCAAAACGAAATCCACACATGATAGCACAACACAATCCACACAGGAAAGAAATAGGATTCAGCTCACACAGGTATACTTCTTCGGTAGACGATAGAGATGATCACTGATCCATCTAAGTCGTCGGACCCACAAAGGATCGATAGGTAATAACCCCCGCAAAGACCAACACAGGATCGGACCCACACAGGATCTGTAGGCGCTGGTTCACACAGGACCGCTGAGCGCTGACCCACACAGGATCGGACCCACACAGGATCAGTAGCACTGATCCACACAGGATCGCTGAGTGTTGTAGTCATCGTCGTCGAATCCACTAAGGATCTCTGCACAGTCGTCGTCGCAGTCACAGTAGCAGCCACAACCAGCTCTAGCGTTCCCGCACAGAGCAAGCTCGTTCGGGAGGGTCCGCTCCACGAGCCGAGAGGCTGATACATCAACTGTCACAAAGTCCAGAGTTTATGTATCCAAAAGTTCCGTATCGTCAACAGGAACTCAACGCAACAGACGGCGCGTCAATCGGACGCCCGGTCTGAGAGTTATTGGCTTTTTCGTTCTAGAGGCCCGGTTGGTTTTTCAAGGCAAAACCAACCCGACCGTACTCCACCTGCATCCAAACCTTGGGCGGAGTATTCCAAAAGATCTATCTCACTAAGAGGAACTCAACAAAGCTGACGGCATGTCAATCGGACGTCCGTAGCTCAAGATATGAGCGTTTCTGCTCCGAAGGCCCGGTTGGTTTCGTGTACGAACCAACCCAGCCGAACTGAAAGTATTTCGAAACCTTGATTGCGATATACCAAAACGACCGTCTCGATCCAAGGATCGCATCGCCGCTGACGGCACGTCGTTTGGAGATCCGTAGCCCGAGTTATGGGCATTTGAATACAAACCGCTCGGTAACGGGGGTTTCGGCCCCGGGTCGTCCCGGCACGAGACCCCCCGGTTGGCCCGAACCGGGTCAACCCACCCGGGACAGGGTCGACCCGGCCCGGCACGGCCTGGCCTGGCGGACCGGCCGGGCGCGCCGGTCCGGCTCAAGGCAGCGCGTTGGGCGCGCTGCCAGCTCGGCCTTCGGCCGAGCTGATTGAAAAACGGGGGGGCGCTTCCCCCCCCCCCTTTGTAACCGCAGCCCCCCTCATAATGGGGGGCCATTATGGCTGGACGAGGGAAATTATTTACCCTGGTTTTCTCTCTTCCGGCCGGCCTGACCTGGCCGGCCGGCTTCTCCTCAACGGGACCGACAGAGGCCGGTCCCCCTTCCGGCTTCCGACACCGGCGGCCCGGCTGGCCGCCAGTCACCAAGCTCCGCCGCGGCCCGAAACCGGCCACGGCTCTTGTTGTCTGGCGCGGTGCGACGGCACCGTGCCCCTCCGCCGTGGCCCCACTCCGGCCGCGACGCCTTCAACTTCCTTCAACGCGGCGCGACGGCGCCGCGCGTTTCTTGTTGTTCGATCATGCGCGGTGCGACAGCACCGCGCCACACCCATTTCAAACAACAACAGAATTAACATGAAAAAGGAGGAGGGCCGGCCGTGTTCATGTGGTCTGGCCCCCTCGCTTTATTAGCTAACAAATGGACAAATTTCATGAAGAAATATTCACGGGTATAATCATGAACAAAGGAACAAAAAATAAACCCCTACCTTGGTTTCAAGAGCGGAGTTCTTCAACAACCCGCGGAAGACAAGCGTCGCATAGGTTGGGTGTCGTTCCGTCTAGGTTGGTGGAAGAAGAGCTCGGTGAAGTCGAGCCGAGACGTCACCCTCTGTATACTTTGTGGGTGGCGGTGCTTCCCTTCCTTGCTCCGGTTGAAGAAGGTCGGAGGTGTTGCTTCACGTTCTTCGGAAACATGGAACGTTCTTCCTCGAGAGGTTGGTGATCTTCCAAGAGTTCTTCTCTTCTCCTTAGTTCTCCCCACAAAGTTTATGCCAACCCAAAAAGAAGAATATGATCTCTCTTTTTAATGTTGGAAAAATTAATTCAAAAGAATTCAAACACTCAAATTAATTAATTAAGTTGGTTCAATTAATTAAACGCAAGGAGTTGGCAAGAAACTCAAAGGTCACATTAAGAGGGAAGTTCAAAAGTTAGGTCTCATGTGGGCCCCACCACACTTAATCCTCTCAAGGGAGGTTATATGGATGTGGGTCCCACCTCTAAATCCCTTTGGGAGGAGTTAACCAACAAGTTAAAAATAAAATTGTATTCCAAAATTTTATTTAACTTCTTCTAATTTTTTCCCATAACTAACTTTCATTCCGCATAAAACGCAACCTCGGAAAAGGTCTTCTTAAGCGAATATTGGCGCTGTAAGTTCATCGGTGTCCTCGGATTTCAATTCCTAGCACCGGATCAAAAGTTAGAAATTCTCGCTCGTCCTTTCACTAAACGTACCCGAGCCAAACTTCGGAAAATGATTCCGGGCACACCGGGCCTCAGAATCAGGTGCCGTCAGAAACCGCACTCTTGTAAAATTCTAAAGCAAATTAAGAAAAAATTTCCCTTGAATTTTACGGGTCTTTACAAACAATTCTAAAAACAATGTTATTTACATATTTATACCATTAAACCTCTAATATTCTATAATTTCCAAATTTATACCCTTTTGATAGTTCAAAAATGTGGGTTCACTTATTTCTGTTAAAAAATACAAAGTGTGTCATCTCCCCCAGTTATAAATGGCTACTCACTCTCCTATCTTCTTAAAACCTTCGAAACTATTTGGATCAAAAAATACCTACATAAATCACTTCCAAAATTCTATAAAATCATCATATATTCATTATTCTTAGTATAAATCCATCATATGAAGGATTTTAGTGAAAACCTAAGGAGTATAGCCGAATAAGAGGTAACGTTCATCAAGAAGCATTTTTGTTTTATTTCATCCTATACCAAATTAAATTATTTTTATACCATTATTATATTATAACCTAATTATATTAAATAAACTAAGATTTTTTTATATTAAGGGAATGACCTATAAAAATCTCCACATCCAAAAAATTGGTCACCAAATCATTGTTTGTGTGTACAGTGGACTATCACCTTATGAACCAATGTCATTTGTTCTTCCATTACCCCTATCAAAATTGAGATTAATGATTTATTCATAGTTTATATATGATATTAATTATATTTATTATTTTATTTTCATTATTTAATTATTATATCACACATGTCTTCATACTCTCAATTTTTCAGGAATACAATAACATCCTTCGTGTGTTTGATGGACTTCCACTTCGTGAAGCAATGTGATTCATTCACGCTTTACATAAATATATACTATGGATGGGTTTAATATCTTTTTACTTAAACATGATTCAGGAATTATAATATATATCATTTTATTTTACTTCCTTTATCCCAGAAATATAATTAAAAAAATTTCTTGTGTATGTATGACCTACCATATCAATGAATGGTGTATTTCATTTTCTATCTCTAAATGTTATGGATTACACTAAATACATATTTATGGAATATAAAAGATATTTATATCATGGATATAATTTTATATATTATGGAATTATGATAAAATTAATGTGACAAAAAATTTAAAAAATCAAAACATATACATAAAACAAAGCGGTTATTACCCAAAACATAACATTAACATGGAATTATTAATAAACCGGTAACGAAATGTCATAAGAAAATAATTTAATAAATGATATATATGTATATAGTTCATTAATATATGTATAATAAAATTATATTTATTATACATGTGTTTTGACTGTACGTGATGGAGCTCAAGACTTAAGGTAAGGGTATTTTTTCTAAAATTTCCTTCTTTGAGATGTATGTTGTGTTATACACCTATATTCTTACAGGGGGTATATTTAAACCCTCTTTTAAATATAATGTAATGAATTTATTCATCATAATGATATTTTATGTTTCATTTTATGTTATTCCTTTAGGAATATTATGATTCAATTTTACCGATGTGGTCAAATCTTTATGTCACAATCTCTTCATTTATCTGGAATGTTTAGGATTATGTTTGCAAACTAGAAACCACATACTCAACCTCTAAATAATCTTCATGTATTTTCTTATCATATTTTTATTTATGATATATTCATGTAATGGTACCATTTTTCTCTATTTTTTACTTATAAATTAATAAAATTGTTTTTTCATAAAATCTGACTTTATTTCTCTCTTTGGTCAGAAATATATTTTCTTCAAAAACCATGTTTTCTTAAAATATATTCAAAAATGTTTTAATAAATTATTATAATTTTTAAAATATTTTTTTACCCATATTTAACATTTCAAATAAAAAAAATTTAATCTTCAGGTTTTTTCCAAACAATTCCTATTTGAATTTTATAGAAAATGAAAAAAGAATTCATTAACATGTACTATATGAATAGTATTTCTTGCAGTCATGACTGATATATTATTTCAAGAATACATTATAGGTTTTCAAAGTAATTTTTGAAATTAATTAATTATTTAATATTTAAGAGAATTTAAATTTTATAAAAATGCTTTCAATATAAAAATAATTTTGAATGTGTTTTATGTTTTAAATATAACTATGTAAAGAAGAAAAAATGTTTTTATCAGGAAATTTTTAAAATGATTTTTAAAATATTCCATTATATATTTAAAGGGTTATTTTAAAATAAAAATATTTTCATTACATTTTGTTTTTTTAAATCAATGAAAATTTTTTCCCTCAAGAAATGTCCAATGTAGACTTTCAAAATTATTTTCTGTATAAGTTGACATTCTTTGAGGTTACATATACTTTATCGGGGAAAATGATTCAAGCATACTATTTTTATTCTTTCTCTAAGTTTTTTATCTTTATAATGACTATATTTTTATGAAACCCATTTCACTTATATGGGTTATAACTAATAAAATTCTTATGAAACCTTCTTATTTTTTCATGGGTTATTCTTTGATGAAATGATAAAATAATTAGGAAACCTAAGGTTATTTTATTATGAAATGTTTATCAATCCCATTTTATTTCATGGGAACTGATATGATTAATTTATTATGATCTTATAGAACCTGTATTTATGATTTTTATTATGTGATGATGGTAACATTATAACCAAGGATGCTGGTTACTTTATAAACAAAGACAGTCAGGACATATATCTAACTCAAATTCATTGTATGAAGATTTATATCTCATGATATAGACACGATTGGAAAGGAGAGAGAACCTAGTTCTTAATGGGACATTGTCTTCTATTATGTTCTTGGTACTAAACATTAGCTACTATGATTTTATGTTTGGACATGTCTTTCATTTCAATAATGTTATATGTCAACCTGATTACATTTTTATAATTTTATAAGTGAACCTGATTATATGTTTGTAATGTTATACATGGACCTAGATTTCATGTTCATAATGTTATTCATGGACCTAGGTGAATTTCCATAAGTATATGTGAGGGACTTATTTCAGGTCCTTAACTTAATGAGTGAACCTATTTATATTTGTACATGTTCATAGTTTTTTAATCTAATGTGTATACAAAAAAATCTATGTTGTATTCAAATGTTATGCACTTATGGATCATGGTATTTTATTCCCTTATATTTCATGTCCTATGAACTACAAATCTGTATGCAATGAATCATTTTTATGACCTTTGACATATTAGGTATGATCTTCAGAAGTTATGTTCATTGTCACATTCCATTTATCTTATCTTATTCTTTTTTATAATCATAGTTTTATATCTCTTATATTTGAAATTATAGAGAATATGAGATCACCATTTCTTATGTTTCCTTTACCTAGGTTACAAATAAATTTTTTATGTATGGTATTTCTATGAAGAATAATAAATGGGAAGATATTTGTGGGAATCATTAAAGATATTTCACCAGATAAGAATATTATGTTTTAATGTTTCTAATGGAATTAAGCTATTATGTTCCTTTAGTGTGTGTTTGTGAAATGTAAAGAATATTCATCTAAAAATATGTAATTTCCATGAATGATAATCCTGGGTCACTATAGTTATTATTAGAGGAAAGTTTTAGTTATCATTTGGAAAATAGGATAATAAATATTTATTGAGATTCCTAGAGATATTTCTAATAATATATCTAGGGTTGTATTTAAGGATGAGTCAATGTTTAATAGTTTCTTTGAATTTTGGTAAAGGATAGAGCAAGTGGTTTCCATGAAATTATATCCTAGTCTAGATACTACAAGTAGATGTGGCTTTGGTACAGATGTACCTAGGGGTAAAAAACATGAAAACATCATATTAAGCTTGACTCAGCTATGAACGGGTGCATGAAGTTGGGAATTTATGTACATCTAGTTTGACAAACTTGGATGATATGATTTATAAATTCACAAACACTTTATGAACCATCATAAAGGATTTCGTTAGAATATGACTATGAATGACCAATGATAAAACAAAGTTTTAATAGATTAATGAAGGTTTCATGGTTTAGACACACTATAAAATAAAGGTGTTTTTCAAGATTATTAAGGTTTTAACTATATTTATTGTTGTTAGAAACTATTATTTTTTGTTAAGTAAATGGTGGTAACAAAAAGATCTAGGTTAACAATGAATGTGACCGAAGAGTTTCTTTTAAAAATACAAATGGTATGATTACTGGAGTGAAGAATATTGTGTTTATGCCTAATAAATCATCACATGACGTGATTCAGCTTATCCAACTCTAGGACTTAGAAATTAATAGAATGATAGTGTTTTCTAAGTGACTAATAAATAGAGTCCAAGGATGAAAGATGAATTAATTTCCTATTTTCCATAAATGTAAGAACAAGCATTAAGGAAATTTCTTGAATGGAATTGGGAAGTTATTTAAATGTGGAAAGGTGGGTCATAAATAAAAATTATTGTGAAATTTGATTAATGGGATGGTTAATGCAATATAGTTGAATATTATTACAACTAATGTACCACCTACTCTCTATTGTTTTACATTTAATGAATTTTTTCATTATGTGAATAGATTTACTAAGGGAAAATCTTATGAAGGGAATCAGCAAGGTTGTATGAGTAATTGTTTATTATTTGATGATGATGATAATATAAATAACATATGAAAGGAAGGTGGTATTAAAGAATAAGATGGTGAATCCAAGTTAATAGTTTGAGATGGAAGTGGTATGATTGAATTATTTTTGTATTAGGATTCAAGAATTATGAAATATATAATAACATTTTAGTAAAAGTATTTCTATAAGGATTTTAAAGACTCTATACAATTTTCTAGATGACTAATAAAATTTATTTCATATCAAGGATATATTTTATGGAAAACACATTATTAAGGTTAGATAACCCTTAATATGTTCCTGATGCTAATAAAAAAGAATTTAGTTTGGATAAAGACATGTTGGATAGGAATTAAGTAAATTTTTTATTTGTGATTACCTTGGAACATATTAATTATTTGTTGAAATTTTTTTCTATTATATCATGGTTTTATTTTACTACATTTTTAGTTTTATTGAATATATATAATAATATGTGTTATCTTTAAAGAATAAAGAAGCATGTTTGTTTTCAATAATAATTTTTTGGGTAATTTAGTTTATTTCCATATTTCTTGAAATTATGTGACCAAGGTATTCACATGTACGGTATTTGGTAATCCAGATATAATTTAAGATATATTGGGGGTCAAATTTAATCTAATTTTGAGAATTTTAGTCACCTTATTTCACATGTTTTGGATTTTAATCTTCCGGAAGGGTCATAAGGTTAACCATATAAGGAATGGTTTATCTTGGTCTTTGATTGAGGTTTTATATACTACTGTATTATTTCCCCATATGAAGGTTCGTTTATATTGGATAACCTATTCTGACCATTTTATTCTTTTATAACATGATATTAATAGAATGGTTTATCATTCTTTATCAGCCTTATGATCCATCGATTCTTGAGGAATTAAAAATATTACTATTATTTATTTGTGAAATATATAAAGTGGTAATTGATTAGGGAACAACCAAACGTGAGATTTTACTTATTAAATTAAATTAAATCAAGTAAGTATGTCTTTTTTTCAAAATTATACAACATTAGGAAAATAATCTTGAAATAAAATGTTATTCTGTTATCATCTTATTTGATGATATCAATTACCTTTTTTTCACCTCTTTGTTTTTTGGGCTTGGGTTGATTAACTTTTTCTATATCACACTCATTATTATGATCATTATAACTCTATATAATTATTTATTATTTTCATCCATGCCTTAATCTTCACTTTCAACATATGTTCTTCAACACAGAAACCAAGTTATGAGTTTATTTTGGTAACCACTAAGTTTCTTAATTTTTTTGAAGGATTATTTATTATTCACTTGTATGGTGTGGATGTATATGGATTAATTTTTCAAATGTTGAACCTTTGATGATTGAGACAAATTTTAAAGTGAAATTCTTATTAAGGGGGTATCATGTAACACCCAAAATTTAATGAAATATTTATTTCCAAATTAACTTAATTTTTTTCGATATTTTTCTTTACATATAAAACTATGTTAACATTAAATTACATGAAACATTTAGTTTTCCTTTCATTACATTAAATACCAAGCTTATCTTTTATTATACTCAATGCTGAGTTTAAATGAAATGTGAACTATTATTAAAAAAATATTATTTAATATGATAGTTGAAACCAAGATGTTGGAAAGGAAGTTATGAATTAGATTAACTAAGTTATCAAAAAATGGTTTTAAAATGTATATAAAATTATTTCCTGGGGGACTAATTATTTAGAAATTAAAATGAAACCTTTTGAAAATAAAATGAAATTGTTTTCTGAATAATTATTTTCATGCTCATAAGTGTGATTTTTATTAATAAATTAACAAAATAAATTTAGTTAAATTATTTAATGAATTATATATTATTTAATAAATAAAAATATTAAAATTCATATTATATGTATTATATAAAATAAATAACAATAAATCAAATTTTACTCTTAAAAACTATATTTTTCAAAAAAAATAGTTCTGTCATCTTTTTTCCCACTTGAAACAATATAACTTTTTGATACTTTTATAAACGAATTTGATGAGATAAGAATAATTTTTAAATCATAATTTCAACATTATAACCTTTTTTTATTTTTTTATTTTTTTGAAACGTTTTATTTTTTTGATAAATAGTGAAAAATACTAAATTTTAATTGAAAATTATTGTTTCTGTAAATTATTTATAAATTTAATTTATATTGTGAATTGGTTTTAAAGTAGAATTATTTAAATTTTATATAAATTAACATAATAAATTTCAATTTATTAAATTCAATATAGAATTTTTATAAAAAAATACTTCAATCTTTTGAACCTTTTCTCTTAAAAAATCTCTTTCTTGTCACGTCTCTAGTATTAATTTTAAATTAAATTGTTCCCCTTATGTTAATGTAATTAAGAGAAATGGATTCCTTATTTTCAATCAGAATAATTTATAATTATGAATAACTTTAACTTAATTTTTCACCAAAATGAATAGTAAATGCAATAAAAATTAATTACTACGGTTAAGGTAAAAATGGGTTTATGAGGGTTTAAACTAGAAAATAAGGGTAAAAATGATATATAAAATTGTATAAAAACTATTGTCTAGATATATTTCGATTCTTTCACCAATATGGTTCAATAATTTCATAATTTATACCCTTGTGACTTATGAAAAATGTGGGAGCACTTATTTATTTTCAAAAATACCAAGTGTTCCCTCTCACCCTTTTAAAATCCCACCTCATATCTTATATTCTTAACACCATGAAACATATTTAGTTCAACCAATACTTTAAAAATAAATTTAAAAAATACCTCCCCTCAACCTAGAAGCCTTATTTTAGGCCCAAATAATCCTAGAAAGGCTTTTACTACAAACCAACAGAGGATGCATGAAGAATAGGTAATGTTCATCAACTAGCGTTTTGGTAGTATTTCTTCATCCACAACCATAAATTATTATTATAC
This sequence comes from Viscum album, assembly GCA_963277665.1. NCBI lineage: Eukaryota > Viridiplantae > Streptophyta > Magnoliopsida > Santalales > Viscaceae > Viscum > Viscum album. Next base: position 762,984,653 of record OY728166.1, read on the forward strand.
CATGATTATATAATAACATCAGAATATAAAATATAATGATATGTTTTTATGTTAGGTTAATTACCTATAACCATCTAGACTCCCATAAAATGGGATACGAAATCATTGTTCATTTGTATGGTGGAATACCGCCTCACAAATTGATGTAGTTAATTTTTCCATTACCACCTATCACGATTAGAAATAATGTTTTATTTATATTTTATATATTATTTTAGTTATATTTATGATTCCATTTTGATTTTTTAATTATTATTTCACACATACCTTCATACTCTCCTTTTTTTGGAATTCAATAACGTTGTTATAGTGTATGATAGACTACCTCCTCACAAAGCAATGTGATTCTTTAATGATTTACATTGAATATATTAAGGATTGGTTTAATAAATATTTTTTTCTATATATGAAATATCCATGATCGTATAATGATAGTATATATCATTTACCTTACTTTCTTTTAACCCACAAAGAAAAATAAAAAAATAGCATCCATACATACGTACGACCTACCGTCTTCATGAATAGTGTATTTCATTTTGTATCTCTATATATTATGGATTAATCAAAAATAAATATATAATTAATATATATGATATTTATATCATGTTTATTATTCTATATATTATCCAACCATAATAAAATTAAGAGGATGAAGAATATAATAAATCAAAACATACATAGAAGACAAAGTGGTTATTAAATGAAACATAACTTTAACATGGAATTGTTATTAAATAGGTAATAAAATTACATAATAAAATCATATATTCTATTATATATATGAAAATGGTTCTATAATAGATCAATAATAAACTTATATTCATTAAACAGGAGGTTTTACCATGTGCGATGAAATTTAAGAGTAAATTTAAGGGTATTTTTTTCTTAATTTTCCTCTTTTGAGAAGTTATGTTATAAACCAATATTCATTCATAGGATGTATATACAGAAAAAATTAAATTTAATATCATTTTTTTTGTAATAATATTGATACTTTATGTTTCATTTTCTGATATTCTTTCATGGGTCTTATGATTCAATGTTACTAAAGTGGTTAAGGTTTTATGTTACAATATTTTAAAATATTAGGATTGTTGATGATTAGGTCTCCAATATTGAAACCACATGGTATATCTCTCAATGATTCTAATGACTTTTCTTATCCTTTATTTATTCATGATATATTCAAGTTATGTTTCCATTTTAAATCTCTATGGTACTTAAAAAAATTATGAAAATGTTATTAAGAAAATATCATTGTACCGATATGCTCTTTCAGAAATTTGTTTTCTTTGAAAACCATATTTTATAAAAATTCTTTAAATTTTTTTATTAATCTATTAATATTTTTCATATAAATTTTTACCTATTTTTTAAATTTTATAAAATCTATTTAATGAAATATTCATTTCATTTTCCAAATAAATATTTTTTCCTTTTGCAAAAAAATGACATACACGACAGGAATAGTATTTCTCGTCGTCATGATAGATCAATTATTTCAAGATTCCTTTAAATTTCTGAAAATTTGTTTTTATAGAAAATTTTTTCCTTAATATTTTGTAAAATATAAATTTTAAATAAAGGATTTCAAAGTGAAAAGGATTTTTAAATTTTTTTCATTTTTTAAAATTATTTCTCAAAGGGGAAAGGAAATTTTACTCAAGAAAAGTTTTAAATGATTTTTTATAGATAATTTATAAATTTTAAAAGTTATTTTAAAATAAAAATATTTTCATTATTTATTAGGTTTTAAAATTTTATTTTCAAATAAAATCTATTTTCCTTGACAAATTTCCCAAGTAGTATTTAAAAATTATTTTTAATCTAAGATGAAATTCATTGAGGTTACATATAATTTATTGGGTAGATGATCTAAGGATACCATTATCATTCTTTCTCTGAATAGTTAATATTTTTGATGAAAACATGATTATGAAACCCATTTCTCTTCCATGTGTTATACCATGATAAAATTAATATAAAACCTGCTTCTTTTTCCATGGGTTATTCTTTGATGAAATGGTGAAATGATTATGAAACTTGATTATTTTCCACAAGTTATTTTATGATGAAATTTTTATAAAACTCACTTCATCTCAGGGGTTTTGAAATGATTCATGTTTAATGACCTTGTGGCACAAAAAAATATTTTCTTTATGTGATAGTGGTTACGTTATAACGAAGGATATTGGTTATGTTATAACCAAGGAGTGTTGGGACCTTTATCTCCATCAAATGCACTATATAAAGATTTATATCTCTTGATATAGACAAAATTGGAATAGAGAGTTAAATTGGCTTAGTAAGGGACTTTTTTCTCCATGATGGTCTTGGGTGTGAACCTCAACTACTATGATGTTATGTGAAGACCTGTCTTTCATGTCCATAATGTTATGTGTGAAACAAATTACATGTTCATAATGATATGTGTGATCCTTTTTAAATGATATCAATAATATGTTTGGAAATGTATTCCATGTTCATAATGTTATATTTGGACCTGGTTGCATATCTATAATATTATTTGAGGGTCGGGTTTCATGTCTTTAACTTAATGAGTGAATACGTTTTGATTTCTATATGTTCTAAATAGTATAAGCTGATGTGTTTTACACATATAAATTTTTATGACAGTGTTATTCTCTATTGGATCATGTTCACTGATTCCATTATGATTCATGTCATACGAACCGCAAATCTTTATTCCATGACTCATTTTTAAGATCTATGACATGTTGTGTATGCACTTCATAATTATGTCCATTATCATATACCCTTATTCTTATATTATACTCTCATATGATCATAGATTTATATATCTTATATTTACCATTATTTAGAATATAATCTCACCCATTCTTATGTTTCTTTTCCCCATGTTATGAAAAAGGTTTTATGTATGTTATGTCTATGAAAAGTAATGAATGGGAAAATATTTATGGAAAACATTGAATATAATTAATTATATTCCATGACTTTGTTCCATGTTTTCAATGTCACTAAACTATTATGGTCCTAAATTATGTTTCGGTGGAATTAAATTAATATTCATCTAAAAAGTTGTAATATCCAAGAATGAGAATCTTGGTTCACCATAAATTAACACTCCTCAATTAAGAGAATGAACCTATTGAACCCACCTACAAATGATCACATACCGTTTAATCTTTCAATTCACTCAGCTCAACTAGTATTGTGAATAAATCGATATTTTTTAAAAATTTAAGTAAAAAAATTAAATTGTGAGGTAATTTAGATAGAAAAATGGGTTCAGAAACCCCACACTATACCCTAACATCCTCACTAGAATTAGGGATACATATTTGAAATAAAAGACAAAAAAAAACTAGAAAATCAATTTGACTCCCATTTGACCACAAAAAATTGGTTATCACTTCACCATCAGGACATTTGAGATCACAAGAACATATAAATGATGAATAAACACAAACATAGTAGAGAATATGAGATAATAACAACAATCTTAATGATGTAAAAACCATAATTTCACTTAATAGTAGTTTAATATAATTAGATCAAATCTAAAATGTATAATAAAATATTTGTAGTACCACATAGGGTGGTCTCTCACCCACTCTCCCTACATCCCCCATTTATAGTTTATCCCCACTCTATATCAATTACCCAAAAATAAAATTCCCCCATTTTTCGACTCATTCCACAATTTAAACCTGTGTTCCTATAAGAAGAATAAATTATAAATTTCTTCGATGCATCATATATGAAGTGGAATATGATTTTTTCTTGAGGATTTTCTTAAAGCATGTCATTGAGTGAGTAATAATAATGAATTATCTCACATGATACTACTATGTTATCATTAAACTAGGTAGGGAATGAATGGATGATAAGTCTAATTTGATTCATTATCTCCTAGTCAATCTTGGGTATTGAAATCACATCACTTGGGTCTATATCAGAATTTTTATATCTCTTGTAGTGGCTCAATACTTATGGTATCTTAAGTGTGGAGTCTGTTGAGTTGGAGGTTCGTGTTCAGTTGAGTCTCCCATAATTTTTTAGTACTTTGGATCAATTGAATTATATTTTTATGATCAATTGAGTCCCACAATCGATTGAGTTGGAGTCTCAATATTGGTTGAGTACTTGAGTTTGATTGAAGCTAATGATGGTTGAATTTTTCAGCTACCTGAATTTGAAGATATATGTGATCATAATGGAACTAGGTTCATGTGGGTTTAGATGATCTCAATTTATGTAGAATGAAGTGGATTCTAATGTGCAAGTCTGATGTATGCTCAAATTGAAAGATTTACACTAGTTTGGGAATTTTGTTTAACGCTCTGATAAATGTGATCTTTAATCTTACAACCAGTAGATTGGGAATGGATGAGGCTTCACAATATTTGAATGAATACATATAAGAGGTAACACACTAGATATCATAAATCCATCATCATCATAAACCATCATATTCCACTGAATGAGATTTTTTAGTTAGTTTTCTCTACTTCAACCAATTTTATTTTCACTAATTCATCATAGAACCTATTATACTCCCAACTTCGGTTCGACACCCCTCAAGAAATATGAGTCTATGGTTGGTTCAATCTATATGAGGTAGATTTTGGTTGTTGTCAATGTCAAAGATTTGTATTTCATAAATGATATCAGGATAATTCAAGGCATGTGATTAGTTATACTCTCCAGTTGATGTGATGAACTATTATCTTGATATGGAGGGTGATTAGGTGTAGTTGTAGTGGGTAGGAATAGAGGGACACTAGGTGGAGATGGTTTTAGTGAATGGTGATTTCATGTGGATCTTGAGGCATGAGAACATGTAAGTGGGATTAATTTTATTATTCCCTAAAGGGTGTAAGAAGATATATACCCTATCTGTGGGTGAATCGGGGTATGCATTTATTATAAAATTTTAACAATTTTTCCTTAATCTCTCAATTCTCTAATGGATCTTGACCTATTAACAATAACAGTCACTTATTATTCTCTAGAATTTTAATTTTGATCATATTAAATTCATATTAAAAAAAATTTACCAGATATTATTTAGTTTTCTCAACCCCTTTTGGTGTTCATGTAAATAGTAAATTGGGTAGAGTTGGTTTTTACTTAGTTACCACTCACTAGGTTACTCCATGGAGGGTTAAATTGATAATGTATCAATGAAAAAAATAACAATATCTCGCAACTCATCATGGTTGTCTAAATTTATCAACTAGGATGAATTTCATATCTTAATAGAATACTCCATCTTTCTTTTTATCAAGAAATTCATATCTAAAATGTGAAGTTGTTTCCTCTTTTTATACACATATATTCAGAGGTAATTTGCAGTCACTCTCCTGTATTTTTTTATAATTATTTATGTATAATTTTAAAAAATATATTTTGTGGGAATTAAATCAACACTTTGAAGGGCCATAATTCATCTTCAAACCCACCAATAACTCCTCTATAATTTCCTCTAATCATATATTAAACCTATGTAACTAGTTTATGGATAACTTATATCTTCTTTTATAGTGTGGATTAATTCTCAAATTCCCCACCATGTAATTTTAAAATATTTCCTTCAATTTTAGCTTGGATCATGATATAAATTCTTTGAAAATGATTTGGAAACATTGAATGCTTGGTTCATGCATCTTCTAAGTTTGTATATTCATATTGGGAACATCTCCAACTGAAACACCCACCAAAATTTTACTTTCTCTGGTACACCATATAATTTCATGTTCAATCTCTTGGTGAATAACCCTTTGAAATTACCTACTCCATATATTTATTGATTTTGATCTTTTTATTATTGAACTCCAATGTCCACTTCAGAGGTCCATAATAAAAAACACTACAACATTCATCAAAACACGTAAATTATTATCACCATGATGTGGTGGTCCTCTTCACAAAATATTAAATTGAGTTCACCATGGGTTTCCCCAAGCCTATTATGTGTTTACCATTTATTATGAGTGAAAATACAAAAAACCACCTTATGAAATTCCAAAATTATTGTCACCAAATCATATAGATATTTTTTTAGTCTTTAGTCTAATTTTGTATTCTCCAGTTATCTCCACACCCATTTAGGTTTATTCATTTCTCATAGTGAATTGATTAAACTACCATGACTATGAAAATAGTGTGGTACTCCAGAGATTTATACTTTTTCCATCAAAATATTCAAGTCCTTAATCTATTTCATTATCGACCATGAACACTTCAAACTCAATTGACCTCATTTTAATCTTGTTCATTTTTCATACAAACATTTCAATGGCATCATTCCTTTAACAAATACTATTAAAACACCTATATTGGACTACATATTTCTCTTAACATTATATGTGGGTCATTATAGATTTATTATGCCTTAATATTTCCTTATTAACGCTTATATAGTACCTCTATAACTATACAATGAGGACCACTATTGAATGACCCTATCTAGCCTACCCATTATGGTAATCCTCACAACAACATGCCTCGTGTTATGACATATCCTAAACTATATTTCTCTAAAATTTGTCTAACATTTTTTTTACCATTTATCTTGACAATATAGGCATGTTTCCAAAGAATACAAGACTTTTATATTGCCTCTGGGAATCCTTTCTTTTGTTCTCAATATAACACCAAAAAAATCATTTCCTTCAAAAAAACATTTATCAAAAAATATATATTATCAAAAAAATCCATTATATTGTTTTTATTTTTATTCATCCTTCAAATTTTATTGTAAAAAAATTCAATTCAATCCATTTGGGTTCCAAAAAACTCTCCCTATTTTTTGACAATAAATAACTCTATAAAATTTTTCTTCTCCACCTAATTATAAATGAAATAAAAATGGTCCATTTATATGTATATTTTATCTATATTTTAATTACCCACTTGGGTGAGTATGGAAATTTTCAACCTTCATGAATATGGACATTCCTTTTAGTATCAACCCACCATAATGGGATTATCTCTTTACACTTCTCCAAATTCTCTTTCCCTAGATGTGTGTAATGAAATTCAGTGATAGATAAACCCACCATTTTTATTTAAAAAACAAGAGGACCTCCTCATTGGACTGAACTCCCTCTTTAAAGATAAGGAGATATTCCCCATCAATTCCCCATATCCCCTAATAAACATACCTTTATTCTATGGAACAACATACCAATTTCTTGGGGAATTTAATCTCTATGAGAAAAATTTCATGAAATGTTCAATAAAAGAACCTCTTTTTCCATATAAATAAACTTTCTCAATAAATTAATTTAATGAACTTTCCACATGGAAATAGATATTTGAATAAATCCTTTAATCCTACTAAGCTGTGATCATCGTATTAAACAAGTTCTTTTTATAGACTACACCAAGGTTTTCCATATCGCTCATGAATTTCAATGTATCTTATAGCACCTTTTTATTCTCATTTCATATCATTTCAATTGATATATATATATATATAAGGTATCAATTATGGGGAATATAACCTTATTTAAATTCATAAGTTTATAATTAAAACAATTCTGGATTTATCTATATTTAAATCTTGTTGTAATATGATTTTTATTTATTCTTTATCATGCTGAATTTTTCAAACACAACTATTTTCTCAAAGCATGATAAGTCATGGGAAAGAGAACAAATTTACTTATTGATTAACTATTATATTTTTATATATATTAAAAATGGTTATTATTTTAATTTTGTCTAAAATAGTATAATCATGAATAGTCATATCATATATATATAAATACATAATTCAATTTTTTAAAAATTATAAAATCTGGTTGTGTATGTTGAAACAATATCAGAATTATCTTATAGAAAAAATTTTATTTTTTCACAATCATGGGGAATCATTATTAATGCTCAAATTTAGGGGTAGTTCAATTCTGTTTATATGAAAATAATTTCATATTTACATGAAATTTTTTGTAATTTTGAGTATTTTTTTAGTCTATAATTTTATATTTATGTATACATTTTCTTATTATTTTATATTTCCAATTATTCTCAAAGATATTAGTTTATGTATACATATTATTGAAACATATACTTTAAATAAAATTCCATTTTATGATATGGTTCTCATTGATTATCAGAATGAGCTACTCATTATATAGAACTCTATGATATAATAATATATTTCTATATAATATCTCCTTGAGGCATTTAAAATATGTTTTGAATAAATTTATACTCTTATAAACAATTATCATATTAATTATTCTCACACTTCTTAAAATTGAACGAATTTTATGGGCACCTACTTATCTATTTGTTGTAACATTTAGGGTTACTTTCATTCCCTGTAATCATAATAGGGATCTTTTAATGCTTGATATTAACATCAAAAGGGTTATTTTATTTACTAGTATCTTTTATTAAATGGTAAATACATTCTAATAGAGTAAATTTGTTTAATATTTTTTATAATTTCAAATAGTGTAAAAAATTATTAAATTATACTTGGTTTTGTAATTATCAAAAGGGGGACACTATTGAGGGGATATTTTAATTAATTATTATTTTATTAATTAAAAATATTATTTTATTTAATTCCTTAAACATAAGTCTTAATATTTTGAATTTTGTAATTATAATTTCTCTTAGCTTAATTAAGTGTTACCTTTAGTTTTTTATCTTATATATTTATTATAATAAGGTTTCCTTCGACTAAAATAATTAGTTTCTAATATTATATTTATATTTAATTTTTTGATTGTTTAAAACATATGCTACTAGTTTAATTTTGAGTTCCTATATTGAAAATATCATTAAGGGACTTTAAATATCATTTATGCATGTTTTGTTTACTATTACCATGCAGTCAATGTATTGTTACCTTGTATCCAAATCCCAATATTGGTATCCAAAATGTGATCATCATATCTAAATTTCATTTTTATTTTATCTTTAAAATTTCATTCATATTCTAAGAAAAATAAGCCAAAATTAATTGATTATTTTTTCATTGGAAATATGAGAAAATTTTATAAATTTATTTAGAATAAAAAAATTTACAAATCTATGTTTATAATTTTATAAACTAATATAGAAATCACTACATCCTTTCATTCTAAGTTCTACGGGCCTTCATAACTTTTTTTAATATTATGTTTTAGTGATAACATGAGTTATAAAAGTATAATTAATTTGATTCTCAGTTATTTTAAAATATAATGAAATTATATAAATTTAATTCATAATTACACAAAGTTGATTCTTCTGTTATATTACAAAATTTCAGATTGAATTTTGAGAATCCAAGCTATATAGATATCCAAAAGTTCACATACGTGAAAAATATCTTTTGTAGATTTATTTTATTTTTTCTAATTTGAACAATTTTATTCATAAAGTGATTATATTTTTATTTTTATTATTTAAATTATTTACATGGATACATTGAATATATATATTCTTTTACATGAGAATTTGATTTTGTAAATTTGAATTTATGAAGGATTGGTATATGTGAAACCTAGTACATAAACATATTCACTTATGTGGAATTTATATAAGTGAATTTAATTTTAAGGATATATCGACTATATGATAAAATCTGATACAGGAGAAAGCTTACTTATAATAATTTTCTTATGTGATTTTTAAAAATGAAAATATTCTCTGTTTTATATTTTATTACAAATTTCCATTTTGTATAAATTTATATTAAATTATTTCATTTATTTATTTATTATATAAATTCAAATTCATTATATATAATATATATTATGTTTTATAATTAATATTACATTTATTTCAATTATGGTTAAATCTATATTTCATTCACCCATATTCTTAAGATAAATATTTCATAAATTTGAAAATACTTATTATAAGATGACTATTTTGTATATATTTTTTAAAAAATAATAGAATATGATATCAAAGATATTCAAAGATATTTTTAGGTGTTTTATAAATTATGACACATGGTCGATAATCAAATTTCATATTCAATACATGTCATTGAAAATTTAAATTAATTAGAATGTAATGATTTTTTGTTCCACTTTAATTAATAGAGTTTTTCTCTTAAAATTACTCTCCTTTTTTATGTATTTACTACATTATTAATTTTATATTTATTTTTCTATCTAAATTTTTTTTATAACATTGTTTTCACTTTTACAAAATATTAATGATAATAAACAAATTATTCCATGTGAGTATACTATTAAAGGAATTTATAAAGGTGAATTGTGAATTTTAATGTGAATAAAATACTCATTGATATATTATATAAAAAAGGTTGAATCATATATTTCAATATCTATATGTTACTATTTTTTAACACTTACATGAGAAATTTTTCAAATCTAATTTTTAGAGCTTTATCGTTTTACTAATTTCCAAAGTAAATTGTTTATTTCCCAAGATTCATTATTTCAAAATCTTGAAGGGCTTGAGAACTACCTCATCCAAACCCCATAATATCCATCAACAATCATTGAGTATGTTAAATTCTTTTATTCTTTCATTGTATTGTAACATTTTTTAATGTAAAATACACACTTAGTGTGCCTTTTGTAGGGTTATACTACTCTTATAATAGGTAAGTCTATGTTTAGCATGTAATGACCAAGGTTTTTTTAATGATATTTGTTTCTTGAATAAATGTGTGTTTCATATTATAAAATATTATACATGAAAACAAAAAAAAATTATATCTCAATAATAATTATCAGTAAATTAGTCTTCTGTGAAACTAATGAAAATTTCAAACAGTACAAATAGACAAAAAAGATAAAATATAATAGCTAAAATAGAAAAATATGGATCACCCCAAACTTCTAGAATCATCACCCCCATGGACAACACCGTGGAAATTAAACAAATTTTTGGAGAGAAATCAACATCTTAATAATTGAAAATATAACCTTAAGATGAATTTTAGTTAATATTGCATGACAAAATGAAGTGGTATTTATAGGGTATAAAGAGAAATGTGACCATTTCAATTCGACTGTTGTATGACTAGTTGTCATATGTGACCATTGTTCGATGTAATCATTGTTCATTTTGACCTTTGGAATCTATACACATGGGAGATAATTTTACCATTATAATTATTGTTTAAAATTAGTAATGATAAAGAATAATTGATGTATAAAGGAGAAATGATAGCCTCAACAAGTATAATCATGTCCATTAAAGCCCATTTGTAAAAACATGTGAGGGAGGTTGTGCCATTAGGGTTCTCCCATGACCAATCCCAATCTGGGATCCAACAAGTGAATATTTAATTAAATCACCTACGGGAGAAGATCTAATAAGTGGATATTACCACTCGATGAATGTTAGCCAAGCCACCCCATGAAACCACCACGATTGCACCCCTAACCATTAGGGTGTTTGTGGGTGATAAAAGGGGTTACTTATCCAAGAATTATCTACATAATGATTAATTATAATGTATAAATAAAAATTTTATTTAATAAATTTCATTTTACGAATATTTTTTCTTAATAAAATCTACGTATAATCAAGTTGAATTTGATAAATTCATTTCTAGACACAAATGAAACATAATTGTATTTTTCAGAAAAGGTATAATTTTTATTAAAAAAATTATGTTTTTTGAATAATATTTTTAATGAAATAATATTTTAAATCACTCTTATTTAAATAAAAATTAAAAAATCATTTTATAATGTCCATGGAAATTTTTATTAGTGTCATAAATTTTATTATGTCGTAAAATTTTATAACTTAAAATAAAAAAGTATTTTTTATATTTAAAAGTTTAAATTCTTATATTTAGTGAATTATTATTATAAAATAAATACTTATTTTTAAATCAGCACATAAGAATTATTTTAGGGTGAATTTATGATAATTTTCAAAAATAAATTATTTTTTAGTGAATAGTAAAAATATAAGTTTGGGAATTCTCAATGTTTTATGTATTGATATTTATTTCATAATGATGTACCAATTAAGTAACTACAATACATGACCAAAATATGTTAATTTATTAATATATAGTATTATAATTGATTCTAATCAATTTCCAAACCTATAAGTGGCTTTCCAAAGTCTAAAATAGAAAACATTTTTTTAAAAGAATTATTTTGTAGAAAATATAACTTTTCCTATCCAAAAGAGTATTAAAAAATGGTGTTCGATTCAAATGGATTAAAATATCATAAAATGTTACAAAAATTTTCAAGACCATGAGAAAAAAGCATGGTTAAGAAACTTTTTTTATATTTTTCACAACCTAGATTTCTAAGACCAATATTTTAATATTATTAAACAAATCATCAAATTTTTCAATAAATACTCACCCATTTCACCCATCCCCTTCACTAAAAATATAACTTCCATAATTTTATTCACATTTTCCTCCATAATAGTACTCAAAATGTTCCCTTATTCCCTAAGGTTCCATTCTATAATGATTTAGGAGCAACTCATCAATGTAAGGGAAATCTTCACTTCTTTTTTCCATTCAATATCCCATTTTTGGTATCTATTTTTTTCAAAAGTAATTAATTTTTTTACAATTTATATTATTACATTAATGTAATAATATTCTTTCATCAATGGGAGACTCATTTACCCTATCATTTTCCATTTCCATTATCCATATTTTGTACCCATTATGTTGTTGAATATATTTCTCTCTTTTACTTGAGAAATTATCATTTATTTTCTTTTTTGTGAATACATAAAACTCCTCCTTTTCCATGGTTGTTCACCTAGATGTAAAATGATTTATTAATTCATTGATTTTCATATATATAACCCAAACTATGTTTTACAAGGTTCATAATGTTGTAATTATCATTCCTTTAATCACTTTTCAATTCCATGCTTTTGATAAGAAACCCATTCGTTATTTTCTATGAGTTATTAATGAAATGATTTGTTATAATCTATGAGGCTCATATGAAATTAATATATATGAATGGTGTTCCCCGATAGTTCTCCAATTCATTTGGAAAATAATTTAATTTCTATATATGATATTTTATATGATACCTTGGTTAATAACCTTGGTAATTTTAATTTATGACAACTTGGTGTTAAGACGTGGTGATATTCTTATGAATGCTTCATTTTTTTGTTGTATCTACATTTTCATGTTATGATTTATATTCATATAATTATTATATTCTTCTTTTCCATGCCATATTTTTATGAATTGTGTTCTTATTGATATGTCTCATGGTTATATGTTATATGTCTCGCATTCTTATTCCCTTATTGGGCTTCATGATCACCTCTTTCCATTGATGTATGTCCCCAGGATATAAGATATAGTAAAAGTAACCCTGGGTGAACCTGCGAATATTTATTTCAAACATCTATGTATAATATATTATGTTTCTATATATTATATACCTAATTTCCATGAAACTAAACATTAATAGATCATATGTCTTATTCTATGTAATAGAATTCTTATGTAGCGGAAAGGAAGGGTGTTATATTTTGTATCAGATCATGGTTTAGTTATATGTGGAAATTAATACTTGAAAACTTTAGTAATATCCTTAGGTAAAATTATAAATATATTAAAACATCCAGTAATTTTGGTGAGTATTAATTAAGTGGTTTCCAAAAAAATACACCCCAATTTGGATACTATATGTAGATTTTTCTATGGAACAGATATACCTAGGAGTAACACTCAAAAACACTACATTAAGATAGACTTGATCAGGAACTGGTGGGAAATAATAGTCCTTTCTACACACCTAGTGGACACTCTTGTGAATTGTGTTTTGTTAATCACAAGCACTTTATAAAGATTTTTCAAGGATAAATATAAAGTATAATTATTACTAAATAATAACATATTTAATCATGATGTTTTATGACTTAAATTCCCTTTAAAATTATATGATTCTTAAAAGTAACATGTTTCTCACTAAGTTTTCATTCTATTAGAAAAATATTGGTAAATATAGGGAACTAAGAAAATAATTAGTGAAATAGATGGTTCCTAGATAGCCTTCAAATGGAATATAATATGGATAACTTCATGAGGATGATTAATCAACTAACTCAAGTTAAGAATAACAACCTCAATCAAGTTTCATGAATAGATTCACCTAGAATGGAATAAATTTCCATTGAGTCCATCATGTGTCAACTACCACCTTCTTATAGTGGATATTCCAACCCATTGATTTATTAACAATGTATTTCCTCTATAGAAATGATATTCTTCGAACTATGTTGTTCAAAGATAGAGAAATTAACCTTGGTATTATACCTCATAGAAGTAGAAGATGATCAACACTGGGCACTAATTAAAAATTAATCTAAGAATAGAGATTGATTTTATGGATTGGTAAGATTTTAGTGGAATATTCTTCAATAAATATTTTCCCCAATTTATGAGAAAAAATGGAGGAGGAATTCCAAGAGCAGAATCAAAAGGAAAATGAATCAGTGGGATGCTATGAAATGAACATTACAAGTATTTCTTAATATACCTCAATCATTTTTATGGATCCTAATGAAAATGTCGATAGATCAGTCCATGGATTGATACCTCATTTGTGGAGAAATTTAAAAAAATTGAGAATATTATTGTTGTGAGGATATATTATGGAGTATTATGAAGGTCTAATTAGATTTTGGAGAGATATAGTGGTCATATAAGTTGAATGAATAGAATATATCAATGGATCTAAACTTATAGAATAATTTTAAAAGAGTATGAAAGAAATAGAAACATACCATGTGAATCAAATTTGGGAAGAATCATTCAGGGAAAAACTTTCACGGGACTGGAATGTTCTAGAAATATGATAGAGATGATTATATATCTCAGAACTATCATAGGGAGGTGGATCCTTGGCTTATCAGCACTAACGAAAAAGGGAGTATAATGCAAGCCCCTCCGAATATTCAGTGATTCAAGTGTTCATAGATTGGTAACTTTTCCAATAAATTTCCTAATCAAAAGAAAATAGAGGCAAACCACCATAAACCTCAACATAGGACAAGTGAGAATGTTTATACATTTTCTATCATGACAGCTGGTATAGAATCTTCAAATGATGTGGTGGTAGGTACACTCATTTTTATCTAGAATATAGAATTTTTTTTATTTGGGTTCTATGAAATCCTTTATTTCATCCATGTTTACAAATAATATAGACTTTTTACCTAATCTATTAGAATTAGAGTGATGAGTCAAGACTCATGGAGGGATTATCTCGGCATCAACAGTGTATAAAAACTCTAGTATTAACTTTCAAGATTAAAATCGCATCACAAATATAGTATTCATTCACATGGTAGAATTAAATACAATACTATGGGTGGAATGGATCTCAAAGTGTAATGTTAAGAAAAACTACATAAGTAAGTAAATTTTAGTAGTCTTGAATGGAAAACCTATAGTTATTTTCAAGGGAGAGATATCTCGGCATTAGGTTTGTCTAGAAGCACCACCCATAGCCTATAATATAGAGATGATTGGTGAATAGGGAGAAGGAAATGAAAGTATAATGATAGTGAATGTCTACATCATTTAGAAATACATTAACACATTTCCTAAAGAGTTGCATGGACCTCCCCATAATGATAGGTAGAGTTCTCCAATAAATCATACCTAGATCCAATCAAATATTGGAGACCCCTTATAAAATAGATATTTTGGAGTTAGAGAAATTAAGGAAAAAATTTCATGTTCTTTTATGGAAGGTATTTATCAGACCTAGTGTGTATCATTGGGGAGAACCTATTATATTTGTAAAGAATGAGGGATTAATTGAGTTTTTCATTGATTATAAAGAAATTAAAAATATCACAGTGAAGAATAAGTACTATCTACCAAGGATTCTTGATTTATTTGACCGGCTTCATGGGGTCTATTTCTTCTCCAAGATTGACCTCTAATCTAGGTATCACAAATTTGGGGTGAAGAAATAAGATATTCCAAAAAAGGCATTACAAAAGAGATATACAAATTTTGAGTTTGTTTTTATACACTTCTTCTTGACTAATTCTCCCACTACATTTATGGATTTGATGAATATAAATTTTAAAGAAAACTGTGATAAATTTTTGGTATTAATTATTAATGATATTTTGATATATTCCAACAGTATTGAGGAGAATGAGGATTATGTAAGGGTGATATTGAAAACTCTAAAGAAGTAGATCATATTTAGAAAATTTATCATATATAAATTTTGGTTACAAAAGGTTTCATTCTTGGGACACATTGTAACAAATGAAGAAAACTTAGTTGACCCTACCAAGACAAAGGTTGTAGAGGAGTGGCATCATCCAAAAATAGTAACAAAGATTTATAGTTTACATGGTTTAGCATGAAAGTATAGGAGGTTTGGGGAACATTTTCATGAATTTCAATTCTACTAACCAAGTTGAATTGAAAAGGAGATAAATTAAAATGGAAAAAAGAGTGTGAAGAAAGTTTCTATAATCTAAAGAAGATATTGGTTATTGTATGTGTGATAACTATACCCTCTATCAGAGACATAATTTTTATTTATATAGACGCATATCTGAAAGGGATTGGGTTCATCCTCATGAAAAATGAAAAGCCAATCGCTTATAGATCTCAACATATAAAGCCTCATGAGTTGAATTATCCTAAAAAAGACTTGGAGTTAGCTTCAGTTATTTTTTCTTTGAATATATGGTGGCACTCTCTTTATGGGTATAAATGTGATAGATACATAGACCCCTGAATTTTGAAGTATATATTCACAAAAAAAGGAATTGAACTGGAGACAAAGTATATGGTTAGAGATTATTAAATACTATGATGATTCAATTAATTATCACCCTAGAAGAGAAAGAAAACTCACTAATTCATTATGTTTGAAAGACCCTGTAATACTAGTAGTGATGAGGATTTAAGGATTTCAATTGATTGTGGACCTATTAAGGCTGAACATGGGAATCATAAGGTAAGGGAAATAATTTTTATTATCCCAAATGACTTAATAACCATAATTAAAAGATAATATCAATAGATATAAAATATAATATCCTTTTATACAAAATAATATAGAGTCTATGATGAATGGTATATTTCTTGAGTTCGATATTGATCAAGAAGGTGTAGTGAAATTTTATACAAGGCTATGTGTTGTTTTATCACGAATATAAAGAAAGAGATGATAAATGATTCCCAGAGATATAAATTCACTATACATTATGGGATAAATAATATGTATAGGGAATTTTATGATCATTATTGTTGAGATAACATGAGAAACACAAGTGTTGACTACACTGTAAGGTTTTTGGTATGTTAGCAAGTGAAGGTATAGTTAAAATGTTATAATGGATTATTTAAACCACTGCCCACACTAATAATGAAGTGGGACAATATTACTATGGACCTCATCACTGGTATCCCAATAACATAAGAAAACAATGTGATATGGGTTATAGTTGATCGACTCACCAATACTACCCATATCATCACTATTTAGGATGATTTATCTCTTGACTAACTATACAATATATAAATAAATGAAGTGGTGAGGGTTCATGGGGTACCACTTTCAAAAATTTATGATCAGGATCCAAGGTTTATATATAAATTCTGGATACCTCTTCAACATTCTAAAAATATTATATTCAATTTTAGTATGACCCGTCACTAATAAAAAAATGTCCAATCTAGAAGGATTATTTAGATACTCAAGGATATAACATGCTCAACAGAATTTAAAGGTGGATAGTATCAACACATACCATTATTTGAGTTCTCATACAAAAACATCTTCCACTTCATTATTCAAATGGAATCCTATGAAAATATAATTGGGAAGCAAAGTAGAACTTAAACATTTCGTGATGAAGTTTGTGAGAGAAACATACATGAGACTGATATTGTACAAAGATTATAGAAAAGTCTCATGCCATCCAATAGTATATAAAGGCTCCTCGGAGTCAGTAGAATAGTTATGCCAACAACTATCAAAGGGACACGTAGTTTGATGTTGGATAAAAAGTTTTCCTTTTGATATCACCATGTAAGAGAGTAATGTCATTTGGAAATAAAGGGAAACATATACCTAATTACATTGGAACTTTTGAAATACTTGATCTCATTTAAGAAGTGTCTTATCGGCTAAAACATCAACCAAATATGGCTAATGTTAATGATGTATTCTACATATCTATCTTGAGGATGTACATACCATATCTATCACATGTAATGAATCTAGAGGTGGTACAACTGGAAGATGACCTCTATTATGAGGAGCAACTGGTAGAGATATTAGAATGCAGAGAGAATTTTATATGCAATAAAAAAACTCATCATGTTAATGTATTGTAGAGGAAACATAAGTATGAATAAGAGACATGGAAACTAAATAAGGCAATGAGATAGATTTACCCTCACCTTTTCTCAACCAAGAGAATTATTTTAAATTTTTAGGTAGAAAATTATTTAGGGAGAATAATGTAATAACCTAGGATTTTTAAATGATATTTTTTCCTATAAAAATGTGTTTTATATATTATATAATATTTGAAACCTACAAAATATAGATAAACCAACAAAATTTTAACTTCTTAATCAATATCATTATACTTTTCAGTTATAAACCAATGGAAATTAAAAACATTACAACTCGACAAAAAAATATAATATAGAATATCTAAAAATGGAAAATATGGATTTCCCCAATCTTCTAGAATCGTCAACCCAAATGAAAACACTATATAAGTGAATCAAAATACTAGTAAATAAATAAAAATCTTAATAAATAAAAAATTAACCATAGAAGGAAATTTATGAATATAGAGTGGAATAATGAAGTTTTATTTATCGATATAAAATGAAATGTGACCATTGGTATTCGATTGTTATATGTCCATTGGTTATATATGACCTTTAGTAAAAATAACCATTGGTTAATTTGGCCATTAGAAACTATAACCATGGGTGATATTTTTACCATTATAATTAGTGTTTTTAATTAGTAATGACAAAGTATAATTGATGAATAAAGCATAAATGATCTCCCAACTAGTGGATTCATGTCGTTTGGAGCTCATTTTTCATACAATGGGAGGTATGTAGCATCATAGGGGTTTACCCTTGACTAAAACAAATATGAACTCTAATTAATAAATATTAAATGAAATCTCATATGGGATAAGTGCAATTTATTGGATATTACTACTTGGTCAATTTTAACCAATGCACATATGAAACTACCATCATTGCACACCTTACCCTTAAAGTGTATGTTGGTGTTATAAGGGGTTATGTGTCGAGACATTAGTTATGTAAAGTTTTATTTTTTTATATAAATAAAATGTTTATTTTTTTTAATTCCATTTTATGAATATTAATTCTTAAAAAAAATATGTTTAACTAAGACGAATTTGATTAATTGTTTTTTATACAAAAATAAAACAAAAATATATTTTTTTAAAAAGATATATATTTTTAAAATAAACTATGGTATTATAAATAATATTTTAATTAATTAAATATTCTATTAAAATATCTTATTTAAATATATATATATATGAATAAATAATTTTATAGTATCCTAGGAAATATTTATAAGTGTAAAAAAATTGATTGTTCCATAAAAAGTATTTTTTTTAATAAATAAATACTTTTATATTTTAAAGTTAAAATTATTGTATTTATAGACTTAATCTGATAAAATAATCATTATTTCTAAAATCATCATGTTGAAATTAGGTTTTGGTGAATTTATGAGAATTTTCTAAAATATTTTATTTTTCGGTGAACAGTAAAAATATTGGTTTGGGGTTTTGGTATGTTTTATGACATCATTTAAATTTCATAAAGATTTAATAATTAATTAAACACAATAAATGATCTAAGATATGTTAGTTTATTAATATTAATGATTTTAATGGATTTTTATTATGTTCCAAATCTATAAGTGACTTTCCAAAGTCTAAAATGGAAAATTTGATTTTTAAAAAATATTATGTTGAACATTTTAATTTTAATGTTCAAAGGGGTATGTAATATTAGGTTTAGGTTTTAATGGATTAAAATATAATAACATTAGAATTAAATTTCCAAATCTATTAAAAACCCCATGGGTAATCTAATAGTTTTTCATTATCCACAACATAGATTTCCAAGATATATATTTAAAAAAAATTAAACAAATCATCAACTTTTTTTATAAATTCACATCCATTTTAACCTTACCCTTCACTAAAAATCCAACCTCCATTATTTTCATCTCATTTTTCCTCACCAAGAGTCCCACTATGTTTTACATAAGCCCCAAGGTTCCAATCCTCAATGATTTAGCATCAACTCTTCTTGCTAAGGGAAATCTCCTCTTATCTTTTCCATTCAAGTACACTTTTGTGGTATGTATTATATTTTCCAAACTAATTCGTTTTTGTCAACTTTATATTATTCCATTACTTTAATATTATTCTTTTATCTATTTTACTACATTTTTTCCTCTCATTTTCCTTCCTCAATCTATGTTGTATACTCTTCATGCTGCCAAATATATTTCTTTCTTTTACATGTGAAATTATCATTTATTTTATTTTTTTGAATACCAAAACCTCTTAAATTTTCTTTGGTACTCACCTATATGTAAATTTATTTATTTATTTTGGGATTTTCATATAAATAACCCAAATTCCATTTTTGTTCTAATAATAATGTAATGATCTTGACTTTAAGTACTTTTCTACGCCGTGATTTTGATAAGAAACCCATTATTTATTTTTTATATGTTATTAATGAAATTATTTATTATGATCTATGTGGGTAACATGAAATGAATTAATATTATGGTTTCACCCTTATATCACTCCAATACATTGGGTAATGAATTTAATTTCAATGGATGATAGGTTTTATGATACCTTGCTGAATAAACTTGGTAATTTTAATTTATGATGCCTTGGTGAAAAACAATGGTGATATGATTATGAATGCCTTATTTTTTTGTATCCACATTTCCATTTTATCATTCATATTTGTATTACTATTATATTCCACCTTTTTAATCCTTGTTTTTATTCTCCATTTTCTTATTAATATATCTCATGATCACATGTTATATGTCTCTTTTACTTATTACCTTACAGGGATTCATACTTACCTCTTTCCTTTGATGTATGTTCATAGGATATGAGACACCATAAAAGTAACCTAGGATGAACCCATGGAGATTTATTTAATATTTCTTATAATAATTTTTTATGTTTTCATGTATTATTTACCTAATATCCATGAAACTAAAGTTCAAAAATATCCCACATTTTTTCATGTAATGAAAAGTTTATGTAATTAAAATATGATTCCATATAGATTATCCTCTTATTAGACTAGTTTCTTCTTAACCTATGATATAATAGAGAAAAGGACCACTCATATTAGACTTCGGGTTTAGTCATCCCCTTTTAATATTGGGTTCCTATAGTCCAATAACAAAAAAGAGGTTAGGATTTTTCCTTTGAAAGTATACGTTGGGTCTACACTTAAAAATATTGGGTTAGGTTTTCATATATAAAATTATGGCTTTTGTCTAAACCAAAAAAAGGTAATAGAATTTTATTGATAATTTTATGGTTTATATTGGGTATTCTCTGGTAAAAGGATGAGATTTTATTTGAAATATTAAAAGATAAGGGAATATTGTTAATCCTACAAGTGTTAAAAAAGAATATGTGATGATCTATCACTCTCCTTAAAAAGTTATATACCATATAGAGTTTCATATATCATGTTGGTGTATGAAGAGTAGATATTGGATAATTTAGATCTGAAATAGGACAAAATTATTGTGTTTATATTTTTTATTTTCTTCCATATTCATTTCAATTTCTTTTCTTATGTTATTTTTGTTGAATTGTTTAATACTTATATTGACCACTCACTCCTCTTAAAGTTTAAAATATAGTTATTTTATAAATAAGGGAAATTTTCCCCCCTATCTATTTACATCATCCCTTGATGTAATAATAATATTTTTATTGAAATTATGTTTTCCATAGATTCCTTATTTAATGTCGTTTCCTTCAGAATTCCCTGGGAAAGGTCTTTAATCATGTCTCTTTGTTCCTTTATTCAGTCTCTCGTCCAAATAATGTCAATATTAATGGATACATATTATTTATTTGTCCTTATATTTTATATGGGAAATTATTTAGTCACAAAAAAAAGGAAATTTGTGCATGGATTCACATTATTCAACCTTCTCTTATAGTATTGGGATTTCATCTTATCTATTGCATGAACAACTTCTCGAATAGAAACCAGATGTTGTTTCATTTTCACCACTAGAATAGTTTTTTATTTTTAGATCTATTATTAAGATTAATAAACTACTTTATTTCAATAAAATAATATTATAATCATATGATGGATTGGGTTTGTAATTCATCTTAGATAGAGAACTCATATCCTGAGATAAATTCTTCTTAAACTTTTAATTCTTTCCTCTAGGGATAAGAAATTTTTTTATTTCCTCTACTTTTTTACAAAATAATCTTATAAAAATACATAATACATTTGAAAATTTTATATTATTAATATTCTTCAAAATATATTCACAGATAGAATCCTTTAATTCCTTTTTAATTAAGGTGTCAGTCTCAATATTTCTTAGATCTATTTCAATAGTAATTCCATGTCATCTCAGTAGAATAATTCTATCTAGAATAAACACCTAAGGAACATGATTTATATCTTACATGTAGAAAAATATACTCCATGTACCATTCTTGGAAGTTATTTCCATAAAATATTGCAGTCACCATAGTGGATTCCATTTCTATTCACAAAACATCATATCATGTTAGAGTGATGAAAAATCTATGAAAAAAGAGCATATCCCTTTGATACCAATTTTTAAACTCTAAAGGGTCTTAGATCAAGATTTACCTATGCATGGGTGTGAATCAATGTATGAAATGATTATAAAATTTATAAATTTTTATATAAAATATCACTACCCATAAATAGATCAATACCTCTAAACCTTGAGGGTCACTTTCCATGCTCTTTTTATTAGATATTGATCTGATTCATTTATCATTCCCATTTATTTTATTAGATAATATGTTATTATATTTTTATCCATCTTTGGTGTGCATGAAGAAAGTAAATAGGGACACTGATATTTACTTGGTTAACCCTTACTGGTATACTCTATGGAAAATTTAATTGATTTTATGTTGATTCAATAAATCACTAAAGTGAACTGGTCTTCACAAGGGATTAGGCTAGGTTAATCTGACCTAGGGTCACACCCATAACATTTTTAGGGATATCTCACTACATCACAATGTTCACTCACTCATATATTCAATGCTACTTTCACTATGGTAGAAAATTTCACCTTTTCATAGTAAATGGACATGTATGTCCCTTCATCAATATCATTTTTTTCATGATGATTCACTGGGTATGGATGAGTTTTGTATGAGTCTACTCATTGACATAAAATTAATTTTATGATATACTATTGTGTATATTCTTATTCATATTCTAGAATAGACCTAAAATTCCACTTCTTCATTAAAAAATAGTTATCTCTTCTACTCTACCTTTTATAAAGTGTTCAGTGGGTTCCATGTCTAACTTCAACTATTATCCAACCCCTTTTAGGGAATGCATCTCATTTTTTCTATAAATTAGATATAAAACATAATATATCATATATGATATTATCCTAATTGGCATATAATTAAATTTACATTTATTTCTACTATTGAATCACTTCAATCACCTTCATGTTTATTTTAGATCGTGGTAGAAAAATGTGACATGTGATGTATGATTTAATAAATAACTATCTAAGAATCATCAAAGTCAAATCCATAGCATTTGGTGTGTATCATTCAAATATACCCACCATCATGGATTAACTCTAAACACTAAAACATGGTTTCTGTATCTCTAGGTTAATGCACCCTTTATCACACCTAGGTCTATTGGTCGTTTCTTGTGTTTCTTTCTCCTTTAAAATCCTGATACATTGTATCCATTGTTTGATGTAAATACCTTCACCATGAGAACCAACACACCCTTTTTAGGTTCACTATATATCACTAGTGAAGCTCTTACTCAATACTCAGTGATCTATATTGTATTGAAAAAACCTTGTTTAATTTTCCTTCAAAACATCGATCTCCAAGGTGTGGTCACATCGTTTTGATGGTGTAGACCATCTCGATATTTAATACAGTATATGACTTCTCAATGTTCGTATTGGCCTTCTCCATGGTGTGTAGAGAAACACAAATACCACCATACCCATCTCCACATTGAGCTCCTCCAAACCTTTTTTCATAGGTTCTCTAGAAATAAACCGCATGGATGACCACCGTGTTTCCTATTCTAACATTCCCATGTTAGGAATCTCATTGTCTATCACTTATGTTAGGAACCATCCCTAGTTGACCCAAGACTGATCACCCGATCTAGTCAACGGCATGGCCCGAATGGTGTTCTCCATCCCCATAGGTTGGAAACTAGTTTTGGACATCATTAGAGTATACAGGGGAATGATTTCTCCCAATAAATAAATAACAACCAATAGCAGAAAGAAACCAAACAGCCCACTATATATAAATAAACTGGACCGAACATTATTTTCACAAGAAACTGGATGTACAACAAAACCGACCGAACCTGACGATCATAATAACTCCATGTGACCCCACTGGTCACTCTCCAACACAATGAACACACATCACTAAAGTTGATCGAACTCAAGCAGAAACTTATACAAGGGATAAAAATAAAAAATAACTATAGGTGTGAGTATTAAAATTTAGTAGGCTAGTCTAATAATCTATTATCAATTCACTTACTTTAAAATATAAAAACATCCATTTTCAAGTTTGAACTAAAATATATAGAAGTATTTTTTTCAACAAGATTCCATGTTGTAAACGTTATAAAACAAAATTCTTTCATGTTTTCATAAACATGAAATGGTAGAAATAAATTTTTAAAGGATCCAACTTTAAATGGAAACAATTTACAAGGGGGAAGCATTAAATAATGAATAAATTTTAAGAAAACACACATGTTTCTTAATTTACTATCCAAACACATCGTATGATGATGGTGAGTACAAGATATCCAATGAGAACTAGTCACGGGAACACCCCTGGGAACTAGCAAGTTGTGGGGCACTAGGTACCTCTTATCTCAGTGTAAAATTATCCATAACCAATAACCTTCTCATGAAAGAGACACAATTAGTGTAATTCTAAATGGCATAGTTTTCCCCAATAAGAATAATAGTTTAGTTAGTGTTGTTATCTTCAATCTTGCTAAATGAAATAAAGACAAAGCCACTACCAGATCACTAGCACACTAATCCTAGTCTGCCCACCTCAAGACTCGGGATTCCCTATTTGTTTTCAATAATGTTACACATGTTATAAGATATCATTTGAACATAAAATTACTATTTATAAATCATACACACACCAAAAACTACCCAAACACATTTCTTACCCTTTACATATTTCAATAAGCCACTTCGAATATTCATAAAACAATTTCAAGAAGTATAATAAGGTTTTTAACATAAAATCCATTCAAAAATGATCTTATAAGGAAAAAACCCTCAAATACCATATAAATATATATTTGGAATCCCCAAAACCATTTAATAAATCAATTTTATGAATCATAAAATGAACCTAAGTGGTAAAAAATGGAACACATATGACATCCATTTTTAACAAAAAATGACAAACATACCTTTAATAATTTTACCAAACCAACATTTATCAAAGAACAAAATTCCACTTTCCATAAAGTGGTGAAAATAAATCATTTTTAAGCAATAAAAAAATTATATAAACCCCATAAAACACTTATGTTTCATATTCTAATCACAACCATTCCATTTAAAATGTTGAACGGGCCATTTATTGGAAACACATGCTAAGACATGATAAAAATCAAAACCAATTTATCTATAAAAACAATACCTGATTTTAAAACATATAAGAAGCCTAAAAATACAATTTTCTCATGCTTCCAATATTTTTATAATACCAAACCAATCATTTTATATACCAAATAAAACATAAGATCCAACCGGGTAATGTTTCCAACACATGGAATGAAATATTTAACAAAAAACTTTTATTTTACACTCCAAAGGGGATAAAACCAAATTTTCAAGCCATAAATTTATTTAAATTTCAAAACCAGATTATAGAAATCACAAACCACATGAAAAGGCTAACAGAACAATTTATTAAATGAGCAGTGTGCACATTTATAACAAAACAACAACATTTTCCACAAAACAAGGTATAGAGTATCATTTTGCACACCAAATAAATTTTAAAATTGTTGTAAAACAATAATTAGAATATATATAAGTTGAAACAAGAAATAAGGATATGAAACATAAATTATAATGGAAATTACTTGGGCGATCCTACCTCAAATCCCTAGAAGAATGGAAATGGAGAACCAAAAACCATCCACAAGGGTTTCAAAACTCTAAACCTATGATGAATAGCCCTAAAAGAAAAAAACACATCACAAAACATGGTAAAACAGAACCATAGGTCTATAATGACCATGGGACAATAGATAACCAAGAAGGAATATGATATGAAGGAAGAGGGAGGGGAGAATAGAAGGAAACTCACCTTGGAAACTAGTTAACCCTTAATGTTCCCTTATATATACACCAAATGAGGAGGGGGTAGCTTGGGAATCCATGGTAGAACTCAGCATGTTTGGATGCACTAGTAAAAACAAATTCCGGTGCATTAGGGTCTAAAAATCCTGAGGGGGGTAAATTTGGAAGAAATAAAAAATTTAATTATGGGCAAGGCTGCACGATTCGGTCACACTATTTATTAAATCGTGTGCCAAAATGGGTTTCAGACACAGGAACGATCTCACGATCACTCCTAAGAGGCCTCACTACCATGATGAAGCCATGCGGTAGGTTTTATACATACTTTATAGTTACCCCTATGCCACTGCATAGTCATGATCCAACTATGCATAGGGCCTTTTCATGCCAAAAACGTCAATTTTTCTTCTAAAACTCTTAAAATAGACAAAGACTAAATATGAGGGAGGTATTATACAAAGGAAACACTTCAATACACAACACCCATCACACCCGGAACCCAAGGAAGAAAATGGGATACCAAACAAACCGTATCAAAACCCAAACTTGAAAAACGGGTGTGACAATTCTCCCCACCATTGAAGCTTTCTCCCTTGGAAATCCATAACACATTCTATATGGTTGATCAGTTCATAGGGATTTCATATAAAAATTATCCAAACTTTTATCCATGGAAATTTTTTTGACCAAAAATGATACGTAATCCTCTTTCTCCAAACCAACAACAACTGAAAACTACTTCCCAATAATCAATGGAAATTTTCAATACACCCCGATAACCACACCAAGGACCAGATTGTTGAGAATTCTCCTAATTAACCCAATGATCGCCCAAACCAAGATGCACTCGCAAAATTATACAATTTTAGGGGAGGTCGAAATGGACTCCCCACCATTAGGAAATAACTAATATCCAACAAATCCTTCAAAAAAAGCTCTTCGAGACCTGTGGAGGGTCTCCCCGCCATTAGAGAACACTTCCAAAGACCAAACGAGAATTTTAGATGAACTAAAACCATACCTTACCCCCACATGCCATCCAAAACTCTCCCAAAACAACCTACTAACCCAAGCTAAGAGGAAGAAAACAAGAAAATTTAAACCACCCAATCTCGAATGGAGGGGACAAGAACTGAACCTGAATTCCCTGCACATACCCAAAACCCCTGCCACATGGGACGGAGAGGGAAGGGATGGGACCCAATTATTGGACCATATAATCCAGAACTGAAATCTATACATAACTCCCCACATAAAATGGAAAAACCAAGACCTCACCCAATTCACATGGGTGTTCCAAATAAGGACACTGATAAAACACCCACATTTTTAAAGGTGAAATCATATACATTGTGTGAGGGGTAAGTCCAACATGATCATTACGACAAGAGGAAATTCACATTGATTAAAAAACACCATAACAACCCAAGAATTGCCTAAAAGTAATGGTAGAGACTCAAACGTAACCATAATTCCCACACTAATGGGATTCCTGACTACACTCTAGGTTTAATTGGATACCTTTTGTTAGAGCTTTGATGGTTTAAGAATATACTGCCTCACAGTTAGGAGTCACTAATCCTAAATTGAAACTATTTCCCTTAGTTCCACATGGGGCCACAAACACTCCCATACCGAAACAACAGATTGTGACACACCATGAAACTCACTTCTTCAAAAAACACACCTTCGCTCGAATAGGGACTTGGGAACAAACATTTTCATTCTCTCTCACAACGAAGGAGGATCATAATGAACAAGGAACATGGATGAACACATTAACATCACCGAGGATCACTACCATGACTGAGAGAATCACCATAATAGGAAGGAACTTTAAATCAAACCCAAATATCAATTTATTCCAAAAAATGGTCCAAGGCATCATTTGAAGAGGTTGTTTTTAACCTTTGAAATGAATCTTTATGTTGATCAACTAGAAATCGTGGTAATGGGAAACCACTAGTATCCACCCAATAACATCTATCACATCCCTATGGGGGGAAAAGGAAACAGGGAAACCATGAGTTCTATCAAAACCAGCTTGTAATCCAAACTCACAAGGAATGGGCACCAACTCAGAGGCAAACAAACTCAATGATTCCACAAGTCATTCCTAGAAACCCACTGAACACAGCTCCAAAATGGATCTGCCAACAAGATTCTATATCAAGACACAACAAGTGTATAACTTCTATGTCATGAGGAATCATACCAAAAAAATGAAACTTCTAAGAAATATAAAACCAAGCCACACAAGCATCATTTTACAAAACACCACAATTTTTCAGCTTAAAACAAATTTGAAAAACAATCCAAATCAACTTGGTAGATTTTCTCACTAACCAATGGTGTTCCATCGTGCCTCACTAACTTGTTCATTTTTTTCCTCCCAATGAACCCATCCAATAATGTCATATTGGGAATTCATCCACATTTCCATATACCAAAATGCATGTCATCACCCATGAACACACCAAAAGAAGAAAAATATCACTATTTTCCAAGCCAAATAATTCAAACCATTTCTGAAGATCATTTACATTCCAAAGGAGAACTAACCAACAAGTCAAAATAATTTTCATATTCCCACACAAAAAAAATATTTTACTAAGTTTGAAAAAGAAACCCCATCAATTTCCATCAAAATTAATTTTCATTTTTATCAAAACATCTTCCAGCAACCAAAAACACCACACTACAACAAGAACCATATGATTAAAACCCTATTCCTTTTAATTTAAAAAAAAATCCAAAAAATACACACTATTCCAAACAACCCATTCCTATTTTATAAAAATCACCAAAACCCCTTTCCATAATCTGAGAGCCACAAAGGATAAAAAACATTTTAGAAAAACATCAACCATTAAAAACCAATTTCCAAAACCAATTAATTTGATTCAAAACACTTTCAATGGCCCAAAACATACCATTTAAAACAGCGATTCAGAAATGAATTAAAATAATACATGATTTAAAAACATTTTATTTCAACAAATCACAAGTTTCAATTAGGGAAAATCCAATACTGTTAAATCATCTCCACTTTAACCCCAAGATTTGTTTAAAAAAACACAACTTTTCTAAATCAATGTTATATTAAATTATGAAAACATATTTTCAACTTTTCAAAATGAAACCATTAATTTAAAACTTCTTTCCACAATTCCCACATAAGGATTTCTAAAAAAATCAGAATTCGAGAAAATTCTAAGTGACCCAAAAAATATAACTAGTGTTAGTGGGTTACTTGAACATATGGTTAGAAGTCATATTTCAAATATGCCACCAATACGAAGAGACTTATTAAGACCATGAACCGACTGCGCATGGCTTTCCCGACCATGCGAACTCATGAAGACCATTATTCCAACTCCCCTTGTCTTATCCCAATCACCAAATAATCCCTACGGACCAGAGAAACTAATGAAACTGGACTTCCAATAGACACCCAAGGATCAGAATGAGAAAGAGTTCATGATGCTCTTCCCTCACCTACCCCTCAAGTCTCGACAATCCTACTCCATCTACCTTGACAGCCCCAAATAACAAAGGGAGATTTGAAAAGCAATATCTCCTAATATATGATCTACTCTGATACCATTTTGTCATAAACCAGCCCGAGTCGGCCCTAGACCGGTCACCCGAGTTGGTTTTCAACATGGCCCTAAGGGCATTCCCGATCCCCAAATATTGGAAACTAGTTTTTGGTATCATTAAATACACTAAACCAAACATTATTTTTACAAGAAACTAGAAGTACAACTAAACAATACAACTAAACCGACTGAACCTTATGATCATAAAAACTCCATCTGACCCTTTTGGTCACTCTCCAACACAAAGAGCACATGTCACTCTAGGCGATCGAACTCAAGATGAAACCTGCACAGGGCCTAAAAACAGAAAAGGACTATAGGCATGAGTATTAATACTCAGTAGGATAGCCTGATAATATATTCCCAATTCACTCCTTTTAAAATAAAAGAAAAGTACATTTTAAATTTTGAACTACGACATATATAAGTATGGTCTCCCAATAATATTTCATTTTATAAACTTTATAAGACAAAATTATTGTAAGTTTTCATAAATAGGAAATGGTAGAAATAATTTTTAAAAGGATTCATCTTTAAATAGAAAAAATTTTCAGGGGGGAAACGTTAAAGAATGAACACTTTAAAATAAAACACACATACTACTTAATTTACCAAACAAACACACCATATGTCGATGGTGAGTACAAGATATCCAATGAGAACTAGTCATGATAACACCACTAGGAACTATCTAGCTATAGGGCCCTTGGTACCTCATATCTCGGTGTAAAAGTATTCATAACCAATAAAATTATCATGGAAGAGCCACTATGAGGGGAAAAACCAATGGCCTAGTGGTCCCTAATCATCATCATAGTTTATTTAGTGTTGTCATCTTCAATATTTCTATGTGAAACAGGGATGAATCCACTACCGGATCACCATCATACTAGTCCTAGTTTACCCACCACGATACCTGGGCTTCCCTCTTTGTTCTCAATCATTCTCCACATATTGTAAGATACCATTTCCATATAAAATATCCATTTATAAATCATACACATACCAAAAAATGACCCAAACACATTTCTCACCCTTTATGTATTTCGGTAAACAGCTAGGAATATTCATAAAACAATTTCAAGAAGTATAACAAGGCTTTACAAAAAAATCCAATCAAAAGGGATATTTTAAGGCTAAATTCACACCAATACAATACCAATCCTAATTTGGAAGCCCCAAAACCATTTAATTAATCAATTTCATGAATTAGAAAATGACCCCATGTGGAACAACATGGAACACACTTGAAACCCATTTTTAATGAAAAATTATAAATTGGCCTTTAAACATTTTAACAAACTAATGTTTATGAAATCCAAAAATTACACTTTCCATAAAGAGGTGAAAACACATCATTTTAAGTTCAAAATAATTTATATAAACCCCATAAAACACTCAGGTTTCACATTCTTTGTAAAACCATTTCATCAAAAATGTCGAACGGGCCATTTGTGGGCAACTCGTGCTATGACATGCTAAAAACAAAATCCCATTTCTTTATGAAACCAATAATACCTTTAAAACCATATAAGAAAACTCATAATAATATTTCACACACTAAAAATATTTTTTTGAAACCAAACCAATCATTTTATATCACAAATAAACCATAAGTTCCAACCGGGCAATTTTTCCAACACAACACGTTCTATATTTAATAAAAAAACTTCTATTTAAAACTCTAAAGGGTATAAACCCAAATTTTCATGAAATAAATTTAGTTAAATTTCCAAACCAGATTCTAAACATCACAAACCACTTGTGAAATCTAACAGACAAATTTATTAAACAAGCGGTGTACACATTTATAACAAAACAACACCATTTTCCACAAAACAGTGTATAAACTATCATTTTTTACACAAAATAAAGTCTCCAAATGTTTCACAACAATACTTGTCATATATATAATCAGATAACATTAATAAAGATGTGAAACATAAATTATAATGGAAATTTCTTGGGCGATCCTACCTCAAATCCATGGAAGAATGGAAACGAACACCCGAACACCATCCATGAGGGTTTCAAAACCCTAAACCTATGAAGAACGCCCCTAAAAGAACAAAACCCCCTTAAAAACATTGGGAAAATAGAACCTTAGGTGTATCATAACTAGGGTAGAAGAGATAACCAAGAAAGAATATGATAAGGGGGAAGAGGGAGGGGATTAGAGAAGATAAAGAACACACCTTGGAAACTAGTCAACCTTTCATCTTCCCTTAGATCTACACCAAATGAGAAAGGGGAATGAATTAAGAATCCAGGGAGACCTATCAAGGTATGGACATACTTGTAGAAACAAATTTATCCACATTATGGTCTAAAAATACTGATGGGAAAAATTTGGAAAAAAAATTAGAATTTTAATTCTGGGCCAGGCCGCACAGTTCTGTCGCACGGTTCATTAAACTTTGCTCCAAACCATGCATCAGACATAAGAGCGACTTCACAGTCACTCCGAAGAAGTTTCATGCCCATTATCAAGCTATTTTGTAGGTTTTATACCTACCATACAGTTACCCCAAATTCACCGCACGTCCATGCACCAATCGTGCATAGGGCCTTTTTATTCCAAATACTTTTATTTTTACTCCAAAACTCTTAAAAAATAAAGTGACCAACAATGAGGGAATGATTTGAAAAAGGAAACACTTAAAAATCCTAAACCCATCACACTCAGAACCCAAGGAAAATATCGGGATACCAAATGAACTGGATCAATACCCATACTTGAAAAACTGGGCGTGACAACTTAAATAAGTGATGGCATAGTGACACCTAACTTCTTCATCATCTTCACCATTCTCACTAACTATGGTGGGTTCTTTCTAATTTTGGGTATCTTCAACACATCATTCTACAAGTTTCATTAAGCATATATCTGACCCTACTCTTTATCATGTAGACTCCTTATAAGATTTGTTCACATTTCTTGATTACCTCCTAATAAAATTAATCATTGTGTGGGTATTGAATCTAACAAAATAAACCTTTCGGTTACCTTATCCATAAATCTAAAATCAAAATATCCCGACCATTATTATCAATCCTCTTAGAATAACCAAATCACCTTGACTATATTCCTCTTTATTATCAAGGTTGTAACCCTTGTTGATAAAAAAACTAATACAATACTTTAGTAGTTCTAACAATTATCAATCATAGAATCTGATAATGTGGAATAAATAGTGGCTATAAATAAATGATATGGATAAATGGTCTTTTGAAGGAAATCATAATAATATAGGGAAAAATTTAATTTTATGACACTCTATGTGAAATCCATAATTATAAAAATATGTTCTTCTATTTAGTGATGAAAAAAAATCACTTGAAATATCAATTCATCAAGATTCTTCTACAATATATAGTGTTAAAACTATATATTCTTGGTGGGTTTGAAAATCTAGCATACATTTTGATAAATTTTATAAACTATGAAATTCTATAGTGATGTTGTTCTTCAATGGGACTCAGATAACATAAGGTGGTCATCAAATCATTGTTCTTGAATAATATTGAGGAAAGAAATGTTTTCAAGGTTTATAAATGTAAATCCCTTAAATAGTATTCAATTGGTAAATTGTTGAGGGGTGAAACCAGATTATTTTCATACGAAGTAGTTAGTGGAGAATAAATAGATAACTAGAGCCTTGGTGGATCCTTTAGGGAAGGTTAACTACAGTAATTGGAAGATCAATGGTTGGTAAATATTATGAAATATAAAAAGATTCATTCTATGAACATTTTTATTTGTAAAGTAAAGTTCTAATTTCTATAGTATAAACAACAAATTTTGTACACCAATAGTTGAAATAATAAGTGATTATTGAATATTTTGAGAATATTTTGTCCTCGTGTAAATTTATGATTGGTAAGGATGAGTTGTTTTTTTATAAATTGGTAGTCTTAGAGGGGATTATTTTGAGTCCAAATATTTCATGTAGTTAGTGATTAGTTAGATCATATATAACTTTAGTGTTTTTACCACTTATATTTAATAATGGATTATAGTATTTCTCCTTAGGTATTGGGGAATTTACCTAACCACATTAAATTCATTATGATTTTTTTGTGTTTATTTTCTATTTTTTCATAACATTCATATTTTTCAATGAAAAATATTTTTTGTTTGATACTATGCATGTAATTTCCTTCCCACTTGGAAACTCTATCATCACGTGCCTTTAAAATCCAATATGTGTTCTTTTTTTTGATGTCTGAAGGCTAGATCCATGTTGGGAGGATGACATATATAATTTATAAATAATTATGGATTAATTTAAAGTGAATTATAATTATAAATCATATATTATACCTTTATAGTGGATATTTATATTTGGATCTTTGTTTTTAATGATTATCTACCAACTAATGACCATAAAACAACCCAAAAAAATACCTTATTCATGAAATTTACTCTTTTCCTCAATGAAGTTGAGAAATAAGTGATATAATAATCCTATAAAAATTATTCATGAACTTAAGTAAGATAAAACAATGAATAAACTAACTCGAGTGAAGTGATTGATAATTTTATGATGGTTGGTGTTATCAATGAATGGGTATAATTAGGATATTAGATTAATTCTTAATAAAACCTAAATTTACTATGGAATTTAGTTTCTTATATAGATTATGAAAATTTTAAAAATTAAGATAATTATACTACATTTCTATTTGTGACTTGAGTGATTTAATTTTTTATTAGGCATATGTTTTTTATTGAGAGAAAGAAAAATTAAATTTATTCAAATTTATAGAGGTATGTTTTCATAAATTTTTAATTGATATTTCATTTAAAATCCCAGAACAACACCTGAACATAAGTGACTTGTAATAAGTGAATAAACATTTTATACCAACTATATTCGAGCACTACAGACTAAAAAACCCATAATCTTCACCAAGATATGGATCCACTGGCTCATTATCTCGAGTATCACTGATATTTCCATCAACCAGTGTACCATATTTATAGATAAAACAAGTGTGGCCACGAATCATGTATAAAGGTGTGTATAATAATACATATTAAGATTCCCCATAAACAAAAGGGTTGTAGATTTGTATTTCAGTATGAAAATAAGGGCCAAAAAATTATTCTCTCAACTCAATAAATGTGGAAAACAAAAACTATGAAAGAATTTATATGTTTATTTACCAATACAACCCTAGAATGACCTCCTAGGTAATATACTAGGGATAAACCCAAAAATTACATCGTTATATAGGACTGGGACACTAATAAAATACCATAACTCCCTATAAAAACCTACCTAATCATAAAACTAATTGAAAAACAACTCCCTTACCTACCATAATAGATATTCCACACACCTCATGGGTAAAAACCTATATAATACATTATGACATGGATGATCAAACCACATTGATCCTCCTAAGAGGGAAATTTTTTAAAAACCTCATAAAAACCTAAGGATCTAGTTTAGAATATCCCATATCTAAGGGGCCTACCATCTATGAGAAACTCCTCATATGCTCCTATCATCACTCGCCCATCAGGTAGGGTGAGAAATTGAACTCACTTGTGAATTATTGTTCCCAAAATAAATCATATACCCACATAAGACCCATCTGAATATCCCACTCTTATATTTTTTAATACTAATCCTAACTAATTATGGAGGACACAACTCAATAATTATATAATGATTGATGGGGTTAGCGACCAATAGATGACCTAATTTTTTGATTTGGTACCCTAGAACCAAATACATTATACAATAAATTTCATGTTTATTGGTGGATTTTAATATTAATTAATACCTTATCACATATTAATTATTCTTCTCCATAATATTATTATGATAATATCCTAAAATAGTTTTCCCATTGAAAAGGCCATTTCAGTTTCCCATAGTGTTGATAATATTGAAGTTATATTTCAATATTTTTAAATATTACTTATACATTTGGATAACATTATTTCGTGAGACACATGATATTGTGACTATCATTTGAGAATACATCTAAGTGGATGAGAATTCAACCCATGATATTTTTAAATGATAATATCCAAGTGGGAAGGTTATGGGAACTGGTCTAATAGTAGGAATTCTACATGTTTATATGTTATTGGATATTCCATTCTAGAACATGTGTAATTATTCTTAAACATTAGAATTATTATTAATATTTATCATGACTCGCACACTTATATGTTTTAACAAAAACCATAATTCCACATGTCTCAAAAAATTAAAAATATAGGATTCATAAAAAAATGTATGTAATTAATGTATAAGTTAAGGAAGTATTTGTCCCTTACATCATTATGGAAGTTGATACCTCATCTCTTATGTTAGCACTACTGGAAAATGGGCCTATCCCCACGGTTTTCCCCAAAACTGTGGGGATAGGTACCCCCATACCTATGGTTTTTGAAAACCATGGGCATAGGTCAATTTTCAAGACCTATACCCACGGTTTTGAAAGACCGTGGGTATAGGGGGGTCTATCCCCACGATTTTGGAAAACCGTGGGGATAGGTCCTGAAAATTCACCTATCCCCACGGTTTTTGAAAACCGTGGGAATAGGGGTACTTATCCCCACAGTTTTGGGGAAAACCGTGGGGATAGGTCTGGGTTAAAATACCTATACCCGCGGTTATAAAAACTGTGGGTATAGGTTTCATGTGTGTGCGCGGGAAGTTTTTTTTCCCCAAGAAAGAAATTTTTTTGGGCAGGAGTCCTATACCCACAGTTCTTCCCTCTATACCCATGGTTTATATAACTATATTTAACTAAATACGAATATATATACATAAAATCGGTATTGGGGTAGTGGTTAGGTGATTCTTCTGTAGCGGAGAGGTTGCAGTTCGAAACCCGCAGGCCGCATTATTTTAGGACCTATACCCACAGTTTTGAAACCATGGGGAAAAGCCTTTGACACCGTGGAAATTGGGTATGTTTCGTTGACACGGTGGCAGAAAATCTATACCCAAGGTTTTGGACAACTGTGGGTATAGGTTGAGGACCTATACTGACGTCGTTCCAGCCCACGGTTCCCAAAACCGTAGGTATAGCCTATACCCATGGTTTTAAGGGCTAAACCCACAGTTTTGAACTGTGGGTATAGGCTGTTTTTCCAGTAGTGTATAATGACACTATAGAACAAAATCTAATGGCTATGGTGTATTTAAATATTCATTTCAGGTTTTCAAGGAAATAAGTATCAAACATATATGATGATGACATGAGTATGCAACATGATAGATGAGATATCAATACAAAGGGATAATATTCCACAGTTAGCCTTCATATGTGGCTATCGATGTTGTGGTATTATCTTTTTTACTCTTTGGTTTCTTTACATTTTTCTAGACTTAAATATTAGACCATAGGAGAAACCACATAATTTTACTAAGGAAGAATCCTAGAGGGTCACACACATAGAATTTTTATTCATCTCAATTAAATTCAATTTGAAGTTTGGTAATGAGATAAATAATTTTCTCCAAACCAATGAACAGTATTAGTTAGAGATATATTGATTACAATTATTTGGTTACCACATTCATGATTGAGTTCAATATTAAAATAAATATTTATTCAATATACCATAAATATTATATTATGTTTTTATGTTTATCAAATTATTAATATTTATTATAAATGGAGAGGATGTTTGGACTGAGTTATCAGGTCCAATAGGAATGATATATTAAATATCATTTTAATAAATATAGATCTATTTATATAAATATATTCAATTTATTTTATCCATATGTTTAGTGAATTTGAAATAAATAACAATAATTATGTTATCAAATAAATATGGGGGTTTCTGAATATTAAGATAATAATAAATGTCTTATGTGAAATTAATTATTGTATAACCCACATCTATAAATCTTAGTTATATCATTTCCTAAGGTAAGATTTTTTTCACCCAACACATCTCCTATATTTATTCTCTCAACCATATGGAGATAATTCCCTATAACTATATCAAGAACCATGATATTCAACCTTCATCCTCCACTCAAGAATGGGAGAACAATAATATGTCCTTCATCCACAATGGATTGTGTGGTGATCAAAGGGAGAAATGTATGATTTTGGGTGTTGTTATGCTATCACCTAAAGTACAATCACTAATTCTTATATATCATAGAAGCATGTGTGGATCACCATTATAGGGATTTTTTTTGGATCCTCTTAATAAAATTAATGTATAATAAAATAGAATTTTGAAAGATCTAAATCTAAATCAAATAAAGAAACCATGATAAGGTATTATTCTTTTATTGAATTAATTATAAATTTTAAATGAAAATATCTTTTCATCTTGGTTTCATCCTCTATATCAGTTATCCTATAACTATGATGAGTATTAATAATTAGTCAAGACTGACTATACTTTTATATGAAATAACCTCTACTCATTTAAGAATGTGGGAGTAGACTTAACTCATATGAGGGTAAGGTTGTAAATATATATAAGTTTACATTAGAACACTAGACTCCACTAAGCTTAGTGGTAAGAACTATTCTCGAAGAATATATTTTCTGGGAAGTAAAAACCAATGAGATGGTTTATGTGTCTTTTGGTTCTTGATAAAAATATAATATTACTTTTGTAAAATTATTACAATTAGGAATTAGTAAATTGGAACATGATAATATTGACAAGTATGTATGGATTGCATGTACCCAAATCCATGGGTTCCATATTTTGGATGCTTCTAAGGCTTTGTACTACTAGTGATTATTCAAAAAAAATGGTTATATATGGTATAATCCAGTACTAATGAACTGTAATTGATTATCTAAAGGATTAAGAAACATCTAGACATATTTTATGATAGAACTATTACACAAATCATCATATTATATTCATATAAATTATAGTTTTAATATAATTTTACTATGATCATTATATTGTGTTATTCATTTCCAATTCCACCACCTTAGAGGAAACCATATAGAATATATATATATAACACAAAAAAATTAATATCCTAAAAAACATATCTATAAGGCCTGTGTATAAAGGTTTGGTGTCATTAGTAAATTTTGATAAGACATGAAAGTTACAAAAATAAAATTATATATAATAGCATGCATAGGGATCATATAATATTTGTTTCAAATAGTGAAGTGTCATATGTCTATAAAAGGTTACTGTGAGTGCAAAAGTTTTTCAAAAATAGATATGTTAGAAACATATGAAAACTGATGACATTTATTTCTATTTGTTAAGAGTATGGAATGAATTTCTTCAATATTGACTTACAGTAACAATCAAGTTCTAGGGAACAATATATTTATATATAAATCCATGGGTTTTCTAAATCTATCCATAATAATTATATTGTTAATGTATGAAAAATTTAATTTGGAATAATTCAATAATTAATAGTTATTGGTATATAATCTTTTTTGAAAAACATTATGGGGCATAGGAAGGGCTTATTAAGATAAATATAATTTCACAATATTAAGGGATAGGAATATATGTTATATTAAATGATATGTAAGGATGTTTTATACTTCTGATACATGATTCATAAAAGGTGAATATCAATCTACTATAGGAGAACTACACCAAATTGAAATTGAAACCATCCAAAAGTACTTAACAAAGTATAACTGGATATTTTATAGATGTCTCAAAAAGCAAGAATATGAGTAATCAAGGAAATTGAACACCAGTCTTTATTATAACTATTTTTTCTAGTATCAAAGTAAGGATAAGGTAATTTGGAAGAAAAACATAATAAAAATATGGTTTTCATATCTATAATATTTGATTACGATGAGGATTCTTATACATATTAAAAATTAGTTAAGAAACATCTTCTTCATATTTAGAATTACACTAATAGAATGGTTATTATCATCCTCATTATTATATCTTACTTTTTAATTAGTTAATATTTTAGGTTTCTAATATAGTAATAATATGTGGATACTCTTTGATATCACTAATTGTAGTATTTTCTCAAGGTATAAAGTTCCATTAAACATATTAGTCATAATGGAATGTGGAAAAAAACACTGACCATAGAATTATGTGGTAAGAATTCTAGATATATATATATATTGAGAAGATTCATATATATAATTTCTGATCTATAATATTATAATTCACTATTGGTAGTATTTAGGTAATAATTATTCCCATGACAATTCATATTGACATAGGATTTCCATTGGAAGATCACACACTTTGAATCCATTATCCTTAGACTAACTAAATATTGGAGTTGCATGTAAAGACCCATAAAATTGAAGGAAATTTCTTTTCTTAATTTTCTTTGGAATTTTATAAGAACAAAGTTTCTAATGGAACCTGATTCCGAGGCCCGGTGTGCCTGGAATAATTTTCCAAAGTTTAGCTCAGGTACGTTCAGTGAACGAATGAGCGGGATTTT
The DNA here is from genome assembly GCA_963277665.1 of Viscum album. Taxonomy (NCBI): domain Eukaryota; kingdom Viridiplantae; phylum Streptophyta; class Magnoliopsida; order Santalales; family Viscaceae; genus Viscum; species Viscum album. Next base: position 763,025,288 of record OY728166.1, read on the forward strand.
CTAACTTTTGAACTGGTGCTTGGAATCGAATCCCAAGGGCACCAATGGAATCACAGCACCAGTATTTGTTTAGAAACGCCTTTTCCAGAGTTTCATTTGCTCGGGTGTGGTTTTTAATTTTTGGGGTTAAGTTAAGAAATAAAATAAAAGTGGTGCGACACTTTATTTAATTTCACTTAAAGCCACTTAAGCTAAGTTAAGCGGATAAGGTGGAACCCACAATATCCTACCCACTTGGTAGGATATTTGTGAGGTGGGGCTTGCACGAGCTCCACCGTTGCTTCCCTCCTAAGTAACTCACCCGCAACCCCCCTTTTTAATGAAAGACAAACCTTACATTTTTCTGGTTAAGAAACGCCCCATTAAATTGGGCAGTTAAATTGTTACAATTAATTCTTTGAATTAATTGTTCGTTTCTTATCTTTTGAATTTAAAATTCTTATGTTGATAATAAAATAAGAGGAGGACTTATTTTATTATTTTTCAGGTTTGTGTTGTGTTAAACCTTTGGGAGAAAAAGATAAGATTCTTTGTTCTTCGACTAAGAACGCAAAGAACGCACCACTGCAGACGAAGAACGCCAATCTCCAACGGCGGATGACGGTGAGTGACGCCTTCCTTGGGTATCACCTAACGCCAACGGAAATTCTCTTCTTCCACGGTGATCTTCTTCTTCCGTGGTGATCTTCTTCTTTAGTGACGGTTAATTCCGCGACAAACGCTCGTTCGACGACAGCGTTGAGGTAGGGTTTAATTTTATTTGTTAGTTTGTGAAATCTTCCGTCACTTTCTCTTTTTTTTTGAACCACCTGTTATCGTGATAACGGGAGGAGGTCGGACCGCACGAACACGGCCGACACTCCTCCACTTTTTTGGTTGTTGGTTTTGTTGTGGCGATCAAGGCAACGCAATGTTGAAGCACCGCACAGAATTTTGATAAGGAAAGGGGAGAAGCGTCGCGCTGTCGCGCCGCGCCGTTGAAGACGAACCAAGACGCGGCTCAGTCGCGCCGCACCGTTGAAAACGAACCAAAGATGCAGCACCGTCGTGCCACACCAGAGAACCACTAAAGCACTGCGGCTGGAGCGAGGCCGCGGCGGAGGGGCGCGGCGCTGTCACGCCGCGCCGGACGAACCAAGGCCGCGGCTTGTTCCGAGCCGCGGCGGAGCAGCGGAACCGGCGGCCGGTACCGGGTCATCGGCATCAGAGCAAGGGGACCGGCCCTTGCTGGTCCCGTGGTGGCGCAGCCGGACGGCCAGTGTGGGCCGGTCGGTTCGAGGAAAACGCCGGGGGTCATAACCCCCGGCCGGTAAGCTGAGCGGCCCCATAAAGGGGTCACGGTTTCTCCACGCGGGGGCAGCACGCCCCCCGCACCGAAACGGCTCGGCCGTTCGGCTGAGCCCCTGGCCAGTGCGTCGGGCCGGCTGCCTGGCTGGTCCGCCAGACCAGGCCGCGCCCAGGCCAGTCCGGGCCGCACCCAAGCGGGCCGGACCCGGACCCCGTTCGGGTCGACCCGGTATGGGCCGACCCTGGGGGTATCGGGCCGGGTCGGACCGGGCCCGAACCGCCTAATATTGAACCCCCTAATATCAAACCTCTTTCGGTCTGTTACCCATAACATGAGCTATGGGCCTCCGATTGATGCACCTTAAGTTTCGATGCGATCCTTGGATCAAGACGGTCGTTTTGGTATATCGCACTCAAGGTTTCGGAGAACTTTGGGTTCGGCCGGGTTGGTTCGTACACGAAACCAACCGGGCCCTCGGAGCGGAAACGCTTATAACTTGAGCTCCAGACATCCGATTAACGTGCCGTCGACTTTGATGGATTCCTATAAGTGATATGGATCTTTTGGCTTACTCCGCCCAAGGTTTGGACGCAGGTGGAGTATGGTCGGATTGGTTTTGACTTAAAAATCAACCAGGCCCCTGGGACGAAAAAGCCAACAACTCTCAGACCGGGCGTCCGGTTGACGCGTCGTCTGTGGTGTTGAGTTCCTATTGACGATACGGAACTTTTGGATACATCAACTCTAGAATATGTCTCAGTTGATTTATCAGCCTCTCGGCTCGTGGATCGGACCCTCCCGAACGAGCTTGCTGTGTGCGGGAACCCTAGAGTTGGCTGCGACTGCGACGACGACGACGACGACTGTACAAAGATCCTCAGTGGATTCGACGGCGACGACTACAGCACTCAGTGATCCTACGTGGATCAGTGCTACCAATTCTGCGTGGGTCTGATCCTGTGTGGGTCAGCGCTCAGCGGTCCTGTGTGGGCCAGCCCCTACAGATCCTGTGTGGGTCTGATCCTGTGTGGGTCTTTGCGGGGGTTAGTTACCTATCGATCTTGTGTGGGTCAGATCCTTTGTGGGTCATTGCGGGGGTTAGTTACCTATCGATCCTATGTGGGTCAGATCTTTTGTGGGTCATTTCGGGGGTTAGTACCTATTGATCCTTTGTGGGTCTGACGGCATAGATGAATCAGTGGATATATCTGATCATCTCTGTCGTCATACGAAGAAGTATACCTGTGTGAGCTGAATCCTGTTTTGCTTTGCTATATGGATGGTGTTGTGCTATCCTGTGTGGATTTACTTTTTGTTTTCCTGTGTGGACTGGGTTGTACTTGAGCTCGGATTTGGATCGAACTAGAATTGATGACTTAGGTATATGTATGGGCATATACCTAAGCAGTGTCGAATGTTACTTGGTGATTGAATCTTTTCTTTGTGGATTATCCTTTGTGGATTCTGGGATACCTTCGGGGTTCATGGGGTCCCTACTGAGTAGCTTATACTCACCCCTGCACGGGATATGCCTGCACTATGTTGTGTTGGTTGCAGACGACAGACAGCGCTGATCGCAGTTGAGGCTTGCGGAGCAGGTTGGTACCCGAAGGTGGACCACTGGGCGGGACGTACTCGGATTGGATGGCTGGACCCGAGGAGCTGTGGAGGCTATCTGTACTCACCCTTTAGGTGGGACTTCCAGTGGATGGCTCGACGTTGTGGCTTTACTTTTCATTTGTTGTTTTGCCTTTCCAGTTGTACTTTACTTTCAGTTTGGGTTTGTATTCTGGCCCACTTACTTTTCCGCACTTACTCTTGTACTCAGTTTTTACTTAGTGTTTACTTCTACTACTTGCTTTCTCTGTGGTGTTTGTTTACTTTACAAAGGCAATGCCTTCCCTTTTTATAGGGATTTACACCTTGGTTCTAGTCGCCATCCCCTGGACTATGGAAGGCGGGCTTGGGGTAGTTACGGCACGGGCCCCAAGGACGGGTCGTGACAAATTGGTATCAGAGGAGTTCAGTTTTACCGCAGAACTCAGGACTCTGATCTTTTTCTATGTGAAGAAATAGTTTAAAGAGTATTGGGTGTGGTTATCAGTCCAGGGAGTCCAGTGTTGGTGCGGCGGCCGACGTATCCATACACCAGGACCCTGACTTCTGATTTCCGACTTAATGCACGAAAACATTTATTGCATGTGTGTTTCAAGTTTTCTTTGTGATTACTTTATGTCAGCTCACTAGGTATACTGTTTGACCGTGGTGCACCTGTTTCTTTTCAGGATGGCCCCACGACGGCAGCCAGCTAGTGTTCTGAGAGTTACGCATGGCGACATCCCACCGGGCGATGAGGCCTAGGTACACGGCCCTTTGACAGCTAAGGCACTGGCGGTACCTCTACCCTCCGAGCCACCGATGCTTCCAGCCCCAGCCGCTAACGATGCACATCACCTTAGTGCACTGCACGAGTTTCAGCGCCAGTGACCCCCCAGGTTCCGCGGGGAGATGGACCCTCAGGCAGCCGAGGATTGGCTGGAGGCAGTGGTACGAGTTTTCAGGTTAGTGAGGACACCAGCAGACCTCATGGTGATCCTCACAGCGAGCCTACTGCACACGGCAGCAGGAAGATGGTGGAGCTTGATGCTCCAGCTGCACGATGAGGCATCTATCCTCTAGACATACTTTGAGAGCCTCTTTTGCTCAGAGTTCTTCACAGCCACCCTCCGTGCAGTGCACATCCAGGAGCTTTTACAGCTACGGCAGGGCAGCTTGACGGTCGCCCAGTACTCGGTGAGATTTACCGATCTCTCGCGCTACTCGACAGACATGGTACAGGACCCATTCTTCCGGGCCCGGACCTTTGAGAAGGGGTTGAGGCATGATATCAGGGCATCGTTGATCTCCCTATGCATTCCGACTCAGGCAGTAGTACTGGAGCGAGCCCTTTTGATCGAGAGATTTCTTGATGAGTCTACATCAGCAGCGAGACCTACCGTAGGGTGTCAGGTAGCAGAGTCTTCTACAGCGGGCAGTTGACGGATGACTCATGGGTCTAGGTAGACTAGACCCTCAGGAAGACGGCCTCAGGACACTAGCTCAGTAGTGCGGGGCACATAGCACGGAGCCAGTCTTTCGAGAGGCAGGCATTGCTACACATGCGGCGGGCAGGGCCACATGTCTCGTGATTGCCTGACCCGCCGTGCCGAAAAGCAGCAGACGGTTGAGGGGCCACCCAGGTAGAGGCATAGGGTTGACTGTGGCGGTCTGCAAGGAGTAGGCGGACGAGGTAGAGGAGTTGGCCGAGTAGCGGTTGGTGGGCGATGCTTTGAAGCTCTACCACCACCACCACCAGGAGGTCCACCCCGACCATAGGGAGCTGGAGGGCATAGATAGGCACAGCTCTAGGCAGTGGAGGCCTATGACCACGGCGCGCCAGAGATGATTTCAGGTACTATCTGTTTCTATTCCACCCTTTTTGCAGTTCTTATAGACACAGGAGTGAGTCATTCTTTCATAGTCGCTGCCCCTCTTTGGAGCTTGGAGATGCCGACAGAGCTGTTGGCTCGATCCTTACGGCTAGAGACTTCTACGGGAGTATACTCGATGATTACGCACTGGTGCCGGCAGTGTGAGATTACTCTAGGAGGCGAGAGCTTCGACTGGGATCTTTTTGTAGCGGCGTTGAGGCCTTACAACGTCATCTTGGGAATGGATTGGTTATCTACAGTCCATGCTCAGATTGACTGTATTAGGCGCAAGGTGTGATGTGTGCGCACCGACAGGAGCAGGTTCAACTTCATTGGCGAGAAGGGAGCCTTCGAAGCATAGGATGGAATCTCGCAGAGGAGAGGACAGACGATCACTCATCAGTTGGCTAGCCTCATCCTAGGAGCAGTTGACGTGCAGAGTCCTAGTTTTCTTGCAGTGGTGGATCAGTATGTGGACGTCTTTCCCGAAGACGTTCCAGGACTACCTCCTCGTAGATAGGTAGAATTTTATATTGATTTTTACCCCAGGATAGCCCTGATATCCACCCCAGCATATCGGATGGCTTCCTCTGAGCTTCGAGAGCTACGGGTACAGTTGGAGGACTTCCAGGGCAAGGGATTCATCTGACCCAGTGTTTCACCCTGGGCTTCCCCGATATTGTTCACCAAGAAGGCGGACAGGAGCTTGCGACTTTGTGTCGACTATCGTCGCCTGAACCAGGTGGCAGTGAGGAACAAGTATCCGCTACTGAGGATTGATGAACTCTTCGATCAGCTCAAGGTAGCACGGTGGTTCTCAAAGATAGACCTCAAGTCAGGCTATCATCAGCTCAGAGTTTGGAACGAGGATGTGCAGAAGACGGCCTTCAGATGTCGGTATGGCCACTATGAGTTCTTGTTTGTGCCCTTCGGAATAACCAATGCTCCAACAGTGTTTATGGGCCTCATGAACAGGATCTTTTAGCCATACCTCGATCGATTTGTCATGGTCTTCATCAAAAACATTTTGATATACTCGAAGACTAAGGAGGAGCACGCCTACCACTTTCGGGTTGTACTGGACACACTCCGAGAGCACCAGCTTTATGGCAAGCTCTCGAAGTGTCAGTTCTTGATACGTGAAGTACACTTATTGGGATACGTCATCTCTGAGGTGGGAGTTTCAGTGGATCCTGTGATGATCGAGGCAGTGCTAGCTTGGGAACCACCCAGGAGCATGACGGAGGTACGGAGTTTCTTGAGACTAGCTTGATACTATCGGAGATTTGTGCCAGACTTCTCCAGAGTTGCGGCACCACTCTCAGCTTTGAAAAAGAAGTGGAAACCCTTTGTGTGGTCAGACATATGTCAGTAGAGCTTCCAAGAGCTGAGATAGAGATTGACCAGCACACCTATCTTGAGGTTGCTGGAGGTGGGAGTAGGGTACGTAGTCTACTGTGATGCATCAGGGACTGGACTCGGATGTGTCCTAATGCAGGAGCGGGCGGTGATCGCCTATGGATCACGCTAGTTGAGGCCGCATGAGTAAAACTACGCTACTCATGACCTGTAGTTAGCAGCAGTGGTCTTCGCTCTAAAGACATGGAGACACTACCTGATGGGCGAGCTCTTTACAGTCTTTTCTGACCATCAGAGTCTCAGGTACATCTTCTCTCAGAAGGACCTGAACCTGAGACAGCGGCGATGGCTTGAGTTCCTCCAGGACTATGACTTTGAGATAGTCTATACTCCTGGGAAGGGTAACGTGGTAGCTGATGCTCTCAGCATGAGGACGGGCATTCAGCTACTTGAGGAGGCGACAGAGCAGCTGGCCGCTTTACAGATATCCTTCATGGATAGAGATGGATCAGCCTTCCTTCAGTCTCTCACAGTCACCCCTCCACTACTACAGTGGGTCAGAGAGGCACAGCGTGGGGACGCTGACTGTGAGACACGGCGTGCACAGATATCCTCAGGATAAGAACCTAATGGTTTCTACTTAGGAGGAGAGCACGACGTCCTTTTCAGAGGACATACCTTGGTACCAGTTACTTTACGGGAGGAGGTGCTGGGAGAGTTTCATACTTCCCCTTTGGCGGTACATCCTGGAGTGGAGAAGATGTACCAGGATCTCGGACGACAGCACTGGTGGCCGGGCATGAAGAAGGTTGTGGCAGAGTTTGTTTCTCGATGCCTCACCTACCGGAAGGTGAAGGCAGAGAACCAGGTACCAGTAGGCTTGGTACAGCCCTTGGAGGTCCCGGAATGGAAGTGGGACGGGATATCTATGGACTTCGTGACTGGACTTCCACGCACTTCCAGAGGTCACGACCCCATTTGGGTGATTTTCGACCGACTCACCATGTCGTCTCACTTCTTACCCATCAGATAGCAGGGCTCAGTGGAGAGCTTGGGATGTCTCTACATTCAGGAGATTGTACTGCTTCACGGTGTTCCATCATCTATCGTCTCCAGTCGAGATGCTCGCTTTACTTTCCGGATTTGGAAGGGGTTACAGGAGGCGTTCGGGACGCAGCTACGTCTGAGCACCGCCTTTCACCCTCAGACAGATGGTCAGACGGAGAGGACCATACAGACTCTCGAGGACATGCTCCGCGCATGTGTCCTCAACTTTGGTCGCATCTGGGAGGACCACCTACCCTTGGTGGAGTTTTTTTACAACAACAGCTACCACTCCACCATCGGGATGACACCATACGAGGCGTTGTACGGCCGACCTTGCAGATCTCTTTTGTGCTGGACAGACCCTGGGGAGTCATCACTTGTGGGACCGGAGATGGTCCAGGCCACGATAGAGAAGGTCTAGGTCATCCAGGAGCGGATGAGGATAGCTCAGAGCTGGCAGAAGTCTTATACTGATAGGAGGCAGAGGCCACTAGAGTTCAATGATGGCGACCACGTCTTCTTGCATGTCTCACCTCGACATGGATTACGGAGATTTGGCTGAGGCGGAAAGTTGTCTCCATGCTTCATCAGACCATTCCAGGTCCTCAGCAAGATTGGTGAGGAGGATTATCACCTTGCTCTATCACCTCAGTTTCAGTGGGTGCATGACGTCTTCCACGTATCTCAGCTGAGGAGATACGTGCACGACCTGATGCATATCATTGACCATGGGGAGATAGACGTTGATGATGGGGCGACTTTTGCAGAGGTTCTGGTGGAGATCGAGGATCGACAGGACAAGGTCCTACGTGGACGGTCGATTCCTCTAGTGTGCATCAAATGGCATCACGGGAACTTCCAGGAGAGCACTTGGGAGCGGGAGGCTCAGATGCGTGCTCAGTACACACATTTGTTTCCGTATTTTTTGATGTGTCTTTACGGGGACGTAAAGCCCTGAGGTGGGAGTGATGTAAAGACCAGTAAAATTCAAGGAAATTTTTTTTCTTAATTTTTTTTGGAATTTTACAAGAACGTAGTTTCTGACGGCACCTGATTCCGAGGCCCGGTGTGCCCGGAATCATTTCCCGAAGTTTAGCTCGGGTGCATTCAGTGAAAGAACGAGTGGGTTTTTCTAACTTTTGAACCGGTGCTCGGAATCGAATTCCAAGGGCACCAATGGAATCGCAGTGCCAGTATTTTCTTAGAAATGCCTTTTCCGGAGTTGCATTTGCTCGAGTGTGGTTTTTAATTTTTGGGGTTAAGTTAAGAAATAAAATAAAAGTGGTGCGACACTTTATTTTATTTCACTTAAAGACACTTAAGCTAAGTTAAGTAGATAAGGTGGAACCCACAATATCCTACCCACTTGGTAGGATATTTGTGAGGTGGGGCCCGCACGAGCCCCATCATTTCTTCCCTCCTAAGTAACGCACCTGCAACCCCCTTTTTAATGAAAGTTAAACCTTACGTTTTTCTGGTTAAGAAACGCCCCATTAAATTGGGTAGTTAAATCATTACAATTAATTCTTTGAATTAATTGTTCATTTCTTAACTTTTGAATTTCAAATTCTTATGTTGATAATAAAATAAGAGGAGGACTTATTTTATTATTGTTGGGGTTTGTGTTGTGTTAAACCTTTGGGAGAAAAAGAGAAGATTCTTTGTTCTTCGACGAAGAACGCGAAGAACTCACCACCGCCGACGAAGAACGCCAATTTCCGATGGCGGACGACGGTGAGTGACGCCTTCCTCAGAGATCACCTAACGCCAATGGCGATTCTCTTCTTCCACGGTGATCTTCTTCTTCCGCGGTGATCCTCTTCTTCTGCGATGGTTAATTCCACGACGAACGCTCGTTCAACGACAGTGTTGAGGTAGGGTTTTATTTTATTTGTTAGTTCGTGAAATCTTCTGTCGCTTTCTCCTTTTCTTTGAACCGCCTGTTATCGTGATAACGGGAGAAGGTCGGACTGCATGAACATGGCCGACACTCCTCCCCTTTTTTGGTTGTTGGTTTTGTTGCGGCGATCAAGGAAACGCGGTGCCGAAGCACCGTGCGGAATTTTCATAAGAAAAGGGTGAGAAGCGTGGCGTCGTCGCGCCGCGCCGTTGAAGACGAACCAAGACGCGGCGTCGTCGCGCCGTGCCGTTGAAGACGAACCAAGACGCGGTGCCATCACGCCACGCCATTGAAAACGAACCAAAGATGTGGCGTCGTCACGCCGCACTAGAGAACCACTAAAGCACCGCGGCTGGAGCGGGGCCGCGGCAGAGGGGCGCGGCACCGTCGCACTACGCTGGACAAACCAATGTCGTGGCCTGTTCCAAGCCGCAGCGGAGCAGCGGAACCGGCGGCCGGTACCGGGCTGCCGACATCAGAGCAAAGGGACCGGCCCTTGCCGGTCCCGTGGTGGCGCAGCCGACCGGCTGGTGCGGGCCGGCCAGTTCGAGGAAAACACCAGGGGTCATAACCCCCAGCCAGCTAACTGAGCGGCCCCAAAAAGGGGTCGCGGTTTCTCCATGCGGGGGCAGCGTGCCCCCCGCACCGAAACGGCTCGGCCCTTCATCTGAGCCCCTGGCCAGCGCGCCGGGCCGGCTGCCTGGCCGGTTCTCCAGACCGGGTCGGGCCACGCCCAAGCGGGCCAGACCCGGACCCAGTTCGGTTCGACCCGGTACGGGCCGACCTTGGGGGTATCGTGCCGGGTCGGACCGGGCCCGAACCCCCTAATACTGAACCCCCTAATACCGAACCTCTTTCGGTCTGTTGGCCATAACTTGAGCTACGGGCCTCCGATCGACGCACCGTTAGTTTCGATGCGATCCTTGGATCGAGACGGTCGTTTCAGTATATCACACTCAAGGTTTCGGAGAACTTTGGGTTCGTCCGAGTTGGTTCGTACACGAAACCAACCGGGCCCTCGGACCGGAAACACTTATAACTTGAGCTCCAGACATTCGATTGACGTGTCGTCGACTTTGATGGATTCCTCTAAGTGAGACAGATATTTTGGCTTACTCTGTCCGAGGTTTGGACGCAGGTGGAGTATGGTTGGGTTGGTTTTGACTTAAAAACCAACCGGGCCCCTAGGACGAAAAATCCAATAACTCTCAGACAGGGCGTCTGGTTGACACGCCGCCTGTGGCACTGAGTTCCAGTTGACAATACAGAACTTTTGGATACATCAACTCTGGACTATGTGTCAGTTGATGTATCAGCCTCTTGGCTCGTGGAGTGGACCCTCCCGAACGAGCTTTCTGTGTGTGGGAACCCTAGAGTTGGTTGCGACCGCGACGACGACGACGAATGTAGAGAGATCCTCAGTGGATTCGACGGCGACGAATACAGCACTCAGTGATCCTATGTGGATCAGTGCTACCGATCCTGTGTGGGTCCGATCCTGTGTGGGTCAGCGCTCAGCGGTCCTGTGTGGGCCAGCGCCTACAAATCCTGTGTGGGTTCGATCCTGTGTGGGTCTTTGCGGGGGTTAGTTACCTATCGATCCTGTGTGGGTCATATCCTTTGTGGATCATTGCGGGGGTTAGTTACCTATCGATCCTGTGTGGTTCATATCCTTTTTGAGTCATTGCGGGGGTTAGTACCTATCGATCCTTTTTGGGTCTGACGGCATAGACGAATCTGTGGATATATATGATCATCTCTATCGTCATACGAAGAAGTATACCTGTGTGAGATGAATCCTATTTTGCTTTCCTATGTGGATGGTGTTGTGTTATCCTATGTGGATTTACGTTTTGTTTTTCTTGTGTAGACTGGGTTGTACTTGAGCTCAGAGTTGGAGCGAACTGGAATTGATGACTTAGGTATATGTATGGGAATATACCTAAGCAGTGTCGAATGTTACTTCATGATTGAATCTTTTCTTTGTGGATTATCCTTTGTGGATTCTGGGAGACCTTCGGGGGTCTCGGGGTCCCTACTGAGTAGTTTATACTCACCCCTGCACGGGCTATGCCTGCACAATGTTGTGTTGGTTGCAGACGACGGACATCGCTAATCGCGGTTGAGGCTTGCGGAGCAGGTCGGTACCCGGAGGTGGACCACTGGGAGGGACGTACTCGGAGTGGACGGATGGACCCGAGGAGCTGTGGAGGCTATCTGTACTCACCCTTCAGGTGGGACTTCCAGTGGATGGCTCGACGCTGCGGCTTTACATTTCAGTTGTTGTTTTCCCTTTCCAGTTGTACTTTACTTTCATTTTGGGTTTGTATTCTGGCCCACTTACTTTTCCGCACTTACTATTGTACTCAGTTTTTACTTAGTGTTTACGTCTACTGCTTTTTAGCTCTGTGGTGTTTGTTTACTTTAAAAAGGCAATGCCTTCCCTTTTTACCGGGATTTACACCTTGGTGCTAGTCGCCAGCCCCTGGCCTATGGAAGGCGGGCTTGGGGTAGTCACGGCACGGGCCCTGAGGACGGGTCGTGACATTGCACCTATATGGTAGTTCCCTATCTCATTACTCTAAAGGGAAAGAACATCCTCACCCACACTAGTGTTTAAAAAGGGGAGTGATATATCTTATTCATGCCCCATAAGGGGGTATCAACCATCAGTAAGGTGAATACACACACACTCATCCCCACCCCACTAGAGTGGTACAACGAAGAGGAGAAACTTGGTGCACCATGTGCACCAAAAGACCCAAAGAATCAAATTATCCATGAAAATTGAATTCATCCACCACTGCACCATCAATTACCTATCACATCAATGGGCTCATTCCTCACTAGGTTATGTAAGACTAATATGAATTTTAAAAATGTAGAGCATCAAAACTATCATTGCTACTCGATCTCTATAACCATCATGTTATCCCTCAGATAAGGACCATCCCATACCTCAATTTGGTAGCTCCGTGAAGCCTGTTGAAGAGAATAAAGTACAGGTATCATTCTTTTTTGGGAGTTATAACACCATTAATATATGGGATGACCCAAACCTCATCCCATGATAAAATTTTTAGGGATTTAAAAAACACCATCTCCAAATAACTCTCACCACATAGTCATTATAACTGGTGATTTGATGAATGGGAGACATGGAAAATAATATGCAAAAACCCAGTCAATATCCTATAGTAACTCACATGATAATATAGGGTGATTATATGTCATACCAGTAAAGAACTATCCCCAAAGACTACAACCTAAGGGGTGTGTATGACTCCACACCCACTTATCCAAAACCACATACACCAACTCAAAACAAGTTTTATGGTAGGAGGGAAATTTTTTAGAGTTACATATTTGTCTATAAGTCCCATCAGACCACTATATTATGTAGAATAATTTACAAATTCTAGTAAAACACCTACTCTAATGAAATATATATCTACAAAGGATATATATACATTACAAAAACTCCTATATATTTTCAATATTATATTACATGTGAGGGGATAACATCCCAACGTTAGAATATTGCTTAGGGGTTTATTAACCTTGCACATGTTCGGCATCATCACCAAATCATGTCATTATCACTAGGTGAATAAGATCTCCAACCAGCTCAGAATTGTTTCACAGTGTCCTTATATCATGAAGATAAATACACCATTATGTTCTCCATGGAAAGATACTTGGAATGGACTATTTACTTCCCCAAATCTGGCTACATAGATAGAAGACATTCCAAACCCCTATAAGGGGAAGGTACACAACATGTACCATAGTGTACATGGAATGTGCACCCAACACCTCCATCTAAATGTGTAGCATTGCCATAAATAGTGTTTATTTTAATAATATATGTTGTTCCTCAAGAAAATATAATATGTAAGATATATGGAGTATTGGGTCGTGTACCCTAGCTTAAGACATGTCTTGTAACTATAAATGACATATACTTATACATTCCATGTACCACATGGGATGTGTGTATTTGTCTATATAAACCCTCCATAATTTGGGTAACCAATAGACCTAAACAGTGTTTCGGTGTGACCTACTCTCTATGTGATCACTATCTTCGACCAACATTACACTAATGAACTAATCAGTGTGGTGGCCTCGAATACACATAGTGTGATTAGGATTTCCATACCCAGGTCACAACATCCTCCCTACTTTTTTAAAATCCCATCCTTGAAAAATTAACATCCCAAAAGGACCTCTAAGAAGCCTATTTTCCAATCCTCAAGCATAAAGATAACATGACCTCAAATGAGCTACTTAATCTTCTAAAGGTATGTATATCCACAAGGCCCTATAATGACACTCCAATCAAGATCTCATACATTCTTGATCGCTAATTTCAAGGATTCCAGATATGAGACACTCATTCCCCTAAAAAATTCTTCTATCTTTAACCCTTCATAGGTCAAGCTTCCAATACAGGTGAAACACTCCCTTCAAAAAATTTAACAATTCATTTCACCCAAATTATTTTCCTCTAATTATGGGATTCACATCAATTCCAATATAAATCACATCTAGGTTCCATTTGTATCACTCAGATACACTCCACCTAAAAAGTCATTTACCATTGGGAAATCATGATCTCCACCTTCAAAAAAGGAGACCCTGGGGAATGTCATATCAGGATAGGATAATAAAATTCAACTCTTCCTTTAAGTTCCTCAACAAGAGGCATACTTTCCCATGAGGTCATATGGACAATCATCATCATCCAATAAAAAATAACATGAATTTTTGTTTTCCAACATAGTATATTAGGATACCATCGATCCTCCCATAACTATTTTCCATCCAATATAGGAGCAACATATATGAACCTCTGACCTCACTCAATGTTTCATCAATTATTAAAAATATATCCATCCAAATTAGAAATGATGGTTGAAATCTACCGAAAACCAACATATTCCAATACCATCATGTGTAATAATAATTCTCATTTCACACCTTGAGTTACCACATGGGGTAACCCACTGAATTTATCTCTGCACTACACTTCTAAACACATAGTTGAGGGGACTGAACACCTCTCAGTTAGATACTCATGAAAATCAAACCCACGCTATCTAAACCTACTCCACCTTAGTAAATAGCCAAGATCAACTCTATAATCATAATTAATCACTATTCATATGGATCCATCCATTAGAAAACATTGATAGGAAGTATATATCAACCTTTAATTATAATTTTCAAAAACCTCTGGAACTAGTCTTTTCCAAAAAAAACATACAATTCAACTCTATGACCTCACTCGGGACATCCATCACATAATATAATCATACCTTACTATAAAACTATAGAATTTATCCTCTAGAATAATAAAAATTCAGAATAAAAAGCTTTCTAACTAGTAAAATAATCAGTTGAAACTCCATAAGGGTTGGTCCTACTCATCATATATGTCTCACTTCCTGATTAAAGGGGAACACAAACCACCTACACAATATCAAAACAACCTAAAATTTTTCCATCCACTTGAACTCAGGAAATAAATGATAATATTAAACCAATGATATCATAGGTGGGAAACACTCTTCCTTAGTTGAACCTATGGAGTAATTTCTCTATCAAATTAATATCACACCTATAGCAAAATTGAGGTCATATTATCACCTCCAATGAGTCTTTATTCCAGCGGAACTAGAATAAATAATACACAGGGATATATGGATACTTGAAAACCAATACAACATCGAGATAATAGCATGCACTTGTGTTAAAAAATTCTATAATCAAGGGAAATTTTCATAAATCGCACCTTGTGACACCTTGGTCATTACTCAATTAAAGCATCATATATATCACATCCAGGGATAAAAATACTCATGACCATCACCTATCATCTAACTACCATCTACTTGAAATGATATATTCACAATGGATTCCCAAAATGAATGATAAGGAACATATTATCCAACAAATGCTTCTAATCCTAACACCCAATCCATCATACTCATCATCCTAAACATTTTAAAGTTCAATAGGCCATATAAACCCCTATAAATGCTACTTACTAGAGCTTTGGTATCAATTTAGAGATCAAAAATAGATTTCATGCATCGAATAAACTCTTATCAAAATCTAAACTATACAGAGGGACTCACACCTTGTTGAGTGACCTCAAACCGTTTAAGGGAGTATCGATCTCACTATTAGTGAATCTAAACCACATCAATCTCTATATAAGGAATAATCATACCCAATATCTAGTTGATACCGACTCCTATGTAGTATGGGGAACTCACACTCTAACAATATCAAGGGATTGCCCACCCCATTCTTGAATGAAGGACCTACTCCTTCTGTATGGTTTTTTCCACCACAGTATCAATGAGGGAGTAACGAACTCCACGATCTCATATTGGGTAATAGCACCACACTGGAAGGATCCTCAAATGAGGGATTAGTAATTTTGATGGAGAATCACATTCCCTGAATAAGCTCTTTTATGGTAATACTAACCTTGTAAGTGGAGGATCTCACAGACGAAGTGGTGGGAAATAGCGGCCCAGCCTATGAATCAACAAGGTCACACCCTAGAATCCACTCAATTCCTAGAGGAATTATCAAGAGAGAATCAACTTAGGAGTTCACTCATTTATGAGTACTCCTGTCAATCCCTTGATCCAAAAACGGCACTTTTTCATCTCTAGATAAATCATTCCATGAGGGGAATCAATGTTCTCATTTCATTATGATATCTTAGAAAGTATTATATCACACCTTGAAACTAAAAATGCTCTTACCACTATATGACACATGGACCTACTCTAATTTTATCTATAAATAATTCCCTAGTAACTAAAGGTAGTCAGTAGATTATCCAACTTCTTTTATATGAATTCATTAGTTTACATATATTATCAAGGATTTCCAACCTATCAAATAAACCTAAGAACTTTCTAGAAATTTTTCCCCCAAATTTCCAAACCAAACTCATTAGAAATCTATCGAAAAATATTACCTCTATGAACACCCTCATAGATACCAATATAATAAAAATGGACCCCTTGGTTCCCCTTCTTGGTTGATGATGTTCCAAAATTTCCACCCCAAGATCATCTCTAGTTGGCTAGGGGTTGGTGACTAGCACCATGAAGGAACATATCACATATCGAAGGCCCTATATAATATAACTTGCATATTAATAGATCACTAAAAAACCATAAAATCACATCAACTCATGGATAAAATATATTTAAAATTATTAAATGGATGCAAACATTTTCAAAAAAACCCATTGTTGTATATATAAAAGAGATTATAAGAGGGAAAAATACAAGGCTCAAAATAATATAATGCTACTTGACCTCGAGTGGTAGTGAATAATAGAATAATTATATCCCACCAACTCTAGTAGAGCACTTCCTACTATGTCACCCACTAGATCCACCATGCTTCAGCTCCATGAGCTCCACTGTCTCCACTCACTCTAACATCTCTAACAATCTATGCACCATCTACAGATACAAAAAAGTGTGAGCATCTATCCCATGAAGGGGTGAGTTTATAAATTCCCAATGGGACACCTAACAGTCAAATAGGTGATAATTTCATAGAAAATCAGGAACCTAAGGGCATAACCTTACAACAAACCATAATAATCATAAGGGAAACACCGTTTATGGAAGAAGTTACTACTTCACTTCGAAATACGATCATGACATGATACCATGAGGAATATAAAAAGTATAAAACTAAATGAAATGTCATTATATATGATAATAAATCCATAAAACAATAACATACCTCAGGAGAAACACCTCCCTACTCATAAACGTTAGGGTAAAACACCTCCCTACCTATACACAATAGATACGCCACACACCTCTAGAGTAAACACCACCCTAATATGTCATAATATGGAATATTAAACCACATTGATCCACATGAAGGGGGTATAAAAATCATAATCACTTAAACAAATATTTGGGATCTACTTAGGATAATCCCTACCAAAGTGGTTAAACATTTATGAGAAACTCCTCATACACTTGCATCACAACTCCCCAATAATATAGGGTTAGAAACTAAACTCACCAATGAATAATAGTTCATATAATAACTCCTCAAACCATAGACATCCCATGTAGATACTAGTCTCCCTGAGTCTATAATACTTAGCCTAACAAAAATGGGGTCTTTCCTTGAGAACGAAAAAAAAATCTTGAGGGGGTAAAAATGAGGCACCCACAATCCATTCCATGGGGGATTCTATTGCCCCATCCCACTAATGGGAAAACAAATATTTATCCATGAAAGTGTTTAAAAAGGGGAGTCTAAATACCTATATATTCCAGAAAGGGGGAAAATAAACCATTTATAAGGTGATTCCATATCACCTATGCCCCACTCCAGTTGAGAGGTACATCGAAGGATATAAAATTAGTGTACCATGTGAAGTAAAAAACCTTGATCACTAGATTATCCACAAAACTTAAATTCCACCACTACTACACCATCAATCCTATAGTGCATCAGGGGACACATGCCTCAGTGAGGTATGTAGACCAGGAAAAGGAGTTTCCAACCTTGTGTATCTAAACCGTCCTCTATACTCGATCTATATAAAAATTATTCCATGACTCACCTAAGGGTAAATCTACACCTAAATTAGTGAGACATATGAAACCTTTCACCTAGAATGGATAAATATCACAACATGTATCTACTATATTTCCCTCATACCTTGATAAAATCATGAGGGAGTTCCCAAATCCCATATCCAAACCATTATCACCACATAATAATTATAATTTATCCTCTAATGAAATGTATCAATCAAAAATAATCAGTATCCACCTACTCAATCTCATATATTAACTCACATTATGCTATAAATTAGAGAGACTATCCATCATCCCAGGTAGAAACTTCCCAAAAATACCAAAATGTAAGGATATTTTATAAATAACTCATTATCCTCCAATAGAAACCACATACACCCACTAAACAAAGGGTTCATAAATGTATGAAAATCTCCAAGAGTTTTATGTTCTTCCATAAGTCCCATCGGACCAGCATGCTAAGAAGAGGTGTCGTTGAAGTCTAGGAAAACCTCTTTCACTCATGAATCTAGTATCCACCAAGGAACTATACCTAGTAAAAACTCATATATATTTATAATCTATAATTATATGTGAGGGATCCATTCCCAAACCTCAGAATATTTCCTGGGGATTTACCGACCACACACCTGCTCTATATCATCACCAAGATCCCATCATTATTTATGTGTGTCTTAGATCACCAACAAACCCCAATTTTTCTCACATAGTGCCTTTTTTGATGACGTTGAATCCACCATTTTCTTCCAAGAAAATATACTTTTAATAGACTAATTACTTTTCTAAAACAAGATATAAGGTGATAAAACACATAGAACACCAATATGGGGATAGTACACAATGTGAACACCCAATGACTCCCTCTACATGTGTACCACACCTCAAGTTGGAATGAATTTTACAAATTCATATAATTCCTCAAGTATCACCTATAATATAATCCCAAAAGTCTATCAATTCATATAAACCGATATGGCGTGTACTTCTACCTGTTATGTACCTCACATGGGGTGTACGACTGTGTATATGGTCACACATACCCAATATACCTAAAAACAAGTGGATGTAACCTATAAAATGTATGGTCAAAATATTCTTCCTTTATCATACTGATGAACTATACAACATGTGTTCACAGAACTACAAGCCATGTAATCAGGATCTCTAATTATTGGTGCTCTATAAACTACATGAATCACTCATTTCACCTCAAATCACCCCACTACAAGATCTAATCCATCACAATTAGTCATAATTTCAAAATGAATATTAATAAATCCATGTAAATTAGTGTTATTAGAAAATAAAAATAATGATACCCACCTTATGGTTAATGGTTGTAGCTTCATGTTTGGTTTGGAACTCTATCACTGCTGCCTCATGATCAGGATCTGATAATGTATCTCTCACAAGACTCCACCTACCTCTTCCACATTATCCCTTTGTTCAAGAGGTATCAAATAGGTAAGGTCCCATCCTTAACATTATGATAAATGGGTAGAGAAAGTATTGGGGGAAAATAAAATAAAAAATAAATAAATAAAATTCCCATAAATAGTCTGACCTAGGACCCACAACCCAAACGGATTTTATACCTCGCTTTAGTTAAACCCATGCTGTGGAATTATCCATGAATTTTTAATTCACATCAAGAACATTGTTCGGAGATATCAATGTTTTCACATGTGGTAATCAAGAATATTTATTTAATAAATATTATATATCCTAAAAATAGTTTTTTATTGGAATCATAGAAAATGTTATCCCATAGGTAAATTTATAATCTCGATATCAATAGAACCATTATAAAATTTTTTGGAGTTATTTTTATAATATAAATTAATATTTTACCCTTTATAATTCCATTAGGCTTTGGAACTCTAAAACGAGTTAAGTCATCCAGATGGGAAAACTAAGGTTTCTATAATTGAATCCTAAATTAAGTGTCAAAAATGAAGGGAATCATTTTTAATTATGGAAAGCATTGTTATTGCTGACATAATTCCCAAAAATAAATAAATAGGTTTAATATATTATTAATACTGTAAATTCTAAGTAATAACATTGTAGAAATGAATTGTTTTATTTAGAATGGTATTAGACACCATCTACACATTAATACATTATTTTGAATATTTATTGGGGTTTAAAATTAAATAAGGATTTATGAAGTTGGATTTGATTATAAATAAAGTGGGAATAGCTTTTCTTATAGATAAAATAATTCAAAGGGCAAGTAAAATATCAATGAATTTAGAGATCATATATTTGAATGTAAATTTTCTTCTCATTTTTTTACTTATTTGATAAGAAAATTTATTTACTAAATCAATGTTGTTTTTAATAAAATGTGATATATTTTTTATATATGTGGTGTATTATTTTATTTGTTTTATAAAAAGGTTTGATAACAACTGATAAAAGATGTTTTATCCAAAATAAATATATTTTAACCATGTATATTTTAAGATATATAGTGAAGAGTTTCCACTATCAATTAGTAGTATTTTTAATAAATAAGTACTATCTTTTTATGATATTGGTCTAAATACATAAAATTTCATATAAGATTCAATTTTTAGGTTTTATTTATCCGTATTCTAGAAAAAATAAATAAATGTAAAAAATATTACATCAAAATCTTTTTTTGAAAATATATTTTTGAGAAAATGTAATTTTTAAGAGGGTAGTGGTAGTATGTTTGATTTCACTAGTTTTTAAAATATAATAAATAAATATAGATATTGAACTAATTAAAATAATATCATTATATAATTTAGGATATAAGTGTAAAATAAGAGTTTATGGTAATATTTATATTGTTTTTTATTATAAGTGATCTCAAATAAATATTACATTCTTAGAAAAGGTTTTAAATGTTATGAATATTAAGAAATAAAAGATAAAATATATCATAATATTAGATATTATGAAGTAAACAAATTTGAATATAGTGTTCAAACAATATTATATTTGGATTTTTATTTCTAATATCACTGGTATATGAATTATCATTCTTCGATGTTGGGATATTGTTATAAGAGTTTAGTGAGATGTCTTTTTGATCATATGGTAACAAGGTATTATAGTAGTTATCACATAAGCGATATGAAAAGTGTTATATATAAGGATATTTATTTTATTAAACCATTTAATGAATCAAATATAAGAATATTAAGGTTTTATGTAATAGATATTAAAATTCATCATAATATAGGATATTATGATGTACCTTTACTTCAATGTTGGGTTTAAATTTTTATATATAAGGATTATGAATCCTAATATCACTATTATACATGTGATCCCACTTCAATTTTATGATTTTATTAAAATATTTTGGTGGTATGGTTTATTAATAATATTGTTACATGGTAATGTTTCTTGTGCCACATTAGTGATTTCCCAAGTTTTACATATGATGTAATATATTAAAGAAAATTTTTTACTGTATCAAATACAAGGATACAGATATTTTACGCAATAGAACATAAAATACATCATAATAATGATATTATGAAATAATTTTATTTTATTATATTGTTCAAACTATTTTATATAAGTATTTTGAATCCTAATATCACCAGTATAAAAATGATTTTCTTTAATATTGAGATCTTATTACAATAGATGTTTTGGATAGATTATCAACTAGAGAAAATAATAATAGCCATTGGCCATGCCCATAGCTATATATATTTTGACTATATTTTGAGGTTATAATAATGGAAATAGAGTTCGTGGATACAATTAGTGTTTTTTATACCATAGAGATATATCAATTCTAATATGGAACATAGTCCACTTGAACCCTATAGCCTCATGCACTTGGCCCGTGGCTATAGGTTTCGAGAAATGTTTTTTTCTTCTGCGGTGTTCTCAGCCTGCATCTTGTGATTATAACAGAACATACACTACCATTTTACTAAGAAACTTATTAATTATATATATAAATATATTTATATATATATATATTTGTGTGTGTGTGTAAGAATTTATAAATATATTTATTATTATTATTATTCAATTAATTAAATGGTATTTTAGTTACGTTGACCCTTAGCGAACAGCATAATTTCCTATAACTATAGGGAACACATAGCCACAATTATATATTCTCATGATTATATATCCCATGTGAGATGTGTTATGTAAAAATTCATATGTGATCATGGATATAAGTGTCCTATAACCAAAAGTATTTATTCCATTGGCTATAGGGTCTGGGTGTGATGCCCTATAGCCATGGCCATCTAGGGTCGTGTCTATAGGTATTCAAGATTAAAGAAATATATCCATGGCCACATATGACCATAGATATAGGATACCCATTGGAATAATTTTATTAGGGAATGGATATAGGTGTATGGTTGTGGATTCCTATATCCATAGTTATATAGGACCATATCTATATGGTCTTTCCCATACCCTTCCCATGGGAGAAGTTCTTTCCTGTGTTTTGGTGGGTTTATCTGTAGCCACAAGAATTTTCTTTCAACAGCAGAAACCCAATGGTCAAATATCTATTTAGAAGTAATTTTTTATTATAATATGGTTACATGGTAATATATCTTATGTCATATAAGTAACATAACAAGAGATACATATAATTTAATATTTTTTGGAAAATTTTTTATTGTATCAAATATTAGGATACCAATATTTTGTTAATAGGATATGATGGTATTACTACATCTGTATATGGTTATGATTTTAATTTTAAGTATAAAATATGAATTAAAAAACATGTCATGTTATACCAACACATTTCTGATTAATTATTCATTCATGTGTGTGAAAAATATCATGAGATTAAAAATATATTTAACCACTCAAAATATTACGTTGAGTTTTCTCAGTTTGATGATCATTAAACTAGGACATAGGTAATTGATAGATACTAAGATATGTGGTTGGGGACTTTTATAAAAATACTAAATTTATTTTAGAGGCACAAAATG
Organism: Viscum album; assembly: GCA_963277665.1. Lineage (NCBI taxonomy): Eukaryota > Viridiplantae > Streptophyta > Magnoliopsida > Santalales > Viscaceae > Viscum > Viscum album. The sequence goes on from OY728166.1 coordinate 763,047,919, forward strand.
AATATTTTCTTTAGATATCCCACTTAAATACACCATGTGAATTATTAAAAACACTGTCATTAGTATTCTTGGTGTATATTTTTCTAATTAATCTTAATTACCCATGGTTAATAAGTGAGCTCAAATATTAACCTTTATAATTTGATACCATACTTATGCCAACCTTGAGTATGAGCTAATCAGGGGTGGTTGTGTATATTTATGATCATGTGGAAGTTTTTTATTAATAAATAAGGAATTTTCCACCTATATTATGGGTGATAAATATTATATTTTAATCACTTTTTACTTTGTATTTGAAATAATAAATTTCTGTCATTTTGTGATTTTAAGGAAATTTTCATCATTTTGATGTTTTAGAAATAATTCATGATTTATTTTTTAAAAAGGTTTAATTATTTAGTTTTAAGTGTTTTTTTACTCATTTCTTGAAATAATTATAAATTCATAAATTTTAATTTCGTTTCTAATGTGAGATGTCATTTTTTAAGTATTGTAAAGAATTGTGGTAATTTACTATAACACATATGGTTATACTAGTCATGTGTGGTTCATACATAATATATTTTTCGATAGCAGTGGATGAAAATGGAAATGAAATGAATTTATCTGGTTTATTTCTCATGTATTACATATTTATTGAATGTAAATATTGATACATAATATAGTTTATAGTGATGAAGTAATGTGTATTATTTATCCCCTAATCTTTTGAAATTTGAATATGTAATGCATCTTACAATTGATTTTAAGAAAATTATGTTTTGAATTATAATCATATGTATCCCCCTAAAATAAAAATTTATAATATTCATGTATCAAGCATTTATAGAAAACATCTAACATATCCCATAGAAACATAATATTTTCAAAGGGAATTTTTTAATGTATATTGGGGACTAAAATAATATATTACATATAAATATACCATTTTTTATATCACCACAACGTGAAATTTTTCAAATGTATATATCATACATATCAATTTTCTTATAAACTGAGCTTCTCACATAAAATTTTATACTTTTTGAAATTACAGAGCCAAAAGCTATGAACCATGAGAGAGAAATTAAAAAAGGTCCATGAAAAACCCATTTCTATTGTGAAATTACTTTAATCACACAAATTTCAAAAAATTATAATATTTTATAAATATTTTGATGGACCATGTGTATTTTAAGGAGAATGGATCCTTTGAATCATGAAATAAAGAATCCTCGAGTCTTGTTATAAATCAAATAAAGGATGGAAGGATTCAAAACTTTCATGTTAGTAGGGATTCAACCTTAAATCTAGTGTTAAAGTAATAAAATAAATTGTAAATGTATCATTAGAGGTTAAATGATATTGTAAGGATGAAACTACCAAAGAATGAGAGGTATATAAGATAATTGATCTTGGCACACGCTACCACTTCTACAGTTTTATTGGTTTAATTTTCTATTTTTCTACTATATAATTTATTCTATTTTTCTCACATAACTATTATCCTTAAAATATAATGGTAAAATCTTTTAGTTATTAGTTAAAAATTGTATATATGATTTTAATTCCTCATTATTGACTTTAACAAATAAATATATTCTATTTTGCTTCATTTTAGTATTCAATGGCAGATTATTTTATCAAATTGGATTGTTCTTGAATTATTTAACATATAAATTATTAAATACCTTAGTTTTTAATAATAAATTCCCTCAATACATAGTTTAGTCTGTATATGATGGAATTGATAATACTAAATGGTGAGTTATATTGATTTTTGGAATGTGTGCGAAGGAAATGAACTAATTTCTTATTTCCTATGAATTCCAAAACCTGATTGGGTATTTCAATATTATTTTAGGACCAGTTCACTATTTTAGGTGTAAATAATAACTTTTCACACACATAAAGAGTATAAATTTAAAAAAAGTGGTTACTTCAAGATTATTCTTCACCATATCCATCAACCTGGTGGCATTAATGAAATTGTTTTGAATTTTTTTAATTAAAAATTGATATAGAGAAAGGAAAATATTTTGAATAGAACCATAACGTTACAAGAGGAAATCCCACCCTGAACCCATAACCTATTATCTTCTTTATTCTTGACCTATTATTTAAAGTTTCCTCCAAGTTATCTCAAAAAAATAATTCACTACAATTAAATCACCAAAACTAAATGTGGAAACTATATTTTTTAACACCTCTCTAGGGAAAATATTTGGTTTCCAAAATACTACATAATTATTGACCATAGGTTTTAATAACTCTTTACACACCCATGGAAATTGTGTCAAAAACTTGATGTCTTTACCGAGACATGCATCAAAAAATAAAAACTATTTTTTATTTGACCAGATCAACTAAGGACATGATTTTATCTCTTGGTCTTGATATTGAAAGAACTCCACAAAAAATACCTTATAAACTAAAATTTACAAGTTTATTTTTAATAAATTCCCCTAAAATGATACATTGAATTAGTAACTATTCACTATGAGACACCATTATTATTGGAGTTCCTAACCACACACTGAGGTACCTTTTTTCACCTCACCTAATTAATCAAAACCAATAAATTGATTTTCCTTCTTTACAAACTAATTTTTAATTTAAAATTGGACTCTTAAAATTGTTGCTAATATTTCATGTCCATACTAAGAGGTAACTAATAAACATTTTAATGATTTTTCTTTTTCATGGTTAACACTAAATCCTAGAAAAGTGGAAAATTTTGAAGGTGGATTTATATAATTTCCACTCCCACTGATAGAAGAAACAAAAGTGTGGCTATATAGTATACATCCTAGAGCAGAAAATGATTCAAATGATCCGATAATGAATATTTCCCACATCAAGATTATATAAATCATAAATGAGATATATTACATGAAACAATAATCAATAGGGACTATATATGAGTATTGGGATAGGTTCAAGAAATTTGATTCCAGTTTCCATCACCAATCCATTAATGAGAATCACTAATCAGTATTTTTCTATCTTGTTTTTCATGATTGTGACAAGAACCTAAGTAATGTATCCTTAGGATTAACTCTAATTTATAAATCACCAATAGTGTTCAAAGGACTTATTGAAATGATACCACATAATTACAATTATTTTGGTACCATAAGTACTGGTTTCATAGGACTACATAAAGTATAATATTTTAAATATCCTTTATGAGAATACAATATTAAGTGTCTAACTTCCTAGTCTGGAAAAATATCATTCAAATATTCAAGTGAATAACAATAAATTTTAAGGTTATGTGGTCTATTTTCTTCCACTAAAAAATTTCCTAATCAATTTTATGAGTTGTAGGGGACAGAGAGTTGTGTAGAATCATATCATCAAAGAAATATTTAGCTTCATATTTAATGATAGAGAGATAATTATAAATTATAAAATGGTTTTTTAAATAAAAAAATCAATCCATACCAACCAATTAAATGAAAAATAAAAATAAAAGTACATTTTTTAAACAACCATACAATATCCTTTCAAACAACTAACTTACCAACCACCCCAATTTCAACAAAATAATCCTTAGAAGAAACCTTAAAACAATTCGCAAATTCTAATAAAAAATTAATAAAGTTAATAATATAACGAGTTGAGGAATAATGTAAATTAATTAAAGAATATTCTTCAAGTAATTATGGATAATCAATCCAAAAATCTTAGGAGACTACTTAATCAATGAGCCCCAAAATCTAAATGTACTTTGAGTCTTGTGAGAATGAAAAGTGGTGTGTAAATTCATCACAATTCTAATCCATATTCCATTAAAAATTTAATTAAAATTGATGAGAACAAATATGAGGAATCCAAACATAACCATGAGAACTAGTCTATGGATGAATAAGAAAATAATGAGGAATGAAATTCTAAGAAAATAAAAAGAGGACCAAAAACCCCTTGTAAAAATAAACGAGGTAAATAAAATACATTCAACTTCCATTACCTCCCAGGAATATATAGGATACATAAATCAATTGTAACATTTATAAAATATTCTAGATAGTATAGATCAACATAACCCTCTTAAATATCTCAAAAAATCCATAATAAGCCATTTTATACAATGATCAATATACCAAAAGGAAATACTTCAGGTAAATTAGATAGTAAATTTGGGAAGAAGTGTTTCAAATTTAATAACCCCAAAGATTACTACTATAATAAAATATCCAATGTAATTTTGTATCCAATTTAAACTCATGTTATTGATTCTTAATGATTCTTTGTGTGATGTTGGATCCTATATAAATTTAATGAAATATTTTTTAAATTTTTTGATTGAAAAAATAAAAACCACATGAGTGTTTTCCTAACTTGAAAATAGATCCACTGCCTATCTAGATTGATTCATAGAATATGTCCTAGTAAGAGTGAAGAATTTTAACTTTATATCTTATTTATATATGATAAACATAGAGAATGGAATGACCCTCGAATATTCAGAATTAAATTTTTGAATAACATTATTTATGATATCTATGATCATTATTATTGTACATAATATAACTCTCACAATGGAATTAAGTTAGATAACAATAAATTTTAAAAACATTGATAACTTTAAGTATATCAAGGAGGATCATTCAATTTTAACACTGTGATGCACATAAGACTCTGATTCTAGAGAAGAATTAGGTATGCTGTAAGATATTTTGACTTTGGGAAAAATAATTAAACATTTAGAGTGATGTAAAAAATAATTAAAAGGAACCTAAAAAAATATATGTAGCCTAAATGGAGGGAAAAAACTAAATTATTTTTTGGGTTTAATTTTTTTGTTAGTGATGAAGAAGCTAGTATTTATCCATGATTAATATAATTCTAAACTATATAGGTGAGGAATAAAAGTATCATTTCATTCATATAACAACTCCCAATCATGGGATTAGAACCCTTTCCCACTGACCTGATATAAGTGTATCTAATATAAGGGTAAAATATTGCTATAATTATTACTAAAAACAAGGCTTCAGACCAAGAATAAATATTTTTTAATCTATTGATGGAAAATGTGAATGATACAGTCTAGATTCTAGAATATATATATATATATAGGATAAGTTCCAAAATAAGAATGCACAGAATTTATCTTAGTGAGAATTCAAAACTAGTTAGAAAACCCTAGAAAAGAATAAATCCAACCATGATGGTAATATTTAACAAATACATAGAATAATTTTTAGATTTAGTTATAATCAACCCCATCGATAAATCACAATGGATCTGTACAATACACATATTTCCTTAGAAAAATAAACTACCTAGAGTGGAAATTAAGATCAATTAATTGATCTGAATCAAAATCTAGAATAGTTAAAGATTTTATATATGTTTCATGAAATTGAACCAGGTCACTAAGAAATATCATTTATTTATTATATTAAATGAAAAAAAAGGTATAAATAATATCTTGGATATTATTATTTTCTAGATGGGTTTTTAGGAATCTTTATTGTTCACATTGCACCTGATGACCAAGTATAGACAATTGTTACATGTCCCTATGGATTATTTTGAAAGAGAAGGATTTAATTTGTTTTATGTCAAACAATAGTTCAATTATAAAAATGAAATGTAAGAATTTTATCTGATCATATTGAATACTACCCATATATTTTTCTCTATGACTTTAATATATTTGGAAACTCTTTTGATCACTAGTTGAAAAAATAAGAGAAATATTTGGAAGACTAGTAATGATAAAAATATTGAATTAAATTTTAAAAAATTGAATTTAATGGTTAAATATAAAATATTATTGCAGAATGTTATATAAATAAATTCATTTGAGATGGATATGTCAAAAATTGAAATAATAATAGTATTTTCCCATCTAAAATGTATAAATCATGTCATTTTATTTCTATGATAAATTGGTTTTTATAGGAGGTTTATCAAAGATTTTAGTAAGGTTGGTCTTCCACTAACCAAACAAATTTTGAAATATACTAATTTTTTTTTTGTTAGTTATTCCATTGAATTTTTTAATGAATTGAAAAGTATTCATATCACACCAATAGTGATATATCCACCCAACTATGAGTAACATTTTCAACTAATTTTTAATGATATAACCTTTCTATTAAAGTATAACCATATCAATGAATTTAAGGATGAACTAAATTCATTGTATATGATTAAAAAACATTATATTCTTCTCAAAACATTAATAAAAAACTAAAAAATAATTTTTTACTTTTTTTCTTTTAATATGTTTAGATAAAAATTTATTGGAATAAATGTTTCTATATTTTCTTAACATAAAACCCATAGATAATAAATGAAGAATATAGAAGATAAACAAAGGAATTTTAGATGGATAGTGTTATTCAAATAATTTTATTTAGAGATAATGGATAAGAATGTATCTGTCAATCAGGTGGAAGTTAATCTATGTAGGCTGCCCATATAGAAAAAGTGGATATTCCTTATAACAACCCATTAAATTATTCCCATCTAGGAGTGGAGTTGTATATGATTGAAGTAGAGGTACTCTATCATGAATATATGGTGAAATATTTTATAACTTATCAAGTCACATCTTCTATTATCCCCTAATAAATTCTCATGCTCAAATCAAAATCATATTTTTATATTTAGGATGATTTGTATCCTTGGAAAATGATTAGTGATCAAATGATTTGATGGTATTTTCCTAATATATAGGTGTAGTATATCCTTGAAATTTTCTAAAATCTATCTTGTGTATGATAATTTAGACCTCATAGGAATTATAGGAATGTTTTAAATTTTTGTTTATTCTAGCTTACTTTTTTTAACTATGGCTATGAATTTTTAAGATGATGTGAGTTTTGTCAATTCACTAGTAACATATCTAAAAGAAATTAAATGCCTCAAAAAATAAAAATTTATTGTTAAAACATTGATGTTTGGGAAATATAATTCATAGGTACCTTTCCATTTCCTTTGTAAACACTTATATCCCATTTTCATTAGATGATGTTTTAAATTCGGTGGAAGATAAAGACTCTAAAATTGATGATTATAATATTATTTTTTATTTTTTTAGGACTAATTTTTTAGAGATTTGGAGTCCCAAAAGTAATCATCAATAAAAATTTCATGAATTTATACAATATTATGATGAAATATTTGATAAGGAATCATGGAGTACACCAAAAATAAATAAATACACTACCTCCCACAAAATAATTTCCAAGATGATGTTTCAAATAAATAGATTATAGTAATATTAGAGAAAACATTTATAGAAAAAATTAAAAGGTTATATCCAAAGGTTATATCCAAAGGTTATATGTAAATATATGGGATTACAAGACATTATACAAACCCCTCCCCAAAAATGAGTACATATTGATTGATCTATAAAAATTGTTTTCACCTACTTTTGGAGTAGGTTGATAATCCATACAAGGAAATTAAAGAGATGAATATGGATATAGAAATAGATATTAAGGATAGAAAAATGTAAATTAAAGATATTGAATAAATAAATGGTGAATATTTTTTAAAATCATGTATTTATGATTATGGTACTATAGAGTCACATTATATGCTAATTCAATAAGAAAACTTTTATTCATGGGGGGAAATTGTTTCTCTAAAACTCCAATATCAAGTTGATCCCTTATAAATATTGTTCCATATGGGAAGGAATTTTTCTTTTCACTAATATACATACTTTCCCTCAATTAATATGATTAAATATGGATAATAAATTTCAGTCACTGTTAATTTCTATAGGCTAAATAAGTTCCATGAAAATATACTATAAGAACTAGTAAAGGAGATCAGACTTATCGAACCTATCTTCAAATAGATCCACAAGTTTTTATGTTAATTTAAAACATTATTAATATTTATTCCTATATTAAACATTTTTCAATATTCTATATATTTTATAATTTTCTAAGTATATTACATCAGTGAAGTGTGATGGAGGGAAACCTTAATATATTAGGATTTTATGATTTTTTTCTTTCCTTTTCAATTTTTTTCATTTTTTCATTTATAGTGTGTTTTAAACCTATTAATATGACTATATATTCCTTTCTAAATATTTAAACTAATCCTATGATAATAATCTGAATTTACACATGACTTCAATATAGATGAATGCTTAAATAAACTAATACTCAAATTCAATGTGTGGTAAATTCATGAAAATAAAATTTATTTTTTAATTTGATTCCATGATATATTGTCCATAATTAAAATAAATTAACTAAGAGGATTTTAAACCAATTTTTATGTCTTCTTAGAAAGGAATAATTTCTTGAGATAATCAATACATTCTTGAATAAACAAAACTTATTGAGTAATCTAATTGATACCTTAGAAAATTGAGGTCAATATATTGTAAATGATTGTGGAATTCTTTTGAATGAGAGGCCTAATTTTACAATTACCTTTTATTTTTTACTAGCATGAAACTTAACCATTATATCCCCTAGTAACCATGAATGACCTTGTTAGGCTTCCACATTATAGGCCCAAAATCCCAAAATACCTAGCTATAGAAGTTGATGCATGAGTCATATTTGAACTCATGTTTTGGGGAGGGAGTTAGATGACTGAATATAATCTATTTAATAATGTCATATTCTATTTATATTCTCAACTAGGGGATATACTAAGGAAAAGTTTTAATCTATTTTCAGAAATTCCATATAAATCATTAATATTGAAGGAAATGGAAGGAAAATTACTTCTAATATGGGGAAATAAATTTAACACAATTCCCTAAGAATAAAATATTCCTCCTTGCCTTATAAACATGAATCTTAGTTGAATAAGAAAAAAATAAATATAAGGAAACAAATATACTAAAAGAAATAGATTGAAAAATGTTACTACTATCGAAATGCTAATTTTTTGAGTAATTCTAAAAATTCAAGAGGATCTAAGGAAAGACCACTAAAATGGAGGTTGAGTAAGGATTACATTCATGGGGGAATACTATAAATCATCCATTAACCTTAAAATAGATATAAGAATCCTATTCATACTTAGTATTCCCTCATATAATAGCCTATAAACCCTTAACCATAGAACATCCATTAAAATCCTTAGGATAATCAGAAGTACTTGAATCGTTGGGTGGAGATGTAGAAATTCAGTAAGTCTATGTTTACCACAATATAAACATAGAATAAGAAAAACTTTTCATAAATACAAAATAGGAGTGTACATTGAAATTCTTCAATTGGGGTTGGTATAAATTATAATGATAGGATAGAAATAGTGGAAATTAATTGAATCTAATTCATGGAGGAAATATAAATAACATAGTTTATAGGGAAAGATAAGTTTTAGTTACGTGGATACTCAAAACAAAACTCACATTGGGAATTTTCTGAATTTCTATTTGATTTTTTAATGTATTGTCAGGGAGTCCAAGGTTTAAGTATGGTAGAATTGGTAAAATTCATATTTTTACCACATTTACATTTTATTTTAATGAATAATTTCACATCACTTTTTAATATAAAGGTAAATTTCATCATTTTTAAGTTTTATGAATAAATTTGGATTTCATGTGAAAATAGATTAGTCCATGATTTTTATGTTTTCTTTATTTATTTCTAGAATTAATTATAAATTCTATCTTTTTAAAAAAAAAATGTGAGAAGTCATTTTTGAAGAGCTGTGAAGGATTTTGGATAAGTACTATAATGCGTATGGTTTTTATAAATGTGCATGGTGTATAAAAATATGTTTTTATAAAAGTCGATGAAAATGGAAATGTACATAATGTCTAATAATTTTTTCATATATATAACATATTTTTTTAATAAAAACGTTGTGACTTGATATATTTTCCACGGATAAAGTAATGCATATTATTTTCCCCTGAATATTTTAAATTTAATTGTGTCTGGTATCTTATATTATATATTCAACATATTATGTATTGATGAATCATCATATATATCCTTCCATTCTTGAATTTTGGAAAATTTATGTATCATATGTTTAATGTAAACTTCTTATATATCCCACAGAAAAAAAATATTTTTTAAGGAAAATATGTTACATATCCTCCAGATTGATGGAATATATCATGTTTGAAGATAACTTTGTAAATATAAACACAACATAAATTTTTCAAATGTAAATATCATATTTATAAATTATCTTATGAACTCAATTGGTTATGTAACATATTATACTTTATAAAATTGAAAAATCATAAGTTATGCAATATGAGACAATAATTTAAAAAGGTGTATAAATAAAATCATGGTTATTGTTCAATAGTGTGAATCCTGAAAATTTTGAGTATTCAAAATTCTTTGCAAATATTTTGATTGACTGAATTAATTTTTAGGATAATATATCCATGGAATATTATAATAAAGGATACCCAAATCCTACTATCAATCAAAGAAATGAGGAATTCAAAATATGTCGGTTTTTCTGGAATCAACCATAAATCTTCAGGTAAGTTATTAAAATGAAGATGGAAAGAATCTTGATAGGATCACTAATACTATAAGGTAGTAAGTACGAAAGTAAAATATTAGTAGAAGATAGTGAATTTTGAATCGCACTACTGTTCCTAGATTTTCCTCTTTTTTTTCATCATTTTTTAGTATAACGGTCTTTATTTTCTCCACACACTCCCATAATCCCTCAAATAAAGGGGTAAAACCTTTGGTTATTGGTGATGGGAATGATATAATATTTTAATTATATATTCATGTTTTTAATTAATAACTATCTTTTATATTTATTTATATTAGTATTCAGTGGAGTATTATTAATTTAAACAAGACTATGATTGAGTTGTGTAACTTGATCATTGTTTATTAACATAGTTTTTGAATCTCAATTCTCCCTTCACTCCGTATACAATGGAATGGGTTGGGCTGAGTGGTGATTCTATAATTATAGTAGGAATTTGTTTGAAGGAACTGGATTGATTTTTAATTTATTAGGAACTCTAAAAATTGATTGGGTATTTCCTGAGTATTTTATGATTAGTTTACTATTTTGGCTATCATTGGTACTTTTTCACACATAAATGATGAAGTACTAATCAAGCAATAATTAATGCTAGATTATTCTTCACCATATCCTTCAACCTAGGGTGATTGATGAATCAATTGTGCATTAATTTAATTATCAATTACTAAATAGAAGTTGGCACTATTTTAAATATTATGATAGCATTATAATAGGAAAACCTAGCCTAAATCCACCACCTTTATCTATTTGATTTCCAAACTACTTTTTAAAATTTCTCTTAAGTTCTCTCAAAACCTAATTCACCCAAAATTATCCCCTTAAACTGTGAAAACCATATTTTTTCACCCCACTATATAGGAAAACCACTTTTTCCACTATACTATATTATTATTAAATATGGAATATAAATTATTTTTCCGCACCCATGAATAGTGTGTTAATGGGATAAAATTTGAGCCCTCGAGGAAGTGTATATCTCGATCTAGATAAGTGATGTGTGATGAAATTATATTTTAAGGTTAGTGACATGTGATTTACTCAACAACATAAATAAATTCCATGATATGATTTCAACTATATTTATTTTTCTTCACATAGAGAATTTAGAATTCATGGGAATTTCTATATGATATTGAAAAAATTTATGTCTTATAGTAGACTATTGTATAGGAAAAATGTAATTATTAATTATATATGATATATGTGATATATATGGTTAAAACAAGTATGAGGATACATGTGTGTGATAAAAATAATTCCAAATCCATTTATATATTGAGTAGTATTGCAGCTTTGATTTGGGATTCACAAGTATTACAATTATAAATTAGGGAATTATAAACATTAAGTATATCCACAAAGTAATATGAAGTTACACATCATGTTTATATGTATTTCGATAAGTCTCATGGATTTTTTTTATATAAATCATTTATAGTGTTAAGATATATTCTTTAAAAGAAGTTTTTTATGATATCCAAGTGGAGTTTTGGAAGTGATTTTGTGATTTTTTTTATAATATGTGATATAATATGAAAGTTTAAAACATCCATAAGGATATTGGGAGTGGTAGAATAAAAGAATTATTATTTAATTCAAAAAAACATGGTTTTTTATAGAAAAAATTCTTATAAATTTTTCTATATTCTTGAATCAATAGAAATTATTGAATAAATTAAAAAACAGGATGACCATTACATCAACTATAAGTTATCATATATAAGTTTTAAGAATATATAATGATTTTTAATGTATTTTTGTGATATTTTATGAAATTTTGAAATTGTTAAACTTTTATTTAATGGTTGGATGAACATTATAAATTATTTATAATGTATTTTCATAGTTTTAACATTATGAAATGTTTGTAATAATTAAACATATTATTAAATAAATTTTTATGAAATGTTTGATATTATAAATGAGGGTCCTTGAGGCTTATAAAAGTAATATGATATAATATTAGTGAGAAATGAAATTTGATAAACTCGAAGAAAAATCTCTCAAATTTTATCTCTCCCATTAAATATACATATTTTATCAAACAATGTATAAAATAAAAAAACCTACCTTAGTATTAGTAAATTCACTATGCCATTGAATATTATATAATCAAGGATTGTACTTGTTAATTTTAAGGTTTCACCCTTAATTACATTGGGATATTACAAAGTTTTATACCTTTAAAATAGTGAGGTATTTTATTAATTTATTTCATTCAATTAAATGATTTTCGCTTTTATCCTCTAACATAGATTTTAGTTGTTAATTCCAATATATATATATATATATTAACATTATTCCTCACAAGAATATGAGAATAAATATAGATTTCTTCCTCATGAACAATGTGTGAAATCATAAACCTAGTTATACCATAACCCCTCTTAGAAGAAAAATTGGTACTAACATCATTACCAATCCTCTTCTTATTATTTATTGCTGCCTTCATTTCTTACATAATCTCCATCAATTTCCTTATTAACATTATTTTCAATTTTTTTAATTTTTTTCAAAGTCATTAAAATTTTTATCATCCTTGATGTCATTATCATTGGTTATTAATATAAAACTATCATTAATTTTATCAATAACTCATCCTGGAAAAGATATATTTATTAATGTATCTTGAAATTTTTCTTTATTTTAAACCATGAAATTAGAATTTTCTTTTTCAATGCTATAAATCATAAGATTTAAATTTTATTTTACTCCAACTATTAATTAAGTATCATATAAAATCACAACAATTTTAAAAATAAACTATATTTTGTTGATTTTTTGAAATAAATGGGTCATTTTATAAAATATAATAAATATAATTTATATTAGAAAATCCATGTCATGAATGAATTTATATCCCTTAATCAGTTTCAACCGAATAAAACATAAACATTGAAACATAGTTCTATCCTGGTAAAAATAACTTGGTTATTTCATCGAGTATGAAATAGAATTCAGTTTCACTTTCTCTATAACGACTCTATTTAAAATACATTATTTTTTATTGATTTCTTTGGCGCTCCATATATTTTTATATGAAATATAAATCCATCAAACAAATTAAAAATCATGTATTTTACTCACTTTAAGTCATGATATATTACATAAATGCACAAATAATATAATCCCAAAACATCATGAGACCTAGTTTATTTGGTAAATTAAGTACATACAATATTAACTTGATACATGGGTATAACAAACTTAATTAAATACTTCAAAACATTCCCTTATTATCAATCGATCTTCTAATATTTCATGGGATAACCTGGAGATGTGCATAAGAAAGGGGTGAGCTATAGATCCCGGTAAGGTAATAATCTAAGAATAATAGGATAAAAGTAATACAAGTTAGTGAATTTTCATATAATGGTGAAATAAAATGTGTAAGAATCATTATCATGATCAAAAAATCATGCTATAAAATGATAACATCCATCCAACTTTGGAATATGTAAATAACATAAAACATGATATCATAAGCATTATTCAAGGCTATCCACAAAGAAATCATAACATATTGTTCTTTATATAACCTCTTGTGCACCATAAATTCAATCCTATGAGATAAAAACATTACCCAATTCATTGGAGGGCCATATAGTTTTGTGTCAACCCACCACATTCATATCACACACATGCATTTTTGTGTGACATAGGTCATACAACATAAGAGCATATTTCACAAAATTTTAACCTATTATTAAGGAGTGTGGGTTACATACAATGATTTACATATTAAATGAAATATAATTTGATCTTGGTGAATATATTTGAGATTAAATAGTGATGTGAATTCAATACATAGATGTTTGGCATGGAAAATCATGTGATAATTTCAACTTCATAACGGGTGTACATAAAGATACATGGAAGTTTTTAGTGATAGTTATAGGGGTATATCATTACATGTAAATCCTAAGGTTAGTAATATGGATTTTTAAAAACATATTCCAACATGACCAATTTGAAATCAAAGTGCATAATACAATGAATACTATCAAATAAGAAGAAGGATAGGATTCCTTGCCTTGATATAGTGCTTCTAAAATCCTGAAAGGATCTTATTAAGAACTTGGGAACATATTGGGAGGAATTTAAAGAGGTAGAGAGATAGAAAAATTATGTTCAATAGGTTTTTTATTGAATAGGTGTGTGAGGATTGGTGGGTATTTATTACAAAATATGGTACTTTTTTATTAATTTCTAAACATAGATTTTGGACACTGTGTGATAAATTAATCAAAACCACAAACCTTTCAAAGGTTTTTTCCTACAATTTCAACAAAATAGAAGTGGTATTCAATATTTTATAGGTCCAAGAATAGAACATATTAAAATAATTCCATTGGTGATATAGAAGTGTGTCATATTCATAATGAATTGATTTTAAAACAATAAAATATAATATACATTTTGTAGTATTCATTAAATGATTAAAAAATTAAACAAAATATTAAAAACACATTATTTTAAAGGATAAACCTTATTTGGGTCAGGTATACTCCTGATATAGTTTATTACAATATTTATTTTCTATTATGATGTCATAATACAGACCCTATATTTATAGTGTATTTAATTTTAACCCAAAAAACTGACTGTCTCAAAAAAATTTAAAAATAAATCACCATTGGCTAATTTAGATATTCTAATTTAAAAAATAATATTAATTTTATCAAAATAATTTCTTAAATATTTGAAATATCACTTTTAAATTAAAAACTTTATTTACTAAAAAATAATAGTTTTTATAATACAAATAAATTTAACTTTATAAAAATTAAATAAAAATTAATTAAATTATAAAAAAATTATATTAATGAAATATTATTTCATAATAATTTATTGTTAAAATGTATTTTATTTATAAAATTGATGAAATAATCAAAAGTGTGTCTTAATTGAGAGTATATATTTCCCAAAAAATCGAGTTTTTATTTCTTCATTTCAAAATTTATATTTTAACATAATTGTTATATAATCATTTATAAAGTAATAATATATATGGATAAATATAATAATTAGTGAATTTTAAGAAAAATAGAAAAAATAATATAGCTAGGGTCTAGATGTGTGACATCTTATTACACTAGTATTCTATCTAAGGGTAATGTTTAGGATGGTGAAACATTATTGGGGTGGTTCGGTGAATGTGGATTGGGACTTGATCTTGATAATATTGAACTTCTCTAATAAATGGGTTCTCTTAAGAAATAGTAGTTGAATATCATCATGGAAATGCTCAAGGTAAATGAACAGTGATAGCATGTCCCTTGAACACTCTGATAAATGGGATTCATATGGTATAATCCTACTATTCAAGGCCATTGCTTTGTTCATTTATTTCAATTAGATTTTATCATATCCTTTAATATATAACAATCACACTGCTCACTCTACAACAACTATATTTTCAATGATAAAGATACATAATTTTCTTTTTAACCTCATAGACTATATTTTATAATGGTCCAAAATATCTAAAGTTGTGCATGTTTTTTCCAAAACTACATTACTTAATAAGGAATTTATTCATTTAAAAGGCAATTTAACTTATAAAAGTTAGACTAGTTACATTCTTCCCCCTTCAGAAATCTTACTGTTGAAATTTTATTTCATACACTAAAAAAGATGATAGTACTTATATTTCATTTCTACTTCTAGATTTCATGTCACCTCCTCAAATGTGATGTTCCATCACATCATGTTAACCAGTTTAGTTGTCTTGTTTATTAATACATTTTCTCTATGATATAAGATCTTCACCGACTTCTCCTCATATGAAATAGATTTATCCAAAGGCACCACCTATATATTAGTTACATGTGAGGGGTTTGGTATGTATTTCTTTAAGATGGATACATGGAACACATCATGTACTTGAGATAGGTTCAGTGGGAGTGCTATAAAATAAGACACAACTCTGATGTGATCAAGGATCTCATATGGATCATGGTAACTTTGACTAAGCCTTCCCATCTCTCCAAAACACATTATTTTCTTCCATGGTGATTATAAAAGAAAACATTGTCTCTTACCAAAAACTCTAGGTCTCGTCGATGATTTTTTGCATATATTTTCTATTGACTTTGTCTGTATTTCAATAGACATTCAATGGTTTAATATTTTCTTCCACCTCTTAGATATGATCAGATCGCATAATATTATACTCTAAAAATTCATCTCTATATATTTCATTTCAAATCATCTTCCAATATATAGCCTTATAATGTTCTATTTGAATGATATAATGGAAACTATAGTTATATGAGAAATAAACTAGGGAAGGTCCTTATCCCAACATCCTCTTAAATCCATTGAACATGATCTCAAAATATTCTCTACAGTTTGAATGGTTTTCTCAGAATGACAATCTATATGAGGGTGATATGAAGTACAAAAACACAACTCGATATCCAATTTATACTGAAGGCTTCTCTAGGATCATGAGGTAATCCATAGATCTCACTCTAATAAAATGGAGAGTAGTACTCCATGTAGTATTACCACTTCTATTATGTATAAGATAGGGTGTTTTTTAGAGATAAATATTCCATGATATAAATGAAATGTGATGACATTGTAAGGATATCTATTACCTCCCATATGTAAGTACGAGAAATAGATTCCCTAGGGTGTCTTATGATTAAATCCATGGTTTTTTCCATTTCAATACTTGTATGGGAAATGGTTTTTTCATTCCATTTTACATATATCATTAATCATTGAATTTGTTTTCATACAAGGAATTGAGATTTAAATTCTACAATCTCCCTCTTCATGTCATCCAACTAGAATTTTTTATTCAAATTTCTATATATATTATTGATTTCTGGATTAAAGGAAAAGGATAATCTATTTGTGTCATCCAAAAGTTACCATATCAGTTATGTATTTTATGGGATATTTATAGGGGTTCCAAACTTTATGAATCCATATTTATAAAAGTTTAACTCTAAAATATTGACAACATTTTTCTATAGTACGTCATTTTCTTTTTATTCCTCCTTGATCCTCTCAAGAATACTTGGTTGATCAGTTTTTAAGCTTATTTGGATGAATATTATTTTATTATTCCATTTTATATACTTTTAATTGACAATAATATTGTATCCATTTCAATCCTCATCATGTATAAGGTTATATGATCCTTTCTACTCAAATCATGTGCCCCTTTGAATTCATTTTTAAGATGCTAATGTATTGAAAAGTAAAAATACATGATCATATATAATCACATTAATTAGTGCATATAGTGATCCTTTGGATTGAATATAAAGTTGATACATTTATTATCCATATATAATTTCATTCCTTGCGTAGAGGTAATACTACCAAATATTTAATGAAAATATCACTACAGCCAATTCCAGATCATGAGTTGGGTAGTTCTACCCATGGATCATTAATTGGTAGAAGGAATAGGTTATCAATTTGTTAGGGTTAATGAGTTAAAAAAAAGAAAATTTAGGATTAATAATTTTAGATCACAAATCTTTCCCCACTGGTAGGAAATGTGAGCACAAGTGTAGTGATTAGAATGTTCTTTAACTATTTAAAACTCTGTTCATATTCATCATTCCTATAAAACATCACCCACTTTCGACTTATCTTGGTTACTAGACCTGAAAATCATGAAACAAATTTCATAAATACATGATATTACCTAGATAATCCAAGTAAATTATATATCTCCATCATATATGATGATATAGATAATCGTCCAAATTTATCTATTTTCAAAGGATTCATAGATATCCCTTTTGGGTGATAGCATGCAACGGAGACTTTACTTTCTCCATATGAAATTTCTATACACTATATATCATATATATATATATATATGTATATTCATTTCATATGGTCTTTAGTATATAAATAAAATTCTCCTCAACCCTATCCTTTCATTTAGAATAGATAAGAATATATTCTATAATTAGTACCATAAATTTATCAAGGTAATACCTAAAGACTCTATTAAAAAATTCAATGAAGATAGTTGGAGAATTAGTGAGTCTAAATGGATTCACTATGAACCATTTGTGAACATTCCTTTTATAAAACTAAATATTGGGGATATCCTCCTTATCCATCTTTACTTGATAATATCCCGACCAAAAATCCACATTAGAGAAATATTGGTCTTCACATAGCTAATCAAATAAGTCATAAATCCACAGAATATGATACTTGTTCATTATAGTGATCTTTTTAATCCCAAGATAATAAATTTAGAGGTGAATTTAACCATAATAATTCATGATAAATAGGACTGGTGCACCCCGTGGTGAAGAAGTTGGGTGTATAAACACTTCTTCCATATGACAATCCTTGTATTTAATAACATTTATTTGGTGATTTAATACATAAAGGTAGGAATAAAATAGTACCATTAGATAGTGATTCATAGTGTATTTGAGAGTTAGGTTCATATCATATAAACATGATACATGGGTATAACAACATTATTGAAAACATTCCTAAAATTATTCTAATATTCTATATCATTTAAAACCAAACGGGTTATCCTAGGGACGTACAAAAGAAATGGGTGAGCTATAAAGCCTAGTAAGTGAATAAACAAAGATAAAAATGATGACAATATTACATGTTAGTTAATAGGGAGTTAAATGGGACATTAAAGTGGGTATAATCATAAACATGATCATTTAATCATTATATATTATGATAACACAAAGGCATAATTGGAATGTGGAAACAATATTAAAGGTTTCAATATAAACATTTGTCAAGGATAACCATTGGGACATCATAACATGGTGTAAAAAGTACCATAATGGATTTAATCTACTTATTAATCCCATAAATTATGTCTCATGTGACTAAAACATTACCCAATTCATTGGGGTGCTATATAATTCATGTCTCATTCATCACATTTATATCATATACATGCTTAAGTGTTCCACGTAGATCATTCAACATGGGATCAAATTCCATCACAACTAATCCCATGATTATGTAGTATGGAATAAATTCATAGAATTACCTAATAAAATAAGGATATTTAGGTCTAGGTTTATTTCTATAAGTGTAAATGGTTATGGTATT
The DNA here is from genome assembly GCA_963277665.1 of Viscum album. Lineage (NCBI taxonomy): Eukaryota > Viridiplantae > Streptophyta > Magnoliopsida > Santalales > Viscaceae > Viscum > Viscum album. The sequence continues at coordinate 763,067,461 of OY728166.1, forward strand.
CCCAATATTGAAGATTGGCAAGGGAAGATTACATGATAATTTCGGTAGCAAAATGGGGGTTCATAATGAATCATGGGAGGGATTAATGATAGTTAAAGGGTTGTCTCATTACTTAGGAATCATAAGGGTATTAATCAGGATATGTAAGAACATAATTTAAAATAAAAAATTGGGAATTAAATGGTATATAAAAAAATGGTACTTGAATTAATGTTTGGCATGGAAAAATTGCAGGATAATTTTGGCAGCATAAAAGGGGTACATAATAACTCATGGAAGTGATTAATAAGATCAAAATGAATACGTCGTCACTTTAACATAGTTTATTAATTAATAGGGATGAGTGAGAATGCATCCTAATATGACTTACTAGAATAAAATAGGCATGACATGAAGTAGTTTCTTGAACAAATAGAATACAGAGATAATCCCTTACAGTTGGCATGGAAACAACATAGGTAAAGGTCATAAGGAGATGTAATAAATGATATCTTTGTATAATATCTTAAATTCAATCATTAATATTTGTATATAAATTCATGAAAACATAATAAATTGAGATTCAAAATTCTAATTAACAATAATGTTCTTGAATGGAAAAGAAGAGGGGAGATCCCTTACCATGAGAGGGTGATTCCAAAAAAAATTTTAGGTGCTTATTAATAGTTTGTGTAACCTTGGGATGGATATAGAGAGTAAATACCATGTATAGTCATTATAAAATTATTTTCAGTGAATATAAATGGGTTATTGGGTTAGTTTTTATAGGAAAATAGAGTGCAGTTCATTATTATTTTAAAAACATAGGTTTTAGACTCTAAATAATAAAGTAATAAAGAACACAAATCATCCCAAAGTTTTGGAGAATTTTTTTTGGAATTATGAGTGGATTTAATTATTTTATAATCCCATTTACTAATGTTATTAAAATAATACCCTTGGGGATGTGGAAGTGTGACATGTTTATAAAGAATTGATTTTAAAATCTTTAAATATAATATAAGTTTTTCATGATTCATAAAGGGTTAATAAAAATAAAAAAAGAATATAAAAAATAAATTATTTTAAATGGGTAACATATATTTGTACGTGGATACCCTTTTATGGAACATATCACATCACTTTGGAGTCATTATGATGTCATAATTCAAAGCATATATATGTAAACTATTTAATTTTTCCCCACAATTTGACTATCTGGAAAAATTATAAAAAATTCACCATTGGATAGTTTTACTGTATAGAATCTGAAAATAATTATTATTTTATCAAAATTATTCTATTAATATTATAAATTAATTATTTAAATTAAAATATCCATCTGTTGAAAAATACTGGTTTTTTACCATAAGAGCTTTCTAACCCTTATAAAAATTACATTTTGACTTCATAAAATTATATTTTCATTTAAATTTAATATATACTATTTAATTATCATATTTTTATTAAAATATAACCTAATTAATTATATAATCAAAATTAATCACTTAATTTAAATTCCATATTACACAAAAATACAATTTGAGTTTTATCATATTAAAATCTAATTTTTATCCAAATAATTTTTAACCAATTATAAAGTAAAAAATAAATATTGAATAAATATAATAATTATTTTATTTAAAATAAAATATTTATATTTATATTTTTTATGTTAAAATATATAGCCCTTTATTACACCATCTGATTCTCTAAGGGTAAAGTGTGTGATGGTGATATTTTCTTAAGGTGGTTCGGTAAACAAGGTTTGGATTATGATCTAGATGAGCTTGAACATACCCCATAAATGGTTCTTATAATGGTTTATTTATTGAATATAGGATTGGGATAGATTAATGAAAAATCCCAATGAATTTATTTCCCTTGGAATCTGTGATAAATGGGCTTCATAGGGTACAATCCTACTTGTTGAGAATATTTCTTCATTCATCTGTATTGAATGGAATTTATCATAACCCTTAATATATATTAATCAAGCGGTCAATATTAAATGGATATATTATCAACCTTCATGATGATTAATGTTATTTTAAATCATATATTATATAATCATGGAAGTTCATGTGTCTTATATAACCATTTTACAAAATGGGTAACTTAATTCAATCATAATGGGAATTTTACTTATAAAAGTACAGGTCTTTACATTAGTCCCCATTTCATAAATTTATCCCCCAAAATTTTCATTACATACACTAAAATATATAATCGTTCATATTCTTCATCTCCTCTTTTTCATCCCTTATTGCTTCCTCAAATTTGTAGTTCTGCCACAACACTTTGATCAGGTGAGTTATTTGGTTTCATAGAAATTTTCTCTATGATCTATTATCTTCACCAGTTTATCCTCATATAAACAATCATTCTAAAATGGTACCGCCATTATATTAGGTAAATTTTAGGGTTATGGTCAGTTCTTTCCCAATAGTGATACATGGAACACAACATGTACTTAAGATAGGATAGTTTGGAGTGCTAGTAAATAGGCCACTACTATGATGTGATCAAGGATCTCCAAGGGGATGATGTATCTATTTATAAGAATTCCCTTATTCCCATAACTCATGATTCTCTTACATGGATATATAAAAATTATGACTTTATCTTTGACCTCAAACTCTAGGTCTCATCAACAATTTTATTCATAGTTATTCTATTGAATTTGTGTGTATTTCATGTAACACTGAAGGGTTTGGACCATTTCTTTCATCTCTTGAATTATATCAAGTCACATCTACTTCCACTTTCTAACATTATCCCAACATGTTGGAGTCTAATTAGAGTCTAACACCTCTTCCCATATAAATCGTCATATGGTTCCATTTTAATTCTAGAATGGATAATGTTATTATATGTGAACTCCACTTGGAGAAGGTTTTGTTCCCAAAATCCTTGAAAATCCATTGAGCATGATATAAGAATATCTTCTAGGGTTTTGATGGTTCTTTTAGATGGTAAATTTGTCTGAGGGTGATAAGTAGTGAAAATATTAGTTTTGTATCCAAGGATTGATAAACACTTCTACAAAACATAGAGGTAAACCTTAAATATTTATTAGATACAATAGAGAGGGGAACTACATGCATTATTACCCCTTTACTTATGTATATCATAGATAGTTGGTCAAGATAGATATATTTCTTAATAATAATGAAATTCTATAACTTGGTTGTGTGACAGACTATCACCTAGATAGCATTATTTCCTTTAGGTGTCCTAGGGAATCCTATGATGAATTTAATGGTTATGTTTTCCAATATCCATAATGGAATATAAAATGGTTTCACTATACACTTATACTTATCTCATTCTTCCTTGACTTGATGGAAGACAAAGCATTGATTTATAAACTCTGCAATCTCTCTCTTTTGTTTATCCCACCAAAAAAATTCTTAAAATATCTATACATCTTAGTGCTTCCTAGAATAATAGAGAAAGATGAACTATTCCAATCATCTAGAAGTTCTATCTTTAGTTATAAATTTTATGGGATACATATATGAGTTCAAAAAAATATAAATTCATTTTTAGAAACATTTAACTCTATAATATGTTCTACCTTATTTTTTAGGAACTCATCATCTTTCTTAGCCTTCTTGATTCTCTCAATAATATATGGATAAGAAATTATTTTAGAAAGTTTGGATGAAGATCATTTTATTATTCCTAGTTCCATACATTCTATTTTCAAGGTGTTGGATACCTTTCAATACTTATCATGGAGTGTGTTGTGGGATCCTTTCTACTCAAAGCATATGACACTTTTTTTTCTTCCCCTGTATAGTAATAGATTTACAAATCATAATCATTGATCATCTCTAACCAATTCTTTTGGTGCATAAATATCCTTTTGTGTGAATATATACTTGAGGTTTTTATGGTTGAGATATATATATATATATATCATACTTCTACCTATGGAGATAATTTATACAAATATTTAATTACAACATCACTGGATCCAATTCTAGATCATGAGTTAGGTAGTTATGCTCGTTGATTTTTAGTTGGAAGGAGGCATAGTCTATCAATTTTTCATTTTACATGATTACATAACCAATTATATATTTAGATTCATTGTTGTAGATAAAAAATCCTTCCCCACTAGTGGGTAATGTGAATATATGTGATATTATTGGCCATTTATTTATATCTTTAAAACTTTACTCGTATTCATCATTTTAGAAAAACGTGACTTCTTTATGAGTCATATTGGTAACGAGGCTTGAAAATCCTCATAATTTTCTCAAAAACCAATGATAATACCTAGATAATCCAAGTAATCGATGGATTTAAATCACATAGGTTGTTCTAAGATACCCTTAACTCATCTCTATTTTTTATGGATTGAAAAAACTTCCTTTACTGGTGATGAAATTCCCCATTAATGTTACTTTCTCCAACCAGAACTTTCATTTACAATATATTGCATTCATCTTTTCATTATAAAAGGTCCTCAGTCTAGTATGAAAATTCCCCTCATATTCCTCCTTCCATTTGTATTATATTATATTATAATCAATAAATCCTACCAAAATTATGTTTAGTTTGTCCTTAAAGACTCTATTCATAAAATCCATGAATGTTTATGGATCATTAGTGAGTCAAAATGGAATTACCATGAACTCGTAGTGCTATTACATTTTATTTAAATCAGTCTTGGGGATAGCCACCTTATTCAAAATTACTTGATAATATCCTAACGAAATATATATGTTAGAGAAATATTGGTCTTCGCATAGCTAATCAAACTAGTCATCAATTTTGGGAAGAGTATACTTGTTTTTTATCATTGCCCTAGTGAGCTCACGATAATCAATGTAGAGGCATAGTGACCAGTCCTTGTTCTTGATGTAGAGGACTAGAGAAACCTATGGAGAAGTAATAGGGAATATAAACCATTTATCCATATTCTCCTATAATTGTTTCTTTATCTCCTCAAGTTTAAAAACATAAATTCTTTTGGGAGTCTTGGATATTGTAAAATCCTCAGGTATAAGATTTATTGGAAATTCAACCCCTTAGTTATGATTAAAGATAAAAAATTATTCAGGAAACACATTAGTGTATTCCATAACAATGAGAATGTACACAAGGATTATATTTTCCTTAGTCTCAATCATTTAAAATATATACCCTTTATAGAAATTCAATAATATTAATTCTTGAGATGTTTCTACTAAATATCATTTATCCTCATCTTTACACATTTATAGAATTAGAGGGAGATTTTCAACACAAATGGTGATTTACATCTCTAGGAAATTTATTTTGTATCTATATAAAAAAAATTAATCCATACCTAGAGTTTAATAGAAATATTTTAATGAGATTATGGAAAGGTTCACTAGGATGTTAATCCCACAAATTTAGAAAAAAAGAGGAGTAATATACTTAAGATTAAATAATTTTACCCATTTATTGATTTCACTGATAGTTGAACTTCCATTTTTTGTATTGGTGTTTTAATATTTCTATTAAACTGGTTAGATAAAATGAAATGTGTTGAACTATTGATAATAACCCTACCTTTTATTATTTGATTCTGGTTCTAGTCATTTAAATCATCCAAAATATTCTTCCGAATGAAAATTTTTAGAAAATTAAACACATAAATGGAATATCATTAACATTAATAGAATAATTAAAAAATGACTTGTATTCTTTAACCTAGGAATTTTTAGGTTTTCAATATAACTTATTCATGATATATTTCCTAATATAAAATCTTATGGGAATTTGTATCCCTTAATAATGGTTTATAATTAAAATGTGAATTTACCAAAGAATATACCCTTGGAGTGGAAAACTAGGTGTGCATCAAGGAACATTTTTATGCACTAGTTCCCAATCAGTTCTAGATCAATATGTTATTTTGGGGTTGTTACCCCAAAATACATATATGCTAGAGACACATCCACTTGTAGTATACAAACTGGGATTTATTTTCTTGGAAACCACTTACTCTTTATATTAACAAATTTAAGTGATATCTTCCTATGTTTGATTTTATCCCTAAGTCATTATATAATGTTTTATAATCTGAATCCCAAAATAATACCTTTCCATTGTTTCCAACTATGACAACCCTTATCATTAATGCACTTTATTTGATGCTTTAATTGATAATGGTACGCACAAAAAATACCATAAGATTGTAAAGCATATTGTCTTTGGGAATTTGGTATATAGCAAATAAAATTGATACATGGGTACAACAACATTATTTAAATGTTCCTTAACATGATTTTAATATTCCATATCTTTTAAAACCACATGGGATAACCTAGGGACATACATAAAAATGGGTGATCTATATCACCCTGTAAAGGAATAAAGATGAACTAATTGATAAATATATTACATGTTATTAAATATTTGTTTAAATGGGACATAAAATGGGAGATGATCATAAACATGGGAACTAAATCATGATATTCTATGATAAATTAAATGCATCATGGGAATGTTGAAACAATATTAAACATGAAATCATAAACATAGATCAAATATAATCATCGAGATATCATACCATGGTGGAAAAAATCCTATATTGGATTTTTTTACACCCTAATCTAATATATGAAATTTTATGTGACAAAAATATTACCCAATTCATTAGATCACTATATAATTTGAGTTTCATTTGTCTCCTTATCATGTGTTTTCATAAGTGTGCCACAAAGATCATTCCACATAGGATAATATTTAATCAAATTTAATCAAACGACTAAATATTTCAGAATAAATAAACAGAATTAAACAATAAAATAAGGATAGTAAGGTGTGTTTGAATACCCTTTATTTTAAATGGTGCTATTATTCACAATACGAAGGTTTTGAAAGGGAAATATTGTATGATAATTTTGGCAGCATAACTGGGGTGTATAATGAATCATGGGAAGTATTAATGAGAGTGAAAGGGTTCTATCATAACTTGTACTACATGAGTTAAGTATTATGGATATTTAAGTACATAATTCAACATGGAACATTGGTAATTAAAAGTTATAAATCACAAAGGGTTCATTAAAAAAAGGTTGGAACTGAAATATCACTTTTAAATCATAATGTATTTGATATATACTTGTGATAACAATGAAAAATGTTGACAAATTTAAAACAAAAGGTAAAACATAAATGAGTTGTTTGAATAAAGAGGATAAAGAGAGGATCCCTTACTTTTGGCATGTAACTTCTTAGATAAGGGTTAAAAATATAACGGATAAATGATTTATAATTATTGTATAACAAATTTTATAGTAAATTTAATAATATAATGTCATGAAAACATAACAAATTGAGATTCAACGGGCCAATTGCAAATAAGGTTCTTGAATGGAAAATAAGAGAGGGAAATCAATTACCTTGAGATGGTGTTTCAAAAAATTTGTAGGAGATTCATGAGATTTTGGGGGAACCTATTTAGGTATATATAAATTAAATGGTATAGTATATTAATTATATAAGTATTTTTAGAGATGAGAAATGGGATCTTATTTAGGTTTATATAGGAAAATAGAGGGGAGTTCTTTATTTGTTTTTCCAAACATAGTTTTTGGACTCTATATAATAATGTAATAAAAACCAAAAACCATCCCTTGGTTTTGTAAAATGGGTTATTCCAAATTGGAGTTATTTTATAACTTTTTTTAAATCCATTAATTGATCGCATTAAAATAATACTCTTACCGAGGTGGAAGTGAGTCATGTTACAATGAAATGATTTTAAAATTGAAAAATATAACATAGGTTTTAGCGGATTCATACCGGGTTTATCAAATCAATAAAATAACCATAAAACACATTATTTTAATGTTTTAACATATATTTCATCATTTATACCATTTATTATAAATATTAGATCACTTTTGGTACATTATGATGTCATAGTACAAGTTGAATATTAATACCATATTTAATTTTGACCCAAAAAAATCGATTGTCTTAGAAAATTATTAAATTTTCCCTATTTCATAATTTGGATGATATTATTCCAAAAATAATATGTATTTTATCATAATAATTCACTATATATTATAAATTACACTTTTAAATTAAAATCATTTTTTATTGAAAAATACTGGTTTTTTGACAATAACATTTTTCTGACCCTTAAAAAAACTACATCTTCACTTCATAAAATTATATTTCCATTTTTATTTAATATATAGTATTTTAAAATAGTATTTTTTTATTCAATTAATTAATAAAAAGGAATTTATTTATTCAAATTTCATATTACCTAAAAATACAATTCATTCTTTTGTACTAAAATGAAATTTTTATCAAACTAATTTATTTTATCAATTATATTGTAAAAATAAATAAGGAATAAATATAATCATTGTTTTATTTAAAATAAAATTCTCATATTAAAAATTTTAGGGTTGATAATCATGTCACTTTATTACAAGAATTACCTCCCTTAGGGAGAGGTGTGTGTGAGGATGAGATTTTCTTCAAGTGGTTCGATAAACATGTTTTGGGCCATGATATCGATGAGCTTTAACTTCTCCCCTAAATGATTTAGCTCATGATTTATTTGAATAATTTTGGTTTGGTATTGATCAATATAAAATCATATTGATAATTTATCCCTTGGAATCTATGATAAATAGACTTTATAGGGTATGATCTTACTGGTCGAGGCAATCTCTTCTTTCTTCAGTGTTAAAAGAACATTATCATAAACCTGAATATATGAATGTCTTATTATCATTTTTTTAACAGATATATTATAGAAAATCATGACTAATAAATTTCATTTAAATATGATAGGATATACCAAGGAAGTTAATGTGTTTTCTAACACCACATTACATAATGGGCACTTAATTCAATCATAAAGGAAATTTTATTTATAAATGTTCAGGTTTGTACAATCCAGATTCTTATGTAGTTCCTTCATAAGAAATTCTAGTTCAAAAGTTTAAATTCTATATTGTGTCTTGAATATTAGAGAATATCTAGATATAAGTTAAATCAATAACTCAACCTCTCATTTTGGACTATGAATGGAAAATTATTTTGTAAGCACGTCAACATATTCCCCCACAATGGGAATAACTTTAAGGATGCTCTTTTCCATAGTCTAAATAATTTGAGCTAGATATTATTGATCATAATGAAATTATATCCATTATTTATATGATGATATCAAATTATATTTTTCCTCTACCATGCACTTTTTTAGAATTGGATAGTGAGTTCCAATAAGAATGGTGGTTTCCTTCTCTTGGAAATTTATGTTTTCTAAATATATGTAAAGTCATTCCATACATTAAATAACATCAAATTACACTAATTATAGAATCACAAGATTATCTTGGAAGTTAAACCCGAACATATGTATATGGGATGATTCATATACTTGGTATACAATAATTTTCTCTTTTTATGCTTTCATTGATAACTATACATAGTTGTTTTGTGGTGGTGTTTGAATATTTCTACTAAACTTTATTCACATTAGAGAATATGTATATCCATAATAAAATAGTAATTTCACACTCCTTGAATAAATAACTAGCATATTTAACACTACTTTATTTTTAATATCCAACGTAGTATTTTTACAGAATAATATCACCCTTTCTCTCTAGGTCATAGAGGTTGTTGTCATTGTTCGTCATCTAAAACCCTCGGGTTAGTGCATTGATTTTCATAGTTTCTAGATTCCATTCGGTTGAATCATTTGATATCATGTTGAGAGTTTAATGGAGTATTAAATTTATCCATTACATTGGAAGGTTTCTCCTGATGTCATTCTATAGATTAGTTCCCTTCTTTCTCACACTAAAGTAAAATCCTTTTCCCCTTTAAGAAATTTTTGGGATGCTTCATTCCAAACTTTTCACAAGGTGGATGTTGGAATTTATCCCCCCATGTTATTTCTTAATTATTATTATATAATTAAACTCCATTCTATTATTTCTATCTCTAAACCCATGATACACTTGATATTCACTAATCTCCATTTCAACTTTGATGGTGCATCAGATAGTTTCATCATATTTTCTAATGTCCCAAATCAACAAATGGTTTCATAGACTCAACATTAGCCAACTGAAGAAGTGGTAAACATTACTTTCAGGTTCAATGAAAAAGATGAAGCCATATTGTGAATGTATCATGAAGTTTTCCTTATATTACCTTAGGTATTCTTTATCATTTATCATAAATCAATGGATATCCCTATCCATTTTAAGTCAGAGAGTATGAAGTAAATCTTCATTAAAAAACGAATTTCTAATTATTTCCACTATATAAGTTCAATATCATATTTGAACTTTTATTTTTCTTATCAATGTCCACCATTGATCTGCTTTTCCATCAATATAATAAACATCATGTATGACCAAATCTTTCTCAGAGTATTGAAAGATAGAGAATATTTTTTCAATTTAATTGATCCATTTTGCTATGATTAAGGGATCATGATGTCCACTAAATATCAGTGTACGTTTTCTCATAAATGTATCAATTGAAATTTTCTCTTTATTAGGGTTATGTAGTTACTCTCCTTATTCAATTTTCTCTTTACAATTTGATTTACATGAGAATTTATTATCATGAAGTTCCTGATTCCTACTCTCATCTGGTTGGGAATCTCATTTGAGAAGTCATCACAATTCCCCTCTCATTTTTTGTTAAATCGGTTCTTCCTATTCCATCCATTCACTAAAAAAATGGAAATTAGGGATGAAAATTATAAAACAATTAAAAACATAAATGGGATATTGTAAAAATTTATTGTATAATTCATAAATGACATATATTACATAACATATGAATTTATATATTTCAATATAGGTTATCCATTGTCTAATTCCTAACATAAAATTTTAGGGGAACTTTTATTTCCTTTATAATGGATCATAAATATATTGTGAATTTAACAAATAATTTTCTCTAGGAGTAACTATGTATGAAAAAAATATATTTGTCATGCACTGGGTGATGATCAAGTTAAATCTCAATGTTCCCTTTTCTGAGTTATTTCCCCTAGGAAAAACATTCCAAATACACATTCACTTATATTATAAAGATAGATATTTGGTTTATTAGAAACAATATAATCTATAAATTACCATAATTTAGGTACTTTCTCCTATGTTTTAATATTTTTTGTATGGATTTCACTACATTTTTCTAATCCTAAGATCCAAAAATAATTATACTTTCCTCTATTAAAATCTATGAAAATACATGTATTTTATTCAATTTATGTCATTATTTATTACATAAAGACACATAAAATACAATCCCGAAAGATGTTGATGCCTAGTGTATTTTGTAAATTAGGAATATATAAAATTAACATGACACATTGGAATAAAAATATTTTTTAAAAACTCTAAAAATTCACTCATATTTGATCGATCTTGTAATATTTATAGGTTTAACATGGTGATATATATATGAAATGGGTGAGCTATAAATCCCAATTAAGGAATAATAAGATAATAACATGGTAAAAGTGATAAATTTTATTTAAGATTCATATAAAGGTTACATAAAAGTAGTGATAATCATAAACATGTTCATAAAATCATGATCTAATGTGATAACATCAAGGAATCATAGGAATGTGGAGACAACATAAAACATGATATCATAAGCATAAGTCAAGGATAAATGCCACAAAATATTCACATTTTTTTCTTGGGATAGCCTTACATGAACCATATATGGTAGTTCATGATATAAAAACATTACTCAATTCATTGTAGAGATATATAATTATTGTCCCACCCATCACATTTATATCATGTATATACAAATGGGTTCCATATAAAAATACAAAAAAGGTCTCCTTTCATTACATTTAATCCCAGAATTAATTATTTCAGGTTATATTCATGGAAGTATCCAATAAATTAAATATAGTGTTATCAAGGTAAATAACTTTGCTGTAAATGGGCATGGGTACTCACTGCACAAAATTTTGGCATGAAAATTCGAAGGATAGTTTTGGCAGCATAAAGAGTGAACATATCTAATCATGGAAGGTTTTAATGAGAGTGAAATGTATTATATGATTAATTTTAAATATTAATTACACTAATAGGTTTTTTTTAAAACATATTCCAACATGATAATTTGAAAATAAAAAATGAAAAAAACAAAGAAATTAGTTGAAAAAGGTATATAGGATCCCCTACATTGAGAGGGTGCTTCTAAAAGATTCGTAGGAGATTCTTAAGAGCATAGGGACACCTTGGGAGAGATTTAGATAAGCATAGGGATATTAGAACTTTTGAAAATGGGTTTTGAGTGAAAGGGAGTGGGCGTATTAGTAGGTATTTATAGAAAAATATCGGGTAATTCATTATTAATTTATAAACTTAGGTTTTCGACTCCATATGATAATATAATCATAACCAAAAACCATCACATCAATTTTTTCTATGGATTCTTCCAAATAGTAGTGGTTTTCAATATTTTATAATTCTATGAACTGAACTTAATAAAATAATTCCATTGGTTATGTGGAAGTGAGTCTTGTTCATAATAAATTGATTTTAAAACATTAAAATATAATATTGTTTTTCGTGGATTCGTTAATGGATTATAAAAGTAATAAAATAACTTTAAAAACACATTATATTAAATGGAAACATTATTTTGGTCATGTATAGTCTTTATAAAACTTATTACATCAATTTATGGTTATTATCATGCCATAATATATACCTTATATTTATACAATATTTAATTTTTAACCAAAAATATGATTGTATAAAAAATGATGAAAAACATAACCAATGGATAATTTCAGAATGATTATTTCAAAAATAATATTTATTTCATACAAATAATTTCATAAATGAGTGAATTTTAACATTTATATAAAAATCCTTATTTATTTAAAAATACTAGTTTATATGATACTAAAAACATTTTTACCCTTTTAAAAATTACATTGGGATTTAATAATTATATAATCATTTATGTATATTTATATTATTTATAAAAAATATTTTATTAGAATAAAATTAATTTCAATAATTATTTAAATTATCAGATGAATTTCCTAATTGAGAGTATATATTTCCTAATAATACATTTTTTATTTATTCGTATCAAAATCTAATTTTATCAAACTCATTATATAATCATTTATAAAGAACTGATAAAAAGGGAAAATACAATAATTGTATAATTAAAATAAAATATAAAAATTGATACTACTAGGGTATAGATATGTAACCCCATATTTCACCATCATAGGCCTAAATGGTATGGTGTGTGACTATGATGATTTCTTTGGGTGGTTCGGTGAACATGGTCTGGGATTTGATCTTGATAACCTTGAACTTCTCCCATAAATAGATCCACTAGATATTTTTTTGTTGAATCACAACTTAGGATTGGTCATATTAAATTATCATGGATTCCATATCCCTTGGATTCTCTTATAAATGGGCTTTATAGTGTAAGATCCTACTAGTCGGGGTCATCACATCATTAATCTATTTCAATTGGATTTTATCATAATCCTTAATATATACTAATCATAACGGTCACTGTCAAATGGATATATTATCAATTTTTAAGATCCATAGTAGTATTTTAAATTTAACAAGATATATTTTATAATGGTATAAAATAGAAAACA